>OY978440.1:32004279-37004279 GCA_963854805.1 Plagodis dolabraria | reverse complement strand
TAGCTTTGTTGTTCTTTACAATCTCCTTTTCATACTACTACTAGCAGCAATATTATCCGGTAGGATGCCGGGTTAGAATTGCACCTCCCCATATCATCCCGTGGGTGTCCTAAGAGGCGACTAAGGGAAAAATACTGGAAGGCTGGCAGCAGCGACTTCTAAAGAACTGTCAACTTACACTGCGATCCCTAAGACGGCTGCCAAGAGTGAGGATTATGGCATATAACTCCTTGATAGGGGCGGCTGTGTTCAGCAGTGGACGATCCGGCTGTTACAGTACAGCAGTACAGTACTAGCAGCACTGAGTTAAGAATTACTTACGAAAGTATGAGATTTATAATTCTTAACATTATTACTGAAGTGTAAGATAAAGCTCCGGATTTACAGCCTGTGCTTCGGCAAACTATCAAAATTAACATACCAAAATAACATTTTATTACCTTCTGTAGGATGTCAACAGGGCGATCTAATGGGTCAAGCTATCTTTAGCAATCCAATCAATAATTTAAAGTCTCCAATAAAAACTTGACATTTGGTATTTGGATAGAGGGACCGTAGGAGGCGACGCAAACACTGTATAGGAAGACTTGCGAGTACAAATTGACTATTTTGAAATTCTCCCATGTGTTAACTATTTGCTTGCATTGAATGACCGACTTTTTATTTATATAAAATATTTTCCTTTAAAATGTTTGTTAGGACTAGCAGATGTCAACTCTAAGTGGTTATTAGCATATTACCAATAGCCCTGTATATCCACCACAAAAAATGTATATGTAGTTCCTAGGTTAATAATGCATCTACTAGTAACGTTAATCTGAGTATTTAAAATGTTTCAATCGTTTTAAATACTCAGTACCATTATTAACATTTTATCGTAGGATTTTGAACACGCTAAGATTCGGCTTTTCCAAAAATTCACGATCTCGAAATTTCTAGCATACTTACCAAAAACAATAAACATTCATAGAAAACTTTACTTTAAATACTTATACGAAAGCAAAGGATATATCTAGATTTAACTCCATTGTTAGATTGACCGTGACGTGTTACAGAAGCATTCATAATTGGTCTATTCACACAAAAATAACGAAGCTTCAAAAGGAAAAAAACGGAACAGTTTTAGCGAGCAGAGATACATTTTTAGTTGCATCATGTAATCAAAGTATTATCAATCATTTTAAAATGTTGTAGAATTAATTTATGGTCTAAGATATTTATTATCGTTAAGAATATAGGTACATGCACTTAGCAGAGGAATAACATTTTTTTTAAATTTTAACATTATATTGCAAACATAAAAACAGACCTAAAGCTGGATATAATTTTTATATTATATACTATGGAATGGAACGTATGGAAATATCCATACGTAAACTATTAGTGTAGAAAAATAAAAAAAAACGTTCAACAATTGCGAAGTGTTCAATTAGTAGGTGTTAAATTACCTATTATTATTATTGTTGTTTATTTACCTATGTTTGGTTGACATACTATGAAGTTTTGTCAAAATTTAACAGTTATATCTATGGCATAAATCATTGTGTATTTATATCATTTGTAAGCGGGTAAAAAGTAACAGCAAATATTTTAACTCAACTAATATTTTAACTGACGTAAATAATGTCGGGTAGGATAGACATTTATAGGACATTTAGTTATAAAAATACCATAACTTTTACTTATATATCTACAGGTTTGTACGGAACACTCAGTGCGCGAATCCGACTCGCACTTGACCAGTTTTTCTAAATGCACAACACTGTAATTTGAAATAAGACACAAAGCAATGATAGAACATTTAACTCATTGAAATTAGTAGTTACTTACCGGATAATCCGATTATAGAACAAACGAATGATAAATCTTAAGAGCCAAAGAATCATGGCAACGATACACGTGTTATTATTTAAAAAAATGATAATCACGATCAAGTTTTTCGTATAATTTCAGACGACGCGTCTAAACCGTACCGAGAGCGTAGGGCAACTGGCGCAAAAGATAGTTCAGTTCAGTTAAAACCGATCGCACAGCTTTTTGGTTGTCGAACAAAAATGACACAACCCTCTAAAACTCCATTGTTATGGCACTATTAAAATAATTAACTGCATTTCTTGGCTACTACCTGTAAACAAATGTACTTTACTTCGTCATAAAGTACGCTATAAATGTTCAAGCAAACAGTTTCTATACTTTTGCCATTCCTCTTTATAAAAGAGGTAAACAACAGAGAGTAGCCATTTACACTACAGCTCAGACTTAAAATAACGATTATAGATTACACGACTGTCCACAAAAAAGTGTTATGTTTTCAGGGTTAATGTAGTATGTTTGTGAGTTTCTTTATTCCACCATAAG
The DNA here is from genome assembly GCA_963854805.1 of Plagodis dolabraria. Classification (NCBI taxonomy): domain Eukaryota; kingdom Metazoa; phylum Arthropoda; class Insecta; order Lepidoptera; family Geometridae; genus Plagodis; species Plagodis dolabraria. The sequence goes on along the minus strand of OY978440.1, from coordinate 37,001,921 downwards.
TTCTAAACGGCTTAACCGATTTTGATGTATGAGCTTTCGTTAGATCCGTCTTAATAACGCAAGAGACACTAGGTACATAAAAAAATAAAAAGCAAACTGTCAGATTTTAGACGCTATATGGTGCGTTAATTTTTTTTTCTCTTAATCTCATCGAATGGGATTGATTAATATAAATATAAAAATATATTTTCCATCCTCTCCACCGGGAAGAGACCAAGTCGCAGTTCAATGTGACTTGACATTTATCAAGATTCATATAACTATAACGATTATTATCATAATTTAGTATTCTTTTTATAATTTTTAAGTAACTTTTTTCTACATTGTTTTAACCTGTTTGATATAGTCATGCCACGGTAATGTTATCTTTAACATTACCGTGGTCATGCTGTGTACACATACTTAGTTTAGGGACATTGTCCTCTCCAAAACCTTGTTCTAAATTTATTACTATTCGGTTGTTATTATACCGTCCTGTTTTGTGTGCCTAATAAATAAAATTATATATAAAAATAAATCCACTTGCAGTTTTTTTTAATCTTTAACTTTTTTCTCCTAAATTTATCATTTCGTTTCTCGCATGACGCTTCCAAGATATATCCTAATTTTACTAGCGTACATCCTCTGTGAGAGCTCAGGGATCACTAACCATGTTAATTAAGAAGGTACTGAGCGTCCAGGAATCAACAGTAGGGAATTAGGTTAGGGTTGACTGATGCAAGCGCATTATTGCAATATCTTTATTAATAACACGACAAGAAAAGGAAGAAGGCGCTTCAATGATTATTTTATTCTATGTTCCTTATTTGTTCTGATAAAACAAGGGAGATATTTTGCATTGGATTGGATATGCATTAGAGGCGTGACATGCGAACGCATATTATGGCCTAAATAATGCTTGATTGTAAGAAAACCATTGCGCGCTTAGTAAAAATCATCAAATGAATCAGATCTTCCGATGACGCAATGGATCAGTGGTTTAATAGCTGTATCTGTGAGTGTAACTGATGAACGTAGCTACAGGCTGAAGCGCATCCCGCATGTGTACGATTAGATAATGTAATAGTTTGCAGCGTAAATCTTGGTGTGCGTGACATAATGTGCGTATGTCTCTGACAAACTTAATTGCTCTGAGGCGTATGTATGCCGTACTTATTGTTTTTATTGATTTGAGAGTAAAATGAGTGGGCGACACTTTTATGAGAATAAACACGGACTGAAGGCACATTTCTCTTATATGTGGTAATTTGTAATGTTCTCGATTTTTTTCCAGGAAATTAGTCGTTCTCTGCACTTTTTGGATGGGTGATAGCTAGCCAGGCGAGCAATGCCAAAATGCCCTTTCACCATACGGTGGTCTCAAGTTGGAGGTGGGGATCGAACTATGGATCTGGAGCACGGTGGTCCGTTTATACCGCTTGGCTATCATTGCTTCCGTGCTTCTCGGCATATTAAAAGATAAATATATGTATCTTATATGTATCTTTTATTTATATTAATATAAATAAAAAATTATATAATAAAGATACACATATGTATCTTCTATATGGTGTTAACATATAAATATGTTAACACCTTCGACCACATCATCACTTACCATCAAGTAAGATTGTAGTCAAAGGCTTACCTACAGCAATGAAAAAAAAACTGCTGGTCTGACTTAATAATGATCTCAGTCCTGATGGTTAGTTTAGGATGGTATAGTATGTTTCAATAATACTCATGGTTAGGCTATGTCAGAGGTATTTGGGCAGCCTGAAAATTTTGGCTAAAACCTGGCTAGCTAACAACCCCAACCGACAAATCTTTCGCCGAGCACTTGATGCTGTTTTCCGGCAGCTGCCCTTGAAAGCTACATTCGACCATATCATCTTTTACTGCGAACTAATTATTTCTATACTATACAATTATATCACAAATTTTATCTTTAACCCCTTTGGCAGTAATAAAAAGTAATTAGTAATCAGATAAATTATTAATTTGTTTACATGAACATAGGTAAATAATACAAAATTAAGTATTTTTAACGTTATTCAGTGAGTAGAATAGTAAAAATAAATGTTGTTAGTTATATTAGTTGATTCACTTGCCTGATGGTAAGTGTTACGACTGACTTTTAACCTTAGAACATATAATAATACTATAACATTAAAAAAAAGGCCATCTTAGTGCAATTTTCTCTCAGTTTGCGATAAAATAAACAAAAAAAATATGATATTAGCAGTAGACAAAGCTGATTATCTCAAGCAATAAGTCTAGGTACTACTTACAAATAGTACCTACAGCAATCACCATAATGAGAAACGGATTTACCGTTATAAACAATCAACAAGCGTCGCGGGTAAAATTGCTGAAGGTAGCTGACTTATAATATTGTATCAATATATACATTTTTTTATCGTAGTATAAATGCAAATTTTAGCCTCTAAATATTTAACTGTCGAACAAAATATGACTATTATACAATAAATACAATATCAACTATACCTACACCAAATTGTATCATCAGGATTGTCGACTGCTAAACATAGCCTCTCCATTCAAGGGGAGTTTCCCATAATACCCAAGCACAAACACAACTTTAAACACTAACACTACTATACAGCTGCATCTCTTTTCTATAAATATTTGACCTACTACCGGTACCAGGCTATCATAACTCATGAGTTATGATAGCCTGGTACCGCTGCTCAAAATCGCTAAGAAATTAAGCTTTTTAAGTTACTTATGCCAGCAAACCACAGACAATCATGAGTAATGAAGTGTACAATTCTGGTAGGAAAGACACGCAGCTATGTAGACTTAGATCACTTAGATCCTGAATATTCATCAGTTTATTTGAATCCTATAATTGTATTTGTTTCATGTTATTACTTACACATTGAAATTGATTCAATGTGTGCTCTGTAGCGATACATGTGCAATAAAACAGACCTAGCAGTTCACATGCACAAACACAACTTCACACACTAACACTACTATACAGCTGCGTCTCTTTCCAATTAATATTTGATCTACTCATGAGTTCTGATAGCCTGGTACCGTTGCTCATAATTGCTTAGAAATGGACCATTTTAGTTACTTATGCCAACCACAAGTACCAGACAATCATGACTAATGAAGAGTAAGATCCTGGTAGAAAAGAGACACAGCTATGTTTGTCACTTAGATTCTCAATATTCATCAGTGTATTTGAATCCTATATTTGTATTTGTTTCATGGTACTTATTCCTCACACATTGAAATTGATTCAATGTGTGCTCTGTAGCGATATATGTGCAATATAACAGACCCTATCAGTTCACATGCGCAAACACAACTTCATACACTAACACAACTATACGGCTGCGTCTCTTTCTAACTAATATTTGATCTACTTATGAGTTCTGATAGCCTGGTACCATTGCTCAGAATTGCTTAGAAATAGACCTTTAAAGTAACGTATTCAAACCACAAGTACCAGACAACCATGAGTCATAAGGAGTAAAATCCTGATAGGAAATAGACAAAGCTATGTTTGTCACTGGGATCCTCAATATGCTTCCGTCCTCAGTATGCTACACACATTGAAATTTATTTAATGTGTGCACTGTTACTATACATGTGCAATAATATAACAGACCATATCAGTTTAAATGCACATACACAACTTCGCACACTAACACAACTATACAGCTGCATCTCTTTTCTATAAATATTTGACCTACTCATGAGTTATGATTGCCTAGTACCACTGCTCAAAAACGCTAAGAAATGAACATTTTAAGTTACTTATGTCAACTACAAGTGCCAGACAATCATGACTAATGAAGAGTAATATCCTGGTAGAAAAGAGACACAGCTATGTTTGTCACTTAGATTCTCAATATTCATCAGTGTATTTGAATCCTATATTTGTATTTGTTTCATGGTACATATTCCTCACACATTGAAATTGATTCAATGTGTGCTCTGTAGCGATATATGTGCAATATAACAGACCCTATCAGTTCACATGCGCAAACACAACTTCATACACTAACACAACTATACGGCTGCGTCTCTTTCTAACTAATATTTGATCTACTTATGAGTTCTGATAGCCTGGTACCATTGCTCAGAATTGCTTAGAAATAGACCTTTAAAGTAACGTATTCAAACCACAAGTACCAGACAACCATGAGTCATAAGGAGTAAAATCCTGATAGGAAATAGACAAAGCTATGTTTGTCACTGGGATCCTCAATATGCTTCCGTCCTCAGTATGCTACACACATTGAAATTTATTTAATGTGTGCACTGTTACTATACATGTGCAATAATATAACAGACCATATCAGTTTAAATGCACATACACAACTTCGCACACTAACACAACTATACAGCTGCATCTCTTTTCTATAAATATTTGACCTACTCATGAGTTATGATTGCCTAGTACCACTGCTCAAAAACGCTAAGAAATGAACATTTTAAGTTACTTAAGCCAACTACAAGTGCCAGACAATCATAACTAATGAAGAGTAAAATTTTGGTAGGAAAGAGACACAGCTATGTTTATCATGTGTATCCTCAATTTTCATCAGTCTATTATGAGTTATACAGCCATGTTCGTTTAGCAGTATGTCTCACACATAGAAGTTGGTTCAATGTGTGCAATGTTTACGATAAATGTGCAATTCCAACTGCACACGTATGAGTGGCCGCTGCAAAACAAACTTACTCGTACATTAGCACCCAATTATCTTATTACACCTACCTGACTCGTTGTTTACCTTACTACAAGCACACATAGATACATCAAGATACACGCACATATATTATCACTAATTGTCACAGCACACAAATAAAGCTTCGGTCGCACACTAATAAAGTACCGCAATACTTAGTTCCACACACACAACAGCCTCTAACATGACATCCTATTATGTGTAATTTTAGCAGCATCACACTAAACAAAAAACGAATACACATACATTCTCATGCTCTTCACACATTCAAATATCTATACTTACTTCCTCAAAACATCAAACAATATTAAATATTACTAAGAACTTTTACGTAGTTTAATTCTATAACTAAATACATGATTTGTAATTAGTTATAGAATTAAGTAGAATAGTATACCTTTATATATACCTATCACCATGTCTATTTTATATTTCGCAATAGAAAACATAAACCTGTTTTAGTAATAACTTCCTATGCATATTATACATAACCTACCCACAATATTTTTGCCAGAAAATGTTGCGTTGTCTATACTTACCTATTAGTAATTTATGCCGTAACTTTTTCGAGTCCGTGGAGTGGATCGCTGGTGACTTACTTGTAATACAGGTTTTTTTAAAAACCTACCTCAGGCACCAGTCTTCCCCAAAAGATGACGTTTTATCATCTTTGCTTATAATTATAACTATGTACTTAAAGTTATAGTTATGTACTACAAGCTAGCTATAAATTATAATACCTTTTGTAAAAACTGTGAGATAACCTATGTGGAAGAAAAATAAATGCTTATTATTAGGTATATTAATTCTAGGTTAAGCCTGTGAGCACCTTAGACAACGTCATCACTTACCATCAGGTGAGATTGTGGTCAAAGGCTTACCTATCAGTACTATCAGTCAGCACTAATATTATAAATGCGTAAGTAACTCTGTCTGTCTGTCTGTTACGCTTTCAAGTCAAAACAACTGGAATGATTTTAATGAAATTTGGTATGGAAATAGTTTGAGACCAGGGAAAAAACATAGGATAGTTTTTATCTAACTGCGCAAAAAGAGGTTAATGGTTTTGCGCGATAACCGACATACGCGCAGGCGGAGCAGCGCCCGAAAAGCTAGACAGCAATAAAAAATAAATAATATTAACATATTATAATACACATTAGCACAACTATACTGCTTCTCTTATTTCGTGGTCCTATCAATATTTGATCCCTCATGCATGAGTTGCGATTGCCAAGCACCGTTGCTGAAAAACAGTGGCCAAGTGGGAGTCGGACTCGCGCATCGAGGGTTCCGTACAAACCTGTAGGTATATGAGAAGAAGTTGTGGTATTTTATTGCTAAATGAAATCTATAACATCTATGATGAGCTCGTATATACAAGGTACGGTAAGCAAGTTCTAGTTAAGGAAATACGGTTTATACATATGAAATTATTGTTGATTTTGTAATTGGTGATTCATTTCATTGACCTTGATATCGACATAGCGCTGTTATTAAAGTTTTTGTTACTTATGGCTATACACTTATCGACTATCGTACTCGACGACGACGACGGACGACCTTTTTTCATTCATTCCGACCTGTGCCGCCACGCCGTGCACACCTGTCTACAGCTCCGCCAGTATCTCCCAGTGAGACCGCAATAGTCCCCGCACTATTGCCGTCTCACTCGGGTCATCGTTCCGACGCTAGTTGCAGACCAGTGCCTTGGAATACGCAGTCCTGACGAAGTTTTGTTTTCTGTGCAGAAGCTGAGCAGCCACCGACCGCCGTGCAACGTGAGCTACGAGCTCGCCGTGCCGTCGCGCAGAGGCGCTCTAAGACGTCAGGCATTACCACCTACCCAAGTCCCTTGTTTCGGACGAACAACATCATATCGGGCTGGTGGTCTTGTTTTGACCGCACTTTTCGGTGCGCATTTCACCACTTTACTACCCGACACAACATAGTAACAGTCGCGTAACAACACACTTTGTGCTGTTAAGCGACGTCGTTCAGGCGTGGGGTAGCGTCAGCCAAACCCGTCTGAACGATCAAATCCGCCATTTGCTGCGGTCGCAGTGTGACACCCTACGGTGACAACGGCCACTGTTGTTGTTTTGGTTTAACCTTGCACCGTGGCCTTTCCCGCTTCACGGGTCAGCCGAAGCATGCTGGGCTCCGGGATTACTGGCCTTGGGGTCGCCCCTAGTCAACCCCGGAGTAGCGCTTAGGAGCACCCCTCTCCGCCGAGAAAAAAGCTCGGAGAGGGTACACAACTAGGGCACACCCTAGGTACACACTCCCTCTCACACAGTGAGCTCACAAGGTGTGTGAGGGAATTCAAACCCTTGATAGGGCGTCCTGAGTATTCCCCTCAGGATGCAGTCCCGTCCCTCTAACGGTGAGGTGCAGGTCCTTCAGACCTTCGCCCTCCGCCACCCCGATCTGTATGTTGCTCATATGCAACTCCTCGAAGAGGAAGCGAGTGCCCGCCTCACGGACACTCTTATTGCTCCCTCCGGGACTTCAATCCCGGAGGCCAACGTCCCTCCTCTGACCCGGTCCTTCTCAGAGGACAGCCCGCTTTCGCCCGCCCCGGGCCCGGACATTGACCTTGATATCGACATAGCGCTGTTATTAAAGTTTTTGTTACTTATGGCTATACACTTATCGACTATCGTACTCGACGACGACGACGGACGACCTTTTTTCATTCATTCCGACCTGTGCCGCCACGCCGTGCACACCTGTCTACAGCTCCGCCAGTATCTCCCAGTGAGACCGCAATAGTCCCCGCACTATTGCCGTCTCACTCGGGTCATCGTTCCGACGCTAGTTGCAGACCAGTGCCTTGGAATACGCAGTCCTGACGAAGTTTTGTTTTCTGTGCAGAAGCTGAGCAGCCACCGACCGCCGTGCAACGTGAGCTACGAGCTCGCCGTGCCGTCGCGCAGAGGCGCTCTAAGACGTCAGGCATTACCACCTACCCAAGTCCCTTGTTTCGGACGAACAACATCATATCGGGCTGGTGGTCTTGTTTTGACCGCACTTTTCGGTGCGCATTTCACCACTTTACTACCCGACACAACATAGTAACAGTCGCGTAACAACACACTTTGTGCTGTTAAGCGACGTCGTTCAGGCGTGGGGTAGCGTCAGCCAAACCCGTCTGAACGATCAAATCCGCCATTTGCTGCGGTCGCAGTGTGACACCCTACGGTGACAACGGCCACTGTTGTTGTTTTGGTTTAACCTTGCACCGTGGCCTTTCCCGCTTCACGGGTCAGCCGAAGCATGCTGGGCTCCGGGATTACTGGCCTTGGGGTCGCCCCTAGTCAACCCCGGAGTAGCGCTTAGGAGCACCCCTCTCCGCCGAGAAAAAAGCTCGGAGAGGGTACACAACTAGGGCACACCCTAGGTACACACTCCCTCTCACACAGTGAGCTCACAAGGTGTGTGAGGGAATTCAAACCCTTGATAGGGCGTCCTGAGTATTCCCCTCAGGATGCAGTCCCGTCCCTCTAACGGTGAGGTGCAGGTCCTTCAGACCTTCGCCCTCCGCCACCCCGATCTGTATGTTGCTCATATGCAACTCCTCGAAGAGGAAGCGAGTGCCCGCCTCACGGACACTCTTATTGCTCCCTCCGGGACTTCAATCCCGGAGGCCAACGTCCCTCCTCTGACCCGGTCCTTCTCAGAGGACAGCCCGCTTTCGCCCGCCCCGGGCCCGGACAATAGACGCACGGTGGCAGCCCCTCCCCGTGAGAGGTCTCGCTCGCGCTCACCGATCGGGAGGCCAGCGAGCACCCGTCCCTCCATCGCCGTTGTCGAGCCCACTTCGGACTCCGAAACGGAGATGGAAGTAGATCCGAGTCGCGCCTTACGCACTGACTCGGACTCCGATGACGACGGCTATACCGTCGTTGACCGCAAACGCAAGCGTGCTCCTAAAGCCGCTAGTTGCGCAACTTCCGCCCCTCCCGCCAAGGCACCCGCTAAGGCCCCCGCCTCCGGCAAGAAGCCGACCCCCGCCCCGCGCCCCGCGTCTCCTCCCTCCGCTCCGGCCACTACTGCCGCGTCCCCTCAGGACGCGAGCGCGCGCCGCGAAAAACCGCCTCCACCCCTGTTCATTCAGGACAAAACCAAATGGGACATGCTGTCCCGTTTAGTTTCGGATCGTGGGATCCATTACACTAATGCCCGCTCCACGCAGCAGGGCATTAAAGTCCAAGTGCCCACCAGTAGCGACCACAGAGCGCTAACAAAGCTCCTCCGTAAAGAGAGCATAAGTTTTCATACTTATGCGCTCAAAGAGGAGAAAGTCCTTCGCGTTGTGATTCGCGGTGTGCCTAAGGAGATACATACCGATGCGGTATGTGACGACCTTAAAGCACAAGACTTCCCTGTGCATGCGGTTCACCGCATGTACAGCGGGAAGGACCGCAGTCCATATGACCTAGTACTCGTAGTACTAGACCGTACACCAGAGGGCAAGGCCATTTTTAATTTAAAAAAGGTCTGTGGCCTCTCAGGACTCGATGTCCAAGCCCCATACAAAAATGGAAGTCCCTCGCAGTGCCATAACTGCCAACTATACGGGCACGCCTCCCGTTTCTGCTTCGCTCGCGCTAGGTGCGTTAAGTGCCTAGGCGATCACGCGACAGCAGCGTGCACTCGCACCCGGGACTCGCCGGACCCACCCAGTTGTGTTCTGTGCGGTGCTCAAGGGCATACCGCGAATTACCGTGGTTGCCCTAAAGCACCACGAGTGAACCACAGGGTGGCAAGGCATAGGCCGACCCGCCCCTCTTATGACCGTTACCAACGGGTCAGCCCTAAACTAACGGTAGTACCTGCCTCACAGGTAATACCCGCGCCGCTCCCAGCCCGTAACGCATGGTCTAAACCACCCAGTATGGTTAAGACCGTCGCTACCGCCCGCGCCCCGGCCCGCGCGCCCGCACCCGCGCCCGCACCCGCACCCGCCCGCGCCGCGGCCCCTGCCCGCGCACCGGCCCCGGCTCGCCCCGCGCTCCCGGCACCCGCTGCCAACACCGTTCGCGCCCCTCCCCGCGCCGCTTCCCGGCCACAAGCTCCCCCTATGCCATTGATGGCTGCCCCTCTTCAAGAGGCAATCAACCTAGTCAGCGATCTGGCTATGTCGGTTGACATCAATGAGGTACAAGAGCTATTCCACAAGATGCAATACGCTCAATCCCCAGCGGACGTGATCCAATACACATTGGAACACGCGAACTTACTAAGCGCCCTTAAGCGCTTCGTTCCCCAGGCCCCTCCCCAGTACAACCACTATGGGTAGTACAACCGCACGCACGAAACCGCGCTCAGTTTCGTTAGCGTCATTCAACGCTAACGGTTTCTTTAGACAACGTGACCTTGTCCACGACTTTTGTTGCACCCACCTTATCGACATTATATGCGTGCAGGAAACCCTTCTAAAACCGGGGAAGGCGAACCCTAGGTTTGCCAATTACAGAACGGTACGTGATGATAGAGTGAACTCCCGTGGGGGAGGCACTCTTATCTATTACAAAAGGTCCCTGCACTGCATCCCCTTACCTACCCCGACTCTTGTTAATATGGAAGCATCTTGTTGCCTTCTAGCTATGACTGGTCATCAACCTATAGTCATAGCGTCCTGTTACCAAGCTTGTCAAAAGCCGATCGTCCGAGCTGACTTAGAAGCATTGTTCTCATTAGGAAGCGCCGTCCTTCTGATTGGCGACTTCAATAGTAAGCACATCCTATGGAATTGTAACGTCAACAATCCCAGAGGCATTGCACTTGAAAAACTAGTCGCAGAACTTAATTTTGACATAATTGCGCCCACTGAGCCCACTCACTACCCTCACACGGAAGACTTTCGACCTGACTTGCTTGACATGGCACTACTCAGAGGCGTAACACTCCAGTTACGCTCCATAGAAGTGGTTCACGAGCTTCACTCTGACCACCGACCCATTATACTGCGACTAGGTCCCGACCCAACAACAGACCTCCCCCGCCCCACTAAGACGATAGTGAACTGGAAGCAATTAGGCGTTGCCCTAAAGGCTATCAGTTCACCGGACCTTGACAAGATCCCTGACGATATCCTGACTAAAGATGACGTAACCCTTGCGATCGATTCGTTCACTAATCACCTCTCCACCGTAGTAGGTGCATCCGCAAAGGAGGTCATGGTGCCGGACGACCGGCGCCTTGTCATTCCAGCGGATGTGAGACGATTAGTGACGGAAAGTAAAGCAGTGACCCGACATTACGACTCTTACCCCAGTAAAGAGAACAAAACTAAGAAACGCCACTTTGAACGCATGGTTCAAAGTCGCATGTCTGAGTTGCGTGATCAACAATGGGGTGACAAACTTTCAAACCTCGTGCCAAGCCACCAGGCTTATTGGGACTTGGCGCGAGGTATGAAAGGAAGTAACTACAACGACATGCCTCCCTTATACAGACCAGTCCCACTAGTCCCAGCGTTCTTTGACGAAGACAAAGCTGAGTGCCTAGCTGATAGCCTAGAGGCTCAGTGTTCCCCTAACGTAGATCACGTTGACCAAGCTCACCTCGATTCGGTGGATGCTGAAGTCGAACGTAAAAGCTCTGTGGTCACCTCTGAACTCCCACCAATCACCTTAGCGACTTACGCTGAGGTGGCGAGACTGATCAAGGCCCTCCGACCGCGCAAATCCCCCGGTGCTGATGGCATCTCCAACAGGGTTCTTAAAACCCTCTCTCCTCCTCTCATCCATCTCCTAGTCAGCATCTTCAATGCTGCTATGAGCCACTGCTTATTCCCAGACACCTGGAAATGTGCAAATGTCATTGGCATTCACAAACCAGGCAAAAGCTCATCTGACCCCACCAGTTACCGCCCCATCAGCCTCCTCAGTGCCTTAGGCAAACTTAACGAGCGGTTACTTGCAAACCGTCTCCAGTCCCATGCTAAGGAACACCACCTTATCCCAGATGAGCAGTTTGGTTTCAGGCCCGGACACTCATGCGTCCAACAGGTGCACCGCCTCACGGAGCACATCATTGAGGGCTTTAACAAGTACCCCAAACCCCAGACAACGCTAGCAGTCTTCCTCGACGTAGCGAAAGCTTTTGACAAAGTCTGGCACAATGGCTTGATTTACAAGCTATACCAATTTGGCGTGCCAGAACGTCTTGTGCTCATCCTACAAGACTTCCTTAAAGCCAGAAGCTTTCGCTATCGCGTGGAAGGCACCCTCTCCTCCCCCCACCCAGTCAGAGCCGGAGTCCCTCAGGGCTCCGTGCTATCACCCATTCTATTCGCGCTGTATACCAGCGACATCCCACGCTCTCAGCCTAACGTCCTATTAGCCCAATACGCGGATGATACCGCTATTTATACCACTGGGTGGCATATCAGTAGAAAGTCCATTCCCGCCCTCCAACGGGCCATCACCGAGATCGGTGACTGGTTCCGTAAATGGCGCATCGCGGTCAACCCAGTTAAAAGTGCAGCTATGTACTTTACTGAGAAGGGCCGCCCCCGTTACCCGCAACCTTTAACTTTGTTCGACCAACCCATCCCCTGGGTTAGTAAAACAAAATATCTCGGAGTCACCCTTGATCGTCATCTCACCTTTAACGATCACATAACAACCGTCCGTAACAGAGCGGCCTTCGTAATGGGTCGCCTTGGTCCCCTACTTCGCAAAGAGAGTAAAATGTCTCTTAGTAATAAGAAGACACTTTACACTGCCTGCATCCGCCCCATCATGACTTACGCATCAGTAGTGTTTAGTCATGCTAGTGAGGCCCACCTTCATAAACTTCAAGTCATCCAAAACCGTTTTCTTCGTAATGCAACCGGCGCCCCGTGGTATATCCGGAACACCGAGTTGCATTGCGACTTAAACCTTCCCTCTCTAGCGCAGTTCAATAAGGACTGCGCCCGCCGATACTTTGATCGAGCGCCCCACCACCCGAACCCATTGGTTGTCCAGGCATCGAACTACTCGACTGCCTCTTCTATCCCATTTTTCAAACCCCCCCGTCGCCGACCACGGCAGGTATTAGACGACCCGGATGACCCCATCGCAGCCATTACGTTGGCAGCTTTAGCGTTATCCGCAAGTCGTCGAGGTAAAATCCCCAGGTGTGAGGTAATCAGAGGTCACACAATCAAACACCGAGCTCGCCGGCGAGCTCGAGGCAAAAACAAGGTCACGATAAATTGCTCTCCAAATAGTCAAAGAGTATTATTCAGTAGGGCCCAATTGTGCAACACTGCAGTTGCACAGAGGCATTTTGCTCCGATCCCCCCCATGTCTCTCGACAGCGAGACAAGCCGAGGTCCGAACCACAGTGGTGCCCTTGAGCTCGCTGTCAACCCCTCCTATAGTAGCGGTACGTTTTCGGCGTCCGCAGGAGACGGAGGTAGAAAGCGCTTTTCGCCTTCTACGCCCGTCTCGGGAGAAGTGCCTTCGGCACTTCTCCCTCCCGGGCTATTGTAGGGCCAGGCCCTCGCCCAAAACCCGGTGGAGCTGGACGACCGCACAGGCGGTAGCCAGCATCTATGTCCTCCCTAAAAAAAAAAAAAAAAAAAACTATCGTACTCAATAACTTCATAATCTTTTGTGATATATTTCATAAATTTGCAGAATATCAGAACATCAAATCATTACAGTTAATTTGATGTAAGTAACGAAGTTTTTTATGAAACACAAATTGTTTATATCAATTTTAAAAAGTTTTTTGTTTTAATTGCACGTTGATTGATAATTTTAGCTGGTAAATATCAAGCAACATCGTAACAAAACAGATTTTTAATATATATTGCATTTTGATGCTAATGTAGCATATATCTGCGCAAGTTTTTTAGCATGGTGGTACGGCATTTTGCGAATGCCCGCCTGGCTAGCTACCACTCTCAAGTATAATATCTGTCGCCAAGCACCTAACGGTGTGTTCCGGCAGCTGTCCTTGAGAGCCAGTAATTCTAGGTTAGCCCGATCAACATCTTCGACCACATCATCACTTACCATTGGGTGAGATAGGGGTCAAAGGCTAACTGCTATGAGGCATAAAAAAAAGTTCAACCATTACAAAATATTCTATAAAAAAAATTACCTAAAATGGCATTGATTTCAACACTCAAAAGTTGGAAATAACTTGTCGAAGTCGGTAACTTGTTGAGTGTTCAAGTCAGTTCCATTTTTAGGTAAAAAAAATTTCGCCCTTTTTGTGTCCTTGGCTATTTACGGGGTCGATTGGCATTCACTGGCAATGACTATATCAACAAGATAGGAAAAAACCTTTTCAGTTATTGGAATGTAACTCAAAAACGGTTAGACCGAGTTTGATAAAATTTAAATGGGACTGCACGGCAAGCATAAGCTTTTAAATGAAAAAAATCATCAAAATCGGTTCACCCAGTAAACAGTACTTAAGTAAAAAACATATAGAAAAAAAAAATAGAGAACAATGATAGCTCAGTGGCATTGGCAATGGACTGCCGCGCCTCAGGTCCATAGTTCGAATCCCGCCGCGGGCTTGAGCTTCACCGCTTGGTGGAAGGGCATTTTGCGAATGCCCGCCTGGCTAGCGACCACCCTCAAGTAGAAAATCTGTCGCCAAGCATGTAACGGTGTGTTCAGGCAGCAGTTGAGAGCCAGTGAAATTACAGGCACTGAATTATACTATGTCTCAAGGTGACGGGTGCAATTCGTGAATTGTGACGAAATGCATCTGTTATAGGCAGAGGTTAGTCCGCTTAACATCAGGTGGCACTGGGGATTGTTCCGTCACAATAACATAAAAAAACTCAAAAACGGCTAGACCGATTTTGATGAAATTTAAATGGCTACACGGCAAGCATAAGCTTTCAAATGAGAAAAACATCAAAATCGGTTCACCCAGTAAACAGTACTTAAGTAAAAAACATATAGAAAAAATGAACAGAGAATTTCTTTTTTAAAATGGTTAACAAAATTGTCTCTAGTATATCTTTGTGTGCAACTATTGACATTGTTCTATGATACTGGTCAGTCGCCAGCAACACATACGCACCAATGCATGTGTGTAGTGTCTGTGTACAAACAAACTTCTTCACGGCTTCAGTTTGAGTGACATCCATTCTACGCACACTACTGTACACGTCGTTGTTGTGAAAAGATTTGTTGTCACCTTCGCACCCAGGCGGTGGCATTGTGAGCGAGACAAATATAAAAGATGTACCCCTATTATTATAACTACTCACTACATAGTATAAAACAAAGTCGCTTTCCGCGGTCTGCCTGTTCCTATGTATGCTTAGATCTTTAAAACTACACAACGGATTCTGGTGCGGATTTTTTTATATAGAAAATGATTGAAGAAGAATGTTAATACATATAATACATGCATAATATAATAGAAAAACTCTGTTAATTTTAGAGGTTTCTAATTTGATGTCGTAAACACCATAGAGATATAAAATACTATTTTCTCTTTTCTGTGGTAAACACACTTTTATTGCGCTTACATTGCAAACGTTGGCTAAACACTACGAGATAGATCAATATAAAGTACAGTGTTGTACACATTGAAAAGGGAAAGTCCGCGATGGTATAATATGTATATCGCTTAGGAATAACACACAATAACCATTTTTAGGGTTCCGTACTGAAAGGGTAAAAACGGGACCCTATTACTGAGACTTCGCTGTCCATTTTTATTACTTTTTAAGAGAAAGTGGAGTTAATTTTTATTTTTGCTGTAACGTATGTTCCGGGCTTCGATCCCGCGCCATGTCATGTTTGCTTATAATTTGTCATCACGTTCTCAACAATCTTATGGGGATGGAGCGATACGTATACCTAGTTCAACTTAGGTTGTGAAATTTGCTTTAAACTTATGAAAGATTACGCAACCCTATAATTTTAATATTTTTATTGTTGCTATAAGCATGTTCCTGGGATAAGTTTTGCCTCTCATTATAATTTTGTACTATTTATATAGTACAAAATTATCACATAATAATCCACTCCGTACTCTTCATCGCCTGCCAGGGTATTTCAGAATACAGCCTGTAACCTTGGTATTAGTTTTCATAGCTTATATACACGAGATAGATAGATAACTCTTTATTGTACACCAAAATAACATAATCAATATAAACAATAACATAAACTTAAGTAATTGTATAATTGGCGGTCTTATCGCTAAAAAGCGATCTCTTCCAGACAACCTTTGGATGGAGATAAATTTAGCCATGATAGATGACGGTGGTGTAAAATATAAGATTAAAAATAGTAAAGTTATTTTTAACCTTATATTTAATACTATTAATACTATACACTTTATTGTAATAACATAACATACAAATTAATCACACATACACTATACTTAGTAATATATACATAATACATACAATATTATATACATAAATAAATACATATATTTATGTATAAATATAATATGTATTTATTTGAAGCAGTGATAGCTCAATGGCTTTGGCTATGGACTGCCGCGCAACAAGTCCATGGTTCGAATCCCGCCGCGGGCTTGAGCTTGACCGCATGGTGGAAGGGCATTTTGCAAATGCCTGCCTGGCTAGCGACCATCCTCAATTAGAATTTCTGTCGCCAAGCACCTTACGTTGTGTTCCGGCAGCTGTCCTTGAGAGCCAGAGTAATTCTAGGTTAAGCCTGTTAACACCTTTGACCACATCATCACTTACCATCACGTGAGATTGTAGTCAAAGGCTTACCTATCAGCAATAAAATATATATATAGCTTAGGCAACTCTTAAAGTTACGTTTACTTCTCATACATATATGTACATCGCTATTATCGGATACGCAATGGAACTACTAGTAAAAACTAGTATGAGTTTCCTTTCACTGAAGTATGGGAATACGATGTTTTCAAGTAATGCTTGATGAGGTTGTTTTGCCATAGTCCGGTCAAATTAGACCAAAAATAAGAGTACAGCTACATAAATTCCCACCAAGCTGAATATCAGTAAGATTGTTTAAAATATGATTAAAAATAAAATTGGAAAGTTCCCCATCTTTACCCTGAATGGAAAAAAAATATTCAATTTACAATATTGGAATACAAAATGTTTTGCCCCGGGCGGGAAACGGTCCGCCCGTTTATGATTTTCGCTTAGTACGCGGTAGTGCTTGTAATCATAATATATAGAAAAATATTCAAGTTCAAAACAATGAGATTATCGCAATTTTCACCTACACGGTACGTTTTATCATAAAAATACTGCAAACAAAAATTGATGATCATAAAATTATCTACAAAAAATGTGTCAATACTTTTTTTTCTACGAGCCACCGTGTGTAATATAACGATTCAAAAAGTTGTAATCGTCATGGTATGCACACGATCCCACGCCATCTAAGAGGTAGTGTACTTACACTCGCGCTCGAGAAGTTTGCTTAGCCGTTCTTAATCCATCAGCTAAGTTAAGCAACGTCCGCTGCGGTAGTGACTTTGATGGGTGAACGTTAGTGACATTACTATTAAGCGCTTCCGCGCTTCGGAGGGATACAAATTAATAATTTAGTGAAGCTTGAAAAAAATTTTGTTGCTTCAAAACAAAATATTTGCTTACAAGAAAGAAAACTTAGTATTTGTTTCAATCGTTGCATGTCTTTGCGTGAAGCGAATATGTCTTCTAATTGAATATCTGACAATCTTATATGAAACTAAGCACGAATGTTAAAAGAAAATTGCAAAATATATATTGAAATATTGTTTATTTTATTTAAGATATCCTCTGTCTTAATTCAAACGTACGGTGTCATCATCATAAAACGCGTTTTATTTTAACTACAGAGTGATTTTGCTTCAAACCAATGAATGTAGTTCATTCCAAAATATTATGATAAATTTGTTCCAATACACTACTTTCATTGTTAAAATTGAATTATGACTTCTGACCAAATTTGCTTTTAATGTCCAGTCAAAGTCCCTACTTCAAATTAAATGTTATTTTCATACAATACTTTCTTAGATTGACACAACTTTGTTCTTGTTCTAATACACGACGATCATTGAGCTGAGTTTCTCTCTATTTTCGTTAAGAAGTTTATATTATTCAAGCGAAGTAATATATTTTCAGATAATACTATTTCATATACTAATATAAATAGTAATTTTATTGTTTTATCTTTATATTATATAAATTTTAATTTATAATAAAAATAAATTACATACATAAGTAGGTAATTTATTTAACAGACGTTTTATAAGTTAATTGTTTCAATAAATTAATATTAGTTTAAAAGGGTATCAGATCAAATTATTCAATTATAATTGTTTCGAAATAAATTAATTTATACTTAGTTTAACATAATATATTTTGTTCTTCCAAGAAAATCGTTGTCTTGGCTTGAAAACACCCTAGTCTTCTTTCTGTTCGTAGTTACTTAAAGTGTTGCCAGAATAGCTTTTCCGGTTAGAACTTGGTTAAATGGTGGCTGTTTCTATATTATGTTGATTATTTTTCTATTTATCGTTGGTTCTTCACATATCACTGTTCGTTAGAAATCGGAATGACTATGTGAAGAATGAAATTCCGAGGCACACTTTCAAAAACTTATCCACTAACATAAACCAAGTACTACATTAAAATAGAATAAGTAATTACCTTCATAATTCCAATAATAATATTTCCATAATCTTATACTCTAAAATGAGCAATTCTCGTGTATATGTTATGCATGTATGTGCGGATATATACATATATTGTATATTTTTCCTAAGGAATTACATGAGGATCGGTTTAGGCACCTATAATACACTAAAACTTACATAATGAATAGGAGTACGTGCTGAGTTGCTATTAGATTTTTAGTTCGTAGTATCTAACCAAGTTTGCTAACGCTACTTTATGTTACCATCAATATTTACGTGGCAAATTCATACATTATTGTTACATATTATTTTCACTGGTTATATATGAAAAATACAGTATATTACGTGACGAAGCGAATTTACAACAATCTCTGGAAATAGTCCGGGGCGACGGTAAAACTCACGTGACTGCCATTTTTTTACAAAGTAATTTACAAAAAAATAGTTGGGTTTATAAAAAACCCTTATTAATTTCAAATTTATGATCGACGTGAAGTACATTTGGTACGACCGTTGGTATTCGTAAGCAGCGTCATTGAACTTCTATTGAGTTATTGGAAGCATTTGTACTTGTACTTGAGTCGTCAGAAAGTTTCCGATGCATATTCACATTAATAAACAATTTATGGTTATTAAAAACGTTTAATGCATGAGTTCAACTCGAATAGCTTATATTTTACAATTAATGATAAAACGGCTATAAGTGCCAAAAATACATCACTCAAAAAAGTATGGTATTGGCGTTTTTGGATTTATGTAATGACCACACTGACTGGTTGTTTGCTCCGCGTCCGACTGAAGTGAACGTGAAGTACTCTTCTTATAGTAATTTTTTTTATTGAATTGACTCTTTTCACTTTTGTGTCAGTAAGGACTTCAAATTTGGTGGTCTATCAAGTTCCCACTCCTCCGCACAAGGCGAAAAAATATGAACATGAATTGAAGTTGATTATTGTCTTGGACGCAAAATTAAAAGTGTAATACATATAACATGGATGCTGCTGATCCGGATGATTTAAGGAGTCTTGATATCTTTGCAGATGCCTCAAGAAATCATTCAAGCATTTTGCAGTAAGTACTTAGTAGGTCCTTTCTTAACAGTAGGTTTCATATCGCTACTATTTTTGAAGCGCTCGTAGCGAAGTTTATTAACCGATCAGCAAAGTTAAGCAATTTCTGCCGCGGTCATTACTTGGATGGGTGACCGCTAGTGACATTACTACTGAGCGCTTCCGTGATTCAGAGGGCACGTTAAGCCATCGGTCTCGGTTGTTGTCTTAGGATTGCAGTCGTTATAGCATGGTGGTAGGGCATTTTGTGAATGTCCGCCTGGCTAGCTACCAAACTCAAGTAGAAAATCTGTTACCAAGCACCTAACGGTGTGCTCTGGCAGCTGTCCTTGAGAGCCAGTAATTCTATCTTAGCCTGAACAACACTTTCGACCACATCATCACTTACAATCAGGTGAGATAGAGGTCAAAGGCTAACATATAAGGCATAAAAAAATATGTACATATTTATGTATAGAACACCCGGCGCAGACGACTTGTACCGTCAAATCTAACGAAGGTCGTTGTATGTAGGCATATTTAGCATATTTCACCTGAGCTAAGATAGCCAGTTTTTCAATAGGTAGGTACATAATTATGTGGGGCACTAGAGTTTCGCGTGATTGTTAAACATGGTGACATAGCGTCGGTACCTAAGTTATGTGTAACAATCAAATTGAAGACTCATTGAAGACAATTAAGGTACTACACTTGCTCGGAAAGAACCTCTTATCTTGTTTGACAGTGAGTTAAAAGTATCTACGTACCTAAAGCCAGTTATTACAATGCTAAAGTGTGCTTAAAAATGCACATTGCGCTTCATCATATTTTTATAAAAAAATAGCAAAATTAAACTCCCCACTTACTTTTTCGTTATTAGCTCCAAAGTTTTGTGCATTTAGCCAGTGTCACGTCACGTCACCACAAAAATCTTTTGTTAGATACTAAGTACTATACTTCCAATTTATAATGCTATTCTTCACTCAGGAACAACTGACCGATTCCCACTTCAGTGTACTAACATCCTCGTGAGAATAGGTCACTTTCTCCCCTTTGTGAACAATGTACTATTATTGAGTCGTTTATTATTACTTACAAGTATGCACATTATTTTCAGGTAAAGGCCTTACAAAAGATCTTTCAGAACATCTTACTCCAGATCATAAAGAAATATGTCCAAATACGACAAGGAAATAAGTTAAGAAATACAAATTAAAGAATTTTTGGATTCAACCAGAAGATGAATAATTGAAAATGCGTGGGATTTAAGGTATTAAGATAATTATTGTAACAAAGGATAACGTTGTTGCTTTGAGTACTTACTTATAATGCTCTGTTGTCTGTTTTTATTAGTGTAAATCTATTATTATTATTTATTTTTGTATAAAAATTACAAGATAATTAATTGAAAATGCGTGTGATTTAAGGTAAACAATATATTCATAAATTACTATAATTGATTCATGACTTTGTTTTTCCACTCCTCTATTTTACCACAAATCAATATTATGTAAGTACACTGATTATTATTATCTAACCTATTTATTACAAAGCAATATCTAGTTCTTAAAAGAGTTCAATCTTTCAGCCAAATATTAGAGACATCGGGTTAAAACGTAGGTATTTAGTTTAATATTGTGCTTTAGTTGCCTCAAATAATATATTTCGAAGATATATTTAATAATAAGATTTGCAAGGAAACTGACATAAGCTTCACTGAAGTAGCGAATTTATCAGGGCAAAACACCAGGAAGCCCGGAGAGTTACCACAACCTTTTAAGGTTGCGCATTGAGCGCACTTCTCTCTCGCTCACGCGATTTCGCGTTCTTTTTAATATGAAATGCGTGAGCAAGAGAGAAGTGCCCCCAATGCGCAACCTTAACAGGTTGTGGTAACCCCCCGGGCTTCCTGGTGTTTTGCCCTGATAAATTCGGTACTTCAGTGAAGCTTATGTCAGTTTCCTTGCAAATCTTATTATTATTGAGCTAATTAAATACATCTTCAAAATACATGAATATTAAATTGAAGCAATTTAAAGGCAATATTAAACTAAACACCTACATTTCAACCCGATATCTCTATTATATTTGTCTGAAAGGTTGAACTCTTTTAATAACTAGATATTGCTTTGTATTAATACGTTAGATTATAATAATACTTTAGGTTAACATTCATGTATATTGTGACGATAACATTTTTTATTCAATCAATATTATGATTTCTTTGTTTTAAAACGTTAAATCTCATATGAATACCATTATTGCTTTCTGCATATTTATTTAAGTTATTAAAGGAATCATATCAAAGGTCACGGCAATAAATATTTATTTTCCTAGAGTAAAATATTATATTCAGTTAAAATAACAATTTCTTTCTAGAAAGAAAAAATATCTTAATTTAATCACCTGCTACTTGGCACAAGATATCAGTAATCTTGATAGTAAGAAGCGATTGCTTAAAAACAATAACTGTGATAATGTATTCATTTGACCCAAAACGGTAACCTCTCAAGTCAAAATTTTTAACAGCATTAATTCAGATCTAAAATATTTTGTTCTTTAGTTTAAATACGCGACAACTTAGAACAAGGTATTTCATACGTTGATTATAAGAAATGGTTGTCTTAAGCCGTAATTTTCTTAAATCATTCATTCTAACCAATACATTAATTTTCTTAATTGAAGATTTTGATATATTCAATCAATGGCGAGTGTTATTTTGAATGAATGCAGATTATATTGTTGTATATTAATATTTATTTGAAATTCAACTCAATATATATTCTTAACTTAAGACAATTTACTGCATAGTGCATATATAAATGCATATTATCTTGAATCAAGGAATCCTTTTTTACCGTGTACGGGATAGATCAAAATAATGTACTACAGTATTGTACACCTTTAAAAGGTTTACAAAAACAGTCTGCAATGGTATATGTCTATCTTTTTGAAGCAGTGATAGCTCAGTGGCTTTGGCTACGGACTGCCACGCAGCAGGTCCATGGTTCGAATTCCGCCGCGGGCTTGAGCTTCAACGCAAGGTGGAAGGGCATTTCTGCGAATGCCCGCCTGGCTAGCGACCACCCTTAAGTAGAAAATCTGTCACCTAACGGTGTGTTCCGGCAGCTGTCCTTGAGAGCCAGTCATTCCAGGTTAAGCCTGTTAACAACTTCGACCTCATCATCACTAACCATCAGGTGAGATTGTGGTCAAAGGCTTAACTATAAGCAATAAAAATATAAAAAAAATCTCTTAGGAAAAACCAAAAATAACCATTTTATCCTTTACTCTTTACGAGAAATAATGGGTTAGGTATATACGAAGCAATTTTAAGCAATGCAGCATTGATACATAGTTAGCAAATTTTGCTCTTTTTCCTAATTTCTTCATAACCAGCATGTATTCTCTCATCAAAGCTGATTTAAGTTCCTCATACGTCTTGAAATTTTTTTCTGGCTTTAACCAAAACTCCGCAGTGCCAGATAATATTCTTCGAGCGATAATCGATGTTTGTTGCGGCGACCAAATATCTCGTCGTTGTCTTCAAGATCTTGTGACCATTTTGTAGACGAAATCGCCTGTAAACTGGTATTGAATCTAACATGTTCATTGTACTAGCCATCGTCGTATTTGCTCTCTGCCATCTTCTATTGTTGAAAATAATTGTGTTTTTTTTTTAAATCTTAATTTTATTTGGAGCTTTATTCGTTCTACGACTATGCCGGCTCCATTATGTACATTCATTTCAATTCTACATTTAAATCGTGTACATTAAAACCAACAGACTTTGCCGCGTCGCTTGATAGCTCGGACAGGATAACTTGAATAGCTCCTACCTCAAGAAGATTGGATCCGTAGCATCCTTAGCATATGCGCTCTTACAGATTGGCTCCGCACACATTCCACGAGGACATGATGTACGTCCTCTAACACTCCACAGGAGCCACAATTAGGGGACTCTGATATTGATTTCAGCCGCGTTTGCACTTCTTCGTTATGGCGCCAAGCCGGCCACACATTTGTCGTCTTGAAAATGTTCTTAAAATCTGATATAATATTCTCAGACCTCAACCTGCTCATTATCCCGGACAAGAGATTGTTGGGGTAGTTGAGTCTGAGAAAACACACCGAAATTGTTGGCTTTATGTATTTTTAATTAATTTCTCATACATTTTCACATCTCACATCGCCCATCTTATTGCGAGAGAGAGAGAGAGAGAGCCTTTCTCCATCCTAGTTACACGCTAGCTATGTTACAGTTCTTAAAATTAGCATGGCTACGTTCCACTTCACTACGATATACAATTAGGTAAGCATTTTAAACATTGGTATTTTTTAAACATAAAGTAATCTAATGCATTTTTCTAAAAATCCTTGTTATTTCTAAATATTTTTTTAAGTTATGCTGAGTTTTATATGAGATTCGCTGTAGTGTAACGGAGAAGCATAGATTCGGCTTTCTCCGCCCACCTTAACTTGCGCATGCGTAAAGGGGACTGTTCTGAAACACGCAAGAGAGATTTTCCTTTGCTTTTCACTTAATATAGGATAAACCTCGTAAAACTAACCTGGAGCGATCGTTGGTCTACTGGTGGCCCTAGCTACAGTGCGGTAACTATGCAGCTGTGCTAGTGTTGGGATTAACATACAGTGTCCGAAGTGAATGTAATATTATGAGACGTTATCGTTTCAACAATGATTACGAATATCGGGTATAATGCCCGGACTACATAACACTGGTCCCTACCCTTGTGGGCAAACCATCAATCGCTCTTCTTGCTGTTTTTTATCATGTTTTTTAATCTTAATTTTTATAAACCGTTTCTATGTTTTAAAAATGTTTCTCATTTACCTTTCTTTTACTGTTGACTTGAGTGATATAAATAAGTAACATGTCCGACGTCAGCTTCACTTATCCACAGTTGAGATCTTGAATAGGGATATCTCATTAGGTTCGCCATTCTTAACTAAAAATTTACTATGAATATCATGTTTTGCACAGAAACATAGAACCTTCAGGATTCGCTTAATAATAGTTTTGTTTCCATGTGCCAAATGAATCGTCGTTTTTTTTTAAATTAGCACCGTATGGAACAAGAAATGAAAACTAAATTTGGTTAAAGAAAGTTAAAGGAATCGTTTCACAACGTCCAGCTTAAATCAACAAATAAAGACTTTAAGAGACTTACATTTCATACATACTTACATACATGTTTGAAACAAGTAACTTCCTTTTTTCGTAGTGGGTCCACAGGAAATAAGTAGATAGGTGGCATGCTAGGTAGGTATATACACCTATGTAATCTGTATGTCACTTTGCCTAAACGTTCACCATCAATTAATATTTTCGAAAGGCTCGTAAAAGATCATTACCTTTCTCCATCCTGATTGTAATTACTTTTAGCTATAAATTGCTACTAAGTTTTTACTTTTATAGTTCTGTATGTTAACTTCCTACATTATTTAATGTTATCGATAGAGGTATATGTATATATTGTAAGATTATATATATATGATCATAAGAGGTGACTAAAGGTATTACACCAAATTAAGGTGGGCAGCAGCACCTTCTGAGGAACTGATATCTCACACTGCAATTCCCTGACGCCTGCCAAGCGTGCGGATTACGGCGGTGATTAATATAAAACCCCTTATAATGGGGGCTGTGTTCAGCAGTGGACATTCCGGCTGATACAGTATTTTTTTATTGCTGATAGGTTAGCCTTTGACCACAATCTCACCTGATGGTAAGTGTTGATGTGGTTGAAGGTGTTAACAGGCTTATCCTAAGATTACTGGATCTCAAGGACAGCTGCCAGAACACACCGTTAGGTGCTTGGCGACAGATTTTCTGCTTGAGGGTGGTCGCTAGCCAGAAAATAACTTATGTGCCACAATATAAACCAATTAATATTCAGAAATAACAATAAAATTAGTATAAGTAATGTAACCAAAAAAATTATAAAATTTGTTAGATTTGACAAGAATATATTCTGGTCAAATCTCATATATTAAACAATAATCATAAAATATTTTTTTTACTTGCCCTAATAGTCAAATTACTATAAAATGAATAAAGATTATATATTATTATGCAGATAAAACTTAAAATCTTTCTATAAAATTTAAATACGTAAAATGGATGCAGTATTTACATCTTTTGAATGTAACATACAATGTGAAAAAAAAAAACATTTTCTTAAAGACCCACGGCAACCGTAGTGCTCTGACCGTCATTTGTCATTGAATTTTAGGATAGGGCCGAGTAAAACCTAATTTAGCTCCATACATTTACTGTGCCTGAGCCTTGGCTGGTCCCATAAACTCTCTAGGATCTTCCAGGCAAATACTCCTTCATAAATTATCGTCAATACTGTTACAAGGAGGAATATTTGAGTCATAACCATGGAAGTAATAAGTACTACGTACAAGTACTTATTACTTCCATGGTCATAACTTTGTGGTAAGTACAGATTAGCCACGATTTCAAAGACTTGCAGTAGTTGCGATACCGGGAAAACAGCAACGTAGAAGAGTTCTCAAAAGTCCAGAACCTTAGTTTTCATACGTAACGTGTACTTTATTGCTCTCTCTGTTTCTCTTATATCCATGCGCAGTTATGCCGTTCTGCTCTTCTGTAGGCTCACAGAAAATAATGTGCATGGGTAAAGTGTAGTCAATGCAATTGAAGCAAACACAATTTAGTGCTCCCATTTTTTCAACGCACCTTGCTTAATTATGCCGTCTCACTCGTTTTGTTTGTATAGGCTATAGTGTGTGTGCATCGCCTCGGAGCTCGTTTGTTTGTGTTTCAGTACCGTAGACCCACGTCAACATGCACGCCTACCATCAGCGTTCGGTTTCACATACAAATAGGGTTTTTTTATTCGACTTGCATAAAACTGCGTGCCCACTCCACGCTCACCTGGGTTGATAACTGCAAACTTTTTCGTTGTTCACGCGCAGAAGCCTGTTTCAAAAACTGGACGAAAATTTTTCATAGTTTTTAGGGTTCCGTACCCAAAGGATAAAAACGGGACCCTATTACTGAGACTTCGCTGTCCGTCCGTTCGTCCGTCTGTCACCAGGCTATATCTCAAGAACGGTGATAGCTAGACTGTTGAAATTTTCACAGATGATGTATTTCTGTTGCCACTATAACAACAAATACAAAAAGTTGGCCAAGTGCCAGTCGGACTCGCGCACCTTAAAACAAAAAAGTTAAAAATATGAAGTCTGTTGTATAGCTAATGGTACGGAACCCTTTGTGCGCTAGTCCGACTCGCACTTGGCCGATTTTTAAATACTGGATTAGATTTGATGTTTTTGTGTGCTTATGACCCTATGAGTCTAACACAATTTTGTAGTGTAGGGATAAAAATCTTGTGCCCAAGTGTTTTCTGAGACAAATAGGGGATACAGAAAACACGAGGACACAAGATTTTTATCCCAGTTGGGCAAATCGTTTAGTTTATATATATTAATATTGAAAACGAGGACAACCACAAAAATAAAAGCTATTTATTGAGGGATAACTAACAGCTACACATTAAGCATAAGTACAAAGTGTAATAATATTTTTTTATCATTTAAACAAAAGAATATAACATGTATTAATGAATGTGCAGCCAGCCATTATCCACATATTACTTTAAAATTATAAAATAAGTTTTGCTACAAGTAAGACAAACATTTAGGTATAATCAATAAATTTAGTTACTTACACAGATGTGGGAAGATGCATCAAACAAACCATAATTTAGATGACAAGCTTACAAAAAACGGTCAGATTTAGAGAACAAAACAACTAGAAAAAACACATGTTATGTGCTTAATTTAGGAAGATTCCTAACATTCACTTTATAGATAGATGCGGGCAAGGAAAATACATCGAGTTCAGTAAATCGCTCGTTGTATGTGCGAGTCATTCGGTGCATCGGCGACCGCTTACCGGCGTTGTTATTGCATACGGAGGATGCAAGTAGGATCCGACTAAAATTCATATTTTAGTCGGATCCTACTCGATTCAAATTAGGCGATATTTTGCAAAAGAGTGAAAGCAGGTTATTCTGGGAGGTGTCAATTTTGTTTTCCATTGTTCAATATAGGTGTGAAGTTACGTCTAACACAACCTCTAAGAAATGAACCGCCCAGAAAGGAGTGAAATGGATTAAAACATTACAACTTATGGAAATAAAGAAAAATGTTTTGTTTGTTTAGCGAGAACTTGGACTCGAATGACTGCCGCTGTAGGCTGTTCAGATCCACCGGACTTTGGGCGAGAGAAGGCCCTCTAGCCCAGGAGGGGGAAGCGCCGAAGCCACTTCTCCTGAGACGGACGTAGAAGGCGAAAAGCACTTTCTGCCATCTCCTGTGGACGCCAAACACGCACCACTACTAAAAGAGGGCTCAAGGGCACCAATGTGCTACGGGCTTGAGTCGTTGTCGAGAGACTTTAAAAACATCAACAGCTCCTGTTACATTTCATATCAGGCAAACCAACAAATAATAGATCTGCTAATATCTACTTGACTTCATATGAAAACAAAAACCTATAACATTTTAATGGTCTGCGGGATTCGAACCCGCACCATCCAGCCCTATATAGCCGGGGTAAGCTCTAATAACTCTGACACTGCACATAACTATTATTTTCCCTCTCCTTGTAATTTTGTAATGTAAAATGGGGAGCAAGCGTCATTGCCAAATTGAAAATATTAAGAACTAGCTTTCTGGGCGCGGCTCCGCCCGCGCCTATGTCGGTTATCGCGCGAAAACATTAACCTCTTTTTGCGCAGTCAGATAAAAACTATCCTATGTTTTTTCCCGGGTCTCAAACTATCTCCATACCAAATTTCATTCAAATCGGTCCTGTAGTTTTGGCGTGAAAGTGTAACAGACAGACAGACAGACAGACAGAGTTACTTTCGCATTTATAATATTATATAAGTACTGATTAAGGTTACACTTTCGTTAGCAAGTTTAAAGCTATATTTGCAAAAATATGTCTTGTTTCTAGTACAATGTAAGTTGAACTATAATAGATGTCGCTCCATCCCCATACGATGGTTACGAACAAAATTACAAACATGAGTCATATGTCATAAGAGAAGCAACGATGGCTCAGTGGCGTTGGCTATTGACTGCCACGCAGCAGGTCCATGGTTTGAATTTCGCCGCGGGCTTAGCTTCACCGCTTGGTGGAAGGGCTTTTTGCGAATGCCCGCCTGGCTAGCGACCATCCTCAAGTAGAAAATCTGTCGCCAAGCACCTAAAGGTGTGTTCCGGCAGCAGTCCTTGAGAGCCATTGAAATTACAGTTACAATGGGACTTAACAACTATGTCTCAAGGTGACGGGGGTAGTGCAATTCGTGACTTGTGATGAAATGCATCTGTTATAGGCAAAGGTTAGTCCGCTTAACATCAGGTGGCCTCGTGCTTATTCAGTCACAATAACATAAAAAATAATAATTAAAAAAGAAATGGCCTGATGGCTTAGCGGTTAGAGCTAACCGCAGCTATAGGGGTGGATGGCGCGGGTTCGACTCCTGCACTTGACTATAATTTTTCTTCTCGTTGTAATATTGTAATGTAATCCACGCAGCAGTGTTATCATGCTAAAATTAAAATTATCCACAAAATATAAAACCTGATAAAATTAGGCCTTAATTGTCAATTACAGGTTGGGCCATATATGTCAGAATAGAAAAATCTGAACAGATAAGACGATCAGATACAACGATCTGTTCTTCGGAACTATGTCATCACTTTTGGTAGACAAGTAAAACTGCTTTCATAGAGAGAACAACCTTTTTCTCAATTCGGGAAACGAACCCGGTCGCATTGAAAATAAAACTAACATCTATTTCAATATTGATTGTGTAGGTCTTATACAGTAATTGTTACTCTGATTCATGATATTTAAAATGAATAAAATGCATTATAATATATATCAGGCTGTGAGTATATTGCCCCGCATGCCGCACACTTCTAAAAATAAGTTTATAAGCTTTTTATTTTAAATTTATATAATACAATATATAACCCATCGTACTTCGAGGCAGTTGTAGCCGAGTGGTAATAGCTACAAACTGCCGTACAGCAGGTCCAAGGTTCGCTCCCCACCACTGACTCGAGCTTCACCACATTTAATGAAAGGGCATATTGCGAATGCTTCCCTATCTAGCTACCACCCTCAAGTAGAAAACCGGTCGCCAAACACCTGGCAGTGTGTTCCGGCAGCATTCCTTCAGAGTCAGTAAATAATTAATAAAACTACAGGCATGTGAGACTTAACATCTGTATGTCTCAAGGTTACGGTACAGGGCAGTTCGCCATTAGTGACGAAATGCAGGTGTTGTGTGAAGAGGTTACCCAGGTGGACCTCGTGCATGTTTCGTAATCATAACATAAAAATTAAATTTTATAATTAATTAATTAAATATGGTACTTACCCAATAGGAATAGGGCCTATAGTCCACTCCAGTTCAACTACTTCTTCTCCACGGTACACGCGGATAACCTGCACATTTATTTATTTTCTGTTACCTCTTTGTTATACAATGCAGTCGAGCTATAATGTGATTTAATATATCTAATTTAAATTATTAAGATTACTCGTAAATAGATCAATAAAACTATATTGTCACTCTTCAAATATTGTTACGGCACAAGGGCTCGAACAATCTAGAGTAATCCAACGTCAATAAACATGTAAAAGAAATCGAAATTGTACCTACTCTTAATACAAAAGGTTATAAAAAAGGGGTCGCCTTTGTTCTCAGGCAACTAGTAAACGACCACAGTAAAAGTAGTAGTTAGTTTCGTGGAATTTAATACAAATGTTGTTTACGTTAAAAGGATGATTTATGGCCCTTATTGTTTTTCTATCTAGACTATTTGTGAACATTCTGGATAATGTGACTATGAGTATAAATAGGGTCGGGTCCGGGCCGATCAGTTCCGGGCTATTGTAGGGCCTTTCCTCGCCCAAAATCCGGTGGAGCTGGACGACCGAACAGTCGGTAGCAAGCATCTACGTCCTCCCTAAAAATAAAACCGACCATTCAGTCTTACTTTGAGTTCAAAACGGTCAACAGTGCGTTATCTTTGGACCAAGTGCTTCAAGCGCCAACAGTTCAATACAGTGTGAAGTGTGAGACTAGTATTCTGTAAAGTGCGAACAGTGTTTACTGTTGATTTGAGGGAGTAGTGACTGTAAAACTGGTGACTTAATTTAAGTCATGTGTAAATAAAAAAATAAATTTTTCCTCTCGTAAATTTGTAATTTGAATACGTTTAAGTATATGTTTATTAATTTAAATTTAATGAATAAAAAATCTTGTTTATTGCTTTTCTGTTACCTCTTTGTTATACCTTCAATGCAGTCGAGTTAATCTTTCTTTTAATATACCTCATTTAATTTATTACGATTGTGAGGTACTCGTAAATAGATACACGTTATTGTACTCTTAAAATATTAAGACTACTTAGTTCTTATAAAAGTACCATGAAAGGTTTTATTGCTAGGCAGTAATCTCTTCCAGGCAACTGTACGCTGAATGGACACAAGTCGATTCACATTGAGGCAAACGCTAAAGTGCATTATGCATAGGTACCTATGAAACCTTTATACAAGCAGGTATATAAATAATGTAGATAAGTTAATTTATATATTATGTATATTGTATGTTTTAAATAGTTAATGATCATATTATTATGTAATGGCAAGCATAAATAAATTCAAAAAAAGTCCGACTAAAAATTATTTATTATCGTTGAAAGTTTTATCGTTCCATTAAAATTAAAGCTGAAGGGTATATTTTAGACGAACGCCTCCATACAAAACGCAGCTCCAATCTCATTTTAATAATAGCGAATAAAACTCAATGATTTTTTACCTACGTAATCACTACCCTAATATCTAGGTTTGTGGTGCATCAGATTTTTATTAAATTATACAGTTTTGAAATAAAACTAGCTCAAAAACTCGTAATTTTAGATAAAAGAAAGACCCAACTTTAAGCATCTCTTTCAAGAAAAATAAGCATGTTTTTAATATTTCTATTGCACCACAAACATGGGGAATATAATAAACTTTCTATAATGGGAAGTTATTTATACATGTGTTATATACTTTTTAAATAAATCTGGAGCTACGAATAACTGGCTCAAACTCCTAAAAACGAGTGCTATATACTAAATGCTATAAAATTAAAAAAAATATTATTAGTCCAAAAGAAAAAGGATTTAAGCCAGAAACAATAGGTCTAATAATACACTATATTTACATGCAAGGTTTTTTTAGTAACAAATTGAGTTTATATAAAAGTTCACGCTTTGGCTGGCGGGTATATGTCCTTATATTTATGGAATCGGTTTTTAAAGCCCTTAATTATGATACACCACTCGATGGGTTTAAAAGGAAAAAAAAATTTCACAATATATTTTGCATAAAATCCTCAACTTTTTTTTAATTTGTACGTGGATTGTTTGTTTTGGATGTGAATCCTAATGTTACACAGAGTAAGACATAAATGTAAACAACTATATATTATTTAAAAAAAACATACAGCAAATTATTTATATTGATTCAACGTTTTATTGCTCCATTTTCCATTGAAATTAAAACTATAAGTTTTTATATTAGATAAATCATTTTAAAGCTCTTCATTTTGATAAGCCTTTCGATGGGTTTAGAAGATAAAAAACATTTTTACCTCAATACCTGGCATCTCAAATCCGCTAGTATTTTTATGTACCCTGTAGTACTTGCCCTATCAAGACAAATCCATTACGACAACCATTTAGAAGCTATGATGGAATACATAGAAACTCACAAACATACATACACACATGAACCCTAAAAACATACCACTGTTTTTCGGGCAGTCGTGTAAAAGTAATGATAGTTACAAACAGTCTTCAACCACTATGCTAGAGAAGATTCAACAGAAAACTATACGTGGAAAACGAGAAAAATGATGAGGGCAATTCTGATTGATTAAATTTGTATAAAGTTTGATCACAACGTGAGGCGGCTCTATAACTGATAGTAAAATTGATCCTTGGACGAAGCACCCGTTCGTCCGAGAATTGGTCACAAATCGTAAATATTATAATAGCTTAATATTGCTTAAAGGGAAATTATGGTGAAACTGAACAAGAGCTACATACAGACATAGTTTGTATATTTGGACATTCTGGGAGTGAATCTATTCGGTTACATAGAAGATTTTCGAAGGATAGGAGAAGAGGACCACGAAGACAAGTGCTGTTAGAATTCATGAGTAAAAAATGACAAAATACATTTTAGTTCAGGAAGTGCCAGATAATTTTATGCCCGCTAGATTTTTTTTCTTATTATGAAACCTTTAAAAGAAACCTGAAGTACGGATTTATTGCCAAAACGTTGTATCAGTGATAGTTCTCCGCGAGTCCGTATCGTTCGATGCCCACCGCTCGCTTGAGTTTCACCGCATGGTGGAACGGCAAATGTCCGCCTGACCAGGTACCACATCTGTTGCTCAGCACCAGACTATACAGTGTGAGAGACAATGAGTATTCATGAAATGACAGGAGCATGAGACTTAACAACAATGTCTGAAGGTGAACGGCGCAGTCCATAGTGTCACTTGTGAAGAAATACATCTGTTAGGTGGATGTCACCTCATAACATCAGGTGGAACTTGGGTGAGTTTCGTCACAAACCCATAAGAAGACATTTCCTAAATCCATCTATCCAAGCTAATATTATAATGCCCTACAGTTATATAGTAATATTTAGTTAGACACAATATTTTGTACGCTATATTGATGGAATAAGCACGAGGCCCAGCGATAACCTTTTCCTATAACAGATGCAGTTCGTCACAAAAGGCGAACTGTACTCTGAACATCTCAGGCACATGTGAATTAACAGATATAAACTTGTTATGTCTTATGTGCCTGTCATATCACCGCCACTCGTACCCTTGAAACCAGAACAGAGTCATGCGAAGTTTACTTTACTGGTGCTCGGTAAAAATGGGCATGGTATAATAACTTCTTCTATATAGATGAAATATGTTTTTTTACGATCGTTTGATTATTCTATTGCGTAAAATCACTGGAATTGGCGATTTTCTCACGCCTTCTAAGCTCTGAAATATTAAAGTTAAGCAACTTCCGCTGCGGTCAGGAGTTGGATGGGTGACCGCTAGTGACATTACTACTCAGTTTCCGTTAAGCCGTCGGTCCTGGTTGTTGTCTTACGATAGCAGTCGTTACATCATGCATGGCGTTAGGGCATTTCGCGAATGCCCACCTGGCTAGCTACCACCCTCAAGTAGAAATTCTGTCGCCAAGCACCTAACAGTGTGTTTCAGCAGCTGTCCTTGAGAGCCAGTAATTGTAGGTTAGCATGAACAACATCTTCGACCACATCATCACTTACCATCAGGTGAGATAGTGGTCAAAGGCTAACCTATCAGCCATAAAAATAAAGTATTATTTTCTTAAATTTTCTTGCATTTCGGACTGAGCGATTACCATAACTGTCACATTGCAGCATGCGTTGATATGAGCTTTATTTCAACGTTAGTTGGTTTGAATTTTGTACTGGCCGGCAACAAGCTGCTAATTTAAGACTTACAGACACATATGTTTTTGCTTAAAGGTAAAAAAATATACTAAATTATACTAAATTGAATTGGTGATAAGTATAATACTTATCACCAATTGAATCACTATCGACACGCCACGTTACTCTGGCATATATTCGTGCACTAGAGTAGAGTAGGCAATGTCCACTGTGGTCATTATTGGGATAGTTAACCGCTAGTGACATTCACTGTTGAGTAGATTTTAAACTAAAGAGAATACGTTAAAGCGTTCTCAGTCCTAATCGTTGTCTTAGGATAGTAGACGTTGTAGCACGGTGGTTCACCATTATGCAAATTACGGCCTGGTTAGAAAATTCTCGCATATATAAATTCTTTCGATAGGTACCTGTTAAGCCTGGTTAAGCCTGTTTACCACATTCCACCACATTATCAACCAAAATCAGGTGAGAGTTTTGGCAGTAAAACACTAGTAAAGCCTTCATCACCAGTTATGACGCCACGTAGTCTATCACGAATAGATGCGACATGGTTCAATTCAGTCAATCTGATATCATTCCATACCCGTGCATGTCGTGCATGTCCATGTGACCTTATATAGATAATTAAGGTTCCTTTCATCCTGCCAGTTCCAACGTGGAATCATTATGCCAACATATTTTCAATCAGATTCATATCTGCTGACCATCACGTGTCATTATTAATTCAATCAATAAAGCTCCTCATAATCTAAAATTTTTGTAAATATATTTGCTGCTTAGCAGAAACCATCAGTTGCGCGACCATGAACGAAAGCCCTTGATGGTCGCGCGTCAGTTCATTTGGTCGCATCAATTGAAGCATGCGCGAACGAGTTTCATCATCGGACCCAGTACGGAGAAGCAGCAAATTATGCTGAGAGTTTTGGTTATTAAATACATAGGTATATAAATAAATTTGAATTCCAAATATGTAAGACAGCAAAACTTTTTTATGTTTTATATTTGACCATAGTGAGGTCTCACAGTCCACTAGGAGCAATCGGGGTTTGTATGTTAGTATATTTATATGTTTGCATATCTGTATGTATCATATTATGTCCGACGATAACTTGCGTAACGTGCGTTCTAAAGCCACTAAATTTTTATACGTTTAGTTTAGGCCAATACAATTTTAAGTTTGAATATTATGAATTCGGCTAGGTTGTTGAACTTAAATTTTCGTAAATTATATCACCGCTAAAAGACACGTGGTGCCATCTACGAAACATCTTCCATGCACCTGTGATGGACGGTGCTTTCTATGCCAATGGTACATATAATTCACACTCAACTATCAAGGACAAGTTGCCACTAAGTCATGAAAAAAAAATATGTCCTAGAAACTTACAAGCAATCAAGATCCGACCAACAGTCGTATAAAGAATTTCTTGATCGTTCGAGTAACGGAGAATCCACAACAGATGATTTGAGACTTCTCATGACTCGTGAGACGACTTTAATTATCAATGCGAATGATTTCACGAATGCCTTGAAATTTTTTAGATACAATGAGGCAGTAAGATGTCGTTATATTACTGCACTGGGCTTTGGATAGGTCAATGGCCAAAATTGTATCGAAAATAAATAAACCTAGCACAGCAACAGCAGAAGCGGGAGTTGCATAAGGACTCGAAAAAGTACTGTAATTAGCTGTAGGCAACAAGGTGACTGAATAACATGCCGCGCGTGTATGTTCCTTGTGCAATTTGTGTTTAATCGCTATACTTACTGGACTAATCATCAATGGACCAGTTCGTGGTAGTCAAGACAAATTGCATTTTCACGCACCGTTCATAAATCCCAAGCATTGGAAAATGTCATTGTCGATATCGGTGACAAAGAGTTTGCCGCAGGGTGCACGTACGAGTATATTATTATTACTCTATAAAGATTGAAACGTCTAGAGTATTCTTTATTCGATAGGAGCTTTGATTTTATAGGACTTACAATAAAAATGATAGCTTTGCAACTAAGAATCGTAGAAGAAATAAGATTAACGCTTATCATTTAAGGTTGGACCTATCCTAGGGACTCAAATGATGATATATCCATGTTATTCACATCTTTGTGTAGGTAATAATAATAAAGTGGACATTGCACTAATATGCGCAAAAATCTTTTCAAAAGAGTATAAGTAGGTACATATTATAAAAGTAAAGTAAGAAGATGATTATAATTAAGTATGTATGGTAAATAGCCGTATTTATTTGAATGTGATGAAAGTTGAAACGCCTACGTTTGTATGTCGAATGCTAAGTAATCATAATCATTGTCACAGTGTGTAAGGCTGAGGTTCAGAGACATTTGTGTAAGACGGTCAAAGACCAGACTGAGCCTAGCGTCGGCTAAGCCAATCATTAAATTTCATATTTAGAGATATAGTCTGAGTCCTACTTACCATGCTCTTTGTTTAGATCACACTCTATTATCTATGGCATATTTTTCACTTATGAAACGTTTACCGGTTCTTGTTTATCTGTGCATCCGGATATAAAAAGAAAAGTACAAGAACAACAGTAAATAAAATGTGATTGAAGTGAAAAAAAACAAAATAAGTGCCTTTATCAATTTACGAAAAAAGATCCTGAAGAACTTTTTGCACCATACGCCTCAGTGTCTCACTTGGCGGCGCCACTTCTGCTTTGAGACAGGCTAAAGTAGTCGATTTCCACTACTTGGCTTAGCATAGCACGCGCTAAGTTTAAGCGCCGTACCAGATGTCTCTGAATACAATTATGAGGCTAAGCACTACATTTTGACGGATTAAACCATTAGTTCACGCTTAGACTTGTCTCTGAATCTTAGCCTAAGTGTCTTCACAAAACTTGACATGCAAGAGCTAGGTACTCGTCTTGATATCGCGAGATCCAGTTCGGGCGAACTACTAGTTATCACTCATAATACAGTCGTTCGTATCAAACGTAACGTAATCAGCTTTGCGGATTACGGATAGGTGTTTAATTTATTCGATTTCACGAACAAAAACATACAAAATCAGATTATTTGTAATTATTCTGGAACGTAAAATTGAACATAGCGCCACCTGTGATCTTTACGCATTATTACGAAGAGATGTTGTACCTAGTGAGCTGAAGATTTTAAAGGTTCGTACTATAAATGATAGACGGCGACATTGAAAGCAATTCTGATCTAGACGACACCTATTCGAAAAGCTTTATAGCTTTACATTTTACGTTAGTAGGTACTAAGTCACCAGAACACGATAGTCGTTTCCAATCCTTTAGCTCTAGATGGCAGTTACTATAAAAATTCCTTTCATTGAATAGCGATCGATTCTCCCTGTTACATGCAATCAAATGGTGGTTCTTGGAGATGATACATCATTATTTCTAAATAGGAT
Source organism: Plagodis dolabraria (assembly GCA_963854805.1). Taxonomy (NCBI): domain Eukaryota; kingdom Metazoa; phylum Arthropoda; class Insecta; order Lepidoptera; family Geometridae; genus Plagodis; species Plagodis dolabraria. Next base: position 36,964,565 of record OY978440.1, on the reverse strand, counting down.
TACAAGCGCTATCCCGTGCTGAGCGAAAATCATATTATATAAAGTATTGGAGCACAAAATTGTATGCCCCGGAGATATCGGGTTCGATTCCCGCCCAGAGCATTAAATTTTTTGCTTCAATAATTTGTAAAATATGATACATCTCTTCCTAGCTCTTCAGCACTACCTAGACATGATGATATTATAATTTTTTAAACATGAGAATTTTCTTTGCTATGTCAATGAGAGCAAAAGTAGGGAGGTACCTAGTACCATTGAGTCAATGGTACCACGGCAAATTAAATTTGCCGTGGTACCATCAAAGGAACTATCTAATGGTACCACGGCAAAGGAACGCTATGTATTATGTTATAAGATAAGACCCTTGTATGTGGTAAAAGAAAAAATCAAGTTTATCCAAAGTCTATTATTTAAAATACAAAAAGGACTCACACTTACACTTTAATAAGTTAATCACAAAAACAATGTATTAATCTCTAGATAGCTAACATAATCCACCCAGTAAAATATTTAACTCTTACATGCTGATTTGCTTACGCATTATTGTGTCAAAACATATTACATATTATTATTTACTATCTTAATATTTAACTCTATTTGTCTAAACATAATACTAACGGTGAAATGACCCCCAAGAATTAATTTAAGTTACTAATCGTTTAAGGGTACCATGATACTTATCATTATTTAACTGTCTTGTTGACTTAAGCCACGGCAAAGATCATACAAAATCATTGAGCGGAAATTGTCACGAGTTTAATTCAATGTGATAGCGACTCAGCGACAGTTTCCCAAATTAAAAAGTAATGTTTCCAGTGAGTTCTATTTTTTTTGTAAGTGATCAGTCCAGATAAACATTCAGTATACCCATGTTTTTTTTATTGTGGCGGAACAAGCACGAGGTCCACCTGATGTTAAGAAGACTAACCTCTGCCTATAACAGATGCATTTCATCACGAATTTCACTGCGCCCGTCACCTTGATACATAGTTGTTAAGTCTCACATGTGCCTATAATTTCAGTGACATGACTTTAAAAATACAGCTGGCATTGATACTGGCCAAACGTGACATACTAGGGAACTAGGACTGGAAGGAATTTGCAGACCTTCATGAGATCGACGCCGACGTTTCGCATCCCCTGTTATCTTCCAAAACTGAACCAATTCTAATTTTTTTGGGTAAAGAGTTCTCTTATTGTCTGTTGGTGCTCTAATAATGAAGTAGGTATGTCTGTAGCAGGCAATTAATTTTTATGGAGAACTGTTACTCGATTTTCCATTAAATATTTACTATTATTCCCAGGGAGTAACCAGAGCAGTGCAGTATGACGAGAATAAAAAAGACGGTGATACTACAACTGTAATTGACAGGCGTGACACTTCAGGGCGTTCAGGCTACCGAATTTTACATCTCTTCTCATAAAGACTTACAATAATGATTTAATTTTATTTGAAAACACATTATAAAGCTCTCAGTACTACAATAAGTCCTTCACAGTACAGGCTGCACGACTATGGAATGCTTTACTACTCGAGATTAGACGTGCCAAATCTCTTGGAAATTTTAAAATAATGTTAAAAAATCACTACTTATCCAGTATATAGCATTGTGTATATTTATTATCATTTATCATATCCTAGATTTATGTATCTGAATTTAATTATTCAAACATAATTTATTGTTCACCACCGTCTACCTCTTCCCGAATTTCTGTCCATCCAAATGTTGTCTGGAAGAAATCGCTACAAAGCGATAAGACCGCCCATTGTACTACCATAGAAAATTTAGTTTTAATAAGTGTTATTTACTTCTACTTTGGTAAACAATAAAGAATTTTTGTATTGTATTGTTGTATTGTATAAATGTCTGAAATGTTTGCAACGGAGCCACTATCATGTCATCCAAGTGTGATAAAAGAATGGGTTAGTAAATTTTCCTACTCCATCTTCGTTCTTGGTACAACCAAAGCCTTGAAAGGAGCAGCTGACGGTGTGACTCCATCAACGTGTTTCAATGAAGGTAAAGGTTCTCCAGGCAAGGGGAGGAAAGAGAACCTCTGCAACATAGTTGACGTAAAGACAAATATGTTACACTTAGCTAGAACGTCACCCATACACCGGTGCTTAGCCAGTCCAAATGGGAAGTAGTATTCAGGTATAGAAACTTTGCCATTGGAGAGAAACCTTTCTGGTTTGAATGAGTAGGGATCCGGGAAGAGAGTCTCGTCCATCAGGATGTTGGTGAAGTTGCTCACAACCATCGTGTCCTGGAATTAAAATCAATTATTATCGTAAAATGTATTTGATTGGCGCAAAGAAACTTTTGACAGTTTATGATAACATTGACGACGCTCCATATAAAACTTTGATCTTTCTTCTTTATGATCGCTTCCTCAAACGACTCTTATGTGACCATTGTGTTATAAATGTGGAAAGTGTATTCACAGCGCTTCTATACAAACTTTTTTTACTGTGATCGTGACTGATCTAGCACGAGGCCCACCTGATGTTAATCGATACTTCTGGCTCTAACTAATTTATTTATTTATATTAGCATTTCGTCACATGACGACTGACGAGCTGCAATTAAACAATTTTTCGCATACTCCAGGGTCCATGCCATTTTTTTAAGTTAACGAAGATATTTATTAAACCATTATAGTACTACGGGAACATTCTTACATACTCAGGGGGAAACACAGTTGTAGGGGGATGCTAATTATACCTAGTATATATACTATTACCTAACAGATACAAACAGGCTTTTTGAAGCGCTCGTAGCAAATTTTGCTAAGCCGTTCTTAATCGATCAGCTAAGTTAAGCAACGTCTACCGCGGTCAGGAGTTGGATGGGTGACCGCTGTTGACATTCTACTGAGCACTTTTGTGCTTCGGAGGGCACGTTAAGCCGTCGGTCCCAGGTGTTGTCTTACGATGGCAGTCGTTATAGCATGGTGGTAGGGCATTTTAGAATGCCCGCCTGGCTAGCTACCACCCTCAAGTAGAAAATCTGTCACCAAGCACTAACGGTGAGTTCCGGCATCTGTCCTTGAAAGCCAGTTATTCTAGGCTAACCTGAATAACATCTTCACTTACCATCAGGTGAGATTTTTTTTTTCCGGCGGTATGCCTTTATTAAACAAAATACTATGAACTATACAACACTATATTATATACAATACTATACAACTATATACAGCTACTACAATAAAAGCATTTAGACAACCTATAAGTCATAGCAGACTCATAGGTGAGATTGAGGTCAAAGGTTAGCCTAAAAGCAATAAAAAAAAATGTTTGCACAGGCATTCCGAACGGACCAGTGTCCTCAAGTAGCACTCGTTCACGAGTTGAGTCGCGTTCCAGCCATCGTACTCCTCATTCATTTCTGAAGGAAGAGGGCGACCCGACACACGAAACTGACGCTTGACAATACATTTGTGTTAACTTAAATACTTGTAGTTAATATATTGCAAAAATTATTTTAAAAATTCTACATATTTATAATGTTAATTCTACATACGTCTACATAAATGCCATAAAGACATAAGATTTGTATATATTTATGCGACGAATAAACTTAAAAGCTACTAGAGCGATTCGGATGAATTTTACCATGGAAATAGTTTGAGACCCGGAAAAGGACACAGAATAGTATTTATCCAACTGCGCAAAAAAAAAGTTACTGGTTTTTCGCAATATTCGAAAAGCCCGCGGGCGGAGACGCAGCCGGAAATCAAGTCAGTTTTAATAAAAGTCAGATTAAAAAATTACCTCAGGAATAAAATATCCGGCTAGACTAGTATCTCTCAAAGCGCGATGTGGAACTCCAAACGTTCGACCCATGAAGTGACGGACGCATTCATGAACTATAGATTCAGTGTATGGCATACTGAAATCAAAAAAAAATTACATTTTAATTCACAGAGATAGTTTACCAGTAGGTTAGTAAGAAAGTTATCGTGTTTATATCATACTAGCTTTCCGGGCGCGGCTCCGCCCGCGCGTATGTCGGTTATCGCGCGAAAACATTAACCTCTTTCTGTCTACTCTTTAGGAGAAATACGGATGTCATGTAATGTATGCTATTATACAAACTTACTTTGGCCTGTCATCTAAACATGGAAACCGATCTTTTCCAACAACCCTGTCTATTTCTTCTTGGGCTTTTTGTTGGATTTCTTGTTCTCTTACTAAGTAGCTGAAGCAAAAACTCAAACTTTTACTCGTGGTCTCGGTGCCTGCCATGAACATATCCATACACATTGCTACCAGTTGCCCCTCCGAATAAGTATTTGCTTCACCATGTTCTCTCAGCACTCTAATATAAACATCCATAAAATCTTTATCTTCCTTCTCTGGCTCAAATATGTCTTTATGTCTTGCTATTTCCTCTCTCAAAAATCTCCAGATCCTTTTGTGAGTCGTCACGAACTCTCGGTACCCTGACATCGTTGGTGTTATAATGGCAAGTATCGGGAAGTGGCTGAAAACAGCTCCTACCATATCTACGGCAGCAAATAAATCAAATAACAGAGTTTGAAGAACTACCATCTGTGGGTCGCTTGGCTTGTATCTGATACCAGCCATCATGGTCCAAAGAGTGTTTAGGACGTACACATTAAAAAAATTGTGCATTACGATCTCAGCAGAGCCAGTGTTGTTCCTATTAATAATTTCCATCACATCGCTTACCATGTGAAAGGCCTCAGACCGTGCAATATTGCCCATTCCTTCACTTCTTCCAAATCCAAACTCTTTCAAATGTTTTATCAAAAACCTTCTTTGTTCTTTCCACAAATCCCCATCTGTGAGGAGCACTCCACGTCTCTCTCCCCAGGTCCTTGTCTGATAAAATATGCCTTTGGGTCTTCCATCGATGTCTTCGTTAACAAGCATTCCTTTATTAGCATCTAAAGAATTGACCATGACAATTCTGTCTTTTCCGATCCTAAGTCCGATTAGAGGGGCGTTGTTGCTGGCAATGGAAAGTTCTTTGACAGCTTTGTAAAGGTATCCAGTTTTTTCCCGTAGTTTGTAAACTTCGGCAGCGCAACCAAGAATGGGAAGCCATGGTGGGCCAGGAGGATACTTTTTGGGTTTGACTGTGTCCAAGTACAGATATAAGCAGACTGCTAACACTAGTGCTAGCACTGCTAACCACATCTGAAATGAAAAAGCCAAAGATATAATAAAATACATTGATACTATTTCAACGATTACTAAGTATATACTTTACTATTAAAATATATGTACATGACCTACTACTTAGAAAGCACAACACAAAATAGCGTATCCCAAATTAAAAATACCATCTCTTATAAATGGAGAAATAAAAACTCACGTACGAATGTTAGATAATTTCATGCAATAAGTACTTATAGACGTTGTTTTAATGTAAGTCATGGATCAACTGACAGAATATTAGAAGTAGGGAAACTTGCTGAGCCACATTCATAAAAGTTTATATAATAGTAAACTAAGACCACACGGCTGCATGCGTAGGGAATAATAATATAATTATAAAACACATGGGTACCTCACACAGTTAGTAACGCCCTTTAAACTACTTTTCCCGTTTATGCTCACTGACCCCAAGTACAGATTAGATAACAGTTACTAGGTAAAAGTGACTTATGAAACAGAATTCGCGTGATGTATACGTACAAAGTACGTTACTTAGAAATTACGCGAGCTCAAACAAGCATATCACGTTATTTCATCGCATATGCAACAAGTTTTAATGCACCAAAAAATTATAAGCATGAAACAACAACCATTGTGCTGAACTCACAATACGATGTTAAAAAAACATTGATACTATTAACACATGGCAAAATAATGACTCATTTGAGTAGCCCAAAAGGAATTACTGATATATAAAGAAAAATCTATGTATATATTGATGTTTGGCTAACATATATATATATATATATATACTCTTTGTTTACTCTGTTCGTAAATAAGAAAAGAAGCACTTAGTCACAAATTAGATTTCAATTTTATATAATAAATCTTCTTTTTCTTAATCTACAATCAAGCTATGTATCAGATCAAAGAACACTTGAGAGCTAGATCGTAGGCCATCCACATCTATATATTTATGAGTCATACTTTAATTCACTTGTGTTCTTTTATGAACCAAAAATGAGAAACGTATCTACAGCGTATCATAAAATATTAAAACTAAAAACTCATTTTTTTGGGCGTAGATATCGACTATTTAGAATACTTGTGAAACGAATATGTTACCATATAACACTCAAAAAATTCAGACTTTTAAACTTTGGTACTTGTATATTATTTAGTATTACCAATTAAATATTAGTGTCGTGTACACAAACTAGAACAAAAAAGAGAAGAATCGGTGGTACCTATTGTTTCTAATGAAGACTACATTAAACTCCAAGAACATACTAATATTTATAATTACTATCCGCGGGTTTTATAAATGTTATATTTTAGAAAATCGTTGAGTGCTTGGTAATGAAATCGAAAAGTTAGTTACAATAAAGAAGGTGACTACTTTTCAGTTGTCGTATAGTCAAACGAAAAACACTATGCAATAAATATCGAAGATAAAATAACACAATTAAATTTTTCACGCTCTATGCAGGGTTAGTCCTAACATAAAGAAATAAATACAAAAATGAAATTTCAACTGTAGTCGAATCGAGTAACAAAATACTCGGAATGATACGATACCTTTTTGCCTCGAAAACTTTTAAACACTCCACTAGAACTCGGGTCAGAACTCTGGCAAATTTATCTGTCTTCACATAGAACGGGTTTTGCCTTAGCGCTGTCGACTGCAACTGGAAAGCTTTCACTGCACTAAGCCCGGAAATGCAATGTTATTATATGCATCCCACCGTTGCGGTTCATATGAAACCGACTTGAATTACCGCAGAATTGGTAACAATATCTAATACTGCGTACGTCTTTTGTGACGAAACTTATCAATTATTAATTAATTTTAATCGGTTCAGCCAAATTAACATAAGCAAGTAGTAAAAAAGTCGGGAAAAACAATATCAAAAACTGTTTAAAAATATGCATAGAAATTGTATACAAATAAAAAAGTAATTTTGTTTTTTATATATTCGAAAGCATATAGAGTGGTTAAAAAATTTAGTTTTCTTACCTGCGGCAGCTCTTTATTAAACAAAATACTACGAACTATATACAGCACTACAGCTACTACAATAAAAGCATTTAGACAACCTATAAGTCATAGCAGACTCAAAGGCAGTCTAAATGCTACAGCCTAGTACCAGTTGGCAGCGTGCCCAGCAGGCTGGCAGCAGTGCCCCGTTGAATTGCAATGCTTTTTTGTCTTCTGTACACAGTACACACAAATGAGTGGAAAAAATCTTGTACGATCTTCAGGCTCTTTTGATGTAGCATATCTGGCTGAGGCCAAAAACACATGGAGATTGGCTTGTCCAAATACTGAATTCCCAAAAATGTTGTCATCTCAAAAACAGTGGGATCGGCCCCTATGCGAGCTAACACGGAAAGATCTTGTAAATACGTGTTCTAGCATCGCAGATCGTGCTCGTATTCTCGCTATTTCTGTGTGGGAATCAGGTCTTTGGTTACAGGCCATTCCTTCTTACAAAACTGGAAGCCTTATAGATCCATCCGCTTTTCGTCTAGCTATTAGCTTACGCTTGGGTGCAAGGTGTTGTGTGCCAGTGTGGTACTGCAGTTGATCAACTCGGTTACCATGGCCTCTCCTGCTCTCGAAGTGCTGGTCGAATTTCCCGCCACGCCAGCCTTAACGATATCATTCGCTGGGCTTTTACCAGCGCCAATGTTGCAGCTATTCTCGAACCGAATGGTTTGATGCGTGACGATTGTAAAAGACCTGATGGCATGATTCTGGTTCCGTGGAAGTCAGGACGGCCCTTAGTGTGGGACGCTACTTGCGTAGACGTTGCTACTTTAGCGCCGTCACATCTTTCTGAAACTAACGTGAGGGCTGGCGCTGCGGCTACTTCAGCGGAGCAACTCAAGCGGCGCAAATATGCTAACCTCGGTATGAGCATATTTGAGCCGTTTGGCATTTTGATCACGCGTCACATCGACCAAGCGGTCGATGCGACGCGTGATAAAAATGCTGGCACATATTTGGCTCAACGAATAAGCATTGCAATTCAACGGGGTAATGCTACCAGCATGCTGGGCACACTGCCAACAGGTACTGGGCTGGAGCATTTAGACTGCCTATGAGCCTGCTATGACTTATAGATTGTCTAAATGCTTTTATTATAGTAGCTGTAGTGTTGAAAATGGGGGTCATCATGGTTTTATGACAACAAACTATAATACCACAATACAATACTATAATTGGTGACGATATAGGGAGTATATTTAGACAAGGAGCCACTAATTTATAAATCATACACCAGTCCCATGTGAAGTTGGTCTGAACATACGTCAAGCACTGCACCGATATTTGCCTCACTCACATTACTATCTATAAATATTCTACGCCTTTCAGTCTGGTTCCGGGCACACTCCATCAATATGTGATAAGCATCCTCAGGTTTCTCACACACCTCACAATAAGGCGACAATACTTTAACATCATAAATGCTAATTTCCAAAGTGAAATGTGTCCGGATCGTAATCTGTGTGCAGTTACAATGAATTTTCTAGCTACATTACCAATGAACCACGGGGAGCGGTGAGGCTGACTCTGCCAATTTTTAGTAGTAAGGAATCTACATAAACTTTATAGATAATATTTGTCAACTTTGGATTAAACCAATTAGTGCCAGGAGTTTCAAGGTAAATTTATTTCTAGATAAATAAACAATTAACGTTAAAAAGTTTAGTTTAGTAACAAGGAAGCCATAAGCAAAATGGTCTAAATAAATACATTTAGGTTTTTTCTTGCAAATAGGTTTACAATTAATAATAGATATATTTTTTATCAATATGCTGGCACCTGTTTGGCTCAACAAATAAAGATTGCAAAACAACGGGACAATGCTGCCAGCTGAGCACGCTGCCAACTGGTAGTGGGCCAGAGCATTTGGACTGCGACCTAAGAGCCTGCAATGACTTATAGGTTATCTGAATGCTTTTATTGTGGTAGGTAGCTCTAGTGTTGTATATACACTCGAGAGCAATGAATCCGGGTCACTTAAAGAATCCTAAAAATCTCGGAAACTAAAAATGCTAGGTTAATGCAATAAATTGTATTTAATAGACAATGTAATACTCCTTAAATGAAGGTATTAAAACATCTTAGTTATTGTAAAGTTATATCATAAAAAAATCAAATTTGAAAAAGGGCCACTTTCGAAGATGGAACTACGAAATTACAGCATTTGGTTTTGCTTTTGTTTGTAATCTGTCATTTATGTGGGTACATAAACCATGTTGATAGTGCTCTATATTCATTATTCAAGCTGAAATTATGTCGCTTACGCCTGAAGAATGCACCAGAATACTTACAATGCTGGAAACCGGCCGGAGTCAGCGCGATACAGCCAGGACTGTCGGTGTGTCGCTGTCAACAGTACAAAGAGTTCTCCGACGTTACGAAGAAACTGGTTCTAACCTACGCAGACCAGGAACGGGCAGAACCAGGTGTACCACAGCACGAGAAGACCGATACTTGGTGAACACCATGCTTCGAAATCGCTTTCTCACAGGAACTGAACTCACCAATCAGTTTCGACGACTCGGAGGAAGTAACCCAAGTGCATGGACAGTAAGACGTCGGCTTGCTGAATCTAACTTAAAACCCCTTAGACCTGCAAACGGCCCTAAACTGGAGCGTGGGCATCGTATTTGAGACTAAGATATGCCCACAGCCACGTAAATTGGAGTATTGAAGATTGGTCAAAAGTTATGTTCTCCGACGAATCAAAATTTATGCTCTACAAGCACGATGGAAGACACAGAGTGTATCGAAGACCAGGGGAAAGATTCAAGCAAGCATGCATCGAAGAAAAAGTAGCCTACGGTGGTGGGTCTGTACTTGTGTGGGCCGGAATTTCTTCTGAAAGTCGCACAGAGCTGGTGATCATAGAAAACGGCTCTTTAACTAGCGTAAGATATGTGGAAGAAATCCTCAATGATCACGTTGGTCCATTTATGGTCAATTTAGGTGAGGATGCTATATTTATGCATGACAATGCCCGACCTCATACAGGTAGGATTGTGAATGACTACCTTCAAGAGATGAACATTACTCGTATGGAGTGGCCAGCGCGCAGCCCGGATATCAACCCGATCAAGCATGCTTGGGACGAGCTAGGCAGATGCGTAAAACAACGAAACCCTCCCCCAATCACGCTTCGTGAGCTCAAAATTGCTCTCACAGAGGAATGGGAGAATATTCCCCAAAATCGTATAAGGAACTTGGTGTACAGCATGCCAAACCGCGTAAACGCAGTAATGGAAGCACGAGGAGGCAATACGAAGTATTAAAATTCAAGAAAATCGTAATAAAGTTCAAAAATTTCATGTTTCCTATTTTTGTTTTAAGGAGAGATCAGCAGTTTTTTTCTTTATGTAATTTTGTGTTAATAAAATGTATGGTGACTCATATTTTTTTTACTTTCATTTAAGGAGTATTACATTGTCTATTAAATACAATTTATTGCATTAACCTATCATTTTTAGTTTCCGAGATTTTTAACATTCTTTAAGTGACCCGGATTCATTGCTCTCGAGTGTAGTTCGTAGTTTTTTGTTAATAAAGGCACACCGCCGGTAAAACAATGGATATCACAGTAGCAACACCTGTGATTTCCACTATTTAAGGTGTTGCGTTTAGAGTAAAACAACTAAATTATCAGTAAGTAAATATACAGTTCAAAGGGAACGACCACTCACTACCGATGACGGCTGACAAGTGATAGAAGGCGCCACTGTTGATCTGTGCACTACATTTATTTAAATACCACATCTCTTCCTTTTTATATAATTTTATGCATTATTTTTAATGCAATATTTAGTATATAGCATCAATAGTTTAAACTTAAATCAACCTTTTAACTAATTTTCTTTAACAATGGGTTCTTCTTGTTACTCTGACTTCTGACGATTTTCCATTTACTTTCTAGTTACTATAAATAAACGATATTCCTCCTCTGCCATCAGTTTCATCATTCCATATATTTATGTCGCTTCCATTTTATCATTGATAGATGTAGGTGTTGGATTAAGTTCTGAATCTTGTTTATTTTCGTTGTCAACAACGCTAATTAACGATATTTTCGTTACAACAGTTAGGTATATTTTATCGAATAATATATATATTTCGATAGGTATCATATTTACAAAAATATTAGTGGCACATACGCGTTGTCAACAACGCTAATTAACGATATTTTTGTTAGAACAGTTAGGAATTTTATCGAATGTATTTCGAATTGAATATATTTCGATGGGTATATTATTTTGATAAGTATATTATATTTTTTTTTTTTTTTAAATTGCAACGTTTTTATATTAATTTAAACTTGTTTTATCATATCTTTTTTTTGCACACTGTTTATAGACATTTATTCATATATCAATACACGTCAATAACTGTACAATAATTAAATATACTTATAGATATAATATTACAACAAATTGATATACATTCGGATATAACACCGTGAGTCAAATTTCTACTTCTAAATAAGTCCCGCACTTGGCACCTGGTCCCAATGTACCCAGCACACTCGCCGCATTACCCCGTTGTATCGCCAAGGAGATCTGTTGGGTCAAGAACCAACCAGATCGGGGGTCCCGCCCTCTCTCTCTTAAACGGCGGCCGAGGTTTCGGACTAATTTTTTGGCTTCAGAGAATAAAATAGTAGATAAGGCAGAAGAAGTACTTTTGGTATACCTACCAATAGGATCTATAGGTATAATACTATGTATGATTTTTAACTCTAATGATTATATAATATTATATTCTGCTATGTAATAGTTCTCAGAAAGCGTTGTACGTACCTATAATTGATTGATTCACCTACTAAATAATAACCTGTGTCCCTATATTGTCTTGAATGTTTCGTGAATAAGTCGTTGGTGCGTCTTAAAATAAATAAATAAATAAATTATTGAAATAACATTTCAAAACTAAATACCTAATTCGAAAGTAAATTGAAAAATCCTAACAATTCATATAATATGTCAATAACACGTAGGCACCTACAACAATTACTATACTATAACGTAGGTAACCATGATATAATTATCAAATGAGATCTAATTAGCAACCTAAATACCTAATAAAATGTCCTGTCAATAAATAAATAGAATAACAATTAATTAACAACATAAAACATATTCATAAATTCATAGTCATAACATTCAAAACAATTATTTCTCTGCCTGATTGGATAAGTAGGTACATAAGAATTTGTAAATAGCAGCCTAAGAATAGGAAACGCTATGATGACAGGTCGCGCCCTCCTTGGTAAACTTGCAAAACATTACTAAAATGCAGGGTATCGTAAGCATCCGATCCCTGCTAACGCTCCATATCTTCGTGTCTGGTTACAGGGTGACTCGGTGAGCAGTTCCACTACGTATTCATAGATGGCGCATTATTAAAATAAACTCTTCCAGCAAAATGTTGCAAAAGTAATTTCCACGACAGTATGACCTGGTTTCTATTCCATTAATCACAATCCCGTCACTACAACTAAGTACACCATCACTGCCAAAAAGTTCAACACTGACAACTTTCCTTTGTTTGTTTACTTTGGACGCCGCGCCGTCGGTTTGTAGGTACTCCAGGTTAACTGTTCTAGATATCCCCTCGCAAACCACTTTTGTACGGAGGAATCCACATATGTTACGACAGAACTAGATAAAAACTTTCATATTTTCAACTTTTAACTGTAGAAAAGTACAGGAAAACTATTATTTTCAAAATAAAAAGTAAGACGCAATGGATATGATGTTATTGGTCCGCGGGCCTACCCGCGGGTCAGTATATTATTTATATATATATATATATATACACTCGAGAGCAATGAATCCGGGTCACTTAAAGAATCCTAAAAATCTCGGAAACTAAAAATGCTAGGTTAATGCAATAAATTGTATTTAATAGACAATGTAATACTCCTTAAATGAAGGTATTAAAACTTCTTAGTTATTGTAAAGTTATATCATAAAAAAATCAAATTTGAAAAAGGGCCACTTTCGAAGATGGAACTACGAAATTACAGCATTTGGTTTTGCTTTTGTTTGTAATCTGTCATTTATGTGGGTACATAAACCATGTTGATAGTGCTCTATATTCATTATTCAAGCTGAAATTATGTCGCTTACGCCTGAAGAATGCACCAGAATACTTACAATGCTGGAAACCGGTCGGAGTCAGCGCGATACAGCCAGGACTGTCGGTGTGTCGCTGTCAACAGTACAAAGAGTTCTCAGACGTTACGAAGAAACTGGTTCTAACCTACGCAGACCAGGAACGGGCAGAACCAGGTGTACCACAGCACGAGAAGACCGATACTTGGTGAACACCATGCTTCGAAATCGCTTTCTCACAGGAACTGAACTCACCAATCAGTTTCGACGCCTCGGAGGAATTAACCCAAGTGCATGGACAGTAAGACGTCGGCTTGCTGAATCTAACCTAAAACCCCTTAGACCTGCAAACGGCCCTAAACTGGAGCGTGGGCATCGTATTTCGAGACTAAGATATGCCCAGAGCCACGTAAATTGGAGTATTGAAGATTGGTCAAAAGTTATGTTCTCCGACGAATCAAAATTTATGCTCTACAAGCACGATGGAAGACACAGAGTGTATCGAAGACCAGGGGAAAGATTCAAGCAAACATGCATCGAAGAAAAAGTAGCCTACGGTGGTGGGTCTGTACTTGTGTGGGCCGGAATTTCTTCTGAAAGTCGCACAGAGCTGGTGATCATAGAAAACGGCTCTTTAACTAGCGTAACATATGTGGAAGAAATCCTCAATGATCACGTTGGTCCATTTATGGTCAATTTAGGTGAGGATGCTATATTTATGCATGACAATGCCCGACCTCATACAGGTAGGATTGTGAATGACTACCTTCAAGAGATGAACATTACTCGTATGGAATGGCCAGCGCGCAGCCCGGATATCAACCCGATCGAGCATGCTTGGGACGAGCTAGGCAGATGCGTAAAACAACGAAACCCTCCCCCAATCACGCTTCGTGAGCTCAAAATTGCTCTCACAGAGGAATGGGAGAATATTCCCCAAAATCGTATAAGGAACTTGGTGTACAGCATGCCAAACCGCGTAAACGCAGTAATGGAAGCACGAGGAGGCAATACAAAGTATTAAAATTCAAGAAAATCGTAATAAAGTTCAAAAATTTCATGTTTCCTATTTTTGTTTTAAGGAGAGATCAGCAGTTTTTTTCTTTATGTAATTTTGTGTTAATAAAATGTATGGTGACTCATATTTTTTTTACTTTCATTTAAGGAGTATTACATTGTCTATTAAATACAATTTATTGCATTAACCTATCATTTTTAGTTTCCGAGATTTTTAACATTCTTTAAGTGACCCGGATTCATTGCTCTCGAGTGTATTTGCAAACGGATTCGGTGAGAATTCCGACCTGTGCCGCCACGCCGTGCACACCTGTCTACAGCTCCGCCAGTATCTCCCAGTGAGACCGCAATAGTCCCCGCACTATTGCCATCTCACTCGGGTCATCGTTCCGACGCTAGTTGCAGACCAGTGCCTTGGAATACGCAGTCCTGACGAAGTTTTGTTTTCTGTGCAGAAGCTGAGCAGCCACCGACCGCCGTGCAACGTGAGCTACGAGCTCGCCGTGCCGGCGCGCAGAGGCGCTCTAAGACGTCAGGCATTACCACCTACCCAAGTCCCTTGTTTCGGACGAACAACATCATATCGGGCTGGTGGTCTTGTTTTGACCGCACTTTTCGGTGCGCATTTCACCACTTTACTACCCGTCACAACATAGTAACAGTCGCGTAACAACACACTTTGTGCTGTTAAGCGACGTCGTTCAGGCGTGGGGTAGCGTCAGCCAAACCCGTCTGAACGATCAAATCCGCCATTTGCTGCGGTCGCAGTGTGACACCCTACGGTGACAACGGCCACTGTTGTTGTTTTGGTTTAACCTTGCACCGTGGCCTTTCCCGCTTCACGGGTCAGCCGAAGCAAGCTGGGCTCCGGGACAACTGGCCTTGGGGTCGCCCCTTGTCAACCCCGGAGCAGCATTAGGAGCACCCCTCTCCGCCGAGAAAAAAGCTCGGAGAGGGTACACAACTAGGGCACACCATAGGTACTCACTCCCTCTCACACAAGTGAGCTCACGAGTTGCGAGAGGGAGACAGAACCCGTAAGGCCATCCTGAGTATTCCCCTCAGGATGCAACGTCCCTCTAACGGTGAGGTGGAGGTCCTTCAGACCTTCGCCCGCCGCTACCCCGAACTCTACGCTGATCATCAGCAATCACTTAACGATGCAGAGAGTGCCCGCCTCACGGACACTCTCATCGCTCCCTCCGGAACTCCAATTCCGGAGGCCATCGTCCCTCCTCTGACCCGGTCCTTCTCAGAGGACAGCCCGACTTCGCCCGCTCCGGGCCCTGACAACAGACGCACGGTGGCAGCCCCTCCCCGTGAGAGGTCTCGCTCGCGCTCACCGATCGGGAGGCCAGCGAGCACCCGTCCCTCCATCGCCGTTGTCGAGCCCACTTCGGACTCCGAAGCGGAGATGGATGTAGATCCGAGTCGTGCCTTACGCACTGACTCGGACTCCGATAACGACGGCTATACCGTCGTAGACAGAAAACGCAAGCGTGCTCCTAAAGCCGCTAGTTGCGCAACTTCCGCCCCTCCCGCCAAGGCACCCGCTAAGGCCCCCGCCTCCGGCAAGAAGCCGACCCCCGCCCCGCGCCCCGCGTCTCCTCCCTCCGCTCCGGCCACCACTGCCGCGTCCCCTCAGGACGCGAGCGCGCGCCGCGAAAAACCGCCTCCGCCCCTGTTCATTCAGGACAAAACCAAATGGGACATGCTGTCCCGTTTAGTTTCGGATCTTGGGATCCACTACACTAATGCCCGCTCCACGCAGCAGGGCATTAAAGTTCAAGTGTCCACCATTAGCGACCACAGAGCGCTAACAAAGCTCCTCCGTAAAGAGAGCATAAGTTTTCACACTTATGCGCTCGAAGAGGAGAAAGTCCTCCGAGTGGTCATCCGCGGTGTGCCCAAGGAGGTACATACCGATTCGGTATGTGCCGACCTGAAGGCACAAGACTTCCCCGTACATGCAGTTCACCGCATGTACAGCGGGAAGGACCGCAGTCCCTACGATCTAGTACTCGTAGTACTAGATCGTACACCTGAAGGCAAGGCCATTTTTAATTTAAAAAAGGTCTGTGGCCTCTCAGAACTCGATGTCCAAGCCCCATACAAAAATGGGAGTCCCTCGCAGTGCCATAACTGCCAACTATACGGGCACGCCTCCCGTTTCTGCTTCGCTCGCGCTAGGTGCGTTAAGTGCCTAGGCGATCACGCGACAGCAGCGTGCACTCGCACCCGGGATTCACCGGACCCACCCAGCTGTGTTTTATGCGGTGCTCAAGGGCATACCGCGAATTACCGTGGTTGCCCTAAAGCACCACGAGTGAACCACAGGGTGGCAAGGCAAAGGCCGACCCGTCCCTCTTACGACCGTTACCAACGGGTAAGCCCTAAACTAACGGTAGTACCTGCCTCACAGGTAATACCCGCGCCGCTCCCAGCCCGTAACGCATGGTCTAAACCACCCAGTATGGTTAAGACCGTCGCTACCGCCCGCGCCCCGGCCCGCGCGCCCGCACCCGCGCCCGCACCCGCACCCGCCCGCGCCGCGGCCCCTGCCCGCGCACCGGCCCCGGCTCGCCCCGCGCTCCCGGCACCCGTCGCCAACACCATTCGCGCGCCTCCCCGCGCCGCTTCCCGGCCACAAGCTCCACCTATGCCATTGATGGCTGCCCCTCTTCAAGAGGCAATCAACCTAGTCAGCGATCTGGCTATGTCGGTTGACATCAATGAGGTACAAGAGCTATTCCACAAGATGCAATACGCTCAATCCCCAGCGGACGTGATCCAATACACATTGGAACACGCGAATTTACTTAGCGCCCTTAAGCGCTTCGTTCCCCAGGCCCCTCCCCAGTACAACCACTATGGGTAGTACAACCGAACGCACGAAACCGTACTCAGTTTCGTTAGCGTCATTTAACGCTGACGGCCTCTTCAGACAACGTGACCTCGTCCACGACTTTTGTTGTACCCACCTTATCGATATCATATGCGTGCAGGAAACCTTTTTAAAACCGGGGAAGGCGAACCCTAGGTTTGCCAATTACAGAACGGTACGTGATGATAGAGTGAACTCCCGTGGGGGAGGCACCCTTATCTATTACAAAAGGTCCCTGCACTGCATTCCCCTACCTACCCCGACTCTTGTTAATATGGAAGCATCTTGTTGCCTCCTAGCTATGACTGGTCATCAACCTATAGTCATAGCATCCTGTTACCAAGCTTGCAAAAAGCCGATCGTCCGAGCTGACTTAGAAGCCTTATTCTCATTAGGAAGCGCCGTCATTCTGATTGGCGACTTCAACAGTAAGCACATCCTATGGAATTGTAACGTCAACAATCCCAGAGGTACTACACTTGAAAACCTAATCGCAGAACTTAACTTTGACATAATTGCGCCCACTGAGCCCACTCACTACCCTTATATGGAAGACCACCGATCTGACTTGCTTGACATGGCACTATTCAGAGGCGTAACACTCCGGTTACGCTCCATAGAAGTGGTTCACGAGCTTCACTCTGACCACCGACCCATTATACTGCGACTAGGTCCCGACCCAACGACTGACCTCCCACGCCCCACTAAGACGATAGTGAACTGGAAGCAAGTAGGCGATGCCCTAAAGGCTATCAGTTCACCGGACCTAGACAAGATCCCTGACGACATCCTGACAAAAGATGACGTAACCCTTGCGATCGATTCGTTCACCAATCACCTCTCCACCGTAGTAGGTGCATCCGCAAAGGAGGTCATAGTACCGGACGACCGGCGCCTTGTCATTCCAGCGGATGTGAGACGATTGGTGACGGAGAGTAAAGCAGTGACCCGACATTACGACTCTTACCCCAGTAAAGAGAACAAAACTAAGAAACGCCACTTTGAACGCATGGTTCAAAGTCGCATGTCTGAGTTGCGTGATCAACAATGGGGCGATAAACTTTCAAACCTCGTGCCAAGCCACCATGCTTACTGGGACTTGGCGCGAGGCTTGAAAGGAAGTAACCATAACGACATGCCTCCCTTATACAGACCAGTCCCACTAGTCCCAGCGTTCTTTGACGAAGACAAAGCTGAGTGCCTAGCTGATAGCCTAGAGGCTCAGTGTTCCCCTAACGTAGATCACGTTGACCAAGCTCACCTCGATTCGGTGGATGCTGAAGTCGAACGTAAAAGCTCTGTGGTCACCTCTGAACTCCCACCAATCACCTAAGCGACTTACGCTGAGGTGGAGAGACTGATCAAGGCCCTCCGACCGCGCAAATCCCCCGGTGCCGATGGCATCTCCAACAGGGTTCTTAAAACCCTCTCTCCTCCTCTCATCCATCTCTTAGTCAGCATCTTCAATGCTGCTATGAGCCACTGCTTATTCCCAGACACCTGGAAATGTGCAAATGTCATTGGCATTCACAAACCAGGCAAAAGCTCATCTGACCCCACCAGTTACCGCCCCATCAGCCTCCTCAGTGCCTTAGGCAAACTTTACGAGCGGTTACTTGCAAACCGTCTCCAGTCCCATGCTAAGGAACACCACCTTATCCCAGATGAGCAGTTTGGCTTCAGACCCGGACACTCATGCGTCCAGCAGGTGCACCGCCTCACGGAGCACATCATTGAGGGCTTCAATAAGTACCCCAAACCCCAGACTACGCTAGCAGTCTTCCTCGACGTAGCGAAAGCTTTTGACAAAGTCTGGCACAACGGCTTGATCTACAAGCTATACCAATTTGGCGTGCCAGAACGTCTTGTGCTCATCCTACAAGACTTCCTTAAAGCCAGAAGCTTTCGCTATCGCGTGGAAGGCACCCTCTCCTCCCCCCACCCAGTCAGAGCCGGAGTCCCTCAGGGCTCCGTGCTATCACCTATTCTCTTTGCACTGTATACCAGTGACATCCCACGCTCTCAGCCCAAAGTATTCCTAGCCCAATATGCGGATGATACCGCCATTTACACCACTGGGTGGCATATCAACAGACAGTCCTATTTCGTCATGCAACGGGCCATCACCGAGATCGGTGACTGGTTCCGAAAATGGCGCATCGCGGTCAACCCAGCTAAAAGCACAGCTATGTGCTTTACTGAGAAGACACGCTCCTCTTACCCGAAACCGCTTATTTTGTTCGACGAACCCATTCCCTGGGTTCCTAGAACAAAATACCTCGGAGTCACCCTTGATCGTCATTCACCTTTAACGATCACATAACAACCGTCCGTAACAGAGCGGCCTTCATAATGGGTCGACTTGGTCCCCTACTTCGCAAAGAGAGTAAAATGTCTCTTAGTAATAAGAAGACACTTTACACTGCCTGCATCCGCCCCATCATGACTTACGCATCAGTAGTGTTTAGTCATGCTAGTGAGGCCCACCTTCATAAACTTCAAGTCATCCAAAACCGTTTTCTTCGTAATGCAACCGGCGCCCCGTGGTATATCCGGAACACCGAGTTGCATTGCGACTTAAACCTTCCCTCTCTAGCGCAGTTCAATAAGGACTGCGCCCGCCGATACTTTGATCGAGCGCCCCACCACCCGAACCCATTGGTTGTCCAGGCATCGAACTACTCGACTGCCTCTTCTATCCCATTTTTCAAACCCCCCCGTCGCCGACCACGGCAGGTATTAGACGACCCGGATGACCCCATCGCAGCCATTACGTTGGCAGCTTTAGCGTTATCCGCAAGTCGTCGAGGTAAAATCCCCAGGTGTGAGGTAATCAGAGGTCACACAATCAAACACCGAGCTCGCCGGCGAGCTCGAGGCAAAAACAAGGTCACGATAAATTGCTCTCCAAATAGTCAAAGAGTATTATTCAGTAGGGCCCAATTGTGCAACACTGCAGTTGCACAGAGGCATTTTGCTCCGATCCCCCCCATGTCTCTCGACAGCGAGACAAGCCGAGGTCCGAACCACAGTGGTGCCCTTGAGCTCGCTGTCAACCTCTCCTATAGTAGCGGTACGTTTTCGGCGTCCGCAGGAGACGGAGGTAGAAAGCGCTTTTCGCCTTCTACGCCCGTCTCGGGAGAAGTGCCTTCGGCACTTCTCCCTCCCGGGCTATTGTAGGGCCAGGCCCTCGCCCAAAACCCGGTGGAGCTGGACGACCGCACAGGCGGTAGCTAGCATCTATGTCCTCCCTAAACAAAAACAAACACGGATTCGGTCTGCAACAGATACGTAAGTAAGTATGAGTAAGTCATCAAAAACCGAGTAAGTAGGTACTTATTACTTTCTAACACCGTGATTAGAAATAATGGTTTGTTAATGTTGTGATATTTAAATGTAATAAAATGAACTGAATCTGTACATTGTTCAGATTGAACTGATTACTTAGTGATAGTTAGTGAGCCACAAAATGACTTTTTAACCCATGCCAAGCATCCGCGTGGGCAATATCGTCCATTTATGAATGAAATTCTATTGTTCTCATATCTATGATGCCCATGGATTAATGACTATTTCAATCTATTTAGCACATTCTGAGGTAATCTCTGAAGAAGAACTATTTTAGATCGGTATCAAACGCAATAAAGTAAATGACCTTACTTCATTTCTCTTACCACTATTGCGTAGTTTTCAAAGTGCCCATCAACACACAATAAGCATACTTTTCTGTTCCTAGCGTATATTAATGATCTGCCTTGCATGGTCAAAGATGTCTGTGATATTGTTTTATTCGCGGATGATACCTCTCTGATTTTTAAAGTAGATAGGAAAGATAGTGAACTCATTCATGTAAATAATGTGTTATCTATGATCTCTGGATGGTTCGTCGCTAATAATCTTCTGTTAAATTCAAAAAAGACCAAATGTTTAAAGTTTTCATTACCAAATGTTCCTTATGTTGAACCAAACATTAAGCTTGGCCTAGATAAACTCTCTATTGACAAAGCGACAGTCTTTCTGGGAATCAAAATGGATTCAACTTTACAGTGGGATCCACATATACATGATCTAGCCGGAAGACTTAGTTCTGCTGCATATGCAGTTTGTAAGATAAGACAGTTAACAGATGTAGCTACTGCACGGCTAGTTTATTTCGCATACTTCTACAGTATTATGTCGTATGGTGTATTGCTGTGGGGAGCTGCTGCTGAGATAGAGACAATCTTTATCTTACAAAAGCGTGCAATTCGAGCCATATATGAAATGGATCCTAGGGAATCTCTAAGGGATCTTTTTAAAGAAATTGATATATTAACTTTACCGAGTCTGTATATATTTGAAAATATTATGTATGTTCGGAAAAATTTGAGTAAATTTAAATTAAACAGTGACAACCATCATTACAACACCAGGAACAAATATAAATTAACGGTACCATGTTTTAGATTAGCAAAGACAAATAAAAGGTCCTTTTTAGGTAATTGTGTGCGGTTTTATAATAAAATTCCCGAACATATTACAATGCTCACAGAAGGAAAATTCAAATTGCACGTGAAAAATATTTTGATGATGAAATCCTACTACACAGTTTGTGATTACTTAAACGACAAACATGCTTGGAAAATTCCACCTCTGCCAAGCCATCACATGTCTCCTACGTAATTTAAACAAATATTGTAATAATTGTATTATATTGTTTATAACACATTGTAAAAAACGTTTAAAAGAATGGCCCCGAGTTTCTTGCCCGTTCTTCTCGCAGTGGCTCTATAAACTTTTTTTGCTGAACGTGGCAGTACAATGTAGAATATTTCAATATTAAAATTTGTAATTGACCTTCATAAGAGCGTCGTAGACGCCTAAATTGAATAAATGATTTTGAATTTGAATTTGAAATACACAATTTCCTCATTATTTCATTCTAATTGTATCATTTTCAAAATACCCTCCACATATTTATTTACTTTTTGTCGATTTGAATTTATCGTTGACCAATTTGCGTAAGCAGGTATATAATTTTACTTACTGCGCTTTTATTCGTTGCAAATGTGATGTTCACTAGTTATGGTCTTGCGTTTAGAGTAAAACAACTAAATTATCAGTAAGTAGATACACAGATCAAACGGAGCGACCACTCACTATACCGATGACAGCTGAGAAGTGAGAGAAGGCAGGCGCCACTGTTGATCTGTGCACTACATTTATTTAAATACCACAGTACCTATTGTTGTAATGTAAACCCTTATTGCGAGGACTGGTTCCTGAAGTAGACATAAATAGTCTGTATCACAGGCCTGATCTGACATCATAATTCTCTCAGTATCTGGTTTCCACGAAGATGGCCACCGTCCCTATTAAAATTTTGATAACGATTTGCTGCGGAAATGCGAGAGGCCATAGAAAGGCCTCTCGCACTTTCCGCAGCACGAAATACTTCTCTCTCGGTAGTACGGATGCCTTATCAAACCATGTGAAATATTTCGTATCCTTGATGACGGCGGGCTCGGCTATAGCAGATTTCTCAATTTCAAGGTTCTATGTGCACCTGATGTGCTCCGTCAATCTTATGGCGCTGTTTTATTGTGTTTCTCCGATATAAAACTTACCACAATCATACCCCAGGCCCGGCAAGTGGTTCACTGTCTTTCGGGGAACGCAGCAACTGACGGAGTTGACCTTTTGTTCGGAAAATCACCTTAATTGAGTACCGCCATTTCATCGGGTATCCGATATTATTCGTTATTCATTTGATGTACGGTAGATACACCGGCAATCTGTTGAACCACGCACAAGTCCAGAACATTAGTGATGATTGTTTAACATTAAAAAAATAACTCGGCAGGTAATTTAGCCCGAATAGTCACTAGACCTAATAACATATATAACATATAACATACATATAACATACTTTAAATATTCGTTATTATTTATTTTGAGCAGATTTCTTTGCCTGATTATAAAATAAAATACGTAAATTTTTGCAGATATTTTTCTCTGCAAGCGCTGGTCACCCTAAACAAATGACCTATAAATATCACAGAAAAAAAACCAATACAAACGCCAATATCAGAAAGAGACAAAACGTTACAAACTGAAATTCACACAATCGTCAAAGCGATATAACTTTTGGATTTCACTATTACCTATCTAAGTTATTGACTACTCATTTGAAACTAAGTACTCTATGATTTGCATGTAAACCAAATCGATTATGTAATTTTTACTTGCAAACTCATGCAAATACAAATACAAATCATTTGTTGACCAATGTCATAGAATATATATTAATACTACCAATGTTATGAGTCAAACAGTGTAGACAAAGCATGTAATATACATACGTTCATAGAGACATAATCACTTTGTATAATTAAAAATAAAATAAAATATTATAAATATTTATGAAGAAAAAGAGTTTATATTTATATATTATAACATTTATATTTTAAAATAATTATAATTAATATCTGATAAATTGATAATTACAATATAAAAACATTACTTTCACATCATACAATTAAAAGTCAGTCGTACTAGAGGTGCTGATACTGAGGGTAGAGACATATTCAATTTACTGCCCGCAAAAACAAAATATTTTGGCACCGAGCGATAAGTACCTACAGACTATTTTTCATCACTATCTATGAAAACAAGAAAGGGACTTTATACCCGTATTTAAAGCTATTATTATAAATCAATAATAATAATTATAAACAAATCATATTATGATCACGTTTAAATATTTTACCTGACCAATTAGCCCGTGGGGTGCCGGGCTAGATTGTCAACCCCATTGCCACCTGTGGGTGTCGTAAGAGGCGACTAAAGATAAAATTCCTGAAGGTGAGCAGCAGCACTTCTACAGAACTGATATCTTAAACTGCGACACCCAAGACGCCTGCGAAGCGTGAGGGTCGTGGCAAATTCTCTCTTAATGGGGTAGACTGTGTTCAGTAGTGTATAAGCCGGCTGATAGAAGCCCGCACCAATCAGAACAAGGATCGCTCAAACTCCTTTAGGTACAAATTTGACTTTTATTTCCGTTTTACTCTGCAGCCAATGAAGTGTAATAAAATAGTAGATTGTTATACAAGTAGTGAAACGGACCTATTTCGGCACTCAAACTACTCATGTGGACCAGACTATCTCTAGCATGCATAATCTTTTATACGAGTGTAAGCAAACCACATTTTATAAAAAAAAATATTAATCGAAAAGTTAATTAGGTATAAAACAATGGTAGTTTTTTTAATGAATAAATGCAGGCGTTACTTTGCTGCAATCCTTATTTAACTTTAACAAATATTTCATGTAAACAATAAATTAATGTTTTAGAAATTACACATTAAAATTTTACAAATACATCTAGTGACAATTCCGCCTAATTGTCCTGCTAACCCGTTGTGACATCACAAACGCCACGCAGCCAAAACGAAAGTGTTTCTCTAAAATGTGTATTTAATGTTTTCTTAAAATATTTTTAAAATGTTTATTATTATTAGCTTTTTTACAAACATTTTAAATGATTATTTAAAGCAAATTAACAGAGTGCATGGAATTATAAAAAATAGGGACATGGCTTGCATGGTTAAAAAAAATTACAGCAGAAATAATAGTTTCTTTAGGACCAAAAGTTTAGGACTTTGTTATTTTAAACATTTTTTAAAATCTGTAACTCAAATAAAACTAAAAATTTAGAATAAAAAAAAATATTTTAGTAAAGTTGAACATATTCTACAGGAACAAATAAAATCAAAAACGTGATTTTGAATAATTTCTTTGATAAAAAAATTATCAAACATTAGAACTAAAAGATACTATCATAAAACCATGTGGACGTTATACCAACAGATAGAGCTTGTTATTTATTAGTAAAGTATGAAACCACATTTTCTAATTCAGCTATAGTTTTTAACAAGAAAAAAAAAACTACAAATCTAACGATTCAAGCTGTCGCGCCGCAGTGTCAGCCAGCCAAATTTAGCAGAATTCTGCGACTTTATCATGATTTGATCTCCAATGGAGGGTAAATATATAAAAATTCTAGAATGAATAATATACGAAAGATTTCTTCTTACTGTTCTGGCAGTTTTCCTTTAAATACGAGTACAATTTAGGACAATTCCCAGTATTTTTTTATCTAACTTTGTATTGAACTTAAATTTTGTCTACCTCTTAATGACCTATTTGAGCAAGTGCTAATTCTTGACCCAAACAACGTTGTGTACATAGATTGTAGAAGATTGGTCATAACTGGTTCTCATTTCCCAAATTTGGAATACAAATCTGACATACTCGTACAAGCAATTGACTCCGGAAATAGGAACCTTAAATTGGATAAAGTAGTGGCAGATCTTTTATATTGGGAGAAGTTCTACTGAACTCACACCAATGAACATGAAACTAAAACTGACCTGCGGGACAAATTGTAAAAATCAACATGTTCCTGCAATACTACATGTAGATGCAATAAAATAACAGGGTGGAAGCATTTTTAATTAAATTTGTTTTGATTTTTTTTACGCCATCACAAAAATTATATAAGACACTCAAAGCTCGATGGTTCTGTATAATAATATGGACAGAAAATTTTAGTACATATGAACCAATTAGAAATATTGCTAATTCGTGTTATTCAATCATAAATATTCTAGAAAAATATTTTTGTTTTTTTTGTACGTAACTTTTATTTAATTGGGTCTTTCTTCATTGGCATTATTTTAGCAATAATAATATTGGAGCAGCTGGCATAATGTCCAATTTAAATCTGGTCACACTAGTCGCGCACTCGATTTAGTGCCCACCTAGGCGCCATCGAGGTAGGACGCGTGTCGTTTTCTCCAACAAAATTCTCCCAATAGTCAATTACGAGCTAGAAAAAGTTAAAAAAATAATTAAAAATGCAAAGTACGATGGAGTTGAACAGCCGACAGCGGCAGTCAACATTTATGTTCTCCCTAAATAAAAAAAATACTTTCTCGGTGGCATTGTTTTCACGCGCCACAGTAAAAAAAGTATAGTATGGTTTTGGAAACAGTTTATACCTGTCTGAATCGGGAGATCACGACAGCATTAGAAGACCGCTTGGTAAAGGTGGACGATTGATTACCCATATGAAAAAGGTAACCGATTCAACTATCGATACGTCGAAATATTATTTAAAATTACAAAAATACCTCTATAATATATTATATAATGAAACTTGGCGACTGCAGGCGGCGCTTCCGACGCCCGGTGTTCGCGCTGCTTGCCGATGCCGCTGACAACGTGACGTACTCAAAATATTATTTGGATATTTGTACTGTAGCTGCCTTACATCAGCTAACATTATTATTAAATAAGTAGGCATACCTACTCTTGCAACAAGTTTTAGGATTTATCAAAATACCATACTGCTGGACGGCTTGTAGGCCTTATAGCCCATTGACAACTATTTCTATTCTCCGCCATTTCTATTTCACCTGTTGGTGAGCGTGATGTGGCTGAAAATGATAAGCGGATTAGGCCTAAAATTTCTGGTTTCTCATGTACTGCTGCAAGAACACACTGCTTGGCGGCAGATCTATTGTTATTAATTATACTATTACTGATATGTAAATAGTCTAATATTACTGATATTGAAGCAGAGATAGCTCAGTGGCTTTGGCTATGGACTGCCGCGCAGCAGGTCCATGATCCCGCCGCGGGCTTGAGCTTCACCTCATGGTGGTAGGACATTTTGCGAATGCACGCCTAGCTAGCTACCACCCTTAGTAAGAAAATCTGTCACCAAGCACTTGACAGTGTCTTCCACATTCCGCTATGAGTCCTTGAGAACCAGTAATTTTGTGATGTGGTAGGGCATATTGCGAATGTCCGCCTGGCTAGCAACCACCCTCAAGTACAATATCTGTCGCCAAGCACTAAGCTGTGTGTGCCGCTATGTGTCCTTGAGAACCAGTAATTTTGCATGGTAGTAGGGCATTATGCGAGTGCCCGGCTGGCTAGCTACCAACCTCGAGAAGAAAATCTGTCGCCAAGTACTTAACGGTGTGTTTCGCATTCCGCTATGTGTCCTTGAGATCCAGAATTTTGTGTTGTGGTAGGGCATATTGCGAATTTCCGCCTGGCTAGCAACCACCCTCAAGTACAATATCTGTCGCCAAGCACTAAGCTGTGTGTGCCGCTATGTGCCCTTAAGAACCATTATTTTTTCATGTTGGTAGGGCATTTTGCGACTGCGCGGCTGGCCAGCTACTACGCTCAGTAAGAAAATCTAGCCCGATAAGCGGGCATTCGCGAAATATCCTATACCTGCTGGTAGGATATTTCGCGAATGCCCGCTAACGACTACCATCCTGAATCAGCAACCGGGACTGACAGTTTAACGTGCTCCAAAGCACCGAAGCGCTCAGTATTAATGTCATTAGATGTCAGGTGACCGCTAATGACATAAACAATAGATTACGCATTATTTGACATTAATTTAGATAGGTATCTATCCAATCACGACCGCGGCAGACGTTTTATACGGATAAGCAAACTTGGCTACGAGCGCATACAAAATATATGTATTTATTATAAGTCATCCATTTCCAGGTCTCTCTAAAACATACGTAAGTAAACGTTCTTTTCACATCCCATATTTGGAAAGTACGCTTGAAATTACCTGATTATGGCCAGGTTATAGTCAATCAGTAGGCAAATTTAGCGTGCGAGAGTTGCGAGCTATTGACACTACGCAGAGCTGCGCTCTAGTCGCACAGCGCGCGTCAGGTCGCTCGCTCGATGTCCCCAGCCGCACGCTATTAGCGTCACAGTGTAACTAAAATAGTTGATCAACTTTAGGTATCTGCGACTAAATCCAGAACTGTATCTCAATTCGTCTATTTTTGTGACTATTTTTATTCCCTTATAATGCAACTAACACGGTTGATATCCTTTAGCTATTACTATTAAGAATTAAAATTTGCGATTCACAATAAGTACCTACACACCGTTAAGTGCTTGGCGACAGCGGGCATTCGCGAAATATCTTACCAGCAGGTAGGATATTTAGCGAATGCCCGCTTGGCTTGGCTAACTACCACCTGTAAGTATAAAATCTGTCACCAAACACCTAACGGTGTGTTCTGGCAGCTGTCCTTGAGAGACAGTAATTCTAGGTTAGCCTAGACGACATCATCGACCACATAATCATTTACTAACAGGTATGATCAAAGGCTAGACGAGGCACAAAATTTAGTTTAAGCAAAATTTAAAACTAATGTATTTTAAAATACTGGAATTGCGGGCTGGTGCAGATTAGATGATAGCTACTGGACTGGGTTCAACGAACTTACTATATACTACGTAAACTATTCACAAAACCACGCCACGCCAAGCCGCAAGTGTCCGAGCCGTAAAGACCTGTATACACTCCAATTAGTGTTTAGTAAAGCTATTTAATTTGAGTTTTGTCCAGAACTGTTTAGCTGTTGTGTTTAGTAGATCAGTAATGATCTCGCCTCTAACATTGGACAATTTTTACTCGACAAACAATTGCAGTGGTTGTATCGTAAATAGAAGTAATAGTAATTCGTCAATATTTAGTAATTCGGTACTTTAAACTGTAGAATTCATATAATCTTGAATAAATTGATAGGTAACACCCTCACTCCACTTTGCCATTCTACACTAATATTATAAAGAGGAATTATTTGTATTTTTGGTATTTTGTATTTACGTATGTAACGAATTAACTTTAAAAGTACTGGTCCGATTTGAAAAAGACTTTAGCCCTTACAGTTCTACATTATCTCTTATAATTTGAATATACCTATAGCATAGGCATTTTCAAAAAAATTTGGAATGCGTATGAAAACTTCGATAATGTAAAGAAACGCGTGGAAAAATTACCAAAAAAATCGTTATATCGCGAACGCTGCGGAAATTATTAACAATAGACCAATGTAATGTACTACAATTTTAAAGAGGACATCAATGTCTACAGAAAATCCACAATACCATATGTCTCACTGTCATAGTTATTTACAGAATATTTACTTTTTTATGTGTTTAAATTTGAAATTATTGTTAAATATCCGTGCGAAGCCGGGACGGACCGCTAGTATCTAAAAACAAGATAGGTACTTCATACCTCATCATACTATGTAGAAAATGTGGTTAAAGTGTATAACTGCAATAAAACGAGATTGAAGATTAACTACTCGCAAAAAAATATAAAGTACACAATCACTAAGGATAAAATTTTAATCACTAAACACTAATCAGTTGCTGTCCAAATTTGTTTACTTCCAACAGTGAATACCTGCGCAAAACATTTACCCTAAAAACTAATCCATGTGCAAACAGACCTTAACTTGGTCAGTCAGTCGGTACACTGTGTACACACGCAGTTCAGTCAGTCAGTTCACCGCCGCAGCCCGCTGCGGCCGGTCGTCGCGCAGGGTGCATTTGATTCCGGGCTCGCAGCTCTTCGCATAATATGGGTCAAGGTCACCACATGCGGGGTCATTTTCAAATTGAGAACCATTATATTGATGACGATAATAAAGCTATTCTTAGATCAAATTGATTGTATTATTTCGAGGTATACTCAGTGCAAAAAGAGGGTTAAAACTTATGTCCCCAATTTGGACTGCTAATTCACAAATTCAACCGATCAACATTATCGTATATACGCGTTACGTGGATAGGGCAAGCATAGGATTGAAGAATACTACAAAGCGTGGAAGCAGCCATGAACCAGCATAATATAATGCTCTAATTAATACTACTTCCCCATTAACCTTTGAAATATAATGCTTTGTGAGGGGGAAAAACTGACGCATTACTAACGAGGGTGTCAGTCAAGCCTTTGTCAAACACGAGCTGGAAATAGCACTATCTATCGATGGACACATAAGTGTGCTTTATTTATCGAAGCGTTATTATTCTGAGGGTTTATATTATTATACCATACCTATGAGGAAAATAAGACACAAACTATCATACTTTTACCGCAATACCGAGTTGAATGTTGATTTGAGACATCTGACATAATGTAGAAGAGATACGCCGAGTTATGGTGAAGGTGGTTTTTGCCAACTCTTTCCAAGGGACAAAAGAAAATGATTCGCATTCTTGATAATATAAAACAGTATGAAAGTTGCAAATTCTTTCTTATAAAGCATAAAATCAAAACCCTGCCTTGCCTAAAAACTACTGATGAGATCAAATTTTGAGAAATTTCAAATATTTTGTAATATTTTAAAAGTATAGCTCCGATCGCGCTCAATCCAACGGGAAACGATCGGGGATTGTGCATACGTGATTCGCTCGCGTGACCTATTTAAAAAGGTTGGAAATAAATGTATAATTACAAAAATACACGAAATTTTGTAAAAGAACGACTACAAAATGCTAATAATTTTGCTACTATTGACACTAATGACCTAAATCTAACGCAGTACGGTAAACGATACTATTTAAACTGTTTAAATTTAAGAAATCTGCAATTTTGAATAAATATCTCCTGAGCTTTTTACGACATGGTCTAAAAAATACTCTAAGCGAGCCCTTGGTCATTATAACAATCATGCTAATGTTAACGTACTCTCGCTAAACACTATAATAATAAACTACCTGAATAACTTAAAATCAAAAACCAAAGAGAGTATGACATGTATCCTATCAATCTAAAATCTTTTTTAATATTTACAAGATTATTATTATTATTTATTTACAAGATATTATGATACTGAGGAAAACACATGATTTTTTTTTTATCAAGCTTTCTTGCTCGATGTTAAAAACAAATTACCTCCTCACTACTATTACTACGCATTTTGTTGCTCTAACAGGGTCCATAATTGATATTAGCCTCTAAATTTTCCATCTATAATACTAAGCTACATTGTGGAATACAAATAAAGAATATGAATATAAAGAATATATAGTTAAATAGTTTGATTCCGCCATCCCCATTCTATAACCGGACATCCAGGGATACTCAGAAGCGACACCGCTATATGGTAGATATTCCATTTACTGGAACAAAGCGATTTGCTTCTTCGTTCATTATACGAACCGCCAGGGAATGGAATACCCTGCCTGAGTCTGTGTTTGCGGTTAAGTACAATATGGGGGTCTTCAAAACGCGAGTGAACATGTATCTTCTGGGTAAGCGCGCTCCATCATCGACCGCGTCATCACTTACCATCAGGTGAGATGGTGGTCAAGTGCTACCCAGTTAAGTATATAAAAAAAATTATGTGTTACTTATGGAACTTTATTTGAATCCATTAGTGAAGCAGTACATAAACGTGTAAATATAACAATTGATAACTTTGGGTACAAATTTAGCACGATATGCTAAAACTACGTTAGCGGTTGATTAGTTTAAAAATTTCGTCAGCGTGTTAAATTTAATTTCAATTTTTTCTTAAACTAATATTACTTAACTAAGTTTTACCCTAGTTACAAAAAACATAATATTTTGGAATCGTTATGATTAAGCTAATTATTTTTATATGCTAGAATTTATTATCGCATTCACTTTGAAAATATGAGTTGAAAAATACGCACATATTATATCTTGTAGTATTTTTGAAGTACAACTCGTAATAAACATTTTTTATATCCACGAAAAGTTTTATTTAAGATTAAGATTTATTTACCCGAGTCTATTATGACAACGATGAAAAAAAAGTACATATTATTATGTATCAAAATGCCTAAAACATATAAATCAAACTGTTCGAAGCACCTTAAATGCAAGACGTATTAGAAGCAAAACGGCTAAATGTCTTTATTATTATATGTTCTATGCTCTGTAAAATAACTAAAATGCAAGAGTTAAGTATTTAATGCTGAATTTTTTTGACTGATATATTTTTATTCATGTAAAAAATTAAGTTCATATTAACCCACTTATCATTATCTAATTTTGAGATGATATATGGAAGGTAAAAAATCCGTTTGCTACTACAGCGGTACCTACTATTCATTCATGGTTTCATGTTTGATGATTTTTTTGATCGTAATAGTACATTATGTGTATTAAGGTCGGTAAGTAAGGAGTTATGAGGCTCTAGTAAAAGCCTGATATCGAAGACTGAGGGCTTTCTGAGCCGAGGTTAGTAATTATACAGATGTTTCGTTCAGAAACGTTAAGGGCAAATACTTACGTAGGTATACAACCATGACGGTGTGAAAAAAAAAATTTCGACGTTTTGATACAAAAGAAACTATTAAAATCGATTATTAAGAACATTACATGAGTATTTATTTATGAGATTGCAAAGAAATTCCTGTTTAGATAATATTTTCAGACAATTTTTCAATTGCGTGTAAACTCCTTGCTTGTACTTGCACGACCTGTGTGTTGTGCTATAAATTAATAAAAATACGTACCGACCTTGGGTTTCATGACAAAAAGTAAGCCTGAGGGTCTTATACGGGACATTACGGCCAAGTTAACCTCTATGTTTAGATACTGTTCATGTGCAAGTGTGATGAAAAATTAATTCTTTTCAAAGTTAGTTATTAGATGTAACAGATGCTGTCAAATGCAGTCAATGTGGTTGTAGCAATCGTTATGAATTGTTTAGTCAGGATAAAGTTGCATGCAAACTGGTATGACGTTGAGCTTCAACTTTTGACGGCTGCTGTCAAAATCAGTCTCGCAAATCAAATAGCGTAGTTTTGTTTCGATTAAACTTATGTTTGGGTTGGGATATACAGATGATAGATATATTGAAATAAACATCACAGTTACACAAACACTGGGTTTGTTGCTTTAAAATTATTCCTATCTGACAACTGTATTATAAGTTACTATATGGTTTACCTGGATTAGACCACTTAAATCATCTTCCTGTCCTTATCCCACTCGTGTAGAGTCGGACAAGGACGTAATTGTAAAAAGACAGGGCTTCGGTTTTATGGCTAGCCGCCTTCCTGACGATAATCCTTTGTATCGAAGCAATGATGGCAGTGCGGTTATAGTTATAGCTACGGACTACGGTGCTGCAGGTCCATGGTTCGATTCCCACCGCCAGCTTGACCTTCACCGCAATGTGGAAGGGCATTTTCGAATGCTCGCCTGGCTACCAACCACCCTCAAGTAGAAAGTCTGTCGCTAAGCACACTGTGTGAATCACAGTGTGCTCCGGTAGCAGTCCTCGAGGGCCAGTCAAATGACAGGCATATCAGACCCAACAACTTTATGGGGGTGACGGGTGCAGTGCAATTCCTCATTCATGACGAAATGCATCTTTTATGGCAGAGGTTACCGCTTAACATCATGTGGGCCTCGTGCTTGTTACGTCACAACAAACGGTAAAAACAGACAAATATTTTGACTTCATAGTGCGGTATAGTATCAAACGTGACATGTATGTGTGGGTACCTGTACGCACGCGCCACAGCATGCACTCCATGGCAAACAATATCTAGCGTGTGCAGATTGCTGATTAATTTTAGAGGGTGCTATTTATCAAAAATCACGAACCATCTGACTTTTCAGGAAAACGTCCGACGCATAGCTGTGTATTAATATACCTTAGTAGTCTATAATAAAAAGAAATGGGACCTAAGAGCTTTCTGTTTTTAGAGCCGAATGGAGTTGCAGCAGTGAACGTAGGTGCACAACTCATTCTGGCCTACTCATAGGAATTGAGAAACGGGTTCAAACAATTCAATGGCTACACATTTCCAGGCGGAACTTACACTCTGCCAATTCATCATAATTGATGAAATGAGTGTGGTGGGATGCTCGTTGATGCTCAAAGTTGACTGCAAGTTTAGGCAAGCTAAACCAGCGCCAGTACAAGACCCATTTGGGGGTATGTGCTTGTATGTACTTGCTAGGCCATATAAGACGTGGACATTACAAGAGGAAGACGAAAAAAAAAAAACTTATTAAAAGAAGAACTTATAAAATAATTCATAAAGACTGTTAAAATTATAATGAGTGTATATTTATTAATGTAGTGAAACGCCTATGCTCAAGCTGAGCAATAACAATCATACTCGTAATCATTGGATTTTGCATGGTGGAAGGGCATTTTGCGAATGCCCGCCTGGCTAGCTACCACCCTCAAGTAGAAAATGTGTCGCCAAGGTGAGATAGTGATCAAAGGCTAGCTAAAACATTAAAAAGTAAATTCTGTACTGTCTGTCCCATCCTCACAAAATTTAACATACAAGAATTGCTTGTCGAGACATGTTTAGCGCCATGTTTATGGCGGCCTGTTAGAAAACCTACTAAGGTTCGGCTGTCCGTCCGTCCGGTACCGACCTTTAAGGGGCTGTATCTTTGCAACGGTTATAGGTAGGTATACAGGTCCATGGTTCGAATCCCGCCGCGGGCTTGAGCTTCACCGCATGGTAAAAGGGCATTTTGCGAATGCCCGCCTGCCTAGCGACTACCCTCAGGTAGAAAATCTGTCGCCAAGCACCTGACGGTGTGTTCCGGCATCAGTCATTAAGAGCCAGTGAGCATATAGGCACGTGAGACTTAACAACTAAGTCACAAAGTGACGGGCGCAGTGCAATTCGTCACTTGTGATAAAATGCATCTGTTATAGGCAGAGGTTAGTCCGCTTGACATCAGGTGGGCCTCGAGCTTGTTCAGTCACAATAACAGTAAAAAAAGGAAGCCGATTATTTTTATTTATCATCTTTCGTCTCTTATTCCATTTATGTGGAGTCGGTATAACTGTCATCACATTACATTACATTACATTACATTACATTACATTACATTACATTACATTACATTACATTACATTACATTACATTACATTACATTACATTACATTACATTACATTACATTACATTACATTACATTACATTACATTACATTACATTACATTACATTACATTACATTACATTACATTACATTACATTACATTACATTACATTACATTACATTACATTACATTACATTACATTACATTAGTAATATAATTATAAGTTTCCTTATAAGTAGTTGTGGCAACATGGATAAAAAAGGCATAAAACATAGCTAATGTGATGAGCTGTTTGCTTCTGCTACCGAGCTTCCTGTTCACTTTGCTAAGCCTAAAATGTACAATATACCTAATTTGCTACACATCATTTATTTCTGATATACAAGAAAACGACTATAAGTTTATTTTTCGAAACTTATCTTTTACTCAGCGACAGTAAAGCCAATATGCCTTCACTGCACAACGATGATTATAAGTGAAGATTAGGGCTAAATTGCACCTTACAAATGTAGTTTCGGTCCTATTGTAAATACTAAGTGAAAAACCATGTGAAATTTTACATATTTATCCCGAAACCTAATATACATATATGATTCTGTTTTGCCAGATTTTGAATTTATCATTTATTTTACCCCTAAATGTGAGTATAAGAATTCCCATACATAACAATTATAATTTTTTCGTACACACTTGATAATTTACGTCAAAATTGAAATCACGGAAAACTATAAGCATAGATATTAGGCTCAAGAACATGCATTCAAAATTTGGTTCCCTTCGAAGACACTAAATACACATATTGGTGGCACTCATAATATGGCGGTCAGTTTGATTCGAATTCAATCCACTAGGTAGAAATCATGCTAATGGATGATTGATTACATTAGACATATGTGTTTGATTAACAACTGATTATCAGTACCAATCAATTTGTTGCTCATTATACAGAATATTTTGAAGCGCTCGTAGCCAAGTTTGCTTAGCCATTCTGAATCGATCAGCAAAGTTAAACAACGTCCGCCGCGGTCATGACTTGGATGGGTGACCGCTGGTTGGGCATTACTACTGAGCGCTTCCGTGCTTCGGAGGGCACGTTAAGCCGTCGGTCCCGGTTGTTGTCTTAGGATAGCAGTCGTTACAGCATGGTGGTAGGGCACTTTGCAAATGCCCGCCTGGCTAGCTACCACCCTCAAGTTGAAA
Source organism: Plagodis dolabraria (assembly GCA_963854805.1). Taxonomy (NCBI): domain Eukaryota; kingdom Metazoa; phylum Arthropoda; class Insecta; order Lepidoptera; family Geometridae; genus Plagodis; species Plagodis dolabraria. Next base: position 36,928,460 of record OY978440.1, on the reverse strand, counting down.
ATCTGTCGCCAAGCACCTAACGGTGTGTTCCGGCAGCTGTCCTTGAGAGCCAGTAACTCTAGGTTAGTCTGAACAACATCCTCGATCACATCATCACTTACCATCAGGTGAGATAGTGGTCAAAGACTAACCTATCGCGCATAAAAAAAAAAAAAAACTATCTACCTACAATACAAATACAAATCTGTGAGTGAACGCAATTTCCACGAAAGCAAATAATGGGGTGTGCCCCAAACCAACCAATTTTACATCTCCACTGTAAGGCCGGGCAATCTCTCTGCACCGCTGAACTGAACCACTGTAACCACTGACTGCATGGATTGGTTACAAAATTGTATGAAGATAAACGATTATATAGGGTTATTGGAAAAATGCTAACAACCTCTTAGGGTTGACTTCTGCTAGTCCTAACAAACATTTTGAGATGTTTTTTTTGTTTTTTTTTATGGGTTTTTGACTGAATATGTACGAAGACCACCTGATGTTAAAAGGCTCTTGTGCCCTTAATGTATTTTTATTAATTTGCCCGATGTAAATATTCAAAACTCTATTCAAAAGGAGCACGGCGCGGTCCAGTGTTGCCGCAGCGGGCGCTCTTGGCTCAAATAAGGCAATAAAACACAAAAAAAAAAAAAAAAAAAACCTAACAAAAAAAATCTTAAAATATTTGTAAGGACTAGCAGAAGTCAACCCTAATTGGTTGTTAGCATTTTACCAATAACCCTGTATAAACGTACTCGTATTTCGACAAAGTTAATAATTAAAATAAACCTATGACATTGCACTGTAGTTAATGCAAAGGTATATATAGGGTTAGGATCAACTGCATTATGCACTACAGAACATATCCACTACAGAGATTCCAGGAAGGGGTTGCCATAAACACTTTATCATATTTTGGAACACAGTGAAAAGTAGCGATTCCTCATAAGGCGCTGTTTTGGTCTCCGAACCTCCGAGTATTTTACTCTAAGTAGTTTCTTACGAGACCCACTATAAAGATGTGGGGTGACGGTCTAGCTCGGCACCCCACCGATAAGATAAAGCTAAAGCATAGGAAGACGGCAGAAACTGTTTTTGTTTTGGTGCCAAACTCGACACGATACGCCTACTGAAATAATTGAAGCAACATAGTTTATGTTGGTTTTCATTGTTGCTTACAAAAAATAATAAGGTGGAGGAGTTAAATAATATATGTGTCTAACTCCGTGGTCTAACTCTAACTAATATGGATCACTTTTCTGGTGGACGGAAAAGAGCCAAGATACAGAATGCTAAAGTGTCAACGCATGTTGCATTCCAACGCTATAAAAAATACCGATTACTGTTATCTTTCAGGGAATGATAGGATAGCCACTCCCTCAGCCCTTTGCTGTCATCCCGCATCTGTCAATGGGTACAAGGACCAATTGAGTACTAGTACTCAACAAAACACCCAATGGATGAAAACATTAAGGCTGGCGAGCAAAATGTTTCTGCTGTAGAAACATTCACTGCCGAATAAGTTCACGTGTCAAATATTTTTTCTTCCACCATTTTGTAAAGTGTGATTTTGCTCTTCGATATGTGAGTGCAAAAGCCGTTTTTATCCGCTAAATGAATATAGAAAATCGTGCATGTGCACTAAGTTAGTGAATGCAAAACATCAATAAACCTGTTTACTTCTACCTCTATGATGCCAAAATTATCATACAATCTTTTTTAATTTATTAAAAATTCAGACTCAAAACCTTCTTGGAGCACTTTTTTTTTATTTAATTTACACGCGCCCTCTTCTTTTCACGTTAAATTGTTAAAATCTTTAAAAAAACATGTGAACAACCTAATATGAGTGATTCTAGCGACGAGGAATTTGAATCCAACAGAATTGACTGGAACTGTTAATAATGCGCAAATTATAATTATTATTACCAACGGGATATTTACCGTGTTTTTGATTAATTTTGAGCTCCCGATATTTCGGCACTGTTGCAAGCGCCATGATCACGAGTAAACTGAAGTCTATGCGAGTGGATGGTAGGCACTAAGAGCAGACGAACCGGTCTACCCTCTTTCTAGTACGTTTTTCGGCAAGGCGATACTATTATTGTCATTTTCACTCACATCACTATTTAAATTTCGACATACAAAACTAACGGTATCAGGTCGTGAACTATTTGAAACATTTCTTCGGCTCTTGCATAGGTTAACCACTGGATTCCATGTTCTCGACAGTTGAAACCCATCTTCCCTATTGAAATATCGGGAGCTCAAAATTAATCATAAACACGGTAAATATCCCGTTGGTAATAATAATTATAATTTTAATGACCGTGACAGTTTAAAAACTCATAATGCGCAAATTAACTTGTAAGATGAAATAAAAATATCTGGTAATGTGATTCTAAATGTTTGTTTTTTGCAATTAATTATTTACTCTGTGGGATGAAAAGTTAAGTGTTGCACTCGAGTGGAAAGATTTTTTGCCTCGTGCTTTTGTTGATTCCCTCGCTGCCTACTTATTTATGTACTTGGTACTTGGTATGCGGGCTCTTTTCCGCAATTTTGCCTCTAATGTGCGGCCTATTTTGCGATCACGAACGATCACGTGTGCACAATCAAATTTCGGCTGATGCTGTCCGCACCCATAACGTTGGATTGAAGGGATATAATACTTTTTTTTTAACATCACTAGATCAGCGAACTGACTAAAGAAGAATTTTGAGTAATTTGGAGTTTGGGCACTTGAAAGATATTTTATAGTTTTGACTTTGTCATTAGGATCAGGGTTAGAAATTGACGAAGAAAAATGCTGGTTTAGGGAATCAATAAGCACATATACCTTTCTTTCAAATTACGAGGTTTTAAGGTATTATTTTTGTTTTTCATATGCAAGTTAAAATCATCATATGTTGTCCAAGGATTAAACAAACTGGATTAAAAATACAAATATTGGGATGTAAATCCGAAAGGTCAATTAATGACAAGTACAGGTAGGAAGGGGCATAAATGCAATAACATCAAATAAATCATAAAAATTCTTTCAATGTCCGTTTCCTGTCAATTGCTGAATGCGGGATTAAGGAGTTCCCTTGATTCTTGATTAGTCCTTCTTTCGTCCATCAATATTTCCACGTGTGTTCAACATTGCGCTCTGGCCTTCGCAAGAAGTTGACTATTCTAGACAGGCCATTAATGTAAATACGGGTGGGAGGCCCTTTAAAGCCAAGAGCTTAGATCGCGCTGAGCGCGCGCTGCCTGGAGATAAGCATCAGGGCTGGGACGCCGCGAAAGACTTACTGCAATGTGGCGCGAGCGCACCTGTGGCGGTGAGTCATCATGCATGCGGCGAGGGGCACTCTCTCTCTCGGCGAGAACATCCAACTCCATACCCATTTTAATGCTCAAGAGCAGTGCAGTATGTACAAGGTTCTCCCCTTTTTCCTCCGGGAACCCTGTTATCAGTATATACGTCAATGAGTTATTAAGGATTCCTGCTCACGGTCGTTCATCTGCACCTTACCTTCACGAGAGCTTGTTCCAAAGAACTTACGTCTGATGATTTAGGTGTAGCATCCCGAGTCCGTTTAAAGCCACTATTCGCGCATCAAACACGTCCATACGCTCGTTAAAGGCTGTACGAATATCACCCATCTCCTTCTTAAGGTCCTTAATTTCCTCGCAAACTTTCCAACATTACACTCCGATATTTGAAATTCAGAGTTCATAAAGTTCAATTTATATATTTTATTAATTGCGAATCAATTAGGGTCCGAACCACTTTGACATTGACTTGGTCTGATGACACAGGTGATGATTTAGGTTCCTCGCTTCCCGTAAGTAGGTGTCCTGCATGCCCTGCACTGGCGTAGAAGGGTCGCGTCCCTTAGGGTTTTTAGATAGGCAGTCACCGCTCCGCCAAGTGTCAGTAACAATCACGCCGGCAGGTACCCTAACACATTCATGGTGGCTTTTTAAAACCGCATTTGGAACAAGTAATGGCTTCGGTTCCCATAAATTTTCCGCAAGCTTCAAGACACAGCTAGGATCAATAAATAAATTGCAATAGACTAGCCAGTTCCAAAACGTAGTATCACTACTCACTTTCAGAGTGTTGGCAGAATATAACAATAATTTGCGGTCCGATCAACGGTCGGAAGATCAACTTACTGAACATGGGTTTGCGTACGGGATTCAGAACGATTGTTTGTTTTACTACACTACAATGTAAAAATGAAATAGTAATTGAGCACACAGCTGATAATTGATAAACTTCATTCAATGATAACCCAACTTACGCAGTCATATTGGAGTAAACTAAACTTTGACATAACACTTTCACTGAGACTTGGCTTTATTGTCCTTTAACTTTCTTTGACGGTAAACTATATAAATATAATTTTATGAATAAAATAAAAACACAGCCTGTGCAGGTATATGATTAGACGACCGTGACGTCAAATACGTCAGTAGGTTCAACTGAGGAACTACATATTATATGTAGGGAGCTGTCCTCAAATCTATTTTATACACGTACATCGTGCTCAGAATCAGTACTAATATTATAAATGCGAAAGTAACTCTGTCTGTCTGTCTGTCTGTTACGCTTTCACGCCAAAACTACTGGACCGATTTGAATGAAATTTGATATGAAAATAGTTTGAGACCCGGGAAAAAACAAAGGATAGTATTTGTCCAACTGCGCAAAAAGAGGTTTTATGTTTTCACGCGATAACCGACATACGCGTGGGCGGAGCCGCGCCTGGAATAGTTTATAGTTTATACCATGTCGTACTTAGTTTTACAGTAATTGAATCAAACATGATAATTACACTCGTAATAATATTAATAAATATATCCAGTCCTTAGTTATCGTGTCATAACCTTTTCATGCTAGAGCAAATAAATCATGCAAAACCTATCAATTTTCAGCCTTATTGGGTTCGAATAAGGTGTAAAACAATATTATGCAGGCCAGTTGACAATTTGTTCGTAGAAATTTCTTGTATTCTATGGCAGAAGTTAAGAAAATCTATTTTCTGGCTAAAAGCTACGATGCATGTAACTTTGTATTGTTTTTTATTTGTCAATATTTCAAGCATTACTTGTTGGTAGGTATTTGTTTTGGTTTCTGAACTCGCTGTAATAGCATTGGAACTAATATGTAAAGTAAATTGGTAGCCTCAACAAAGTACCTTTTTTTCCCTTCTAAATTTATTTGCTGTATTTATATATATTATTGAAATTTTGCGCGTAAAGAGCACTATTAAGGCATATTTTTAGAAATACATCAAAATGATCCGTGCAGGAGTCTAAGGCCACGTAGTTGGAAGCCTCCTTGAATAGATAACCTAAATATCCCCTAAACACAGTTTTGCTTTGGACACTTTGGGGCACTATAATAGTACTAATTATTGGCAGGGATGAAACCACTGAAATGTCTGGTACTTTTTCCAACTATACCTGAGAAGCGAGTAAAAATAATAAATACTTAAGAATTTTTATTATATATACACGATATTTATTTATAATTATAGCGATTATTATCGATAGAATAATATAAAAAGATAACTTTAAATATTCTTCTTCTTCTTAGTCGTATCCTCATGACTGAGGGACGTGATTATGGTGTGCAGCCTGCGCCTTTACTGCTCCCCAAGCTGACCTGTCCTGTGCCATCTGAATGGCGGCCTGAAGGGTTGATCGTGTTGCACCCTGAGTAGCATCTGTCCATCGTGTTGGCGAGCGTCCTCTACTTCTCTTGCCCTCCACACAGCCAGTAATCATAAGCCTTTCCAGACTGCCTGGGTCTCGCCTGACTGTGTGTCAGAAGAACTTCAAAACTCTCTGCATTCCTTTTAATATAGTCAACTTATTTTGATTAAGTTGTATCAGGCCTGGCTCACTCCGCACTTTAGTACCAAGCTACAGGTAAAAATCAGTGTATCCGTCCAGACGTGATTGTTCTACGCTACGTGTCACGTAAAAAGAGATCAGAGCTATGCATTGCTTATATAGATGCTTTGCGAGTTGAAGTGTACTTTATTGCATCGTACGTAGAGTCGCATATTGATTGGAATGGCTTTGTGGAGTGATAATTTTATTAATGTAGCATTTATTTCTACGGTGTGGTGAGTTGTTTTTTTTATGCCTGATAGGCTAGCGTTTGACCACTATCTCACCTGATGGTAAGTGATGATGTGGTCGAAGATGTTGTTCAGACTAACCTAGAGTTACTGGCTCTCAAGGACAGCTGCCGAAACACATCATTGGCACAGATTTTCAACTTGAGGGTGGTAGCTAGCCAGGCGGGCATTTGCAAAGTGCCCTACCACCATGATGTAACGACTGCTATCCTAAGACAACAACCGGGACCGACGCCTTAACGTGCCCTCCGAAGCGCGGAAGCGCTCAGTAGTAATGTCACCAGCGGTCACCCATCCAAGTCATGACCGTGGCGGACGTTGCTTAACTTTGCTGATCGATTCAGAATGGCTAAGCAAACTTGGCTACGAGCGCTTCAATTGGTGATGGAATTTTATTGAAATCTTAAGAAGTTTAGTTAAGTCGCGTCTCTGCCTCGTCTCCGCCCCGTCCTCGACGCGTCTCCGTCTTACGTCTCTTCTATCTGGCCCACGCCTAAGGACGTTGAGCCCATGCTGATCCAAACTCAACTCACAATTTTGCCGTCCATATTTTTCAATATTGAAAGCCAATTCCGTATTTTTCAAATCCTTTTGTTCTGTGATGCAATCTACGTGGTCCCAACCATACAGGATCGATTGTGTCACTCAATAATGGTCGCCCTCGGCACTAGGTGCAATTATCTGGTAGGTAACTGGAAAATATTTTTTTCGCCTCAAAAGCTTGGAAACGTGTTATAATCTGTATGGAAAGTGCTTTATATCCGAAAGCGGGAAATGATTTCGCAGACACTGGTCAAATCATTGATTTGTCAAATTATATGCTCGTCAAATCTTTATTTGTCAAATTATAGACAAGACAAATCCTCGATTTGTCAAACCAGAAACTGATCCAAACCTAAATTTGTCAAATACTTGATTCGTCAAATTCTTAAATGTACTTATTCTTTATTCGTCAAGTGAGCTCTTTGTCAAGCACGCTTTGGGACAGTCAAGATGAAAATAAAATCAATTATGTGTATTATTTTATTGGATTAAAATAACAGTAAAACTGAAAGCTTTTCAATAACTCAAAACCTTACTTACACCTTCCTTAAAACCTAGTAAAAACATGTAGTTTTTATGAACTCAAAACTTCTTAATATGTTATTAGAAAGAAATATGGACCAACTTTATCCAATATATTTTTTTAAGCATTGTATAGTAATTTTTGGCCCTTTAATAGATTATTTATTAGTATTTCAACTTTAGCATTTTAAATCATGTCTTTATTTTCCATTTTTTTTTATATTGCGTGCTCCGACCTGTAATTGTTTTACCAAACGATCATACCGCGAGTTTATAATTTACAAATTGAAATAAATATTTATTGTTTTCAATTTTGCTACTAAGCCTTTAATCCGATTTTATCCTAGAAAACCACTGTCAAATATAATAATTCCCGTGGCTTGCGAACAATTAAAAAAACATATTATTTTCACGCACATCTGGAAAGAAAATCTTAACTGCTTGTTTGTCAAAAGTGTTTAATCTTAACTGCGTTCATAATCGCTAGTTCATAATCACATATATATATATATATATATATTTATATAATCTCATTCGGTAATATTCTAATTATGAAATGAAATACTGACCTTCATTGGTATATTTTATATACATACTTCTTTAACAAAATTAAAAAAATAAATTAAAGCATTATTCTCCTAACAAAACAATGCTTTAAAACAATTTTTTAATTATTAAAGTACAATGTGTCCCGACCAAGGTTTCAATTAATTACCTCACCACAGATAATGTGAACATAATAAGTTCACATTATCTGTGGTGAGCGCGGTGCGCGCGCAAAGCGCTGGTTTTTATATTGCATTTTATTTAATGTAGCTACCTATAGCCATGAGATTAAATAAAGTAGTGTATGCAACTGCATATAATTAGGTATTGAAACACTCGTGTTATCTTATTTTGAAACTCGCCTGCGGCTCGTTTCAAAAAACTACACTCATGTTTTAATACCCTCTATTATATGACAGTTGCATAAATTACTATTTTATTTTTATCTGAAATATGTCTTCAAAATTTCAAATATTTTTTCATAAGTAATCTAGTTTTTATCAGGTAATAGACAACAAAATACTCTAATTATGCTGTCCATTTTGTCATTCAATTTTGAAGAACCATTATTGAAATGGTAGGTATTAATTTAAATATTTCGTATTTGGAATAATATAAACAAATAAGAGGTTGCTTCACTAAAGGGTTAATCAAAGATGAAGCACTTTAGTGTTCGATCTCACAATGACAAGATAAATCACGTATTTGACGTGTAGATGTCTTGACGAATAATTGAATTGATGAATCGCGATAATGACAAATTAAGCTTTTGACTTGCAAAGTATATGATTAATAAAGGATTTGACGAATTGCGAAATTGACAAATTAAGCTTTTGACTTTTACAGCATATGGCTAAACAAGGATTTGACCAGTGTCTGCGAAATCCCTTTGACGATTTCGCAGACACTGGTCAAATCATTGATTTGTCAAATTATATGCTCGTCAAATCTTTATTTGTCAAATTATAGACAAGACAAATCCTCGATTTGTCAAACCAGAAACTGATCCAAACCTAAATTTGTCAAATACTTGATTCGTCAAATTCTTAAATGTACTTATTCTTTATTCGTCAAGTGAGCTCTTTGTCAAGCACGCTTTGGGACAGTCAAGATGAAAATAAAATCAATTATGTGTATTATTTTATTGGATTAAAATAACAGTAAAACTGAAAGCTTTTCAATAACTCAAAACCTTACTTACACCTTCCTTAAAACCTAGTAAAAACATGTAGTTTTTATGAACTCAAAACTTCTTAATATGTTATTAGAAAGAAATATGGACCAACTTTATCCAATATATTTTTTTAAGCATTGTATAGTAATTTTTGGCCCTTTAATAGATTATTTATTAGTATTTCAACTTTAGCATTTTAAATCATGTCTTTATTTTCCATTTTTTTTTATATTGCGTGCTCCGACCTGTAATTGTTTTACCAAACGATCATACCGCGAGTTTATAATTTACAAATTGAAATAAATATTTATTGTTTTCAATTTTGCTACTAAGCCTTTAATCCGATTTTATCCTAGAAAACCACTGTCAAATATAATAATTCCCGTGGCTTGCGAACAATTAAAAAAACATATTATTTTCACGCACATCTGGAAAGAAAATCTTAACTGCTTGTTTGTCAAAAGTGTTTAATCTTAACTGCGTTCATAATCGCTAGTTCATAATCACATATATATATATATATATATATTTATATAATCTCATTCGGTAATATTCTAATTATGAAATGAAATACTGACCTTCATTGGTATATTTTATATACATACTTCTTTAACAAAATTAAAAAAATAAATTAAAGCATTATTCTCCTAACAAAACAATGCTTTAAAACAATTTTTTAATTATTAAAGTACAATGTGTCCCGACCAAGGTTTCAATTAATTACCTCACCACAGATAATGTGAACATAATAAGTTCACATTATCTGTGGTGAGCGCGGTGCGCGCGCAAAGCGCTGGTTTTTATATTGCATTTTATTTAATGTAGCTACCTATAGCCATGAGATTAAATAAAGTAGTGTATGCAACTGCATATAATTAGGTATTGAAACACTCGTGTTATCTTATTTTGAAACTCGCCTGCGGCTCGTTTCAAAAAACTACACTCATGTTTTAATACCCTCTATTATATGACAGTTGCATAAATTACTATTTTATTTTTATCTGAAATATGTCTTCAAAATTTCAAATATTTTTTCATAAGTAATCTAGTTTTTATCAGGTAATAGACAACAAAATACTCTAATTATGCTGTCCATTTTGTCATTCAATTTTGAAGAACCATTATTGAAATGGTAGGTATTAATTTAAATATTTCGTATTTGGAATAATATAAACAAATAAGAGGTTGCTTCACTAAAGGGTTAATCAAAGATGAAGCACTTTAGTGTTCGATCTCACAATGACAAGATAAATCACGTATTTGACGTGTAGATGTCTTGACGAATAATTGAATTGATGAATCGCGATAATGACAAATTAAGCTTTTGACTTGCAAAGTATATGATTAATAAAGGATTTGACGAATTGCGAAATTGACAAATTAAGCTTTTGACTTTTACAGCATATGGCTAAACAAGGATTTGACCAGTGTCTGCGAAATCCCTTTGACGATTTCGCAGACACTGGTCAAATCATTGATTTGTCAAATTATATGCTCGTCAAATCTTTATTTGTCAAATTATAGACAAGACAAATCCTCGATTTGTCAAACCAGAAACTGATCCAAACCTAAATTTGTCAAATACTTGATTCGTCAAATTCTTAAATGTACTTATTCTTTATTCGTCAAGTGAGCTCTTTGTCAAGCACGCTTTGGGACAGTCAAGATGAAAATAAAATCAATTATGTGTATTATTTTATTGGATTAAAATAACAGTAAAACTGAAAGCTTTTCAATAACTCAAAACCTTACTTACACCTTCCTTAAAACCTAGTAAAAACATGTAGTTTTTATGAACTCAAAACTTCTTAATATGTTATTAGAAAGAAATATGGACCAACTTTATCCAATATATTTTTTTAAGCATTGTATAGTAATTTTTGGCCCTTTAATAGATTATTTATTAGTATTTCAACTTTAGCATTTTAAATCATGTCTTTATTTTCCATTTTTTTTTATATTGCGTGCTCCGACCTGTAATTGTTTTACCAAACGATCATACCGCGAGTTTATAATTTACAAATTGAAATAAATATTTATTGTTTTCAATTTTGCTACTAAGCCTTTAATCCGATTTTATCCTAGAAAACCACTGTCAAATATAATAATTCCCGTGGCTTGCGAACAATTAAAAAAACATATTATTTTCACGCACATCTGGAAAGAAAATCTTAACTGCTTGTTTGTCAAAAGTGTTTAATCTTAACTGCGTTCATAATCGCTAGTTCATAATCACATATATATATATATATATATATTTATATAATCTCATTCGGTAATATTCTAATTATGAAATGAAATACTGACCTTCATTGGTATATTTTATATACATACTTCTTTAACAAAATTAAAAAAATAAATTAAAGCATTATTCTCCTAACAAAACAATGCTTTAAAACAATTTTTTAATTATTAAAGTACAATGTGTCCCGACCAAGGTTTCAATTAATTACCTCACCACAGATAATGTGAACATAATAAGTTCACATTATCTGTGGTGAGCGCGGTGCGCGCGCAAAGCGCTGGTTTTTATATTGCATTTTATTTAATGTAGCTACCTATAGCCATGAGATTAAATAAAGTAGTGTATGCAACTGCATATAATTAGGTATTGAAACACTCGTGTTATCTTATTTTGAAACTCGCCTGCGGCTCGTTTCAAAAAACTACACTCATGTTTTAATACCCTCTATTATATGACAGTTGCATAAATTACTATTTTATTTTTATCTGAAATATGTCTTCAAAATTTCAAATATTTTTTCATAAGTAATCTAGTTTTTATCAGGTAATAGACAACAAAATACTCTAATTATGCTGTCCATTTTGTCATTCAATTTTGAAGAACCATTATTGAAATGGTAGGTATTAATTTAAATATTTCGTATTTGGAATAATATAAACAAATAAGAGGTTGCTTCACTAAAGGGTTAATCAAAGATGAAGCACTTTAGTGTTCGATCTCACAATGACAAGATAAATCACGTATTTGACGTGTAGATGTCTTGACGAATAATTGAATTGATGAATCGCGATAATGACAAATTAAGCTTTTGACTTGCAAAGTATATGATTAATAAAGGATTTGACGAATTGCGAAATTGACAAATTAAGCTTTTGACTTTTACAGCATATGGCTAAACAAGGATTTGACCAGTGTCTGCGAAATCCATTTCAATAGATTAAGCAAATGCAAACTTTTCCATTAAAAATACACAAAAAACTTTGATAATTTCTAAAATAAGATTCTCTTTAGATATATAATATTGCCAATTGAATCAAAACAATGGGTCAATAAATAAACACAAATTTACCTACATACTGTTTATGTAGTTTTCTTTTAAAAAGGATGAGTTTCGCTCTGCAGCAAATTTATTTGAGTAACTCTGAAACTTTTGCTATAAATCATAACTTCGCAATTTTTGATAATAAATTACATTCATTAATTGTAGGCACCTAATTAAAACTTGAACGATGTACATTTCTATAATAAAAATATTTATTTATACAGGCTGAATTTTTGAGACGGGACAGTAAGGGCAGGTACCTTAACCGTTAAGGTTACAGGAAAACGTTTTTTAGGAGACAATCCATAAATTTTTAAGTTATTCTGAACTGCATCTACAGATTTTGGAAAAAATATACAGCCAGCAAGAAAATTGTCACGTTACACAAAAGCTTTGTTTGCCAATCAATCATGTTCCTTATAATGATCAAAAGTCGCTACTGGACCGACTGAGGTTTGAGTACTAGAAATGTCAGAAATGGCGATAATTTTTGCCATACATTCCCAACGCGTCGAAAATACGGTTGGCTCCGGTTTGGCTGCGTGGTGTTTGTGCCATCACGTCGTCTTAACAGGAAAATTAAGCGGAATGGTCACTAAGATATATTTTTAAATTTTTAAAGTTATTTTTTTAATATTAATTTTATGTTTCCTAAAAATATTTTAAAAATATTTTTTATTATTAGTTCAGTATCTTCAAACCATGTCTCCACTCACGAAGAGGTGTAATAGTTATCATATGCTAGTTTTTCTACAGAGTAATTTAATGTAGTAGTAATAAAAAAAAGGCTAGCCTCAGCATCAGCATTAAAACGCTCATATAAAGTGAAACTCTCTTTTAATATGAAGTCTGTTAATTGTATAGATTTACAACGACAGGTAAGTATTTAACTACGGGTACGCTTCGAACCCACGTACCCTTCGTCTCTGCGGCAAAAATGCTCTGTCAATCTGTCCTACACTAAAAAAAGTGAGTCCTATCTAGGTTAAATAAGAATTTATCTATTTTTTCTTAATAACTAAGCGATATCAAATAAAAAAAACAACAACTAACTTTATACAGAACATTCGGTAATAAAACCCTTTCCACCTAATGCCAGTCATAGCATTAGAAAGTCGTTTTTGCTCTCTACACGTTCTATTGAACGCTGCATTTGAGTCTCTTCAAAAAGGAATAAATAAAATCGTATATGAAACCGAGGGTCAGAACAGGTTAGAAAAATAGCGGCCATAAATGGAAAATGTTGGGATGGAGATAGACAAAACGAACACGTCAGTCATAGTTGTGAATAGATATAACATTCTCTCTCTCTCTGTTAGTCGGTCCCTCATGTCTGAGGATCGTGGTCAGCATCAGGGTTATAACATTATTTTATAATAAATTTTCTGTATCTATGTTCAATTAAAAAATATACGGTGACAAAGGGATCAATGTGAGCTTGATTCTTTCTTATCATACTCATGTGGCAAATAAGACAAAAATATTTTATATTTTTTCATATTTTCATAGCGTTATCCATACCATTGTATTTCGTCATTATAAATATCTAACAAGTATTCGAACTCGGTGAAATTTCGAATGCATGTCCAATTTCCATAAAAAAGTTGTTCCTAAAAATCGTTTTGTATGGGAATTCTTGTTTTCACATTTAGAAATAAAATAAGCAATAAAACGAAAAACTGGCAAAAGCAATGAAATTAGACTCATGGCATATATGCAAAATTAACTTCCTGAGATGTCTCGAGAGAAGTGCGAGAAAAATAATAATGATTTTACTGTCCTCGTAGGTGTAGTATAAAGCACTACGACGGCAACGTTAGGAAAAATAATTACAAAATATGTTTTATACATTTTTATTTCTATATTTAAATATATACACATATATTTATATTTACATTTGCATTTATATATACACAGGGTGAGTTTTTGAAACGGGACAGTAAGGGCAGCATTATAGTTACAGGAGACTATCCTTCAATTTGTATGGCATTCTAAACTGCATTCATAGATTATAGAAAAAAAATATAGTCAGAAAGAAAAGGGTAATTTTACACAAAAACTTTATTTGATGCCAATCGATCCTGTCTCATAAAGGCATCAAAAATCTCTACTGGACCGACTCTGGTTTTTTTATTAGAAATGTCAAAAATCGCGAAAAGCTTTTTCTATACATTTCGGTTAAGGAATCAACCTTCTAAATTAGCCAAACTTTTTACTATGGTTAAATCCGCTAGAATAATGCAGGTATATAAAAATAAAATTTAAACTTCGAATTCGATTCCAATATTTTAAATATTTCTCGTCTTTCTTATGTTTGTGCTGAAAAAATTCTACATTGTTGGTTATAATTTATGTAGGTACTTCATGTTAAAGAATGTCTTTCGCAAATGTTTGGACTTAATTGCAGCATATTTTGTAAATATTAGGAACAAGGAATCTACATTGGTGTGGTACGCGAATAAGTATCCAAGTATCCATTGCGACAAGTACCATCAAGAAATGTAATTACAAACCTTGTAAAGAATCTCGAAGAAAATGGTTCGTTCAAAAAGAAAAAGCGGCAGCCTCGTATACTGAACAGAGTCAAGGAGATTGCTATTTTAGCCTATGTGGAATGAAGCTTGTCCAGAGATATCGTCCAGATATGTCGCTTTTATCTTCTACTTACTTAGGTGCTTTTACTTCTAGGTACAGTAAGCCACGAGGCCAGCTTGACAAAAACTGTAATTATCTCATACCCCCTGTATTTCTGTACAATGGAAAAACATTTTCGCGATTTTTTATATTTTTACACTTTTCTTGCTGACTGTAAATTTTTTCCTAAATCTGTAGATGCAGTTCAGAATATCTTAAAAAATTATGGATAATATAGCCAGAAAATAGAAAATGTAAATGAGCACGAAAATTTAGATATCCAAGGAGGCATACACAATAATAGTTTTGATGCAAGGTTTACTTTGTGACAATTGTATTGTGAACAAAAAGAAATAAAACAAAACATCTGCAATGTAATACGCAGTTATTGTACTCATAGGCTGACCAATTTAAAGACAATCTAAGATTGGTAATGCATAATATGTCTATCCAACGTAAATTTGTCGAAAATTCAAGTTTCTCATATCATAACTCAATTTCTTAGAAACGAATTACTGCACAAATTTATATTGTTAGCACACTTACACAGACAATGGTACGGAACCCTTCGTGCGCGAGTCCCACTCGCACTTGGCTGGTTTTTTTTATCTCCAAGTCTTACTTTCGATCCCTGGGTCAGACGTCCGTTAGATTTTTGTCAAAAAGTCCTCAATAAAATTTCTTGAATAATCATTTACTATTATTGCGCCACTGCGATTATTTTCACAAACAAATAACATTTATCAAACGTGTCAATAGAAAGTCTGCACATGATGGAGCGTCTCTTGCAAAACTTAGGCCTTCCCTGAAGGGGAGATATTTCTATGATCTTGCATGGCTGAAATCGTGAACATTTATTTAAATAATGTGTTTGACAGCTTTGCAGAAAAGCTGCTGCGTGGCTTGGTACTGGTTTTTAAATCTATTTTTACATAACTCATGGAAAGAAGTTGAGGGGATTTAACCCGGGCGGTGGCGGTGCGCCGTCGGGTTAAATTACCTCTTATAATAATAAATATTAAAAAAAAAACATTAAATTAATATTGTGACAATATGCCTAATTTTATTAAGCCCACGTAACGTCACAAACACCACGCAGCCAAACTGAAAGAATTTTGGACGCGTGTTGCTTCTGCACGAAGCATCCTCAGGAGATCTTGACTCTACGTGCGCACGATCTAAAAATAGTAAATATTTAATATATTTGCTATTCTTTAATATGAATCTATTCATTATTCATTTAATCACCTCACCGCACCGTACAGTCAAAAATTGTTACACCGATATTTATGTCGGGTCAAGATTATCTCAATGAAGAAATTTTCAGTACTTTAATGAATTTAGGATAATGTAATTGAATTTAATAACACTATTGCTAAAAACATTATAGGCAATCAAAAACCAATTCATGTATAGTTATTAAAATGTAGGCAAAAGCGGCGAACGCTTCGGCGGCAAATTGTGTATATATTAGTGTATTTTTTGTTTTACAAAATGCTAATTGATAGTTTTATGACGCAAAATACATTAGAGCAAGTCTGACTTGACGACTGAAACCATCTTTGCACTCTGCAACATCACAGAAAAGTAGAAAATAATCTTTATATGATCAAAGTACTTCATTATGAAGAAGTTAAGAGATTGTAAGCCTTTCGATATCCTGCAAGTCTATCTCGCCTTTGGTCGGCCTATTTCAGTACAACAAACTGTCGGTATAGGGGTTTAAATGTTAAATAATTTTATAGAAATAGCATAGAACATATAATAATACTACGTATAATAGGAAGGTCCCAGAAAACTCGTTACTTAACGAAAGAGCTTGCTAAGTGTATTGTAGGTATAAGTACCAAGACAAGTGTTCTCAATGTTCAGGATTTTTCTTTCCACATGCCACACTACATTCCTTGCAACAAAAGAGTCTTTGGTGTCTCATTACTTTAAGCTACTTATCTTCTTCAACTATGCTAAACAACGTCAAGTCTTTTCACATTGTCACTTGCAAAATCCTATTATGAGTCAACAATAAAAATGACTTATTATATAAGGTATACAGGGTTATTGTTAAAATGCTAAAAACTTCTTAGGGTTGATTTCTGCTAGTTCTAACAAATAATTTGAAAGGATTTTTTTTTATTAGTTTTTTTTTTATAGCCTACTCCGAGCCTTGAGAGCCGGCCGCGGCATCATTGGACCACGCGGTGCTCCTTTTGAATATTTACAGCGAGCGGAGTATAATAAAAAAATATGAAAAAATAATAATATATAATACATTACAGACATAAGACACTTTTAACATCAGGTGGTCCTGGAGCTCATTCCGTCGAAAACATATAAAAAAAAAAAAAAAATTAAAAAATATAATTAAATATCATATATATTTCATTAAAAAAAATCAATTTTAAAATGTTTGTTAGGACTAGCAGAAGTCAACCCTATGAGGTGTTAGCATTTTTCCAATAACCCTGTTTAATGAGAGTAAATAATTGTTCTCTACATGGACACAACCACCATCACTGCAGTCGTGTCGTATGAATGGACAATTCTTGGCTTGGTACACACTTAACTTGGTACTTGGTAAAAGAAGGAGAGTCGCTATACCCTGCTAGTTCGGTATGTGAGAAAGATTTAACTATACCAGTGAGATATTATGTCACTGAGCTCAAAAACTTTTGGATGCAGTCACAGCAGCTTGAGATTGGGCGCTCCCGGTTGGGTACGAGTTTCAGGTGATTTGAAAGGATAGGTATTGTTTTTGGCGCCAAATTTTATTAATCAAGTATCTACACTTGGTGTAGATTCCTGCCTAAAATGGATACATGATTTAGGCACATTGTTTTGTTTACCTTGGAATAATTTTATAGGACAAGAAATTTGCAAAAAGAAACAATGAGTACATGTAAGGCATCTCCCCCACAACACATGGCATCACTCTCATACTATGTGGGAAAGATGGCCTAATGCCATATTTACTTTATAGTTATAATTTATTTATATATTCGCCACAAGGGCAACAATTTTAATAACAATTCATAATATAGGTGTATGTCTCAAATTATAAATTAATGTTTTATAATTTTTTTTTTATAAATATTTCCTTATACGAAACATGTCGCGTCTCTCCCACTTGTACCTTACATGCAAGTAAGTAAGCATGCGATGTCGTCAGTCCACCTAGTGGGGGGCATTTGTTCAGCAGTGGACGTCTTTTGGCTGATAATGATGACATGGACGCACTCAGGCAGACAACAGACACAAACTTACATCATATAAGTTCCTGCAATTATTATACACAGTAACAAAACTCATTATGTACATATATAAACTGTTATCTTTTAACGGTTGCGTACTACACTTGAATTACGATAGGATAGGCTTGCCGTCGACCAAAATCTCACCTGATGTGAAGTAGGGTAGTAAACAGGAATTACCAATAAAGGTAATGCATCTCAAAGTAAGCCACCGGAACACACCTTTAGATGCTTGGTGAATGATTTTGTACACGAAGTGGTAACGAGCTAAATATATTTGCAAAATTTTGTGGAAACAATCATATATCGCTAGCCAGGCGGGTGTTCGCAAAATAGCCCTTCCACCATGCGGTAAAGCTCAAGCCCGCGGCGAAATGGACCTGCTGCGCGGCTGTCCATAGCCAATGCCACTGAGCCATCACTGCTTCAAACTTACGTATCTTCCTATGAATAACTTTTAAACAATAACGTTGAACTTTAGAAGTGGAATATAATAGCCGTAAATCTGTAATACTTACTATGCACAGGTATACTTTTATCAGTATTTAGATGTAACATTCTAAAGCGGGGTAAATAAAACTTGATCTGTGCCACCTTCCCCGTCAAACGCGATACCGGGGTAGGTAAATGATACTTAATGTGTGCCATCCTCCCCGTTAAACTCCAACACCGGGACTAAAGGTGTCGGTGAAACTGTTTTTCCCATCTGCCCCTTTAACGAGACAAAGATACCGGGGCGGATGGGAGCAAGTCCAACTTAGAAAGCCAAGATATAGGCTTAGGTTCTATTTATTTTTTTAGCGGCGGTGTATGTACCTTTATATTTAAAATACTACGAACTGTTGTATACAGTTTGCAGTATTTTACATTACAGGTACTACAACGAAAGCATTGAGACAACCTACAAGACATTGCAGACTTACAGGCAGTCTTAATGCGCCAGCCCACTACCAGTTGGTAGCGTGCCCAGGATGCTGGCAGCATTGCACCGTTGAATTGCAAATTGCAATGCGTATATTCACTGAGCTAAATAGAGCCAGCATTTAGATCACGCGTCGTATCGTCCAAGCTAGGGATGTTCAAAAAAAAAGTATCGTTTTTTTCCGATATAATATATCGTAGTGTTGTATCGGTACTTTGCGATATATCGTAGAAATATATCGATATTTTCGATATATCTTAAAAATGTTTTTCTTGTATTTAGCTAGTCTATAATATTAAATATTTGACAGGTAGATATATGAAAAAAACAGCTAGGGTAAAGAACCAAATTAACATTATTTATTTTCAATTCCCAATATTTTTTTCTATAGACGTAGCATAAAAAAAGGCGTGAATAAAATTGATAAAAAATGCCTTTACGAAGTAACTGCGAAGGCTAATTATTCACAATTCGTGGTTTTACGTTTTATTTTTACTCAAGTTGCCAACCATAAATCAGTATCTAATTATTTATTTATTTATACACAAAACAGAATATAATCACTAAAAGAACACATACCTAGGCTAACATTCACGAGCCGGACTTTATCCCTAAATATGTGTACACATTATGATCAGCATAATTAGCAGTATGCACTTATATTATATTGTTAAAAGTTAATTTAAAATGATAAAATTAAAGTGGAATTAGCAACGTTTACGATCAATTTGCCATAAAAGACAACTTTGCTATCATCACTTTTGAAAATGTAAAGGTTTTAATCAAATATGTCAAGTGAGCTAAGGTATTGTATCGGTTGAATAATATCGATTGATGTATCGATAAACATATCGATACTAGGTTATTCGATAATATCGGATGGAAGCGAAATATCGTATTCATATACCTATCGATATTTTTTGTAATATCGCTATATATCGTGCACTCCTAGTCCAAGCGCTCTGATGAGTTTTGGAAAATACGATTAGCTCCAAGTCCCATATTGCTTTTTGCCACGCACCCGACATCTCTACACCAAACTGTATTTTATTTCCACTTTACCACCACCCAATTATGTATTCATTACCGAGGTAAGTATACTTGCCCCGCGCTGCTTGAGTTGCTCCACTATTTTAAACCGACTTCAAGAAAAGGAGGAATTAACCTAAGAAGTTTTAACTGGGTGAACCTATTTTTTTTTATGCCTGATAGGTTAGCCTTTGACCACTATCTCACCTGATGGTAAGTGATTTTTATAATTCTGTTTTGATTTGAAAGCTGATGATTGTTATTTAGTCCCATTTAAATTTCATCAACACCGGTCAAGCCGTTTTTGAGTCAAACTCTAATAACTGAAAAAAATATTTCCTATCTTGATGATAATAGTCATTACCAATTACTGACAATTGATCCCGTAAGTATAGCAAGGGACACTAAAAAATAAGAAAACAGTTTTTTACCGTAAAATGAACCGACTTCAACACTCGACAGTGTGAAATAACTTAGTGATAATAGGTACTTTTGAACTATCATGGTACCGATCAGTTATTTCGCACTTTGGAGTGTTGAAGTCGGTTCCATTTTAAGGTATATTTAAAAAAAATAATAATATCATTATGGACTTATAAAAACGGGACAAAAAGCATCCGTACCTCGGTCATGGCAATGTCAAATCTGGCGACGTCTCCTGATTGAGTCTCAGCAGTATGCGTATGTGCGTCTACTGCCTGCTTGTTTTCTTTGTCATCCATTAAAATGTATAATATTCAGTGGAAGTGTAGCTGTGTGCATTATTATGCATGTGTTAAGTTTTCGTCGTAATATTAGAGCGTAAGTATGCTATCTTCCTTTTTATTTAAATCAAAGGCCTGACCTATAAATAATCTAAAAGAAAGTGAAATTTTATTTTTTACTTTATTTATGTCAGTATTAATATTAAATTTTAGCCTACATATTATCTTTGTGTTTCTGTTTTTCCTGCATAAAAAGTCAATTCCTTAATTAGTAGTTAAAAACAAATCTGTATGTGTATATCAATAATGACATGGGCTGTTATATTTTATAATATTAGCTTATTGAACCATTATACAAAATCATCATCATCATCATCATCAGCCGAAAGACGTCCACTGTTGAACAAAAGCCTCCCCCATAGAGCGCCACAAAGAACGGCTATTAGCCGCTTGTAACCATTGGCTACCAACGACTTTGACGATGTCGTCGGTCCACCTAGTGGGGGCCTACCAACTCTACGTCTATCTTATACAAAATACAAAGAAGAAGCTCATCCTACAAGATTTCCTTAAAGCCAGAAGCTTTCGCTATCGCGTGGAAGGCACCCTCTCCTCCCCCCACCCAGTCAGAGCTGGAGTCCCTCAGGGCTCCGTGCTATCACCTATTCTCTTTGCACTGTATACCAGTGACATCCCACGCTCTCAGCCCAAAGTATTCCTAGCCCAATATGCGGACGATATCGCCATTTACACCACTGGGTGGCATATCAACAGACAGTCCTATTTCGTCATTCAACGGGCCGTCACCGAGATCGGTGACTGGTTCCGAAAATGGCGCATCGCGGTCAACCCAGCTAAAAGCACAGCTATGTGCTTTACTGAGAAGACACGCTCCCCTTACCCGAAACCGCTTATTTTGTTCGACGAACCCATTCCCTGGGTTCCTAGAACAAAATACCTCGGAGTCACCCTTGATCGTCATGTCACCTTTAACGATCACATAACAACCGTCCGTAACAGAGCGGCCTTCGTAATGGGTCGCCTTGGTCCCCTGCTTCGCAAAGAGAGTAAAATGTCTCTTAGTAATTAGAAGACACTTTACACTGCCTGCATCCGCCCCATCATGACTTACGCATCAGTAGTGTTTAGTCATGCTAGTGAGGCCCACCTTCATAAACTTCAAGTCATCCAAAACCGTTTTCTTCGTAATGCAACCGGTGCCCCGTGGTATATCCGGAACACCGAGTTGCATTGCGACTTAAACCTTCCCTCTCTAGCGCAGTTCAATAAGGACTGCGCCCGCCGATACTTTGATCGAGCGCCCCACCACCCGAACCCATTGGTTGTCCAGGCATCGAACTACTCGACTGCCTCTTCTATCCCATTTTTCAAACCCCCCCGTCGCCGACCACGGCAGGTATTAGACGACCCGGATGACCCCATCGCAGCCATTACATTGGCAGCTTTAGCGTTATCCGCAAGTCGTCGAGGTAAAATCCCCAGGTGTGAGGTAATTAGAGGTCACACAATCAAACACCGAGCTCGCCGGCGAGCTCGAGGCAAAAACAAGGTCACGATAAATTGCTCTCCAAATAGTCAAAGAGTATTATTCAGTAGGGCCCAATTGTGCAACACTGCAGTTGCACAGAGGCATTTTGCTCCGATCCCCCCCATGTCTCTCGACAGCGAGACAAGCTGAGGTCCAAACCACAGTGGTGCCCTTAAGCTTGCTGTCAACCCCTCCTATAGTAGCGGCACGTTTTCGGCGTCCGCAGGAGACGGAGGTAGAAAGCGCTTTTCGCCTTCTACGCCCGTCTCGGGAAAAGTGCCTTCGGCACTTCTCTCTCCCGGGCTATTGTAGGGCCAGGCCCTCGCCCAAAACCCGGTGGAGCTGGACGACCGCACAGGCGGTAGCCAGCATCTCTGTACTCCCTAAAAAAAAAAAAAAAAAACAAAGAAGAAAATATATTAAGCTTAATAGCGCCAAAACAAGACGCACTTTAATAAAAACAAATTTGTACCTAGATTCTTGGAAAATTTAACCTCTTTAAAACTCGCCACTAACTGTCAGCTACAATAAGTAAAAAATAAAATCCTTATATAATAATATTGAATAAATACTTGGGCTTGGCGTTTTTAACGGTCTTACTCTTGTAAGTTAGAAAATAAAATAGTTGTTAATAGTAATACGGTGATAATTTTAATGTAACGATTTCATGAATGTTTGTTGAAAAGAGAGCTTGGTCGATGCGAGACTATAATGCTGGCACCTATTTATCCCCCCGTGGGGTGCTATGGGGTAGAATTACACCTCCCCATATCTTCCCTTGGGTGTCGTAAGAGGCGACTGAGGAAAAAATACTGGAAGGTGGGCAGCAGCGCCTTCTTTAGAACTGTCATCTTACACTGCGATCCCCATGACGCCTGCCAAGTGTGGGGATTATGGCAAATGCCCCCTAAATAGGGGAGGATGTGTTCAGAAGTGGCCGATCCGGCTGACCTATTTGGCTCAATGAATTAGCATTGTAATTCAACGGGGCAATACTGCCAGCATGATTGGCACACAGCCAACAGGTAGGGGGCTCGAACATTTAGACTGCCTGTGAGTTTGCAATAGCAAACTCACAGGCAGTCTATTGTTATGACAGACTTAGAAATAATTCCATTGCAGCAATTATTTCTAAGTCTGTCACATGTCTTTTATGTAAATATTTTGTTGTAAATTGTTAACGTCATAAATAAATTAATTTCATTTCATTTCATTTTCATTTCAATAGCTTTTAGGTTGTCTAAATTATTTAATTGTAGTAGTTGTGGTGTTGTCTGTAGTTCGTAGTATTTTCTTAAGTTGGGTCATAGCCAAAAGAGCATTGATTGAAAAAAAATAGTAACAAAAATGTTTTTTTAAAGCTAAAGAAATTCCGAATATCACAAGCAGGGTATATTATATGAATGTACTTTGACATTGCTTGATTGTACTATTTTTTTTTTTTTTTTTATGCCTAATAGGTTAGCCTTTGACCACTATCTCACCTGATGGTAAGTGATGATGTGGTAGAAGATGTTGTACAGGCTAACCTAGAAATACTGGCTCTCAAGGACAGCTGCCGGAACACACCGTTAGGTGCTTGGCGACAGATTTTCAACTTGAGGGTGGTAGCTAGCCAGGCGGGCATTCGCAAAGTGCCCTACCACCATGCTGTAACGACTGCCATCCTAAGAAAACAACCGGGACCGACGGCTTAACGTGCCCTCCGAAGCACGGAAGCGCTCAGTAGTAATGTCACCAGCGGTCACCCATCCAACTCCTGACCGCGGCGGACGTTGCTTAACTTTGCTGATCGATTCAGAATGGCTAAGCAAACTTCGCTACGAGCGCTTCAAGTAGTAACTACTTGATTATTTACACTTGTCTGCTAGACTTGCAGTTTTAAAATTGTTATTAGTCTTAAAGGCAATTTTAAATGGACTATCCATCTGTAAATTGGTAAGCCAAGGTAAGGTTATGTAGTTCCTGGACAGTTGGTCGAAAAATGTTGCTGTAATTTTCGGGCTTCAATCATGTCCAGATTCCGGAAATGGAGGTCAGTGTTTCCATTTCAGTTGCCAGTTAGGTTCTGTTCTGACTAGGTATCAGAAATTGACAGGATTAAGTTGGTATTATAGTTACTGTACATCTCATAACACTGGCGTTATTAATAAATAATTTGAATTTGTATTTTATAGCTATATGGTGCGGTCAAAATAGATCAAAAAATAGAGGTGAGGTTACAAATTTGTATGATTGTTCAAAACACTATAATAAATGAAATGTGAAAAGACATCATCGATCCGACACCTGGAAAAATATTACTCGGAGTCCTCCGTGGTCACGAGTTGGATGGATGACCGCTAGTGACATTATTACTGAGCGCCTCTGTGCTTCGGATTCGGAGAACACGTTGAACCGTCGGCCCCTTTGTATGATCGCAGTCATTATAGCATGGTGGTAGCGCATGCGCGACAGGCTAGATACTACCCTCAAGTAGAAAATCTGCCGCCAAGCACCTAACAGTGTGTTTCAGCAGCTGTCCTTGAGAGCCAGTGATTCTAGGTTAGCCTGAACAACATCTTCGACCACATCATCTCTTACCATTGAGTGAGATAGTTGTCAAAGGCAAGGCTTCTCTAGGCGATTCTATTGGTAGATTTTTTCCTCTCACATTGCTATTTTTCCTTAAATTTCCGGCGTATAAGCAGTCTTACTAGAAGACTTAAGAAATAAAAGTTACAGGGCACAGGCTTTCATTCTAACAAAAGTTAAACTGTCAAAACTGAAATTATTCGACATGTATATTAAGCTACACTTACTTTAATAATTTTTAGCATTACTGCAGTTTATACACTACACTTATTGAAGTGACATTGGCAAGAAAAATATGTTTTTTTTCCATAACATTCGCTCCCCACAATATGTCTGAAAAAATATCTTTGAACATGTATTGAAGTTTTTGCTCATGAATATTATGTAGGAGAAATAGTTATTTGTTGTACAAGAGTGCAAAGTTGCTTTTTAACCGCGTATTCAATTTTGATGACCGAGCAAGCGAAGGATTCTAAAATTGAATCACGAGCGCAGCGAGTGATTCAAAATTAGAATCCTGAGCGTTAGCGAGGGAATCAAAAGAGCACGAGGTGAAAAATCTTTGCACTCGAGTGCAACACGTAACTTTTCATTCCACCTCAGCGAGGAAATGACTAAATGCAAAAAAAAACGTTGACAATCACAAGATAGGTACACTTTTATTTCAGTTTAAGTATTAATTACTAAATTATGACAGGTAAGTATTACAGAATAATCTTTAAATTATAACAAATTAATGCTAAGACATAATTAAGAAAATTTTAAAGTAACGTTGCTACAGTTATTTAAATTGAGTGTAATATTTTTGTTTGGTACTGTAATATTGGTGTTAGTCAGTAGTGTACTGTTTTTCGGTAAACTATCTGTCATACTTAATAGTTGTACCGATTCATCGGATTCCCTTGGCGTGAATGTTGGAGAGAGAGGGAGATGGTTAGGTGTTTCATAACGGCTTATTTTTGATGTAGAAGGGCCAGTCCAAGGATCCGATTGAGGCTCTTTCAGTGTAATGGCTCCTACGATGCCTTCACATATTTTAGACTTATTTTGCATGGAATCCTCTATGTATCCCTCTACAACTGCATTGGACTTCCAGCCTCCGTGGCGCTTAAGGGACAGGAGATCAGCTCCGGAATCAGCCAAAAGTGTGGCTGAAGTTCGTCGGAAACAATGACCCGTGTACAACAGGGGTTCTGGAAGTTCAAGAAATGTTGCTATTTCTCGTGGGATACTGCCAATTTTATTAGTACCCATAGGCTGTCTAACACACTTTCCATTGCGATACTGTAGAAAAAATCGATTGATTGGAGTGTTAGGCGGACGTAAGGCTTGATATTTCTCAACAATCATTACGTATTCCTTGCGAATGACGAAGTTGCGGTCTCTTTTTGTCTTTGTATTAGGTAAATTAATTAATAGTAAGTCATCTGAATGTTTCTCAATGTTTTTGACATTAAGTTGTGTTAGTTCATTAGTTCGACATGCTCCGTTAATTCCAATAATAAGAACAACCTGTAACGTAAAGAGAATTGTAGTAGATAAATGAATTATATATATATATATATTTAAGTAGATAATGAATGTGCAACTGACTTACTTTTTCCGCCAAATATACGGAATCGGGTGCTTCGTTAAGAAACTTTTCAATATCAGATACTGTGAAAACCTTTGATTTTTTTGGTTGATGACCAGATGAGGCTCTTTTTAAAAATGCCACTAATTTAGGATAGGTATCGATATGTATGTCTTTTTTCATCTTTATTGTTGCTTTTAGCATCGAATACGTACTCCATAGAGTGCTTGCTTTCTTGTTCTCGGATAATTCTATAAAATATGCCAGCAAAACGTTTTCTGAGCAAGTTTTGGCTCCTTTTGCTAGTCGCCACGTGTTGAACATATCGTACTGTTTTAAATACTTCTCGCGTGATTTTTGAGAGAGAAAGCTCATTTGCGCATTATTAACAGTTTTAGTCAATTCTGTAGGCGTCAAACAAACTTCCTCGTCGCTAGAATCACTCATTTTAGTCTTTTTACTTGTTTTCAAGTTTCTTGTTTTTAATATAAGGTTTAACAATGACGTGAAAAAATGCCGCGTAAAGAACCGCGTACAAAGCAAATTGAAAAAAGAACACCAAGAAGGTTCCAAGTCTGAGTTTTTAACAAATAAAAAAAAAGTTGTATGATATATTCGGCACCATAGAGGTAGCAGTAAATAGGTTTAATGTTTTTTTAATTCACAAACTTAGTGCACACGATGTTCTAAATTCAATTTACTTTATCCTCTAGAGAATAACAACGGCTTTTCCACTCAGATATTGAAGATTATAAATACTCTTTCCGAGATGGTGGGATGAAAAAATTTTTTTGTAATTTTCTTTCACTGGTCGCAATTTTAATTTGTTACTTTGCATTTGCATAATCAGAAACCTAATCAAACTCAAAACACAAACAATGTTTGGTAAAATTATTATTTATTACACCCTAACTTATATCATTGTTCTTAAATTTTATACAGTTATTTTATAGTTGTATTTTAAATGTAATGATAATTTATTATGTATATTCATATATAGCAAGATCTAGAGTAAAATAAATCTATATCTAAACATACACTTTGAGGTATTTTACAGTACCTAAATTCATTAGGTTAATTAACCAAGTTACACAATTGATAAGAATAAAAATTCGAAGCAAATACCAATTTAGTTTAAATTGTATCTTTATTAAAATCTATAATTATGATATAGAAAATTGCGGGTAGAAAGGTTTATGTGCATTGCAAAATGACGTGTTTTCTTATTTAAAAGAAAATTAATCTATCTTGTTTACTTACTAGCAGAAACCGTTGTAGGCACTCAAATAATAAGTATTAATTAATGAGTGCTTGTGCCGTGGGGTGCCGGGTGAGAATAGCACCTCCCCATATCAGCCCATAGGTGTCGTAAGATGCGACTAAGGGAAAATACGGGAAGGTGGGCAGCAGCGCCTTCTAAAGAACTGCCAAATTACACTGCGATCCCCAAGACGCCTGCCAAGCGTGGGGATTATGGCAATTACTCCCCTTAATAGGGGAGGCTGTGTTCAGCACTGGACGATCCGGCTGTTACAGTACAGTACAGTAATGAGTGCTTATACTTTAATTTCAATGCATAAAGGGTTAGTCACGGTTTTTCGATAAGATGAAAGACTATAGGCCTTATTAAACGACCCAGGACCAATAAAAGCTATCTGTTTGTAGTAGGTACCTACAATATTTTGTTGATATGTGGCAAATAAAAAGAGCGGTTATAGACGCCATGATAAATTAAATTTTGCGTTTCCTCCGGTACTTTATACATATTATTGCAACTAAAATTATTATTAGTTTAACCTTAGTTAACCTAAAAGTGACGGAAATTTGTTTTTAATATTGATCAACTGTCGTTTAGTAAATTTCCAGTCATAAATTTTAATATATAAATATCCTTTTACAAAATAGACACACTCAACATATATGCAAGACTGTAAAAAGACATTTAAATAAAAAGAACGGTCCAAAGAATTCAAGGCAAAATAATTTAACGACTGCCACTGGTATTAGAGTGATGAAAAAGGTAGAAATGAAGAGGATTTAAGTGAGCGCATCTTTTAAATCGCTTCCATTGAAAAATAGCTAGAACTTTTATATTTGTAAAAGTACCTAACGAGGTGAAAAGGGTTATGCTACTGGTGAAAATGGAGCAAGGCTTTTTCTCTCTAACTAAAAAAGGTTATAATGACTGTGATGTTGCTTATTTTCTTTTATGCCACTATTTATTCTGATGGTTACTTGAAATTAAGATAAATGGTTTTAAACATTCTAACATTTTATTTTTTGCATCAACGCCCGCTAAGCGCATAAACTTACAATATTACAACATGTAAGACAATGGAAACGAAATCATAAATTTGAGCTATGACTCACTCACCATGATAGTTCATTTGGCAGAGCCAACGAGATTTAAACCCTTTTCTTGATGGGCAGAGCATACCCCGGCTATAGGGATGGGTGGATGGTCGTTGGTCGCGGGATCGAATCACGCTCGTGTTAGAACTACTACTTTTGATATGTAGAGCCAGTATATGTATGCAGATGCTGTAGAATTATAATACGTACCTATAATACTTCAGTAATAATGAATCTTGTTGCTGCTATCTAAGACGATCACTTTTTTGTCTGATTTTGAATTGATTGTTCCAGAGGCTCAACTTACGTTAGGTGTTTATTTTGTGACTGACAATTATTTATCAAATCTGTATAGCCCCGTACGTTTTGCCCGTGCCAACAATTTACCAGGCCTGTATTGCCCCATGTTTCGCCCGTGCTAACAATTTACCAGACCTGTATTGCCTCATAGATTTCGCCCGTGCTAACTATTTACCAGACCTGTATTGCCCCATGTTTCGCCCGTGCTAACAATTTACCAGACATGTATTGCCCCATAGGTTTCGCTCGTGCTAACAAGTTACCAGACCTGTATCGCCCCATAGGTTAACCGTGCTAACAATTTACCAGACCTTTATTGCCACAAATAGCAATGCATCCGTGCTACCCCATATTACGGAAGGATGGGGAAAATATACTTATTTATACAGTCACGTAATACATTTAAGTAGGCTATAGTATAAATGTACAAAGCTATGGTATATTCTAAATTATGGTATGGTTTATATACTTTGAGGTATTATAGGGAGCAAAGCTAAGATCTAAAACTTTATTTCGCTGTCTATCTGCCTAATCGTCTAGCTGTGTTGGGGGATGCGGGACTCTGTCATCTATAAAGTATAATATAAAATATTGGAAATTGATTTCAAATTAACGATGAATATTATGCATAGCAATCTTTTCACCAATTTAACAAAGTAACGACCCTACCATGTAACACGTTTTTATATTACGTTTATCTACTTATCGATGATAAAAAAATATTTTATAGATGCGATTCGATTTTTAGAGAACTAAGTATCAGTCTCAATAATGATTTTGGTGTCATTGATATATTTATTCCTCAGAAATTGTTTTAAACTATTCTCTCTCTTATTTATTCGCTCTCAGAAAACTAATGAAAACTTTTTCGTTCTAGGAAAGGGTTACGAGATTTTGTCAGAGTCAATATAATAAAAGGACATGAAGTCTAAGGATCTTTTCAGGAGCACTTCTATAAGAAACCTACAAAGTACGATATATACAAATTTATATTGCACACATATCTACTCATCCAAATGTATGTAGGTAAATGAAAAAGTCTTTGCATGTCCTCGAAGTTGCATAGCTGAGGCACATTTATATTTTTGAGTACTTACTAGAATTTTATTTGTATCTAAGAACCTTATACGGAAATTATGTGGCACAGTAGGCAATCTATGCTAATTACTCAATGTAAGCGATCTTTTCTAGACAACTAATGTAATGCACTTAAGATTAATTTTACTATATTTACCTTGGGTGCCATTAGTCAAACAAGGAAACTTCCTTCCCGTCATAGAGTCTCCAATATTGGAAGTAGGTACCTATCACGTTTACCAAAACCAAATGTTTGCCTCAGAATGACTCAGAATAAAAGTAATGACCTTTTCAGTTTCAGGTTTTTGACAGAAACTGAAGCTGTCTATTTTTTTTATTATTATTATTAAATTGAAAACATATAATTTCATTTGTTTGAAAAAATCTTATCAACCTGATATACCCATACAAAATTGTTTGGTTGGTAACGTTGGCCTTCAAAGGTAATATAAGTATCTAAAATCCTGCCTGGCTTTTGATAGCGTACAAATTCCTTGCTCTCATTCAGGATAAAAGGACGAAAAAAAGAGAAAGGAATACCTTGTCATCTCTGTTCATTGTATTTAGTTTGAGGATAGGATAGTAGTGAGTGGGGCTTGCGGGGAATGCGGGCCAAACCGGGGACGACGACGACGACGCCGCCGCCGCGCCGCGATCGCTTGCGGGCTGAGACGTACGGGGGGGAGGACAGTCAACGAAGCCGAGCCGAGTTTCGAGTTCAACCGAGTCAGTCCAGTCGTACGCGTGCCATTTGGTTGGTGTGACGCTTTGTAGTGTCGGTATTAGTAGTTCGGCGTCACATGTAAGCACGATGGACGTGTTGCCGAGCGGCAATCTTTTCCGCGAGTTGGAACACGTCACAGACACCGGGTACTTTGAGCTGAAGCTGACACTCGAGGACTATTGGCAACAGGTGAGTCATCGTGCTGTGCGATTAGAACTACTTAAAGATGAGCGAAGTTGCTGGCGTACCTAATTATTGTTAAATTTTTTGGGTAAGTACACGGAGCCTTTAGGACGCCGCGCTTGCGTACCCCAGGACGAAGGAGGCCGGTCGATTTTGGAAACGAAATTTTTGGGAGCCATATATACCTACTGACTCTTATAGGGCTGATGCGTTCTATAAATCATCACGATTAGTTTACATTAGGTATGTACGGTACGAGCTTACGCCACAACTAAAAATACCCTAGTTTATAAGAGGCTCCGTTTAGTTTACAGCTAGTTTGTTGAAGTTTGTATTTGGTATGTGATGTGTTACTAGGTTGGTACTGTAACCCGCTTGCACATGCCTAATTTCACGGGCAGCATGTGTGAAAATTTGCAAGGAAGTTTAAATTACTTCATCCGTCGGTGACCTCATTTCGTTAGGTCAACAAAATCAAAGTTTACGCGTCGGAAACACGGTCGAATTGTCGAAAACAACACACGCCAAATTCAAAATTCAGTCGTTTCCATTGGTGCACGATATGGTTGGTTTTATTATTGTGTTAGCAAATTCCTGTGGACATTCATTCAATGTTCATGAATGGCACTCGGAATTCTCGCAAAATGTCTAACGTATTCTCTCGTACGGATTTATCGGAATTCAATTCACAAAGTGGTAGCCCTCCTGGCTTACCTTTGAAGTACCTACAATCGTGGATGCACCATATTTTTATTGTTAGTGAGTAACCACAGTAGGTGCCTACAAGGGTTAGCGTCGCTCTGAAATTCGATGCTGAGTTTTCACTCTGAATTTCAGAGGCATTTTCTACGACTGTTGAAATGGTGTATACAAAAATACTTTTTGTTTCTACCTTATGAATAAAAAAATAAGACAGTACATTTTTATGTTTAGTAGCAAACATAAACAGAATATTCTTTAAAACCATATTTTGTAAATATAATAATGAACAAAACAAGAATGGCACTTAAAAAATGATCATGGCTACTCTGTCTATTAAAAGAAAAAGGTAGCAATTTTTAAGTTTACTAACAATAATCAAACGGAATGTTAAATTAACCCCTATGTTCTATAATATACCATAAGTAAAATAAAGAGGGCTTTTTAAATAAAAAAACTTTCGGTAATTTGTAATTTTGTCATACAGGGCTGTTCAGTTTAATGTTATAAAATTTATTCATTTATAACAAACAACTCTACCATTTGAACTTGCTTATTGTTAACTTGTTATATCTAATTAAAGCAAACTTTTTAAGTACCTAAATATTTATGCCTCTAATAAGAAAATTATATATTTTTTTATCTACGAGATCAGGTAGCTACAAAGGTATTTTTTATACCTTTATTATTTAATGCTTTTATTTAATCTTGTAGCGAATGTGTTGTTATTTGATTGCATTTACAAAATTAATCTGTTTATATTATTATTCACGTGGGAAATCGTATTATGTATGTTGCATTGTTGTGTTAACACTTTCGTTTATAATATGTCGGTTGATAAATAACTCTTAAAGTATTTTAATTACTTAATAACGTTACCTACTTACCAACCATTATTTTTTACCTTTTGTGGGGACTAACACACCTTTTTATAGGTTATATTATATATAACTATAAAAATTATAGGTATATACTTAATGTTTTTTCAGTTGTTTTGAGATTGGTATATTTTTGTTTTTCTGTTCCCATGTAATTAATATAACAGACATTCTTCTGACTCTATCGCAAAATTACCTACTGTGTAGTAATCATAATTTTTTTTATCTATTTAAACAACTACAATAAGTATATAATTTAACTTAATTCAGATAATTTTCTTTACATTTGGTGCAATATTTTTTTAATTTTTGTATATTTTTAATGTAAAATTACATACAAAGGTACGTGTGGTAAAGTATATATAAGTACCTACCTATATGTCAGTAAAGAATAACGAGATATGAGTCAGACTAATTCACACTATATATATAGTATATATAATGATCATAGATACTTAATTGACATCGGAATGGTTATCAACGTAATAATGTTGATTATTATAAGCATCTTTATTTAGATGCTTGACAAAAATCATCGATAGTAGATGAGCGTTTTTCAGTTTCACTCATCAAACATGAATGAAAAAGCAGATATTGACAATAAGGACATTGTTACCATCAAAGAAGTATATTACTTAAGGGGAATGCGGACATATTTTTTGTTCGCCTTTGGTATAATATACTTATATTCATTTTTAAATATAGTTACATACAACTGCCCATAATCATTAACCTACTTCAAAACCATTACCATCACAACAAGAATACGAAAATATAACACATTGCATTCGTCTCTGCACATTTAAATTCCCGATGCAAACTGAAAAAAAAAAACATGTTTTCATTCGTACGTTGGTCATCGTTTGAAATAAAAACATCTTTTTATGCTTTTTTAACAATTGATTTTATACGGATATAAATTCTAATTTATTTCCTTCTAATAATTTTTAAATTGCGCTCTAAAAATAGATTTAGAGGCCAAAACATTCCACAATGATGAATTTCATTTTTTCTGCAATGCTAGCCTTCAAAATGGTTTAAAAAATCGGCCAAGTACGAGTCGAACTCGCTCACGAAGGATTCCGTACCATTAGCTATACAACATTAGACTTCATATGTTAACCTTTTTTGTTTTAACGTGCGCGAGTCCGACTTGCACTTGGCCAACTTTTTGTATTTGTTGTTATAGCGGCAACAAAAATACATCATGTGTGAAAATTTCAACTGTCTAGCTATCACCGTTCTTGAGATACAGCCTGGTGACAGACGGACGGACGGACAGCGAATTCTCAGTATTAGGGTCCCGTTTTTACCCTTTGGATACGTAACCCTAAAAATGGTGTCGAGAGATGTTAGCGCGCCAAATTTAATCATGGTCGAGATTAAATCGTGGATGAGATTCGTGAAAGTCTTCCAACAATTACGGTAACCGAGAAAATATGGTTGTATACTATCGTGAGAGTCCTATAAGGAAAATTGGTAGGTATCAAATTAAAAAAAAAACGATACAAAAACTTAAAACAGTGCAGATACAAAAATTTCATATTAATTTAGCTGGAAGACGATTGGACGAGGAAAGCGGATGCTTGAACAAATATCATAGGGAATCGGGACAACAGTCAAAGGACATCTGACAAAAATCCAGAATGGAGAAATTTATTATGCTAACCATAAAAAGCACTTCAATGCCACTGAAACTCTGCCTATAATAGGAACTAGGGCTAAACTAGCGTGACATCAATATCAATACGGTTACCTACTAATGCTACGAAAATAATACTCCTGGTATAAAAACGTTTGTCGTCCACCTCCCTCGTTATTTTCGTTATCAAACATAGCAATGTCAACGAAGCACGTTATTTATCGAAAAAGTAAAGCGAGCCTTCTTAAAATAGTCTTTGTTTGGACAAGACGTCCAACATTGTTGATAGATTCTCCACAAATGGTCTAATTAGTAATTACTAAGCTAACAAGAAGGAATAAGGACATTTTTAAGGCCGCTACCGCTTTTAGGAATTTCTAAACGTCTGGTACTTGACCTACCGTTTGATATCTAGGACCAAAAGGGCTTTAAAGGTTATTCCAGAGTCTACCCTCCAACTGATAAGCTAGCCATTGAACTCGGTCCTATTCTTCTTCCCATCCTTTACTTACGATAAGTGGGGTTTGCACAAATTATATTTGGACATAATTATGTTCTTTTTTATTTTCTCGCAGTACTTAAACTTTTTTATTATAGAAATCCTTCTTCAAGCAGTTCATACAGCATCTTTTTTACCCTCTTGCATGATCAAAGGGCATTTTGAGAATCCTCACCTGGCACCTACCACCTTCAAGTAGAAGATCTGTCGCCATGCACCTAACAGTGTGTTCCGGTGGCAGCCCTTGAGAGCAATTCGTCACTTGTGACGAAATGCTATAGGCAGAGGTTAGTCCACTTAATATTTGGTGGAATTCGCGCATTTTTCGCCACATTTAAATTTAAAAAAATCCTATCTCTTCGTCCAAGTTTTACATTTATATTGAATATACTAATTCATTTAGTAAGTAATTGTTTTCCATCTCTAAACATGCATTGGATGAGAAATGGGGACAGCCAATCACGTTCACACCGCTAGACGTAATGCTTCATCTTAGAGAGATACAGAATCCGAAAACCAACAACCTGGATTGACGACTAAAAATGCACTCCGAAGCGCTTATTTCTATGCCCCTAGCGGTAACACCTTCAAGTAGTACCTAACCGCAAACAACGACTCTTAACGCTTTTAATGGCAAGCTCGTCAGAACTTCGGAAATATAAGTCCTCAGATGTAAGTTTTTCTATAAGTAAAATAACTTTCTCGTCGCGTCCGCTGTAAAGTCTTGGAATGCCCGGATAAATTAATAAACACCCGTTTTCCGTTTAGAGATTAAATAAATAGATTAAATAAAGTTATTTAATGATTATGCCCTATTAAACACTTGCTGGCTAGGAAATTATTCGATTCAGTTTTATACAAACCTTGAAAATCGCTAAACGTGTTCAAATTAAATAATTAAAACTCTTATAAGCATTATTTTGTTAATTATCTTTGACGTCATAAGTCACTGATATGCGGGATGGGCTAGCTATCAATTATAAGAGTAAAACAGAGATGAAAATGTTGCGAAGGTTTGCTCGGTCAGTGAAAATATGTTTTGCTTTTCCAACCATTTCGTAACTTACTACTTGATCTCGTAGAGCCTATCTCTTGCCATACCAATGTCATGACATTCAAGTCTTAATGTCAGAGGTCTGACTTTCAACGATATTGGTATGAACTAGTATACTTTTTTTTGGAATGGATCCCTGCATTTTTTAGAGCTTTGCTCTTTTAATAATAATAATAATAATATTTATTGTTCAGATAACATGATCCATTTTGTTAGTAGTTATAAGCTTATGTCAAAATGTTATTCATTCAAATATAATAAACACATCAAAACCCTATTACATCAAATCACATTATGTTTTATAAAATAATAATAATACATATATTTTTATCAAAGTAAAAATGAAAATGAAAAAATTAAAAACTCAAAATGAAAAAAGTCAAAATGAAAAATTTGACTTTTTTCATTTCTTTTATGTCTTAATATTCTTATTCACTTATTCATTTCTTATTGAATTTGAGTTTTTTAATGTTTACAAATACGTTATGATTTTTCAATTATACCTATACTGTAATGACGTAATATACTAATATGTCCATAGTATTTATATTACTCAACCATCAAGGTGTATGTAAGTAGAGGTAAATAAGCAACTACGTTTCGCTAAAAATATGTTTTTGTCTCATGTATCTGTTGCATCTTTAGACTTCTACGTCACAGGTTTAAAACCCGGGATGGTCACTCAAAATTTCATTGTCAGATAACCTCATCCAGATTGAACACAGAACCTTGAAATTCCAAAGCAACAAGTCATTAAATTCATCGAAAACGAGTAACAAGTAATTATAGTACACCCAAAATTTATTTTCACAGTTACCACGGTTCCATATACGAGAATTTAAACGAGCCGCCTGCTCGTTTGCCCTACTATCCCATAAAAAAAAAAACAAAAACGTATGAAGTTAAATTTGTGAAGAAATCATAACCATACAACGGCGAAGAAATTTAGTTGTTTGAATGTCAACGGCGCGGCGACCGAACCAAACAAAGTTATAATCATAATATATATGCAAAAAAACCTGCTAAGCTCACATTTTACAAAACACTGTTTTAAACATTTCAGCACTGAATTATAGAATAAAAATTTTGAATAAAATACAAAGGATACTTCGTAAATGACTACCTAACTCTCAAGATGAATGATACTTTAACTTGAAAGACTGTAACTTGATGAAAGAGCTTGAAGCCCTGTTTGTTAAGTTATCAAGTATCGGAGAAACTGTTTTGTCAACATTTTAAGTGCATCCAAGTACTTAACTTGAATAAGCTAATTGAAACTAGTTTAAATAACTTTAGCAGCTCGAACGCAAAATAATTAACAATGTGGAATGAATTAAAGTACCTTCGTCTAAATTTCCTCGTTTGCGGTTTGCATGATGAAGCCATCCAAATATAAAATATATAATGATACATTTTGCTAATTTATAGCTTTCAGAGGTCTTTCACGTTTTAGACACTGCGGTCATACTGAACTGTACTGAAATATTGTATATGTAATATAAAACCTTGTATGTTATATCCAAAAGGTGTTTACTGATATATATCAGTACTACTATTATAAATGCGAAAGTAACTCTGTCTGTCTGTCTGTTACGCTTTCACGCCAAAACTACTGGACCGATTTGAATGAAATTTGGTATGGAAATAGTTTCATACCTGGGAAAAAACATAGGATAGTTTTTATCCAACTGCGCAAAAAGAGGTTAATGTTTTTGCGCGATAACCGACATGCGCGCGGGCGGAGCCGCGCCTGAAAGCTAGTATTTTATAATTTTAGTGTTTGAATTCAAAATAATAACGCCTGGGAAACTTTATTCTCACTTTCTTGATACTATTGAGTTAATTAAATTTTACGAGATCGAAATGCCTATTTAGGTATTAACAGGAAATGTAATTTTTTTTAGGATTTGTAAATACTGATAGTGCCACAGTTGAGCAATTTAAAAACAGTTTTCGACATTGAGTTAGTTCAGCTTCGTGCACCAGTATCTCCTAACTAAGGACTATCTAAACCTCGTAGAGCGATGAGAAGCTTTACGATTCCACGAACACATCAGTTGATTGGCACTAATGACAGGCGGATTTAGTATAAGCGCACTTGAATCTCAGATATATTAAAGATAAAAAATTAGGTAGGTAAACTCAGAAGTTTCCGTGATTTTATAAAAGAAACTAATATATTCTTGAGCCTATATTGTAGGAATAAAACATTTTACATTGCGGTGTAATAAAACTTAAAGTATTTAAATCGTAATTCAATATATTCTAGAGGATACATACTTCTTTGAAATATTCTTTATATGCTCCAATTTTGATATTGAATAAAATAGCTTAAACTGTTAGTCCGATCAATTTAGACATAATAATAGTGGTCAAATAACAATAATTCCCGGAGAGCCAAATATTGGTGGAGAGCTGGGGTTTACCATTACAAATAAAGTTTTAAAAATTCCCAATCGATGTGCGCTACAAAAGTTATTCGGGGTGAAAAGTCAAAATTTGAGGTTTTTTGGATTTATCTCGAAAACGGTAAATATTAGACGGTATGGTTTGTATTATTTATATTACTAGGGGCCCGCCCCGGCTACGCACGGGTAATTACGACTATAAATTGAGATGTAATCCAAATTGAAAGATAGGATAACTATCCTATCTTATCAAATTGCACACGGTGTGCAAATCTAATTTTAAATTGGTTCAGTAGTTTAGGAGTCCATCGCGGACCAACAACGAGACACGTAATTTTTATATATAAAGATTATCGACCGAACCAGAGAATATTAAAAGAACTCCAGCACCTAAGTCAATAATATATTCTTTAACATCCCACAGGATCACATAATTATGTACAAGTAAATACGCATAAAATATACATTTCCATTTTTAATTTTCTAGCTTTTGTCATCAAAGTTAAGTATCAAAGGATAAATTCCAAAAAAAAAATTCTAAAATTATGTCCATCCTGTTTTTGGATTTTGATATACATTCCCAAACATAAATGACCTTTGCTACGACCGGCTGAGTGATCTAATTGTCTATAATCACCACCATTAACTCACGCTGAGCGTTATCTATGTGGAATGTCTGCCAGTCTGTCCTTCCAGTTTGAATGTGGACACATACTCAGCTATTGTTGCTGATTATTTCCTTTCAACGTTAAAGACTGGTATTTCAAAATAATGTTAGGAATGAAAATACATTTATTAATGACATAGTATTCAGAATATAACTTACAGTACGTGATCGCCTGGACGGGATTATTATTAGACAGGAAGAGATCAGAGCTATGAGTAGCTATCCGATAGAAAGAGATACGCCTTGTAGATGACTATAAACATGGTACTCCGTGCTTTGCGAGCTGAAATGCACTTTATTGCTTCGTGGATGGAGTCGCTTCTTTATTGGAATGTCTTTGCGGAGTAAACCTTCTGATCTATTATACTGTGCTTCTGTTTAGGTCGGTACGTGACGTCAAGTTAAGGCTTATACAGTCGCCAATGGCCTTGAGCATCTGGGCCTAATCAAGCTTACTTTACCAGCGCATCGCCGCAGGTAATCAACAAACGTTCGGCCCTCGCTGCACAAATATAACGGTCAAAGAATATGCAGATGCGCGATACGCTCCGGTAACATGGCACTTTATATGTCTACCGTACGATTCTATTGAGTATCCGCAGTTGCAACTGCGACTGAGATCAGTACGAAAATTCATACCTACCTAGGTATTTCTGGACGTCTTTATTCCTGGAATTATTTTTTCGACGACGTCATCAAAGTGAATAAAGTTACGCCGATTTGGCTGAAATTCAAAATCTAGGTTGTTCTGGAAGTTATTATTCAGAATTTGGAATTATTTTTCGATGGCGTCTGCCAAGTGAATAAAGTTACTCCGATTTGGCTGAAAATCGATATCTAGGTTTTTTTGGACGTCTGCATTACAAATTTGGAATTCATTTTTCGACAACATCTGCCAAGTGATGAAAGTTACTTCGATTTGGCTGAAAATCGATATCTAGGTTGTTCTGGAGGTCCTTATTCCAAATTTGGAATGAATTTTTCGATGACGCCTGCTAACTGAAAAAAGTTACTCCGATTTAGCTAAAATTCAAAATCTAGGTTGTTCTGGACGTTCTTATTCCGAATTAGGAATTTATTTTTTGATGTCGTCTGCCAAGTGAAGAAAGTTAGTCCGATTTGGCTGTAATTCAAAATCTAGGTTATTCTGAAGGTCTTTTTTGCGAATTTGTTTTAAGATGACGTCTGCCAAGTGAAAAACGTTACTACGATTTGGCTGAAAATCGATATCTAGGTTGTTCTAGACGTCTTTATTCTGAATTTGGATATAATTTTTCAAAAACGTCTGCCAAGTGAAATATGTTACTCCGATTTGGCTGAAAAATTGATTTCTGGAGGTCATTATTCTACATTTGGATTTAATTTTTCAACGAAGTTTGCCAAGTAAAGATAGATGACGTATCTTTAAAACGCTATGATATATCGGACAAGAGTAAGAAAATTATGATAATCAATCGTTTATGCAAGTCTCCTTATAAATGAGGTGATCCTCAAAAATAGTAGATTGTTATACAAGGGTTGAAAGTAATCAATCCCCTTACGAGGTATTTAGACATGAGAAGGAAGCATTCACTATGAGATTTTCCCGCCCTTAGGTGGGAAGCAGAGTCTTCCACCCACTACTCGCATCAAACAAACACTACTTTCCGAGTACGAGATATGAGAATGATAATTTCTTGTAGGTCTAGGCAATAATAATATGGGCAATTTATCTAAAGCTAATTTGTAAAAATTGGTTCCATCGTCAAAAGGTAACCGAGAAACTTTCTCATTTATTAGGAGATTTGAATAATTGATTGATAAGTAATCATAATTTTCCTACTCTTATCCTACTGCTGCGTTTGGGAGCTGTTAAGCACCCCACGGGCAGCCGGTAGGTAGGTAAACTCA
The DNA here is from genome assembly GCA_963854805.1 of Plagodis dolabraria. Taxonomy (NCBI): domain Eukaryota; kingdom Metazoa; phylum Arthropoda; class Insecta; order Lepidoptera; family Geometridae; genus Plagodis; species Plagodis dolabraria. The sequence continues at coordinate 36,887,657 of OY978440.1, read as the reverse complement.
GGGAATAGGTTTGAAAAGTTTATTAGGCCTTATCAGGTTGCACAGCCTTACAGTTCTACTGAAGTTACATAGACCGGAGGGAGTCACTGGCCTGATAGTACTCGTGATCCAGGTCCCAGATGTGGCGGTCTTGGCGTCTGCTGATAGTTCTGGATCTCGGTAGCGAGTGCCAAACAAACGTCCTCCGGTTAAATCAGTGAAATGGAATCCTGGAAGGAAGACATCGACTTAGTGGCTGATGTTCCTCAGCCAACTGTTGCAAAGCCGCGCCGACACGATCGTGGTACTATTACCAGTGACTCACATTTTAAAACTCAGTCTAGCGTGGTAGTGCAGCACAGCCGTTTACGTTACATAGGTTTTAGTCAGCACTATGAAATAACAATAATAAATAAGGAACTCAACCTAGAGGGATTCATGCACTTCACAACATGTAAATAACAATTAAGATTGATACTACGTATTGTATTTTTATTTAGCGCAGGACGAGTGTTCCTTGCCAATTGCATAGACGAAAACGCTAAGATATATCGTGTTTAAAACGCTAAGATATGTCTGTGGGTTCCGCACGAAATTATTTTTAATAATTAGCAATATTAACGTAATTTTATACTTTTAAGTGGTATGTAAGTTAGTTAAAGAATTTAATTAGTATATTTTTAGTTTATGATTAACATCTAATGTTTCATATGACGAATAATACTATTATTTAAGTAACGGGGTCAGGCACAACGTTACAGTACATATTATCTTACCGTTTTCGAGATACGTCATCTATCTTCACTTGGCGACGTCATTGATAAATAAACTCCATATATAAAATTGTGGAATAATGACCTCCAGAACAATTTAGATATCAATTTTTATCCAAATTGGAGTAACATTTTCAATTCGCAGACGTCTTCGAAAAATAAATTCCGAATTCGGAATAAGGACGTCTAGAACAACCTAGATACCTATCGCTTTTCAGCCAAATTGGAGTAACTTCTTTTACTTGGCAGACGTCATCAAAAAATTGATTCCGAATTTGGAAAAAAAGGCGTCCAAGAAAACCAAGAAAGTATCGATTTGTAGCCAAATCAAAGTAACTTTTTTCACTGGGCAGACATCATCGTAAATCAAATTCCATATTTGTAATAATAACGTATAAAACAACCTAGATATCTATTTTTAGTCAATTTTGAGTATTTTTCTTCACTTGGCAGACGATATAGAAAAAAATATTCCAAATTCGGAATAATGACGCACAGTATAACCTAGGTAACGATTTTCAGCCAAATCGGAGGAACTTTTTTCACTTGGCAGACGTTGTCGGAATATAAAATACAAATTTGAAATACGGACGTCCAGAAAACCCTATATATCGATTTTGAGTAAAATCAGAGTAACTTTCTTCCTTTGGCAGACGTCATGGAAAAATAAATTCCAAATTAGGAATAAAAACGTCAAAACTACCTAGATTTTGAATGTGAGCCAAATCGAAGTTACTTTCCTCACCTGGCAGTATCAAAAAATGTATGCCAAATTTCGAACAAAAACGTCCAGAAAAACCTAGATATCGATTTTCAGCCAAATAGGAGTAAGTTTTTTTACTTGGCAGACGTCATCCAAAAATAGATTCTAAATTCAGAATAAAGACGTCCACAACAACCTAGATATCCATTATTAGTCAATTCTGAGTATTTTTCTTCACTTGGCAGACGACATAGAAAAAATTATTCCAAATTCGGAATAATGACGCACAGCACAACCAAGGTATGGATATTCAGCCAAATCAGAGTAACTTTCTTTCATTGGCAGACGTCATCCAAAAATAAATTTCAAATTCGGAATAAAAACGTCCAGAACCTAGATTTTGAATGTAAGCCAAATCGGAGTTACTTTCTCCACTTGGCAGATGTCGTCGAAAAATTCATTTCAAATTTTAAACAAAAACGTCCTGAAAAACCTTGATATCGATTTTTGGCCAAATCGGAGCAACTTTTTTTACTTGGCAGACGTCATCGAGAAATACATTCCAAATTCGGAATAAAGACTTCCAGAACTATCTAGATTTTGAATTTCAGGACATCGGAGTAATTTTTTTCACTTGTGTCATCGAAAAATACATTCCAAATTCGGAATAATGACGCACAGCACAATCTAGATATCGATTTTTGGCCAAATCGGACAAACTTTTTTCACTTGGCAGACGTCATCGGAAAATAAATTCCAAATTTGGAATTTATTAAAATAAATAAGGGCGTCCAGTAAAACCTAGATATTGATTTTCAGCCAAATTGGACTGGTTTTGATTTTTAGAATCTTGTATCCGACAGTTTGGATTTATGACAAGTGTCATTTGACTGCTCTCCCGATTCCCTGCGATAATTGTTCAAATTTCCCTTACTGTAATTGTAACAGCCAGATCGTCCATTGCTAAACACAGCCTCCCCTATTAAGGGGGTATTTTCCATAATCCCCACGCTTGGCAGGCGTCTTGTGGATCGCAATGTAAGTTGGCAGTTCTTTAGAAGGCCCTGCTGCCCACCTTCCAGTAGTTTTCCCTTAGTCGCTCCTTACGACACCCACGGGATTATATGAGGAGGTGCAATTCTAACCCGGCACCCCAAGGGGCAAATCTCCCTTACCTATCTCTTACTATTTTCGAGTTATCCATCTTCACTTGGCAGACGTTATCTTTATGCAGTATTAATTAACCTATATCAAAACACCTAATACATTTATCAAAAAAAGCTTAGAACTCCAAAAGATGTATGAAGTCCCATACACACTCTTAATGTAGTAGAGAACCATTTTGTACCCTACAAAGTACTAAAGCCGGAAACTATTTACCATAATATAAATAAAAAATATTATCTTTAGTTTACCAGTTATGTCATGAGAGTGTTATAGACATTACTAATTAATCTTGTACATGTATTATGAACCTAATTAAAAAAAACGTTCATTGATCTTATTGATAAGGCCTCCCATAGTAAAGTACCTACAACATTGTCAATTTCAAGTTTTGATTCTTTTCATATGTGATAAATTTCAAATAAAATTTGTCTACCAACTACCAATAATAAAGCGTCAACGCGCATACTTCACGTCGCAACCAAGTTGGCCCTCTGCAGCGAGCGAATCATTACACGCACACAGCTGCGAATCTCGCGTGTCAATGCACTAATACAAAGACAAGATCGTTGTCAGTCGAAAGCGCGAGCGGAGCTACGAGCGACACAACCTCCCCGTGCCAACGCTTGCGCAACACTGCCTCGGAACCGCCGCGCTGGTGTGCTCGAGTAAATTCGCGATAAAATAATTAAATAAATGAATATTACACAAAAGTATAAAAAATAAAACAATAGGGATTTGTAATTATATGTAATACACCTCTTGTATTAAATTTATCAAGATATGTTGATAAATACTAGAGTGACAACTGCTAGAAGATATATTTAGACCTATGTTCATAATTTTTTTTTATCACGTAAATTGATTGTGATCATGTTTTGGGATCAATAGGAATCTCATAAATATGATCAAAATTTACACATATTTTTTGTTTTGCCACAAACGTAATGGTACGGCTCAACTTTTTTTTTAAAGAACCTTATTGGGCTCCTCACCTCGTCAGCCCCACCTTAAGCGTTTTTAACAGTTTCAATAAAACTTAGTAATTTCGAGTACACATTCGTTTTACTTTTGTTTTCCGCCCGGCTAGAATTTTGAACCCATCTCTTCCCTTGGTTGGCTTAAGAGGGTAAATAATATCGGAAGGTATTTGGGGTACTATGTTGAATAATATTTTTGATTGATTGATGATTGATGGAATCATATCGAGAGAAGTAAATTTGGGGTATCGGGCTACACTACCATTATTGCATTAATTGCACTACCTATATCTTCCTCCTATATTTCCTGCGGGTTTCTTAAGGGAAACATACCGGTAAAGGAAAAAAAAGTGGGCAGCAGCCCCTTCTAAAGAACTGCTATCCTACACTGCGATCTTCAAGATGTCTCCCAAGTGCGGGGATTACGGCAGAACTCTTGACTGGGCAGCCATATTTAAACGAGTGGACATTATGACTGTTAATGATGAAATATATATGAATAAACCTGGAATCCACTAACCATACGGTCATACGTGAGATCAGGCTAAATAGAAAAAAATAGAAAAGCTTTTGTATGCTTCTACAGCTTGAAGTGATGATATAGAAGTTGGCAAGTCGGAAACAATCACACTGCTTTTGAAATTTCTGGTAAATTGTTAATAAAATCAATAGTCTTATAAAAATAGATATAAACTTCATCAGTCTATTTATTTCACCTTTCGTAAGATAGTATTATCTGTCTTTCAACAATTTTCGTTATACCTACATAGTTAATAAACAAGTGCATTTTAAATTATCACGACAAAACATTTGAGTATTGAAGATAACTGTCACTAAAGTTCACAAAACATATTTGTTATGTCATACATACTTCAGATTGTATACAAAAACAACGACTTTTATTATGCCAATGTCTTTGTTTCGGTTAAATACGGTTGTAATCAGGGCGTTAATATAGTAGAGAGCTATGTTTTGCTCACAACGTGTGGCAGCAGCCCGCAAATATATCGACGTGAGTTTTGGCATGCTGCTTATATTGCATTACCCGTATTTTAGACAAATAAAACAGTCTATATAATCTAAGCCAAGAAAAGTACTGAAAAACCTCTGTTTTTGTAAAATTTAATACAAGTTATTTAAATAATAGGAGAAATAAAAGTCGTTGAAAGTGGATGGATTTTACTTTCACCAGACAAACTTAATTGGAAAATTGTGAAATGGCCCCAACGCGTTTCTAAGAATACTCCCCGCTTTTCCAGGAATGTTTGTAATATTGCTCCTGAACTGCAATTCAGCGTAGATTTTACACAGAAAATGATTTTATCATAAGCTTATTTGCGATTCATTGAGAAAACTTTTCATCGTAATTAAATTATTGTAAAAGGTTGGTGTGATTTTTATGGCATAATAAAATTAAAAGCACTGTCTGCAATTGTATTGTTAATGTGCTGTATTATAAATCATTCATTTACTTTTCTTCCAGTTAAGTATTTTTATCTGGTGGTAATACTTTGGTGCGTGATACATTGAGTGCAATAATTGAATATACTCGTATTACTCAGTATGTTGAGCTTTTTACACGTTCGATCGTATCACTACTTACCAACAGATGAGGTTGTGGTCGCAATAAACAATAAGGAATGGAATATAAATAAATGAAGGAAACAACCTATAAATTATACCTAAATATTTCATTTTGATCGTTACCTCTCATTCATCGATATTCATCCAATTCCATACATATCTGATCAGACATTTAACTAATAGGATGACACAATCTTCCCAGTTGCCTCGCAAGAATTTTCATTCCATTGACAGTAAGTAGCTTACATATTACGTCTCAAGTTCTCAAGGAAAGTGTTCGATCGCGTCCGAAGGTTTTGACAACGCCGCAAATAAAAAACGCCAAAAGTACGGAGCAATGGAGCCAGTTTACCTTTTTGTGCCCATTGCAGTGGAGACCATGGGTTCGTGGGGTACAGAGGCCAAAAAGTTAGTTTCTGAGATTGGGCGCAGGTTAAGGGATAAAACTGGTGACTCCCGCTCCAGCTCGTTCCTGGTGCAGAGGATGGCCATTGCCATTGAGCGCGGAAACGCTGCAAGTGTTGTGGGCACATTTGCACCGGGAGAGATCAGGGGTGGGTTATTTGATTAGGCTAGTTTTAAGTTTGACTTATTATTATATTCTTATTAATTATAGTTATTTGATTATATAATAGCAAATGTTATAATATATTTACAGAAAATAATAGTATTTTATATCTCTATGGTTTTGACATACTCGTATCTGAGCGGTTCGAACCAATTTCATTACTGATTTTTGATGAAGGATCTTGCTTGATGTAGTAGCTCTCGTAATGAGTAGTTTTCTCGGTAGAGAGAGTTTCATTTCACTGTCGCCTTTCATCCGCTACCAAACCTCACTTCAGTTTTATAAAAATTTCAAGAAACAAGACGGTTTAACAGTAAATTTAGCTATCTTCGATTCGTCTACCACATATATGAACACTACGAAACTGAACCTTCTTCTATTTTTGTACAGGCATCACATCTGACTGAGATACCCTAGTCATTAGAATATTTTATGGGAGATGTGTTCTATACGTATATGCTCGTGATGACATCCATTTCCAGCGTTTCCGTAATCTCAGGATTTTCTGTTTTTTGGTATTTGGTAGAAATCAGAGTATCTATATACGCTGTACCAATTACTGGACTAATAAGATGAAACTGCAGATTGGTACAGTACAGCAATGATAACTTTCTGCACAACTTGTATTTCTAGGGATTTCATGCTCACCCCTTAGTAGTGGCTTTTCTCATATTTATGCCAATATCAATTAGAGATGGGCCGAACATGATTCGATTCACGGAATACGAACATTCGGCCGAATGTTCGGTAAAACTCATACCGAACCGAATATTCGGCCGAATGTTCGGCACAATTGATTACCTTACTTAAATAATGCGCCGGACACTCCCTCCCGCTCCCCCGTTGTACCGCCGATGTTATTATTGCATCATCTAGTAAACAGTAAAACTTCACCGCGTAAGTTTGTTATGGGAATTTTTATATTTGAAACATATAAATAAAAAAAATACTTAATTTCTCACAATTAAGATCTGATTATAATAACGTTATTTATTATAAAGAGTTCACAGTAGTTGTACGGTCCGAGACCGTATTCTAATGATGATAATTATAAAATGAGAAATAAATACTTGATTTGCTAGTTGATATAAATGTTTATTTGATATGTTATATAAATATAGTGATTTAATGATAGTGAGCCGCGTAAGATACGATCAAATCGATGCTAATTACGAACTGGTCATATACTTAGAACGATGCCAAAAATGATTACGCGGGCGAATATGCGGTTGCACCGTACAGTAGTTTGACCCCAAAACAGCTACATACTTATAAATTGTTTTTAATAACCATATTTTTTAACTGCTGTTATTGGAAATAAAACTACAGTATACATAAAAATAGGACACATTTAACACTGAACTCATGATCAATCGGTTTAATAACGTATTAACTTTGAGTACCTTTTATCAAATATTCGGTGATTTGACCAAATATTCGGCCGAATACGAATATTTGGCAAACCTGCCGAATATGCCGAATAACGAATATAAAACGAATATTCGGCCCATCCCTAATATAAACGCTGAAATAAAAACGTTCAAGTTAGCCACGATTATTTGTTACCCTTGGGAACTGGCGGTCATATTTGCAATATTTATAATAAATGTAAGGTATGTTTTGCGACACCGGTTTGATTTTTAGTAAAATAAAAAAATATTACTATGTGTAGATATGTACGGTTTTTGTACTGGAAATAAGTATAAGTGAAACTCCTTGTTGCATGACCTCAGTATAAGTAAGTATACAAACTCAGTTAGGTATTTCATGAATATTGCAATCTCTTTGGTTATATGCAAATGTCAAGAAGTTATGTTTACAGATAATGATTCAACTTTAGTGATGGGACTATGAATGAAGATATCGATAGTTTTTGCATAGCTTTATCTTCAACTTCGCCATAAAACCTGTAGGTATATAAGAACTAAAACATATTGTGATTTATTGGTGTAACGGACAACTAACCCTAACCGTTTTGTCCTGACCATTTAACTGGCAAATGACTACCGTAGTATTGAGTAAATACCCATTACAAAGAAATTATAGTAATCTATAAATAGTCCTACTACAAGCTTTATAATTACAGTCATAACACTTGAAAATCAAATTTACTTTGAATGATTTGGTGTGTATCCCACAAAAAAATTTACATTAAAAAGAACGAAGCAACCATAATCAATTGGATTTGCCTGTTATTAACAAATTATGTTAGTACACGTTATGTACTATACGGCCCAGTATCTAATTCGTTCTTCACCTACGTTAGTAATAATATCTCAATGTTCACCATCTTGAAATGTAAACTTTTTTTTTACTGCTCACTCTTTACCTAGTGCAACGTTAATGACAATGTAGTGACCTCTAACTCTTGCAACGTTATTGGCAATGCACTCTTCTCTAACTTTTTACCCAGTGCACATTATTGACAATGCAGTTATTTCTAACTCTTTACCTAGTGCAACGTTATTGACAATGTAGTGATCTCTAACGCTTTACCTAGTGCAACGTTTTTGACAATACAGTGATCTCTGACCAACTAGTGGAAGATATTAAGTTTAGATTAATAAATATACTACCTTTATTTTACGTGATCAAGCTGTAATCTGAGCAGTCGAGACAATAAACATTCTTACTAGGTAGGTGAAGTGCTATTCGAAAGAAATGCGTAAAGTTTAGCGGGTATGCTAGAGCTCAGAACATTACGTTCTTTCCTCCATAAGTGTGGAGAAAAGATTATGTAAAGTCTAATAGAGGAATGCTAAAGATTTCCCGCGCTACCATCTAGGCTATTTTTGTATTCCAGGTAACAGACAACGACATTGAATTCTCGACCTCTTCTTCTACCACATAATAACGTCTAACATAATTGGTGTGATGGTGGTAAACTGAAAGCTAATATTGGCATACACAACTAAATCCATCAGTTCCATCGAAACGAAAATCAATGAAAGAGGTATAGTGAGTCTAAAATGCCTTACAAAACGTTTAGTGATATATATAATTTTTATTAAATAACAGCTGATCACAACGGCTCTACCTACCGTGGCGGTATCATCATGACATTTGATAAGAAAGATAACAGTTGAAATGTTTGTAAGCGTCATTTCGTGGAGTTCGATAAAAAATATTTACATTGGAAATGCAATGTGAAGATAACATATCAGGTTACATAAAGTATACAACGTATAATCACAAGTACGAGTAAACTTTTGTCAAATTTATTTTCTTAGTCTTTATTCTCTGTTACCTACTTATTAAACTTGACCTACTGTGAGAAACCTTAACGTGTTAACTATGGCAACTAAATTTTATTCATTACTGCGGCCTTCAATCTATAGTAATGCAATCTAAAAATTCGTATATTTTAACACAGTGTACCGTAACACATTTATTTTTCAGTTTTATAGCATGTAGCCATTGTGTCCACAGTAAAGACATTCATATTTTCAAATAGTGACCTTGGACCACAAAGATAAGATTTTGATTGACTGATAATGATCTTCCATTACTTACGGAGCCATGTTTGTTTTTGTATATGTTCGATTATTGTTTAATTTAATATAGAATTGCTCTCTGCCATCATGTCTATAGCACTGTTTACCAATAGACTTTATCGGTACAGTAATAATACCGTCAATTTGCACTATCATCTCTTAATGATCCATTTTTAGTATTCAAGTTTGAGAAATTTAATAGAAGCGACTATAAGTCATAGTATGGTCTATGCATTACTGTCTCGTTCTCACAAAGAAAGTGTGTAGACTGTAAATGGGAACAACAATGGATTACATGTTGGAATGCAATTTCTATGATGAATATTGATGGTTTATTGCAGTTATAATCTTATCCATGAAAATATACTTAAAAACGTAGATAATTAGATATATTCCCGTATATAATTGAATCCAAACTTAATTTTGGTAAATCTCGTCGATCCTATTTACTCGTGGCCACCGTGAATGAAATCCATCGAAACGTAGAGATTAATCAACACTCTATTTAAATTAAAATCAGTAAATCGAAACATCTAGCAGAATATTTGAATGTCAATTCGATTCGTGTAACAGCTTTGGCAGATTGGAAATAACACTAATAATATTGTAATATGTTTTAATTGTTGGTCAGTTCATAAACGTGCACGAGTATGGAGCAAACGGTTACTTTTCGTGCTTACGTATCTCCGTATGAAGTTGTAGTATTGCAAATATTGCAATCACCACCGCAATAAAACTTCTATGATGATAATCTTTAACTGACTGTGACTTGATTCTGACTACTTTTATTTTACATGTGTATAATAATATTCCCACCTTAAAGGCCGGCAACGCATCCTCGAGACCTCTGGTGTTACGGATGTTTGTGGGCGACGGTGATCACTTAACACCAGGTGAGCCGCCAGATCGTTTGCACTCCTAACCCATAAAAAATCAGATATAAATATATAATAATTCAGTAATTTACAATGAACGCATGTTTTTCGCTACTACTATTTTGAAGAGAAAATAGCACGTGACTTGGGGGTAAATATGTGTTAGAAGCCAATTCAGCGGCCGTCGATCTAATCCCTTGTAGATTAGGGCTTCACAGAATGGTAATAGGGCATCTTCATGACTGTCTAGGTAGCTACCACTACCACAAAACTTGTCTCCGGCAGCTATCGGACGTCTGTCTGGACGTCCGATAGCTATCGACTGATATATACATGTACGGATAGGCGCCATCCGTACATGGTTGATATTCCCAGGACTGTACGAAGCGCTTCGCTTCCACTTTTCTCGTGCGTACTGCAAAAGAGTGGAACTCCTTACCGTTGTCAGTTTTTCCCGATGAATTCAGCATGGGTGTCTTCAAATCGAGAGTAAATAGGTTTCTTCTAGGTAAGCGTGCTCAATGCTTAACATCAGGCAGGGTGTGGTCAAACGCGACCCTATATCGAATAAAAAAAAGCTATTCTTGGAAGCCCGTACCCCTTCTTAACATCCCACCATTATCAAGTACATAGGTTTGACTTGTGAAATGATTTGTAGGTAATGCTGTCAGCGGAATAAAACATATGAACCTTTATTACGAGTATTATTCACGATCACTGTCTTAACTGCTACAGGTATTTGATCTGCTTTGTGCGATAACTGAAATGTTTCTCCATATCAAATATTACTATGAAACATATATAGCTAAGTAATAATTATATATGAAACTTACTATCTATAATGTAGCTGTAGAGTTTAGCTGTAGACTTTATGTCAAATAAAATTATCTTATCAATGTATCTTATCGTTGAGTCATGTACGTTCCAGTTAAAGGATGAAATTAAACTATGATAGCAAGGTATTATGCTATTATGATAGCCTTTTCACCTCTTTATAGCCGGTGTTCGTATTCCCACAATTTATTTATCAATAAGTACTCTAAAAAATTTCTTCCAATCCTGAATAGCATGAAATGAAATTTTGTTTTATTTAGTTCAATGGCCGGTATTCCAGTTATTTAATTTTATAACGAAACTCCTGAATCGCCTTTTATAATTTTTGTATGAGACCAACTAAAATCCATATTCTTTTACATATTATTGGCATACATTTTTTTTAAGTTTTGTTTTGTAACGGAATCGTTTTCGCGTCCTCTTATTTCGCACCGTATTTTTATTTTAACTTGGAACGAGAATCCGAGCGGAACTTTGTGTTAAATTGTAATTATTTGAGCGTCATAAGGGTCGATGTGCGTTCATCAACCAGACTACTAGACTTCATCTGATGGAAAAAAATGTTTTGCAAACTCTCGTGCACATGTTGCTACCCTTCTATAGTTCTAATTATGATAACATGTACTATAGCCTGCTCAGTGAAATCACATTTATAAATTATTGGATTACAATTTATTTTTTGTGTCGTAATAATTTGCATTTAGATTTTCTTTCAGCACACGATAGTGCTTGTAATCATATTTAGGTATACACATTTACTTTCAAATAAAGAATAATTCTCTGAATCTGTTCATAATTGACGGAGGTTTGGGGTAGTAAATATTATATAAAAAATAACACAACTGATTAAACCGTCTTGCCAACTATCAGCCTCAATTAGAAAATCTGTGAAGAAGCGCCTAAATTATTTTTATCGGCTGTCCTTGAGTTCCAGTAATTCAAGATATGAACAGCATCTTCGACCACATCATCACGTAGCAACAGGTGAGATAGTGGTGAAAGGCTAGCCCATCAGGTATAAATAAAATTAAACTACAATTAGTTGTGCCCAGTAGATGGTAGTTAGCTCGTTCTCAATGTCACGGAATGAAAACATTTGGAACTATATTTTCATATTCGTATATGAAATATGAGTCCAACTTAAACACTGTACATCAAGCTAGCAAATGATCTAATCGCCACACAAACTATCTCAAGGTTCGGTTAGCAAAAGGATGGACATAACCACTAGACTCGAGTAAGAGTATTTAAAGCCTTTGTAACACTAAACTCATTGCTAGTGTAGCGTTTCCTACGCGAATTCTTGAGTTAAGTTACTAACAAATGCATTTGATTTCATTCGCTTCGTATGATATCATAGAGTATAGAATACATTCAAATTCAAACTCACCTGGGGCTTTGTCTAATTTGAATGGAGATGATCTGCATGGTACCATTTCTAATAGAAAAAAAATACTTTACTGATATTCAAGTCAACAAAAATATGAAATAACTTTGCAAAGTCGGTATTATGCTGATTCAAAACTCAAAATGAATTAACTTGTGTATTGACATTAAACTCTCAATACACAACTTAATTAATACTTTATAGTGTACGTTATACGAGTAAAGTCGATTATAATTTTTTTTAACTCGTTTTAAATGATCTTGTATGATCATACCGCTTACAAGATTATTCACTTGCCTATAATACTGCTCACCAATGCAGATACACTTTCAGTAATTTGACTATAACATAAAGCTTCTCAACCGATTGTAAAACAATTTTAATGAAACCATCTTGTAGATATAGAACCCCACAAAAAAGGAATCAATAAAATCAATTCGTAATTGGTGGAGTACTTAATTGCGTTACAAAATCTCATAATAAAATATACAGTCGAATTAAGATCATCCTCCTTTTTTGAAAAATCGGTAAAAAATCACTCAGTTTGGAGTTCTAATTTCGAAAATGAAGTTCATTTCCATTAAGTATAATTCTAAATAGACAATAAGGCACTTAGTATGAATCACGTCTTCAAGACATTGCTTTTTGAATAAGTAACCGTATACTTGAACAGGTACGAAATTCTATATGTTTGGCTATTGTTTCTAGTATGCATAGTTTGGCTATTGTTTTTGGTACACAGGATAAGAAAAATAATCATTTCCTAAAATTATAATTTACTTACTGCCACTTAATTTCACAAATAATATATTAAGAAAAACTAAATAATAAACAAACTAGTCAACTTTCTTTACAAACTAGTCAACTTTCACAACATTAATACAAAGACAAGGCAATGCATTGAAATTTTTTTGAAGCGCTCGTAGCAATGTTTGCTTAACTATTCTGAATCGATCAGCAAAGTTAAGCCACGTCAGCCGCGGTCATGACTTGGATGGGTGACCGCTAGTGATATTACTACTGAGCGCTTCCGTGCTTCGGAGGGCACGTTAAGCCGTCGCGTCGGTCCCGGTTGTTGTCTTAGGATGGCAGTCGTTACAGCATGGTGGTAAGACACTTTGCGAATGCCCGTCTGGCTAGCTACCACCCTCAAGTTGAAAATCTGTCGCCAAGCACCTAACGGTGTATTCCAACAGCTGTCCTTGAGAGCCAGTAATTCTAGGTTAGCCTGAAAAACATCTTCGACCAGATCATCACTTACCATCCGGTGAGATTGTGGTCAAAGGCTAACATATCAGGCTAAAAAAAAATCGAAGCCCGTGCACTATATTCCTTCCTAATCTCCATGCGCATGTTCAGCGTTTAGTGTACTTAAATTCTTATCGTTCCGTTCACAGAAACAATGATTCATAACGAGTTATTTGTATAAAATATGAAGAATGATTAATCGTGGAAAGATTGTTTAGTTAGTGCAACAGGAAACTCAATTCACATTGAATAAAACTTATACCTACCTAATCAGCGTCATTTAAACTACAGTTGTATCTGTGAGTCATATTGTTATGATTTGTGAGTATATTATATACATCAGGGAGAGGTTACGAGGAGGATAATCAATTAATAGATACGCGGGCGTTACTTTGGATAGTTAATAATATGATTAAATAATATTTATCGGCGTTATACTAAGTGAGGGGAATGTCTCAATAGTAAGGACATTTCAGCTTTAGATTTGAATGTTACAATGAACGCCTTTGGTTGGTATAGGTTCCCAGACGCTACTATCATGATCATCAGAAAAAAAGTTTAAAAGCTTCGAATAAATAATGAAAAAAAAATTAATTTAAGCTCAATAACAACAGGACGCTAACTGTACCGCGGCTGGCGGGGCTTAAAAAGTGTACCGTGCGGTGCGGTGCTCTCAGTTCGCCGCGTGGGCTCGAGTCATGCGGTGGTACCGCGGGAATTTTTGACTGAATTTATCAATGTTCTTCTGGGTTGTTTATTTCTGCAAAAATATTATATTGTATTCTAAAATTCTGGAGAAGGCATACGGATGGGACAACTTCGGGAATAGCTATAATAAACGAGTAAATAACTATGTTTTGGACACCAATACTTGACTACCCTGGATAGTTTTATGCAACATGAACTTTACATTATATCAAAAATAGTTCGGGACATTCTTAGTTTTAAAAAATTATCTGTATGAATGTGCGGTTATGACGGCGGTGAAAACATGACCTTGACGCGACAAATCGGATGCGATCATTTCTAAGCGCCAAATCAATTAACCAATCCGATTGAATTCGGAATATGAGAGTTATACTTCTTTACATATTTATTCGTAGTTTTAAATCCTTGTTTTTCATCTCTCTAGTCTTATCCTGAGAATAAGAGTTTTTTTATATAAAATGTTTATACAATAATAACATAAAAAAACACAACGTTAACTGGTCGGTCGTCTGTTTCACGCCACCATCACTTAAATAGTTCTAGCTCACAATTTGGTTACTGACAGCGTTTCAGTAGGATTACTTCGACATGAGTATGGGACAGTGCAGCTGCTCAGTTTGCGCATTATTTACTATAACCAACAACGTTTAGTGACTTTACAAATAATCCAACAAGAAGATAGAAAGCTTTTTCCAGTGACAAAAAGTTTTTACAATTCGAGAGTGACATTCTAGCAGTAAGCCATTAATCACATAAGAGTAAAAACTCAGATTAAGTTGGTTTGTTTTATATATAAATTAAACAAAATTATCTTACAGTTTTACGATAATATTAGTTTAACTTATGACCTATCCGCACAGGTGTAGTTCAAGCGTGTTTTGATCAAGAATTATATTTTAATATTAAAACAGTGATGATAAAATGATGTTTAATTTTAAATCTTACAGTTTAAAAAAAATAATGTATGCAAATACAATGTGGCGTGTCACTCTGGGGAGAGCAACAAACAGGAAGTACAAAATAGATGAGGAGACTCAAAATTTTACTATTTCATAGGAATATGTCGCGCCAAGTTTTTCGTAAATAAATTGATTTGAAAAAGCAAAATTAAAGTCCAAGAAATTGACTTCAAACACCGGTGTTTTTACTGCTGATAGGTTAGCTTTAGACCTCAAATTCACCTGATGGTAAGCAATGATTTGGTCAAATGTGTTACGTAGATTTTACCTAGAATAAAAACTGTTGCGACGTTCAAGGATAGATGCCGCAAGAACCGTAAGTCGGTTATCACTATGGTCTAAATTCTTCTATTTTTTTTTGCTGATAGGTAAGCCTTTGACCACAATCTCATCTGATGGTAGGTGATGATGTGGTCGAAGTTGTCAACATGCCTAACCTAGAATTACTGGCTCCCAAGGAACGCTACCGGTACACACCATTAGGTCCTTGGCGACCAATTTTCAAAAGTCAGTCATTTCAGTTTTATCCTAAGATAAAAACAGGGACGAAAGCATGGAAGAGCTCAATATTAAATGCCACTAGTCACCCATCCAAACCACGAACGCAGGAACAGCTTAACCATGTTGATTGATAAAAGTTTGCTAAGAGTTAAAAAGTACTAGGCAAGCATGGCCACAAGCGCGATAATATTGCATTACCAACGCTTTAAGTGTTATTTGTTTCTGAAGCGCTAGTAAGTCGAGTCGATTTATTTTTCTCTCTTTTCCGTGATATACTTCTCATAAAATTGCTGTTATCACTAGCTCACAATACTGATCACACTTATCGGGAATACTTGAAGGTGGTAGCTAGCCAGGGCCATTCGCAAAATGCCCTACCACCATGCTGTTACGACTGCCTTTGGAAGACAGCAACCGAGACCGACGGCTTAACGCGGCCTCGGAAGCACGGAAGCGCTCAGTAGTAATGTCATTAACGGTCACCCATCCAATTCCTGACCGCGGCGGACGTTGCTTAACTTAGCTAATCGATTAAGAACGGCTATGCAAACTTCGCTACGAGCGCTCCAAAACATTTAAAATATTTTTGATGTTGCGGTGGGGACCTGGCTCCCCTACCAGTGGTGTGAAAGAGATCTTTGACTAGGTATATAATTGCATTCTCTATTAAGTCCACAACTCTCTTCAGACCTATAAAAGCGAGTTCGACAATTATTTAATCTGCAGAATCACTGAGGAAGCGACCCAGACTTCTCATATCTATTAGCGATTGAACTTTATATCTGCATCTTTAGTATACGACAATGGTACAAGTAGGTACATCAAATTACTCCCAATAAAAAGAGCAGCTGGTCAGTCGTGACCCCTATTATTAAGTTAACTCGCTACATTCATAAGCCTATTGACGGCTCTTTTTACCGGCGCTGTGTACAAATTAGGACTGCTTCAATTTGCTGTGTTAATCTTCGTAGAAATGTGTGATAGTATTTCTCTTTGAGTTTGTACCCGAAATTCTGAAACCAGTGCCTCTGGGTATCGATTGTCAAAGAAAACTATTGCTCAGTTAACTATTCCAAACCTTATTAGGTATTCGCCTAACTCCGACTGAACTCAAATCTAGCAGGGCACAGTTCTCAAGCTTTTGATAAAGTTTGTATACCCGGTTTGCGTCAAACATTGCAAGAGAGACATCAGGACTTTGATGAGCGGTCCAAATTATTGGATTTATCGCATGTTTGAACTTTGAATATTCGTCTATACTCTTGTGAACTTATATATACAGATAATCGACCCTAGAATTATTAGGTTTATTCCTGAAATATATTACACTATGATATTACTTCATTGATTGAGATAAATAAAGACATAAGTTGATAAAGGTGTGTGTCACAAATTCGTAATAAGTTCAAAATTTATATTTTTTGTTTGGTGAAGTGATATCTATAAAACAATATAAAAGAACTGTATAATACAATATATTTATAGAAGTGACTGTAAAATACAATATTAAATGAAATGTGATTCTTTGCATATATTTTTTTACGCCACTTGGTTACACGAAAAAAAACACACATAACCGTAAGAAATTTATTTTACTATCACAATTCTCGAATTTTACAAAAATAATTTAATACTCAATAACACTATAATGACCAGCATCAAGATATCCAGAAAAAAGGAGATGTTTCACTTTTCGACCTCTACCGTAATCTATGGTTCTTGAGCATCCATCCCTGTGCACTTTGAAAGTGTAATCAGTGTATAATTCGCTAACGCTATGAAGTTCAACATGTCCTGCGTACTCTCCATCCCTAGACATCAGACTCCTGTAAGAGCTATGAGAGCGTAGAGTACCGTACGAACTATCTCCAATAATGAAATCCTTATACCACTTCCAGTTGCTAACCACGTGTTCGACCACTCGTAGGCGAATATCCCGGTGCCGATCTTGAGTCCCGTAAATACAGTACGAAACGGATCTAAACAAACAGTTGCCATCTCCGCGAATCGAGACCACTTTACCTGACATACGGCTTTGGTACCGATCCATTTTCTTAGTCTGAATTCTATGTTAGGTATTTTTCGTCGGGGTTATCGACATCGATATTCTTCATCTTTCGTCTGCACTAGTGACTTATTCGATGGCAAAATGGCGTCGATTTTTTTCAGGGAATTTTATTAATGTTGATTGCCGAAACGAGTAAAAATTGAACGCTTGTGCGTCCTCTGTCTATATGAATTGAAATTGGAATCTTAGTCAACCCAGAGAAAATATTTTTCTGAAAATCTGTGTAAAAGTTTGGAATGTTTACGTTACTAAGTTACGAGAAAAGTAATTGGGTACTATGTAATGACAATATCGAATTGTTTTGAAATAAAACCTTCTTTTGAAACATTTTGAGATATGTCAAAATTTATTACTGTCAAACAGAATATTTTTGGGCATATAATTATTACCGAGCAATCTCCATCCTTAATCATTCTCTCTACTCACGCGACATTGGCGAAATTGTGGAAATACAGAAGCCACTAAATGAAATAAGAAGAAGAAATATGTAATCAAGAAAAACGTTGCATTGAAAAGCTTTTTATCTATTATCGTAGTCATAGAGATAAGTAATACACTGGAAAGTCATAGTTTTGTGTTGCGTCTTAGTTATACGATGTAGAGGCTGTATGCGAGAAGATGAGACCGTGGAGCATGTACTATTGCACTGCAAAGCCACAGAACAAATAAGACTTACAACTGAACTGCAAGAGTAGATCTCATCAACGACATCCTCACCACCATCACACACATCACTGGAGCAGCTATGTAAGCGACCTAAGGTCCTTCTCCGCTACATCAGGGAGTTGGGGTGGAAGAAACTGGCGGGGGAAATGTACAAAACTAAGCACCTCAAGCGGGACGTCAGGACATATCGCCCCCAAATAGAATAAGAATAAGAATAGTTAGACGATATGCATATAAATGTACCTACTAATTAGAGAAATTATAATTGTTCTGAATTATTTATAAACAGTGGTATTTTACATCAATTAATAGCATTGTGTGATAATGTGCATAATTTATTATTTAATGGTTAGCATCGTGTTTGTCGCAATCAGTGAATGCATTGTTTATGTGCCTTCACTGGTCACAATGAATATTGAGGAACCTTTTTGTCAAATATTGTAATATCTCGTTATATATCTTTCATGATTTCTCTGAATATGTGATACAGTGATTATGTCAAGTGCTTTCATATTTCTATATTTATTTAGTGTGTAACACACTTGTTATGAACTTTTGTTTCATCTTCAGAAGTTAGATGTTCTTTGATATTAAGGAACGTATGAAACTATTTGATACTTAAAAAATAATATTTAAACCTATTTAAAAATATGTTTGAAATGATCCCGGTACTATTTTTTTTTTTTTTTTTTTTTTTCATAAAACAACATTACTCCACAGACTCCAGGGTCCGTGCCTTTTTTAGATTACAGTTATTTTTATTTGATTACATTTTCTTTAATAAAACATACTCCATTCATCACATATGAATTTACAACTATGGTGTTATTTGTTGTATCTTATAAACTAAAGTGAGTCCATATTTTTTTTTTTTTTTTTTTTTTTTTTTTTTTTATACTTTATTATTATATACTGTTTTTTTTTTTTTTTTTTTTTTTCTTACTTATCTTATCCTATAACATTTGTTTTATAATTACTATGGTATTCTATAAAGTATATTATATTAGCATGCTTACTACTTATTACGCTTATCCTATACATTTATAATAACATTTACATTGACATTTTTGTGTTTCTCTATATTAAGTGCCCGATGGACCCGCCACTGACCCCGGGGTCCGTTTTAACATCTGCTCCACGACTTTTTCGTTACGGTCTTTGAGTGCCATCTTCAGATTGTGATTGATGATCTCCTGTTCCGTCGCTTTTTCTGCCCGCCGCACAAACCCACCGATGGTGTCGGAGCTGTCGTCGGTGTAATACGTGCAGCTTTCTGTGTGTCGCGACAGAGCCACTACCGCATGCGGAACACTGTCCCTCAACCTGGTCACATTTTCCCTCGTCTGGATGATGATGACGGACTCGTGTGTCAGTCCCTGTGCCTCATGTACGGTCAGAATGCGAGACCCCTGTCCGCACCCATACCCTCCACTATTTAGATTAATATCTAAATTGTTTGTATAATTTTGCCTCAAATTATTCCATACATTAAATTGTTTATTACCTGCATTTATGCCATAGTTTAGTGTTTTCCGTTATGTGAGGTTGCAGTATCTATGCAACTGTCTGTATGAGTGCAGGGATACCAAAATGATAAAAACATGGATAAAATTTTATTTGTAGTATTTTGTGAAATATTCAACAATCATTTATATTAATTATCATAGATTGCCTAACGGAATTCATATTTTCAATAAATATCAACATTTACTGTATACAATTTATATTAATTCATAAATTATTTATCACAATAAATATATATATCAAAATGGCTGGGACACCAGGATAGGCCACGAGGATAGGATCGAGCCAAATGCTGGATAGTCATATTTTTATCTAGATTGTGAGTAAACAGTCCTTACATTTGAGTTGCCGGATTGCCGGTCACAGCAACCATTTTTTAGGTAAGACAAGGATGCTGATTCCTGCTCGGAAATAGTAGCTCTAGCGGATATAGGTTTTGAGCTTAAAATTAGTGATCCTGGGGGCAAGTATTGAAGACAATTTCTGCAATGGGCGCAGAACGTGTGAAGCGCCTTTTATCTCCATCTTCTGCGGTTTTCTAATCGCTACGTAGAGAGGACCAGGCAATGTGTTTTAAGGTCATGAAGGTGGTACCAGCCACGGCATCACTTGTATTATTGTGTTTTTGGAGATATTGGAACTGGTTCTGATTTGAGATACAGTTTCGACGTATAATGTATGGAACATCTGGCAATAACAGCATCTTAAGATTGATCTCAACTTTGAGATACATATATTAACACGACTGTATTTGCAGGGCAAACACAATATAACTGTAGTACCGAGAGATAGCTGTATGGATACTTGCACTGTGACTCTGGAGAGACTAATTGGGACTTTGTTTGTCTCTAGCATACTGGGGAGCTTAATGTTTGACTGAGCTTATTCCTTTATAAAACGATGGACCCAAGATTCGCCTCTTGCATTCATGGAATTTCGATTATGCATTGTTCTAAATTGGTCGTGCGGTGTTTGTCTCTAGTTAAAACATGTGATCTTGAGCAACGTTATATAGACAACTTGCTTTACTTATTTTCAGGATGACAAACTTAATAAACGTAAAACAGGCTTTATTTTTTGACCTAAAGACTTAGCAACTGAACCATACTGGCATTGGAATAAAAAAACTTTTCCAGATAATTATATAGGTGGTCCATATTTATTTCATTAAATTTCATGTATACGAAGTGCTCTTATCCTTCATAGTGCCAGTGTTACCTTTGGTCGTTGCGCTCGTCTCTCGGAGACATAAGTTAAAATTACGTAGTTTTAATCAAAACCTTTCCGTGAGGTGATGGTCTCCTTGCGGTGCCGGGATAGATGCAGACAGCTCATACATTCATGTGGGAGACGTGACGTTGGGAAACATTCCAGTAGGTGTGCAGGTGCACCGTCTGAAGATATGCCTTTTGCACTGCGAGCTTCAAAACGCCTACCAAGCATGCAAATGCAAACACTCTCTTCTTTTATGGTTATTAATGTTGATAGTGGTGATCATATACAACAAACATTTTTTTGACCATTGCAAAGCGGCGACCTATTAGAGCGAGGACTGACTCGCACATAGCCGGTTATTTTTATCATCAAATACGTTTTACAGCTATTATTCATAATAAGGTGTGATAGTGGTCAAAGGATAATCTATCAGGCTTAAATATATTCATACAACCAATCTACTCGTACAAAGGACGAACGTCCTTTGTATAAAAGAAATGTTCATTTGTTTTAAATTTGGTCGGTTACTCTTTTTCAGTCTGATCATATATTATTTTTAACTGATGATTGAAATCTAACCATATTGTAATTATTTTCACACTAACTAAATTAAACTTTAAGCTAAAACAAACTTACCTCTCTAAAAAGCGAATGTAAAAATGGTTTATTAATTGTATAAACCAAGGTGTTAACTAGATTCAAGTGACAGCTCTGCAGACTTCCTTGTATACACATAATGTATCGTGCTAGTGTATCCCTCATAACTGAATTACCACGGGGTTCTAACACGGTTAAATCAATTTAGTCCGTTGCGAGAGTTGTGCTACCATGTAACTTAGTTACACCCGTCAGGCAGGCTGCAATTTAACCGAGAATTGTTTCAAGTGAAATTTTTTCAGGACGTTGAATTGTGCTATCGGACCACATTCGATCGCATGCTCTTTTTTGTGGTATTCTTCGTTAGACCGTTTACAGTGACCATTTGTTGGACATTTTGTACGTTGGGGCTTTGATAAATATTATGATTGCGATTGATATATAACAAATGGTTTTTGCTAAACTAGGCCGCCGCGTGTAGTGTGCCGCGTGGCTGTCAAACCACAAGTTTAATTTGTCGAGAAAACTGTGCATTACGTACATCATAAATATTATGATTCTCATTATTGAAATAGAGAATTTAATGAAACAAAGTTGCGATGGCAGTTGAATAGTACTTTCAAGAAATTTCTTCTTCAAGAAATAATACACCAGCTCCCGCAAAAAAAGGCTAATTATAAAAATTTAAGTACCAACCAGCTCGTGGGGTGCCGCGCTAGAATGTTACCCCGTCTCCCCAATTGCTACCTGTGGGTGTCTTAAGAGGCGACTGAAAATACGATATCTTAAACCTCTTAAGACGCCTGCAAAGCGTCGTGATTATGGCAAACTTCCCTGAATGGGGGAGGCTGTGTACAGCAGTACATAGTAAAATGAGTACCTACCCTTCCTATAATCATTCTTATTAAAGCTTATATTAATAAATTGCAAGGCGGGTATATTTTGGTCGAAATTGTTGAAGATTCGCCTGATGAAGTGCATGTCCATTGTCCGATGCTCTTCATCAAGTGAGTTACGCGTGTCAAAGCAAAGGGTATTTGATCCGAAACAGAGGTCGTTGCAAGTGAGTTTATTTATTACATAAAAAAGTACTCACGAAAATGTTAAAATCATTGAAGTAAAGTCGCTTTTATTCAAATGAATGGGTTGCTACTACAGTGTATATGAGGAATGTAATTTCTTATCTATGTTTAAGCTCTGTAGTATTATTATTATGTTATATGGCACTGTTCTCAAGTATAATGTCTGTAATATCATTGGGAAAAAAATATATTTGAGCCTTAACCTAAATAGATCATAATTAGGTATTGCAATCACATTTTTCAAATACCTTTATAATGCATTTGCATCTCTTTCTACACATCTTTCTTACTACATTATTGTATTTATTTGAAAATAACCTAACAATAAGTAAATTGTTCAATGTGCTAAACAATACAATACACTGATTAGTATTGTACTAGTACATTGAGGGGTCACGGAATTCTTGGCGCGGTTATCGTAACTTCTGGTTATTAAATCATTCAGATTAGAATATTATGCATTTGTGTAACAGGCCCTATTTACTTACACAAAGTGTAAATGCAATTCCTAGATAAGAAAATATGCATTTGTCCAAGGAATATCCATTGGAATATGGGGATGTCAATTATTATTTCTATTTATATTATCCAAACAAAGTGTTAACCTTAAACTTCGCATGGTGGAAGGCCATTTTGTGAATGCTTGCCTAGCTATCACCGAGCTAGGCAAGCATTCACAAAATGGAAAATCAAGTAGAAAATCTGTCGACAAGCATTTAACAGCTTGTTGCAGCAGCAGTTATTGAGAGCGTATTACTCTAGGCCTAGTCTGTTTTCCATTCTCGACCACATCAACAATTACCGATAAGGGTAGTCAAGGGCTATGCAGCTGTTAAAATTAAAAACTAACACATATTCTGTGAAAATGTCAATGCCGTAATCTCCAATCTTGGCTCGCGTCTTGGGGATCGCAATTAAAGATATCAGTACTTCAGGCCCACCTTTCGCCAATGAATTGCAACATTGGAAGTATTTTATTCCACGTCCTTACTGGGTAAATAAGTAATGACCGATGAGCCACAATTATTATCGGTTATAATATTATGTTTACTGTTATAATGAACAAGTTCATTGTTTTGAAACGGTATGATTTTCAATGAGGTTATCCTCAAAAATATTGTAGCCTTATGTTCATAATTTTCTTACCTAATAACGCTTTCTGAACTTGGGAGCGACAATCAGGAGAGTGGAGGTTGGGTCGTAAAACTGTTTATAATTTCAGTTAGGTATATAATCCTGCAACTGGTGTGCGTATTACTTCTACCTAATTAATTATAGGCAGATGACTCTTGGTTTAATGTTACGAAGCAAAATATGGTACTTATTTAACGATGATTCACATTGTACCATTCCGTGTGCAAGCTGCGTTGGAGTCGTCCGAACGTCGTTGTATACGTGCTATACATTCATAATGTTGGGAATAATTTTAAAGTAAAAATAGACACCACTAGCACTACTAGACATTAGGAAGTAGACAGCAAGAAAATTCTCCTTTGTCGAGATTTTGCACTGGAAAATATAAAGTAAATGCCGTGTTGGTTTAGGCACATGATGCAGTGTTCATAGTAGACCACTGATATTAAGTAGACTCAAGGAGAGTTAGCCAAAAATGGTAACACTCCACATTTTTCTTCACTTTTCATACAAATTTTAGTGCTGAATAATTAAACTATGAATGTAGACAATTAGTGAGGATTGATAAGTTTAAGGGAAACAAGTGATATTTGTTCAACTAAATGTAACATCACTGGAGGTTTATACCGAAAGACACCAATGAAGGTGATTCTTATTGAATAATTTTACATTTACCCTAATCAATGACCGGCCGTAACTCGTTGCATAATAAATAACGCTACATAACGTAATACCCGTAACATTTTCATTGTTTATTAAATTTATTCGTCGTCCCTACGTGCAACGGCTAGCGCCCGGCGCGGTCTAACATGAAGTAGCCTTAAATATTTCGCGCACTGTGCGGTGTAGAATTCCCAGAATACCCCGAGAGTCGCTCATAGTTTATACATGGCAGTGTACATTTTGCAAATTTACCTTTCCACTAAATTGTGTGTATTGTCAGCCATATTATCGTAAAACAGCTTATAGCTAATTATTAAGTCTTAAGTGTCCATTCCCTTTGACAATACTCAAAGATTTCGCTAGGCAAGGGCATCCTCTGTACGCACACCGGGGTCTCATGCACGCGTTGCCTGCCTTTGAGGGGTACAAATGTTCTTTACATGGAGGTTCTTAAGCCATACGGTTCGGAATTACTCGTTAATGCGGCTGCTTTCACATAGTGGCAGTATGAGGTAGAAAATGCCGTAAGAATTGCGGTTGTGGACTGCTAGAGTGTGAACTGTTGGGCCGTTTAATTGCTGAATTCATCTGATACTCCATGATAGATGCAATAAAAGATGCAGAGTGAACAATTACGTAAACTCACAGCCGAAAGGTCGAACCAATCGAAGAGAGCTTGATTGTTGACGTTTCGGTCGTCCATAATCAAGCCGATCCAAGATGCGTGAAAGCTTACACTCTAAGCTTTCTCTGCCAGATCGTTGAACGTGTTGGTTTCTCGTACGTCAGCTCACACCGCTTCTTCCTCCTATATCTTCCACTGGGAGTCGTAAGACGCGGCGAAAGGAAACATTCTAGTAGGTGGGCAGCAGCACCTTCTTTTTGATTTGTAGATTGATCTATAGATACTGATTAATATAAACAAAAACTTGGAAATGTATATAGATCAACTAGATTTAATTTTTTTTTTTTTTTCAGGTAAATGTTACGGGTATTTATTTAAACAGCAATTTCGTCATTGTTGTTATTGATCAGGTATGTTATAAATAAATCAAATATGCAATTTTTAACCATTTGGAACTAATTCAAAAGAGTAAAATAGTAAATCTGACTTTCTATGTTTGTAAAGGTGTTAGGTCTGATCATGAGGGCCTTGCGATAAAATTTGAAGGAAACAGAGAAACAATTGAACATGGGCCGTACAAGCAGTAGGCTAGAAATGCTCAGTACCAACATAGAAGCTAAGCTTGGCATTACAAGTTTTTCTCACTGTGACCCGAATGATATTTATAATAACCTATTTACTTCAGTAAATACAGGGTTTCAAAAAAAATTACCAAAGATCAAGGAAAAATATAAATGGAAAATTGAACTTGGGTGATTGAGCAATTTGAGGTATTCGATAAAGTAGAGATTATTTTGTTTGATCTGTATCACAGGAAAAAATTAAAATTTTGCAAGCAGTTTCATGATTGTGTTAGGAACTATTCAAAAATGTTTAAGTCTGCTTGTGTGCTAAATCTCTTTTTATTAGAGACAAAATTCGCAAGTCTAAAAATAAAATGAAAACCATTTAGAAGACTATAAATACTGAGACTGGTAAAAATATACCTAGAGATTCAACATATATCTTAACTATTAATAAACACCAAATCTCTAATCCAATACAAGTGGCGATAACATTTGATTTTTTTTATAACTTACCACTTACTACATTTCACTAAGTCATTGAATTATTGTCGCAAATTAGCAGAAGCTCTGTTAAAACATAATTTTCCCTGCAAAACACCGGACTTTTCTTTCAGATACACGGCAAATTTCAAAATATAAAGACATTCAAAAGTTTAAACATAAAGAGTACTGTAGACTTGTAGTGTATGTCAGTTTATGTGGTAGAGTCTATAATTTGCATTAATGCACCATACTTAATAACAATATTCAATCTTTGTGTCGATAGAGGAAATTCCCTTAAGTAAAATATATTTTAAAGTTGGGGGCTATATCTAACCCTTGCTAAGTGCAAGATGTTTTTTATGCCTTCTTAAGTGATGATGTGGTCGAAGATGTTGTTCAAGCTAACCTAGAATTAATGGGCTCTCAAGGACAGCTGCCGGAACAAACGGTTAGGTGATCGGCGACAGAGTCATATCTGTCAGACAGGCTACAGAAAGTTGGAATAAATGCCAATACTGCTTCCCAGTCTTTGATGGGTGTACCGCAGGCGTTCATAGCGTATATTGATGATACATGATCTGCCTTGCATGGTCAAAGGATTCTGCGATATTGTATTATTCGCAGATGATACCTCTCTGATTTTTAAAGTGGAAAAGGAAGATAGTGAACTCATTCATGTAAATAATTTGTTTATTCTGTTCCTAGAATCTCATAAAAAAGGCTACTGCTTACAGGAAGCCAGTCTTCAGCATGAAAACGCTACTTATTAATGCATGCTAAGAATACCCTCATTAAAACTACAAATGAAAACAAATGGCCTATTTCTGTAACAAAAGCAATCATTAAGCACGCAAATGAACCCTTAATTAATGCTAACTGGGCAGCCTAAATTACAACTCAACTGCATTTTCATCAATAAATACTGCTTCGAGGGCCGGCAGCTAAGGATTTATAAACACTGATTCACTGAGCACTTCGAGCGAAGATCCAGTGCAAGGGGTAAATTCCTTGCTACTCTCGCTTAAGGTTTACAGGATGGAGGAATCCCCAAGCAGATTTGTCACAAAGTACCAATCGGTGTGATCCAGTTTAGGAAATAGTTCCCGCTCTAGGGCTTTCACTAACTTCTTTGGGTACATCATTGACGAACAAATGAGATGGTGGTAAAATACTACTCCATCAGCATTAAACAACTAGGTTGTTATAAGGCCTCTTCAGCATAAGTCGATGGCTGCCAGTGCAGCGTCAGATATTCTAGAAACAGTTGTCTTGAAACACTACGCGGTTAGGCTTTAAGGCGCCATAGCTAGTGAAAATACTGGAATCGAGGTTTAAGAACTTTCTCTGTACTTAGAGTGCCAAGCGCAATATAGTTGATATAATGTCATAACCGTTATGTTTTCACATGAAGACGAGGTTTTGAGCATATTGCTTTAGTTTTATAACTATTCATAATTACTAACTATTATTATTTCTTCCATGAACGATGTATTCAGCTCGTTAACATTGTCATTAAATCCATTTGTTTGACGGCATTTGTAGAGCGCCTGCGAAATTTATAGCGGGGTAAACAGAAGTGTCTAAATATCTACGCCGGATATGTTGTAATAATGGATGAGACTTTTGCCACGTACCGGGCATGATTCCTGATTCTGGAATGCTATCGAAAACTTTTTCGTTTTAAATTAACTGCCAGGCCCAATTTTTCTGCGCTTATGTGAACAAACCTTTGGTTTGTTCACATAAGCGCAGCTTAGTCGACATGCATAGAAAAATCAAATAAAGTACTATATATGTTATACAAATAATAAGATTAATAAATATTACTTCTGACTATAGGATGTGTTAACTTTAACTAAAATAATTTCCTCGAGTTTGCAAGGTATATAGTGCCACTCGACGAAGAAGCATTCTTGCAATCTCACCGCACACAATTATATCTTTTCTGAAGGATCTTACAGCCTGCGCTAAAAAGTTAGTCACAAAACAAAAAAAAAACGAAGGAGTAATTAAGCCACCTTGAGATCCACAAACCCGATAGGTAACAGAAGTTAGTTGGAAAATCTCCCGATAAAATGTGATAAAAATAGAAGTCTTTCATAGACAATTTTATTTTAACTCGTTGCGGTGGGCTGAATATTTAATGTCAATACAGAATTTCATCATAGTTGATAGTTATTTGTTAAATCATATTTGATATATTTTGTTGCATTTGACATTAAAAAAAAAAAATCTACTTATCGTAGTCGCTTCCTGGCTGGATCAACAATTGAGTTTCAATAATTTTATTATTTATTTTTTTAATTAATGTGTTTGTTTAAACTATTGAAAACAGATTAAATCAGTCGACTAATGATAAGATAAAATAGACTAGATATATTACACTTATTTTTAGAAAGTTTAATTTGGCAATTTTTTTTATTTTGAAATACTTTTAATATTAATGTAAGCCATTTTTTTTTGTAATTAAAAAATAAATTAGATTTAGAGTTGGACCTTACGACTTCTTTATGAGATGTAATGTACAATAATAATTACCGAACGCAAATCGAACCCTAAACCTCTACGTCTTAAAGCGGTGCTTACACGATGATAGGCAATCACTATAATTTACTCGTTACGTAATATAAAGGAATCCTATATTGAAACTTTAGATGGAATTATTTTATTTATTTAATACTTTAATGCACAAAAAACGGACTAGGGAGGACTAAATGCTAAGGAATTATCACTATATTCAAATTCTTTAATTATTTCAGTGAATGAAAATTAAAATATCTTGAAAGTAATAGAACGACGTAGCTATTATATTACACCAGTTCCCAAAATGCCTACTACGGCATCGTAGTAAAGACGACTTGGCTCCGAGTTGGATGGGGTGCATCGATCCGGACTCCCACCACCCTGTCGACCCTAGGGGGGTGCTTCAGCTCACCACAGTATATACAATAGTTTATTCTACAAACGTTGGCAGCTGTAACGTTTCGATTCTCATGTTTCTGTCCTCAGTAAAGTAAAGTTATCAAGTAAATCGTTACGATACTTTGTAAGGCACAGCGAGACGCAGTGACAAGAATAAGTGCATGGTGGGTAAAAGTAGTAAAACTAGTTTGTAGCTACCAGGAGAGCATAAATTCGCCTGGTAGCTAGATTTCTTTGATTTCATAAAATTAAAAGTACAGCATATTATATTATTAAGTTTTATTTTTAATATAATTATTTTTAAAAATGTTCTGTTACCACGATTACTACTGATTTTCGATTGACTCATGATTGCAACATAGATAATACGTTCACTATATATTTATATTTTAAGCTATTGCATAGCTTCTATCGCGGGCCTTGAGCGTGGAGACCGAATCCAGAAATTCCGTAACTCCGACCGGCACAGCGGTGATACTATTTGATCAGCGCCTCTACAGTGCGTAAAAGGAACTAAATTTTGTCAGCAAAAAAGGTTTTGTTTGACAACTAACGTGTCGAGATTTATAATTGCATAAGTTGATAAAAAATGCTATGTAATAGCTTTACCGCGGCATTCTCCGAGTGCCACACGTCTTGTTTTTATAAGGATATATAGTCACCAAACCACACTTTTAGTTATGACGGCTACCTTATTGGATTAGATTCAAACGTTTCTTTCTGAAAGTTCCGTCACGCTAGACCGACTGGGCTTGGTTGCCACCGAAGTGACAGCGGCCGGCAGTTTTCCTGTCAAATCATTTTCGACTAGGTCACTATCACTACAACGCATAGTATCGCTTGAAAGTATTGCATAAGTCGCGCGTTCCCCCATGGCCTGTAACTGTCAATCCTTTCATAATTATAATATGTTCTATACTTTGCATTTCAGGGATAAAAAAAAGACGAAAATTATTTGACACTAAAGCTTTTGGTCGCTACGCTGCCAGCCCCAAATACAGATTCCCCAGTCTTAAATTGTATTCTATAGAGGCCACAGGTTTGCCCCCTATTACATATAACCATAACATATCTGGTGAAACTTGGGAATTTAAAAACCTCTACGTATCCCTTTGGAGATATATTAAGAGTAATATAAATGTTACTAATGTTATTGATTTGTATACTAACCGTACACAATGTTATGATAGAGATATTGGACCGAAGTGTTGCTAATCTAGCTTTAGAGCTCAACATTGAGAGCATAACTCAATGCAATGGACAAGTCAATATGTGAATATGATCGACATATTGGATAACCGATTGGGTTCTAGTTAAAGCTGAGAATAACATAAAACGACCTATAATAGCTCAGAGTAAAGTGGTCCAATACAACTTCGAAGAAAATACTGAGCATTTGTACTTTACACTTGTCTTGTCAACCGTATGTGGCTCAGCTGTATATGGTAGGAAAGATACGAAATTTGAAACACCTAACGCTTTTGTGAAAAATCCGATGCTTGGGACCTGAAAGTTGACGGGAACGAGTTTTGCTAAACGTTTTGTTCGTTTGAGTGCGGTTTTGGCTGCACAATGGATTGATTGTACCTGCAAATAAGAATAGAGTGCACTCTTTCCATAAAACAAGTAGTTTCGTTATATTTTAAATACCATCGGTTTAATTAAATTCGGTGAAATTTTGTATTCATATTGCTGAGCCTAATATCTATGCTTTTGATTTGCCAGTTTTTCTATAAATTATTTATTTTATCATAATGAATAGATTCAGGCGTTATTTTGCGGAAATTCATATTTAATAATATGTCTCGATCGTGCGCTCGGTGAGTCAAGACCTGAAGATGCTTCGTTTAAAAGCGAAACTAGTCGGATATTCTTCCGGTTAGGCTGCGTGATGTTAGTGACGTCACGTAGATAACAGGAAAATTAGGCGGAATTGTCACTAGATATATATTTTTATACTTTTTTAATTGTTTTATTTAAATATTATTTAATGTTTTCTTAAGATACTTTTAAAAATATTTATTATTATTATTTATTTTATCCCTTAATGTCAAAGTAACAATTCTCATAGAAAACAATTTTTCGAGTAAATTTTGATAATGTTTTACGGAAATCTGGCAAACCATAAGCATACATTTTAGGCTCAAGGACATACATGCAAAATTTCACCGAGTTTGTACACTTAGTAATTAAGAGATGACGAAATTACGTTTGTTTGGAAATCGCCACGACACTCTAGCCTTAATGAAGGAGAGTTGCACTACTAGAATATAGTAAGGAGTAAACATGAACCAGATGAGATTTACTAGCCCAGTACTTCGCTTGTGTGTAGCGTATCGTATAATATTAAAAACACCACAAGCTGGAATGAAAATAATTTCTACTTCCATATTCTTTATATATGAATTATTGGTAACCGGCAAAACACTCACTTTAGGGATGAAACACTTCTTGCGGGTTTCAAACATATCTCTTCGAACATCTGCTCATCAGACGCTGCTGAATAAATGCTGTACTGAGGCTTTGATATCTCTTTTTTTATTTATTGAATTCACAAAATCCACAGATCTTAACTTAATTTACAATAATTTCAACAAATATTATTTCTTACATCCAATGACGGATTTACTGTCTATTAATTATATAATTTTATAACAAAGAGAGCAGGGAGTACAAAATAAACATTATTCTTAAAAGATACACAAAAATAAGAAACAGGTTAATAAATTCTTGTATAATTAAAAAGAGAAAGAGTGTTTAGTGGGTTAATAACACTTGAAAACATACTTTATTTATCAATTATTATGTTAATAACATCTGTTTTGAATACACCTTTTGAGCTGTTGAAAAGGTCGGTTGAGCTATAATTATTATGATAACATTTCTGCGTTCTAAGGATTACTGAATTAGCCCAGTAATTAGTATATGAACGTGGGATGTGGAACAAGTTAGTGTATCTGGTACGTAACGTGGGGGCTCCGAACTGCAGGAAAAGTTCTGTGAATTCTATGTTGTTAATATCACCATGACATACTTTATGGAGAAATAACATGTCTAACATTTTGCGTCTATCTCTGAGAGTCATAACGTTATGGAATTTAACGCTCAAAGCCTCATGAGTGCGCAGCAGCGTCTGCAAGCTCCCGACGGGTACTGAGAATTTTTCTTCACAATGTTCTACGCAAAATATCAAATATTTCAAGTTTATCGTGTAGTTTACCGACTCGAAAATTCGTCTACAGGCCGCATCGACGTTGACATATGAACAAGCATTTTCGAAATATATTGTTCAATTGTTTTACAAAGGAATTTATTCTGTTTCATCTCTTGGGTCGTGTACCAAAGCAGTCCGGAGTCGTTGAAAATGAGCGAAATGAAATTTTCTCGCCGCGTTCACAAACTCGAGTCAGGCGAGTTTCCCTCAGACTCAATAGAAGCGATTTCTTTGAAAAAACAGGACGCTGCTTGCATTGTTTACAGGGTTTAGTCGATTACGGGTTTCATGATAGGTCTCTGAACTATACCCTCGGCATGACGGTAAATCAATTTGGTGACGGATGCTGTTCCACAAATCTTCGATGAATAAAGCGCTAAATCGTCTCTTTCATTGCTAATACGATGCAAATGGACACTCCGTTTGCATAGAATTGCGCGGGAAGCAGAGCAAATGATTTAAGACTTATTTTTATTCACATAATTTGCAATAAGAGACTGCTCACGAGCCCTAAGAATATCTGAATTCTATGATCTAAAGTATTATTTCAAATACCAACAACATTTGTTTTGATTTCCGCGCCGGTCTATAAACGCATAGAACGTATTATAATAATAAAGGGATACTTAAATGGTAGAATATGTCATCTATTGTAGTTAAAGAAAAAAAAATTTAGTCCGACTACGTCAAAATAACGGGCTAAAAGTATGTATTCTTAACCTGTGACAGTATTAAAATAACTGAATAGTAGATTGTTATTTAAGAGATTAAGGGAGATATTGGACCTGAGTTAAACACTCTGCTTTTAATTTCGAATATAATTTAAGTATAACTAAAAACCTGATTAGTTAAATAAACAATATTTCATAACTTTATCGATAATTATGTGAAACGTTAATAGATAGTCATGTTACAAAATAGGTGACAATATTTTTTTTATTACAATTATGCCGCGATTTAACTAAGTGTCTCTCGACAAAAAGTTATTTCCTTCGTGAAGTGGCTGTATAAAATATTGGGCCATTATTTGCATAGATAAGAAAACACAGCACAAAAAATCCAACGGAAGAAAAAAACTATTGTAGCCCACTGAACACATAGCTTCAAGCGTACTTTCCATAAGCAATTGAAAAGGTTGAACAACATAATCCAACTTCGATGACACTGTTTTTTCTGCAAATAAAGTAATTGTAGGTACTTTTTTAGGGTTCCGCACCCAAAGGGACCCTATTACTGAGACTTCGCTGTCCGTCGTTCTGTCATCAGGCTGTATCTCAAGAACAGTAATAGCTAGACAGTTAATACTTTCACAGAAGATGTATTTCTAACGCCGCTATAACAACAAATACTAAAAAAAATAAAATAAAATAAATATTTAAGGGGCGCTCCCATACAATAAACTTGATTTTTTACCGTTTCTTGCTCGATACTAATAACGGTAGGTAGAAGCTTTAACTATTCACAGAATATTTCGTTTTATTTTCTCTTAAAATATAATTATTTAAAATAAAATATATAATTTAGGGGTCTATAAAAGAGGTTTTCACCGTTTATTTGTAATGGTACGGAACCCTTCGTGCGTGAGTCCAACTCGCACTTGGCCGGTATTTTTATTCTTAGTAGTTGTATTTTGTCAATTTTCCTATTATGACAATTTTTATTAATGGATCATAGAATCTGGATGATCATTATTTTATTTGACTAAACCTCGAAGTTCTGAAGATGATGAAATATTTAAGACGCTGTCAAATGCTGAAATTTTGTCACTGTCAGACTACGTAAGAGTGAAAGACAGACAGCGATGGTAAAATCACGATCAGCATAGGTAAAATCTTAAAGAAAGCTTAATGACACAAAACTAGTAATGTAAATCGGAAATAAAACTCTTCTTGTCCCTCTAGATAAGTTCTTGCTATTTTATTGATATATTTTCAATCATACACATACGTAAATAATTATTATGATGAAAGATATTTATTAATATATTTACGTTACAAGCGTAATTTAGAGTCAACTTTGCAATTTTATTCGATCGAGAAAATTTTAAGGAAACGGGCTTTTCTTGGCCTTAGACAATGTGATCAAGATTAAAATACAATTTTCTTACTGCTACAAACTAAATACATTTTGCTAAAAATCTGCTCAAGTAAAGCTATTTAGCCCTTGTCAGCGTTTTAATGTGTTGAAGTTGGCATGAAAATGAGAAATAAGGGTCTTTTGAATCCATAGTATCGATTTCAGCCGGTAATTTTATAATACTCGTATTAATTTGTTATTATTTCGTGCAATATGTCGCTACAAAACATCATGGAGACTGGTTGAAAATTGCAAAATAGATTTGTCAAGACTTGAGTACATTATATGATTTCATACTAAACGTATAGAGACTTACTTCAAGACATGAGTGGGTCTTGTTGTCATTAAAAAATAAATTTTGTAAGTCAAACAATTTACAGGCTCGTCATATCAGCTGTAAAATATAGTCCAGAAATTCGTTAAGAGCTCATAAATGCATTCTGTAATACAAACCAAACGACGAAATCCAATTAAAACTTGCAAATCCCTGGAAAATTGTCGTATCATCTCTTTCCATTATGAATGAACGAGTGTCCCAGTTGCAGAATGTCCTATGACATTCGTTCCGTTATTACAAGCTCTGTGATGTCAAGACTGGAGTTGAGCTGAACTGTGGAGCAGCTGGGGCCCAATTTCACCTAGACAATAGGGTCTTGTAGTCATTGTTTCAACAATTATGGAATCTATTGTACATTACACTAGCTTTTCGGCCGCGGATCCGCCCGCGCTGTTTTCGGTTATCGCGCAAAATCATTAACCTCTTTTTGCGCAGTTAGTTAAAGAGTATCCTATGTCATGGGTCTCAAACTATTTCCACACCACATTTCATCCAAATCGGTCGTTTTTAAGTTTATTCGTTGCATACAAATATACAAATCTTTCTTCTTTATAATTTAAGTATATATTATATAGATGAGATAGTTATTTCATTTATAGACAGTTTTTTGATTTGTCTTGAGTCTAAAATGTTGCCCGGTCGATGGCAAAAGACTCGCCTCCAATAACATTCAACCATGACATCAATGGTATAACGTGGGTGTTAAGGTACACCTGCCTACCCTTTCGGTAAATGTAGATGAGATGATGTTTTTTTATACTATGAGCTTATGTCCAGTATTTCTTTTGCTTCCGTGGTTATTGCTCCCGATTGTACACCTACGATATGATTTGAGCCATTTATGTGGAGACACGAGTGCGCTATTTTTATGTTATAATGAAGGTACATCTCTTCCAATAGCAGTCGCCAATGTTTACGGCAGTAGAGGCGGTTAGTAGCCATAAAACGTTGGAAATGTGGCGATATGCCCTCTTGCTCCCACTGTTATTGCTTAACGTGACATCAACGGACGCAGTCAATTCACGTTGCTAAATCATAAGTTTATTCAACTCAATAAAAAAAATAACTCAAAGGAAAAATCTTCAAAATAATTATATTAAAACCTAAATTTAGGTATCCCTACATTAGGAATACAAATAAATCTAAGGTATGCTACCTCTATGTGGCCCGTGATATCTCATATCGTTATAACAACAAATATTTTATAATCTATGTTCACACACAAAGATATCAGATTTAAAAATATAAATACTGACCGGATAACATTTTGTGAGCCCGTATCGGCACTAGGGCTAATCTGTAGCCCTAGTTGTTCTGTTAAGTTTAAAATTAAATTGAGATATATTTTGTGTAATTATCACACATTTCTGACGGCAACAATGGATGTTATAATCACCACGTTGCAGTCGCTGTAGTCTAGTTTTACGTTGGTTGGAGCTTTATACTTGGCGGTAATAAGTTGTTAACTCGTATTGTATGCAATTTAAATCCATACATTACATAAATTTAAATACAAAATGATGAGGGAATTGAATAATATGTTATGAGTTGATATTTATAGTACAGTAACAAAATACAATTTACGGATAACAATAAGATCCAGTAGACACAATGCTATTTCTTTGGCCGGTGCGGTGTCTTATAAATCCATCTGTGCTTTGTTACTTTTCCTTGACTACGGGAGGAGGATTTTAAATCGTTAGAAAAATAACGTGTGTTTTGATATCGTGAAAATAACGTGTAAATATGAATGCCGAAATTTTAAAGTCCGAGTAAAACTGGTTTTCTGGCCGAAACCGAAACCGAATATTCGGTCGTGGTTTCAGTTTCAGCCGAAACCGAAACCGAAACTCACGTGTTCAATGTGTATAAAATTCCTAAAAATACTGATATTTGTTGCATTTTACCCATTATTATGAATTAATTACGACATGAAATGGAAACACAGAAAATTTATTTTGTTGTAATCGTTTATTTAATATAAAATAAATGTATATAAATTTATTAGTATTTCAAATTAAGTTCTCATTGCAAAATTTTTATTAGTTAAATGAAAAACAAATCTTGAAATAAGTTTATCTATACAACGTAATATAACAAATTAAACATTTCACATTTTCAATTTACAATCTCTTTTTTACTTGTGACTTGAGTTGTTAATAACAAAAACACAAAGTTACTGACTACATGAATCATCCAAGAACATAACCTCTAAAGAATGTTTGCGATAAAGCACTGACTAAGTTGTGTTGCTACAGAGCTATCCGAACGGCGCACGACAATTCCCA
Organism: Plagodis dolabraria; assembly: GCA_963854805.1. Lineage (NCBI taxonomy): Eukaryota > Metazoa > Arthropoda > Insecta > Lepidoptera > Geometridae > Plagodis > Plagodis dolabraria. The sequence goes on along the minus strand of OY978440.1, from coordinate 36,850,440 downwards.
ACAGTGCCGTCAGCGTCCGCCAAAGCGTTTCCGCGAGAAACGAAGTTAAGCGAGAGTGTACGACAACATCCGAAATCAGTTTTGGTTTCGGCAAACCGAAATTGCCGCCGAAACTTGGTTTTTGCTCGAAACTCGGCCGAAACCGAAACCGAACTTTCGGTTGGACCTAAAAGATTTATACTTGTTATGAATGAATTCGATGTCGCGTGTGGCTCCTGCGGCCCGACTTGTTGTTCTTTTTCGACTTTCACCTTTCAGTTATTCACCATATAGTAAAATCGTTATTTATAGATTGTATTGATTAATCCTTTGGTTTCTGAGAAATGGAAACAATTTTACATTATTTGTTTTTCACAATCAAATTGTAATTTTTTATATTTCTTACATGAATACCCATTTTTGTAAAAAATATCTCAAAGTAAATATTAATTTGACAGACATTGAAATTGTGTCGACTTACAATCACTTAATAATATTTTTTTGATTAACAAGAAAACAAACTATGACCTTATTTAACAATTTGTTTTATTTAATTTTCTTATTCTGATCGCACCTATTTTTATTTTCCCATATTTTCTTGCATTTCTGACGAGGATATTTACGTTTCAGTCTGCTTACAGAGCGCGCTGATATAAACAAATAATAAAATTGATTTTAAAATCGGTGAACTGCTTAATATGTCGCTTTTAATTATTTATTAATTCATATGCAGTGTGATTAAAGTGTTGAATTATTAACTGCTCAGCGTCACTGTCGATGGAAATTACGAATAAAATACGCTACGAGAGAATGTGCGAGAGTGTTGGCGGGCTCGATGAATGTTTTTCAGGGGAAATAACGTCTGTCGGTTTGATCTATTATGAGCTTTACGAACCTGTTTTGAAAGTCTATTATTACTTATTTCGCCATTTTAGAGTAAATAAATGAAATTTGTCAGTTAATATTGCCGTTCAATGACCCGCTTTGATGCAATGATCGTTCAATGTTAATGACTATTCGACTGCTTCGTCTATTCCATAATTCGGATCCCGCGTATTCTGACAACAGTTCTCTAGGGCAGTCTTCATAAAATGTTCCATACGAACGTATTTCCGATATATTTTAAATCCCCATTCCAGTTAGGTAATATTTTACATACATATTTTTGAGCCGAATATTTACGAGTATGCTTCTTATATGCCAGATTTCCGTAAACTTATGTATTTTTAAAATTATTCGGAATATTTACTGTTGTGCACGGTATTTCTTCATTTCACTAAATAAAAAAATATTAAACCAGATGCATAAATATTGAGCTGAAAATTGAGCTATGAAAATATTTCTTTCAAATTTTATTTAAGGTTAATAGAAGAATATTTAATTGCTGCTGCCACTGGAGCAGAGTAAAACTCTAGATTCTGGGTTAAATTTCCGGCTATCATTATGACAAATTAATATTGCAGCTCTAAGTTTCTCTTGAGCTCGGTAGATAACGATAGGTTCTCCGCCTGTTACAGGGTAAAAAATATATTAGGCACCACTGCCTACTTTGAGATGTGAAGGGAAAATGATAAGTAAAGTTTTTTATTACATAAAAATATTCAATTGCGTAGAAAACTTTACTCTGTTGAAGTAATAAAAGTAAAAAAGCCATAGCTTTGAAAGTTAAAACCGTTTGAAATATTCTTTGTAATTGGTTTTTCTTTTGAGGTTTCATTCGTGCAGATGTTTGCTGATTCTCAGAATAAGGGTGCCAGAACATATTGGAGGGAGCACGCTGAAACTCAAAACCGTTTACCTGGGCTTTTTAAGACCGGCAAAGCCTATTAAGGTGAAATGTCACGTGTGTAGAGTGATAGTTAAATTTTTCGTCAGTTTTTTCGCGTTTGTTGCTAAATGGTTCATGGCTTGAATCCCGCCGTGGGCTTGAGCTTCACGGCATCGTGGTATGGCATTTTGCAAATGCAGCTGGCGTGCTACCACCCTCAAGTAGAAAATCTGTCGCCAAGCACCTAACGGTGTGTTCCAGCAGCTGTCCTTTAGAGCTTGAAAAATTACAGGTACATGAGACTTAACAGCTGTATGCCTCAATATGACGAGCGCAGTGCAATTCGTCACATGACGAAATGCATCTGTTATAGGCAGAGGATAATCAGGCCAAGCGCCACGTGCTTGTTCCTTCACAATAAAATAACAAATTAATTAACTTAAATGCAAAAATACTATGGTATATCTCGTATTATGTGATGAAGTATAATATTTAGACAACCTAGCAACACAGCCAAAAAGATGTTCAAATTTTAAATTTCCTGAAGTTAGCGTCAGCGTTAACATAAATGCCTTTGTTTTTAATTATTTAAATAATGTGACTAACATAAGCATTTATAAAGTTTAAGGTCATAACGTTTTCGTTTATGTCTTGCAAACCCGCCAACAACGGTTGAATAAGATGCAAATTATTAGTTCAAATTTAGTTTAATTCTTGAAATCGTCTGATAACTATCAATATTAAATCACTGAACTAATTAGGAACCCCAGAAGTCCCTCTGCAAACGTTTTCCTCTCTCAATGATGTCGCCAACATACAAATAACATATATATTTCATACTTATACGTTCACATTTCGTACGTATACAATCTCTTTGACTCCACGTATCACTGTTTACATGGTTGTTTGTGGCTTATCCAAAGTTGACTTAACCCAATAATGTAAGGAATAGTTATTGCAGACCTTAAACGAAGCTTGAAAGTAAGAACATTTTATACTTATGGGTGTTTCATGTTTGAGTGAAGATTTTCTTCGACCTTATTAAAAGATTCTGGCGTTTAAAAGTATAGGTTTAAAAAAACCTAGGAGGTTTTCATTTGGGATATTCTAACCCGTCATCCCATGGGCCCAGTATTTATAATACTTTTAATAAATGTACGCAAAAAAGTTAACTACAAAAAACGAAAAAAATAGGATTTTTGCAATGTATAAGTATTGTTAAGTTATATTAATTAATAATATAATTATAGGATTGACGTTCTACAATTTTATAGGCCTATCATATTTTAATGGATTATTGGTTAAAGTTATCCGCGTATTAATTTTACATTATATTAGTGAACTCGGGCTTAAACAGAATTATATGGTACCTGTAGAAAGCATCCGTATATCTATACTCCTAAGACAACGAACACGTGTGCCTCGAGACCCTTTTTTCAGCGCCATTAACGTCATTTTTACGACACTTTTTACTCCTCTATTCCAGAGTCAGAATGGTAGCAGTATTATTTTTAATACTACTTAAATCTATTTTGATTGTACACCACACCCGTCAAAAATTGCTCGACGAGGGTCACATTCTTGGATAGATGAAAATTGTTGTGAACTTACGAGTACCTTCATTTGTATATTCAAATTGAAGGTAAAATAAAAGTTAAGTTTTTACCTTCTCACAATTTGAAGGAATATCACAGATATAACTTTTATACGTAGACTAATACAATACCAATCAAGGACACACTCTTCAGAAAGATGTTGCATTGGTTTTATAGTACACTGACTACCTGGAACCTATACTCCTGGTGTATTTTCGTGTGTAGTATTCTCGCCACGTAACCACGGTAAAGCGCTCTGCAGTGCGATTGTGGTACTGTACTGTATCCGCCGGATCGTCTGCTACTGAACACAGACTTGTCATAATCCCCACCATTGATCACGTATGACTATATTGCTACAACAGTTCTATGATATGGAACGTGTGTATAAATGTTGGAGCAAAATCAACATTCTGATAGCTAGCAAACCAAGTTATATTGCAATTAATATCAATAAAAGTGCAGGACGTGACTAAAACTCTTCTAAAAGTAGAAAATGACGGCTACATTTTTCACGGACCGGAAACTCAATTGATATAATATGACCTCACCTTGGCTTACGAACTGATAGATGAATACATAGTTCCATATACATAGGCGCTTCCTCGTATTATGCCTAAAGCAGGCCACTGTCACACCAATCATTTGTCAACCGCAAACGTAGGGACATGTACCAATAAAGGCCAGTGAACCGAAACCAAGGTTTGTATAGCCGATTGCAGTTACCCGATATCAAGATACATAATCGCCTCCCTGTACTGTTCTTATCACAAATAATAGTTATGCAGAAATACCTCATTGATACCTTATAACAATAGATTCATAAACTGTGTTAATACGTCCAAGCGACTTAGGTAGTTACATGTTCCCTATTGAGTCCATTTTTCCGTAGCAGCGTCAGGATCTTTGTCTCGCAAAAGTAGAACGTTTACGAGCTAGAGACCCGTGTCATTCAGACGGACAGACAGACAGAGGGCGAAGTCTCATTAATTAAGGCTCTGCTTTGCCCTTTAGCTAGCCCTTTACCTTTTAAAGAAAGTCATGTGTTATTTTCTACTAAAACAGTCTTAAATCCTTATGAAAAAAACTTTAAACCTGTTTCTAGGCTTCCGTACCTCCTATCACTTTGTTGTCCGTCTGTATGTATATCAAGAGACTTTTTCTCAGGAACACGTGGAGGTAACATACTGAAATTCATATCAAATTCTCAGGTCTACTATCCCTTGAAGCTGTAAAAAAACAAACTTCTAAGCCAACGCAATCAGAACATACATCAGTACTTCAGTACTAATATTATAAATGCGAAAGTAACTCTGTCTGTCTGTCTGTCTGTCTGTCTGTTACGCTTTCACGCCAAAACTAATGGACCGATTTGAATGAAATTTGGTATGGAGATAGTTTGAGACCCGGGAAAAAACATAGGATAGTTTTTATCCGACTGCGCAAAAAGAGGTTAATGTTTTCGCGCGATAACCGACATACGCGCGGGCGGAGCCGCGCCCGGAAAGCTAGTCGTAATATAAAACCTACAGGGTCTTCTGGTTAACTTCTCGTGAACTCAGAATCTTGAAATTTGGTACGCAGTAACGTTTTATAAAGCATGGATAAAAGCAAAATTGAGAAAAGCATATTTTTTATCACATCATGAAATAAAAATATTATTGATAATTTTAAGTAGTTATGGATTTCATTTACTTATAAACTTGAACCCTCGGTACGCGAGTCCGACTCACACTGAGCCGGATTTTTTTCCAACATCACTTCTGCTAGATAGTCCCAATAAGCTCAAAATTTAATCCACGAGTATTCGCTTATAAGTTTATGGTAAAATTTAACCTGTTTGATATTCCGCGGCACGAAATGATAGCAGTTGCGCTTTATTCTGTGTTTCACAACGTTGTATATTCGCAGGGTAAAATTTTTATTCATTCAAAAATCCCACTGTAATAGTGGAAAATGATTTTATTTTCATTGCCACTTCTATAAAAAGAACTGGATGACTGTAAAAAATAGGAGATTGCAGCTATAAAACAAATAGTTGAAACTATTAGTTTTATAGCTGATTTAATTTTTTTGCTTCGATTGGACAGCATTTGACTAAAATCTAAGAAGTTGGTAAGCGATGTTAAGGTTGAAAGTTGTAAATGTCAAAGTACAGTAACTGGCTCTGAAAGACAGCTGCAGCGGCACACCGATAAGTGCCTGGCGATAAATGTTCTACAAGAAGGCGATAAACAGCTGAGGCGAGCATTCGAGCCCCTGCCACCATCCGGTGATGCTCCGGTGCGATTTGGGATTCTAAACATGGTGCGTAGCAGTTCATACTTTTACTATTGGGCCGTTACTGCTTCAGAGTATTAACATAATATCTTATTTGTTACCTGGACTATTTTAACGACGGCTTTATTGACGCGTAATAAATTAATTTTTATATATGAACAATTATTTATCTCATTTGATCATATTTTGAGTGATACAGTTTTAATCTAGCAGTGCTATATGTGTAATAAATACTCCTTGTGATTTAACTCGGTCGACAGGCACATCAACGATGTGGTGTGATATGAAGGAAGGCGGTGTTCCTCCTGCCCGCGATGCCTGAGGGCGTACCGCTCGGCTTGTACGGCGCGGTAGTACTCTCATATGTCTCTGTCTGTGTCTGCTGCTCGAAAATGCTTGCGCCGCTGGCGGTTTCCGTGGTTTACCTACAACTTGTGCTCCAACCTTGTATAAAACAAATAATTGATTTAGATTTAATTAGGTAATTACAACTCAGCTGATTGAATCTCCACTTTTTTCAAAGTTCACCTATACGGGATTGGGTCGTGGTCCACCTGCTAATTTCTTCTGGGTGGTACGTATAGGAAATTCGGGAAATTTCTATTACTTAAGATGTAAGTACCTACCCAAGTAATAGAATAACTCCTTACTCAATTAAGTTATTATTTGAACTTGGGATCTTGGATAAGAATAGATTATGGCGGTACACTTCCGAGCTTATATCTAAGGCTCATCGAGATTATCTTTCCATTGGCGTTGAAATTAGGCGCGTAACGACTATCTTCACGTATTAATGAAAAGGCAGTGAGTGTACCCACTACTCATGAGGATTCCCTTGGAGAAAACTTGGTATATACTCCATAACTCTTTGCTGAACGTGTCTGTACAATATAGAAAATTTATTAAAATATTCTAAAATAATATTTAATTATAGCGGCCCGCCCCAGGCTTCGCACGGGTAATTACGAATACAAATTGAGATGTAAGCTATTCTATCTTTCAATTTGGATCAAATCACACACGGTGTGCAAATCAAATTTGGTTTAGGAGTCCATCGCGGACAAACAACGTGACACGTAATTTTTATATATATAAGGATATAATTTACCGTTATGCGTCGGAGACACCTAAATTGAATAAATTATTTTGACCTGAGGGTTGAAAAAAGCCAATTTTTTTTACAAACTGAGTATATTTGATAAGCAAAAGACTATGTACCTTTCCAGTCTCCATCGAGCTTGAAACCTTTGCTCGATGCCTGTCTCGGAGAGGGATTATTACTTAGCTTTACACTTATCTTCCTTACCCGCGCAATCACTGCAATCAGATACAGCAATGGGCGCAGCCAGTAATCATTTAATATCATAACTGGTATTAAAAACTCAACATGCCATGTCATAATTACATAAAACATATGGTTTTTTTGTGCTTAATTACGAATAAATAATCTAGTCCACTTTGCATACTGACACTTTAATATTCGACCTAACCTTTATCATCGACAATGTTGTTATCTGGCAACGATTTGTCATTGTTCTCTCTTGAAACTCCTAAAGAATAAACTGATTTAACTGAAGAACTTAACTACTCGCTTTGTGAATGCGAACGCATATCTCTGGCCATAGAACTTCAGACCGCTCACAGTGTGCCCGGCACCTAATGCTTTTATTAGTATTGCAAAAAATAATACATAATATTTTAAGTAGCTGCAATACTTGAAAAAATATATATACTTGATTTATTTGAGAAATAAATTTACGCATGACGAGAACGCTTGTGAAAGTGCTATTATTTTTGCTAGGGCATCACTTAAGTCTTTAAAAACTTGCGAAAGCACTTCGAAGCGGAAATACTCGTACATTTATGTCTACCTGACAAATTTAATCTCGTAGCGCCGCGCGCCGTTGTGTATTATTATTACACGGTAGCGTAGAGAAACTGATACACTCTTTGTTAAGTGGATTGTGTTACAAAGTCGCCTTTTCTGCATTTATTGTTTCAACTTTTATCAGTTATTTTTCAGAAAGAATATAAAAATGTTACTCTTTAAATACGGTACCGGGCTCAATTGAATTGTTGTTCTATGAGCAGAGAATTAAAACTTTATTTTTATTTAAAACTTGTTAACAACCCCAATCCAATAACTCTAACATTGTATATTTTGAATAATTGCCTAATGTTTAGCAAATAAATTAAAAATAAACCCTTAGCAGGCGTTAATGCAATTATTCATTTCATTTCAAATCAGACTATTTATTAGCTATATAATTATCAAATAGTCCTAAGCGAAACACAACATTGTAAGCAGTTTGTCCTAGTGCAAGTGTAATAAAAAGTATTTTGTTTCCTTTCGAATGTGACAATTCTTTAGACAAAAAACCTATCGCTACGTCCTAAGCGCAATGCGACATCATTAGCCCTTAGATCAATATTGCCCTAATAAGCAGTATTACAAAGACATTTTTACAATGTACCATTCAATATTACTTAAAAAAAATATTAATACACTCATTCAATGGTATAAAGAGAAAAAAGCTACACACACCAAAAGTGCCTAGGGATCAAGTACGTTTTTGAGTAAATAAAGTAAGTTTTTAGTAAATAGAGTAACTTTAATGCTCAGATTTATGTGGAGAGTATTGTTTCAGCAGTGATCATGCCTTTGCAAAGCCGATTGGGTAATTCGTTTCGTCTAATGCACGTCCACACACGGCTAGAGTCGTAACTCGCACCCTTGCCGATGCTTGCGTCAACGTTCTGCCGTGGCCTGCTCAATCGCCAGACCTCAACCCCAAAGAACATGCATGGAATATGATACGAAGAAGAGCTCTGCCAAGTTCAAAATATACATGATCCCTAAGCACTTTTGATGTGTATGTATTTATTTAATGTTATCATAATGGGCGGTAATATTACTGTATAGTGATTTCTTCCAGACAAACTTTGGATAGACAGAAAAAAAAGAGAAGAGGTAGACGGTAGGGAACAAAAAAGTTATTCACAGTACATTTACCTACAAATAATGACATTCAGCATTATTCATTCCTTTGAGAGCTTATTTATTGAAACTTTTGTTTGTAAGTCTTTCATTCCATAAATATTTTTTCCTTAAACCACTTAACCCCTCTGTTCCCGATTCAATTATGTCCATTATCCTATTGTATCACGTTTTTCCAAGTTAGCTGTCAACTTGAGCAATTCTTCTCGCAGGGGGTTAAGACCCATTTTTGCTGAACACATTTTACTGCTGGTACGTAGTCTTTAGGATCTTTTTTAGGGAAACGTTTTGTAAGTGACATTGTTACAATTGAATAATTTATTTTGATCTTTAGTGGTTCTGCTGACAGGCTGAATAAAAAATAAAAATAATATGATATATTCCCCACTCGTTCTTCGTACTTCGTTTTATTTAGTAAATGAGCAAGTGAGTTATAAAAGTTGCCTTTTTGTATTCCGTTGAATAACTATCAGTTCAATAAGTCCAATTTACAGACTAGGGTGCTTAATAAATTATATAATAGTTAGTTATCCCAAAAATCGCACCTGTATTTGTAGACAGTTTAAAAACCCTTTACAATTCAAATGACACAAAACGTATACAAATCTATTTTGTTGACTAAGTACCATCATCACCTTCCCCCCTCCCATTTTATCTGAAGTTGGTACAATATGTTATCTATAAGCACACAAACTGTATCGATTTTGTATCATAATGCTTAAGTTTTGTTATATGAAACTAGATGACCAGATAGACTTTGGCTTGCCCGAAAAGTGATTACATTTTCAAAATATTTGATCGTAAAAGTTATATATAAATATTTATTATTATCAAAATAGGTCCAGCCGTTTTAAAAGAGTTAAGCGACATAATTACGTAGAAAATGTTTATTGTATTTTAAGACAAGATATTGTATAGATTTAACTTAGGTTCTTGGTTGGTTACCTTCTTGACGCCCGCTACTTTCCTTAGTAATGCTCTTTTTGGCAGAATACCTGATAACTGTTGTCTATCACGAGCGTTTTGTTGCCCTCCAGCGCACCTAATGTGCAGTAACACCGGCCCGTAGAAGCTATTGAGATTATGTTTTTCGGAAAACTCAAAATGCTCATCGCAATACTTGACTTTGATCACTTTTAACCAAAGAGACAGTATTTATTTACCTTCATTGCTGTTGATGTGGTCAATAGTATAGTTTAGGCTAATCTAGAATTACTAGCTTAGAATAGCTGCCGGTATTAGGTACATGTCAGATGTTTTATTTAATTTTAGAGTGGTAGCCATCAAAGTAGGCTTTAGAAAAATGTCCCACCATCATGCTATTACATTCGGTTAACAACGACTAAGTAAGCTTCGCTACGGGCGCTTTGAATACTTCTATATTTATGTAAACAAATTTGTAATATTTGCATACATTATGAGCACGATGAGTGTGTGCAAGCAATGACTTATCGATGATCACAACGCGAGATTGCTCAGATGAGTCACGCTGTGACACAAGCCGAGGGCCTCACCAGGTGGTCACAGACTTTGACCTCAATTGACCCGATTGACTCACTCATCGTGCAGATCAGCTGATTAGTAGCTAACTGCACGAGGTAATAAGATAATTTTGATTGCGGTCAATCTGACGTGGATAAGTTATTTGGAAACTTGTGAGCAATTTTGATTTTTGAATATGGACGCGCATGGACTCTCCTCGTACCAGGTTGCCTTTTTGTGAATATCTATTTTATTAATATCGTAGATTGCAACAAAAATCATGGCCGTTTTTTTATGGTATAGGAGCAGGCGGCTCACCTGGTGGTAAGTGATCACCGTCGCCCACAAACATCCGCAACACCAGAGGTCTCGAGTGTGCATTGCTGGCCTTTAAGGTGGGAGTATGTTCTCTTCTTGAAGGCTCCTAAGTCGTATCTATTCGGGAATACTTCAACTGTTAGCTGGTTCCATAATATGGTAGTGCGAGGTCGAAAATGCCGTGAAAATTGCAAGGTTGTGGACTTCCAGACGTCGACGTGAAGTTGATGAAACATCATGCTTTGTCGGGAAGTCCGATGGCGAAATTGAGCTGCAGGTAGTAAATCGAACAGTTCCTCAGAACACTCCCTGTGATAGTCATGACAAAATATGGAGAATTGTGTGACTAGTTATATAGAATTGAATTGCATCATCTTCCCATCCCCACATATCCGTATGAGGTTGCAGAGGGAAAAACATCAGAAGGTAGGCAGAGTGAGAAGGAGCATAGAAGAATTACCACGTAGGTACCACACAGTGCACAACTCTGTGTTCCTTCCCTCGATTGCTATTACCAATTACACGGTCAAGCCGAGAAAAGCCGATATTTTACAAAGTTTCCACTCACAAAACCGTACCTTCCATATTATTAGAATGTAGTTGCAACTATTACTGCGATCATATTCTAATTTTATTAATGTACTGTAGTGAAATTCGCACTAACACCCGTGTCAAGACAAGTATGAACGAAGCCAACACGTACAAATACGTGAAGCGTGACGCGACCGCGGCGGACGTACCACACTCAAAATCCTGAGGAAGGCTTCCGGTAGAAGCCGAAACATTGTCGATAGCGATATCGACTCATAGTAAGTTCACGCTCAAACACCCGTGTTTTTCATATATTATACGTACAAATACGAATCAATAATATACTTCGGAGGGGCGCGCGTTAGTAAATAGGTGTGTACGAAATCGGAATAGACTCGGAAATTTCCGATTCAGTGTCAAACTGTCATATCGCATCTCTCTTCTCTCAACACAACAATAATTATTTTGATCACAAAAATCTGACACAATCGCCCAAATATGAGTAGCACTAAGTTGACTTTTTATGTGTCTTGATGGTAAGTGATGATGTGGTCGAAGATGTTGTTCAGGCTAACCTTGAATAGAATTATTGGTTCTCAAGGACACCTGCCGGAAAACACCGTTAGGTGCTTGGCGACATATTTTCTACTTGAGGGTGGTAGCTAGCCAGGCGGGTCTTCGCAAAATGCCCTACCACCATGCTATAACGACTGATATCCTAAGACAACAACCGGGACCGACGGCTTAACATGCCTCCGAAGCACGGAAGCGGTCAGTAGTAATGTCACCAGCGGTCACCCATCCAAGTTATGACCGAGGCGGACGTTGCTTAACTTTGCTGATCGGTTTAGAATGGCTTATCAAACTTCGCTACGAGAGCTTCAAAAGTGTGTAATAAAGAGCTTTTACTATATGTCCCTTTAATTAATAACACCATATTTTACGTATCAACGTAAGTAACACCATTATTATGTGCGGATCCCCTTAACGCTATTTGATTTATTTCATGCTTTGTATATGTATCACCAACGGCTCTATAGGTATAGACCCGTTAGTAGTAAGTATGTTACAATACCTCATTCCACGTATGGTAATAGAAGGTAATGCAGACTTCCATACTAATACCATAAAAAGATGAGTTACTGCGGTCAAGTGGTAGTTCCAGACGCAATTTTAAGTTTTGATTTGATATTTGTGCTACAAATAACCTCAAAATAGATCTCAGGAGTGACAGCGTCAAACCGACTATTAGGGCCTGTTTCATAATGTTTGAGTAAGTTCCGGTTTTACTACCCAGAACATATAAAACACTATCTTTGCGTTTCACAGTCATCGATGTAGCCTATCAATCGGTTAATATTTGTAACGCGCTGCATATTAACTGTCATTTTTATCATTCAGTTATTTAATGTGTTGCATAGCAACCCGAAACTTTATTACGACATTCTGAAACGGGCCCTTAATGTAATATTTTTCAACTTTTATTATATGTTTCTTCGGAAAAATGCCTTCTTAAAAATAACGTGAACATTGATCTGGAAGAGATCGTGTTGGTCTAAAGTAACAAAGATAACAACAAAAATTAATTGACGTTCAACAAATGAAATGCTTTCGAGTCAAATAATATGAGAAGTACTATCTGTTAAGTAGTTCGATAGATACGTGATACAAATCCATTATCTTTCCTAAATCTTATAAGAACCTCACGAACCAGTATATCTTAATTAATTTTGTTGCTTCAGCTATATTATCATAATACCGATAAATGGAATACCTGGTATTTTGTTTGGCTTCGGAAATTGTTATGATCAGTTTTAGTTACTTCTATAATAAAAAAACCTGACTATAAATTTAATGTACAAAATGTTTTTATATATAACTAGCGTGGCCAGACTTTGACCATTATCTCAGTAAGTGATAATGTGGTCGGAGATGTTGTTCTGGCTAACCTAGAATAACTAGCTCTCAAGGACTGCTGTTGGAACACACCGTAAGGTGCTTGTGGTAGGTAGGTAGGAGGTAATTCTCAAAATGCCCATTCACCATGCTGTAACGACTGCCATCTGACAACAACTGGGACTAACGGCTTAACGTGCCTGAAGCACGGAAGTGCTCAGTAATAATGTGACTAGCGGTGACCCATCCAAGTCACGACCGCGGTGGATGTTGTTTAAGTTAGCTGATCGGTTAAGAACGGTTAAAAGAATTTCGTTAGCTTCAAAACCTACAATTAACTTTCAAAACTGTACGATATCATAAATAACGATTTAAGATTCCATCAACAACCAAACAAGTAACTTCAAATTAGGACATAACTAACGTAACACAGCCCTTGTTTAAAATATCTGCTCGTATTTATGTTGAAGCGTGCTTCCCGCAGGAGCAGGTATCACGCTCCTCTCTCCCTTCGATTCGATCCATGGTGTGTTTGCGGACAGTTAACTGTGATACAGTGACTGATCTTTCAATATAACCCCAATATTTATTCTGTTACAGCGCGTGTATGTTATTTTTTTGGACGTTACTTTGTTAAAATCTATTTACGTTATAATAAAATATCATGGAAACATTAACGTCTTGGAAAAAATAAAAAATATGTATCTAGTAACAATCCCGAGAATGTTTCCTGCTGATCCGACGTGACCTTAATACGCCTTGTAGCCCAACCGGAATATATTTTGAAGAGTTTCAGTTCTACATGAAGCATCATCAGGAGGTTTTGATTCTTCGAGCCAGCGATAACAATATTGTACTACAAAGAAATGCATTTATTGAGACTTGAAGTGGTATTTATTGTGATTGTTTGATTAAGTGGTATTTGACGTTTATTGACATGTATTTTATCAACGCTCCATCAGGCATAATAATATAGTATCTTATAATAAAATAGAAAAACTAGCGTTTTCTGACGTACTCATTATATTTAAGTATACTGTGACTTACCCACACAAACCCACCCACCCTTATTTAGGTCAAGGCAAAAGGGACCCTCGTTTTCGCCTCCTTCCCCTGTATTTCGGGAACCAGGAGTTAGGGAGTTTTAAATTTAGCTCTTTCTTCTTACTGATTGAGTTTACACAAAAATCATTGATTATATGCTTTTGGCTCCTGTCATGTCGAGCACGGTACCTTTAATTTAATGACAATCAACTTTGGGAAAGTAGATTTTAGTTGCCTTCGATTAACTCAATTAAGTATTTGCCTGAATGCAATCCTACTAATATTATAAACGCGAAAGTTTGTAAGGACGTATGGATGTATATATATGGATGTATGGATGTGTGTTATTGTTGCAGGCGAAAACCACTGAACGGATTTTAATGAAACTTTACAGTAATATAGCATAGACATCAGAATAACACATTAGCTATAATTTATAAAGATATTATGTGAATTGTTGAAAATATAATGATAAGTGTCAAGTAAGTAAGAAAAAAATCAGCCATATGCGACCTATTCTGGCTTGTGCTGCAAAAACCTTAAGCGTCACACACACTTAATGTAAAATGTTTATCTTAAATTTACCTACAAAAAAGCTCGCGACAACATATATCTATTTTTATATGTAAGCCATTATCGCCAAAATAGTGAACCATATATACTATGACAATTATAATTTATTTTTAATGCATATTCGGTAGTAACAAATTGATCCTTTTCAAAGTAATATTATAAAGGCAACCGTTTGTTTGTGTGGTTGTATGTTCATTACTTCTTCAACCTCAAACGAAATGAACTGATTTTGATGAAATTGGGTATGATAGATAAACTCTTTATTGAAAACACTATAATAACAACAATAAACTTCTTACTAAAACTGAGTGTATCAATGGGTGGTCTAATCGCTCAGAGCTATCTCTTCCAGACAATCCATCAACAATAGATATGGTCAAAATATTGGGCGGGGTTTCTTATGGTCTTAATAATTGTATACATAAATAACTGCTGTATAGCGTTAAGTTTTCTAATTACAGTAACGACAGAGAAAGGGTAGAATGAAGAAATTTAAATTGTTCCTTGAGGTAGCGCCGGGATAAAAGATTGAACAGAATACTGTAAAGGAGATATAATATATGAGCATTCCGTCGACGACAAATAGGGAGCCACTTGAGCACTTTTAGGAAAATCAGAGACATGATCATATTTGCGTAAGCCATATATAAATCTTATAAAAAATGTATGGTATGGAGGTAGATGAGGCGTTGGATTAACACATAGCATACATTTTATCATCATCATCCCTCACCACGCACGACTATATATAAACGCCCTTAAACATTGTAAGATGTAAGGGATTCTACTAAATTCTCAAGTGATTCAACTAATTTACTCATCTCAGACAAAATAGAAACCGGTCCATAATATATACGAGAGTACACATTTTTCACGTAATGGGGCAATTGAACCTAATTCAGGTTCTCGGAAAAGTACTATATATGTATTTAAAAAATCCATACAGGGCGTCCCACCGCGATGCTACATGGAGGGAAAGTACCTTGAATATAGATGGAACATTTCACTGAAAGAAGACATTATTTGAATTTAAAAAACAATTTAAACTGCATTCATGGATATTTAAATAATTACATGGTTGAACCGGGAATTGAACCCGTTATACGATAAAAAATAGTTAAAAAATCAATAGTTTTATCATGCCAATCGAAGGATTTCATCATAATGATTATTTTTAGCTAAATGACATTGTGTCAAAAATAAAAGGAAGACTATGAATTTTAACATTTGATGTGGACATATCATGGCACTGGACAAGATTGAAGCCTGAAAATGGCGAAACCAAAACGTAAACTCGTCCGAAAACTAAAAAAATACTTGAAAATGACTTATCTTTTGCTTACGAACCAATTTCCTTTAAAACTAAGAGAAAATTTAAAATTGAGTATCAAGCCTTCAAGAATAATAATAATTTTGTAACTGCAAATCCAGCGTACGAGTTTTAATAGAGTTCAATGACCCGCGTTCACATATAACTGATTACCATCAACAATTACAATATGGACATAATTGCCCTGCTGATAATTGCAGCTTTTCCCAAGGGGGATAATTATTGTGCCGAGTGACACAGTCGCAGAATGCATCACTGAAAATGCTGAAAATAAAAGATTACTGACTACATATACTAGATTACTCTGACACTGAAAAATTATATGACATAGGTAGTGAATGTCAAAACACTTTTTTTTTACACTTTATTACTTATAGGTAAGGTTATTCACCACAATCTCACTTGATGATACGTGAAGATGTGGCAGGCTTAACCTAGAATTACTGGCTCTTCAGGACAGCTGCCGGAATACACCATAAGGTGCTTGGCGACAGATTTTCTACATGAGGGGTCGATAGGCATTGGCAAAATGCCCTTCCACCATGCAGTGAAGCTCAAGCCCGCGGCGGGATTAGAACCATGGACCTGCTGCGCGGCACTCCATAGCCATACACCACATTTTATATTCAATCCGCAAATGTCGATGAGTTAAGAATGTTTGCATTAGCATGATACCGACTACAACGATTTTATATATAAAAATAATTCATTTTTTATAACTGACATATAAGTAATGTAGTTAATGAGGCTATTCGTTTTTAACATGTGCTATATTATCCCAAAAATGCAGGATTGAATATTCTCTGGACATATTATGTCCATACAAGGCGCCTGAAGGTAAGCGTCACGCTTGTCCTGTGTCAACTGTAGTAGTTGCAATGTCATCGATCTCGCCCTTCTTGATATTGCACTGCCCTCGTCACTCTGATACGTAAATTCCTTTACGGTAACTCTAACAAATAATCTAAAATACAAGTTTCACGTTATAATGTCAATACTTAATCTTGTTCAACATCCTTAGGACGGCAATCGTTGATAGTATATCCATAACCTTCTGATTTAACAGGGGGAACCCTCTTGTGAGCCTCATGTGTATAAAACTCAACTTAGTTCGACGTGAGTGTTGGCATGGTGCTCATTTAGATTATTATTTTACTTAGACATCACAACATTTTAAACCGTATTACTCTCTACGATTCCATATGATTATTTACGCGCGTTCTTAAATAATAAACAAAACTGGCTTATCGAATGATATAGAATTATTATCACTGTTTCGTAATCATAACGTAACGATTATTTATAATTATCAATAAGTTATCATAAATATAGTTTTTACTCTTTAAGTAGATATTTTTAATATATATTAAATTAAATTATTCAAAAATATTTTCATCATCGTTTCACTGCTGTCTGAAGACAAATTCTCAAGTCACTATACCAATATGGTACTTTGTAGGGTTCTCTACACAAAGAGATCCAAAAAAAATTTTTTCTAATGACACTGTTTTACAATAATTAATTTAAATCAATTGTTTTAGAAGTCCGTATGTCACGGGGTTCCAGCCCGTCTAGCCAAAGCAAAATTGAGCTAAAAATTCTTTTTTTTTTTTTATAGCTTATAGGCTAACCTTTGACCACAATCTCACCTGATGGTAAGTTGTTGTGGTCGAAGTTGTTCAGGCTAGCCTAGAATTACTGGCGCTAAAGGACAACTGCCGAAACACACCGTTAGGTGCTTGGCGACAGATTTTCTACTTGAGGGTGGCAGCTAGCCAGGCGGGCATTCGCAAAATGCCTTACCACCATGCTGTAACGACTGCCATCGTAAGACAACAACCGGGACCGACGGCTTAACGTGCCCTCCGAAGCACGGAAGCGCTCAGTAGTAATGTCACTAGCGGTCACCCATCCAACTCCTGACCGCGGTGGACGTTGCTTAACTTTGCTGATCTTTTAAGAACGGCTAAGCAACTTTAGAATTCATTTTGATTGAAGAAAGAAAACTGTTTGCACCGTAGTGTGTCCACATACGCTATTGTCTAGAGAAACAAAAAGTCTCTGAGAAGAGTTCACGTATATTTCTTCTGCAAAAAAATATTTTACGACAGGGCTGTCAGTCAATAATCATCATCATTGTTACGGGGTCTATCTCAAAAACTAAACGTTTAAGAATCTGAAATCTCAGTATGTTATAAACTATCCTTTAATAATAAAAAATATTTTTAAAAGAAAACATTAAATAAAACACATAAAACGTATACAATATAATCTAGTAACAATTCCGCATAACTTTCCTGCTGCCTACGTGACCTCACAAACGCCACGAAGCCTAACCGGAAGATTATTCCACTAGTTTCGCTTCTAAACGAAATCATCTTCAGGAGGTCTTGACTCTATCACTGTTACAAACTTATTCGTTATCACTTGTTACTCCATACAAAGGTCGTAGGGTCATCACTCCCTTATTTGAGATTTTAAGTCCAGAATTAAGTAGAATACCGATTGATCTCGTCATTACCTAAACTTGTATCGTGCCGAAATTTTAAAAAGATAATTAAGTTGAAAGGTATTGGCCTCGAAAACTTTACATGAAAATGTTTCGAGGTTCAAAACTCTCACGTTACTTACGAGTATCTTATTCAAAATGTTAAGATAAAAGCCTTGATAATAAACAAATGAACCGATATCATGCTTTGTTTTGGACCTAAATCCTCAGATAAGGGAGTGCTCACCCTTTGACGTTTGTATGAAGAACTGACCGACCAGTTCACCCTTAAGCTGTTATAGATAGCTGCATATTGTTAATTTCGACTCGTATTCTCTAATGTGATTTAAAAAACGTTATTCATGTTGCGTGGGATGTTAAACTTTCATGGGTGCTAACACACCTATGTGTACCCCTTCGGGAATACATGCTTGTGTATGAAATGTTTTCAATGCAAGTCATATTTAGAGCATAGATGGGATTCCAAACCTGTGAGAGAATAATGTTCGACGAATATTTCAGACGGAATATACACATTTTTACACGGCAAATACTACAGAAAAATAATAGGCTTAAATGGATGGAATACCGTCGGAACCCTCTCGGTGTGAAAAGCTTAATCGCACTTTGACGATTTCTTTTCCTTGTTCGATCTTATAAGAATATACCAGAGACGATTTATTTTCCTTGTTCAATCTAATAAGAATATACCAGGGATATTTTATTAGCTTGTACCTCCTCCCCTTGTGGTGCTGTGATAGAATTGGAATACCTTACTCCTATATCTTTATATGGTAATCGTTCCAGGCGATGAAAGCAAAAATACCAGAAGGTGGCCATCATGGCCTTCTAAAGAACTACCATCTTACACTGCGATCCCCAAGACATCTGCCAAGCTTACATTACACTGTAAAGACATCAGGGTCTGAGACATTTTTTCAACTGTTATCATAATTTTTTGTATATGCACAGCACACAAATGGAAACTCATATACTTACTTCGTTTTTAATTTTAATATTCTTTCATATGTATCTTATTTATAGCACTTACGTCATTACATTAGGTTTTCGTACATATCCAAAGCAGACAAGTGTTAAAAGTAAAGACAAGTAAAAAAGTAAGTAAAAGTGTGTCTAATAGTACCCGTTCAATAGTTATTAGTAATTAGCAATGGCAGGAAGGCAATAACTTTCTGTGATGATGTTTTTTGAAGCAGCTATGACCCTGTGGCATTGGCTATGGACTGCCACGCAGCAGGTCTATGGTTTGAATCCCACCACGGGCTTGAGTTTCACCGCATGGTGGAAGGCTTTTCCATCTGGCTCTCGACCTCAAGAAAGACCTCGACCAAAAAATCTCAAGAAGAAAATCTGTCGCGAAGCACCTAATGATGTGTTCCGGCAGCATTCCTTAAGAGCCAGTGAAATTACAGGCACATGAGACTTTAACAGCTATTTCTCAAGGTAACGGGCACAGTGCAAGTCGTGACATGTAACGAAATGCATCTGTTACAGGCAGAGGTTAGTCCGCGTAAAAAAAAAAAAACATTAGATGGGCTTCGTGTTTGTTCCGCCACTATAACATAATAAAATTATGGCGATCCTGCTTCGCTACATGCAAACACCATTATGTGAACATGACAGCTCTGAATGCCGATGACGAATACAATTATTTACTTTACTTGAGGAAGGATATAGTACTAAATTATGAAAGTCTAAACGGGTAAAAATTATAGGAAATATAGTTCATTTACCAAGTTTTATATTTTGGTCCTTACAATCAAAACCCATTTAATTTTGAGAGGTCATTGCTTAACAGTATACCATCCAGGTATTACTGCAAAATTGCAACCTTAACTTACCAAGTAGGCTTAAGGACATTAACAAATATAACTGTACTGCATAAGCCGGATTGTCCACTGCTGAACACAGCCACACCCATTAAGGTTTGCCATAATCCCCATGCTTGGCAGGCGTCTTGGAGATCGCAGTATCTAATAACAGTATCTCAAAAGGCTCTGCTGCCGACCTTCCGACATTTTTCCTTCAGTCGCCTCTTACTACACCCATGGGTAGTGATCCCCATCTCTATCCCTGCACCCCACGGGGGACAACAAATATAACTAAACACATGTTAAATCTTATTCAAAGTACGTGTTGCGTGGGTAAATATCTATAGTAATGTTATCTATGTTATTTGTGTACGTAATTCGTACGCCTTTTATTTAAGTCATGAGTTCTCGTGATATTTACTAAGACTGTTGGTGTAATAAATAAACGTTAAGACCGTCTCGCCGTCTTACCGCTAAATTCAATTTCAAGTCTTCTTGCGCGTTATAACGGGACTAAGTAAGTAAATAACACAGGATATATCCTGTAAATACATCTGAAGCCCTATTTCACTTATCTTTAATAAATACTTTATTCTACGAACCATAAAAGCGTTTATTTCCATATAATTATTGTAATATCAGTTTTCAGTGATATTGCAATAATTATTTTAAATTCCATGGGATTGACTTTTATGAAATTTAACATCTAGCAGACGGCTGTGAACATTTTGATTAGATAAAAATCTTATCCAAATGTACACAGTCGATTTTGGCGGAGTACCTCCATAAACTAAAAACAAATTTGGCCACTTCGCTACAGCTGATTATACGCACGTCGTATATTTCTATGTCGACGCTGCTGTCACATGGCATACCAAGGATGATCTATGGTAGATAAATCATATCGGAAGTATTCAAGTAAAAACCCCTTTTTGGAGATATTGAGCCTAAATTATAAAATAGTGTAAACGCCATTTACAAAAAAAATCGAATGGAATACTATTCGTGGGCCCACGGTAAATCAATATAAAAATATATAAAAATAAAAAAAGGCTGGTATTAATAAATACATCTCTAAGTGGAGATCGATCTTAAGATGCTGATTTTTAATGGACGGACTGGTGGCAGTTTGACGATTTAAGTAGGTATGGAAATAGTTTAATGGTAAAATTTTACGATTCCATATTAGAAACTGGATCCTTCTTCTTCGTTCGACCTTTAAGTGACTTTTTATAGAATATTATAAATATTAATAACAAAAAGTGATACTAAAAGAAGTATCCCATATAAGAAACCTTTTTTAAAAACTTTCATAGGTTTTCATCTATCACTGTTAATACATACAAATTTTGATCTTATTATAAAGAACGTTGTGGAGGAAAAATCCTCATTACTGTAAACAAGACATTTTCATTTGGAGACATTAACATCAAATCTTTCTGGGCAGGAAAGTGCAAGAAGTTTGGAAAACTTCAAATTTCATATTATAAACTTACTATCAGTATAGAACTTCCATAACTCGGTATTTTTTTGGTTTTGGGTTATATCCTTCATCATTAGTTATAATACGTACGGTTGCGTATCCATTAATGCTCCACGAATAGAACGAAAAGTAAGGGTCCGCGTATTTTCTTCTAACACCTGCCACACGCCATACGAAATCGAATGCGATAAAACAATATTATCATTGTGAACGGCATATTGTGATATATTGTGATTGTAAAAAAATTCAGGTCTATCATTTTGCGTATTGACTCAATAAGAATACATCCTTTTTCCTATTTTGACATTTTGCGTTAGTAGCTTTTATATTAACATTATGCACATAAGCCAAGGTAACTCATAAATTAAGACATACAAACACAAAACTTATAAAAACGGGAGAAAGGACACCCGCGTTTCGAAATTAGCACGTCAACGTATGTCAGTAGTGTGTGAATTTGCATCTTCTGCATGCTTGTTTTCCTGTCTTTGTCATTCATAAAACGTATCATATACAATGGATGTGTATCTGTGTGGATTATATGCTTGGGTTAAAATTTTTCTACATTAAATTTTCTTGACACCATAGCGTTACCTATTTTCCTTTTTTATTTAAATTGATGCATACGAACCAATAATGTCCCAGCGCTGATACGTACCTATGACAAAATATTAACAGCAGTGTCAATATTACCCATAGGTTGACGCTTGCCGCATGGAAAGTTTTGCTCCCTCGACTACAGGCATCCTGTTTCAATTTCCGCTATGCTTGCATTTAGTACGACTTTGGAACATTGCATCAAATATACGGAAATTAAACAAATCCTCGCTTGAAAGGGTTGAAGTTTTCTTTGCAAATAAGATTAGATTTTAAAATGAGAGGTAAACTGACTTAATATTTTAAATTCTAAACATTTAATCTTACTATATTAAAAAAAAACTTCTGGTTTGGGAGCTGCTGTAACAAATAACTACGTGCTGTGCGCGTTGAGTCACATAAAAATAGTGTAAGTTCTGATAAAATAAAATAAAATAAGCCATATGTAATAAAAAAGAAGTAAACAAATCAATCTAAAATAATATTTTTTCATCTATTTCCTTTTACAAACATTTCCATTGCGATCAACCAGTTTAACTAGCTCCCGATACGATAAAGTGAAAGTAATAAAAGCACAGAAACTGTGCCAGAAATAATATTTACTTTTTATAGCATTCATATCAAAATTGTTGTTGCAAACTTCCATCACAATAAACTCTGGTCAGTACAAATAAAACTACTAACCATGTTTGTTTTTAATCTGATATTGCCATGTAAGTTTCTGAAAATCGATAATTTATAGAATTAAACATTACTAATTACTACAGTGGATGGCAAATCTAGCATTGATAGATGTAGTATAAAAAGTTGTAAAAATATGCCCCACAATGCTATTTTCTTTTAAGTTGTAGTAGGTATCATATTTTCCAAACCAAAAACTTTGCGTAAATTTACAGTGTTTAGTCATTATTTATTTATTATTATTAATTAAAACGGTACGAAGACCAATTAAATTAATTACACATAAAAATTTTACGTTCAATAGAAATTTTTTGAATAACGCGGTAATTTGTCACGTAGTTATTATTTTTGCATGAAGTACATAGCTTTCAATAATAGACATCAACATTAAAGTACTTTGCGTATCGAGATTAAACAACAAAAACAGCTTTTACTAACCTTATCGACCTTCAACAACATCCAACGTGCATCCCGATTATTTTTACAGAAATGTTCTTATCGGAAAATAATACAATCCCATCCCTTATCTTCCACATGAATATGGTGAAGTGAAGAGGAACTACATTTCAATCTGCAAACAGAAAAAAAATGCAATATATTTTAAGTTTAAATAAAAATGTTGTACAGTATCAATTATTAAAATTATACCATTTTTTGTAGATTTTACATGGTTTGTTTTCGCGGATGCACTGCCTTCACCAAATATTACATATAACGCTAACAACAGATCATCAGCTGCGATAAAAAATAGTTTATATTATTCTAATAAAAAGCATTTAGAAACTATTCGTGATACAGCCCCTCAGTCAAATAATACAGTAGATTGGGACTCATTTGTAGAAGTACTCGTACAAACCACTACTAAAGTATTACAAAATATTCGCAATAATATAAAACAAAATTACTTCCTTGATGCAAATCTAATAAGGCTCATAGATGAACTATTCAGTGACATTGGTGACTATGAATTTATTTTACAGTCGACCTTGAAAAAGATCATAGAAAAAGATGAGTTTAATGAGACAAAAGAATTTATGCTTGATTTTATGATATTGTCAAACTTTCTGATAGACAAAATGGTAGGATATAACTTGGACAAAACTAAAATTATTACTCCAACGAAATGGTATAAGACCTTAAAAGACAAAATACAAAGACAGGAAGTAAAAGCAGCCGTGAACTATGTAGAAAACAAAATTTGTCAGATTGGGGTTTGCAAACAAATGAAGTTTTACTCCGATTATTTAAAGAATTGGTTAAGATATTTGCTTAATTTGAAGTCAAGTTCTTTAAGAGATTTTTTCACGCACGTTCCTGATGCTCTTGAAAAACATAAACATTTTGTCAAGACAAATATCAAGTTTAGAAAATTGATAAAGTCCCTAATGAAATCAGATATTGCAATACAGAAAGATACACTGGATTTTGTGGATGAAGTTTTGATAAATAGAGAATCAGTCTTTAATTTGATACCAGAAAACTTAAAAAAAGCAGCTGTTTTGCTAATGCGACTCTTTTACCTTATCGATATAAACTACGATGTCAATGATCAAAACAAAGTTGTACTGGAAAATGTTACGAAGCAGTTTAACAAATTGGCTGAAGAAAAGGCAGTCGATATAGCGGCGTTGCTAGACACCATTGTAGAAAATATGAAGATAAATCTAAAAATTTGGGCACTAAAAGTTCAAAGTAAAATTTATTTTGTATGGTCAGAAATATTACATCTGTAGATTAATGCTTGGTTGTATAATAAAATTAATATCACCTGTTGGGTATGTATGTGAATTTATTTTCTTATATTATTGTCATCAATATTATAAAATCTGCTGTAGAGTTTTTAGTCTGTATCAAATACTTAAAGCATTTATTTATTCGCTGTTTAAAAATGGTTGATGCAGAATAGAATTGATTTGAAGCTCGCATTTCATCTTTCATCCTACACCAATTCTTTTCTACTCTTCAGCGTCATTTCAGTCGTCATTATCAGTTTTTTAATCCTATGCTGAACAAAATCTTCTGTGTCACGCCGTTAACTTTTCCATCTACTGATTTTATACATTTCCTATCTGTGAAGCATCTCAGGGTTCCCACCAGGTAATTTTTTCTATCTAGTCTAAGTTGGATTGATGATATATGATGATATCATATTAAGCTGAGGAACGCTTTCCTCAGTTTAGTTGAAACATCATAATATGTCATCATGCCTTTAAATCCCTAAAAGGTTAGCCAAAACATATTAAAGGGTAAAGCTCGAGTAGGCCCAAGCATTACCAGATATGTTTTAGTTCCACAAAATAGGCTCCGATATCAGGATAAAACTTCAATGGACACACAAATTTTATATTTAACATAGCACAATTCTTAACACTTGCAGCTAACTATACTTTAAACATGTGGCCATAAGATCGATCAGAATTCACCCAACACCATTATTTTATTTCCGGTATCCGTTGTTGACTTCCAGTTATAGGCAGGAAAATACCGTTGAATGAGTACTTATCATTTATTATACCTATTCTTCCATAAGTATATTATTTTACCAGTCTAATGAAGCCAAGTCAGTGGCTCGAGTGACGAATGCCAAATCAAGTAAAACAAGTATTAATTGTCCAATAACAATGGAACTATTATTATAAGTGACGTAAATTTGTACTCAATTTCCTCATTTTAATGCGGTTACTGAGTTAGTCTTATTTTAGTTGATTATCACTTCAAGCATGTACCATACAATTTAAAATAATATGATTCTGAATTACCTTATATTTTAAACATATTTTCAAAAACACAGAATGAAAGTTATCAATCAAGCTTATTTCAGCACCATTCCATCAACATAAGCGATATGTCGTTCCGCCTTACTAAAATTGACAAAAGTTAAATTATTATTTTTCAGCGACTCCGAATATTACTTCAGATTCACACCACTTGCACTGCGCCGGCGCATCCCGACAAACTATCGATAACTATCGACAAAACCTAACCTAGTGAGGCAACGTCCTGATTGGTTAAGAACGGCTAGTTAACCTCCGTTGCGAGTGCTTAAAAAAACCAATAGCCGACCATCATCATGTGCGTCATCAACCCTTTCTGGGTTGGTAGGGGCATCGAGCATTATGCTCATGGCCTCTGCTGGACCTCGTGGGGCCTCTACCCCACGGTATCTTTTCACTGCGCAGGCTTCTCTTGTTTTAGGCCGCTCTGCGCAGTGTCTATATGCACTATTGTGCTTTTCCAGTTGGTTGTTCTTTGCTTCTTCCTTTCATGAAGAAGGAGCAGAGTTCAGCTTAACATCATATCACCGTTTTGATGTTGGCTTGTTTCACATCTTATGTTGTCTTCTGTAGTTTAATGCCTCCTGGTTAACAGTCATCCCCCAGCTCTTCGGTGGTTTCCTTACTTAGAAGGATCTCGCGGGGGAGAGTTCGCCAGGACCTTTTGGCGTCGGGCGGTCTAGCATGTAGTGGTGCGATCCCGTGAAGATGGGTGTGCGGTCCGTTATCCGCGCTGTCGAACATTTTCTTCGACAGGCGGACAACGAACTCATCCACAGTTTCAATCTTCAGGTCCTTTGCAATTGTGTTGTTTCTTACGTAACGCCCCGCACCAGTAATTATGCGGAGTGCCACGTTCTGTTGGGTTTGCAGTCTCTTCCTGTTAGTATTGGAGCATAGGTGGTGCCAAGCTGGGGCAGCATACGTCAGTCTAGATCTGACGTATGTTTTGTATATCCCCAGCTTGGTTCTGACGGGTAGGTGCGATCGTAAGACCGGGCCGAGCATTGCTCTCGCAGCTCTTGCTTGCCTCACGGCTTGTTCTGTCTGTGCTGTCATGGTAAGCTTCCTGTCAATTTCTACTCCAAGGTACTTAACCGAGTTCTTCCACTCTATCTGTTTCCCTTGGAGTTTGAGTTGTGGTGGGTTCTTCCTTTTGCGGCTGACAAGCATGGCCGCAGTCTTGTTGATGTTCACTGCCATGCGCCAGTCGTCTAGCCACTCGGGTAGGATGTTTAGGAGCTTCTGCATCCTTCTCACCGCCCCTTTGGGTGACAGTGATGTAGATAGGTACGCGCTGTCATCTGCGAACAAGGCCAGCGAGACATCCCGCTCCTCTTCTCGGATACGGTCGGCCAAGGTTGGGATGTCGTCGGTGTACAGCGCGTACAATCCCGGCGAGATACAGCTGCCCTGGGGCACTCCTGCCTGTATGCTTCTTACTGTTGAGTCCATTCCTTCAACAGTCACATAGAAGGTGCGGTATTTCAGGAAGGACTCAATGATTTTGATGTACTGGTCTGGTGTTTCTGTTTGTAGCAGCTTGAAGAGAAGGCCTTCGTGCCACACCCTGTCGAAGGCCTTCTCTATGTCCAAGAACACCGCCACAGTGTGCTTCTTGTTATTCATTTCGTGCGCCAGTTCGTGGATAACTCTGGTGAGTTGAAGTGTTGTAGAATGTTTGTGGCGGAAGCCGAACTGCTCCTTTCTTGGTGTTATGAACGGCCTCATACGCCACAGTAACAGTCTTTCGAATACTTTCGCCATATGGGGCAATAGTGATATCGGCCTGTATGACGACGCCAGTCTACGGTCCTTCCCTGGCTTTGGTATCACTATTACCTTGGCTCTTTTCCACTCGTTGGGGAAATGGCCTGTGCGTAATATCCCATTGAATATCCTCGTGATGGCTACTACTCCTTTTCTGGGTAATTGGTAGAGGGCGGCGATTGGCAGTCCGTCATTCCCTGCCGCCTTCCTCCTGGGTAACCGTCTGAGGGTTTTTGCTACTTCAGCAGGGGATATATAATCGCCTCCTTCCAGTGGTTTCAATTGTTTGGACAAGTACGCTTCTACGCTCTTAGTCACATACTGGTGGTGCTCCAATGTGTTCATTGTTGCTTCTGGTCTGGTTGGATGAAGCATAAACTGTGTCTCCAAATGTTTTGCAAGTATTTCTGCTCTGTCACGAGGATGATATCTTCTCTCTCCTTTCTCGTCCCATAGAGGATAAATGGGTTGTGGAGAGCTTGTCAGTTGCCGATTGAGGTGGTGGAGGTTTGTCATATGTTCGCTGGCCTGGTCGATTACTTTCTCCCATCCTGCTCCGCGCCAAATCTCCACTTCTTTCGATACCTTTCCTGTGAGTGCATTTAGTTTTCTTTTGATGACTGGGCAGCGTGTTTGCGCCCAACATTTCCTCAGAAAGCGTTTCTGCTGCAGGTCCCTCTGCAGGGTTAGAGGTAGCTCGTATTTCTTCTTTGGTGAATCAGCAATGGAAGTGGCGTCATCTTTGGCTTTACACATTTGTTCCGTTATGAGCTTCACTTCCATATCAATTTGTTCTGCTGTGTTGACTGGGCCTCCTTCCATATCCATTAATTTGATTCGGTATAACTCCCAGTTTGTTCTGGATATGGGTGTGCGAGCGACGGGACTCACACTTTGTGAGAGCGTGACCAAGATTGGTAGGTGCTGCTCATCTAAATCATACATTACTTCTATCTTAATGCTGCCTCTGACGCCTTGGTATGTAACTATATCCAATACATCGGGTCTGAATCTCTCCTGTGCGGGTACATGAGTAGGTTCATCAGGACCTATTACTTCGAACTCATGTATTTCCGCCACCTCATAAAGGGTTCTTCCCGCCGGGTTGACGCAGTGGGAGCCCCACGCCGTATGTTTGGCATTCAAGTCACCCACTAGTAATGTGGGTGACTTACCATCGAATATCGTCGTGAAGTCGGAGGCTTTTAATGTAGGTTGTGGTGGCCTGTAACCTGCGTAGACCATGAGTTCCCCGTAGTTGGTTTTGACCAATACTCCGTTGGCCACGAGCTCAGTCAGGTTTGGGTGCGGCAATTCTTCATGAATGAGGTCTCTGCGGACCAATGCTGCTGTACCTCTGTATGCTTGTCCTCTGGGTGAGATGCAGTCCTTCCTATATGTAAGGAAGTTCGCTATCTTGAGTTCTTTTGCTGGCTTCAATTTGGTCTCACCCAGGAGGATTATGTGTACTCCTTGCGACTGGGCGAGCATCTGGAGCGATTGCTTCTTCCCGGTGATGCCTCCGGGGTTCCAGTATAGGATGCGTAACTCACAACCCATACTGGAATCGTTGAAGATTTTGAAGGCCTCTCCTTGCAGCTTCCTGGAGATCTGCTCCGGAAGCTAGGGAGACGAGCAGATCCGTCAGGATCCCCATAATAATCATTATAGGGTTCCCGGCGCTGCTCGCTGGTCCAGGGATGTATTGTGGCTGTTGTGGTCTGTAGCTGTTTGGCGGTTGTTGCCTTGGTGCTGCTTGGTGGTGCATTGGGCCACCCCAACCTGGCGGTGGCGCTTGCAGGGGGTGCCCTTGCTGAGGATGCATTTGCTGTTGAGGGTGCAGTTGTTGTGGGTGTATCTCATATCTTCTTGGATCCCCCTGCGGTCCCCTTGATTGTGGTCTCGGTTGGTCTTCTCTGGGCCCTCGTGATCTGGGCCGCTGCTGGTGAATTGTTTGTGGGTCCCTTGGTTGTGGTACCGGTTGGATTGGTGTGGGTCTGCTCATTTGCTGTCCCATCGTACTTGTGGGTGCGAACCTTCCCATCGCCTGTAGTGGTACAAATGTGTTTATGGTGGGTTTAGGCTTGGGTGCAGTTGAAGTCTGCTTTTCGCCTTCTATTGGTGGTTCGGTTTCTGGCAGTGGAGTTGAAGCGGCCGTTGGGGCTGGGTGGTCCGTACCTTCCCCCTCCTTCTTCTTTTTCCTCCTTCTGCTCTTCTTCCTTTTTCTCTTTTTTTGAGGTAGTGGTGCACCCCTTGGGGTGTGGGCGTTTGCTGCTGTGGCCTGATAAATTTGTGTATGCAGTACAGGCCAATGCTCTCTTGTATTTGGTGTTTCCCTCTCATACCCATAGTTTTGGGGTTGTGATGGACAGGGCGGAGGGACTTGAGCCCTCCTAGGCTGTTGATGGTGTTGTTGTGCTTGATCTTGGGCCTGTTGGGGTCTTGTCGCTCTGGGGTAGGGTGCACCTACCACTATACCCCTTTTCCTGGCCTCTCTTAAATAATGAGTACATCTTCTGCTGCATGCCACGTGTGCTCCCTTACAGTTAGCACACTTTGGCGGTTGTCCAGGTTCCTTAGTGCAGTCGGCCGGTAAATGTTCTTCTGAACATTTAACACACCGTGGTGGTCGATGACATCCACCAGAGGCGTGGCCGAACGCCTGACACCTATGGCACTGTGGTATGGTTCCTTTTCTGGGTGCCCATCCTTCAATCGTTATGTTGGGGATGTTTAGGAGTTCTGTGACTGCGTACAGTCTTCTTTTGTCTTCTTCGTTTATTCTTTCAAGAATAACGTAGTAAATGGGGCCCCCTTTGGCCCCCTTCCTGGGAAGTATTTCCTTCACATACCTGGCGTTGAAATTAAGTTCACTCAGCGCCATGATTATGTCGGTAGGGTTTATCTCAAAGGGTAGCCCCCTGATGGCTACCTTCGTTGGCAGTTCTTCGGGTGTTGCGTAACAATGCCATGATACGCGTTTATCTTTATCTGCTGCCTCTGTGAGTGTTTTCTGGACCAAGCGAAACTCTTCTACAGTGGTGCATAGGAATCTGAAGCCCTTACCCAGTGGTTTAGCGTTGGGTGCCCTTCCAAGTTTTGCTCTCATTTTGGCAAAGAGAGGTACCCATTCAGGAAGTAGGTCTACCACTATAGGTGGATATCCTTTCAGAATCGCGGGTTGGTTGGTGTCGATGTTTGGAGTGTTTGTATTACCTCCGTTGTCTCGTGCTGTAGTTGCTGATGCCTGGCTGAGAACCACGCCTTTTGTCGGTTGGCTTTGCTCTGCTGCTTGGCTTGTTGATGGGCCTTTGTTTCTTGGTGGTGATTCTAAGGTCGCTGCATACGACTTAGCTGCCTCAGGCGTTGGTGTGGGTGGAGAGGGCATAGGAGCGGCATCCATAGGTACCGGCTCTAACGCTGCATAGGAGGTTGAGTCGGTGTGCCCGTGGTATTGGTCTTCTATGTCTTCAGAATCGCTGCTATCGGCCGTTATGTTTGCCGGTGCATTTCCGGCCGATGAAGTTGATGATGATGAAGCTGTTGATGAGCCTGAGCTCATTGAGTCGCTGCGGCGACTCCGTCTTGGGGCCATAGCCTTCTTCTCTGCTGCCTTGGGTGGGGTGATTGAAGTCTTTTGTTTAAAGCGCTTCTCATCCCCCCCCTGCTCCTCGGTTGAGGAGAGCCGCCTCCTTGGTCTGGGCGGCCTGCCCTGTGTTGACCGTTCGGTTTCGCGCCCAGATTGACACTCAGGTCGATCGGTTGCGAGTCCTTGTTCAGGCAACTCAGCTTGGCTGGTTTGGGTGGTGGTACCTATTTCCAGTCTACGTTTGGGGCTACCGGCTTGTATAGCGGCCGCCCCTAGCATCCTGGTAGGTTGTGATGCATCTTCTTGGTCACTGTGCCCTTTTTTGGTCGGCTTGACCAAAAATGATGCGGTTGCCTTTTTGGGAAAAGTGGCTGATTCGGTTTCCTCAGGGCAGGGGACACTCCCCTCCTTGGTGAGACCACCGGCCTGCTTATCCGTTCTCGTCTCTTTAGTCGCCCTTGGCCGCGGAGCTCTCCGCAGACCCAAGGCTGCCGCTGGGACGATTACTGATTGCTCGGGGTTGAATAGATTACGGCACACAATGCCTTCCTCAATCCCCGCTTCTTCATCCACTGTTGGGTCCGGAGCCTTCCGTGGGGGAGGCCTTTCTCCATCCGCCATGATGAGTAATGATGGCGGTTAATGATGATGAAGTTGATGTGATGATGACGATGATAATGATGGTGTGATCGGGGTGATCGGTATGGTGATGATGGTGATGATCACAATGATGATGTGATTTAGATGGTGACACTTTCGTGCTCTGATCCACTACCCACGCGTAGCCGTCCAAGAGGCGGTTCTTCCCAGACCGGGTGAATCTCCGTTCGGAGAAGCCCAGCTAGGTGACCGCGCACAGAGACCACACGTAGTAGCGGATGTTTCGAGTGAGGATGTGTCGCTGCGGATCTGGATCTGGTGTTTTATAATAAAACACCTAGCCAGAACCTACTCGTCTTCTTCCGCGCGGAGCGATGCGCATACGGGCGCAAGACGCGAAGGTTAACGAGAGTTCACAGTATAGGGTAGTGAACGGGTGTAGTGGGAGTCTCAACGCATAAGCGGCGACTCGACCACTACACTACCGGGAACACGGAACGCGCTATATGTGAACTTGGTATGGGTGTCGAAGGGTATAGTTCCGGGAACAGTACACAATCGATCCATGAACACAGAACAAAGTTGTTCCATGAACAATAGCCGAGAAAATAATCTCACACACACCATTCCGACCTGTGCCGCCACGCCGTGCACACCTGTCTACAGCTCCGCCAGTATCTCCCAGTGAGACCGCAATAGTCCCCGCACTATTGCCGTCTCACTCGGGTCATCGTTCCGACGCTAGTTGCAGACCAGTGCCTTGGAATACGCAGTCCTGACGAAGTTTTTGTTTTGTGTGCAGAAGCTGAGCAGCCGCCGAACGCCGAGCAACGCGAGCTACGAGCTCGCCGTGCCGTCGCGCAGAGGCGCTCTAAGACGTCTGGCATTACCACCTACCCAGTCCCTTGTTTCGGACGAACAACATCATATCGGGCTGGTGGTCTTGCTTCGACCGCACTTTTCGGTGCGCATCTCACCACTTTACTATCCGACACAACATAGTAACAGTCGCGTAACAACACACTTTGTGCTGTTAAGCGACGTCGTTCAGGCGTGGGGTAGCGTCAGCCAAACCCGTCTGAACGATCAAATCCGCCATTTGCTGCGGTCGCAGTGTGACACCCTACGGTGACAACGGCCACTGTTGTTGTTTTGGTTTAACCTTGCACCGTGGCCTTTCCCGCTTCACGGGTCAGCCGAAGCAAGCTGGGCTCCGGAATTCTGGCCTTGGGGTCGCCCCTAGTCAAACCCGGAGTAGCGCTTAGGAGCACCCCTCTCCGCCGAGAAAAAAGCTCGGAGAGGGTACACAACTAGGGCACACCGTAGGTACACACTCCCTCTCACACAGTGAGCTCACAAGGTGTGTGAGGGAATTCAAACCCTGGATAGGGCGTCCTGAGTATTCCCCTCAGGATGCAGTCCCGTCCCTCTAACGGTGAGGTGCAGGTCCTTCAGACCTTCGCCCTCCGCCACCCCGATCTATACGTTGCACATATGCAACTCCTAGAAGAGGAAGAGAATGCCCGCTTCACGGACACTCTCATCGCTCCCTCCGGGACTTCAAACCCGGAGGCCAACGTCCCTCCTCTGACCCGGTCCTTCTCAGAGGACAGTCCGCTTTCGCCCGCTCCGGGCCCAGACAACAGACGCACGGTGGCAGCCCCTCCCCGTGAGAGGTCTCGCTCGCGCTCACCGATCGGGAGGCCAGCGAGCACCCGTCCCTCCATCGCCGTTGTAGAGCCCACTTCGGACTCCGAAGCGGAGATGGAGGTAGATCCGAGTCGCGCCTTACGCACTGACTCGGACTCAGATAACGACGGCTATACCGTCGTAGATAGAAAGCGCAAGCGTGCTCCTAAAGCCGCTAGTTGCGCAACTTCCGCCCCTCCCGCCAAGGCACCCGCTAAGGCCCCCGCCTCCGGCAAGAAGCCGACCCCCGCCCCGCGCCCCGCGTCTCCTCCCTCCGCTCCGGCCACCACTGCCGCGTCCCCTCAGGACGCGAGCGCGCGCCGCGAAAAACCGCCTCCGCCCCTGTTCATTCAGGACAAAACCAAATGGGACATGCTGTCCCGTTTAGTTTCGGATCGTGGGATCCATTATACTAATGCCCGCTCCACGCAGCAGGGCATTAAAGTCCAAGTCTCCTCCATTAGCGACCACAGAGCGCTAACAAAACTCCTCCGCAACGAGAGCATAAGTTTTCACACTTATGCGCTCGAAGAGGAGAAAGTCCTCCGAGTGGTCATCCGCGGTGTGCCCAAGGAGGTACATACCGATTCGGTATGTGCCGACCTGAAGGCACAAGACTTCCCCGTACATGCAGTTCACCGCATGTACAGCGGGAAGGACCGCAGTCCCTACGATCTAGTACTCGTAGTACTAGATCGTACTCCTGAAGGCAAGGCCATTTTTAATTTAAAAAAGGTCTGTGGCCTCTCAGGACTCGATGTCCAAGCCCCATACAAGAATGGGAGTCCCTCGCAGTGCCACAACTGCCAACTATACGGGCACGCCTCCCGATTCTGCTTCGCTCGCGCTAGGTGCGTTAAGTGCCTAGGCGATCACGCGACAGCAGCGTGCACTCGCACCCGGGATTCGCCGGACCCACCCAGCTGTGTGTTATGCGGCGCTCAAGGGCATACCGCGAATTACCGTGGTTGCCCTAAAGCACCACGAGTAAACCACAGGGTGGCAAGGCATAGGCCAACCCGTCCCTCTTACGACCGTTACCAACGGGTAAGCCCCAAACTAACGGTAGTACCTGCCTCACAGGTAATACCCGCGCCGCTCCCAGCCCGTAACGCATGGTCTAAACCACCCAGTATGGTTAAGACCGTCGCTACCGCCCGCGCCCCGGCCCGCGCGCCCGCACCCGCGCCCGCACCCGCACCCGCCCGCGCCGCGGCCCCTGCCCGCGCACCGGCCCCGGCTCGCCCCGCGCTCCCGGCACCCGTCGCCAACACCATTCGCGCGCCTCCCCGCGCCGCTTCCCGGCCACAAGCTCCACCTATGCCATTGATGGCTGCCCCTCTTCAAGAGGCAATCAACCTAGTCAGCGATCTGGCTATGTCGGTTGACATCAATGAGGTACAAGAGCTATTCCACAAGATGCAATACGCTCAATCCCCAGCGGACGTGATCCAATACACATTGGAACACGCGAATTTACTTAGCGCCCTTAAGCGCTTCGTTCCCCAGGCCCCTCCCCAGTACAACCACTATGGGTAGTACAACCGAACGCACGAAACCGTACTCAGTTTCGTTAGCGTCATTTAACGCTGACGGCCTCTTCAAACAACGTGACCTCGTCCACGACTTTTGTTGTACCCACCTTATCGATATCATATGCGTGCAGGAAACCTTTCTAAAACCGGGGAAGGCGAACCCTAGGTTTGCCAATTACAGAACGGTACGTGATGATAGAGTGAACTCCCGTGGGGGAGGCACTCTTATCTATTACAAAAGGTCCCTGCACTGCATTCCCCTACCTACCCCGACTCTTGTTAATATGGAAGCATCTTGTTGCCTCCTAGCTATGACTGGTCATCAACCTATAGTCATAGCATCCTGTTACCAAGCTTGCGCAAAGCCGATCGTCCGAGCTGACTTAGAAGCCCTATTCTCATTAGGAAGCGCCGTCATTCTGATTGGCGACTTCAACAGTAAGCACATCCTATGGAATTGCAACGTCAACAATCCCAGAGGTATTGCACTTGAAAACCTAATCGCAGAACTTAACTTTGACATAATTGCGCCCACTGAGCCCACTCACTACCCTTATATGGCAGACCACCGATCTGACTTGCTTGACATGGTACTATTCAGAGGCGTAACACTCCGGTTACGCTCCATAGAAGTGGTTCACGAGCTTCACTCTGACCACCGACCCATTATACTGCGACTAGGTCCCGACCCAACGACTGACCTCCCCCGCCCCACTAAGACGATAGTGAACTGGAAGCAAGTAGGCGATGCCCTAAAGGCTATCAGTTCACCGGACCTAGACAAGATCCCTGACGACATCCTGACAAAAGATGACGTAACCCTTGCGATCGATTCGTTCACCAATCACCTCTCCACCGTAGTAGGTGCATCCGCAAAGGAGGTCATAGTGCCGGACGACCGGCGCCTTGTCATTCCAGCGGATGTGAGACGATTGGTGACGGAGAGTAAAGCAGTGACCCGACATTACGACTCTTACCCCAGTAAAGAGAACAAAACTAAGAAACGCCACTTTGAACGCATGGTTCAAAGTCGCATGTCTGAGTTGCGTGATCAACAATGGGGCGATAAACTTTCAAACCTCGTGCCAAGCCACCATGCTTACTGGGACTTGGCGCGAGGCTTGAAAGGAAGTAACCATAACGACATGCCTCCCTTATACAGACCAGTCCCACTAGTCCCAGCGTTCTTTGACGAAGACAAAGCTGAGTGCCTAGCTGATAGCCTAGAGGCTCAGTGTTCCCCTAACGTAGATCACGTTGACCAAGCTCACCTCGATTCGGTGGATGCTGAAGTCGAACGTAAAAGCTCTGTGGTCACCTCTGAACTCCCACCAATCACCTTAGCGACTTACGCTGAGGTGGAGAGACTGATCAAGGCCCTCCGACCGCGCAAATCCCCCGGTGCCGATGGCATCTCCAACAGGGTTCTTAAAACCCTCTCTCCTCCTCTCATCCATCTCTTAGTCAGCATCTTCAATGCTGCTATGAGCCACTGCTTATTCCCAGACACCTGGAAATGTGCAAATGTCATTGGCATTCACAAACCAGGCAAAAGCTCATCTGACCCCACCAGTTACCGCCCCATCAGCCTCCTCAGTGCCTTAGGCAAACTTTACGAGCGGTTACTTGCAAACCGTCTCCAGTCCCATGCTAAGGAACACCACCTTATCCCAGATGAGCAGTTTGGCTTCAGACCCGGACACTCATGCGTCCAACAGGTGCACCGCCTCACGGAGCACATCATTGAGGGCTTCAATAAGTACCCCAAACCCCAGACTACGCTAGCAGTCTTCCTCGACGTAGCGAAAGCTTTTGACAAAGTCTGGCACAACGGCTTGATCTACAAGCTATACCAATTTGGCGTGCCAGAACGTCTTGTGCTCATCCTACAAGACTTCCTTAAAGCCAGAAGCTTTCGCTATCGCGTGGAAGGCACCCTCTCCTCCCCCCACCCAGTCAGAGCCGGAGTCCCTCAGGGCTCCGTGCTATCACCTATTCTCTTTGCACTGTATACCAGTGACATCCCACGCTCTCAGCCCAAAGTATTCTTAGCCCAATATGCGGATGATACCGCCATTTACACCACTGGGTGGCATATCAACAGACAGTCCTATTTCGTCATGCAACGGGCCATCACCGAGATCGGTGACTGGTTCCGAAAATGGCGCATCGCGGTCAACCCAGCTAAAAGCACAGCTATGTGCTTTACTGAGAAGACACGCTCCCCTTACCCGAAACCGCTTATTTTGTTCGACGAACCCATTCCCTGGGTTCCTAGAACAAAATACCTCGGAGTCACCCTTGATCGTCATCTCACCTTTAACGATCACATAACAACCGTCCGTAACAGAGCGGCCTTCATAATGGGTCGCCTTGGTCCCCTACTTCGCAAAGAGAGTAAAATGTCTCTTAGTAATAAGAAGACACTTTACACTGCCTGCATCCGCCCCATCATGACTTACGCATCAGTAGTGTTTAGTCATGCTAGTGAGGCCCACCTTCATAAACTTCAAGTCATCCAAAACCGTTTTCTTCGTAATGCAACCGGCGCCCCGTGGTATATCCGGAACACCGAGTTGCATTGCGACTTAAACCTTCCCTCTCTAGCGCAGTTCAATAAGGACTGCGCCCGCCGATACTTTGATCGAGCGCCCCACCACCCGAACCCATTGGTTGTCCAGGCATCGAACTACTCGACTGCCTCTTCTATCCCATTTTTCAAACCCCCCCGTCGCCGACCACGGCAGGTATTAGACGACCCGGATGACCCCATCGCAGCCATTACGTTGGCAGCTTTAGCGTTATCCGCAAGTCGTCGAGGTAAAATCCCCAGGTGTGAGGTAATCAGAGGTCACACAATCAAACACCGAGCTCGCCGGCGAGCTCGAGGCAAAAACAAGGTCACGATAAATTGCTCTCCAAATAGTCAAAGAGTATTATTCAGTAGGGCCCAATTGTGCAACACTGCAGTTGCACAGAGGCATTTTGCTCCGATCCCCCCCATGTCTCTCGACAGCGAGACAAGCCGAGGTCCGAACCACAGTGGTGCCCTTGAGCTCGCTGTCAACCCCTCCTATAGTAGCGGTACGTTTTCGGCGTCCGCAGGAGACGGAGGTAGAAAGCGCTTTTCGCCTTCTACGCCCGTCTCGGGAGAAGTGCCTTCGGCACTTCTCCCTCCCGGGCTATTGTAGGGCCAGGCCCTCGCCCAAAACCCGGTGGAGCTGGACGACCGCACAGGCGGTAGCCAGCATCTATGTCCTCCCTAAAAAAAAAAAAAAAAGAAAATAATCTAAAGTACAACGCAGACATATCGACCTACGTTGACTACTCGCACACTTGTTCTGTCGAGGTGATGCGGATATAGAGTTGATAAGTGCACGTTGTACTTATTTGCTGTAACAGCCAGATCGTCCATTGCTGAACACAGCCTCTCCCATTCAGGGGGTATTTGACATACGTATTACATACATATTCCCCACGCTTGACAGTTCTATAGAAGGCGCTGCTGCCTATTCTTCCAGTATTTTTCCCTTAGTCGCCTCTTACGACACCCAGGGGATGATATGGGGAGGTGCATTTCTAACCCGGCACCCTACGGGGCACTTGTCTGCACTAATAATATTATAAAGACGACAGTGCGGATGTTGTTGGGAGTCAATGGAAGCTGATATCTAAAATTTTATCACAGTGTTTTTTACCGGCGAAACTTAGGCTCCGTTCAGACGAAGCCGCAGCCGCCCCGCATGAATCAAGGTATTTGCGCAGCAGAGTCGGGTTTGATTTGGTCAACACGCTGCAACCACGTAAAGATCACGTGGCCTCCGCGCCCGCGCCGCGCATTAGCCGCGCTCGAATCGCGATTACAGCACGGCGAGACCGCGGCGTTGTCTGAACGGAGCCTTATACTGGTATGCTTTTTTATGTTATTGTGACGGACCAAGCTCGGGTCCCACCTGATGTTAAACGGACTTGCCCTTGCCCTTCCACAATGCTCAACAGTAGAACTCTTTTGGAAGCTGCTTATAGTAATGAAAAAAAAAGTTTTTTTTCTATATTGTAAGAAATGACGCCAAGTAGCCATATTACTAAGTCTCGTCGGTAATACCACCAAAACATATTACAATGAAATGTTTGTATCTTTTCAGGTAACATAAATAAACGGAAAGATCGTGCAGTCTTCGGAAAAATTGTGTGTGCGACAGAGAAGTAAGATTTTAATAACGTATAAGATGTACTGTGGGTCGTAGAACGTAGGATTATCTTAAATACTACAGTTTATTGCATAGTTCTTGTTCTACCGTTTTGCTTCAAGAAGTTACAAACATACACAAACACACTCACAAATTTTCTTAAATATTATTTAATATTGGAGTACGAAATTTCGGCTAGAAATGCCGAGTCCAGGTGGCCGAGGATGTTTAGGCATCCGACGCGATATCGGAGGACGGGAGTTCGATTCCCACCTAGGGCATAAAAAATGTTTACTCCAATAATTTGTAGGATATGATTTTAGCTAAGCACGCGATATCTAATGATTTTTAGATATATAATATTAGTGTAATTATGTATAACACAATTGTTAAACTACCAATCTCGTAATATATACAAGCTAATATGTAGTACCCGTGGGGTGCCGGGTTCAAGTCCAGATCATCCCGTGGGTGTCGTAAGAGGCGACTAAGGGAAAAATACTAGTAGGTGGGCAGCAGCGCCTTCTAAAGAAATATGTCAACTTGCACTGCGATCCCCATGCCGCTTGCCAAGCGTGGGGATTATGGCAAATACCCCCCTAATAGGGGAGGCTGTGTTCAGCTGTGGACGATCCGGCTGATACAGTAAATATGTAGTAAAAACAGCTATTTATAAAAAACCCCATTGAAAGATTATTGATCATTATTTAAATATCTATATAAGCTCTCTGTAGGTTCTTAACTGTGATATATTATTTTATACCCTATGCACCCAGACTCAAAGACGTTTATTAAAAAGAAGACCTATACGACCTGATGGTGCCGACGCTTCTATCTTTCCATTCTTCTGATATTTACTTACTTATACCAGTCTTAAGGAAACCTACTAAAGGTGAAATATTTTAATATTCTTAAAGCCCGGTCTAGGTAATATGATTGAAAATTCGCAATGACGGGAATTCCTTTGAGCTTTCGCTTATACACCTACGTTAATAATTTGAAAGCTTTCAGGAATTCCTACAGGCATCCCATTGTGGGTCGCAAAATTCTCGGCTTGAGCTTATAAAGACAGTTACATATCATCTTCCTGTTAGATGTCGTAAAAGACAACTGTAGGAAATAATGCGCCAAATTTGTAGCATGCCACTATTCACATTGACGATTAGGGTACTAGTATTCTGTTATCTATTATTTTTTAACCGGCGGTATGCCTTTATTAAACAAAATACTACGAACTATGTACAATACTACAGCTACTACAATAAAAGCCTACAACCTATAAGTCATAGCAGACTCATGGGCAGTCCAAGTGCTCCAGCCCACTCCCAGTTGGCAACGTGCTTAGCATGCTGGCAGCATTGTCCCGTTGAATAATGCGTATTCGTTGAGCCAAATATTGCCAGCAGTTGGATCACGAGCCGCATCGACTAAGCGCTCTGATAAGTTTTTGAAAATACGATGAGCTCCGGTCCCCACGGACCCAACGTCTCTACAATATATAACCTATACCGAGTAGGGCCGTCCTAACATCCACGGAACCAGAGTCATGCCGTCAGGTCTTTTACCATCTATTGTATCTATTTTTATCTATTGTAGGGTGTTGTTGCGCGGACAACAGCTAAGGCTATGTCATGACTTCCCAAAAATAAGAGTTTTATGTTTACAGGGTTCACGTATATGTATGTTTGTGAGTTTCTACTGCTTAAGTGATTTTAATGTATGAGATATCGTTAGATTCGTCGTGATAGCGCAAGTGACACTAGATACAAAAAAAAATTAAAAAATACGCAGATTTAGACGCCATTTTGTTTTTTATTAGATATTTAATTATTTTTTCGTCCAATCCCATCCAGTGGGATATAAAAAAGGGCTTTAAAAACGATTATATAACTTGCAGTTTTAATTTCAATATAAATATAACACGTCGAACATAAGTAATTTGCAGTCAGTCGACATTTAACTCTTTTAATTAAGTTATACTTGTTTCCATCTTAAAGCTCATATGAACCAAAAACCAGCAGATAACAACAAGAGCATTCCTAAAAAGGTAGATACGGCTATTAAACTGGTTTCAACATTTTTACGATATATTTTCCAATGATATTTGTCTTGTATGTGAATAGTATATTGTGATAGAAATGCGGAAACAAGAATATATTATGTTGTCTTAGGTTTTCGCGATTGTTGCACATAGTAATTAAACAACTTAAAACGGTTTAAATCGTGTTTTGTGGTTAAATCGTGCAGTGATCGTGGTCACGGGGTGACTGATCACTGCAAAGTGTTTGAAACGTCGGGATAAAATAATGAAAAATATACGCGATTTAAACCGTTTAAAGTTGTTTAAGAATATATTAATTAAAAATTAAAAAATGCAACTGCAAATTATTTATTTTCGTTAGGCGTTTTATCGTTCCATTCAAATTAAAACTGTGTGTTTTATATATTTATGGAGTCGTTCCTTAACCTCCCCGCTAATAAGAGAATAGATCTAGATCTTCTCTAATAGCTCTCTCTCTTTTCTTAGATAACATTCCTATTAAATCACTGCTTACAGATTGCTAACAAAAGATAGTTACTCCAGCCAATTAGTTCTGTGGGATTATTGTATCAGCTTAACGTTGCGCCCTTTTAAATAAAACATTTTCTTTTCCATCAACGATTTTCTGTTTTCATTACTCAGAGATTAAAGTAAGAAATCATTCTTGTTATAAGAATAACTCAATTTTTGTGGCCATGTTACTTCTTTCCATTTCGCTATTGCTCCTTACCAAATTATTCATGATGTCATGTACCTTGAAACGTTCTTCCCAGATAGTAAATGATGAAAAATGTATTCGACGGTTGAAGATGTTACACAGGCTTAGCCTAGAATGGAAACTAGACCCAAAAACAGCTGCAGATATACACCGTTACGTGCTTGGTGACAGATTTTTAATTGAGATTGCTAGCTTGACTTTTTTAGTTGTGTTATATTAATTGGCATTAATAAAAACGACATTAACTTTAATAATTAATTAATCAAACGGCAAAAAAGTATATTTACAATGGATTCCATCTCATATACAGATAAACGGAAATGATATTGTTGATTCGTTGGCTAAACAAGCTACTATAGATGGCATTCCGTTTGAAGTACTTCCAATATTTTCTGACCAGTTTAAATTAGTTAAGTATAAATGTAGAATATTGTGGCAAGAATATTTTGATTTGAGATCTAAAGAGAAAGGTATTTGGTACCGTACTATTCAACCTCAGATCCCAAAATACCCATGGATAGATAACAGCATTCTCAGTCGCAAGAAATTAGTGTCCGCTCTTAGGATTCGCTCCGCTCACATCCCATCAAATAAGTTTGGATTTTTGATGCAAAAAATAACATCCCCTAATTGTAATGAGTGTGGCGTTATAGAAGACGTACAACATATTTTGATGGAATGTGTGCGGAATGACAGTTATAGAAGGTCGTACTTTAGTCAGACTAAAGTATTCGATATCGGATTTATTAATTGTATTTTAGCCTGCCCTCTGTCAGATCGAGCCCAAGTATTGTATAATTTGGCTGAATTAGGTCTGAACAAGACCTAATTCAACCAAAATGTAGGTATATTAGTTCTCTAATTGGATATTATTATTAAGACTTAATTTTAAATTAGTGGTACTCGTTTTTGCTAACGTCTTACAGGACGATGTGGTCGCTCAGCGACAAAGTCCTTTCAATAAAATAAAAAAAAAAAAAAAACTTTAATACATACGCCATCATCTGTCATTGTGACAGCTGTCACTTGTGACACCCATGGTCGTGATATTGAACTTTATAGTAATTAGTAGTAGTACATACTACTATTAGTAAATACTAATAGAAATCATTAGAAAAGCATGAAAAGTCCACAAGTTTGGTTACAGAAAATGCGATTCCTAGTAACACAGTTCCACAGTGATACCTATGGGTAAAAAACCCATTATATAAAACAACCGATTAGATTTTGATGTGACTACAAACTTATTAATTATAAATAAAGGGGTCCCGATACAAAGAAATTGAGTTTATTTAACCTTTTTTTGTGTTTATGCTGTATCGTAAAAACAGTGAATCATAAAGTAAAAAAAATAAAGCCAAACTGGAAACATAAATGATTATTTTGTAAATACATAAAACTTTTTTCGATGTTGGTACGAAATCATAGGTGTGCGGTTCGCACTGAGCCTTAGTTTGCCTTTATCAGTTTTAGTAAAGACTATACCTGAAATAAATTACTTTGTTACTAGTGAACCCAACGCTAGTGCTTTATGTAAGGCTTGCTCATGAGCCGATTGGGTACATCATCTTTGCTCAGGATTAATACATCACAATTAAATCACAATAAAACCATATAAAATATCCAGAACTGAAGCATGTATTATTTTATCACAATGCCCCACTGGGCTTTGCCTCTAAGTCCAGTATGGAGCGGCAAGGGGTAGGCTACGGCTGTATGGACTACTCTTCTGTATGTCACCCCGCGGGCGAAATATATAATAAATTATATAAATAAATTCAATATTTATAACACTTTATGTATAATACTTTTCAGTAATTTTTATTTGGTTCTGAGACAAGGGTCAATGAAATTCATAAAAAAATAAACATTATGCTTCGGATTAATATATATATATTGTAATGTGTATAATATATATATATTTATTACGGCAAAAGGTAGGTGTGAACATAAACTTAAGTCGGCTAAACTTAAGTTTATCTTTGAACAGATGTTAATGTTAGTTTCTTCTAACATTAGCCGGCTAAAATAAAGTGTAACTGCAGGCTAAAAATTCAAAGGCGAAAGAAAAAGAAACTATTTAATAATATGAACTATTTCGACATGAAAACTTTCATCTCGTTCGTTTCATTCTTTTCTTTGTTATCATCGTTGTTGT
The DNA here is from genome assembly GCA_963854805.1 of Plagodis dolabraria. NCBI lineage: Eukaryota > Metazoa > Arthropoda > Insecta > Lepidoptera > Geometridae > Plagodis > Plagodis dolabraria. The sequence goes on along the minus strand of OY978440.1, from coordinate 36,806,501 downwards.
GTTTATGAGAAACCTAACGCTTTTCCTCACTTCGCTCTTCGTCGCACCTTTATATGACTCTGCCCTAGATTAGCCTCTGCTTTCAAAGTCCACTAAAAACATTTTCAATTCCACAGAATACGTACTATTAATTTGGCAACAGTATTTGTCCATCGAATACATTTTTAGATGCTTCTTTTCGGTTAATGTGCACATTAACCGGCTAAAGATAAAAAATCACCGTGCGAACTAAAATGATATCGAACTTTTGCTGGTTATCGAAGATAAACCTAAGTTTAGCCGGCTAATATTACAAATATCAATCATTATTTGACATATCAATGTGTATCCATTGCCTCCAAACTAATGTTATCTGTTCAGGTTCTCCTAAAGAAATCATAAATATAATTTGCATGCAAAAACCTAGAATATAGATACTTAATAGAATATTATACAATATGTTTAAGTTCAAACGTACCATAAAGTCGTAACATATATAAATTGTTATTTGTTTAACATGCGAGCAAAATAGTTTTTCGGACGAGGATTTACGCCAGCCACGTGCCAGTGAATATATATAATATACATACCGATAAATAGATATATACCTAGAAATACTTATTGGTAAAATCCCATAAAACAATAACGTTATAACGGTTTTGTTCGGGAATCACTTTACCTCACACTAGCAACAAAAATCAATATACGAAACTAAAATTTTATTGCTGTGGAGGTGAAAGTATATACGCGCTCTGAGTATTGCAAAGACGATCTCAAAGTCGTCTTCACCTGGCTCTGCATTTAATCAGTGATCTTCCTTCCTCTTCTATTTTCTTAACACTTTTCGTACCATATTTCATACTCATCGAAGAAACTTGTCAACATCATACGTAGAGTTTGGGTTAAGAAAGCCATTTTGATGGCAGACACCCATAGTTCACGGACATATGACAGAGCTAACTTAAGTTGACGCTCAATGGGTAACACACGTAAGCTCCCACACATCTCTTCATTGTTCTACCTAAAACGGTGGCTGTTTCATCAACATTATACACGGCCATGGACGCCACATCATTGTTACCATAACAATGGCATCAAATGATGAACATTCCATAAGACACCGCAATCAATGGTAGGTATTGTATTTACCTACGTGATGTGACTGTTGAGCACAAAACCATTAATGAACCGTATTACAATGGTAATAAGAGCTAAAATTGTTACGTTCGACCAATACAGACTATTTTGAATTCCGATGACGCAAAAAGTTATGGAAAAAGTTTGCGTGTTTTATGCTGCATGTAAATAGCTGATATAAAACATTCAATAGGTACTTAGCGTTGGTAAAGTTGTATTTATAATTAGAATGGACGGGATGATCAAAAATACCGTAGAATAATGTATAACTATTTTCAACACCCTTGCTCGTAAAGTGAGCTTTATTATATCGTTCTTAGGGACATAAACCGAACTATAACACCCTTGTGCATAATAATATTATACACTAGTGCGTAATAGAATTATCCCTTCAAAGTCAAGTACCTAACAGCAAATTATATGCGAGTAATCAGAGCATTTTCAATTTAACCGGGTAATACAGATTTATAACAACAGTACCTATATGTAATCAAACAACATTAATTTGCCGCGCGCAAAAAAAAATACTTGCGTGCTATATTCCATAATTTTCGTATGTTGTTTGTATCGCATTTGTGCAATATATATATTTTTCTTCGCAAGGGTGTTTAAAAAGTGCGTATGAAACTCGTGAGCAACTTGCTTATTATACACTCGGCTTATATACGACCTCGACTACGGCTCGGGCTGCAACCAACCCACAGCCTCGTGGATAATGAGCAACTTAGCTCACTTGTATCATAATATACTGTAGTCTTACTATATTTGTATATATATATATATATATATATTGTATTTTGATTGATTATTTGGTATACAATAGTACGAGTAAATTGGATTACAAGGGGCAAAAAAATATGATTACTTCGAGTCGAGTATTTCAATATTATGCGGTGCCTGAGGTTTAATATGTTTGCAGCTAACTGATACACCCCACTTTTCATTACGCACTATGAGATGTTGTTCTGTTAAGTACAGTAATCATTTTAAACGATTTATTCAGTTTTTTAATACTCTAAAGATATTAAAATATTTAGATACATATTTCATGTTCCAAATTCAAAACTCATTACTGCCCCCCATGAAAGTGTAGTGGAGCAAAGACCTATTTTGCTCGCGCTTATCTGCGAACAGAACATTCTACAAGGGGTTCATGTGGAAAACGCCTTTTTCAAATAGGATGAAAAATATTTTCCCCAGCGCTCTTTTTTGACACCAATGACGTAGGAAGTCTTTCTATAAAACTGGACGTTTACATAAAATACATTAGACTTAATATTTTACCCTTTTTTGTTTTAACGTCCTACTCGCACTTGGCCAACTTTTTGTATTTATTGTTATAACGGTAACAGAAATACATCATCTGTGAAAATTTCAACTGTCTAGCTATCACCGTTCTTGAGATACAGCCTGGTGACAGACGGACGGACAGATGGACAGCGAAGTCTCAGTAATAGGGTTCCGTTTTTACCCTATGGTTACGGAACCCTAAAAAGGGTTCCCAAATACGTGACTTCATAATATAGATAGATAATCTTTGTCATTTTTTTTAATAATATTTACACTTTTTATAAGCTTTTTTTCGCATATTAGTGCAATGTCCACTTTTTCATTATTGCTAAACTACATAAACTCATATTACTTCATCATATTAATTCGTGCGTGAGTAGACTCAGTAGTCTACTCACGCACGAATTAATATGATTAAAATATGAACATTATTACAGCGAAGAACTAACGCATCTATTGTTTTGAAGTAATATAAGTTTTGCTTTTGTGAATGCACTTCCCTACAATATTTTCTATTCGTATTAAATCGCGCGGAAACGGGCGAGCGCAACTAAATCATATCCAGCATTGGTTGAAAACACAAAATAAAACGAAAGAGTTTTATCCCGACCAACATGTATGATGTTGGCCTTACTGAAGATATGCTAACTCAAAGCACATTTAGGTGTCCAATTTAGGCTCTTCTACGTCGGCTGCTATCTTACACTACCTACTACCTCAGTAGTTATTCATTACGATAGTCATTACGAGTACTATAAAATACGTCATTCTTGAGTCATTCCACAGTTACTATAGCAGATTTGTTGTTGCATGTTGGTAAGGTAAGTACCTATAGTAACACCACAGACTAAATAAAAATAGTTAAGATGGAGCTCTGCGAACAGCGCTGTGAGACTGATTTTTGAACACGTTACCAACCAAGTTACGTGTATGTAATTCCATTCTGGTTTTTATCTTTTGGAGACTATCACTTTCACAAATCGGCATTTTCTATGTAGGTACTTTTAAACGAAAATTATTTACTTATAAAGTTTTGCTCCACGCGCAGGCACAGTGTCTTTATACGTGCTATTGTGTGTTATTGTGTATGTAGTTATGTACACGCAGAGACATGGCTCCGTAGCTGCCTCACTTTGCTGCTCGAAGAACTCTATCGTAACTTCTTATTTGGTCTGTGAGAGGCAGGTCATTCTGCATGGCGGTAGCCCATTTTACGATTGCCCCTCTGCCTAGCACCCACTGATGTAGCACATTTGTCGTCAAATCTTCACTGCGTATTTTTGCAGATGTCCTTGAGAACAATATAAAATTTTACCATGCTCCTCCATAACTTAAAATCAGGAGAGATTGTGGTCATAGGCGAGCCTATCATTAATAAAAGTAATTTTGGTTTAAAAAAAAATTACTTCCGACACGTAACTTTGCCTCACATTTGATGATATCTTAGAAGAACCTGATCCTCATTTGTTTATTGCTAATTAAATAGAGTATATTTATGATCTCGGACTCAGCTCTTGACTTTCTGGTGTACATTAAGGTGCCGCTAGGCCCATTAAGAACATTAATTGCATCCCCGACGGAGCATTTTAATATTATTGATTAATTTTGTCATGCCCCTTCGTCCCATGTCATTATTATTTAAAAAAGGATACAGACAACTGCAAAACGTTTAAAAGAAAAATGGCGTCCGATGACTCAGGTTAATACGTACAACCAGGTCCACCCTGCAACCAATTCTACAAGTAATATTATTTGTAGGTTTCAATATTAACCTTTGAAAGGCCAGGTATAATTGGCAGGTATAATCTCATGCAAACTGGCACAACAACATTCCGTAGTGTGGGCTTACGTCATCCTCACGAATAATGCTTCAAAAGCGATAATCGGTCTGCTCGTTCCTCGGCCGACATCTAGCGTTAATTGGAAGTGATATGGAACATTGTTGGGCGACAGTTTGGAAGGCCTCTCTGAAATGTACAAAATAGAATATTAAGGTGATCGATTTACATATTATCGACTGACTTATGAACATGTCAATTGACTAGTATTTAATTAAATATTGATTTATCCTTTTTTGATATTTTTATTTATACAATAACGCATGCCCTGCGGATTATATTACAATGAATTAGGCTATTTCTGTGGCTATTTTTGGTATGGACTGCCGTGCAGCAGGTCCATGGTTCGAATCCCGCCGCGGGCTTGAGCTTCACCGCATGGTGTTAAAGCATTTTGCGAATGCCCGCCTGGCTAGCGACCACAAGTAGAAAGTCTGTCGCCAAGCACCTAACGGTGTGTTCCGGCAGCAGTCGTTGAGAGCCAGTGAAATTATAGGCACATGAGACTTAACAGCTATGTCTCAAGGTGACAGTGCAATTCGTGAGTTGTGACGAAATGCAACTGTTATAGGCAGAGGTTAGTCCACTCAACATAAGGTGGGCTTCGAGCTTGTTCCGTCGCAATAACATTGGACTGAGATTCAGCTCCTTTCTAAACTTATCCGATCGCCAAAACGTGGTATTTTATACATTATAATATAGTATAATATGCTCTAGGTCTTGGTTATATTACGAGTATATCCTTTGCTGTCTCACATTCATAGTTTATTACTGCATTGAAGTTCTGTTTTGGTAGCAATTTTATATTTTCAAGGATTTCTTACTAGTAAACGGGATATTTACGAAGACTTGGCTGTCCACCCGTCCGATCCGTTAGAGAGTATTTAGAAAAGAAGCTAGCCGGTTGTTATTTTCAAAGAATTTGTGTAAGTTTGACCGAAAAAATAATTTCTATTCATCATAGTAGATCGGCGGTGATAGTAAGTAGTCCTGTTGTGCATCGTTTGTGCAGCAAAACCTACTCATCCCGACGTGCTTTCATTTCCCTTACCAGTTTATCGAATCAGTAGCAGAAAAAAACATACGTTTTTTTATCCTTCTATTATAAAAACTCTGTAAATTAATTGCAGCACTATTCACACTGTAGTATGATTCAATGAAACAATTGCCATCTTTTGACGTATCATATACTCGCAATGAAAAGGGACTTATTCTATTTCCGACTGCATACAATAGAGTTGTTTATTTCTACGAGCTTCTGCTTTTGTTGCGTATTCGGGTCAAAGATGAAGTAGTTTCAACATTGCCATAGCTTAAGCATTAAGTACTTAGGAGGTAACTTAGGAGGTACTTTAAAATTTCAATGTATAATTGGCTATTTTTTATGTGATCTGACGAAACATCCTCAGGCACACAGATGTTAAGAGTTAACGTCTGCCAGTAACATATGCATTTTGTCAGAAGTGACGAACTTCAATGTGCCCGCTACCCTGAGAAATATAGTATTAGAGTCTTACGTGCCCTTTATTACACTTCTGGAATACACTATTAGGTGATTAGCTACAGATTTCCCATATGTGGCTGGGAGTGACTAGGTGAGGCAACGAAAACATTGTAAAAATTATAGGTTAGCCTGAACAACACTTTCGACCATCACTTACCATCAGGTGAGAGAGTAGTCAAAGACTAGCCTTTCAGCTAATAAATAAATAAAAAAGGAGGACCTCCTCCTTTTTCTCAAGTCGGTTATAAAGACGAGTTTAAGGTACTTTGCGTCCTAATGTTTGTAAACCCCAAAACAAGCCTTATCCAAGGCCGTGTAAGATAGCAATAAATAGAGAACATAGATTATTGTAGCAAGCCTTAAACCTCAAATGGATTATCAACGAGCCTGAGTCGCATGACCGCATCACAGCCGGTGTGTATTTTTAGACCGTGACTCACTGAGCTATCATGAATGGCATTTCATTGCAATGAGTTGTAAAAAAACGATAGTAGCCGCGTTATTATCAACCGTTTGCTCGGTGCAAGCAAAGAAGCATGATCTACGTTACTGGTAAAAAAAAAGTTATATACATTTTTACATATCCATGTATGATGGATACACTATTGATGCTGCAAGTGTGTCTCTTTCATAATAATTGTACATAGAATAGTAGAATAAATGCTGTGGAAATGAGAGCAAGGAATAGTGTGATAAGGGAACGATGCGGCGTGAATGAGGATGTGGTGACAAAATTCGTGAAAGGTATGTTAAGATGGTTTGGACATGTGAAGAGAATGAATGAAATGATAATAAACAGGTATGCATGGGACAAGTGAACAAAAGTCTTGGAAGGTGAAGACATAGCCGAACGTTCTGAAATCAGATTGAAGACGTTCTGAAAAAATGCCAGATGTACCCTAAACCGACGATTTTTTAGAGTAATCAATTTGTTTATACTACATTTCAAATTTTACAGCCACAAGATAGCCTTGCTAGTTGCCTATATATTTTTGCCCGTAACTCAGAGAGCGCAATACATATAATTCATTTCCGTAGTTAACTTTTCCACATTCGCAGCTCAAACTACTTGACCGCTTACACAATCTAGGTCACGTTTTACAAGCTGGCATTTTCTGGATGACGGACAGAACGAGCCAGTCATCCAAAATTGGTAAACGAACAGAAAATAACATTATTATTTAATAATCAAATGTACCTCAAAACGAAAAAAATAAACTTTTACAAAAAATAAACTGACGTCAACACTCAGAAGTGTGAAAAACTTGTTGAAGTCGGTACCATGATAGTTGAAAAGTATCTATTATCATAGTAATGTGGCACCGACTTCGACAAGTTTTTTTTTATGCTTATGGTTATGGTTAGCCTTTGACCACTATCTCACCTGATGGTAAGTGATGATGTAGTCGCAGGTGTTGTTCAGGCTAACTTATAATTACTAGCTCTCAAGGACAGCTGCTGGAACACACCGTTAGGAGCTTGGTGACAGATTTTCTACTTGAGAGTGGTAGCTAGGCAAGCGGGCATTCGCAAAATGCCCTACCACCATCCAAAATAAAAATAAAAGAGTTATTTCATCCATTTGATTGTACAAGTCGGTTCCATTTTGGGTTAAGAAAATCACCCTCTTTAGTGACTCTTGCTACTTATGGGATCAATTGTCCTTCACTGTCAATGACTATATCATTAAGATAAAAAAACACTTCTCAGTTATTGTTGTGGAACCACAGGATCAAAACGATCAGAAGGATCTCTTCGTAAAGACGTTTAAATAAATAAGCAACTCTGCTACGACGCAATAAAGAGCAATTCAGATCGCACTCCGATGATACCTAACATTTATATTCACCTACAAGGCACCTCTCTTTCTATCGCGTAGTCCAAATCTCTTCTTACGCGGTTCGTGGGTCAGGGTTGTGAATTGTGGTCTTTTGCTCAAGCATTACGTACAGCTATGAACGGACTTATAATTCAATTAGACTTAGTATTAGCAGAAATTTTACTGTGAGATATACGAGTACATGGGAATGTACTCGTATATCTAAAATGCATATTAAATGTTTGTTTGAACTGTTTTATTATTATCTGGATTGACTTTTTATTTATTGATAGCTTTGAACATTATATTGGCATCTGATGGTAAGTGTTGTTGTTCAGGCTTATCTAGAATTACCTACTGGCTCTCAAGGACAGCTGCCGGACCACATCATTAGGTGCTTGTCCCCATCGAAACACAACTGACACTACTATACTACTAGGCATATATGGGAAGATGAGTATAGTAACAAAAGTTTGCATTAGAGCGTACATTTCCTTACCTTTCGATGTCTTTAGAAGTGAGAAAAACGTGAGATTTGGATGTTTGTTGTTATTTATGCAGATACACGCAATAGATCGATCGAGACGATCTTACCCTCATTTCAACTTGACTACTAGCTTTTTTCTTCTGTGATACGAGGCACGTAAACAGATTACTAATACGAAACGCTGCGCGTTGAAGCGAGAACATATAATAATACTACTATTCCGGGTGGAGCGCGGCAAGCGGCAACCCTCTGTTGAGTTTGCCCGTCTAGACGAATACGCTGATGTACTTGTAGCTTTATACCTATAGTGCGGAGTGCGCCAGAACTGGTGTAACTCAAAAACGGCTTGACCGATTTATGTACCAACTTTCAAAAAAATTATCACTTAATCGGTTCAGACAGTCGAAAGTTCTGAGAAATCAAATATAAAAAAAACAACAGTCGAATTGAGATCCTTCTCCTTTTTTGAAGTCGGTTGAAAAACTACGGTGCTTTGGTTACCAGTTGCCTCTTTAGCAAGTGTTCCACTAGCTGAGTAGTACAACTGCAGGATTAGATGTATTATTTGATGCAGTAGTTTGTTAAAAGTAAGTCTTGTTAATGTCTTGGAGTGAGGAGCGCAGTGTCCGCAGAATGGTAACACTGCATCTGCAAAGGAAATGGAGACTGTAACCAACACCTGCGTCTAAAACCATTAAGGAAAACAAACGTCGTTATTTCAAGCTAATATTAGTACCTACTCAGTTTCATACCATGACAGTCAATGTTATGATTCATGAAACAATAATGTTCGTAAAGTGATATCTCTTTCACACAAATGACTTCATTCAATGCGTGCAGCTCCTTTCACGTTGAAGTTATTTTTTTATATAGGTTTTTTTTATGCCTGATAGGTTAGCCTTTGACCACTATCTCACCTGATGGCAAGTGATGATGTGGTCTAAGATGTTGTTCAGGCTAACTTAGATTTACTGGATCTCAAGGACAGCTGCCGCAACACACCGTTAGGTGCTTGGCGACAGATTTTCTACTTGAGGGTGCTAGCTATCCAGGCGGGCATTCGCAAAATGCCCTACCACCATGCATAGTTCTAGTTTAAACTGTGTTTTAGTCATCAGCGCCTTTCGACTGGAAATGACCTATCTCACGTACATATACACCTACATATCTCGTATATATAGAGTATATATATATATCTCGTACATAATCTTAAATTTGTATGTTCAGTTTGATTTTATATAAACACTACATTTCAGGCCGTGCGCCCGCGCGTATGTCTGTTTCCACGCAAAACCTCTTTTTGCGCAGTTGGATGAAAACTATCTTATTTCCTTCCCCTGGTCTTTTTTTAGGGTTCCCCAAAGGGTAAAAACGGGACCCTATTACTGAGACTTCACTGTCTCAAGAACGGTGACAGCTAAACGGTTGACATTTTCACAGATGATGTATTTCTGCCGCTATAACAACAAATACAAAAAGTTGGCCAATTGCGAGTCGGGCTCGCGCACGTTAAAACAAAAAAGGTTAAAATATGATGTCTGTTGTTGTATAGCTAATGGTACGGAACCCTTCATGCGCTAGTCTGACTCGCACTTGGCCGATATTTTTATTCGATAGGTATGCATTTGACAACTCTTTTTCGTCTAAGATGGAGCACGCTTACCTAAAAGAAACCTATACACACTCGATTTGAAGACAAGGTCTCAAACTATTTTCAGACCAAATTCCATCCAAATCGATCCAGCAGTTGTTAAGATTATTCGTTGCATACAAAAAAACAAATCTTTCTATTTATAATATGTATTCGTGTAACTAAGTAATTACTTACAGATTCTTAAATAATATTGCGCATTGGGAGGAGTTAATGATGAATGTGTGTGTTGTGAAAATGTTATGAGGGTGTGTGTGTTGTTGTGTAATAAACGGTCGCGGTTCTTATTTAGATTGTATTTTTACGTTAGTGTGTGTAATCAATTTTAAAACACTTTTTTAATTTTGAAGAATATACTTTCACATAGGTTCTACAGAAATTTCATGGAATTGGGTTTTTGAATGAAACAAAATTGTGTAGATATATTTTACTTTTCAATGGTCGAAGTTGTTTTTTTTTAATAATTATTCTTGTTTTGAAGTTCACTTTAAAATTAAAATTTTAAACTATGCACTTATATGGAAATGAATAACGTTTAAAATCAGTTCTATATTAATTTACATTAATTTGAAAGCCAAGTCACATGCAGTTTTTTATGAACAAAATGGTCTTGCCCTAGATTGTAGCCCACAAAACAACCCACTCGCGCATTATGTGAACTACTTACATATTTTCCTTTTCATTTTCGTAAAGTAAGATTGCCATTTCATTTCATGAGCAACTTCCTAGAAAATGTTGAGTTTTGACCGGAATACTTGGCTATGCTAGCATTTCATTACACTGCAGTGAAGTATAATACATGAAAGGAAAACAAGATTTCTTCAACTTAGGTGAGTTTTTATGAATTTAATAACCGCATTGTGAAAAAAATAGAGGAAATATTACTCTCTGACGCTTATTAGCAGTCGTTGAAAAGAGAAATGGTTATTTTAGGAACACTGCTAAACGATTTGGAACAATAGACGATGGATGAACTAGTTTTATCAGTCGATTAGAGCACCAGTCAATGGTTTGAGAGTGGCATGGTATTGTTAGGTTAGTGTTTCCGTAGCTCTTTCTATGAATACTTAGTTTCGTCACAGGAATAAAGAATGGTTCACATTGAAAGCTTCACTTCTACACGCGCAACTATGTGTGCGTAACTAGTCACTTTACAAGACGTGCGAAGGTTGCGCTCGGGAGCAGAACCGGTTTGAACCAGCTTGGTAAGCGGACCAAGGTACGAAAGCTTTCATTCTGTTCCTTGTTTTATTCATGTGCTTTCGTCGTACTTTCTAAACCAAGTATTCAAACTCAGTGATCTTTCGCACACATATCACTGAGCATGATTTTTTTGCTTCTAATTTTCCAGTTTTACTTAAAATTGTATATATTCAATTATTCGAAAAATCTATTTCCTTTGGGAAATTTTATTTGCACATTAAGAGATGAAATAAATTGTAATCCGAAAAACAAATCAGAAGCATTCTAACATTGTAATTTTTGCATTAGAAGAAAGGCTAAAAAGAAAAAAGAAGAAAGGAAAAAATCTGAAGCGCTCGTAGCGAAGTTTACTTAGCCGTTCTTAATCGATCAGCTAATTTAAGTAACGTCTGCCGTGGTCAGGAGTTGGATGGGTGACCGCTGGTGTCATTACTAATGAGCGCTTCCGTGCTTCGGAGGGCACGTTAAGCCGTCGGTCCCGGTTGTTGTCTTAGGATGATAGTCGTTATAGCATGGTGGTAGGGCATTTTGCGAATGCCCGCCTGGCTAGCTAACACCCTCAAGTAGAAAATCTGTCGCCAAGCACCTAACGGTGTGTTCCGGCAGCTGTCCTTGAGAGCCAGTGATTCTAGGCTAGCCTGAACACCATCTCCGACCACATCATCACTTACCATCAGGTGAGATAGTGGTCAAAGGCTAACCTATAAACCAATAAAAAAAAAAATAAGGATTTTAAACTGGACTCTTATATGTAATAATAACTGTCTCATATTTCTATATGCCTCGAAGGAAATACATATATATATATTTATGCCTGTTAGGTTATCCTTTGACCACTATTACACCTGATGGTAAGTGATGATGTAGCCAAAGAGATTCTTCAGGCTAACCTAGAGTAGAGAACCGGGACCGAGGGATTAACGTGCCCTCCGAAGCACGGAAGCGTTCAGTAGTAATGTCACCCGCAGTCACCCATCCAAGTCATGACCGAGGCGGACGTTGCTTAACTTTGTTGATCGGTTCAGAACGGCTAAGCAAACTTCACTACGAGCGCTTCAAATAAATATATATGCAATACTTCACCACTTTGAGCACTTGGTTTTTAAAATCACGAAACATTGTTTATATATGGCAAGCGGTGCAGAGAATTTGAAGGAGCGTCTAAGAATTAAACGATGGTTTTATACAGAAACATCTGTAGGTGAACTCGGGTCATAGTTATATAGTAGTCTTTGTTTAATAGCTAGGCACTTCTGACGAGTCGTGAGCTACAGGGCATTGAACGACCTAGACCTATTTAAGTTACTATATCTGACTGTATATGTATATTGGCTGAAACCGAGAGTGGAGTTGAAGGTAGAAAGGGTGACAGACGACGACGTCGAGACTTTGAACTTTAATCGGGAGGTAAACGGGGGTCGTCTACTCATAAACGGTGTTGTTCGTTAGCTAGTTAGTTTATACGGGTTCTACGAAGTTTCAGTATCTTGTTTGAGCAGCCTAGTAAATAACGTAATATTAGTTAACTACTTCTATATATGTATGTTACTATAAGAGTAATCATCGTTAACGGTCTTATTGTCCACTATTGACTTAAATTTCCACCCACTCAAGGGTTTTCATTCTCCTAGCTTGACAGGCTTATATGAGAGATCGCAATGTAAGATGACAGATCTTCAGAAAGCGCTCCTGCCCATATTCTTTTATTTCCGTCCGTCTTCTTTTACAACCCCCAGAGAAGGTTATGGTGAGGGGGGGTTATATATTACGGCATCTCATAGGGGTATGAGTAATATTATAAATAATAGTGAATCGTCTTCATCCTGCTCTTATCCCGAATATGTGATGTGGGGTTAATATAATATCGTTTTTTGTAACAACGCAAAATAGTTTTCTTGGCTCTGATTTTATGGCCGTATTCCAGTTCGACATCAAACATTTTTGGAAATGCTGTTGTTAGAAGTATAGACAATACTTTTAAATACATGAAAAGACCCAGTTGTATGCCTAAAGTGCAGCAACACTGCCTTGAAGAGAGAAGTGGCATGTTGCACATTTTACATATTCTTTTTGTTAGATTAACTACATATTGTCAATATATTATGAGAAGAAAGGAACAAACATTTTTTAACAAAAAATGGAACCGACTTCAACACCCAAAAGTGTGAAATAACTTGTTGAAGTCGGCACCATGATGGTTCAAATGTACCTATCACAATATTGTGCGCATGGTACCGACTTCGGCTAGTTATTTCACACTTTTGGGTGTTGAAGTCGGTTCCATTTTTTTGCAAAAAAACATTCTTTAAATCTTTTTAGTGACCCTTGCTGCTTACGGTATCGATTGTCATTCATTCTCAACGCCTTTTATCATCAAGATAGGTACATATATTTCAGTTATTAGAGTGTTACTCAAAAACGGCTTGACCGATTTTGATGAAATTTGGGACCAAACAACAAGCATTTCAAACAAAAAAAGAATTTTTAAAATCGTTTCACTCAGTCAAGAGATCTGAGGTAACAAACATAAAAAAACAGACTAATTGAGAACCTCCTCCTTTTTTGGAAGTTACAGTGCTGAGGTTGTGAAAATACAAAAAAAATATTGCAATTACATTTGTACAGGGTACAGTGTTCAATATAACCTTTGAATCTGACGTCTCTCATTTTTATCCTTATTTAGCTAACTACGCAAAGAGTAAAACTCTTGCGTGCCTATTAAAATAATATAATTTCCTGTACCTTTATTACGTTACCAAGTATCTTTTGGAACTCGCTAAATAATTATTCTATACTAAAACGTATTTTGACCATTTACCGTGCTTACATAGTGTAACTATTTACATATTCATATAGGCGATTTGTATATTAGCAAAGTGCACGTTTCTTTAGAATACGAAAAATATTTACATGATAGATATACTCAGATTAAAAAACATTATTAAATATCCCACAATAACCGTCGCAATTCATGTCACTTGCTTTTAAACAATCCACAGCGAATATCCTTGGCGTCTTACACGAGTTGGCCTACTTGAACTATTATTGTGTACAGAATAGTCTATACAGTAACTTCTAACTGACCTAAATGTGTCTAGCCTAAGTGTAGAAAAAAATCCATTATTTCTGATAATAAAATAGGAGATAAGCTGGTTGAAAGGGATAGAAGGAGTTGACGTGTGGAACGGACTTGTATTAAATTCCAAGAATTCTCTCTTCGGGCTGAATAGCCTTTGTATCACTTGTTATTGGGCAAAAGCCTTGTTCTTTTGTGAATCTAAATATTTTTGTCTTGTTCACGTATCGATATTTTTGTTGGAGATACACTTTTATGGTTTTTAGGGTTCCAAACGTCCCGTTTACAAAAAACGGGACCCTATTACTGAGACTTCGTTGTCCGTCCTTCCGTCTGTCACGATGGCTGTATCTCAATAACGGTGATAGCTAGACAGTTGACATTTTCACAGATGATTTATTTCTACTACCGCTGTAAAAACATATAGGTACTAAAAATAAAATAAAATAATTATTTTAGGGGGGCTCCGATACAACAAACATGATTTTTTACCGTTTCTTGCTCGATACTAATAACGGTGACAGGTAGACGTTTTAACTATTCACAGAATATTTAGTTTTATGTTCTCTTTAAATATAATTGATGAGTAGTTCGCCCCGAACTGGACCTCGCGACATCTCGACAAGCAACTCTTACATGTAAAAATTAGAGATGATAAGACAGACTATACAAAAGTTACTGTTTAATGTGAATACAATAATTATGATTTCTTAACATTGGAAATACAAACATTGGCGTTTCAGTATATCTCAAATATATATACACAATAAAATATTATTTAATATAATTTTAATCATCATTGTATTTTTTTTATTATCTTGATCTTAGTTTTGATAAGTTTTTTATTTTTATTGTTGTATAGGCTGTAGGTACATCTTAGCGCAATGTCCAGATTATAATAGAATAGAATAAAATTTATTGCCAGTAAAACACAATTTACAGGAAATAAATAAAAAATGGAATACAACTATCTAATGTAATTGGCAATAGGGGTAGGCTCAGCACTGTACCTACTGCGTGAGCCGGATGGTTCACGCAGGGCTGGTTTTCGGCAAAACTCCTTTGCTCGAGTTTTTAATCGAGTAAAAGTTTAGTTTTACAGGTACAAACATAATACATACATATAAAATTAAAGTTATCAATGTAACACTCTTACATATAATAATTCTTAATGTGTTTTTCACTAGGTCAGGTCTTAGTGTGTTTCACTAGGCTAGGTCTATACCGCTATAAACGTTGACCAAATTATTTACTACCAACAATTGAGAATTAGTAAACAATTTGCTAGTAAATATATGGCTAATTATTGTTTAAACAGTCGATGATTTATCTAGTTAAACATAAGTTGGTTAAGTCAAGAACTGTAGTTAATTGTACATTGAAGTATATATCAACGGAAAGTAAACTGCAGTCCCTGACTTAGGAAACTAGATTGGAAATTAACCTGAACGAGAAGGCTAAACGCGTTGCTGTAAGAGAGCGCTAGCGATGCGAGTGTCCCGTGTGGTCTCTTTTTTTTGGCAGTGTATAATTATAATTAATAAATGTAAAATTATACATTTTACATTATGACCGAAACTTTTTTTTGAAGCAGTGATGGCTCAGTGGCATTCAAGAAGCAGGTCCATGGTTTGAATCCCACCGCGGGCTTGAGCTTCACAGCATGGTGGAAGGGTATTTTGTGACGGCTCGCCTGGCTAGCGACCACCCTCAAGTAGAAAATCTATCGCCCAGCATCAAAATGTTTCCAATTTTCCAATTCCGGCAGCAGTCCTTGAGAGCCAGTGAAATTACAGGCTCATGAGACTTAATATCTATTTCTCAATGTGACGGGCGCAGTGCAATTCGTGACCGGAAATAAAATGCATCTGTTATAGGCAGAGGTTAGTCCGCTTAACATTAGGTGAACACACACAAGAACATAAAAAAAATACTAGTTACAGAGAAACACATGTATTTATTCTCACAACGATTTATTCCGTTGACACGAGATGAACATATTATTAACAGTTAATTCGGAAGCATGCGGTCTGTGAAAATGAAAATACAATTTTCCAGTCCCGGGACAAATTGACAGATTAAACGATGCTTTATCCTTGATTCCCTTTAAAGTTTAAAGAGTAAAGCACACCTTAGTGTGAGGTTTTAACAGTCGAAGGCGTTTTGTTTTTGAGGCGCTCGTAGCGAAGTTTGCTTAACCATTCTGAATCGATCAGCAAAGTTAAGCAACGTCCGCCGCGGTCATGAGTTGGATGGGTGACCGCTGGTGATATTACTACTGAGCGCTTCCGTGCTTCGGAGGGCACGTTAAACCGTCGGTCCCGGTTGTTGTCTTAGGATGGCAGTTGTTACAGCATGGTGGTAGGGCACTTTGCAAATGCCCGGCTGGCTAGCTACCACCCTCAAGTTGAAAATTGTAATTCTAGGTTAGCCTGAACAATATCTTCGACCACATCATCACTTACCATCAGGTGAGATAGTGGTCAAAGGCTAACCTATATATTTTGAAGCTTCTGTAACAGCCTGATCGTCCACTGCTGAACACAGTCTATCTACTTTAGTATTTGCCATAATCCCCACGCTTGGCAGGCGTCTTAGGGATCGCAGTGTAAGTTGGCAGTTCTATAGAAGGCACCTACCAGTATTTTTCCCTTAGTCGCCTCTTACGACACCCACGGGATTATATGGGGAGGTGCAATTCTGACCCGGCACCCCACGGGACCATTTTTTAGAGGCTTACCTTAGATGTAATTTGACAATATTTGAACTGAATAATTTGGTTACATTTATTTATAATCACATACAGTATTTGGAAAACTATGATTATTTCGAAAGAATTGGTTTAAAATTTGCGACAGAAAAACGAAATCAAACATAAAGAGGTTTTAGGGTTCCATATCGAGGTAACAGACCCTAAAAGGGTTAAATTAAGTAAAATGGTTATAATAAGACTAGAAAATAAACTGCACTTGTTTTGTTATAAAAAAAATATCTGTTTGTCTCTAGTAGTTCTTATTTTAGTTTCTAGATCTAATTTAATTTTAGGTCCTAATGAATACATTCTGATCCTATTTTTAGTATCTACTCTTAGACTCCTTACTTATTGGACAAATAGTTTACCACTTGAAATTGACATTATTTTAGCGTTGCTAATAAAATAAAGTCTTTAAAATGTTTCCAAATGTAACACGAAAAAATCCGGGGTTGATTCAAACAGTTTCACCACAAGAAATAACCTAATCATTTACGTATGAATATTAAACGATGTAAAACGTGACGGATATCTATTGAGATTTACTTTTAGTGCTTGTTTACGTTAACTCACGGGCGCGCTGGCCTTTCAGTCGCGGATTGCAAGTAAAGCTTGGCATCAGTTTAGTCAGCGTCCTTTATCGCGATGAAACTGATGTCCGATTGATAGAATGTGGAAGAATATGATACGGTCAGTTAGATTGACCATCATTCCAAACAAGAAATCACTATAGATAACACGCATTATGGATTTTGATGAATTATATGATTTTAACTAAAAACCAGCCATTTCGTGCTAAAACCCCATTTATAGCTTCAGTTAAATATGAGATGCATTTGGCTCGGGCTGTTAAACGTTTCGGCTAAAATTATAAGTGCATAAAGTTCTATTTGTACTATCCACGGTTGTACTCTACTCAATAAAATCTAGAAGATGACATTTCACGTGTTTTTTTGGGCTACTATTTTATATGTTGGGGACTTCTGAAAAATATTTTATTTAAATTTCTGGTTAAATATTCGGTTTTGGGCAACATACTACTCAAAATTTTTCAATATCACGTTTGTAACAAATTCCCTTTATGTTCTCGAGAAGTGTGACTTATGGACTTATGGAGAGATGGATGAACAGACTACAGACCAGGGCTCCGCTTCTCTCTATGATTACGGAATCCTGAAAGCATGTGTTGCTATATTATAGTTTTGCAAGCTGTGGTATAAAAAGTGGCTATTAAGAGATAATTTTCCAGGAGGTCGAGAGGGTAGCGAGGGAATCGGTGAGAACTAACACACGTTCCTTCATGAATCAGTGTGGTATGGATTGACAAAAATGATGTAAATCTAAGTGCGATTCAGCAACCATCAATCAGTCAGCATAATACACGATCAATCTGAAGTCAACTTGTCATCAGTCATGGACATAGCCGATACCAGACTTTAACTGTGTAACCCCCGCCTTAGTTTAAGTAAATTTGGTTTGAAAATATTGATGTTGGATAAACTAATATTGATCTTATATAGCTTTTAATGTTAAACCTAGTTCTGAGAACATCCAGGCTTAGTAAACAATACTTAAGATGTTCTGTTCCAAGCATAAGTGGAAAGAAATTGGTACATAGTACTTGAGTTTGCATACCTTTGCAAGAGAAAAAAAAACACTAGATCTCGTGTATCATCGAGCTCAAAGTAAATCTTACTCATCATATAAATAATTTGTTCAAAAATCCTTATATGCTGGTAGTACTGAATTTGAATCCCTAGTAAGCCAAGGGTTTTCTAATGGAATGAACCACGAGTGTAGTGAGTGATTCTAAGTAAGAATCCTGAGTGTATTGCACGAGATGTGTTCTCGTTCATAGTTTTTTTCACATCAGCAGTGGGAATATAGAAGTTGTGGTAGGCTTTCTGATGCCTATTCCTTACGTGAATTTTCAGTAAAGAATTTCAGTTCAGCATTCTTACTTGTTGGTTTTACTTCTCTTCTCCCATTGTTGTCTTCGTCACTAAACTCACTCTTTTTACAATTATTTTGTATGGAATGGTTTCAACTATAACCATAAATCCCGCTACTTTTTTAAAGGTGCGTTTTGAAACTACAACCCTGTATTCTGTTTATATAATGAAGATTAGTAGAAATATTAATAATATTACGTTAATTTCTGGTCAATTTTAATATTTCATTGAATAATGTTTCGTTGATTAAATAAAAATAATATTGTAATTACTATTTATTCAAGTATACAAAATTTTCGTTGAAAACTTTGTATACTTAAAATCACTTCACTGTCGCAGCAAAACGCGTTTTTCTCACTGCTTTGTAGAAGCAAAACCTGAATGTTGAGGTTTCTTAGGGAAAATTCTATTTTAAAATTACAAATTTAATTTGTGTAGTTAATGGTATGACCAGAAAGTTTCGGAAACATGAAATATAAAGTTTTTGCGAACATATTGTAATACTTAATAAGGCCAATATTATTTAAGAAATATGTACGCCAAATATATAACTAAGAAATCTTATGAAAGAATCATTTCAAATGGATTCCACTAACTGCAATTATTCTAAGCAATGACGATAAGAGAATCGAAAGTGTTAGGAGTGAAATTTATTTACATGAAAAATGTAAGGGCCATAAACAGGGCCGTAACAAAATCGTTTGTTACGGCCCTGTTTATGGCTATTTATTTCCAGGTAAAACGCATGTGATAATGCTAGTAAATTTAAGGCTAAGTAATAATTTAGTTAATGACGTAGGTAATATCGTTTGTTTGTTATTTCACGCTGATAAAAGGTCCTCGTCCTCGTTTACAAGAAATGTAAATGAATGTTATTTATATCTCGTCAGAATGCCATACATTCAGGCAAGAGCTCCGTAGCGAAGTGTTATATCTGTACCATTTCATGTAAATAGCAACTCTCGTAACTACTACCTACATAAACATATCCGTCCTCGACTATTATCATTGACAAAAATATATACAACTCTTACTGAGAGTCTTCTAAATTTAAATTAAATGTGAGCGGCGCGTTTGGAATAACATTGTGGGATATTTCACCCTTATTAATGATAGCCATTACATTATACATTTATGCTTAATTACAGCGGTGGTAATCAATTTCCGCGAAACACGAGCAATTACCGATACCTATCGAGTGAACCCAATTTTCATTTCACCTATGGTATATTATATATCCTCAGTCATAGTATCCTGGGCCGCTACTACAATTCAACGAAGTTTAGTTTTTTGTGTTACGAGTGACACTTTAGACAACGAAAATTGAATTTGCGGTACGAAGTTCGTTGTTTCGTATAATCTATGGTCAGATCGCATCGTTCATCACAAATCGTGCCCACTAGGGAATCTCCCATACTACTCTGAGAACGCTATTATGCGCCAATCAATTTTAAGTCTTAATGGAGGGATATTAAAGATAATTTTCACATGGTAAGAGTGAGAGTCTTATGTAGTTATGGATCAGCGAGAGGTGTCGCTACTGTTCTAGAAGTTAGATACTCGTATTTACAATTAACGTTAATTTCTTTGTTGCCCATAGGTATTTATATCCTCATTAGTATATATGTTCTTTGTGCATATTTAGAACTCAACTTTGACAACTTACCTATAAATAAGTTATAATTTCATATTTTGAAAATGTACAAACCATACGAATCCAATTTAAAAAATATCTTATTCAGAATCTACACAGGCAAATGCTTGCTAGTTTATGCTACGAACGAAGTTCAACAAAAGTGAACCAATACGTGTTTTGCGGATACCTTTCTTTCGGACCCGAAGTTCGAAACTTCGAAGAATTAGAGTAGGGACCCTGGTTCCAAAACGGCCGTGTTGTGACGTCATCTGATAATGTCCGTTCGACCGGTAACCGCCGCGCCTGTCCAGGCTAACGTCCTAAATCCGGTGAACCGCGAGTGTTTACGTGCAATACGAAGTTATGCAAATTCTGCTGTGAAATTGTTGGACAAATATTCGTCGTAGATTTTGACAAATAAATGTTTGGTTTACCTTTTCAATTTGATATAGGTTTCTTTTATAGTGAAATTTAATATGATTTTTACTTTGTAATATGACTTTTTTTAGTAAATTTAAGCTATTAGATAAGTACTGATAATCTGCAGGCAGGATCCGCTCACTGAAGGTTTCGCTCGTGGATTTGATGTGTCGTGTTTTACAATATTTTTTTTCATTGTTTAGGTATGTACCTACATCACAAGAGTATTTTGCTTCATACATGTTGTTACAGATGGATCGATCACTGCTGAACACAGCCTCCCCTACTAAGGGGGTATTTGCCATAATCCCACGCTTGGCAGGCGTCTTGGGGATCGCAGTGTAAGTTGGCAGTCCTTAAGAAGGCCTTTCTGCCCACCTTCCAGTATTTTTTCCCTCACGACACCCACGGGATGATATGGGCAGGTGCAACTCTAACCCGACACTCCGCGGGGCTATGGACCATGTTATTGTTTCTCAGTATTTCTTATATTTGTAAGTCTGCTATTCTAAGCAGTATAAAATTGATATGGTGTAATTTTATACTCCATGTTATTAGTTTGAAGTTACTCAAATTATGGATTTATTATTATTCATATAATCCCTATGCTTGGCAGGCATCTTGGGGTTGTAAACGTCTTGGATCGCAGTATGATATGACAGGTCTTAAAAAGGCACTGCTATCCCACCTTCTGATATCTTACTATTTATAGCCTCTAATGACTCCCACAGGAAGATATGATGAGATCTAATTTTAGCGCGTAACCCTATAGGGAATTCTATTATATATTCCCCATAGGTAAGTATAATGGTTTTCATGCAGTGTTATTGAAAATGGCCAGGAAGGCAAACACAACAATGAAACAATTATAGAATCGCAAACACACGGGAGTTCGAATAATAGTGTCCATTTCCCTTTCAATCTAGGACTCGGATACAAACTCAGGAGCAAACCACCCGTATAGTAGATACTATGGTTCGAATGTCGTTTGTAAATGCGGCCAAACTCGTTACCCCTGAAAGCGCAACACGGGCCCAATTACAGGCGGCAAACACACGGGAGCTACAACGATTGCCTCGATTTCCTTTCAATCAGAACTAAGGCGAGTCGAGCTACCATCAATGATGATTGTAGATTGGATGCTATCTCCAAGGGTAGCTCCAAGGACTTGATTTGTACATTGGCAGTATACATTTTAGCTAATTGTCAGAAGGTATTTGAAATAGTAAAACACGATCTGCTTTGACGGAATTTTTAAGCAAATAAATTTTTTGAACTTTTACGCATGATTTAACATTTTCAGGAGTTTCGCTCTAAGATACAATAATACATGATATATTTATATTATTTCTAGCGGCCCACCCCGCATTCAATCGGGTACTGTAATAAAATAAAATAAAAATATTGCTTATATTGATAAGGGATAATGTAAGATTCTATTGGTGAATTTTTTTTCGAATCTTTCCAGTATTTTCAGAGCCACAATTCAAACAAAATTGAAATCTTTCCTCCTCATAATATTAATTTACATAATTGAATATAGAATATTTCAAAATTGATAAATTTAAGAGGCTTAGCGGTGGTTTATTTTATCTAGAACTGTAAACGTTCCGACCGATGGAGTTAATAGTTTATTATATACTAGCTGTACCCGCGACTTCGTTCGCGATTGCCGTACCTGCACACTAATTATTCACATTTGTGCACTGTTTATCTCATATTAAGCAACACTGTGGTCTGCGGTGAAGCACTCTTATAGTAAACCATAGCTCAGAATGCAGCTTTCTACTTTGGATTTCAAAACTCCGGGGTTGTATTTTCCAGAAGACAGTAGTTAAGTAACTCAGAGAGTTCTTTCCCGGTTCGCACAATAAATGTTGAAGCAAAGTACCTTGTGCGTTTCTTTAGAATTTCGATTTTAAAACGGCGGTTTGTTTGAAGGTAGATCGTTTTTTTTTTATTTCTCATTCTCGGAAAGTAGTGTTTGTTTGATCTGAGTAGCGGGTGGGAGACGCTCTTTCCCACCTAAGGCCGGGAAAAACATTGATGTAAACAAAGTTATATGTCTAAGATTTTTCGTTGTAAAATATTCTGTTGTTGTAAAACAATTAATAACAACTATGTTTGGCAGGGTAGTAACTAAATATAAGGTAAAAAGTGTAGGTTAAAAATAAATTCAAACTTTCCCTAAATTTCATTGTTCTAACTCCTAGTGTATCTTTGTATCTTCTACTCATGTTTATTATTTTTAGTAAATATTTAGAAAAACTACTATTTTTTTACCCTCCTCATATTTTAAATGAAAAGTAGAGTGTTTAACACAGATGTAAGTCATCGATTCCTGGACTATAGCCGCATTAATTTTAAAAATATACTGCTCATGTTATTGAAATCAAAATAAATAATATAAAAAAAACATACTATATTTATATCGTTATTCCTTATATTAGTAGTGAAAAGCAGAGAGATTCTTATTCGGGCTATAGCCGCCCGAAAATATTCCAATCAAAATGTTACGTAAAATTTCACAAATAGTTCAAACCTCTCAATAAATTTTTAGTAAGTATGTTATTTTATCAATGAATAATTTTAGAAAAGCTACTTTATTTACTTTCTTTAAATTCGATATGAAAAGTAGAGAGCTGACCGCGGGTGAAAGTTACCAATTCCTTTCGACCCTTGTATAACCGTCTACTAAAGTTGTGCACTTCCAACTTTAAACGGATTAAACCACGTATATTTATCATTATTTTTGTCCCGACAGTCACCCCGTCACCACGATCACTACAAAGTGTTTGAAACGTCGGGACAAAAATAATGATAAATATACGCGATTTATACCGTTTAAAGTTGTTTAATTACTAAGTGTAACAATCGCGAAAACCTAAGACAAGATTGTGCACTTTCATTGCGCAGTCTCCGAAATGTATCCGTCAAAAGAAAGATATGTAGTTTAAAAAACTGATTGTGGTAAATGTACCACATTTTAGAGTTTTATCGTAGCAAGCTTGCAAAACTAAATAAGGGTGCCGTGCTGCCCGTGGGGCGCCGGGCTGCCCGTGGGATGCCGGTCTGTCCGTGGGGTGTCGGGCTTCCCGTGGGGTTCCGGGCTGCCTGTGGGCTTAAGATGAGCCGTACGTTCGAGGGTTTCGCAACATTCCGCGGTCCAAGTTATTTAAAACGAAATATTTAGTTTGTGATATCTGTAATTTCTGAACTGCAAAACTGAGGACTTTGAAATATTTACGGGAAAATAATTCAATAACCACTATTGTAACAAAAACGAATGATTGAAATCGGACTACGCGTTAATAAATTACAATTAAATGTACATTATGACTTTCATCCCCTTTCCCAAGAGAACCGTACTGAATTTCGGGATAAAAGTATCGTATGTCCTTCTTCGTAGTATGAACTCGAATCGTGCTAAGTTTCATTCAAATCCATTCAGTAGTTTTGGAGTGATGCGAGGCCGGGATACAGACAGACAGCCAGAAAAAAAAAAAACAGTTTTTGCATCAGTATCAGCTTCAGATTGCTCTCAAAACATATTTTCAAAATATCTGTAATGTACAGAATTGGACCTGTTACAGTTTTATTATAAGTATAAATAGATAAATTTAAGCGTCTTACCCTTTGCGCTTCCCTACCCGCCTTCTGCAACCTGTTATAGGTATAGATTAGACTGATTAGAGCATTGCGTGTTATGAAAAATATACGTAGGGAAGTTGTGCTTATCGTAATAAAAAAAACTGTGTTTTATCGTTTGAAAAATCAGTCTTTTGGAGAGGTCCGACTACAGACCTATCTATTATACCTATACGATAAAGTGCAAACGCCAGCTTAAGATGAGCCGTACGTTCAAAGGTTCCTGTACATTCGGGGTGTCAAGTTAATTGGAACGTAATATTTAGGTTGTGATGTCTGTAATTTCTGAACTGCAAATCCGATGACTTTGAAATATTTACGTGATAATTTTAAAGCACCACTATTCTAATTAAAAAAATCGGCCAAGTGCGAGTCGGACTCGCGCACGAAGGGCTCCGTACCATTAGCTATACAACATTAGACTTCATATATTAACCTTTTTTTGTTTTAACGTGAGCGAGTCCAACTCGCACTTGGCCAACTTTTTGTATTTGTTGTTATAGCGGCAACAGAAATACATCATCTGTGAAAATTTCAACTGTCTAGTCTGTCTATCACCGTTCTAGAGATACAGCCTGGTGACAGACGGACGGACGGATGGACGGACAGACGGACGGACGGACAGCGGGACAGACCGTTTTTACCCTTTGGGTACGGAACCCTAAAAAGAACGTCTGAAATCGGACTACGCGTTAATAAATTACAACTAAGTGTATATTTTGACTTTCATCCCCTCTCCCAAGGGAACCATACTGAATTTCGGGATAAAAAGCTAAATTATCCTACCTTGTAGTATGAACTCCAATCATGCTAAGTTTCATTGAAATCCATTCAGTAGTTTTGGAGTGATACGCGGCCGGGATACAGACAGACAGACAGACAGACAGACAGACAGACAAAAATAAAAAAAAATATAGTTTCGGCATCAGTATCAGCTACAGAGTACTGTACATTTGTTTTTTTCAAAATATCTGCCATGTACAGAATTGGACCTGTTACAGTTTTATTATAAGTATAGATAAATTTGTGTTCAATATTTTAATTCATGGTTTTTGTATTAAACACAAGTTTGGCGAAATTGTGGAGCTTTAATAAAGCAAACTATGTATGATTACTGTTGGCGGAACTAAATGTACAAATAAACGTATTTCATATTTCCAATGTGGTTTATGAATAACGTGGTATCGCTTAATGGATAATGAATTAATGATCTCATAAAATTACATTAAATGAATAAGTATATTTACAAAACGATGTTTGTTTCGGTTGATGTTGTCGGCAAAGATGAAAATCTACGTGCTACGATCCTTTCAAAACAGCTTTTGTAAGTATTATTTACTTTGTCGGAGCCGTTATCAAATTTTTCATATCGTTCGGTAAAGTACGTAGGACGCCCGCGTTCTGATCAATTATTCGGTTGTGTGCGCGAACGATTAAAACACGATATATTCGGTATCGCACGATTAAATAAAATTGATGAAAGAACATTGAAGGCATGCGGTGTACTCCGCAAAGAAGTTTGCTGATTAATAGCGTAGCGGACGCAGCGTCGCGGAACCTTTTTGAAGTGCTCGTAGCGAAGTTTGCTTAGCTGTTCTTAACCGATCAGCAAAGTTAAGCAACGTCCGCCGCGGTCATGACTTGGATGGGTGACCGTGACGACATTACTACTAAGCACTTCCGTGCTTCGGAGGGCACGTCGGTCACGGTTGGATGGCAGTCGTATAGCATGGTCACCTAAAAGTGTGTTCCGGCAGCAGTACTTGAGAGCCAGTTATTCTACTTCATACGTATATAACGACGAAGAGTGCTGACTACAAACCAACTAGTTTGGAAAACTCGACATGTTTTCTTGTTTGAAAATTTACGGCCAATACCGAATCCAGGCAATTATGAACATTATGTTACATGAATCTAAAATAAAATGATTAGTTTACTTTAAAAATAAATAGGTTTTAATTTACTTATACTGTATCAATCGATCTTATGGGCACTTCGACCCTTGGCGACAAAAGAGAAATAGTTTTTTAGAACCACTTATTACCAGATAATATTGGATCTTTTTCTATCACGAAACAAAAATTATGATATAACAATATATAACAAGGTAGAGACCATTGCCCCGTGGTGATGATTTAATTTTTTTTCGAAAGCTAGCATTGATGCGATAGATTTTAGCAATGTTAGACGAAAATCTGGCCAATTATGTTATAAAAATTAAAGTTTAAGCATAATCTTCTAAACTCACCGCGATGTACCTTATCGCGGGTCAATATTATTGCATAGGATTTATGAAAAGTATAAAATATCTTTTTGAAGTTTATACTACGCTGATTCAAATATTCTGAGCTCACATTTTCATGATACAAATTCTACAAGTTATTTCATATTATTCAGAGTAACAAGTCCGTTTCGTTTTAAAAATAGTTATATTTGATATGCAAGGCAGCATAACTGTTATACGGCGCGAGATATTTAATTGAAACCTGAGGAAGCGACGAGCTCTGTGATTGAACTTGGTACAAATATTTATCCTGAGCGTAGCGAGCGAGACGCAATTTATATTCAAAACTAAATGTAAAACTATACTACTACTGTATCAGCTGGATTATCCACTACTGAAATGAACAGCCTACCCCAATATGAGGGGGGATGCCATACTTAATCCACATGCTTGGCAGGCGTCTTGGGGATCGCAGCTTAAGATAGCAGTTCCTCAGAAGGCGCGGGGCTAGAGGTAAAATACCGTAGGAGGGCAACGGTGGGGTACCTCTAGCCTTGCACCCCGCGGGGCTATGTTACTACAATTTGATAATATTGAATAGAGGTAAAATACCGGATGGTGGGCAGCCAACTTCCGGTATTTTACCTCTAGCCTTGCACCCCGCGGGGCTATGTTAATACAATTTGATAATATTGTATACAGGTAAAATACCGGATGGTGGGTAGCCAACTTCCGGTATTTTACCTTGCACCCCACGGGGCTATGTTACTACAATTTGATAATATTGTATAGAGGTAAAATACCGGATGGTGGGCAGCCAACTTCCGGTATTTTACCTCTAGCCTTGCACCCCGTGGGGCTATGTTACTACAATTTGATAATATTGAATAAAGGTAAAATACCGGATGGTGGGCAGCCAACTTCCGGTATTTTACCTCTAGCCTTGCACCCCGCGGGGCTATGTTACTACAATTTGATAATATTGTATACAGGTAAAATACCGGATGGTGGGCAGCCAACTTCCGGTATTTTACCTCTAGCCTTGCACCCCGCGGGGCTATGTTACTACAATTTGATAATATTGTATACAGGTAAAATACCGGATGGTGGGCAGCCAACTTCCGGTATTATACCTCTAGCCTTGCACCCCGCGGGGCTATGTTTTTTTTTTTATGTTATTGTTACGGAACAAGCTCGAGGTCCACGTGATGTAAAGCGATTACCTCTGCCTATAACAGATGCAGTTCATCGTTCAAGTGACGAATTGCACTGCGCCCTTCACCTTGAGACGTAGTTGTTAAGTCTCATGTGCCTGTAATTTCACTGGCTCTCAAGGACTGCTGCCGGAACACACCGTTAGGTGCTTGGCGACAGATTTTCAACTTGAGGGTGGTTGATAGCCAGGCGGGCATTCCCAAAATGCCCTTCCACCATGCGGCGAAGCTCAAGCCCGCGGCGGGATTCGAACCATGGACCTGCTGCGCGGCAGTCCATAGCCAATGCCACTGAGCCATCACTGCTTCAAGTATAAGTTCTGCTATGTTACTACAATTTGATAATATTGTATACAGGTAAAATACCGGATGGTGGGCAGCCAACTTCCGGTATTTTACCTCTAGCCTTGCACCCCGCGGGGCTATGTTACTACAATTTGATAATATTGAATAGATGTAAAATACCGGATGGTGGGCAGCCAACTTCCGGTATTTTACCTCTAGCCTTGCACCCCGCGGGGCTATGTTACTACAATTTGATTCTATTGTATAGAGGTAAAATACCGGATGGTGGGCAGCCAACTTCCGGTATATTACCTCTAGCCTTGCACCCCGTGGGGCGATGTTACTACAATTTGATAATTTTGAATAGAGGTAAAATACCGGATGGTGGGCAGCCAACTTCCGGTATTTTACCTCTAGCCTTGCACCCCGCGGGGCTATGTTACTACAATTTTATAATATTGAGGGTAATCTTTTTATTTTTAACTATTGTCAGTATATTCGAATTTTAAAGACATTTGCAATGCTAGCTGACGAAAAGCACTTTTCACGCAGATTGCATATGATAAACAACGTTTTTCCGAGCTTGTGAGGTGAAAATATACTTTTTTAATGGTCACCCTGTGCAATGTAGCAGTTATGAGGTCATTGAGGTGTCGCTATACTGGTAAACACATATATTTTTCATCTACACGCGCTAATAATTCCCAATAAAAGCAAAAAAATAAAATACAGATTTTTTTTTTCAATCGCGACTGGCCAGATTTTTTGTAATATTTTTTGATTTTATTTCTTTGTGGCAAACTTTAAATACAACTGCGAATTAAATATCTACTTACACAAAACATTCTTCACTTATGTTTCCATGAAAGTATATATATTTTTACTTCAATAAAGAACTACAAAACTAATACCTAACTGCAAGCATGAATGGACCTAACCTCTGTTAGAATAAGGATGGCATTGCATTGCTTTAGTATTATGATGTTATATTCTGTGCCTGGCCGAAATGACCGCTGACCCGGTGTCAAGAGATTAATTCAATCGTGAAGCCGCATCAAAGCAAGCTTAAGTTAACTCTATCTTTAGTGCCATTATAGGGAAACCGAGGTTTACTGGCCAATTTCAAATTTGTCTTCTGGCGATCATAGTTGTATCCGGAATACGTTTACGAATCTCGAGTAATATCCTATTCATATTTTACAAATTCTAATTGAGTATTTAGTTGAGAAATATCCTTGTCAAATGGAGTACAAATTTATCTATACGGTGGATTTTTTTATTATAATTATATAATTATAATAAAAAACCGACCAAATGCGAGTTGGAACCACACACCGAGAGGTATAGCCCCCAAAAAGAAAATCTGTCACCAAGCACCTAACGGTGTGTACTGACAGCTTAAACAACATCTTCGGCCACATCATCACTTACCACCAGGTGAGATAGTGGTCAAAGGCTAGCCTATCAGTGGTAGGGCATTTTGCGAATACACGCCTGATTAGCTGCCACCCTCAAGTAGAAAAAATGTCGCCAACCATCTAACTGTGTGTTCCGGCAGCTGTCCTTGAGAGCCAGAATTCCTAGGTAAGCCTGACTAACATCTTCGACCACGTTATAACTTTCCATCAGATGAGATAGTGGTAAAATGTTAGAGTATCAGCCAAAAAAAAATATTAAATGGTGACAGAAGTAAGTAAAACCTGCTTGTCCATTCACGTAGTAATGGATTCAGTTAGATTTCTTCCCAAAAACCACGTTAGGTGACGATAAAAAGCGAATTTGTTCTTAGAATCATTTTATTTGCACCAAATACGAGTTCTAACTACTGTATAGTTATTTAACTTTATGTAACAAGGGTCGTTATACCTACGTAACCTAGCAACGACTTTACCCCGACTCGAAGTGAAGGTCAAAATAATTCAATAGCGTTAGCGGGCGATGGCTTAGAAAGTTTCTAGTATGCTTCAAATACATTTTATTATGTCTAGTAGTTTTATTACATTAGATTTCGATGATACTTGAATTAATATCGATGTTCATAGTAAAAACTCTATTTTATATTTTGACTAAATGTGATTGGGAATTGGTGATATGTACCTACTTGGTATATAGGTATTACGACAAATTATTACCAGAGCCAAAGTAGGATCATATCTGACTTTCAAAGAGATCTTATGGTAGTAGGGCATTTTGAGAATGCTCGCTTAGATATTCTGTCGTCAAGCACCAAACAATGTTTTTTTTTATGTTATTGCTCGAGGCCCACCTGATGTTAAGCTGACTAACCTCTGCCTGTAACAGATACATTTCGTCACCGTTAAGTCACTAATTGCACTGCGCCCGTCACATTGAGACGTAGTTGTTAAGTCTCATGTGTCTGTAACTTCACTGACTCTCAAAGACTGCTGCCGGAACACACCGTTAGGTGCTTGGCGACAGATTTTCTCTTGAGGGGGTCGCTGGCCAGGTTGTTGTGTGATAGTGGTCAAAGGCGAACCTATCTGCTAAAATTAAAAAATAATCTACTCTCAAATAATTAATGAGAAGAAATTGAAAAGAAATATACTAAGAATTATTTTATCCTTGACTACATATCTAACCTTTAATTTGCAGTTACTCCACAACTTTTCGATTGTAATTTTAAAAAAAAAAATAAAGTTTCGTTAGGTTACAGAACAAAATTCGTAGCTATACCATAGAACATATAATAATACTACGCTTTACTACGAATAAATTTATTCGTAGCAGCTATACCTATAAGACGTTGATGATATTCTTCAAAACCATGTCAGTGGATAAATAAACTTTATATCTTTAATCTGTACATACGATTTTGATATCAAAGAACGGCGTCAGTGGCCGTTCTTCGATATCAAAATCGTATGTAAATTTGTAATGATATCAGCCTACTTTAGTTTTACGTTTAAAGACATTTATTCTCAAAAAAGACATAATATATCACTCACTTGAGAACATTACTGAATATCAATAAAATTACCATAGTGTCGTCCTATCTAGTAAGGGTACCTACCCTCCTATCGTGTTCATTTGCTTAATATATTGCAATTAGATATTGAGCTATATAAAAAAATATTGATATATATATAGACTTTAAATTTTTATGCGTGGTCTCTTATTATAAAGTTGTGCTCCTTCGAATATAATATTTTTTTGCCGTAGTTGGTTCTAGCCTTTGGTAAGATGTAAAATTAGCGGGACGGGTGTTTCGTTTTGTAGTTTCCTTAGTTTTTTTAAGGGAAATGTTATTGTGAATACTTTTGTTCAGAATTTTACGAATAAAATACATAAATTATATACATATAATTGCTTTGAATTCATTATCTTGGCCTCTTTATACATTTTTGTACGTATTACTTTCAACACTGGTATATGTTTGATTTTCGTAATGTCTGGAAATAAGCTGCTAATTTGGATCTTATATGATTCTCGATAAGACTCAGTTTTCATGAAATTGTAACTGAAGACCTACTTATTAACTCATCACTCTCTCTAATGTCTCTAATGTTTCAGAGCGATTATATAAAAAGGGTTTTATTTTGTCCCCTAACTCCATTAACTCTTGTTATCAGAAGAAAACTGCGGCATTCGTAACCCAACCCAGGTAACGATTACCGTAGTAAAATGAATTAAGGAAAGTGTCCACGTTATCATACAAATGTACTTACGTCGTATTTGAAATACCAAGTGACCATACTCAGTGAACATTTCTGTTCATGTTCTATTAATGTGATTTTCAAAAAAGTTTGAATATTGAAAACTCGTTATGTATGTGAAATTAATAGATAAAATAAATAATAAAGGGAAAACCGGTCAACCACGAGCATAGATAGATACCTGAGGCTCAAGAATATGCATTCAAAATTTGTGTCAGAGTTTGAATACTTGCAAATTTAAGATATGACTAAAGTACTTTTGTATGGTAAGCACTGCATGCGCGTTACAGTAAGTGATGGTTTTGCTCTCTAATTTTATTGGCGTTGTGCTAGTTTTAAGTTCACAGCCTCACCTATAAATGAGATTTTACCCGGGTACATACACTTAGCTGTGTAAATGTCCATACTAACCCATTTTTCCTTCCCTAATACTTTTTATCCGTGTATTTATTATCATCGTATTCTCTCCTAAACATAATTGAAGGGGAAATAGAAGGAAAGCGAGGAAAGGGTACGCCACGGATAAGCTACATGAGCCAGAATACGATGGCAGAAATGGTGACAAACGAAGAAGTTTAAAAGAGTATATGAAAAAAGAGTCTTACTCATAACCATACAACAGGGAAGAGGAAAAATTATTGGCCACCTTTTGTTATATGACAAATTGATTACAAAAATAATTGAAGGGCAAATAGAAGGAAAGCGACGAAGGAGTAGGCCACGGATACATGAGCCAAAGAAAACAATAAGTCAATGTTATATCGTTAAAAGTGGTAAAACAGGTTGCTTTAAATAGAACAAAACGGAGAACTTTGCTTCAGCTGCACCTGCAACTGTCTAACTCTTAAGTTATAATAATAATAATATTTATTAAAACAATTTTTAATATCTAAATTTTTATTAAAACTTTCGTAAATAGTACATTTTAATAATATACTATTATATTTTAATAATATTGGTGACAATATTATCAAAATATTTCTAAAATGTAATTATTTTTCCCTCTTAGATAATCACTATACCTATAATACCTAATCGTTTTCCTCGTTACTGCCCTTCTAGTCCACTAACCGTGAATTGCTGCTTGGAAAGGTTGAAAAATATCCCGAATAGACTCACATAGATTTTAATACGCTGTGGAAGCATATATCATATTCATTGAGGCATCTCTAAAAGGGGATATATAAATACTGGTTTGTTGACACGGCGGCGGTTTAGGTGTATAAAAATAGGAAAAACTGTACTGTGACCCCAACGGTACCAGTACAGTACTGATTCCTGAAGCGCCCTCTAGATATCCTGATTTCCACCCCAAGCACTTTCGCAATATGCGTCGCCTAGCAAACAGTATAGAAACACCGGCTCTTTTAAACTTTCACTTCAACTAACAACGTTCAAAGGCACAGGTGCGCTTAAGCTCAGACTCTTAATTAAAGCACACATCGCCCCTACATCTGTCTTTATTTATAGTTAAAAAAAAAGGAGGAGGTCTAAATTAGTCTGTATTCTTTTTACGTTTGTTACTGCAGGTCTTTTGGCTGGGTGTTTTTTTTTATTTTAAAGCTGATTTTTGTCCTAGGGTCCCATTTAAATTTCATCAAAATCGGTCAAGCCGTTTTTGAGTTACAATCCAATAACTGAAATATATTTTCCTATCTTGATGATATAGTCGTTGACAGTGAATCATAATCGATCCCGTACGTAGCAAGGGTTACTAAAAAGAGTGAACAATTTTTTTTACCAAAAAAATGGAACCGATTTCAACACTCAAAAGTGTCAAATAACTTGTCGAAGTCGGTCTAAGGTTTTCGTCACATGCTCATTCCACGCCTAGACAATTACTTTTGTTTTCTTCTATTACTGGTGATAGTTATGAGATTCCTTTGATATCCATTCCTTATCTTATCCATTTTATTTACACAACTCATCTATACAAAAATTAGCTTTTCAGTCACATGCATTTTAGTATTCATGTCATCCGCATATTTTGTTGACTAACATGTACTGTACTGTACTGTATCAGCCGGTTCGTCCACTGCTGAACAAAGGCTCCCCTATTAAGGGGGTATTTCGCTTGGCAGGCGGCTTGGGGATCGCAGTGTGAGATAGTAGTTCTTTAGAAGGCACTGCTGCCCACCTCTCAGCATAATTATTCTCTTAGTCGCCTTTTAAGACACTCACGGGATGATATGGGGAGGTGCAATTCTAACCCGGCACCCCACGGGGAGTGCCTGACATAATTATGAATTATTATTTGATTAGGCCTCTGTACAATAGTGGCTTATGGCTGATGATGATGATGATGATTTGATATAGTATACCTATCGTGTCTATATTTTTAAAAACTGGTAGAAATTATATAAATCATGCACCATAACCTTAAATTCGACTGTCCTCGGAACGGTTGATTATTCTATGCAGTGAGTGATATATATATTAAGATTGTATGTTTCATAACATTACCTGCAATAGTCGTAGACTAAGGACCTGTTTCAGAATGTTTGTGTAAGTTCCAGTTTTACTACCCAGAATATATTTAATAAACAAAACACTATCTTTGCGTTTCACAATCATCGATTTAGCATATACATCGGTTAAAGCTTGAAACGCGAGCTGTCATTTATATCATTCAGTTATTTTATGTGTTGCATAGGAACCCAAAACTTTATTAGGACGCTCTGAAACGGGCCCTTAGTAATATAAATAGCCGCAGTATATCTGTTCCAAACACGAAAAGTTATGTTTTTTGCCTTCTACCATACCAGCTCTAAGATAAACATAATACAACTATAAAATCACTACAGTTTTCAAACAAAAAATGTTTGAAAACTAGCGATTTTAATCTATAATTATTTTCGCAACTGGCAAGAACCCTCGCGAAACTACGGCGATAAAAAATATAGTACATAACAAAAACCTTTTTAAGTAAATTTAAATTATTTGTTGTTGTATAAAATAGGAACTTTAGAAAACTGGATGGTTTCTTATTCATATTTCACTGACTGGTACAACAGGTTTTAGATAGCTGGCTAGGTAAAACTCAACTAGTGAGTATGTTAATACTTCAAGGTCATACTTTTATATATGTGTATGCTTGAATTAAGTTTAAAAGTATGTTTATCGAGTGATTTGTCCTTCCTTTACTCAGTAACAAAGCAAATTGGAGTTATTTTTCCGTTTAGGGCAGACTGCAGATTATAAATTGATGCACTCTATGAGTGGCATAACGATGTTAGTATTTGCAGTACCTTAAGTAATTTCAAATTGTAACATAATGTTTTCTTGTTTTAGGTACAGTACAATTACGGGATGTGGTGCAATACAGCTTAAGGCAGAAAGGCGATGGTAAGGACAAATGGAGTTCGGTTAATGGATTGACGAAAGTGGAATAGAAAACGGCAGATAACGATTTGATGCAGTAGACGAAAAATTTAACAAGAAGGCTGATATGATGATCAAACATATATATTATAATAAATAAGAAAAAAATGTATTTTTTTAGACCCTTACACAACTATCGGGTTTTGTTTATCAAACGCTGTGTTTATGAAAAAATACTGAAATGGATTTTGAATGTTTTTGCGAATGGATCTATATTTACCATATGTTTACGGTTTCTTGTACAATGTTTGATTTTGGTCGTTGTTTTGTTTATTTTATAAGATATAAGTTGTGGTGATGACGAAGATAATCTCTGATAGTGCGACAACACCGGCTTAGCGGTTAAATGTGCAAGAAATATCTACATTTTTATGTGCAGCGTAAATGTATAATTAATAATTAATTAATTTTGTTGCCACAAGTGCTATATTTTTGTAGACTTGGAACTACTTACGAGTTATAGACATTAATAAATTGTTAAATACATTTTTATAAGTTCGAGTTGTAATTTGTAAGATGCGCAAAGGAGGAGAGAATTGAACTTTGGCACAAAAACATCTACAAACTATGTTACCCCAGCGGAACATCTACCTCCTGGTGACGAACTGCAGTGGCCAATTTGGAAGTCGCTCAACAGACTCCTTACCCAAGTTGGTCGTTGCAAAACTAACCTAGCCAAACGGGTAGTAAGGGTCAGATTAGATGTGAAATGTGAGTGTGGTGCCCCTGAGCAAAACATGGCACACTTACTGTCATGTCCCCAGTGCCCAACCACCTGCACACAAGATGACTCGACGTATGCATCTCACAGGGCCATGCAGGTAGCCTCCCATTGGGCAAACATCATCTAAGGTTCAATTATTTATTATTATTTATATTTTTATCATTAGCCATTGATATGAGATGAATGAATGAATAAGTTCTTGTCGATTTACTAATAATTACTTAGTTATAACTATTTAAAAATAAGAACTGTTATAAGTACTTCAACTTTGAAGGTTCTTAACGTGATGAAGTTGAACAGTTCGAAGATAGATCTATGCATAAACCATAGAACTACACAAAGTACGTTAAGGTTATTTATCACACTTCAGTGACTTACTTGTCCACGCTTTTTCCAAGTTCTAATATACTTAACATTGTTTGATGAAACTATTAGTATGTTCCTTCCATGATTATACTTAAAATAAACCTTTGCATTTGCATTTCGTCAGCCACTGGTGATGTGGTATAAAGTGATATTTTGCAATTTCGTCGTTTTCTGTTCTATTACGGTATAGGAAGTTAAATAAGTTTTTGACAAACACATTTATAGTCTTCATCTGCATCTGTGGTAGTATTTTATAGATGGCACACCCGGTGTCATCTATAAAATACTACGACAGATCACATTAACAGTGTTACCATCAACCGTAAAACCAAGGCCCCTTATAAGAGGGGCTTGCCATAATCCCTATGCTTTGCATTGCAGGCATCTTGAGGGTTACCTTTTCTGATTGAATTCCTACATTTTTATTTTTATTTTTTATAGGGAGGACATAGATGCTGGCTACCGCCTGTGCGGTCGTCCAGCTCCACCGGGTTTTGGGCGAGGGCCTGGCCCTACAATAGCCCGGGAGGGAGAAGTGCCGAAGGCACTTCTCCCGAGACGGGCGTAGAAGGCGAAAAGCGCTTTCTACCTCCGTCTCCTGCGGACGCCGAAAACGTACCGCTATTATAGGAGGGGTTGACAGCGAGCTCAAGGGCACCACTGTGGTTCGGACCTCGGCTTGTCTCGCTGTCGAGAGACATGGGGGGGATCGGAGCAAAATGCCTCTGTGCAACTGCAGTGTTGCACAATTGGGCCCTACTGAATAATACTCTTTGACTATTTGGAGAGCAATTTATTGTGACCTTGTTTTTGCCTCGAGCTCGCCGGCGAGCTCGGTGTTTGATTGTGTGACCTCTGATTACCTCACACCTGGGGATTTTACCTCGACGACTTGCGGATAACGCTAAAGCTGCCAACGTAATGGCTGCGATGGGGTCATCCGGGTCGTCTAATACCTGCCGTGGTCGGCGACGGGGGGGTTTGAAAAATGGGATAGAAGAGGCAGTCGAGTAGTTCGATGCCTGGACAACCAATGGGTTCGGGTGGTGGGGCGCTCGATCAAAGTATCGGCGGGCGCAGTCCTTATTGAACTGCGCTAAAGAGGGAAGGTTTAAGTCGCAATGCAACTCGGTGTTCCGGATATACCACGGGGCGCCGGTTGCATTACGAAGAAAACGGTTTTGGATGACTTGAAGTTTATGAAGGTGGGCCTCACTAGCATGACTAAACACTACTGATGCGTAAGTCATGATGGGGCGGATGCAGGCAGTGTAAAGTGTCTTCTTATTACTAAGAGACATTTTACTCTCTTTGCGAAGTAGGGGACCAAGGCGACCCATTACAAAGGCCGCTCTGTTACGGACGGTTGTTATATGATCGCTAAAGGTGAGATTCCGATCAAGGGTGACTCCGAGATATTTTGTTTTACTAACCCAGGGGATGGGTTGGTCGAACAAAGTTATAGGTTGCGGGTAACGGGGGCGGCCCTTCTCAGTAAAGTACATAGCTGCACTTTTAACTGGGTTGACCGCGATGCGCCATTTACGGAACCAGTCACCGATCTCGGTGATGGCCCGTTGGAGGGCGGGAATGGACTTTCTACTGATATGCCACCCAGTGGTATAAATAGCGGTATCATCCGCGTATTGGGCTAATAGGACGTTAGGCTGAGAGCGTGTGATGTCGCTGGTATACAGCGCGAAAAGAATGGGTGATAGCACGGAGCCCTGAGGGACTCCGGCTCTGACTGGGTGGGGGGAGGAGAGGGTGCCTTCCACGCGATAGCGAAAGCTTCTGGCTTTAAGGAAGTCTTGTAGGATGAGCACAAGACGTTCTGGCACGCCAAATTGGTATAGCTTGTAAATCAAGCCATTGTGCCAGACTTTGTCAAAAGCTTTCGCTACGTCGAGGAAGACTGCTAGCGTTGTCTGGGGTTTGGGGTACTTGTTAAAGCCCTCAATGATGTGCTCCGTGAGGCGGTGCACCTGTTGGACGCATGAGTGTCCGGGTCTGAAGCCAAACTGCTCATCTGGGATAAGGTGGTGTTCCTTAGCATGGGACTGGAGACGGTTTGCAAGTAACCGCTCGTAAAGTTTGCCTAAGGCACTGAGGAGGCTGATGGGGCGGTAACTGGTGGGGTCAGATGAGCTTTTGCCTGGTTTGTGAATGCCAATGACATTTGCACATTTCCAGGTGTCTGGGAATAAGCAGTGGCTCATAGCAGCATTGAAGATGCTGACTAGGAGATGGATGAGAGGAGGAGAGAGGGTTTTAAGAACCCTGTTGGAGATGCCATCGGCACCGGGGGATTTGCGCGGTCGGAGGGCCTTGATCAGTCTCGCCACCTCAGCGTAAGTCGCTAAGGTGATTGGTGGGAGTTCAGAGGTGACCACAGAGCTTTGACGTTCGACTTCAGCATCCACCGAATCGAGGTGAGCTTGGTCAACGTGATCTACGTTAGGGGAACACTGAGCCTCTAGGCTATCAGCTAGGCACTCAGCTTTGTCTTCGTCAAAGAACGCTGGGACTAGTGGGACTGGTCTGTATAAGGGAGGCATGTCGTTGTAGTTACTTCCTTTCATACCTCGCGCCAAGTCCCAATAAGCCTGGTGGCTTGGCACGAGGTTTGAAAGTTTGTCACCCCATTGTTGATCACGCAACTCAGACATGCGACTTTGAACCATGCGTTCAAAGTGGCGTTTCTTAGTTTTGTTCTCTTTACTGGGGTAAGAGTCGTAATGTCGGGTCACTGCTTTACTTTCCGTCACTAATCGTCTCACATCCGCTGGAATGACAAGGCGCCGGTCGTCCGGCACCATGACCTCCTTTGCGGATGCACCTACTACGGTGGAGAGGTGATTAGTGAACGAATCGATCGCAAGGGTTACGTCATCTTTAGTCAGGATGTCGTCAGGGATCTTGTCAAGGTCCGGTGAACTGATAGCTTTTAGGGCAACGCCTAATTGCTTCCAGTTCACTATCGTCTTAGTGGGGCGGGGGAGGTCTGTTGTTGGGTCGGGACCTAGTCGCAGTATAATGGGTCGGTGGTCAGAGTGAAGCTCGTGAACCACTTCTATGGAGCGTAACTGGAGTGTTACGCCTCTGAGTAGTGCCATGTCAAGCAAGTCAGGTCGAAAGTCTTCCGTGTGAGGGTAGTGAGTGGGCTCAGTGGGCGCAATTATGTCAAAATTAAGTTCTGCGACTAGTTTTTCAAGTGCAATGCCTCTGGGATTGTTGACGTTACAATTCCATAGGATGTGCTTACTATTGAAGTCGCCAATCAGAAGGACGGCGCTTCCTAATGAGAACAATGCTTCTAAGTCAGCTCGGACGATCGGCTTTTGACAAGCTTGGTAACAGGACGCTATGACTATAGGTTGATGACCAGTCATAGCTAGAAGGCAACAAGATGCTTCCATATTAACAAGAGTCGGGGTAGGTAAGGGGATGCAGTGCAGGGACCTTTTGTAATAGATAAGAGTGCCTCCCCCACGGGAGTTCACTCTATCATCACGTACCGTTCTGTAATTGGCAAACCTAGGGTTCGCCTTCCCCGGTTTTAGAAGGGTTTCCTGCACGCATATAATGTCGATAAGGTGGGTGCAACAAAAGTCGTGGACAAGGTCACGTTGTCTAAAGAAACCGTTAGCGTTGAATGACGCTAACGAAACTGAGCGCGGTTTCGTGCGTGCGGTTGTACTACCCATAGTGGTTGTACTGGGGAGGGGCCTGGGGAACGAAGCGCTTAAGGGCGCTTAGTAAGTTCGCGTGTTCCAATGTGTATTGGATCACGTCCGCTGGGGATTGAGCGTATTGCATCTTGTGGAATAGCTCTTGTACCTCATTGATGTCAACCGACATAGCCAGATCGCTGACTAGGTTGATTGCCTCTTGAAGAGGGGCAGCCATCAATGGCATAGGTGGAGCTTGAGGCCGGGAAGCGGCGCGGGGAGGCGCGCGAATGGTGTTGGCGACGGGTGCCGGGAGCGCGGGGCGAGCCGGGGCCGGTGCGCGGGCAGGGGCCGCGGCGCGGGCGGGTGCGGGTGTGGGCGCGGGTGCGGGCGCGCGGGCCGGGGCGCGGGCGGTAGCGACGGTCTTAACCATACTGGGTGGTTTAGACCATGCGTTACGGGCTGGGAGCGGCGCGGGTATTACCTGTGAGGCAGGTACTACCGTTAGTTTAGGGCTTACCCGTTGGTAACGGTCGTAAGAGGGACGGGTCGGCCTATGCCTTGCCACCCTGTGGTTCACTCGTGGTGCTTTAGGGCAGCCACGGTAATTCGCGGTATGCCCTTGAGCACCGCATAAAACACAGCTGGGTGGGTCCGGCGAATCCCGGGTGCGAGTGCACGCTGCTGTCGCGTGATCGCCTAGGCACTTAACGCACCTAGCGCGAGCGAAGCAGAAACGGGAGGCGTGCCCGTATAGTTGGCAGTTATGGCACTGCGAGGGACTCCCATTCTTGTATGGGGCTTGGACATCGAGTCCTGAGAGGCCACAGACCTTTTTTAAATTAAAAATGGCCTTGCCTTCGGGAGTACGATCTAGTACTACGAGTACTAGATCGTAGGGGCTGCGGTCCTTCCCGCTGTACATGCGGTGAACTGCATGTACGGGGAAGTCTTGTGCCTTCAGGTCGGCACATACCGAATCGGTATGTACCTCCTTGGGCACACCGCGGATGACCACTCGGAGGACTTTCTCCTCTTCGAGCGCATAAGTGTGAAAACTTATGCTCTCGTGGCGGAGGAGTTTAGTTAGCGCTCTGTGGTCGCTAATGGTGGAAACTTGGACTTTAATGCCCTGCTGCGTGGAGCGGGCATTAGTATAGTGGATCCCACGATCCGAAACTAAACGGGACAGCATGTCCCATTTGGTTTTGTCCTGAATGAACAGGGGCGGAGGCGGTTTTTCGCGGCGCGCGCTCGCGTCCTGAGGGGACGCGGCAGTGGTGGCCGGAGCGGAGGGAGGAGACGCGGGGCGCGGGGCGGGGGTCGGCTTCTTGCCGGAGGCGGGGGCCTTAGCGGGTGCCTTGGCGGGAGGGGCGGAAGTTGCGCAACTAGCGGCTTTAGGAGCACGCTTGCGTTTGCGGTCAACGACGGTATAGCCGTCGTTATCGGAGTCCGAGTCAGTGCGTAAGGCGCGACTCGGATCTACTTCCATCTCCGTTTCGGAGTCCGAAGTGGGCTCGACAACGGCGATGGAGGGACGGGTGCTCGCTGGCCTCCCGATCGGTGAGCGCGAGCGAGACCTCTCACGGGGAGGGGCTGCCACCGTGCGTCTATTATCCGGGCCCGGAGCGGGCGAAAGCGGGCTGTCCTCTGAGAAGGACCGGGTCAGAGGAGGGACGTTGGCCTCCGGGATTGAAGTCCCGGAGGGAGCAATAAGAGTGTCCGTGAGGCGGGCACTCGCTTCCTCTTCGAGGAGTTGCATATGAGCAACATACAGATCGGGGTGGCGGAGGGCGAAGGTCTGAAGGACCTGCACCTCACCGTTAGAGGGACGGGATTGCATCCTGAGGGGAATACTCAGGACGCCCTATCAAGGGTTTGAATTCCCTCACACACCTTGTGAGCTCACTGTGTGAGAGGGAGTGTGTACCTAAGGTGTGCCCTAGTTGTGTACCCTCTCCGAGCTTTTTTCTCGGCGGAGAGGGGTGCTCCTAAGCGCTACTCCGGGGTTGACTAGGGGTGACCCCAAGGCCAGTAATCCCGGAGCCCAGCTTGCTTCGGCTGACCCGTGAAGCGGGA
The DNA here is from genome assembly GCA_963854805.1 of Plagodis dolabraria. Taxonomy (NCBI): domain Eukaryota; kingdom Metazoa; phylum Arthropoda; class Insecta; order Lepidoptera; family Geometridae; genus Plagodis; species Plagodis dolabraria. Next base: position 36,764,491 of record OY978440.1, on the reverse strand, counting down.
AAGGCCACGGTGCAAGGTTAAACCAAAACAACAACAGTGGCCGTTGTCACCGTAGGGTGTCACACTGCGACCGCAGCAAATGGCGGATTTGATCGTTCAGACGGGTTTGGCTGACGCTACCCCACGCCTGAACGACGTCGCTTAACAGCACAAAGTGTGTTGTTACGCGACTGTTACTATGTTGTGTCGGGTAGTAAAGTGGTGAAATGCGCACCGAAAAGTGCGGTCAAAACAAGACCACCAGCCCGATATGATGTTGTTCGTCCGAAACAAGGGACTTGGGTAGGTGGTAATGCCTGACGTCTTAGAGCGCCTCTGCGCGACGGCACGGCGAGCTCGTAGCTCGCGTTGCTCGGCGTTCGGCGGCTGCTCAGCTTCTGCACACAAAACAAAAACTTCGTCAGGACTGCGTATTCCAAGGCACTGGTCTGCAACTAGCGTCGGAACGATGACCCGAGTGAGACGGCAATAGTGCGGGGACTATTGCGGTCTCACTGGGAGATACTGGCGGAGCTGTAGACAGGTGTGCACGGCGTGGCGGCACAGGTCGGAATGTACGATTGAAAAAAGAATTCCTACAGAACGCTGCCCATCTTCTTGTATATTTCAATTCGCCACCTCTTATCTCATAGGAGGAAATGGAGGGGTGAAATTCTAGCCCAATCACCCCACGGGTTTGAAGACAATGGATTCAAAATAAATGGGAACTGAACTTTTTTACTAAACCTTACCCGTTCGGGGGTGTGTAGGTGCAAGTTACTTAGTAAGTGTACTACGATTAAGTCATGTGCCCCACAATCACCTTACTTTGAAGATGAATTTACTGACAGCAGCACACATAAAGCAACTGGCCCAACAAAATGAGATATACATTTTTCAAATAGGTACTGTGCACCTTTGTTGTCGCAAACATGAACGCTTTTTTACTGTCATGCACACGCGCCACAACACAAGGATTATTGTACACGATGTGTAGTATTTAATTTATTTTCAAATGGCATAGTTTATATGAACAGGCGCATAGTAAGTTTTGTAATTCTGAAAGTACATTATTATGTTTCTAAATTTATACCGAATATATAAAGAAAACTGTATGCGAATCCCTTGAAACAAACAGTTATTCTAAAGCAGGACGCTAATACATAAACATTTGTCTAGTAATGTGTTGGTCTAGCATGGATTACGTCATTCGGTTTTATCTTAGATGCAACAATATATGATTGAACATTTGTTAGAATAAATGAGTATAATAAACACTGTACGTAGGGGATGCCATGGAACATAATATACCTAAGAAAAAACGATTAATAAGCCCGTAGATATCAGACTCCTTAAAACAAATCAATACGAGTGGTTGAAAATGGCTGCTCAACCTGTCAATTTGCTGCTTAAATTGTCACCAGTGTCATTCAGGGGACTGTACTCTTAGTTACTCGTATTCGTATCCTGCCGCATTTTAGTTTTCTGCTAAGCCCCAAAATTTTTAAATATGCAGTGGAGCCCAATGTCGTCTGGCTGGATTACATACAAGTATAAGCAATTGATAAGGAAGGTAAACAAGTGAGTGAACTTCTTCAAAGCAATCTTCAACTGGGATGATCCAAACTTGTTCGTTTAAGCACCCAAAACCCATTTGTGTCTTTTTTCCGTATAGTGCTACTTTCGTGTAGCCGTTTTAAAACTACTGGACATAATAGTTTACAAGCTAGAAAATTACATAAAAATTTTACAAAAGTACAACGAAAAAATTTTTTTGAAACCAAGGGCAGGATCGCTTTAATAGCGCTAAAAAAGGTTTCTATCATTGTAATAGATGCTCCTATGGTATACCAAGTCTCCTCTTCACTATGGCCTATGATCTTTACTCGTGCGGTGTGTCTTTCTACCTTCTTCTGTCATCGACAAATCGTCACGTTCATCGTGCAAGCACCATGATCATTTGTGGTGCGACAAGCCTTCAAGATGGACGTGTACATAGGTTAAAGGTACTGTTAACATTTATTTTACAGTCAGATACTCTAAAAACATATGAAAAGAAGATGGTGGTATTTGAATATTTATTTTAACATGAGTAGATACAATTAATTCGTACCTTCCGTTTTAAAAGCGTTGTTTTTACTTGATTGCTTATCCTATGACAACTATCTCACCTGATGTTAAGTGATGATGTGGTCGAAGGGGATGTTAAGGCTAACCTAAAATTACTGGCCCTCAATGACAGCTGCCGGAACACACCGTTAGGTGCTTGGCGACAGATTTTCTACTTGAGGGTGGTAGCTAGCCTAGCGGGCATTCGCAAAATGCCCTGTCACCATGCTATAACTGACATCCCAACTGGTAACCCAGTTACAGGTAGCAATTTACAATCTTTGTCTTCTGGTGAATGAATTGGTGATCGTGTGGAGCGTGCACGATACTACACGCGAATTTGATCCGTGCCAGAAAAACCGTAAAGATATTACTACGGCGCGTATAGACGGCAAACGGCAAGTACAAGCAAGTAAGCCCTACATCCGATCGTTCCTGCATATAATCGTCTAAAAATCGTCGATTGTGCAGAGAACAGATATTATCATACTGATGCCACAGTTTCAGTAATAGTTCTGACCTGATCTGAGTGAATGGCGTTATTGTGTCTTGCCTGATTGGATACGACGTCTCTCATATAGACAGGGTTGCCACATTTTCAGTTTTGCTTGTGTATTTATAAACGTCAAACTAATTAGACTGTAATTTGCTGCCTTCTTGATATTTGGAGCCAGCCGTGATGTTATTTTTTTGGTTTCGACGTACGTTCTACTCCATCACTCCAGAAAGACAGACTCTAAGACAAAACAACAAAACGCTCCATGCTGTTCAAACCTTTGGAAAGATCAGTGTGGTTGGTGAACTTTAACTTGCTGATTGGCCAAAATACCAAGAAAATAAAAATTTTCTTGGTATTTTGAGTCAATCGTGATGTAAGTCCTTTCGTCGTACATTCTATTCCATCTCTTCAGAAAGTTCATATAAAATAATAAAATTCCATACTGTTGAATATATACCATGAAAGTTTGAAGATATTTGCATGCTCCCTTTATTACCTACTCATAAGCAAAAGATTCTTCACTTAGTACCTCGCGGCTTACGACCATTGTTTCTGACAGCTAGTTCCAGTAATCCTTCCAGCTTACTTATCTTACACAAAAAAGACGTGAATTTAAATATTAAAAATAAGGCCACAAAAACAAAACACATAATGCCTCCGTTGAACTAAAGCCTCCCCATATGGGGGGATTGCCATAAACTCCACGTTTGGTAAGCGTCTTAGAGATTGCAGTGTAATGCATTTCTAGCACAGCACCCCATGGGGAAAATTAAGGAATTATTCAATATTACGTTATATAGTAATAATTTATAGTAGTATAGTTGTGCCTTACAGGTTTTAGAATAAGTCAATAAGAAATAAGGTTTCTCTAAGGACTGTCCCATAATACGTCATAAAATGAATGTTTTGAATGAGCACCAACCAATATCAACATTGCACACTAAGCGCACAACAAGGCCATTTGCCTTATTAAACCCTCATTGAATAAAGAGGATCACGTAAAGTACAAAAGGATTCCCAAACGGAGTTGAAATCCTAATGGGATTCGCGTCAAACATCATACGAGTTATAAGTGGGTGGCAGATGATTATGAAATATGTAAGTTACGATTACATTTCTATTGCCAGGTCTTTTCAGCACGAGCCTTCTTGGGTAATGGTCATGGTCCTTATTCTGCCTCAAAGCAGGTGCGTGGAACACTACTGTACTTAGGCGCGAATAGAATACTGTAGTAAGTGATATTCTGGGCAAATGAGACTTAAAAGTAGCTTCTCATTCTGATCTTCAGATCAGCGCAGTGCAGAGTCAAGTAGAACAAGAACGGTGATACTGCAACTGGAATGGACAGGCGTTTAGCAACCTAACCATTTTGTCACTTCATGAAATAAAAAAAAGTATAAGGTATGAACTTCTGTTGAATCAATGATTACAAATAAACTCGTTGTGGCGTTCCTTCCAATAAAGTTACCATGTTACGTGAATATTCGATTAATCCAGGTTTCAAAATTCGTAACATTTCGGCGGCTGCATTTTTAAAAGCTTCGCATGTTTCCCGTGTGTGTAAATTGAAACACATTTTCATTGTGTCAAGTTTTTGTTGGGATAAGTTGGCTTTTGACATAGATTGTTAAATATTTGATGTATATCCGATTTTACTGGAAACTATTTTTATTTGGCACATATTTTTGTGAACGTGCAATGTTTGTATGGTACGTTGTTTTTGATGACTGAGTGCATCATTTACCCAGTGACACAGGCAATTGAATGCTGCCCGGATGCATTGTCATTGTCTATGGATTGCCGCGCAGCAGGTCTATGGTTCGAATCCCGCCGTGGACTTGAACTTCACCACACGGTGATTTTGCGAATGTCCGTCTAGCTAGCTACCACACTCAAGTAGAAAATCTGTCGCCAAGCACCTAACGGTGTGTTCCGGCAGCTGTCCTTGAGAGTCAGTAATTCTAGGTTAGTCTGAACAACATCTTTGACCACATCGTCACTTACCATCAGGTGAGACAGTGGTCAAAGGCTAACCTATAAGGCATAAAAAAAAGTTCAACCTTTAAGTGAGTTCCTAATACTACCCAGTTCTTGTTAGTAGTAGTTTAGACTGGACAACACCTTTGACCACATCATCACTTACCTACATGTGAGTTATGGATCATAAGCTAGTCCCTTGGCAATAATAAATATGACCGTCACATGAATAATCGATGATTATTTGAATAACTTACTACATGGATCTGAATCTAATTTGTTTCACATCGTGATCTATTGGAGATTATAAATCTTTGTATGTATTATCATAATCATCATCAACAACAACCATGACGTCCAAGGTGGAAGAAATGCCAACCTAATTAAGGGGGGTTTGTCAAGCTGGAGGTTTGGGGATTGCAGTTCTTCAGAAGGCGCTACTGGCCATCGTCAGGTATTTTCTATCAACGTAGACTTTTACGACTCCGACAGTAAAGTATGAGAGGATGCAATTCTAGCCCCTCATTCACGGGTTCTTACTATATAGGTGGACGAATAGAATATATATATTATGTTCGATTTTGTACTTAACGCTAAAAATATAGTTGTACCAACCTCCCTACTCCAAAACATATTCTCTGTCCATCCATAGGCTGTCTGGAAGAGATCGCTTTTAGCAATAATACCCTCCCTTGCAACTAACTATTGTTATTGTTTCTTTGTAATTTCCTGTTTTTATTTTGGCGTCAATGAAGAGTTTTCGTATTATATGACTTATGATTTTCCAGGCTTGAAATAAAGCTATATTGGTTACGGCCGATATTATTGGAAGTTCCAGGCAAACCCAAGTTCTTTAAATGAAATTACATTTTTTTTAAATTCTTTTGAAACCAAACAAGCCCGTTATTTGCTGTTACTGCTAAGGTTTGTTTTGTATATTTTTTCATGTTTGCGAGCAAACAATGAACATCCACAATGAGTACTCGTCAGGGCAAAGTATACATATTTTTTTTGTTAAATAGTGCTTATTTCGTCTTTCTAATTAGGTATAGGTATAGGTATCGTCGATATAAATATATCGATACCATCCGACGGCCTAAGCAGTAAGTAAAGCGGCCAGGCAGGAAACATCGCGGCTCTGGCTAAAATGGGATTGGTATTTCCTTGGTAGTGAATCAAGGTATTTCCTTCGTATGATAAAAACAAATACCTATTTTAAATGTAATGTGTATATACTTTATACGTGTATACGTTTATTTATTTTTTTAGATATAACTTTGGGTTTTTCATACTTTACCATCGTATGGGGATGGAGCGACATCTATAAATAGTTCAACTTACGTTGTACTACAATCAAACATTTTTTTAGTGAGCACAATGATGTTATTTGCCGCTGTTGGCTGAACAACTCCATTGGACTTTCGATAAACAAGACCAATTTTTGCAATTAGCTTTAAATTTGTTAACGATGATGCAACCCTTCAATTTTATACTATTTTTATTGCAATAACGTATACTCCGCTGATTACATTACAAAATTACAATGACAGGAAAAAATATAGTCAAGTGCCGTGCTTTCCAGTTCGGTTTTATTTTTAGCCAGTGCTGCGACATCGTCTGCGTAGCGTACGAAGAAGATAGGCTCCCCGTTTGTTTAACACTTCATTTTTCTGATTCTGTTATTTTGCTAAAGGCAGTTTCTACAATTACTAATTATTTTCATTTAGAGACAAAATCACTATCACTACATGGTATAAAACAAAGTAGCTTCCCGCTGTCCGTCTGTCCCTATGTATGCTATTACTGAAGATGATGAATCAGCATCAGCCGGAAGACGTCTACTGCTGAACAAATTCCTCCCCCATAGAACGCCACAAAGAACAGCTATTAGCCACTTGTAGCCATTAGCTACCCACGACTTTCACGATGTCATCAATCCATCTAGTGGGGGGCCTACCTAATGTGTGAATACAAAATATGTATGCTTAGATCTTTAAAACAACGCAACGGACTTTGATGCGGCACCCGTGTGAAGCTGGCTCTGTCGCTAGTTAATAATAAAACAAAAAAGAGTTTCATTTGTTGGTATTAAACAACGAGCAACGTTTATATTGAAGCCAGCGTTGGGGCTATTTGCAAGAAACACCGTTCAACACGTCGCGTTCAGACGAGCCCTAAAGAAAAATATATATGTGAAAAATACACGACATGAAAGCACCAACCCTCAAATATAAAAGTCTCGGTTGCCAAATAATAGAGGTTTAAGTATGAAATTGCCGTTTTATTGTAATAGGTTTTTCGAATTGACACAGAACTTTAATGTTTTGATATTTTTGAATGAATCTTTTTTCACATGGTAACTATAAGGTTCTTCTTTTAAAAAATGTGTAACATTCGATTATCGACTTTCAGTTGTTTTTTTAATATAGCTTAGACAAGAATTATGGATAATACGAAAATTCGAGTTATTATTGAATACGAGTTCCGACGTGGAACTAACGCGGCAAAAAAGCTCGCAATGACTGAATGACCGCCACCACACAGCTGAATAACAATGAATTGAAAAAGATTGTGGAAGCCGATCTGATCCAAACTACCCAGTAATTAGTGGCATGGTTTAACGTTACCTTACCAACAATATTGAAACATTTGCGTCAAATCAATAAAATAAAAAAAAATTAAAAATGGGTTCCTCACGATTTGACACATCTGCAAAAAGAAGCGCGTGTTGAAACTTGTGTAGCATACAGAAATGTTGGTTCTTTACGATAACAGTGAAAAATGCAATGGCTGACCCCAGGTTAAACGCCGCAACAGTGTCCTAAAGCAAAGTTCACCAATAAAACTGTTTGGTGGTCTCAGCATGGTGCTTTTCACTATAGCTTTCTCCAATCTTGTCAAGCAATAAAGGCAGGTGTCTACTGTGCTGAACTCCAACAATGAAAACAAAAATAGCAGTGACACAGCCCCGACTCATGAATCGATCTTCACCATTATTGCTCAATAATAACGTGAGACCTCATGCAGCTCTAGAAATCGTTTTAACTCTACAGAAATTGCAATTAGAAACCATTCGTCACCATCCGTATTCGCCAGACTTTGCTCCAACGGACTCCATATTTTTCGTAATTTGGTAAATTTTCTACGTGATAAAAAGTTTTCTTCTCACAGACAGTACAAAATGCTTTCACACAGTTTGTCGAATCTATATCATGAGAGTTCTATCGCAAAGGCATAAATTACCTTCTATTATATGGCAGTAATGCATAGATACGAGTAATAATGGTCATTATTTTGATTAAATAAATTATGTTGTTAAAGTTCAATTTTTCAGTACAAATCGGTAATTTCATACTTTAACCCCTAATATATTTTGCAGCACTATCGCATCCCAAGCGTACATATTCCAGAGATTTTTAGTGCATGAAATGTTCAACACGTAAATGCAATAATCTCGAGGAGCTATTTTCAATTTTAACGTATTGCAGACTGGAAAGCGTTCTTTTGTTAATCTATTTTTATTGTTGTCATTTATAATAAATTAGTGGCTCTGAGTTCGTACAAGTATATAAAAAAAAACATTTTTTTTTATAAATTACACCCATTGTTTATCAGGGATAATGTAAAATTCTAATAGTGAAATAATTTTTCAAATCGATCCAGTAGTTTTTCAGTTTATTCATTACAAGATTATAATTTTTGTGCCTAGGGTATTTACCGCATATGACTTCTCTGAGTTGCTATAATATATGACTAGTGTTTAGAAAGGTAATTTATTTGGCCGAGATAAATGTATAAATATATAAATATTAAAATGATCTACAGTTGCAATTGCGTCAAAGAGAATCTGTCACCACTAGGTATGTATCTACTTGTACTGTTGCATTATTTGACCTAGGAAATATTTTTGTCATTAAACGTAAATGGAAACTTAGTGTTTTATTAGACACCCGAAGCAATGATGGCCGAGTGGTAATAGCTATGGACTGCCGTGCCGTAGGGCCATGGTTCGATCCCGGCTTGGGCTTTTCACCGCATGGTGGATGGCCAATTGGGCAATTTGGCGAGCCTGGCTAGCTACCACCCTCATGTTGAAAATCTGTGGCCAAGTACCTATAGAGCCAGTAAAATTACAGGCACATGAGACTTTAAGAACTATGTTAGTGTGACGGGTGCAGTGCAATCCGTCACTTGTGACAGAAATGTATCTTTTATAGGCGCAGGTTAGTCCACTTAACATCAGGTGTGCCTGTCCGTCACAATCACATTCAAAGAATAAAAAAATAAAACATCTTTATGAGAATATTTTTACTCTCTACCGAGGCACCTTTTGACAGTGATGGCTCAGTGGCATTGGCTATATGGACTGCCGCGCAGCAGGTCCTAGGTTCGAATCCCGCCGCGGGCTTGAGCTTCACCGCATGGTGGAAGGGCATTTTGCGAGTGCCCGCCTGGCTAGCGGCCACCCTCAAGTAGAAAATCTGTCGCCAAGCATCTAACAGTGTGTTCGGCAGCAGTCCTTGAGAGCCAGTGAAATTACAGGCACATGAGACTTAACAACTATGTCTCAAGGTGACGGGCACAGTGTAATTCGTGACTTGTGACTAAATGCATCTGTTGTAGGCAGAGGATACCGCTTAACATCAGGTGGGACTCGAGCTTGTTCCATCACAATTACATAAAAAAAGGGAGACTCCGGCCCTGAGGAAGAAAGCCAAATCCCGAAAACGAGTATTTTGCTTCGCTTATTCGCATGGTAACTTTTTTCATGACTAATCATCACCAAATGGTATATTCCGCAGCTTTCTGAGAGTTTGCTCCCATTCTAAGCTTAGCCTGTTAACCATCAACAACAACATCATCACTTACCATCACGTGATATTTCAGTGTAAAACTATCTACACCTACTATATATACTATCACGTTGGAAAAAACATGTATTATTATAAATATCTACACTAATATTATAACCGTAAAGATTTTTATTTTATTTATGTAATTTAAAAACCACTGGACCGATTTGAAAAAATTTGAATATAATATTCAAAAATAAATGTTTTTTTTTAAATTTTTGCATAATACACTTGCGAAGCCGGGTTGGGCCGCTAGTTTCTGATATATTTTTTATCAAAAAGCGATAGTAACATGACAGGTACATGAAGAATGAGGAGCAACCCTAAAAGACTATTATAAGCATGCCACAGCTTATACAATTGTTGCTACATATTCAGTTGAGCTGAGATGAATCATCGACAGAAATATAACATAATTATTTAAATGTCCTTAACTATACACGTTATATCAACAGCATGGTTATTTTTAATGTGCCAGATATGTCCTTTTTATTAATAAAACCTTTACTCATTTGGTGGGCGATGAATAGATTATGCTTCATGTTTTACGGTTAAATTTGAAAGTATTCGTGTCGTGCTCCCATTGTTTTGGGGTTTATATCTTCTGAACCATTGAAATTGAAGGACCTCAAACTAAATGAAAAAGTAATGTTTTTGGTAAATACCGAACTCTCGGTCAGTAGCCGGTTACGTTTCTTGTAATATACTATCATCATTAAAATCTACAGCAGGTACGAACACCAAAAACTAAATCTTGTTATCATAAGTTAAACCATGCGCATCGTAGGTAAAATAAATATAAATAGGAATAACATTTTAAATGGACGCTATCATCCACTGCGGATGCTTAGAGGCACCAGATACAGCACATGAATAAAAAAGGAACCGTTCGTTATTTTTTTTTAATACCGGCGGTATGCCTTACTAAACAAAATACTACAAACTATACACAATACTACAAAGGAAGCTTTTAGACAACCTATAAGTCATTCCAGACTCACAGGCAGTCCAAATGCTCGTCCATACTAACAGTTGGCAGCGTGCCCAGCAAGCTGGAAGCAAGGAATGTTTAAATAATAAATAAATAAATAGTCTGTGTTGTTGTTTGGATCAAAGGGTGGTGCAATGTGGTGGTACTCGTACCGTTAATTTATCCGTCCAGAATGCGTGACAATTACAGTTTACTTTCATCTTAAATTTCAAGTTGTTTTCGAGAATATAAAAATATTTACGCTCATATTTCTTAATTGATACAGGTCTATTCATCAATATAAGCTGTTCCTGAATATTCTAAAGTAACAGTTTTTGCCATGCCACGCGGCGTGGAACATAATGGACAATAGTGGCACATTATAATAGCAATGTATACGGAGACAGACCTACATCTCTGTTTTATATTATCTTTACATACAGCTCTGAGATCGATCGGTATAAATGCCAGATGCCGTCTCATCATTGATTTTAGTTCAGCAATGACCCAAATGGGTTGAGCGATGGTCTTCAAATAGGTACCAAGTATGTCAAAATATTTGAAGTTTATTTCTTGGTTTTCAAACAATTACGATCGAAACGTAGCAAAACTTCCCACTCCGCGAAACGTAAATGAACTAAAGATAATTTTATTCAAAGCGCTTTCAATACAAAAGCAGCATTGTAATTTTATATCATTTGATCGTAATTCATCTTGTGTTCAAACTTTATCTATGTTGCATATTTTTTTTTTATGCCTGATAGGTTATTCTTTGACCACTATCTCACCTGATGATATGTGATAATGTGGTCGAAGATGTTGTTCAGGCTTCAATTACTGGCTCTTAAGGACAGCTGCCGGTAACCACCGTTCGGTGCTTGGCGACAGATTTTCTACTTGAAGGTGGTAGCTAGCCAGGCGGGCATTCGCAAAATGCCCTACCACCATGCTATAACGCTGCCATCATAAGACAACAATCGGGACCGACGGCTTAACGTGCACTTCGAAGCACGGAAACGCTCAGTAGTAATGTCACCAGCGGTCACCTATCCATCTCATGACCGCGGCGGACGTTGCTTAACTTTGCTGATCGGTTCAGAATGGCTAAGCAAACTTCGCTACGAGCGCTGCACATCCTGACATCAATGTTTCTAGTTTGTCTTATACTGTAGCACTATGTAAAAGACAGAAAGAATCATCTTTATCGTTTCACATTTTTTTAAAACTAGCCAGTTAGATATGACCCAGAATTTTGCTACAGCTGAAGCTGTGATTAAACTGAAGTTAGCTGCCAGTCAGTGGAATAACAGCTTTCGTAAGTAACAAATATGAATATTTTAGTAAATAATACGGGATAACTCACGTGAATCAGTCAGATAGCTCCGACTATAGTTTCAACCACATTCGGTGGTCTTTTTCAAGGAGAGCTCGGGACGCCCGCGTTGACGTCTCGCTTAGCACTGCGGGCGGCAGCTCGTAGTCCGCGTGACGTCATCGGTTGGTGCGAGGGGTGGGTTGCAGTTGGTCGTGTCGTCGACTGATGCGAATCCTCTTCGTCGCTGATGGTGAAATCCCGGCTGGCATGGGGAATCCCGTATTGGGTTTATCCCGTATTATTTACTAAAATGAGTGAAAACCACGTTAGTTTTTATAATAAAAATATGAATATGTAAGCAAAACAGCATTTTTTTTATATATCAATTAGATTTCGTTAGTACTTAATAATTAAACAATTAGCCAACAGATAATACCCAGAAAAATAGACGACGCTAAGACAAATCCTTGTCCTAACATGGAAGTCATTGAGAAATTAAAACTCGTTCTTGAGCACCATGCATGTGTTGATGGTAAGAAATAGTCAGGGAATTTAGCTCACATTATTTTAATAAACGTCAAGAGAACTGCTGAAACGGTTGTTTGACCTTATGAAGAGGTAACAACTCCAAGTAATAATATATGAAATGTTTTCATCAAACTTTTGTTTTTGTATCGTTTCTGAACACTCTCTGGACTCAGCTGATGTTAAGCAGTAAACTCTGCCTACAACAGATGCGAGTGAAGAACAGCACTGCTCCCGTCACTATGATACATAGCAGATGTTAAGTCTCATGTGCCTGTAATTCCCTTGATAGCATCAAGGACTGCAGCCGAAATACACTGTGAGGAGCTTGACGGCCGATTTTCTATTTGAGGGTGGCAGCTTGCCAGGTGGGCAAACGCAGAATGCCCTACCACCTAAGAATGATTCGTAGCCTCCCACTATTGTATAGCGGCTACCATCCTAAAACAACAACCGGGACTGATGGCTTAACTCGCTCTCTGAAGCACAGAAGTGCTCAGTAGTAATGCCACTAGCGGACACCCATCCAAGTCATGACAACAGCAGGCGTTGCTTAACTTGGATATAAGCTGATTGGTTAAATTAATTGTCTAAACTACGCTACAAGCGCTTCAATATACTGTGAGATGTAGTGATTGGCAGCACCATCTTCATTTCGTTCATTTATTAAACCGTGTATATATACCTCAAGTTTACTTGAACGAGGATTGCCTTGACTTGAAAAACTTTTGCGCGTACACATGACATTCTCTTGTTGCAATCGTTCATAAGCAAAGTTCAAAGGACACACAACACTTTCGTGAATATTTTAGAGTATACGTATGTATTTATATTATACTGCTACTTCAAGGTAATCATTTAATGGTGTAAGAATACAATAGATAAGAAAGTTCTCACATATATAGTTCTCACACTCGACAGAGGCAATGAGCAATCTATTCGAAGTCGAAATACCGGCTTCGTGGCTATGTCGTATTTCTACTTTTACAGCCAACCATTGAACAAAAGCCTGTCTCTTTAGCCGCCTGCTAAGAGTGGGGTATGCTTGGCAGGCGTCTTTGGGATCACAGTGTCAATGGCAGTTCTTCAGAAGGCGCTGTTGCCCACTCCTGCTCGCGTGTGAAATTCTATCCCAGCACCCTATGTGTCGTATACTGTTATCGTTAAATTTGAATTGCGAGGTTACGATTCTTGGAGAGGTCAACATTATAGGGTTTTATGACAAGTAATTAACCTCAATAATCCTGAGTATCAAACTGTGCTTGGTAAATAACAACATGTCCCTAAGCGCGAGCATGATTGTATTGTTGGTAGAAAATATATAGTTTAATATAGTGTAATTTTTTTTATATATATATACAGACAAAGTTGAAAATGGTTTGACAGTTAAAGTGCCGGCGATTGAGCCGGCCGTTCCCACTTTGGAGTCGATTGAGCCTTATTATCCCTAATTGGCGCGTATATTCCGAAGCAAACCCACATGGACACAGTGTCGTGCTAGTTCAAAATTAAATCAAGTAGGGGCCTCTGTTACAAAACTTTTAAACCTCCTTTTCCTCAATTTTGTCTCTTTCTAACAATTGCTGTTAAAAAATGAGGATAGATCTTAAATAGAGCGCTTTCAATGGACTGGGGCTCGACACTAGACACTCACTCACTATTCCGACCTGTGCCGCCACGCCGTGCACACCTGTCTACAGCTCCGCCAGTATCTCCCAGTGAGACCGCAATAGTCCCCGCACTATTGCCGTCTCACTCGGGTCATCGTTCCGACGCTAGTTGCAGACCAGTGCCTTGGAATACGCAGTCCTGACGAAGTTTTGTTTTGTGTGCAGAAGCTGAGCAGCCGCCGAACGCCGTGCAACGTGAGCTACGAGCTCGCCGTGCCGTCGCGCAGAGGCGCTCTAAGACGTCAGGCATTACCACCTACCCAAGTCCCTTGTTTCGGAACAACATCATATCGGGCTGGTGGTCTTGTTTTGACCGCACTTTTCGGTGCGCATTTCACAACTTTACTACTCGACACAACATTGTAACAGTGCGCGTAACAACACACTTTGTGCTGTTAAGCGACGTCGTTCAGGCGTGGGGTAGCGTCAGCCAAACCCGTCTGAACGATCAAATCCGCCATTTGCTGCGGTCGCAGTGTGACACCTTACGGTGACAACGGCCACTGTTGTTGTTTTGGTTTAACCTTGCACCGTGGCCTTTCCCGCTTCACGGGTCAGCCGAAGCAAGCTGGGCTCCGGGACAACTGGCCTTGGGGTCGCCCCTAGTCAACCCCGGAGCAGCATTAGGAGCACCCCTCTCCGCCGAGAAAAAAGCTCGGAGAGGGTACACAACTAGGGCACACCATAGGTACTCACTCCCTCTCACACAAGTGAGCTCACGAGTTGCGAGAGGGAGACAGAACCCGTTAGGCCATCCTGAGTATTCCCCTCAGGATGCAACGTCCCTCTAACGGTGAGGTGGAGGTCCTTCAGACCTTCGCCCTCCGCTACCCCGAACTCTACGCTGATCATCAGCAATCACTTAACGATGCAGAGAGTGCCCGCCTCACGGACACTCTCATCGCTCCCTCCGGAACTCCAATTCCGGAGGCCATCGTCCCTCCTCTGACCCGGTCCTTCTCAGAGGACAGCCCGACTTCGCCCGCTCCGGGCCCTGACAACAGACGCACGGTGGCAGCCCCTCCCCGTGAGAGGTCTCGCTCGCGCTCACCGATCGGGAGGCCAGCGAGCACCCGTTCCTCCATCGCCGTTGTCGAGCCCACTTCGGACTCCGAAACGGAGATGGATGTAGATCCGAGTCGTGCCTTACGCACTGACTCGGACTCCGATAACGACGGCTATACCGTCGTAGACAGAAAACGCAAGCGTGCTCCTAAAGCCGCTAGTTGCGCAACTTCCGCCCCTCCCGCCAAGGCACCCGCTAAGGCCCCCGCCTCCGGCAAGACGCCGACCCCCGCCCCGCGCCCCGCGTCTCCTCCCTCCGCTCCGGCCACCACTGCCGCGTCCCCTCAGGACGCGAGCGCGCGCCGCGAAAAACCGCCTCCGCCCCTGTTCATTCAGGACAAAACCAAATGGGACATGCTGTCCCGTTTAGTTTCGGATCGTGGGATCCACTACACTAATGCCCGCTCCACGCAGCAGGGCATTAAAGTTCAAGTGTCCACCATTAGCGACCACAGAGCGCTAACAAAGCTCCTCCGTAAAGAGAGCATAAGTTTTCACACTTATGCGCTCGAAGAGGAGAAAGTCCTCCGAGTGGTCATCCGCGGTGTGCCCAAGGAGGTACATACCGATTCGGTATGTGCCGACCTGAAGGCACAAGACTTCCCCGTACATGCAGTTCACCGCATGTACAGCGGGAAGGACCGCAGTCCCTACGATCTAGTACTCGTAGTACTAGATCGTACACCTGAAGGCAAGGCCATTTTTAATTTAAAAAAGGTCTGTGGCCTCTCAGGACTCGATGTCCAAGCCCCATACAAGAATGGGAGTCCCTCGCAGTGCCATAACTGCCAACTATACGGGCACGCCTCCCGTTTCTGCTTCGCTCGCGCTAGGTGCGTTAAGTGCCTAGGCGATCACGCGACAGCAGCGTGCACTCGCACCCGGGACTCGCCGGACCCACCCAGTTGTGTCCTATGCGGTGCTCAAGGGCATACCGCGAATTACCGTGGTTGCCCTAAAGCACCACGAGTGAACCACGGGGTGGCAAGGCATAGGCCGACCCGTCCCTCTTATGACCGCTACCAACGGGTAAGCCCTAAACTAACGGTAGTACCTGCCTCACAGGTAATACCCGCGCCGCTCCCAGCCCGTAACGCATGGTCTAAACCACCCAGGATGGTTAAGGCCGTCGCTACCGCCCGCGCCCCGGCCCGCGCGCCCGCGCCCGCTCCCGCACCCGCCCGCACACCGGCCCCTGCCCGCGCACCGGCCCCGGCTCGCCCCGCGCTCCCGGCACCCGCTGCCAACACCGTTCGCGCCCCTCCCCGCGCCGCTTCCCGGCCACAAGCTCCCCCTATGCCATTGATGGCTGCCCCTCTTCAAGAGGCAATCAACCTAGTCAGCGACCTGGCTATGTCGGTTGACATCAATGAGGTACAAGAGCTATTCCAGAAGATGCAATACGCTCAATCCCCAGTGGACGTGATCCAATACACATTGGAACACGCAAACTTACTAAGCGCCCTTAAGCGCTTCGTCCCCCAGGCCCCTCCCCAGTACAACCACTATGGGTAGTACAACCGAACGCACGAAACCGTACTCAGTTTCGTTAGCGTCATTTAACGCTGACGGCCTCTTCAAACAACGTGACCTCGTCCACGACTTTTGTTGTACCCACCTTATCGATATCTTATGCGTGCAGGAAACCTTTCTAAAACCGGGGAAGGCGAACCCTAGGTTTGCCAATTACAGAATGGTACGTAATGATAGAGTGAACTCCCGTGGGGGAGGCACTCTTTTCTATTACAAAAGGTCCCTGCACTGCATTCCCCTACCTACCCCGACTCTTGTTAATATGGAAGCATCTTGTTGCCTCCTAGCTATGACTGGTCATCAACCTATAGTCATAGCGTCCTGTTACCAAGCTTGCTCCAAGCCGATCGTCCGAGCTGACTTAGAAGCCTTGTTCTCATTAGGAAGCGCCGTCCTTCTGATTGGCGACTTCAACAGTAAGCACATCCTATGGAATTGTAACGTCAACAATCCCAAAGGTATTGCACTTGAAAACCTAATCGCAGAACTTAACTTTGACATAATTGCGCCCACTGAGCCCACTCACTACCCTTATATGGAAGACCATCGATCTGACTTGCTTGACATGGCACTACTCAGAGGCGTAACACTCCGGTTACGCTCCATAGAAGTGGTTCACGAGCTTCACTCTGACCACCGACCCATTATACTGCGACTAGGTCCCGACCCAACGACTGACCTCCCCCGCCCCACTAAGACGATAGTGAACTGGAAGCAAGTAGGCGATGCCCTAAAGGCTATCAGTTCACCGGACCTTGACAAGATCCCTGACGACATCCTGACAAAAGATGACGTAACCCTTGCGATCGATTCGTTCACCAATCACCTCTCCACCGTAGTAGGTGCATCCGCAAAGGAGGTCATAGTGCCGGACGACCGGCGCCTTGTCATTCCAGCGGATGTGAGACGATTGGTGACGGAGAGTAAAGCAGTGACCCGACATTACGACTCTTACCCCAGTAAAGAGAACAAAACTAAGAAACGCCACTTTGAACGCATGGTTCAAAGTCGCATGTCTGAGTTGCGTGATCAACAATGGGGCGATAAACTTTCAAACCTCGTGCCAAGCCACCATGCTTACTGGGACTTGGCGCGAGGCTTGAAAGGAAGTAACCATAACGACATGCCTCCCTTATACAGACCAGTCCCACTAGTCTCAGCGTTCTTTGACGAAGACAAAGCTGAGTGCCTAGCTGATAGCCTAGAGGCTCAGTGTTCCCCTAACGTAGATCACGTTGACCAAGCTCACCTCGATTCGGTGGATGCTGAAGTCGAACGTAAAAGCTCTGTGGTCACCTCTGAACTCCCACCAATCACCTTAGCGACTTACGCTGAGGTGGAGAGACTGATCAAGGCCCTCCGACCGCGCAAATCCCCCGGTGCCGATGGCATCTCCAACAGGGTTCTTAAAACCCTCTCTCCTCCTCTCATCCATCTCTTAGTCAGCATCTTCAATGCTGCTATGAGCCACTGCTTATTCCCAGACATCTGGAAATGTGCAAATGTCATTGGCATTCACAAACCAGGCAAAAGCTCATCTGACCCCACCAGTTACCGCCCCATCAGCCTCCTCAGTGCCTTAGGCAAACTTTACGAGCGGTTACTTGCAAACCGTCTCCAGTCCCATGCTAAGGAACACCACCTTATCCCAGATGAGCAGTTTGGCTTCAGACCCGGACACTCATGCGTCCAACAGGTGCACCGCCTCACGGAGCACATCATTGAGGGCTTCAATAAGTACCCCAAACCCCAGACTACGCTAGCAGTCTTCCTCGACGTAGCGAAAGCTTTTGACAAAGTCTGGCACAATGGCTTGATCTACAAGCTATACCAATTTGGCGTGCCAGAACGTCTTGTGCTCATCCTACAAGACTTCCTTAAAGCCAGAAGCTTTCGCTATCGCGTGGAAGGCACCCTCTCCTCCCCCCACCCAGTCAGAGCCGGAGTCCCTCAGGGCTCCGTGCTATCACCTATTCTCTTTGCACTGTATACCAGTGACATCCCACGCTCTCAGCCCAAAGTATTCCTAGCCCAATATGCGGACGATACCGCCATTTACACCACTGGGTGGCATATCAACAGACAGTCCTATTTCGTCATTCAACGGGCCGTCACCGAGATCGGTGACTGGTTCCGAAAATGGCGCATCGCGGTCAACCCAGCTAAAAGCACAGCTATGTGCTTTACTGAGAAGACACGCTCCCCTTACCCGAAACCACTTATTTTGTTCGACGAACCCATTCCCTGGGTTCCTAGAACAAAATACCTCGGAGTCACCCTTGATCGTCATCTCACCTTTAACGATCACATAACAACCGTCCGTAACAGAGCGGCCTTCGTAATGGGTCGCCTTGGTCCCCTACTTCGCAAAGAGAGTAAAATGTCTCTTAGTAATAAGAAGACACTTTACACTGCCAGCATCCGCCCCATCATGACTAACGCATCAGTAGTGTTTAGTCATGCTAGTGAGGCCCACCTCCATAAACTTCAAGTCATCCAAAACCGTTTTCTTCGTAATGCAACCGGCGCCCCGTGGTATATCCGGAACACCGAGTTGCATTGCGACTTAAACCTTCCCTCTCTAGCGCAGTTCAATAAGGACTGCGCCCGCCGATACTTTGATCGAGCGCCCCACCACCCGAACCCATTGGTTGTCCAGGCATCGAACTACTCGACTGCCTCTTCTATCCCATTTTTCAAACCCCCCCGTCGCCGACCACGGCAGGTATTAGACGACCCGGATGACCCCATCGCAGCCATTACATTGGCAGCTTTAGCGTTATCCGCAAGTCGTCGAGGTAAAATCCCCAGGTGTGAGGTAATCAGAGGTCACACAATCAAACACCGAGCTCGCCGGCGAGCTCGAGGCAAAAACAAGGTCACGATAAATTGCTCTCCAAATAGTCAAAGAGTATTATTCAGTAGGGCCCAATTGTGCAACACTGCAGTTGCACAGAGGCATTTTGCTCCAATCCCCCCCATGTCTCTCGACAGCGAGACAAGCCGAGGTCCGAACCACAGTGGTGCCCTTGAGCTCGCTGTCAACCCCTCCTATAATAGCGGTACGTTTTCGGCGTCCGCAGGAGACGGAGGTAGAAAGCGCTTTTCGCCTTCTACGCCCGTCTCGGGAGAAGTGCCTTCGGCACTTCTCCCTCCCGGGCTATTGTAGGGCCAGGCCCTCGCCCAAAACCCGGTGGAGCTGGACGACCGCACAGGCGGTAGCCAGCATCTATGTCCTCCCTAAACAAAGACTGGGGCTCACAAATAAATTGGTCTCCGAGGGTCCACGTGTGATGGGAATAATAATTTCTGTGATCATTGTACACACTTTAAGAAACCTCCTGAAAGATTATTGGCTCAATTTAAGAAAGAGTAAGTACCAATTCTTCACGGGCATCACCACGGAATAAAAAAGACTCAATTACAAATTAATGATCCGATCCTCTTTAAATGATAGGAAGACTTAGCTCTTTAGCTTGTGTCAAATTGTTCTTCAAATGAATTGTTTCGTTGCAATAAGGTTGTAATTAGATGGTTTTTACATACAAAGCTATTGCAAAATTTGGTGAAATTAGCCTTAAAATGTGCTAACAACAAGCACTATTTAAAAAGAGCATTAAACGTATGTACTATCTATCTCTAGATCAAAAAAGGTATCGCTTTCTATTACGTTTATAACATAAGAGCTACGAAACACATTATGTTTTCCACTTTTGTTCGCCGTAAGAAATAAAATGTCATTTGACAACTAATAATACCTATGTGTCACTGAATACAATTATTAGTTACACCGCACTGTTAAGGAAAAACATTGCACTGATTCCACATTTACCATTCAATATTTGAACATACAACAACGGCGTATTTTAAAACAGGATATATTAAAATACGAGTGAGTTAAATTCGTCGTCTCTAATTTGCTAGGTATACATTAGATGGGATAAATATTTGCGGTGTGAAGTCACGAACAATTTTCTAGTCCATTATTGCAGACTACGTAGTCTGTTGGTATTATTAGTCAGTATAGCGTTTTATAGATTTTCTGATCAGTCTTGCGTGATAACAAATTGTACACTCAACTCAGCGCAGCATTTTAAATAGGTGCTCATGATGCCTATTTTTCAATACGTGAAACCATAACTAAGCAGAAATCACAATATTCCGCAAATTGCTTTGATACCTGAAACAAAAATTTTACTTCAAATTGCAATATTTTGATTAAGCTCGATGTTCAAACGCAAAACGTTATATACGTACAGTCCTTAAAATGCTAATAAATCAATTCTATCACACCTGTTAATAGTTTGTGAACAAACATTTTGATCAGGTTAAATCTCGAATGAGGAAATAGAAGGTTGGTTACCATTTAAGAAATTACAATGGGAGTAGAGATCCTCACGCATAAGATCCCAAGAATAATAAAAAATCAAGAAATACTCAATGCATTCGTCAAGTAAATAAAGTGAAAAATAAATCTCTTTTAGCAAAATCCACTGAAAGATGGAAGGTAAAACTCTCGAGGAAGCAAATGCAGTGATATATGCAACGAATGGTTTCGTGGTCTTGGACAAAGATGAGATTGGAATAGAGACACTGGTTTAGAGCAGGAGTTCCCTTTTGGACCAATCAATATACACTGGAACATGCTGAATAATGCTGGACCATCCGTTTCTGGTCAGGGCTGAGACTATGAAAGTAACGCCGTAAAAGGAAGCCTTTGACGTTTATTTATCAATCACAATATAAGGTCATCAAAACATGACAAAACAGGATATTTTTGAATATCGTTATAATATTTAATTTCATTCGTTCTCAAATATTTACATTCAAACATATAAATCCCAGGACGCCTAAACTTCCACAAAGACCTTGCTTCTACCCGTCAATAGAATGGTTCTAAAATAAAACACTGTGTACGTTTACAATACACAGTAGAATTATCGGCAATAAGCACACGCTAACCATAAACATTTTCTCTCTAAGCGTTGCCAATGACGCGACCCCTTTTCGAAATGTATAACACAAACAGTATACAAACTCGATACATAGAAATCTGTAGTTTTTTGTTTACTTTGTGTTTAGTATCCGTCGAGAAAATCGTCGATGGAGCTGGGAACTGGCGGCCCGTTTGTCCAAGGCGCGTAAATCGTAAGGTCCTCAGTGTTTTCCCGAGGTTGTTTAGTTTATTTATTGCTGATATACTAACCTTTGACCCCAAACTTACCTTATGATAAATGATGATAGGCCATTGAGGCAGGCTTAAGTTTGAAAGGAAAATGGCTCTTTAGGATAGCAGTTGGGAAAGGTGGTTTACCTAAAACACCTTTTACAAAAAAAGTAAACAATTTGGGCAGATTTTCTACACGACCATTAGCAAAGCGTCGTGTATTAAGTTTTTTGTTATAAATATTTTATAACAGCACAACGTCTCTAAAACTTTTCCTGGTATCTAGTTGATTATCTGGCAAAAAGTTAGGCTTACAGTTTTAGAAAACACATCTGAGATGTTTATATATATATATATATATAAACATCTGAGATGTTTATATATATATATATATATATATATAACTTGCAGTTTTAATATCAATGAAACTATAAAATACTTTCCATAAACAAATAATTTGCACTCGGGTTTTTTTATCTTTTAATTAGTTTATACTTGTGGCATTCTCACAGAATATTTATAAAAAAGGGATATTTACGAAAACATGTATAATAAAAGTTAATTTACTGTTCATTAAGTAGGAACAGGTTTGTTTTATATACGAAGTTGTATTCGATTAGATTTAATTGTTTTTGCCACACAATTGTGCGTTGTGAACAATCAGACTGTTTCTATCGCAAGTTGTAGGCCATGTCCTGTGAATTATGTGTAAATCATAATTGTTTAATATATTTATTGAATATTTCCAGCAGAAATTATACAAGGAGAAACTTACAACCCTTTTTTCAGGGCATAAATATATGTACGTAATGGAGTCCATATGTAAATGATTTTAAACCACTTCTAATCATCGTGAATTTAGTGGTGGAGTATAGATCTCATTTTAGTAAATAATGGGATAGTCACGTGAATCAGTCAGATAGCTCCGACTATAGTTTCAACTTTCAAGCACATTCGGTGATCTTATTCAAGGAGAGCCCGCGTTGACGTCTCGCTTAGCACTGGTACTGATTCAACGTGAGTTATCCAGTATTATTTACTAATCAAGTAAAGTCAATTTAATAATATGGTACCATTATCGGTTTAATCTAATAGTAGAGTAGTATAGAGGGATGTAGGTATGTTACCTATTCGTAGTGGATGCGTAGTAACCTTTTGTTCTTGCGTCATCTGAATTTTGTGAACCGGTGTTCCGCACATATCGATGATGGGAAGTAGGTGGATGATCCGCCACCAAGCCAATGGTTTAAATTTTTTTCACTATGTGACGGATGGTATCATGTAAGTAACGCACAAAACATTTGAAGTATTGAACTGCCTTTTGAATACATACTTTGGTCTCAACGTGTTGTTTAATTGTACAACGTTTGAAGTATTGAACTGCCTTTTGAATACATACCTTGGTCTCAACGCGTTGTTTAATTGTACAACGTTTGAAGTATTGAACTGCCTTTTAAATACATACTTTGGTCTCAACGCGTTGTTTAATTATACAACGTTTGAGGTATTGAACTGCCTTTTGAATACATACATTGGTCTCAACGCGTTGTTTAATTGTACAACATTTGAAGTATTGAACTGCCTTTTGAATACATACTTTGGTCTCAACGCGTTGTTTAAGTGTACAACATTTGAAGTATTGAACTGCCTTTTGAATACATACTTTGGTCTCAACGCGTTGTTTAATTGTACAACGTTTGAAGTATTGAACTGCCTTTTGAATACATACTTTGGTTTGAACGTGTTATTTAATTGTACAGAGACTTATCTTGATAAATGCCGAACTTTTAATGACTCATCTGTAAAAAAATTTTCGCCATTAGACAATATCATATGGTCGGTATCAGCTGTCCAAGATTGTTTGTCCCTCCTCATAAACTCTACAACCATGGACATAAATAACTTACAAAGGACAGGACGGAAGCCACTTTTAAAAGCTGAACATTTGCCAGTGTCAAAACAACGGCGTAACACCGACGCGGGCACAACCAACGACGCAAGTTCGGTATGGTCACATGTGTACGAAATACCAAACTGTGCGGTGAAGGGTCGCACGAAATACATTTTAAACAGCAGTAATAAGAGGTTAGCCCCGTGGGGTACCAGGTCAGAATTGCACCTCTCCATATCAACCCATGGGTATCTACATACACTAAGGGAAACATACTGGAAGGTGGGCAACAGCGCCTTCTAAAGAACTGCCAACTTACACTGCGATCCCCAATATACCTGCCAAGCGTGGGGATCAAGGCCAATACCCTCTTAATAGGGGAGGCTGTGTTCAGCAGTGGACGATCAGGCTGTTACAGTACAGTAATAAGAGGTGGCATAGTTTTAGGCAAGTCAACAACTTTAAAGTTAATATGGGCTATATATACCTTCGACCACATCGTCACTTACCATCAAGTTAGGTTGTGATCAGAGGTTAACCTATCTACAATAAAAAAAAAACTAAAAAAAAACACTTGAAAAATCGTAGAGTTGTACCGTACCACTTATGAGATAATAGTTACTAGTTAAGTCTTACAATTTCTTGTTACTGACGCTGAACAAAGTGACCGTGAAATCAAAAGAAAAAAAATCAATGACATGGCGATAATTTTTCATCGAGGAGAATTTGCTTAACAATTTCTTAGCTTAGGCGTATCTTTACGTTGAAATCATTGCCCGTAGCTTGCCGACAGACTTGCCAGAATAGACAAGATCAAGGTGGCAGATTAATGAACTTGAGTATGGCAGCTATTATGTGAACTCTGAAATGCTCTATCAATTAACGGAGCATATGATATGATCTGCCAATAATAATTATGTAACCAACACAGTAAGGATGTGTGTAATTAGGTAATGATCCGTGTATTTGGATTGATTGTATACTTACCTATTGATTACTTGATACCTAATATTATAATATAGAGAACGTGTCCCGAGACATATTTTACTTGGGATTTAGTTAGTTTGACGGAAGTAATAAAAGTATTTGAAGTATCCAGGTGTTTTAATTGTCTGTAAGGATATATTTCCAATTAGTGACATTATTCTTTGTATTAGATTTCTTCAATTCAGCAGCATAGCCTGTAAAGGTAGCTCCAAATATTACTATTGTGTGTCGTAAAAGAGACATCAGAAAAAGAATTCGCAAGCAGCGGGCTCACATCAACGTGAGTGTATTGCTGCACATTAGGGTACAGCACACTGTAGTTAGTATACAATAATAGCAAAAGCATTTTCAAGAATTGGCTTTAGTTAACCGGCTGACTGTAAAAAGACTACGAAATCGAAATTTTCTACAACCCTGTTATAAAGTATCGCCTGTGTTTTGTCAGTTAAATCATATTTAATTGATTTTATGTGTGATAGCACAACTTTATACAGGTAAGCAGCTGAAGGACTTTCCAAATTGAGTGACAAATTATTTTTCTTGTTGTATGCTATGTATTTTACTGTAGCTATGTCCGTGAGAGTTACGACCTAGAATTTACAAACAGTAAAATACACTTCTCGGTATTTTAATCTATGTGTTCCAGCGCCTCCTGAGGAAGTGTTATCCTATCTTATACTGCATACCCAAAACTTCAGCCAAGCATGGGGTTTTTAAATGGTATTGCAAATGAACATTCACGCAGCTCACTTGATGTTAAGCGGTAACATCTGCTTATAACAGATGCATTTCGTCACAAGAGACGATCTACTTGCGCCCATTACTTTTAAGAGCTACAGTTGCTTAGTTACATGTGCCTGTTATTTAATAATAACTTACTAGCTCTCAAGGACTTCTGTCGCTTATGGCAAGTGCCCTATTAATTAATAAGGTAGAGGTTTTGCTCAGCAGTCAAGCAGAACAATCCTGCTGATACATTCATACTATATTTGAATGTAATACACCTTATTTCGACATATCATGCTGAATGATGTAGGGTTCAATTGCACTGCAACTACCAATAGACTCGAGACTTAGTAAACGTAGCGAGTGCTTTGCAAGCCTCATGTTATCAAAGTTTACAAACTAGATATAATAATACTAATACTTACTTAATATTAATACATATATATATATATATATATATATATATATATCGCTTAAAGTTATCAACTACTAAAAGAAACTACCTACTATTAACAGTATTTAACACGCACCAAGGATAGGACTTAAGTTGTACCATGTCCATTTCTTTTGGCAAGCAGTAATGTTGTTATTTATTCACATTAGTTAAGGGTATGGGTGCCGGTGAAGTTACAGCCACATGAGTCTTAACAACTTTATGTCTCAGGGTGACGGGTGTAGTGAAGTTTGCCACTTGTAACAATCTACGTCGGTTATAGGCAGAGACTATCGCTTTAAACACAATCGGTAGAAGATCTATGAGAAGAACAGAGAAACGATAGAACGCGGCCTGACACCCTCGGCGACCTCGCTCTATTTAGGGTTGCACGACGCATCAACGTCAGAGAAAAAATAGTTCTTGATATAGCCTACGAATAAAATATTTATTCGTAGATTATAGCATATCAAATAACAAGTATATAAAGGCGATTTATGAGTTCTTTCTATTGAGAATCAGGCACAAAGCCCATAAACTTGAAATTCAACTGGAAGGTTTCTTGAAGTATGCTGATTCTCAATATATATCTAATATGAAAGCATCAACGAAAGGGTCAGATTAAGGTCATGGAATTGGAAGTGAGAATTTAGGTTAATTAATATAAGAATGCGTGAATCGTAATATTAATTACCCTCTAAGATATATTATCATAGTCAGCGTCACGACGTCTACTGTTAAACCAAGACCTACCTAAGAGAAAGTATAGCCATCCAACTGAATGGCTTAGTAGCCATTCAGTTGGATGGCTATACTTTCTTCTCAGCCTTTCAGCCACTTTTCAGACTTATCAGAACCTTACAATGTTGTCAGACTAGCTAGAGCAGACTCTTACACGTAGTGGTGGGCTTACCAACTCAAACCAGTTCAATGTGGTAACCACTAGATAACTTTTTCATCGGTTATCAGTTCATCGATAAGAGTTCATAAATAAGAGGAAATATATTGTCACCCAATCAATACGGCTTCCGTGCTGGAAGATCAACGGAGGATGCAGTTACTTCTCTGACTGACTTCGTAGACAGCAAACTGGACGCAGGTCAGAGATATATCGGCGTCTTCCTTGACCTGGCTAAGGCGTTCGATACCGTCTCGCATCCTATACTTTTAAAAAAGTTGGAGAGCCTCGGAGTTCGTGGAACAGCATTACGGTGATTTCAGTCATACCTCACGGACCAAAGGCAGCGGGTTAAAGTCAACGAGCACTTAAGTGACTATCGAAAAGTAGCTTTCGGAGTTCCACAGGGAAGTGTACTTGGACCGACACTATTCCTAACCTACATCAACGATTTATGTCAACTTAAAATCCCCCAAGCTCAACTTTTTTCTTTTGCTGACGATACTTCTATTGTTTTTCATGCGAAGAGTTGGAATGAGCTTTCCACTATAACTAACGAGGGACTAAGCAAAATAGTTAAGTGGCTTAACTACAACTTGCTCACACTTAATGCTGACAAGACGAAATTTGTTGCATTTAGAGTCTCATGCCGTACCGCGCCCACTAAACCACCATATATTCAACTTCATACATGTGCTATTTATTCACAAAACAAATGCTCCGATGTTTGCCCGAAATTAAAACAGGTTACTGAAATTAAATATTTAGGCATGTACATAGACGAACTTTTATCTTGGACAAAGCAAATACAGATACTCAGCAATCGCATATGAAAGTTACTATTTATTTTCAAAAAGCTTAGAGCAATAGCAGACGTAAAAACAACAAGAATGGTCTACTCTGCACTTTGTAAGTCACTTATTTATTATTGTATAACCTCATGGGGTTCAGCATATGCAACACATCTTGTTAAAGCTGAACGAGCACAACGCGCAGTTCTTAAAGTCGCTTACAAAAAACCATTTAGATACCCAACTAACGATCTGTACAAAGAAACCGAAGAACTTACGGCACGTCAGCTCTTTATTTTGGCCACTGCAATAAGATTCCACAAAACAGCTCTAGTAACCACCAATATTATCAGATCCAGAAGAAAACCTAAATGGGATACAATAAAGACATATGGAAGGATAGGACAGAAGTGTCACAAATATTTAGGTCCATACATATATAAACAACTAAATATTATGACGCTTAATATAGCTAAAGATACCTCACGCGTATGTAGAATGAAAATAATAAGTTACCTTTTATCACTAGATTATACTTACACGGAAAAACTGCTAAGAATAAATATATGAACACAATCTATTTATAAATAAAATAATTATTAAATACTATGTATCTAATCTAATAGTTAATATTATTCGTTACATATATTATTATTTTGAAATTATTGAATTTATACGTTTCACTATTTTATTGAATATAAAAAATTTACTAATGCTTTACAATAATGCCTAATTTATTATGAATATTTTATTATTTATTTTTATTTTCCCGGAGTTAATGTCTCGTGTGTGCCTTATCTATAAAACCTGCACTCACCACTATCTCACTCCAGTCACACGCTCCACATACACACGGCTTATGTATACTACATCGTGGACTAACTCACCAGCACCCTGGAAGTGAACTAGTCCTCACAGACTCAGGATATCCTACCGTGAGGGCTAGAGCTATAACTTTATACACCTACTGTGATTACTACATATAAAGCTATTATTATTATTGTGTGCGATAAAATTACTTTACATCTAAGACGTGCATTATATGTATTATAGATGTGCAATGTGCCCACGTATAGTTAGATTTATTTAAAAATATTTAATTCAACATAGATGTAAGGTTTGTACATTTGTAGCTGTTGGCATACTGTAAGTTATTGTAAAGAACCAATATTTTGAGTAAATAAATATATTATTGTATTATATTAGGTTAGCCTTTGACCACTATCTCACCTGATGGTAAGTGATGATGTGGTCGAGGATGTTGTTCAGGCTAACCTAGAATTACTGGCTCTCAAGGACAGCTGCCGGAACACACCGTTAGGTGCTTGGCGACAGATTTTCAACTTGAGGGTGGTAGCTAGCCAGGCGGGCATTTGCAAAATGCCCTACCACCATGCTATAACGACTGCCATCCTAAGACAACAACCGGGACCGACGGCTTAACGTGCCCTCCGAAGCACGGAAACGCTCAGTAGTAATGTCGCCAGCGGTCACCCATCCAACTCATGACCGCGGCGGATGTTGCTTAACTTTGCTGATCGATTCAGACTTGTTAAGCAAACTTCGCTACGAGCGCTTCAACTTTATTCCTTGAAGAAGTTGGCATTTACAACTAATGTTTGCCTGACATGTCTTGATCCACGTGACATGTCCGGTCCGAAACAAGTCTATTGACATCGAAATACGCATTATTAGCAGAAAAGTTTATAACGGAGGGTAAAAATTGTAAATAGAATATTTCATTGTGTCAAATAAACGAACTTCAAAACATTTTCGTTGTCATATTTACGCATTTTGGTTTCAACACAGATCATTATTTCCGCTTAACTTCCGTCATGGAATAAAAGAATGATATTACCGTGTTTTTTCCTGTTGTTTATATTCAAGCGCTCTTACTCATGCGTGAATCCCGTATGTTTTGTTTAAAAACAGTTTAAAACTAGTAATTATTTATATATTACTGGTGTTACTTTTATTTTTATTCATATCAGTATTTCATTATCCTTTTTAATGTGGACTTTAATTAATTATTACACTAGAGACTATTATGTGACTAAACCGCTATTAAAAGCCCATTTAGTTCTGGATATTGGTAACTAATAAGCAACTTCCTACCCTTGACCCGCTCAAAAAGGTGTTAGATACTTAGTCTAAAAATATCAAACAATAAGGAATTTAATTAAGTCATTTTTTTGTTCCGGATGGGATTCGAATCTGCATCCTCCGATTTCGCGTCAGATGCCTTTTCCTCTCGGCCGAGAGGTGATTTTCACGCAATAGTGCTAGTAATCATGTTTTGAAATAAGGAATATATTTTTTTCATGAATACGAAAGACATCAACACAAACACATTGTTTTGTATAATGTTTTGGCGTCGCTATAACGGCCGGTTCGATGTCAACCGTCCTTGGGAATGCTCTGGTTTATATTATACTCGGTTCGGAAACTGTGTTGTCGCTTACATCCCACTAGCATCGACACGAGTGGTGTGATGCTGCTCCTTTGCGTTAGTTTCCTTTTACGATTACCCAACAAGAAGCTATGGAACAGTCCTTATATATTCTAATGCCGCAAACTGATCATTTCTCGAAGTTTTTTAGCATATGTTAGCTTTTAGAGTAACGTTAAGTACCTAATGATGTACGGGGTGTGGCGAAGAAGCGAAATATACCAGGAATGCAGCAGCGCTTTTTAAAGTTCTGCCATTTTACACTGCCATCTCAAAGGCACCCACCAAGCGTGGGGACTATGACAACATTTTCTCAAAAATATTAACCAGAACACATCGTGCTTGGTGATATATTTTTTATTTGAAGGTGATAACCAGGTGGGCATTCATGATGCCCTGCAAATGTAGGCACACTTCAACTGCCCTACACTACCATGTCATTATTGAATTATAATCCGCAATAGCAGGATTTCGTCATGTATTCATCATACAGAGGATATTGGAATGGTTTCCACCGCCTGCGCAGTAAAGCATACAAAGCTGTTCTCTAATCTATCAAACAGCGTAAGAAAAAATATGCACTATAGATAATTATATACTTTTCACCTTAGAAATCTCTTATTTCCGTCGTTTTATCGGTAAAAGCGGAAGACGGCGGAACACTACTTAGTAAGTCTAACAGATAAGCTACTATAGTAACTACATATATCCTATTGGCGCTCGCAGTCACGTTTTTTAACGTTGAATAATACAAGAAACCAAGAACATGCGTGAAAGCAGCTCGTGCGTTGGAAAAATAGGTACGTAGTGTATTTATAGATGTTAGTAGTATTACTAAGCGTACGTAGTTTCTGAGATTGATTTATTTATAATAAAGTCTGTGGGTACAGATGTGTATGTTTATGGCGGGGAAAGAAGGCCGCAGAAGGTTGTCTTTGTGAACGATCATTTTTAAGTATTTGAACCGATACCACTTGTTGTGGAATAAAGGCAAAAAAACATGAATTTTGTGTCTTGTAAAACACGTTTATTGTAATGTAACTCATAAATGCTATCATAATTCAAGATGGCGGCCTCGAGATGACTACAGAAATGATAACTGATCCTATTTGTTCTACAATTTAGTAGAGTGTAGCTTTTTGTTTGCAAAACTAGAAGCGAACTTCAATGAAAAACTTTTCCTCGTTCTTAGTGTACCTACTTATATTTATTATTATGAATCTATTTTCATGAAACATTGTCTTCTTCGTAATTACATAAATATTGATTTGGAATAATAGCTAATTAATTGGTGGGAGCCTGAACTAGCTGTATTACAAATAATTACTCTGAGTGTGACATACACCGTTGGTTTTACGTCACACTCAGAGTAAATATTTTGTTATTGATTTTCCATTTCACCTATTATAATTTGCAAATATCACTTATGTGGCGTGTGTTATTGTACCACGAAGCAGTGATGGCTCAGTGGCTTTGGCTATGGACTGCCGCGCAGCAGGACCGTGGTTCGAATCCCGCCGTTGGCTTGAGCTTCACCGCATGGTGGAAGGGCATTTTGCGAATGCCCGCCTGGCTAGCGACCACCCTCAAGTAGAAAATCTGTCGCCAAGCATCTCACGGTGTGTTCCGGCAGCAGTCCTTGAGAGCCAGAGAAATAACAGGCATATGAGACTTAACAGCTATGTCTCAAGGTGACGGGCGCAGTGCATTTGTGACTTGTGACGAAATGCATCTGTTATAGGCAAAGGATAGTCCGCTTTACATTAGGTGGGCCTCGAGCATGTTCCGTCACAATAACATAAAAAAACAGCCATTGCATAGATTTATAATTGTGTTGTTGTTCTGTTTGCGTGCATTGCGAATTAACTGTTGCGGATGCGAATTACTTACATCTTAAATTAATTATGTTCAATGTCTTTGTGAAATTATAAAAAATCGCCCAAGTGCGAGTCGGATTCGCGCACGAAGGGTTCCGTACCATTAGCTATACAACATTAGACATATATATTTGAACCTTTTTTTGTTTTAACGTGCGCGAGTCTGACTCGCACTTGGCCACTATTTTGTATTTGTTGTTATAGCGGCAACAGAAATACATCATCCGTGAAAATTTCAACTGTCTCGCTATCACCATTCCTGAGATTCAGCCTGGTGACAGAAGGACGGACGGACAACGAAGTCTCAGTAATCGTTTTTACCCTTTGGGTACGGAACCCTAAAAAAGATGAAGATAGGGTTGGATGTCGCGGGTTCAAATCCTCCACATGACTATAATTTTTCCTCAAGGTGTAGTTTTATTACAATACTAAATATGGCGTCTTGAGAATCGTATCAATGTATATTCGAATTTAAACGTCTATTCAAAAACTACCAGAATGTAATTACATGAAATTATTGCTAAATTAATATCGAATACCAAAGAATGTATAAAAACCTCTTTAAAATAATCCGTGTGTAATCTAATTGGGTACACAGGTTGTCCTAAAAATGCATGAATCATTGTTACCACAGGTTGTGGCCTCTTCGCATAGTGCGTATACACGAGCCTGCTATCTAGCGCATACTGTCTCTGCATTTTCCGCTAGACTAGTACATTAAGATATTCTGTGCCATCGTTTCCTGAGAACACACAAACATACATGATGTGATTTACTCCTAATGGCGCGCACGCACACTATTGAGTTAGTGATCGTTTCAATAGGTTTTTAATCACCTACAAGTCTTTGAGGCATAAGTACATAAGTTAGTTCAATGGGCTAATGCCCTTCTGTTTGACTTGGGGTTTTCAGAATGTACTTTACTTTTTAACTTACTCCAGTTTTGTAGTGTTTAAGGAAGAAGATATAAGCGTGCTTGGGGAGGACCAAGATGAGGATTAACGTTAATATTATGGTAAAATTATATCGAGACTCATTTATTAATTTGGAAAATGCAATAGACAAAATAAATGAACAAATATTTTTGTTTTAATTGTCACCATTTGGCCACGATCTTGCCAGATGGTAAGTGGTGGTGCTAGTGAAGATAAACACGAAGATAGCGAAGGAAACAGGCTCTCAAAATAAGCTACAAGCACGTGCCGTAATGTGCTTGGTGACAGATTTTATATTAGAGGATAGCATGGCTTGCCAAAAAGGCATACGAAACGTCAGAGTTTTCTGGTCCTCTAAATGCCTTTGATGTAACCTACTGACAAACATGCTAAAGCTGATTTTCCTGTCACGTGAATAGCCGCCCGCGTGCGGATCTTGCCCCGCCTGCGGTTTGCCGGCATCCTATAGTTTCATTACGTATTTCCTATCAGGCGGGCAGCACGCGCTCGGAACGCGGATTGGCGGCACGCACAACACTGCAGCTGCAAACGAAATTTTTGTCCGGTGTTCGGCCAGGAGCGTACTATCACCCTCAAGCGGACCGGATCCACGCGAGACGAGACGAGAGAAAAGACGCATGACTGTAAAATAGCCCTAAGACGTGCCGTCCATAGCACGGTATTTTTTATATTCAGACTAGGTTCGCGTTTGATCACACCCTGCCTGATGTTAAGCATTGATGTGATCTAAGATGGAGCACGCTTACCTAGAAGAAACCTATTTACTCTCGATTTGAAGACACCCATGTTGTATCCATCGGGAAAAACTGACCTCCGAGGAATTCCACTCTTTTTGTACTTGATACATATTTGATATTTTGTTTTTTGTAACTGTAATACCCATGTACCAACGTCAACCAGAAAATTACTTATGGAGTCAGTTATCGTTCATTAATTTACGAGTAGCTTACCAGTTGACAAAAATTATTTCTTCGCTTATGTATTTAATTGATGCGGTGGAAGCAAATGCATGCAATTTTAATATGCTTCGTTGGAACATAGATACTTGTGCATAATATAGCATGCATTAATTAATAATTCATTTACAATTTTAATATTGAAGTTTGGTATGTAATCACGATATGCGTTACCTTTTAATGAACACGAAGTGCTGGGTCTCACCTAGCATTCTTTTTGTGGCAGTTAACTCTAGTGACCAAAGACAAGTTCGGTGGTGGGGAATCTTTTAAGCTTGTTACAAGTTTTTACTATTTTATTAGTAAATTTCATACTATTGTACGTTTGTTTTGCATATTTGCTATACAGGAGTAAAAAAATTGAACTGTGCATTTCGGTAAATTTGACTGAGAGTGAGTCTCAATTCCAGTCTAAGTTATGCGTTATGAGTCTATCACACATGCTCCATTCAATGCTAAATAAAACTAGTGGTTTCCGATTTTTAAGACAATATATTTTAAACATCGTAAAGCACCAGTTTTTTTTTATTATTATGCCAGATTTATTAAATTTTACGGCAAGAAAATGTATCAGATTATATGTTACTTACATTTTGTTCTTGATCTCTTATTGTGGTGGACGTTCAAACATAATTATTTGTTGAAACTTAATGCGCTGGTACGAATTAATCACGACCTCTACATCACTTCCAATATTACACATGCCTTTCTTTGGAAACTACGCTGCTGCTACTCCAAATATATGCGCCGACGCTTAAATAGAAAAGAGCTTACCATACGGGAGCCCTACCAACACTTCTCTAAGCTATTTTCAAAGATTGCTATTTAATTTTATCTAACCTGAAACTTAGTATCTGAGTATATTTATTCTATGTTAATGCTTAATTAATACACATTCACGTATGCCTAGTATGGGAAAATCACTGAAACATGACGCAAGCATAACCGCAGTCGGTAGGTTAGTGCCATTATATTTGCAGGTACCTAAAAGCTCAGGTTTAACCGTCCCGGCATCGCGATGGTATGATATCATAGTATTATTACCGGTTGAGGAGTAGATGGCCTTGGCAACACGATTGAGCTTTGAGAATTTCTTACTTGTTTTATTTCGTAGGTGTATATCTGTGTTCTTATCAAAAGTTCGTTAAAGACCGTTACAAGTTTTTTATAATATGTTTGAAATTTTGTACATTGACCATTTAATTGCACAATTAATTGTTTGTAGTTATTAAATAATTTATGAACGGTTTAATTTATTCAAAACAAGTAGCTGACTGTAATATGGCATAAGTATATATTTTTTATTAGGTCAGAAATATGAAACATTATGGATGGAAGAAAGAGATAAATAAGCAATTCGTGTAACCACCGAACCGCCACGAGAAGTTCCGATCGCCATAACACTGCGATCTCTTTCACTCTCTCACACCAAACGATACACATATCTCGCTCACCCATTTCATTGAGATTAGTTCCTAAGATAAAACGAAATAACGATATTTTCTATTTCATCAATAAAAACAATAATTACGCGTGAAATAAAACAGCTTTCTTATCTCTCACAGTGCTTGTATAATTGGTGCAGAGTCTAAGGACACAAGGAAGGCATATTGTTCCAATATGCCTTCTTTGGCAAATTATTCCTAAAAAACACGATTAGCGGCGATGTATTCACCGGACCTCCGGAAGTGCAAAACTAGTAGTGGCTCTGGTAATTACCCTGAATTCGTCTAGTAAATATGGAGGGCACACAACTCATCTACAGGTAAAAAATCTTAGCTTATATACACATAAAAGTTGTTTGGACCATCGGGAAATATTTAATATAATCCGACTCCAAACTTGAATTTATTCCAAATAATAGATTTGGAGACATGCGTTCCTGAGTATTTTTTTATCGGAATCAATCATTTGGTCTGACTAACCGTAATTCAAACCTTTCTTGATATTCTCAGTCTGCGATCAATAATAATTTTAATTATAAAAAAAAAAAATATTAATTTATATAACTAATAAAATTTAATTTTTGTATAACCGCAAATGCTGATTTTAAATTGTTCGAAGTCCTCAGTGAGTGATCTGCATAGCAAGGATAGCTTTGTGTTTTGAATGTCGAGCGTTGCTCAAACGGTCAAAGGTTTGAATTGGGGTTACAAAGCAATATAGGAATGTATTTTGCGTGCTTGCCGGCTATCGAGCAAGTATGTCGTCAAACAATTACCGAGCGTGTTACGTAACTAGTCCTTGAAAGCACGTTCCCACTTTAGGTGTATAATTATGGCCTCATTGACCACTCACCAACTTATGAGACAGTTTGATGGCCTCTCCGTCCCGTGTGACGACGGGCCTGGCTCTATTATAAGGTTTTGTATTACAAACCTTCGAAGAAAATATGTTGATTGATTTAAATTATATTTCTACGTTTCAGAATATGTTGTTACCGTAAAATGGTAAGATATAATAAAATACTAGATTTTATAAGAAAGATATGGAGGTTTTTTTTTTGTTAAACATAGTGCGTTTTTTTTTAATGTTATTGTGACGGAACAAGCTCGAGGTCCACCTGATGTTAAGCTGTTACCTCTGCCTATAACAGATGCAGTTCATCGTTCAAGTGACGAATTGCACTGCGCCCATCACCTTGAGACATAGTTGTTGAGTCTCATGTGCCTGTAATTGCACTGGCTCTCAAGGACTGCTGCCGGAACACACCGTTAGGTGCTTGGCGACAGATTTTCAACTTGAGGGTGGTGGCTAGCCAGGCGGGCATTCGCAAAAAGCCCTTCCACCATGCGGTGAAGCTCAAGCCCGCGGCGGGATTCGAACCATGGTCCTGCTGCGCGGCAGTCCATAGCCAATGCCACTGAGCCATCACTGCTTCAAAGTTATAAATAATTACTTTAAATATAAACGACAACTATTACAGCTGATAAGTGTGAATAGAGATTTTTTTACTTGTATGACATAGGTATTTTTCCAGTAAATTTGATGTAAAAAATCAAACAGTTGTATCGATTTCTATGACATATACATGGGATCAACATAAAAGAATATCCTGTCAAATAAAATAAAAGATTTTTGAAGTTCATAAATCTGGGATTACAAAGATAAAAAATAAAAACTAAAATGATAACCTCCTATGTTTGAAGTCAGATAAAATAAAAATGGATGCTTCAACCGCGTCCTGCACATTTTCAAGTAGTGTTCGAAACCTGGGATATCACGTCATTCCACGCACAAAGACAATTCTAGATTAATAACTATCCACAAAATTCGACAAGAAAACCTTTTTTTTTTGTAGACATCGCATCAATAGTGGTCTTCGCATCAATCAATAGGTACCGATAAATATGGTAACCTTTTGTTACTTTATTTTTAAAGATACAATAAAAAAAATATAAGTACTTCTGCTGGTTGAGTCCAAACTGCAGATGCTATCGGTATTCTGCCGTATACATTTGAAGTACTCGTAGCGAAGTTTGCTATGCTGTTCTTAATCGATCAGCAAAGTTAAGCAACGTCTGCCTCGGTCATGACTTGGCTATCCAATTGGTGACCGCTGGTGACATTACTACTGAGCGATTCCGTGCTTCGGAGGGTACGTTAAGCCGTCGGTCCCGGTTGTCGTCTTAGGATGGTAGTCGTTATAGCACGGTGGTAGGGCATTTTGCATTTTTTTCCTGGCTAGCTACCACCCTCAAGTAGAAAATCTGTGGCTAAGCACCTAGCGGTGTGTTCCGGCAGCTGTCCTTGAGAGCCAGTAATTCTAAGTTAGCCTGAACCACATCTTCGACCACATCGTCACTTAACGTCAGGTGAGATCTATAGTGGTCAAAGGCTAACCTATCAACGATAAAAAAAATGAATTTCGGAGACTATGCGCAGGAATTACACGGGTTGATTTCTCCATGCCCCTTTTTATCATTGGACAACGAGACGCTCTGATGGCCGTCATCCTTTTATGATTGACGTTCCTCCAGTACACTCGAACCGTTTCGCTTCCACATTTATCATCCGTACAGCGAAGGAATGAAACTCATTGCCCGCATTTTTGTTTCCCGAACATTATTACTTGGGAGTCTTCAAGTCTAGAGTGAATGGGTATTTTCTAGGGAAGCATGCTACATCTTCGGCCGCATCATCACTTTCCATCAGGTGAGATAGCGGCCGAATGCTTGCCTATCACGCATAAAAAAAAACCCATTTACACTCCTATAATATGATACCCATCAACAAGATCTCCACAAATGGCATGGGACCCGATTGTGGTATCAGATTGGAATACACAGAAATAATAAGTAATTGAATTTATTTTTGGAATGAATTTCTCGTGAGTTTCACACGTATATACGCGTGATGATGAGCATCAGCTGATATGCTCGAAACACGGGTCGACGTATTCGATTCCCAACCTGAGTGTTTTTGCCGGTTTAATTTATAATATTAAAATTGAATTTATGATTCAATATTTTAATTAGATTTTAGCTCAACCTTCTTCACATCTAAATTTATTAGTATTTTGCTTTCTGTTTACCGACTAGTGGTGACATAATATTACAATATACATAATTTATTATACAGATAAGGGCGGACATAAAAACTCTATTTTGCCTTTTGTGTACGGACTCCTGGAGAGAGCATGAATTGCACTGTCATCTACCGTCTCAGTGGTTAAGACGTTTTCAGTCACGTTTAGAAGCGCTCGTAGCGAAATTTGCTTAGCCATTCTGAACCGATCAGCAAAGTTAAGCAACGTCCGCGGTGGTCATGAGTTGGATGGGTGACCGCTGGTGACATTACTACAGAGCGCTTCCGTGCTTTGGAGGGCACCTTGAGCCGTCGGTCCCGGTTGTTGTCTTAGGATGGCAGTTGTTATAGCATGGTGGTTGGGCATTTTGCCAATGCCCGCCTGGCTAGCTACCACCCTCAAGTAAAAAATCTGTCGCCAAGCACCTAACAGTGTGTTCCAGCAGATGTCTTTGAGAGCGAGTAGTTCTAGGTTAGCCTGAACAACTTCTTCGACCATATCATCACTAACCATCAGGTGATATAGTGGTCAAAGGCTAACCTATCAAGCATGAAAAAAGGTACTGGTTCGATTTCCAGCCGAAACAAAAAGTGTCCTTTGTAGAGATAGTCTACTGGCCTGGTTAAAAGACAGGCCAGTCATAAAAATAAGCTCTTAAATATAGTAACGCTTATTTTAAAGCAAGTCTGCTGACTGTCTCATTGATAAATTCAACATTTTGCTCGTTTTCGTGACCTTTTCATTGCATCTTATACTCGTTTTTTATCGTTTCACAGAAATGATTCAACAAACTTGTTCGTATACCTGCCTCACCATCTGTTGTGTGAGTCCTTACAAGGAAGTTGTTTCAAATAGTGACCGCTCGCTCTGACTTGTGAAAACAATTGCAATATTTACACATTTGAAAATGTTTTATTTTTTTAATTTAGTGCGGTAAGATCAAAGGATAGGTACAAGAAAATGTACGAGTATATGCGAGTGTAGGTGAAACATCTGGAATCTATAGCAAGTACTACTAAATGGATATGATTTTAAGTGGGAGGAGGGGGTATTCTTTAACCTCACCACGTGTCACCAAGGGGAAGAGGGGAGTTAAAACATGCCGAAAACATCACGTGATTACTAGACGGTTCCTAGTGAAATATTGAACAAATTATCAACCTATCACTATATACAAATTACAATGTACGCTTCCCAGAAAGTATACAATGTTTCATCTCATTTACAAAAACAAAGACAATCTGTAAGTTTAAATATTCTTTTAAACTTCAAATGATATAAGAGTTCGCCTAAGATCAAAATGTCAAATGATATAACACAGACTCAGCTCGTCCCATAACAGAACAGTATCCACTTGTGCTTACATAAAAAACAGACCAGCAAGTACAACAAACC
The DNA here is from genome assembly GCA_963854805.1 of Plagodis dolabraria. Classification (NCBI taxonomy): domain Eukaryota; kingdom Metazoa; phylum Arthropoda; class Insecta; order Lepidoptera; family Geometridae; genus Plagodis; species Plagodis dolabraria. The sequence continues at coordinate 36,724,942 of OY978440.1, read as the reverse complement.
ATTCTTTTATAAATCGGCCACGGTATATCTATAGTAGAAAGAGGGTCACTCATTCTACTATGGTATATCCCTGTGACTCACCATAACCAAATTCCTCATGCGTTACAACCACTGTAAAATGAACTCTATTTATTGCGAGTTAAAGCGCTAGCTGATTACGTCAGAATGTAGTTTTAAGTTAACGCTTCCCGTTAAGTTAACCGAGTCTTGATGCCCTCTACCTTTACTAACCTTGGATTAGGACATTGAACTTTTTTATTCAAAATGTTGAACCAAGTTCGAGTGGGTGATGGGTATGCGGGTTCCGTGATTGGTAGATTAAGATCACGCGAATGACATATTGCTGTTAAATATATTATTTTATACTACGAATAATTATTTATTAGTTGATATTAAGTGTATTTGGGTACTTTTATGGTGTGAGCCAAGCGAATGGTGCGTTTTTGTTAAGAAATTTTATGTTATGTATTATGTCATTTTTGAAGCTACCGCTTTGCTGTGCGGCTTGAATTGAAAATAATCTAATTAGTAATGATTTTTTTTTGTCATTGGTATAGTGATTAAATGTTATGCACGGCGAATGATATTAGGCACTTACTTATTTGTGAAATTGCAAAGTAAAATATTGGTATGAAATAATAATACACAATATCTTTTTAATATATAATACATTTATTATGACATACATTTTGTATTTTTTTTAAACAGAAGAGTTCTTCAAAAAATTCGTAAAAACCCTTTTTACATTTTCTGTTTGTAATAAAATGTGTTCTTTCTTAACAAGAACTACTTTGGTACTGTTAATTTATTATTGAAAGCTTTTTTATTAGTGTACCTCGTAAAAGTAGAGGTCCTGGGTTTGATTCTGAAATAGGCCATTTGGCCAAAAAAAGAAAATATTGATGCAGTCCGGAGAATGAAATAGTCCTTAGTCGATGGACATAAATAACTCTTCATTATATCCCATGGGCAATAAGTGCACTATCTGACGGTGTATATAAACGTTACTACTAAGTGCAATACAGGCGTGACGATGTATCTTATTTTTGATAGATAGACTTAGATCCGCTTTACGCAGTAATTAGTTATTTTGTACCCGTTAAGGAGTCTCCTGTCATCGACCGTCAAGTAATAAGCTGTTCTCTCCTACTCCAGATACTCCCATAAGTTTCTTCTTATGATATCCTACTAGCTTTTGTTCACCTTGGAATACAAAATAATAATACACCGTTATTGCTTCGCATTCCATTTGACCAACGAAGTACCTATACTGTCTCAATTATATAAAAATAACTTTGTTCTGAACCTTCGTGACAAACATGTCAATGTGTCAACAACATTTCAGTTTCCTATCGATGCTGAGTTCCCGCAAAATATGTGGGCCAACTGGTTGTCTGATTGTCACTTTATCACGTCGATTTACGGGTTAAAATTGGTTGCAAACTGATCCTACTTCCTTTTGCGAAACAATAACATTGTGACAGGCAGAATACATTTGTTTAACTCACACACGGATCGATAAGGGTGCGTATGTAAATGGAGTGTTTAAGCCCTCTTAAGGATATCAATATCAACTTATATTTTGATATACCTACATATGTTTTGCTATATCTAGGTTTTTGATATGTCTGCTCGAGCCGGTCGCTCCATAACAGAAAGACAATGGATCAAAATGACGTAATTTCCAATATCCATCAGTTGTAGTGTCTTCATATCAGCTTCATATAGCTGCCTACGTGACGTCACAAACGCCACGCAGCCTAATCGGAAGAATATTTGACTAGTTTCGCTTTTAAACGAAGCATCTACAGTAGGTCTTGACGAGACAATAACTACTCTCGATCGCGCGCTTGTAAAGACCTCCTAAAGATAAGCGCTTGTGACGTCACGTAGGCTTAGCTGGAAAATTAGGCGGAATTGTCACTAAATATATATTTTTATACTTTTTTAAGTGTTATATTAAGGAATTTATTCATATTTTTCTTAAAATACTTTTAAAAATATATGTTATTATTAAATATGGATTTCCGAAAATTAACGCCTGTGTCTATTCAGATTCGAAAGTGTGGGTATTTTTAACAATTTCTTGCGTTCATTCCATATGTGCGAGATAAAGATTAGATTATGATGATAGATCAGTTCAGCATAAACATAATAATTCGCAAACGAGCAGTTACCAAAGTTAAATCTAACTGCGCTGTCAGTTACTATTAAAAGTTTTAAGTACTCGTAGACCGCTTTGCGGCCGTCCAGTCTAATTGAACTAACCAACCAACACGAGGTAACTCATAGCTAACCTTAATTGGAATATACCATCCAAATAAATTGGAGTTTAGTTCAAAATGTCGGCAGAATTTCTGCGGACATGTGGTGCTGATATTGTTGAGCTTTAAAAAATCTATTTGTAGTGTAATGTTTTGGAGTTACTACTTCTACTTAACTTTCAAACCCCATTACGAACGAATCGCTTCCATAATATGGATAGATGACCCAAGAAGTACCTACAACCCTTAGACTAGTTTGATCTGTGGCGCAACCTTTAATATTAAACGACTTTAATATTTCAGTATATACGGTACAGCCATAAATAGTTTAGTTTTATCAACCATACATATATCGGATCCAGATCCTTTAACAATGTTGCACAAATCTCTAGATCATGACCAAATGTTTCTCTCTATTTTTTCAGACGTGCTATGAGATGGAGAGATACCTGCGCGAGGAACCACGTGACAAGAGCAACGATGAAGAGGAAGAATGGGAGCGATCCATGACGTCATCATTGCCCCCATCGCCTCCGTTACCACCTTCACCCGTCTCTTTGCCTGCATCGCCTCCGAGGCTTTACGCCGTGGCTGTCAAGTGTGAACCAGTCAGTGACTCTGAAGAGGTGGCAAAGCGTAAGTAAAGTCAAATATAAAATATGTCACTTGTGACTATATGGGGTTCTTAGTGAGGAACATCCAGTAATACATGTATATAACCTAATTGCATACATTTGTACAAGCGCGACAGAAACCCAGTTGTTCAGTCCGTGACTTAAATCGATATAGGTACATATTCAACAAAGCTAACCGCCTTCTAAAACTTATTAAAATTTAATGTAAATCCAAAGTTACGAACTGGCTTCTAAATCTAACGTATGATAAAGCGGCAAACATCATTTAAGTTATCTCAAATAATTATATAATAATTAATATTAAAATAAATCCTTTTGTTATCTTCTAGGTATGTATAATATATAAACATATAATATAATATAACACATAAACTTAAAATAAAAATTTAACACAAAGAAAAAGTACACACCTCTTATATTTATTCATATACATGGTTACTGGTAAAATGCTAACAACCTCTTAGGGTTGACTTCTGCTAGTCCTTACAAACATTGTGAGATGTTTTTATTTGCTCCGATTTTTTTTAATATTTGTACGAGGACTACCTGGTGTTAAAAGTCTCTTGTGCCTGTAATGTATTATTTCATATTTTTTATTACTTTACTCGATGTAAATATTCTTAACTCAATTCAAAGGGAGCATGGCGTGGTCCAGTGTTGCCGCGACGGGAGCCTTTGGCACAGGATAGGCATTAAAACACAGGTCATAATGTTTGTTAGGACTAGCAAAAGTCAACCCTAAAAGGTTGTTAGCATTTTACCAATAACCCTGTATATGCGTATACAACTTTCAATCACACTATCATAAACAAACATCATAGTCACACGTACACCGTCATGATGTATATCATATATCATACTCGTAGCATATTGTATATCTTTATTGATATATTTAGCTGGCGTAGGAAAAATGCACTATTTTCATATTTATATGTAAATGTTTGAACTAAATGGACATTAATATGAGGTACTTTGAGAATATCATGAGTTAGATTAAAATATGATTCAATGATACATGGGCAAAAACTCATTAATGACCGATCGTTAATCCACTATATAAAACATTATTTTTTTCAGCCTCATATGCTGCTGTTCCATCTCCAGCAAGGATCTACGGAGTTGCTGTCAAGTGCGAGCCTATCAGCGATAATGATGAACCTAAAGGTAAGCTTGCTTTAAGAGTACATTATTGCAAAGGCCGCGAAATAGGCAATTACAGGTCGAGTATTACTTTGAAGACCGAGCCGTAGACAAAGAATTCACTAATACTAGACAGGCAATTGTCATTTCTGCCGAGGTATAATATATAGTGCTTTTCTCAAAGGGATTTAAGGAAATAAAACATTCTTTTCATACTATTACATATGGGTCTGATGATACTCTCCTTGGATTACAAATATCTGGTCATTTTTTGTTTTCGTGTCGCTCAATGTTATTATTGCTTTTGATCAAGAAATTCTATGTTTTCTGTGGTAATATTATATAATTCGATACTCGGACATGCTCCGTTAACGCCTAATATCATATCAGCCTGTAACAAACAAAACTAAATAGCAAGGTACAACCACGGATAGTATATTTAAGAAGACTTATAAGTCCGGTGTATCAAAATTTATCCAAATCGATCCAGTCATTTTGTCTTAACTGTGTTTCAAGTAAATAATAAAAAAAAATTACCCTTGTCGCTAAATATATATCATCTGGGGCTTTAATGTTTAATAATTGCTTTATGTTTTTTGCATTTGAGCATTGTTATGTTCCAAATTTAAAAAACGATCCTGCAATGTGTTTCATTTTCTTTGTCTATAAATTTGATACTTTCACGTTTCTTTTTTCTCCTTTTTTCCAAAATAATTACAATATTTCCATGCGTGTTTGAGAAATAATGAATTTTCCTTGTTGTCATGGCCAGCGTGTACTCTAACGGTTGTTTGTTATTAAATATATGTCAATAATAATATCGGCTCACTGATCTCTATTAATACTCGGAGTCGCCCGGTCGGAAAATGTTTCCTTCATTTTCGGACCTTTATCATGTCCATTGCAGGAGTATGGAGGTCAGTGTTTCGATTGCAGTGGGACTTGGTTGATAGATAATAAGCGTTGTCAAGCGACACTTTCAATCACACATTTTTCCTCACAAAATTTGATTGTGTTAGTACAGATATCAGTTGTTCAGTATAGATGTTTGGTTGTATTTCTACTTACGTGTAGGTACTGAACGACATGGTTATCTTATTACCTTTAATATCGACGCTGATATCAAAACGTGTAGGTATGTTCTCATTTTTGGAGGGAAAGTAGCAATAAACATACACCATATCATTTAATGTCAAAGTCATATCATGTACGTTGACTTTATAGTTAAAAAGCTGCAACCTTCAGAAGAGTGGAACGAACGAGTTGTAAATAATCGAACGCTCTACTATAAGGTTGTGCGTTAAGTTTAGTTAACAAGTGCTCTAACTTATTTCCGAAACGCATCCTGGTTGAATATAGCTATTTTTGCCGGGGGATTTGCTGTTGTTCATGCCAGCATCTAAAAGTTGGATGAGTCTTTTTAAAATTATTTCTACTCTTTTCCTTATACCTCTAGAAATTGGAGGAAAAACTGAAGATGCTTCTAGTAAGATAATACCAGATGTGGACAGTCCCACGCACTACTTCTCATGTTAATTGATACTCCGTCACGCCTCAACGCATAATTGAGCTTGTATAGGTAACCTGTTGTGTATATGAGAGATAAGATGTGTTATGTCTGTTAAAGCCTATTACAAGTATAGAAATATAATGTTTTACATAAGGTAAAAGGCACATCTGCGGTGGGCAATTGAAATGTAAACAGCATTCTGCATGTGGTTTGCTATAAATAATAAAATTTACAAATTTGAAAAAAAACAAGTTAAAAGTGATTGGAAACTTATTATTAAATAATTACATTACATCATTTATAAAACCGTCCAACATATCAAAAACTGAAATTGAGCTGTACAGCATATGCTAGCTGGGGACATGTGTCCAGCTAACACATTGATTTGAGCTTATAGCTCCAAAACCTTAAAAGCCAGAGAGTTGAAAATTTTAGTGCCTATGGCACAAATTATGCTCTAACTTTTGACATATTAAACAATTCCTCGCCCAAAAAATCGCCATTCACCGTAACTGTTCAGACGTACGTGGTTTGAGGGCAGCGAGCGCGCGGCGCCGTCCTTCGAAATCATAGATGGTCGCGCGCTCGCCGTTATCATAAAGAGAGGGTTCTTAACTACTACCTTACATCTTTTCTGCCTACCAGACAGCCAGGCTCAGTGTATCAAAATTCTACATTCTAGATTTTAATCCTTGATTTTTTGCATATTAATGTGTTATAGTAAGTGTTAAATAATATTCTTAACAATTAATTTTATTATCATAGGCATTAAACTCTTCTTCAAATAAGACACGTACATTTTTGTCCGAAGCCAGATCTGATTTGTTTATCTGGCCAACATAACCTCCAAGATATACAGGTCTAAACTAGGTTTTTAAGTGGAATAAAATGACTCGGAGGTGAATTCACACGTTTGTACTTTCTACAACTAGAAATAATCTAGCACTGAAGTAGTAGCATTTAAATGCACCTTTCATGCATGTTACTTCTTCTGTGAATGTTCGCTTAAATTAATTTTGATCTAATAAGTCAATATCGTTTTTTACAGATGAGAACTCCTTGTTGGTACCTATACCGATTCGGCGCTTCCCACCGCGCCTGCTTCCGCTCCCGGCTTCTGACCCACGCCGGCGCGTCCATCGCTGCGAGTTCCCAGCTTGCGACAAGGTTTACACTAAGAGCTCGCACTTGAAGGCCCATAAGAGGACTCATACCGGTATCTATACTTTTACTTTGTTTAACGTCAATTGCATAGCCTTATATATATAGATATATAGATTGGAGGCGTTTATGTATATGTCTGTATAAAAGTTCATTTGTGGAAATTTAGTCTTGTCACCAGTACAGAGATAATGCAATAGCTTGATTGTAAGCAAATAAATGTCTGAAATGATTTCTGTTCACTGACCTCTATAATACTCGTACGTTGAACTTGCGGTTGCAAAATTATGGAACTAACTATTCAATGCACTCAATAGTTCGTTCCTGGATGGTTGGTCGGAAATTTCGCTTTTATTTTCGGGATCTAATCCTGTCCAGTGCATGATGGAGGTCAGTGTTACTATCGCAACGGGGCTCGATTACTAACTGGTTGCTTGTCAGAATGACGCTTCTAATCAGAAATTGTTACAAGCAAAATTACTAAGTAACACTCAGGGATTCACCAAGAAGAATACTTATTTTGTTTATTACTAACCATCGTTTTCAGGCCTGAAGCGAGGCCTTATCTAAAAGATCTCTCTGTAGGCCTGGTTTATTGTTGGCTTAGTATTTAATTTTTTGTGGAGTCCTTAAAATTTGAATACAGGAATACTATCGCTTGGAGGCGAATTATTAGGCACTCTTTTGATAACGGTCTGCTACAACCCGCTGGGTTTTAAAATTCTGCTCTTAGCGCTGACTGCTTCTTCTGCTGAACACTGCGATTTGATCATTATTTTAACATAATATTTAAAAGATAGCGGCCCTATTTGCATCTATCGTCAATGCCGCTATCTACCAGATTAATTAGGTTAGATTGTGAATGTTATAGAATTGGCGTTTTCTCTTTGGATACGAGTTGCCTTTGTTTCAAATCGTTATTCGACTTTGATGGTAAAAGTTAATATACTTAATAATAATTATTGTATTATTAAAAAACCGAAGAACGTAATGTTTCATGTTTTCGAGGTGCGTCTGAATAAGTTGTTGGTTTTATTCCAGGTGAGAAACCGTACAAGTGCTCCTGGGAAGGATGCGAGTGGCGTTTCGCCCGTTCTGATGAGTTGACGCGGCACTACCGCAAGCACACCGGCGCAAAGCCGTTCCGATGCCGCCACTGTGACCGCTGCTTCTCGCGCTCCGACCACTTGGCGCTGCACGCTAAACGCCATGCGTAGCCCGAGTTCCGGCCTCCGCCCCGCATTAGAAACCGCAACAGGAAAACCAAATAAGCGGTTCAATAAACGCGCGTCCATTGTCACCATTGTCTTTAGTTGTTCATTTACCTTTAGGACGCGCGTGAGCGGGAACGGAGTGCGCGCTTGCAAGCCAAAGAATGCCGCTACACTCGTAGCCGAGTCAACATTATGCTAATGCTTTAATTCGTATTAATTTTAATATAAAGCGTTTATTTTTCAAAATCTCCCTTTAATGTTTCGGCACCGGCCTCTATTGTTACGGTTCTTTGTTGCATTGAGAGTTCGTATATTTGCCGTTGTTTATTGTGTAATTTTTTGTAAGCTTCTTTTATAGAGATTGTTTTTACGGCGTGCGGTCGCATAGCGTCCGCGCGCGAGCGTTGTGCCATGTATGCGGGCGGGGTGTGTTTAGGGTACAGATGTAGTTTCATGTATATTTAAATTTAAATGAGAGAAAGGTGTAACAATCTTTTTACAACGGTGTACAAAATTCGTCCATTGAAAGAATGACGAGAAACCTAAACACTTACTCCAAGGGACGCGGACGCCCGCGCGTAATTACTTTAGTGTACGCACGGGTGCGCGCCTCCAGCCCGCGATTAAAATCGCGTGACAATTTAACATATTGGTTCACGGGATGGTCAGCAGATAATCCCACCGACGCAAAGCATGAACTTACCTTAGTAAGGGTGTGCGTCGCGTTTACCTGATATTTTATTGACGTTGAGAATCAGTCACTTTATTACCGTACTATATACATATAAATCACAAAACATAGAATGTATTAAAATTACTTGGTTGCAAATGCCAATTTAAATAAACGCTATGTAAAAGAAATTAAGGTGTCCGTTTTAGTTTTTAAGTGACTTATTCGCAACATCGATACGAATTCGTAAGTATGTTTATTTTATTGAAAAGTTTATTGATTAAGATTTGTATACATTTTATTTGATATATTGATGTTAAAAGCTATTTGTTTCTTCTTTCATTCCGTTTTTTGTATGAACTATATTGTGCAGTGTGCATCTTTGTTTTAGTTTTTAGGTTACCTATATTTTGCTTTATGCTGCACAACTTAGATATAAGGTTGCGTTTACGCAGCGTTTGATTGCAAAAACATCACTTATGTTACAGACAATTGTAATTGTTTTCAGGGGTATCACTTGCAAAACAATTGGAATATCACGAGAACAAAATAGTATAAAGCAAATGGTATCCCTGCATTATTGAACACAGCCGTTTGTTTTCAAACAGTTGTGCATTTCAGGGCGGAATAGATGCGGTATCATAGTTTTAAACTATGCACCTGAGTTGAATAGTTGACGTATTTGGAATAAATCTAATTATCGAGTTACATTTTTCAATCGAGTTATAATTTTTTTGGGTTCAGAATTATATATGGTACAGAATTCTAACGGACTGCATGTTTATTTAAATATAAATACATTGTATATTATTCCAGTATATATTTTTTGTTTACGCTCAGATGGAAATGGAGCATTCTCAAAACCCTAATCGCTGCGTAAATGTAAACTGCTTTTTATGAGTTTCGTTCAATGAAAAAAATTAAACCTTGTGTGTAACGCATTAATATACGCTGTGGAATATACTGCATGTATGCAAATTTTCTTAGGCAATATGAAACGAATGAAATAATATATTTTAGTCATCATTACTCAGTCCCACACAAATAAATGAAAACTTGTGTATGTGTTAGAATCGTATAAGATGGATAATCACGTCTGACGAAAAAAACTGGCAAGTGTTAATTGTGATGAGCTATAAAACTAGCTGTATAACGTCAAAAGCTGTAAGAAATATTTTCCTATTGTTTTCTGATCAGATTTAAAATGGGTAACATCTGTTTCTCAACAATTTTAATAACAACATTCATTTTGAAACCGTGGCGTGTTTTTCTATTAATAGATACAAATTAATTCTAATGTGAGAACAAATATGATAAAGTATCGATATTTGTGAACGCAAATCATATACACATACTCATTTCGTGATATTTTACAATCTTATTATCAATAAAACAAGACGAAACAACAAAATAATTAAGCCAGACGTAAATATCTTATAAACTAAACTTAGATGTAAAAATACTTGTCAAGATCGGTGATTTTTGATGCATTTATGAATTCAGAACAACTGCGCTGTGAATTGAACTCAGAAACTGCCATTTTAGTAGAAATTCACCAGGCTTATGTGAAATATGGTACATCATATTTTGCATATGAAGTTTTATAACAATTATTATAATAGATTTACGCTACTATTAATAAAAAGTTGACGTGTCTCCTAGGAGCTGATACCTGAGGCCAATCACGTTGTCTTCCTCAATATAAAAGAAAACTTCAATATTCATTAGATTAGCTCTTTACGACTACAATAAATTATACATTTTTGACAAAAAAATACTTTATTACCATGGGAACACTCTTTGACAAACAAATCGTACTAAGTAATGATTTGTTACTTTTTGTGTTATCGACACATTATCTGTAAAAAACATTGCCAAAGAGCCGAATCCTTACAATAGCGGCATTTTACTAAAAGTTGCCCAGCCTAAGACAGAAGTTGAAAGTTATCAATTCTTAAATGGTATATATAATTATTTTATCGATCAAAATTATCCGAGACGTGGTTTAAGATCATCGATTAGGACACTAAAATTTGTATGAAGTCTCAATAGATTAGGAATCATTAGAATTATTATCACTTTAGGGTCTATGCAGATAGCAACGAGCCGCGCTGCAAAATCGGGTGCAGGCATTTCGTTTCAATCCTTGAACAGAATTTCATCTTATAGATACACAGAGGGGAAGAATGTAATATCGTATATGAGTTTCTTTGCATAAATATCCATTTTAGAGTGTGATTTGAATCTGTGTCATTGATAATTGCTACAAAATGATACGCTCGTGGTTAAACTTTACTTATCTCTGTAATTTTTTTTTTTCAACACTCCTTTATTTTTTTATCTTAGACTCGTAATGAGATTATTTCTTTGTGAGTCCCGATATAACAGTGGTGTTATTTATTATAATACGCTACCCTATACACTAGTTTTAAGCACAACGAATATGATATGTATATTACAGAAGGAAGGAATTGTATTTTTTTTGTTAGTGAAATTACAAATAGTTAAGTGTTTGCATTCGATTGTACCGGATAATTGCATGTTTTTGTTTTGAAATGAAACTTTAAGTGGTTTCTTTATAAACTATTCTTACTTATCTACAATAAGTATATTTACAATTTTAATTTAGAAAGACTGCGGTAAAAATAATGCAAAATTGTTTATTTATAAAGATACTTTGGTATCTTCTACGTTCACGTTTGCTTTTATCATACCTATATTAATCGAATTTAACAAAAAAATATAAAAATTATATAGTTAATCAAAATCTAAATATTTCGTTATTTTGCTGAATATAATTTAATTATTTATAGCATTTAACTATAATACCAATATTTATTAATAATTATTGAATATTCATTATGATAACTTTATAAAATAAAATGTAGTTGGTGTTATTGATGTGGGGTATAACTGAACGTGACATAGCTAAGTAAAATATTTAAAATATTTAATGTGATTCAACTCTTTTAGACTTCGATATTAATATTTCATATTTACTTGATTGGGTGTATATTGACATAACATTTAGAAAAATGATGCACATCGCACACGTTTATTAAAAATTAAGGCTCATCAGCTCTACTTGCATTAAACATTTCAGTACAACATTGCAGTAGTTAAAATTTACTACTACCAACCAAATGTGCCAGAATACTACTCGTACTTACCCTTACGAATCTGAAGTTTTCTAGTTCTCGAATTTCATAATAACATTTTCCAATCCCAGTTCCTGGAACTTTGTTTAAAATGTCGACTACCTAATAGAATTCATTAATGAATTCTGATCGCTGATTGGTCAATTATAGCGTCATAGAATATGTACGATAGGCCAATAAGCAATCAGTATTTAATGTGTACACTGATCAATGTTTGGACAAACGTTCCGTAAACTGGAGGTGATTCAATCAGTCTTATTGCAATTAATAAGAATTGAATAATATGAGGAGCTAATTCTGTGTTCGCTTTGCAGGATCAAACATTGCTCTAGAGTTAAATGTAATAACTTAAAACGTAGCTCTAATTAACTGCGGCAGTTAGATGTATGTACCTCTAGTAATAAAGACATAAACTTACATGGCTACACGAAAACACGTAACGTATCAAAACTCTACGTTGGAAGTTTTTGCCTAAACACGAGTTAACGTTATTCTATAAATTAGTCGCGCCCCTAGCGGATACTTGAGTGAACTAAACATACATAAATTACTTTATTGGTAACTCTTTAAAAACTCGGATAACAGAAATATATATTACAGGTTTATCTGGAACGTTTTACTTCGTCGTTAAATGTATATGATAGCACAGTGTCAACGATTTACCTCATCTTTTAATGAATCGATGGAATAATATATGAACCTACGTTTTTAGCTATTTCGAAATTAGTGTAGGTTGCTTTTAAAATTGATTTAGTTAACCAAGTGAAACAGGGGTTTCTATGTAGTAGTTTTAGATTCTAGCCACATGTCTTGATGTTTGTTGTATTGGTGTCTATGTCTACTATTATATAAAAAAAATATGTGTTGCGGCTGCGTCAAAATTTATCTATTCTATGGTTGGTATAAAATTAATTGTTGAAAAATAGTTATTGATTCTGAAATCTCTTTCGATATAAAAGTTGATTTGTAAATTACTTGTTCATGTTTACGGTTATAGTTCTAAATTTGAGTATTCTGATTAATACATATCTGTTTCTTATCTAATTATATCTTTCTTTATTCATCTTGATTATATTATTCTTGGTTTCAAACCATAAAATAACAATGATTTAATGCATTTTCATGTCATGTAAATACATATAAAGTAGGTTTGTATTTTTCGTCTTGTATTCTAAACTACAATCAATGTCATGTGAGCTTATTAAAACTTACTATGGTTTGCCATGAGTATAAAAAACCTACTTATTTTACTGCTGTACTTGCATTTATTTTAAAAAAAGTAGATAGTTTATTTAAAAATATTTTGCTAGTTACATGAATGCTATGTTTCAATTTAGTATAGGTATATATACCTAAATTAGTTCGTTCATTCTTTTATTTTATATATGTTATAAGGTACGATATTTTAAATTTGTATTTTACTATAATATTCCAGAATGCTTCCTTATTATGTGTGTTGAAATAATTATATACCTGAGTGACGCATTTTTCGGTGTTTACTTACAATTCTGACAAAAACCACTTAACTTGTTGAAGCATTCTGTGACACGTTAAATATATAAAAAAATGTTCAAAAATTATTGAATGTATTAATTTCGTGCAATTTGTAAATTATTTACAAACATTTTTCTAATTATTTACATCACAAATAAAGATTATATTTTTTAGGTTATATTTTAACTTAAGATAAATATTGTAAACAAATTTACCAACTTTAATTGTCTTCTTACATTCCGACTAGTTCTTACAGATTAAATTAAATTCTCAATTATTTACAAGATCGATGTCCCAAAAGTTGAAATACAAATATTAATAAATCAAAAATAAATATTACACAAAAATGTCTAAAATATTCTTATCAAAATATACAGCGATAAAAAAAAACAAATAGGAATAAGTAAAACTTGGTAACTACTGTCATGTTCATATTTGTCTTTATTTGTCGAATTCAACAACAAAATAAAAGATCTCAATCAACGATTAGTAATTATCCATCACCGTCACTTCATGCATTACTGAGTATTGGTTCAATTTCTGAATTTCTATCTACAACGGTCAGTCTAATCATTCTACCTGCCGATAGGAAAATACACCAATTTGTAAACTGGGAAAGTATCAAAATGCTTTGGACAGAGAACTTTACGTAGATGCATTTTGTTTCATAGATATAAAATATGTGACATTTAGACCAGTCCGAGGTTAAAGGTCATTGTGATATTTCTCTAACCAAAGTGGTAATTTCTGTACCCTGTGGCTCAATGAAATACTGCATTGTACTAATATCAGCAAAAACTGAAGTAAATTTACAAAATTGCAAAAGTAAATAACAAAATTTGTAATCTTATATTATGCAGAAAATGCATGACTGCAAATATAAAAATATTAAAAGAAGTAAATTAGTTATTTTTTTTATTGATTTTACTAATTTACTTTATAAATAGTTTAATCGTAAATTAAATACATATATGTGATAAATATATTTTGTTTCATCTATTATTTCTTCAGTCAAACGTTACTTAGTGTGCTGTATAAATCAAGTGTTCACAAAGTTTCATACCACGACGTAACAGATAACTCAAAAATATCGATTTGTACTTATTGTAGGTTGATTTTGGGATATCATCTTGGTACTTTACAATTATAATGTTTTGTATACTTATCCTGAATTAAGATTGAAGTACCTGTTTATAATTCAAAAATAGAATGATAAATTAAAAATATTTCTTTTGAAAATTTAGTAACATTTTCTTACATCACTAACGTTGATCTGGAACGTCATAATTCGATATGTAAAGTTTGTTTTACTTGCTCTTTCATAAAAATATGTTAAAGAAGATGATCCAATATTTTCATTGTATATGATGGAGTGGATCACTTTTAAATGATATTCACAGCGATGTCGTAATAACTGGTCCTGTGCAATTCCTGTTTTTTAAGCTTCAAATATTACAATACTTTTTATTGAAAGTATATTATATATATGTTAATAATAAGCAACCCGTAGATATATAATACATTTTATTAAAAAAACAAACTTTACATACTGAAAAAAAAAACTTCTTCAATATTTCATTATTTGTCGTGTAGATTTTTAAGTCTTTTGAAACGGTGCACGCGGTTTTATATAATTCGTTAGCCGTGGCACTATTTTAGAAATTGTATGTAAAGTTATATGTTTGTGATCGTTTAAAATAACTTATCGGTATTAGAATATTTTGTGTTTAGTTTTGAATAAGAATGAAATTGATATTCTTTCAGCTTGGTAGGTACCTACTTTCATGTTGTTGAAGGGATCGTGTGACCGAATGTGTCTGCGAATATTTATTTATGTAAATTGTTTTATTGGTCTGTACTGCGTCAGCTGGATTGTCCACTGCTGGACACAGACCATTAAGAGGACAGATTGCATTAATCTCCAGGTGGCAGTCGTTTTGGGGATCGCAGTGTAAGATAAAAGTTCCTATTTAGTCACCTCGTGCGACACCCGCAGGAAGAGTGGGGGGTAATATTCTAGCGCGGTGCCCCACGGGCAAGTTGTTTACTTACTCGTATGAACAAAGCTAAGGTAATCAAAATTTTATTTGATATTGAATGTCTGCAGCTCGTTGAATGGAGTAGAAATATATGCCGTATCTTTAAAATTAAGTAATCGGGGATTACTTAATTTTAATATTATTTTAACTCTGCAGCAGAAGGATAGTACAGCAAAATACCAGATTAGCAGGACAGATTTGCATAAAGGCAAAATTTCAGAACCAAACAGCTGTTGCTGTCAACATGGTCAGAGAGAGAGAAAATATAAAGATAAAAGTGATAATTATTTATTTTAATTGTTCAACTGTTCATTACTGTGCTGTATTAGATGGATTATCCACTGCTGAACACAGACTGCCCCTGCCATAATCCAATATATTGTATAAACTTTTGAATTGAATTTATTACTGAATTTGAAACTCTGGAAGCACGGATAAATAGTCATAATTGTGCATTGTGACGTTCAAAGGGGGGAAATTCTACAGTAGGCGTCTTTTGTCTATATCACAGTTGATAAACCACCAGGTAAAATTAGTTGACCTACGTCTCTGGTTGAAAGCTCTCCCTAGTTCCATTGCCGGGTCTCTTGAAACTTATGAGAAAATACATTCCCATTAGTTCCATGGAACTAAAACAATGAAACTAGTGAGAATGATCCACATCTAAATTTAACATTTTTATCGCAGACATATAACTTACATATAGGGACTATAATTAACTTACTATTATTATACCTATATTATAATATAATAGTTTTTTTGTATCCTGATGTGAAAGTATGATTGTAAGTAGAGCCCCGCCGCGGGGATGCGATTAGGTAGCATATTGCATTTGATAATAATAAACTTTTCTTATATGTGGAATTGGTCTTTTATTTCATAAATATGTTTATATAATCTCATTCGGTAATATTCTAATTATGAAATGAAATACAGACTTTTATTGTCATTTTTTATATACCAACTTCTTTAAGAAAATTAAAAAATTATATTAAAGCATTACATATTCTCCTATCAAAACAATGCTTTAAAACATTTTTTTAATTATTATAGTACAATGTGTCCCGACCAAGGAGGTTTCAATTCAATTTAAGTACCCATTATCTATGGTGAGCGAGCTGCGCGCGCAACGCGCTGCGCTGGTTCCGAACCAATAGAACAATAACAGACTTTTTCCATTTTGGCGCTATTTCGTACATATGAATTTGAGTAATATTTTGTTGGATAAAACTTTAGTAGCAAAAATGTCAAGCAACACTCACGATACTGATGAAAATTTAACTCCACCTGACATTCTAGAAACAGCTACGAAACTGACGAATACCTAGTCTTTTGCCAGAAAAATCAAGAAAAGCGTATAGCCACAGAGACTTGAAATACAGGTAAAAAAATCTTAGTATAGCCATGAGATTAAATAAAGTAGTGTATGCAACTGCATATAATTAGATATTAAAAAACTACACTCATGTTTTAATACCCTCTATTATATGACAAACATATATTATATGCAAAAACTACTATTATTTCCATAAAACACACGCAGCAGCTTAGTAACCCAAAGACCTCCGCTTTCTTAAAATTAAAACCATACATCAGAGTACACGTCAAAACCAATTATTCAATTTTCTCGTGTGCCACGCTCTTAAGAGCGTGACCTTAAGGTCAATTATACAAATTTACTATTAAAATATTCTACTGCCGCTTTCAGCAAAAAAGGTACAAAGCCTCTTCGAGAGGAACGGGCAAGAAACTTGGGGCCAGATTGTCCACTGCTGAAAACAGTCTCACCCATCAAAACGGGCATAATCCCCACGCTTGGCATCAAAGTATATGATAACAGTTCCTCAAAAGGTGCTGCTTCAGGTATTAAAACTCAGTCAGCTCTTACGGCACCCACAGGGAGAGAAGGAGGTGATACTCTAGCCCGGCACCTCACGGGCGGCAAAAATCTATACTTCAAAACAATATTTGAACGTCTAGTCTACCGGTTTGTGCGTCGATAATTTAACATAGAAAATTTAAACGGATACGTATAGAGTTTTTTTTATTTTTTTATTTCCTTTAACCACTATCTCACCTGATCGTAAGTGATGATGTGATCAACGACGTTGCTAAGATTCCATTGTTTGGCTGATACTCGTAGTTTTTGCTTGAAAATATGTTATATAGGAGTAACATTTTTGTTTCAGTACCAGTGGGACGAACAGGTGGTCCCTCTCGTGGTCGATCTAATAGGACACATTATTAGGATCACGAGAAAAGCCATTTGAAGGACAACTGCCGAGACACACTGCTGGGTGCTTGGCGACAGACTTTCTATTTGAAGGTGTTAGCTAGCCAGGCATTTGCAACTTCTGCTTCTGGGCCATCGCTTCGTCTATATAGATGACCACTTGCCGGCGCCATGGCGGTGCCGTGTTGATTGTTGGTTTACGCTCAGGTTTTTGGCAGTACCTACCTATTAGAAAATACTTTAGTTCTACCAGGCTTGGCTTACTCCGCACATTAGGTAAATAGCTATAGGTTCATCCGCGTATCCGCCTGGACTGGATTATTCGACGGTGCGTGCCGCGTTTAAGAGATCAGAGCTATGCGTGACTATGCGATACGAAGAGAGATGACTTCTAGGTGAAAATAAATATAAAGAAGGTCTACTACTCCTACTCCGGGCTTTGCATGCTGAAGGGCACTTTATTGCTTCGTAGTTATTTATTGGAACGGGTTTGCGATTTAATTATATGTATTATATTAAATTTGATTTTACTTTTTGATTCCCTTGCGAGTGTCGAAAATACCCGAACGTTTTTATTACGTTTAGAATCTTTTGTTTGCGTTGACTTAGAAGTTTTGAAGCAATGATGGCCAAGCGGTAATAAATAGCAGCGGCAGTAAACTTGAAACCCTCATATCCCCCCACTACCCCCAATATATAAAAATATTTATAACAGCTTTAAGTGAACCACAACAATGAATAACAAATTTGTCCCGTATGTATACTATATTATTGAGTATTTGATATGAATTTTAGCTTGATACCTCCACATGTTCCTGGAAAAAGGGTCTTAATAGACAGACAACAAATTAATCTTAAAAGGGTTCCGTTTTTCCTTTTCAAGTACGGAACCCTAAAAATATCTACCCTATTCGAAAAGTTCAAATAGGTTAAAATAAATCTTTTACTATTTCAGCATTAAAAAATAATGAGCCAAAGCGTTGAGTCTCATCGCATCCCTCCTGTACACACGCTAGGGTTGCCAGATCAAGATATGTCAATTCCGGGATATTTCTGGAGTTCGAAAGGGAGTTGGTACTTTAACCTCAAGTTTAAACCTAAATAAATCTACAGTTGAACAGACATATTTATATATATTAGTTGAATTTAGTTGTTTTATACCTAAAAAAGAAATAGCAATTATTGTTACACTCACATATTTATTTAAGACATAGATATGTTATCAAAATTAGGTTACAAATTGATATAACTTACACACAAAATTAAACTTAAAAAACAAAATTGAGCCACTATTTAAGGCTAAATAGAAATAGAAATAATTCATTCTGAAACCACAAGACACCCCATTCCGGGACTATCCCGGATTTCCCGGACGTCTGGCAGCCCTAACACAGGAATTCATGACTCAGCTTCATGCATATTAGGTATGCAAAACGCTTCAATACCTACGTACACAATACATATGTTGTTTTCGGCCGGAACCGTTGACGGTACTGGCAAGTGGAATCATGCCATATATTGTGCAATCCGCAAGGCGCGCGGCGTCGGCATTGGCACATGCATGCAAATTTAATAATGAGCGAATTCAAAAGTGCATGTATCCATGCCGTTACTGCTGCTGCCGCCACCAGCCAGTAATTGGACAAACATGCCCCGACTACTGAGTCGATGCAGTGTCGGCGAGTGGATAATCGTACATGCATCGGTGTGAACTATACCGACCTAATTTTATTTTACTTTTTTATTAATGGCACTAAAGTGTTGCGATACCTAGTTTGGTGATTTATACCGTTCCTTTACATTGCGATAGCCACGTAACGTTGTTTTTCATTGTCTAACACTACAGTGGTACCTAGCTGCCGAGACAGATTTATGCTGGAGAGACATGGTAAAAACATAGGTGGTATATTGGCATTAATCCCGTCGGAACTATTACGACTAATATTTTGTACTGTACTCCAGCAACGGACTAGCAACAGTTCTAAACTAATCAGTTAAGCAAAGTCCGTCGCGATAATGACTTGGATGGGTGACCGATAGTGACATTACTACTGACTGAGCGCATCCGTGCTTCGGAGGGCACGTTTTAACGTGCCCTTTGCTCCCGGTCGTTGTCTTAGGATTGCAGTCGTTTGCAAATGCGCGCCTGGCTAGCTAACACCCTCAAGTAGAACATCTGTCGCCAAGCACCTAACTGTTGTTCTAGCTGTTCTTGAAAGCCAGTAAATTCAAGGTTAGTCTTATGTAGTAACAACATTTTCGACCACATCATCACCATCATATGAGATATTGGTCAAAAGGTTATTTTGGGACATGCGTGGGAGAGTAAGTAGACCCAAAAAACCAAAACTTGGTCTTTGCATGTCATGGGTGCGAAAAATGACGAAAACATGAAGGTAAGTACCTAACAAAGACAGTATAAAAAATACATGGAAGTAAACATTTCTGTGTCTAACGCATTGAATTAGGGATAAGAACAGGAAGAAATAGATAAAATACATCATAAAAAGATTGTTTAGAAAAATTGCTACAGATAGAAAAGTTTGTTTTATCTAAACTTTTTCGACGTGATTATAGACTTGTATCGCCATCTAGGAATCTCATTGAGGATTATTTAGGCTCTCGGCGCGCTATCGTTTTAGTTGCGTCGTCTCGTTAAGTTGTTTCCTTGCTTGAATTACTACATAGTTCGTGTAAACTTTAATAGATGGCAGTGCTATACAATTTTTCTTCTACTATATAAAATAAACTTAATTCTAAAATGGTAATAATACTTTGAATTTTCATTAATATTAAATTTCGATTAAAAAATACACGTACGACATGACACAACTTAAAAATCTACAATTACGATCGAAACTGCTCACAAAATTTCACGAGAATTGGTTGTGACATATGTGTCACGCGACCTCTGGGAGAACAACCAGAAATCCGGAATCCGACAGAATTACCTACGAACGCATTTTTATCCAAGTTGAAATGGATTATGGTGACCGTCTGCTTGCGGTTCGCGGTCGCTCGGTCGATAAACACCAACATTGAGATGGGTAATTATGCTCTGATGCTATTTCTGCTACCTATATATTTTTCGATGGTATTTTGTTCCATAAAATATTTTCAACAGGCTTATTCTTCTCACAGGAGCAAAGTTTTATAGCATATCCCTGGCTGATGATTGCTGATATGTTTTTTTATGTTATTGTGACCTAACAAGCTCGAGGTGGACTAAATTCCGTTTACAACTGATGCATTTCGTCACAAGTCACGAATGCACTGCGCCCGTCACCGTTGATATAAGGTTCAATACGCTAAAAGGTATAGAAAAAGTAGAATGTTTTATCAAAAACCTTAAATCCTTACCTGGATCTAAATGTTATTATATATTAGACGAATTTTTCAACGATTAATTTAATGACTCAGAAATAGATCGTTCCGTTCCTACCATTGCCTTACCCTTATAGGGTCATATATAACAAACATGTAAAATACATAAATGTACACACAAACATGTTAAATAAGACCTGCATGTAACTACATATGTTGCAATAAATAATTGAGTATTGAGTAATATAGGTAGGTATACCTGTATAGGAACCTGTATGTACGTATATGTTTTTCATTTTTAAGTATAACTTTTGGCCTTTTTCTGTATTTTAATTCATTAGGACGTCGTATACACATAAATTGAATAAATACTTAATCGATGTATAATAATATGAATAAATGATTATGATTTTGACTTTCAAGCTTCATTGTTTTGCTTTCGTCGGTTGTAAAAAATAATTTACAGATTTTTGTGACTTGTTGTCGCAGCGCGCCGATATGTTCTTATGGATACAAATTCAACCTTTTACTTTATGTCCAATCTCCAGCATTGTATTAAACACAGAACGCAAAACTGGATAACTGCTTAAAATTTCTTAGCCAGTAACACTCGTGAAATAAACTACGGAATTTAAGCTAGTCATGGAACTCCACCGCAATTCACTTATGATTCAATTCACAAGAACCATGTTGGAGAGTCACAAAGTCATCTTGCAGATGACCCACGACACAGTAATGAAAGAACTTGGCTGATAATTGATCCTGTGATTCCCCCTTCCCCACGTCTTGTTACCTGCATAGCAGAAGACTTACGAGAAGACACACCTACTGATTGAAATATTACTTGGATAGTGCGAATGCATCGATTTCCTTTTTCGTTTTGTTGGGGCTCAACGCTTGAACGTGGCTTTGAGGCAGTGATGGCTCAGTAGCAATGGCTATGGACTGCCGCGCAGCAGGTCCATGGTTCAAATCCCGCCGCGGGCTTAAGCTTCACCGCATGGTGGAAGGGCTTTTTGTGAATGCCCGCCTGGCTAGCGACCACCCTCAGATAGAAAATCTGTCGCCAATTACTTCACGATGTTTTCCGCCAGCTGTCCTTGAGGGCCAGTAATTCTAGGTTAACCTTGTTAACACCTTCGATCACTTCATCACATACTATCAGGTGAGATAGTGGTCAAAGGCTTATCTATCAGCAATAAAAAATAAAAATAAACTATTGCCAATTACCTTATATTATGTTTTGGCAGTTGCCAGAGATCCTTGAGCTGGTCTTTCCTTGAGAGCGTGTTTGCATACTAGGTTAAGACTGTTTACAGTCAATGATTACCAACATGTGAGATGGTGGCTAAATGCTCTCTTATCAACTTGTGACCTTTGAAAATAAGTATAATATATACTTAATTGTTTATATATATACTTAATATATATACTTAATTGTTTATACTTGATTATATGTATCATTTTTTGAGTGTTCACACCATTTATATATTTTATTATAATTCTATCAGTGTAAACCTGTAATTGGCTTTATGTATCTATTTTAGTTACTATTACTACTATGTTTAGCTGTTGGTTTTCCATGTAATTTAATAAATAAATAAATAATTTTTGCCGTCACCTAGTTGTTAATGTGGAAAGAGGAATTGGAAGAAATTAAAAATGAACAGGTGTTAGGTACTCAGATATAAGTAACACCAATATGCCCTGGGTTAGTTTGCGTGCAAGATCTCTTGGTGTGTCGTCATCTCCCGGGTTCCAGGTGAAGAAGAGGATTGACGGCTCCGCAAGCGAGAGGAGGTAGAAACCCGCCCGGTCTCTCCTGGTAGTAGTGAGAATGACTGTTCTACTCTACTCCTAGAGAGCAAGTGGTGACCATATGATGTTACATAGGCTTATATCAGCATTATGCGAGTGGTACTTAGGTTAATAAACAACACACTCTATAATACAAGAGATACTTAATGGCAGATGTATAAAGTTATCGATAGATTCCTTCCCTAGTGTTAGAAAGCTGATCTACACAGTTGGTAACCACAGGTTCCGCCTCTTGACCTTGGCGTGTGGCTTGTTGCTCACCACCGTCGGAATTTACTACTACACAGTTGCTCTCCACAGTGTGCTTAGAACTCCCGCGCCGACAAAACGCATCGTATGTTAGCCAAACTATACACACAATATCGCTCCTTACTTTTTAAAATTTATATTTTGTATGAAATATAAAATATGTTATATAATTATAATACTTTTATTTGGTCGTGGGTTTTATACCTACGTATCCCAAAGAGGTAAACGCGCTATGCGCGTTAAGCGCTATGCGCGTTACGCGCTTCTGCCATGCGTGCGCTATCGCCGGCTGCAGTTACATACTATACTTCCCTCGGTGGTGTGCAACCGGCGTCCACACGGTCGGAAATAGTAGTAACTCATCGCGGTTGACAATGCATGCTCGCACTCCAAGGGCATTGGAAGGTCAAACATAATTTGGTGGCTAACCATCTACACAGTTGTAATCCATTGTCAGCAACCATGGTGGCAGGCTGGTTGCCGACTGTGTAGCACAGCTTTTTTAAATTTGGCTACCATGCCATTACCGATGAAAATGTAAATACATATTAAGAGTAATATTAGCTACCGCCGTACTGCGTGCGCATCATAGCGAGAATGAGTCGAAGAGTTAAGTATAGAATGGTCTTGGATCTATGATGCTTAAAACTGCTCTTAGATAATATTTTGCTGTTGCTTTGAATCATATTTTGAAAACAGCAGTTTTACCTACATTGTTACTGTTGCTTTTAGCAAAACGAGCGGGTGCTTTATAACACGGTGACGTTATCTCGCGCAGTACGATACCGGGTACCCTGTCTTTGGATTAACAGTGTACCTTCTTTCATAACTTCCGGGCCTTTGAGTATTTCAATCACAATAGGACCGCGCAGGAGTGAAATAGAGTGACCCATGGTGAAATCGTGATCGATTAGTTTGAAAGAGATATAAAACATACTGATACAAAACTAGTAAATGTAATCGAAAACGTGCTTTAACTTGTCCTTTTGATCATTTATGATCTATTATCTTGAGAGCCAGTAATTCTAGGTTAAGCCTGTTAACACCTTCGACCACATCATTACTTATCATCAGGTGAGATTGTGGTCAAAGGCTTAACTGCATATCAGCAATAAAAAAAAAACTGCACTGCAGCTATACCTTTGTATTTACCTATATCAAGTACTATATATACAAAGGCTACGTAGTAAAAGTAAACCACTTCAATTCTGAAGTCACAATAAATAAATGTACTCTGAATAAATTCGGCTTCCTAGCCGACGAAAGTTATCAAAAGGATCAAACCTTCCACCGCCTATGACAACGTCGAACTTTAAGCTGTAGGCGTATCAAGAATCCAGATCTGAAACTTCGCTAGCACTGTGGCACTTCGGGAAGGGGGACTGGAACTTGGTCACTAATGCCACACAGCATGAGGTTGTTATGGCGGCGTGCTCTTAGCCAGAGGTGCTAGCTATCCAAAGGGGCAAGCGCCCTACCACGGGTTTTGTGGCCTCTTATGACAGGTTGCCCGGACGCAGGAAATTGTATTCTTTCTCCGTTCCTGCACGGATAATACGAGGTAGGTAGAAGTAAGAGTTGGGTCTGAGGCAATTGGTCCAAAAACAAGAACTAAATCTAGAATTTAATGATCAGACAACGACAGAGGAAAACTATAGTAAGTATGGTATGCTTGAAACATGAAAGTTGTTAGTAGGGAGTGCCAGAAATAGAACATAGTTGAAAAAACTAAATGGTGTGCTCACCCTAAAGTACGAAACGGCAGTCTGTTATATTTTGTTAATAATAAGATACGATCATAATTAATAACAATGTTTTATGTAAGCATATTTATTGAAGATCTAAAGAGATTTTTTTTCAAATATTTTTATGTTTGCATAAAATTGTTTATATATTATTGTTTCTTATCGTTCTTTAAACATCGTATTGGGATGGAGCGACATCTATAGTTTAACTTACGTTGTACTACAAACAAGACTAAATTTGCAATTAGCTTTAAACTTGTTAATGATGACGCAACCCTATAATTTTAATATTTATATGTTTACAATAATGCATACTCTGCGGTTTACATTACAAAATAACAAATTTATGAGAGGAAAAATTTAGGTCATGTGCGGGATACGAACCCGCGTCCATTCACCCCTTTAGCCGGGGTATGCTCTAATCCAATTAACCAGCAGGTATAATTGCTAGGTAGCAATTATATAAGATATTTACTTATGATCTTTTGACCCTTATACTAGTTGTAAAATGTTTGACACTTGTTCATTGAAATCTTAGGGCTTTATATTAAACGAAAAAACTAAGTAACATTCACGAATGTTGAATACCCGCTTTCAAACTTCAACCCTAATCTTTTTAATCTTATTCCGCTCCAATATGTTTTCATTTACAACTGGCTATAAAACCCTTCACAACAGGCTAGTCCACTTTATTGGACCAACAAAGCCCTCAAGTTATGAGCTCGACGTAAGTTAACTAAGTATTCGGACGGGCTAATAAATCTGTGCCCATATACTAGAGTTAGCTTTTATTGCCCCTTAGGAATCTCGGGCAAGGATACTCAAATTTTATTCCCAGTAGCTAGCTAAAACTTACTACTGTAGTTGAGTTTCTACACCAAGGATATAAATAAATTGAATAAAATTAACTGTGAACTAAATTACAACGTTGACAGCGATCTCTTGAAATTAAATTTAATATCGTCAATTTTACAAGCCATCTCTGTAAACCCTTTTCATGGATAAGTTGACATCAACCTATTCCGGAAATACTCTATTATAGGATATTTTATATTTTCTAAGACATTCTTAGTTATTTTAAGATAATATCTTAAGATAATTTAGATATTCTAAGACTATTTGAGATATCTCATATATATACATGGTTATTGGTAATATGCTAACAACCTCTTAGGGTTGAGATCTGCTGGTCCTAAGAAACATTTTTTTTGTGTGTTTTGACATAATAAGTACGAAGCCCATGTAATGTTTACAATCTCTTGTGTCTGTAATGTATTATTTCATATTTTTTATTACTTTGCTCGACGTAAATCCAAGGCAAGCGGCCTGCCTATTCGATACGGTGGCTTGGGTGTGCGTCGTCTGCTTGAGTCCGGTCCCTCCGTTTTACTTTCTTCCGCGTATGGAGTCAAGGAGCTTGTCTTTATAACTACCGGGTAGTAGGCAGCGATGATGTAAATTCCAATTAACACAAAAATACACAGTTTGTTACTAACTGATATATTAAAAGAAAGTTTACTATAAATTCGAAAAGCAGAAAAGAAACAGCACATGCGGTGACAAGATAAATACAATTATGTTAACGACAAACAATAAATATCGCGCAATACGTGATTCAGTTAAACCATACAGAGATACGCGGGCTTCGCGATTAATCTTCTATACTTATAATAAAACTGTAGCAGGTCCAATTCTGTACATGGAAGATATTTTGAAAAAAATAAATGTACAGTAGTCTGTAGCTGATACTGATGCCGAATCTGTATTTTTTTTTATTTTTGTCTGTCTGTCTGTCTGTCTGTCTGTCTGTCTGTCTGTCTGTCTGTATCCCGGCCGCGTATCACTCCAAAACTACTGAATGGATTTCAATGAAACTTAGCATGATTGGAGTTCATACAACAAGGTAGGATAATTTAGCTTTTTATCCCGAAATTCAGCATGGTTCCTTTGGGAGAGGGGATGAAAGTCAAAATATACAGTTAGTTGTAATTTATTAACGCGTAGTCCGATTTCATACGTTCTTTTTAGGGTTCCATACCCACAGGGTAAATACGGTCTGTCCGGCTGTCCGTCCGTCCGTCCGTCCGTCCGTCCGTCCATCCGTCCGTCCGTCTGTCACCGGGCTGTATCTCAAGAACGGTGATAGCTAGACAGTTGAAATTTTCACAGATGATGTATTTCTGTTGGCGCTATAACAACAAATACAAAAAGTTGCCCAAGTGCGAGTTGGACTCGCGCACGTTAAAACAAAAAAAGGTTAAAATATGAAGTCTAATGTTGTACGGAACCCTTCGTGCGCGAGTCCGACTCGAACTTGGCCGATTTTTTTAATAAGAATAGTGGTGCTTTAAAAATTATCACGTTAATATTTCAAAGTCATCGGGTTTGCAGTTCAGAAATTACAGATATCACAACCTAAATATTACGTTCCAAATAACTTGACACCCAAAATGTACAGAAACCTTTGAACATACGGCTCATCTTAAGCTGGCGTTTGCACTTTATCGTATATATAATAGATAGGTCTGTAGTCGGACCTCTCCAAAAGACTGATTTTTCAAACAATGAAACAGTTTTTTTTTATTACGATAACCACAACTTCCCTACGAATATTTTTCATGACATGCAATGCTCTAATCAGTCTAATCTATACCTATAACAGGTTGCAGAAAGCGGGTAGGGAAGCGCGAGGGGTAAGACGCTTACATTTATCTATTTATACTTATAACAATACTGTAACAGGTCCAATTCTGTACATTGCAGATATTTTGAAAATATGTTTTGAGAGCAATCTGTAGCTGTTAATGATGCAAAAACTGTTATTTTTTTTTCTGGCTGTCTGTCTGTATCCCGGCCGCGCATCACTCCAAAACTACTGAATGGATTTGAATGAAACAGCACGATTCGAGTTCATACTACGAAGAAAGACATACGATACTTTTATCCCGAAATTCAGTACTTGGGAAAGGGGATGAAAGTCAAAATGTACACTTAGTTGTAATTTATTAACGCGTAGTCCGATTTCAATCATTCTTTTTGTTACGATAGTGGTAATTTAATTTTTTCCCGTTAATATTTCAAAGTCCTCAGTTTTGCAATTAAGAAATTATAGATATCACAAACTAAATGTTTCGTTTTAAATAACTTGAACCGCGGAATATTGAGAAACCCTTGAACGTACGACTCATCTTAAGCCCACAGGCAGCCCGGAACCCCACGGGAAGCCCGACACCCCACGGACAGACTGGCATCCCACGGGCAGCCCGGCACCCCACGGGCAGCATGGCACCCTTATTTAGTTTTGCAAGCTTGCTACTATAAACTCTAAAATGTGGTACATTCACCACAATCAGTTTTTAAAACTACATATCTTTCTTTTGTTTTAGATAGGTACATTTCGGAGACTGCGCAATGGAAGTGCACAATGTTTTCTTAGGTTTTCGCGATTGCTACACTTAGTAATTAAACAACTTTAAACGGTTTAAATCACGTATATTTATCATTATTTTTGTCCGGACGTTTCAAACACTTTGTAGTGATCGTGGTCACGGGGTGACTGTCGGGACAAAAATAATGATAAATATACGTGATTTAATCCGTTTAAAATTGGAAGTGCACCACTTTAGTAGATTGTTATACAAGGGTCGAAAGGAATTGGTAACTTTCACCCGCGGTCAGCTCTCTACTTTTCATTTCGAATTTAAAGAAGGTAAAAAAAGTAGCGTTTCTTAAAAACATTCATTGAAAAAATAACATACTTACTAAAAATTTATTGAGAGGTTAGAACTATTTGGGAAATTTTACGTAAAATTTCGTTTGGAATATTTACAGGCGCTTATGGCCCGAATAGGAATCTCTCTGCTTTTCACTACTGTACGGGCATGCCATACATTAGGTTAATTATATTTTCTGCAATAGATGCATTTCGATGACCTACACAAGGCGTCGACTGAGCGGTAGCGATTGTCACATTAACCTAGTTTGTAATTTTCTTTATATTAGCAAATATTAGTAATAATCAGTGCCTTAAAACTACTCAAGCAATCCACATCTTTCTCTTCGAAATGGAACCTCGCGCGTTGATACCTCTTCGTGCGAGGTCCCGGAACAACAGTGGATACAGTGGAGTTCACTAAAACTACTCAAACAAGTCACATCTTTCTCTTCATAAATATTTTCTTCAAAATGGAACCTCGCGCGTTGATACCTCTTCGTGCGAGGTTCCGGAACAACAGTGGATTCAGTGCAGTGCATTTGCATCTAAAGTAAACATATATACAACTTTACAAAAACTCTAACATTAAGTAGCCAGGGCAATACAGCTCGGCTACAACAAGTTCTGTGGGCACTACAGCTCGCAGACCTACAACCAGCAGCCAGGGCAATACAGCTCGGCTACAACAAGTTCTGTGGGCACTACAGCTCGCAGACCTACAACCAGCAGCCAGGGCAATACAGCTCGGCTACAACAAGTTCTGTGGGCACTACAGCTCGCAGACCTACAACCAGCAGCCAGGGCAATACAGCTCGGCTACAACAAGTTCTGTGGGGACTACACCTCGCATACCTACAACCTGCAGCCAGGGCAATACAGCTCGGCTAAAACAAGTTCTGTGGGGACTACACCTCGCATACCTACAACCTGCAGCCAGGGCAATACAGCTCGGCTACAACAAGTTCTGTGGGGACTACACCTCGCATACCTACAACCAGCAGCCAGGGCAATACAGCTCGGCTACAACAAGTTCTGTGGGGACTACACCTCGCATACCTACAACCTGCAGCCAGGGCAATATAGCTCGGCTACAACAGAGAATCCGTGAGCTAGACAACTTGCGGTTCACATGTTGTTATCCTACACTCACCTCCGGGTTGCGGACAACACAGCTCCAGCATCCTACAGCAATGACATTCGGGCGCGCTAGGCATTGACGTCAGGAAATCAAACATCGCAGTGGACGGGCAGCGTTACGAACTGCCGCAGACACAACGAAATAAATGAAATTATTAATAATTCATCTATCCATTGCCTGCAACATCCCGAACGTCAAGATGACCAACTGAGACAACTGCAAGACAACCTGAAACAAGTGCAGGCACAACAGAAGAATGCCTTAACAGGGATTTCGCCCCATGATATCCATCACTATGCAATTTCCTACATAATTATCACCATAGTTGTCATTATCGCAGCCATGTACCTTATACGAAAACTTAAATATAACATCCTTAAGGCTAAAGGTGCTAATACAACTACACAACCTCGATTGGAACTGCAACCGATGCCGACAGCGTGTTCTTCAGAATCAGCAAATCCGCATTACAGTGAGATCCAGCGGGATCAAGTGAACGCTACGAACAGACATTTTAGTGCAGTGCGTGTAAAAATGGACAAGGCGTCCCCTTGTTCTCAAGTTGACAATGAACCTTACATGGACATTCATTAGATAATAGTTTAGACAATAATTCTACATTTTTTCCCTACAATTTTAATATATTACTAATTTACCTTTCATAAGTCGGCAGTATGTACGGGCATGCCATACATTAGGTTAATTATATTTTCTGCAATAGATGCATTTCGATGACCTACACAAGGCGTCGACTGAGCGGTAGCGATTGTCACATTAACCTAGTTTGTAATTTTCTTTATATTAGCAAATATTAGTAATAATCAGTGCAATAAAAGTATCCTAACAAACAACATCCTTTCTCTTCACAAACATATACTTTCCCCGTTCAACTACTAATATAAGGAATAACGATGTAAAAATAGTATGTTTTTTTATATTATTTAATAACATGAGCAGTACCTTTTTAAAATTAATGCGGCTATTATAGTCCAAGTAGGTATCGATGACTTACATCCGTGTTAAACACTCTACTTTTCATTTAAAATATGAGAAGGGTAAAAAAATAGTAGTTGCATGGTGGTAGGGCATTTTGCCAATGCCCGCCTGGCTAGCTACCAACCTAGTCAAGTAGAAAATCTGTCGCCAAGCACCTAACGGTGTGTTCCGGCAGCTGTTCTTGAGAGCCAGTAATTATCTAGGTTAGCCTGAACAACACCTTAGACCACATCATCACTTTCCATCAGGTGAGATAGTGGTCAAAGGCTAACCTATGCATACATAAAAAAAAAGTTTTTCTAAATATTTACTAAAAATAATAAACATGAGTAGAAGATACAAAGATACACTAGGAGTTAGAACAATGAAATTTAGGGTTTTTTTTTAACCTACACTTTTTACCTTATATTTAGTTACTACCCTGCCAAAAATAGTTGTTATTAATTGTTTTATAACAACAGAGTATTTTACAACGAAAAATCTTAGACATATAACTTTGTTAACACCAATGGTTACCATGGTTACAAGTCATTCCGGCCCAAGAGAAGGAAGCATTTCCTATGAGTTTTTCCCGGCCTTAGGTGGGAAGGAGCGTCTCCCACCCGCTACTCAGATCAAACAAACACTACTTTGCGAAAATGAGAAATAAAAAAAAAACGATCTACCGTCGTACTTTGCTTCAACATTTATTGTGCGAACCGGGAAAGAATTCTCTGAGTTACTTAACTACTGTCTTCTGGAAAATACAACCCGGTAATTTTGAAATCCAAAGTAGAAAGCTCCATTCTGAGCTATGGTTTACTATAAGAGTGCTTCACCGCAGACCACAGTGTTGCTTAATATGAGATAAACAGTGCACAAATGTGAATAATTAGTCTGCAGGTACGGCAATCGCGAACGAAGTCGCGGGTACAGCTAGTCTATAAATATTTCTGTGAACTTGCCCAGCCGCATCATGCGAATTAGTTTTGTTTCACTATTTTGGTACCTATTTGTTTTAGTATGTGGACTAAGATTCTAATAACACTCAGTTAAAATAACAATACATACAAATGAAGTGTTTTAACGAATCTATGTATAATTATAAATAATATACCAATAATGAGACAAACTATATACCTATTTCAAATTTCTTTTCACAATATTGCATTAGATTCCTAGATGTAGAAAACCATATCGATTTGTCCAGTTTAATTGATAACTTTGTGTAAGTTACGTCACTGACACGCCAAATTTGACGCCGTGCACGCTGAAATTTACTTCTGTAACTGCGCTGCGAGCCGCAGAAATTCCCACCGGGCCTGAAGTTGAGTAACTCTGAGTACCAAAAAGTTTCCTACTTGTCGATTAGGTTGGCTTTGGGACCTGATACACGATATTTATTTTGTACAAATCTGAAAAGGAAAATATTTTTACCTTCTTCACAATTTGAGTTATATTGTGGGAATAAATAGACTACTACACACGTGACTCGACAAAAGAGTACAATGTTTGTTCAGAACATATTTTATCTGATATATTCGTAAAATTATGGCAATAGTTGCTACCATTCTCAAGTAGAAAATGTGCCACTAAACACCTAAGTGTTATAATATCGTCATTTGTAACTGTTCAAGATTATTAATTTTTATTAAACCTCAGAATAGAGCCTACTATACAAAATATCCTACCTACTATATAACCTATATAAAATATTGTATGAAGATTAGAAGAAAACAAAAAAATACTAAATGTTTGTATTACTTCAAGCTACTTAACATTTTCTATAACTTTGACTTTTGAAACTTGCCTCATTGGTGTAAGTGATGTGTGTGACTACCTTACTGGTATGTGTTACAACCTCATTAGTGCGTGTGACTGCATCATTAAGGTGTGTGACTGCATCATTGATGTGTGTGACAGCATCATTGATGTGTGTGACTGCATCATTGATGTGTGTGACTGCATCATTGATGCTTGCGACTGCATCATTGATGTGTGTTATTGGGATCAAAACATTTTTGGTAAAAAGTGGTGAAGGTGTAGATGTTTTTAGATAGATAGATATCTCTTTATTGTACACACCACTACATTACAATATAACAAAATACGAAGGATCGCAGTCAGGTGTTACAAAGCTTTTGCCTATCCCTTCGAGCAACAGAGACGTCAGTAACGATATATATTATATACTTTGACGTGAGTACATCCACTGCTTTACTTGATGGCAAATACTGTGCTGTATAATATGCTGTATAAATGAAGATTTAATAAAAGTACAAAGACCACGTTTATACATCTGTGGTCATACAGAACACTATAGCTCTAAGAATAGTCATAATTTAAATAAAATGGTCAAGTTTTGTCCATTTTCAAACAAAATAAAATATTTAATGAAAGTTTCAGGTGCGACCAACAGCCATAACGCCGACCGTTGAGTAAAAACACGGTAATGTTATCTATACAGTATCTTAACTCAGCTCTGTCGTTGAAATAACTACCTACAACCGCGCTGTATGTAAACATGCGATAGGGCTACCCGCCTCCAGTATTTCAATTACATTTGCCTACTTTGTGTTTCCATTTAGTTTTGTGATTGTAAATATACTTTTTTTATATAAACAAATAACATTCTTTGCGTGTTGTTTTTTTTACTAGTAGGTAGATTTAATTAAAAAACCATGTTAATATTTGAATAAAAAATCAGTCTTAAAAATTGTCTACCGAAAAATATTTGTGAGACGTACGAAATGCTTTATCATTAAATTTTAAAGTATAAAAAATCCGCATTCTAATATATAGCTTATAAACTACCTATTTCACTCGTGTCAATCACTTTCCTTTAGATACTCTATTCACTTTTTTTATAAATGGAGTATTATTTTACTTTCTAGTGAGTCAAATTATTTTAAAGTATTACCTTTCAGTTTCCAGGTTATCTAAAAAAAGTTATCTCTGGATGCGTTTTTGACGAATTCATGCAACCAAAAACAGCACAATATATCCTACTCTTCATATTAAATATGTAATATTTAAAAAAAAATAACACACCGTCCATTCGTCACTGCGGTACAGACGCGACTGTCTGCGTACCGAGCGCGGGCCGAGATCGAGGCGCGTAGGTATAATGTATATAATATAATATTATATAATATGTATATAATATTATATATTATATGCATATAATTATATATATATATATATATATAATAACTTTATTGTATTAACTTTATTATAATGTAATTTCTTTATTTGTATAATCACGTCTATTTCTGAATAAAATTATTATTATTATTATTAACTCGCGTTTCGTCCGTTTCTATGAAGTTAAAATACTGTATAGATAACATTACCGTGGTAAAAGTCTCCTCCTGTTCATTGGCCATGGGACTAAAAAATCCCAAAAAAACAAAACGCTCATAATTTGGCCATAGGACGTAAGATCCCAGGGTGTTGCACTCTAAAAACCATCTATCTCCATCCACTCATTTATATCTCCTCATTTTATCTCTTCATCTCCATCTCATCAACTCTATCACGTTTTCAATCTTTTCATCTCCATCTCCTCACCTCCATCTGTGCAAGTATACTTAGTTACATATTTGTAAAAAAAATGCGAAATAATGAAACCGGCTTCAACACTCAAAGTGACTAATAAATTGTTTAAGTCGGTACCATGATATTTCAAAAGTAGCTGCTATCACAATATTGTGCGCATGTTACCGACTTCTAGAAGTTATTTCACACATTAAAATGTAGAAGGTGGTTTAATTTTTTTGTAAAAAAAAAATGTAAGTACTCTTTTTAGTGTAATTTCTTTTTCATTCTCATTTACTGTTAATGATTATATTATCAAGAGAGAAAACATTATTGGAGTGTTACTCAAAAACGGCTGGATGGAATTTGATGAACCACACGCAAAGCGCAAGCTTTCAAATATCATAAAATTCGGTTCACCAAGTCGAAAGTTCTGAGATAACAAACATAAACAATAAAAAACGCGTTGAACTGAGTATCTTTCCAGAAGTCGGTTTAAAAAATATTTAAACATAACCATAGAACATATATTAAACATAATTTGAAAGTTCAACAGCATTGAAAAAAATTCGAGATTCATAAATTTCAACATATTTTAATCTCTTTACGATTATGTACCGGTTCAAGCCCACCTAATGAAGGGATTAATTTATATTATGATAGTCAATAACTTAACAATTAAAAAAAAACTAAAACCTCGAAGGTGTTGACGAACAAGGCTGTTGTAAAAGTAGTTTTCAACACACTCGCTCGTAACGGGTCTTTAAATGCACCGATATAAGAGTCATAGTAATAGTCCATTACGCACTCGTACTTTTTGTTTACTTTACCGCACTAGTGTTTTAAATAGAAAAAAAAAACGTTGCGTGCGTGGAATGCCTCAACCACTCGGCCACCAGGGCACTCTATTTCTACTCGAAATTTCATGCTCCAATTGTATTACTAGGGGATGGTGCGAGGTCATCAACCAGACTACTAGACTTCATCTGATCGAAAGAAGTGCTTTTTCAAACACTTAACTCTTCCCGGAATGAAGTCGCCACCCCTCTATATTTCTAAGTAGGTATGATTACAAGCACTATCGCGTGCTAAGCGAAAACCTTATTTTACAAATTATTGGAGCATAACATTTTATGCTCCGGGCGGGAATCAAACCCGCGTCCTCCGATTTCGCGCCGGATGCCTTCACCACTCGTTCACCTGGGCACGCTGATTCCAGCCGAAATTTCGTGCTCCAATTGAACCGTCAGAACTATTTTATTTATTATATGCCTAAGTTAAATAATTGTCGTATAATCGTAATATTTGCATGTTTATGACGACATATCTTTTATACGAATATAAACTATTAAATATATATCTACTCTATATGCTATGGGTAGATACTTAGTTTGATGAAGTTCATGAAAAGTTTTGCTCCATCAAGCGCCATTCTGCATGTAACAAAAAAATAATTAGTCCTGCTTACTGTGTACCTCTGGGGCTCAATTTCCACCTCTTATTATATCAATTTCTAAATATTGCTCCTAAGATTCGTATCGTAGCCGTCACGAAATAATAATGTTCATATAGCGCTATCCCTATCGCATAAATGACTGGATTCAATGCATGCATCCCGCTCTCACGTTGAGTTGTAATGTAAGCTTACTAGTGATATGCGGTAGTACGAATTAAAATTGTAAATTGAAGGTTTGAATAAGACTGAATTAAGAGATGGGACTTGGCACCCAGATCTGTGTTTGAGACAAGTAGGTGATACTTGTAGTGCCGGTAAATAACACACATACGGCTCTTCGTTCAAGAAGTTGAGTCTACACGCCACTGGTTAGGTAAGCTAATCAACTCTGTGTGGTCGCATCCTTTGTGGGTATCGACGGTCATGAATATTAAAGGTATCTTGTTAACTCCATGAATATGGATCGTAGAATACAATCATTTCATTATATCCTAGAACCTTATTTATTCTAAAGCTTTGCGGAAACCTTTTACAGATGTTAGGTTAAGCGAAAGACATATTCAATCTCACGGTGGTAGGTCCATGCTCATAATATGTAACTAGTATTCTTTTTTCACTTTATTTTTATGTTGTTGTTTGTTCTTAGCCTTTGGCGAAAACTGAAGCAGCATGATATATGCACCAATCAGTATGCATTGCATGCGCAATGTAGTGTCTATTTCATAAAAAAGAAACAACACAAGGAATCATAGCTTTGTTTCTGAAGTGCGGATTGAGCCAGGTCTGCTTTTAGTTTAATTATATGCCAAAATGTGTAAAAATGTTTAATCAAATTTTTTAATTATTTTAACAACCATATAAAAACTTCTTGAGTGAGCAGATTCACAACCAGACGATAACAACGTCTATAAAGACTTGTCATATATTTTTGCAAGGTAAGAGGGGTCACATTCTTTTGGAACAATCTGTTCATTTATTTATGATTAATTGAATCATCACATCACATATAATATTTTACACACTATTATATTGACAAATATTATTCACTTCTTTTTGGGGATACCATAGAGAAAAGTAAAGTAATATACTGGGGTAATTGTTATGGTTCGGTTGTTCCTAAAAACATATTATCTGTGTTCATGACTGTATGAAACTGAATTGATTTAAACATGTTTATTAACAGCCAGGTATACTACGTACTTAGAAAATTATAGCATACTATTCGTATTACGCTCGTACATTCCGGAGGCATAGAATTTCATACATTACAGAGTGATACATGCTTAGGATAAGGTCAACAGAACACTTCACTATAAGAGGAGTCATCATTATCAGATGACAACGAAATACGAATATTCGTTCCCTCTTCCCACATAAGAGTGAACGGCGACTGTACAAATTGTAAAATGTCTTCTCTTGCCTCTGAAATCATATCAATCATGCAATCATATACAATCTATGTTGCATATCTGCTGTCCGTGATATTTGGTTTTAATTTTAAGTCGAACCTGTTCTTGTCATTGAGAATTGAAGTAAAGACTAATTTATCAACACGAAAGAAATGTCTTGCTTTCTAAAACAAAATATTACATATTGCATAGTTTTGTACTCGGATTTTAGGTCGCTTGTGTGGCAGCAACACTCTTAGAAATGTTTGTGCAAATAAGCCGTCCCTGCCATGCATCTCAAGCACAGAAGCACCTTACCGGGACAATTTGGTTCCAGAAGTACATCACGTGCAATGTGAACTGTAACATAACCCAATGATCTTTCTACCGTTTTATGTCTGATAGGTAAGCTTTTGACCACTATCTCACGTGATGGTAAGGGATGATGTGGTCGAAGATTTTGTTCAGGCTTACCTAGAATTACTGGGTCTCAAGGACAGCTGCCAGAACACACCGTTAGATGCTTGGCGTCAGATTTTCTACTTGAAGGTGATAGCAAAATGTCCTACCACCATGCTTTAATGACTGTCATCCTAAGACAACAACTGGGACCGACGGCTTAACGTGCCCTCCGAAGCACGGAAGCGCTCAGTAGTAATGTCAGTAGCGGTAAATAAATAAAGTACAAAAATGTTAACCAGTGAGATGGTCATATATTGTTTAGTCCTGGAATCCAATAAATAAAAAGCCAAGTACGGGTTGATTGATCTTTCGAGCCTCACAATGTTGGCGCAGCTGCTGCTGTACCAGATTCGTGTAAACCACAAAAATTAAAAGTATAAAATATGGCAAGTGATTCTCTTTCTGGTTATTAAAACGCAACGGGTTTTAATATTGTTTGGCACCAAAAATGTTACCATAATTTGAACATCATTGGGCACACCTTTGAAATAATTGAATACATGTATCAGACATCAAGATCGTAATGAACATTCCTTAAGCTCCATAACAAATTATTTAACGAACATACCAGCAGGTATAATTTTAAGGATATAACCACTCATTTATTAATGTCGTGAAGCACACATCAGTTATTTTATGAATAAAATAACAACTTTTTCTGCAAATGTGCTCACGGCAATGGAAATACTAAAAAGAAATGGGCCATCATATGAATCCAAACTAAAGAATAATTCCTCGTAATTTAATTTCTGATTTGGGTTTGTTAACCCAATCATAATATTCTGCAAAATATATAAACCGGCGTGGATTGAATTTGAAGTCCTTTTACGACTTCAAAGGACTGTTGAGGCAATGTGTGCTAGATAATTATGTCGGACCTAGAATGGGTCTTCTTGCTTCTCTGGTTGATCGTTGCCCTTCAGAAATACTTCTGTAAGGGTATACACCCTTTATATTCGATTGTTATGTTGTATTTATATCAGCAATATTAGGATTTGTATGTTTAGTAGCAGACGAACTCTTTGTGAACGAGACCATCCGTGTAATAACCACCTCCACTTCACACCTTTCTACCGCCAAGCAGTATTATTGATCGCATAACTTGTTCCAGTTTAAGCGGTAAGTGAGTGCCTGTAGAATTACAGGCATATGAGTCATAACTAATGACTCATGGTGATTGATGGGCTCAGTGCAGTACTTCACTTGTTTTGCAATTGTTGACGAAATGCATCTGTTATAGGTGCGTGGAACACTAGGAGAGCCTCCTGCTTGTTTCGTCACAATTCCATATATATATATTTTATGTAGTGGCAAACAAGCAGACGGTCCACCTGATGTTAAGCGGTTACCGTCTTGTATGCATATTTGCAACACCAGGGGCGTTGCGTGTCGTTGCGGCAAAGCGTTGCTGACCATGTCAGACTCAACACCCTTTTTGACGGAATCCATACTGTAGCTCTGCAGAAAAACGCTACATGGAAGGTCATTCCACATTTTGCAAGTATGCGGTAAGAAGGAACGCATAAGTCGAGCTGTGTGAATTTCCGGGACTCGATTATGTGTGGATGAGCTTTTAACCGATGACGCGAGGTACGATGATAGATTCACGATACCGGTATAACATCAAACAGTATATAAAAGTATATATTAATAAATTGTAATAGACAGTGATTAAACAATGGAATCAGACTATCGAAGAGTAGTTTTGTCGTTTGGAACACCACGCCCTTAGTACCTATTATGACATGAATATCTATGTCGTTAGTCGATGGATACCTATAGCCTAAATATACCTGCTGTACATTGCAGCGCCACTATACACTCCGACGTGAGTAACGGCATGTTGCATCCATATTCCGTTCACGGGCTTGATACCCTTGACATACAAGTAGATACATATTGCTTGTTTGTAAGGAGCAATATGTATCTCTTTGAAAGTAACGACAATGAGAATAAAAGAACCACTACTGATGTGCGTCTTAAGATGCCTATTCCTTCCCTACAAGTATTTAGGAACAACTGCTGCTACATGGCCCCATTAATTTACAATTCACTGCCCCATCACATAGTAAACCTCCCTTATAATAGGTTTTGTTCTAATTTAAAGAACTGGCTGGTTGAGGAAAGTTTTTACACAATCGAAGATTTTCTAAATAAAATGTCATGTCGTTTTTACGTCTACGGAAGTGCATTGTAGTATTCGTAATACCTATTCAAATTTTATGGGATATAGATATTATTATGATTATGTATTGCATGTTATGGTAACTAATATGAAATATTGAACCTAGATTTGCATATCAGGATTCTGATTGAATATAGAGAGACTTGTTTTATAATATAAGACCACAATTGTACCTATTTCAGCAAATAAATAAATAAACAATAAACAATACAGACCAACAGACAGACTGATAGTAAATTGAAATTAATAGGGCTCCATTTGGCGAATGATCAGTATTCCGTTAATCACGTCAATGGGAGTGAATAGTGGCGCAGCACATTAACGCAAAACTTCTGATTACCATCGAAAAACAAGTCCTAAACGAGGTTTTGTAGGCCATTTATATCGAGAAAAATGTTATCTAATTCTGTTTTCCGTTTCAAAGTCAATTGTATACTGTATCAACCAACTCGTCCACTGCTGAACACAGCCCACCTGCGCTGTGGCCCACCTTCCAGTATTTTTCCCTTAGTCGCCTCTTACGACACCCACGGGATGATATGGAGAGGTACAATTCTAACCCGACACCCCACGGGGTATAAAGTATACTTTAGCGAATTGTGTTGGTGTTTCGTCAGGGCTCAGGCATTGCGTTGTTTACTTTCGATTATCGTAATGGATCATTTCGGAACTTTGTTCATCTCTCACAGTTCGGTCCAAAGTCTCTTTATTTCTAAACTAATTTTAACAAGGTAAGGTAAGCTTCAGCGAGCGCTGCTCTCTGCATACTTGTCAAATCTGGAGGTGTCAATTTTATAAGTTTTTTATTTATTTTAGTGATTTGCTGCACTTGAATTAGTATTGACGTCAAATCATGCCACTAGTTCTTTGTTAGTTGTCCACGGATCGACTTCCACCAACACCTTCTGTTCATCGTTATTCATCTAAGGGCCTGTTTCAGAATGTTCGAGTAAGTTCCGGTTTTACTACCCAGAACATATATATTAAACAAAACACTATCTTTGCGTTTCACAGTCATCGATTTAGCCTATCCATCGATTAAAGCTTGAAACTCGCTGCATGTTAACTGTCATTTCTATCATTCAGTTATTTTATGTGTTGCATAGTGACCCTAAACTTTATTATGACATTCTGAAACGGGCCCTAAGTATCTGGTCTGACTTGTGTATTTATTCTATTGTATTCTTCAGGCGAAGTTGCCTCTGCGAAAACGGTTAATCCAATAACGCACTAACACAACATTATGAGCAGTTTCTGCTGCATTAGTTCCACTCTGTATCAATTATCAACTATTACTATGTATCAATCTTAATTAAAAGAAAAATCTAAAAATAATTGATGTCGAATATCAGTTAATACTCTTTTTGGAATATTTTTATTTAAGTTGGAATTTTAGTTTTTATGATAAATGTTTCACTCTGAAATCTAGCACTATGCAGACTGAAGTGTTATTGAAAGTGGTCAGTGCGTTAAAACGACTAAAACTTATACGTATACATATGAATATTAAATTACCTTATAATATAATAACATAAAAACATGCATAAGAATAAACAACTTTTTACTTTTGAAGCCTTATTTTGTTACTTGAATGGTAATTAGTGGAGTTAATTTGACACATTCGAAATTTTCCCTAGTTTCACCAAGATCCTCTTTTCCTTTCGAAACAATGCCTATTACGAGTACGAATTTCAACATCAAGATCATCTCTAATACCTTCAGAATTTAACAATTAGACCACAGCTCAGCTATGTAATTTTTACTTGAACAAATTCTCAACTGAAGAATGTTTAGAAGCTTGACCTCTCTGTCAACTAAGAGCCCTGACCCAAACATAGGTCAAGTGGAGGCTACAGTCTGCAGTGATCTTCTAGTTTATTTAGGACCTGCCAGTAGCTCCTTGTAATGTAACGAAATAAGTAAATTAAACTTCGTTTATATAAATTTTGCTATCGTTAGATTCTATTTTTCATCTTGTTGGAAAACTGCGATGTAACTGTGACCATGATAAAACATAAAACGGCTGAACCAAATCACCAAGAGGGATTCAGGCATGGCTCTTTTAATGATCCGCAATGCATGATAAAAAAATGTGGGTTTAAGTGGAAGTTTCAGTATTTGTTGGTGAAAACTTGCTGCGATCATAGCACCAAATCAATTAACCAATTAAGACTGTGCGAGTTTTGTTAATGTGTAACTATAAATAGTGAACTAAATGAGTCTGGAATCAGAGGGGCTGTATCGGAGTTACACATCTTTACATATTTGTTCGTAGGTGCATTGGATTGGTGTTCAACAACAAATAAATACATTATTTATTCGTACGTGTCCAATAAGTTTTTAGGATACTTAGTGCGAGAAAAATGTCAGAGCTCGCTAAAACCGTTAAAAAGTTAAAAAACCTAGCGACAACCACGAAAAAACTTATCTTAAAACTATTAATATTTATATTAATATTTTAAGTTACTAACTTCCCTATGGCTGGCGCGGTGGCTAGATCAGCAGAGGACTTCAAGCAGCGCAAGTATTTCAATCACGCTTGTGGTTGCACATTTGAGCCGTTTTTTGTAAACAAACATTATTGATAATTTTCCTTTTTTTAATAATTTATGATAATTTATATATTTTGTGTTATTTGTATCGTTATATTATTATTATTACTAGTTTTCTATTTTAATGATTAATTTTGTGAAGTGCATTCGTTAGCCTAAAAATAGTGTTTTTTATATTTAAGGTAAGTCTGTGTTTTCTTTTCCAATTTTAATTATCCCCAAATTTAATTAATATTCAGTG
The DNA here is from genome assembly GCA_963854805.1 of Plagodis dolabraria. Classification (NCBI taxonomy): domain Eukaryota; kingdom Metazoa; phylum Arthropoda; class Insecta; order Lepidoptera; family Geometridae; genus Plagodis; species Plagodis dolabraria. The sequence goes on along the minus strand of OY978440.1, from coordinate 36,682,639 downwards.
GTTAGGTATAGAAGTGTCTTACTTAAACAGACATACAAGGTTTAATTCAACTGATTTCAATTTTGATACGACGTCCCGAAACAAATATAATAATTTCTAGTCCTTATGAGTAACTAGAAATAACTATAGCCTGTGGCTGCTTGATTACTCTTCAGATCCAATTGAAGCGTCTATCGGCCGTTCAAGCGGCATTGCGGTTGGTGACGAAGTGGCGTCTATATACATAGTATGCGAGGCCAGTATCTATTTCTATAAGAAACTGCTTATGTACTGTAAATCTCAACGTAAGCTCTAGTCGTGTATTGTAAAGAAGAATGTGGACAAATCTAATTCTTAACTGTACAAAGACAGTGCCTTTGCATCTCAGAACCAACATATTTTTTAAATGAAAAATTCGCCTCTATTACAGGTAAAATATATTAATACTTTGTTATAATACAGTGTACTGATTAAAATGATTCTAAAAAATTTAAGATTATAAGTACTCCGCGATCAGTTTCACAATCTTGAGTTCCGGACACAATACAGAACAAGGTCTGACTCACTCCGCACTTTGGGTAGAAAGCTACACGTACATCGGCTTTTGCGTCCGGACTGGATTAGAAATATTCCGATCTGTCCCCCTGCTCTGTCCCCTCGGGGTGACTGAACGAACAAAAAAGTTTGATCCGTCCCCCTGGTAGCGATAAGGGGACAGTACGAACTATTCTACGGTGCTTGCCGCGGCAGAAAAGATCACAGCTATCCGTGGTTATGCAATAGAGGAACGCCCTATAGGGTAATATAAATATTAGCTTGCGAGCTTAAATGCACTTTATTGTTTCGTAGTCGCTTATTTATTGGAATGGCTTTGCGGAGATATCCTTTTGCTCCTTTTTATTCTGTGGCTGAATGTAAATAGGTATCGTGACGATACCAACCATAGAATAAATGTGCTAGCTGTAAGGCAATAAAAAAATGTGTGAAATATTAGTAAGCCACATGGTTCGAATCAAATCTGTCGCCAAGCACCTTATGCTGTTTTCCAACAGATATTCTCGAAAGCCAGTTCCATTTGTAGATAAACATGTTCAAATCGAACACTATATCAGTCGCCATTCCGTTAGATTGAGGTTTAGGCTAAAATAACACGATTTAAAAAGCGTTTAAACTTATGTTTAAACAATATGTGTTGAAATTCATACTGATTTTTGCAATATTTTACTATGTAGTGTTCATGTTTTTTTTTTAAGTAACAAGTATCAGGATAAGCTGCGACAAAGCAGATAATTATACCGTTTTTTATGTTATTGTGGTGGAATAAGCCTATAACAGATGCATTTCGTCATGTCACGAATTGCACTGTGCCCTTCACATACTTACTTAATAATTGCTACGTGTCTATGAACGCCAAGGGATTGAAACACAGTAGCATAAAATACGCCGCAACCTTAATCAGATAGACTTAACTAAAATAAATCGCAGCCGGGCTGGGCTTCTTCGTTGATAATTAATCTTGAGCTCCAATCGAACTGTCTGTCAGGCGGCACTAGACACAGCGTTATGTGACGAGGTTTGTCCTAACTTAAAGCGAAAACAAAACGAAGTTTCATGAGCTTACCAACAGGTACCGAGTCCACCAAGCCGAGTATTTTTGGTATACGATCTACCGGACTGGCTCTTAAGATGGCGACTCCCAGTTCACCCTAGCTATGAATACTAATATAATATATAATAATTTTAAATAATATATAGTAATTATAAATAATATATAATAATTATATTGTACTTATAGACGATTTTCGCCTTATTGGCCTTCAACTAATTTTTCCAAATGTAAACTTTTTGTTTGTGGTACTTGTCCGGATAAAGTTTCGATTATTGAAAAAAATTACTTACTTGCACCTATTATTGAAAATTAGTTCGCTCCGTATTTTGGGTTCACCGATTCTTGACGAATCTATATATCACAATTTGTCGAAGAACAAATTCAAAAGTTTAGATATGCTTCTAGAAGATTAAGTACTCAAAATTAATGCCCATATAGGCCATAGGCTTTTAAAATTATAAGATTTTGTATTTTCGTTCACAAATTTACATACTCTTTAATATGTTGTCAGCTGTGGCAAAACAGTGAGCTTTTGACAAGCTTAGACAACTTAGTAAAAGATACGTTAGTGTCGGTTTTGAATGTTGAGATGGATGATAGGGCTTGGGTGCAAGCTTCCCTCCCTGTGACGTTGGGGGGCATAGGGATACGAAAAATTTCTAGTGTGGCATTACCAGCTTTTTGTCTCCTGTACACAGTACACACAAATTAGTAGAAAAAATTCTTATACGATCTTTTGATGAAACATATCTGGCTGAGGCCAAAAGCAGATCATGGAGACTGGCTTGTCCAAATACTGAATTCCCGAAATGTTGTCATCGCAGAAGCAGTGAGATCGGCACCTATGCGAGCTAGCACCGAAATATCTTTTTAATAGCATCGCAGATCATGCTCGTATTATCGCTGTTTCTGTGTGGGAATGTGGTCTTTGGTTACAGGCAATTCTTTCTTACAAAACTGGTAGCCGTATAGATCCATTTCCGATCATTTCGCTATTAGCTTACGCTTGGGAGCAAAGTGTTGTATTGCACATCACTGCCAGTGTGGTACTGCAGTTAATTAACTCGGTCTCCATGGCCTCTCCTGCTCTCGAAGTGCTGGTCGGATTTCTCGCCACGCCAGCTTTAACGATATCATTCGCCGGGTTTTTACCAGCGCCATTGTTGCAGTTATTCTTGAAACGAATGGTCTGATGCGTGACGATGGTTAAAGACCTGACGGCATGACTCTTGTTCCGTGGAAGTAAGGACGGCCCTTAGTGTAGGACGCTACTTGCGTAGACACTTTAGACCGTCAAATTTGTCTGAAACCAACGTGATGGCTAGCACCGCAGCAACTCAAGCAGCGCGAGTGTGCTAACTTCGGTATGGGTTACATATTTGAGCCGTTTGGTATAGAGACTTGCTTGAGTGTCCGCATTGGCAGAAGATTAAGATACAATTAATCTTTTACTACAGTCCAAGTAATACTTTTAAAATAAGAGCGTAGAACTGTAGAATTGTTCGTTGAAATGTGGCATACATGCTTCCTCATTAGGGAATATACAGTGGTTATGGTATTCATAAATAAAATCAGAGATAAAGCAAGCAAAACCTAGAAAAAAATCACTAAGCCTACACGGCCTTTCTTAATTGCTCATAGGGCTACTGAGTTAAGTATATAGTTATATCTAACATTTTTATTGTACTAACAATATGTCATCCTATATCCACGATGATTTTTATTTATTTTAGTTCTTACTTGTAGTGTGTGACTGCTGAGTAGGTACTTTGCATACAGCAGTTCCTTAATCTGAAAATTAAATGTAATCTGTATTGTAATACAACCGTAACATGGTGGTATTAGATTTAGTTTTTTGGCACAACTTGTCCATTTTGGCGCGGAGTTTGAGTTGCATATGTAATTGTTCATTCCATGGTTCGAATCCCGCCGCGGGCTTGAGCTTCACCGCATGGTGGAAGGGCATTTGTAGATGCACGATATAAAATAAATTTGGATGAATAACTAATATTTTATGTACTATTAACTTTTGTCCTGTATTTTCTTGACAGAGTAGTAGATCATGATATCACGCTGAGCACAGAAAAACTTACTGGTCATTCTGTCCTTTGATTCAAAACACGTTGCGTTAATTTAGCCTAATATAGTATATGTAAGTTATTATTTTTAAATAATGTCTGTTTCAGTGTTTTTTAATTAAACTAGTGGTAAAGCTATCGCAACATACAAAAATTACATTATTTTGTCGCCATCAAACGGGCCACAGCTTTATTCTCTTGATTGGGTTTCTTTGGCAATTCTATTTGTGGTTGACAGTTCCACCCTGAAGATTAATGTACGGAAACTAATATCGAGCTTTCTTTTTCAGTCACACATGCTGGTCTGTACACATTTCTCGGATTTCATCGTATCTTCGCTATGGCCCTTTATAGTGACCGTGCGTAAAATGGCAAGCCTGAGCAAGTACCTTTCAGAGAGCGTCTGGTCGATGCAGACCAAAATGTTGAATAATACATCAACGCATCGCACGGTGGAGTGCATTTTGCAAATTCTCGCCTTGTTAACTTGAAAGCCTTGGTGACAGATTGTCTAATGAGGGTGGAAAATCTGTCGCCAAACAACTAACAGTTTGTTCCGGCCGCAGTTCTTGAGACCAAGAATAATTACAGGCACATGTGAGACTCAACAGTTGTATGTCTCAGGGTGTCGGGTGCAGAGCAATTCGTCACTTGACGAAATGCATCTGTTATACGCAGTGGTGACCTTAGCTAATTCACTTAGTAATAATAAAATTACACTTTGCTGCAAAAAAATATTATATAATACGTTATTTACTCCCCCAGTATATAAAGCTTAATTTGGTTCCAGAAAATTAAATGACGAGAGGTTCCAATGTCTATGAAAAGCAGTTAAGTACTGGTTTCCGTTCAATTTAAGTTTTAATTCACGCTGTAGAAAGGCGTGAAAGCTTTTCCAAGTTAACGACCAAGCGTAAGAGCCAGCACTTGACCGATTTTTCGCTTTAAATTTTAAAAGCTGAGTAAATTTATTTTATATTTAGCTGCTACCCGCGGTTTTGCTCGCGTCGTTAATAGTCGCATAAAATCATGTTACACACATTCGAGCATACAGAGCTACTTCTGTTTCCTGGAAAGATGCTGATGCCACTACAACACAATATCAAAATATATTATTTCAGGAGAGTACAAACTGCGCTGCAGAATCCCTCTCCGGGTCTATCCCCTGGACCGGTACCTTGAGGCGGATGCCCAGGTTGCCATAGTTTTAAATTTATATATAAATAATAGAACATATATTCTGGAGTAATCTGGAGGGGGAAATCTGTGCTCAATTCTCTATTAGCGACTTGCGGCAATCAAGGCAAAAGGTTATATCACCGTCTTATTTTCGCCTTATATTTTTTTTACGGTGTCTAAAACCTGTGTTCCTCGCCTACCCGGAGTACCTATGTACTGGGACATTTCTTTTTTGCGTCTATTTTTGTCTAAGGGTGTTAGTAGTCTTAATTAATTAAACGAGCAACCCAATTGAAAATTATTTATTTCCGTTAAGTGATATCATTCCGTTTAAATTATAACTGCAACATAAATAATGATATATATATGGAATCGTTCTTTAAAGCCCTTCATTATGATATGAAAAACATTTTTTTTTCATATTTTGGCATACAGAATGTGCCAGTTTGTCTTTTATTGACAAAATTACGGAACTGACAGCCAATACTAAAGTAACACAGGTTAAAAACCTACACACAAAATGACCTGTTTGAATTTATATTATAATTAAAAATATAATAATTATGGTTTCATTAATCTTCAAGATTCTTTGAACTTACATTTTTATCATTTTATGACCTGATTTCTACAAATTATTTGATACATTTTAGACAGGCTTGCCGCCTACTATTAGGCAGAAGACTAGTCCATCTCATTATTTCAATATTTTTTATATACAAAAACATTCTCCAACTTTTTTCCATTCGTCTTCTTCTTTCTCAATTAAACTATTTTGATGGATATTATATGAAAAATATAAAATACTTGAGAATGTTGGCCCTTTTGGTCATATTAGATATTTTTCTGTATGCAATAAAACTAATAAAGATATAGAAATATTACGAATGGAAATATTGCTTGTCCAGCATTGTTTTCCTAAGCTTTGGAAATACAATTGGATGGTATTCTAGGGTGGGTAGTGGGTTCAAGTCTCACTGGAATCCTAAGAAAACCGTTTCTACTTTTCTCCACTATGGTGTATCTGGTCTGTTATGATATTGATGTGTATGACAAATACACTATGTGTATGACAATAACACATAAATAATATTGATGTGTGTGACATTGTAACAGAATATTTACCATGTATATAATATTACCTGCCAGAAAGATTGTAACAGTGTTCCTTTGGGTATTCGAAGGCGAAAGCAAACCAACAAAATTAACGCAGGCGAGAAGCTTAGGCCAACAATTGATTGGGATTTTTTTCTTCTAAACGGATCCTGTCTATACGATCCTACTTGAAGAACCAGATACCTACACCAAACCATAGTGGAGAAAAGTAAAAACTGTATTCTTAGGATGGTTTCCGTGATTGTACTTTATCAACATATTTACGCGCGCCAATCAACACAAACCCATCATTGTTTTGGGGTAAGTTCAGGATCATAAGAAATAAAACAGCTATAAAGTTTTCTTCTTATTAATTTGATGTAATATTCTCTTTTTGAGTTTGGCTATTAATCCTTAAATGATGTCGACTATCTTCGTAGGCGATACTTTCCAGTGATCGCATTTGAGAGCCGACCTTGATGAATTGATAAAATTCAAAATTCACAAAACTTTTATTGTGCTCTATTTATCGCAAACAAAAGGTTATTATTTGATAATAACTTTTTTTTAATTTGGACTCAATCAATTAGACCGAAATCGTCAATAAGTAAACACAAGTTAAACAATACAGTGTTCGCATCGCCTACTAAGGTTCCGATATCCAAATACCAAACGTAAAGTTTTGATTGGAGACGTTGAATTATTGAACGGATGGCAAGGCTAAAGATAGCTGGTCCCTGAGGACCATCCTGTTGACAACCTACGGAAGATAGGATTACGTTATTGTGATAGATTTATTTTGTTGGCCGTAAATTATAAAACCATGCTATTATATCCTTGAAAGCGTTAATGTCCATGGTTTAGTCCTTCTCTCATATTTAGCATTTCGTAACTAAAAGGCGAAGTTGAACCGTAATAATGATACTCAACTCTCTGTTTGTAACGTACCTGTCACGTTTCTTCGTTGACGTCACTTTAAACACGTTATGTTTGAAGTTTAAATTGATACTTTGTTAAGCTAAGAATAAATAAAATAAATAATGAAAAGAAATGTAATTCAAGCTCAAAACCAACAGAACGAAAACTGTACCGCGGTAGGCGTGGTTTTTGTGTACCGTGCAGCGCTCTCAGTTCGCCGCGTGGGCTCGAGTCATGCGTTGGTACCGCGGAAAGTTTCAACACAATTTATCAATGTTCTTCTGGGTTGTTTATTTCTGCAAAAATATCATAGTGTATTTTAAAACTCTGGAGAAGCCATACGGATTTGAAAATTTCGAGAATAGCTTTTATAAACGATAAACATTCGGAACATTGTTAGTGTTAGAATTATCTGTATAAAAATGCGGTTTGGCGGAATGACGGCGGTGTCAACATGACCTTGATGCGACCAATCGGATGCGATCATTTCTAAGCGCCAAATCAATTAACCAATTCGATTAAATTCGGAAGCTTGTGCATGTTTTGTTACTTGTGGAGCCGACGAGTCTGAAATCAAAGCGGTAACTGTACGAGAGTTACACTTATAATACACACCATAAATAGTATAATACACCCTCACCCATATAAACACACAAACCAAGAAAGGCACCATTGCGGGACGATGTTAAATGGCTATGTTAAAATCTTTCTTTCTATCAAAAAACCCTAGTTGTGTATTGAATTTTGTACACTGGGATAATATAATAATTAAAAACAATTATCATGACTTATATAGAAACCTTCTGTAATGCCTTTGCTGAAACCCTGTTCTGCTATCTCCTGTTTCCCTCCAGACTGCATAACCCATTTAATTAAGAACAATGAACAAGAAGTCTCTTAAAATACTTCATCTGAATATTTGTAGTCTGAACTGCTACTATGATGGATTAGTAACTCTTCTTTCAGTTTTGTGCTTTCAGTGCGATATAATTGCGCTATCAGAATGCTGGCTGCGCTTTGCTCAGAAATAAGAAGAAGACAGTCAAATCAACTTCATTAAAAACGTACGAAGTCAAATCCCGAGACCGAGAAAACAAAAAACATTACTTTAATATACACTTTACAGCAAAAGTATGTGAGATGGCACCACGTGTAGTGTAGCGGTTTTATAACTAACGAAATCTTGGGTTCAACAAACACTTAGCCGAATCTCTCATCTTTGAACTTAAAAAAAATATTGTTCTTATCTATACGGATAAAAAAATTCGGGGCGTTAGAACCCCAGTTACTCCAGTTATCGTCGGACATAATAATATGATACATACAAACATGCAAGCATATAAATATACAAACATACAAACTTACAAACGTGTGTTCCCAGTGGACTCTGAGACCTCACTACGCTTGGTCAAATATGTACTTTCTTTCTTTCTTTCTCAGCTATGCACTTGAAGTATATGGTGAAATTTTTCTTCGTAATAACTTTATTGTTTGTCAATGACCCATACAAACCAATCCCCATGATTTCTGTGGAGATAGCAATCTCAATTAAAACAATACTACAAAAATACCAAAATATAGCCATTGCGTATGTGTACAATAATTATTATATTTATTTTTAAGTAACTTTCTTTAGCAGTTTTTAGTGTTAAAAAACATAAATAAATAGTACTCAATACATCCTTTTATATAGTTCATATGCTAACCCTTGAACGCTATCTCACCTGTTCGTAGGATATGATATTTTGGTCAAGGATGGTAAATGCAGGGCTAGAATTTACTAGCTATGAAATACTGCTGCCGGAACATATTGTTAGGTGCTTGGTGACAGATTTTCTACTTGAGACCTCCCTCCTAAGTTCGGAGCTGACGATGGAGATCGAGCCCTGGACCTGCGGCAGGGCAGCCTGTAGCTATTACCGTTCGGCTATCACTGCTCTAAACTCATTTTTATTATCGTATGAAAATAGGCTGCAGCAAGAAGCTGGCAAGTAATATACCATTTGGCGAATAGAAATACTGCCTGGGTAGACGTTCGCTCGTTACTCTGTCGTAAAAAAGGTTTGAAGGCCACAGCTTAAGTAAAATCACTTGAGACATTCAAGTCGAGCACTAAAGTGTTCCGCAGAACTTAAAGCTCTCAGGTACTAAAACTGTTATGAGGCGCGTGGTTATTAGCTGCTAAAAACTAAAAAGCGGGCTATTAAATGTTTAATGGTCTAATACGAAATACCAGCCAAGTGCGAATCTAACCATGTATTGATATGCGCTGCTTTCTACCCTCAAATAATGGCCGCGGCGTATTGGGAGTAGTTAACACATTATAACGACAAGGATAATACGAGCTGGAGCCTAAAAGAGAATCTTTATAATAAAAAATGTATCTAAAATGCAGATCCTAGTGACTTCTTTAACTTATGTACGTTTAATAGAAGACGAAATGCACTGCGCCCATCCGCCCACCCTGAGACATGTTAGTCTCATACTTGTTATTTCATAATTACTTATTGCCTATCAAGAACTGCTGCTAGACAGATTTTCTGCTCAAGGGTGGTAGTTGGCACATAGGGTAGTCAGTTGCCTAAGATTAACAGTTTCTGAGATCAATTTAAATTTGACAGCTGTTTAGCGACATGAAGATCTCAATGATGGCTGTTACTTCTGAAAATATATTAATAGTCCACAAACAACTACATTTTTCTGAAAGTTTGACACTTTTAAGTTTGACAGCCGTAACTCAAAGTTGACGTCACAACAAAAAATGACACATTTTTAAATAACGCAGTAGTCTACAATTAATTAATAGTCTTTAAAGCTCATTTAAGTTTGATATATCTCATCCGTAATGAGTATCCATAAGATAAATATTATTTAAGTAAATAAATCAGTTATCTGGAATCAATTTCATGATATAGTCTATTTCATTTTGTCAGTTATCGTCTGAAATAAAGATAACAGCTATTACTTATGCATATTAATTAGGTACATATGCAAATCTTTCAATTTTGAGATCTTGAACTATCATTATATAGCTGTCATATTTATCTCCCAGTTAGTTGTTTTTTTAAGCCATTTTATTCTAAGGATCCGTTTCAGACTGTCCTAATAACGTTTTGGGTTGCTACGCAACTCATAAAATAACTGAATGATAAAAGTGACACTTAACATGCAGCGCGTTTCAAGCTTTAACCGATGGATAGGCTAAATCGATGACTGTGAAACGCAAATATAGTGTTTTATTTATTAAATATGTTCTGCGTAGTAACACCGGAACTTACTCGAACACTCTGAAACAGGACCTTAATGTGAAACCTGAAAAAAAACACGACTTGAACTGTCATTTTGACAGCTTTAATATCGATCGCTTATGTGATCAAAACTGATAAGTAAAATCTGAACTTTGACCGCTCGCGCTGTTGACTTTTGAGTTATCTCATTGACTTTTGAGTTTTGAATCGGTTTTATCCTATCAGTCTAAACATTTTGGAAATAAATGTGATAATTGTTCTGGGAAGCTCTCAAGTGCAGACTATGTTGGCTGTTGCAGCGCTTCTAGTGGTCTACAGCCGTAAGTACTCCGAAAGAATATCTGTTCACTGGAAGAAAACGCAACAAAATCGACCCAATAGTCTCCAAGAAAAATGGTAACAGTTATTCATACAAGCTCTTCTACTTAAATGGCGCCTCCGTTCCGTTATTGCCCCAAATAATATAGTTGAAATTTACCAAATTTTTTTTGCTGATACGTATGCCTGTAGCCACTTTCTTAGATTCTCCACTTTTTGGCCACTACTCACCTGATGGTAAGTGATCATGTGGTCGAAGATATTATTCAGGCTAACCTAGAATGACTGGCTCTCAAGGACAGCTGCCGGAACACACCGTTAGGTGCTTGGCGTGACAGATTTTCTACTTTAGGGTGGTAGCTAGCCAGGCGGGCATTCGCAAAATGCCCTACCACCATGCTATAACGACTGCCATCCAAAGATAAAAACTAGGACCGACGGTTTAACGTGCCCTCCGAAGCACGGAAGCGCTCAGTAGTAATGTCACCAGCGGTCACCCATCCAGCTCATGACCGCGGCGGACGTTGCTTTACTTTGCTGATCGGTTCAGAACGGCTAAGCAAACTTCGCTACGAGCACTTCAAAATAGCCTTTGACCACTATCTCACCTGATCGTAAGTGATGTTGTGGTCGAAGATGTTAACAGGCTTAACCTAGAATTACTGGTTCTCAAGGACAGCTGCCGGAACACACGATTAGGTTAATGGCGACAGATTTTCTCTTTGAGGGTAGTCGTTAGCGAGGTGAGCATTCGCACCTACTCGCAAAGTCCTACCACCACGCGGTGAAGCTCAAGCTAACTAACGACGAAATCTTACTTGTAAGGGTAAAATGAAAATTTTACCCTTACAAGTAAGATTTGATCTGTAAACATAAGACATGTCTAATATTGAATTCGATACCATTAATATAAAATCGAATTCAATATTCGCTTGAGAGTCTTCGTTCCATTATATATGTTGTAATATCGACGAAACGTTTTACCTTTCAACACGACTAAAACAAGTGGAAAAAACCTTTCGCTGGTTTTATCTCGAGCGGAATAAAATATCCTCAGGTTAAAGATAAAAGTGTTCCTTCCTTTTATTTTCTAAAAACAAAAACAAGATTAGATAGCTGTGTCACGAAAAGGCATTGATCAAGGCTGCCCCCTGTCTCCCTTTGCTACTCCTCCCACATTTGCCCCTTTATCAACTTTCTCAAAGGTCATTGAAGGTCAAATATAATCACTTATAAGCGGTAGGTGGTATGAAACATACCAGTAAGTACGTAATATATTAGCCATTTTAACTCAAATATAATTCCCAAAATATTGTATTACGTTAGCCACTACCAGCCCATTGGGACCTTTTATTGCAAACGTGTAGACGTAGGTATCGGATATAAATTTTGCTAACATTAAGGGTGTGATAAGTCTTAAATTATACGAACCATACTTTATTTAAGGCAAAAGAGCTAAATACGTTTACTTGATATTTTTTATTTTTTTAGTTTGTTGCTGTAACATAATTAAAGGTTAATTTTTATAATGTTTTCTGAGGCTTAGTTAATTCAATGCGAACAAAATGTTCTTGACTGATTAAAATTACAAATAGTAAATAATATTAGCTGTACCTGCCACTTCGTTCGCGATTACCCTACCTACAGACTAATGAATTTTCCAAAACACAGTATTCATGTTAAGTAACTCAGATAGTTCCTTCGCGGTTCGCACAATAAAATATGTAGTCGCAAAGTACTTTGTGCGACTCTTTAAAATTTCGATTTGAAAACGGCGTTTTTGCGTGGTGGTAGAACAAAAATAATGCACAAATATTAGATTGTGCACTTCCATTGCGCAGTCTCCGAAATGAATCTGGCAAAAGATAGTTAATATAACTGATTGTGGCGAATGTTCCAGATTTTAGACTTTTATACAGTTTTGGCAAGTTTACAAAATTAAATAAGGGTGCCGGGCTGCCCGTGTGGTGCCGGGCTGCCAGTCGTGTGCCAGGCTGCCCATCGGGTGTCGGGCTGCCCGTGGGGTGCAGGCTGCCCGTGGGGTGAAGGCTGCCCGTGGGGTGCAGGCTGCCCGTGGGGTGCAGGCTGCCCGTGGGGTGCAGGCTGCCCGTGGGGTGCCGGGTTACCTGTGAAAATTGAATACCTGTTTTGATGACAAGAACTGCTTTATCAAATTAACTACTACACAATCAACAATTATTTTTCTACTAAAGTGTCAAGCAAGTGTGTGCTATTTATTACATAAACGCTAGACAACCGACTCGTAGTAAACGGTAAAAGTGCTGGGCTACTTGTTGGGTGCCGGGATGCCCGTGAGAGATGCCCACCATTCTAACAAAAAACGAATGATTGAAACCGGACTACGCGTTAATAAATTACAACTAAGTGTACATTTTGATTTTCGTCCCCTTTCCCAGGGGAACTGTGCTGAATTTCGGAATAAAAGTATGTCCTTCTTCGTAGTATGAACTCAAATCTTGCTTAGTATCATTTAAATCCATTCGGTAGTTTTGAAGTGATGTGCGGCCGGGATACAGACTGACAATAATTAAAAAAAAACAGTTTTGGCATTAGTATCAGCTACAGAGTGCTGTCAAAAATTATTTTCAAAATATTTTCAATGTACAGAATTGGACCTATTACAGTTTTATTATAAGTATAGATTATGATACAAGCGAGCTAAGTTGCTCATTATACACGAGGCTGTGGGTTGCAACCCGAGCCGTAGGCGAGGGCGTAAATCAGCCGAGTGTATAATGAGCAAGTTGTTTACGAGTTTCATACGCTTTTTTTCAACACCCTTGCGAGGAACAAAAATAATATATTCCACAATTGCGATACAAACAATAGAAAATAGCGCGAAAGTTTTTGTTTGCGCGGGGCAAATGTGTGTTGCTTGATTACATATATTTAGCCTTACAACCCACTTCAAAAGTATAATTTCAGTGATAAAATTCAAATATTTTATCACAAATTATTGTGAATTATAAATAATTCGATAATAATAAATGTATAATAATAATATTTTCATCTTCATTAAGGACACATTTATGTAATAAAAAAATGTGAGTGGATTTTCAGCGGTGTAAAACCTCTGTGTTGTTACAAATCTCTATTACCCGGTTAAATTAAAAATGCTCTGTTTACTCGCATTTAATTTTCAGTTAGGTACTAACTTAACTTTGTAGGGATAAATTACCCGGTTAAATTGAAAATGCTCTGTTTCCTCGCATATAATTTGCAATTAGCTACTAAACTTTCTAGGGATATTTCTATTACGCACTAGTGTATAATCACTATAATTTTACAGTAATTTGCTTAAACAGGTACCTACTTATAAATTGGTCAGATATAATGGACATTATAAACTGGATGGCTGCGTACGGCGTTAGTATTATGGGATATGGCGTGAAAGCTTTTTAATGACAGTAACGACAGAGAATGTGTAGAATGAAGAAATTTAAATTGTTTCTTAAGGGAGCGCGGGGATAAAGGATTGAACAGAATACTGTAAAGGAGAGATAATATATGAGCATTCCGGCGACGACAATAGGGAGCCACTTGAGCTTATTACGAAAATCGGAAACATGATCATATTTGCGTAAGCCATATATAAATCTTATTTAAAAATGTATGGTATGGAGGTAGATAAGGCGCTGGATCACATATCATACATTGTATCATCATTGAATCCATCACTACGCGGGTGTAACCGCGGGGCGCAGCTAGTACAAACTATATACAACACTACAGCTACTACAATGAAAGCGTTGAGATAACCGACATGGTTTTGAAGAAAATCGTCGATATAGATAGATAGTTTAACGCTTTTTTATAGATAATTTTGTTTATTTAGACCACATAAATTCAAATGATTTTACAGGTTTCAATTCAGAGAATGTGCAATCGATCTACACAACGTTATTCCCTCGTCTGCTTTTCTTTTATAGGACAGGCGCAGAGGAACACGACATCCATACAATGATATGTTCGATATTACGGAAATTCACACGAAACGTTTTCACTCCAACTTCGTAATGCCTGCTGAAGTATGGAACACCCTACGAGCTTATCTATTTCTTAATCGTTATCGGGTCTATTCCGAAACGTTGAGGTTACTCAAAATATAGTTATTTTGATATTAATTCGTGCGTGAATAACGATCAAGAAATATGAGTTTAGTTCACAAAAGTTTAAAGAAAAGCATATCTATTTCCCTATATATACCCGATATGCTGGGAGTCTTCCAGTACAGAGTGAAGATGTATCTATTAGGCATTGTTCGTACACTGCTGCTTGGAAGTAAAATATCTAAAACTACAGTGGTACCCACCAACGCGGCCTCTTACTTAAGACCTGATTTGTCACGCTCCACCAAGGACCGAGAGTGGGGTATAAGGGTAACTCAACTCAAATATGTCGCCAAGCACCTAATAATGTGTTCCGGCAGCAGTCCTTGATAGTCCAGTGAAATTACAGGCACATGAGACTAAACAACTATGTCTCTAAGTGATGCAATTTGTTTCTTGTGACGAAATGTATCTGTTATAGGCAGAGGTTAGTCTGATTAACATCTGGCGGGCCTCGAGCTTGTTCCGTCACAATAACATAAACAACACAAAATTATTTGTTATTTATTATTTTATATACTTATTAACAAATTATATGTTTTTCTAAAATAAAAACTTTCTATAATAATAGTTTTAATTATTATCAGTTGTAATAAATATTATTTACAATGTTCGATACGGATTAACTTGCTAGTTTGTAGATGACACTTCCCGAGTGAAATTATTTTCCATTATATGTTATACATACTACCCGCAGTGCATAAATCATTTCGAGCTAATTAATGAAGCTTTCCTCCGTAATTAAGCTGTGTGTAAATCCCAGCGCTGGACAAAGGTTTCTTTCGCATAATTAATACAGAGGCTTAATTAATGTAACTACAGTTTGAAACGTAAGCGCTAATTTAAATTAATTTTGTTGGAGATTTACCTATTATCTTTATATCCTAGGTATTTATTTTTAATTATGCGAGAAGTTTAAATGAATTTATATTCAATTTTAACTAATGAAGAGACTTCACAAAGCAGACGTTAGCTAATGTTTTTTTAACCTTTAAAAAGGTTCTTAAATCAACGCGTATATGTATGTCCGCGCATGAAATTTTTTAGCTTAGAATTGTGTTATTTATTATTCAAAATTTGCGTAGAAAATTACTTTCTATCCATTAGTGTAAACGGGTTTTAACAAGAAGCCTTAAAACATTTCGAAATAAAATAATTTACGTTAAATATTACCAATTTTTATAGATTTACTTTTTAACTTACAAGAAATTTACGCAAATTTACTACACTATGTAAGCATAATGTTAACAAATGCTGTGAAAATATTTTAATAAAACATTAAATTCATATTTTAGAAAAGCTCTTAATATCTAGTTAAGCCGACATGACGTCAAAAACGCTAGTTAACATTCAGTTAAAAGCTTTCTTAATATGATTATTAAATATTTATATTATTATTACATATGGATTTCTGCAGAATAACGCCTGAATCAGATAATTTTAGCAGTTTTCCTTGCGCGTAGCATATTCCTTAATGTAGTATTGAGAAAAATTGTGTTGCGTGTGGCGTCAAAGTTATTTTGCTTCTCCTACATTTTCCTATCTATGCTCGTAGTTAAATCCTAGATTTCTTCATTTCCTCATTTTGTAATACAATTAGACGTGCCAAACAATAATTTGTAACCTTGCATACCAAATAACAATTATTAAAACATTAAACTTTTTACCAAATCAGTATTTTGGGCGAGTGACACCATCAATCCCGAAAGCAGTTTACGTCAATAAAAAGAGTAAAAGAATATTAAAATTCGGGACTGATTTTCACCACTGAGATATTTGACATTGTAGAAGTCGAAACATTGAAAAGGTGAGCATATATTGTTTTTAATAAGTATGCTGCCGCATTTAATAAGTTATATCAAACTTTACAGTATCGTAAGTTTTTTGAATTTGTCTCATTTATTACAACTGATTTGTCTTATAATACAGCTCCCGTGTCCCGCCAAGTTTCGATTTCACACATACTCTCGTATTGAATGGTAAAGAATTTGTAAAATATTACGTTACAATTTTGATCAAATACCCATTATAAATAGCTCTTTAAAGCTGCCTGAAAAATATAAGATGTTAAAGTGATTTATCGTATAATTTTAAGTTTTTTAGTTATATATGTTAATTTTAGTCAGAAATATCTATTGTTATACTTTGTACAGTAATTATATTTTTATCTGTAAGGATATTTATGTATTGTTTTAATAACAAATAAATCGTATAATAAATACACATTAAATGCTAATAAAAATTTTAATATTCATTTATTTCATATATTAATAATCTATCATGGAACTAAGAAATTGCGATTGTGTGTGCGTGTGTTTGTTGCCAAAAAAGTTGAGATCATTTCTTAGGTTTTAGATTAGGATTTATATAATTTCGGTTTATTGATTATCAAAAAGCTAGTAGGGGAAATAAAATGGGGAGTTCCAGCAAGAGAAATGGAAACGTGAGTTGTGTTTCTTCAAAATGTGTGTGTGATGTGAATGTGTTATATTGGTAGGCAAACCTTCAAGATGTGAGTGAAAGAGAGTAAGATTTTTGACACCATACTTTTCCTTGACTGATAATTGTCTGTCACAATACTTTTATGGAAATTTACTATTGCTGGTAACGCCAGAAAACATAAATAACGTCACGGCTTAATATGAATAGTACATTCCCTCTCCCCATACATCCTCACCATTTTAAATGCAAGCAAAACTGCCGCCATCCGCCCTTGGTATAGTGCACTAGTGCCACCTGGCGTGAAGAAATAAAACTAGTATTGAACTCACCCGCCGCCAGCTCGGCTGACAAATTATAACGCTCCGCAAATAATATTATAAACTACGTATAAATAAACTTTAAACCCAGAGCATTGTGCTCTTTATAAATTCCTAGTGATAGCGTGACGTGATAGCAATCAGTGATAAAAGGTGAAACGAAGGATTGCAGTGTTTGCTGAAGAAGACCGCGTGGCGGGCCCGCCGGCGTGTGTGATATCGCGCCGTTCTACTACCTGGCTAGTTCAGTCTTTTTGGCACCGTTGGCGAATGGAATATTTGCACGGCTTACAAGTAAGGCAAAAATGGAATACTCCTTCCGCACCTATTACTCCCGGCACTGTCGTGGTAGTAATTGACAATAATGCACCGCCCATTTCCTGGCCATTGGCGATAGTAGAGCAGGTTCACCCTAACTCTAAAGACGGTATCGTACGCGTAGTTTCAGTGAGAACCGTCAAGGGAACTTATCTCCGTCCAGTCGTGCGTTTATGCCCGCTGCCAAGGCAATAAGACTTTTAGTAAGTATTTAATTTTAAGTTAACGTATAGTTTGTATCATACATCTACTGCATCGCTGAATATTTCATAAGTTATAATTTCTATTAATAATGAATGTCCCGCTTCAATTAACGCGTGTTTAATGCTCTCTTATTTTATGACTGTCTTTAAAGGTGACCCTTTAAGGAGGGGTGTATGGTAACGCCAGAAAACATAAATAACGTCACGGCTTAATATGAATAGTACATTCCCTCTCCCCATACATCCTCACCATTTTAAATGCAAGCAAAACTGCCGCCATCCGCCCTTGGTATAGTGCACTAGTGCCACCTGGCGTGAAGAAATAAAACTAGTATTGAACTCACCCGCCGCCAGCTCGGCTGACAAATTATAACGCTCCGCAAATAATATTATAAACTACGTATAAATAAACTTTAAACCCAGAGCATTGTGCTCTTTATAAATTTCTAGTGATAGCGTGACGTGATAGCACATCAGTGATAAAAGGTGAAACGAAGGATTGCAGTGTCTGCTGAAGAAGACCGCGTGGCGGGCCCGCCGGCGTGTGTGATATCGCGCCGTTCTACTACCTGGCTGCTCCTGGATTGTCTGGTAGGCTTGCATTCCCTCGTCTTTCTTTATTCCCGCCCCTTTTTTTTGCTGTGTGTACTATTTTACCTAACATAATACAGTCCTAATCGAAGACATAAAATAATTACTTTTTGGCGCTAACAATTGCTATAATATTATTAGGGGAAAGTCCTACAGTACCGGCTGGCATCCAGTACCGGCCAGATGCAGTTTCCAAAAATATATAACAGATGGATACGATATAGTTATTGCCATTAAAGTAATACGTTCATACGAGTATAAGCCCCGCGCACCAGCAACCTGTCGCGACACGGTTACTTTCAGTGTGCAAATTTGTATTGCGCGTGGTGAACGCAAGGTACACAAGTACAGTTCTGTGGGTGATTTCAGAAAATCATAGAACGGGTTCGATAGAAGTTAAACATGGTATGTATTGTTCATTTATTTAGCTATTATAAAATATGTTTTAATTCAACATTTATGCGTTAATTATTTTGTAACATCAAACCTTATATTTTTTTCGTTTCCTACAGTACCGGCCATAAAAATGTCCTTCAGTACCGGCCACTGTTAAAGTTTATTTTTGAGTCATTTTATCTTCTTTTAGGTACTCAAAGATGCCAGGCAATGAAAATGATGGCGAGATGAAGAAAAAGAAGGGCGCTTGGTATCTTGCTAATATGCATAAGGCCGTGTAAAAGTTGCTGAACAGCTCGCCAACAATCCGCGCCTCAAACTACCAATAAAATCGACAAATCAGTTGACAACTTTAAAGCCACAGTTGCGCAGAATTATTATAACTGGTTTCTGATGCATAGAAAAGATGAAATACTGTACGACGACGTCGTAAGACTGTGAAATCATAAAATTGTCAAATAAAAAATAATACAAAAGTGAAATCTACTCAGTTCTCCATACAAAAAGATGCTGTTAAAAAAAGAGGATGAGACAATTTGTCTTTTGCGTCTTGAATCTCATGAAGAGGATTGGATTTAATGTGGATACTGCAAGACTTGGATCCATAAGGCTTGTGCAAACATATCCGAGCTGCCTAACTAATATATTTGTGATTATTGCTTGGTATATGGGCTCATATTTTTGCTGGCCGGTACTGGAGGCCAATTTTTTTAATGTAAAATTCTCATATTCTGCCAATTTTATTAATAAAGTTGATCGTATCTAAATATATTAATAATTTATTGTGTTTGTTTACAACACATGAGTTTGTTAACGCATTTTAGCCTATATTTAACGTCAAACCCAAGAGATTTTTATTATATCCTACATAAACCTTAAGGTGACGGTACTGCCGGACTCTCCCCTACTTAACAATTGGTATTTAAAAAAAACTAGGAAGCATAACCCCGATTCATAAGAAAAGTATTCGAAGATGGTGGTGTTTGAGTGAGATGTCATGATTTTTATCGCCATCTTCGATTCGTTTCTTTATTAAACTGGTTGTAGATACCCAAGTTTTATTTACATGGAGGTGATATTTTCCAAAGGATCGTAGGATCACAAAGTATTTAATGTGAACGTACTTAAACTTTACTGTTACGGTAAAAGGAATACAAGGAGATTTTAAATTGCAACATATTATCATGTTTAATGTTCGATGTCATGTGAGTCATTGTTTATATTTTAGAACAAAATATATGTGTATAAAAGTTTTGCTAAAACAATTAAATATGAATATCTTAACTGACCGTGACTGATTACACTTTCATTACTGCCAAAACTTCACCGCTGGTTTTCAACTTCACTTGAATTAACACAGAAAATTGTCTTTTCATGCTAGCGTATAAGGCTCAAATTGGTAGGTATATATTTTGTCAGTCGGCCAACAAACAATGTGCCTGAATTCTAACAAAAACAGTAGCAAAACCACGAGAAACATAACAAGTCTAGATATATTTTATAAAACGGTCTTTCTAACTCAATTTCTATCTGTTTTCAACTCAGGTCACGTACAGCTGAGACGATTTAAGGATTTTTGGGATCGGACGGAATTCTGTCGTCTGTGACGGCCGCCGCGCCGGCCGCTACGCTTGGCAACTGGATTTGGCAAGCCTAAGTACTGGCAACCAAATGCGCAGAGAAATAATATTTATAGAAATAAATGGTTCGTGAATTATTATGGTTTCGTAATTTAGGTTACGATTAGGCAGTAAATTTACAATTCAAGTAAATTCTATTTTTTACAAATTATATATTTATATTAAATTATTGGAGCACAACATTTTATGCCCCGGGTGGGAATCGAACCCGCGTTCTCCAATTTCACGCCGAATAGTGAATGCCTAAACCACTCGGCCACCTGGGCTCGCTATTTATAGCCGAAATTCGTGCTCCAATTGTAAATAATATATAGTTGTACCAGAAATAGGTAGGAAAGTAGTAAATATACAATTATTTTACATACTAGGTAATATTTTTATATCGAATTAATATAGGTCAGGTCTGTAGCCAGTAACAGAAACATCTAAAATAAATAATTAATTATACGAGAGAGAGAGAGATTAAAGGAATTGACGTTGCCATTATATTAAGCGGAGGCGCCCAACATTCAACACCTTAACATTTAATTTTACCTTAACCTTGACATTTAAAAAAAAATCAAAAAACTGAATTAAAAAATTATGGACTTATTAAACCTGCTCACAAAATGTCGTGAGCATCTGTTGATAAATTCGATCTGTAGAGGGGGACAACCGGACATACATAAGCATTTTTATATAAGTTGAAGCAGAGACGCTTCGCTCGAACTTAGTTCTCGCTCGGTCAATAAAGAGTACACCGGTATACTCCTATTATTGAAATAAATATTTTTGTTATTTGAATACTATATAATATATTTGAATAATACGTAACAACAAATTAAATTTCCATGCGTGGTTTTACAGAAATATAAATAGGTACTTTCGAAAATTGTATCGACAAACTAAAGCGTTGTCGGTAGGTACCATCTACACAATTGCAGATGATGGATACAGCTACCAGCAGTATGTATTATTACTTGGTACAAATTCTTTGCCAACAAACGTACCATTAACTTGTTTGCCAACTCAATACAGAGCATAAATGTAAGATAATTTTAAATAAAGCTACAGTTGCCAGGCCGGCAATTTCCGATAGTTACGTTTACAATTGCGAAAACATAACAATCCGTCGTGTAAAAAAGAAACCCTACTGTTCACATCAATCATTTATAATCGTAAGAGCCTTATCGACGCCGCAGTTGAATAAATAATGTTGACTGAATATTCTAGTAAGCACTTACGCGTATTATTGGATTATTAAACAATTTTGTAGTGGTTTAACCTACGAATATATAGTGAAAAAAAATGTAATTCAAGCTCAAAAACAACAGAACGCAAACTGTACCGCGTCGGGCGTGGTTTAAAAAGTGTACCGCGCGGCGCTCTCAGTTCGCCGCGTGGGCTCGAGTCATGCGGTGGTACCGCGAGAAGTTTCAACTGAATTTATCAGTGTTGTTCTGGGTAGTTTAATTCTGCAAAAATATTATAGAGTATTGTAAAATTCTGGAAAAGCCATACGGATATGTAAATATTGGGAATAGCTTTCATAAACGAGTAAATAACAAGATTATATTGTACATCAATACCTGATTACCCTGTACAGTTTTATGCAACGTGAACTTTACATTATGTCAAAAAGTAATTCAAATCATTATTGGTCTTAGAATTCTCTATATGAAACTGTCGTTTGGCCTTAAGGAATGACGGCGGTGACAACATGACCTTAACGCGACCAATTAGATGCGATCATTTCTAAGCGCCACATCAATTAAAAAATCCGATTGAATTTGGAAACTTATGCGTGTTTTGTTACTTGTAGAGTCAACGAGTCTGAAATCAAAGCGGTCACTGTAGAGTAACACATCTTTTCATAATATTTATTCGTAGGGTTTAACATTTAAGCCTATATTAGGACTCTAGCTAGCCTGAGACTCGGGTAGAATTAGCTTAGATTCAAAACATTGATCGTCAAACAGCAGACGCTTGGAGTTCGTTGCTCAAAAAGAGCTTTAGTTTGCCGGTAGATATAACGAGGATTTCATTGATTAATTTTTTATTATCCTCAAGGTTTGTAAATGCTCACATGTTGAACAAGACAGAAAATGTGTCATCAAGCCCTAAACGGTGACTTTCGCTGTCCTTAAGAGACAATTCGCAATGAAAGATTTGTCACCTACGATCATTTTACTAAATTTTTACTTACCAACAAGTAGGTCAAACGCTGGCATTAAATAAAATATTACGCTCTCTAAAATAAAATGTTTTCAAAGAGATTATAATTATAAAGTGTCACAACATTTTACTCCATATGCCTATCTCGAGGCTGCATATAAAATTTCTTTCTATCTAGTATCTCTTTAATATCGGGGCGTATTTATTTACATCCACATCACATCAACAGCCAGAACAAATTCCTCTCCTAATAGGAAGGGGGGGTTGCTATAAACTCTATTTTTTTAATGTTATTGTGACGGAACAACCTCGAGCCACATCTGATGTTAAGCGGACTAACCTCTGCCTGCATGCACTGTACTGAATACAGCCTCCCCCACTAACGGGAAGGGGTATCCATAATCCCCACGCTTGGTAGGCGTCTTGGGGATTGCATTGTAAGATAGCAGTTCCTCAGAAGGCGCTGCTGCCCACCTTCCGGTATTTTACCCTGACTCGCCTCTTACGACCAGGGGTAGAGATGTACGCTGTTCCCCACGAGGAACCCCTTGGGACTATTCATAATATATGAAGCATAATTACTAGTCTGATCTAACCCTTCTTGAACCGATAGCCAACATATCGTATATTTACATATTGAGAACATTCGTTTGGTCCACAAGGTCAATACCACCAAGTTCTACAATTCCTCCAAAAACAATGTCAATTCTGAAATTCAAAAGTCAAACTGAAGTTCATCTAGATGGAGCCGGAAAACGAGAATAAATGCTCCTCAAGACAGGCTTTGTTAGTTTATTATATTTTATGTACTCTTTGTTATAAGACAGCTCTGATAGTTTGGGTTGGTTGTTTGGTTAGTTCTATACAACATAATTTGTTAAAGAAGTGAAAGAAATATTATTGTAGGTGACAGTTCTCAAAATTAGAAGTACTCTCTCAATTTCTTGAAATTTATTAAACCTAAGCGACATGTTTCGTAACAAAAGCAATAGTTATAAATTTTGGAAGACGGCTATTTTATTATTTAGACTATACTTAATTTGGGACATTATGGATCTTAAACAATTAAAAAAACACATGCATTTCCACAGCAATAAACGAATAAAAAAGGTCACATACTACTTAACCCTGAAAAAGCAAATTTTAGTGTCGTGTGAATTCTGCCGCTTCTGTTTATAATCCATTCCCAATTCATCCCCAGTCACAGCAGCACCGAAACGATTTCATTTGATTGATTGCTTTCACAAATTGAAAACGTATATCTCCTTCGCTGTGATATTGGACCTAGAAAAATGTTTTATATATATCCCAGTTTGCTCTGATTTCAAATACGCTTGAATCGTTTAAATTATATCACATTTTATATATTTTTAGTGCTTGATTTTCAACGAAACGGGTTTGATATTTCTTTTGCAATTAAAATATATCATATTTATGCAATCATATTATGTTAACATGACGCCATTATATCAAATTTCACATATTATTTAATATAACTTATTTATGGGTTTTCGGCGCAAATTTACGGCAAATTGAACATAGTTACCATAATTTTAAGTTACGCTTGTATTAAAATGACGTGACTGTTTAAAGACAACATTAATTATAAATAAATAATATTATAAAGGTGGAAAGTAAATGAGTGTGTATGAATGTTCGTACTAGTAGAAGATCGTGGTCACGGGGTGACTGGAGTTACCCCGTAACACTGCAAAGAGTTTGATACATCGGGACAAAATAATGATAAATATACGCGATTTAAACCGTTTAAAATTGTTTAATTAATCTGTCGCCAACACCTAACGGTGTGTTCTGGCAGCAGCCCTTGAGAGCCAGTGAAGTTTGATGAATGCCAGTGAGATTAGTGACTTGTGATGAAATGCATCTGGTATAGGCAGAGGTTAGTCCCCTTAGTATCAGGTGGTACTCGAGCTTAATCCGTCAAAATAACATTAAAAAAAGGTACACATCCGATAAGTGCCCTACCACCTTTCTAGTTTGAAACAATGTTATAGACGAGTGGTAACAGCTATGGATAGTTCGATCCCCATCGCCTGCATGGTCTTCACCGCATGGTGGAAAGGCATTTTGTGAATGCTCACCGGGCTAGCTACCATCCTCAAGTAGATAATCTGTCTTAAAGCACCCAACCGGTGTGTCTAGATAGAACTCATTAAGAGCCAGGGAAATTACTGGCATATCTGAGGTCATGTGCCACTAATTTTACTGGTTCTTGTTTTTTCTTCCTTTAATTAGTAATTATAATTATTGTACACTGTCCTATGATGAAAGAGTTACTAACAATTAACATCCAATCATGTTTATGGGCCTCACGTTATCTATGCAATATACGAGCTTAATAATGGTAAATATGATTACCTATTTAATGAATATAGAAACAAAAAAGCGTCAACGTAAAGAAACCTTGCTAACGCTCATTCATTAGGTACGCCCATTCTATCATTGTAAGTTAAAGGAGCTACCACTCATTTTCTCTGTAAGCTTGATGTATTACCTGTCCAGCGTTGTTTCCACCTGGCGTATAAAAACACAATC
This sequence comes from Plagodis dolabraria, assembly GCA_963854805.1. NCBI lineage: Eukaryota > Metazoa > Arthropoda > Insecta > Lepidoptera > Geometridae > Plagodis > Plagodis dolabraria. The sequence continues at coordinate 36,657,471 of OY978440.1, read as the reverse complement.
AAAGAAGAAAAATGGCTCACTCGTAATGTTTTCATTCATAACATTGTTCCGGCTGGAACGCTATATATTTCGTACGCCTGACAAAAAGTTGAGAGCACCAACATCGTGCAGTTTGATTGCTGCATTTCTATGACAAATATTGCAAGAGTTTTATTGCATTTTTAGGCAGATTGTGATTTGATTTGATTGTGTTCTCGAAGCTGCTGGGAACAATTGAAATAAAAATGGATATACTGACAATTGCAATGAAAATGTAATTTTAATTACAGATTAGAGATCACTTACGATATTACTCATATTATAGTAAAACTTCTTTGATTATTACTTTTTTAACCTGCTGTTTGCCTTTATTAAACAAAATACTACGAACTATATCAAACAATACAGCAACTACATTAAAAGCATTTATACAACCTATAAATCAAAGCAGACTCATAAGCAGTCTAAATGCTCCAGCCACTCCCAGTTGGCAGCGTGCGCAGCATGCTGCATTCAGCATTGCCCCGTTGTATTGCAATGCTTATTCGTTGAACCAAATATGTGCCAGCATTTTGATCACGCGTCGCATCGACCAAGCGCTCAAATAAGTTTTGTATAAAACGATGAGCTCCCGGTCCCCACGGACCCAACGTCTCTACACCAAATGGCTTCAATATATAACCCATACCGAGGTTAGCATATTTGCGTCGCTTGAGTTGCTCAACAAAAGAAGCCGCGGCGCCAGCCTTTAAAATAGATACTGATTTAATTTTAAGAACTGGCTGGTAAAGAAGTTTTTAAAGAAAGTATTTTATAAAGAAAGTTTTTACACAATTTCAGAATTCGAACTATGTACATATTCAAATTTAATGGGATATTATATTATTTATCAATATGATTATATCATGTATTTTTTATTTTATAATATGAAATAATTTATCAAAATTTGCACATAAGAATTCTGATAGAATATAATGAGACTTATTTTATCGTATAAGGGCATAATTGTACCTATTTCAGCCAATACTTAGAGAAATAATAAATACGAGGGCGATCATTTGATGTTTTACTGTATAAACAATGAGCATTTACACTCACAGTGATACGCATTGTACAAACGAGGCCTACCTATACAATTATCAGCATCAATAATTGACCGTGGCGGGACGCGCCTTCCTAGCTGAACAGGTATGTACCAAGCATATAATGTCAGCAGCAGTATCGACGTCATGTTATGAGAAATGTGTTGGTCTCAAAATAAGGGCAAAATTTAAATTATTGCCACTTACCTTGCACAGTTCCACAATCCTGACTGCTACTAAAATTTCTTAATCAGAAAACCCAGTAAGAATTACCATGCAATCTCAGCTACGAGCATGAGTTTAGTTTCATGAGTCATTTGGGTTTGCATATAGATATGTTTTCAATCCCAGCCCAGAATTTAAGGAAAAAGCATAATCTCTCTGATGATGATATAGGTACATTTCGATATAAAGAGCTGTTCCCAAATATGCAAATCAATTCTTTTGAACGTACATACATATTGCAACGTATACGTAAAAAATAAAGTTAGTACACGCATGAAAAACTGGGGATAAAAGCTAGTAGGTAATTAAAATAAAAAAAAAACAATATGGCCCTATTCCATTTCTAAAAGTGGTGCGCACATTCTCATTCAACGTACGCCTGTTAAACGAGAACGAACTGAAAAAAATACTAATTTGGTATGTTGAGCCCCGTACATTCATAAAAAGAATATTACCGTAGTTAGGTTCTATTGTGCAAAAGGAGGGCGTCATGATTTACGCTTCCCTCCTTCCCTCGCGGCGGATTATGAATTATTGTGTGGTCATGAAAATAGTCTTATTTTAGAAGAATAATACGACTTTTTCCTTTTACGTGTGATTCTGAGCTCTGAGCGCTCGGGACGGGGATTTGGCCGATTACGTGAGTTCTTTGTAGTAATACAGTAAGCAATTGTTGTTTGTTTTGTGTGTGAACTTACATTTTCTGTTGGTAAACAAATTATGGTAGGATATTTTTCATTTGTTTAACTGTAGCCCTTATGGATAAACTCAGAGTCGCTCAATGAGCTATGGAGAGAGCTATGCTCGGAGTTTCTTTGCGCGATAAAATCCGGAATGTGGATATTTGCTAAAGAACCAAATTCACTGACATACCTCTCAGAATTTGCAAGTGGAAGTGACAATGGGTGGGCCACATTGCTCAACGAACTGATAACCGATGGCGAAGAAAGGTTCTCGAGTGGTTACCACACTACACCGGAAGACGTCGAGTTGGTAGGCCCCCCACTAGGTGGGCTGACGACATCGTGAAAGTCGCGGGTAGCCAATGGCTACAAGTGGCTTATAGCCGTTCTTTGTGGTGATCTATGGGGGAGGCATTTGTTCAGCAGTGGACGTCTTCCGGCTGATGATGATGATGATGAGTACAGTACTCCTAATAGTTTAACACGCTGAGCTATAAGCGAAGGAGCTTTGCAGGCAAATACTTGTTCGGGTCACCTTAATACTTAATCATGTTATTCGTCAATAAGCAAAGTTGTGAGTTTAAATAATATATATTTCTAAGCCCCAAGAAACCAACACCACTTATCAATAGATGACAGGATTTAATTGTAAAACCATGCAATTTTTTTGGCATATTATAAAAAATAATGTATGTCTTAGCATTTTTATAAATATCTAATATTTATAAATTTTACATATTTTTTGGCCTGGTAAAAGAACACAAATTCTTCCAACATCTGGAAAATCTCGTACATTTGCATTTGGCAGATGTGTGTAGCAAAGATTAAAATGATTTCATACTCGTAGTGCGGTTTTGAAATATTTTTTTTACATAATCTTCCTTTTTTTCTGTTGCAATGGTTATAACTGATAATTTAATGTTTTAAACAATCACGTCGTTGTTTTTTTGACAGCTAAAGATTACAAACAAGCTACAAAACCTACGGTAGGGGGAAAAATATTTTTCGTCCGATAATTTCCAGGAAATAATGATGGTACGCGTGGAAGCCCACGACTCGGCGCCGCTATTGCGACTACGTCCACAATAGGGTTGTTTTAACTATGTACGTTTTGGCCCCACTTAGTAGGGAGCGAGCCTATTGCAATTGGCCTGGCACAGTGCCAGACTCTGAACTGCTAGAAAATAAGGCCATGCCTATGGACTGCTGCGCAGCACGTCCATGATTCGAATCCCACCGCGGGCTTGAACTTCACCGCATGGTGGAAGGGCATTTTGCGATTGCCCGCCTGGCTAGCAACCATCTCCTCAAGTAGAAAATCTGTCACAAAGCACCCAACCAGTGTGTTCAGATAGACATTAAGAGCCAGTGAAATTACTGGCACATATGAGGACATGTGCCAGTACTGAACTGCTACCTAATAAGGCCATGTCAAGTCAATGTTCTACCCTAGGATTTAAAGCGAGACTTCGAAACTTCAAAATGGCATCCAACCAAGGAAATACAAAAAAATATATATTTAACAATAACAAATATGTCATTCTCGATGGTGCGCACAAAAAGACCTCTTGAAGATGCATCATGTAGACGCGAAACGCGTCGAAAATTCCAGTATTATGTATACTGCTTCTATGGTGTTTGGTGGTGTAAGAGGAAATATAGTCGAATTGACACGATTTTTTAAATATTTTTTTTTTTTTTTTTTTTTTATATTTAGATTCTTTATTGCACACAAACAGTACAGCAAACCTTAGCGTAGAGAGAAATGTTAATTGTAGGTTTCCACTGTGTACATAATATTAATAATCAATAGGCATATATATTTTCTTTTCAATTTTATGAATTATAATTTTTGTTTAATAAAATTAAACATATATATTATTGTATATAATAATTAACTAAAATATCAACTATACTAAGAATACATATAATAAATACAAAATAAACTTACACAAAATACATACTTATTACATATAAAATATATTTATATTATACAAATTAAATACAAAAATAGTACTCTTTCAATTTAGTTTTGAAAACATCTAAAGAGGGCTAGCACGAATCCTATGGGGAAGTGAATTCCAATCTATATTTTTAATTATCTAAATTTCATTCTATATTATTAATCTATTTTTTTTATTTCTTTGTAATATTTGTTTTTACTTGCCGTTGAACTTCCTACCCCGTGATGTCGATTGTATTGGCTGCGTTGTGTTCGATGTCAGTTTTATGTTGTATGAAACTCATGTGAAATTTCAATGAAATCAATTCATTTTATTTATATTTAATATAAATACAGTTACCATTCTATGCAAGGTTTCAGATAAACTGCGTGTTTCGTTTAGTTTTCCAGCGCGGAAATAAACACAATATTCTATGACTTCGAGAGAAAAGGAAGGTATAAAGGAAAATAGTCACTTAATGAACTTAGTTTCCTACATGACTATTTTTTAGTCAAGAACATACCCATGTTATAATAACATTTATCAATAAATATGTTTAGGTTTTTCTTTCAGATAAATCATTGTTTAATAATTTTAATGCACCATTACAATATATTTAAAAAAAATGGTTAGAATTTAAAATGTTATGTTCAGACAATGAAAGCTTCTTTTATGCATGAATACAGTGCTAAAAGTGTTTGCACACTTTTAGAATTGTATATGCATAGCTTCTTGAAGCGCTCGTAGTTTGCCTAGATTATAATAATAATAAATCAACCGATCAACACAGTTAAGCAACGATCGCCGTTGTTACGAGTTGGATTAGTCAACAGTCCTTGAGAGCCAGTTCTAGGTTAGCATCAATTTGCAACAATAAAAATCAGTTTACAGCTGTTGCACCTACGACTTATATAAAGGTAATTTTTAAGTTATTTGTAGCCTGCATATGAATGCAAAACTGATAAATACAATATTAACTGACGGTTTGACAACTGTCACACCTATTTTTAGGTTATTTTTTAAGTAATTTAGGGTCTAAACATAAAATCAAAAATAATGTGTATGGCATCATGTGTCACTTTTACAGCTGTCATACATAAGACATATCTATGGGTATATTTTATGTTATTAGTACCTAAATGTATAGCCAAACTATAAAAAAAATCATCAGTTATTTTGTCAGCTGGAATACCGACCTACCTGTCTTTAGAATCGTAAGGCAAAAAGTTTTCATATTAAACATAAGCTTTTATACAAAATTTTAACCATTTTTTCTCTCTTTATTCGTCCCTATCCTAAAAACTTAGGACATGCCTATGACGTGTTTTTATACATTTTTGTGTCATTTGTAGTGATAGGTTACCACGCCATGCCGTCAAACTGTAAATCGAACACTAACACCATTTATTCAAATTAATTTCAAACAAATTCAAAGTAATCTAAAGCGGCAATACCAACACGAAAATTTGGATGTTTTAAAATGCGGATGTTCCTTTACGGTTTTTATATCTTTTTGGTTTTTAAACTATCCCTATTCTGAGCTAAACTACAGGATAAGAACACTTTATATCGGTCGAGGAATTCATTTTAGTATTTACAAAAAAAAAAACATACATTAGCAGTTTATTTATATTAAAAACACTGGGCTTGAACAAAATTCTCAAAACATTAATAGCAATTCATTCTACATACATCTACATACTGTAGAGTTAATACAATAATAATATAATAAGGAAATATTTCTAATTTCTTATGTAACAAACAAACTAAAAACCACTGGACTGCAATTTAGTATGGAAATAGTTTGAGACCCGGGAAAGGACATAGGATAGTTTTATCTATCTGCGCAAAAAGATGTAAATTGGTTTAGTGCAATAACCTACAAATGCGCAGGCGGAGTCGCGGCCGGAAAGCTAGTATTTAATAAGTAAGATGCAGAGCATTAGGTTCGACGTGAATGTGGTTTATTAAACGTGGAACCAAACGTCATGTTATTAACTAACATAACAATTAACTTACCACTACCACTTAGGATAAAAATCTCTCAACAAACAGTGTAAATATGTGATATTCTGAAAATTTTGTTAAAAAATGTCAGGACTTTTGCATGCTAATCTTGTTATTTGAAGCGCCGGAAGCGCAGTTTACGTTGCCTTTCTTAACCGATCAGATATATTAAGCAATGTCCGCCGCGGTCATGAGTGGGACGGGTGACCGCTAGTGGCATTAATACTGAGCATTTCCATGCTTTCAGGCCACGTTTAGCCATCGACCCCGGTTATCTTAGGATGGCAATCATTACAGCATGGTGATAGCTCCTTTTGCAAAAGCTCGCCAGTCTAGCTAACACCCTCAATTAGATATGCTGTCACAAAGCACCTAACGCTGTATTGCGGCAGCTTGCGTCGAGAGTCAGTAATTTTAGGTAAACCTGAACAATATCCTTGGCCAGAACATCACTTGCCATCAGGTGAGATAGTGGTCAAGACTAGCTCAGCTATATAATGAACATATATTTTTCGCTTTCGTGTTTTGGAGGGTCCCCATATTATAACCCACGTAAAAAGTGGTCAAAAGCCAATTTTCTATAAAAAAAATTAAATAGGCTTATTTGTTACGAAGGCATACACGAAAGCTTTGCCAAAAATGTCATAGATCAAAAACGTCAAACATTGAGACATAATTGTGCCTCTAGTGCCAAAAGCAAAAAAATACTCCTAATGTATTAGAGATATACATTTCATTCTCTGAGACTTTGAACTAGACGACTAGTTAGAAGTTGGTTAACTATCTAATGGCCCTAATTCAGTAATAGTTCCACTCAAACTAGCTAGAACTGAGTTTAAAATACTCTGTTGTGAATATTAGACGAAACATAGGCAAAACGCATTCCATTATAATCGACAAGTTAGTGAACAGAGTGTTTTAGTTATATTGAACGTCGTTTGGCTTGATTCATTAAACTCAAATATGGACAAATTAATTTTCGCTCAAAAAAGAATGAAATAAAGTAAATAACTTTTTTTTACGTGATTGTGACGGGCGATGCCCCGTCCACCCACTGGACTTTCCCACTGGTGGGTGGACGGGGAATTCAAGTTTCCCCGTCCACCCACTTCACTAGAGTTGGAAAGAAATCCACTGCTTCATCGATATTACAAATAATATTTATTTTTGCTATTGGATTAACTCTGAAGAAAGGCCTTAGATGTGACAGCTGTCAAAGTGACACTTGTCGTGTCAAAAATCACACTTGTCTATCTGACATAAACTGTCACTTTGACAGCTGTCACACCTCACGGCTACCTTAATTTTATAGATTAGTTTGAAAAATCCCAAACAAGAAACGAAACTGAAAACTGCAACAACAACTGTCACTTTGACAGCTGTCACATCTAAGGCCTTTCTTCAGAGTTAATCCAATAGCAAAAATAAATATTATTTGTAATATCGATGAGGCAGTTGATTTGGTTCCAACTCTAGTGCAGTGGGTGGACGGGGAAACTTGAATTCCCCGTCCACCCACCAGTGGGAAAGTCCAGTGGGTGGACGGGGCATCGCCCATTGTGACGGATCAAACACGAGGCCCACCAACCTCTGACTTTAACAGATGGATTTCGTCCAAATGAATTGCACTGAGACATACAGTTGCAATTCATTCGGCCAGAAAAATTACAGGCACATGGGACTTAAATGTGCCTGTAATTTTTCTGGCTCTCAAGGACTGCTGCCGGAACTGTCTTTTTCTAAAGGACATAAGAGAGATGGCGCCGTGAGTGGTAAATTTGAGACCACTACTTATTATACAGGATTATTAGTAAAATATAGCGTGGGTCTCCTTCAGATTTTGGGGTTTCACTGGTCTGTCCGTTGTATAAAAACAAAGGCGAGCGCTCGGACTGCAACTCGTACAGGGGTATTTCACTTCTCTCCGCCACTGGAAAAGCTTTTGCAAGGGTACTACTGAATCGCCTGATGGAGATTTCCGAAAGATTACTGCCTGAGACTCAATTTGGATTCCGACCCAACCGAGGCACCTGCGAAGCTATCTTTTCCTTAAGACAACTACAGGAAAAAAGTCGAGAACAGCAACAGCCACTCTTTCTCTGTTTTGTAGATTTAGAGAAAGCTTTCGACAGTGTGCCTCGTGAAGCACTTTGGATAGTTTTATCCAAACTTGGCTGCTCTGATAAATTCATTCGAATGATAAGACTTCTTCATGACAACATGACCTGCAGTATTAAAGTTAATAGCGAGCAATCAGTGCACTTTCCAGTAACTTGTGGCGTTAAGCAAGGCTGTGTTTTAGCCCCCACTCTCTTTGCTTTCTATTTTTCTGCCGTCGTGAAGGAGACTTTGAAAGACAGTACCGAAGGTATTCGCATACGATATCGCACAGACGGCGGTATCTTTAACCTTGCCAGGTTAAAAGCTCGTACAAAAGTGTCACATGACCTTATTACCGAACTCATGTACGCGGATGACCTGTGTTTTGTTGCTAATACACTTGAGGGACTCCAAGATCTTGTAACCAGGTTTGACACTACCTGTTGTAAGTTTGGCCTTAAAATAAGCATCGCTAAAACTGAAGTGCTGGCCATGGATACTGAAGACCGAGTTCCATTAAATCTACAACTAGGGGGAAAACCACTCAAGCAGGTCGACAAGTTTAAATATCTGGGAAGCAGCATAACAGCTAAGGGCGACCTCGACTCAGAGATCAACAGTAAGTAGGCTTCGCTGTGCTATGGCTGCCTTTGGCAAACTCCGTGACCGGGTATTCCGTTCCCATAACATTAAATGGTGTACCAAAATACAGGTGTACATGGCGATTATCCTGCCAAACATCATGTACTCATCTGAGACGTGGTGCTTGTATCGCCGACACATACATACGCTTGACAGATTCCATCTGAAATGCCTCCGTGACATTATGAATATAAAATGGTCGGATCGGGTTAGAAACACCGATGTTCTGCGACGAGCCAATGTCTGCGGCATAGAAGCTTATCTGATTCGGCATCAGCTGCGCTGGTGCGGGCACCTGGCTAGGATGTCAAACGAGAGGAAAGCGAAGCGCATCTTCTTTTCTGAGCTAGAACTTGGTAAGCGGAAAAGCGGTGGCCAGTTCCTACGTTTTAAAGATGTTCAGAAAAGACACATGAAAAGATGCAGTATTGAGCCTTCTCTTTGGGAGTTCCTTGCCGAGAAACGGCCAGAATGGAGAAGACATGTACAGGAGAAAGTACACAATTTTGAAGAGAATAGAAGGCGAGTCCTGGACCTTAAGCGAGATCAACTTAAAGCAAGACCGCCTTCTAACATTAATTATAACTATATAAATGGAATCCTAAAAAAAAAAAAAAAAACCAAAGCCCAAGTCACTGCAGCCGAAAACGGCTAGGTGGGATCATATTATTATTATAGCGTGGGGTGCCGGTCAGAATTGCACCTCCCTATTTCATCCAAAGGGTGTCGTAAGCAGTGCCTTCTAAAGAACTATCAACATACACTGCGATTCCCAAGACGCCTGCCAAGCGTGGGGATTATTACAAACATCCCCTTAATAAGGGAGGCTGTGTTCAGCAGTGGATGATCCAGCTATTAGTAAAATGCTAACTACCTCTTAGGGGCGCTCTTGGCTCGGAAGAGGCAATGTCCTTTACTACGAGAATCAAAACTTAAAAGTTTCAGACACTAGAAAAACGTATTGATTTATAACCTAATTCGATATAAAATATTTAGATTAAAGAATTATATTCATACCTACTTACATTAAGTTTCTAGATTTTACTGACGACAGAATAAATGGTCACTGAAATATCTTTCATCTGTAAATTGTTCAAGTTTTAATAGCAATATGATTTATGTGGAGTATCCTTATAATTGCCTACATAGCAGTTTAAAATTTTAGTTATTTAGTCAAATTTATGTCATTAATATATAAGATTATAAGGCTTAAATATTGTAAGATTTACCGTTTCTAGTATCAATATATTTTATCAATTACTGTAGGAAGCATCCCTATTGCTTGTCTGTCTAAAGTGACCTTCCCCCCGACCCTCTCTAGGCCCAACAGAGAGAGTTGCTGCTTGTGACATTTGTAGGTAAATTTTTGATTAAATTTTGTTCCGCGGCAAATCTATTTTCACCCCATAAAATGTCACAAAATGTTATGTTATTGGTGTCGATCGCTCGAACAAAATGTGTTCCAAGATCGTACATATTAATAATTTCACAATTTTTAATGGTTTTTGATACAAAATTTCTTTTAATAGACATAGCTTTGGCTCTAAAACATGGCTTGTTAATATGCTTCTAACTTTAAAATTATTTTAAAACCTGCAATAAAAATTAAACATACAAACCTAGCAAATAACATGTTTAATAAATGAACACAAAAATCATCTAAATCGGACAATATTAAGAGGTAGAAAAGTGGTTTTCCTTTAGGGAATTTAGCTCGTGTAAATTATATAATAGACTAGGTAATTGGAGTACGTGATTACGAAATTATCCTGCATTCCATCGCTATGGATATATATTGTAATTTATCTATAAGGCATCGTAACCGATGCCATCAAAAAATTAGATTTATTTGGTGGTAGAATGTGCCGAAGCTAGCCGACGTAAACCGAACAGTGTGAGCTGCGTTGAAGCGTTTGCGTGTTTTAAGAAGGTACAGCGCCATCTGTGATCGTATGTTGTTTTGTTTCTGGGCATTTAGTACCGCGAATATAACATGAGGTCACTTTACAGGAGCGATAATAATAAAGGGGACAATTCCCTAATTTTGGGTTAGGTACTTTGAAGTTAAACTCCTGAACATTATTTGGATATGGAAAAATAATGTTGTAAGTGGTTTATTTTTATGTTATTGTTATGGTACTCGCCCGAGGCCCACTTTATGTAAAGTGGTCTCTGCTAATAACAATCTCTGCCTAACAGATACATTTCGTTACAAGTGACAAACTACACTGCACCCATCGTCCTAAGACATATAGGTTTTTTTTTATTTTTTTAAACTTTACATTATTAGAGCCGTGAGAATCGTGAATCAACACACTATAAAAAAGTGGATAAGAGTTTTCTTTATTGAAGATTAACCAAATTTTGTCTAAGTATAAAGAAAATATTCATTAATAAAAACGCGTAAAATTATTAAAAACATATCATTCGGTAACTATTGTCGTATAAGACAATATCGCCATTGTAATATGTAGCGGTACCAAAATTTTCTAAAGGTTGCAAAACAAATGACCAAATCAAAAAGTAACATATTGTGATAGAGATCTATACTAACAAATTCTGTAACAGTCAGTTCAGTGTACGTTTTGCGTTCATACTTTTGAATGTAAGGAATGATCTAGCTAGAAATTTAAAATGTATCGACGATATCGTTGCTCATAGGAAAATCGGTACATTTAAGAAGTGAAAAAAGCGGGATCTTTATTTTCAGTTCATGTGTTTAAGAACAGTATTAAACCTTAGGATATACAATTTTAATCAGAACGTCAAAATGGAATGTCTATTGTCTACCCTGTTTACGAAATAATGAACAAATTTGAAAAAGTTACGAACCAAACATTCAACTTATATTGTTACTATTTTGTATGCCATTTGTTAACACTTGTTATGTAACGGAACAAGTACGAGGCCTACCTGATGTTAAGCAGACTAACCTCTGCTTACAACAGATGCGTTTCGACACAAATGACGAATTACGCCGCGCCCGAAAAAGCAGTTGTTAAGTCTCATGTGCCTGCAATTTTACTGGCTCTGGACTGCTGCCGAAACACACTGTTAAGTCATCCAACCGGGGCATCAAGTTCTGTACAGTCAAAATGTTATGGTAAATAAAAGAACACTTGCAATTTATACTTAAAGCGCTTTCCTCGTTTTAATAAATCTGCCTAATTCATTTAACAATTCAGTTATGGTGAGACAAAAACCTAGTTCCGACATTTGGCATTATACTTATCATTGTTTGGTCCAGAATCGTCAATACCAACTAATTGATGTTCATTGCTCATGTCCCAGGTTACTAAGACGAAAATTTGTAGTTCTTAGTAACATTGAATGGAAGAGGTTTAAGTTATTTTCAAGATAGGAAACAGCTGATGATCTATATAAACTTGCAATTGTCATATTCCGTACATAGGGTACCTATCTTTGGGTACGCAGACGATAGCACTGTTGTCGAAAGATATATATCCGATGCACGAGCTGGTGAAGCTCAAGTCCAGTTTGAAAGAGAGGCGATGATTGGACGATTAAACTCTAGCTTGTTGGCCGTGTCCGGTTGGAGCGATGCCAATTTAGAGAGATTTAATGCGTCCAAAACACAGGCGTGTCTTTTCTCCGCTAAACGGAGAACAGTTCAACTATCTCCGACTTTCCGAAATGTAAAAATACCGGTAGCTAATCGGTTAGAGCTTCTTGGCGTGTCCTTAACTTCAAATTTAAACTTCGGATCTTACATCGAAGCCAGAGCACAAATGGCCGTTAAGAAGCTGGGTATCCTCGCAAAGGTGAGGCAGTACTTCACACCGGGGCAGCTTCTTAATTTATATCAAGCTCAAGTCCGATCGTGTATGGAGTACTGCTGCCACCTCTGGGATGGATCCGCGAAATACCAACTGGAGGCTCTCGACTCCATTGACCGACGAGGCAAAAGACTTATAGGCGATGATAAGCTGGTTGAATCCAAATTGCAGAGTCTCGGTCATCGTCGCAGGGTCGCTAGCCTATCGGTTTTCTATCGTTTACATTTCGGAGAGTGTGCGCAGGAATTACACGAGTTGATTCCACCATGCCCCTTTTACCAGCGGACTACAAGGCGCTCTGATGGCCGTCATCCTTTCTTGGTTGACATTCCTCCAGTTCGTTCGAAGCGTTTTGCTTCAACATTTATCTTCCGTACAGCGAAGGAATGGAACTCATTGCCCGCGTCTTTGTTTCCTGAACAATATAATTTGGGAGCCTTCAAGTCTAGAGTGAATAGGTATCTTCTAGGCAAGCATGCTACATCTTCGGCCACATCATCACTTTCCATCAGGTGAGATAGCGGCCAAATGCTTGCCTATAGCGCACAGAAAAAAAAAAAAAAAATGGCATTAAGACAATTTTTATCATCTAACGTCGGCACATGAACGTTCACTGGCCAGCAATTCTTGGCATACACTCCTCACTGCCACACTTGTAAATTGTAATGAATATTTTGAAACGCTCGTAGCGATGTTTACTTAGCCGTTCTTAACCGATCAGCAAAGTGAAGTAACGTCCACCGTGGTCATGAGTTGACATTACTACTATCTGCTTCCGTGCTTCCGAACGCACGATAAGCCGTCGGTCCCGGTTGTCTTAGGATGGCAGTCGTTATAGCATGGTGGTAGGGCATTGTGCGAATGCTCGCCGTTCTAGCTACCACCCTCAAGTAGAAAATCTGTCGCCAAGCACCTAGCAGTGTGTTCCAGCAGCAGTTATTGAGAGCCAGTAAAATTACAGACACATAACACTCAACAACTGTACGTCTCTGGGTGACGGACGCAGTGCTATTCATCATTTGTGACGAAATGCATCTCATATAGGCTAGAGGTTGCCGCTTAACATCAGGTGTGTTTCGTGTTTGTTTCGTTACCATAAAATTCAAAATAAACTAGCTTTTACCCGCGGCGTTGCCAGCTTGGACTATTCCTCAGGAACTATTACTAGTTTTTGGGAGCCGTGTAAAACCTGTCATAGATAATTAGCTTACTTTTTAATCTTTTTAAATTGGCACGTTAAATTTTAATCGTTTTATAGACCTTCAGTACCAAATTTTCCATTCTGGTACACTTCATAAACATAGTTATATACTTGCCCGCGGTTACCAGTTCACATGTACTGCCCCATGTTGAGTGTTGTAACATATCGTAAGAATACAGCCGCTGTGGAGAAATTGTCTACGTTACACTTAGCATCATAAGTCAATATCGCAAATTCTTGCAAAGCCCCTACATGGCTGACAATCTCTTTGCGGGCATCTATTGCCGTTTCCTGAGTCCCATAGAATACATAAGACAGGGATTGAAAATGTTAAAAGTTAATTAGGTGTGAAGATAGAAAAGAATAAAAAAATATCATGATTTATTGGTTGTTAATCTTATTTAACATGCATAACACATGTGTTTTCGAGTCTGAAGAGAAATTAATAATATTTATTTACTCCTTAGAATCGTAATTGAATAAAAAACTTTGTTTACTACGGTGGTATATTCTGTTTTAATAAGCTTTCAAATCACCGTTGCAAGATTGGATATTAACCTACGTTTTTTTATGTTCCTTCTAAATATTTTCCGTTGTTTAAACACATTTTTACACCTTTGCCCTGTACAATTTTTTTCCAAATGCCTCTTTAATATTTACTGTCTAATAAATTACATAATAATTATATAAAACATTTTCACCGTCGTGATGGCAGTACGGTACCCGAAACACAAACCACAGTAATGATTTGTCGCGCCCACTTAATGAAAATACGAACAATATAGCCTCTTTCGTACATTTTGATCTAATACTTAGCCCTTGAGCGGTCAAGATATGTATTTTCTGTGTGATGGAGCCATTTTTTGTAATTTTGCGACAAAATATTTGCTTCTACTCTTAACTTGTAACTTGAATGTGAATACCGTAAGCATCTAAGTATGTAATAATTATAGCCACAAGTAAATTTAAATGGATTCCATGCAATCTATTCTTAAAATTTGACTAGATCATAGTTGTTGGCAAATTGCATTATTATAATAACATTCAACGATATTATATTTCATACATCTAATTAGACCAGTTATTAATTAAGTATATATACCACTTACTTGCAGATGCGGCCAATAAAATAGTTACCTCTGCTTTTATAAAATACTAATTGTTATAAAACTTGAACAGTTCATTAGGAAGTTTCACATTAATTTAAATATACTTAATACTAAACATCTTATGAAGTCTTAATTAGACCGATGTATCTAATACTAAAACAAATATATTAAGTATATATTTTCATAGTTACAATCATCAATCATCATAAAAACTTTTTTTCCAAATATAATTACATTTTAAAAATGTAGTATGTATACGTTATCGAAAACATATTGTTTTTTTATTATTTAAATACTGATGACTTTCCATGAAATATTTACGCCGCACTAAGGGTCTACTTCGTTTTTTAGATATAACTTTGGAATGTTTTTCTATAAAAGAAACCATAAGTAATCGTGTTTCCAAAGTGTATGATTTATAGAATGAATCCTTATATATCATATATATATATATATTAATAGCATAACTCAAAATTAAGAAATAAAGATACAGCAAGGATCAAGCGAAACACAATTACGTATCGCTGCCTCAGTGCAGGCTTAAGCCGCAACAAGTGACTGCCGCCATAGCATTTGCTATTTGTTGTCTATCAGTAGCGTCTGCTTTTTTGTGCATATGATATATTAAGTTAATATATGATTATTAACCACCACTAGTGGTGGTAATAAAATACTTCCAACATTTGATGAGTTGCTCATGTCTAGCAGCAGAATTTCAAGAGGAAGCGGTTCTTTATATCGTATCGTTTCAGATCCGATCGTAAAAGTGTACGAATAACATAAAAACATTCGTTCGTGTAATCAAATCTTCCTATTTGAAGAGACACCGACCGTTATGAATCATACCTGTTATATACCGATTGTACTCTTGTTTTATTATAGACCCGTGAATCGGTCACAAGGCAGACAATGCAGACATTTTGTCGCTATGATGGTGAATCTCAACCTTTTCATAGTTTAATACAGTTGTATTATAAATATTATAACTTTCTATACCAAACTTGATTAATTTATTAATAAACCCTATATTAAAAGTATTAGCTACGATTATGAGGCTGTTAATTAAAAGCGAAAATTGAATTCTAACTACGAATTCCGGTTTGAATATAAACGACTCGCAATACAGAGTCAGGGTTAGGAATTAACGGTATATGCTCGTGCTTCATCTAACCGTCATATAAAGCTACCATTAGAGAAAAACTTTCAACATATCTTACCACCAAGTAAAGCCAAACTCCGAAACGAAAGTGGAGCAAAATTGGATCACAAGGTTAACTCGTAACTAAGAAGATAAATAAAATGTAACTTATGAAGGGGACGCGGCTACTGGGCAGAAAGTTTGGGGAACTGTGCCATTTGGGTAATATATTTTATCTTAGGTGATTTGTTGGCAAAATAGCGACTGTACTGGATTACGTTTATAGAACAAGATTTACACTAAACAAAGCTAAAAATCAAAAACGTTGAATCATTGGCTTTTTTTAATATTTTACTTGTTTTTTCTTGTCTAGAATTCTTATGATTTGGGTAAAATTACTTGGTAATGGTGTACGATTTATACAGTATTTTCGTTTTGTTAATTTCTTTGTATTTATAATTTCTAATGACCAATTTCTCCAAACAAGGAATAACTAATATTATGATAAATTTAATATCTGTTACCAACAAAATATGATAATGGTTGGTCATCATAGAATAGACGTTTAATAATGTTGCAGTATTTTAAAATTGCCATTGTATTGACTTTTGTGAAATTTGACATCAGGCAAGACGGCTGTAGCAAAGGAAAGAATCTTACTCTAGATTAAACATTATACTATCAAAATTGGCTTCATAAACTGTAGTATTGGTCCATAAACTAGGGTATGGCTCTTTAAACTTAAAACAACTGTGGCCACTTTGCTAACATTGATAAACACGAACCATTCGTATGTGTACGCTGCAGTGCTGTCACATGTCATAAAGTGCATACCATGAAGCTTTTTTGTTTCCACGTCTGAAAGGTAACAAATTCGAAAACTGCCACTACTTTTGACGATCCATGGTGGCTAATGCCTATCACATTTTGATGGTTAATAGAATAAAGTTATCCGCGCATTAATTAAACCCTAGGTGAAATTGAGCCTAAATGTTATAGATATTTTATAAGCCCTTGAAAGGTGAAATAGGGCCTAAATGTTATAGACATTTTATCTAAACATAGCACTAAATATTTGCTACTTAGAGTTTAAAAAAAATAGAATTAAAATTTGCGTGAGCCTATCCCACAAATACCTACCTAATCTATTCTAAATGTTGCAAAATTAAACCTCGATCTTTCTTCCTGAAAACAATCATTTTTATTCCATAAGCATTAATAGAAACACGTTTTTGTCCAAAAACATCCAATGCCAGACTAAACAACGGCTTAGCTTATTTCAGATTGAACACACATCGCTTGGGTACAATTTTGTCTTGGCATCATTATATTACAGCACGAGATATATGTCCTACCACATCGCGGGGCGAATTCACTTGATATTGATTAATGGGAACCTACGAGACAAATTGCTGGTAGTACGTCACCTCTGCTATCGAAATAACTGGAATTACTCAGAAAATTTGGGGGAAATTCAAGAAAAATGCGATTTGTCAGCGGTTACCTAAACGTGCACCGTCACGTAGCAAGACATTAACGGTGGCACAAATTAATGGAAATTGCGATAGAATGACGATGAAATACTGCCATAGATATTCCCTCGTTATTTTTGCTTAATGTATCGCTACACAGCCTCCACTCTACATTGTTAGTTTGTCACACTACTTAGCTCACGATGAAAACTGGTAAATAATTAAATATGGTGTAGAGTTATGGTAATTTTGCAACGCGTATTGTACATTTAATATATTATAGGTTTAAGTAATATTTGACGTGTAATTTGATGATTCGTGAAGTCAATTTACACCAAGATATAGTCAAAATTTTTAATTGGCTATTTTCTTATATTTTGATAATCGACCCGAAATTTTATTTGTTTTAAATGAATGTTTTGAATATGAATATAATGTATTTGTACACATTTTTGTTGAGTAGAATATGACTCCAAGTATGACCTTTTTGAGTACCTCACTTGAGTAGTTATTTTGATATAGTCAGTTAACTGAAATATATTATATTGTATAGTATTTATGGTATGTATATTATTAGTGTCTAGGTCATCCGTCTAATTTTAATAAAAAAAATTTTTTACTTAAATTTTAAGTTAGCATAGTTTGTTTAACCTCACTTTTTATATTAGTTTGTTGCACCCCTGTCTTATAATTCCTGTATTTCCTCTCCATTCCAAGGTTGCCTGGAAGAGATCGCTGTTAGTGATAAGGCCGCCCATTGTAACACTTGATTGTAAGCCTTCATATTTTAGTACATTGTAATTTAATGGTGTATACAATAAAAACATATCTATCTGTCTATATTGTACCTGGATGATTGTAATTCTAAACAAAATTACAAATTTACGAGAAAAAAAACTTAAGTCATGTGCGGGATTCGAACCCGCGTCCATCCACCCCTTTAGCCGGGGTATGCTCTCTTGATCTCTGGATTCTAATCCAATTGAGCTAACATGACCATTAGTCATAACTCAATTTTTTACAATGCAATGCTGCCAGAATGCTGGGCACGCTGCCAACTGGGAGTGGGCTGGAGCATATGGACTGCCTATGAGTCTGCTATGGCTTATAGGGTTTCTAAATGCTTTTAATGTAGTAGCTGTAGTGTTGTTTATAGTTCTTAGTATTTTGTTCAATAAAGGCATACCACCGGTAAAAAAAACCTATCTTTCTTTTTAACCATCGTATTGGGATGTAGCGACAACTATAGTTTAACTTACGTTGTACTACAAACAAGACTAATTGTGCAATTAGCTTTAAACTTGTTAATGATGACGCAACCCTACAATCTTAATATTATTATGTTTGCAATAACGCATACTCTGCGGATTAAATCACAAAAAACAATTCCTCTCGTAAATTTGTAATTTCATAATGTAAGCCGAACAAGTAAACGATTCTTTTTTGTCATGTAATCCGCAGAGCATTCTTTGTCACAAACAAAAAAATATTAAAATTGTAGGGTTGCGTCATCATTAACAAGTTTAACCCCCTAGATTCATAAACATTCGTCTCACAGACCGCGCAAATCCCGTAAACGTTTATAACTTTCAAAATAAAAGCGATGGAAAATTCAACTCATTAGTACCTTCCTGAGTAACTTATTATGTTGTTATACGCTGGTCACTAGCAAGAACACACACTTGCAAAAAGAGTTATAGTACTTAGGTCGTCTAACAGACGTATGTTTATGAATATGAGGATAACAAATATGTATTATGATTTTAGTTCAGTTGTGATTGTTTGAAGCCGTTATTTAATCGACATAGTTTAGTGTATATCAAGGTAAATACCTGCTCCTGGACCAACACTGCTCTTAAATGTTCAAATCACTGCAGTTTGCTGTCTATGGTTATGTTATAACTTGCAGGAATGTATATCTTACAAATTTATTATGAAAAGGCCACCGCGTAGACACGGTCGAATTCCACCGCTCTTTATGTTTCAGATGAATTCTTCAACAATTTTCAGGAAAGCATTCCCACTGCCTGTAATATGTTTACTGCTAAAAATTGCTGAAGTATTCGCAAAATCGTAAGCAGACCTTAAAATAATGTCCGTCAGAATTTCACCTGTTCAACTAATCTGGGATATGCTTTGAGTTCCATGGTTAAGGGAACCAACAGAAAATACACTTTAGTCATTCACCATATCGCTTGTATCAAGTTACATCATCATTGATGCTATGGCTCTGACCAACTAAATTGCTCTGAGTATAGCTATTATAACATGCAGATATGCATGTAATTTTTATCCATGATATTAATGTTGGCTCTACCACATTGACATCAAATTCAACTCAGTTTAACGAGGCCTGGAGCCGACAGAATGTTTATTTGACAGCCAGTGCAATTTTGTCGGTGTCAAAATCTCATGGAACTCTTGTGATATGATGCAATCACGAGGCGCAATTTTACCCAAACGTCAAGAAATAACAATCTGTTACCGGATTAACGATCGTAAACGGTTGCTTTAATTTTCAAATAGGGTAAATCTTCAGTCGGGATGATGGGAACGACCGGAAGTTTTGTAGAGATTTTTTCACGTACTTATAAATGATTTATGTCTTTAATTTTCCGTTATTCATTATTAACTTAACTTGTTGGAAAGAGATTTTGAGTTCGATAATGAGAGCAGGTGAAATTTTTAATAACGAATCAACTTTGAGGGGGCTTTCCCTGGTATAAGGTGACTTTGGAGGTAAAATACTTCACAAAGGAATATTGACCGAGACCACTGGGAACAATCGGCGTTTGTATGTTGATATGTTTGTATGTATCCTATTCTGTCCGACGATAACTTGAGTAACGTTGGTTCTATCGCCAAGAAAGTTTTTATATGTAAAGATAAGGCTCATTAAATTTTTAAGTTCGAATATTAGTAATTCGGCTAATTGGTTGTTCAACTCCAGATTACGTAAATTATATCACCGCTATTATTGTTCCTTTGGTCACGGTATTTCGGCTTGCATGTATTTGATGAATTTGATTTGAACGTCATCTAATGGTTATAATATGAGGTACTAGGTGAAAGATTTGTAATGATATTTTTAAAGGGTGCTATTTACAAAAAATCACGACAAATCTGGCTTTTCAGGAAAGCGTTTCACGCATGGCTTAGTAGTCTGTAAAACAACGAGCTAGGGCCTAAGAGCTTTCTAACTGCATTGCCAACTGGAGTTGCAACAGTGAACGTAGGTGCACAATTCATTCTGGCCTGCACATAGGAATCGAAAGAGGATTCAAAGAATTGCATAGCGAAGCAGCTACGAATTTTCAGGCGGAACTTGAACATTGCTATTTCATCAAACTTGATGTAATGAGTGTGGTATGATGCTCGTTGATGCATAACGTTGACTCCAAGTGCAGGCAAACTAAACCAGCGCAAGCACAAGAGCTATTTGGTGGTATGTGCTTGTATTTGCTAGGAGACATTAAGCAGCTTCCACCTGTGATGGACGGTGCTGTCAATGGCAATGGATTACTATTACTACTCAACGATCAAGGACAAGTTCTCACTTAATCGAAAAAATATCTTCTTGAAGACCGCCCACAGGCAATCAAGTTCCGACCAACAGTCGTTTAAAGAAAGAACTTCTTGCTCGTTTGAGTGTGACAGAATCCACAACAGATGATTGGAGGCTTCTCATGCCTCAAGATAATACTTTAATCATCAATGCGAATGATTTCTCGAATGCTTTCAATTTCCTACCATACAATGAGGCATTAAGATGCCATAATATTGCTGCACTGGAGGCCTTGCATAGGCCAATTACTAATTTGTAGGTAGCAGGGTGATCGCATGACATACCGCTTATGGTCCTTATGCAGTTAATTCAGATAAAATAAATACGTATAATTTAGCAAGAAATTCTTGGTAAAGGTATTTTCTTAACTGCTATTTTTGGAACTCATCCTCAAAGATAATGAATTTCTTGAGCGCCTTGTTTCGCCAATAAAGGATATAACAAGTCACAATTTTATCCTTAACAAATCGTGGTTCATAATTTATAATCGGACATTCGCATCCGTATGCAGCGTATTATTCTATATTAAATGCCAACTGTGTTTAAGATACTTAATAGGATAAGGATAAATGCTGTATTGGTAGTATTTTATATGTTCTGTGGTATTGCTTAAAATCGCTACGTAATAAGTAAAGGATAAAAAATGGTCATTGTGGGTTATTCCTATATAAGATACACATATACCATTACTGACTTTTTTTTGACCCATTAAAGGTATATAATATGTAGTACATTATTTTGATTTTTATCGTAGGGTTCAGCCAGCGTTTGCAATGTAAGCGCAAAAATGTGTTTATTGACGAAATCACATTTGAAACCTCTAAAATTATCAGTGTTTCCCTATTATATTATGCATGTATTTATACATGTAAACCATCTTCATGAATTATTCTAACTATTAAAAAAACGCATCAAAATCTGTTGAGTAGCTTAAGCTTACAAAGGGATAGACAGACAGTGGGATGTGACTTTGTAGGAATTACAAGGTACTAATTGATTTCGATCGTTCCCTTAACGGAAAAAAAGATGGTGGTATTAGGCTTATAGCAGTAGGCACCACTTATCGTCGCCCTACAGCCAGATGCGGTTGTAGGAAAAAAGGTTGCTTTTTTAAGTAATCTTTATCAACCACTGCAACTCAATTTCACAGGGTGGCTGTGAGGCTGCTGTACATTCATTTCGCACATTTCTTGATCAAAATTGTGGAGATGTGCTTTTGAAGGTGGATGTTAAAAATGCATTCAACTCTTTAGATAGAGGCACTTTTTTGACTGAAGTGAAAGATAAAATTCCAAAATTATACCCTTTTCTTTAGCAATATTACGGCAAACCGTCAAAATTAACATACCAAAATAATGTTATTTTATTTTCCGTAGCATGTCAACACGGTGATCCTCTCAATAATTCAACGTCTCCAATCAAAACTTAACGTTTGGTATTTAGATGACGGTACCTTAGGAGTCGTGATGAACACGGTTTTGAATGACTTGCGAGTACTTATAGACGATTTTCGTCTTATTGGCCTTGAACAAAATTTTTCCAAACGTTAAATTTTTGTTTGTGATACTTGTCCGGATATAGTTTCGATTAGTCTTTCGGTTCGTCTTTTGGGTTCACCGATTGTTGACGAATCTTTATCACCATTTGTCGAAGGACAAATTTAAAAGTTTAGAAATGCTTCTAGCAGATTATTCAAAATTAACGCCCATATGGCTTTTACAATAAGAAGCTTTTGCTTTGTCGTTCCTAAATTTACATACTATTTAAGATGTTGTCAGCTGTGGCAAAACAGTGAGCTTTTGTTAAGCTTAGACAACTTAGCAAAAGATACGTTAGCGTCGGTGTTGAATGTTGAAATGGATGATAGGGCTTGGGTGCAAGCTCCCTGTGAGGTTGCGGGCATAGGGATACGCCAAATGTCTAGTGTGGCATTACCAGCTTTTTTGTCTTATGTACAAAGTACACACAAAATTAGTAGAAAAAAATATTACACGATCTTTAGGCTCTTTTGATGTAGCATATCTGGCTGAGGCCAAAAACACATGGAGATTGGTTTGTCCAAATACTGAATTCCCAACAATGTTGTCTTCTCAGAGACAGTGGGATCGGTCCCTATGCGAGCTAGCACGGAAAGATCTTTTAAATAGGTGTTCTTGCATCGCAAATCGTGCTCATATTCTCGCTGTTTCTGTGTGGGAATCTCGTCTTTGGTTACAGGCCATTCCTTCTTACAAAACTGGTGGCCTTATAGATCCATCCGCTTTTCGTCTAGCTATTAGCTTAGTCTTGGGTGCAAGGTGTTGTGTTGCGCATCACTGCAAGTGTGGTACTGCAGTTGATCAACTCGGTCACCATAGCCTCTCCTGCTCTTGAAGTACTGGTCGAATTTCCCGCCACGCCAGGCTTTACAATGTCATCCACCGGGCTTTTACCAGCGCCAATGTTGCAGCAATTCTCGAACCAAATGTTCTGATGCGTGACGATGGTAAAAGACCTGACGGCATGACTCTGGTTCCGTGGAAGTTAGGACGGCCCTTAGTGTGGTTCGCTACTTTCGTAGACACTTCAGAGCTGTCACATCTTTCTAAAACCATCGTGAGGCCTGCGCTGCGGCTACTTCAGTGGAGCAACTCAAGCAGCGCAAATATGCTTAAGTTTTATAATAAGTTTACTATGACTTATAGGTTGTCGAAATGCTTTTATTGTAGAAGCTGTAGTATTTTGTTTCTTAACGGAATGTTTGTCCATTTTTACACTATCCTATTTTGAACAACTAAATACTACTGTATTAAGATGCCTTTATAGTATTTTGGAAATGTATTGGATAGAACTATTTAGTTTTGTAATATATTTCGTAGTTATCTCAGACTTTCAGGTTATATTAGTTTTTTGCGTAGAGATATGTAGTCAAACACTGGATTCGGGATTAGTACTGATTCTTTGTTTAGTTTGGTTATTATTGATGTGGTTGAATATATAACATTATTCTTACCAATACTCATCCTTGCAAACTGACAGTTTATTTATCATTACAAACGGTATATTTACCGTGGTTTCGGTTACTTTGAGCTCTCTATATTTCGGCACTGTTGCAAAAGCAATGATCACGAGTAAACTGAAGTCTTCGTGAGTGTATGGAAGACACTTAGAGCAGACGAACCGGTCTATCCTCTGTCTAGTACGTTTATTCGGCAACGCGATGCGATTATTGTCATTTTCACGCACACTAATATTTAATTTAGACATGTAAAACTAACGATATCAGGTCGTGAACTATTTGTGACATTTTTTCGGCTCTTGTTAACCACTGGATGAAGATGGGTTTCAACTGTCGAGAACATGGGATGGGTAGTAATAATTATAATTTTATTGAACGTGACAGTTTAAAACAATATATAGTTTATTCAAATTTACTGTATTATTTTATAATAATGAGGCACTTGGTGTGTAATCTTGATACATACCTAGAAAAGAATTATAGCAATCTAGTTGTCCTACTGATTATTTTACATGTCTGCTCGTACGAAGAGTATTCGGGACAGATTTGTCATTTATGTGTTTTTTTTATATTTATATAATGTTATTTTAGCTTTGTCACTCCGGTTTATGGAAGGTCACGACGAATTCACTGGCAATACGTGACAGGAATGATGGGTATCAACAGCAATTACTACATAAGCGGGGTGGCGCGGCAGCACTTTCCGTGTGGTTTGAAGCTCACTTCGTTCTTTTGTAACCCAAAAGTTCAATGACCACGTAGGTCGGCACGACACAAGGATTCGCGCAGGTGGAAGCGCGCGCATTTAGAAAACAATTTAAGCCTTTATTAGGATATTACCTATTCTTTCATATTGTTTTGTGAGTGATTTTAAATAACATACAGTCATCATTTGCTTTTTACATTTGTCCAATTAAAAACACCCAAATTTTTTTTGTGTTTTTTACTGATGTCTGACACTCCCGTCACGTCTCAAAAGCTAATTTGCAGCAACCTTGTATATGTAACAATGTGATGTGAATGAGGGTGTAGTAACAAAAATGGAGAATGGTATGTGAAAATGGTTTGGACATGTGGAGAGAATGAATGATACGAGAATGACTAAACAGGTAGACATGGGATAAGTGAACGGAAGTGTTCGAAAGGGAAGACCTAGGCGAACGTCCCGAAACCATATTAAAGACGTTCGTTCTGAAAAAAGGCCAAGCCACGAGTACCCTAAACCGACACACAATACACGAAATATGTATGAAAGTATTGATGAGTGTACATGAAGCGAAAGAGATATGTAAGGAGAGTAGTAAGTGAAAATCAGTGGTCTCTGCCTACCCCTACAGGAAAGAGGAGTGATTATTATATGTATGTAACCTTCTATATGCCAACAAAACTCATGTTTACTCAGTTAGTGATGAGTCCCTTGATGGGTTGTTCCACCGAAGTAGTGGCAGCGCCAGCCCTCACGTTGGTTTCAAAAATATGTGACGGCGTTAAACTGTCTATGCAAGTAGCGTCCCAAACTAAGAATCTAAGAACCAGAGTCATGCCGACAGGTCTTTTACCATCATCAAGGATTGTCCTATGTTCATGTTCTCCTTTTGACTAGGAGACTAAGGGAATGCATAGTATGCCATGCACACACTGGTGTGACGGTGCACACATCAGCCCAGTGTAGAATTTTAGCGCCCTGATTATACGAGATAGATGGTAAACCAATAATAAAACCATACTTACCTAAGGTAAGTTTGTTGACAGAAACGGAAGTTGTCTTCAACCTAAAAACCTTTGACATTTTTGTCCTTGTGTTGTGAATGGAAACATATTTTCAGTATGTTCTTGTATTGTCTTTTATTTATTTATTAATTTACAAATGATAGGCTAAGCCTTTGACCACTACCTCACCTGATGGTAAGTGATGATTTGGTCGACGATGTTCACCAAACCGTTTACATTATAATAGGAATGTATTTCTAAACTTTATATCCTCGTTATAATACGAGTAATTACATTTCACACAGGCTCTCTCAAATCTTAGGAACCATACAACACACCCAAAGACAAAATAATGTTGACTTTGTCTCGTACGTTAAAAGTTTTTACTTTAACAAATACTCTGGGGAATATCTAAATTCTCAGAAAAGGATGGAGTCAACAGGTTCTCGTCTGGTAATTCAAACGCTCCTCTGCAAAATTGGTGCTCACAGACAAGTTGGCCTCTAACTTTGTCTATAGTCGGTTAAAAATTAAAAACAACGTAACCACATAATACCATAACGACTTTACCAAACACATTAACGTCTAATTAAAAACTCAGCGGAGAATAAAGCCTATTTACGGCGGTAAAAAGTTTTAAACTCTATTTAGGCATGTTTGTAGCGTAGGTAATGAAAAACTGCGAAAAAAGAAAAAAAACATTGCTAGGAAGTAAGAGGTTCCATTTTAAAACAAATGAAGCGCTCACACCGTGCGCGTAGATATAACCAGCCAGTGTTATTTGAGCTGTTGTTTTAAGGGCGAGGATGCCGCGAGGTGCGTAATTCGCGTATTTAAGGCGGGGGTGGGGAGCCCTTGAAAATTGGCAAGTGCGTTAGTTAAGGCACGTGCGTAACCTGCGCACAAGTTGGTGAATCAATCAACGTGGTAAGTCTGCTCTGCTGCCCGGCGATCCCTGTGAGCGTATTCTACGCATGCGTTGACCTTAGGGATGGTCCGCTGGATGATTTTGAGAGCATCTAAAACCTTCTGAATACCTTCATGCCAAGGGAAAGCCAGCTGGTAATAAGAAAGATGTAACGTAACCTTGCTTTAAATGTAACGTTGTTTCGGTAAATAACCAAAACCACTGTATTTTTATAAACAACTTATACATCGTTATTTCAACAATGCATTATACATTAACAAAATCATCTTATCATTTTATCTTGACCGGAGCTCTTTTTTCTACTTATGATTGCCTCCTGGTAGAAAACAGAGCTCAAAATTTTTATGTATAACATTTTTAGATCATAGATATAGTAAAATAATTTACTTATTGTTGTGTTGCTTTTATCTTTATTTAATGTGAATGTTTATGTCAATTAAAAATGTTATTATCACGCAAACTAAGTATATATTGCATTCAACTGAACCAGATAAAGCATGACTTCAAAAACTATTAAGTCAGAGATGTCCATAGACTCTAGATAAACTCTTTATCGATAGTTCAAGCGTGTCACTTGAATATCGATAAAGACAACGTCACTAAGAGGTCCCGAACGAAGTCGGGAGAGGTTGGGTGGTCTTGGGAGGACCTCGAAGGCGGCAGTATTCCCGCGTAAACCGTGCACGTCGTACGTCGCGCTTATGCAGTCCGCGGCACAAAACCCAGTTCCGAGTGAAGGTACGTCTATAACTTAAAATAAAAAAAAAGTTTATGAAAAAAGTTTCGTTGATATATATTTTTAAAATAATCTAATAATTTATTCAATGCGTACAACGTGTTTTCGTGTTTCTTCAGGATTTTTACAGTAGCCGGTCAGCTTACTTAAACAATATTTTGTTTGTGTTTTTTCACATGAAAGTATTTTATTTTTATTTTGGATATTTAAAAGGTTTCTACGTTTATTTACGTCATCAATGTCATTTCATCGGAATATTTTGAGAAGCACTTTTTATGTGTCAAGTAAGCATGATAAAATCGATTATAAGGTAATATTATTATTAAAGATAACAAAAAGGCATCGAATTATAAGTGTTCAGTAAAATTGAAAATTTTGACCTAAGTAAGGTAAGTCAAACTTCAAAACATATTTCGTTGTGCTTAAAATCTATTCACGAAAAGTATGTTGGTCATGTAATAGTTGGAGATTCTTATACCAAATAACGTTACAAATAATGTATGAAAAAAGGTTGAAATATGAGTGTATTAAACAGTATTACTTTATTTATTTTACCGTGATAGTGACATTATTAATAAAATTAATTATTTAAATGATAATATAATACCCTTATATATATACTTGCGGCCCGCCCCGGCTTCGCACGTGTAATTGCGACTATAAATGAGATGGAAGCTATCCTATCTTTCAATTTGGATCAAACTGCACACGGTGTGCAGATTAAATTTAAAATCAATTCATTAGGTTAGGAGTCCATCGCGGACAAACAACGTGACTCATTATTTTTATATATAAAGATATATATGTATATTTATGAAATGTCTAAGTTTATAAGGAGCAATATGTATCTCTTAGAAAGTAACGACAGTAAGAATAAAAGAACCACTACTCATGTGCGTCTTAAGATGCCGATTCCTTCCCTACAAGTACTGAGGAATGACTGCTCCTACGTGGCCCCATTAATATACAATTCCCTGCCCCATCACATAGTAAACCTCCCTTATAATCGATTTTGTTATAATTTAAAGAACTTGCTGTTTGACGTAAGTTTTTACACAATCGAAGAACATCTGAATAAAATGTCATGTCGTTTTTAAGTTACCGAAAGTGCATTGTATTCGTAATACTTATTCAAATTTTATGGTATATAAATATGATTATATATTCTATGTTTTAGTACATAATGAGAAATAATGAACCAAGATTTGCATATCAGGATACTGATTGATTATAGAGAGACTTATTTTAATGAGACATATTTATATTGAAAAGGGTACAGTTATGAATTGTACTTTTCGGCCAATATACATATAAACATAATATATTCGTGCCAATTTTAGTATTAGAAGAACTCCTTGACAACTAGTTAACTAGTTAGTACTAGGAAGTACATATATTAGGTATTAACATGTTACCTATTTTGACGGACAAGCAGCAGTGGACTCATCAGTCACCCCATGACCACGATCACTGCAAAGTGTTTGAAAAGTCAGGACAAAAATAATGATAAATATCCGCGATTTAAACCGTTTAAAGTTTTGTAATTACGATTCATTAAATGTTGAAAATAATGTTACGGCTGAATTACATTAAGGCTGCTGGTTAAACGGCGCCGTTTAATTATACTTGTTGGCTGCGACATATCCATATTGTACTGAGTTACGAATAATTTTGGCCTCTCATTACCGTTTGAAGACATGGTAAATTTTTACATTATTATGTGGGTCCGAAAATAGGTAAAACTAGTGGATTTGACGATATTACTACTAGGGCACTCGAGTGATGTACCAAATGTGCAACCCACTTGCATACATCGGAAATCTGTTATTTGCATAAGGGATGTTTCTTGACGAACTAAAGTTAGCAATTGTTAAACCAGATCATAAAAAAAGGAAAGCCTGATCCTGTTAATGACCGTCCTATAACTATTGTCCCAATTTTTATAAAATATTTGAAAGGGCAATGCTCATTAGATTAAGCGGGTTCTACTAAGTATAAAATATTGCGTAATGAACAATTTGGTTTCCGTAAAGGAAACTCAACCACAAAAAGCATGTTTTATTTGTGTAATTTTTGTTACAGAATATATTTACAATAGTGCACCAATAATTGCACTCTTTTAAGACATTAATAAAGCGTACTTTTTTGTAAACCACCCAAAACTATTATACAAATTAGATTTTTACGGAATAAGAAATAAAGCACTCGAATTGATATTTAGTTATTTAAGCAACAGAAAGCAATACACTCAAATAACTAAACTAGTAACAAATGATAAAAAGGATATTTTAGGAAATATTATAAATTCGAGGCACTCATAAATAATACTGGTGTGCCTCAGGGTAGTATAATTGGTCCCTTGCTTTTTGTTATATACATAAATGAACCTCCAGAAGCTACCCCACAAAAATGCATTCTCTTTGCCGACAACACTACTATAGTTGTAAAATGTGATAGAAATGAACAGGTCCAGTCAATTGTCAAACAGGCCTTAGAAGATTTTATTTTATGGATGGAAAGTAATAATTTAAATATTAATATAAATAAAACTGAATGTTGAAATTCAATTCATATAACACTGATCCAATCAAACTTGAAATTACATACTGTGATAATAAAATAGAAGAAGTTGATACCTATAAATTCCTTGGATTTTTTCTCGAAACATAGACAAACATTTAAATTGGAAATGGCATGTGGAGCAGGTGCGCCTAAATTTGAAACGATATGTGTTTGTACTAAAAAACTCAGACAAACTGTTTCAATGGATGTGGCTCTAATGGCTTAACACGGATATGTTTCCTCGATTCTGAGCTATGGTCTTATAATTTGGAGAAATACAGTGGAAGTGGATATGGTTTTTAAAATTGAAAAACGATGAATTCGTGTTTTTACCTACGCTGGTTTCTAGATACCTACATGCCACTTTCAAAAACCTCTCGTGTTCTTCATTTGCTGTGCATGTATATTTTCATCCCACCATCTCGGGAAGGGTATTTTTAATCTTCAATATCTGAGTGGAAAAGCCGTTTTTATTCTCTAGAGGATAAAGTAAATTGAATTAAGAACATCGTGTGCACTAAGTTTGTAAATTAAAAAAAAACATTAAACCTATTTACTGCTACCTCTATGGTGCCTAATATATCATACAACTTTTTGTTAAAAACTCAGACCTGGAACCTTCTTGGTGTTCTTTTTTCAATTTTCGCGTTTGGTCATTTCCTCGCTGAAGTAGAATGAAAAGTTACGTGTTGCACTCGAGTGCAAAGATTTTTCACCTCGTGCTCTTTTGATCCCCTCGCTAACGCTCAGGATTCTAATTTTGAATCACTCGCTGCGCTCGTGATTCAATTTTAAAATCCTTCGCTTGCTCGGTCATCAAAATTGAACACGCGGTTAAAAAGCAACTTTGCACTCTTGTATAACAAATAACTATTGTTTGTTTACAAAAGTACATCCAGATTTTTGTAAATGCTATTTTGTACTAAAAAGGTCACAGTAAGATAATACGTTAATATAATTTAGTAATACGTGTATACAATACATCTAACTATCTATAATATAAAAAATAAATATATAACAACTAACCTACAAATATTAAAATTTTTGATTGAAAATGCTTTAAGAAAGAATTAAGTGACTGGTTGTTGTGCAAATGTTTTTATAGTGTTAAGGACTATCTTAGTTATAATTATAGGAATAATGTTCAATAATTATTTATTGCGGATTGCTTCAATTATATATTAAATAGTTCATATAGATGAATAATATTTTTATTTGTTCGCCTGCTTGCAGGCTGAATGCTGTACTTGAATTATCTTAATAATTGTTTTATATTCTGGCAAATAAACAATTGATCGATTCGATTTGGAATGTGCTGGGTTCGGTGTTAAAATTCCGTTTTAGAGCATTTTGTATAATATGCGGCTACCACTCTTTGATTGAAATTCTATTGTCAAACACACTTCGAATATAGTGGTCGAATATTTTCTGGCACGAAACCGTAGAAATAAGATTTTGTTACATTACTAAACAATTCTTCCTAATTATATACTAAACAGCTGTTGTCGTATATATTAGTCCCTCATTTCGTTTTTCCTTGAACAAAAAGCTTTTGGTATGTAAATTACATTTTCTTAAAAGAATTACTTGGACCTCTTACGGAAATTGGGATTTTAAGTCTTAAATACAATTTATCTCAAAGACAAAGACACAATTTGTGCATAATAGAGCAGAACCTTTTTCTTTAATCGAAAAGAAATTCTGTATCCAGTTTAAATAAAAGAAACTCAATACCTAATCAAAGAGATTTATAGCTGTACAGAAAGTAAAAGGCGGTGCGTTAGCAACCATTTCATGAACAGTCTATTTGTACTTCATCGAAAGAATCTATCAAAAATCTAGTAAAAACCTAGTCAAGAATAAATGGTATTTATGGACTATAATAATTAATATTCACTGTTCATTTCCGCTTATTACTGAAAAACTAAAACTCGTTTTCAGCTGAAAGATCGATTATTAAGATTAAGCGGAAATAAACAGGGAATATTAATTATAGTCCATAAATACCATTTAAAGGTTTTAACCGTGGAACAATATTTAAGTTATATTATGCTAGTATATTTGAACGACTTCAAGGTGACTTTGAAGTTAGATGTTTCAGTTTTAAAACGACTGTTTTGAAATAATTTTAATTATAAATAAGAAAGCTTTTGACTGTAGTCTAATTAAGTATAAAGTATTAAGCATTGACTGAAACTTATAATAAACCACGAGGCGTTTGATGGGGTTACATGTTTACTTCGATTCACTATGTACCCAAATACATTTAGGTTTTATCTATCGGGATACAAATACGGTGAAAGGGTGTTCCAAACTTTGCCCGTTCAAGTATGAGCTGAAAACGCTTCGTATATTTTGGATATCAACCTTGTATATCGCGTTCCTTTGCGTCTCACCGCACGGAGAAAGAAATATAAGACCAAATAAAAAGAATATAGTTGTGCAAGTTGATCACACTCTCATGAAAATAAAGCCTGTAAAATACCGACAAGCTAGCAACTTTCCGCTTATGTTTATTCCGATTAGTATTACTGTGTAAGACTACAAGCTGTTTTTAGAGAAATCAGCCTTAAGCAACGCTTTTTTAATTTGTAGATGGCCTTTGATTACTGCCTGGTGGTAGTTGACGATGCAGTCCAAGATGTTTTAAAGGCTAAACTAGAACTACTTGCATTTTAAGAAACAGCGGAAAAAACGGAAAAGCCCAAGACGACTGATGTTCTACTTACGGATGGTAGTTAGTCTGTCACCATGCTATAGCGACTACCGCCTTGAGACAGTTACCAGGACCAACCAGGTGCCCTCCGAAGCACGGAAGCCAAGTTACGACCACATCCGTCTGTTAATAAGGATACTCAGGATCTGACCTTTTCTAGAACATCCATATTGGGGCTGTATTGTGTAACTAGAAAGAGATTAAAGACTAACTAATCTTGATTTGTTAGTCTCTAATCTTTCTTCTCTCTCTATCAATCGCCTTTGAAAACAATACCCATTATTGAGTACGAATTTCTAGTTTATTTTAATTCCCTCTGAAAATAAAGCCTCTGGACAGAACACCTTCGCTAAGGTTTTCTCCTTTCAACTCTCACAGTCACAAACACCGTGTATGCTGCCTTTGTTGTTAATTTAGCATTTCTTTATTCCATTCTCTGACAGACCCAAACCATCTCATCATGACTTTTCTACTAATATAACTTAGTAAATATGTATTTTACTTTTTGTGTTTATAATTTCCTAGCTTTTTTATTGCCTGACGTTTTATCTATCACGTAATATCGAACATCATTAATACGCACTTCGTTGAATAGAAAAATTAAATGTCAGTTGATATCTAACCTAACACGATACGTTTCAGAACATTATCTAACGGACCCTGTACAGTGAGAAACTTCTATCACTGTGATTGACAGCCCCTTGGGCTTTTCCGGCTCCTCTCCCTTGTATTCTCTTTCCTTCCTTACAGAAACAAAAAGGAACAGTAAGGGATATCTTCTCTTTGGGTTATACGAAAATGTTTCATTGTATAACGACAATACAACCTGAGAGTTTTTTTTTGTAATTGTGACGGAACAAGCTCGATGCCGACCTGATGTTAAGAGGACTAACCTCTGCCTATAACAGATGTATTTCGTCACAAGTCACGAACTGCACTTTGTGATGGGTCACCCATATACTTAGTTGTTTAGTCTCATGTGCCTGTAATTTCACTGGCTCTCAAGGACTGCTACCGGAACATACCGTTAGGTGGTTGGAGACCGATTTTCTATTTGAGGGTGGTCGCTAGCCAGGCGGGCACTCGCAAAATGCCCTTCCACCATGCGGTGAAGCTCAAGCCTGCGGCGGGATTCGAACCATGGACCTGCTGCGTGGCAGTCCAAAACCAATGCCACTGAGTCATCACTGTTTCAAAAACTCAAGTGTAAATATTTGGCGTAAGGAATGCAGCTGGACATAAAACTGAAGCCAAATTGTCTACACCTGTTTGGAATTTTAGAGAGAACATTTTGTACAGATCCATATTTGTGAGATTTGGGTAGAAGAAGTTAATTTTTTTTTAATGTGGTGGAAATTGAGATCGATGTTGAATCCAAGCACATTATAGAAAATGGTGACAATTGAATTTCATTCATAAATACCCGAACTCGGGTAGCGTGTGATAACATCATTTGATTTAGAACATATTTAAATATTTTTACGAACCATTTTAAACCGGTAGGCCTGTAATGTCATTTACATGACATTACAGGCCTACCGGTATGCTCTCCCAAAGCACATCAAGGAGGTTAATAATTTGAAAACATACAAAAAATAATTGCTGTGTTGGTTACACAACAAAAATTATTACTCCGTAAATGATCTAATAAATAAAATGTAACTATAATTATTATTATTGTGAAATTGAATTTTATGTTTAATAGATAACCATATTAACATTATTTTGACTCCTTGACTAACAATTGGTATTATTCATGCATGACAAATATTTAATTTAAAATTATTATTAATGTTGCACACCCAGAATAGGGTAAATTGTACAGGTACTTTTGTATACTTTTGTAACACCCTCATATCCTACAATCTGTAACAATAAATATTTCATTTCATTTCATTTACGTTGTCTAAATACTTGTGTTGTAGATAAATTACTTTTGAATTAAATTAGAACGGGTATCGAAAATACGTGTTTTTTATATGTCACGCACGGTGTCACCATAACCTAACTTATTCTTCTATTAGAATAAGTTCATAAGTACATTTTCTATCTTCTGTTATTTTAGTATGGAATCAGACCTTTCTTCCATTTCTTTTTGACTTTCTTCTTCACCTTTGCACAATATAACTCAACGCTCGTTTAATTATCACTTAATAAAAAATCATTACTATCTCAATACAAATTCAACACAAGTTTAATAAATTGTAATTGTGTACAAGTTTAATCTGTCATTTCAATTTAACTTGGCAGGTAATTGTTGTGGTATAGCGACATACTTATTTATATGCATATTTAACGATTCTATACAGGGTAATAGGAAAAATGCTAACAACCTATTAGGGTTGATTTCTACTAGTCCTAACAAACATTTTAGAATGAATATTTATAGTTTAGAAAAAAAAATGTGTTTTTTATGATTTTTTCACTGAACTTACTGGTACGAGGACCACCTGACCTTTGAGAAGCACCCTTAAAAAGGCTCTTTTGCCTGTAATTTATTATTTCATATTTTTGATAACTTTGCTCGATGTAAATATTCAAAACTGTATTCATTTGGAGCAAGGCGCGGTCCAATGATGTCGCGGCGGGCGCTTTTGGCTCAAAGAAGGCATTAAAACACAATTATATATTTATTTTTATTATATTTTCAAAACAAAAAAAATATCTTGAAATGTTTGTTAGGACTAGCAGAAGTCAACCCTAAGAGGCTGCTAGCCTTTTTCCTATAACCCTGTATAAATAAAGCTGAAGGCATCTATTATCTAAAAGTCTTTAAATAATTTTTGTCATTTTAAGATTAAGTGTTAGTGTTTTGTTTTGTCATTACTTTCAAATGCCTGAAGATATTCTGATGATGAGGTATCGTTAGGACCCTGACATCATCCCGAGTGACACGGCCATCAGTTTTGTTGAAAGGCAGCCGTGTACTGTACTGTAACAGCCGGATCTTCCACTGCCGAACACAGCCTTCCTATTAAGGGGGTATTTGCCATAATCCCCATTCTTGGCAGGCGTCGTGGGGATTGCAGTATGAGTTGTTATTTAGAAGACACTGCTGCCACCTTCAAGTATTTTTCCTTTTAGTCACCTTTTACGACACCCACGGGATGATATGGGGTGGTGCAATTCTAACCCGGCACCCCACGGGGCCGTAATATATATATATTTTTTTTAATGAATTTGTGTTGGTTTGGAAAGTTGCTCGTTGATCTACTGACATAAACTGTATTGCGTTTCCGGTTTCTGTGAAGCCTACGTAAGGGAATCGCTATCTATTTTCAATATCATTAGATAGAAACACCCAAAGCTTTATATTCCCAACATGAGACTTTTATAAAAATGTTTGTTTAAACGCTGTTTCATATAAGTATTTCATAATGGACCGTGTTCATTTAAAATAAAACTCCAGCTACATCACATTAGCTCAATATATTCCATGTACCAATACGTCTGCACTGTACGAGAGATAAGTCTGGACTGCTATGTTTCCATGTAGAATCTATATCTATACAATAAGAATAAATCGGAAATTGACTCGAGTCAATTGACCACCACTGAAACATCAATGATTCACCTTGAAAATCAAATGATTTACTGAAATAAATTGTTAACGGAAATAGTTTTAGACTTGGAAACATATTAACAAATAATAAAGTACACTTACAAAGTGGGGAATCCACTAAGAAATAATACTTAATGATATAGTTATTAACTAAATTATCGCAATTAAAATAAGTTTTAAAGTAATTTAAGTTTTGAAGTGCTCGTTGCGAAGTTTGCTGAGCCATTCTGAACCGATCAGCAAAGTTAAGTAACGTCCGCCGCGGTCGTGAGTTGGATGGGTAACCGCTGGTGACATTTATACTAAGCGCTTCCGTGCTGCGGAGTGCACGTTAAGCCGTCGGTCCCGGTTGTTGTCTTAGGACAGCATTCGTTATAGCATGGTGGTAGGGTATTTTGCGAATGCCCACCTGGCTTGTTACCACCCTCAAGTAGAAAATCTGTCACCAAGCACCTAACGATGTATTTCCGGCAGCTGTCTTTGAGAGCCAGTAATTTTAGGTTAGCCTGAAAAACATCTTCGACCACATCATCACTTACCGCCATTTGAAGTAGTGGTCAAAGGCTAATCTACCAGGCGTAAAAAATAGTTTTTGAGAGGAGATATTTTCTATTAATTTTTAGCTACTTACGTGGTTCGAAAATGTTGAAAGGCTTTACCTTTTTATGCTATCGTGATAGAAGAAGCGCGAGGCCCACCTGGTGCTAAACGGTAACATCTGTCAATTACAGACGAACCATTACTCTGGGACATAAAATTGTTAAGTTTCATGTGTCTGTAATATTCACCGGCATCCATACCTTTCAAAAAGGGACATAGCAATGCGAACAATAATTATTGGCGGTAGGTATATAGTTATGATGACAGTAGTTTCCCGGATAAACTTGCACAAAGAGTTGTACTGCTATTGAAGAAATAGAATTTGGCGTTGAATGTTGCATGGAGAGTCATTATTTCAGTGGTCGTTAAGATTTTTAAAGTGGTCAAAATATTAGTTCTAAAATCGAAATAGTGGATAGATAAAATTGTATTTAAAAAAATAGACAATTTCACAAAAATAGCCATTTAGTTGCACCTGTCCCGATGTTTGTCATCAAATCGTGCAATTTTTTTATTTTTTTTAAATTTGTCTCCATTTACCCATTGCGCTGAAATTTTTCATACATGTGTAAATCGCGTGACTATGTGAATGATTACATGGTGCTGATCTGATGATGGAGCTTCAAGGTGGTCAAAATAATTTTGAAATGAAACAACAAAATCCCATCGAGTTTGGGCTCATTTGAATCGTCTTGACGAGTATTTTACGATATTTTAATCAACACGAACATAATGAAAGCTGTATTTATTAAGTTTTTTTATACCTTACAATACCACGGGGTAAAAATTACTATTTAATTGTATCGTACCCAATTGCATACAGTTGAGTATACATTAAATATAGCTATCTTTATAATTATAGGGATCTTGAATCTCGACAATCTGTAATATAAAGGTAATTTCCAAGTATGGAGTCTATACCACTCATACGAAAAATAAAAAACGTAATGCCAAACACAGCAGAGTATCATGTACAGAGCTCTATTTGGAACTGTAAAAATACACAACAGACAAACGTATAGATTAACAATTATACAACACATACATAGATAATGGTGAGATTTGATCGATCAAGGTGAATTATTGTTTATTGGTAGGTAAAAACTGTAAGCATCTTCCTTGGAGGTTTATTTAATTATATCATTGATTTAAAGCTGCGTCACTTGTGCGCTGTTTTTAGTTAAGTACTTCAAAACGGGAACATACAACAAGGCCTATAACATGATCAATTAATGAGAAATAGTTCATCAATTAGATTCAGTTATTTTTATTTTACTATGTGGTGTAATGTTATTTAGGTAAAATATCAAGATTTTTATCATGTACGAATTTTTCAATTGTATAAAGCATTTGTTAAGTGATCTTTGTATTAGATTTTTATAAATTTTATAAATTTTAAAGCTATATAATTGTATCCATAATTGATTTAATAATTTAGTGCACATCACATAAACACTTTTGGCATACAATTAGACTTTTGAGCCCTGAGGAGGTAACACTTTGGAGTTTTTCGTAGTTCACGTGTAATTTTTATGTCAGTTTATACAACTAATGAGATGACCGACTATCAGTCCTCAGTCCGTCCGTCGATCCATATGTCCAGCTTTTAAAGGACTATCTCAGCAACCGTAATTGGTATTCGGTTGAAATTTCCAAAGAATATGAGATTGTATAGTGGATTTTTTAAGGAATAAGAGCTATAACAATAAAATTAAAAATGGGCGTCAATACAGGAAACAAGTTACATAAATCGTTTTAACTTTGGTTCTATCGTTAGACGATTTAACACACTAGAGTCAAAATTGGTATTATTTTGGTCAAATGAATAACGTATTTTAAATATATAATAAAAGCTGACTAATTGCGAGTTCGGATACCGCTAATTATGTAAAAAATAACGATTTTGCCACAATCTGTGTTGACTGATACAGAGTGTTCGATGCTGGCGGTTTGCTTTTTAATTTTCATGTATATGTATTACAAGAATACAATGTGTTGACCCAACTCAAACGACCGACTGCGCACAATCTGTAGATTCACGAAAAACACTATTAAAATATCGTGATATTTTACTAACAAATATACCCCAACTTCGTGCCATAACTAACAACTTGCGGGAACGAGGTCAGCACTTAACTCGTTGACTAATATTGTTTTTCGCTCGGCCTCTTTCAGTTTTTGAGTGCTGGAAATTATCATAATCACCATTGTAAACAAACAAGTTATGTAGAATATTCTGTAGTAAAAAATAATAATTTGTAATTTTTTTTCGATGACGTCTGCCAATTGATGAATGAAGACATATTTCGAAAACAGTAAGAGATAGGTGGGGGGGTCTTTGAACAAATGTCATAGTGAATATGGAGAGTACGAATGATATGCAAAAAAAAACCAAAATGGCGGAATTCAAGATGGCCGCCATACAAAGTGCTCCGATCACGCTGAAGTGAGGCCGTAAATCTTTGACTGGAAAGACGAAGTTTACATATCTGTCAACAATTATATATGATTACGAAAAAGTAAAGTACGACCCACTTAACTGTTCAGTTGATGAGGGCGCTGTTGGCTTAGGAAAAACAACCAGCAACTTTGTCCATGTGAGGGGATTTATTAGTTCTTTTTTCTACCACCTGAACAGATATGTTGGTGGCTGTATACAATGTTATTGCTCTGTATATGACAGGTCATTGAATACCATTGACATTAAAAATTTGCTGTGAACAACGTTATAGAATCACAATGACACAATTCAAAATGAAATTAGATTTTCATGTCGAAAGAACACAATATTACTTATCACACGAGACCTAAAACGTCTACAGATGATAAGACATTTTCGACACTCGTCAATATGAGACACAGGGCATTGTTGAACTTAGTTATAAGATTTTTAGCAGTAGTAATTATCAGCTTGAAGGACACACAAGAAGGCTTTTGTTCAACAGTGGACGTCTTTCGGCGGATGATGATGATGAAGAAAGACAAAAATAACGTATTCCTAATAATGTTGATCAGTACTCATGCCATATGTGTTATAACCCAAAATATGCATCAACGATGACTTTTACTAATTATATTGGTGCACATTCAGGTTTATAATAAAAACAAATGACTAAGTTATACCTAAATCAAACCAACTATAATCCCCATATAGAGACAAACATTTACCAAAAATGGAGCCGACTTCAACACCCAAAAGTGAAAAATAACTTGTTGAAGTCGGTGCCTTGATAGTTCAAAAGTACCTATTATCAGAATATTGTGCGCGTGGTTCCGACTTCGACAAGTTATTTTTAACTTTTGGGTGTTGAAGTTGGTTCTATTTTTTGGTAAAAACAATTTTATCACACTTTTTTGTGACCATTCCTACTTACGGGATAGATTATCATTCATTGTTAACGACTACATCATCAAGATAGGTAAATATTTTTCAGTTATTTTATTGTAACTCAAAAAACGGCTTGACCGATTTTGATTAAACTTAAACGGGACCAAACGACAAGCATAACCTTAAAAAAAAGGAATTTTCAAAATCAGTTCACCCAGTCAAGAGTTCTGAGGTAATAAACATTTAAAAAAAACAGACGAATTGAGAACCTCCTTCTTATTTGGAAGTCGGTTAAAAAGCACTTCATTAATACGGGATTGCATCAGTTTGAAATGTAATCTGAAATTCTATTAATAATTCCCGTAATGACCAATATGCCGAAGTCTTGACAATTGTACCCATTATTTTCTGTCCACAGTTTCTAAACCCTAAATATTTTTTTATTACGGCCCGCGGAATTGGACCTCTACATTTCAAAACGAACTGATAGATACTCAGCCTACCTGTGGACACAGTGTGGCAATTTTCCTCTGCCGTAATAACTAGAGTGAAATTTATTACACGACATGATTAAAATGATGATCCTTTATTAAGACTCCAAAAAAACTGTTTACAAAACTACAGGTACTGCAATGAAAAGCAACCTCAAGGTACGTCCACAGACAAGGCACAGGCATAATCCCCACGCAAGGCTTCATCACTTAATATTTTTTTTACGATATTTTAATTTTCTGTTTAGAGCACCGATTTATACGAGTATCTAATATGCATATTTATTTCAAAGTATCACACAACGTGCGTCTTGGCCTCCGATACAAGAGAACGTCATCGATCTCGGTCACACGCTGCGTCTAGCCAGTCGGCAGCCTGGAGCTCGCGCAAGTCCGACTCCACAGTGTCAATCCAGCGATATCTAGGCCACTTGGAACTCCAAGATACGCTTTCTTGACTTTGCGATCCTCTCCCATTCTCTGTACGTACCCACCTATTGGCGCACAAAATTGGGGTACTTTTGTTATGTATGCACATATTATTATGAATAAATGACGCTGTTA
Source organism: Plagodis dolabraria (assembly GCA_963854805.1). NCBI lineage: Eukaryota > Metazoa > Arthropoda > Insecta > Lepidoptera > Geometridae > Plagodis > Plagodis dolabraria. The sequence continues at coordinate 36,616,333 of OY978440.1, read as the reverse complement.
TAATTATTGTGAAATATGCCTTTGGTTGTGTTCGTGGGCTTGTATGCACTTACTACACAGTTTGTGATTACTTAAACGACAAAAATGCTTGGACTGGTTCGCCTCTGCCAAGCTAGCGCCTACGTAATGTAAATTAAGTATTGTAATAATTTTACTATATAATATGTACTTAACACATTTTTAAAAAACGTTTAAAAGAATGGCCCCGAGTTTCTTGCCCGTTCTTCTCGCAGTGGCTATAAATTTTGTTTGCTGAACGTGGCAGTACAATGTAGTATATTTCAATATTAAAATTTGTAATTGACCTTCATAAGAGCGTTGTAGACGCCTAAATTGAATAAATGATTTTGACTTTGACTTTGACTTTGATGTAATTAAATTGATATTGCTAATTTACTGTTTAATATTTATATGTAAAGAAGTTTCAAGCATTTGTGAGCTGTCATTGGAGCTCTGATAATTTTTACTTGGAAAGCAACGTTGATGAAGGTAAGTAACTTCTATATATCCGTACGTAGGTACATAGTTTTTTTGAAAATATAGGTAATGTGCTCTTGGTGTTTAAGGAAATAGATTTACAGCTTGAGGTATTTAGGAGCTTGGGTTATTATTTTTTTTTTTTTTTTTTTTTTTATATTATGAGTGACAAACAAGCAGGCGGCCCGTCTGATGGTAAACGGTAACCGCCGCCTATGGACATCTGCAACACTAGCTGCGCTGCCGATGCGTTGCCTGCCCAGAAAGGAATTTGTAGATGCCCCTTTTGAACTGGTCCATGTCGTAGCTTCGCGGAAAGACCTCCGGAGGAAGGTCGTTCCACATCCCACAAGTACGCGGTAGAAATGAGCGAGAAAAGCGAACAGTGTGTGATTTCCATACTTGCTGGATGTGGGGGTGGGTCTTTTGACGGTGTCGAGATGTGCGGTAGTAAAATTTCGACGCAGGAATAAGGTCAAAAAGCTCGTCGGAACATTCCCCGAAAAACAAGCGGTAAAAAATACAAAGGGAACCTACATCTCTACGGAGACTGAGAGGATCCAGCTTGTCAGAGAGCTTGGGATTGTCGACAATTCTGGCGGCTCGTCGCTGTAGGGAGTCGAGAGGCTGAAGTTGGTATTTCGGTGCGCCATTCCAAAGGTGGGAGCAGTACTCTACGTGGGGCCGCACTTGTGCTTTGTAGAGTAAAAGCCGCTGACTAGATGTAAAGTACCGCTTCGCCTTGTTAAGCACACCGAGCTTCATTGAAGCGAGTTTCGCCTTAGCCTGCAGATGACCCCTATACTGAACCTCGCCAGAAACGCTAACACCAAGGATCTCCAAGCTCTTAGAGATGTTCAGGGGAATGTCCCGAAATTGCGGAGCGACGTCAAAAGGAGCTTTTTTCGCTGTGAACGCGCAAACTTGTGTCTTAGAGGGATTGAATTTCACGAGGTTAAGATTTCCCCACGCAGAGATTTTGCCAAGAGAATGTTCAATCTCGGACACAAGTTTGTTCCTGCTTTCCAACACCTCAGAGTGCGGAGCACTAACACGTCCAGAGTACTGTGCGCTGACCGTACTATCATCTGCATAGCAATGAATGTCACCGATTCGCAACATGTCATTGATATGCAGGATGAATAGCGTAGGCGACAACACAGAACCCTGGGGGACTCCAGCGTTGATGGGCATGGCATCGGAACAAGATCCGTCTACAACGACTTTAATAGTACGCCCGGTGAGGAAGCTGGATATCCATGTGCAAAGCCCCGTAGATATGCCATATGACGGTAGTTTCGAAAGAAGTGCCCTGTGCCACACCCGATCGAAGGCCTTGGAAATGTCTAAGCTTACCGCCAGCGCTTCTCCTCTACTCTCAACAGCTTCGGCCCATCGATGCGTAAGATAAGCAAGAAGATCACCGGCTGATCGGCCATGACGAAATCCATATTGACGATCGCTGATCAGCCGGTGTTCCTCCAGGTATCCAAGAAGCTGGGAGTTCACAACTCGTTCCATAACTTTGGAGAGCAGAGAAGTGATTGCAATGGGGCGGTAGTTAGAAGGGTCCGTCCGATCGCCTTTCTTAGGGATCGGGTGGACAAGAGCTACTTTCCACGATGATGGCACACAGCCCGAAGTGTAGGAGAACAGAAACAGGCGCGTTAAAACCGGGGACAACTCTGGTGCGCACTTTTTTAGAACAACAGCCGGGATGCCGTCCGGCCCACTCGACTTTCGCACATCAAGAGATGCGAGTTCCTTCCGTACTGCTCTCTGAAAGATGCGTACCTCTGGCATGGAACTCTCGCACTGTGGTATAACAGGCGGTGCTGCATCCCCATCGTCAAGAGTCGAGTTTGAGGCAAAGAGAATGCCAAGGAGATCTGCTTTCTCTTTTGCGCTATGGGCCAAACTGTCATCAGGCTTACGAAGTGCTGGAAGTGATGATTGGCAGAAGTTCCCTTCAGCAGCTTTGGCAAGCGACCAGAACGCCTTACTGCCTGAAGGAAAGCTCATCAACTTTTCACCAATCCTGCTCACATGAAGCTTTTTGGCTTCGGCTACTTCCCTCTTGCAAGACCTTGAAGCAGCGTTAAGCTTCTTTTTTAAAGCGGGACACTTAGGATCCTGCGATACAAGCGCCGTAGCCCAAGCCTTATAAGCGTCAAGCTTAAGCTTTGAAGCTACTGCACAGGGCCTACTGAACCAGGGGCGACTTCTACCGCCGACGCGCACTGCAGAGTTTGGAATGTAACATTCCATGCCCTGCAGCACAACGTCCGCGACGGAGTCGGCGCAAGTATCGAGATCGCAGGTCGAGAAGCAGAGCTGCTTCCAGGGATAAGAAGAGTAAAACTCTCGTAACCCATCCCAATCGGCTGACCCATAGTGCCATACGGTGCGTTTCCCAGGTGGATGGGGGCGGACGCGGCTTAGGGTTGGCACCTCGGAGCGTACCAGGCAATGGTCGGACCCACCTAAAGGTGCCTCGACGGAGACCTGATATCCGTCCGGATTGGAAGTCAGTAGAAGGTCCAGCAATGAGGGAGTGTGGCTGTCAATGTCGGGAACTCTGGTCGGCCCTGACACCATTTGAGAGAGTCCATAAGCCGTAGCAAGGTCATAAGCAACACGCCCCGCATGGTCAGTTTTTAACGATCCCAACCACTCGGAGTGGTGGCTATTGAAGTCGCCAAGAATGACCAATTCTGCAGAAACGTATTGCTCAAGAACCTTATCAGCCCCTGAAGCCACATAATCGAACAGGCGAGTAGTCTCCTGGTCTCCGCTATGAGACCTGTATAGACATGCGTAGATCCGCGTTTGACCACCATAGTCTACGCGAGTCCAAAGTAGCGACAGGTCCTTATCCTCCAGGCCTTTGAGACGGCGGCAACAAATATCTTCTCGCACGTACAAACATACCCCAGCACGAGGCAAGAATTTGTGCTCAAGCGTGTACCCAGGGTACGAGAGGTAGGATGCGTCCGCGGGTGAAAGTATTTGTGTCTCCGTCAAAAAGAGCAGGGCAGGCTTTGCCGTTTCAAGATGGAGATGGACGGCATTGAGATTGGCATGCAATCCTCTAATGTTGCAGTAGTCCACACGTAGTGTGGAATGGGAAGCCGCTGAACAACGTTTGCTCTTATTTGACTTGGCCATGGTGTGGATAAAGTTAGAGGGACATTGTCGCGTACACCGCTTCAATCCGAAAGACAAAATGAAGGCAACTAGAAACCGACTAGAGGGACGGAACGAGTGACTGATTGGCACGGGAGACGGAAGGGCCCCCGGACCCCCCTGCGGGTGCCTGCCGGGTTCCACTCCGGTCTCCTACTCCGGCACGACAGCCACCACGCAGGATTATGCGCGAGCTGGCGGGACAGCCTCCCGTGGCGGAGTTTAAAAAGTGATCCACGGGTTCGGGTCCCCTACTGACTTGCGGGCGGCCAGCGGACAACCGTTTCACCGGGTCTCCCTGGCCCCCGTGCCAACCCTTCACGTTCATCACGTCTACTGGGTCCTTCTGATGCAAACAACGGTCTCGGGATGGTTAGCGGTGTAGGCCACAAGGGGCGAAGTAGGGGGGCTGGTTCACCTACAATAGTACTGGAACACGACTACGTTATGAACGAAGACATTTGGCAGCACACTTTAGTAGGCGGGTGGTAACAGTCCAGGCGGACCTCAATGAAGTCCTACCACCACGGAGATTTAAGTGGAGTTGCAGCCCTCGAAAGGACTGGCAGGGGATGCGACGCGCACGCCTCCACGCTTATCCCCCTAATTAATACAAGATAGCAGTTCATCAGAACTCGCTGCTGCCAACCTTCAGGTATTTTACCTTTTACTACACCCACAGGTAGCAATGGGGGAGTGACATTCTAGCCCGGCACCTCACGGGTCTGTGTAGCAAATAATGAATACAAAAAATTTAACTATTATTAAATTAGCTCAGTCACCTAAATAGTGTAAGTTAATTATACTATAACCGGACAACTCCACTTCAAATATTAGTGTTTCCTAGTGGTCAGAGATAAATAATTAGTTTAGGCTGTTTGGTAATTAGACCAACGGCAATATTATTCTCATTACTCGGATTGATTTGACATTTGATGTGACATCAGTAAAATATATTATCACAATATAAATAATTCTGCCTATGGCTTACTAACACTATTATAAGTTCATCTTAGCTGGTCTGCGATGAATGAGATATTTGATGATGATGATGAGTATACTTGATTGAAGTAGCTGGTATAAAAATATACCTTTATTCAGTTCTCCATTGGTCATTCTCCATATATTATATTAGCACCAATTTGTCTATTAACTAATTTATAAAGGGCGCCGCTCGAGAAATTGGAAAAATATTCGTCGCGCTTGTCCATTACTTCTTCAATGACACTATCTAATATCAATTTATTTTAAAATAACCTTCCTAGAACCTAGTTTTTAAATATTTGTAGTGATTGCTCCTAAATAGGGGAATATATTGGTATAATTGTCACAAACTTTGTGTTCTATAACAATGTTTCGAACGGAATTGGATTCCTATTAAGTATCAATATATGATACATAATTATTTATGCCTACCTTAGCGTAGGATAAAGTTTAGAAGAAGAATGCGACTCCACTTCGTTGGTTTGTAAATACTTGGTTTTTGTTGAGTTTTAAGCATCGATATATTTCAAAAGGCACCGACTTTGGAAAGGGAAGTTAAATACTTTGCCAATAGTTTAGCTTGCCTCCTTCATTTCTCCAAACTTGTAAACTCTCATTTTCACCGGAATCCAGAGTTTAGTTAAAGTGTAAACTTTGCGGATGGTTCATCGAGTTCGGTAAATATCTAACTTTAAAGAGTTCGAAATGAAAGTCGATTTTATTATGTGGTAACCCACATAATAATAAAAGAGGTTGACGACAGCGACTAAATGATAAAGTCAATTTAGTAGGACGCATACCTGTTTATATTAAGTTTAGTTTTTAAATCTATGTACAAGGCGAGGCATATTTTTATAAACCAGGCCATTATGTTCGCGTCTTATCGTTTTATTTTGGGTCTAATATCTTTGAAGTTTAAACTTATTTAAAGATTCTGTTGCTAGATCATACTTAACAAAATTATTGTACGGCTGGACCATAAAGGATATTTATCCGCATTTTTTAAGCTACATATAAAGGAGCAAAACCATGTGAACGTTTTGCATTGCAAATATAGCTTCTACCTATTTTTATATACCTACACTAGCTTGTAGCACTAACCTTTAAGAGATACTCGCTACGGTTTTTATCGACATCAATCACTTAAAAGATAGCATTTAAATTTTTAATGCTTTCTGGTTTACTCACCAGGTGGTGCTTGCTTACCCACCATGGTCCACTTTATAAGTTTTCTAGTCGTTCTTGTTCGGTATCATTAGCATTTTCGTTACTTATCGTCGCCCTAGTACTTGAATGGCTAACAGACCATTTTTTACCAAAATGAATTTTTTATTCCCATTCATAGACAAGTTGATTACGCGTTGTTCAATATATATTATTTGGTTTTATTTCTAATATAACGTTCAGAACTAGCGAAAATAAAATATCCTATCTCCGATTCTCAAATTGTGTTGAGTGCTTGTTTGCCCGAACGCCATATTTTGCTCAACCGAACGCATCCAAACATTAATTTTCGTTCTTGTATGCCCAACCACCATCAACCGACCAATCACAACTGTTCATCTGAATGGGACGCGGCGCCATCTTATTTGTTATGATTTGAGTCTAGCAGCGATATTGTATAAATATAATATTATTTATAGTTAAAATGATAAAAATATTTTTAATAAACTGCTCTGATTTGACAAAATTTACTATAAAAGAAAGTTACATGCACAGTGCATTGGATTTAGAAAGTTACATGTACATTTCGTTGAAATTATATAGTTTTAGTGTCTGAATTAGGAGTGCACTGTTCATACAGGCTGATTTTATTTGTTGAAACAATATTTTTTATTCTCCATCGGTGATGTGAAATCTATATTTAAAAAAAATTATAAATATTTCTTCAAATAAAATATAATATATTAAATCGCAAATTTTAATATTCTTTTAGTTATCATATAATATACATTAATATATATATAGGGTTATTGAAAAATGCTAAAAACCTCTTAGAGTTGACTTTCGTTCGAAATCTGTATCAGCTGGATTGTTCACTGCTGAACACAGGGGGGCGGGGGTTGCCATAATCCCCACGCTTGGCAGGCATCTTGCGGATCGCAGTGTGCGGTATAATGAATGATGGTCCACTCCTGAACATTGCCTCCCCTATTATTGAGGTTTCTCATAATCCCCACGCTTGGCAGGCGTCTTGGGGTTCACAGTGGCGATATATTGAACGAATACTGTTTAAGCCGGATTGTGCACTGCTGAAAACTGCCTCCTTTATTATGGGGGTTTCTCATAATCCCCACTTTTGGCAGGCGTCTTGGTGATCGAAGTGTGCGATATAATGAATGATGGTCCACTCCTGAATATTGCCTTCCCTATTATTGAGATTTCTCATAATCCCCACGCTTGGCAGGCATCTTGGGGATCGCAGTGTGCGCTATTATTAAGAAATACTGTATCAGCTGGATTGTCTACTGCTGAGCACGGTTTTTCCTATAAAGGGGGGTTTTGCTACAATCCCCACGCTTGGCAGGCATCTTGGGGATCGCAGTGTGTGATATAATGAACGAAAACTGTATAAGCTGGATTGTGCACTACTGAAAACATCCTCCCTTATTATTGGGGTTTGTCATAATCCCCACGCTTGGTAGGCACCTTGGGGATCGCAGTGCGATATAATGAACGAATACTGTATAAGCCGGATTGTCCACTGCAGTAAACAGCTTCACCTAATATGGGGGTTTGTCACAATTCCCACGCACGGCAGGCGTTTTGGGGGTCGCAGTATGCGTTATAATGAACGAATACTGTATCGGCTGCATTGTCCACTGCTGATCAGAGCCTTTTCCATTAAGGGGGGTTGCTTTAATCCCCACGCTTAGCATGTGGTCTTGAGTATCGCAGTGTGCCCATTTTCTGGTTATTTGCTGCCCCTGCCCCGGCACGGGCACTTATTATAATGAAGGAAAACTGAACATGCTGTATATTAAAAATGATGGTTGTTCAGACAAACAAGCACGTAACTGACACTCAATATGAGTGCCCTAAATTCTGATCATTGTGCCTTATATCCATCTACGCAATTAAGTTTTGAGGTATTTTGTCCAACATCCACCTATAAATTGAAAATATGCAGTACTTGGCTAATATTTTAATGATATATGTATATTTCCAAAAAGAGTCTATCTATACCAATCATATTTAAGCATTATTTGTAATAAAATTTCCCTGAATCGATAGCTAACTAAAATTAATGTCTCCTGTAAAATTTGCTTTCTGGTCGTTTGGCTATTCAAGCACTAAGGCGGCGTTATATTACGCCTACTCACATAGATACACAAGACAAAGCATAAATAAAAACGAAGCATGTACTGACTAGTGTGCAACGAGCTCGCATGCAACGAACTGATGGCTATTTTATATTATCAATGTAAAGCCAGAACACCACTTTAAACCGTGTACGTGACTTCATCCATTCCGCTTGGACCAACCAGGCACTCAGTATATTCATTATTCTTTGGTGAAGTGTATATTCACGGTTCAGATGTCAAAAGGGAGCGATCGTCGACACGTGAACTAATGATAAACAAAAAAGTTGTCCGGTAGTTTTAACACTTTGAACACAGGTAACTGAAACGTGGAACCTTTTTCAACAAAATACCTTAGCATCTGTATAGTTCCAGCTGAAAGATGTAAGGGCTATTTCATATCCTTCTGTTGGTTGTCGTCACACGAGGTGAAAATGCGTGTAAACAGCCGCAGTTACTGTTTATAACTACGAGTGGTATGCTGCAGTATTAAAGTCTCAGTAAAAAGTTTCCTAGCAATATCTAAGACCTTATTACCTGGTTATACTACCACTTTTACAATTACGTCCTTGTTTTGTATGTTGATAGCAAAAGCTTATTTTAAACAGACTGCACCCTGCGATTGGACTGCGAATACAGATATAAAAAGTGCATGAAAAGCACCTACTATCACTTATATAACATAAGTGTAATGTGTTCTTGTTTTGTCCTTTATGTTTTTTTTCTGATAAGTAAGCCTTTGACCACAATCTCACCAGATGGTAAGTGATGATGTGGTCGAAGGTGTTAACAGGCTTAACGTAGAATTACTGGTTGTTAGATAAGATAAGTGCCACATTGTTGCGCGTAGATAAAATAATCGGTGTTATAAACAGATACAGATCGAAAAACTGACATAAAATGACTTCAAAAATGAAATTTAAACTAACGACTTGCGAATAATTAGTACGGTTCATACACATATACTTAATGGTCTATTGAGTTCTAAAAGTAGATTTTTGGGATATAATCACGTCAATATACGTGAATGGCGTTGAAGGACTTTGGGATATATCAACATAATATTATGTCATATTTTCAAATGTCCTTCCTGAAAGTTTATGGGCTAAGATACCTTTAGGAACGTTTATCTAGGCATACAATCATCACATGGTCTCACTGCGTACTAAATATTGTGCTATTATGACTTGAAACAACGCGCGTGTGGGCTACTCTAAAGCTCAAATATCCACGCACACACTAAAATGAATATTTGTGAAATATTAAGCTAACTAGCAAACTTATGACAATAGGTAGCTAGGTTGCTTACTCAGCACGCCGTGGATATTGCGCCGTAATCCACGTGTGACCCAAACCACGAATGCATCCGCAAACCGCGTGGAACGTGATTACTGAAATTTGGATTTAACGGGATTATTATTACTGTAGACTTGAAAACGTAATTACTGTTGTTGATAAAGTTTTTTCAGCTAAAGTAAGATAAGACAGATTTTTCAATGTTTAATTTTTATAGTATTGAATGTTCATAGTCTGAAAATATTTACTGAACCAAAATATTTTTACGTAAACGATATAATAATTAGTGAATCCAATATGGAAAAAAAATGTAAATAATAATAAACAACCACCTATTGAATGTCTCACAGCTGGTTATATACCAATGTATTCATTACTAGTGGTTCGCTCCGGATTTTAAAAAAAAACTAAATTTTTTTTTAATTATTTAGTTTTCTTGCAAGGCTTTAAGTGATTTTATTTATTAATTTTCGAGACAATTTTAATTTTATGTCAAAATAACGCTTGCTTTCAGATTTTCTTTTCATAAAATGGGAATTTATATAAGACTTACTTATTAGCCATACACACTGAGAAAAAATGAAATGTAGCGAAGTCTTTTCACAATGTATGTGTAGTTTTATCTAAAATACGTAATCTACAGCCGTAAAAATGTTGGATAATACAAAATAATGTTGAAGCGTATCAACACGTCACTAAGTTACAACATGTTTTATACTGATCTTGCCGTTAAATACGTACCCGTCTGTCTGGTCCGTCAACAAGACTCAACATACGTAACCGATATAGGCAGATACATGCTAGGAAGTAGTCCATGGATATGACGTCACAGATAGAACATTACATTATGCTGTCGCATCTTTATAAATGTACTCCAACATTAACAGGATGACACAAACGTATTGACTAAAAAAAATAATGTTTCAAGTAGTTTGCGTCGTGACTATAAGTAGATCGTCTATTTATTGTAAGTATTTTGGAAACAGACTCCTACTGTGAGTAGGCAACAACAAGGTATAAGTAGACAATCTCCTATATGTACATAGCTTGATGCATGATGTAGGTACGTAGAAAACATTATTAGTTACATTTAAGTAGGCTGCGCTAAGACTCCTTACTATACGTAGGCCGATGCACGATATAAGTAAGCAAATTATGCAACCTCCTTCCAGTACGTAGGCTGATACATGATTTACTTAAGAAAGATCTTTACCATAAGTGAGCAGCTTCAAGGTTGACGTAGAAAAATATTTACCGCACGTGAATTTATGCGCAATAAATTCAGGTAAAATTCATTTAAGTAACCTACTTACTGCGTGTAGGCCTATGCGTGATGAACTTAGGGAACATCATTATACGTTTTAAGACATATTGCATTTGTACATTATTACAATGTTACGGGCGCAATAATATACTGTTCCGTCGACATTTTAAAGATTGTTTTCCGACAGAAGATCAGTGTTGCCAGATGCCGAATAAAAAAATACGAAAGCAATGTTTCATAAACGCTGATATTTGACCATTGCTTATTTCAATATTTCTTCATTTACAATCAATTTTGCGCTCGTACTCATGTTCGTATAAAATACAAACAAATCAATTGTTATACGCGTGCAAATAAATAAAAACTAGTTACTCTGCACTGAAACCCCATATTTAGATTTGGTACTTCTTTAGTTATGCCTATTATGTGCATTTGTACTTTTAGATTGTGCCTCATTTTTTACACCAAATACGACATATATATAGCGTTGCTTGTATCGGTATCGTTACGTGGTGTTTTCGTCATAATAGTTCAATAAGCACAGAAATAATAAAAAGTAATACATTGATGAGATGATTTATAGTATACTATTGACTATATAGAATAAAAATTGGATATAAGGTTTTTTTCTGTTATTTTTTAAAATATGTTTGGTACCTTTCCTTACCATTAAAATATGTTATATACCTACTGCATGCCGCAGTATCATTTGCGTAGGCAATAATGAAAATTGATGATGGTCATGATGATTATGATAATAAGAAGTTTGCGTTGTGTTTATCTAAGACCTAAACTATCTATATTTCTATTTATATTTCAGTTTCATCCAAAGTGGTCCAGCAATTTCAGCGTATATATATATACAAATATAACAAATATACATTCTCGTCCTTACTTACAGACCTTAGTATTTCTAATGAATCGATTCAGGCGTTACTTTGCGGAAATCCATATTTAATAATAACAAATATTTTGAAAATATTAAAAAAAACATTAAATTAATATTTTAACAAAACACTTAAAAACTTTATTACACTAGTTATATTTATTAAAATATAACTAGTGACGATTCCGCCTAATTTTCCTGTTAAGCCGACGTGACGTCACAAACACGTGAGTCGAGAAGGTGCGATCGTGCACTCGTATAGTCAAGACCTCCTGAGGATTGCTTCGTGTAGAAGCGACACGCGTCAAACGGTTTGACTGCGTGTTGTTTGTGACGTCACGTCAGCTTAGCAAGAAAATTAGGCGGAATCCTCATTGGATATATTTTTAAGTATTTTATTAAAATTTTAGCATTTCTAATGTTACTGTTTTTGACCAGGAAAAATCACATATAAACATATATTTTTAAAAATTACATATATATATTTATCTATAACAGAATTTAGCCACATTTTCACCTGATGATTTTGGTATTTCCTAATCTAGCCATACGAATTGTAAAACAGAGCTTTTGAGGGTGTAAGGAAGTGTTCAGTTTTTTTTTTATAAATATTTAATCTAATACTACTAAACATGGATTGTTTTGTCTACATGGATGAAACCGCGTTGAGCAATTGTTATTATAATAGTTTTTGAAAAGTCTAAACAATGCATCAATGATATCAAAGTTAATATCTAATTTTATTAATATTTAAATATTTTTTATTACGAGTATTCACTCGGCTGATTTTGATTTACACGCTGGCAATACTGGCTGGAGCGTAATGCAACAGCTATAATGTTAGTTTTCTGCGATACCGTGGCAATCGCGTCACGCGCGCATGTAAATGTTTTCAACAGTGATTGTTTATAAAAAAACTTTTATTACAAAGTTTCCAAATTCAATTTATCACCAATCAAATTTGAATAAACGAAGAAAGGGGTTTAGTCGCCCCAAAGTGGGCCTGTGTGTATAAAGAAAGGCCAAAGACACAGCCTGGCTATCCGGCAACCAGTGAATTCAAATGCTAAACGGCAACATTCACAGGTAAGCGACTTTGTTGTTTTTTTCTCGATGTATTTATTGAAAGAGTACTTACTACCTCGTGCAAGTTAAACTTTCGAAGGTTCAGCGATGTTAAATAGGTGCATCAAGCATCTGTAGATACCTGTAAAGTCTTTAATAAATGATTTAGTCAAACGTTGAACAAATGCCTCCCTCTATTAAGAAAGGGGGCCATAATTGCCATAATTTTATTTCATTTAATTTGCCACTATGTCCATGCTTGGCACGCAACTTTGGGAGCTCGTTTGTAAGATGACAGTTCTTTGGAAAAGGCAGCTGCCCAATTTGTGATATTTTCCCTTTTGTCGCCACTTGCAACTCCCACAGAAAGATATGGATGGTGCAATTTTATCCGGGCATCCCAAGGCCGGTTAAACATAAAACAAATGTATTTATGTAAATGCAGTCTACATAATTGTTACAGATGCTACTTTATTAGAAGACAATATGACTTGGCTAAAAATAATATTGATACCTGACACTGAGAAAAATCCTCGAGAAAGACTGCTGATACTGGTGTTAAAGAAATTTTATGAGAATAAAGAACACATCCGACTACCTAAGACAATCCAACTCTCCGATAACCCCAAGGTATATTTCGGCAAACCTACATGATATTTTACTTTCATACTTCATATTTATGTTTCATTTTACTTTCATAGTGGAATTATTCGAATGATCTTAATGTTATTGATTGCAGATTTTACAAGATCTCAACCATATATATCCAAAAAATAATGAGGGACTTTTCTTATAACTCCAGGGACTAGTGCTAGTGGTAAGTACTTTAAATACCCTTAGAACATACCCGACGACTACAAATAACGCTACAAGTGCAGCACAATTAACTATTGTGGTGAACTTATAGCGAGCGTAGCCTGACATTTATAAGCTATTGTTTCCTAACTTCTTGGTAATACTTTTTAGGGAGTGCCATTTTTATCTAACAAATTTCATACAATATTTATTTATTCCAGATGGTGAATCTGAAACTGTAACTGTGCGCCTCACTGCTTTGATCCTCGCATACATTGTTCCGCATCCGTACATTCCGCATAGAAAAATAAAATGTATATGGAGACCATGTCGAAGATAATTTTTTCAAACTCCGTGAAATGTTGTACGCATGTCTTTTAAACCTGATATCTGAGGTTTGACAGTTTTTCACCACGTCCTTAATAATGTCATGTACCACCTTAGGCTAACTACGCTCACCTGTCTTTCAACTTAAATTGATTATTGGTAATGGACCTAAATATTTATTTTTATTTCAGAGCAATTTTGTATATTGTTTTCAATAAATAGATCACAAGTTTATGATAATAAATTTTATGAACTATATGTATTTAATTATTTAATATGCTTATTTACTGTCTTATTACAGGTGCAGCCTGCATATAGAATAATTACTTAAATCGTGCATCAGCCTTTGTACAGCTAGGTTGTATACGTAAACCTTAGTGCAGTTTACTAATGGTTTGGATCTTTTCTTCGTATATAATGCATCAATCTATGTAGAGTAGGGTGCACAGATTGTAATCCAATGCGCATAAATAAACCAGGAGCAACCTTCATATAGTAAAGAGATTTACCTTTGTATACTACAAATGGTGCTCTTAATAACATCTTAAGTGTAATAATGGTCCAGGTTTATGTACATATGCAATATCCATACTCTACATAGCCGAATGCATAATAAATATATAAAAAATCCTTACTATTAGTAGGTTGTGCCAAAATTGACGTAGGCAACCTCCTTACTATATCAGCCGATGCATGATACATATGAGGATCATCCTTACCGTAAATGGGCTGCACCACGATTGACGTACGCAACCTCTTTACTGTACGTAGGACCATGCATGATAAATATAAGGAACATCCTTACAATAAGTAGGCTGCATCAAGATTAACGTACGCAATCTCCTTACTGTATGTAGGCCACTACATGACAAACGTATGGAAAATACTCACCATAAGTAGGCTGATACATGAGATACGTAGGGATCATCTTTACTATAAGTAGGCTGCATCAAATTTGACTTACGGTACCTCCTTACTGTACATGGGCCGATACATGACTAACGCGGGGAACATCTTTGCCATAAGTAGGCTGGAACAATATTGACGTAGGCCACCACCTTACTGTACGTAGTCCAATACATGGTAAACGTAGGGAACATCTTTACCATAAATAGGCTGTACCAAAGCTGATGTAGGCAACCGCCTTACAGTACGTAAGCTGACGCATGTTAAACGCCAGAATCACCTTTAACATAAATAGGCTGTAGCAAGTTTGACGTAGACTACCTCCTTATACTAAACATAATAAACGTAGGAAACATACTTATCGTAAGTAGGCTGCACGGTAAGTAACATCCTTACTTTGTCAAGATGTTACATACTTATTTGCATGACAGTACATCAATGAATGAATGAATGAACGAATGATTTTCATACATTATTGTAATGTACAAAGCTCGTTACAGCAAGGCCATTATACGTCATGTTGTCTCATCTTTATGTACGCTAGTCACGTTTTAAACAAGAAATACGTATGTTGAGGCTAAAATTACGTATGTCAAAACATGATTTTTTTCTCAGTGCAGATTTTGTGGCAAGCAAAGGAATAATGAAAACTTTTTGGTGCCTCTAAAATAAAATTATTTATGAACAAAATCACATAAAATAGAGTTTTCACCATTATTACTTCCAGGCTCAGATCACACGGAAGTGGCAGCGGTCGTTTTACTGTCAAACCATTTTCGATTTTGCCGATATCAATATAAAACAGAGTATCGCTTGAAAATCTTGCACAAGACACACGGCCGCTCGGGGCGCCGTGCTTCAGAATTTTTTTCATCTTACATTAAAGTGATAAACTTCAAGCGCTCGTAAAGTAGCTTGCTCACTCGTTCTCAACCGATCAGTTAAGCAACATCTGCTGTGGTCATGACTTGGATGGGTTGCCGCTAGGTAATACTACTGAGCGCAAAGTCCAGGATGTTTTTTAGGATGGGAGTCGTTAAAGCGTGTTGGTAGAGCATTTTCCCAATACCCGCCTGGCTGGCTACCACTTTGAATAGAAAAAATTCCAACAAGTACCTAATGGCAGTCGTTCTTGAGGGCTAGTAATTCTAGGTTAGCCTGAACAACATCTTAGACCACATCATCACTTATCATCAGATGAGATGATGGTCAATGGTTTCAAGCTATAAATAAAAAACATTTAGGTAAATTATGTATACGTGTTTTTTGCAAAATGTTTTTGATATGATCTTGTGTTGCTAAATTTAAAACGTAGTTACTCTATTGCACATGGGAGGGCTCCCATGTGGAGTGGGTTGGAAGCTGATGCTACGTCGGTGAGCATGGACACTAAGAGTGAAAGATTTTTTTTCCTCTTGCACCGTGAAACCGTTACTCCTCAATTCTCCGCAAAAAATACAGAAATTCTTAAAAAAAAGTAGAGCTAGTCACGAGCTCTACTCTCACACAGCGATACACTTCTAGAAAGCATTTTTATCACGTTTAGTAAGTGGTTTAAGAAAAAAAAATAAAGATACAATTATATTAAACCTCCTATTTCCAAAAATACACATGAACTGAATGTATATCAGCAAATATTTTAAAATATTTAGTAAAAACATAAGTTTATGATTATATTAAATTTAAACAAAGAATTTTACAATTTAGAATTTAACACTGAATATAAACACTGAAATCGAGTTATATGTTTTAAAGTAATCTTATTAAAATGTTTTCATTCCCACTAACTATTTTTAAAAACACGATGTTTACGATCAGATAACTTTGTGATTCTAATGCATTATTGTCACAAAATTGAATATATTTCTCCGTCTACCAAAGCACAGACTAGGTTTGTTTGAGTTTTTATACAAATAAAAGCGGTTCGCAGGTCACGGGATAAAATAAACAGCGTGCGTCATAGAATACACAGAAGTTTATTATGCTAGAAAAAACTTCTGCATGAAGGAATTACACTTTCTGCTGAGTTCTTCGTAGTTCTCTTATTACCCGACTGCAAAGGAAGGACATTTCACAATGCATATATATGATTGTACATTTCTTAATTACTTCGTAGTTAGGACGAATTTTGACATTTGTGGTATCGTTTTATACTCGTACGTCTTAAATTAAATATCGTTTATAATATTTTTCTCCAAAAGACTGCAGATTATTGTCGTGAAATAGTAATACGTTTCTATATAAAATACCAAACCTATCGAGTAGGGAACAAAGATAAAGGAAATCAAAATGGGGTTCAAAGAGTATAAGAATACACTATGATATATCTAAATATTTTTGTAATTGAAATGTAAGTCGTACTCCTAGAGTAGCTACCTTTTTTTTTTCGCAGAGAATTCCTTTACTACCAGCGCTGGGTAGACCAGGGTGGTTGTGACTCACTACAGAAGGGCAGCATACCCACTAAAACTCTGCGGTTTTTTTTCACTGTGCATTGCAAAGGGATTGCGAGATCGCTCGACGCGCATTTGTGACCCCTCAGCGCGTTGCTCGTTAAGGCCCGTCTCGGGTATTACACTCCCTTATCGCTGACGTTCTGGAGGACTCAAAACGCTATTTGACTCGGGGCTTGTTCGATCTACTGAAGGATCCCCCGATCCTTCTTTCGAGAGCCTTCATCATGTCGGCATGCGACGAGCTTACGCCAGTCGCCTGCGACCTATTCTCCTACGGCGAATAGGAAGCGAGAGGATGTCATTTTTCTTGTTGCGTTCCGCGTTTTATTTTTGCCTTACCACAGTCTCTACAAAGCAGGCTGCGGCGTCAAATCCTTGTTCGCTATCGGCCATGGCATGCATACACACACAGCTGGCAGCGAGAATCTAGACAAAACCTAGAGTTGCTAACTGCCCCAATTTTTTGTCAACCTGACGGGATGCAATGTCAAAATTAAATCCGGCATCACCGAAAAATCATTTTTATGAGTTGCCATGTTTGGTACAGCGGATCGTTATGTTGCTAACGGTAATAGCATAGTGCTGATATTAGCTTGATTAATAAGTGAATCGCTACTATTAACCTGTGAATATATATTATTCGTTGGTTAAACATAATGTGTACTACGTAGACATGATTTTTGACGAATTTTTTGCCCTCATTTCATTAAAATGTTGATAAAACCCTTTTAGCAACAATCTAATAGCTTAAACAATTACATGTCTGCTTACCAACCTCGATACATTTTCAAATTCAATGACTGCGGAAGGATTTACTTAAGTCAAAAAATATTTAATCATATCTCGACTTTAGTAAAGTTGATCAAAATGCTATTTACGTTAGAAATGATTTCGAATGGAAATGATGACTTCCAGTGGGACTTGAACCTGCAACCCCAGAATACCGTCCTGGTTCATATCCAATTATGCTATGGAAGCGGGTTCCGTACAGTTGAATTTCCTCCACCCGTTTGAATGCACATATTTTTGACGTTAGCGAAATCTACCCGAATAGCAGAATACTGTTTACCTAGGCTGATAGGTCAACACTGAACACCAAATCGAAGATTTCATTTTTTTATTTTGACTAGTATAATTAAAAAAAAAAAAAACAAAAAATTTTACCGACTTCAACACTCAAAACTGTGAAGTAACTTGTTGAAGTCGGTAACATGATAGTTTAAAAGTAACCATTGTGACAATATTGTGAACATGGTGTCGAAGAAACAAAATATATAAAGAAGAATTGACAGCTCCTATTTTTTTTTAAATTGGTTAAAAAGTGCATCGACGCATTCTAAACGATAAAAGAGAACGGTATTCTGGGGTTGCGGATTCATGTCCCGCTGGAACTCAAAATTTTCCATCTGAAATAATTTATATGTTTTAACCGACCTCAACAAAGGAGGAGGTTCTCAATTCGTCTGTATTTTTTATGTTTGTTTTCTCAGAATTTTTGACTGGGTAAACCGATTTTGATAATTCATTTTTATTTGAAAGCTGATGCTTGTCGTTTGGTCCCATTTGAATTTATTCAAAATCGGTCAAGGTGTTTTTGAGTGGATGATATAGTTATTGCCAATGAATCACTGTACCCTTATCAACTGTACCCTACTGGCAGTTATGGTACACACAACATTTTTCATCAAATAGTATGCTAATAGCTAGAGGAATAGCAGATATACCTATAAGTTTTGAAGCAATGATGGCTCAGTGGCATTGGCTATGGACTGCAGCGCAGCAGGTCCATGGTTCGAATCCCGCCGCAGGCTTGAGCTTCACCGCATGGTGGAAGGGCATTTTGCGAATGCTCGCCTGGCTATCGACCACCCTCAAGTAAAAAATCTGTCGCCAAGCACCTAACGGTGTGTTCCGGCAGCAGTCCTTGATAGCCAGTGAAATTACAGGCACATCAGACTTAACTACTATGTCTCAAGGTGACGGGCGCAATGCATATCGTGACTTGTGACCATCTGTTATAGGCAGAGGGCACCCACTTAATATCAGGTGGGCCTTGAGCTTGTCTCGTCCCAATAACATAAAAAAATAAAAATAAAGGTTATCAGTACCTTAAGAAAGGATGGCCCGTTCAGATTCCCATTTAGAAACCGGGAGAATACGAGCACGATCTGCGACACAAAGACTCGTATCTAAATAAGTTTAGAATAATCGTATTTATTATTATTATGTTTGAAATACACACTGCATTAAATATCTCAACAACTTCCATTGGACGCTAATTTACTAAAGCAAATTACCAAACTCTGAAATAAACAACATTATTTTACCTAAGCTGTAAGTTGCCTTTCAAGTGTAGAGATGCTGCCTCGGGGCAAAAGCTGCCATATCAATGCGGTTTCAACAAACTTTATGAAAATGTGCTCAATTCTGACAGTATTTTCACTATAATTTTAACTTGCACCTTCTTTTCACGCATTTCAATACCAAATTAAAAAGTTTTATATGCGAGCGCTATTTCTGTCTATTTTTTATATTTTATTTTGTTTGCATTTTTTATATAATTTTATGTATGAGTGTCTTAGCTCCATTAATAATATCTATTATTTATTACTTCAAGAATATATGTTTTATGGAGTATTGAATAATTTTGTTAGTTTAACTAAACAAAATCCAAGGTAGGTTACACTATGAGCACTATTTGTGTGATTTTAAATTTAGTGTACTAAACCCCGTCACTGTTAGTTTTATTGAACCTCTTCACCCAAGTGTTGCCTGGTAGAGACTGCTTTTTTGTGATAAGGGAGTAAGGGAGACTTTCATAGTATTTTATTTTTATCCTTTTTAACGTGTTCCTTATTATTTTCAGTAGTGTATCAGTTAAGAGTTATAATTAAATATTTTTGTTTAATTATTCTGATTTTTTTATAGATTTTAATTTTTAATCATTGTAATGATTATAATAACAAACTTACTAAACTTTGTTTCTAAGTTGAAGAAAACCAAATTAAAATTAAATGAATAGTTATATTAATATAAATATCTATAAAGTTTCAATTTACTTACTTAAAATTTGTTCACGTTATTTCTAAATTGAAGAAAACTAATTTGAAATTAAGCAAATAGTTATATAAATATAAATAATTATAAAGATTCAATTGGCGACAGATTTTCTAATGCCAGGCGGGCATTTGCAATGTCCCCTTCCACCATGCGGTGAAGCTCAAGCCCGCGGCGGGAGACAAACTATGGACCTGCTGCGCGGCAGTCCATAGCCAATGCCACTGAGCCATCACTGCTTCAAAGTGAGAGTGTACCTAAAATTGTGGCTCACAAATATATACCAAACTGTAATCGCAAATTAGAGCTCTAAAGATAATGCTCCATCTATCCCTAGATATATGTAAATAGTATACCCATACATAGATAAGTATAATTATATATTAGCGCCAGCTCAGGTAAAGAGCAATTACGGTCTTCCACCTAATTTCCTTCATGACTCGTATCTGTTTAACTCGATTCACACATAATATTACAAGCACAAAATGGTTTCGGTAATCTTTATTAGCGTCATTTACCAGAGCACGTAAAAATGAGTTAAGAAAGAGGCATACTTCTTAGGGAACAGTACCGTTTTTAATAGCAACGAATTATTTTTTCTTAGTTTTTTCTTTTTTCATGTATAATATACTAGCCTTTGACCACTATCTCACCTGATGGTAAGTGATGATGTGGTCGTAGGTGTTGTTCAGGCTAAATCGAAGGTGCTTTTCAACAGATTTTCTACTTGAGGGTGGTAGCTAGCCAGGCGGGCATTCGGAAAATGCCCGACCACCATGCTAAAACGACTGCCATCCTAAGACAAAAACCGGGACCGACGGCTTAACGTGCCCTCCGAAGCACGGAAACGCTCAGTAGTAATGTCATCAGCGGTCATCCATCCAACTCATGACCGAGGCGGACGTTGCTTAACTTTGCTGATCGGTTCAGAATGGCTTAGCAAACTTCGCTACGAGCGCTTTTAAATTTCTTTAAACAATAACTACTGCTTGTGTCTGTTTAATTAGATAATTATCAATAAGCGATTATTATCATAAAACTTTATCATATATCTGGTGGTAGGTCTCTTCAGAGAGAGTTGAGAGTTTGTCCATGTGTTTGTTGTGTTTGGTTCCAACGCGGTGTCAGATGCCACATAGCAGTAGTGTGCATACATTACAGAACCTTGGTGTGACAAGTTCAATTACTGGGTATACGAGACAAAAGTGGGGCGCTCTTAGCAAAGTTTGCTTAGCAGTATTTTACCAATCATCCAACGTCCAACGCAGTCAAGACTTGGATGCTTGCTCGCTAGAGACATCACAACTGAGCGCTTCCGTGCTTCGGAGGGCACGTCAAGTCGTCGGTACCAGTTGTTGTCTTAAAGTAGCAGCCGTTATAGCGTGGTGGTAGGGTATTTTTCGAATGCCCGTCTGGCTAGCTACCACCCTCGGATAGAAAATTTGTCGTTAAGAATCTAACGGTGTAATTAAACAACTTTAAACGGTTTAAGTCGCGTATATTTATCATTATTTTGTCCCGCATTTTAAACACTTTGCAGTAATCGTGGTCACGGGGTGACCCGATGACCGAAAGTTATTTAATTACTATGTGTAACAATCGCGAAAACCTAAGACCTAACGGTGTGTTCCAGCAGCTGTCCTTGAGAGTCAGTATTTCTAGGATGACCTGAACACACACATCATCACTTACCATCAGGTGAGATTATAGTCAAAACCTATCAAGCATAAAAAAAAAGTTGACTGATCAACTCAGTGCAAGCAGCTGAAAGAGGATGGTGACACTAATTTGAATTATACAGGTATAATTCAAATAAAATAGAAATATAATTCAATAAAAAGAAAACGTAAATCTGAAACATTTATATACAAATTTTATCATAATTTAGTTGTAAGATAAAAATATAATGCAATATCTCATTCCTTGTCAACCATACGCCCCCCCCCCCGTACCATATCCCTGGTGCTATAGTCAACAATTCTCTTTGTTATCGGTACCACGATTCAAATAGTGATTCTCCTAGATGAACAATATTGTTTTATTTTGTTGAAGCTTAGGTATATAACTTCTTGGTAACTTATCAGAGAGATTTACTTTCTTATCTTAAAGTGCAAGGAGATCACGTTGTGATTACATGAAAATTATGTACCCTTACCATTGCATAAATCTAGTTGATTGCTATGTGCTTGTTTTCGATTCCAACAATAATCGATTTCCCATCTCTGTTGTTATGACTTCAACATCGGCAATAACACGTAACTGTGCAATGTAAGGAATTTAATATTATTTATAAATATAAAGTTTAGGTGATTTTTTATACAAGTAATAAGCTTTCTATTATTTCTTAAGTCTTTTGTCGTTTATTTTATTAATTTATTTTGTAAGTTTACTTAATATTTTCATTGCTAGATAGAAATAATTAATTATGCGCATGACGTCACGTTTGGTATTTACGCATTATTTTACGTTCTTCTGTCTTTTTGTCACAGGTGACATAATATTTGAAAAATACAGTACATTGTATTTGTTTTTGTTGGAGGTATATATAGGCCATCACTATTTGAATGGTGGTACCGATAACAAAGACAATTGTTGGAAATAGCACCAGGGGTATGGTACGGGGGGGGGGGGGGGGGGATGGATAACAAGGGGTGCAATATCTAAACTAATTTTATCTTATATCTTTATTTCTCTTACCTGGTTGTTCCGTCACAATGCTATAAAAAACCTAATTGGCAGAGTTGCTTGTGTTTTAATGGTAATGATTTCATTTACACAATCTAACCAATGGTATACAATATTTGCAATAATTGGAAAAATAATAAAAATATAATCACAAAGGAAAGGGAAAATACCAAAAATCGGCTAAGTGCGAGTCGGACTCGCGCACGAAGGGTTCCGTACCTTTAGCTATATAACATTAGACATATTTTAACCTTTTTTGTTTTAACGTGCGCGAGTCCGACTCGCACTTGGCCAACTTTTTGTATTTGTTGTTATAGCGGCAACAGAAATACATCATCTGTGAAAATGTCAACTGTCTAGCTATCACCGTTCTTGAGGTACAGCCTGGTGACAGACGGACGGACGGGCAGAGGGACAGCGAAGTCTCAGTAATGGTTCCGTTGTTACCCTTTGGGTACGGAACCCTTACCGAAAAAAAAAACGTTAATCCGTCGATCGTTTTTCGGTTGGTATAAATTACTGAACAAGGTATAAGTTCCTGGTTCTCTCTTAATACGCTACTATTCTACAATCAGCAAAAATCAACAACAGCAACATCAATAAAAAAACAGCAACATCAATAAAAAGTTGTCATAAAATCCGCAGAGCATGCGTAATTGCAAACATAAAAATATTAAAATTATAGGGTTGCCTAATCATTTACCAGTTTGCAAACGCGCTGCATGTCAACTGTCATTTTTATCATTCAGTTAATTTATGTGTTGCATAGCAACCCGAAACTTTATTAGGACATTCTGAAACGGGCCCTAAATCTCATTTCAAAATTAGTCTTCTTTGTAGTATAACGTAAATTGAATTATAGATGTCGCTCCATCCCAATACGATGGTTAAAGAACGATAGGAAAAATGTAAGTTATGACTCATTGGTCATGTAAGCTCAATTGGTTAGAGCACACCCCAGCTAAAGAGGTGGATGAACGCGGGTTCAAATCCCGCACATGACTTAAAATTTTTCCTCTCGTAAATTTGTAATTTTGTAATCAATAAAAAATATAAAGACGTTTATTAATTTTCGTAACTACTATTACTTAGAGTCAGATTTAATGTATATTATGATTAAGGGGCAATTCTCAGGTCTTCTTTCCACCAATGGTTACGCCGTTTTTAAGCAGCATGTTGGAAGGGCATTTTGCGAATGCCCGCCAGTCTAGCAACCACCTTCAAGTAGAAAATCTGTCGCAAAGCACCTATTGGTGTGTTCCGGCAGCAGTCCTTGAGAGCAAGTGAAATTACAGGCACATGAGATTTAACAAGTATTTCTCAAGGTGACGGGACTTGTGTCTTTCCTGTTGACTTGCAATTCGTGACTTGTGACGAAATGTATGTGTTATAATAGGCAGAGGTTAATCCACTTCAGATCAGGTAGGCCTCGAGCTTGCTCCGTCACAATAATATTAAAAACAATTAACAAAAAATGGAACCGACCTCAACACCCAAAAGAGTGAAATAACTTGTTGAAATCGGTACCATGATGGTTCAAAAGTACCTACTATCACAATATTGTTCATATGGTACCGACTTCGACAAGTTATGTTATTTCACACATATGGGTGTTGAAGCCGCTTCCATTTTTTTTTTTCAATCTTTTTAGTGACTATTACTGCTTACGGAATCCATTGTCATTCATTCTCAACGACTATATATCATCAAGATAGGTACATATTTTTCAGTTATTGGAGTGTAACGCAAAAACGGCTGGACCGATTTTGATGAAATTTAAAATGGGACCAAACGACAAGCATCATCTTTCAAACAAATAAATATATTTTTTAAATCGGTTCACCCAGTCAAAAGATCTGAAGTAACAAACATTAAAAAAAACAGACTAATTGAGAACATCCTCCTTTTTGGAAGTCAGTTAAAAAGCACTGCAATTAAAGTCACTGGCAATTGTCCGTTGTTTACTTAGTACGCTAATTAAAGAACAATTAACTGATCTGAGCTGATAGAATGTCAAAACACGGGACTAAGACCAGCAAATCGAATAGTTACCATATAGAAAATACATCAAACTTGAGTCAGAAACTGACTAGTTAGTATTTGCTGTACAATTTGTACTGAGTGTGGCTGTATTTAGTACAGTGCTGTGTTTATTTTGCGGTGTAAAGTCAGTAACTGAAGCAAATTTGTATTTGCTTCACGATTCGTGTTCGCTTTGCTGGCCTCACTCTCGTCTTTCAGGCGTTTAATTTGCTCTTATGTGTACTTAATAACCTTTAACCTTACCTTTAACCCCCATGGGGTGCCGGGTTAGAATCTCACCTTCCCATTTCTTCCCGTGTGGGTGTCGTAAAAATCGACTAAGGGAAAAATACTAGAATGTGGGCAGCAGCGCCATCTTAATAAATATGCCATGTTGCATTGCGATCCCCAAGCTGCCTGCCAAGCGTGGGGATAATGGCAAATACCCCCTACATAGGGGAGGCTTTGTTCAGCAGTGGACGATCCGGTTGATACAGTACAGTACAGTACTTAATATGTTTATGTATCCTTAAGGTTCAAAATGTCACACAATTTGTTTCTCTTTAAACGGAGAAGACTATGTTATGTCCATTTGGTGAGAATTTTCATATCATCTTCAGCTTGTACTTAAGACACTTCTCAATACTAGCAAACATATATATATATATATATATATATTATGCATTATAGTTTAGCCTTTGATCACTATCTCACCTGATGGTAAGTGATGATGTGGTCGAAGATGTTGTTCATGCTAACCTAAAACTACTGGCTCTCAAGGACAGCTGCCGGAACTCACCATTAGATGCTTGGCGATAGATTTTCTACTCGAGGGTGGTAGCTAGCCAGGCGGGCATTAGCAAAATGCCCTACCACTATGTTATAATGACTGCCAACCTAAGACAACAACCGGGACCGACGGCTTAACGTGCCCTCTAAAGCACGAATGCGCTCAGTAGTAATGTCACTAACGGTCACACATCCAAGTCACGATCGATGCGGACGTTGCTTAACTTTGTTGATCGGTTAAGGCGATTAGAGTCGCCAATGGCCTTGAGCATCTGGGCCTAATCGAGCTTACTTTACTCGCGCATCGCCGCATACGTTCCGCGCTCGCTGTTCCGCGCTAACGGTCAAAGAATATGCAGATGCGCGATGCGCTCCGGTTACATTACATGGCACTTTATATGCCTACCGCATTATTTTAGTGAGTATCCGCAGTTGCAACTGCGACTGAGATCAGTATGAAAATTTATAATGTACCTACCTAGGTTGTTCTGGACGTCTTTATTCCTTTTATTTATTTTTCATTGTCAAGTGCCGTGTGAAGAAAGTTACTCAGATTTGGCTGAAAATCGATATCTAGGTTGTGCTGAGGGTCATTATTCCGAATTTGTAATTATTTTTCAAATGTCATCTGCCAAGTGAAGAAAAATGATACGAGTTGGCTGAAAATTGATATCTAGGTTGTTGTAGATGTTATTATTCCAAGTTACGAATTTGTTTTAGGTTGACGTCTGCCAAGTGAAAAGTTTACTTCGATTTGGCTGAAAATCGATATCTAGGTTGTTCTCAGTTCGCACACAAACACTTTAAAAACCTGCTGATTTTAGTAATATGCTACATAAACGAGTTTTCCAATTAAAATTACCTGTTATTCGTACAACTAATGCCTATATTATATAATAAGATTTAGCCCTTTTATTGAAACATATTTATATAATCAAGTCCTGAATCAGTGCGATATAAAACATAGTTCAGTGTTTGAAGCCAAAAGCATCATTGTTAATTGGTTGTTCACGTTTAACTATGATGAGACTGAAAAAGTTTTATCGATTACTTCCTAAATTTACTTAATTGATAATTTTAAGAATTAACCTTTTAATATAATGTTATGTATTCATAATTTATATATTAATAATATACGTATTTATTTATGATTTCTATATAATGATCATATTAACATACATTTTACATACATCCAGTTTATATATATATATATATATAAATGTCACAGGGTGCGACTGGGGGCGGGCTTTTTTGTAAGTTGCTGTTCTATTGACATTTAATATCTTTTAATTTATGTTAATTGACATTACGGAAAAAATAATAAAAAAAAATTATACATATATAGTAGAAAATATATTTAATATTTTCATTTAAAAAAAATCGCTTTAGATATAGTAATATACATAAAGCATCACACATACAAACACGTATGTAACACAAATTTAGTTAAAATATAAATACCACCTGTGTGGATAATTTATAAAAAAAGTGTATGAAACTGATGTTACTTTATGGATAATTTGTAAGTTTAATTTATGTTTAAAACTATTTTGCGTGAAAAATTGTACTGAAGTCAACTGTGCACTAACCCTATTACTGTACAGCTCAAGCAGCAATACAAGATTTGGAAAAAGTGTTATTGGCTTTAAAAAAGGTTTTTTTATTATTTTACTGTCTATATTACTATTATTATTATTCTGGACGTTTTTATTCCAAATTTCGAATTTATTTTTCGATGACGTCTGCATAGTAAAAAAAGTTACTAAGATTTGGCTAAAAATCGATATCTAGGTTTTTCTGGGCGTCCTTATTCCAAATTTGGAATTTACTTTACTATGACGTCTGCCAAGTGAAAAATGTTACTTCGATTTGGCTGAAAATCGATAACTAGGTTGTGCTGGGCGTCATTATTCCGAATTTTGATATATTTTTTTAATGTCGTCTGTCAAGTGAAGAAAGTAACTCCGATATCTAGGTTGTGCTGGGCGTCATTATTCTGAATTTAAATATATTTTTTATGTCATCTGCCAAGTGAAGAAACATACTCCGATTTGGCTGAAAATTGATATTGAGGTGGTCGTAGACGTAGGAAATTTGTTTTAATATGACGTCTGCCAAGTGAAAAATGTTACAACGATTTGGCTGATATATGGGTTGTTCTAGAAGTCTTTTTTCTGAATTTGGAATTAATTTTTCTATGACGTCTGCCAAGTAAAAAAGTTACTCCGATTTGGCTGAAAATCGATATCTAGGTTGTTCTAGACGTATTTATTCCGAATTTGGATTTTAATTTTCTAAAACGTCTGCCATGTGAAAGATGTTTCTCAGATTTACTATTAATTATATAAATATCTACAGCTATATTGTAAGAATTGGTTCCATCGTGAAAAGGTAACCGAGATACTTTCTCAATTATTAGGAGATTTCAATAATTGATTGATAAGTACGAGTAATCATAATTTTCCTACTCTTATCCTACTGCAGCGTTAGGGAGCTGCTAATCACCCACGGCCAGCAGGTAGGTAAACTCAGGGAATAGGTTTGAAAAGTTTATTAGGCCTTATCAGGTTGCACAGCCGCACAGTTCTACCTGAAGTTATATAGACCGGGGGGAGACACTGGCCTGATAGTACACGTGATCCAGGTCAGCCGATAGTTCTGGATCTAGGTAGCGAGTGCTCGAAACAACCGTTCTCAGGTAAAGTCAGTGAAGTGGAATCCTGGAAGGAAGACACCGGCTTAGTGGCTGATATTCCTCAGCCAACTTTTGCCAAGCCGCGCCGACACGATCGTGGTACTATTACTAGCGACTCACATTTTAAAACTCACAGTCTAGCGCAGTAGGGCAGCACTGCTGTTTACGTCACATAGGTTTTAGTCAGCACTATGAAATAACAATAATAAATAAGGAACTCACCCTAGAGGGATTCACGCACTTCACAACAAGTAAATAACAATTAAGATCGATAGTACGTATTATATTTTTATTTAGCGCAAGACGAGTGTTCCTTGCCAATTGCATAGACAAATGACTACACGCCACAGATTAGCTCATAGTAGTTAAGCTAACTGCATTCAAGAGATAAGGAATTTGTTTAGCGTTCCTTCACTGGTTTTCGACGCATTAGCGAAAATACTTTTAAACGTTCACAAGCCGTGGGTTCCACACGTAATTATTTTCCATAATTAGCAATATCAACGTAAGTTTATAATTTTAAGTGGTATGTAAGTGAGTTAAAGAATTTAATTAATATATTTTTAGTTTATGAATAACATCTATTGTTTCATATTACGAAGAATACTTTATTTAAGTAACGGCGTTAGGCACAACGTTATACTACATATCTTACCGTTTTCGAGATACGTCATATATCTTCACTTGGCGACGTCATTGATAAATAAACTCCAAATGTTGAATAATGACGTCCAGAACCATCTAGATATCAGTTTTTAGCCAAATTAGAGTAACTTCTTTCACTTGGCAGACGTCTTCGAAAAATTAATTCAGAATTTGGAAAAAACGCGTCCAGGAAAACCAATATAAATATCGATTTGTAGCCAAATCGAAGTAACTTTTTTCACTTGGCCAACGTCATTGTTAAATAAATACTAAATTTGGAATTAAGACGTTTAGAACAACCTAGATATCGATTTTCAGCTAAATCAAAGTAACTTTCTCCACTGGGCAGACGTCATCGTAAAACGAATTCTAACTTTCTTCACTTGGCAGATGTCGTCGAAAAATTTATTTCAAATCTGGAATTAAGAAGTCCAGAAAAACCAAGATATCGATTAGTAGCCAAATCGGAGCAACTTTTTAACTTGGCAGACGTCATCGAAAAGTATATTCCAAATTCGGAATAAAGACGTCCAGAACTACCTAGATTTTGAATTACATCCAAATCGGAGTAAGTTTCTATACATGGCAGACGTCATAGAAAAATACATTCAAAATTCGGAATAAAGACGTCCAGAACTACCTATAGTTTGAATTTTAACCAAGTCGGAGTAACTTTCTTCACTTGGCAGACGTCATCGAAAAATAAATTCCAAATTCGGAATAAAGACGTTTAGAACTACCTAGATTTTGAATTTCAGCCAAATTAGAGTAACTTTCTTCACTTGGCAGACGTCATCGAAAAATAAATTCTGAATTCGGAATTAAGACGTCTAGCCATTGCGTCGCCACAGGTTCGCATATATACGAGTGATTGCCGCGTGCCGCCACGGTTGCATGAAACGAAAACAGTGATTGCCACGCGCCTCTGTGGTTTCACGGAGATCGTCAGCGTATTTTTATCGATTTTCGTAAATTGGGTCCTTTTTTGCGAGATGGAATGTAGCCATAATAGACAATAGAATATAGCTACTCTTCGTTTTGATAACCATTTGCAGTAAAATGTATCTATGAAATAAAAAAGTTCAGTTGTTTGTTTACGTTTTGCGAAACCGGCGGGCCATCGGTATTATTAAACATGTTTTTTTATGGTTTTCTCATGAATATTAAAATGATATTTTGTCATATGCTTGACATTTGTCTTTTCTATATAATTCAATAATAAAACAGTAGTATTTTTCTTAAAATCAATGGAAATCAATGGAATTTAGTACTTTCGTAGTACACCTCCGAACGTTTAGGTATCATTATGAATACATCATAAATGTTTATATTTCGTATTAATTGTTTATTTAGCTATCATGTACAAGAATATTTTTCCTTCCAAGGTAAATACTTCAGTCACAAGAGACAATTGTTTACATTACGCTGCGCTTAACGCACGGCCGGCAAATGCTAATACAACAAAAAGTTCGTCCGGTAAAAAGTAGTGAGTGCCGCATGCAACCACGGTTGCAAGTGGCGTCGCAGCGGCTAGAACTACCTAGATTTTGAATTTCAGCCAAATCGGAATAACTTTTTTCACTTGGCAGACGTCATCGAAAAATACATTCCAAATTAGGAATAAGGACGTCCAGAAAAACCTAGATATCGATTTTCAGCCAAATCGGGCTGGTTTTGATTTTTGAATCCGCCATTTTGGATATATGACAAGTGTCATTTGACTGCTCTCCCGATTCCCTTTGATAATTGTTGAAATCTCACTTACTGTTACTGTAACAGCCAGATCGTCGTTCACTGCTGAACACAGCCTCCCCTTTTAAGGGAGTATTTGCCATAATTCCCACGCTTGGCAGGCGTCTTGGGGATCGCAGTGTAAGTTGGCAGTTCTTTAGAAGGCGCTGCTTCCCTTCACTACCTTCCAGTAGTTTTCCCTTAGTCACCTCTTACGACACCCACGGGATGATATGGGGAGGTGCAATTCTAACCCGGCACCCCACGGGGCTAACCACCTTCCAGTAGTTTTCCCTTAATCGCCTCTTACGATACCCACGGGATTATATGGGGAGGTGCAATGCAACTCCGCACCCCACGGGGCAAATCTCCCTTACCTATCTCTTACTATTTTCGAGATACGTTATCCACCTTCACTTGGCAGACGTTATCTTTATGCAGTATTAATTAACCTATATCAAAAGACCTAATACAATTATCAAGAAAAACTCAGAACTCCAAAAGATGTATGAAGCTCCATACAAATTCTACAAACTTCTAAAGCCGGAAACTATTTACCATAATATAAAAAAAAAATATTTTCTGTAGTTTACCAGTTATAACATGAGAGCGTTATAGACATTACTAATTAATTTTGTACATATATTATGCACCTAAACCTTTCATTGATCTTATTGATAAGGCCGCCCATTGTAAAGTACCTACAACATTGTCAATTTCAAGTTTTGATTCTTTTCATATGTGATACAATTCAAATAAAATTTGTCTACAAAGTACCAATAATAAAGCGACAACGCGCATACTTCACGTCGCAATCAAGTTGGCCCTCTGCAGCGAGCGAATCATTGCACGCACACAGCTGCGAATCTCGCGTGTCAATGCACTAATACAAAGACAAAATCGTTGTCAATTGAAAGCGCGAGCGGAGCTACGAGCGACACAACCTCCCCGTGCCAACGCTTGCGAAACACTGCCGCCCGCGTCCGCGCAGAGCACCTCGGAACCGCTAGCGTTCTGAATCTGAATAATTCAACATTTTCTTAGGAAAATATCAATGGATTTACAAATGCTATGTTGTAATTGTAGTATATCTATCTAGAAATTTTATGGTACAATTTATTTATCAAAAATCGTAACCGTTTAGAAGGAGTTCGCAATATAAGTCAAGAAATAGTATGCAGTTTGAATTTTTTTAAAGGCAAAAGTAATAGTAGTACCTTAAAATTATATGTTGCAAATGTTGTACTTGAATTCATCTATAATATATATTTTTTTCAAATCTTCAACTTCAGCGGCTACGGAGGAGTTCGCTTTAGAAAGTACGAATTTGACGTACCCAAGGGCCTTAAGAACAGCTAAGCAAACTTCGCTACCATCAAAGTTTGCTATATTTGGCACTATCCTCAGTTTATTTTGGAAATACTGTCATGATTCAAACTCTAATTGCATTTTAATCGTATACAACAAGGAAAGACTAGAGTCCCAAACGCTTCTTTGAGCAGCTCCGTAATTAGTCGTGTCTTCATTTCTAACTTTGCCAACAAGTATGTTTACCTGTTTTCTAAGACATTTTGATATGTTAAGAACGTTTTGGCTAACACAGTGCTACCTTTCCGCACAGTATTTGGGAGACGGAGTTAATTTGTACATGTACTAAAATATATTTTACTCGTACATTATTTAAAAAAAAAATGTCATGTGTCAAAAATGTTTTTTTTAAATCTAAATACGTTAGTAGTACGTAGTTAACTTACGTAGTTTGCTTAGCCGTTCTGAACTGATCGGCAAAATTAAGCAACGTCCGCCGTGGTCATGAGTTGGATGGGTGACCGCTGGTGACAATACTACTGAGCGCCTCCGAGCTTCGGAGGGCACGTTAATCGGTCGGTCCCGGTTGTTGTCTTAGGATGGCAGTCGTTATAACATGGTGGTAGGACATTTTGCGAATGCCTGCCTGGCTAGCTACCAAGTAGTACCACTATCAAGTAGAAACTTTGTCGCCAAGCACCTAACTGTGTGTCCCGGCAGCTGTCCTTGAGAGCCAGTAATTATAGGTTAGCCTGAACAACATCTTCGACCCCATCATCAATTACCAACAGATGAGATGCTGGCCAAAGGCTAAACTATCAGGCAAAAAAGAACTCTATTGACTTCCCATTTGAAGAATCCCATGCTGAAGCTGCTCGGTAATACAGTGGGAGAAAGCTGATATGTTATCGGTAATACCGTGAAGAGTGTGTGAGCAGAAATGTTCACGTTAATCGCACAGTATGGGATCTGCACGTGTCCATGATATGTAGATGGCGACTAGTGCGGTGATAAAAACGCAATGCCAGCTTGAGGTTGAATAATTCTTCAGAACACTCCCCGTTATAAATGTTATAAAAGGCACAAAGAGATCCAATGTCTCTGCGTACACGGCCCTATGTTGGAGTCGTTGACAATTCTGATTTATACTGATTTGCGTTAAAAAGGCAAACTATTAGAAATGCAGATGTGCAAACGTCAATTCCTTCGATAGTGGGTCACTAAGCAATCTGATAAGATTATCTTTAGTTTTGTAAAAGCCTACTTAACCAAATTCTACAGTACAAAAGGTAGGTAGGTATATAAGAAATCTTATTCCCCGTGTCTCACATCCAAATATATTGAAACAGGCATCCTTAAAATTACCATACTTTCAATACGACTACAGCGAAATTATAAAAAATAGAGTACCGTTTTGTGCTACCCTCATTTTACTGATTGATAAAATCTAAGAATCTTACTGACATAGGGAATACATTTCTTTAAATATATACAGGGTTATTGGTAAAATGCTAACAACCTCTCAGGGTTGACTTCTGCTACTTTTAATAATCATTTTGAGAAAAAAAAATGTCTTGAAAACATTTTTTTTATGCAATTGTATATAAATTTTTAATTGCCTACTTCGAGCCAAGAGTGCTCGCCGCCCGCGGCAACACTGAACGTCTCCGAGCTCCCTTTGATATTTACATCGAGTAACGTAATAAAAAAAACGAAATAATACATTATAGGCACTAGAGACTTTTAACATTAGGTGGTCAAATATAAAAAAAAAAGAAACCCCTTTCAAAACTAAAAAAAATTAATCTCAAAATGTTTGTTAGAACTAGCAGAAGTCAACACTAAGGGGTTATTAGCATTTTACCAATAACCCATATTGCAAAATAGATCGCATATTTTTCTTTCCACGATTTAATTTCCGTACGATGCCTTAAAAACATTGGATGGAAATGACATGAAGTCCAGCTAGGTAAATTTACTCACAGGATAACAAAATGTTATGCATATCAACATAAAGAATACAGTATTTTGTTTTTTAGGGGAAAAATCTCTGTAACCTGTATGTCACATACATGAGAACTAGCTTTCTTTAAGGTTTTGTGCACACGCCTAACTGCTTTAAACGTACGTACCTACTTATAACATGATTAACAATTTTACTAAGAACTAGACCAAAACTATGCTAAATGCAGTAACAAATATGAATATGTCAGGTTTCAATCTTATATTTACTTGTAAGTACTTAATTTGACTCCTTAACTCCTTCTGTAACAGCCGGATCGTCCACTGCTGAACACAGCCTCAGCTATTAAGGGGGTATTTGCCATAATCCCCACGCTTGGCAGACGTCTTGGGATCGCGGTGTAAGTTGGCAGTTCTTTAGAAGGCGCTGCTGCCCACCATCCAGTATTTTCCCCTTAGTCGCCTCTTACGACACCAACGGATGATATGGGAATTCTAACCCGGCACCCCACGGAGACTTAACTGCTGAACTGTATTGAATACGTAAAGTCTGATGTATAAATATACGACAGTGCTGTATTACTGTGTATACAGTTTTTTGGAATATATAATAAGTATCGAATAAAGTAACTGTAACATTAGTAAGATGGTGTTATATTACAAATGTTAAATAATTTCTGCTTACCTTTTACATGAGTTACCTACATCTTTTATATTATTTTTTTTTATTATATTATACTTCGGCCAGTGCATTGTTGCACTGGCCGAAGTTTGCACTATTGAAGCGCTCGTAGCAAAGTTTGCTTATCCATTCTGAATCGATCAGCAAAGTTAAGCAACGTCCGCCGCGGTCATGAGTTGGATGGGTGACCGCTGGTGACATTACTACTGAGCGCTTCCGTGCTTCGGAGGGCACGTTAAGCCGTCGGTCCCGGTTGTTGTCTTAGGATAGCAGTCGTTACAGCATGGTGGTAGGGCACTTTGCGAATGCCCGCCTGGCTAGCTACCACCCTCAAGTTGAAAATCTGTCGCCAAGCACCTAACGGTGTGTTCCGGCAGCTGTCCTTGAGAGCCAGTAATTCTAGGTTAGCCTGAACAACATCTTCGACCACATCATCACTTACCATCAGGTGAGATAGTTGTCAAAGGCTAACCTATCAAGCATAAAAAAAAAAAAAAAAAATTGTAATAAATATATTTTTCTATGCTATGTATTCTGGTTAGATTAATCATTTGTAAAATTGTAGCAAAAAACCGACTTCAAACAGCGACAAGTGAAAATGAGAACAACGTTATATATAGTCGAAATCAATTCAATACGCATTATAACAACTCAAATACTACTCTTCAGATCTCACTAATATTTAACTTCGTTTGTTGTTTTTTTGTGTTACTACTTACTTCGTAAGTTGAATGAGGAATCACGGATCAAATATAGACTTTACGTTATTTATGACTTCTTTTTAACTTTCATAATTCATGTACGTTTACTTGAATTTTTCCGAGAGAGATTATATTATATTAGTTATAAATAGTATTTTTGAAGCGTTTGACTTCGAATTAAAATCAGGTAAGTCACTTGACATTTTTATTTTAATATAGGTATATTAGCGACTTTTTTATCGAAAAATAATTGAGTACGAATTTCCATGGTTTTTTGTCTTGGTGAGATAATTAATGACACCTGCATGGTTCTGTTTATGGTAGAAATTACCAATTGATGTAGTCCTAAAAAAAATTGTCAACTGACTTTCTACTTTCACAAACATAATATTTTTTTTTTGTTTGAAACTTTAAACGATAAATTGCCATGGATTTGACATATTAACAAGTGATTGCTTGATAACATTATTTCTTAGTTTATTCGAGGATTTTTCTGTTCGACATTGCAAATTATTTATAACAGTAAGATCATGAATAAAAACTTCATTAAACAAATTTACAAATCATTATAACACAACATTTTTTCTCAAGCCGGGATCTAACCTGCGTCCATAGATATCGTAGCTGTCTGTCTCACTCGGTCATTGGAATATGCTCGAGGTAGCTGAATCTTGTGCTCTAATAATTTTTAAATGTGATTTTATCTTATATTTATGTAGCGCGAGCTTAATTTTTGGGTTGGTTTTGAACGCGCCTAAATACGAGGACGATCGGTTTTCTTCGCACACCTCCGCCGGCGGCGCGCGAATATAGAGAGAAAGAGAGGAGAATAGCAACTGACCCGCGACGCGACGCGTGAGATACTCGATCCCGTGATTGTTATTTTTAATTAATTATTTTAACTGTATTGTGTACCAAATTTGTGTCAGAACTTTATTATTATACCCTTTTTGTTGCGCGAGAACCTGTGTTCCAAGTGATTTACCCGAATCCCTGAGGAAAATATACAAATAGAATATTATAGTGACGCCCAACTAGAGGCCGCGAACGAAAAGTGTTGTTTTTTCAAAAACTAAATGAAATCATAAAGTTAAACACAACTAAACATCTAAAAGTGCACTGTTAACTCTTTCCTATAGTGAATATCTACGTAGTGCATCAATTTTAACAGTTAACAACAAAATCAAAACACACGGGCGAGTCCATTAATCAAAACCGCTCAAGGCGGAACTGCAAGGAAGCGGCGATACAGTGAGCGTATAAACGCGGACGAGTCCATGTAACACGAAAAAATTATACCTATCTGGTCGAGCGGCGAGTTATGTTTAGGGAGGACATAGATGCTGGCTACCGCCTGTGCGGTCGTCCAGCTCCACCGGGTTTTGGGCGAGGGCCTGGCCCTACAATAGCCCGGGAGGGAGAAGTGCCGAAGGCACTTCTCCCGAGACGGGCGTAGAAGGCGAAAAGCGCTTTCTACCTCCGTCTCCTGCGGACGCCGAAAACGTACCGCTATTATAGGAGGGGTTGACAGCGAGCTCAAGGGCACCACTGTGGTTCGGACCTCGGCTTGTCTCGCTGTCGAGAGACATGGGGGGGATCGGAGCAAAATGCCTCTGTGCAACTGCAGTGTTGCACAATTGGGCCCTACTGAATAATACTCTTTGACTATTTGGAGAGCAATTTATCGTGACCTTGTTTTTGCCTCGAGCTCGCCGGCGAGCTCGGTGTTTGATTGTGTGACCTCTGATTACCTCACACCTGGGGATTTTACCTCGACGACTTGCGGATAACGCTAAAGCTGCCAATGTAATGGCTGCGATGGGGTCATCCGGGTCGTCTAATACCTGCCGTGGTCGGCGACGGGGGGGTTTGAAAAATGGGATAGAAGAGGCAGTCGAGTAGTTCGATGCCTGGACAACCAATGGGTTCGGGTGGTGGGGCGCTCGATCAAAGTATCGGCGGGCGCAGTCCTTATTGAACTGCGCTAGAGAGGGAAGGTTTAAGTCGCAATGCAACTCGGTGTTCCGGATATACCACGGGGCGCCGGTTGCATTACGAAGAAAACGGTTTTGGATGACTTGAAGTTTATGAAGGTGGGCCTCACTAGCATGACTAAACACTACTGATGCGTAAGTCATGATGGGGCGGATGCAGGCAGTGTAAAGTGTCTTCTTATTACTAAGAGACATTTTACTCTCTTTGCGAAGTAGGGGACCAAGGCGACCCATTACGAAGGCCGCTCTGTTACGGACGGTTGTTATGTGATCGTTAAAGGTGAGATGACGATCAAGGGTGATTCCGAGGTATTTTGTTCTAGGAACCCAGGGAATGGGTTCGTCGAACAAAATAAGCGGTTTCGGGTAAGGGGAGCGTGTCTTCTCAGTAAAGCACATAGCTGTGCTTTTAGCTGGGTTGACCGCGATGCGCCATTTTCGGAACCAGTCACCGATCTCGGTGACGGCCCGTTGAATGACGAAATAGGACTGTCTGTTGATATGCCACCCAGTGGTGTAAATGGCGGTATCGTCCGCATATTGGGCTAGGAATACTTTGGGCTGAGAGCGTGGGATGTCACTGGTATACAGTGCAAAGAGAATAGGTGATAGCACGGAGCCCTGAGGGACTCCGGCTCTGACTGGGTGGGGGGAGGAGAGGGTGCCTTCCACGCGATAGCGAAAGCTTCTGGCTTTAAGGAAGTCTTGTAGGATGAGCACAAGACGTTCTGGCACGCCAAATTGGTATAGCTTGTAGATCAAGCCATTGTGCCAGACTTTGTCAAAAGCTTTCGCTACGTCGAGGAAGACTGCTAGCGTAGTCTGGGGTTTGGGGTACTTATTGAAGCCCTCAATGATGTGCTCCGTGAGGCGGTGCACCTGTTGGACGCATGAGTGTCCGGGTCTGAAGCCAAACTGCTCATCTGGGATAAGGTGGTGTTCCTTAGCATGGGACTGGAGACGGTTTGCAAGTAACCGCTCGTAAAGTTTGCCTAAGGCACTGAGGAGGCTGATGGGGCGGTAACTGGTGGGGTCAGATGAGCTTTTGCCTGGTTTGTGAATGCCAATGACATTTGCACATTTCCAGGTGTCTGGGAATAAGCAGTGGCTCATAGCAGCATTGAAGATGCTGACTAAGAGATAGATGAGAGGAGGAGAGAGGGTTTTAAGAACCCTGTTGGAGATGCCATCGGCACCGGGGGATTTGCGCGGTCGGAGGGCCTTGATCAGTCTCTCCACCTCAGCGTAAGTCGCTAAGGTGATTGGTGGGAGTTCAGAGGTGACCACAGAGCTTTTACGTTCGACTTCAGCATCCACCGAATCGAGGTGAGCTTGGTCAACGTGATCTACGTTAGGGGAACACTGAGCCTCTAGGCTATCAGCTAGGCACTCAGCTTTGTCTTCGTCAAAGAACGCTGGGACTAGTGGGACTGGTCTGTATAAGGGAGGCATGTCGTTATGGTTACTTCCTTTCAAGCCTCGCGCCAAGTCCCAGTAAGCATGGTGGCTTGGCACGAGGTTTGAAAGTTTATCGCCCCATTGTTGATCACGCAACTCAGACATGCGACTTTGAACCATGCGTTCAAAGTGGCGTTTCTTAGTTTTGTTCTCTTTACTGGGGTAAGAGTCGTAATGTCGGGTCACTGCTTTACTCTCCGTCACCAATCGTCTCACATCCGCTGGAATGACAAGGCGCCGGTCGTCCGGCACTATGACCTCCTTTGCGGATGCACCTACTACGGTGGAGAGGTGATTGGTGAACGAATCGATCGCAAGGGTTACGTCATCTTTTGTCAGGATGTCGTCAGGGATCTTGTCAAGGTCCGGTGAACTGATAGCCTTTAGGGCATCGCCTACTTGCTTCCAGTTCACTATCGTCTTAGTGGGGCGGGGGAGGTCAGTCGTTGGGTCGGGACCTAGTCGCAGTATAATGGGTCGGTGGTCAGAGTGAAGCTCGTGAACCACTTCTATGGAGCGTAACCGGAGTGTTAAGCCTCTGAGTAGTGCCATGTCAAGCAAGTCAGATCGATGGTCTTCCATACAAGGGTAGTGAGTGGGCTCAGTGGGCGCAATTATGTCAAAGTTAAGTTCTGCGATTAGGTTTTCAAGTGCAATACCTTTGGGATTGTTGACGTTACAATTCCATAGGATGTGCTTACTGTTGAAGTCGCCAATCAGAAGGACGGCGCTTCCTAATGAGAACAAGGCTTCTAAGTCAGCTCGGACGATCGGCTTGGAGCAAGCTTGGTAACAGGACGCTATGACTATAGGTTGATGACCAGTCATAGCTAGGAGGCAACAAGATGCTTCCATATTAACAAGAGTCGGGGTAGGTAGGGGAATGCAGTGCAGGGACCTTTTGTAATAGATAAGAGTGCCTCCCCCACGGGAGTTCACTCTATCATTACGTACCGTTCTGTAATTGGCAAACCTAGGGTTCGCCTTCCCCGGTTTTAGAAAGGTTTCCTGCACGCATAAGATATCGATAAGGTGGGTACAACAAAAGTCGTGGACGAGGTCACGTTGTTTCAAGAGGCCGTCAGCGTTAAATGACGCTAACGAAACTGAGTACGGTTTCGTGCGTTCGGTTGTACTACCCATAGTGGTTGTACTGGGGAGGGGCCTGGGGGACGAAGCGCTTAAGGGCGCTTAGTAAGTTTGCGTGTTCCAATGTGTATTGGATCACGTCCGCTGGGGATTGAGCGTATTGCATCTTGTGGAATAGCTCTTGTACCTCATTGATGTCAACCGACATAGCCAGATCGCTGACTAGGTTGATTGCCTCTTGAAGAGGGGCAGCCATCAATGGCATAGGGGGAGCTTGTGGCCGGGAAGCGGCGCGGGGAGGGCGCGAACGGTGTTGGCAGCGGGTGCCGGGAGCGCGGGGCGAGCCGGGGCCGGTGCGCGGGCAGGGGCCGCGGCGCGGGCGGGTGCGGGAGCGGGCGCGGGCTCGCGGGCCGGGGCGCGGGCGGTAGCGACGGTCTTAACCATACTGGGTGGTTTAGACCATGCGTTACGGGCTGGGAGCGGCGCGGGTATTACCTGTGAGGCAGGTACTACCGTTAGTTTAGGGCTTACCCGTTGGTAGCGGTCATAAGAGGGACGGGTCGGCCTATGCCTTGCCACCCTGTGGTTCACTCGTGGTGCTTTAGGGCAACCACGGTAATTCGCGGTATGCCCTTGAGCACCGCATAGGACACAACTGGGTGGGTCCGGCGAGTCCCGGGTGCGAGTGCACGCTGCTGTCGCGTGATCGCCTAGGCACTTAACGCACCTAGCGCGAGCGAAGCAGAAACGGGAGGCGTGCCCGTATAGTTGGCAGTTATGGCACTGCGAGGGACTCCCATTCTTGTATGGGGCTTGGACATCGAGTCCTGAGAGGCCACAGACCTTTTTTAAATTAAAAATGGCCTTGCCTTCCGGTGTACGATCTAGTACTACGAGTACTAGATCGTAGGGACTGCGGTCCTTCCCGCTGTACATGCGGTGAACTGCATGTACGGGGAAGTCTTGTGCCTTCAGGTCGGCACATACCGAATCGGTATGTACCTCCTTGGGCACACCGCGGATGACAACGCGGAGGACTTTCTCCTCTTCGAGCGCATAAGTGTGAAAACTTATGCTCTCTTTACGGAGGAGCTTTGTTAGCGCTCTGTGGTCGCTAATGGTGGACACTTGGACTTTAATGCCCTGCTGCGTGGAGCGGGCATTAGTATAATGGATCCCACGATCCGAAACTAAACGGGACAGCATGTCCCATTTGGTTTTGTCCTGAATGAACAGGGGCGGAGGCGGTTTTTCGCGGCGCGCGCTCGCGTCCTGAGGGGACGCAGTGGTGGTGGCAGTGGTGGCCGGAGCGGAGGGAGGAGACGCGGGGCGCGGGGCGGGGGTCGGCTTCTTGCCGGAGGCGGGGGCCTTAGCGGGTGCCTTGGCGGGAGGGGCGGAAGTTGCGCAACTAGCGGCTTTAGGAGCACGCTTGCGTTTCCTATCTACGACGGTATAGCCGTCGTTATCTGAGTCCGAGTCGGTGCGTAAGGCGCGACTCGGATCTACCTCCATCTCCGCTTCGGAGTCCGAAGTGGGCTCGACAACGGCGATGGAGGGACGGGTGCTCGCTGGCCTCCCGATCGGTGAGCGCGAGCGAGACCTCTCACGGGGAGGGGCTGCCACCGTGCGTCTGTTGTCAGGGCCCGGAGCGGGCGAAGTCGGGCTGTCCTCTGAGAAGGACCGGGTCAGAGGAGGGACGATGGCCTCCGGAATTGGAGTTCCGGAGGGAGCGATGAGAGTGTCCGTGAGGCGGGCACTCTCTGCATCGTTAAGCGATTGCTGATGATCAGCGTATAGATCGGGGTAGCGGAGGGCGAAGGTCTGAAGGACCTCCACCTCACCGTTAGAGGGACGTTGCATCCTGAGGGGAATACTCAGGATGGCCTAACGGGTTCTGTCTCCCTCTCGCAACTCGTGAGCTCACTTGTGTGAGAGGGAGTGAGTACCTATGGTGTGCCCTAGTTGTGTACCCTCTCCGAGCTTTTTTCTCGGCGGAGAGGGGTGCTCCTAATGCTGCTCCGGGGTTGACTAGGGGCGACCCCAAGGCCAGTTGTCCCGGAGCCCAGCTTGCTTCGGCTGACCCGTGAAGCGGGAAAGGCCACGGTGCAAGGTTAAACCAAAACAACAACAGTGGCCGTTGTCACCGTAGGGTGTCACACTGCGACCGCAGCAAATGGCGGATTTGATCGTTCAGACGGGTTTGGCTGACGCTACCCCACGCCTGAACGACGTCGCTTAACAGCACAAAGTGTGTTGTTACGCGCACTGTTACAATGTTGTGTCGAGTAGTAAAGTTGTGAAATGCGCACCGAAAAGTGCGGTCAAAACAAGACCACCAGCCCGATATGATGTTGTTCCGAAACAAGGGACTTGGGTAGGTGGTAATGCCTGACGTCTTAGAGCGCCTCTGCGCGACGGCACGGCGAGCTCGTAGCTCACGTTGCACGGCGTTCGGCGGCTGCTCAGCTTCTGCACACAAAACAAAACTTCGTCAGGACTGCGTATTCCAAGGCACTGGTCTGCAACTAGCGTCGGAACGATGACCCGAGTGAGACGGCAATAGTGCGGGGACTATTGCGGTCTCACTGGGAGATACTGGCGGAGCTGTAGACAGGTGTGCACGGCGTGGCGGCACAGGTCGGAATCAGTGTGTGAGTGAAGTGTGCGAGCGGCGAGTTGACTGACCCTGTGAATTAAACATATTTGCACAGCGTAGACTAGCGCCTATTTTCATCCGATCAAGTCCAAAAGCTATCATACAACGCGACGTTGATACCAGCAGTTACGACCTCAAGCTCATTTTCCAAACTATTTAACCGCCATTTGTGTTTTACCTACCATCGTCCAGCGAGAGCGCGCACACGCACGTTTTAACTTTTA
The DNA here is from genome assembly GCA_963854805.1 of Plagodis dolabraria. NCBI lineage: Eukaryota > Metazoa > Arthropoda > Insecta > Lepidoptera > Geometridae > Plagodis > Plagodis dolabraria. The sequence goes on along the minus strand of OY978440.1, from coordinate 36,573,691 downwards.
TAATCCTGCCAAAACTACGAGGTATCTAGAAAGGCGAAGATTATGCATCTGATACCGACCCGGAGCAGAACAGGACCGTAGTATCATCACCCGGCATTACGATGACCGAGGACATGCTGCGATCCCTCGTATCAAATATCACGAGTAGTCAGGCGGAAGCAAATAGAATATTCATAGAAAGCATAATGCCCAGAGCTGTTAACGAGCAGTCGATGCACACATCTCCATCACCTGATGCGCAATCCTACTCATCATCATCATCACGCTCGGGTAATATTTTTTCTAAATGCACCGCACGTTTCGAAGGAAACTCTAAAAACGCACACGAACTGGAAGCGTTTATCGATGCCGTGGAGATTTTCAAAGAGTGCACAAACATCAGCGATGTATGATGCTACTGGTTGGCGAGGCCGCCGTGTGGTGGCAAGGAGTCAAGTCGTCGGTGAAATCGTGAAACGAAGAGCTACAATGACTACGAGGAATGTATGGAGTGCCACGACCCGCGTACAACATATTTCGAGACATTTTTGCCGCGGAACAAAACAACGAACGAGCCGATGTTTTTGTGTGTAAAGTGCGCGCTTTGTTATCAAAATTGCCATACATTGTGCCCAAAATAACGAAGATAGATATTGTTTATGGTTTGCTAGATCAAAAGATACGAGAACGAGTGTCTCGCGATGCGGTGGACGGACTCAAACAGCTCATAACGAAGGTCAGCTTAGTCGAGGAGACGTTGGCGGAGGTAAGTGCATCTTGCTCCTATAATAATAATAAACTAACACCGTCGGGCAAACTAGTGTCTTAATCCTACGGACGTGACCATTGACCCGTCGAACGCCGCTACGGGTCAATCGGGAATTTCTAGTGCCACTTGAGGTCAATCGGGAAAATTATTGCCACAACATCTTCGCCGCGAAATTCAAATGACGCATCTAGCGTCGATTGTCCGCGCGTTTCGAGTAAACATAACCGACCGACTATAGACAAGTGTCGTAATAAATTGAAGAAAGACGATAATTCAAATAAATTGGGGAATAATACTCAATTACTTTGTTATGGGTGTGGTCAAGTGGGGGTAGTGTGATCGGAATGTGATAAGTGTAAGGGTACGCAAAATAATAACGACGATAGGTCTCAGTTTCACACCGCTCAAGTCGATGACACTGATGACGCACATCCGTTAGTTAATGTTAAAATTTTATGTAAACAAGGGGTAGCCATGTTGGACACAGGTGCTACACACCCTTTAGCTGGTCCAATGCTGTATTATACATACTTAGCAATGCAGGTGCTGAGAACGAGCAGGAAATCTCAACAACTTTTATCGTCTTACCTGACGCTCAAACTAGAACCATTCTAGGTAGAGATTTTATTAAAGAAGCTGATATTATGTTAGACTTACCGCGTAATAGCTGGAGGTTCCACAGCAACCTACAAATATTTCCTACAAATAGTTCCCTTTTGTTGATTGTTTGAACCTGTGTTTCAAGTGATTTACCCGAATCCCTGAGGAATATATACAAAAAGAACATATTTAGAATTTTAAACGCAGGCATAAAGCAATTGTGTATATCGAGAGACGAATTGCAGCAAGCTCAATAAGGCAAAAAACGTTTTGCCTTTTTAGAATATTAGTATCAATCTCAGTGTACATATGAGTGATTTTTCTTTTTTATTTCATGTCCTGAAATTCCAATACATACTTACGTACACACATGAGCAGTAGCGTGCGAAAAATAAACCTCATTTTTGCATTTTTGTCTATCACGGAAAGTAATCAAATTACTGAACCGTCGGTGGAGTGCCGAAAGTGACGCTTTCAGTCAGATATTTATTGATTTTTCTGATAAAAAATACTTAACAGTCCGGAATATATATTACTGTGCCCGGTAGATGGCGTCTTTTAATTTTTAACCGAGCGAACACGATGTTTTAGTAAAGCGTCTCTGCTTCAGCTTACACAAAAATGCTTTCGGATGTCCGGTTATTCTCCTCTACAGGTCATATTTCTCAACCGATTCTCGTGAATCATACGCTCCTTGGTCGTTGGCCGTAATAAATGCGATCGGAGCAGGGAGGGGTGCAACGGTGGGGCATGGAGCGTAATCATATATTTTTGTATGAGTAAAGAGAGAAACGGGTAATGAAGAAACGCAAATTACCTGTATCAATTCAAATTACCTTCATCTGGTTCCGGAAAATATCTATGGATTTTGGATTTTGTGGCCCATTCTCCCATCGCGCAAACCTCTCGCGTAAAATTTATTTATTTATTAGCTACGTAAGGGTAGTCTCACGAGATTTACAGCTCCTAGAGCCATTAGTTTATGGGTGACAGGATAGCTTTTGACTTGGGCTTTGGCATAATGCCCTACCACCATGCAGTAACGCCTTCCGTCCTCAGACAATAACTGGGACCAACAACGTGCCCCCTAAAGCATGGAAACACTCAGTAACTAGCGGTCACCCATCCAGATCATGACCGCAGCGGACGATGCTTCACTTAGCTGATTGGTTAAGAACGGCTAAGCATGCTTTACCACGAGGGCATCACTCTTACTACATATCTGTGAACCTGGGGGCTCGGGCACCTGTATTTCCCGAATGGGTTAGTGGAGGTGTCTAAGCAACCATTTTGCTGATATATTTGTAGGTCCCGAGTAATACAGCAATTTAAAAGGCATATTCTGATACCCTAACAAAATGTACAGCCAAACAAAAGCCAATACCCAATACGATAAAATATACCAATACAAAGCAGTTCAATAGTTTCTGAGATAGGTAGATAAATTATTATATAAGGCAGAGATCCTCACAACTAGAGCAGAGCAACTAAAGTGTTATTGCATTTTTGTCTGAACATGTACAGATCTCCAAACAACCTATGTATATATCATATTTTGATTTATTTATTTATTAAAATTGAAATAATATCAGGACAGTTTTGACCATTGCGATGAAATACTTAAACATCATAATAACTAAGTAGTAGAAATATTATTGTCCATAACAGAAATAATAATATAAATACCAGCCAGTTTAAAATACATTTCTGAGAGATATGTTTTCACAGACCTTTTGCGCCGCTTCTGTGAACTTCGCCAAGCTGCAGTTAATTAATTTACTAATTAATTTACATACCCTAGATAGTAGTTTGGTTTTATGTGTGTAGCTGTAAGTCTGTATCTTTTGGTACCCGTGGGGTGTGTCCGGGATATAATGACCCCATCTCTTTAAATTGATGTTGCAAGAACTAGCTGAGGGTACAATACCGGAACGTGGGCAGCAGCGCATTCTGAAGAGGTGGTATCTTACTCCACGATCCCCAAAACAACTTCCAAGCGTCATGATTATGCCAACCCTTTTCGGCTCTCCTCCACCTTAATGGGGGGTGCGGACAAACAGAATAGTATACCAGTTGTTTGTTATGGCCGCGAACAAAAACAGGTACAATACAAAACACAACTGCTACATTATGGAACCAGCTGCCAGGTGAAGTATTTCTGAACAGTTACGACTTAAGAACCTTCAAGAAGAGAGCATATTCCCTCCTTAAAGGCCGGCAACGCATTCTCAAGACCTCTGGTGTTGCGGATGTTGAAGCGCTCGTAGCGAAGTTTGCTTAGCCATTCTGAAACGATCAGCAAAGCTAAGCAACGTCCGCCGCGGTCATGAGTTGGATGGGTGACCGCTGGTGACATTACTACTGAGCGCTTCCGTGCTTCGGAGGGCACGTTAAGCTGTCGGTCCCAGTTGTTGTCTTAGGATGGCAGTCTTTATAGCATGGTGGTAGGGCATTTTGCGGATGCCCGCCTGGCTAGCTACCACCCTCAAGTAGAAAATCTGTCGCCAAGTGCCTAACGGTGTGTTCCGACAGCTGCCCTTGAGAGCCAGTAATTCTAGGTTAGTCTGAAAATCATCTTCGACCACATCATCACTTACCATCAGGGGAAATAGTGGTCAAAGGCTGACCTAACAGGTATAAAAAAAAATGTTTGTAGGCGACGGTCATCACTTACCATCAGGTGAGCCGCCTGCTCGTTTGCCCTTCAATACCATAAAAGATACAACGGCAGCGAGCAATCAAAATCAACGACCGGACAGTGATATGATGATTTCGATTTATATTTTTGTAACGACTGGGAGCATCATCAGTACTAATATTATAAATGCGAAAGTAACTCTGCGTGTCTGTCTGTCTGTTACGCTTTCACGCCAAAACTACTGGACCGCTTTGAATGAAATTTGATACGGAAATAGTTTGAGACCCGGGAAAAAACATAGGATAGTTTTTATCCAACTGCGCAAAAAGAGGTTTATGTTTTTGCGCGATGACTGACATACGCGCGGGCGGAGCCGCGCCCGGAAGCAAGTTTGAAATATCAGTGAAACTTGAATTATTTAAATTCTAATACAGATTTTAATATTATATTGAATGGCAATTAATTTCACAATTTCAAACGTCGATTGCAGATCCATTGTGGTTTTATATAATTATTCATTTGTTTAATTTATAACCAGTTTTAATATTGGTAGCATGTTTGTGCGTAGAGACAATTTCTTTAACCGCTAAAGTAACAATATGTTGTTACAGAATCACGACGGCTCATTTCCTTATAAGAGTAACCCATTGTGATGATTACTGGTTTTTTATTTTATTGTGTCGGGACAAGCTTGAGGTCCACCTGATGTTAAGCGGATAACGTCTGACTGTAACAGATGCATTTCGTCACAAGTCACGAATTTGACTGCGCCCGTCACCTTGAGACATAATATTTAAGTCTCATATGCCTGTAATTTCACTGGATCTGAAGGACAGCTGGCGGTAGACACCGTTAGGTGCTTGGCGACAGATTTTCTACTTGAGGGTGGTCGCTAGCCAGGCGGGCATACGCAAAATGCCCTTCCACCATGCGGTGAAGCTCAAACCCGCGACGGGATTCGAACCATGGACCTACTGCGTTGCAGTCCATAGCCAATGCCACTGAACCATCATTGCTTCAAAAATCGTGATTTAAGCGTTAAATAGATCAATCCCAGGTTCCAGTTTAAAATTAATATGTTACGGTGTAGTTGCTTCATCTTCGAGTGTTATTTATATTATATTACTAAACTATCATTCTCGCATTTACTGCGGCAGTGTCCCGTGAGACAGAGAACCGTAAGATGGTGGGAGGTTAAGCATTCAGAATATTCAATGTACTATAAACAGGGGCATAAGCACTGCACTACCACTTCACCTTGGCGATATTTATTTTCTGTCGCGCAAAGTCTAGCAAGCATTCATATATCTAACTTTACACAGATTATCCCTTTGGTGATTGCTTAAACACATTCGGCTGCTGCTGCGATGATTCCTTCACCAGCTCTAGTTGGCCCATTCGCCAAGCTGCCACTAAAGCTGCTTCCACTGAATCCTCTTCTACACTTCTGAACCCAAGCAGTGTATACCGAATTGCCTGACTTGTTACACGATATCCACCGGACCTCCATTTGTTACGGAAGAATTTTTTTTTGCTTGATAGGTTAGCCCTTTGCCACTATCTCACCTGATGGTAAGTGATGATGTGGTCGAAGGTGTTGTTCAGAGTAACCTAGAATTACTGGCACTCAAGGACAGCTGCTGGAACGCTAGATTTTTTTCTACTTGAGGGTGGTAGCTAGCCAGACGGGCATTCGAAAAATGCCCTACCACCATGCTATAACGACTGCCATCCTTAGACAACAACCGGGACCGGCGGCTTAACGTGCCCTTCGAAGCACGGAAGCGCTCAGTAGTAATGTCACCAGCGGTCACCCATCCAAGCCATGACCGAGGCGGATGTTGCTGATCGGTTCAGAACGGCTTCGCTACGAACGCTTTTAATTTTGAATTTTCTCTTGACAATTCATACAACCACTACAGGTTTGGAAAACGGCCTGATACATTCAAGCCAATTAGCGGGTTTCTCGCAATCTGCACTGTGATAATCATAACCGGTCCACACAAGACTTCCACCAAAAGAGTTAAATGTAAAACACAGGTAGTCCCTTAACCGCCGCTTGTGGTATCTATAGGATGATACTATATTTTACTGCAGCCGAATCGTCCTTTGCTGAACACAGCCGCCTCCATTAAGAAGGGGTTTGCTAAACTCACCACTCTTAGCAGGCGGCTTGGGGATTGCAGTTCTGCAGAATGCGCTGCTGCCCACCTTGTGATGTTTTAAGTCGTCTCTAATGATTCCCTCTGTACGGTTTGGGGCGGGGACGGGAGGTGGGACAATCCAAGCAAGGCACTTCACGAGGCATGTTATGGGGTAGCGGATAGTACTTTGCTCCGTCACACAACGAGGTAATTTGATAGAATACATTTTGTGAGTGACTTTTATAGCAGCATGGTTTAATAGACGTAGGAGTTGAAAAATTAGTTTAAAAAAACAGTCTGCATAATAGGTTAATTTATACGTGGTATTATATTTTTGCACGGAGTTCTAAAGTGAGTGGTACAATTATAGCCGAAAAGTCAAATCTTTACATAATTGGAATACAAAATGTTAGCTTAGTGGTCAGAGCATACCTCGGCTATAGAGCTGAATGGTGCGGGTTCGAATCCCGCACATGACTGTAATTTTTCATCCCGCTGTAATTTTTTTATGTAAACCACGCAGCATGCTTTAGAGCAAAAATTAAATATTTAATCTGTGGTGTTTTTGAATGCTATACGATATAATTGAATTGTTAATTGAAAGTTGTATATCCTTAATATGAAAGTTATTTATGTTGTCATAGCATCTAGTTATTACCTATATGACCCGAGAAAAAACACTAACATAACCTAACAATGCTGTTAGATTATAAATACTTTTCATAAAATATTTCATAAAGATGTAATTCCCTTGAATCTCTTCGATGGGAAGAAATATTTTTTGCTCACAAACGATTCCTTTGGAAAGCTAAGGAATTTCATTTCTCATAATGGTATAATCTCCTTAGCTTGATACCTCTGAGTGAATTTAAGAATACCTACTGAGTATTGTAATAATAATATATATACCTTTTAGGTTCTGCTTTAATATAGGTATACGTGTATATTACCTTAGAAGTGTTAGATTGATATGAAATATAAATGACGTAAGTAAATACTCGTAACATTACTTCTAATTTTGACAACTGTAGCCCTAGCACGAATAACTTGCGAAAACGTAACCGTTTCGTTAACGTATCGAAATGTCACCATTTTGTATAGGATTTGATCAGCGCCCCTACAGTGCGTAAAAGGAACTAAATTTTGGCTTAAAAGGTTTTGATATCTAACGTGTCGAGATTTTAAAGAGAACGTTTCGTCACGTAAAACGTTTTGTATGTAATCGCGATCACGAACCTAATTTTAACGCCACCTCGAAGAAATAAAACACCAAAATTGACAAATATCAATCATAGAGGACTTTGTATAGGTTGAAAAACAATTCAAACCTCTTTTGGAATGATTCATTAGCTCTTAGAAAGAAGGTACAATAAATTTGATTTACGCTGAATGACGTCTCTTTTGTAATCCTATCGAGTTCACGTTAGCCAACAAACGATGCGTTGTGCTGTCAACCATCGCCTCCTGCGTAAACGTACTGTAAACTCGATATGTTTACGTTACGGACTATCGAAATGTTCTTGGGCTACTTATGTTAGTTTTTTGGCGTTCTAGATTGAATACGGTCTTCATATATAACTAGATTATTAAAATTTATTAAGGCTAGAGTGCACTGGCTCTTACCATTCTTCTGTCATATTATAAGTACCAAGTAATCAAACATTATGCATTTTTAAACGTTTATCCCTGAGCCTGATCTACGCTTACTGGCAGTTTTTCCATATATCATTTACTTTAAACCTACATACGAATATAAGAATTCTCACACAAAACGATTTTGATGAACATTTCTGTAAATGCTTAAATTTACGGAAAACTGACAAACTAGAAACAAAGAGATTAAGCTGAAGGACATGCGCAATTCCACCGAGTTCAAACCCTACGTATTTAAAATATGGCAAAACTACATTTGTATGAAAAGCGCTTCAAACTTCAAATATAGACTAGCCTACTAGCCTTAAAGCTTAGAGCTTGTTAAGAGCGCACCGAGCTTTTTAAGTATACCGCGTTTGTGTGCGTGAATAAGGCACGCTAACAGCATCCGTCCCCGTCCGACGGCCGAAGAATTACTAAAGCGGATAGGGACAAAGCATCGCGGCTCTGTTTCAAATGGGCGGAACTTGTGTGAATTTAAAAATTATTTTGTATTTAAAAAATTATTATTTATGGTAAGCAATAGGCTCGCCCCCTCTAAAGTGAACCGAAAATACTTCTTGAAAATTTTGGATCTTCACCAATCTGTCCTGGTAATATACAAGTGTGACAATGGTTTGTTGGGTAATTATTTTGTGATAAATATCGAAATGATTTCAAAAATATTATTAATGATTTCTTAAGGTTAAGTTTTTTATTGTCAATAAGTGAAAAATAGCGTTTCTTGAATTTATGACATGAAATGACGTCAACCGGGTACCTAATCTACCTCCTCAATTGCTGTACTGTGACCTGACATTTGTAAGTTTGTGTACTGTGACGTACACAAACTTACAGCGGATAAAAGGCAATGCAGAAGTAATTTAATCCGGATGGACCAATTGAGCAAGTTTTTTCTATTATAAATCTTAAATAAAACTCACATTTTTGTCTCGTAATGTTTGCTGCAAAAACCACCCGTCAAGGGGCTCTCTGTTACAAAGGGAATATATAGGTAAGCAGCTCAGGTGGTTGTTGTTGCCTAAGTGTGAATCGGCCTTTACTATTAGTATTAAGGGGGTATATTGTAGAGGACCGAAAAAAATATTGTTGGTTTTGACCATGGCTTCAAAATACCATTATAAAACGGTGATTCCGTCTTTGTTGGTTAAAAAAAATCAGCCAAGTGCAAATCAGACTCGTGCACGAAGGGTTCCGGACCATTAGCTATACAAACATTAGACTTCATATTTTAACCTTTAATTGTTTTAACGTGCGCGAGTCCGACTCGCACTTGGCCAACTTTTTGTATTTGTTGTTATAGCGGCAACAGAAATACATCATCTGTGAAAATGTCAACTGTCTAGCTATCACCGTTCTTGAGAAACAGCCTGGTGACAGACGGACGGACAGTGAAGTCTCAGTAATAGGGTCCCGTTTTTACCCTTTGGGTACGCAACAAAAAATGATATTGCACAAAATATATCAAAAATCGTTTAAAATTGATCATTTTAACGGCCATTTCATGTTGTTATGTAGATTGTAGATAAATAAATCAAGAATAAATATTTATATTCGGCACAATAAGTTTTAGTCTACACCACACATGTTAGGTTTTTCTTTTTTAGTTGGCTTCTAATATATTAAAGCCCCTGAAACATAACTTAATTGCATTTCTACTCCAATAATCATTTGGGCCAACATTTTACACAAAATCAAACTTTCAGGTTTGCAACTTATTTAGTTTACGAGCTTGAGCCCGTGACATAGTAAAGGACGGAGAGTCCATTTAATAAGCTTGTTAAGTTAGCTAGCAAACAAGCTTAGCTTCCTTACTAATAATAGTTCTTGGTTTATAAATATAAGGCCAGACGCCATTGTTTATCCTCCCATTGGATTCCGTAAAAAGGGACTAAGTGAATAACGTACTGAACAAGTACAAACCTATGTCTGATGTGACTATTGCTGCACTTACAAGAGTTAAAGTTGTAATATACTCTGTAAAAAAAAAACATGTATGACAAAATATTTGAACGTCTACGGCCTTTATTGACACGTTTGCCAAACGATGTACGGTGTGACGAGTTTTATGTAATGTGATGGAAATCTACGTATTTGTCAGAGATGTATATAATTTACTTATATAACCATGCGCAAGTGTTTGCTATAGCTTAAGGCGAAGCCCAGGGTTGTGGTAGAGCCATAGTTGACCAGCAAAACGATTATCATTATCCGGTAAAATGCGGAAAAAACACACCAAGTACAACTGATCTAGAAATTCAACTAGAACATTGTAACAATGTGACTCTTGTCTCTTGCGTAGCGGCCCAATATGAAAGCCACGCCACTGACATTTTTGGCAAAGTGACAAAACAATCTACCCTAATTTTTGGACATAAACTTGAGAAGAATATTTCCATAGTTTAAGTAACAGTCTCCAATTTAGTAAAAGCAGCGTCCTTGATGTAATCAGATATAAATAATATAAGAAGGATACATATACATAGGTATGCAATATTTTATTTACGGGCTCAGAACTTGTCGTTCGCATCGACTTACGTCGTTTCAGCGATCTACTGACCTCTATACGTTATTAAGTGCCAGCTTCTCTTCGCGTTCCAATTCGAAAGGTAGGGGAGTCGATAACATTAAAAACACATGAGATTCGACTTCTAATATCACGAGCTTTTCAATGATATACTTAAAGTGCTGCTGCACGAATCAAGTGCGTGTCTTTAGAAATTCATATAGTGACAAATGTATTTTTATATACATACATGTTTGCTTTTCATTTCACTTGTTAGTCAATGACGTACAATAGAATATATTGTCTTCGCAGGGAGTCAATTGCCCATGGATATTTCGTTAATCTTGCTTAGATCGAGACTGAATCAGTCTCGATCGTGCGCTCGGTAAGTCAAGACCTCCTGAAGATGCTTCGTTTAGAAGCGAAACTAGTCGGGTATTCTTCCGGTTAGGCTGCGTGATGTTTGTGACGTCACGTAGATAACAGGAAAATTAGGCGGAATTGTCACTAGATATATAATTTTATGCTTTTTAAGTGTTTTATTAAAATATTATTTAATATTTTTTAGGATACTTTTAAAAGTATTTGTTATTATTAAGTTGGCATCGTTTTTGTATTCAATACACGATTTTTATATATATTTCAAAACCTTGCTACATATTGTTGTAATTTTTCCGCTCGGTACATTTTAAAATAGTTCTCGGAAATTGGGTATCGATAGCACAAAACAGATTTTAACTTACAAATAAAGCTTATTTCAACGTCATTCTAACAACGTAAGCAACATATGATCCGCTGAACCGAACCCGAGATTTGATTATATCTTTTTTTTTCGGTGACTCCGAAGGTAGTGTCCATCATATGTTTATCATAAAACTAGTTAGAATTACCCTGAAATAACATTGATTTATATTTTTTTATAATACTTGAACCACATATACATATTTTAAACAAAATTATTAAAACACTCATTTTGAGAAAATATTTTTGTTACTTTAAACAAAAAATAAATACAGTGACAGGCGTTTAATTTTTTATGCGTGTTTATACATATGTGAGATAAAGATTAGCTTCTATACTGCGTGGTGAAATGAACAATTGAATGCTACTATAACGCGAACTTAGTAAAATAACTAAAAAGAAAAGTTGGGCCAAGTGTTTGTCTCTTAGGCAGTTGTCTCACCGGAAACGATAAATGAGTAACGAGTAGAGCTAGAATTAGAAACGAGTTGGCGAGTCCCAGGAAGCGAGTGTGTAGTTCCGATAGTTGTGTAGCTCGGCTACGACAAACTAGTGAAGCGAGTGCTCGCCGGCAGTGTGAACAGTCAGCGATCAACTATTTGTATATGCATCTCTCTTATTTACACGGAATGTATATCTATTGTACGTTTCTTGAGCGAGAAAATAGTCGATAGTTACTCGTTTTCTCGTCGGGGCGGTGGGACAAGTGCCTTAGGGCGGTAAAGAGTTGAGCCAGAACCTGGGCTTGTAATATACGATGGGCTCCAATTACAGCAACAAAATTGCCTAATTGGCGTGCGAATATTTTAACATGCTTAGTTCACAATTTTGTAATTATCAACACAATAAAGTGATTAAATAATATAAAATTAATTTTCATGTTTATAATTAACATGATTAAGGGCCTGTTTCAGAATGTTCGAGTAAGTTCCGGTTATACTACTCAGAACATATTAATAAACAAAACACTATCTTTGCGTTTCACAGTCATCAATTTAGCCTATCCATTGGTTAAAGCTTGAAACGTGCTGAATGTTTAACTGTCATTTTTAACATTCTGTTATTTTATGTGTTGGTTAGCAACCCGAAACTTTATTAGGACATTCTGAAACGTGTCCTAATCCACCGTTTTTGTTTGTTACAGGTAAAGTATTATAGTCTTGAATTTCCGTACAATTAGCATTTTGCGTGCTAAGCATTGGTCGTTGAGTTCGTATGTATACTTTCGACGATATCAATTGGTACTTGATCTTTTTACAACATCACATTGATTTGAAGACTGATTGCGATATTTCTTTAATACATATATACATATATTGTACTGTATAAAGATGGCGTAGATAGGATGCAATGCAGTTCGTGCTTGGTGGGCTTTTTGAGTGTTCCATCACAATACCATAGACAATAAGTGCAACGTCAGTGCAGGAATTATTGCTTCCAAATATTATAATAATAAGGTCACTCAACTTGAATTTGTATACGTCATACTAAGGGCCTATACCTATAGCTCGTACTGCACCTGATGTTTTATGTTTCTGAACTCCTTCATTTCACTTTACGGCCAGTTACCCTGACCTTTAGACATTGTATTTCTCTCAAGTACGTCTAAACTGAGCCGTTTACTATAATATAATACTGCTAACTGGTTAAGCAAATTTTTGCATAATTTGACTTTGAAAACGTGTGCATAGAGTACGAAATGGCTTGTAACAACTGCCTTGTTTAGGTTCCCCTCATACTGATGCCATCCTATTCTCACTGAAATGGGGACTTCAAATATAAAATAAATTATCTGACTTAAGCTGTCTATAACATCGTGTGTTTCGTCTTATTTTTCGATGTTGATATCATATTTAGGCTATAAAAGATGAAATACTATCCGTAAAATGTATTAACTGGTCACGCACCATTTTGTGGAGTATTTTTCAATTGCTGTAACAGCTCGATCGTCCACTGCTGAACACAGCCTCCCCTATCTATGTAGGGGGTATTTGCCATAACCTCCACGCTTGGCAGGCGGCTTGGGGATCGCAGTGCAAAATGACATAGTTCTTAAGAAGGCGCTGCTGCCCACCTTCTAGTATTTTTCCCTTAGTTGACTTTTACGACGCCCACACGGGAAGAAATGGGGAGGTGCAATTCTAACCCGGCACCCCACGGGAAATTTTTCAGTTATTTTCGGGAATTCATACAGTTCAGTCAAATTGACTTAATTCATATAGACATAAAAGATCTAATATTATTTTAATTTAATTAGATTGAAGATATAATGGTAATAAATATGGACTGGCGCGCCGCAGGTCCATGGTTTGATCTTGATTTGTTTGGCGAATGATCACCTGCCTAGCTTTCAATCTCATGTAGAAAATCTGTCACAATGCACTTAACAGGGGGTTTCGGTAGCAGTCCTTGAGAAACAATAATTCTAGGCCTAGTCACAGTGGTCAAAAGCTAGTCTATCAGCTTAAAGGCATAGATCTGTGTTAATATCAGTAGGTATAATACATACGTATATATAAACACGTGCTCCTATATTATAGATATCTGACCCTCTATTTATAAGCAGGAACAACCGTGTAATTTGGTAAAGGAAGCGTTAGTCTTGGCTGTTGACTTTGTTTTTGTTGTTGTTTATGGTTAGATAAAAATCATACTACAAAGGTGTCCAAACTCAAGCGAAAGAGGTAAAAAGAAGACGGCCAAGTGCGATTGGGACTCGCGAACGAAGGGTTCCGTACCATTATCTGTAACTTTAAACGGCGAAACCCTCTTCTATATTGCATGGGAGCCCCCTTAATTATTTATTTTATTTTAACTAATTTTATTTAAAGAGAACATAAAACTAATTATTCTGTGAATAGTTAAAGCGTCTACCTGTCACCGTTATTAGTATCGAGTAAGAAACGGTAATAAAATCAAGTTTGCTGTATGGGAGTCCCTCTTAAATTTTTATTTTATTTTATTTTTAATATTTTTGTTATAGCGGCAATAGAAATACATCATGTGTGAAAGTTTCAACTGTCTAGGTATCACCGTTCTTGAGATACAGCCTGGTGACAGACGGACGGACGGACAGCAAAGTCTCAGTAATAATGTCTAGTGTTTACCCTTTGGATACGGAACCCTAAAAATAAAGTACCACAAGGTGACAGTTTGCTACATCCATTACGGGCTATGTATGGATGCCCATAATTAAAATTACCTACGGGCACGTACGAAGAGCAGTCTTGAGTCACTTCAGCGATGGGTTTAAAAACTTAGCATCAGCCAGGCTTTTAATGTTTCATGCAATTTAAAGACCGCTAATCAAACCATCAAACTAACTAGTTTTTTCTTTCTTATAGGCTGGTTTTTACTATGATATCACTTAACGGTAAATAATGATGCTTACGGTGGTAAACAAGCTTTACTTTGAATGAGAACTGACTTGTAATACTTCACACATTGTTAAATGCTTGGCCATATAATTTTTACTTGAGGGTGGTAGTAAGCCAGATGGGAATTCACAAAGGACCTTACCATCAAGCACTAACGACTGATGATGTAATACAATGACAAGAGCCCAATAATGTGACCCATCCAATTATGACCGCAGCGAATCTTGTTTTTCTTAGTATTGGTCTATAATAATATATAATATATAAATCAATAATCTAGGTAAACTCCACTCTGAGCGCATCTTTTCACCTTTTTCGAGGTTTTAATATCACTTAAATTGTTCCAGCATAAATACGATCTGAATCTTGGTGGAGTCTTCTTACGTATACTGTATCAGTCGAATTGTCCACTGCTGAACGCAGCCTCCTTCATTAAGAGCGGTTTGCCATTATCCCCACGCTTGGCAAGCGTATTGGGATCGCAGTATAATATAGCAGTCCCTCGGTAAGCGCTGATGCCTACCTTCCGGTATTTCCCCCTTAGGCGCCAGTTACAACACCCACAGGAAGAGCTGGAGGGTAACATTCTAGCCCGGCACCCCAGGGGCAATCTTAAATATGAGCCAGGAATTCTAAATTTTTTAGCAAATTTTGGTACCTATTCTATATGATAATGCTATTCCCGAGCTTGTAGTAATATCTCTTGAATATCATGAAAAGTTATTAAACACCAAAACAATTGATTCCATAATTAATAGTTGAATAAAGTAAATTACGTTTCTCGTATTGAATGTTAGCAATTCAAACAAGTCGTAAAAAATCTTTTCCGAGTCGCGACGATATTCATGTCTTTACGCTCGTTCCACTACGATCCCCTATTTCAGTCCCTCAGGGGACTGTACAACACTCACTAATTAACATACAAACGTAGTTTCGTAACATTTTAAATACTGTACTGTAACAGACGGATCGTCCACTGCTGAAAACAGCCTCCCCTATTAAGGGGGTATTTGCCATAATCCCCACGCTTGGCAGGCGTCTTGGGGGTCGCAGTGTAAGCTGGCAGTTCTTTAGAAGGCGCTGCGGCCCACCTTCCAGTATTTTTCCCTTAGTCGCCTCTTACGACACCCACGGGATGATATGGGGAGGTGCAATTCTAACCCGGCACACCACGGGGCAACATTTTAAATAAATTTAAAATATTTTAAATTGCTAAGTAAATTATAACACCAATTAGAATACAGTGAAGTTTTTCATAAATGTTCCTTACCTTAAAATATATGCCCTATATAAGGAGAATATACATACCTATATAAGCCCATGCTTATATAGGTGCTTATAAAGCTAGCTAATTAAGAGCTTTATGATATTTTAATAGTTTTAAGATATTTTAACTAACACTACGCTAAATTGCCTTCAGGGTGAATATTGATAATTTGTAGAATGATATCAAAGTTAAAAATGATTATAAGTTACAAAAAAAAATAGTACGGACCACGAGTCTGTGGTGTGTAGTTATTACTAAAGATAAAATCTGTGCTTTGCCGGTTTTTTTTTTTTATTTTATCTCCGAATGTGAAAATAATCCATACAAAACGAGTTTTCTTAACAATATAGAATATACATAATTTTACGAAACAATGACTTTTTCTTTTTCTGATAGATGTGGTCAAAGGAGTTAACAAGCTTAATAATAACCTAGAATTACTGGCTCCCAAGGACAGCTCCCAGAAGACACCGATAGGTGCTTGGCGACAGATTTTCTACTTGAGGGTGGTCGCTAGCCAGGCGGGCATTCGCAAAATGCCCTTACACCATGCGGTGAAAAGCTCAAGCCCGCGGCGGGATTCGAACCATGGACCTGCTGCGCGGCAGTCCATAGCCAATGCCACTGAGCCATCACTGCTTCAAATACTTACAGCATACTTATGTCTATGCTCAATGACATGCATACAAAATTTTACCGAGTTTGAACTCCGACTATTTAAACTATGATGAAAAAAACTTGGTATGGAAAACGACACTAACTTTAGATGTAATAGTGAGACACACTAGCTTAGAGCTGTTAGAATTTCCCGCCATAAACACAGCGTTCAGTTCAAAAGCTTATCTCTTAGTAAAAAAACACATTATACTAAATTTGTATATTATACAACCGCACGCTTAAAATTTACGAAGAAGAAGTACCCCTGCGACCGTATGTTTTATTCAAAGTAAACACCATCTATCCACCGTTCGCTCGTAAACCCGACTTGTTTGTCAAACTGTACGAGTGAATAAAACTTTAATCGGGTAGGCTGGTACGAGAGATGATGTCCATAAACCCTTGGGGCTTCGAAACTAATATATTTTACCAGCTTACAAGTTTTATATGAGGGACGACTTTATTACGTGATTCCCGACGTCGTACCGGATAATGTAGTGGGTCTAATAGAGAGGAAATCCAAGTTTTTTTCATATAACTCATAGGCTTGTCTACTTTTTTTTTAACAACTAACATTCCTCATTTTAAAACTGATTGTGGAAAACTTATTTATAGTATTTGATGATTGAAATACTAATCCTAGTTTTATATATGATGGCACATATTTGGCTCAACGAATAAGCATTGCAATTCAACAGGGCAATGCTGCTAGCATGCTGGGCACGCTGCCTGCCCAGCATGCTAGGTTAACTAGTCCTGGGCTGGAGCATTTAGACTGCTTGTGAGTCTGCTATGACTTTAAGGTTGTCTGGATGCTTTTATTGTAGTAGCTGTAGTGTTGTATATAGTTCGTAGTATTTTGTTTAATAAAGGCATACCGCCGGTAATTTTTTTTTAAATTTAAGGTTGCCATTTGTTTTCCCATTAAGGATCCGTTTCCGAATGTCCAAAGTTTCGGGTTACTAACCAACACATAAAATAACTGAATGATAAAAATTACAGTTAACATGCAACGCGTTTCAAGCATTAACCGATAGATAGGTTAAATCGATGACTTTGAAACGCAAAGATAGTGTTTTGTTTAATAAATATGTTCTAGGTAGTATAACCGGAACTTAATTGAACATTCTGAAACAGGCCCATAATAGAATAAATACCCTCTCGTCTCTTCTCGTCGGCGTCGTAAGGGTCGACTAAGGGAAAGTACAGAAGGGTCGGCAGCGGCGTTTTCTGAAAATCTTATACTGAGATCCTCAAGACGCCTGCCAAGCGTGAGAATTATGGCCAATCCCCCCTTAGGCTGTGTTCAGTAGTGGACAACCCGGCTGATACAGTATAGAAAAAATACACTACTGCATAAGTACTTCTATTCCTATAATATGAAGTTTAGTCAATGCATATATTGGGTAAGTCGTTTTCGTGTAATGTGAAACGAAGTTATCAATATTAAATAACGAACATTTTATTTTTTGTATCGTTTAAAATATTTCTTATATCGCATTCGTGTGCGTAATTTGATATCATTGATAGTGCCCCTTGCCCACCAAATTGGCGCCAAAAGTTTAAACCAAAAATTATTATCGTAAGTAAACAGAGAATATGCTACGTTAATTTTGAAGCGCTCGTAGCGTAGCGTGCTCCGTCGTTTTTACTAACCGATAATTAACTTCCAGCTCCAAGTTAAGTAACGTCCGCTGCGGTTATATTATAAAAACTAACGTGGCTTTCATTAATTTTAGTAAATAATACGGGATAACTCATGTGAATCAGTCAGATAGATCTGACTGTAGTTTCAACCACATTAGGTAGTCTTTTTCATTTTCTGTTGCCTTATTCTATTTCGGTGGTTTTTGTTCGATGCGGTCATTACTTAAATGAGTGACCGCTGCTTGGCATTTACTACTGAGTGTTTCTGTGCTTTGAAGGGAATGTTAAACCATCGGTAGTTATTACGTGGTGGAAAATTTGCGAAAATGCATGGCTAGACCTGAATGACAGAATCGCTCGCCAAGCACCTACCGGTGTGTTCCGGCCACTGTCTTTGTGAGCCAAACAGGTTAGTTTTGACAGCAGGTGATCAAAAGCTAGCCTTTAAGCATGAAAAATATGTAATTTTGACGAGTGTAATATAATTAAGAGAGTATAAAATAAACTTAACCCTAAGAAGTAGTCTTACTGTTAATTTATGCCTTACAAAGGATAACGAATTAGTTGTTGTTGAGATATATGGTATTAATATTTAAATAAGGCAGTAAATGCACACTTTCCTAATGGCAACATTGGCTAGGAAACGGAAGCCAACCATTTTGTTTTATGTACCAATAGAGTACTTCGATCTATGTCGTTGTTCGTTCTGTTCGCTCCCTTGCTGTTTTGTAACTTTTACTACACTGCTAAATAAAACAACTCTGTCTGTTAATTTAACTGTTTTATTGTGATACCCAATATACCTTAACAGGTTATGGGGCTCCAGTATCGCGAATATACAATAAAACAGTAAGTAGTGCGTGATTGTAAAGTTTTGAAGAAACAAACGCCGAAGTCTACACGTGCGTGTTGTTAGCGCGGTACGACACGAGCAAGGCGGCCCGACTCGAAAATGGATATCGGCGCCTTGAATCTTGCCAAGCGGTTTGCTGGTGATGGGTATCGGCAATGGAAGTTTCAAATAAGGTGTGCACTGATGGCAAAAGGTCTTTGCGAGCACATTAGCAATGGAGAACATGATGACACGAAGTCTGAAAAATGGAGGCAAAATGACGCAAAAGCTATGTACATAATTAGCTCGGGAATGGAGTTATCACAGATAACACTGGTAGAAACATGCAGGACTGCCAAAGAAATGATCGATACATTAGATTCGATTTACGAGCAACGCAGTGAAAATAGTAAAATGCTCTTATTTGAAAAGTTTCACACAGTAAAGTTTCAAGGAAACAATATGGCGGAGCACATATCTAAAATTGTGAATATTGCACAGCAGTTGCGTGATGGTGGTGAAACCATTTCAGAATTAGCAGTAGTTACTCGAATATTGGGTTCACTGCCCGACAGATTTCGCATGGTTCGACAAGCATGGTTATCGCTTGATACTAGCAAACAAACGATATCTAACCTTACTGCCCGACTGATTGATGAAGAGAATAATGTTCAATCTCAAGAGATTGCTTTAGCTGCAGAGAAGCAGAAGCCCAAAGCGACACATAACAAGAAAATATTTCGTTGTTTCAAATGCAACAAAAAGGGGCATTATGCGCGTGACTGTCGCACTAAGGTCAACGCCCACGTGGAAAATTCCGATAAAGATTGCGCATTTACGGCTCAGCTACAACATGCTCACCTTGATGATGCTATATGGATACTAGACAGTGGGGCATCAGCCCACATGACCCACCGTAGAGATTTTCTACAGAATTATAGATCACAATTCAACTGTGTACGCCTCGGAGACAAAAGTGAGTTGACAGTGCAAGGGGCTGGTACTGTAAAAATAAGAAAATTTATCGATGGACAGTGGTATAATTCAACCATCAATGATGTGCTTTATGTACCTGAACTGAAAAGAAATCTATTCTCAGAAGGTGTTATAACTTCAAAAGGCATGAGTGTCACTAAGACTAATAACTCAGCAGTTATTATGGACAGCCAAGGAAATGTAATGGCTAGCGCTACAAAGCAGTCTAACAACCTATATAACCTTCAATTCAAAACCGTGTGTATTTCAAGATTTGAAAATCAGTATGCCAACATAGCAAATGTTACTAGTCTGCAACAATGGCATGAGAGACTTGGTCATGTGAACATCAAAACATTGCGTGAAATGGTGTCAAATGGTCACTTACCCCCAGTCAATGACCTCAGTGACTTCTTCTGTGAAACATGTATGCTTGGGAAGCAGCATAGAAAGCCTTTTAAGAAAAGTGCAGACTCAGTAAAGGACAAGGTATATAGTGACTTGTGTGGTCCAATGCCTACTATGTCAGTTGGAGGTGCGAGATATTTTATAACCTTCATCGATGCTGTTACTGGTTTTATTACTGTCTATTTTTTAAAGCAAAAGAGTGAAGCGCTTGATTGTTTCAAAAGATATGTGATACTTCTAAATAACAAGGTTCAACAAGAAAGTTAGAATGTTACACAGTGATAATGGAAAGGAGTATTGTAATGAAGAATTTAGAAAATTTGCAATAGATAATGGAATTGAGTTGGAATACACAGCACCATATACACCACAACAAAATGGTAGAAGTGAAAGGGCAAATAGAAGCATCTTAGAGAGTGCTCGCTCTATGTTATATGCAAAACAGCTGCCACTGAATTTATGGACTGAGGCAGTTCAAACTGCAGTGTATTACATGAACAGAAGATCCAATAATGAGAAGACGCCTTATGAGCTATGGACTAATAAGAAACCTACCCTGACACATGCAAGAACTTTTGGTTGCATGGCCTACGTGCATGTTCCAAAAGAAAAGCGTAACAAATTGGACTCTAAAAGCAAAAAGCTACTAATGGTCGGATATGAAGGATATTCAGATAACTACAGATTGTATGATCCTAAAACAAGAAAAGTGACTGTATCACGAGATGTAATTTTCAATGAAGACAGTACAGTACCCAATTCAGAAAGTAATCATGCAACAAAAGAAATTCTAGAGTACCAACAACCTTTTGATAATGATGAGAAGTCTGAAAGTTCAGATTATGACTATAATGCTTTTGAGGATTTTTATCAACAAATTATTGGTCAGGTCAGCTCAGATGTACAAAAGTCAGCTGTACAAGAACCTGAGGAGTTACCCCAGAGAGCAAGTACCCCATTAAAAGGAAAGACAGAATGTGAACAGAGATACCATTTCAGGAAAAGAAAGATACCAGAGGAAGCAAACCTTACATTCTTTGAACCTGATACATATGAAGAAGCTATGAGCTGTAATGAGAAAGACAACTGGTCGAAAGCAATAAATGAAGAATTGGAATTCCATAGAGTCAGCAATACGTGGGAGCTTGTACAAAAGCCAGCTGATAAGAGATGTGTGGGAAGTAAATGGGTTTTTCGACTAAAACAGAATGCTAATAATACAATAAGATACAAAGCGAGACTGTGTGCTAAAGGATTCACCCAAGTGAAAGATATTGACTACCGTGAGACATTCTCTCCTACAGTTAGGTTTGATACAGTGAGAATAATGCTCTCTTTAGCTGCAACACAGAAACTAAAAATGACTCAGTTTGATGTGAAGTGTGCATTCTTGTATGGTACATTAGATGAGGAGGTGTACATGGATCCACCACCTGGTTTAGACACAAATGGACTGATATGTAAGTTAAATAAATCAATATATGGCCTTAAGCAGTCTCCAAGATGTTGGAACAGTAAATTTGATCTTTTTCTAAATAAATATGGTTTTGTAAATTCAGAATCTGATAGATGCCTATATGTTTTACATACTGATGATTCAGTCTTGTACTTACTTTTATATGTTGATGATGGCCTGTTGTTATGCAAAAGTAAACAAACAATTGATAATTTTGTAAAGAATTTGCAACAAAATTTTGATATCACTCTTATGAGTCCAAGACAGTTTGTTGGTTTAGAAATAGAAATAAAGGATGATGAATCTATTTTTGTACATCAAAGTAGGTATATAGATAAGATATTAAATAAATTTAATATGGCTCAATCAAACCCCAGTTCTATTCCATGTGATCCAAATGTAAAGCTAGATAATTGTGTTGGTTCTAGTAAAATGGGAGACATTCCCTATAGAGAAGCTATAGGTTCACTTATGTTTGCAGCCATTGGTAGTAGACCTGATATATACTATGCCGTCTGTACCTTGAGTAGATATCTCAATAATTATAATAATGTTCATTGGGGTGCAGTTAAGAAGTTATTAAAGTACTTAAATGCTACTAAAGATTTAGGTATATTGTATAAACCTAGTGATAGTAACTACATAATGTACTGTGACTCTGATTTTGCAAATTGTAGTTTAACTAGAAAATCTGTAACTGGATATGTTTTTTTGATGAATGGAGGTGCTGTCACTTGGAACTGTAAAGTGCAAAGATGTGTGGCTTTGTCCACAACTGAAGCCGAATATCTGGCAGCATGTGCGGCAACGAAGGAGCTCTGTTGGATTAAACAAATTCTTATGACAGCTGGTCATAAAGAACCTGATTTAAAATTGCTAATTGACAATAGAAGTGCTATTGAGCTCATTCGATGTCAAAACACTTTTCATAGAAGAACTAAACATGTAGATGTTCAATATCATTTTGTAAGAGAAAAGTTCATGAATGGAATGTTTGTCATTAAACATTGTGAAACTACAGAGCAAGTAGCAGACATGTTCACTAAGGCTTTACCTAAATCACAGTTTCAATACTTGCGTAGTAAGTTAGGCATGATGATGTAATATCATATTATTAGGTATAATATAGTTATTGTAAAACTTGTAGATTAGGCAAGTGAGCATTTCGTGGGAGTGTTGAGATATATGGTATTAATATTTAAATAAGGCAGTAAATGCACACTTTCCTAATGGCAACATTGGCTAGGAAACGGAAGCCAATCATTTTGTTTTATGTACCAATAGAGTACTTCGATCTATGTCGTTGTTCGTTCTGTTCGCTCTCTTGCTGTTTTGTAACTTTTACTACACTGCTAAATAAAACAACTCTGTCTGTTAATTTAACTGTTTTATTGTGATACCCAATATACCTTAACAGTTGTTAATACATACATATACATAATTATATAGTGTAGGGACATTTATGAAACTGAGGGACTAAATACCTTCCAGTTCCTATGCCACCTTCGAACGCATCATCAAAGTTTAAACAATAAGCAGAAGTAAATAAAGAATTTGTTGTTAAAAATAAATCTTTCCTTTAAATCATTCGCCACTGAATATTATTGCAAGTACGCAGCGGATGGCTTCCTCCAAAATTATTTTGATGTGAAGTGAATTTAATTGTTGTATTCAGTTTCAGTTTACATTCAGAAATTGTTTAAAACAAATGAAGACATACATTTTCAGGCGAAACAATCACAAAAAAGAGCAACAATTACAATTAAAAAAGTACATAATACCTTCAGTCTAGATTACGAGTAAGTATTGTATAATGAATTGTTTGAATTCTTTTATAAAAATGATAACCCAACCATTATCATGGGGTCATTTTTAATCAATCTTCACAAAAAGTAGAAGGTTCTGAAGTCAACATAACTATTTTTCACGCATTGTCTTTCCTGGATTATCCAATCTAGTAAATTTTTGTTGTTAGATACAGTAATTTCTTTAAACCTCTTTGGTCCAATTTAAATTTTTACAACTTCATAGAAGCAGTTTTTCACTTAAATTGAATTAACTGTAATGAGTACTTCAACGAGCTGGCTAGTAACTATTGCCGATGTTGACCATCTTTGGAAGCAAGACGAGAGTGAAACGATAATAATTAAAATTGATAGACGGAAAAATAATTGGCAATTATTGGAATTCGATCTCACGTTTCCAGGTCAAGGAGTAGCCAATTATGGTTCCATAAGGAGACTTCTAATATATTAATGGTAAAATTATTTGACTTGCAAAGATGTATTCACGATTTATGTCTGGGCAATATTCGCTCCTGTCCTTGAAAACGCCCTCCAATTTTTTTTTATGTTTACAATTACGCCTGTTCTGCGGATTACATCACAAAATTACAAATTTACGAGAGAGAAAAATTAAGTCATGTGCGGGATTCGAACCCGCGTCCATCCACCCCTTTAGCCGGAGTATGCTCTACTCCAATTCCATCCCAATACGATGGTTAAAAAGAATGATGAATTAAAAAAATTTCCTCTCGTATATTTGTAATTTTGTAACGTCCCCCAATGCTTTGAAACTTTGAACGGTCATTTTTAACTATATCTCTATATAGTTAAAAAGACAGTCCCGGTCAGCGTTTGAATGTACTCTAAACACTGTATTGGAAATAATAGTACGGGGCAATAGTCGTATAACGCGTAGCTGCGAACGTAATTAATGGCTGCGACGGGGTCTTCCAAGTCACCCAATAGACGCCGGGGATAGCGTCAAGGGAGCTTGAAATAGGGACCAGACGAGATAGTCGAATAATTTGCTGCCTTCACAACAATAAGGTTCGGGTGACGGCGGTTGACGTTGAAGTATCGACGGACGCAGTTCTTAATGAACTGATTGAAAGAGAGGAATTTGTAATTACAGTACAGATCGGCGTTCTGTAAATACCAAAGAGTACCAAACTGCATATGAATCAATTAAAGCTTATAGTGTTGGAGAACAGTCGGATGACCTACTAACGCTACGAAGGCGTGGATTGTGATAGAGCGAATAAGTGTCACTTTATTTCTATGGGGCATTTTACTTTCATTGCAAAGTAGGGGGCCGAAGGAACCCATAACAAAGGCTGTGAATAGCTTTGAAAGTGTTTAAAGATAATACGTTTTCGATCAACGCTGACGCCAAGAGGTTTTGAACAAGAATATGTTGCTCCCAAGGCCGCGCAATATACGAAACTGGGAAAAGCCTTCAGTGATTCAGCTGGTAAAATGTAAATCAATATGAGAGTGGAAACAAAATTATACCAAATTCCACCATTATACCAACCTACTTTTTTATTTTCTTTGACTACAATCTTCCTGGTGTTAAGTGATGATCCCGTCGAAAGTGGTAAACAGGCATAACCTTAAAAACTGACACTCCAAGATCATCGCTGCCGAAATACACAGTAAGATTTTTAGTGACAGATTTTGTAATTGAAGTTGGTGGCTATAGTCGGGTGGGCATTCACATAACACCTTACAAAGATAAAATAGACAGTCATCCGGTTAGGACTGAAGGCCTTGTTTTCCGAAGCATGGAAGCGTTCAGTAGTAAAGTGAACATTGCTTAATCTAGTTGATTGGTTATAAGAAATACAAGCTTCGCCGCGAGGGCTTCAAACTAAACGCTTTAACTTCTAATGTTGGTTACCACTATATGATTGTTTCAAATTAATACATGTTCTATTAAGGATTAATATGGGTGTATTTAGTTACCCGATTTAATGAGGTCTATTATAAAGTTTTCAATAGCTTTGTGTAATATTGGATCAATATATAAATTTACTTTGCATATACCTACAATTGATTATCTGACTAAACACTTAATTTGAGAATCTAATTGAATAATCCAAGAATGGGCAGCTATTTCTGAGTCTATGTGCTGAATTTGATTTGTCAATCACTAATACCATTTTCCGACTTTCAACTAAACACAAGGCAACCTGGATGTATCTGCGATCAAAACATTGGCATCTCATCGATTATGCTACTATGCGACGTAGATATATTGCTCATCAATTACATGTTACACGCGTTATGCGAGATGCTATTTGCTGGACTGACCACTGTCTCATACTAACCAAACTCAAAGTATGCCTACGTTATCCTCGTAGGAAAACATTAAAAAAACCTCTGCGTACAAAGGTGACCTTCAACGCATCCATATGAGGGAAGCATATGTGCAGGCTCTAGACAATGTTCTTCAATCATTCGATGTTGATAATGAAGACCTTGAAGTAACTTGGCAGATGCTGTCGACGCATATTATCGAAATTAGTACTAAAGTTTTGTGCTTAAAAACCTATAGACACGAAGATTGGTGCGATGATAATGCCGACACTTTTAGTAATGTTTTTACGAAACACCGAGAGCTTCTCAAAAAGAAGAGCAAAAGAAGCCGTCAAGATGATATCTCAGAGAGCATAAAGAAAAGTAGTGCTCAGATCAGAAAGCTTACCAGAGAGACCAAAGACACATGATGACAAGAAAAGTCTCGTCTACAATGGTTGTCGGACACCAACCAACTGGGGGCTTTACGTACGTCATTACGAATGGATAGCGGAGACTCATAAATGGGGCCCCATTTTCCTCTATGTGTACAAAACTCTAAAAACAGTTAGAAAATTAGAAAGCAAATCGATTTAATAAGTAAATAGGGAAACTCTGTGTTCAATATATAAAAAAAGCCATTGTAATATTTTCCGGTCTTTATGTATGTTACGATTGTTTAGAATTTGTCTAATATTTGTTTGGAGCTTTTTGTGTATCGCCAAAGTGAAAAAAGAACAATTTAACAAAGTTTAAAGTGTCAAAGAAACCTTTTATGTAAGGGAGCAATGACTGTCATTGTCTCTTCTAAGTTTCTTTTTTCACGGCGGTGTTTTACCTCGCGGTTTTGGGGTAATGTTGCCACACTTTTTGTGGTTCCGCAATAAAAAAAAAGCCGATAAAGCTTTGTTGGTAATATTTTATTTGATTTTTAACAAGCGGTGCGCCTTTATAAATACTATAATATATATCACAACACTACAGCAGCTACGCCAATGAAAATATTTAGCCAACCTAAACGTCAGGCCCACAGGCAGTCCAAGTGCTCCAGCCAACCACCAGTTAGTAGCATGCTGACCCATTACATGAAAGAAACGCCGGCATTTTCATCACGCGTCGCATCAACCAAGCTCCGAGAAGCTTTGGAAAATAAGATCCTGGCCAATACGAATCCAACGTTTCCACACCAAACGACTCAAATATGTAACCACTGCAGATATTAGCATACTTACGCCGCTTGAGTCGTAATTGAAATGCTTTTTTGTTGAGCTATGTGCCACCATTTCGATTATGCGTCCTATCGACCAAGAGCTTTGATAAGTTTTGGTAACGATAAGCTCCCCCAACTACGATTTACTTGAACTCACATTGTATTCATATTTTGTTGAGCCTTGTAATACCTAAGTAAAAATTCTAGATAAAAACTATTCTAGGTAAAGTAAGTAAATAAAAACATATACTCGTACCATGCGATAAGTAAAATCGTATTACACTGCAAAATAGAGAAAATAGAAATAAAGTTAATTGAGTATTTTTCATTATTGTAACTTATGAGTGTTTTAAATTTTGAGGTCTGCTAAGAATCTAAAACTTCAAATCATTATTATCACATCACCAACGATTAACATTCACCGTTGAACAAATGCCTCCCCTTCTTTGTCACGCTTAATATATCAAAAATAATTTTAGGAACGAGCAAATCATAGTCTCTCTCACTTACTGACCTCAGTATAATACAACAGTATGATAATTAGGGATTGTAAGGATATGTCAATACTATTAAATGTAGGCCTACCCCTGTATGTCAAACATATTTGAAATTTATCGAAACAAGGGAGCATGAAAAATAATTTAGAAAACTTACAAAAAAATAGAACTTTTCTCTACTCTTTTATTCTTCCCCATACAAATTAAAATGTTCACAGCCGTAATTAGTCAACGTCCTCGACGCAGGAACGATTTAACTGTCTGGAGGTCGTGCCTCTCTAAAAGAGCATAAAGGTTAATGTACGCATATCGCCTCGGTGCCGTTTCATTATCAACGTTGCCTCATTTTAAAGCAATGATGGCTCAGTGGCATTGGCTATGGATTGCCGCGCAGCAGGTCCATGGTTCGAATCTCGCCGCGGGCTTGAGCTTTACCAGCATGGTGGAAGGGCATTTTGCGAATGCCCGCCTGCCTAGCGACCACCCTCAAGTATAAAATCTGTCGCCAAGCACCTAACGGTGTGTTCCGGCAGCAGTCCTTGAGAGCCAGTGAAATTACATGCACATCAGACTTAACTACTATGTCTCAAGGTAACGGGCGCAGTGCAATTCATGACTTGTGACGAATTACATCTGTTATAGGCAGAGGTTATCCGCTTAACATCAGGTGAACTTATGGTCAGTTAATAATATGTCTAGTACAAGCTCGAAATCAGTCATGTCAAACATACGGCCCGCGCGCTTTCGAACAGTAGTAATGCGACCCGAAACGTTGAAACAAAATACTCACAATAAATTACACCAGGTGCTTTTGAAAAGCAGTACAGCTAAAATTTATTTCAACAAATATTTTAATTTGGAATTTCAACTAGCACCAATGTTTTCATCTAGTTTTTTTTAATAATTTTTTATGTATGCTTTTATTAAACAAAATACTACGAACTATATACAACACTACAGCTACTACAATAAAAGCATTTAGACAACCTATAAGTTATAGTAGACTCATAGGCAGTCTAAATGCTCCAACCCACTCCCAGTTGGCAGCGTGACCAGCATGCTGGCAGCATTGCCCCGTTGAATTGCAAAGCCAGTGATTTGCAACACAACACCTTGCACCCAAGCGTAAGCTAATAGCTATACGAAAAGCGGATGGATCCATAAGGCTACCAGTTTTGTAAGAAGGAATGGCCTGTAACCAAAAACCATATTCCACACAGAGAAACAGCGAATCGTTCCGTGTTAGCTTTCAAAGGGGCGATCCCACTGTTTCTGAGATGACAACATTTTTGGGAATTCAGTATTTGGACAAGCCAGTCACCATGTGTTTTTGGCCTCAGCCAGATATGCTACATGAAAGAGCCTAAAGATCGTGCAAGATTTTTTTTCTACTAATTTGTGCGTAAGTACTGTGTACAGAAGACAAAAAAGCTGGTAATGCCACACTAGAATTTTTGCGTATCCCTATGCCACCCAACCTCACAGGGAGGAAAGCTTGCACCCCATTGAGCCCCATCATCCATCTCAACATTCAAAACCGACACTAACGTATCATTTACTTAATTTTCTAAGCTTAACAAAAGCTCACTGTGTTGCCACTGCTGACTACATCCTAAATAGTATGTAAATTTAGGAATGAAAAGGCAAAATCTTAAAATTGTAAAAGCCATATGGGCTAGTCGTTAATTTTGAATAATCTGCTAGAAGCATTTCTAAACCTTTGATTTTGTTCTTCGACAAATGGTGATAAAGATTCGTCAAGAATCGGTGAACCCAAAAGACGAAGCGAATTTTTTTCTACTAATTTTATATAAGGTGCTAGTAAATTTAATTTTTCAATTATCGAAACTTTATCCAGACAAGTGTCACAAACAAAAAGTTCCATTTGGAAAAATTTAGTTCAAGACGTAGCGAGTACTTATAGACGAAAATCGTCTATTAGTACTCGCAAGTCATTCATAACCGTCTTCGCATCGCCTCCTAAG
The DNA here is from genome assembly GCA_963854805.1 of Plagodis dolabraria. NCBI lineage: Eukaryota > Metazoa > Arthropoda > Insecta > Lepidoptera > Geometridae > Plagodis > Plagodis dolabraria. The sequence continues at coordinate 36,544,268 of OY978440.1, read as the reverse complement.
GTTCCGTCATCCAAATACCAAACGTTAAGTTTTGATTGGAGACGTTGAATTATTGAGTGGATGGCAAGGCTAAAGATGGCTGGTCCCAGAAGATCACCCTGTGGACATTCTACGGAAGATAAAATAACGTTATTTTGGTATGTTAATTTTGACGGTTTGCCGTAACTTTGCCAAAAAACAGGGTACCATTCCGGAAACATTAGTCCAAAGAGTGCCTCTAGCTTAAGAGTTGAATGCATTTTTAACATCCACCTTCAAAACCACATCTCTCCAATTTTGATCAAGAAATGTGCAAAGTGAATGAACAGCAGCCTCACAGCCACCCTGTGAACCAAAACCGAGTTGCAGTGGTTGAAAAGCATTACTTAAAAAGCAACCTTTTTCCTACAACCGCATTTGGCTGTGAGGCGACGATAAGTGGAGCATATTTCATTTAGTTAATCTCAAATTTTGTAGTTTTAGAAAAGAGGAGAATACAAAACTAGTTGGTTATATATTAAAACACATAATTGTTTAATTAGGTTATTGAAAAGGATTTAAATTCAGCAAGTCAAAAAAATGCGTTACTGTATCAGTCGAATTGTCCACTGCTGAATACAGCCTTCACATTATGAGAGGTTTTCCATAAGACAACTCTATCTTTTGGTTGTAATTTTAAGATTTCAATAGACAAGCTCCAAGCGAAGTTGTTAAGGCCGGCAAGGTGTCCAAAATGTAAGACAAACCGACAACAAACAAAATTCGCTAAAAAAATTATATGTTGGCTGCCCCATATTCATATACGAAAAGATGAACAAAATACTCAATATCTTTAAAATAAAGTTTTCATTTTATTTTTTCATATTAATGAATAAAATCATAAACACAGTAACATAATCATAACGCAGTTATAACTCTCTCTCTGTCTATCCTTCTCTCCCTCTCTCTCACATACAATAATGGGAGAACTAGCCTTCGTAGGTACTCATTAATTCGGTTAGTACTATTATTTAGTTTTTTTTTTGTAAAATAAACATTATTATTATTAATAGGTAGGCGTCTTGGGAATCGCAGTGTAAGATGCCCAATAGTCCATGAGATTTAAATAAATGCGTGGTTAAAATAAATGCAACTAATATGTTATGTGTCGAATCTTTCAGTACGTGAACCCGATTCGCTTAAGGCTAGTTTACGTGGAATAATACAAATATAACTTTCATTGATTATTTAGCCTTTTTTACTTGGGAAAAGAACCTGGTTTATAATGTTTCATAACTTTGGTGCAATTGATTTAATTTGACCATTTATGTACAGAGTCGATATTTGACATTTGATTTTTTTTTTATACCACTAAGGTGACAAACAAGCGCACGGCCGGCCTGATGGTCAGCAGTTACCGTAGCCTATGGACGCTTGCAACACCAGGGGTATCACTCGCGCGTTGCCGACCCTGAGGAAATCTCTTCACGCCCTTTTTGAAGGACCCCATGCTGTACTCTATATTTTTATATATACTCTTTATTTGATATGTAACTCTGATTTATTCGTTTTATTTATTTTTGTAAGTTCAAGTCCCGTTAGGCTAGTTTTATGTGAAACAATATAAATAATACGTTTCAAGCTAACCATACAGTACAGTTCACTGACCTTCCCTCTTGCGTACTCAAGAATGATTTAAATATTTAAAATGTCTATGATCAATGAGCAGAATTAATAACGTGCTCCAATAAAGGAGCCATACTGCATTCTACTCACGCTGCCTTGTCAAAGTGGCAACAAGAATAAAAAGATATCTCCTTAGTATTAAACTTTAATGTTGAATCTGTTGGGTTCATATAGGCTTTTTGTGCATTTTTAATATTTGCAGAATGACAAAAAAAATAGAAGCAAAGTTGGCTGAAAAAACCATTGCAAATGCATCGTGCTTTCAATTGGAGTTTTGATCATCCGTATCGCAGTCGATATTTGAATTCGTACACTTTGTACGAAAGCCTGAAGCTAAGGCGTCGCTCTGCCCGGCACATTATTGCCTCAACAAAAGGCTATTGTGTTGCAAAAGTCTCGCATGTTGTGTGTTTTATTCAAGAATAATCGACAGTCTATGCGATCAGTGTATTCCGTTATCACTTTCAACGTGCGCACAGCTAAGAAATGAAGCTGTCTCTGCGACCAAGTTTTATCTTATCAATCTCTAAGTCTTTTAAGGAAAAATAGGGTTACTTCTGAATGAATGTTTTTTCAATCTTGTCATGTGAAATATATAATTAGTCTTTATATGATTTTAACATTAATTTAAAGAAAAAAAGCAACAACTGTTATGGCTCTTTGCTCATAATGTTACCATATAACACATAATTAATAACAAATTATTTACAGTAATGATCTAAATTAGGTTCCAGTTAAGCTAATATAAGATAACGAATACAAGATTTTACTTATATTAAGTAAGTAAACAGTAATTAATCTACATACAATTTTTAGATCAGTTTAATGCCTTAAAAGTGTTTTAAGTGTCAACGGAGGTCAAAGTTCTCTTGCATCAGAAAGAGCTTTAGTGAACATCTAGTCCGCCTAAGAAAGCTCTCTCGTCAATCCGGCGTTCGTGCAGCGTACAGTTCTACGCCCTAATGCGGAAGAAAGAATAGCTAAAGACGAAGCTGATGTTTTAAAAATCACTTCTCTAGTTAGTAACGACCTTCCAAAACCCATGAAAGTCATAAGAATTGGCAAATATTCACGGACAAGAAACCGCATGGTTAAAATTTGCTATGACACAGCTTATCCCGCCAAACAACTATTGCGTAACAAGGAAAAATTACCCAAAAACGTAAAGATTTTCTCAGACCAGACTCCAGCGCAGCAAAAATATTTAAAAAATCTGAAAGAAGAGCTGGAGCGTCGTGTCAATAACGGGGAAAGTGAGCTTACTATTAAATACATTAATGGTACACCCACAATAATAAAAGGCCCTTCAAAAAACTCCTAGCGATAATGGACACTACCACTAAAAATATTAATACATACCAAGTACTCAACAATTACGAAGATCTCCAAACCAGTAAATCTCGTCTCACATTTATTTATCTCAATGCCCGGAGTATACGTAAAAAGGGAAAATTTGACGAGCTAAAATGTATTTTACGTTCACTGCCAAACACCATTCATATAATCATACTAACAGAAACTTGGATCAGATCTGAATCACAAGCTCTAGAATTAAAATTGAATAACTATACACACTATTATAACTTCAGAACGGACGTAAGGGGAGGTGGAGTCTCAGCATATGTGCATGACGATATAAAACATAGCCTATCAGAGTCCAAATACAAAGAAGGAAACAATTACTTATGGGTTCAGTTAGAAAGATATGGGCTTGAAGTAGGCGTCGTATACAAACCAGGCGACACGAATTACAGTGGCTTTCTTGAAGAATATAACTCCCAACTTCGGCCAAGAAAAAGAGTAATAGTCTTTGGAGATTTCAATATCGATCTATTGGCAAAAGAGAAAAAGACTAAACAATATGAAGTAATAGTTAAACAGGCTGGACACATTTTTCTTAATAAGAAAAGCAAAAAATACTGTACGCGAGAATGTCCTACAAGAAAATCAATCTTAGACCACGTTAGTACGAACCTTAAAGATGATAATTTCCATATGGCTTTAGTGGAATCATCTTTGTCTGATCACAAACAAATTTATTTAGAGCTCAAAAAAACCAAACCTCCACCAAAGATGCAAATCCAATACGAAGCCATAGATTATACAAAATTAAACATGATGTTGAAACAAATTACATTTGAAGAAATTAACGACAACTATTTAACATTAGAATATAAATTAAAATATATCATGGAACAAAGTAAAGTAGTCAAGACCAAAATCCAAAACCCACCTCAGAAAGATTGGATTAACAAGCATATTATTACAGAAATAAATCAACGAAATATATTATGGTCTGAACTCAAGAAAAATCCTAAAAATGATGATTTAGAAGCAGAATTTATTTCAAAAAGAAAACATGTAACTAAACTAATTCAGGACACAAGGGATACATATTATAAGAATCAAATCACTAAATGTATTCAAAAACCCAGAAAAATGTGGAAACTTATAAGTACATTAGCCAATAATAAGCTAAAACAAAGTTGTACTCCTCCAAATTTATTAGTCAATGGTGATCGTATATCTGACCCAAAACAAATTTGTCATACTTTCAATGAATATTTTGCCACAATTGGAACTATATTAGCTAATGAAATGCCCAAAACATCACAGAAAAATCTCAGTTATACCTTTATCGAAACGCCTATAGAAAATTCCGAGCTGTCCGTTCTCAATCCATGTACGGTTAACGAAATCATACAAATAATTGACAATCTTGATTCTAACTGCAGTACAGGGTTGGATGGGATTAGCACCAAGGTAATTAAATGCATAAAATATTTTATTGCAGATAATCTGTGTAGATGCTTTAATAAATTATTACTAGATGGTGAATTTCCTAACAGTCTCAAAATTGCAAAGGTTACTCCCATCTATAAGATAGGTTCAACCATGGACGTCGGCAACTATCGACCTATTTCTGTCCTTCCTGTATTATCTAAAATACTAGAAAAAGTCTTATACAGGCGACTAGAAGCGTATTTGGATTCAATAAACTTCCTTACGGAACGGCAATATGGGTTTAGACCTAAAAGAAATACTCTTGCGGCAACAGCTGACATTATAACTAAAATAAGACATAATATAGACTCGAAAAATATAGTCCTTGGCATATTTATAGACTTAAAAAAAGCATTTGACACAGTTAGCCACAAATTGCTCATAAAAAAACTGGAAGCAATAAACATCACTGGTACTTCACTAAAAATATTTGAATCCTATCTAAAAAATAGAACTCAAGTAGTTAAAATGGATAGCATAGATAACCAAAGTGACCCATTACCTATAACGTGTGGAGTTCCACAAGGATCTATCTTGGGTCCTTTGTTTTTCTTAATATATATTAATCAGATTGACAAAATTGGACTGCATGGTTACCTAACCCTTTACGCGGACGATACTTGCTTGTTTTATTTTGGGTCATCTATACACGATATAATCCAAAAAGCTCAGCACGACCTGAATTTGCTTAATTTATGGTTTCAACAAAACCTTCTTACAATCAACATATCCAAAACTTGTTATATATTATTTAAATCCAAAAATAAAATTGTGCCTAGTCACCAACCCTTAACAATTAACAATGTAATTTTACAGCAAAAATCTTGTGAAAAATATCTTGGTCTGAGAGTAGATAGCGCTTTTACATGGAATACACACATAGAACACCTCAAAAGTAAGCTTTTATCGTTTCTCGGCTCATTACGTAATATTTCAAGATGTATCCCACATAAGCTGAGATACACTATCTACAATGCTTTAGTAAGGCCACATCTTCTACATCTGATAGAAATTTGGGGCAGTGCCACTAAAACAAAACTAGCAGAACTTCAAATTTTACAGAATAAAATTATTAAAATGCTATTCAAATACCCATATCTTGCTAAAACCACAAAAATTTACAAAGACACAAAAATAATGAACATCAGACAGCTCTATGTGTTTCATGTCTGCATTTTTATCAGGAAATGTCTTAACAAAACTGTTCGCTCAAATTTGAAGTTCACTTTAATTAAACAAATAAGTAAGCGTAGTAACCGATGTGCTGGTTACTTAGTCCTACCAAAGTACCGAACAAATTATGGCAAAAAAATGCTCACATTTGAAGGAGTGCAACTTTACAACAAGATACCCTCAAGAATTAAAAGTGTCAACTCATTTAATGCATTTAAGACCCAACTAGCTCAACATGTCATCAATGATCATTCACTTTTACGTAAATAATGCATTGGATGGGTTGCTACTATAGTATTACCTACTTATGATAGACGGCATGGCGAATGTATAGTTTTAATTTATGTTGAAGCACTGTTCTCAAGTAAGTGACTGTATTGGCTTATTGGGAATAAATATCTTTAAACCTTAAGAAAGGCGTATAAGAAAATTTGATACGGCTATTGTAACAATTTGGGCAATATTGAAAATCTTTTGAGATACAGAAGCATAAAAAGAGTTTAAGAGTAATTCTGGTTCAGCTCCAAACAAAAATTGCCAGCTTTTGAGTTGCCAAAACCTGTTGGTAACAAATGTTTTGTAAAACTCTTCTCAAAACAAAAAAAAATGCAACTATAGTGTACACGAAACGTATTGGTAGCAAAATTTACCATTTTTGTTTGTTGAAACCTTGCCTTAGTCTCAGCTCTTCTTTTTCCTTGCCTTATTCTATGCCATGTGAGGCCAGCTCATCTCTGTCATAGAGAAATACTCCTTTACCATTAATTTATCTATGACTCTGTTTAGATGACATACTCGAACTCAGCCATTCGCGATTTTAGAGCCTGTTACCTATTATTATATAACATGAGCTCATTAAAACTTTTCTTCTTTGCCTTTGCAAATCACAAACAGTTTCCCAACTTAAAACAATACTGTGTGAAACACCATTTCATTTTCACCGGCAAACAGCTCATTTACCAAAGCTTGCAATCGATCGAAAGTAGCCTTTAAGTTGGAAAAGTTAAGGTTGAGTAACATAATGTTGATTATGATTTATACACTTAGGCAACCCTTTTTCATGCCAAAACTTGTGATATTTTAATATTCAGTAAATTAAAAGCCTTTCCTGACTTGCGTTGTTACAGATTTTCATATGTTTTGAAGAAAGTAGCGAATAACTCATAAAATAAGTACCAATTAACAATACATTTAAAAATAAAAACATCTAAATGATCTTGAGCACTGTTTGTTCCCTGCTACCACATAATATACATTAATGTTGTTCTTTTTATACCTGATAGATTAGCTTGACCACTTTCTCACTTGATGGTAAATCATGTTTTGGTCGAAAATGTTGCTTTGGCCAACCTAGAAAGACAGCTACCGGGACACACGGTTAGGTGCTTCGCTACAGATTTTTAATTGAGGGTTGTGGCCACGGATTAAGGATGGGAGCTCCCGTCCTAATTCCGTGGTGGTGGCTATCTATGAAAAAACAAATTATATAAAATAAAAATACAAATCTGTTTTTTAAATTAAACAGTTTAGTATCTTTAGTGGAATATCCGTCTCACACAACGGATATAATTTAGGTACTCATGTCATTCGTGAAAGCGTATCACTTCATATTTTTAAGTGTAGTTTCAACTACTACTGCCTACCTAAGCAATCATATTTTACATTTTATTGATTGACAGTATGTACCTCTTGCATTTACGCGACATTTACAATTGAACTATAAATAATATAATTTACAATGATTAATACGTTAATACAGTCAATTTGTACTATGCCAAAACGTTGTGTACAAACGAGGTGTATCCGTAAAAGTGTGCATCAATTATAGTGGAACGGCGCTGCAACTGCAGTCGGCACTAAAGACAGAAAGCTCTTAGGCCCCAGCTCGTTGTATTACATACTACTAAGGTATATTAACACACAACCATGCGTGGGATGATTTCCTGAAAAATCAGATTTGCCGTGTCTTTTCCTTAAAATCACTGTTTAAAAATATCATCTCAAATCTTTCACATAGTACCTCAAATAACCGTTAGATGACAGTCAAATCCACTTCATCAAAAACGGCGAAGCCAAATCCCGAGACCAAGAGAATAAAAAAAACAATACTTCAATATACGTGTTACAGGAAAAGTACGTGAGATGGCACCACGTGTCTTTTAGCGGTGATATATATAATTTACGAAATCTTGGGCTCAACAACTACTTAGCCGCATTTCTCATACTCAAACTTAAAAATTCGTATTGGCCTAATGTATACGGATAAAAAACTTTCGTGGCGTCAGAACCCACGTTACTCAAGTTATCGTCGGACTTGATATGATACAAACATGCAAACATACAAACGCCGATTGTTCCCAGTGGACACTGAGACCTCGCTACGCTCGGTCAATAAAAACAGAATATTCTAACTAAAGCCGACGCGACGCATAAAATGTTTATTCAAATATAATTGTAATAATTGACAACGATATAAAAAAGACCGAGAGCGACGTAATCGCGATTTATGTTCCGCCGGTTTAAATTTACACGTACCTTTATTGGTCGGCAACTTAGGCAACGAGCTACCGTCAAAAAAATCACGAAGCACTTCTTAGGTGCTATTTATATTTATAGGTCCCAAAGTCCACTGGGAACAATCGGCGTTTGAATGTTGGTATGTTTGTATATTTATATGTTTGTATGTACCATATTATATGTCCGACGATAACTTGAGTGATGTGGGTTCTAACGCCACTAAATTTTTTATACGTACAGTTAAAGCCAATCCTATTTTAGTTTGGACATGAGAATTTTGGCTAAGTGGTTGTTGTATCCAAGATTTCGTTAATTATATCACCGCTAAAAGACACGTGGTGCCATCTCACGTACTTCTGCTGTAACGCGTACATTGAAGTATTGTTTTTTATTTATTCCCTTGGTCTCGGGATATGGCTTCGCACATTTTTATGAAGTTGATTTGACTGTCATCTAACGGTTATTTGAGGTACCGGATATATTAAAGATTTGTTTTTTATTGTTCCCTCGGTCATGGAATTTGGCTTCGAATGTTTTTGATGAAGTTGATTTGACTGTCATCTAATAGTTATTTTAGGCACTAGGTGAAAGATTTGAGATGATACTTTTTAAGGGTATTATTTACAAAAAATCACGGCAAATCTGATTTTACAAACGCTTACAAGCAATCAAGATCCGACCAAAAGCCGTTTAAAAAACTTCTTGATCGTCCGAGTGCGGTAGAATCAGATGATCAACAGATGATTAGACGCTTCTCATGACTCCTGAGAGGACTTTTATTATCAATGCGAATGATTTCACGAATGCCTTGAAATTTCTACGATACAATGAGGCAGTACGATGCCATAATATTACTGCACTGGAGGCTTTGGATAGGCCAATGGCCAAAATTGTATCGAAAATAAATAAAGCTACCGCAGCAAACGCAGACGGGGAAGTTGCACAAGGACTCAAAAATGTACTGCAATTAGCTGGGCAGGGTGACCGCATGACATTCTGCTAGTGGTATTTGTGCAGTTTAATCGCTAACTTTACTTGACTAATCATCAATGGACCTGGTCGTGGTTGTCAGGACAAACTGCATTTTCACGCACCGTTCATAAATGCCAAGCATTGGAAAATGTCACTATCAATATCGGTAACAAAGAGTGTGCAAGAATATGTGCACACTGCGGCTTTAGAGTATCCTTTGTTCGATAGGAGCTTCAATATTAAAGGACTGAAAAAAAAACTATTGCTTTGCAACTAAGAATCAAAGAAGAAATAAGATTAAGCTTATCGTTAAAGGTTGGACCTATCCTAGGTGCTGAAATGATTAAATCTCAATGTTATTTACATCCTTATGATAATAACAATAAAGTGCATATTGCACTGAGATGCGCAAAAAGTTTCACAAAATAGTGTTTATATTATTAAAGAAAATTACAAAGATTATTATAATTATTATAAATAAGCGTATTTATTTAAATGTAATAAAACGCCTATTTTTGTATGTCCAATGCTAAGTAATCTTATCATTGTCAAATTCTGTAAGTGTCTCCACAAAATTGACATGCAAAAGTTACTGGTCTTGATATCGCGAGGTCCAGTTCTTAATTTTATTTGATTTTATATATATGTACTACAGCGGTAGAAAATCACCTTAAATTTTTTAAGATATGTTATTCGATTATAAACAGTAACAGTGGCAGATCAGGTGGTCATATATTTTATCCTACCTTTAGTTCCTCTAGCTTCAGAGAATGATGTAAGGGAATTCTGCATAGTTATAGTATAATTTGATTTACATAGAATATTTCGCCAAGTTCTGAAGCTCTCTAGGGTTTTTTTAACAGCTGTCCTGGAGGGCAAACTGTCACTAAAAATTATAATGTTGCCATATTTTACAACATTTTCACTTAAATGAAAAATGGCAAGAGGATTCGTCATTGATAAAAAACATTATTTTACAAAAAACATAATAAACCTACTTACAGTTCGAGCAATTATGTGTGAACTCTAAGAGGTCGCTGTGGGTTGAGAAACACCAAATTCTTTTTCTAATTTTCGTAAGCAATTTCGTAGTTCCTTTTTCTGCCACTTCACACATAAGTTGGTTGAACTTTACGGCACTAATAATACAAACCTTAGCGAAGTTATAGGGTTATATTGGAGTCGCAACTTATTTTAGGTAAAAACTACGTAGTGAAATGAGATTCTTAATTATTTTCTAAAGTAGTTTTACAATATCACATTTTTACCATAGAAGAAAAGTTTTAACGTGATATTTATTACAGATGTAAATGAAACTCATAGATTCTATATGTGCTTTCCAAATTACGGAAAATATTTACTCGATAAACTGTACTTAGTTCAGATACACTTAGTACCCTAACCTAACTCAATTACGCCCTCATATTGCGGAGTAACTCCATGCTAGAACACAAAGCACTACTGGCACTGTAAAAACGTGTCAGGGCTATTGCTGACATATCTCGATCGGAATCGTATAATTTACTTGTCAGTGTTTTGTATACTGACCTAGGGTTAATTTTGGAAAATTGGCGCCAAACAACTTTCAGTGAGTTTCGGCAGCAGTCTTTGAGAACCATAAATATATAACGGCATTAGACTTTAAAAATGTATGTCTTTAAGTAATGGACGGATCAGTACAGGTCTTTACTTGTGACGTTATGCATCGTTTTTTAACATCAGGTGAGCCGATCGTATTCAGTCACAATACCATTAAAAATAATCTAGTCTTTGACTTTCTCACCTATTCAGTTGTTTAGGAATTATGTGGTCGAAGATATGAGAAAATTATTCCGTAGCTCTCGTCCTTAAACCCAACAAATCGTGAGATATAAATACCAAACCCGTTGCGGTCCCGTCGTACCTCGTAGGAATCAACAAAAAACCGTGAAAAGTAACCCCATTTTTCAATTTGTGTTTTCCTTTTTTGTTAACATGTAACGAAATGGGTCGGTGGTTCATTTGAAATGTTTTTAACAGATATCTGATAAAAAACATTTCAAATACTGTTTGTAACGTAGAACATCAGTATATGACAACACTACAGTCTAATGTTTATTGATGAGATTATATTTGTCGTTCACCTCAGTGGATAAAACCCCAATTCAGATGAATTATTTATTGTTTTATACGACATTACGCTACACTACTGTAGTAAAATATGAAGTGAGCGCAAGTTTGTAGTGAGAATTTTAAACTAAACGGTACAAATGTTCGCTTGTCTTTGAAAAGTAATGTAAAAATATCTTGAAAATTTACGGAATATGATATACCATAATTACATCAAGCACGGATGGAACAAGCACTCATGCTTGTTACGTCACACATTCTGTGAGAGTACAAAGTGGCGATGTGGGTAAAAATGAAGCAGTGATGGCTCAGTGGCATTTGCTATGGACTGCCGCACAGCAGGTCTATGGTTCGAATCCCGCCGCGGGCTTGAGCGTCACCGCATGGTGGAAGGGCATTTTGCGACTGCCCGCCTGGCTAGCGACCACCCTCAAGCAGAAAATCTGTCGCCAAGCACCTAACGGTGTGTTCCGGCAGCACTCCTTGAGTGCCAGTGAAATTATAGGCACATGAGACTTACAACTATGTCTCAAGGTGAAGGGCGCAGTGCAATTCGTGAATTGTGACCAAATGCATCTGTTATAGGCAGGGGCTAGTCTGCTTAAGATCAGGTGGGCCTCGAGCTTGCCCCGTCACTATAACATAAAAAAAAATACCGGCAACTCATCTTCCGTTATTTTACCAACAGCACCTTTTGAAATTCTAAGTTGTCAAGCCCCTACCGACGACATCTTAATAGTCGCGGGTAGCCTATGGTTACAAGTGGATAGTAGCCGTTCATAGTGGCGTTCTATGGGGGAGGTTTTGTTCAACAGTAGACGTCTTCCGACTGATAATGATGTATATTCTACTGCGATCTCCAAGATGTCTGTCAAGGGTGAAGGTTTTGGCAAGGCCCTGTAATGTGGGAGGATTTTATTCAACGACGAACGTCTTATATGTAATAGTAATGCCAACATGCATGAAGGTTAAAGTGTGTTATGGGCAGTGTTGCAAGAGAAATTACTGAACGAACGAATGTCTCAAGTTGATGAATAAACTTTATCTGAATGACACTGTAACATATATTATGGGCAGGCGTGGCACTGAGCATCAGGTAAACAACTTTTCTGTCTATATTCACTTGACATGATTAAATCTAGTGAGATAGTTATATTCAGCTTAAAGACGAAGTTCATAAGATGACCGTATTTTTAAACTCGGATCAAACTCTTAGCTTCAAGTTTTCCAAGTTAAGCCAAATTCTTGTCCGGGATGTTACAAAAGTTGAGACTAAAAGTTTGAGACACAAATTTTCGTAATTCCAGGTTTTTTCGCTAATAACGTGCCTTGGAGATTTCAAATGTAACAACATCCCCGCCCACCTGATGTTAAGCAGATTGTCCTCTGCCTATAACAGATGCATTTCATCATGTGACGAACTGCACTGCGCCCGTCACATTGAGACATGCAGTTGTTAAGCTCATGTACCTATAATTTTTCTGGCTGTCAAGGACAGCTGCCGGAACACACCGTTAGGTGATTGGCGACAGATTTTTTACTTGAGGGTAGTGGCTAATTAGGTGACCAATACGGTGAAAACGGTTAAAGTCAACAAGAAGCCGCCTCTGTCATAACATATCATAACACCATCTTCACGTTCTGAAACTGCTGCTATTTGTTATCACCGCGATCGTGGTTGAGGACAACCGATATGGTGTCAAAAATGTAGTAGAACCCACGGATTACAAAATGGGTACGAAAACACTAATTTGTTTACGATTCTCGTTTTCGATGTTAACTGTTACTTGGTCGTCACACGGTTCAAACCAAAAAGTCTTATCTCGGGCATGTTGGCCAGCTTTAAGTACCTATTAAAAATGTACAAACTGCACAAGTCTTTCTCAATGAAATATGCCACTGCCAAGCTAGAGAGAGAGTCACACAATTTTATTTATATATTTTATAGACTAGACCTTGACCACTATAGAAACTAGATTTAAGGTCGTTGCATCCCCTTTGAAAAATAATTTTATTGATATCGAATCCCATTTGTCATTATCTTTCACCGAATCTGTCAATTTCAAATGAAATTCATTCTGTTTACCAGCTAAAAACCCGTGCTACACGGTCCTGATTTACTTTTTGGATACGGAATCTGTTAAATACAACAAATTAATAAGTTTAATAACATTGTAAATTAACACGTACAAAAGAAACTTGAGCTGAAAATCCCGCCGCATAAATTTACATTCAGCATTGGACAAAATCAACGCGTTTGTTTGCGGCGGATAGCATGGTGCTGCGTTTCAAAGAACAGCAATGGTCGAATTTAGTAGAACGTGTTTACGCGACACAGTGGGTGTGTGGTACAAGAATAACGCTGGCATAAGGGTTAGTTTATCTATTTTGAGTTGATGTTTGCCTGGTAACTTGTTTGACAATAATATTGACTGTTTTGTTGTTTTTATGTATGTGCGGTGTGAGTGTTAAACTGCTGCTCTCTAATCTTGAAGTACTCGTACAAACAAAATATTGTTTTTTTAACAAATAAAATTGTCACATACTCTCATTATTTGTGTTAACAACACTTCTAATGAAACTTTTCTTCGTCAATGTATGGGGAGTTAAACAAAATCTAATTCCAGTCAAGGTCGTCAGTGCGAATTAGCACAGCTAATATAGACTTATATACAGTACGATGTATAGACTTTAAGATGTCTGTGATCGATTTGCCATGCATTTATTAAAATAAAACAACGCAATGAAGCCATGCTCGTAGGTTTACGTTTTACATAGGGCCTGTTCTACTCCGGGACAGCTCCACACTGCTGTAAAGGACAATTTTCGAGTCAGTAAAACACAATATACTGACGCAAAAATCGAACCCAAGTTACAAGTGGAGATTTAATCTCCTCGCGCGTTCGATTTCCGTTGGCTCACCATATATACGAGTATACTGATTTTGAAGCGCTCGTAGCGAAGTTTGCTTAACCATTCTGAATCGATCAGCAAAGTTAAGCAACGTCCGCCGCGGTCATGAGTTGGATGGGTGACCGCTGGTGACATTCCTACTGAGCGCTTCCGTGCTTCGGAGGGCACGTTAAGCCGTCGGTCCCGGTTGTTGTCTTAGGATGGCAGTCGTTACAGCATGGTGGTAGGGCACTTTGCGAATGCGGGCCTGGCTAGCTAACACCCTCAAGTTGAAAATCTGTCGCCAAGCACCTAACGGTGTGTTCCGGCAGCTGTCCTTGAGAGCCAGTAATTCTAGGTTAGCCTGAACAACATCTTCGACCACATCATCACTTACCATCAGGTGAGATAGTGGTCAAAGGCTAGCCTATCAAGCATAAAATAAAAAAAATAAAAATAAAAACTTGAGACCAATATAAATGGCGAAATAAAGTGATTCCTACACTTTTGCCTGATTTTATTAGAAAGTATTGGTCCTAGAAACATATAATTTTAAACCGATTCCAAAATAGGAGGAGTTTCTCATTTCGATTATTTTTTTGTGTGCTTGCTACTCTTTAATTTTTACAGGATACCGATTTTGATGCTTTTTTGTTTTCACAAACTGGTGTATTTCATGTAGTCCCATTTCAATTAGAGTGAGATTTGACAAGTATTTGAGTTATCCCTAATAATGCGTATTTTATGTTTGGAGTCGATTTTTGTTTTTTGATTTTATTTTCTATTAAGCTCTCTGCTCTTAACTTGAGTTACTGGAAACCTAAATCCTGTATTGTTTATCGCCTCCCCTACATCCCAAAATGGAATTGCACATCGCTAGATTGGAAAAGGCACGTATTTACCCAACGACTAATTGAACGATTCTAATGCCATTGAATTTGTTGAACAAGCATTTGGTACTTATAACTCGTGTATTGTGTCCTTTAGAGTTCGTTGAATGAGGTCTGACTTCAAAGTCTGATTAAAAGTGATTTTAAGATAAAGAAACATAAGAGCGCCTGGCCCATAAAAATTACTATTTCATATGAGCTCCCCAGTACCAGCTTCTTTTGACCGCATTCAACGCAAAGCGGATCGAAACGTTAGCGATGAAGTTCTCTCCGGTCGGCTTGACTCTTTGGCATTGGGTAGAGATGTTGGATCACTCTGCATCTTTTACCGTATGTGTCACGGGGAGTGTTCTGAAGAATTGTTCGATTTACTACCTACAGCTCAATTTTGCATCGGACATACCGACAAAGCATGATGTAGCATCAATTTCATGTCAACGTCTGAAAGACCTTGAGTTTTTCACGAAATTTTCTACCTTGCTCTGCCATATTATGGAACCAGCTACCAGCCAGTTGAAGTATTTCCAAACAGATACGACTTAGGAGCTTTCAGGAAGAGAGCGTATACCCTCCTTAAAGGCTGGCAACGCATTCTCGAGACCTCTGATGTTACGGATGTTTGCGGGTAACGGCGTTACCACCAGGTGAGCCGCCAGCTCGTTTGTCGCCATAAAAAAACGATCGTAAAATCAGAAGGCGGTCGAAAGCTAACTGTTACTAAAAAAACACAATATACAAAAATACTATAAGTAATCTAGTAAGGTGTTTTGTTGTAGGTATATATATACACAAGAGATTAAGCTGTAGAATTAATTAAAACCTAAACTTTTTGTACGATGTAATGCCTTGTTTGTTTTCGTTTGCGTCTTTAGAGAAAATAATATTATCATTTAAATCCCACGTAAAAAATATAGGAATAGGAAGATTATTTTATTGTTCTATTACTATTATATAATAATAGTATTAGAGCAATTATAATTAACTAAATATATAAATAATGATCCGGATTAAGATAATTGAGGATCCTCTACAATGTTGAGCAAAAAAGGCGCAGCTGTATCTATAGACGTCTATCTCAGACACTCACGGAATTTTCGTTCTTTTAATTCCTATCTATTACTTTTATTTCCTTTAAGAAATTCTTACTCTGAATTCCCAATTCAAGTTCCCGTCCTTGGTAATATAATATTTATTATAACCATTTTCTTCAAAGGTGTTTCTATGAACAAACCCATACCTTGAAGAAAGGAAAGAAATCCTTAGTACTTGTTTTATTTCTGTTCTTTTTATATGTTTTTTATACTGTATCAGCCGAATCGTCCACTACTGAACGCAGCCTCTCCAATTACGGGGGGTATAATCTCCACACTTGACAGTACAATATAGAATATTTCAATACTAAAATTTGTAATTGACCTTCATAAGAGCGTCGTAGACGCCTAAATTGAATAAATGATTTTGAATTTGAGACGTTTTCTTCGCAGTATTAAATAGCAGTTCCTTAGAAAACATTCCGGTATTTTACCCATAGTTGCCTCTTACGACACCCACAGGTAGTAATAGGGGGTTTACATTTTAGACCGGCACTCAAAAGGAGGTTTCCGAAAGAGGATGCAAGAAAAAGATGGTAATTCTCTGTGGGCGACCAGCTATGACTCATAGGTTTTGCTCACGTAAATGATATTATTTTGACTGTAGGGGAAGAACTTGAGCATAAAATGGAATTCCATGAACTCCAAATAAAACAGTGTATAATATATATTTTGTAACAATTCAACATTTTCTGTTATCAATTCAAGAGCTGTTCGCTCTTATACCGGCTTCGCGATTCTATCATCGTACATCGCGTCACCGTTTGAAAGCTCATCCACACATAATCGAGTCCTGGAAGTCTCACACAGCTCGATTTATGCGTTCCTTAATCTTACCGCATACTTGCAAAATGTGCAAATGACTCTCCGTTGAGTATTTAGGCCGTACTAAGGGTTTATTTGGTTTTTTAGATGTAACTTTGTCATGTAATCAAGTAACAGTCAAGTAATCGTATTTCCATAGTGTATGATTTATAGAATGAATCCCTAAATATTAATTAATTAATAATTAATTAATTACATTACTCAAAATTAAGAAATAAAGATACAGCAAGGGATCATACGAACTACAATTACGTATCGCTGCCTCGGTGCAGGCTTAAACTATGTAATGGATAGATTCAGGCGTTACTTTGCGGAAATCCATATTTAATAATAACAAATACTTTTAAAAGTATCCTAAAAAATATTAAATAATATTTTAATAAAACACTTAAAAAAGCATAAAATTATATATCTAGTGACAATTCCGCCTAATTTTCCTGTTATCTACGTGACGTCACAAACATCACGCAGCCTAACCGGAAGAATACCCGACTAGTTTCGCTTCTCAACGAAGCATGCTTCAGCATGCTTCGTTGAACTAAGTGTTTTATTAAAATATTATTTAATATTTTTTAGGATACTTTTAAAAGTATTTGTTATTCTTAAACTATGTAGTTAAAACGTCTTGCAAGACAAAGTACATTTACAGTATCTATAAATAATACGTAGAAGATGTTTCCGTAATGTATGAGAAAGAAGTTTATTCTTATGTTTCGTCGTTCCTACTTCTTTCATTTGCTTAAATACTGTTCACCCCTAAACACATACAGTATGGACCATACAAGCAATAATACCCACTTAAAGTCTTAAGACTATTGGTGAAGATACCTACCATCGGGTGCCATAGAAAGCAAGCAGCAGAACTGAGAAAAAACCTGTTGTATCGATCCCTCTTAACCTGGGAAAGGTACAAGAAAATTAAAGATTCTTAGTCGAATAAGGACAATTTTCAATACCTACATAATTATAACTGTGATTCGTCCAATTAATATACTATTTCATAACATAACTCTTAATTACTAAAGGGCTTAAGTGTTCCAAGTGTATATACAACTCTGACTGAAATAACAATAAAATGTATTCAAGTCAATGATAGAATTTAAGTTCTTCGCAGAATTAATCAGAAGTTCCCCAGTTCTCCTTATAATGTGACATATGTTGCCTTTCAGGTTGTTAAATTATAAACATTAGGTAATATTTAAGAACAGGTTTACGTAACAGTTGTTTCGTGGCTCACACGTGTAGGTAATTTTTTGCTCCACCCTCAACATTTAACTAACTAACCTACTACTAAGCCATACTCGTTATGCAACATTTTATTCAGCAAACTGTATTAAGGAAACATTATCATATGCCATATGATCCAAACGTTATCACGTAAATAATAAACGCAGATGGGATATAGTATACACCACAGAAAAATAGTGTCGTTAACTGCAAAACGGCATTATCACTATATCAGCTCGATCCTGTACGATAAGATTAACAAACAATTCAATATATATTCGCTTACATTATATAAATGCAAACTAAAATGTACTGAATGTTTGCAATCTATGTCGTACCAAGATGGAAAGGTTGGGTTTTATCAAACGAAATAGTAAAGATTTCAAACATCTTTCTTTGTGTTGCCTATTTAATGCTTTAGTACAAAGCCACTTAGAATACGCATCATCTGTTTGGAATCCCATATACCAAAACCATATCGAAAGAATTGAAAGAGTTCAACATATACAATCACACGGTTCCTTGTCTTTAAAGGTAGGAATATTCCAAAAAATCTCAATTACGATCAACGCCTATACTATTTTAAGATGGATTCACTTCTCACAAGACGCACTGTCATGGTTATGATTAACTTCTTTAAAATTTTTAATGGTTTTTTGTATTCTCCTGACTTATTGTCTGATATATGAATATATCTATAAAAGTGTCACGTTCTAATTTTAGATTAAAAACTCGGCAAAACTTTTCTCCAAGACAAAGTAATACAAATCTAGGACATCACTCACCGATCGACCGTATGATGAGAACTTATAATGAT
Organism: Plagodis dolabraria; assembly: GCA_963854805.1. Lineage (NCBI taxonomy): Eukaryota > Metazoa > Arthropoda > Insecta > Lepidoptera > Geometridae > Plagodis > Plagodis dolabraria. The sequence goes on along the minus strand of OY978440.1, from coordinate 36,525,327 downwards.
TTATTCCAGATTAATACAAGCCTAGATAAATTTGGTCTCAGTTTACCTCATTACGAAAATGAGTGTCGCAAAGCTGTTTCCAAGTCTTAACATGTTTTATATTAAGATATGGAAATGAGTAGAAATTAATGTAATTTTTATATGTATAATTTTAGTTTATTGTCTCTTCTTTTTATGTTAGATATTGTGGATTATAAAGATTTAAATTTAAGTATATATAAGTCGTCTATATATATGTAAAATGCTATGTAATAGTTCTCAAGAAGCCTACCTACCTATAATGGGACACAGGTTATTATTTGGTAGGTGAATCAATACCTACCAAATAATAACCTGTGTCCCTATATTGTCTTGAATGTTTAGTAAATAAGTCGTTGGTGCATCTTAAAATAAATAAATAAGATACAGAAGACCTTGTTATTTTAAAATAACGTCATACCACACCTCATTTCACTATGGTACACACACACAAACACACCCTCCACACCCCAGCACACACCCACACCTATAATACCTTTACAAAACCCTAACGCATAATAACTCTTCTCGTACGTATATATATATATATATATATATACATCTTTGTTCAATAGTTATATAATTACGTACTGAGTTCGTTACTAAGGAACTAAGTTAGCTTACTTGTAGGGGAGGGTGTTGACATCTGTGACACAGTTATGTACTTCTGCAGGTGTCATCAAGTCAGATATGTTTGTAACTAAAAAGTGTTATGGTTCCAAATAAAATTTATTATTATTATTAATAAATTAATTAAATTGAACTGTGGTTACCAGATGGTTTTCCAGGTCCCCCCAAGGTCTTCACGGTACAAGAATTCAAGCTTCCAGCTAGGGATCTTTTCAGCTACCAAATAACGACCCAAATTGAATCTTTTCCCAAAAACAAGGTAACTAACTCTTGGAACACGCACGTGGATACCCTCTCATATACCTTCACATCGTCGTGAAAATCTGCGGGTGTGAGTAATAGAAGTAACCCTACTTCTATTACTCACACCTTCTATTACTTACAGTAACCCTACTTCTATTACTCACACCCGCAGATTTTCACGAGTTTTATGAAATGTAAGAAGTAGTTGTTGCCCCCAGCAGCAATGGCAATGGACTGTTGCATATCAGGACTATGGTTTGAATCCCACAAACAGGTTTAGCATTTTGCAAATGCTCGCCTGGCTAGCTACTCCTTCAAGTAGGAAACCTCTCGTCAAGCACGTGTATGTTCCAGCAACTGTCTTTATGTGGCAGTATCCCTAGTTTAAACTAAGGATGGTATTCTTTTCAACGTCATCACTGACCATAATGTGAGATAGTGGTAGAAAATAAACTATAAGTTATAAAAACGGGTGTTTTTTCTTTTCGAAGTTATTTTATCCCCGACAGAATTCAATCTGTCCTAAACAAATTAGCTTATGAGTAATGTACCAAAGTATACAAGGCCCATTTTTATTTCAATTTCTAATAAATTTATTAAGCTTTTGGTCTCCAGTGAGATTTAAATTGAAGTCCTGTCTCAAGTAAGGTAATCTCGTTAAATAACGAACCTCCAAACGAGAGTTGGCTCCCCTACTACTTCTCGTCAGATATTTATTGTTTAATTAAACCGGTAACCTAATACCGATCCCTTGTTGAATTAATATTCGAATTGTTTATAAAATATTATTAATTCTGGTCGTCCCCGTGCAAAAATGGATCTTTCAAAATATTCTGTAAAGTCGGAGAGAGTAATTTTCCTCAGTTGTTTGAGCCCATATAAGGTATATAATAAGAAACATGTTGCGTGTTAAGAGTTGCTCCGAATTATTCTGTGAAATAAAAATATATGCCTGCTAGCAATTGTTGTCCTAGGATGGTAGGCGTTAGTTTATATCAGAGACCTTGTGCCTGAACACTCAGCGCGATAGTTAGGCATCATCCGAATGCATTCTTCTCGCAACATCTTACTGTTAACTGAACAGTAAGATGTTTAGAAAGTTGCGCTTGAAAAATTAGTACCTATTCTATCTTTAACTACACTTACCGTCATGATGAGATTGTGATAAAAGGCTAATATATCGTCAATAAAAAAAATAAAGCAATAAAAAGTAAAACATTGGTCTGTGGTGCGTTTATATGATCACAACATTAGCGCAATGATATAAAAAATATAATTTGTGTATGAGTCGTGCAGTTTGAACAACAGCATTTGCATTTTATCCTACCAATTTTATAAATGCGAAAGTTTGTGAGTGTGTATGGATGTTTGTTACTCTTTCACGCAAAACTACTAAATGGATTTTAATGAAACTTTACAGTAGTATAGCTTAGACATCAGAATAACACATAGGCTATAATTTGTAAAGATATTATGTGAATTGTCGAAAATATAACGATAAGTGTCAAGTAAGTAAAAAGTCAGGCATATGCTGGCGTGCGCTGCAAAAACCATAAGTGTCACACGTAGATAATGTATAACGAAAATGTTTATCTTAAAATTTCCTACAAAAAAGCCCGCGACAGCATATATCTATATTTTATGTGTAAGTCATTATCGCCAAAATAGTGAACCATATGTTCTATAAAAATATATAGTTTATTTCTAAAGCATATTCAGTAGTAACAAATTGATCTTTTTCAAACTAATATTATAAAGGCGAACGTTTGTTCAAACTGCTGGACCGATTTTGAGGAAATCGGGTATTATACATAGATTGATAGATATATAACTCTTTATGGAAAACATAATAACAACAATAAACTTAATTCTAAAACATAACTTAACACCAAGTATATCACGGAGCGGTCTTATCGCTCAGAGCGATCCCTTCTAGACAACAGATTAATTCGAGATATGGTCAAAATAATGGACAGGTTTTCTTATGGTCTTAATAATTCTATACATAAATAACCGATGTTTCCAAATAATTAAATAATTAATCAAAAACTACATAAATAAATGAACACACATAATTATATATAAATATATTATAAAATAAATACTAATATTATTATGATAAATAAATTCATAAATACGTCATGTACACATATATTATCTATACACGTATACTTTTATACATGTAAAACACAATTGAATTAAAAAGGACGTTTGTACGACAGTATCTATTATTATATAAATTTAGAGCAAGAGATAATAGGTTTTGATTTGATCCTTTAAAGATTTCATGAAGGAGCACATTTAATATCTAGCGGTAGTGGATTCCACAGTCTTCAGCGGCAAATGAATAGTGGTAGAAGGTAGTCTTAGTTTCAGGTTGTTACGCTAGTAAAGTTTTCGAATGACCGTAACGGCAGAGAATGGGTAGAATGAAGAAATTTAAATTGTTCCTCATAATATATAGAGCATTGCGGCGACGATGAATAGGTACTTGAGCTTATTGCCAAAATCGGAGACATGATCATATTGAAATCTTAATCTTAAACAAAAATGAATGGCATGGTATAAGGCGCTGGATTAATACATATCATAATTTTAATCATCATCATCCATCACCACGCGGGTGTAACCGCGAGGCGCAGCTAGTTAAACATATGTTGTCCATAGATGGTTTTTTTTTTCATTTCTCATGAGTTACGTTGTGTTTTTTTATGAGGAGGGCAAACCACAAACAACCGCAACACCGAAGGTCTCAAGGATGCGTTGCCGGCCCTTAAAGAGGAATATGCTCTCTTCTTGACGACGTATCCGTTCATAAATACTTTACTGGCAGCTGGTACCATAATGTGGCAGTGCGAGCTAGAAAATGCCGTAAAAATCGCAAGGTGTCATTGTTCCTCAAAAGTCAATAATCCCACTTTGTATATATCATTGAGCAGATTTTGGCTTCACACGCACAGCTCAGTTTTTTGTTATATTTATTCATCGTAATAATATTAAAAAAAATTCGTAATAAAATAATACAAATTAAAGGTTTAGTGTTACATTATTATGTCCTTAAACCTACATTAGGTTTGTCTAGATGTTAAGTTCTCGTTGATAGCTTTAAAAATATGATATCGACAATAGTAAAGACAAAATAAAACTAACAAAACAGGTAGATTTAAACAACATACACAATACATTCAATATCATTTATAATTGAAGCGATATAAAGTTTGTGTCGGAGATGAGAAAAGGGACACAAGGAGACGAGAGGTGGCGTTTTAATTCCAGTCCTTCCTCTTTCAAAGGCCAATCCGATTACGTGCGAAACATAATAATTTATGAATCGATTTTTCAAAAAACAGCGCAGAGTTATTAAATATTTATTATGAAAGTAGATAGATAGATAGATAGATAGATAACTCTTTATTGTACACCAAAATAACAAAATCATTATAAACAATAACATAAACTTAAGTAATGTTGTACAATTGGCGGTCTTATCGCTAAAAAGCGATCTCTTCCAGACAACCTTTGGATGGAGAGAAATTTAGCCATGATAAATGACGGTGGTGTATAATACAAGATTAAAAATAATTAACTTAAATAGGTACTTTATGTAACCTACACTTTATGGTAATAACATTACATAAACATTAATCACACATACAATATACTTAATAATATCTACATAATACAATAATATATACATAAATATTCATATATAAATAATAACAATATATATATATATATATATATAAACTAATAATGAATGAGACAAACAAAATAAGTATCAACTAATCAACTTTAGAGACGGATTATTAAGCGAGAAGTACCATTCTCTTACTTGATTTTTAAAAATAGTGAGAGACTGTGCTTGCCTTATGGAAACTGGCAATGCATTCCATAAGCGAACTGCTTGGACTGTAAACGATTTATCATAAAAAGAGCTGCTATGCTGAGGCATCTGCAGGCAGAGATTTTCTGATGACCTGAGTGTAAGCGTCCCAGAATGTTCAAAGAATTTAAACCGTTCTTTAAGATAGTGTGGACTGTTGGGGTTAAATAAAACGGTGTACAAAAGGGAAAGAATGTGAGTATTTCGGCGAAGTCGTATAGGAAGCCACTTGAGTTTATTACGAAATTCAGAGACATGATCATATTTGCGAAGACCAAATATGAATCGTATACAAAAGTTTTGAAGTCGCTCAAGTTTATCTAGCTGGTCCTCCGCGAGGTCGAGATAGCAGGCATCGGCGTAATCTAAAACAGGAAGCAAAAGAGATTGCGCAAGCGCAACTTTAGTAGCAGTAGGCAGAAAATTACGCAGTCTTTTAAGAGAACCACCAGACGAAAATAACTTGCAGCTGACGGCTTCAATCTGAGGACCCCACTGAAGACATTCATCCATAGTGATGCCCAAGTTCTTGACACTTTTACTGTAGGGGATAGTGACTCCATTAAATTCTACCCCAGGTAACATTGCCGAATCGACTTTGGCTAACGTTCGTGAGCTCCCGACAATCATGACCTGAGTTTTACTCGGATTCACTTGTAATCCAAAGGCTTTACTCCACTTAGTAATTTGGCGTAAATTATAATTAGTGACGTCTATAGCAGTATTAAGATCGCTAAGTGAAGCTTGAGTGTAAAATTGGAGATCATCGGCATACAAGTGATAGGGAGAAGTAATATGGTTTGATATAGAATTAATGAAGATTGCAAACAAGAGAGGTGATAACACACCACCTTGAGGAACTCCGGCTGAAGTGTTACACCAAGAAGAAAAGGATTCTTCGAGGCGCACTCTCTGTCGGCGACCATATAAATAACTACGAAACAAATCAACCACTGTTGGAGATATGTTAATGGAGCTTAGTATTGCGAGAAGAATGTCAAAGTTGACATTGTTAAACGCGTTGCTGAAATCCAGCAATGTCAAGACAGTAAGTTTGCCGTTTTCCATGCCAAAACGTATATCGTCGGTGATTTTAAGTAGCGCAGTAACCGTACTGTGACCTGGGCGGAAACCGGACTGAAAAGGATTGAGCAGATTATGTCTAGAAAGGAAATTGCTTATTTGTTTGTGGATAAGCCGCTCAAAGACTTTAGAAAGAAAAGGAAGTATAGAAATAGGGCGATACTCTGAAATGGATGTAGGATTAGCTTTTTTAGGTAATGGGATAATTTGAGCTTCTTTCCATAAGGAAGGAAACAAACTATTTGATACACAAGTATTTAAAATATGACAAAGGATAGGTAGAATTATATCAAGTATAGGGATCAACATGTTTCGACTAATACCGTCTTCTCCGACAGCATTTGATGTAATCGACAAAACGCTCTTCCTAACATCACAAGCAGTGAATTGACTAAAAACAAATGGATCAAGGTCAGGAGTTGAAACTTTAGACAGATGTTGAAGTGTAGAAATTTTGTTTGAATCATCTATACAAAACGATGATGAGAAATGTTTGTTTAGGGCATTTATGTCTAAATTATTTGAAAAAGATTCCTGACGTGATTTGCCAACTCCTAGAGACTTCAGAAACTTCCAAATTTTACATGGATCTCCGTTTTCAACGGATTTATGTATATGGCGCCGTTGAGCATCCCTGAGCACTGTATTGCAACGATTCCTAGCTTGTACGTATTTAGTTTTATTGAAATCATTAGGGTTCAATTTATATTTACTTTTTGCCATGACTTTTTTATGCATCATTGTTTTATGGCCTTCAGTGAGCCAGGGTGCAGGAAGATGTTTAATTTTGACGGCTCGTAAAGGGGCGTGAACGTCATATAACGTGGTTATTATGGAGTTGAAAATTGCAACTTGATCGTCCACCAATTTAGCATCAAAGACAGGCGTCCAATCTATATTCTGTGCATCTTTCTGAAATAGATCTTGATTCATGCCACTAAAGTTACGCTGAAGAATTATTTTAGGTTTTACTTTTGGAGGACGAATTTTGTAAGATAAAAAGAGTAAGTCATGATAAGAAAAGGCATCAGCAGAAAACTGGCCGTGCTTAGCAACATGCTGTGATGAAGAAACAATGATAAGGTCAAGAAGAGAAGGATTCGAATGAGGAGCATGATGTGTTGCGTTAAGTGGTAATATATGCATGTTGCTAGAAGTAATGATTGTTTTCAAGGATATAGAGCGCGAATCTTCTTTTAGAAGGCAAGTGTTAAAATCACCCATAATAATGGAATGACTGTAAGAGGGAGTAAGATCTTCTAAGATCTTTTCGAAGGAAGAGAAATAATTAAGACGCGCAGAAGGGCTATAATAGGCTCCGAGTAGAACTTTGGCATGGCATAGGATCACTTCTACAAATAAATGTTCACCTGTATTTACGGATGGTGGCTGTGCTGACATAGTAATCACAGAGAAAGGAATATGAGCACGTAAATAAATGGCCACACCACCACCACGACTGCCAATTCTATCATTACGAATGAGGCGAAAACCTGGAAGTGGATAGTAAATGGACGGGAGACTAGGAGTTAACCATGTTTCGGAGACTATTATAGCATGAATGTTTTTGTTGTCGAAAGTTGCCAGCATATCGGAAAAATGAGCCGGAATACTCTGAGCATTTATATAGATAACATTGAGATTCTTCGGTACATCAGAAAATTCATTTTCAAGAGAATCAGAAAGTGAAGGTACACTTTCAAAGCTGTCAGTGGTACTACTTTCAGAAGATGAAATGGAATAATAATCGTCACTATCGTTGTTACTAGTTTGAAATATGTTTAACATTTAGTATTATCTAAATAATATGTATAATAAATATATAAATAGTATATATAAATATGACAAGTATATACTCCAAATATTAATTATCAAGTACAAACAGTAAAATATTATTATTATCTTACTCTCCTACCCGCCGGTTGTGCACTAAATATTATATAGATAACTTAAAAAAGTTAACATAACATCGAACTAACACACCACTTCGATGTATTTTACACATCGCTTACAGCTTTACTTATAATTGAAAATGTTTGACTACAGTGTGAATTCGAACGCAGCCTTACATATACAAAATCATTAACAAACCTTACGTGACATTGACTTATCAATCACGCGTATGACAATTTGTTGGCAGTTGATTGGTGTTGACAGCAAAGACGTCACGTTAAACCCAATTAGAAGAAGAAGAACTTGAAGCTACCCACACAAATTTTAAATGATTAGTCAATGTAAGATGTAGGTAGTGGCAATATCATATATCGATGCGAAATTATTTGTGAAACAAAAACTAAAAGAACCTAAACATACGTATACCTAGTGAAGTGATTTTATATTTACTATTTCCTGTTCGATGCATTAGTGCGCCTGCTCTTGGTCGCTGCTATTGTGACTTCTTTGACCACAGGTGCTTGCCTCCTTGCAGCTGGTTCATCGATTTTGTCTAACTCTGAGAGGCAGGTCACTCGATGGCGCACTCCATCAGAACCCAACACATATACGGAGCCATCCCTAGTCCACGTCTTCTTAACACCAAACCGCTGTCGCGCTGCCATAAAAACGTCGTGACGAGATTTAGTGAGGAACTCGCTCAATGTGATGCCGGTTGCCTTGAAGCTAGCCTTAGTACCCCAGATTTTGTTGCGTAACGACAAGTCACGGAACTTCACTAATATTGGCCGAGGTTTATCCGGGCTAGTTATACGCCCCATTCTATGACAACGACTTATGCCAGAGGAAGAGAAGTCGGCCACTTTCAGCTTTCCAACGATAGTTTTAGCAACTATAGCGGCGGGATCTTCTGATTTGACCTCTTGCAAACCATGGAACAGCAATATCTTTCTTCGACTTTGCATCTCCATCATATCTTGAGTACGTGCGATCACGTCCACTTGCTTTTGAAGACCCTGAAGTGCAGCAAGGATAAAAGTCCTAAAAGATGCGAAGTCTGCAGCCAAGGCAGAGGTGGTGACAGGAGTGGATGCCTTCAGTAATTCAGCCTGGAAGTCTTCCATTTGCTGGACAAAAAGCTGCTGCATCTGTGCCACTGATTCCTTGACCTCCTCCATAATGCAGTGATAGTGTCAACTTTAATAAGTGAAGTGTTATTTAGGAGAATAAACACTGACCGGCAGGTAGGGTGCTCTGAAGATTTACTATATCATAAAATGTATAAGCAAAACTAAGTAATTATAATTAAAACCAAAAATAAAATGTGCAAAATTTATAAAAGCGTGTGTATTATTTCACACCTACCGCCGAAAAGAAAAAAAAAAAGTACATTTTTTTTTAATATGATCTCAATGGAATTTAATTAGATGATGTGAAAAAATGCTTATTTAATGATACTTAATTATATTTTAGTGGGCTGGCGCTTTTTGGACTGCCTGAAGGCCTGCCATAGCTATTAGGTTGCCTAAATGCTTTCATGTTAGTAGTTATTTTCAATGGACCAAATAGCCTAATAAAAATATATTTTTACAGATTTAGAGGTTTTGTTTTAAAATCGGGTTTAATTGATGCAATTTTTAATATTATATATAATTACTTCTTGATACCAATGCATTTCTCATCATATAGGCTTTCTGGAAAAAGAAATGAAAATAGATCCTTTTTATGGAAAAAATTACAGGAAAAAGGGTTTGAACAGACGACGAAAATGGCGGAAATAGCATTTAGTTTCCTAATCTGTTCCACCTACAACTTGATTTTTATTTTAATATGAGTATTTACTATGGTTTTTTACTCATGATTTATTACAGATGGTTAGTTTAAATATTTTAAAAGTAGTAACGAGATTAAAACAACTCGAATTTTTAAAGAATTTTGGCGGGAAAACTTTTTGGAAGCGTAATTTATTTTTCAAAAAAACTATACCATCTACGCCTTTGGTTCTTCTTTTGATATGATTATTTACATGTAATCTATACACCTGAATTATTTAAAATGTTTAGGTTTAGTAGTTTAAAAGTAATTACGAGATTATTTATTAGGTAAGTTTCCATCGGTGAGTGTTTGCGCAGGAAAATCTATCGAATGATAGTATTTTATTTTCATTTCACGATTTGAGTAACTTCCCGTTACCGTAGAGTGATGCGGTTTTTTGTATACTAACTTACCAACAACGCTAGAATAATAACGATCAAATATATACAACTTCACACTAAACCTTTTTTTCATACAACCAGAACCGGAAGGGACATGGTTTCAAAAAACATAAATAGAAAACCATTCATATCCTTTCAATTTATTTTAACATAGTTATTGACTTGTTCCCTATACATATCATTGAACTCAACATGCAAAATGACAGCTTTCTAGATTTATTACTGTAGAAGTAGTTACGAGAATATAATTAAATGGCGTAATATTTTAGCGCCAAAATGTAATTTGAGCGGGTTTCAGATTTCATAAAAATTATAAAAGTACTTTCCGCTATTTCAGAAAAAAATATGGATTTTCCTCGTATAGCCAAGGATGCAACCTTTCGAAAATCGTTTGGATTGTGGAAATCGGACTCAAGCAGATTTTTGGACGATTTTGTTAAAGAAGTGATCCAAGTTTGGACAGAAAAGCCGGGAGGCCGGTTGGGACAGGATGTAATTTTCAAGCAAATGCACAAAAAATACCAAACACAACCTAGATTTGCTTGTATGCTGTCCTAAGTGTGGGGTTAGAGAAAACTTTACGTGTCCGGGATAGGGTAGAAAGACGGTGATAACCATACAGTGCCAGGAAAACCTTTTATGTTATGTACACAGAACAAGCTCGAGGCCTACCTCATGTTAAGCGTACTAACCATATGAATAGTGGTAGAAGGTAGTCTTAGTTTCAGGTTGTTACGCTAGTAAAGTATTCTAATGACCGTAACGGCAGAGAATGGGTAGAATGAAGAAATTTAAATTGTTCCTCATAATATATAGATCATTGCGGCGACGACGAATAGGTACTTGAGCTTATTGCCAAAATCGGAGACATGATCATATTGAAATCTTAATCTTAAACAAAAATGAATGGCATGGGATAAGGCGCTGGATGATAAAAATTATGATATGTGTTAACATATCATAATTTTTATCATCATCATCCATCACCACGCGGGTGTAACCGCAAGGCGCAGCTAGTTAAACATATGTTGTCCATAGATGGTTTTTTTTCATTTCTCATGAGTTACGTTAAGCGTACTAACCTTTGCCTTAATCAGATCTATTTCATCATATTCATTCGATTCGAACCATGGACATGTTGCGCGTTAGTCCATAGCCATTATCACTGAGCCATCACTGCATCAAGTATTTTCCAAAATAAGCAAAATTATCCAGTACAAAAAAGAAAAAAAAGCTAACCGAATGTATTATAATAGGTTATTGAAATCAATTTGTTGAATACTTTTCCAGAAGATATTTTCTATATCACTAAATCGAAAAATATTTAAATTCACTCCTTTGCCAACCAGAAGTTCAGAATAAATTGTAACACCAATTTGTATTCAAACGGGTAAAATGTTATCGAATCCAACGTTACCGTGTTTATACAAACCTTTGGAAAGTCTTTAGAATTTTCCAGACTGCCTTTGATACTTTAGTCCACTTTGTGGTTGGGTTAAGTCAAACTTACTTTAGAAAATCCGTATGTAAATTTGCCGAATACAAAGAAGTAGGTAGTGGGTTGGAGAATTTGGACTGTCTTTGAGCTCGCAATGGCTTTTAGGTTGCCTTTATGATTTCATCGTTGTAGCTGTTGTTTTGAATATAATTGGTAATATATGATTAAAAAGGGCTTATTGTGATAAAAAAAAAATACTAAAACGGCGAAACGACGACCCTCAAGTAGAAAATCTAACGCCAAGCACTTAACGGTGTGTTCCGGCAGCAGTCCTTGATAGCCAGACAAATCAACTGGCACATGATGCTCAACAACTATATCTCAAGGTAACGGGCGCAGCGCAATTCGTGTCTTGTGACGAAATGCATCTGTTATAGGCAGAGGTCTGCTTATCATCAGGTGGGCCTCGAAATTGTTCCATTACAATACAATAAAAAAAAGAACAATGTGATATAACTTTTGTAAAAGTCATGTTGATTCAAACGCTCCGGTCAATATTGTGTCCGTGCTTTGACGTACAGAATCGTGAATATATTTTTGCGAGCAGTAGTTATTTAATTTCATTCAATTTTAACCAACTGTAAAATATTTGCTTCGTTTTTATCGCCATTTGTGCTGACCCGATCCCAACTTTTAGAATTCTCATTGTTGTATGGCTACTACCCGCGGGCTACTAACGACGCTGATAGATGGAAGGGCTCCTTTCAAAATAGTCCTTTTGTTTGTCAAACATGAAGCAACATCCCACTTAAACGTGTACGATAGTAATCGCTAACGCCACTAAAGAATAGAATTTATCCCTCTTCTCTTCTAATGAGCGATATGTAGATTGTATTTATGTATATATATATATTATTTATGTACTTTATATATATTTAACTGTGTGTATATATTATCAGGTATACGAGTAAATGTAATATTAATGTGTATTAGTATAATATATATACTTATATTGTAGGTATTAGTTTATTTAAGATTATGTGTTTTAGATTATAATGTAGCCTAATTCTCTTTAATTTGATGATTGTTCATATACTTATGTTCACCCCCGACATAAATATATACATAGTTCCTGTATTTCCTCTCCATACAAAGGTTGCCTGGAAGAAATCGCTATTAGTGATAAGGCTGCTCATTGTGACACTTTAGTTTAAGTTTTTTTTGTTTGTAAGAATTAAATTTGTATATTATTGGTGTAACAATAAAGAATTATCTATCTATCTATCTTCCCGTGCGTGTCTTAAAAGGCCACTAAGTGTAAAAAAATATGAGAAGGGGCCAGCAGAGCCTTATGAGGAATTGATATCATACACTGCGATACCCAAGATGCTTGCCACGTGGGGATAGCGGTAAAAACTTCCGTAAGGGGGAGGCTGTACTCAGCAGTGGCCGATGCGGCTGATACGGTATAGTACAGATGGAGTTCCAAGTCAGATACGGCTATTTGGAGGATTGACTTTACTTAGCCCCGTTATAGAAACATCCATCCACAAACAATAACACATTCATATTCAAGGATGGAATAGTTATATTTGAGTAGAAACATTCACATTTATTTTGGAAGTGTTCCTTCTCAATTCTCAATCCTTTATTGCATGTGGTGTACTCGTACATGCATATCTTAAATAAATTTTTATGAAGTTAAACATATGAACCATTTTGGGTATAGCAACATCTATACTTATAACAAAACTGTAACAGGACCAATTCTGTGCATGGCAGATATTTTGAAAATTGGCCAAGTGCGAGTTGGACTCGCGCACGTTAAAACAAAAAAGGGTTAAAATACGAAGTCTAATGCTGTATAGCTAATGGTACGGAACCCTTCGTGCGCGAGTCTGACTCGCACTTGGCCGATTTTTTTGTTAGAATAGTGGTACTTTAAAGTTTATCCCGTAAATATTTCAAAGTCATCTGGTTTGAAGTTCAGAAATAACAAACATCACAACTCATCAAACAATAACAAACAAAACAAAATATTACGTTCCAAATAACTTGACATCCAGAATGTACAGGAACCTTTGAACGTACGGCTCATCTTAAGCTGGCGTTTGCACTTTATCGTATAGGTATAATAGATAGGTCAGTAGTCGGACCACTCCAAAATATTCTGATATTTCAAACAATAAAACACAGTTTTTTTTATTACGATAAGCACAATTTCCCTATGTATATTTTTCATAACATGCAATGCTCTAATCAGTCTAATCTATATCTATAACAATTTGGAGAAGGCAGGTAGGGAAGCGCAAGGGGTAAGACGCTTACATTTATCAATTTATACTCATAATAAAACTGTAACAGGTTTTATTCTGTACATTTCAGATATTTTGAAAATATTTTTTCAGAGGAATCTGTAGCTGATACTGATGCAAAAACTGTTTTTTTTTTCTGTCTGTCTGTCTGTATCCCAGCCGCGCATCACTCCAAAACTACTGAATGGATTTAAATGAAACTTAGCACGATTTGAGTTCATACTACGAAGAAGGATATGGAATACTTTTTATCCCGAAATTCAGTACGGTTCTCTTCGGAAAGGGGATGAAAGTTAAAATGTACACTTAGGTGTAATATTAACGCGTAGTCCGATTTCAATCATTATTTTTTTGTTACAATAGTGGTAATTTAATTATTTTCCCGTAAATATTTCAAAGTCTTCAGTTCTGTAGTTCAGAAATTACAGATATCACAAACTAAATATTTCGTTCAAAATAACTTGAACCGCGGAATGTTGAGAAACCCTTAAACGTACGGCTCATCATAAGCCCACAGGAAGCCCGGAACCCCACAGGAAGCTCGACACCCCACGGACAGACCGGCATCACACACAATTATTTAGTTTTGCAAGCTTGCTACGATAAAACTCTAAAATGTGGTACATTCACCACAATCAGTTTTTATAACTACATATCTTTCTTTTGCCGGATACATTTCGGAGACTGCGCAATGGAAGTGCACAATGTTGTCTTAGGTTTTCGCGATTGTTACACTTTGTAATTAAACGGTTTAAATCGCGTATATTTATCATTATTTTTGTCCCGACGTTTCAAACACTTTGTAGTGATCTTGGTCACGGGGTGACTGTCGGGTCAAAAATAACTATAAATATACGTGATTTAATCCGTTTAAAGTTGGAAGTGAACAAGTTTAGTAGATTGTAATACAATGGTCGAAAGGAATTGATAACTTTCACCCGCGTTCAGCTCTCTACTTTTCATTTCGAATTTAAAAATAGTAAAAAAAGTAGCTTTTCTAAAAATTATTCATTGAAAAAATAACTTACTTACTAAAAAATTATTGAGAGGATAGAACTATTTGTGAAATTTTACGTAAAATTTTGTTTGGAATATTTACGGGCGGCTATTGCCCGAAGAGGAATCTCTCTGCTTTTCACTACTAATATAAGGAATAACGATATAAAAATAGTATGTTTTTTTATATTATTTATTTTGATTTTAATTACATGAGCAGAACCTATTTTAAATAAATGCGGCTATAGTCCAAGTAGGAATCGATGACTTACATACGACGTAAGCACTCTACTTTTCATTTAAAATATGAGGACGGTAAAAAAATTTAGTATTTCTAAATTTTTACTAAAAATAATAAACATGAGTAGAAGATACAAAGATACACTAGGAGTTAGCACAATGAAATTTAGGGAAATTTTTAGTTAGTTTTTTTTTAACCTACCTTTTTACCTTATATTTAGTTACTACCCTGCCAAACATAGTTGTTATTAATTTTTTTATAACAACAGAGTATTTTACAACGAAAAATCTTAGACATATAACTTTGTTTACACCAATGGTTACAATTGTTACAAGTCATTCCGGCCCAAGAGAAGGAAGCATTTACTATGAGTTTTTCTTCTCGAGGAGCCTCTCCTACCCGCTACTCAGATCAAACAAACACTACTTTCCGAGAATGAGAAATAAAAAAAATATGTTCGATCTACCGTCAAACAAACCGCCGCTTTAAAATCGAAATTCTAAAGAAACGCACAATGTACTTTGCTTCAACATTTATTGTGCGAACCGGGAAAGAACTCTCTGGGTTACTTAACTACTGTCTTCTGGAAAATACAACCAGGAGTTTTGAAATCCAAAGTAAAAAGCTCCATTCTGAGCTATGGTTTACTATAAGAGTACTTCACCGTAGACCACAGTGTTGCTTAATATGGGATAAACAGCGCACAATTGTGAATAATTAGTCTGCAGGTACGGCAATCGCGAACGAAGTCGCGGGTACAGCTAGTATATAATAGTAGCGGAGTGACCGATCTTTTTCACATCATTTAAATTTGTCACCATAGAATTAATCTATGGTATAATAACATTTAATAAGTAATCGGTTTTTTAAGGTATTGACAGTCGATGAAAGTCGAGTCTTTTTCTTAACTTTTTAATGAATTTGGTAGCGTGTTAAATATTTTTATTGCCATTACTTTGGGACCAGAACTGTGCATTGCTAGTTTAAAGCTTGGTAGTGTGCATGAGGTTATGCAAAATCTAATGGGATCTTCTAAGTTGATCTACTTCTTTATTAACGAATTGAGGGTATTTTTTTACAAATTTACATGTTTCTAATATATATAAGGACACAAAGGTTAAAATATTATATTGTATAAAATATGGCTTGCAACTTTCCATGGTTTTAATATTGGCAAGGATACGTATGCATTTTTTTTGGGAAATAAAAAGATCTTTAGATCATACGCTATTTCCCCACATTATGATTCATTTGTAGTGTTATGGTGTGATTCACCGTTATTTTACAAAGGTGACCCCTATCTAGGGTTTGCCATGTTATAATACGACCCCACATTAGTAGGATAAGGGAAAGAAATTCATGATTTCTGTATAATAGCCATAAGTGAAACTAACATACCATAGAATTTATTTGAGCCGTTGGGTATCAATATACCAAATGGTATATTAATAAAATTTATGAAACCAAATTTCGAATAAAATAAAAAACTGGGTCCAAGGGAACCGGAGCTAATCTTATTTTACAAAATTTTTCAGAGCTCTTTACTCAATCCAACACTTGATAAAATTGCTAGCATTTTATTAACGAGTAAGCATTGCAACCCGACGGGGCAATGCTACCAACATACTGGACACGCTGCAAACTAGTGGTTGGAGCATTTGGACCGCCAGTGGACCCGCAATGGCCTTTAGGTTGCCTAAAAGAATTTGTTGTAGTAGTGTTGTTGAATACATTTTAGAGGTTCCGTAATACATACCTAAGTACACATAATATCAACAAGAGAATTTATTTCCCTACGCTCACCGCCTTCTCCTTCGAGTTAAAAAACTAGATTATAGAGCTAGTGAGTTGAGAAGCTGTGGTTTTCTTTTTGCATTAAACACGACCCTGCCACCAGCAACGCCTTGAGTTTATTATTAAAATTTATTCCCAGACTTTTAGAATAGTCAAGAGAATCTAAGTATATCATTCAGTACCGTATTTGACACGATGCTTGTAATAATAAAGTATTTTCAGATAATTAATGCCCGTGGGGTACCGGGCTAGAATGTCACCCCTCCATCTCAACCCGTGGACATCGTAAGAGGCGACTAAGGGAAACATACCAGAAGTGTAACCCCTGAGACGCCTGCCAAGCGCGGGTATTATGGCAAAACCCCGCATAGTGGAGGAGGCTGTAAAAGCAGTGGACAATCCAGCTGATACAGTGATGAAGGTAATACGATAAAGATGTCATTGTATACCGAATTAGCTATTTGAAATTATTATAAAAGTTGAGGAGCTGTAGTCAAAATATGAATAATACTAGTAGTACTGTAATTCTAGCGTAACAATAATCAATTTATCAAAATTCACCAACGTACCTACGAGTATGTACTTAAGAATACGCGAGCACAAACTTTTATGCATAAAATTAGTAGTGTAAGATTATATAATAAACAGGAAATGATATCCTCGTTAACATTATCACTTCGCAAACGAGAAGCGCTTAAATTCAACGTAATAATCACTGTTGCCATCTTACATATTTGTTGGCAATTACTCGGAGAATCTTGAAGCAACCTCAAATCATACATTACCCATGCCACCATAATGAAATCGGCATGCAAATTTAAACCCTATTTCAAAATATACAAAATTCATTTTAGTTATAACAATTATTTTGAAGCGGAAAAGCCATTGCCTATCCTGAAGATTAGTACGTACACATAGCAGAGAACATAAATATAGTACAGTCAGTATAAAAAAGTTGGAGGTGAACGTAAAATGAAATGAGATCGTTAATGTCACAAGAGAATGACAAAAACAGGATCCCTTTAATGGGATGAGGAAATTTGGCAGAATCACAGATGATAACGAATAGCTGAGCCAATTCCGTTGGTTCTATCTAATGGAAAAATCAGGGGAGTTACATTTCATTTTTTATGTTGAAGATTATATTGTACGGGTTATGTGTCTCACGGATCACTTAAAAGTTACACACGTAATATATATACTTAACTCCAATAGTAATTACCGATTTTATGGTAACATTCCAGACCAAACATTTTTAGATTTGGTTTTACTTATAATCTATGGTTAGGACTTTAAACAATTTCCAATTTTTATGCGATTATTAAGTGGGTACTAAACACTTGTCATTATGTACAACCAGGTAAAAATGTTGAGCAGCATTTCTCTCACGTTGATGCGTGGGGTGTGCCTGCATTGTATGATCTCATCAACAGCCGGAAGAAGTTTACCGTTGAACAAAGATATCCCTGGACAGACCTTGAAAGAGCTTCCTTATGTCTTGGGAATCCCAAAAAGATGGGAATTCTCCCGAAGGCACTGCACTTAACTGTCTGATATTATCCCTTTCGTCGCCTATGAGGACTTCCATAGGAATATATGATGTTGCGCAATTATACCCTGGCACAGCATGGGTTATTAACACAGACATCTGGATGTGCCTACATATTAATAATAATTATATGCTGGTACACACACAATTATAAACTTACACAATAATTAATGAGTTCAATAGCTCACTTTATCGAATTAAAATGTAATGGTATCAATAAAATTTCATTAAAACCACATAAAAGCACTTATTAGGTTCATATTTGGCTTACGAAAATATGACCATGTTTCTTATTTTCGACACAAGCTCAAGTGGCTCCCTATTCATTTTCGCCGGAATACTCATACTCTGTCTGTTCTTTATAGTATTTTGTTTAATCCCTCAGCCCCACGCTATCTTAAGGATCGTTTTAAATTCCTTAGCTGCTCTAATAACCTTAATCTGAGATCATCAGACAATTTTGTTTTGGAGTAACCTTTACACTCGAGTTCATTTTATGACAAGTCCTTCACCATTCAAGCTGCTTGTTTGTGGAACTCTCTACCAGAAGCAATAAGAAAAGCGCCATCGATTTTCTCATTTAAAATGATGTTAAAATGTATTACCTCTCCTCAATAGATCACAATTAAATATTTTGTTTTTACCATGAATTATATATGTATATATATATATATATATATATACACATATAGATACACAAATATTATACAGATATTAAATATTTATAATAGGTACTTGTATATATATGTAAGTATGCAACTAGTTTACTAATCTCACTTAGTTTTACACTCTGCCCCGATGTTAATCAAATTGATTTTTCTGCCTACGGTTGCCTGGAAGAGATTGCTGCCTAGCAATAAGGCCGCCGATTGTATCTTTTTTATCTTAAGATGATCAATTTTTGTTAGTTATATTAATTGTAATAAGAAAGTACAATAAAGTGTTATCTATCTAAAAGCAGAATAAAGATTCTAAGCTTCATATCATATGCCTTGTATTTTGCTTGACATCCGACCTTTTATTGCTGTACGGAAAACTAATCAAGTACGCGGATCCACTGGTTTTTTAATGTGAACACAATGTTTGATGCTTGGCGACAGTTTTTCTTCTTGAGGTCGGTAGGCAAAAAGTCCTTCCACCAGGTGGTAGAGCTCAAGCGGGTGGTGGGGACTGAACCAAGAACCTGCGGACGGCAGTCCATATATATAACCACTTGGCCATCATTGCTTCGAAAAAATTGGATCAGCATTTAAAAAACAACACTTCATGCTGATTAAAAAATATAGTTATTTTTAAAAGTAACGTTATCATATCAGTTATTCTCAAAACCACACTATTTTTATTTTGGTAAATATCATACCTAGCTCTTCCGGCAGTCCTTATCAAAAACACACTTTTTCAAATATGAATCAAAACCTCAAATTTCCAAATTTTATTCAAAAATATTGCGCGAGTCCGACTCGCACTTGACCGATTTTTTTTCTATATCTCTAAAATTAGAAAAAAATTAAAAGTGAGGTTTTCCTTCACACCTCTGCATATTATTATGGCCAGCCGACTAACCAGGGCATCATGATGATAAGGAGTTCTACTGTACTTCCAATATGCAGCAACTCATCGAAGTTAGTAGTGGCATAGAATAGTCCTTAATAATAGTAATTAAACAACTTTAAACGGTTTAAATCGCGTATATTTGTCATTATTTTTGTCCCCGACCGCGACGTTTCAAACACTTTGCAGTGATCGTGGTCACGGGGTGACTAATTGATTTTATTTGTCACATGAGTTATTAAGAAATTATTTGGTCTACCGTCAGAAATTTTTATATTAATCATAACGTTCCCTATTCACGCAGTATTCGCTCACGGTGTCCAGAGGTCTTGCAGATTTGTGTCGGCCATGAGATTTAATTAATTTAATAACAGGATCCCAAGCAGGTGGTACTTGCCAACCATCATCTCTATTGAAATTTGGGTACTTTTTGATTTCAATTGCCTCGCGTAACATTCTTGGCATAAACCGGGTCTCTCTGGCAAGGATTTGTGGGTTGTCGAACCGAATGTAGTGGTTGGGTTTGTCCTGGGCATGTTCACAAACCGCAGACTTGGTCGAGCGTCTGTTCTTCATGTCAGCAATGTGTTCTTTTACCCGGATACCAACGCTCCTCTTTGTTTGCCCAATGTATGACAGCCCACATTCACAATCAAGTTTGTAAACACCTGCATCTTGTAGGGGAATATTGCACTTAACAGGTCTTAAAAATTGGTTGATCTTCTTGTGCGGCTTGAAGTAAGTTTTTATTGAAGCTCGTCTTAAGATATTACCAATTTTGTCTGTGACACCCTTGATGTAAGGTAAGATGGCAGGTTGTCGCTCAACTGTGGCAGGCTTGGGCCGGCTTCTGTGACGCATACGTGGGAGCTTGTGATTATTGCTTCGCAGTACTTGTTTTACATACTGAAGCTCCTCCTTGAGATGGTCAGTGTCGCAGATGCCATGTGCTCTCTGTAACAAAGATTTGCCTACGGTAGCCAACTGACATGGATGGTGATGGGAGTTACCATTGAGATATTTATCTGTATGGGTGGGTTTCCTATACACTGTATGACTTAGGGAGTTGTCAGGATTCCTGATGACTAAAACATCAAGAAAAGCTAAGCATTTATTGACCTCAGGCTCCATTGTAAATTGAATTTTGTTATGTAAAGAGTTTAGATGGTTAAGAAATGCAGAAACTTTATTACTGGGGAGGATGGTAAAAGTATCATCTACGTACCGTTTATAGATCTTCGGCATAGCCACAGCTGTGGAAAGAGCTCTCTCCTCGAAGTCCTCCATGAAAATATCGGCAACAACGGGGGAGACTGGAGAGCCCATAGCTACACCATCAATCTGTATGTAGAACTTATTTTCCCAGAATAGATAGCCAGATGTTAGGCAATGTTCCAGTAATTCTGCATATTCCATGGGAAGGTCATTCTCACTAAGTCTTTTCTTGACAATTTCAATGCAATCATGTACAGGTAGGCTGGTGAATAACGACTGTACATCAAAGCTGACCATAACTTCATCATCAGTCAGTTGTAGATTTTTCATTTGACTGACAAAGTGGTAAGAATCCTTGACAAGCGCACTAGTTTGACCGCGAAGTGGAGACAGTATCTTAGCAAGGTGTTGAGCTAGTTTGTATGTTGGTGAGTCAATTTGGCTTACGATTGGGCGCAAAGGAACGTCTGTCTTGTGTATTTTTGGTAATCCATACAGTTTTGGTGGTTTCACACACGAAGGTACCAGTGCCGTGACGTCTAACCCAAGAGTATCGGAGTATTTACAAATTATTTCCTTAGTTTTTGTTACCATTTTAGCTGTTGGATCGCTTTTTACTGGTTTATATGTGCTTTCGTCCGACAAAAGTTCTTTTATTTTTAGGTTATAATCCGACGTATCCATGATTACAGTGGAATTACCTTTATCTGCTCGAATAATGGTTATGTCTTGGTTCTTGCGTAGGTTGGTAAGTTCAAGATATTGTTCACGAGGTAGATTCGGTGTGGGCGCTTTACTTCGACGCAAAACAGCAGAGATATCTTGGCGTAACGCTTCCAAATCTTCCTTTTTTATACTGTTTTTGGCAAGACAATGTTCCACAGAGCAGATTATCTCTTCAAAAGGCACTGATCTTGGGGAAACCGCGTAGTTCAATCCATTTTCGAGGGCCTGAAGGGCGACCGGATTTATAGTTTGTTGCGATAGATTTATGACACTATCAGCTGTTTTTGACGGTCGCGAGGTTACGCTTCGTTCCAAATTTGGCAATTGCTTTGTTGCAAGTTTTTCATATTTTATGATTTTACGCTTTTTGAACTCGTCAAAACAGCAATCATAGCGGCAGCAAAATATGACGAGTTCAAAAAGCGTAAAATCATAAAATATGAAAAACTTGCAACAAAGCAATTGCCAAATTTGGAACGAAGCGTAACCTCGCGACCGTCAAAAACAGCTGATAGTGTCATAAATCTATCGCAACAAACTATAAATCCGGTCGCCCTTCAGGCCCTCGAAAATGGATTGAACTACGCGGTTTCCCCAAGATCAGTGCCTTTTGAAGAGATAATCTGCTCTGTGGAACATTGTCTTGCCAAAAACAGTATAAAAAAGGAAGATTTGGAAGCGTTACGCCAAGATATCTCTGCTGTTTTGCGTCGAAGTAAAGCGCCCACACCGAATCTACCTCGTGAACAATATCTTGAACTTACCAACCTACGCAAGAACCAAGACATAACCATTATTCGAGCAGATAAAGGTAATTCCACTGTAATCATGGATACGTCGGATTATAACCTAAAAATAAAAGAACTTTTGTCGGACGAAAGCACATATAAACCAGTAAAAAGCGATCCAACAGCTAAAATGGTAACAAAAACTAAGGAAATAATTTGTAAATACTCCGATACTCTTGGGTTAGACGTCACGGCACTGGTACCTTCGTGTGTGAAACCACCAAAACTGTATGGATTACCAAAAATACACAAGACAGACGTTCCTTTGCGCCCAATCGTAAGCCAAATTGACTCACTAACATACAAACTAGCTCAACACCTTGCTAAGATACTGTCTCCACTTCGCGGTCAAACTAGTGCGCTTGTCAAGGATTCTTACCACTTTGTCAGTCAAATGAAAAATCTACAACTGACTGATGATGAAGTTATGGTCAGCTTTGATGTACAGTCGTTATTCACCAGCCTACCTGTACATGATTGCATTGAAATTGTCAAGAAAAGACTTAGTGAGAATGACCTTCCCATGGAATATGCAGAATTACTGGAACATTGCCTAACATCTGGCTATCTATTCTGGGAAAATAAGTTCTATATACAGATTGATGGTGTAGCTATGGGCTCTCCAGTCTCCCCCGTTGTTGCCGATATTTTCATGGAGGACTTCGAGGAGAGAGCTCTTTCCACAGCTGTGGCTATGCCGAAGATCTATAAACGGTACGTAGATGATACTTTTACCATCCTCCCCAGTAATAAAGTTTCTGCATTTCTTAACCATCTAAACTCTTTACATAACAAAATTCAATTTACAATGGAGCCTGAGGTCAATAAATGCTTAGCTTTTCTTGATGTTTTAGTCATCAGGAATCCTGACAACTCCCTAAGTCATACAGTGTATAGGAAACCCACCCATACAGATAAATATCTCAATGGTAACTCCCATCACCATCCATGTCAGTTGGCTACCGTAGGCAAATCTTTGTTACAGAGAGCACATGGCATCTGCGACACTGACCATCTCAAGGAGGAGCTTCAGTATGTAAAACAAGTACTGCGAAGCAATAATCACAAGCTCCCACGTATGCGTCACAGAAGCCGGCCCAAGCCTGCCACAGTTGAGCGACAACCTGCCATCTTACCTTACATCAAGGGTGTCACAGACAAAATTGGTAATATCTTAAGACGAGCTTCAATAAAAACTTACTTCAAGCCGCACAAGAAGATCAACCAATTTTTAAGACCTGTTAAGTGCAATATTCCCCTACAAGATGCAGGTGTTTACAAACTTGATTGTGAATGTGGGCTGTCATACATTGGGCAAACAAAGAGGAGCGTTGGTATCCGGGTAAAAGAACACATTGCTGACATGAAGAACAGACGCTCGACCAAGTCTGCGGTTTGTGAACATGCCCAGGACAAACCCAACCACTACATTCGGTTCGACAACCCACAAATCCTTGCCAGAGAGACCCGGTTTATGCCAAGAATGTTACGCGAGGCAATTGAAATCAAAAAGTACCCAAATTTCAATAGAGATGATGGTTGGCAAGTACCACCTGCTTGGGATCCTGTTATTAAATTAATTAAATCTCATGGCCGACACAAATCTGCAAGACCTCTGGACACCGTGAGCGAATACTGCGTGAATAGGGAACGTTATGATTAATATAAAAATTTCTGACGGTAGACCAAATAATTTCTTAATAACTCATGTGACAAATAAAATCAATTAGTCACCCCGTGACCACGATCACTGCAAAGTGTTTGAAACGTCGCGGTCGGGGACAAAAATAATGACAAATATACGCGATTTAAACCGTTTAAAGTTGTTTAATTACTATGTGTAACAATCGCGAAAACCTAAGACAACATTAGTCCTTAATAATCCAATTCCTTGATAATCGATCGTTAAGCCGGTAACTGTCCTTTGTTACAGATTTGAGTTATGTCCCAAAATAAATAAAAGTCATAAAGTCCGCTCTCGCCCTGAAATTATAAATTTGGTTAATTAGCAAACTCATTTCAATTAATTTAACTTCCATTAGGATAACAAAGCTTTGAGCACTGTTCTGTAAATACATAGAATTACGTTTTTTATTTAACAATAATTATTGTTGTGATCATAAAATCAGTAAAAATCGTTTTTAGGGCTCCGTACCCTAAGGGTAAAAACGGGACCCTATTACTGAGACATCGCTGTCCGTCCGTGCGTCTGTCACCAGACTGTATCTCAAGAACGGTGATAGCTAGACAGGTAAAATTTTCACAGATGATGTATTTCTGTTGCCGCTATAGCAACAAATACAAAAAGTTGGCCAAGTGCGAGTCAGACTCGCGCACGTAAAATCAAAAATGGTTTAAATATGAAGTCTAATGTTGTATAGCTAATGGTACGGAAACCTTTGTGCGCGAGTCCGACTCGCACTTGGCCGATTTTCTCAAACTAACCTTATTAATTATCATAATTTATGGTTGATTATTGCCTCAAAAGTTTTCAATATTGATTGCCTAACTAGTTGTCAGTGATGACTGCCTTAATTTTTTTTAGTGATAATTGCCTGATAAGTAAACTATTAGTCGCTGTAGCTAAATTGTAAAAAGGCAGAATATTTCGTTTGCGTTACAGCTCCAATTTGAATGTTCAACGTTTTGATCATGATTATTCAATAGGAGCGAACACTCGATTCCGCTACGTCGAATTCGATTGACTGATTGGTACAGTGTTTGAGTTTGACTACTTTCACAGCATACGTATAGATTGACTTATGTGTTATAGTTCATATTTCTTTGTTATTAATATGTGGTGGGACTGCAGAAGAAGATGCACTGAGAAGGTAATTGTTTCATTAAGAGATACAATATAGTAGAAGAGCTTTAATTACTATAATTGTTCAACATCACTCATGTCTTACATAAAGTATATGTCTGTACATTAGGCTGAATTACTATAAAATAATCACTTCTATATATATCCTGGTTTGCTTTATTTAAGAAAGGTCAAGAGTACTTTAGTTAATCCAGTTAAATTGAAAATTATTTCATAATTAAGTTAATATGTGTGGTTTATTTGAAAAGTTTACAGACAAAAGTTGTTTATATTTATACTATTCCTAGAAATTGACAGGGTTCAGTATAAGAATGTAGTATTTTATGTGGACGGACAATGGCCTCTCTCCAATAGATGCCTGTTCAACTAACGTCAGGGGGATCCTAAATGCGTGGCTCAACGCTTGCCGAAGCAATTTTCAGGGCTTGAAACGACCTGGTTACCTTAGTA
This sequence comes from Plagodis dolabraria, assembly GCA_963854805.1. NCBI lineage: Eukaryota > Metazoa > Arthropoda > Insecta > Lepidoptera > Geometridae > Plagodis > Plagodis dolabraria. The sequence continues at coordinate 36,499,474 of OY978440.1, read as the reverse complement.
AACTGCGAAGCTAAATATAATTTAGATAGCGATTAACCCTCCTAAATATTGTTAGTCCTGTGATTCTCTTTCCTAGCCTTGAATGCTACAATATAGATATCTTGAATCTATGTGCCTGAAATACTTTGCTTATTTCATAATATTTTCCCTTTTTTGTAGTTTAATACCAAGTCAGGAACTGATGTCTCCTCACTCTCCTAGTAGCTCCCTGCGCTAAATATAGGTAATAATATGGCCTACTTACCCAAAGTAGGTTCAATATTACCGTCCTAACAAAATATATATAATAAATCCCTTATACCTGCCCTTTAAGGAGTGTACTAAATTTAGCAGTTATAAAGAGAAATCAGCAGTACTGTCTAGCTTATAATATACTAGGTATGTATTAATATCCTTCATGAATTACTAGAGAACTATTGGTTTCATATGATTAAAGAATACTTTATACTACAGGGAAATTCTACTATACTGATAACTACAATTTCTAAATATTAATCTCACTTCCAAGCTGCTATTAACCCAATAAACTATTGCAATTTCGTTATCTAAATGAATTATATTTTAATTTCAAGGTTTTAGAATACGATAATTTAGAAGATACGAATTCAATAACAAAGATTCAAATAATCTCTTTACTTTACTTTAAATCGAATTCTTTCTAAAAATATATTAAAATACAATGAAAAAAATAGATATCTTCTCAGTTATCCATCCACATTTTTACTGTTGAAGTTAGGTGACACCCTATGTTTTATTTAGATTACGCAGACAGTATGCTAGTTTTCACAACCTGTCGTTCAGTTTGGCAAGAAGGCAACGATGAATCAACATCTAAAAGTATTCTGATCTTACAAGGTTCAATGCACTTGAGGGCTCTGTTGTCGTCTCTTAGGTACAGTTTCACCCGACTTGGCAATAGAACTCGGTAAGTCACGGTTTAGACTGGAGCGCATACATTCAAATACTACCCATACGGGTTACTCAAACAGTCAGTCATTTAACACGCCGTTACATTCGAACCTATTTAACACGCTTAGAAACTACGTCACTAAAAAACTAGTGAAATGAAAATTCATTGACATACAAATTCTGCATGTTTTTGTTTTATGCCTTTTACAGTGGTCAGTAGTGATCTCACCTGATGGTAAGTGATGATGTGGTTGAAGATGTTGTTCAGGCTAACCTAGAATTATTGCAATGGTCAAATCTGAAACAGTAGCTTTAATTTAAAACGAGATCCAATGCTACGCGGAGTGTGATAAGATGAACGAGCTTTATATAAACTGAATAACTTCGTGACGACACAAAATATTTATCGAACATGATAACCTGTCATTCACATCACTCTTTCTAAAATCTTTAAAAAGCGTAGGGGTAACGCAAGTTTTTGCTTATATTTGTTTTTAAGTATTATTTTTTCTACACTCGTGTAGAATCAATGTCTTGGGGTAACTGTAGTGTGCCTTGAAAAAAAAATGCGACTTCAAAACCGTTCAACCGTTTTAAAGCAGCGATGCCAACGATGACACTGATATACACAGCCTCACACCTTCACACTTATTGTTTTAACTTATATCACCCCTCTTTAGCCGTTGAAAGATAGAAAGCAATATAACATGGGGTAACGCATAGCTGTCCCAGCTTTAATAACATGATAAAAAGAGTTAGTTTTCTTGGAATAGCGTCGTTGTTAGGTAATTTCTCGGGATAGTAGGACTTCGAGATTTCCATGCTTCCAATTAAGTCGGTAAACATAGTGATTGAAATAAAATGCCCGCCTGGCCATTAGTCCGGTCAAATTAGACATTTGAAGCTACATAAATTCCTACCAAGCTGAAAATCAGTAAGATTGTTTAAAATATGTATTTTAAAAGTTCCCCTGTATGGAAAAAATAAAATTCAAGGTTCAAAAATTAGCATTTCGCGATTTTCACCAAAACGGTAAGTATTTTCATAAAAATACTTGAGACAAAAATTGTAGATCTTAAAATTATCTACAAATGTACGTAATTTTTTTTTCTACAAGCCACCTTTTTTTTAGCTATAACGATTGTAAAAAGTTGTAATCGTCATAATTTTAAACAATCTTACTGATTTTTAGCTTGTTGGGAATTTATGTAGCTATACTCTTATATATTGGTCTAATTTGACCGGACTATAGTGCTTGGCGACAGATTTCCAACCTTCAGGAAGGAAATCTGTCGCCAAGCACTTCCAAACCCAGTCGGGTAAGCCATCTTAGATCACACTATCACTTACCTTCAGGTCAGATTGTATAATATATAGTAGTACAAACTGCAATATAAAAATGTCATTTGAATTTCCCAAAGCTTTTCGCATTGTTACCACTAGTTCGGTTCGGTAGTTCCAATTATCTGAAAATTATTTCGGTAAACGATGCAATTGTTTGAAATGTGGCAGACTTGTTTGCTAAAACGAATTGGGTTTCGCCAATTTTGTTATACCTTGGACATTATTTTTGTTTAGTAGGTTTGGAAGGTATGTATAAAGGTATAATTTTTAAACATTACTAAAGTCACAAATTTAATTAAGTATCTTTCATCAGTGAACACAGAGAATTGTTAAAAGTAAATAGGATTAAGACAACACCTGGTCTGTTGATAAGTCACGTAAGTTAACTCAATTATTTCTCACATTTTATGCGAGAGAGTTAAAATATACGGCTACAGCGACAACACTCGAGCCAACAAACTCAATATTAAATTCTAATCACGACTTTAGCCGACTGACTTGGTGTTTATATATAATGTTGAAAATGTTTGATGTGAGTCTCTTGAACTGTGTTTTAAAAGGAATTGACATACATAAGTAACCCGTATATAAAATTGGATACCATACCCTTAAATATATAGAGATAAATAAAATATTCTGTTTCTGAAACTATAACGTATTTTTCGTGGGAGGTATCTCTGTTCTTGTAATAGGTGTGAAGTCTATTAAGGTACGGTGACACTTTTACTTAGTTTTATAATAATTATAATCATATTTATGAGTATCATGTAGGGTTACGTCGAAATTATTAGTACAGTGATGGAAGGGTATATATTTCCTTGGAATTATGTACAGTTCCTAGGTTTCATAAATTTCCTATAACATATACACTGTTTATATATATACACATACATATACATATACACTATTTCTTGGGACACTCTGTATATTATACTGTATACTCTGTATATTATACTGTATACTCTGTATATTATACTGTATACTCTGTATATTATACTGTATACTCTGTATATTATACAGAGTGTCCCAAGAAATAGTGATATACTGAAGCTCGGAGGTAGAGGACCTAGAGGGCTATCTGAATCGCCCCCATGTATGTTTCGCGATTTTTCGTATTTTCAGAGTTACGAATCATAGGTATATAGGTGAAAAATTAAAAAAGGTCTAATCTAGGTCCTGTACCTCTGTCTCTGCTTCAGTATATGACTACTTCTTGGGACATCCTGTATAAGTAATGGCGAGAAGGAGTTTCTTTATATAATATCAATAAAGTTACTAGTTGGCAAAATATGTGTTTTTTTATTACAAACTTGACCCCTATCTCACCTAATGTTAAGTGATGATGCGATACATGATGGAGCGTACTTACCCAGAAGATACCTATTCACTCGCGTTTTTAAGACCCCCTCATTGAACTTAACCAAAAATACAGACTCAAGCAGGCTGTTCCATGGCGGTTCGTACGATGAACAAAGCGCTTCATACTATTAAAAAAAACAACGGCTGTAGGAGTCGCTAGGCCTTAAGGAAATAGAACAGAAAAATATGAATATCAAAGATATATTCAATTATTTTTAACACAATCACTGATCAGACTCTCTGGGATGGTCTACTGTGATGTAAGATATCTTGCGTTGAACATACATCCTATATTCCTGCCTGGATATCTTGTAAAAGCATCCCAGCGAACGTATGTTATTAACAAACTTTAATTAAAGTTTTAACCAACTTTATCGTGCGGACAAGAACAACACAGATTGCGTTATAGTTACTAGAAAAGGCTCGGTGAGTCAATGTAAAATCAGTCTGGTGTTAAACATATTTCCAGGCTATTTCATTATCACATAGTAAGTAAAACAGCATTTCATTTTTTAGTAGATTATTAGTTCACGGAGGAATATGTGTTATGTAAATCTCTTATAAATTAATATTAAGCGCACGTTGCGAATAAGAGTATCGAGACAAACCCAGTGGTTTTTCGATATAATGTTAATTGATTTAAGAATAAATTGTGAAAGTGAAATAAATAAATTAAAAATAGAGATCAGCTATCTGTAAAATAATTAAATACTGTTCTGAAATTCATAACCTACTATACGTACTGTATTAATTACGTACTGAATAAGGACTGGGTATTTTTTATATTTTTTTCATTTATAGCTTATTGTCTAGCCTTCGATCATTAACTCACCTGATACTAAGTGATGATAGCCGAAGATTTTGTTCAAGTTTCTTTGAAGCGCTCGAGGCGTAGTTAGGTAAACCTTTCAAAACCGATCAACTCTGGATTTCGCAAAGAGACTTATGGCTTAGCGTGTACTCTGAAGCATTGAGCACATGCGATGTATTGGCACAAAATAAATTATATTAGGTGTAGCATACTGTATCAGCCAGGGGTTTGCCATAATTCCACACGCATGGCACACATCTTGGGGATCGCAGTGTGGGATATCAGTTCCTCAGGGAGCGCTACTGCTTTCTTTCTGGTGTGTTGTGTTACCCTTAGTTGCCTCTTGTTGATACGACACCCACGGGTAGAGATGGGGGGGGGGGTGACATTCTAGCCCAGCACCCTTCGGACAAGTTCAAGTTATCTTATGTAGGTGTACAATGGGCTGCTAAAATTGCACCTCTCCATATTTAAATGTGGGAGTCGTAGGAGACGAATATATATTAAATTAAATTATTTAATAAAGAATAATAATGCGGCATGGGTAGCAGGGCTTTCTGAAGAACTAGATAATCTATCCCAAAGACTTGGGGATGGAAACCCCTCCCCGCCTTGGGAGAGGTTCAACAGCGAAATTCTTCCAGCTGTTAATATGATCTTGTGTGGCATCTAGTGCGATATTATCCTCCTTACGCGAGCTGCAAGCAATATGCCTTTAAAGGACGATTTTTTCCGGAGCCTACGGCAAATGACGAACACATTTTTTACTTATATGCACATTTACACAGTTGTCTTAGCAGGGTTTTCACCCATTTCAGTTCAGTTTAGTGATTTATTCTTAAACAAGGTACATTGTATTTGAATATCAATTATAAGTCCTTAAATAATATATAGGTACCCTAAGATTACATTTAATATTGATAACAAATTTTTATTTATGTTTCTACTTGTAGAACAAAAGAAACGTTTCATTATGCTTGAAACCCTTATTTAATCCTAATTAAAGTTGAGAAATCGATTCCTCAGGTTTAAGGTAATAATAACCGTAATAAAATAAAAATATTCTGCGTAAATGTTTCCATTGCCGTATTTTATATGACGTGAAATGTCAGTTGACCTCTTAGCATCCGCAGTGGACGATATCGTATATTTTTTATAGTTGAAATTAACTACTATGCATATTGGTTAAACGAATAGAATACTCAAAATTTTAAATTTTCATTCATGTACCCATAAATAAAAAGTAACGGACGGCATACGATGCTATACTATCTATGTTAAGTATATTTCTAAATTATGTATTGTAAAAAAACTCCAAACATACAATGGAATAATAATCGCGCGCTTATGCCATTATACAACACATTTCTACGTGTGTACTAACAAAGTCTGCTGGAGCTAAGTATCTACATAGTTATCAGTGTCAGAACAAGCACATGTAACTTATACGAGTGCTAAGTTTCAAAGTCTGGAGTTGTTGTTACTAAATTGATCAATTATGTGAAAGTGGCTCTAAATTGGATTTCTGATATAGCGGTTTCTATGCTTGCAAAATATTAACAAGAGCCGGTTTTCAATCAATATATACTCGTAGTAACTAATCGTAGGTATAAACGTAACCATAACCAATATTAAATGAACTTATGTTGGTTGTTGTAATACATATTCATTATCATTAGATAATGATATTATTAGAAGTTGCTTATTATTAGCAACTGGTACAGAGACTTTATGAAATCTTTTTCCACGTTGGTGGATAGGTAGCACTTTTTCACAAAGTTCTTGACTGATGAACAACTTTCCGAGCTTGTAAAATGAAAAAAATATTTTTAGAATAATCTATAAATATGTTTTTCTCTTCACTAGCTCTTCTACTACCTTCGCATACGTGAAGATAGTAGAATCCATTTTTTTTCCTTATATGTCTGTCTGTTTGTAGACACAACACAACAATAAATCTTTCTTAAAATACATTGTATAAAAATCAGATGCTACATGTGTTTGATTCATCAAAATCAGTTCTCATAATGCTGTGATTTCACAAATTATTGGAGCACTAAATGTTATGCCCCGGGCGGAAATCGAACCCGCATCCTCCGATTTCGCCTCTGATGACTAAACCTCTCGGCCACCTGGGCACGCTATTTCTCACTGAAATTTCGTGCTCAAATTGTATTGCTTTAATCGTCTAGGTAGTCCATAGTCTGGGTGTGGCGTCATAGGGGACGGTGTGCGGCCACCGTTCCCTATGACGCCACACCCAGACTACTAGACTTCATCTGATCAAAAAAGTGTTTTTTCAACTCTCGGAATGATGTCGCTCCCCTTCTATACTTCGAATTTCTTTTAATAACTAGACGTAGTAAATTTTGAAGATATGTATCGAAAAAGCTTTTTTCACTTTTCATCGTGTATTTTCTCGTTACCAGAGATAAAGCCAAATCACACGCGAGCAAAGCCGCGGGAACAGCTATTATTTAATATAAATATATACTAATAAATTATCTATTATTACTTAAGCACTTTCCTTCATGGCGCATTCCATACAAAAGTTGTTTCAAACACGGTGAAATTTTGCATACCTGTCCTTGAGCCAATTTAATTTTTTTTTGGTTTAGTTCGCAGGAAATACTTGTGGACAACCAATCATGAAAATGTGCGCTCAGAGTGTTTGAATCATCATGACACGGATTTCAACTCATATCATTGAACATTAGAACTCCGTCCGTTTCTTTTCAATAATCTCCTTGTGTACATCAAATATCGTCTCACGGATATTGGTAAAAATATAAATAGATCCTGAATATTATGTACATAGTAGAGCTCGTATGAAGAGCGTTGAATACATCAATAATAATGCCTACGATATAGCATTAAATGCGTGCTGAAACGGTATTGGAAAATTTATTTTCATATTTGTGGATCAATGATCTTGTATAATGTCTTTGTTATCGCTTTTGCAGGTGACAGTAGGTATGTGATAAATGGTTGTACTTGAACCAATTTGTATTAACAGAAGACAGTAGTAGTTTATAAAAGAGTTTCATGATGAGGGGTTTAAAACACGAGTGTGTCTTATTTTTGCACCTACACGTGTTCCACGAATTACATTAAAAAATTTCACCGAGAGGAAACATTTATAATCATGTGCGGGATACAAAACCAAGCTATCCACCCCTATAGCCGGGGTATGTTCTGACCGCTACGTCAACATGACTTATGACTCATTACTCTAATTTATTTTCTTGTTATATACCATCGTATGGAGATTCCGCACATTACTATGATTTTTCGTATCGTTGTGTTTTTGTAACACCGGTTTGTGTTTATATCCTGACCTGTGGCCGAGGTTTTAATAGTATCACACGAATGTTTTAATACCTACTAGCTTACCGGGGGCGGCTCCACCCGCGCGTTTGTCGGTTATCGCGCAAAAAACATTAACTTCTTTTTGCGCAGTTGGATAAAAACTATTCTATGTTTTTTCCCGGGTCTCGAACTATTTTCATACCAAATTTCATTCAAATCGGTCCAGTTCTTTTGGCGTGAAAGCGTAACAGACAGACAGACAGACAGAATTACTTTCGCTTTTATAATATTCGTACTGTTTTAGTCGTATGTGCAGTTTCATAAATTACTTTATATAATCTCATTCAGTAATATTCTAATTATGAAATGAAATACAGACCTTTATTGGCATATTTTATTTACATACTACGAGTAATTTAAGAAAATTAAAAAAATAAACAAAAGCATTATTCTCCTAGCAAAACAATGCTTTAAAACAATTTTTTAATTATTAAAGTACAATGTGTTCCGACCAAGGAGGTTTCAATTCAATTTAAGTACACATTATCTATGGTGAGTAGTGTATGTTTTATGGAAATTAGGAAGAAAAGAAGCAAAAATTGATTTTTCATTAATTAATGAACCCAAAAGACCAAGTTTTATATAAGGCGGGATACAGGGAATTGAATTTTTCAATCATCGAAACTGTATCCATACATAAAAGATTTATATAGTACATACTTAGAACACTGTTCTGCATATCACTGTTCATTAACTGGTCACTGTTACCATCATGGTTAATCGTTGCAATGTTTTAAACTTCAAGATAGCAACACACGCGATTTAAAAAAAAAATATTGTTTTATTTACTATGTGTACTATTTGCAAAACATAGGAAAATATTCTATGGAATATATATTACAAATTTGTCTATCCTACTTTTAAACTCACTCTATGCAGACTGCAGACAGTATAAAGATACAGAATACTGACTGAATCCTTTGACTTGATAACCAAACATGATGCATCGTCCGCACTGTCGAATTTCCGAACCAAAGTGCTAATGAGTGGCGTCAAAGTGCCGGTGCCTTTGACTCTATTTCACCAGTCAAGGATATCAGTCAGCTGATTTATAACACTGTGAATGTGATGTAACTGTAAAAGTCGGTACACTCATGATTAAAATACTTTACGCGATATTTTTTTTAAACCACTATCTCACCTGATGGTAAGTGATGATGTGGTCGAAGATGTTGTTCAGGCTAACCTAGAATTACTAGCACACAAGGACAAGCTGCCGGAACACACTGTTAGGTGTTTGGCGACAGGATTTTTACTTTAATTTTTACTTAATTTATACTTTGGGACTGCCATCCTAAGACAACAACCGGGACCGACGGCTTAACGTGCCCTCTAAAGCACGAAAGCGCTCAGTAATATGTCACCAGCGGTCACTCATTCAGGTCATGGCCGAGGCGGATGTTGCTTAGCTTTGCTGATCGTTTCAGAACGGCCAAGCAAACTTCGCTACGAGCGCTTCTATTATATAAACTTATATTTTTATTGTCCAATGTGTCTTATTTTTGTACATATATTTTTCTGTCTTTTTTGTAATGTATGCATATTTTTACATATATTTTTTTGTCTTTTCTATCGATTTTGTCTTTCGCCTACAATAATCGCCGTTGTCAATAGTTCCAATTATGAGGTCCGTAGTAAAGGCTTATTTAGCAAATAATTTCTTAGGTTTATTAAGTGTATATGTAAAACTGCTTATCTATATGAAAAATATTAGTGTAATGAAATTAAAATGTCATATGATTTAAAGTATACTCTACCCAACTACTACATAATCATCATATGATTAATTATTCGATTTTGATTTCTTAATCATACGGTCAAAAAGCTATGACTTCCTGAAGACGATTTGAGGTAAAACGAAACGCGTCGAAAACTATTCCGGAATTACTAAGCCCCGACTTCAAATCGACTTCATAGGAAATTTTAGGTGCATGAGACGTTTAAATAAGCATTTCTCACTATTAATATCCTTTTTTTTGTGAGGCGGCTAAAGGCGGGAAAAGTATGATAAGACGACAATATTACATCGTTATTCTCGCTTACAAAAACATCATATAAAATGACTCCAGCCCTCCCGGGGCAATGTTTGAATACCACCTGATTTATATGATTACCTGAAATGGTTTATGAATTATTTATCTACAGACATAAATCACCATAATATTCCCTGGAACTCTCTCCGTTAATCTCTTAAGAGGAAAGTGCCTGCATAATGTTAAAAGTTTTACACGGCGTACCTATAGTTTAAGAGATGGAATTCGGAAGTAAGAACAAAAAAAATCCTTAAGTGTGACAAGCAAGGTCAGATTTAGGTATGCATAATATTATACATGTGTTACATTGTCACCATTGTGTGTGAAAATGCACCGCGCTGGAACTTGTTTTTTTTTTTTTTTATGCCTGTTAGGTAAGCCTTTGACCACAATCTCACGTGATGGTAAGTGATGATGTGGTCGAAGGTGTTAACAGGCTTAACCTAGAATGACTGGCTCTCAAGGACAGCTGCCGGAACACACCGTTAGGTACTTGGCGACAGATTTTCAACTTGAGGGTGGTCGCTACCCAGGCGGGTATTCGCAAAAATGCCCTTCCACCATGTGGTGAAGCTCAAGCCCGCGGCGGGATTTGAACCATGGACCTGCTGCGCGGCAGTCCATAGCCAAAGCCACTGAGCTATCATTGCTTCAAAAAGCTACTAGCTTAGTACCCACCTAAGCGACCTCTTGCCTGCCTACCACCTGATTAGCACTACCTGGGGACCACGTTTGGAGTATCGAGATTAAGTGTACGTTCCCACAAACGGTTGTAGCTTAGCCCCGAAATGTATGAGGTCGAATATTGTATTGAAGCAGTGGAAAAGTTCGCTTAACACGATCGAGCTGTTAGACTGGCAAAGTCCACTATTATATTCTATTATTATGCTAATTTCCTAACTGTTGACGTCATGCTGCTACTATAATTGTAACAGAGATAGCCACTACGGGATAAGCAATTCGTACAGTTAGTTAAAACATTTTGATAGATCCCCGCTTGGGGTTTAGCCAATGCGTTGTATGTTTGGAGCTGTAGTTAATGAAACATTTCTTATTATACTCTAACGCCTAGTTTAAACCTTGTAGATTCAAAATTGTGGGAAATTTAATATGCTGTTGGTTCTTGGGTCGATTAAAATGCCTTGGGTTGGTGTGTGATTTTTAAATTTCTGATTAGGTATTCAGCATCTTCTATGCTTCATGTAATAAATTAAATTCGCACTAATTAAACAATCAAATCAGAAATACGCATACTTTCGTTAATCATACTCTTTCCAAATAGCACAAATTATAGAGGTACTTGTATACAACATTGTACCGCTAAAAAGCTTTAAACTAAAATTAAATATGAACTTTGGGGTTTAAGCATATAGAGCTGATATAATGTTCATGATACAATTGTCTTCATGCTAACATTTTAACGCCATATGTAATGCCTTCAATTTCCACAACGAAAATGTTAAAAAGAAACTTCATCTCCATGACTTATCTAGTCACACAATAACTTACTGATTCTGATTTGAAGTTCGAATTTCGGTCTCGGACCCACTCAGCCCCATCTACCTGTCGGTTTCATCATAAGATCAGTCGGATCGTGCCATTTATATGGCCAGAAATACTATACACAATGGCCAAACTAGCCAAGTGTCATAATAAAACAGGAATTTTTATATTTATAATATAAAAATTCTTATAAAGTTATTTAGAAATATTTATATTATTTAGAAATATTTATATTTCTAAATAACTAGCGTCAAATATCATGAAATAGTCTCACTCTAAATGTGTCGACCGACTCATGCTTAGAAATTGCATGGTGGTAGGGCACTTTGCGAATGCCCGCCTGGCTAGCTACCACCCTCACATTGAAAATCTGTCGCCAAGCACCTAACGGTGTGTTCCGGCAGCTGTCCTTGAGAGCCAGTAACTCTAGGTTAGCCTGTACAACATCTCCGACCACATCATCACTTACCATCAGATGAGATAGTGGTCAAAGGCTAACCTATCAGGCATAAAAAAAAAATAAAAAAAAATATGGCCAGAAATACTATACACAATGGCCAAACTGGCCCAGTGTCATAATAAAACAGGAATGTTTGAAATATATTTATAGATACAGCATAGTAAGTAAGCCATATAGGTACCAGAACGTTCATTCAAAAATACCGACCGACTTATGCTTAGAAATAAGTATTATTATACAACCATTTCTACACATATGTTTGAATACTATTTCCCTAAGCTCAAATAATAAATTGGCAAGTTGGTGCTAATGCACCAATATTTGGACCAAGGCAGGACTCAAGTACAAAAGCAGCGAACTACGCTATTGTTCATGCTCAGAAGCAGTCTACACTTTTAATTTAGTTGGCGTTTTCACCTTATTCGTTAATATGGACAGAAAATGGTGTACGTCGGAGTTTAATAACAAACCCCAAACCTTGTTATGTATGGGTTTTGTAGTTTAATTCAATGAAGCAACAATTATAGTTACATTTTAACTTTAGAGCGCAGCATTGTGTTACCCACACTGCTTATTTTGTGAAACTACTGTAATTGAGAGGTAGGATTAAATATTTTATGACAATTAAACCTCATATTCTTCGGTACCTTTTAAGGTACATATTATATCCCATACTTATTGCTGCAAGAGTTTACCACACTTTTTCGAGAGACCACCGTCGCAAATGTGTACATATAACGTGATTATTTGAAATTGAAGCCCAGTATACAAAATTGGTAAAAATATATCTTGAATCTGCTCTTCAATACTTTTAGGTTATTGTTAAACCCATAATGGCTGTCTGAGATACAAAATTCTGTCAATTGTTTTCAATTGGTATACTTTACGTCACCTTACTTTAATTAGGTGTGTATTAAGGTAATTATCTTGAAAGCGGCGTCGTAGGTTAAGCAACGATCTCATCGACCCCCACATTAACCGCTGAGTGCATTCATAACTAAGCGTTCCCGTCTTCAAAGGGCGCGTATTGCAGGATGTTGTTTTAGAAAGACAGTTGGCTATCAGAGGCTATTGAGTGGCTTGAAAACTCTGACACTGCGTGGTGTTGGGAATGACTCGAACTCCTAGCTGTTGTCCTTGCGAATGTTTGCGAATGCAGCTAGCCAGCTACCACCCTCATGTAAAAATGACGTAAACTATCTCAGACTTAGTATAAAGCCTCTGGAACCTGTTATTCAAAGTCGATTTATATTCGGTAAAAAATATACAAATTGCAAGCCCCTTCAGCTAGAGCCCATCTTGATGGGTAGCACCATAGTATCAGATATTCTGCCTCAAAGCAGTAGCGCAGTAGTTACTAGTGTAATAATCTGTGTTATTGTGCACAGTGTAGTGCCACACAGGGCATTGTAACTTGTCCGGAAGTGATAACTTCACAACAACAGAAATACAACCGGATTTTAACAGATTTCACGTTGGGACTTGCACATGGTCAAGATCAAGAAGATGCCGCTGCATGACATATTGTCTTATCTTACTCGAAGATCGTTGAGGTCAATGTTTAATTTTTCGTTGTGGTTTGAAGTACTCAACACTCAATAAAAACTTAAGTTGCATACAATTCTAAAAAGTCGTCAAGACGTGGAAGCCATTTAAAAATGATCCCAATTGTCAAATATAATTTTACTTGCATCTCATTGTTGTAATCAAAGGCAATCCAAGTATAATCCAACGCCAAAATTTGGGTTTGCACAACGCAAACCCAAATTTGCGGGGTGGACTTTCACTAACTCAATAATAAACTGGAATTGTGCAGTGCTAGTGTATGCTTACGATAGACTCGTTTGTCTACTCTGTCAACAATTACTCTTGATAGAGTGTCGTGAAGAAAACTATTCATAGGTTACATTGACATACGTAGCTAATTGAAACACATTGAAACCAGAACGGTTTCGTACTGTGCGGGCTAAAAGGAGCTTCCTTCCGCGGACGCTTGTTTGCCACCTAAGTGGTAAAAAAAAATTAGAAGTGTAGCAATACGAACCATCTGTTTCTTTCTCTGTTTTGCTTATTCACTCTATTAAAACCTCTATACAATTCATCTTTTATTAACATTTTATACAATACAATACAAAAATTTTTTATTGTACACCACAAATGTTACGAAACACATATAGGTAATTTTTAAAGCTAAGGTACAATGAGCAGACACTATCGCTTAAAGCGATCTCTTCCAGTCAACCGTAGGATGGAAAATATATGAGGAATAAAAACAGATACATGGTGTAAATTTGTGGAGATTAATTATGTTATGTAGATAGAAAAATATATACAATAGCTAAATATATATACAAAATATATAAATATAACTTAATATTTATAGTAAAGAAACAAAGTACGACGATCTGTGACACTCTTTTATATTGTAATAAAAATAAGATAAATAAAATTATATAGCCAAATTTAAAAGTTATACATTTGTGGCTCACTAGCTGTTTGTGCAGCTTCGCTGCGTGTGATTTGACTCTATCCTAGTTTTAAAAAAAACTCGATGATAAGTATAAAGCGACCTATTTCTACCTATTTATTTAGTTACTTTAAGTATTCGCTCGTTTCCTGCTATGCACGGTGTTAGCCAACTAATGAGCATATCAAGATGGCAATATATTGTTCATAAATTTTAGAACCTTAACTAAACCAAGCTCAGCAAGCTACCGAAAAAGCAATAAGATTTACAAATGTTGGATAGCCAATGAAAATCAGGCGCTGTTTAACTCCTTTTGGCATTTTTCCTTTCGTCGCCTCATACAACTCCTACAAGAAGAAAAAGGGTAAACTTTTGTATGGGACCCTATGGGTCTAGTGAATGCAGGTGTAAGGTCCACGGTGACAATAGGTCGATAAAGTACCATGTTATGCGCTTAATGTACAGACACAGCCTGCTAACATCAGTATGGGCATGCTGCTTGGGGATTGGGCGTATTTTCAATTCTATGGTGTAACTATTTATCTCCGCTTCTCCTCTTCTGACATAAAACTCAGTTATCTATGACTTTTTTGACTTACCACCTTTGACTTTGAGTCAGTAGCTTGTTTTGGTACTATTAGTATTATAAGCTAAACTATAATTATAATAGGCACGCGTATATTTCAACAGTCAGAAATAAATTAACACCTACATTTTCAAAGAATTTAAACATATCAGTATCGTGCCACGTGGGGTGCCAAGCTAGAGCCCCTTAGGGCGCCAGGCTAGAATATTGCCATTGCAATCTGGGGGTGTCGCGAGTAAAGGTAAAATACCGGATGGTGGGCCGCGCAGTGCTTTCTGAGAAACTGATATCTAAAACTGCGATCCCCTAGACGCCTACTAAGCGTGGGTTTTAAGGTAAACCTCAGATCAGTAAATCATTTATATATGAGTTGTTAATGAACCTATTTTAATGAACACGGTCATAGCGTGTAGTTGATATTTAGAAAATGTGTTTCATTAAGATTCATCAAAATCTATTTAATAGTTTTTGTGTGATGTACAACAATCATACAAAAAGACCAGACAAGAATATAAAAATTTATTTTAGATTCCCCCACCGGCAAAAACAAAAAAAAAACACCTCTTTATACAGTACAGACACGACCTTGCTTACAGTTTTGTTATATGTATAGATAGTTTACGTCCTTCTAAACCAATCAAAATCAATGGACATCTAAGAATTATATCATGCAACACGACAACGAAAAAATCTGCATACTAACGCTTTACGGTGATCATTATGTGGTACTAGAGAATACGCTGGAAGTTTTGGTAACATCCCAATAACGCTTAGCATTGTATCTTTCTAAAACATACAAAACTGTCTGATTGCTTAAGTTTGTATACAATTTTCTTTTAAAACAAATATATTAGAATATTAGGCCTTTGCTACGTTTGGTACCCTTTCGATTAAGTCTTCAATAGGCTAGGGAGATTTACGGTTTCTACTTCAAGAACGCTATTTAACTTTGGGGTCACATGTGTTGTCTTAGGATCTTATGGATTGTTGAATGAAGCCATATTGGGATAATCTGAACAGATTGATACTATTAACTAGATACTGTTCCAAACAAGACTCTAGATAAACTCATTGAATTCTGTAGTCCTTTGAACGGTTGGTATTGAGCCATTCGTGATATCATTAAATAATTATTAAATTAGAATTTCGAATGTGTTTGAATGTTATGAACATGTTGTATTGTTAACTGAACCGGAACGCTTTTAGATAAAAGATAATAATGTTGATATTTCATCAGGCACGGAGTAAACAGACGGAATTTAATTAAACAAAATGTGCAAGGCGTCTGAAGATATGAAGTGCGTAGAGGGAAAATTTGGAGACATTCCAAAGATATTCTAGGTCTAGAGTTACATCCAACGGGAGTGTAACAATTAGATATTAAAATAAAATCCTTATGCATGTATTTCTAGAATAGTTATGCAGAGGTGTTCACTTTTACTTAGGTGCCTACGCCTTGTTATGAACGTTTTGGTCATAGAGCCATGTAATACAATCCCGTGTTGGACTCTGGTCAACAAACAAAAATGTCATTGTCAGAGAAGCGCAATAACTTTTTCTATCCAAGACCTTAATAACTATGATAGCTAGTTACATCTGAAATGGTAGGTTATTCTGTACAAAAATAAAAACCGGTGAAGTGAGAATTGGAATCATGTAAATCCAACTCGAGGTGTCAATCAGGAAATCCGCACCAATAAAATTTGTACTCGTATCAAAAGAAAAATGTATCTTTCATAAAATTACTTAATTAATTACTTAGCCAAAATGTAATAATAATATATACTCCTCTGATCCGCAGCAAATAATACTATATAATCCTTGTCCGAAGCTCATTTAAACAGTTTATATGATTTCTTGTTATACCTTAGATGGAGAACTATCAAGATAGAAGACAATACAAAGTTTGACATTGATATTTATTACCATTTTTACGACGGAGAAAATAACAGAAAATTCCGTTTCGCACGACTTTTTTCTCATTTTGGTCCAAATAATCGTTATTCTGTTCATACAATTCGATATTCTTAGCGGGAGTCCAACCTGTACTTGGTCGGTTGTACGGACGGACGAATAGCCGAGGATCAATAACCAGTCACGCATTCTATAGTACTGATCCTTAAAAAATATATTGACTGTTTAAACGGACGTGTTCTGTATAATTCTGTGTATAAAGCAGTATATTAAGTTGATTTCTTGTCAACAGGGTTGCTGCCATCTACCATGGAATCACCACCCTCATCGAAAACCCCAAAAGAAACGACCAACCAGCTAGCTTCAGGTACTATCTTTATTCATAATACTTTTTTTTTATACACGATTTTTTTTTGACAGTGGTCAAAGGCTAGCCATCCTGGTGATAAGTGGTGATGTGGTTGAAGATGTTGTTTAGTCTTATCAATGGCTCTTATTAAAAGTGACATAAATCTCTTTACAATGTACAATAGTCAACAAATCTAGCAACAAGATAGCGTATACAATGGTATAGGTATAATATACAGGGTTATTGGTAATATGCTTACAACCTCTTAGGGTTGACATCTGCTAGCCCCAACAAACATTTTGAGATAGTTATATTTTTTTTTGTTATGCAGTTTTTTTTCTTTTTGTGTTTTAATGCCTACTCCGAGCCAAGAGCATTCACCGCGGCAACACTGGATCGCGCCGTGCTCCTTTTGAATAGAGTTTTGAATATTTGCGTCGAGCAAAGTAATAAAAAAGATGAAATAAAACATTACAGGCACAAAAGACTTTTAACATTAGATGGGCCTCGTACTTATTCCTTCAAAAACACATAAAAAACAAGCAAATAAAAATTAAAACAAAAAAAATATCTCAAAATGTTTGTAAGGACTAGCAGATGGCAACCCTC
The DNA here is from genome assembly GCA_963854805.1 of Plagodis dolabraria. Classification (NCBI taxonomy): domain Eukaryota; kingdom Metazoa; phylum Arthropoda; class Insecta; order Lepidoptera; family Geometridae; genus Plagodis; species Plagodis dolabraria. The sequence continues at coordinate 36,481,761 of OY978440.1, read as the reverse complement.
AGAGGTTGTTAGCATATTACCAATAACCCTGTATATTATAGCTGTCGAAGAGTATCGACTAAAATTGGATGGCCAGCACTAAATATTTGTTTAAGGCTAGTCATTTGGCTATTGGACACTTGGTATTAAATTATGACAGAACATTTCTATAGATAGCGCTACGTGCATTCTAGTCTCAAAGTATTAGGCAAATAGTTCTATAGGTAAGAAAAAACTTTGGAGCATACGCATGTTGTCTACGCATCTCTATGTTTTCTTGGCACGGTATCGATACCAGTTTCCAAACCAATCAAAATATTGCTGTCATCCATTTTATTTTTTTTTAAATTTAGTAATCTTATTCCTTTCTCTTACCAATCTGGATGTGTATTGGAGTTCTACCAAAAGATCCTGTGGGTTTTGAAGCTGGATTCAGTAGTTGGTTTCAGATGCCAAAAGGTATCTATGGCAGATTTATGGGTATCATTGTTTTGATAGGTCTAATAATATGTTCCTTTTATTCATATTTAACTAATAATCTTATTTATGATTTGCAAAATGATTATAACTAGTATGACAGCAATATTATCTTATTTTAGAGTTTGTATTTTTGACACGATAATTTGTTGTTATTAGTAAAGCAGCTACTTACTTGTATTTTTATATTTTATTTAATTTAATTTCAAATTTTATTTTTGACATGAACGTTTTTGTTATAAATTTCATAACAGTATTTAATTATTTGTAAATTTAGTATAATTTTAAATTTTATTTTAGAATGTAAATTGGTATAACTTTGTCGATCGCTCAATCAATGTGTCCATTAGTAGTTCTCTTCATTTTATTTACTAAGTATACCTGGCATTGCCGTTCTTATGTAATAATTAAATCAAACACATGATTAATAAACCAACTATAATGGCAACTGTTGCGTGAGATACCGTGAAAATAAAAAAGTGGAAATATCTATATAAACAATATTTTTTTTTTCTCTCAGTAAACTGTATTATAAAATGTAGATGTTCGATTAAGATAAGGGAACATCGTATCACATTTTGATCTACAACATGCAAACAAATCTCCGATAGAAAACTTGACTCGTGGTTTATGTATTTGTCAATAAACTATAATAGGAAACAAGCTCATTGGGGCATTTGTGGGGCTTTTGAATATCTTACTTGCGTGTGTGTGTCAGTTCAACATGAAATTTTTCAACTGTACTGAAAGGGTAGATAAATAAACTCTTTGTATCAAAATACATTAAAACTACTCGTAGTATAATTTGACAATGTCTAGCGTTTATATAATTAATTTTTTTTTTATTCCTGATAGGTTAGCCTTTGACCACTATCTCACCTGATATTAAGTGGTGATGTGGTCGAAGATGTTGTTCAGGCAAACCTAGAATGAATATTGTAGCAAATAAACGTTTTGCTACAATATTCGTCACAATAACTAATATCCGCACAGGAGTAAATGATAAATTACCAGCGTTACCTGGGCAAAGTCACAGAATACTTCATAGAACTGTCGGAGGGTGGCAATATCGTAGAAAATATTGTTAAATCTGCGGTTGGGGGTGAAGAAAGTGATTATAGCGCTTTTACGGCGATGATTTAACTTCTGGTATAACTAAGTTGTACTGTTCCTGTTATCATAAAGCATTTTCCACTTTTTCAATTGATATGTTATATATATACATTAAATTTATATTTATAGTATATACGAGAAATGCCATATTCGATGATTATTTTTTTTTGAGGGTGTTTGAAGCAATGCTGGCTGAGCAGTAACAGCTACGGACTGCACTACCATGGCTCGAGCTTCACCGCATGGTGGAAGAAGATTTAGAGAATGCTTTCCTGGCTAGCTACCACCCTCACTATAACTCAATCTCGCCGAGCACCTAACAGTGTGTTCCGGCAAAAGTTCTGGAGAGCCAGTAAATATACAGGCATATATGAGACTTCACAACTGTATGTCTAATGGTAATGGGCGCAGTGCAATGTGTCACTTGTGATAATGTTCATCAGTTATAGGTTTACCGCTTAATAACATGAGGGCGTCGGGCTTGATCCGCCCCAATCGTCGCGAGCCGCCACGCAGCGTTTGCAAGTATTTCAATACATAGTAGTAATAGAGACAAAGAAGAAATTGGTTTGACAGTAAAACAGCCATTTCGGTGGGAATCGAGCCTATAGTCCACAACCCGTATCTCGGAGGAAAATCCAGCATAAAACGTGTACGGCTAAATATAATAATTTCTATCACATTTAAATAAGCTCCATGAAGATATGGCTTAAAATTAGCTTCCAACAAACATTCGTGAGTGAGTCTGAATTTTCTCAGAAAAATTAGCTCGAGAGCATTTGACCATATGTAAAGAACGATTCTTAGTCTGAACAAAATGACTGACTATAAATCAATACTGTAATATTAAAACACCTTTAAAGCGTTACTTTGGCATTCCGAGGTCTTTAGTCCAATCCCCGAGTCGGACTGTTATTGGATTTTTATAACAAAGAACATTAAAGCCTGCCAACATTTCTCAGTTATTGTATTTAATGAATTTTTAGCACGATATTTAAAATATTCGCAGTCACGGATAGACAGTGTAAAGGTAACCCAGAAATGAATATATAATTTAAAATATTGCGTGGTTTATTGTTAATAAGTCAAATAAATTATTATAAGCCTAAAAACATTATTAATGTTATATCTCAATTTATTTTGTGATTGTATTTAGGGTCGCTCTATTTATTTCATTACTTTTATTTTTAGTACATACAAATGTTCTTAAAGTAACTTAGTACAATTTCGTAAATAGATAAAAACATGAGAAACTAGAGTCAAATAAATATGGTAGATACTGTCGATGGATAAAGAAAGCACTAGCGATTGAGATCTAAAGTATTTTTATCGAAATCTCAAAGCTTCAGTAAAAAATATTTACCTAAAAGTTCAACATAAAAGTCTTTGACATATTCATGGCCTCTAATATGACTGATTTAATATTAAAAAGGTTAAGGTAAGACAAGGATGTGAGGCGTCACCAAGTCTGTTTAATTTATACATGAACACTTGGGGATATTTGAAGGGTGGCGAATGTAGATTGAGAGAGAACTAAATATATGTCAAGTATTTTTTCGACATCATTGATCAGAAACGACATTTTAATACCACATTTTCATACTTTTCAATAAAATAATAATGTTTATCCGTTTTCATACGACGTCATGTTTTCATTACGTGTTCGAATCACAAACGTGATTATTTATAGCTACATGGTACGAGTAGAATACAGCATAATAATTGAGCGTTAGAAGGTACCATTAATAATAATAATTTAATAATATTATATGTAAGAATATTGATTCTTTGGAGCATGAGATGATAGTAATGATTATACGTAGAACTTGTAATTTTGTAATGTAATTCGCCTAGCAGTCGTTATTGCAAACTTAACAATATTAAAAATATTACTTACTTCGAAAACAGTTTTTATTGTGAGTAGTATATATACATGTTCTAGATACTAATATGTACAATATAATTAAATAAAAAAATACGTATCCAGGTAGTATACGTATGAAATACGTATACGTATTCAAGTATTTTTTATGTTTGATACACTATCTTACTAATGCTTGTGTAAGATTACTTAGTATGTTTTCGCACAGAACCTACACTAAGAGAGCGATATCTTGATAAATGAAAAATAATTACATATAAACTGATAAATGAATTGTCATTTTGTGAAATAATAAGGCAAAATAATTCAAATGAATGTAAAACAATTGGTCACGCTTTTTTAAATATTTTTATTATTGCAATAAAGCATTCTCTGCTGTTTACATTACAAAATTACTAATTTACAAGAGGAAAAATGATGTGCGGTCCATCCCAATACGATGCTTAAAGAATGATAGGAAAAAATGAGTCATTGTCATGTTAGCTCAATTGGATAAGAGCAAACCCTAGCTAAAGGGGTGGATGGACACTGGTTCGAATCCCGCACATGACTCAAATTTTTCTTCTTGTAATTGGTCACGCTTTTCCGAAAACTTCATCTACTATATTGAAATTGGATACTCTTACTACACAAAAACACGACTGGCGATTCATAAATACTTTTGACAATAACAATCCGAAACAAAACTTTTCGTCGGTACCAAATCAAATCCCATTGTTTGCTGAAATTGGTGTAACAGAGTTAAGTGCTAAGCGCGTATGAGACGATTGTGTAGTGTTCTGTACAAAGATTACAGTACATTGAAAAGAAAATATGTACCCTTCTCCGTGTGACATACAGTTTTTAAGACTCATCATGTGCCTGTAATTTTACTGGCTTTCAACGACTGCCGAAACACGCCGTTAGGTGCATGGCGACTGATTTTCTACTTGAGGGTGGTAGTTAGCTAGTTGGGCATTCTAAAATAGCCCTACGTTCTCAAAAGTTGAAGCTTAAGCCAGCGTCTGGGATCGAACCAAGGACCTGTGGCACCGCAGTCCATAGCTATAACTATAGCCATAATTGCTTAAATATTTACTTTGAACTTGCTACTAACCAAGGCTTTGCCCGCGTTCCTATGCTAATCAAGCGCAGCCTCTGAAATTACTAAATCGAAAACCAGAAAAATACCACTATTTTAAACTCCAGTACATTTGTCTTACATATGTATATTAAAAATATTTGCAAAAAATGGAACTGACTTCAACACCCAAAAGTGTGAAATAACTTGTTGAAGTCGGTACCATGATAGTTCAAAAGTACCTGTATCACAATACTGTTCGCATGGTTGTTGATCGATTATGATTCATTGTTAACGACTATATCATCAAGATAGGTAAATATTTTTCAGGTATTTTAGTGTAACTCAAAAACGGCTTGACCGATCTTGATGAAACTTAAAACAGGACCAAACAACAAGCACCACCTTTAAAACAAAAAAGAATTTTCAAAATCGGTTCACCCAGTCCAAAGTTCTGAGGTAACAAACATAAAAAAATATAAAAAAAATCAGACGAACTCCTCCTTTTTTGGAAGTCGGTTAATTAAAATACTTCTTATTTTCTATTATATTCCAAAACATTGGTTTGACTATGGAACTTTTTAAAATTTATGTTAACATCTGATAGTCTTGGCCACCTCGGAACTTGATTGGAGGTTGGTGCTAAGTTTGAGCGGCAGCCACCGCAAACTAATAAAGGAAACGTTTTTTGTTGATTCTATTAACTTAGTTAATTTAACTTAAGAATGAAAATAAGAAAACGTAAAGTCGCCTATGTACAAATAATTAAGGCATACACTTTTTGTGTTGTTAATTATTTATTATTAAAATGTTACAAATACTACAAAAAAATAAATTATCAACGGGGGAATGCTACCAGCATGCTAGGCACACTGCCAACTCGTAGTGGGCTGAAGCATTTGGACTGCCTGCGAGACTGCAATAGCTTGTAGGTTGTCTACATGCTTGTACTTTAAACGTAGTTTTTTTTTACCGCCGCCGGTAAAAGAAATATAACCAATAATAATCAATTATGAGAACAAAAATACCACACTCAATTCGACGTTAATGACGGATCCCCAGTGGACAGATATTTTAATCAAAAGATAATTCGACTGAAATGACATGATAGCAGGGTCCCTCGACATACGAAAGACGAGGCAGCTAGATTCAACCGAAACAAATGAACACTGCATCTTTCCAAATAAACAGCAATACAATCATATTAAGACGAGATCTCCACCAAGACACAAAAAAAAATTCTTTCTCGATTAAAAAATAAACAGGGATTCGTTTCTACCGCGAAGCTACGTACCCCCAAACTACCAGTGTTCAGTGTCGTTTCAAACAATGTACAGAATACATAGATGTACACATACATACACAGGAGTACAATGGTTTGTTTTGATAATAGCAGCTGTAGCCGCAGCGTACTGGTCACTTCTTTCAGCAAACATTTCAGTGTGAGCAGTATAGCGGCGGTTTCATGATCAGAAACTTCAATCGTTCGTGTCCGACTAACGTAGGTTTTGTTCAAACTAGTGCAAGTACGAGAGTGTATGTGAGTGATTGAACCTGAGTGCATTTGAGTGGTAAGTGATTGCAGTCTCTTTAAATATAATACGTTAATTATCTTTTTCAGTCTCAAATACTATAAAATTTTGCAGAATTATTGAATATCCCAATGTGATTTATAAATTTTAAATTATTTTTTGTGCATTAAGAAATCATATGCAAATTGAAGTCAAAAAAACGTGAGATAGTACAGTCTAAAACGTTAAACATTCGAACTAGATGTACACACTTGAGTGATTTCATTATAGAGTTCAAAACAATCAATTTACAACCAAGTATTATGTATGTAAATTGAATAGCTTCTTCTAAGCCCTTCACGGACAATACCTGTAAGGGGTCGATCCTGATCTGGAGACGACATTTGAATAGAAAGGGGTTATCACAAAATGTGACAGGTCAACCGAAGTCTAGCCCATTTCATCCTGACCTCATATCCATTTACTAGCAATATATTGTAGTAATTTTGCTTTAAATGAACTGATCTTATTTTTGAATCCAAATGAACTACTGCCTTAAAGATTGGCAAATATGTACCAGCATTTTCGAAATCTCAATGCTTCAACCACGGTGATATTATTACTATAGTGCTTCAACTAAATGAATAACGATTAAAGTAAATTATATCTACAATGAAACAAAAATAATGAACATAAAAACACTACCTATAATCATTGTAACACTTGCATATTTATTCGAAAAAGTCTTTATAGGAATATCCATACAAGTTTTACCTTTACCAAAAAAAAAGTTGCAAACCGCTGCACTCGCCGGGCTAGTTATCTTGTACTTCCGAAGACTCGCACAAATTACGGCAAAACAATGCTTACTTTTGTAGGAGCGCGACTTTATAATATGGTACCCTCAAAATACCATTAAAAACGCAACTAGCTCAGTACTCTATTGAGGAGCAATAAGATTACGAATGGGTTAAATAAGGGATGGATGACTAAAGTGATATGTGTTTATTTATGTATAACTATTTCAATTATATTGTTTGTATGAGATACTGTTAATTGTGACGACGAATATCTATTGAATATTTAAAGTCTAACCATGTTCTCGTGTAAGTGACGTTTGTCTTATTTGAGGATTTATTTATTTAATTAATTATTAAATTATTAATTAATTTCTTATTTTATTTATTTAAACCTAAACCTATTGTTTATAATTTTATTAATAATATAATACATTAGATGAAATCAACTAAAGAGTTTGAAATCAAAGCGGATTTCTTTATGGAACTCGGTTTTCATATACACAATGTCAGGTTGGGAACATTAAACATATATATTGGTTTCTTAAAAACTCAGTATCTTTTTTTTGAAGATTAAACAATCACGTTCATATAATTTTTTTTCAATCAAAAGTCATATAACGCAAGTTGAACTATAGGTGTCGCTCCATCCCGATACGATGGTGAAGAACTAGAGCAAGAATTAAAGTTATTAGCTCAATTGGTTAGAACATATCCGGCTAAATGGGTGGATGGACGCGGGTTCGAATCCCGCACACGACTATAATTTTTTCTCTCGTAAATTTGTAATTTTGAAATGTAATTCGCCTAGCAGGCGTTATTGCATACTTAACAATATTTATTAAAAAAAAAACAAGTTTAAACTAATATATCATCTCAATTGCTTATATCCGAAAGGGTGGGCAGAGGAGTATAAACGACCATATTTACACCAAACTTGGTTTTTGATCCGTGCAATACATAGTAAAACTAGTTAGTAAAATTCTAGATTCCGGAATACAGTGCAAAGCAGACTTTTATTATCAGATATACACAATAACTATTCTACAAGGGACCCTTGCATTGTTTAAGACATTTTCGAATATACATTGCCCGTGGAGTGTCGGGATAAAATATCACTCCCCCATTGCTACCTGTGGATGTCGTAAGAGGCGACTAAAGGAAAAATAACGGAAGATGGACAGCAGCACCTTTTAAGAATTGATATCTAAAACTATGATCCCAAAGACGCCTGCCAAGCGTGGACATTATGGAAAATCACTCCTAAATAGGGGAGGCCGTGTTCAGCAGTGAACAATCCGGCTGATACAGTACAGTAGTAAAGAAAGGATTCTAAAGCCGCCCCGATCTGTACCTGACATTTCAATAGGAAAAGAGTTATCTCTAACTGTGACAGGTTAACTAAAGTCGTGGCCTTTTCATTATGTCATTTCCTAGCGTTTGTAGTTATTGAGATAAGATCTTTTTGACTTAAAGAAAGAGGGTTAATTTAAATAAAGAACAGAACTCAAGGCTTTTTTGTGATTCTTTAACAAATTGATATATATATATATATATATTTTACAGGGTTTGTTAAGGGTGTATTTTTAAGTACCTACGAGTTGCTGCAATTTAGACTGTTTGCTGGCTAACGTAGTTGATGAAGAGACCGCTTCTTGCCACCATAGCCTACGCATTCGTGACTCCGTCTCGTTCAAACCTACTTACGTTTTCATCTTGTTTTACATATATTGATCTGGAAATGATCAAAGAATTCAATATCTCAAAAAAAAGACACAGACAAACATAAATTAATGTGTAAGGTGCATAACAACTCCGCAACTTGCGCAAAAAGATTGTTAATAATTTTGTTATACATATATTTAGTACTCGCTTAAGACGGTAGCACTATGTATCTGAAACAGCGTTTACAGTTTCGACATATTACTCATGATCTGTCCTTAAGCCTACCTTCCCTTACTTCGCAGTATTAAAGCATGCCGTATAAACTGCAGGCTGTCCAGTTATGGGATTCGGTGCCACTTAACAATAAGCGTGCCAAATCTGTAGCAATATTGAAAAAAATGGTAAATCACTACTTATCAGTATGTAACACTGCTTTTTTTCACGCCTGATAGGTTAACCTTTGACCACTATCTCACCTGAAGGTAAGTGATGATGTGGTCGAAGACGTTTTTCAGGATAACCTAGAATTACTGTCTCTCAAGGACAGCTTCCGAAACACACCGTTAGGTGCTTGGCGACCGATTTTCTACTTGATCTACTTTCCTCTATTAAGCACCTAACGGTGCTCATGCCTTGTTTCTTCATATTTTCTATACCAAGTGTTCGATCCTGTTGAAGTTTTGCATGCGTGTCCTTGAGTCTAATGCTTCATGTTTGCCATTTTTTGTTTTTTATTTATTATATCTTAAAATATGAATAATTTTGAAAATACGTAATAATACAGAAAATTCTAAAGGCATATACATTATTCTATTCATATACGTTAGGTTCAGAAATAAGCATGCAAATTTCTTTCATGCAAGTTTGAAGACTAAGTTTTGAAAGTATGACAAAACTAGTACTATGTATGGAAAGCGCATTGAATATACACTTCCCATAACCAAATTTTATTTATATCCAGTTAGCCGTTTACCAGCAAAGAAAAGACAAACAGCCTTCCATACCCACACACAAAATTACACTTCTATAATGATACGTAGGAATACAAATTAAATTCATGAATAATGTATGAATATCAACATTATTCTTACGTAATGTTGATGTATTCCATATGTAACCACTGCTAGACCTCTCACTCCGAGTGGTTGCCGACCTGGATGCGACATTTCAATAAAAAGGGTTTTAACCTAAGCTATGTCAGGTCAAGTAAAGTCGAAGCCTTTCCATTCCACTGTCATCTTTTTCTCTTTATATAAAGCTCGATTACCACACACTGACTGACTGACTGACTGACTCACTGACTGACTGACTGACTGACATAATTGTTCTCCCAGAAGGAGTCGAGTAGGAAGAAAGCGATGTATGGGAAAAGTGTAGGGGGGGTTTAGGTGAGTATGGGAAAAATCCGAAAACTTGAAGATGTCGTCTGCCAAGTAAAATTGGATGGCGTATCTCGGAAACGGTAAGAGATAGGTAGGGGGTGCTCGACCAAATGTCATAGGGGATCGGGAGAGCAGTCGAATGACACCTGTCAAAAATGATCCTCTCATTCTTCATTCTTCATTTGGAGTATTTTTCTTACATTTTCGACTGTATTTGGAGTTTTTGTGGGATTTTCGACTGAATTTGGAGTAACGGTCCTACATCAGTGTATAGCGAGCCCGAAGGGCGAGCTTCTGGTGAGGCCGAAGGCCGAACTTCTTGTGAGGCCGAAGGCCGAACTTCGATCCGCGAGGCCGAAGGCCGAGCGTTTGGTGCGCGAGCCCGCAGGGCGAGTGCATGGCGAGGCCGTAGGCCGAACTGTGTTAGTATCTTGCGAGGCCGAAGGCCGAACTCTGAATTTACATACTCCTCTCATTCTTCATACTGTATTTGGAGTATTTCACCATACATTACCGACTGTTTTAGGAGTTTTTGTGGGAGTTTTGACTACATTTGGAGTAACTGTCCGAGGCCGAAGGCCGAGCTCCGGCTTGAGAGTATTTTCCACATCTCCGACTGGTCTCCATTTTTTATGGCAGTAGGGTAAATCTAGTTTGGTGGCTACAGTTTAGTTCCTTAGTGTATTAAGAGTTTATATGGGATTTCATACTTCTATTAGAGTTTTTAATTTTTTTTTCAAATGAATAAGGTGCTTTTATGACAGTTCGTACTGACTCAAGATAGATGCGGGCCGCTTGCGGCCCGCACACTGCCCGAAAAACTAGTTTGCGTATATAAAATTGTAATTGAGAAATATTTTTTTGTTGCTGGTAGGTTTGCTTGCAGTCGTAGTTGTTTAGACACTTCTACCTATCCTAATCTCTATATACAGGGTTATTGCTAAAATGCTTACAACCTCTTAGGGTTGACTTCTGCTAGTCCTAACAAAAAAATTAGATATGCCTCTTACGACAACCACGGCAAGAAGTGGGGAGGTGCAAATCTAACCCGGCACTTCACGGGGGATTCTTACAGAATTCTCAATAACTCAAGTGATAAAAGTGATAAGTCACGCCCTGTCTACGATCAATGCTAAATGTTCGAAACGTCGCATCAACATAAAAATAATGATACGTACATGCAATGTAAATGATTAAAGTTGTTTAAGGTAAGTATGTTTTATTGCTAAACAAAATATATAACATAACTTTATATATATCATATGTTTTGTCATGGTCACCAACATGCTGTGTTTGCTAATTTAACGGCTGCATTGAAGTTACACATCGAGATTGTTTTACTTAACAAAAAGAAACGTTAAAAGTTTTCTCCATCAAGAAATACAAACAAAGTTACCGAAAAGTTGAAGATATGCCACCAGACATTGTAGACAACCATTGCATCTCTTTGAAAAAAAGTTAGTAAAGTATTATTCTGGACCATGTGTGACGATTTTGACTATTGGCAACATTTGTGTCACTCAATTATGTTATTTTAAGGTAATAAAAAATATTATGACTCTCTTCTTTACTATCTTCACTTCTCCACCAGGAAATGTAAACAAAGTTACCAAAATGTTGAAGATATGCCACCAGACATGTAGACAACCATTGCATCTCTTTAACAAAAAGTTAGTAAGGTATTATTCTGGACCATGTGTGACAATTTTAATTATTGGACACATTTGTGCCACTAAATTATGTTACTTTAAAGTAATAAAAAAATATTAAGAGTAGAATTTTCTAAAATTTATTTAGTTACATATAAGTTTTGATTCAAAAATTTCAAAAAGCACCGGTGTCAGTAATAATACTGTCGGCATTAAACATAATTTTTACTGGGTACACGGAAGAAGGAGAAGAAAAAGCAGGCTCAAATTTGATTTTGATGCAAAAAAGTCAAGAAGTCAAAAATATTTTATTTATTTTTAACGTCTACGATTCTTATATGAACTACAATTACAAGATTTTACTATTAAAATGTTCTAAGGCCGCGTTCAGCAATAAAGGTATAGAGCCACTTCGAGAAAAAGGAGCAAGAAACTCGGGCTATTCTTCTTAAATGTATATCTACAATTATTACAATATTTATTACTCAAATTTGACAGAGATGGAAAACTCCAAGTATTTTAGTCTTCTAAATAGTCACCAATTTTATGATATGCTATTTTTATTAAAACCGTTCTTAAATACAGCTCGAATGTTCCATCTCTGTAAACTGTAATATCTTTAATAATTATATTATATAATCGCACACAATTGACTAAGGCAGACTTTTTGTATATTTCAAACCTGGCACCGTTATGTTTATTCCTAGTGTTGTATTTATGGTGCTCGCCGTATAATTTAAATTTACCTAAGTTCTTTCTAGTATACAATTTATATTAAGGAATATTACAAATTGGCAAAGTGAAAACGTTGATTTCTTTAAAAAATCCCTCAGGGTATCGCTAAACTCCATTCCATATATAGCACAAATTGTCCCCTATAGCAAGATATTTTTTTTATCAATGTCACCTGCTGCTCCCCACAATAATACACACTACGACATTATGCTCTTTATATATGCAAAATAAATCAGTCGAGCTGTAGCTACATCCGTCAACTGATATCTTATGAACGGCTTATGCAGCAGAACTAAGTCTCCCGGAGAGATCATTTATATGAGGACCCCAGAGTAGGTTTGAATCCATTTTATTTACTAAGAGTACTTTTTTTGCATTTTCAATTGCAAGTTTATCTTGCTCAAGTTCAATAGTGGTCTTTATATAAATGTGGCATTAGGTAAAGAAAACGTTCATCACTTCGTCCTTTTCAAGTTTAATAAGTAAATAATAACGGAGAAGCATTTAGAGATAACACATTTACTTGAATAAGTTCACCGTATTTCCTATCTACTTTAAAAATAAGAGAGGTATCGTTATCAAATAAAACAATATCGCAGAGATCTTTCACCACATAAAGCAAATTGTTGATATACGCTAGAAACAGAAAAGGTCCTAATATCGGTCCTTGTCAAACTTCAATTTTTTTAAACACCCAGAATATGTAACGCCCGTTATACCAACCTTTTGTTCCTCTGCACCACTTGGAAAATAACAAAAGCACCTAGGGATTAATGGAAACGTTCATTATTTTAGGATTTTTAATTAGATCACGCTTCACATCTACGTTTTTGGTACCATACTGGCTAATTTGGCATATTTCAATATTCAACAAGAGGTAAAGAAACTATCTAATATAACTTTAGACGGAAAATGTACGTTATTCATAAGTAGATTTTTAATGTCAAGCACGAAAGTAATAAAAATACCATATCAACTGAAACGTATATGTAAGTGACAACCATTTGCAATCCCCACGCTTGAAAGGTGTCTCAGGAAACGGTGTTAAAATCGACTATCGAGGTTGATACAATTTGTCTTTATTAACAATGCAAAGGACAAAAGAGAACATTATTAAAGCTCCTGCCTGTTATTATGAGCTGATAGGTATTGTTGTTTTTGACCAAAATCTATTTAGTTTATAAAAGTGGTAAGTAGAAGGCATAAGAATCGTCTCCTTTAATATGTGGCCAAATCTGGCAAAACATGAATATAAAGCCGATATGATAAGGTAGTCGAAAATATGGATTAACTTAATTACTCGGTTACCTGTTGTTATTGTAAATGACTATATAACTTAAAGGATGAAGAAATATATATATTAAAGTGTTAAAAATCGTTAATTACCTTTAAAAATAACGACTCAAACACGCCCTGTCGCTAATGACGTAGTAAAATTGAAAACCTCTTTAAGATGTTCAGGCTGTGAACGTCTACTTTACAAGTTTAAGTGGATTATGGATTTTAAATTAAAGTGCTTCTACGTCAAAGGATTGTTCGGAGACTAGGAGTTATAAGTATAACAGCTTTAACCCACAGCTTTGCCGGGTCATACTTGGTTATATCATACAAAGTTTTCATGAGAACATCGCAGAAAATTAGTATAAAAACTTCAAATGTTTTAATGACTAGAACCGTTCAGTAGTTTAAAAAGTGATGTACTCTTATATATGCGTTATTGTAATGTGACACCGATAGATAGTTTTTTTAAACTAGTGAGTTGTTGCTAATGAGAAATTAAATTATTTTTTTAATAAAATACTTAAAAATATATCTAGCGACAATTCCGCCTAATTTTCCTGTTAAGCCGACGTCACAACACTCTACGAGCGCACGATCGAGAAATGAATTCTCCTTCTTCCTGTTTGGCTGCGTGGTGTTTGTGACGTCACGTCGGCTTAAAAGGAAAATTAGGCGGAATTGTCACTAAATATACTTTAATATTTTTAAATATTTTAATAAATATCAATTAAATGTTTTCTAAAAATATTTTAAAGATATTTTTAAGCTATTGCATAGCTTCTATCGCGGGCCTTGAGCGTGGAGACCGAATCCAGAAATTCCACACGAAAATAACCTAATACCCCCCACTCCGACCGGCACAGCGGTGATACTATATTTGATCGCCTCTACAGAGCGTAAAAGGAACTAAACTTTGGCAAAAAAGGTTTTGACAACTAACGTGTCGAGATTTATAATTGCATAAGTTGATAAAAAATGCTATGTAATAGCATTCCCGCGGCAGTCTCCGAGTGCCACAAGTCTTTTTTTTATTATTAAATATGGATAGCCGGAAAGTAACGCTTGAAGCTATTCAATAACATTAGGTATACTCAGTTTGGGTCGGGAACATATTTCATATTAACATTTACTGCTCCTAATCTACACAATCGATACTGAAATAAAAATAGTGTTCGTTATTTTCTTCAATACGGCCAGGTTAAATTTCCGACCTAATCGCCTATTTTTTTTGCAGTTTCAGCCATTTTTCTTTTCACCAATATCTATATATATGTCATAGTTCCTAAGAAGAGATATTTTTATGTCTTATCGTTTCTGGTTTGCCCATACTGACCCATCTAAATCATCCACACTGTATTAGGGGTTATTAGAAAAATGCTAACAACCTCTAAGGGTTTAATAATAACAAAGACTGTCTCGATCGTGCGCTCGGTAAGTCAAGACCTCCTGAAGATGCTTCGTTTAGAAGCGAAACTAGTCGGGTATTCTTCCGGTTAGGCTGCGTGATGTTTATGACGTCACGTAGATAACAGGAAAATTAGGCGGAATTGTCACTAGATATATAATTTTATGCTTTTTTAAGTGTTTTATTTAAATATTATTTAATGTTTTTTAGGATACTTTTAAAAGTATTTGTTATTATTAAATATGGATTTCCGCAAAGTAACGCCTGAATCTATTCATTACTCTAAGGGTTGACTTCTGCTAGTCTTAACAAACATTTTGAGATGATTATTTTGTTTAGAAAAAAAAGTGTTTTTTAAACTTTTTGTGTGTTTTTTACTGAATAAATACGAGGACCACTTGATCTAATAAGGCTCTTGTGCCTGTAATGTATTATTTCATATATTTTATTACTTTACTAGTTGCAAATATTCATAACTCTATTCAAGGAAGCACGGCACAGTCCAGTGCAAAGTCCAAGGGCGCTCTTGGCTCAGAGTATGCATTAAAATACAAAAAAATAGACGATTTTTTTCTTTTTTTTATATCTCAAAATGTTTGTTAGGACTAGCATAAATCAACCTTAAGAGGTTGTTTCAATTTTGTAAGGCAACTTGCCAAAACTTAAATTCCTCTCATGTAAATCAATATCTATAGTTCAATGTATATAATGTAACAAATAAAAAACAATTTGGCTGATAAAATGCTATCCAACCAAAATTAAAATGATCTGTTCTTTTCAACGGGCAATACTTGTCCTTTTTAAATTGGTTGTCTACTATTGTAATGAATACAGTATGCTTTGTATGTTAAATATAATAACTCAATTCAATATACATTCATTTAATGCTGAATTTGAGTTGGTTAAACAACAAAGCTTTGTTTAACGTTTATGGATCTCCTAAAATATATTTGTAAAGAACATTCAATGGGAGCTACTTAATAAATTATGTACAACATTCTCCGAATTGTTTTATTGCTAAATTAATTATACTGAATGCTTTTCATCATAATAATTACGAACATACGACACAACAATGCCCTAGAAAACAAATGTCATTTTACAGATAATTATGGGCTAGCCTTTGACCACTATCTCACCTGATGGTAAGTGATGATGTGGTCGAAGGTGTTAACAGGCTTAACCTAGAATGACTGGCTCTCAAGGACAGCTGCCGGAACACACCGTTAGGTACTTGGCGACAGATTTTTAACTTGAAGGTGGTCGCTAGCCAGGCGGGCATTCGCAAAAATGCCCTTCCACCATGCGGTGAAGCTCAAGCCCGCGGCGGGATTCGAACAATGGACCTGCTGCGCGGCAGTCCATAGCCAAAGCCACTGAGCCATCACTGCTTCGAAAGGACAACAAATTAGGATCAACCTATTGAAATGGTTTTAGCCGTGATTGCGATATAAATTATGCGCAAGTTTTTTAAATGGTTTTTTTTTTGTCTGTGTTCCAAAAAACAATTTAGTTCAATTTTTGTTTACATAAAATCTATATGGTAGAGTCAACATGATGTATGTACTGAAATCTTCGGTTTTGTTACTGTATTTTTAACATTTATTTAGTGTTTGCTTTTTAATTTATTAAAAAGTAGTAGTAGTAAGTGATGCGGCCCACGGTTTACCTGTATTGACAATGATGAAAATTGCTTACAATGGTAATGAAATGTATTCCTGTATTATACTATCTATATTTTATACAGGCCAATGTTGCCAGCATGCTGAGCACGCTCCCAATTCGTAGTGGGCTGCATGTGAGTCTGGTGTGACTTGTAGGTTGTCTAAATGCTTATATTTCAAAGTGAAGGTCAAAATCATTTATTAAATTTAGGCGTCTACGACGCTCTTATGAAGGTCAATTACAAATTTTAATAAAAAAATATTCTACATTGTACTGCCACGTTCAGCAAAAACAATTATAGAGCCACTGCGAGAAGAACGGGTATTTACGTAGTACGTTTACGGTATTGTAGTACCTGTAACTTTGTGTACCTACAGTTTGTAGTATTTTGTAATTCAAACCGTCAGTTTCGTATTTTCCAAATTTAATGCAAATCTGTGCCGTTTTAGCGTAAAGGACTAGCAAACATAACATTTACAACCTCACATTCCACAAATTTACAATCAAACCTCTTTATACATCATATTACCGTGAAAAAAAACATAAAACAACAAAATATTTATTTCTTTTGAAATATTAACTCAACAAGTACAATTTACATCGAACTTTATGCATTATTTATGCTTCAAACCAAACCAATGTATACCCTACATATTATGGTGTTAATTTTTTGTCTTTGGTCTTTATTTTAGAATATGGAACAGCTTTTATATAACCCGTTATCATATATATGATTATATGGTGTTAAAGAAAAAGAAAAATGTACAAGTAAAAAATTTGATTGCAAGCGTGCCCAAGACTGGCTTTTGTATTTGCTTTACTCTTCTTTGTTATTTGCGAAAGAAACTCGAGGCTGTTATTTCTTTGCACTGTCCGTTTCTTAGTGCAAGGCCGCGGTGAAGCAGAACTTGAACATTTTAAACTACGACTTAAGAGGTCTTGTCAATTATAAATTATACATTTCTTATTGAATTGGCTACCAACATTCCAAATAAAAATAGACCAAGGGCGGCCTGACTTGCAATTGCCTAGATTAGGGTTCCACATAGTCCCGTGAAGGATAAAAATTATAGATCATCGCTTTAAAACTATATCATAAATCAGTATTTTCGGTATTAGTTGGTAAAAAAAAGGATATAGACTTGCTGTATCAGCCGGATAGTCCACTGTTGAACACAGCCTTCCCATATCAAGGGGGGATTTCCCATAATACTGACCCTTAGCAGGCGTCTTGGGATCATAGTTTAATATATCAGTTCCTCACGAGGCGCTGGTGCCTACCTTCCAGTATTTTACTTTTAGGCGCCTCTCACGACACCCACAGGGAGCAACGAAGTGTGACATACTAGCCCGGCACCCTACGGGCACTAGCTCAGCTTGGGTTTAATATAAAGTACTTAATGTTCTGAAATTGGACAGTCCTAACTAATTCTGTTTTTGAGATAGACCCGAAAACGGTATAATTTAAAACTTTGGCAGACCTTATATATTTTATATCAATAAAAAATATAAACAGCAAATTTTTCAAAATAAAACTTGATAAAAAAAAATTAGAAAATATTTTGATAAGAGGAAGACTTAGTTCTGCTGCATATGCAGTTCATAAGATAAAACAGCTAACAGACGTAGCTACCGCTAGACTCGTTTGTTTCACGTACTTCCACAGTATTATGTCGTATGGTTTATTGGTGTGGGGAGCTGCTGCTGAGATAGAGACAATCTTTATCTTACAAAAGCGTGCAATTCGAGCCATATATGAAATCATCGATCCAAGGGAATCCCTGAAGAAATTGATATATTAACTTTACCAAGTCTGTATATATTTGAAATATTATGTATGTTCGTAAAAATGTGATTAAACTTAAATCAAACAGTGACAATCAGGATTAAAACACTAGGAATAATGATAAAATAGCGGTACCAGGTCTTATACTAGCAAAGACAAATAAAAGGTCCTTCTTAGGCAATTGTGTGTGGTTTTATAATAAAGTGCCCAAACATATTACAACGCTCACAGAAATAAAATTCAAGTTGCACGTGAAGAACATTTTGATAAAGAAATCTTACTACACAGTTGGTGATTACTTAAAAAAATGCTTTGACTGGTTCATCTCTGCCAAGCTAGCGTCTGTCACCTACGTAAATGTAAATAAATATTGTAATAATTTTTCTATATAGTATATAACACATTGTTAAAAAACGTTTAAAAGAATGGCCCCGAGTTTCTTGCCCGTTCTTCTCGCAGTGCTTCTATTTTTTTTTGCTGAACGTGGCAGTACAATGTAGAATATTTCAATATTAAAATTTGTAATTGACCTTCATAAGAGCGTCGTAGATGCCTAAATTGAATAAATGATTTTGACTTTAACTTTGACTTTGATTACTTTTTATTAATATGAAAAGATTTAGTTTGGGACTACAGAGTAAATTGTTATCTTCTTGTCAAGCCTATTTCACCATGACGTCAACCGCATTGTCACTTTTCATCGGGTGAGACAGCAGACAAATGGTTGTTTATCAAATTAAAAAAATACATTACCCGGATGTAGTCCATGTAGTTGTAGGGTTTGCATAAACCAGCTTGCAATGTCATTTCGCCAGACAAGTTTTAGTTTCATGGAATAGGGGCGTGCACATGGTTAGATTGTTTGAGAGTTTATTTCTCTTTCAATAACTGCCGGTACCAGCACTAAACCCTTGTTATTGCAAAGTGTATTTTTCTATTGAAATAGAGTGTCTCTCTTACCAGTGATAGCCCGATTCACATTCCACTTTCATAGTATTTTGTTAATAAAATCAAACCGCCAGTTTTGTATTCCAAGTTTCATCCAAATCAGTTGAGCCGTTTTAGCTTGAAGGACTCACAAACATAAGATATACGTCCTCACGTCCCCCCTAATTTTCTCTCACATTTTTGTATACCTGTATAATTAAACAGTGAAAAAAAAACAACTAAATAATTTTCTTTTGAAAAACTGAGCGTTATATATTATTTACTATCTCATTGCCTTGAACCAAACCACTGTAATACCCAACAACAATATTATGGTGAACATGTTTTTAGTTTCGTAATTTTTTTTATGTTAGAATATGGATCAAACAGTTTTTTATAACCCGTTATCATTTATGTATGATCATTTTGTGTTGAAGAAAATGAAAAGTTTGCAAGTAAAGAACTCACTTTCGACAGGTACAATCTGTGTCTGGACGAGATCTTGTATATTTCTTTTGCAAGTAGCACTCTATTTGCAAAAGAAATATCTGTGGAGGTCTTGTACCTCAGGATAACATCCGTAAGTCCGATTTATAACCTCCGAGTTTTTTCCTGGACCGTCCGAGTCGTGCAATCCAACTCGATTTAAAAGCCGTCTGGACGATAAATCAGGGTTCCTTCTCGGAACCTATTAAATAGCCGTTTACCAAGATTGGGCAGGCTCGAAATTTGATGCAAAAAGTAAAAGTAATTTTCCTTTGACTGTTGGAGGCAGGTGTCTTTCGAATAGGTTTTATTTATTGAATAATGAAGATTAACCTAAATTAATAATTACATTATTATTATGAGGACCAATGTCAATGACACTTGTATTATTAATATATAATAAAATCTTATGTAATATTAGGACAGTTCAGTATGTGCTTGAGTATATGCTTTATCCGATACTACTTCAATTTAAAAACATGTTTTTTTTATGCCTTAGACCACTATCTAGGCTAGGCTTTGACCACTATCTCACCACCACTGATGAAGTGATGATGTGGTCAAAGGTGTTGTTCGGGCTAACCTAGAATTACTAACTCTCAGGGACAGCTGCCGGTACACACCGTTAGGTGCTTGGCGACAGATTTTCTACTTGAGGGTGGTAGCTAGCCAGTCGGGCAATCGAAAAATGCCTTATCACTTATCACCATGCAATGCCCTACCACCATGCTAACAATAAAATAACTTAATGTAAACAATAAAATAAACTGAATTAAATAAAAAAATAAATAGATAAATAGGCAATACAACGGTTGGCAAAATGAAAAAAATCCTTAATAAGCATCGCCACATGAGGTTTCATACCACGTAGGTATACCTCCACTAGTGAAACTAAGTTTGTAATTGATAATTCATCTTCATCTTTTTATAGTTTTTTTTTTTATATTTGCTTCATTTTCATAGATCCCGCTTCTTCGAAAGAGTTTAATTATAGTAAATATAAACAAATTCTAATAATCCTTGAATATAGAAACGTTTCATAGCAATAAAACCATCATTAAACTGTTCAGTTCGTTTCTACTTAATATGAGATAGAAAGTTAGTTTTCAAAACATAAATATATTTCCATTGTCCGAGGCATTGGTCGTCTTATCCCTCAATGCGCTTCGTTTGCAGGGAAATTGAAGCAAAAGATGACAAATGAACCGACAAACGGTGTTATTGCCAACACTGTGACGGGGATACTACTACTTTCTGCTTTAGGGTGTGAAAGTCGATCGTATGAGTATAGTAATCTAACATAATGAATAGATTCAGGCGTTACTTTGCGAAAACCCATATCAATTTTTTTTAGTGTTTTAATTATCAGATTAATACTTTAATGAAATACTTTTAAAAAAACCGCCTATTTTAATTTTAAGCCGTTGTGACGTCACAACGCCACGAAGTCTAACCGGAAGATTTTTCACATCAGCATCTACGAGCACACGATCGAGACTAAAGACTTTTAATCTCGATCGTGTGCTCGTAGAGTCAAGAGCTCCTGAGGATGCTTCGTGTAGAAGCGAAACGCGTCAAACATTCTTTCTGTTTGACTGCGTGGCGTTTGTGACGTCACTTCGTTATTATTTTTAATATATATTAAGTGTTTTATTTAAGTATTAATTTGATGTGTTCTTAAAATACTTTTAAAATATTTTTTATCATTAATCTAATAAATTTACTAAGGTAACGAATTGAAAAATGTAACTGACGCATCGTGTGAAATTAAAACTTGTTAAATTAATTGTTCGTTTAAAGCGCACAAATTCACCCAACACATAAAATCACCAACTCGTGTGACCGACACAAATGCGTACTTCTTATTATACGACCACATCTTCACCAACATGCACCCCCGAGCGAGTGAACGCATGCCTGGTAGTCTCGAACGTTAGTGACCACTACGGCCTGCGCGCATCTGTCTCTGGTTTCCGTAAACAGAGCATACCCACCCACACACAAAGTGAAATTAATCCGATAAAACACTCGACGTCGGGTAAGATAAGTGTAAGTGCGTTCGCGTAAGTTAGAATTTGCAACCGCACTAAGCAACGTTGACTGGACCTGTATACTCCAAACTTATCAGGATAATCTTATCCTCGCCGACAAGATAGTAACGACTCAATTTCACATGTTTCCAATAAAATATGTACCGATAAGAATCCCGGATTCTAGTTGGATTACAAATGACATTGTTATTTTAAAATACCTAGTATCTGACATTAATAAACTTTATACACAATTTACAGATAATTATGACATGAAAATGTTTTTTTTTATGTTACTGTGACGGCACTGGCTCTAGGCCCACCGGATGTTAAGGCGACTAACATCTGCCTATAACAGATGCATTTCATCACAATTCACGAATTGCACTGCGCCCGTCACCTTGAGACAGTTGTTAAGTCTCATGTGCCTGTAATTTCACTAGCGCCAAGCACCTAACGGCACAAAACGGTATGCCGTTAGTAGCTTGGCAACAGATTTTCTACTTGAGGGTGGTCGTTAGCCAGGCGGGCAGTATCAAAATGCCCTTCCACCATGCGGTGAAGCTCAAGCCCGCGGCGGGATCCGAACCATGGACCTGCTGCGCGGCAAACCATAGCCAATGCCACTGAGCCAAAATGAAAAATGGTTGACGAAATACTGAATCAATTTTATAATAATAAATTAATTTCGAACAAAAACTATTTTATGAAAATCAAATTAAGCGTACGCGTTACAGCTGATTTTACCGAGTGCAACGACTCAGGTCCACCTGTCAGTTGTTTCAAAGCGGTAGTTACCACGTAGTAATAGAGTAACGCGCGAAAAGGGTAAAAATAGAGCCAAAAATTACCGTCCCATTTCTATAATACCCTATCGGCTAAGATTTTAGAAGTCGGATTAAATAAGAGACACCTTTCCTTTTTTGAAAGTTGTAACGTCTTCACTGACCGTCAGTGCGCCTATCGCGCCGGCAGGTCTACTACATCTTTAGTGCGTGACTTTGTTCGGAAGGTACTTCAGGATCGAGAAGGCAAGCAGCAGGTTGCACCTATATGCTGTGACTCGTCACATGCATTCGCGCGCGGCGGATAGAAACTTGATACGGGCTAAACTCGAGCACTACGGTGTGACAGGGCCAGCTGAAACTTGATAGTTGAATTTGTTAACGAAAGATGTCAGAGAGTTTTCGGTGACTCGGGAAATATTCAATCCGAAGATGACTTTCCAGAACTGAGCGTCCTCCAAGGTGCAGGCAGTGAGAATGTGCTCATGAATGACTTGCCTTTGTCGATTCGTGGTGCAGATGTGTACATGTTCGCTGACGATGTCGCAGAGCTAGTGACAGCACCAAACCTACCCGCTCAGAAGCACGATCTCAGAGGTCACACACAGACTGCAGGAGTGGTTTGCCACAAACGGTTTCGCCCTTAACCTGAGCAAAACTTGCTACATCGATTTTAACTTCGCGAATAGACAGCTGAAAGCTATGGCAGTTACAGTACGCGGCGCTGCTTTACAGCAAGTTCAGTTTGTGAAGCTTCTAGGCTTCCATGTGGATCGCGCTTTGAAATGGGACATCGACATATACGCAGTATGCGTGCGGCTTACTCAAGCTTGCTTCACTCTGATGCGACTGGCAGCATCGGCTCCGCGCCACGCCACTTTGCCACTGTTCATTCTGTGCTCATGTACGGAACAGAGCTGTGGGTAGACGCAGCTGTGTCGCAGCGGCCGATGATACTGCAGAAGCGTGCAATCTGTTCTTTTATAGGGGTCAAAAGGGATGTATCAGCTAAACTATATTTTATAGAACTGGGAATCCTTACCGCACCAGCAATATATACCAGGTTTGCCTCTTCGTCCGAACAAACCTAGAAAATTTTAGCACCTGTGGAGCTATGCACAGTTATAATACGAGGCATAAGGACAGACTTGGAACACCACGGCACTGTCTCGCTAGATCAGTAAAGTATATGTGGGTGGTCCAAAATTCTATAACCACCTTTCAGTTAACATTAAAAATGTGGCTTCTGTAAACATTTTTAAGACGTAGTTGAAGTTATTCCTACTGTAAAGCTTATTACATGGTAGATGAATACCTTACAGACAAACTAAACGTACCCACGAGTACATTATTACATGGTATTAATATGATTAGTATTCATTAATTTTTAAATAATAAATGTTACTTTATTATTGTACTTATTTGACTTGTAATTGACATTTTACCAATAAATGATCTGTATCTGATAAAGATGAAACGCATAAATCTTATATTGCAACGAACTTTCCAAAATAGGACAAATTTTCTCTAGTAGATGAGTTCGAATTATTTTTTACCGTCAAATAGACCTCTCGTATCAACTCATTAACATTTTAAAATCTCCTTTCTATGGAATTGTGTTCAAAATTTTACAATTAAATTACACTCGAATTATGGAGGAGTAAATAAAAAAATATAAAATATAAAAAATATATATATTATAGTGATATACGTGTAATGTGTTTTTGAATAGTTCCCAACTTTGATTTAAGGTAAAAGCGAGAACAGTTAACAGCGCCTACGTTGAGTTGAATTCGAGAAACAGAAGTAGCTGTATATCATCTCGTTGCATTCCAGGTGCTCACAGTAGGCGACATTTCTCCGAGCGCAGTTCTGCCGCTTCGTCACGTAATTGTTCCTTTTATCTGTGAGTTTCTGTGAGATGATTCTATCATGTCACGGCCCTTTTCCCAGCATAAATTATAGTAGATATCTGGTATAAAGTATTACATTAAAACATGTGCGAGTTATATTACACAATGGACTTGTTGTTTGTAATAAGTTGTAAAGAAAACTTTCAAAACAGTGACAGTCGAGCGGTAATAACTACTGACTGGCTACAGCGTCGGTCCATAGTTCGATCCCCAAAGCCAGTTTAAGCTTTTACCGCATAGTGGATGGGCATTTTGCAAATTTTCTGTGGCATTGGCAAAGGACTGCCGCGCAGAAGGTCCATGGTTCGAATCACGCCGCGGGCTTGAGCTTCACCGCATGGTGGAAGGGCATTTTGTAAATGCCCGCCTGGCTAGCGACAACCCTCAAGTAGAAAATCTGTCGCCAAGCACCTAACGTATGTTCCGGCAGCAGTCCTTGAGAGCCAGTAAAATTACAGGCACATAAGACTTAGGGCCTGCTTTAGGAATGTTTAAGTAATTTTCCGTTATAGTACTACCCAAAACTTATTTATTAAATAAACACTATAATTGCGTTTCACAGTCATCGGTTTAGCCTATCAATTGGTTAAAGCTTGAAGCGCTTTTCAAGCTTTAACCAATTAATGGTAACTGTAATTTTTATCGTTCAGTTATTTTATGTGTTGGTTAGCAACCCGACACTTTATTAGGACATTCTGAAACGGACCCTTACTGTCGCAAGTGACGGGCGCAGGTGCAATTTGTGACTTGTTATGAAATGTATCTGTTATAGGCAGAGGTTAGTCCACTTAACATCAGGAGTGCCTCTTACTTGTTCCGTCACAATATTATAAAAAAAGAATCCTCGCCTGGCTAACTACCCTCAATTAGAAAATCTGCCGCCAAGCACCTAAAAGTTTGTTTCGGCAATAGTACCTGAAGTCTTTGAGTACCTGCAGCAGTTAATATTACTTGTTTTTGTTTTCTACTTTAGACATAAATCCGCATAAAAGCCTCGTCCTAGTCAGCACACAAATGTCAGTTTTGTTCCTTTGTCATGTAACTAACTCTTTTATCCGACCGTTTCTATGAAATGAGCCTTATCGCGGTACGCTTATTTTACGACTTTAACGATGTGCCGTAAGTGGAATAAAAAATATAAAACATGGTGCGATCTACCAGAAGAGGTGAAAAGAGTGCAGTGGACTGAAGGTTATTATCGCAACTGGTTGATTCATACAGTAATCACTCAAATAAAAACTTTTTGCTCTAGTAACTCAGTGAAGTGAAGATCGTGACTGGAATATATTTTGTTTTACGTTTTGAAACTCCGTATCTCTGCCGTTTTGATAAATTTGCAATATGTAACTGAATTAAAAGAAAAACACATAATGCAACCTGCAATATATGTTTTTATATGAATAGAACAATAGAACCTGCTCACATAATTTCGCGAGAATCGATTGTGAAATGCGACCTGTAGAGGAGAACAAATGGAAATCAGGACAGATATTCGAGACCATATTTCCTCCAGCAGAAATGGAGACGCTTCGCGCTTGCTCGCTTACCACAATTTTTGTAGTTCCGTACTCAAAGTTAAAATGGAGCTCTATCGATGAGATTGCGCTGTGTGTCTGTAAGTTTGTCTGTCTGTATGTCACGGAACTTAAGCTCGTAACAAACGAGAACTTTGGCCCAAAGGTGAATAATGGAATAATCATTAAATTAAATTATTAATTATTGCATACTGCATCTAGAACTCATTATATTATATATTATATTGTACATTTTATTTATCTGAAAAAAAATAGGTTGCTGTCAGAGTGGTGAAGCTTAGTTTATTTTATTACGTGATCTATTTCAACAGTAAACTTCTAGGAATCTGTTACTTGGGTATACCATGTGGTTTAACATCCATATAACCGAAAAGTACTGCTAAAGCTGATTTATAATTTACTTTTTAAGTCACGTGTTATCAAATCCATCCACATTTTTTTAAATGTACGGGTTGTTGCGGTTTGAAACTCTGTCAGTATAAAGTTGTAGTAATCCATGCAATACATTCTCAAGTATTAACAATCCCAATTTCATTCAGTTCCATTTTAAAGTGCTAAATAAAACTTCTAACAAACTTTTGCATTAACGCTTGCTATGCGAGTAAACAATTCAAACCAGCGATCATCTACCCTATGGCGGGGACATGCTCTCGCAACTGAGCTATCGTAGTGAGTGAGCCTAAGCTCAAATGCATGGCGGTAGGGTATTTTGCGAATGCCCACCTAGCTAGCTACCCTCAAGTAGAAAATCTTTCGCCAAGCACCTAACAGTGTGTTCTGACAGCTGTCCTTGAGAGCCAGTAATTTTAGGTTAGCCTGAACAACATCTTCGACCACATCATCACTTACCATCAGGTGAGATAGTGGTCAAAAGATAGCCTAACAGCAATAAAAAAAAATAAGCCATTAAGAAGGTTAAACCATAGAGATATAAATACTATTTCTCTTGTCTGTGGGTTAAACGATATGAGCAAAGGGGTAAATTTGAGATATGACTGTCCCGATTATAGGGACGAATCATCGCAGGCTACAATCTCGATCGTAGATAAAAAATCTTCCGTTGCAATTATCTAAAATTAAACTTACATATAATAATTCACATGCATGCACCTTTAAATCACCTATGGAGTTGATAGTAATTACTATACAGGGCGTCCCACGGTGATGCCACATGGAGGGAACGTACCTTGAATATTGTACATGGAATATTTTACTGTAAGAAGACATTATTTGAATTTAAAAAACAATTTCAACTGCTTTCATAAGTATTTAAATAATAACATGGTTGAACCGGGAATCGAACCCGTTACACGAGAAAAGAAAAAACACCCAGTAGTTTTATCACGCCAATCGAAGGCTTCATCATAAGGATTATTTTTTGCTAAATAACATAGTGTCGAAAATATAAGGAAGACCATGAATTTTAATATTACATACAATATTCAAGGTACTTTCCCTCTATGTGGCATTGCCGTGGGACGCCCTGTATTCCTAAATTACTTTTTCTGTAGTTAGACCTATTTCTACAAAAGTAAGAGTGGGAACGAATAAAAAAAAATCTGTAATAGTTATGTTACGATAAATGGAATTGGATTCATTAATCATGATACTCCATTAGCAATTTAAACTACTCGAGTGTTTGAAATTGCTAATAATGAAAAAAACAACTACTCAATAAGCCATTTAAAATATCAAGTCAGATTCGATCAATTTGCTTACAACCTTAACAGGCAATTTACACAAAATTATTCGCTTAAACAGCAAATTGTAGTGGCACTAAATGATCGTTATTTTTGAGATGAAATTGCTTTGTTGATTTAAAATTATTCGTACTTGCAATATGAAATATAATATGGATAAATTGAAGTAATAATTTATTTGAAATTGAAACAAACTAGAATGGTTTTAAAATGTTTGTAATTACAAAATACGTTTTAAATTGATGTTAATTAAACCTTTGACCGCTATCTACACCTGATGAAAAGTCATGATGAGGCTGAAGGTGTATGCTTAGCATATGATATACCTAGCATGGCAATTGGCTCTCAAGGACCGCTAGAGTGGTATTTAGCCAGGCAGTTTTTTTTAATGTTATTGTGACGGATAGTATAAAGCGTTCGTGGCGAAGTCTGTTTAGCGATTCTGAACCGATCAGCAAAACTAAGCAACGTCCTCCTCGATCATGAGTTGGAAGGGTGACCGCTGGTGACATTACTACTGAGCGCTTCCGTGCTTCAGAGGGCACGTTAAGTCGTCGGTCCTGGTGGTTGTCTTAGGATGGCATGGTGGTAGGGCATTTTACAAATGCCAGCGTGGCTAATTACCACCCTCAAGTAGAAAATCTGTCGCCAAGCATCTAACGGTGTGTTCCGGCAGCCAGTAATTCTAGGTTAGCCTGAACAACATCTTCGACCACATAATCACTTACCTACAGGTGAGATAGTGGTCAAAGGTTAATCCATCAGGCATAAAAAAAAACCTCCTGATGTTAGGCGGTATCCTCTGCACCATAACAGATGCATTTCGTCAAAAGTAACGAACTGCACTGCGCCCGTCACCTGGAAACATACAGTTAATTTTCATCATTTGGCTGTGATTTTACAGGCTTTTAAAGACTGCTGCCGGAGCACACTGTTAGGCGCTTGGCGACATATTTTAAAGGGTAGCAAGCCAAATGGGTTTTTACAAAGTTCCCTTCCACCATGCATTGAAGCTCAAGCCGGCGGCGTGGATCGAACTGTGGACCTGCTGCACCGCAGTCCATAGCTATAACCGCTCGTCTATCATTGTTTCAAAGGCGCACAATAATAACGACAAGCGAAACGCTGCGAACACGGATAAGCTGAGTTGATCGGTTAAGAATGACTAGGCAAATCCTGCTAGGAGAGTTTCCAATTTGCGTATATTCTTTTGATCTGAGGACCAAAACAAAATTATGAAAGGTTGTTTTTTTCCTTATGTTATTTATTCTGTTGCAAAAAAAAACCTTTGAAGCTATCTTAATTAAGGTAACGAAATTCGACAACTTTACACCTTTTAATAAAAAAAGCAAGAAGTTTTGCATTTTTTCCGTCTATTCAGCGAATATAATCAAGATTCAATTAAGAGTAATAATATGCCTATAAAGGCATTTTGGATTCAATAAAGAATATTGAGAAAATCTAAGCGCCAATGTTTTTGAATGTCTGTCAGCAATGTGTTATAATTTATATTACAATATTTGTTTACAATAATTAGTAATAATTATAATAAATCTTTATTCCGAACTTCATCATAAATGAACAGAAGCAGATGAACGGTACTCACGAAATTTTTGGATAAAAAAAACTGTGGTGCGAATATCAACGCTCTCCTCCAGTTTTCAATGTGTATAGGTTTAGTAGAGGAGACTATATAAAAAATAAATATATATATATATATATATATATATATATATTTATTTTTTATTATATATATAAAATATATATATATAAAATAAATCAACGCATGCCTTTTATTGTTGCACCTAATCACCTAAAAAGGACCTTTTATTTTTTTTAAATACAGAATATCTCTTATCAAAATTGTATGTGTTCTAAAAAGAACATTCGTATAGATTTATAATGACCATAAAACTCGCGCTCTTCTAGAATATACCTGGCCTTTATCTCAACTGAGGTTTCCTACAAACCTACCACATAAGACTGTGGTAATACGCGAATTGTTTTAACCCTTTCAGCATGTGTTTACCCTGTAACAGGAATATAGGCAAAACACATGCGAAGCCACTGATTGTGTATGTATAATAGTACTATCGACCCACCCCGGCTCCGCTCGGGTGCAATAATCGATCTTCGAAAATATTCATTTAAATTACATGCTGTAAAGGGCCATAATGATATAATTATTGATCGTTAATTCGATCTTATCAGCGTCAAACACTTGAAAATTTAATTAAAAAATATAAAAAATAGGATCAAGTGATCCTCTTATAATCAAGTCCGAGTATTCCACCCCGCCGCGGACCCATCTAAGTACATTGCAGAACAAGTTCAAGCTTGTATCATCGTACATGAGCTTTTGTTTTGGCAATGATCTTTCTTATCTCACTTCCGCACGAATTGATTTGTTTAGTTAAGTTTCAGTTAATGTTACTCATTTGTTAGTTGTAGGTATACAGATTCATTAATTAATTGATTGTCAACACTCAATAATTCGAAGTTTTATTTCTTTTCTCTCAAACATTTCGAACCATTTGATATTTCAAACACTCGATAATTCGTATTATTTTAGGAGTCCCTCAAGTTTCGAATTCACGAGAGTCGACTGTATGTTAATTGCAAAATGTATTTATGGTAGTTTAAGAAAGTTTCCTTGAATTGAACGGAGATTGCATTAAATCAAATCGCACCGCATTCGTTACTCAGTGACATTCCCATGTTCTTAGACAATTTATTAAAACAAAAATATTTTTTTCAACAATTAAGTTATAAACATCTCTGAAACCTAATTAAGACTGTTTTTGGCCTAGGTCAAAAAATATATCCTTAGACAGATGGCTTAACTTTATTTTCTCCTGCCTAATATTTCGAGAGGTTGGACACAAAATTACTATGTATTTTGTCCTTTTGTCAATTACCATACTAATAAATAACGCCAACGCTACTAATTAAAACAACTACCCAAGTCGTGCTATTAATGTAGTATTAGAATTAATTCATAAAATGGCGAGAACCCTTCTCAAAGGTTTCGTTGACAGTGGTAACAGCGGGGGCGACAATTACTTTGTATTTATTAAAACGTTCCCACAATGTTAGGCTCTGGAAAACGGCCAGGGTTTTGCCTAGGGGCAGAAAAAGCAATTAAGAAATGTATAAACAACAACCCTTCCGTTTTGACTCCCTCGAAAGCTTTCGTCGAAGCCTAGGTCTATGAGTATGTTTTTATAAAACAGCTGGTGTCAGTCATCAGTTCAGAAACATTTTTTTGTTGCTTATTATATTTATTATTTACTTCGCCGATAATTGATGTCTTTGCTCGTAGTAAAATGAAAAGAACAATATCCTGGGTATTGTGTTCTACCGGGAACTCAAGGTAAATAATATTATTTTTTTAACATGGGATGTCTTTGATATCATTGCTATTTATTATCCAATCCATTTTTTTCCTTTACGTATGCTGATTATTTAATTTTTTTTTCTATTTCATACATATAAGCCAAATTGGCCCCATTGCTAGCTGCAGTTGTCATATAGGAGCCGACCAAATGAAAACTACCGAAGGTGGGCAGCAGCGCCTTTTGAGGATCTGGTATTCCAAACTACCACCCCCAAGACGCCTGTCAAGCGTGGGGATTAAGATAAAACTCCCCTTAATAGAGGAACTCGTATGCAGCTGTGGACTCCGTGTATCCGGCTTATGCATCACACTACAGTATGATAGATTATTAGATATATAGATATACACTTTATCGAAACACCTTAAATAAAATGTTTAAAACAGAAATGCAATTCATATAATGTAACAGTTAGCGGTATTATCGCTAAAAGCGACTTCTCATCAGAAATCACTTCCAGACAGTCATTGGAAGGATTGAAATAAATGCAGAGATCCAAAGGATGGCGGTAAACTAGATTATATTGTAGGTCATTATAATGAGAAAATTTTAGTGTTAAATATTACTAACATTAAAAATAAATCAAAAAGAGAATAATAATACAAAGTGTGCCGACTTTCCTTCGAAGGTTCAGAGCCCGCCGCCGGTCATGTGCCTTTAAATTTGTTTTTAATAAATATTATGTATACTTAGGTATACAAATATGTAAATCCTGGCCTGCATGCGGATCGCGACTGAAGTCAAGACAGTATAGTCTATACCATACCGTTGGGAGCCGTTGGCTGTCCAACATAGCATTATTAATTCTGCTGTTCTGAGCCAAAATGGATATATCTTAACACTGAACCACACTTAGGTTCCATTAGTCCAGACATGTGAACTGAATTTGCTAAAAATATTCGTTAACATTTACAAGTTTTAAGGAGGTACTATTTTAGTCTTTTTTTTTTTTTTTTTTTAGGGAGGACATAGATGCTGGCTACCGCCTGTGCGGTCGTCCAGCTCCACCGGGTTTTGGGCGAGGGCCTGGCCCTACAATAGCCCGGGAGGGAGAAGTGCCGAAGGCACTTCTCCCGAGACGGGCGTAGAAGGCGAAAAGCGCTTTCTACCTCCGTCTCCTGCGGACGCCGAAAACGTACCGCTATTATAGGAGGGGTTGACAGCGAGCTCAAGGGCACCACTGTGGTTCGGACCTCGGCTTGTCTCGCTGTCGAGAGACATGGGGGGGATCGGAGCAAAATGCCTCTGTGCAACTGCAGTGTTGCACAATTGGGCCCTACTGAATAATACTCTTTGACTATTTGGAGAGCAATTTATCGTGACCTTGTTTTTGCCTCGAGCTCGCCGGCGAGCTCGGTGTTTGATTGTGTGACCTCTAATTACCTCACACCTGGGGATTTTACCTCGACGACTTGCGGATAACGCTAAAGCTGCCAACGTAATGGCTGCGATGGGGTCATCCGGGTCGTCTAATACCTGCCGTGGTCGGTGACGGGGGGGTTTAAAAAATGGGATAGAAGAGGCAGTCGAGTAGTTCGATGCCTGGACAACCAATGGGTTCGGGTGGTGGGGCGCTCGATCAAAGTATCGGCGGGCGCAGTCCTTATTGAACTGCGCTAGAGAGGGAAGGTTTAAGTCGCAATGCAACTCGGTGTTCCGGATATACCACGGAGCGCCGGTTGCACTACGAAGAAAACGGTTTTGAATGACTTGAAGCTTATGGAGATGGGCCTCACTAGCATGACTAAACACTACTGATGCGTAAGTCATGATGGGGCGGATGCAGGCAGTGTAAAGTGTCTTCTTATTTCTAAGAGACATTTTACTCTCTTTGCGAATCAGGGGACCAAGGCGACCCATTACAAAGGCCGCTCTGTTACGGACGGTTGTTATATGATCGCTAAAGGTGAGATTCCGATCAAGGGTGACTCCGAGATATTTTGTTTTACTAACCCAGGGGATGGGTTGGTCAAACAAAGTTAAAGGTTGCGGGTAACGGGGGCGGCCCTTCTCAGTAAAGTACATAGCTGCACTTTTAACTGGGTTGACCGCGATGCGCCATTTACGGAACCAGTCACCGATCTCGGTGATGGCCCGTTGGAGGGCGGGAATGGACTTTCTACTGATATGCCACCCAGTGGTATAAATAGCGGTATCATCCGCGTATTGGGCTAATAGGACGTTAGGCTGAGAGCGTGGGATGTCGCTGGTATACAGCGCGAATAGAATGGGTGATAGCACGGAGCCCTGAGGGACTCCGGCTCTGACTGGGTGGGGGGAGGAGAGGGTGCCTTCCACGCGATAGCGAAAGCTTCTGGCTTTAAGGAAGTCTTGTAGGATGAGCACAAGACGTTCTGGCACGCCAAATTGGTATAGCTTGTAAATCAAGCCATTGTGCCAGACTTTGTCAAAAGCTTTCGCTACGTCGAGGAAGACTGCTAGCGTTGTCTGGGGTTTGGGGTACTTGTTAAAGCCCTCAATGATGTGCTCCGTGAGGCGGTGCACCTGTTGGACGCATGAGTGTCCGGGCCTGAAGCCAAACTGCTCATCTGGGATAAGGTGGTGTTCCTTAGCATGGGACTGGAGACGGTTTGCAAGTAACCGCTCGTAAAGTTTGCCTAAGGCACTGAGGAGGCTGATGGGGCGGTAACTGGTGGGGTCAGATGAGCTTTTGCCTGGTTTGTGAATGCCAATGACATTTGCACATTTCCAGGTGTCTGGGAATAAGCAGTGGCTCATATCAGCATTGAAGATGCTGACTAGGAGATGGATGAGAGGAGGAGAGAGGGTTTTAAGAACCCTGTTGGAGATGCCATCGGCACCGGGGGATTTGCGCGGTCGGAGGGCCTTGATCAATCTCGCCACCTCAGCGTAAGTCGCTAAGGTGATTGGTGGGAGTTCAGAGGTGACCACAGAGCTTTTACGTTCGACTTCAGCATCCACCGAATCGAGGTGAGCTTGGTCAACGTGATCTACGTTAGGGGAACACTGAGCCTCTAGGCTATCAGCTAGGCACTCAGCTTTGTCTTCGTCAAAGAACGCTGGGACTAGTGGGACTGGTCTGTATAAGGGAGGCATGTCGTTGTAGTTACTTCCTTTCATACCTCGCGCCAAGTCCCAATAAGCCTGGTGGCTTGGCACGAGGTTTGAAAGTTTGTCACCCCATTGTTGATCACGCAACTCAGACATGCGACTTTGAACCATGCGTTCAAAGTGGCGTTTCTTAGTTTTGTTCTCTTTACTGGGGTAAGAGTCGTAATGTCGGGTCACTGCTTTACTTTCCGTCACTAATCGTCTCACATCCGCTGGAATGACAAGGCGCCGGTCGTCCGGCACCATGACCTCCTTTGCGGATGCACCTACTACGGTGGAGAGGTGATTAGTGAACGAATCGATCGCAAGGGTTACGTCATCTTTAGTCAGGATGTCGTCAGGGATCTTGTCAAGGTCCGATGAACTGATAGCCTTTAGGGCAACGCC
Source organism: Plagodis dolabraria (assembly GCA_963854805.1). Classification (NCBI taxonomy): domain Eukaryota; kingdom Metazoa; phylum Arthropoda; class Insecta; order Lepidoptera; family Geometridae; genus Plagodis; species Plagodis dolabraria. The sequence continues at coordinate 36,447,123 of OY978440.1, read as the reverse complement.
TAATTGCTTCCAGTTCACTATCGTCTTAGTGGGGCGGGGGAGGTCTGTTGTTGGGTCGGGACCTAGTCGCAGTATAATGGGTCGGTGGTCAGAGTGAAGCTCGTGAACCACTTCTATGGAGCGTAACTGGAGTGTTACGCCTCTGAGTAGTGCCATGTCAAGCAAGTCAGGTCGAAAGTCTTCCGTGTGAGGGTAGTGAGTGGGCTCAGTGGGCGCAATTATGTCAAAATTAAGTTCTGCGACTAGTTTTTCAAGTGCAATGCCTCTGGGATTGTTGACGTTACAATTCCATAGGATGTGCTTACTATTGAAGTCGCCAATCAGAAGGACGGCACTTCCTAATGAGAACAATGCTTCTAAGTCAGCTCGGACGATCGGCTTTTGACAAGCTTGGTAACAGGACGCTATGACTATAGGTTGATGACCAGTCATAGCTAGAAGGCAACAAGATGCTTCCATATTAACAAGAGTCGGGGTAGGTAAGGGGATGCAGTGCAGGGACCTTTTGTAATAGATAAGAGTGCCTCCCCCACGGGAGTTCACTCTATCATCACGTACCGTTCTGTAATTGGCAAACCTAGGGTTCGCCTTCCCCGGTTTTAGAAGGGTTTCCTGCACGCATATAATGTCGATAAGGTGGGTGCAACAAAAGTCGTGGACAAGGTCACGTTGTCTAAAGAAACCGTTAGCGTTGAATGACGCTAACGAAACTGAGCGCGGTTTCGTGCGTGCGGTTGTACTACCCATAGTGGTTGTACTGGGGAGGGGCCTGGGGGACGAAGCGCTTAAGGGCGCTTAGTAAGTTCGCGTGTTCCAATGTGTATTGGATCACGTCCGCTGGGGATTGAGCGTATTGCATCTTGTGGAATAGCTCTTGTACCTCATTGATGTCAACCGACATAGCCAGATCGCTGACTAGGTTGATTGCCTCTTGAAGAGGGGCAGCCATCAATGGCATAGGGGGAGCTTGTGGCCGGGAAGCGGCGCGGGGAGGGGCGCGAACGGTGTTGGCAGCGGGTGCCGGGAGCGCTGGGCGAGCCGGGGCCGGTGCGCGGGCAGGGGCCGCGGCGCGGGCGGGTGCGGGTGCGGGCGCGGGCGCGGGCGCGCGGGCCGGGGCGCGGGCGGTAGCGACGGTCTTAACCATACTGGGTGGTTTAGACCATGCGTTACGGGCTGGGAGCGGCGCGGGTATTACCTGTGAGGCAGGTACTACCGTTAGTTTAGGGCTGACCCGTTGGTAACGGTCATAAGAGGGGCGGGTCGGCCTATGCCTTGCCACCCTGTGGTTCACTCGTGGTGCTTTAGGGCACCCACGGTAATTCGCGGTATGCCCTTGAGCACCGCACAGAACACAACTGGGTGGGTCCGGCGAATCCCGGGTGCGAGTGCACGCTGCTGTCGCGTGATCGCCTAGGCACTTAACGCACCTAGCGCGAGCGAAGCAGAAACGGGAGGCGTGCCCGTATAGTTGGCAGTTATGGCACTGCGAGGGACTTCCATTTTTGTATGGGGCTTGGACATCGAGTCCTGAGAGGCCACAGACCTTTTTTAAATTAAAAATGGCCTTGCCCTCTGGTGTACGGTCTAGTACTACGAGTACTAGGTCATATGGACTGCGGTCCTTCCCGCTGTACATGCGGTGAACCGCATGCACAGGGAAGTCTTGTGCTTTAAGGTCGTCACATACCGCATCGGTATGTATCTCCTTAGGCACACCGCGAATCACAACGCGAAGGACTTTCTCCTCTTCGAGCGCATAAGTATGAAAACTTATGCTCTCTTTACGGAGGAGCTTTGTTAGCGCTCTGTGGTCGCTACTGGTGGGCACTTGGACTTTAATGCCCTGCTGCGTGGAGCGGGCATTAGTGTAATGGATCCCACGATCCGAAACTAAACGGGACAGCATGTCCCATTTGGTTTTGTCCTGAATGAACAGGGGCGGAGGCGGTTTTTCGCGGCGCACGCTCGCGTCCTGAGGGGACGCGGCAGTGGTGGCCGGAGCGGAGGGAGGAGACGCGGGGCGCGGGGCGGGGGTCGGCTTCTTGCCGGAGGCGGGGGCCTTAGCGGGTGCCTTGGCGGGAGGGGCGGAAGTTACGCAACTAGCGGCTTTAGGAGCACGCTTGCGTTTTCTATCTACGACGGTATAGCCGTCGTTATCTGAGTCCGAGTCGGTGCGTAAGGCGCGACTCGGATCTACCTCCATCTCCGCTTCGGAGTCCGAAGTGGGCTCGACAACGGTGATGGAGGGACGGGTGCTCGCTGGCCTCCCGATCGGTGAGCGCGAGCGAGACCTCTCACGGGGAGGGGCTGCCACCGTGCGTCTGTTGTCTGGGCCCGGAGCGGGCGAAAGCGGACTGTCCTCTGAGAAGGACCGGGTCAGCGGAGGGACGTTGGCCTCCGGGATTGAAGTCCCGGAGGGAGCAATAAGAGTGTCCGTAAGGCGGGCACTCGCTTCCTCTTCGAGGAGTTGCATATGAGCAACATACAGATCGGGGTGGCGGAGGGCGAAGGTCTGAAGGACCTGCACCTCACCGTTAGAGGGACGGGACTGCATCCTGAGGGGAATACTCAGGACGCCCTATCAAGGGTTTGAATTCCCTCACACACCTTGTGAGCTCACTGTGTGAGAGGGAGTGTGTACCTAGGGTGTGCCCTAGTTGTGTACCCTCTCCGAGCTTTTTTCTCGGCGGAGAGGGGTGCTCCTAAGCGCTACTCCGGGGTTGACTAGGGGCGACCCCAAGGCCAGTAATCCCGGAGCCCAGCTTGCTTCGGCTGACCCGTGAAGCGGGAAAGGCCACGGTGCAAGGTTAAACCAAAACAACAACAGTGGCCGTTGTCACCGTAGGGTGTCACACTGCGACCGCAGCAAATGGCGGATTTGATCGTTCAGACGGGTTTGGCTGACGCTACCCCACGCCTGAACGACGTCGCTTAACAGCACAAAGTGTGTTGTTACGCGACTGTTACTATGTTGTGTCGGGTAGTAAAGTGGTGAAATGCGCACCGAAAAGTGCGGTCAAAACAAGACCACCAGCCCGATATGATGTTGTTCGTCCGAAACAAGGGACTTGGGTAGGTGGTAATGCCTGACGTCTTAGAGCGCCTCTGCGCGCCGGCACGGCGAGCTCGTAGCTCACGTTGCACGGCGGTCGGTGGCTGCTCAGCTTCTGCACAGAAAACAAAACTTCGTCAGGACTGCGTATTCCAAGGCACTGGTCTGCAACTAGCGTCGGAACGATGACCCGAGTGAGACGGCAATAGTGCGGGGACTATTGCGGTCTCACTGGGAGATACTGGCGGAGCTGTAGACAGGTGTGCACGGCGTGGCGGCACAGGTCGGAATGAAAAAAAGGAGATGACTATTTTGTTGAGGTTGTTCTTCGCTTCATCCAGCGCGGATGTGGCGGCTGCGGTTTCGGGCGTTTGGTGCCCCTTCCCGCGGTGTTCGCTCGCAGTCCGCAGTCGTGCGGACCGGTCGTTGGGTTGGATTTATATCCCTGGTTATTTCCGCGTGGGTGGTGCCCCTAGTGGGGCTGCCTGTTGCGTTTGGGGTCTGGAAGTAGTTGGCTGGTTATCCCTGGTGATGATTAGGTCACGGGGTTGTGCCTTTGAGCCGGGGTGTTTCTCTTGTAATGGGGCCAGTCCTTGGAGGTGCGAATGCTCAGAGGAGTCGGCTTTCTTGAACATGTTTTCCGACAGGGACCTTATGTGAACGTCGAGTTCTTCTACGTGGAGGTCCCTGTGGAGAGTAGTGTTGCGGACGTAGCGTGGAGCTTCGGTTATCTGGCGCAGCGTGAGATTTTGCTGGGCTCTCAGTCGCTTGCGGTTTGATTCGGCGACGAGAGCAAACCAGGCGGGGGCAGCGTAAGTCAGGTGTGGGCGGATGTAGATTAAATATAGTGCTCTCTTAATCCGCAGGGGCAGCTTAGATGTGATGACCGGTCGGAGGAGGGCTCTGGCTGTCTTGGCTGCATTGATAGTGCGGTTGACATGTTGGGTCATTGTCAGCATCCTATCAATGGTGACCCCGAGATACTTGGCTGTCTTCTGCCATGGGATGGGTCTGTTGAGCAGCTGTAGGGGTGGCGGTAGCGATGAAATCCTTTCCTTGGTTACCATCATGGCCTGCGTTTTGGAGACGTTGACCTTCATCTTCCACTTCGCAAGCCAATCCGGTAGCAGGTCTAAGGCACGTTGCATCTTCGTTTTGGCATGGTGGCTTTTGTACGATGATGTGAGTAAAGCCGCGTCATCAGCGTACAGTGCTAAGGTTGTCCCTGGTTCTGTGGGCAGATCATCTGTGAAGATGGCGTAGCAAGCGGGCGAAAGGCAGCTGCCCTGAGGTACGCCAGCTTCGATCCGGCGTTCAGAAGACAGCACTCCTTCCACTCTGACTTTGAATCTCCTATCTTCCAGGAATGATTTTATGGTGAGGATCGCTCGTCTTGGTGCTCCTGTTAATGACAGCTTATAGAGCAGGCCGTTGTGCCAGACTCGGTCGAAAGCTTTCTCCATGTCCAGAAATACTGCGACCGTGTGCTCCTTCTTGTTAGCGTTTTCAGCCATGAGGTGCAGTACTCTGGACAGCTGGAGGGTGGTGGAGTGCTCCGACCGGAATCCGAACCGTTCTGGGCGTGGCTTGATGTGTGGTGCTAGGAGCTTCAAGAGGAGCCTCTCAAAGATCTTTGAGAGGCTTGGGAGCAGCGTTATGGGACGATAACTTTCGGGCTTTCTTATGTCCTTCCCCTGCTTGGGGAACATTATCACATGTCCTGTTTTCCATTTTGAGGGGAAATGGCCGAAGCGGAGAATCCCGTTGAAGAGACGCGTGATTGCAGCAGTTGTCTTGTAGGGAAGGTGGCGAAGGACTGCGTTCCCTATGCCATCAGCACCGGGCGCCTTCCTTGTTTTTACTGTCTGGAGCATCTTTTGGACTTGGCGTGGCGTGATAATTAGTGGCTCTTCTTGAGGTGAGATCGGTGTGCGGAAATATTGTTCTAGATGGCTGTCAACTGAGCTTGAGTGTTCTATATCGACTGTCGGGTTAGGCTTGAATTGTAATTCCATCGATTGTGCAAAGATTTCTGCTCGGTCTGATGCTCGATATCGTAGATTGCCGTCTTCGTGGAACATGGGCCTAGTGGGTTCGGGGATTCTTCGAAGCTGCCGGCAGAGTTTGTGTAGTGACGCCCAATCTCCTGCCGCGTCCTCAATCCTCCGTTCCCATCCTGTGGTATCTTGGTCTTCCAGTTCTCGAGCTATCTTTTCTATCAGGTAGTTTAGCTTCTTCTTGATTTTAGGATCTCTGGTTTTTTGCCATTGTTTTCTGGTGGATCTCTTCTCCGTGATTAAAAGTTGGATGTGGTGGGGGAGGCCTTTTGATCTGCCTTGTTCATTCGGGTTTTCTGTGACGGTGGCTTTGAGAAGAGCGTCTTGAAGACATCGTGTGAGCTCCTCTGTGTATTCATCGACTTCAGGTGCTGATAACAGTGGTCTGGTAGGGGTGGTTTCCCAGGCAGTCTTCGCGAATTTGGGCCAGTCAGTTTTTGGTTTGCGAGGAAGGTGTGGGGTTTTGGTAATTTCGCGGTCCAGTGTTAATAGGACTGGCTGGTGGTCTGACCCGGTTTCCTCATCCAACACTGTGAGGCGTGGGTTATTCTGCAGGCCTTTGTGTACCACAACATCAATCACATCTGGCAAATGGTTAATGTTGTGTGGGTAATGCGTGGGCAATTCTGGACCGGTCACTGCGTATCCATTTGCGTCTGCATCTTTCAGTAGTCGTCGTCCGTTGTTGTTGATAGAGGCGGAATTCCAAGCGGTATTCTTACAGTTCCAGTCGCCAGCAAGTATTGTGGTGATGGTGGGATGTAAGAGGGTATTAACATCTCGAAGATCTAATAGATCAGTTGGAGGCTTGTAAATTGCATAGATATGCATGGGGTCGCCGTTGACGCAAACTTCCACTCCCAGGGCTTGGAGTGAGTTGAGGTTGTTTGACAAGTCTGGTAGTATTTGGTGGACTATCCTTCTGCGGACCAGTACCATAAGGCCTCTGTATGCTATCGTCTGTGTTGGTTGATCTAGACGATAGATGTAGTAGCCTGGGAACTTCATTTTCAGATCAGGTGTCAGGTGTGTCTCACAGATGAGGGCAATGTCTATATTTTCCTTTTTGAGTATTGTTCTGGAGTATAGGTTCTTATTCCTGATTCCTTCAGCGTTCCAAAACAGCACTCTTAGGGGGGACAATTGGCTGTCTGGCGTGGTGGGGTTGGCATTTAGGTTGACAGGACGCTGGCCAGCCGGGTCAGTAGGGCGGCGATGGGGTCTCTGCCCGCGAGGAGGGCTGCCCGCACCTCCTGTAAGGCGGAGATGGCCGCGTCCACCTCCGCTAGCTTCCGCATTTGGTCTTGCGTCATGTGTCTCTTCTCCGAGGTCGATGTGGCTGTCGTGTGTCTTTGTGGGGGAGCTAATGGAGTTGTGTTGCTCATTTGGGTCCGCTCCACAGGTAATTGGTCCCGAGGGACTGTGGCGATGGTTTCTTCTTCTTCTGCCGTTGGCGTGTCGATTTGGGGTTTGCCTTTACCCTTCTTCTTCTTCTTCTTCTTATTAAGGGTGGGGGCTCTCTCAATTGGGTTATTAGCTGGGGCCATTAGGGTGGTCCCGGCTTCTAGTGGTGCTTCCTGTGTTACTACTTGGGTATCTCTTGTAGGGGGGGGGCTGCTGTATTCGTGGTGATGGCTGTGGGGCCCGCTGTTTTGTTGCGCAACTCCTGCTTCAAAATTGGACAGCGTGGATTGTTGGCCGTATGTGCCTCGCCACAATTGGCGCATGTGGGGGGTTCATCGCGGGGGCGAGGGCAGTCCGCCGCGAAGTGTTCCCCTCCACAGCGGACGCAGGCTTGGGTGCGGTGGCAATTTGAGGAGGCGTGGCGGAAGCCCTGGCACTGGTGACATTGGGCCGGCCCCTTTCTTCCTCTCCAGCTTTCAATTGTGATCCCGGGCATACAGAGTAGCTCAGTTACCCCGTAGATGCCCGGGATGGTTTCCGGGGTGTTTTTGAGGAGGGCGAAGAAGATGCAGCCAGGTCTGCCCATTCTGGCTCGGATCCTCTTCACATTTTCTGGGTGAAACCCGCGGTCGTGGAGCTCCTTTTCAATTTCCTTTGGGGGGGTGTCCACAGGTAATCCTCGAATGGCCACTTTGATTCCCTTCTCTTCGGGTAAGGAGTAAGAGAACCATTTGACCGAAGTGGAAGTCTCTAGGTCGCTGAGGTAGCTCTGCACCAATCTGTACTCCTCTCCGTCGGCTGGGGAGAACCGGATGCCTTTGCCGAATGGTCTGGCGTTGGGTACTCGTCCTAGTTTGTCCCTTAGCTTCCGCAGGTGGGAGGTCCAGTTCGGGATTTCTTCAACCACTATGGGTGGGTAGCGGTTTATCTTCTTAGTGATGACTGGGGCGGCGGCTGGTAATGTGGTTGTAGTCATAGCGGGTGGTTGGCAATCGTCAGTAATGTCTATGACTACTGGTGGGAGGGGGTCCAGATCAGGCATATCTCTCCCCTGTCTTGACGTGGAGGCGGTGGCTGTGGCTTCACGGGAGAAGGATTCAGCCGCAGTCATGCGCGCGGTGCTAGTCTTGGGGGCGTGGGCTGCCGGTTTGGTGGGGCCGGTGGTGGTCACCGCCGCGTAGGATTTGCTGATTTGTGGTGATGGGTTTGAGTCACGTGGTTTGTGGCTCGCAGCTGTGGCGGTCTGTGGCTTCTTGGGTTGTGGTTGTGCAGTTGTGATGCTGCTGCTAGTAGATGTACTGGGGGGGGGGGCCGGAGCGGGTATCTTCGAGCGGCGCTGCTCTCGTTGCGGCAGCGGGACGCGCCCCGCCTTGGGGGTGCACATACGCTTGCTGTCTTCGGTAGCAGCGTCGTCAGTGGTGCGCTTGCGGCGGAGATTCATCGCAATTGCTTGATTTGTCTTTGGTTCCGTTAGTATCTCCATGGACTGAAGTATGTTCAGTGCAGACTGTCTTGCGGCAGCAATTTCTGGGCTGTCATCGCGGAGCTCCTCTTCAGTCAAGGATGCTGACTTGTTGGCTACGTATTCCACCAACGTCTTTTCTAAGGATGGAGTCGTAATGCCGGAGCTAATGATACTATTAAGTACCGTGGCTTCATATTCTAGGCACGCTCGCGGGGATGTCAGGAGCGCCTGGGTTGTCTGCTGGGAGTTCTGGCGGCTGCGGGGGGCGGCGGGGGGGTGAGCGTGCGTTGTGTCCGCAGTAGTTGTGCGGTCACTACGGCCTGCATCACTCCTTTTATTTCCCTCAGCGGACTTCAGCTTCTTCTTTTCTTCCCTGCTCTTGGCCTCAGCCGTGCGCTGGTCGAATAGCTTCCGTATTTGAGTCTGAAAGCGTTCTGCTTCTGCGGGATCTACCTGGTTCCTAATACGAGACAGGGATCTGTCTCGTATGGAGGGACCCATGGAGCGGCTGCTTTGCCTTGGGGCTCCGGGCGGAGTCCGCTCGGCGTCGGGCTTCTTAGTGGGGTTGTCTGGTGTTATCATCGTGGCTCGGTCAGTGGGACGTTCTTTGCGCACGCGACTCGACAAAGGGGTAGCCGGGGCTATCCCTTCGAACTTCTTGGGCGGCTGCAGTCTCCTCTCCTCACATGAGGGGCGATTTCGGAGGGGGTTTTGTTATAAAACGCCCCCGAATATCTTCGTAAGTGGTTGAGTCCGTACGTAGCACTTTAGTAGGTAAAGGCGCAAGGAGCGTAACTTTCCGATGACTATTTTAGTCGAAATAATTAGGAATAATAGGAGTTGGTAGGCCCTCCACTAGGTGGACTAACGACATCGTAAAAGTCGCTGGCAGCCAATGGTTGCAAGCGGCAAGAAGTCGTTCTTTGTGGCGTTCTTTGGAGGAGGCCTTTGTTTAATAGTGGACGTCTTCCGGCTGATGATGAAGTAGGAATAATGTTTTTAGTTTAGCAAAAATCTCTCTTTACAGAAGAATGAGTTACTACATACGTCAATTTTAGTCAATAGTTTCTAAATATTGTACACAAGTACAATACAAGTACTACAGCGTGCAAATTATTGAATAAGTGCAATTATTATCGCACAATTCCACTTGCAATTCGCGCACCGTCACCTATGACGGTTAAATTAATACAATTGTAGCGCAAAGTTTCGGTTTGAAAAAGTAAAGTTCTGGTTGCCGAGAGGCATAGGCATCCAACGTGAAATCGGAGTATGAGGGTTCGACTCCCATACGGAACAAAAAATTGTGCTTCGATAATTTGTAAATTTAATCAACAGTCTTAGGCATCGTTTGTGAATGCTTCTTACTACAGTTCTCATAAAGACTTTGGAATGAAATATATAAACATGACACAAATATTTAAGAATATTATGACGGTAACCTAATAAGTTTTTGGCATTATTTATAATCAAAGGACTGATTTGTATTGTTGAACGATCGTAGTGAGGTCTCAGAGTCCTCTGGGAGTAATGGCGTTTGTATGTTTGTATATTTATATGTTTGCATGTTTGTATGTATCACTTTATGTCCGACTATAACTTGAGTAACGTGGGTTCTAACAACACGAAACTTTTTATACGTATAGATTAGGCCATTACAATACATAAGTTCAAATATGAGAAATTCAGCAAGTGGTTGTTGAACCCGACATTTCGTAAATTATATCACCGCTAAAAGACACGTGGTGCCATCTCACGTACTTTTGCTGTAACGCGTATAATGAGGTTTTTTTTATACCTTTGGCATTGCTGTGTTTCAATATACCTTAGTAGTATGTATTACAAGGAGGTGAGGCCTAAGAGCTTTCTGTCTTTAGTGCCGACTGGAGTTGTAGCAGTGAACGTAGGTGCACAATTCATTTTGGCCTGCACATAGAAATTGAAAGAGTGATCAAATAATTGCATGGCGAGGCAGCTACGGATTTTCAGTCGGAACTTGCACACTGCCATTTCATGATACTTGATGAAATGAGTATGGCAGGATGCTCGTTGATGCATAACGTTGACTCCAAGTGCAGGCAAGCTAAACCAGCGCAAGCACAAGAACTATTTGGTGGTATGTGCTTGTACTTGCTAGGAGACCTTAAACAGCTTCCACCTGTGATGGACGGTGCTTTCTATAGACATGGTACATGTCATTCACACTCAACGATCAAGGACAAGTTTTCACTAAATCAAGAAAAAATATTATCTTCTTGAAAACCGCTTACAAGCAATCAAGAACGGACCAACAGTCGTTTAAAAAACTTCTTGATCTTTAGAGTGAGGGAAAATCCAAAATAGACGATTTGAGGCTCTCATGACTCGTGAGACGACTTTAATTAACAATGCGAATGATTTCACGAATGCTTTGAAATTTCTACTATACAATGAGGCAGTAAGATGCCATAATATTACTGTACTGGAGGCTTTGGAAAGGCCAATGGCCAAAATTGTATCGGATATAAATAAACCTACCACAGCAAAAGCAGACGCGGAAGTTGCACAAGGACTCGAAAAAGTTCTTTAATTAGCAGTAGGCAGCACGGTGACCGCATGACATGCTGCTAGTGGTCCGTGTGCAGTTTGATCGCTATACTGGACCAACCATCAATGTATAGAGAACATTATGTTCTATAGGAGATCCGATATTCAAAGACTAAAAAAAATATAAGAGCTTTGCAACTAAGGATCGAAGAAGAAATAAGATTAAGCTTATCGTTTGAGGTTGGACCTATCCTAAAGGCTCAAATGATTAAATATCCATCTTATCAATATCCCTATGTAGATACTAATAATAAGCTGGATATTTCACTAAGATGCAAAAAAGTATAAATATTATACCTAATAGAAAATTATAAACATGATTCTAATTATAGTAAATAACCGTCTTTATTTGAACGTATTGAAACGCTTATGTTTGTATGTCCAATGCTGAGTAATCATAATCATTGTCACAATCTGTATGTGTCTTTACAAAAATTTACATGCAAGAGTTACTTGTCTTGATATCGCGAGGTCCAGTTTGAGGCGATCTACTGGTAGTTTTTAGTTCAAACCAGTTCCCTGATTAAAAACAAAAAAAATGCTAAGTAGAGAGATTGTCTTCGCGGGCACATCCAAGATCTAAACTATTTATATTTCAAGTCGTTTAATTTGGGTCAGTTGAGTAAAAGTAATTTTTCAGATTTTGCTTTAATTTTAGGACCATATTGAAAATGTATAATAATTTCACTCATTAGTAACATAGCATTCTATCTTAAAACTGTTACAAGACATGAAATCATTTGCGAGAATACAGAAATAAATTATATCAGACAAATTTAGTATAGCTCCTATGATAGATTATTTGTTTATTAAACTGTTAACAATATTAAAAATGCCTGATAAAAGTATTTGACTATTTCTAATACTGGTTAATTTGATTGACAGTTTGAAAACACGGCGGTTCATTTTATGCCTGAAATACTGGTACAAAAGGTGAAAATACTGTTGAGTGATAATATTGACAAATCTATAAACATTTGAAATATCACACGTTTTAAGAGGAGGATAATTATCATCATCATCACACGGATGACGTCCACTGTTGAACCAAGGCCTCCCTAATAGAACGCAAAACGGCTTAAGCTGCTTGTAACCATTGGCATCCCGCGAATTTTACGATATCGTCATTCCACCTCGTGATGGGCCTACCAACTCTACGTCTTTCGGTGTAATGTGGTAACCAATCAAAAACCTTTCTTCCCCATCGGTTATCAGTTCATCTAGCAATCGTCTATCGTTTGTGGTATTCCGTTATATCACTGGCTCACTTTCCCGTGGGATACCGGGTAAGAACTCACATTCATTTTTCTTGTAGGGCTCTTAAGAAGCCATATGATAATGCGCCCAATCAGTTCCCAGACACATCCCACGTGTTCTGTTTGCATCCAACACTGCAGTTATATTCACTAGAGTGAACTTCTGCTACAAAGATCATTACAACCTGCAAAACTTTATTATATAAAATTAACTGACGAAATAAATAAAAATGGTAGAATTGTGCACTTTCCAGAATATCTAAATATGTCTACTTAACAGATTGGAGGTTCTTACTTTAGAATATTTTCATTGGCAGAATTCGAACAGCTTAGCGAGTTTCTCAAAGTTTGAATATCATAACTGACATAGAAGAAAATAGTCTGGCATTTCAACACCAGTTTACTGCAGATAAACTGCGACAGCGGCGACGATCCTTATATAAATTTACGAATAACTCTGCTACCATTCGATATATGTCTATTTACGGAAGTTAAAAAACTTTGATGCCGTCTTTGACTTGTATTATTATTATTAATCATTTAATTCAGATAAAATCCATAATACAAGTCTATAAATGTTAGAGCAAATATAATTATAGATACTAACCTAATGTTTAATTTAAATAATTATAGTCACATTAAACTAGTTAAGGTTTTTCACCCATCATAATACCCATCCACTTATTCTGTATAGGGCAGTCAGACCTGGCTGCAAACATTTGCAGAATGCTGTTGCGACAGCCTCGCACTCGCTGCTGTAGGGAAGCAACTTTTTTGCGAATATTCGCATGAAAGCCATCCGTGTGTGACTCAGCAAACATAGTTGAAGCGCTGGAAAAGCGAGGCAGCCCCATCAGCATCCTGAAAATATCATTGTATTGGACTCGTAGGTCACTGGCCGTCCGTCGGGTATGATTTATCCACAAGCTACTAGTGTAAAAAGACTGACAATATGCCTTAAAAAGGGTTATTTTACTTCCCTCGAGCAGCATGAAAATCTGCGTGCTATCATATTTCCTCGGACCGCCAGCGCCCTACGTTCTCTTTCTATATCCATGTCATCTTTAAAATCCTCTGTCACAATGTGCCCCAGATATTTAAAGCTACTAGCCACTCGCAGCGCTGCACCGTTTAGCATAATTGGTGGAACATGCACAGGTTTTCTATTCCTACCTCTGAATATTAGAACTTCACTCTTCTTGGAGTTATAACTCAGTCCATGTTCCCTCGCATACGCCTCACAAATTTTGACAAGCTTACGAATCGCCCCTACCGACGGTCCCAGCAGTACCATGTCGTCCGCGTAACTGATGTTGCTGACGCACACTCCATCTATAAAACACCCTGTATGAGTACTACTGAGCTCACCGATAAGGTCGTTTACATAAAGGTTGAACAGCAGAGGAGAGGTAATCCCACCCTGCCTTACACCACATTCCATACCATATGCCTCAGACAGCGTCCCCGCCCATCTTACCTGGTTCTGCTGACAACCATACCAGCTTTTTATCAAGGAGACGATTTCAACTGGCAAACCTGCAGACCGCATCTTGCTCCAAAGCTTTCTATACCGAACAGTATCAAATTAGAGAGATCCAAGAAGCAGGCGTATACTGGTGTCTCCCGGTCTGTATAGTACCTGACAGCCTGCTTAAGACACAAGACAGCATTTTCCGTTGACAATCCAGCCTGAAAGCCGAATTACGCATCGTGCAGTTCGACGTATTGCAATAATATGTCATTAAGCAGACTGTCAAGAACCTTCGCCAGTATTGTGGCCAGAGAAATGGGCCGGTAATTGTTCTTGTCTGATACATCTCCAGTTTTACATTTAATAATTGGTATAACTATAGTCTTAGTCATCTCTACAGGCAGATATCCATGACACAGACACAAGTTGTAAAACATGGAAAGTACGCGCGGTAAGTGAAACCCGGCATACTGGATATGCTCGATGCTGAGACTGTCGTGTCCGGGCGATTTTCCTCTAGGCATAGAATTGATTATCTCTTTACATGTTTCGTGTTAAAGTGTATGGATCGTTCTAAACCGACAGACTCATGATCCAGCGATTCACACATGGCTGAATCCATCCCTGGTGTTACCCTAAAGTTGTCTTTAAAGAGGTCTGCGATCATTTTATGACCAGTCACATCATCTATACTCTATTAATAAATGTATCTCAAAGATAAAGATCTTAAAATGCGGATAAGACGTTAAATTATTATAGAACATCTGTCAAAAATAGCATCTTATTTCGATCTCATTCGTGAGATGCAATTTTAAAAAATAAAAATACGAGCCTTAGTATCAGTCATTCTTATGGATTTGTCATAATCCTCACGTTTGCCAGACGTCTTTGAAGATGCAGTGTAAGATAGCAGTCTCTCAGAAAGCGCAGTTGCTCACCTCCCGATATTTTTCCCTTAGTCGCGTTTTACAACACTCATGGGAAGAGATTGGAGAATGAAATTCTAGCTCGGCATGCGGTGAGGTGGCAGGCTAAAATGCACGGGTGACGCCACCTTGCCAATTCCAACGATATGAGAACTTTATTATTTAGAACAGCTTACAGACTAAATATAAAAATAAACTATATGCTTTGAGAACTTGATTTCAAATCAAGGCTACTGAAAATGTGTGTGGGACAAGCTCTTAATAAACTAGTAGTTTGCTCTGAATTGGACCTCGCGATATCAAGACAAGTAACTTTTAGATGTCAAATTTTGTGAAGACACTTACAGACTGTGACAATAATTATGATCACTTAGTATTAAACATACATACATAGGCATCATTGTTAGCTTGTTAAGGAATATATTATGAGTGATAAATAACTATATTAGGTACATTTTTTAATGTACCTAATATGAATTAAAAAATATATAAATATTTGCCTTGACCTAAAACCTAACCTTTCTCCTCTTTTTGAATGTCAGTCATAAATGTGAATTGTGCAGCTGCAGAGATGGAATTCGTTTAGTGGGACTTGTGTGGATACTTGCGTGAATGGGCACACAATGAAAGTAAACATTAAATTACTTCATAATAAAATATAGCAGGCCATTTGGAAGGTTCCATACAAACAACATTTATTGTTGCTTGCAATTAATGGGTTTTTTTAAATTTATGAAATGATACAATGTTACTTATTTTATTGTTTTTATAACATCAAAAATAGTACAGTTTTTTCAAAACTACATCCTGAGATGAAGTTTTCTGAGACAATTTCTAATTTTCAAGCTGTAAAAAAATTTACAACTTTAACGGATGTTAGTGGTAAATTTGTTACGATGCACTTTCATCATTATTCAAATATAAACATTAGATTCTAACTATTCCTATGATATGTCTTATTTTTCCTAATAACCTTCATCTAAATAATTAATTATACTATTCTTATTCATAATTTCCATTTACTTATTTTCTCATAGTGGGTAATAAAAATAAAATAGAGTGTCCACCTCGGAAGCTAACCTTGTTGTCTCTTGTTCAATTGGTCACTAGAGAGGTATTATTAATTATAGCAGATAGCCGAAAAAATCACAATATATTGACAAAGACGAAATATAAACTAGTTACCTATTCACCCGTGGGGTGCCGAGTTAGAATTGCACCTCCCCATATCATCCCGTGGGTGTCGTAAGAGGCGACTAAGGGAAAAATACTGGAACTGCCAACTAACACTGCGACCCCCAAGACGCCTGCCAAGCGTGGAGATTATGGCAAATACCCCCTTAATAAGGTAGGCTGTGTTCAGGAGGGGACGGTCCGGCTGTAACAGACATAATATTCAAAATATAAATGGATGAACACCGACGGATGTAAGTGTACGATGTTAGTAACAGGGTTCCGATAGGTCGTATGAATCACCTAAAACAAAAAAAAATAATGTTGGTAGGTAGCTGCTTTCTTAAGCTGGAACTTTTAACAACCTTGGAAATAAACTACGAGAAACATATTTCAGGAAAAGCGGAAATATGAAGCAACTAAGTTGAATGCTAGAGAGCCACGGGTACCGTCTCGCTTCTTTACAAAAAAGTCGGCTAGAGTTGAGAACAGATACCTATATTTTTATCGAATTGAAGATCTTTCCTCGAAACGTAGACGTAAAATTTTCTTACCTTTGTATATTTATTATATTGTAAACCATTAAAATTTTATAGGCTTTAGCTACCATAAAACGTCAAACTTAGTGGAACGTTTTGAATTTATTAGATTTCGGTAATTCAAAAACAGAAAACTCTTTAAACGCTCGTAACGTAGTTTGCTTAGCTATTCTTAACCGATTAGCTAAGTTAAGCAACGTCCGCCGCGGTCATAATTTATATAGGTGACCGTTAGTGGCTAATGTAATATCTGCTGTATACATATATTACAGAGGCTTTCATTTATTATATATTTTTAGTAAAATCTATTCGGCAGGCCGACAATTATTTTAAAATTCACTCTACATATTGCATTTAAGTTTGCCGTTTTTTAAAAGTCTATTAAAGTTTTCGAATAATTCGTCTATCTTTCCTATACCTATGCACTAAATAGTTTTTAATCCTAAAATGTAGCTACATAGCGTTCAGGTATTTACAGCTAATACATTAGCCTAACCAACATAACTTTTTAACCTTGTTAAAAAATAAAACTTTTTTGATCCTATAAATAAACAAATCTTTATGTGAAATCGAGTGAAAGTCTCTAAATTTCTTAAGTAAGTTCTTAGAAACTGAATAATTAAGAACAAACATTCTACCGTTAGATTAACTATAGCATGTAGGTACACGCTGCGCAAACATGATTATTTTGTTTATATTGGGGAATATGAATTAATTATTTTTATTGCACGTAAGTGCATACTTTTTATTAAGGTTCCTTACCCAAAGGGTAAAAACGGGACCCTATTACTGAGACTTTGCTGTCCGTCCGTCCGCCTGTCACCAGGCTTTATCTCAAGAACGGTGATAGTTAGACAGGTAAAATTTTCACAGATCATGTATTTCTGTTGCCGCTATAGCAACAAATACAAAAAGTTGGCCAAGTGCGAGTCAGACTCGCGCACGTAAAAACAAAAATGGTTAAAATATGAAGTCTAATGTTGTACAGCTAATGGTACGGAACCCATCGTGCAACTCGCACTTGGCCGATTTTTTTACTTGGAAATATGTAACGAACCCAATAGCTCCACCAAATTTAAAATAAAGAAATGTGGACACAAACAGTATTGACTGTTATTATCAATGAGTCAGGACTTAATCCTCTGTTGAAGTACTAAGTGTAAGACGATTCCGATTAATTGATACCCTATTTATAGAAAAATCGCCCTCTTAAGTTTTACTTCTATATATATTTACATATATATACATAGAAGTAAAACTT
The DNA here is from genome assembly GCA_963854805.1 of Plagodis dolabraria. NCBI lineage: Eukaryota > Metazoa > Arthropoda > Insecta > Lepidoptera > Geometridae > Plagodis > Plagodis dolabraria. The sequence continues at coordinate 36,429,933 of OY978440.1, read as the reverse complement.
AAACTTAAATATATATGTACACGGTGTTCACAGTAAATTATCATTGATAATACATGAAGTTAATACCAAAACTGAACAATAAGCAAGTAATATTTTTGGCTTCAACTACATAATATATTTTGTGAAATACTCAATAACAAGTTTTAGATTATTTTTCTATCACAGAGACGTTTTTTGTACAAAGCGTCTTTCAAGCCCCGAGGATGAAAAGAAAACGTACTCTTGAATTCATATTATGTATTATTTACATTTCGGGACTCTCAATAAAATATTATTCTCGTCAAAGAGCCAAATCAATCATCAAATAATAACAAAGACAGATGTTTACCAGGCTGCCATGTGGACATCAATATTGAATTTTAGAATTTCATTGTGTTGTTGTTTTTGCAGGTTTGCTGAGTTCGTTTCTTTTTAATAACAGAAATATGATTATATGGTTTTTTTATTTTATGAAGTGATGATATGGACCTGTTGGTAAGTGTTGTGTTTAGTTTGTCGTTTGTTGTTAATAAAGATTTACATTATATATATCTCCACAAAGGCTGGCAACGCAATCTTGAGATCTCTGTGTGACGAGAGTTTTGCATGCTATGCTATCCCATAAAATAAAAAAAATCCTTGTAATACTAGAGATAGGATTTAAAAAAAATTTCGTATCATTTTTTTTTACCGTAATTTGAGTCCTTGTTGCTGTCAAAAGTTTTAATACATTCCATTCGGCGCGCTTTTGGCAAGCGCTAAAGACGCCTTTTTGTGATATTTAAAAAAAAATCACAGAAGGTAAATTATGGCTATCAACATGTTTTTTTTTGTACAACAGTGGAATTTACCAATTTTTGTTGGTAAATTTAATAATACAGTCTACATAAAAACAGATTTTTAAATATTCTCCCAAAAACAAGTAAAAATATCACTATTTATCTCTTATATAACACTGTGTGTATTTGTATATATTTATGTTATAATTATGTATTGTATTACTATTTATGCAGTTATTTATTATGTATTTAATAGTTTAATATATATGTATTATGCTAGTGTGTATTAGGGTTATGTTTGTATTTATTTAATATGACGAAATGAGTAGTTATATGATTTATAAATTAAAACACATTTTTTTCATGAAAACTATATTTATTGTTCACCACCGTCTATCTCTTCTCTTGCTTCTGTCCATCCAAAGGTTGTCTGGAAGAAATCGCTACATAGCGATAAGACCGCCCATTGTACTACCTAAGTATAAGTATGTTAATTACTCTTAAGTGTATAAATTAGCTTGGTAAACAATAAAGAGTTTTTGTATTGTATTGTATATGTCGCACAAAATTATAAACAGTCACCTTCTAAGAAGTGTATTTCATACTGAAAGTTACGGTGTGTGTTACCTTCCGAAGCACTTATCGAGGGATATAATCACAACAATGCGTCACCAGGCAATACACTTTGTGCGAAACATGGCTCTGCCACGCGTGGATACAATTTTACTCAAAAGTGCGCCACCCACGCACACACTGAAAATTACCATATGTGCGTGCACAAAACAATGAGCTAGTTACGGGAGGTGCTAACAAATTTTTATTGATTTGTGGCGTGAATTGGGCGTAGTGTACAAATTGGGTGATACGATATATTTAAAAGCGCTCGTAGCGAAGTTTGAAGCGCTCGCAACAAAGTTTCCTTAGCCATTCTGAACCGATCACCAAAGTTAAGCAACGTCCGCCTCGGTCATGACTTGGATGGGTGACCGCTGGTGACATTATTACTGAGCAATTCCGTGCTTTGGAGGGCACGTTAAGCTTCGGTCCCGGTTGTTATCTTAGGATAGCAGTCGTTACAGCACGGTGGTAGGGCACTTTGCGAATGCCAACCTGGCTAGCGACCACCCTCAAGTTTAAATTGTCGCCAAGCACCTAACGGTGTGTCCCGGCAGCTGTCCTTGAGAGCCAGTAATTCTAGGTTAGCCTGAACAACATCACCCCCACGTCATCACTTACCACCAGGTGAGATAGTGGTAAAAGGCTAACCTATGAAGCATAAAAAACCGATCACATCATTTGGCGTGAACCGCGGATATACCGCATGGATATAGCGGATTTCTGCCAAGTACAACTATGGGGGAAATTGATGTTTTATTGAATGTAATTGAATTACACTTTTCATTCCGACATCCAGATATTATGTTAACATCTACTAGATAGGTTACGAAAACTTCTATACTGCCTTAATTTCCATTTTAGATACATCATTGTAACGTCATAGAAATGCCCTGTAACCCAGTCAATACGAAGTCAGAAAGCGTTATGCATTATACAAAGACTGTAAGAAAATAAAACAACATATCAAATTTGAAGTACATGAACATATCGAGGCTTTAAATACGTACGTTCTGGGTGACATATTTTAGTCCTAAGTAATAGGGAACGAGCCTCCAAAGACCGGCACATTTCTAAACTCCGGACTATTATGTATAATAATTAATGACAATCAGACAGACAGACCCGATGATCAAGCTATACACGAATACAAGTAAAAGATAATTGTTATATCGAATTATTTATTTCAGGTTTGTTATGATTTCCTTAACTAAATCTATGAATTAAACTAGCTTGGCACTTACTAGGTCACTGGTGTAACTCTCCATACATTAAATTTTAACTAGCCACCTGAAGCCCTCACCAACTACCATTAAACCACCACTTTCTTCCGCGCCATTACCTGTAGCCATAAACTTACAAAGTCACATTTCAATTCGGTGGAGGAATAAAATAACGATAAAAATTTAATTTTAAGTTTGTCTGAATAGCCTTCAGGGATTCTCTTGGTATTGATCACAGAACACCGTAAAGGTTAAAAAGGCAAAATGAAATAGTCAAACTTTTCTGTCCGTGGGTAGTTGTAGCTAACTTCAAAGTGTCCTACATCATAAAGGGCCGGAAGACATTGACTGTTTTACTAAAGTCTCTCCCATAGAATGCCACACCTGCTCCAAGACTCTTACTATATCGTTAGTCAAGCTAGTTGGTGGCCTACCAACTCTGCGTCTCTCAATATGGTCGCTACACGAGAACCTTTCTTTTCCATCAGTTATAAGTACATTGATCAATGTGGCCTGTCCATTGCCACTACAAACTTCTGAAAGTGATGTTGGTTCTTTGGCGAATTTGTGAATCCTTCCACGCAACAAATCTTCGAGGTTACTCTCTCTATAGCACTTTGTGCGATTATGAGCTCGTCCTCAAAAGCTACAGTAAAGGATTACAGATAAAATTATGGTCAATGATTATTGACTGTAAAAATAGGCTTCTCAAGTAACCTCACGACTATGGCAGTCTAAGACAAAATCTGGGAATTACATGCCCTGCGAAACAAGTCGAAAAGTGCTCAATCATCTGAACCTAGTTGGGTGGTTAAACCCCCTACGATAAATTGTCACCTCCTTGGTACTTGACCCTGCTTATACTTAAAACAGTATAAGCAGGGTCAAGTACCAAGTAGGTGAAAATTTATCGTAGCGGTTTAAATCACTCTCGAATCACTATCTCATGTGTTGGTGATAATTTAAAGAAGACATTATAAGGTTTATACTAGAATTATATACGACTGTATCGTCCAGGAATTATTCCAACAGTAAATATGAGTGCAGTGGAAGCTAAATCCTCGTTTACTGGAACAGCTCTCGAGACGGACGGATACTGTCCGCGATTCACAGTGCTTAAATACCTACCTACTTAAAACTATGCAATGATACTTCAAGCACTTACAATTTGTTTTTCAGCGATGCACCCTGCGGGATGTGATGCATGAGGAAAGTCAAGGGTGGTCCTGTAGTCATAAAATTGATGGAACGTCGATTCATCGATTTTATAAATAGCACTTGCGTTGGCTAACGCCAGCCATTGAATATTTGTAAGGGCAACAATAAACTTTAGCATCAAACACTCGCGTCGGCTCACAAGCCGGTCAAAAGGGGAGGATATAAAACAAAAACCACGCCTATTATTCAGGGTTAGAATTATTAAATCAGTACTGTACTGTACTGTAACAGCCGGATCGTCACTGCTGAACACAGTCTCCTCTATTAATGGGGTATTTGCCATAATCCCCACGCTTGGCAGGCGTCTTGGTGATCGCAGTGTAAGTTGGTAGATCTTTAGAAGGCGCTGCTGCCCACCCTCCAGTGTTTTTCCCTTAGTCGCCTCTTACTACACCCACGGGATGATATGGGGAGGTGCAATTCTAACCCGGCACCCCACGGGGTATTAAATCAGTAATTACTACTAATTCACAATGCCAATTCAAAGAGTAATTTTGACAACTGCACAAAAATTACAGCTAGAGGCGTTCTGATTGTTACGCACCTAGCTGCCATTTTTGTGCATTGTACATTGAAGTTATTTACTTCAAGGTTTAGAAAACGCTAGACTCACAATTAGTTCGGAACAACGACTATGAATGACAGCTGCAGGGATTATCATTACTGATTTTCTACTTGAGTGGCTGGTATTGGAATGGTAGCTCCAAAAATGTGACTGACCGGACGTACCCTAAAATGCCTTAATTCGTGTTAGAAATAAAATTAAAATTAATTATACGAATTAGCTTTCAAACCCAAGTCAATGTGGTTGAAATGTAACGTTACGCTTATGCCACAGTACTAACCAAGATGTACAATTAATTACAAAAAGAGCTGTTCTTTCATTTTTATGCATTCCTGGGAAATGGTAAAAGCATTCGAGGGACTCCAATGGCTATCAATCGTACCCAGAACATTTAACACGGAGACAGAATAACTGCTAAAGTAAAATATTGGAACATTTTTTTATATATTATTTGATTATCTAGGCCACTTTTGTTTTCTATATAATATTATTAGAACTAGGGAGTTAATACGATGAAGTCAAATATCTTGAACAAACGAGCTCTGATGGACAACCTACACTAAGAAAGCGATTTCTTGTATTGCAGGTTCTGCAATCCCTTCAAGTGTATCTTTAAATGTTACATGATATAACCGTGTGATATTTGATAAGTCTAGGTATTGATTAAATTATACAGATAAAAATGAAAATAGATATTTTACATTATTGAAAGATTAATTTTTACATAATTGAAATAAGTATTTACGTGAATATTTATAAGGAACAGAGTGTTTGTGTGTGTGAGTGAGTGAGGTGTGTTATGTGTATTTGTGATGGGGATGTATGGTGTAAGTGTTGACTTGAAACTATATCTATATCGTGTATAAGTGAGAGTGTAGTATGTGTGTATGAGAGGGAACAGAGAAGTTGACAATGTAGGTAATTATTTAGATTATGTGTCTACCTTAAGTAATTTCTCAGTTTTCTCATAACTGAGGTTTCTAAGCCAATTAGAAATAGCAATTTTGGCAACTTTCCTATTATATTTAATGAGATTTTTTATTATTTTGCTAGCTTTATTGTATAAATGTGGACCAAGAAAAGAAAGATATCGCTTCGCATGTTTTGTATTAACTCTAGGTGCCTTATACACCATATCTTTCCTTCTTTTGTTGGTTAATTGATATGGTTGCCTGTGTTGTATCAGTATAAGATTATGTATGAATAATTGTCGGACAGTTAGCACTTTACAATCTTTATATAGTTCTGATGTCGAATACAGGAATGGTCTGGAGGTTGCTACTTTTAATATTGCCCGTTGAGCACGTTCAATCATCATCACGTAGCAATTAAATGATCCGCTCCAACATGTATTGCAATAAGTAAAAATGGATTTGCAAAGTGCGGTGTAAACTTCAAGAATTATTTTCCTATCTGCTTTATCACGTAAATTTTTGAATATGTAAATTAACTTACGCACTCTTCCACTAAGAGCCTCAATATGCGCTTTCCATGTCATTCTTCTATCTAAAGTCACACCCAAATATCTGACATTAGGTACATTTTGCAATTCTGGGCATAGACAATTGTTATTGATACAGTTTGAGTGAACCTTTATTGTTTTAATTCTAGGTAATGGAGCATAAGGGTTTGGGAAAGTTATGCATTTAGTTTTTCCTATATTAAGTGAGAGAAGATTGTTTTGTAGCCATTTAGTGACAATGTTTAAACCTTTTTCAGCATTTAACCGAGCTTCTTCCCAGGTTTTACCAATAAAATATAGAAAATATCTTGCCGTGATCCAAGCTCAGGTTGCACAAATCATTAACATATATTAAGAAAAGGCTGGGGCCTAATACGCTTCCCTGAGGAACCCCATAGCTGGTTGTTTCTTTGTCACTAATATTATCAGCTTTTTTAGTTCTCTGAGTCCTATTTTTTAAGTAATCTTCCATAAGACAAGAACTCTACCCCTTATTCCAACCTGTTCAAGCTTTCTTACTAGCAAAGGAACAGAGACAGTGTCGAAGGCTTTGGCGAGGTCTAGAAAGATACCTATGACTTTATAACGCTTATCGATCTCACTAATGACGAAGTTTGTAACTTCTGACACATCTTCCGCCGATCTACCAGGTCTAAACCCAAACTGATTAGGAGAAAGTATATTTAATTTATTGACATATGTCATTAGTCGTCTATTGATAACTTTCTCCAAAATCTTAGCAACAGATGGTAGTACAGAAATGGACATATAGTTCTCGACACTGCCTCTGTTGCCAGTTTTGTAGATTGGAGTTATAAGGGCAGTTTTAAGAACAGATGGAAATACTCCCGAGGATATGCTTATATTGCAAATATGGGTAATTAAAGGAACTAAAACCGGTGCTGTTTGTATAAAAACGTTGTAAAAATCACTTTCTATGGTATGCCTGGTGTGTAGGGTTAGAATGTCACCTCCCCATTTCGTCCGTGGGTGTCGTCAGAGGCATCTAAGTGCGCCAAATGAACAGCATTCTACTTCTTGCACAGATGTGAGTAGTGTGTTTTGTGCATTAGATGCACAACAGGGCTACATACTTTTTTAGTGTCCTGGCAGACTTTTATACAATATGTACTGAGTTCCTAGTGTATAAATTTGTGTTTTGTCGAGTGTGTTAGAGAAAGAGAGAGAGAAACAATTTGTATGACACTGAAACTGTGCCCGGTGAATGGCAATAGGCTCGCCCCCTTTTACATGGGACTAAAACCCAATTGGTGAAACGTGGGTGTTTACACACCTCTGCCCACCCTTTCGGGAAATACTGTGGGTGTCGTAAGGTAAAATACCGGAAGGTTGGCAGCAGCACATTCCGAGGAACTGGTATCTTAACCTGTGATCTTCAAGACGCCTGCCAAGCGTGCGCATAGTGGCAAACCTCTCCTTAGTAGGGGGAGGCTGTGTTCAGAAGTGTAATACGGCTGATACAGTACCTTATTAAATTTGTAAAATTTTAAATACACAATACTACTTCGGATGTTTGCAATTTTACCACCAATTGCCACTTTGCGCTCACGGAAGAATACTCTCTCTACGTGTGTGAGTGCTGCTAAACGACTTAGAAGAATAACTTTTTGAAGCGCTCGTAGCGAAGTTTGCTAAACCGTTCTGAACCGATCACCAAAGTTAAGCAACGTCCGCCTCGGTCATGATTTGGATGGTTGACCGCTGGTGACATTACTACTGAGTGCTTCCGTGCTTCGGAGGGCACGTTAAGCCGTCGGTCCCGGTTGTTGTCTTAGGATGGCAGTCGTTACAGCATGGTGGTAGGGCATTTTGCGAATGCCCACCTGGCTAGCTACCAACCTCAAGTAGAAAATCTGTCGCCGAGCAGAAGTATTCCGGCAGCTGTCCTTGAGAGCCAGTAATTGTAGGTTAGCCTGAACAACTTCTTCGACCACATCATCACTTACCATCAGGTGAGATAGTGGTCAAAGGCCTATGAGGCATAAAAAAAAACATGGAATTTATGGAATGTATTATATATATGGAATAGGTTAAACATAATTAATCGGCATGTGTGTAAATACCTCGTGGGGTGCCGGGTTAAAATTGCACCTCCTTATATCATCCCGTGGGTGTCGTAAGAGGTGACTAAGGGAAAAATACTGGAAGGTAGCCAGCAGCGCCATCTAAAGAACTGCCAACTTACACTGCGATCCCCAGGACGCCTGCCAAGCGTGGGAATTATGGCAAATTCCCCCTTAATAGGGGAGGCTGTGTTTAGCAGTGGACGATTAGATTGAGTTTAGCCAAATACATGGTTTATTTATATTACAATACAAACATTAATGAAAAGACATTAATGTATGTATTATCAAACTAGCGTAAACAATTTAGAACCTACCACTGCCTAATGTGTGCTATTCATACAAATGGCGAATAGTCAGACTTGCTTTTTTTTACTCAAACAAGCTCCATTTTTTTTATACCTGATAGGCTATACTTTGACCACTATCTCACCTGATGGTAGGTGATGACGTGGTCAACTATGTTGATCAGGTGAACCTAGAATTAGTAATTCTCAAGGACAGTAGCCGAAACACATTGTTAGGTGCTTGGCGACATATTTTCTACTTGAGGGTGGTTGCTAGTCAGGCGCAAATTAATATTAATAATAAATAGTAATTCGCAAAATTCCCTACCATCTTGCTATAACTACTGCCAACCAACAACCGCGACCGGCCCTCCGAAGCACGAAATCCCTCAGTAGTATTATCACTCATCCAAGTCAAGCGTTGCAGACGTTGCTGAACTTAGCTGATCGGTTAAGAACGGCTAAGCAAACTTCGCCGCGAGTGCTTTAAAATAAGTGAAAAGCACTGATTACATAACGTAACTTTAGTATAAATTATGCTACACGAGTCCCTAAGTAACGAATCACCAGCCAGTTTTCACGGTAAACGCAGACCATGCATTAATTCCAACGCTGTACAATTAAATTTTAACACATCAATCATCCTGGCAGCACTGAGCTGACATTTTAGTCCTAAATCTAGCTCTGCGATTTTCCGACATTCATTTTGTTTTTATTCCAACACTGTTTTACACTTGCGCGGTACAAACTCAAAATGATATGTAAATTTTTCGCTGTTTCTTATTAACTGTGGTTGTTCCCAGGGTTCTGTAGTCAAAAAAAGTATGATTTCCATGTTAATTTATCTTCCGATTTGCTCGATTTATCTGTGTTTAAGAACTACGTTAGTTCATAAGTTCTTGACTAATGTACATTCTATTAGATAATTCATCAACTTAACAACACTAATATGAATAATATGTCATACAGGAAACCATATTTTTACCTACCCATAAATGAGATTAGAAATTCAAACTAATTTAAATGTAGTAAAGTGCACACTTCAGTACAATTAAATTCAATCTCGATATGCCCGATTGATATTTTCCGTGAATATACGAGCGGAAAAGTTAAAATGTATCTTTTGTATTAAGCGCGTGTTTTTTTTTATTCCTGATATGTTAGCCTTTGACCGCTTAGCTATTATTATACAAGTGATGGTGTGGTCCAAGATGTTGTACAGGCTAACCTAGAATTACTGGCTCTCAAGTACAGCTGCCGGAACACACCGTTAGGTGCTTGGCGACAGATTTTCTACTTGAGGGTGGTAGCTAGCCAGGTGGGCATTTGCAAAATGCCCTACCACCATGCTATAACGACTGCCATCCTAAAACAACAACCAGGACCAACGGCTTAACGTACCGAAAACTATTTTAAAAATATATGTAGTATAAATGATATATAATATATTGCATGTTTATCTGAAGACCGATTTCTGAAAGAATAAATATGATTTCTTCTTAATACAGTTAGTATTATAAGTAAAGGGCATAAAAATATATATAAGTAAAGGGCTGGTTGGTATAATTTGTGAGTATTTACGGCAGTACTATTGCCATGTGGTAATCACAGCTTTGAAAAAAAATAAGTTCCACAGAATATGAATATGTATCTAAATATTTATGAGATATGCCACCTTTATAAGCATTGGCAGCGACTGCATACTACCTAGTACCAACCGAATGACCAGTGATTCCACTGCGAGATTAGTTTTTATTTATTTTTCATTTAAATATCTTATAACTGTTATAATTTTCTAGATCAATTATGTATATTATATTCCGTGCCTCAGTTAAAAGATATGACTTTGACTTTTCTACTGGGTATCCTTATTACTAATACAAAAAGCGTCGCCTTTGATTCCCTAACGCGAAGTCGAATTGAATTTTTATGTGAAAAGGCTCCGGATAAGAGATAAAACTTTTTCGTTTGGATATGGACCTCGTTATATTCTTCTGTGATTGTGACGTTTGGATAAACCTTTTTATAGGGCGTAAAAACTTAGCGATTACGTTTGCATATACATAAGGTCATTGTAGATCACTGCCCTTCGATCACTTAAGGGCGCACCGAGCTTTTTAGGCGCGCCGCATATGTGTGCGTAAGTAAGGCACGCCAAAAGCATCCGTCCCCGTCCGACGGCCGAAGAATTACTAAAGCGGATAGGGACAAAGCATCGCGGCTCTTACTAAAATGGGCGGAACATGCGTGGATTTGAGTATTTCCTTCGTATAATAAAAACAAATACCTATTTGTAAAATGTATTGTGTATACGTTATAGAAAACATGTTGTTTTTTTTTTATTATTTAAATACATATGACTCTCCGTTAAGTATTTACGCCGTACTAAGGGTTTATTTCGTTTTTTAGATATAACTTAGGATATTTTTTCTAACGAGAAAATTTTTAGTAATCGTGTTTCCAAAGTGTATGATTTATAGAATGAATCCTTAAATAAAATATATATTAATTACAGATATATACTCAAAATTAAGAAATAAAGATGCAGTAAGGGTTTCAACGAACCACAATTACGTATCACTTCCTCGGTGCAGGCTTAACTACGTAGGTATCACTTTGTGATAGATAATGTCTGTACCGAAATGGCAACTGAACTAAAGTTTAGCGTAACATATACGGGTTAGTATGTACGTATACAACGACTGATTTATCCAAATTGTAAGATAACTTATAACGCATCTACAATCGGATACATTGATGTTTAGTTTAGTATATCCTCCGAAACATGATTTAATCATTTCAATTAGTCGGATAACCAGTGATTCACACTGTCTTCTCTGTTCAAATTATACTTAAATAGATAGAATAATATGATTTACATAATACAGAAATTGGTAGCTACAAATACTCTATTGCCTTGTGGCTTATGAAATCGGGAAGTAAGTTATTTAAATTTATTTTGATCTTTTCAGTTAATACACTGAACATTAAACAATACCCCAACGCTCACACCCTGCATCTTTGCAGCAAAACAAACATTTATATTTAGGTACGAGGCAAACAGATTTTTATGCAACACTCACTATTCATATACAATATGTCAGATATTTAGCCTACAACACAGCAATTGAATTTATTTTTCCTTGTGCAGCTTATTGCCACGAAGAACCAAATAAATTAGGCCTGACTCACTTTACCATATAATATTTGAACATGTTAAAGTACATACAGAAAATATATTTACGTTATGCTTTTGCCTCTTCATAAGGTAAAATAAATGAATATATGCCTATTTTTTATGACTGTTCCATCTCATTCCTTGCGTGTCTTTAAAGGTAAGGTGACAAAAGGGTCAAATACTAGAAGACGGGCAACAGTGCCTTCTGTGGAACTGCGACCCCCTAGACGTCAGCCAAGCATATTAATAGTAATTCCGCCTTAATGGGGGAGACTGTATTCAGCAGTTGACAATCCGGCTAACATAGTGTATCCTTTTTGGTAATAAATTATGGCATTCCAGCAACTTGTGTTGCAACCAATTTGCAGTTTTCCCCACATCGACACATATCTGATACGATGTCCAGGTACATGCATGCCTCTCCTTCTTTTGTGAAAGACTCGCAATATTTATTTATTTTTGTGTTAAAAAAACAGATTTGTATCGCATTTACAAATTTTACACATTTTCAACTACCAAACCTTCTACCTAGCATATACTGGTAGGCTCTAACCGCAAGAGACCGCCTTCCTCAAACTCATCATTTTAACCGACATGGGAGACAATGCGGCTGTCTACTAGGTATGTTTGCTTGAAGATCAGATTCACATGAAGTAAGATTATCTTTTAATCAGAATACCTTTCAGATAGATTCGCGTTTGCACAGACAATGATGTTCGGAATAAGACACATTATCATGTTACACCTTATGTCGTCAACTTGTCTGACTGAGAGTACATAATAATGTATATATTACGCTATATTATGAATATTATTTTGAGTTCTATTAAACAATCATTCCTACGAATATAAATATTTACTCGTAGAATCATTCATATAAACACCTACAAATTTTAGACCACATTTTAATGTCGAGCTGTCAATAAATCTATTTCTACGTCGAAATAATTTTCTATCTGTCATTATTTACAAGATAGAAAGCACACTTGATAGTCAATACTTCACAAACACCGTTTTAAAAATGCTTTATTAATGGATATGATGCATTTCTATGGTACAGTCACTATATATATACGATGTAAAGTATTTTTTGCTTTTCGTTAAAAGGTATACTCGTAGCTAAAATAAAATATGTAAATTTGGAAGCTTTCCAATACTGAAATAGTTTTATAAAGGCCATAAAGAACCTTTTTCTCCCCTTTGCCATTAATGGAATAAAAATTTTAAAGACCACCGTTTTCAACACTTTTCAATTAAAAATATAGCATTACAAACTTTACAACGACCATTATAGAGAGCATTTAAGCCATCTTTTAACGTGATTTTGAGTTATGGATCTTATCAAAAATTCTAAGAAAACGTCCCAACGTCCCCGTTTTTAAACACATGCTGCTTAATTTTTCGCCTATACATACAGCTTAATTTTGTTTTATCATCAAGGAGCACTCAAACACGTGGGGACAGTATTCTTCCGTGAGCGCGACTTCGGAGATACACTCGCAACCGTCTTTTCACATCCACATGCATTAGTCTTAGATATTAAGCTAAAGTTTTACGGAAAATTTACCGTCTATTTGTACAAAACTAAATTTGTAAAGGCTGATTAAAGTAGTTTTTCATAGCTTATCAAAATCTTTGTGATTTGACAGACATTATTTAGATAGTACAAGAATACTTTCTGCCTTAAAAATATTTCTTCATTACTCACAATAAAGATTTACAAACCTCAATATTGTTACACCCATTGTAGTCTTTATAATACACAAATTTATTGCAGCCTTTTGGGAAACACGCAATATTGATTCGTTGAGCCAACGAATTTCCAATGATCCCCTAATTCCCCTTGTTTCGTCCTATTGTCAACGAAGTCACAGATACGAATGGAGTTTCTGCGAACACGGCTTAACGTATAATTTCATCAAATAATGAGCTCGGGAGAATCGGGCCCTCGGTCTGATTGACGATTAGAATAAATTGATACAGTAGATCCAATCGATCACAGTTTGGTAAGTAACTACTCGTACATTTCGTGTTGAAAACTATTGGCACTCATTTTACTTGACAACCATACATTCACGCCTGTATTCCTCGAAGGGGCAGGCAGAGGTGTGTAAGCAACCACGTTCTACCAATTGGGTTTTAGTTAGCCCGCCAATTAGGTTAACTAATAGTGGGTGAGCTTATTTCCATTCACCGAGCATAGTTTTAGGGTAATACAAAATGTTTTTTCCAACACACTGGACTTAACACAAAAACATTATGAATATAATATATTGTATGAAACCCTGGCAGGGCACAAAGAAAGTATACAGCCCTATTGTGCATCTAATGCCCACAACACCCTACACACATCCACGTGAGAACTGGCATGCTGCTCATTTGGCACACTTTTCCCTGGTTGTCTGCATGTTCATTTCTTCCTGATTCTTTTGGTAACCTCGTCATAAATAGGTGAATCTGAAACTGAATTGCTTTTACTGTAGATTGTATCTCAAATATACGCATATTTTTTATTGAGATTCGAAATTTATCATTGAAATGCATATTTTTTGTTACTATTGCCAAGGGTTTAAATAGGTAACGAGATAGAAAAGAAAAAGGTGTGTTCCGATAGATCACGGATTTTTACTATACTATAACCGTAGTAATATTATATGTTCTATAGTATAACTGTAGCATAGAACATATAATAATACTACACTATAGATTGGAGTGTTTAGTGATCAATTACTATCTGAAAATCTGAAAACAAAGAATTTCAGTTTATTGCATTATTTCAGTAAAGTCGAGATTTTATTTGACTAGCATGCTTTATTTAACAGAAAAGCCATGCTTACTTTAAACCCTGGGAGATATACTTAGTTAAATAATACATATTATGTAAGTAAAGTCTATCATTCCGACAACAACGTCAAAGTGTTGCTGGGCTATGTGAAGAAAGAACAAGGCAACCAAATGTAATAAAAAACTCATGTTTTAAAGATTAATGTTATACAATTAAATGCTATAATATAAAACAATTAACTTTAAACGTAATACAGTTTCGCCTGTTACATTTTTCAATCGAATTTTACATTGAAACGGGGTTATAAATTGTTTTGTGTTTATTCAAAATACAGATATCTTCTTGTGTTGGTTTGATGACTACCTCAATACAATTGGATTTGTTTGTTTATCATTAGCATTTATTGGAGTCGTTCTGTATTAATAATCTCATCCCGAAATAAAGATCGATTTTAATATGCGGTTTTAACAGATGTCGCATACACTGCGCTGGCCTACGCTGCGAGCCGTCGGCAAAATGATTGAAAATGTTCAGCGATCTCCACCCGTTAAAACTAACACGCCTATACAGTCGGCTTCAGAGTCTGATAGCGAATTTAAAAAACAGCGTGTCATACAAGGATCAGCTGGAAAAGGCCCACTACAACATCTTACTGCCCGGCAAAAAAGACGACGTGCTGCAGAAGAAGAACAGTGCGACTGCGCCACCTTCAGAGATGAATTTAAAGAAATGATTTCCCACATGATGTCCAAGCACAATGAGCGGATGGATAGGGTTGAAAGCCACCTTAAAGAGCTTAAGCAGCAAGGGGAAACCGATTCAAAAGATATTAAAGCCAGTGTTGACCAAGTCAAAAAATCTAATGTTAACATCGAAAACAGTTTGTGTTTCCTTGGTGATCAAATAAAATCGTTTGAGGAAAAAATACAAAGCTTGGACTCCGATTGCCAGTCAATGAAAAATCAATTTGTAGCACTCGAAGAGAAGATTGAAAATATGGAACGTTTTTCATTAAAAACGTCGGTCGAGATTAGAAACGTTCCGAAAAAAATTAGAGAAACAAAAGATGACCTACTGCAAACAATTCACTCGCTAGCCAGTCTCCTAGAAATTCCCGTGGATACCACGGAGCTCAAGGACGTGTATCGCTTACCACCAAAAAAAGACTCTGCAACGACTACAATTGTTGTGGAGTTCTCAAACACCTGGAGTAAAAACCGTCTTCTAAACGCTGTTAAACAATTCAGAAAAAGAAGGTCCGATCAGCTCAATTCCAAAAACCTTGGTTTCGCGGGTCAGCCATCACCGGTTTACATTTCTGAACGATTAACGAGTAAAGCAAAGAGGCTACATTTCTTGGCCAGGGAGTTTGCTAAAACAGAAGGATACGCTCATTGTTGGGTAACTAACGGTAAAATTTTCCTAAGGAAACAGGACGGAGCGCCGCTTGTTGTTATTAGGAACGAAATGCATCTCCATTCGTTGCGGCTGACTCAAGCGAATTGACTAGATTACGGGCAACAACTTATGTTTCGCTTTATAATCGCTGGAATAAATATTATGTACACTCACTGGTTAAATTATCGATCCATAGGAACACGGTCAACAAGCACTTACACTTTACTTCTTAAAACCACACATAAACAATATAGGTTCGCACTGCCACTACACTCATACTTAATATTAAAATATACGACGTCTGTATCCCGTGACGCTCGGTTCATCACTAAACTATTATATAAACTATTCGCACTGTTTAACTTACAGTTATTGACAACATTACATAACTGCAGCTGCGAGCCTGCATTCTTATACGTGGTGCTGGTTCTTTCGTTAATAATCGATACCTACCTCTTTTTTATGTTGGGATTGAAATATTTTAATTATTATGTGGTAATAATGATTTCAAATAAAGTCGATCGCAAAACGACTATGTTTAGAATAGATATAAAAATAGCTTTAGTTTACTATCAATATATGCAGGTATTTATAACGTTTTTAGTTTTGGGTTCGCTGATGCATGGCCACCACGAGAAATACGAAAATATTTTTATGATCAGATGTACTTGTTTGATTTTTGTGATCAGGTTCTTTTTGGGATATGGAAATAATGTCATGCAAATATTGGTCTTTCTTGTACATATAGATATAAGTTTGCATTACCCAAGAACATTTCATAGCATAGTTATAACAACTTCTCAGTTGCATGGGTTTGTTTACATGATTGAAGACAAGTCATCACTCGGAATAATAGCTCTAATTCTTTACAAAAAATCGTTACCTTTTGCATTTATGTACAAAAATATGATAAGTCAAAAATTGTTTTTATATCAAAACAAAGCAAACATAAACAAACTAATCGATAATATTATACTAAGTCATATTTTGTTCACTCGTACTGTAAGAATTAAAATAATTTTGGTGCAAGGTACCTTTGGATGTCTATATTACGTAACTAAAAATAAGAAACAAGCAAGTAACTGTATTTTTTACATAAAAACCATATTTTACATTGAGGATCATCAGTTCATTACTGACTTTTTCGTAAAATATTTATTTATATGCAATGATGGATAAAATATCACAGTTAATAAATAATGTAGACAATATAACTCCTGCGCAATCCTTCACATGTGCGCCGGAGCAATGTAAAACTCTTGTATCATACCCAGAGAATAAATTTAAACTACTATCCCAAAATATTCGGAGTGTGTCATGTAATTTTCCCGAATTTTTAATTCTTTTACATAGAATACGTATTAGTCCTGACGTCGTTGTTCTTACAGAGTGCTGGCTTTCTTCGAATCCAAACATTCCAGTATTACCTGGCTACAACTCACATAGTTCAAATCGAACTTATAATCAAAACGACGGTATAATCACCTACTGCAAAAATGGATTGATGCATGAAACATATGAACATATAATTACAGATGCCACTTGCCTGATTACGAAAGTTAACAGTAATATTATTTTGATAGCTATTTATCGCTCGCCATCAATTAAAAACATATATCCCTTCTTGAACTCGCTTGATGAATTATTGAACACTTTTAAAACCTATAAAAACGTGATCATTTCTGGTGACCTTAACATAAATATTTCAAAGGATCCACTTGATAAATATGCATCAGAATATCTTGACATAATATCTTTGCATGGTATACTGCCTGCTCATGTCTTTCCCACAAGAAAAAAAAACTGCCTAGATCACCTGATGTTAAGGTCAACATTTGAATGTCAAACTTTGGTTATCGAAAATACAGTCACAGACCACTACACTATACTTTTACTTATTAATACTAAGCACAATTATGTATCTACCCCTAAAACCATGATTAAATATAACTACCCTCAAATAAGTAAATTATTAAAAAGCACAGACTTTTCAAAAATATTTTCGACTCTAGATTGTAATGTTGCAACTGACTATTTTATTGAAATTATTTCCCAAATTATATTGAGCAATACAATCACTTCATTTATTCCGAGAAATAGGATAAGTAGGAAACCATGGATAACGTTAGGGTTGATAAGATGTATAAGGAATCGGGACAAGATGCACTTAAAACTTCGAAAGCAACCGGAAAACTTAATTTTGGAGACAACCTATAAACGATACCGAAATTTTTGTAAAGCCATTCTCAAAAAAGCTAAATCTAATTATGAAAAAGAGCGTCTCAAAACAGCAAGTAAAAGCAAAAACTTAAAAAATACATGGAAGGTACTTAAAGAAATAACTAATTATAAACCCACCCCTAACTTGTCAGATGACCTTTTGAAAATAAAAGATTCTCCTGATATATCAGTAGAGTATGTCAATAACTTTTTCGCAAACGTTGGTAAAAATCTAGCACAAAAAATTCCCTTAGTACCAGAACAAAGTTCACTTAGTACGTCATCGAACCCAAGCTGCATCAACTCTATGGCAATGTTGGATACAGATGATACAGAAGTAACGACCATAATAAATTCCCTAAAACCTGATTGTGCGGTGGGATGGGACGACATCTCTGCCAATATACTTCGCCAAAATAAAGGAAGTCTAGCTCCAATACTAACGCATTTAATAAATATCTGTATTCGTACCGGATGTTTTCCTAGAGCTTTGAAACATGCCATAATAGTACCAATTCACAAGAAAGGGGATAAAAACATTGTGAACAACTATCGCCCTATTTCTTTATTAACTTCGCTATCTAAGATATTTGAAAAAGTTATAAATAAAAGGATTGTCGATTACTTAGAAAATTATAATTTACTATCTCAAAATCAACATGGATTTCGCAGAAATAAATCAACCACAGATGCTGTCCTAAGCCTAACAGATAATGTAGTGAAACATCTAGATTCAAAAAAGAAAAGCTTAGCTATATTTCTCGATCTGGCTAAAGCTTTTGATTGCGTAAATATTCCCTTATTATTGGATAAGTTAGAAAACATAGGCATTAGAGGCATACAACATAAGCTCATAAGCGACTATCTCCAAGGTCGAACACAGAGTGTAAAAATAGGTAAACATGTTAGTAGTCCTTTGCCAGTAAACTTTGGTGTTCCGCAGGGAAGTATTCTCGGCCCGACCCTCTTCCTGGTGTATATTAATGAGCTTTGTAAACTTACCATTGACCATGGCCATATAATAACTTATGCTGATGATACAGCCATTATCCTCCAGGGTGAGAGTTGGGAAGAAGTCTTCCAATTAGCCCAGATAACATTTGATAGGATCTCTTCGTGGCTAAGGTGTAACCTACTGTCACTAAATATCGATAAAACAAAGTATATTACTTTTACGTTACGAGGACTTTTACCCAATGATCACCTGTCACTTGTGGGGCATAAAGCTACAAAATGCCTGAACCTAACACAATCCCCATGTAACTGCCCTAAATTAGAAAGAGTAAGCACAATCAAATACTTAGGAATCATAATTGATGAAAAACTTAACTTCGCGCCGCACATAAACCAGACGGTAAAACGAGTACGTAAGATGACGGCAGTTTTCAAGTCTATCAGAGATAGTGCAGACTGGGACACTATAAAAATTCTTTACTACTCCCTCTGCCAATCAATAATAACTTACTGTATTACATCATGGGGTGGCACTTATAAGACTACACTTTTACCACTGGAACGCGCTCAAAGAGGACTACTTAAATGTGGCACTAATCGTCCCTATAGATATCCCACAGCAATCCTATATAGAGATTGCCAACTTCTCACGGTTAGACAGTTGTATATTCAACAGATTGTACTTTTGCAACACACATATACCACTTATGATCCTAATGTAACAAAAAAAAGAGCATCACATAATATTTGTACCGTGCCTAGTGTAAATACTAAACATGCCAAAAAATTCTATCATTTTCTTGGACCATATACCTACAATAAACTAAATAGGATTAAGGACATACATGGTTTAACAGTTTTTGAGGTTAAAAAAATACTATTCAATTGGTTAATCGATATGAATTATGCTGACACAGAAAATATACTCCTTACCCTAGGATGACCATGAAAAATATATAATTATGTGAAAAGATTAACCTTTACCTAAATACATTGATTTCTGAAATCCAATCCAGTTACCCAAACATAAAAAATCCAATAAATTTGTACTACATAAATTGAATATATGATTTTATTTTATTAATGAAAATATTGTTGTTATAAATTATATTGTTAATTATTATATAATCTAATCTAATTTAAAATTAAAATAATGCATATAAATATATTGTTAAATAATGTAGAAACAACGAAACACAGATTCATATTGCCTTACTATAGTAATTGTAAGACTGTACTTACTAAATATTGTCTAGTACATGGTATAAATGTGTACCTACATGTTAGAAATTGTGTAAATTGTGAAATTGTGTAACTTTTATTTTATTAATGGAAATATCATTATTGTAAATTATATTGTTAATTATTATTCTAATTGAAATTAAAATATTGCATGTTAATATATAGAAATAATGTTAAATAATGTAGAAACAGCTAAATAATACAGATTCATTTTTTACAGTGATATTTAAGCCTTACAATAGTACCATTATTATGGTACTATTGTACTTACTAAATATTGTTTAGTATATCGTATAAATGTGTACCTACATGTTATAGATTGTGTAACTTTTTGGCAATATCTAGATACCTTTATACACCGACGAAGGAGGCCTGGAACCTATCGCACGGGTCTGTATGGACCTAGTTTAGGAACCAGGAGCTCACTTAACTTGTAATTGTGTAAAATTGCCTGTACCGAAATAAAAATTTTTTTTTTTTTTTTTTTTTTATTAAACGTTAAAACTGCATCTCAAGATCAATCTCAACTTTGAGATGCAATCAATACGAGGCATCGATTTCATGCCAATTGCCATGATGAAACAATCATGGCTATTGGAAATTAAATACGAGTAGTTCTGATGACAATATATGCTGGCCTGATGGTGGAGCAGGAAATTTTTAATAGCTTTTTATTCCTCGGGATTGGGTTGATTAGATGTGCCTTTAGGAGTTAGTAAGTACCACCAATATTACCTAGCTCTAGCGTCACTAACTTCTTTTTCAAATATAATTATATTCAATTAAAAATATTTGATACTCAATATTTTTGAAGCAATGATGGCTCAATGGCATTGGCTATGGACTGCGACGCAGCAGGTCCATGGTTCGAACCCCACCTAGGGCTTGAGCTCACCGCATGGTGGAAGGGTATTTTGCAAATGCCCGCCTAGCGACTCTCTCAAGTAGAAAATCTGTCGCGAAGCACCTAAAGGTGTGTTCCGGCAACAGTCCTTGAGAGCCAGTGAAATACGGTACTTAACAACTATGTCAAGTGTCAAGGTGACGGACGCAGTGCAATTCGTGACTTGTGACGAAATGCATATGCTATAGGCAGAGGTTCGTCCGCTTAACATCAGGTGGGCCTCGAGCTGGTTTTACCACAATAACAAAAAAAAAACTAATAGGAAAAGAGTACATATATTATTTTAATTTTACAGCTATTATATTTTGTATAGCCAAGTCACTTAATTTATTCCTCTTTGACCTCTCAGAAGCAATACATAGGTGAATTAACTAATTAACTAAAGCAAAATTTGTGTTTCCCCTCATTATTTTTAATTAGTATAATTTTTAATTACTCAATAATTTTCTATCTACAATTGGATAAGTTATAATTTTAATTGATAAGATCCTGAAGCTTAGGTAATCTTCTTCACCAACTTGCTCTGAACTTGAAAAGGATCATTGTCACTTGCAAGTTTAACTTACTGACTCGAAACTAATCCAATTATCTTAGTTATCGAAGTGTAACAGTTGAATTGAGACTAGATGTTGAGTCAAGGAGATATATACAATAGTGAACTGAAGACCGGATGACTAAAATATGTTGTTTTAGGTTTCAAACCCCACATTTACGCATTTGTGAAAACTTTCCAAAAACATAAAAAATGCATTAATTAATATAATATTAAAGCAAGCATTCTTGTTTTTTTTTTATTTTAATTTTTTTTATTTATTTTTTTTCGGGGAGCTTACAGCTATAGTTACAAGAGAATATATAGTTTTGTTACCGCTTCGCGCTCGCTCGGTCGATAAGAATCTCTTTTCTGAATCTAATCTGAATCTGAGGCTCCCGTAGAGATGTTTGCTTAGTCGTTCTTAACCGATCAGCTAAGTTAAGCAACGTCCGCTGCGGTCATGACTTGGATGGGTGACAGCTAGTGACATTACTAGTAAGCGCTTCCGTGCTTTGGAGGGCACGTTAAGTAGACGGTCCCGGTTGTTGTCTTAGGATGGCAGTCAGGATTGCTGGAAGGTCATTTTGCGAATGTCCGCATGGCTTGCTACCACCTTCAAGTGGAAAACCGGTCGCCTAATCACCTAACGGTGTATTCCGACTGCTGTCCTGAGAGCACGTAATTCTAGGTTAGCCTGAACAACATCTTCGACCATATCATCAGTTACCATCAGATAAGATAGTGGTCAAAGGCTAGCCAATCAGTTATGTATATAAATAATATAATGATTTCTGTACTCGGCATTGTTACCTGATTCAAACTTAACACGCAAATTTGGAACGCATGAAAGCGTTACTGCTTTCTGTTGTATATGAAAACGTTACTTGTTTAGTATAAATCGAAGAAAACGGTCCCACATAAATATAGAAAGGCATTTGTCTCAGATAAATTGAACTCCTTGCTCACAGGTTTATGTTAAATTATAGGTGAGGTAACAGAGGAAAGAGCGAGATAGCGGAAATTAGAACAACAAAATACAAAATACAAATACGAGCGATTAAGAAGTCTTATGAATTTTGTGGATGGAATATTATATTTCACTGGGGCATTTGGTTTTACAGGAGCGTATAATGTTACTGCAATAGAGATAAACAGACGCAATGAGATTTTTAACTATCTTTCGATATGGAGGTACTGTAAAGAAGTACTCAATATTTATGTATGCATTTGTACACGACGTAGTTCTTAGTCATCTCATATTATTGTACGTTAACTTTCATTAAGACGGAATAAATTCCGAAACAATAATCAAACAATAATCGCTTTATTTACAAAACTTGAGTTTTATTTGTTTGGAAAGTTAATATTTGGACCATGATTTACGTTAAAGCTTCAAAAGTTAACAAGGCAAATAAAATAAAGTAGATTGCCCGACAAAAAATCATAATGTACGCCTTTTAATAAATTTTAAGCGTCGACAGAGTGCCAAACCTTCTCAGAAGTAAATGGATTCTAATTATGTAACAACCTAGAAGTGGTAAACGGACAAATTACTTATTAAAGCTAACCTGAGGCTATCGCTCCAGCTTTGAGACAGTTAAATTCTTATCACCCTATTAAAAATAGATATTATTATTGAATTAAAATGATAAAAATAATGTTGCATGATTTCGCTGTAGTCTGTTTATACTTTGTAGTGTTTTTTTATCACTAAATACTGTTCGTGAATGAACAAAATAATTATGCAAATAAAAAAAGTTTTGTTGGTTGAAGTAAAAACTTTTAACTAGTACCCTAGCTAAGGTCTTTTAGTCTCGGATTACATTATTCCATTTTCTACTCTCAGTTCCAGTCAGCCATTTAAGTATACATAAATATATATACTAGCGGCCCGCCCGGCTTCGCACAGGTAATTACGACTATAAATTGAGATGTAAGCTATTTTATCTTTCAATTTGGATCAAATGGCACACGGTGTGCAAGTCAAATTTAAAATTGGTTCAGTAGTTTAGGATTCCGTCGCGGACAAACATTGTGGCACGTAATTTTTATATATAACGATATATAAAATATATTTTTTTACCTAAGCTACCAGTAACTTTTAATATTTTGCGCATCCGTTGTAGGTAGAATATTGTTTTTACATTATTTATAAGTACTCTTAAAATCTACGTGAAATCCTTATCCTCAATCAAATAATTACAAATAGACACAGGGTGGCTATGTGGTTTTCCCACGTCAGACTTCTGTAGATCTCAAATCCTAAAAAGGTTGTGCTCCGTACCTGCTCCAACTTGATGCTGTCTACTAATAACGTCAGTGGTCTCGTGGAATAGCCCGATAAGATGAATCGTGTCTTCTTCACGTTAAGAACCAGCCAGCAAGGTGTGACGCAGTGATGTTTAGATGCTTGGACTGGTTTGCCTCTCTCGCAAAGCTAGCGCCTGTCACCTACGTAATGTAAATAAATATTGTAATAATTTTTACTATATCGTATGTAACACTTTGTTAAAAAAAGTTTAAAAGAATAGCCCCAAGTTTCTTGCCCGTTCTTCTCGCAGTGGCTCTATATTTTTTTTGTTGAACGTGGCAGTACTATGTACAATAATGCTGTCTTAGGTTTTCGCGATTGTTACACATGGTAACACTTTGCAGTGATCGAGGTCACAGTCACCCCGTGACCACGATCACTGCAAAGTGTTTGAAACGTCGGGATAAAATAAAGAAAATTATACGCGATTTAAACCGTTTCAAGTTGTTCAATTACAATGTAAAATATATTAAAATATGTAATTGACCTAATTCATAAGTGTGTTGTAGACGCCTAAATAGAATAAATGATTTTGACTTTGACATATTGGAGGCCAACACAATTTGGGTCGCTGTGCCACGCATTTTGAGGATTCAATAAGTAAATATCTTCATAAGACTTACATTATTATGATTCCCATTAGGTTTTCTGACATTACTACTTCGAATATATTTTATGAAAATTTGAAACAAATAACACATATTCATATTCATTTATTCATATTATAATATACACGTCAAAAGTACATTTCATTATGTGTAAAAAAGAAACAGAATATTACACACTAACATAAAATCATTAAAATACTATAATCTACGTCTTAAACGTTATCAAATTAGTTAAATACACGAATAACACGTTGAAAGGTTTCATTAGAGACGATAACACTGTGACTTAAGAAATAGGACCAATTCTGCCAACATGCTAGGCACGCAGCAAACTGGAAGTGGGCAGGAGCATTTGGTTGCCTGCCTGCCATGGCTTGAAAGTTTTCTAAATGCTTTAGTTATAATAGCTGATCCCTGGTAATCGAGTGAATTCGCTCATGCGGATTTATATACCTATACGGTAACGAGTTTGTGAATTCGCATTGATCTTATTTGGTCTTATTTGATTTTATTTTATTTGATCTTATTTGGATAGTTCGTAGAGGCATACCGCCGGTATTAAAAAGAAATAGTAGTTATTCTCAAAGTTACTAGTCAAAATAAACCTGGTCAAATATAAACTTTTCTTAAACTAGTACATAATTTCTGGTAGTGAAGATTGCTTAACCGTTCTTAATCGATCAGCTAAGTTAAGCAACATCCGCCGCAGTTAGGATTTGGATGGGTAACCGCTAGTGACATTACTACTGAACGCCTCGGTGCTTCGGAGGGTACGTGAAGGCATCGGTCCCGATCGTTTTCTTACGATGGCTGTCATTCCAACATGGTGGTAGGGCATTTAGGGAATGCCCCCAGGCTAGCTATCACCCTCAAGTCTATAATCTGTCGCCAAGCACCTATCGGTGTGTTCCGGCTGCTGTCACTGAGAGCCAGTAGTTCTAGTCTAGCCTGAACAACATCTTCGACCACATCATCACTTACCATCAGGTTAGATAATGGTGAAAGGTTAGCCTACAAATTATAAAAAACGGAAGAATTTTTTGTACCTATTTTATTTACTCTCGCAGTTCTTCGAAGTGATTTATTTCAAATAAGAATTAAACTTTAAATGAATTGTACTTTAAAGTATGAATAGCATACCTTACTTCTAGCTTCCCAGTTCGTGCAATAACAATGTGAAGGATCATTCAAACTGCAGCCAGCGGAATGAAGGACCCTTAAAGATTGTTAGAGCGGAAACATGAAGGGCGCAATTCTACTGCTTGAGAAAAACCATACCACGAACAACGGAATGAAATACGGTTAAATAGGATTGTATCCTTTCTTTCGATAAAATAAATTTTAATATTTATTATCTATCGAAAGACTTACAGAAATGATTCATAGTTCAGGCCACTGTATTGTACTTTCCCGTAATTATACCTGTTAGTGCAGAGTATAATTGTTTTGTATGGAATTGAGAAATACGTCGTTTTTATTTCAAATGTAACAGTACTATCAGTTTTGTTCTGTGTCACAAAGTTACTTAAGACATTTTTCTTTGGAAGTACCATCATTTGTTCTGTAAAGTACAATGTATAATATATATAATTCATACAACGCTGATATTACGCAATAAAAACGAAATATATCAGGAACCTGATTTTATATGAAGAGATAAATGTGATCGGGACAGTTAGAAACAAACTCGGCTACAGGGATGGTTAAGGGTGTGAAGTCAATTACAATTAAGGTTTGTTGTAGCTGTAATTTGTTACTGATATATTATAAGAATATTTTTGATATATAGGAATATTTTCAGTACTTTTTATTGTGTTACTAATTAATGAAATAATTATTCCACTTAGCATGCATCCGACTTAATTATTTTGATTCTAACGAAAAGAGAATCTTACCTGTCGCGAACTTTACCTGAAGCGAACAAGCCATGCTGCCTGGTGATCAGAGTTGAAGTTCCTGATTCCCTATTCAGGAAACAAACAACATCAACCAGAAGTGAAACCGACAGTCCTCCGCACAACGTAATAAGTTCACGTCGTGTTGTCTTTGCTCACAACTGCAAGTACCCTCTATAGAATATAACCTATCCACAGAATTTGCTGTCCACTTTTACACTCTTCTCGTACTTCAAATTCAACTACGTTATTTTTTAAGATAAATGAAGGAAATTCTCAATTTGACTGTATATTTTTTTTTTGTTGTTGGTTACCTATGCGATTTCTACGGCAGTTATTATGAATTAGTTTGTTTGGTAGCCATACTTTATGAATTCAATTATGAATTTTATAAATGTCGCTTTAGTGGTTTGGGTTTTAAATGAATATAACTGAAAAAAATGCTTTATCATCTTAATATAACCAAATTGCGTTTCTTCAGTTTTGGAGTTTTTGAAACTTATATTTTTCAGTTTTGGAACGACGAATATAGAAGAATTCCAAGTTTCATTCGAAGTAGTCAAAAAAACTTTATAATAAATAAGATTATAAAATATATAAATTAGAACTATCAAATAGTATGTTCCTTCAGTAGTCACGCTTTTTATTTTCTTGTAAGGTCATATATTTTTCTGTCTTTTTTATGAGTGAAATATTCTTCACTCTATAAAGCCGTCGTTCTGGGAAGAACTGAAATCTCTCTATTCACTCAGCTACCCAATATTTTTATTTACGCTCGAGGTTGTAAGACATTGTTTTATACTCTAGGGACGTTATCTAATATTGAATGCGTTTAATGCATTATGTAGGTATTATTTGTGTATATAATACAAGCTTTCCGGCCGCGGCTCCACCCGCGCGTATGTCGGTTATCGCACAAAACCGTTAACTTTTTTGTGCAGTTGGATAACAATAATTCTATGTCCTTCTCTTACATTATTTCCATACGAAATTTCATCCAAATAGGTCCAGTAGTTTTTGAGTATATTCGTTGCATACAAAAAATACAAAACATTCCTCTTTATAATATTAGTGTAGATGTATAAACAGGCCATTATGAACTCCGAGTTTTGCTTGTGAAGCTCGGATCCACAGTAAAAGTCTTGCGTTTTATACGAGTTATTATGCAATTAATATAATTTTGGATCATCTGAATGTGATTTGTAAGTCGTATTTAGTTGGAATATCTGTTTTTGTAATAAAGTGAATATCCAGTGTGCTCTCATGAAAGGGTGTTTTTAGGTACAATTCCTAAAATTTGTTGATTGTGGCTCGACTATCAGATCGGAAATAAACAAAAAATTAAAAGACAAAAGTACATGAATGAATATCGTTAAAATAAAAATTAAGCACTGGTTTTATGATACCACATCGCAAATTTAAGGGATGATATGGGGGTTTTCAATTGCAGCAAACAGGGCTGAAAAAACATAAATTGTTAATAACACGATATGTTTTTGGTGATAATAGACATTTTTACCCCAAAAGGACAAAAAGTTGTATCCCTAAATTGCCCTCAAAACTGGGGGTTCAAAAACCTAAAAATGCACTACGGTAGGGGCAGCAGCAAACTCTTCCTTAATGGGGCAGCATGTTTTCAGCAATAGACAATTCAGCTGATAGAGTAATAAAATAGGATAGAAGAATACATGTGACGATGAATAAAACATAACATCATTCCTATTTTTAGATTCATTTTACGACACAAACCGCCACATAAATGTTGCACGGAACACAAAGTTTTTGAAATTGTACATGTCACCAAACAATTTGCAGTTACACAACAATCGAATAAACAAGCGTATTTTACACAAACCTGTTATATAAAACTATGACAATTACGGGAAATTCTAGCTGCTCGCACGTTTAATAATAAACCGGAATAAGTCAAAAATTAAGGATTCCCACTTTTGTTAATAAAACGAACTAACTCCGATTGAAGAATCTATCGGTAAAATCCCGCCATGCTAAACAAACCATAATGGCCGATTTTTAGATCACCCCTCTCTTTATTACAAAAGCACGCGAAAAGTCATTCCATACCATAAAGAATCATTCAGTGATGCGGCAATCGTATTGTGTGAAATGTAGCGTTGTTTTGTGACTATAGTGGAGTAAGGTAAAATAATTCGGTTTATTTTCAAACACAGGTGAAACTATTTTACTTCATTTTTTTTATAGACTGTCATGTTTTCGTTTTACTTCACTTCAGTTGAAAACGGTGTTACAATACAGCATGTACTATTTGGACTTGTTGCAGTTTATTATTAAATTATAATTGTATAGTTAAGAAAAATTGCGTATTAGTGCGTTTTAGCATTAGATTATTACTTTTATTCGAGAATTAATTAATTTTACATCACTTTATTGCCAAAGCTATCGCTACATTTATATAATACTTGTATTTATTTCGGTTTACATTTAAAATGATTCTAAAGTCTAAAAGTACTCTAGCCATTGCTGCAGTTTATTACAAAATGTCCTTTAATTTTATTTTAAATACTGATTAATAAAAGTATTAAATCACTAGTTCCATAGTTTAAATACTGTAGAGGACGCCTGAAAATAGGAACCAGCATCGCCTAAAACTTTTTGTTATAAGTGTTAATGCTTGATGTACTGAAGGATATAATGTTGAATGGACTGTTACGAATAATTCTAAGCCAGCCGAAATATAAATAACGTCGTGATTACGTACTTACGTGTGCATTACCCCTGACTGTAAATTTACAAATTAGTAACCGTACTATCACGTTTGCGTTAAGATTTTTATTACCTTTATGTTTTTAGCATCATGATCTTTGAGTAAAATTTTAACGCAAACGAAATAGTTAAGTTTACTTTCTTTCAATCTTACACTCCTCGGGGTACAGTATCCATAATACATTTTCACGTTATATTCTCTGAATTATTTTAGTAAATAATACGGGATAGCTCACGTGAAACAGTCAGATAGCTCCGACTATAGTTTTAACCACAATAGGTGGTATTTTCCAACGGAAGCTCCGGAAGCCGGCGTTGACGTCTCGCTTAGCAGATTAGGTTAGGTTAGGTTAGCCATGCGCCCCCCGACGGTTTTCCGCCCTGTCGTGGCGGTGGGGCTTAGTAGCCGCATAAAAAAAGTTTACTAAGCGAAACGTCAACGCGGGTTCCCCTTGAAAAAGACCACCGCATGTGGTTGAAACTATAGTTGGAGCAGTTTGACTGAATCACGTGAGTTATCCCGTATTATTTTCTAAAATAAGTGTTAACCACGTTAGTTTGTCTGAATTCATTGAAAGTTTTACCTTTTTATTTAATGTTGCGTATAAAGTATTTAAGAGTTTGTTTAATGAAACAAACGATCAAGTCCAACACAGCATACAAAAACACAAGATCTCCAGCTCACGATGGAAGAAATCAAGGCCGCCACGTCAAAATCACCACCATTCAGAAAGTTCAGGTTGCCAGCTACATCATACCACCACGAAAATTAGTAAGCGGTACTTCAAAGTGGAAACAAAAGTTAGCCAAACGTTTACGTAACAATATATCAAAATACAAACGCAGATTAGGTATGTCCGAAAACCCAACCTATTATTTAGCCTATTATTTTATTATTGGTAATTAACAAATTAGATTCTTTAAACTTTTTTTCAAAGCTACCTTGAGCAATTTGATTCGAAAGAGATGTGTGGTGAACACAGCAAAAAACAACAATAACTTTATAGAACGTGGAAAAAATGGTAATTATAAAAAAAATATCCCAAATTGATAAAAAGTTTATTAAAGAGCAAATAAATATATCTTTCTTCCGATCTAAAAAAATGTATGTATCATCTTTGTTTGTCCTATAAAAATTCAACTTAGGAGCAAGCACATGGGCTTAGCAAAAATATGACCAACATCGTGAGTACAAGATACTGAGTAGAGATGAATAAAAGCTTGATCGAAAAAAAAATCTGATACAAAAATACCGCCTGGTTCATGTTATACCTGTATATCTAGGAAACACAAACTACCATCACGATTTTCTTTAACCGTTACCTATATTTTTGAGTGTGATGAAATTAAATGGGTGTTAAATAACGGCAACTCTTCTTTGGCCATCGAAGACATCATCCACATAATGCCACCAGTAACATGGTTTTTCACTAGCGCTCCTCATGATCTCCCTCTGAAATGTTCCATATAAATATTGGCCACAACTGGCGCTTTAGGAGAGCCTAGGTGGCTCCTTCCATTTGCATGTTATAATTAATTCGCTAAAGAACCGTTTGACACAAAACATTCACTCAGCTCTGAGTAGTCATTGGGCATATCAGCTCCATGGAGTAGGTCAGCAATGATTTTTATAGCTTCTTTCAAGAACACATTTGTGATAAGTGATGTCACATCGAAACTTATAATTATTTCCATCGGCAGTATACGCACATCTGCTAGCAAGTTAACAAAATGTCTGGAATCCTTTACGTAGGATTGGGTTTTGCTTGTAACTGTTGCAGGACATTTGCTAAGTAAAGAGACTGTTTGTATGTAGGTGCATCTATCTGACTGACAATAGGCCTCAGAGGCTAGTTGGTAGTAACTGAGTCGTTTCAAACAGATAAAAAAGGCGCTTTTGAATTTCTAAATATCATTTTTTGGAAGGAATCGGATGAGAAGCTTGATTGAAATAGGCACGTGCATTTGGAAATACTTGGAGCAATTGGTAAGGACGCACAAGAACCATTGAACATTATTTTTGATTCTGATAATGTGCAGGTCAGAATAAATATAATTTTATAATGACAATTTATATGTTTGCTGTGTATCTTTTTAAAATCCATAGGATTTAAATATTTGTACAGACGAAAGCAACCAAAATGTGAACTGCAATGATATAAAAGTATTATTTTACTTAAAGATATCATACAACGACGACAACTTAATAGGCGAAATAAACCAAAGCAGATGAAATCAGTCATAGAAATAACCATGAAGGCAGCATATACGCAAAAACACGAGATAAGTGCTTATAAAAATAAAGACTCAGACTTAATTGCAAAGGGGCTGATTTCATCTTATGTTATGCATGTTTTTACAACTCAATTCTTAAACTTTTTTGATAAGTTTTGATTAATATTTTGAGACGTCACAACTCACGAGACTGATTAAGACGAATAGGTAAAATCTACGACAAATAATTCAAAGTAGACATTTATTGCTATATATATATATTATAGTTTCTAATACGACCGACTGATTATTATAATAATATGATTAGATTAAGAAAGCAGTTACAATGACTTTTAAAATGTATATTACATTATCAAATTATAGGTATATTGCAAAATATTTCTGTATTTTTGTTTCCATTTTAATTTTAAAGTGTAATAAAAATTATACATCTGATACGATTATATTATTTATTAATACTGTACAGAATTATGACATATTAGTTTTCACATTTTTTGAAACTCGATAATTGATTTTTATACTAAACTGACATAAGTCGAAACAGTAGAAAATAAACTTCATTTATTCATTTGATATAAATAAAATAATTATATTGTTATGTCAGCTATATTCGCTATACATCTGGCTTTAATTTAAGACCAAGAAAGTAGAAATAACACTAAAAACACATGAAAACCATCAAAATGTTTTCAACAAGGTAGATACTCAAAACTTTGAACGCGATTTCCCAAAAAAGTGAATTTTTGACTTATTCCGGTTTATTATTAAGCGTGCGATTACAGTTGTAAAGCTGAGTAATGTCACTTTAGCGCTCGGACTCCAATGTGCCCTCACATGGGGCCAAGGAAAATTCTATTTTAAGCGTCACGTATCTGTAACTTCAGACATAAAAATATCTTGTTTAATTTGCCAAGTCAACACGATAGTAGTAAAGTTTGCCTAAAGTAGGCACTGATGATACGTCTGATATGAATGCTTCTAATTTCATTTAGAAGCATTCCAAATAGATTTGTTAATGGCTAAAGTACTCCATTTTTTATCTGTCTTTGACTGCTATCTCACTTGAAGGTAAGATGATATGGCGGAAGATATTGTCCAAATGGAGAATAGAAAATATTCTCTCCACGGGTTGACTTCTGCTAGTCTAGCTAGTTTTTTTTTTTATATAAGTTGTAAATATTATTGTGTTTTAATGACTGCTACGATCCAGGAGCATCACGTGGTCCTCGTACTTATTTCGTCAAAAACACACTTTTTTTCAAAACAAATATAAATCATCTCAACATGTTTGTTAGGACTAGCAGAAGTCAACCCTAAGAGGTTGTTAGCAATTTACTCATAACTATGTTTACGCGTGGTGCGCGTTATTGACATTGACAGTCTGCCACGAATGGCGTCCATTTAGATCATAGTAACTAGATTTCTAGATAGTTATTTTTTTAGAAGTAACTTAGTTACTTTAAGTAGATCTACGGTTATAAGTGCACTGATTTTCTTATAAAGAAAATAACAAAAAATACATATTTTTTTCTGGCGAAAATACCTTAACAAGTCGTGTATACTTCCTTTAAACTACATACCAGTAGGCAACGTCTTTACGTTTCTTTGTATATTTGTTAATATACGATATTAATTTTACCTAAATGGTTTCCTCTATATGTTGTCTCTGAACAGTTTGCTGAATAAAAAAATTCCAGACTGTTAATCATTTCTTATCATGTGAGATTGTTTAACATAATCTCGTCGGTTTGAAACAAAAAGTTTTTTTTAAATCTTTTTTGTCAGATGCGATGTTCTTGGTCCAATTGCCTATTTTAAAGTGTTTTGATGCAGGTCTACTTACGAAATATTGTTGTGGTCGATTTTTCATTCTTTGTCACAGTAGGTCCGTTAATCATGTAACTTTTTTTTTCTGTTATTGTGACGGACCAACTTGAGGCCTGGCTGATGTTAACGGGACTAACCTCTGTCTGTAACAGATGCATTTCGTCAAAAGTCACGAATTTCACTGTGCCTGACACCAGGAGACCTAAATTTTAAGTAACTGTACCTGTAATTACACTGGCTCTCAAGGAATGCTGCCTGAACACACCGTTAGATGCTTGGTGACATATGTTCTACTTGAGGGTGTTCGCAAAATGCCCTTCCACCATGCGGTGAAGCTCAAGCCCGCGGCGAGATTCGAACCATAGATTATGGATCAGTGGTTCAAAATTGCCTAAACGGCTTTTTTGTGATGTCTGTTGCAAATTTAATAAAATAGCAATGCTCATATTTCTATCGTTAAGCTTATATAAAGAATTTATTTAGCCAACCTGTAATTTTGAATATCATTTAAACATCCAAATGACGTCAAAGGTGACCTTAATACCAATATCAAAAAGGCAACGTGCGTTAGCTACCGTAATTGGATGCTTAAAACGAGTTCTTTTGTGATGTAGAAAATTGTAATTAAAACCCTTTGATCCTACAATATACAAAATCTCGGCCAGAACGTTACTACAATACAGTGACAAATGTTCACATAAATGGACCAGCCAACATACATATATATGTACCATCCGCCATTTTTTTTATTCAATATTTCGAAAGAAGTATAAATAAATATAGATAACGCTTATACAAACCAAAAATTGTAAGTAACGTGGTACGCTAAAGTGACAAATTTCCAAAATATTTGGAGGTAAAATTCTTGTCATAGGAACAATAACAATTATTAAAAATGCAGTAAGTGCTCAATATTGACTGTGGTTGTCTAAAATTCTAATTAATTTTTTTTTCTTCTTATTGAGCTTTGGACGATGACATCATCCCGTCAGGAGACAAAAACGTAATTGTTCTACCTTCTCGTGTACCCCTTTGAAAAATAATTAAACGGAAATAAATACATTAGTAACAACTTCCGTCTTAATTTTAGCTCCCGTACACGAGTTGTATGGTCGAAGAGAGTAAATCTAGAATACGGAAGGGCGCTCATGGAAAGCTGTCGATACACACGGCTAGCCGCTGGGGACAGATTTGGGGGGTGTGGGGTGGTTGCGGGAGGCAGGCATTCACAAAATACTCTACCAACATGCAAATTGCAGAATTTTTTAAGCCTCCAGAAGGATATAACGACTTATACTTTAGGAAAACAGCTGGAGTTAGAGCGGGCAGGTTAAAACGTACTCTCCGAAGCACTCAGAAGTAAATACAACTAGTCACTCAACCAAGTTGTAACCAGAGTAAACATTTCTTAAACTTGTTGAAAAGTTAGTATCGATCGGTTAATGACTTGTAAAGCTTTCCAAATGATTCGTACTATGGGGTACTGAATCTGTGTCTCTGTCTAGGGCAATATAAAAACTCGAACCAGCTTTAATTTTGTGGTATAGAAGCGAACGCTTTACGGAGCTTATAGTTACGCTGCTGGCTTTGTGCCAGGTGCCTTGCCATTTTTCGTTACGTTTTGCACTTGAAAATAGCAGCTTTTTGAAACTGAAAAGCGTGGAGCAACAGAACGCCTATTACAATTGAATAATTGTTACATTCGTAGAAACTAAAAATATTTGAAAAATATAAACTGTATATTATGACAAGTCCATCTCATTGTCCTGCTAAACCAACAAGATATCATAAACGCCACGACAGTTTTCACACTCATGGACTCGAAGAAAATACCTTCTGATGATGCTTCGTGTAGAAGCGCACCACCCTTCAAAATTTTTCGTAGCGTTCGTGGCATTTGCGACGTAACCTTTGTTTCGCAGGAAATTTGATGGAATAATTAGCAGATATGTGTTTTATGTACCTACATATTTTTTTTACAAAGATTTTTTTATATTTCTTGTCACATTTTAAAAATATTTTGTATACAGGGTTATTGGTAAAATGCTAACAATCTCTGAGGGTTGACTTCTGTTAGTCCTAACAAACATTTAGAATAAATTTTAAAGTTAATTTTAAATTATCAACATCGTATATCTTAATTTACAAAATACCACCAAACAACATTTTTTTTATATTTTTGGATTCCGTTATGTGATGAGACACCTGTCTCTCCTGAGGTCTTAATGTATAATTCCATTCATTCGTAAAGCCACTACTAGCAGTCACCTATATAATTTATGATCGCAGCAGGTAATACTTAATTTAAATGATCTTTTAAGAACGACTCATCAAGTTGCGCTACGAGAGCTTCAAATAAATATTGATTTACGTTTCGTCAAAGAAGATTTAGGTCCATATAATAATGGTCGGGTATATTGCTACGCATAACATAACTTAATAATGTTATGGTCCTGAAATTGAATTAATACCTGTGCGACTGCCCCGTGGGGTGCCGGGTTGGAATTGCACATTTGCATTGGTGTTGTATGAGGCGACTAAGGGAAAAATACTGATAGGTCGGCAGCAGCGCCTTCTAAAAAACTGCCAACTTACACTGCGATCCCCATGACGCCTGCTAAGCGTGGGGATTATGGCAAATACCCCCTTAATAGGGGAGGCTGTGTTTAGCAGTGGCCGATCCGGCTGTACAGTTGCGACTAGAAGACCGAATCCAGTATATCAAGATAGCAAACCTACACATTACCCCACTTGATAAACGGCGCAGCCTACCAAGAGGTACATAAAATCATTCAAATAATCACTTGTGAAAATATATAATATTGATGAAAATAAAATACTATGAACTATATACAACACTACAGCTACTAAAATAAAAGCATTTAGACACCTATAAGTCATAGCAGACTCATAGGCAGTCCAAATGCTCCAGCCCACTCCCAGTTGGCAGCGTGCCCAGCATGCTGGCAGCATTGCCCCGTTGAATTGCAATGCTTATTCGTTGAGCCAAATATGTGCCAGCATTTTGATCACGCGTCGCATCGACCAAGCGCTCAGATAGGTTTTGGAAAATACGATGAGCTCCCGGTCCCAATAAAAATAAAAATATAATATGTCCAAATGAAAATATACAATATATATATAATCTCACGGTAATTGAATACAAAAAACATTTCCCCTTGGAACTTTTACCCGACTTTTTCAACTCTCGCTGCTGCATAATGCAAGCAAATTCAATTTTCACGAGATTGTGTGGAGCTCCTGTACAAAAGCGAGACAATAGGCGTAAAAAGTATAAAAAGTTGGCGAGTTAACTGGTTCGAAGGGATCGGCGGAAACCAGTGCAAACCAGCTGGCACCGGTTTCGGTCCTAAATTTTCCGTCTTGACGTGTAGGTGCCGGCAAGTGCCACAGAATGCTAAACGTTGCTCTTATACTATAAATTTGGGATTTTTGTAATAGGTTCGACAGCTTTAGAACAAAAAATAACATCTACATTTCACACCTTTCGAGTATTAGTGGTATGAATTATGGTATGAAAAAAAATGAAGTATGAATACTATTGTCATGCTGAATCAGTGATAGCGCAGTTGTACAAAACGCTGTATGTTAATCTAATTGTAGCATGTTCCAATCTCATCCCCGGCCTAAACTGCCGACCTTTGCTAGAAAGTTCGACGCGAGGAACCTCACGGTATATTCCGAATGCTGTCCTTGACGATCATACGAAAATAAAACTTAACGTGAATAAATAAAGTTCAAATCAAACTCAATGCGCGTACCACATGGCGGCTACGACCTTTACTTGTCCGAAATGCGCCAAATTTAAATATAATCAACACAAATTCTTGGACAGATTTATGACAGTAATTCAAATCACATTTGAGCAAATGTTAGATGTTTAAATTGGCTTTTGTTGTGGGTAGTTCTAAAACTATTTTATTAAAACAGAATTCATTGTTTTTCTCTGTAATCAAAATAAGAGGTTATGACAAAATCAAGTTTGTTGCCCAAATCCGAGCATAACACATATTTTTCCAAATTCAAATAATGATTTTCTGAATAAGTTTCATGGTCAAAATTACCTATATCTGGCAATCGCCAACTCATCAAGTTTTCTTTCATTTTATCTTTGAATATAGAACACATATGAGATTCATGTCGCCTACAAACAGGTGCGATAGCGGCCAATGGCCCATCCTTCAGTAGAAAAGCATTTGAAATTTGCGGATCAACGCTCAAATACAATAAAAAACCTTCACATAGCCAGTTTGAACAACATTAAAACAAAGTATTTTAAGTAGGTAATTACTAAAAAAGCAAAACTCATGCTAAATATCTCATATTTTTAAATGCTTAGCTATTCAGCCTACTACAATAATTGTATCTCCAAGCACTAGCATCATAGAACAAAGAGATTTCAGATTGAAAAGACGTTGTGGCATTCTGTATGAATCAACATCAAGCAGGTGAAAACAACCTCGGATGTCCAAGAAAAAAAATGGAACCAAAGGAAACTTCATACAATACCTTTGAGTGTTTTTGTCTCTTGTTTCGTTAGAGAAATTGTATTCCTTATGTATTATTCATTCTTGTGTCTCGTCATTTCAATTTGTAAGAGATAACAAGTTGTACCAACCGTAATAGAACAAGGGTAGAAATATGATAATTAAGAGAAGCGACCTTTATTTTATCGATCACATTGATACTGAAATTTACATTAAATCGAATCAAATTACTTAATGGTTTATTTGCAAGTATACATAAATAAAAGGTCTTAAATGTTGTTGTAAGTTTTGTGTATTCTGCCTGAATATAATTATTGTAACA
Organism: Plagodis dolabraria; assembly: GCA_963854805.1. Lineage (NCBI taxonomy): Eukaryota > Metazoa > Arthropoda > Insecta > Lepidoptera > Geometridae > Plagodis > Plagodis dolabraria. The sequence continues at coordinate 36,392,057 of OY978440.1, read as the reverse complement.
AATTATGCTTTTAATTAATTTTCTTAAACTATAGAAATATTAAGGTAAAAACCAGTCACATAATCGAATTTTAAATTAATTACCATTTAATTTTTTATATCACTAGGAATCCTGTTCTGTAAATAGAATTATTGTAAACAATTTTGTGGTAGATAATTTTATGAAAAGGAGGTTGATGTTACTGAATTTTACTCTCTTTTGCCGTGGAAATACCTCGTTTTGAATTTTTTATTTATTTAATTTATTCCTTTTGCCCCCCGCAAAATCGAGAGATCCCATTTTCCTTTTACTTTTTTACGTCAAATATATTTCTAACTCTATCATCTTCACTCCTGTGTTCATCTTTTAAATATCTTCTACATTCTATTATACTGTACACAAATTATCAAATTCTAACTTTCTATACAACAGATATATACTTACTATATCATATGTGTTTTACTACTGACTATTGAATTATACGCATTTTTATATATCAATGGGCACTTATATATGTCACATATATGCAGCAGTGTATCCTATTTTTATTCACTACTTTTATTTAAATTCTATATCTGTTTCGTTTACTGTGTCGAACCTACGTTTACCGTATATTGTATACGGCTAAAAATCCGGAAAAAAGGCTTTGGTAACAGATGCTGTTGTTCCGTTTTTATAGCGTTGGTTCCATGCATCCAGTGACTCCATTCGGATTTGCCTCTTGGCGAACGAGACCGGACAATAATCGTAATTCGCTTTTCTTTTCTGGTGAAGCGCTGCACTCTGCGCCAGTTCGTCTACTCTCTCATTTCCCTCCAACCCCACATGTACCTTTATACAAAATAACTTAAGAGCCTTTCCCTGTTCTTGTAAATTTTGAATATTGGTTCTTATTTCTACTGCAAGGGGAAGGAGAGAAGAGTTGTTTGTCACTGTTTCGAGGGCAGACCGTGAGACCTCGTTTCGCATTTGGAAATATTCTGTTAACTGAGCTCTCTGTCGAGGGAATCATGGCTTAAATCCTTTCATTCCTATTGTTTATCCATCTTATTGGGATAGAATATAGCCCCACCACGATAGCTCAATTGTCAAGTCCCAGCTTTAAGGAAGAACGGCCGCGGGTTCGAATCCCGCACGTCGTTAAAATTTTCGTCGTAATTTTGTAAACTTATTTCCAGGCGTTAATGCAAAAATGGCAACGTAAGAAACGTTTTTATTTACGTATTTACGTTTATAGCCAATAAATAATAAAACTTACACTAATAACATTTTCAACCCCAGTGACTGTTCTTTCCCTTTGCAATATTCCTTGTAAGGGGAGATTTATCGCGCGAATTCGTAAGAATGGGCCTTTCTGCTTACAATGGGTGTCTATTTGTTGAGTGGCTTCGCGAAGCGGTCAGGCTCTTATCGCTCCCTGATGCCGTGAATAGAAGTGGACGTTAGGTGACGTAAGAGACGTCGTGAATAGTTTTTGTGATTTTTCGAATGGGATATTAATCTTCATCATATTGTGTGTGGACTTCTTTCTATTACTTTATTTTTGAAGGATTTACTTTTGTATTTTGCAAAATAATATGTAACTAACAATAGGTTGTTTAATATACTCACTAAAATTTAATTATTATACATAATATCATTTTAAAATACTTATAGCGGAGTTTGCCTAGTCATTCTTAATCGATTAGCTAAGTAATGCTTGCTTGAAATTGCATTAGTGGCCGTTGGTGGTATTGCCTCCTGAGTGTTCTTTCTGTGGGATTGCGACGGAACAACCACGATGCCTCGATGGTTTAAACGGTTATGTCTGGCAGATTTTATCGCTGAACATCTGAAATTTAAATGCATCTGCATTTCGACACAAATGTCTACACTGCATAGAGAACACACATGAAGTTGTTTTTTCTCAAATGCCTGTAATTTTACCGCCATCTTTCATATCGTACCTTTCAAACTGGAACACATTGATGCACTTACTGCTTGGCGGGATAAATAGGTATAGTGGCACGTTATGCAATCGGTGCCAGTTGTTGTCTTAGAATTGGAGTCGTCTGGCTAGCTATTACCCTCAAGTAGAAAATATGTCACCAAACATCTAACGGAGTGTTTCAACAGCTGTCCTTGACAGCCACTTGTCATTCTTATGTTAAAACCTGTTGACCACCTTCTACCGCACTTTCATTATGTTACCATCGCTTCCTAGCTTAATAGTATCAATATATGATAACAGGCTCGACCCCTATTACCTTAGCATAATTACACGATATGCATAAATATATTTTAATATATAATCAAATTACTCACTACCACTACTTACCAGATAATTTAAATCATGTGTCAGGTCTCTTCAGCAAGAGTTTGTCTTGGTGTGTACCGTCGCAGTGTCAGATATTCTGCCTGGAAGAAGTGGTGGCCAAACATTACTGTGGTTAGGCGTGAAGAGCACAGCAACATGTTAAATTACTGTTAAACGAACGCAGTGGACAATTTGACCACTGACCGTCAACAAATTACCAGGTGGTTCATTTTTTCGCTACGTAAGTGACAAATAAAGAGAGAAAAGGGTCTTTTATTATTAAAAGGGATACAAAATATTAGGACATAAACGTGGATATGCCTTAATATTATTATGCTTTAAATCTAATTTTCCAGTAGTTCAATTTGCAGCAAGTTAACATAATCTCATTGGTTCGCCGAATTCAATACATTTGCACGTTCATTGGGTATAATTAACGTCAATCAATCATGCATCGGTAAAACTGCCAATTAGTTGGTGGTATGGTTTTAGCAACATTTTAGACACCTATTATAATTGCAACGAAGTAAGTATATGTTTTTTATGCCTGATAGGTTAGCCTTTGACCACTGTCTCACCTGATGGTAAGTGATAGTGTGCTCAAAGATGTTGTTCAGGCAAACCTAGAATTACTGGCTCTCAAGGACAGCTGCCGGACACACCGTTAGGTGCTTGGCGACAGATTTTCTACTTGAGGGTGGTAGCCAGCCAAACGGGCATTCGCAAAATGCCCTACCACCATGCTATAACAACTGCCACCCGAAGACAATAACCGGGACCGACGGCTTAACGTGCCCTCCGGAGCACGGAAGCGCTCAGTACTAATATCACTAGCGGTCACCCATCCAAGTCATGACCGTGGCGGACGTTGCTTAACTTTGCTGATCAATTCAGAATGGATAAGCAAACTTCGTTACATGCGCTTCAAAAACGTACACCATTTTGCCAACGGGAAAATATTGTAACTAAATTACGTACATAAGTGCTCGCCATTCATCTCATAAAATCTTGATACTTGTACGAGGTTTTTGCAATACCCATATGCCATTGGTTTTTATATTACATACAGACAGGGTCACTGCAACTGTAATAGAAAGGCATGGCGCTTACCATCAGGCGGGCGATTTGTCCATATCATCATTACCATTAACATAAATAAAAATATTTAGATGCGAATTGAAGAGACGTATTTTTCTTTTGTATGTTCGTGGTTTGTTGTCTACGTCACAATAAAAGTTCACTTTTATACTCTACTTTGTTCCATTACATACTACATAAGTATACAGTAACAGCCGTATCGTCCACTGCTGAACACAGCCTCCCCTATAAAAAGGGATAATGCCATAACCTCCACGCTTGGCAGGCGTATTGGGGGTCGCAGTGGAAGGTGGCAGTTCTTTAGAAGGCGCTGCTGCCCACCTTCCAGTATTTTTCCCTTAGTTGCCTCTTACGACACCCACGGGATGATATGCGGAGGTGCAATTCTAACCCGGCATCCCATATTATATATTATTATATATTTAAAAATATTTATTCATATCATGTAACTATGCTAAGGTAATAGGGGTCGAGCCTGTTGTCATATATTGATACTTTTAAGCTAGGAGCGATTGTAACATCATGAAGCTAATTGTCAATAAAAAAAAACAGCAAGGTCGCTATACGAAGGTAAAAATGGAAGTCACTTTTCAGTCGTGGTTGTGTTTATTATGTATACTTTAAGTATGTTGATTCTTGTATTGTTTCACATGCACGTTGGAATATAATCTTCGTAATATATCGTATAAGGATTATCTTGATGGTCTACGTAAAGTGTCACTTAAAAATCATGTAGTCCTGGATATCGTATCCATGACGAAGGGTCCAAAAATTGAGGACAAATAATATATTTCTAAAGTACGAGTATTTTTTATTGTTGCACGAATTGCGATGCTATGAATATGGCAATCTGTTAGGTATTAAAATGTACTTGGCAAAAGTTTGGTGGAACTTACCGGTAAATCCACCATTATTAAAGGAATACATATTTCGAAAAAGAACACAAAAGCAAACTTCTCGATTTCCCCGCTCTGAAACTTCGTATTTGTATTATAAAATGTAAATAACGGATATTTAATTTCAGGTCCATTGCTTTTTAAATAAATGGATTTAAAAAAAAATTTTACAGCAACTTTATAAATATTCTATGTTTTTAAAACCATTTACCGTTTGTAAGGAGTAGTTTCTCTTCGGAGATAAAGCTGTCTTCGTCTTGGGGAATCTAAAACCTTCGCTTCCTCGTTACGTTCGGGTTTAACTCTAGGATTTTCCTTACCCTACGGAATTCAATACGTCGTACACGATGTGGACATTGCTTTATCCCTTAGTGGATAATATAATACTATTTAAACATTTGTGTCATATAAATGCAAATGTAGCAACTTTTACTATTTACTATTAACTAAAACTATTACTTACCGGAATTTTGGTATAACTGGATAGTTATACCAAAATTCCGGTCAGTAATATTTTTGGTTCTTAACCAGGGCATTTAATAGAAAATGGTGTTATAAACACTTTAATTTAGAGAATTTCGTGGTACATATAGGAAAGTTTAGGATATCTTAGTAATATTACCATTTCTCTTCTCTTCTGAAAATTGTACAATTAATTTGGATGTTTCTGATTCTGCGCCCAATTCGCGGATAGTGCTACCTTTGTGGCTAAATCCCCGGGATGTTGCTATATTTGTAACCATACATTTTACACCATAATTAGTCTAAACAAACTTAATACTATTGTAGTATTTGCAGTGATTATACCGATATAGTATCGACACAGATGAGTTAACTTGTGCCACAAACATATTACATTTTATATTACAATAAGATATATTGGACATTCTACCGAAATATGAAATCATAAATTCAGAACATTATTCAGAGTTAAAAACACATTCATCGGTAGAATGTCTTTTTATACCCGTAGAATGTAAGGAGAAGAATTGGGAACTAGTTTTATCTAAGTCCGGTAAGGACTTAAACTTACTTAATTTAGTTTTATTTAAGTCCGGTAAGGACTTAAATAAAACTAGTTCCCAATTCGCAGTATTTTGTTTGGTTATCAAAAAAAAATATATTAAAAAAATATAATTGGTTATTAAAAACATCATTAAAAACAGTTCCCAATGGCGAACATATCATTAAACATACACGCAGAAAACTATAACTTACCGCTGCTTTTAAGCCACATTTCTTTTTCATTTATCGGGATCAGGTTCCTTTTTTCTAATTGATTTTTTGTCACAAGGTGTTGGAGAACACTCAATTGTGTGTGTTTTTACCTTTTGTTGGAAAAACTATGTCTTTTTAGTTATAAAATAACGTAAACAAAAACATCATACAATGATTACAAAACTGCAATCGCCATAGTAAAATGAGTGTCATGGCAGCCAAATACAGGCATCTGATTGGCTGAACCGGTTGTTGCTGTCTTTGGAATTACTATAGGTAAATGTTGCTGTTTTTGCTGCGAACCTATAATTTCAACAGTTATTTTCTAGCGGATCTTTATATTTTTTTTGCATACTTATTAAGTGAAACAATACCTAAAGCTTATTTGACATTTGCAGACTATATTCAAAGTTGCTATTTTTGAAAAATAGGATGTTGATGCCTTTGCACCTATTTGACTCATTTGTCTAGAAAACTACAAAGAAAAGCTTAAGACTGGCAAAATATAATTGTATTGTTTTTTTTTTTCAAGTTCTAACAACAAGCGTCTTAAATGGTTGTTCTACATGGTAGAAGATGGGCATGAAGACCGCCATTCTTCATCTGAAGAACTGTCATCTTACTTGCAATTACCACGACAGCTGCCAAGCAAGAAACAACCCTTAATGGGGACGATCTTGGTTCAACGGTGGATGTAATGGCTATTGATATGTGATGTGATCCCTGAGTAAGATCGACACAACATATAATTCTCTTTCACTTTAACTATTAAGTCATAACTTTTTTACTACTAACCGTTTTACGTCTTTTGGATTTTTCCCTTACTTCAACTATTTTTGTTTGGTTGATATTCCCAGGACTCGTACGAAGCGCTTCGCTTCCAATTTTCTCTCGTGCGTACTGCAAAAGAAAACTCCTTACCATTGTCAGTTTTTACCCATGAATACAACATGGGTGTCTTCAAATCGAGATTAAACAGGTTTTTTCTAGATAAGCTTGCTCCATCTTAGAGCATACCAGTGCTTAACATCGGGCAGAGTGTGGTCAAACGCGAAACTATCATGAATAAAAATAAATAAATATATAAATAGAATATTTTCAAATGGCTTTCTTATTTGTGACATGGCGACTGCCTTTAATTTTCTTTTCACTCTTAATTTCTATAAACGAAATGTTGCCAATCCCAGCTGCACAACATACCCATTTTAATATTCGCATCTCTGCCTTATGCACCTTTGTTCCACACTTTTTTTTTGTCTACACTGAGATCCACAAATAAAGTAAGTCTTTAGTCTTCTGAATTTTAGGAATTTCCTCACATGTCAGAAGTCAATTCAAGGCCAAATCCTACGTGACCAAATATAGTACTTTAAAGCGCTCGTAGCGAAGTATGCTTGGTCGTTCTGAACCGATCAGCAAAGTTAAGCACGTCCGCGCCGCGGTCATGAGTTGGATGTGTGACCGATGGTGACATTACTACTGAGCGCTTCCATGCTTCGGAGGGCACGTTAAGCCGTCGGTCCCAGTTGTTGTCTTTGGATGGCAGTCAGTATAGCATGATGGTAGGGCTTTTTTCGAATGCCCACCTGGCTAGCTACCACCTTCAAGTAGAAAATCTGTCACCTAACACCTAACGGTATGTTCCGGCAGCTGTCATTGCATCTTCGACTACATCATCACTTACCATCAGGTGAGATAGAGGTCGAAGGCTAACCTACCGAGAATAAAAAACAAAGTATTTTTTGTATTGGATCTCAAAATCCTTGTTTTAACCGAAATGACGGGAGAGCACAACAAAAACACCTCAATAAAATAGATACTATCGCTACCCTTGGAAGATCACATTTTTCCAAGACGTTATTAACATCGTAAGCAACCGCAGTAATGAACATCATAACTTCTCGGGAATCGCCGTAAAAACCCTACGTGGCTCGCGTATGCGTATCATAATGTTCACCATAACCCGTCTTTATATTCTGAGCCAGAATTCGTGGGCCAAGTTGAATCAGAATTTCTTACTCAAAAGCCTTCATCTTAATCTGAACCGTCTATTCAGATTAAGATATTTCAGTTTAATGGCACCTTTCTGTAGTAAGTACATACTAATTACATTTATATTTATAGAAAAAGACTCACATTTATTTTATACTGAACTGATTTAGTACGTATGTTGAGTAAAAAATAGAGATATTGACATAAATACGTAACTTTGGCTGCACACACACGCAGTAGCTTCTCACAAAACATCTAGGTGTATCCATCCTTTTCATCACTATTTATTACTCGTAACATACAAATCTACCACTTAAATGTGTGACTTAGTAATCAATATTTGGAACATCTACATTATCTTAATCTAGTACCTACACTTCTACTGTATTTAGGGTACCCAAAAACGGAACTTTACCCTATTACTGAGACTTTGCTGTCCGTCCGTCCGTTTGTCACCAGGCTGTATCTCAAGAACGGTGATAGCTAGACAGTTGAAATTTTCACAGATGATGTATTTCTGTTGCCGCTATAACAACAAATACAAAAAGTTGGCCAAGTGCGAGTCGTACTAGCGCACGTTAAAACAAAAAAGGTTTAAATATGAAGTCTAATGTTGTATAGCTAATGGTACGGAACCCTTCGTGTGCGAGTCCGGCTCGCACTTGGCCGATTTTATATAACAGCTATGAATCTTTGTGGATCAAAAACAATAGAGACACGTTATTGTACTTAACAACAAACAAATAATAAAAAAAAAATAGCTTATCACTATAGTTATCTTTAATTGATATAACTTTAACTTATGTTTGCGTATTATAAGAATTATTTTTTTCCGTGCAACTAGTGTTAAAATAAATATGCAATTCAATATAAATGCTGCCAGCATGCTGGGCACGCTGCCAACTGGTAGTTGGTTGGAGCATTTGGACTGCCTGTGAGTCTGCTATGACTTATAGATTGTCCAAGTGCTTTTATTGTAGTAGCTGTAGTTCGTTGTATTTTGTTAAATAAAGGCATACTGTTTATTTACCATCAAGTGAAATTGTGTTCAAAGGCTTACATGTCAGCAACTATAAAAAAGAAGGTATAACAAAAATAGCTATATACAAGCCACGTGTGACTCTCGATACTCACATAGACAATCCCACATAGAGTAGAATCACCTCTATTACTGCCAGTAACATACCAACGCTTAACCGGATTCCCTTACAGCTTTAGATTCTTTTTTATTCCATACCTGTTGTTATTAAATTTCCAACAGAGTCTGAAACATGCAGAGAATAATCTGATAAAACTCAGCATAAAAGGGAATTGCAGATAGGAATTCAATAACAGATACAGAGTCATCGAAACGTATCCCATAACTGAAAATAACGGTGTGGAATTGAAAGTTAAAAGCAATAACATACTCGTATAACTTGATTTGATTTTAAAACAAAGAAGCGATTATATAGCTTCATATTTTTTAATAATGAGGGCCGAGCGGTACTAGCTTTGGACTGATGTGCGCAGGTCTTTGGTTCTATCCCCACAGCCACCATCAGCGTCACCGCATGGTGAAAGGGATTTTTCCTAATGCTCAAATGGCTTGCTTCAAGTTTCGAAGCGCTCGTAGTGAAGTTTGCTTAGCTGTGCTTAACAAATCAGCTAACTTAAGCAACGTCCACCGCGGTCATGGATGGGGGACCGCTAGTGACATTACTACTGAGCGCCTCGTACTTCTGGAAATCTTAAGCCGTCGGTCCCGGTTGTTGTATTAGGATAGCAGTCGTTAAAGCATGGTTGCAGGGCATTTTGCGAATGACAGCCTGGGTAGCTACCATCCTCAAGTAGAAAATCTGTCAACAAGCACCTAACGGTGTGTTCTGGCAGCTGTTCTTGGGAGCCAGTAATTTAAGGTTTCCACGTGAGGTGCCGGGTTAGAATTGCACCTCCCCATATCATCCCGTGGGTGTCGTAAGAGGCGACTAAGGGAAAAATTCTGAAAAGTGGGCAGCAGTGCCTTCTAAAGAACAGCCAAATTACACTGCGATCGCCAAGCCGCCTGCCAAGCGTGGGGATTATGGCAAATACCCCTTAATATGGGAGGCTGTGTTCAGCAGTGGACGATACGGCTGTTACAGTACTGAACAACATCTTTCACTTACCATCAGGTGAAGTAGTGGTTTTGACAAAACCACTACTTCACATGATGGCTAGCCTATCAGCTATGAAAAAAAAAGTCGTCAAGCACCTAATAGTGGGTTTGGCCTTGAGGGTCACAAAGTATCGAAGCAATGATGGCCGGGTGGTTATCGCTATGGAAGACCGTGCTGCAGATTCATGGTTCGATCCCCACCGCCGGCTTGAGCTGCTACCGTGGAAGGGAATTATGCAAAGGCTGCTGGCTTGCTACTACCCTCAAGTAGACAATCTGTCCTGTCGCCAAGCATCTAATAGTAAAGTTATAGGCACATGAACACACAACAATATCTCAGGGTGACCGGCAATTCGTAACTTTTGACGAAAAGCATCTGTTGGCAGCAGAGGTTAGTCTGCTTAACATTTGGTGGGCACAAAGCTTATACCATCAGAATCACAAAAAATAAGCCAGGCGTTATGATACTTAACAACTGTATTCGTCAAGGTGATTGGCATAGTGCAGTTCGTCGACGAAATGCATCTATTATCGCAAGTAGCCACTTAACATCAGGTGGGATTCGTACGTGTTCCATCACAATCCTTTAAAAAAGGGGAAGTTAATAGCTACACCTGTTACTTTGTTGCAATTCATATTTAATGATAATTAACACTCTTAAAATATTCTAAAAATATATTAAAATAAATTTTACGAATATACTTATGACATTAAAATATTTTCAATCAAACTTTCCTGTTAAATTGACGTGACGTAATAAACTCCTTGCAGGCCGGAAGAGATTTCCACGCGTTCCTATTCTACACGAAGCATCATCCGGAGTATTATTTGCGCTAGAAGGCAAATTGGGCGGAATTTACATATTTTTTTTACTTTATTAGGACATTTCAGCATAAAAATATAGCTCCAGTGCATGCTAGGCCTGCTTGATGCTTGCTTGCTTCCAACTTACAAAGAAATCTATTCTCCTAACGGTGTGTTTGGAAGGTGTCCTTGAGTTCACAATTTAGGATTATCCAAAAAATTTTTTCAACATTTAGATCAGCTTTAGGTTTACCCTATTGTAAGTAATGATGTGATCATGAAAGGAAAAACAAGCAGTGAAACTCTTATTAATCAACGCCTGCATGTGTAATAGCTATAAACTTATCAGCATCTTAATACGAGTATACCATTGTTGAAATAAATAATTCACAAACATCCTTTCGATCAAATCAATTTATTTCGACGCAGTCCTGTACGTTTTTTTCGGACGAATTTATCAAAATTATACACGAATATTCGTCAGGGCTGACGAATATTCGTGTATAATTTTTCAAAAATTCAGATCAATTCAACTTTTAACGGAAGATGAAACAAAACAAATAAAGTAAGGTTTGATGTCAACGTGCACAGCGCGTGGTGGCTACGACCTTTCGTTTGTCTGAAAGGAGCAAAATAAAAAAAAAATACTAAAAACTTGACTAAAAAATTTCAAATTCATCATTGTCCCATCTTAGCGAAAGTTTGATGCAAACATTCATTAGGGTAGAGGTCAAGTTCCCAAAGTTCTTCAGGTTTTTTTTTTTAATTTTTTTTATCAATTGGAAAGCATGGATATTTTGCCAAAACGTGGCAAAATATCCATGTTTCTGCACATTTTTTTTTTTCCTGTTTTAATGAGAGGACCAAAACTCGATGCACGCAGTACAATTTTTCGTCCCGTGGTGAAAAAATAACATTACACAATGCCTATATATTCTGTATACAGGAACAGAAGTCTAAACACTCACGTAATTTATATACCTTAAGTAAATTACAAATTTGATTCAGCATGCAAATTACTTTAATATCTGTTAAATTTGGCAAAGCCAAGTTCGCAGGGAAATGCAATTACAAATAACGATGTTAATATTACGCTCTCCTGTTAGCTACAATATACTAACTGGGTTCAATGAGGAAAGTAATTTGCGTAAATATTAAAAATAATGGTTAAGGTACAGTCAGGTCGGGAAACTTTGAACACTTGTTTTAGATTGTACGAGAGACTAAGCGCTCGTAGCGAAATTTGCTTAGCCCATCTTAACCGATCAGCTGAGTTGAGCAATGTCTGCTGCGGTCACGACTTGGATAGGTGACCGCTAGTGACAATACTGCGCTTCCGTGCATCAGAGGGCACGTTGAGACGTCGCCGTCGGTCCGGATGTTGTTTTAGGATGGCAGTCGTTACAGCATGGCAGTAGGGCATTTTGCGATTTCACTGTGAACGGCAAGCTACTCAAGAAAAATAACTATATAGGAAACTCAAATTAATCTTACGAAAACTTTATAGTTTCATATAAAAAGCCGGGTCGACAAACCCGTAGGCTACATAAATAATGGGTAGTGTACGCTATAAAAGTGTCCACAGTTCTCTACGCGTTGAAGATAAACGATAATTATAATAGAGATGTTTTTTATACATAACATGCCCATATATATAGGCTTAACCTAGAATGGAAACAGGCTTTCATGGATTTAGGCATTCGAAAGATGCTCAATTACTATGCTTACAATTTTGGCAACAGTTAGAATTAGTTTAAAGTATTGTAATATTTTTTTGTAGGTTGGAATAGAGATTATTGTTTGATTAATTCAAGGCTACAAAGTTGTTATTTGCCACGTTTTAGTACTTTTATTGAAACCTAGGGAAGCGATATAGTCCAGGATAGAAACAAGAAGAGCAAGTGGTTCAATTATAGAATCCTGAGTGTAGCGAAGGTGTCAAAGGTACGAACCGCATAATAAATTTGCTGTAATGTCAAACAAATTTTCACCTCACTACAGCGATGAAAATTCATAGTAAAAGAAAAATAGCTTCATATAATATAGTGAATTAGATTTAATTAACGTTTTGCGGAACTATTATAATCAAACTGTGCATTGTGCAAAGTGCAAGGCATAGCGTTGCATTGTTTGTATTCGAAGTTAAGAGCTTTGTTTTTGTTAGACTTCACCTTGTTTACGCAGGTATGCAAGACGGCTAAATAGGGTGTTGTATTAATACAGCGTAATAATAACATAGACTGTTTACATTATTAAAATTGAGTTATAGGTAAGCCTTTGTTACATTAGAAATAAGTTTGTATAGTTAATATGATTTTTTTTTGTCGGTGTGATAGAAATGTATCCAAATAGCTCCGATTGATGTATGTACGTGACTGTTTAGCCGATAGGAATAAAGGTTCATTGTGGCCAAGTTTTGTATATAAGTAGGAAACTTTTGTGCAGAGAGCATGTAGTAGGTACCCAACCGGCCTCCATAGGGATAACAACTATAAGAAGAATAAAAGCAAGCAATATACTGAAAGGAAGCTTTTATTCAAGAAGAACACGTCAATACCCTCCAATCCAGCGAAAGTGCATGTGCCAATGCCCATCCAGTGGATACCTACCGAACTTATAAACAGTGTGTTCACATAGGGCCTGCACACAAACCTTTTCCAAGCTAGCAGATAAAAAGTGTTTTTTTTATGCACGATGCGAACAGCGCCTTTCCGAACTTGTGAAATGAAAAATATTTTTTATATGTGACGTGCAGTTCCATCTTGTTCCATCATCCTCCCGAGTATGCTCGTAAATGGTGACTAAGGACATCCATGCTAAAGTTAACGTGAGTAGAGTTAGGTGTGCTGAATGAGCAGTATGCCACTCCTCATGTCGATTTCAGCAAGCTTTTGCTGTAAACGAAACTCACTAGAGGATTCGGTACGGAAATAGTGTAATTTTGTTTTTTTGTTAAAATGACGCTGAGAGAATTTGGTGGAGATTTCATTTCATCAATATATTTCTGAGTTTATACCAACAGTGATAGTCTGATATTAGTTACAGTGTCAGTCGGAATAATAAATGTAATATTTTTTTTATCATTTAATATACTGTATCAGCCGCATTGTCCATTGCTGAAAATTGCCTACGCCATTAAAAGGGTGTTTGCCATAATCCCCAAGCTTGGCAGACGTCTTGGGGATCGCAATTCTTCAGAAGGCACTGCTGCGGAATTTCACTCTAAGTCGCGGCTTACGACACGTGAAGGTGTGGGTTGATATTCCAAACAATAAGCATACGAACTGTCCAACGCACTCTGTCGTGGCCGGAATTTACTAATAATTATGATTGACAACGCTAATTAGCTATCGAGTCCACTGCACTAAAACACTGACATCTATAATTTGCATTGCACATGACTAAATCCCGGAAATACAGCAAAGTTTTTAACAGATACTATAGAAAATATGTGTAGTGTATGCGATAAAGATACAGTTATATCCTGTCGTCTCCTGCGTGCGTACGGCGGGTACAAGAGGTGGGGGAGGCACTTGCTCGGCGACCGCGTGTACAGACGGACGAAAGAAGCGATTACGGTGCGTAACGTAAGGAGCCGATATAATATAACAGTGGTGAAGGAGAAGGAAGGTTGCTACAATATGCATGGATTGTTTCTCTTCTGAAAAAAAGCCTCCAGGGACAAAAATATGTTTTACTGCAAGCCTAGCGTATAAATATTTATCGAGGTCAGTAGATAAGTACAATATAACCATTCATAACACTTATAATTGATTATTTTCAATCAGTGCAAGAGTTATACACCTTGCTGGTCATTTTGAGCTCTCGTTGGAAACGATGAGTGATGCAAACATAAAACAAAATAGTAAAGATTTAAATTTTATGAACCATAAAGAAACAGTTATTACAATAAATAAAATAATGTCGCCAAGCACTTAACGGTCCGGCCGCAGTCCTTGAGCCAGTGAAATTACAGGCACATGTGACTTAACAACTATGTCTCAAGGTGACGGGCGCAGTGCAATTCGTGACTTGTGACGAAATGCACCTGTTATAGGCGGAGGTTAGTCCGCTTAACACCAGGTGGGCCTCGAGTTTGTTCCGTCAAAATGAGATTTAAAAACAACAATAAATTAATTAGAGATATTATTATTTATAAATCTTGCTATTCATTCTCTTGACATTGTTCGTAATAACAATTTAAAAAACGCATTAGCCCATAATGTTAATTTCAGCAAATAAATGTAAGTCCAGTGGACTTAATGCTAAGTATTTGATTCCAGGGTGCCAGTATTTTTTTATTTGTATAAATACTTATACAGTGATATTCTTAGCTAGTTGTATTACAAAAGCACGATACATATTTTAAAAACACTCATGAACTCAGTTTCAAAATTATGTCAAATTCAAACAAAAATAAACTAATTCTGATGCGACGCGTGATCAAAATTCTGGTACATATTTGGCTCAACGAATAAGCATTGCAATTCAACGGGGCAATGCTGCCAGCATCTTGGGCACGCTGCCAACTGGTACTGGGCTGGAGCATTTGGACTGCCTATGAGTTTGCTATGACTTATAGGTTGTCTAAATGCTTTTATCGTAGTAGCTGCAGTATTGTATATAGTTGATAGTATTTCTGATCATTTACATATATTGGACATAATTTATTTTGAAATAGATTGACATATGTGACAACTCAAACAAGAGGTATTATAATAAAATACGTTTATACCCAAGATTATTTTATCAGGAATTTATAGCACTAGCTCCGTTACTAATCGAAATCCAGTTGATTATTCAAGACCGGAATTTAGTTAAATGTTCATTATCCGTTTAACTAACCTGGAGTCGATTTAACTAAAATCTATTGGCTTGGTTACGCCCGGATCGAGGTAAACGACGTGCTAATTATACTGGCTGTTTAATATTTACTAGCAATCGAGAAGTGTTTGTCTTTTGTGACACCTATATTCTGTATAATAATTTTACTGTCCTGTACTGTAACAGCCGGATCGTCCACTGCTGAACACAGCCTCCCCTATTAAGGGGGTATTTGCCATAATCCCCACGCTTGGCAGCCGTCTTGGAGATCGCTGTGTAAGTTGGCAGTTCTTTAGAAGGCGCTGCTGCCCTCCTTCCAGTATTTTTCCTTAAGTCGCCTCTTACGACACCCATGGCATGATATGGGTAGGTGAAATTCTAACCCGGCACCCTACGGGGCTACTACTACTATTATATACTATGTATATTAAGATTCAATTATTAATACGATTCATCGTCATCGACATCATACCATAATGTCAAGCTGGTTAATTTAATATGACTTTAAAAAAAAAACTACAGGCCAATTGAGAACCCAAGTGGGTTCACATGAATATATATAGACCCGTTTTACTAATGATTAATATAAGAAAATGTTTGTTAGCAGATTTGACTTTTGTTTTACATCCGGTCATCTCCCTGATGCCACCCCTTATGGTGAGTGCTCTTAAAGCAAATATACCCCGTAGGTTTCAGGTAACCAAGGTAGGAAGATTACTAAGAGCACTGTTTGTGTACCTTTATATTTAGCAACGCCCCACACAAATCATTGTGGGTGACGGCTTGCTGCTCATTAGGCGCATTCATTCCTTTTAGTCGCTTTTAACGACATACTATAAATAAAATAGTCCTTATATATTTCAGCTGGGAAGACTACGGCTAATCCGATGCGATCAAAATAGAATTAAATAATTTTGTTCTGTTATAACTAAATAGGCACCCGGCTGGGACTCACTTTATATTTACCGGATAGATACCGACCAGTTTGGGGCTATATTGTAGTCTTTCGTCTGGGAGTCACGGTTGCGCGAAGCGACGAGCGCGGGCCTCAGCACGTAACTGTTGCCTATTTAGTTATAATGGACAAAACTCGCGATAGTTTTCTGTGTGAAATTTTGTCCTGGCCATAATAAGTAAATACCACCCAGAACGCATTAGATGTATCCATCCTTGTACACTCCACGTAGGCAATCAGTGTTATGGCACTGACTGCCTTGGTGCGTGGTTACTGGTGGAGGTGGTTGGGGAGGTTACTTTTGATTCTCGAATCTTGGACTCGATGCCCAAAACTGTTTTAAGTGGATGGCAATAGCCTGGCGAGCATATTACCTTCGCAAAAACCGCCAACGTTTTATAGAGACCACTATCGTATCTGTTTTTAACCGACTGCCCAAAAATGGGGTTTTAATTCACCTGTAGGTATCTTTTTATGTATGTTCACCGATTTCTCCCCCATTTGTAGACCGATTCTCAAAATTCATTATTGGATATATATATTGGAAAAGGTATATATCTCAGAGGTGGTCCAATTACATTTCATCAAAATCGTTTGAGCAGTTTATGAGTTATGTACCTGGATGATTTAATGGTTTTTGCTGTTGTCGACGATAAACACTATTTTAGGCGATATAATCTTTCAAGCACTCTTTGTTAGAAAAGTAAAAAAACTTTTTTTTTTAATGAAAATAATTCGTCTATTCGGTACCACGCTGTTTGTTTAAACTCACTTTAGCATAGTTCGACTTCCACGTACCAGTCGGTCCGTTTTTTTTTGAAAAATATTTTATATTGCTCTTATTTTACAAATTTTTCACAATTGAGGCATCTGCGATTATATTCCGGAAAAAAACTCTTGAAATATCACAATTTTATTCCAAGTCAATCAAAGTTGTTTATAGATAAAAATTGAACTGAGAAATATTGCTGGCATAATCGTCAGACAAATTTTCTATCTTATGAAATCTCGGCGAGCGTACGGGCTGAATATCGAGCGTGTTCAAAATCTAGGTTGGAAGAATTTACGAAACTAAACTTGTTGCTGAAAGTTGCGATATAAGTTTCAAAAGGGATACCTACAGTTATGTATAAAGCGCTGACAATATAACAACGAACTATGAACTACGCTCGGGTAAAAATCGTAACACTATCTATTTTTTATTAAAAAGGCTGGCTTTTCACCACTGTCTCACCTTATACTAATGAGGTAGTCAAAAATGTTTTTCAGGGTAATCTTGAATTACTGGCTCTCAAGGACAACTGCTCGAACACACCGTTAAAAAAAGAGAGTAGAAAAAGAAAGTAAAGAGTTGTAGAAAAGTAAGAAATAAGAAGTGGTGGTAGGAGTTGTTATAACCTTCAAGTAGAAAATCTGTCGCCATATCCTTGGTGATATGATATCTGTCATGCCAGGCCAACTTAAGAAGGTTAAGGCAAAAATGACTATTTACCGAAAAAAACTTCAGTTTTTTTTGCAAGTCTGAACATTTTTTTTTTCAGTTTGAACGGGTTATGTTTGCTACGTTTTAATGTAAAACATGTATATTTATTACCAAATTTGACGCTGTTGTATCGATTTTACCACAAAGTAAAAAACATGGAGTCCTTATTCCCTATATTCTTAATATCAAATTTAATTTATATCTACCACAATCACATAATATTATGAATGAAAAGTGAGTGAGAATGTGAGTTTACGAGTCTGTATGTTTGTAATACTTCCACGTTGAAACAGCCAAACCAGTTTTAATGTTTTGATGAACCTTGTTCTGTAGATAGTTTATAAGGGCAGTGAAGATCAACATAAAGAAAACAATGAGCCCCAAGACGCCAGCATTGTGTGGGGGTATTATAGTAAACTCCCCCTAGTGGGGAGGGTCTTTACGTCATAGTTGTTGATGATGAGAGCTTTTTGCGAATGCCAGTCTGGTTAGCAACTAGCCTGCTGTTCCTCAGCTGCTCTTGAGTACCTTATTCTATTCTTATTCTAGGTTAAGCTTCTTTTTCATCGTTGTTCACATCTCACCATCTACAGATAAGGTTGTGGTCAAATACTAGCCTATTGCAAGTAAAACGAGGAACTCGTGCCTGTATTAATTTTATTCGTTACACCCCACGGGAGAGCAACAAACTCTTACTCCAAATTATTTTAAGACCGTTTCGTGAAAACTGAGTCTGCGTCAGAAATCTAACATTTCAAGATGAAATGCATTTATATCGAAGTAAAGGCGGTGGCAAGAATTGAGTGTGGAATAAAACACTCGAAGATTTCCATACAGAGCGGTTCGATGACTACGCCCCGCTGGCAAGTGGTAGTGTAAGTCCTCCACTGAAAGTTATATGCGATATGCTTTGTGATATTGAACATATTTCGTTTATTGAAATCGTATTAATTAGTAATTTTGTTTACTTATACTGTATCAGCCGGATCGTCATCTGCTGAACACAGCCTTCTCTATTAAGGGCAGGTTTGCCATGAAATTGAAGGTGTCAATTTTACAGACGATGCTGCCTGGTACTTTCTGGTATTTTACCGTAAGTTGCTTCTTACGATACCCTCGGGAAAATATGGAGAGTATATTTATCACCTGGGTTTAGTTATGTACGTTATATTAATATTTTAGATCAAAATATATCATTTTTATTTAAGGAAAGAAAAACAAATGCCTCAGCCCACTACCAGTTGATAGCGTACCTAGCGGGCTGGCAGCATTATCCCGTTGGGTTGCAACGCTTATTTGTTGTTTCAAATACATAATATTTCGGAATGCGATGCAGCACAAACAATTCCAAAAATATGTTGTTGTTTTTAAATTTATCATGAATAAAAAGTACACAATGTTTGACCACAAACAGATCCATTTGTATACAAGGGAAGAAGGTGATTCAAGAAGTATGATTGACTTTGTGACTGTGGATAAAAGGCTAAGGACGAAAGTAGTAGACAGTCGGGCGTACCGCGGAGTCGGCATCGATACTAATCACTACCTGGTGGTAACACGTGTAAGTAGTCTTTTTAAACGATGGCACGGTAATGTTATTTATACAGTATTTCAACTTCATAGGAACGGACGAATTGCGAGTTATAACTACGCGCCTCGATCTCAGCCCACGCTCAGTACGGAAACAGTCGCGACTGCATCGCAGTGACGAATGGACGGTGTGTAATTTGCTTTAACAAAAAATAAGTTCATGTACATATTTAATATGACGAATAGGATATATTGTGCTGTTTTTGGTGGCATGAATTCGTCAATAACGCATCCAGAGATAACTTTTTTAGATTATAAATTAAAGACTATAAAATAAATTTAATTACTAGTAGGTATGTTACCTACATAATGCGTGTCTTTTTAATGGATAAGTGTTTTACCTTTTATCTACCGAAAAAAATCTAACTGGATTGATAATAAAATAAGTGAATAGAGTAAAGGAATGACACGAGTGAAATAGGTAGTTATAGGCGGTTCATGAATCACGATACGGTAGGTACGTTTGTGTTAAAACCTCGGGGCATGTGTTTTTTGTTTTGTTACTTTGTAGAATTCAAAGACGTGGTATTTTATCAGTACTAATATATAATATACTCGTATAATCAGTACCTACTTATATTATAAATGCGAAAGTAACTCTGTCTGTCTGTCTGTTACGCTTTCACGCCAAAACTACTGGACTGGACTGAATTTATAAGACTGATTTGTTATTCAAAAATAAACATGTTTTTTAAATTAATTCTACCAATCAAAAAACAACACGCATTTTTATTGAACACTACCTATTTTATTCAGTCTTTTATTTGTTTATACAAAACAAGTATATTTACAATCACAAAACTAAATGGAAACACAAAGAAGGCAAATGTAATTAAAATGCTGAGGCGGGCAGCCCTATCGCATGTTTACGTACCGCGCGGTGGTAGGTTCTTATTTCGAGGACAGAGCCGAGTTAAGATACTGTATAGATAACATTACCGTGACGATGGCGATACCGAGTGTGTGCGCCAACAAGTGTGAGTTGCTTGGAAAGAGAGAAGGATGTTAAAAATGAGTATGTTAATAAGTTGCACGAAAGGCTTGATGTTTTGGAAGACATTAGTGAGATTGAAGAATTGTAGACGAAGTTTAAGGAAGGGGCGGTAGACGTTGCCATCAATGTATGCGGAACTTCTAGAAACCGAAAAGGAAAAAATGCAAAAGAATGTATGGATGGATCAAGTAGTACAAAAGGCTGTGGATGAAAAAAAAAACATGGTTGGATTGGTTAGCCACAAAAGCTAACCAAAAAGTACAAATGGCAACGCATGATATACGTGAAGTAAGAAAGGATTATAAGAGATTGAAAAAAATAGTTAAGAAAGTTGTTAGCAGAAAGAAAGATGAACGAAAGAATATTTTTGACAGAAGATTTTCTGAATATTCCAGTCAAATGTAAAGTTTTTCTGGAAATCCATAAAAACAGCTCGAGGCAAAACCACGACCTCAGAGCTAAATCAAATCAGAGGTCATGATGGAAGCATTATAAAAGGAAAATGTGTGTTAAAACGGTGGAAAGAGTATTTTGTAAGTTTATTTGAAAGAGAAGGAACACTAGACCAAGTTCCCTGGTACTTGGTCTAGTGTTCCTTCTCTTTGTAAATTCCCTGTTACTTATATATATAAATTCAGTTCCCTGGAACTTGGTCTAGTGTTTCTGAAGTCTACATGAATACAAGTGATGATGGAAATGAAATAAGCATGTATGAGATTTTGAATGCGTTAAAGGTATGAAATTAGGTAAGGCTGCCGGATATGATAGAGTGTCAGTCGAGATGCTGAGAGCTGGGCGAGGCATAGTACCTAGTCTGTTGCACGTGTTGGAGGAGCGGCCCAGTACCAGGTCACGTTCCAGCATGGAGTTATAGAACGTTCATCAAGCTTAATATTATCCTGTCGAAAATGTATCATACCCGTTACGGGCGACCTGTCAGAGCTAAATATGTTCTGCCTAGCCCAAATTTTACTACCTTTAAATCGGCCAAATCATGCTACACTGTCAAATGTGACAGAATTTACAAAAAGAATATACATTTTGTATAAGCAAAGCCAAAGGTTATATAATGATTACTAAATGACTATTGTTTATCTATGTAATGAGCTCGTTTTCCAAAACATGCACAAAATATTTTACCACCTTAAAATATCGCTATCAAACTTATATTTAGATAGTAGCTATAAAGGTTATTCCAGGAGCATCACGCATAAGTAGCTCGATCAATATTCACCCAAGACATTGCAAGAACGTACCCCGGTTGTCATGTCCAAAATTAAAAAAAAAAAACAGAATAATATCTCTGTCTTGGATAAAGTGATTAAAATTCGTAATATTCTGCATATTTCATAAAATCAAGTTTACTTCCCAAAACTTAAATAAAAACTACAACAATGTACTACAATAAATAGATGCTCTTCTAAGCGGTTTAGATATAAAGATAGATATAAAAGATATAAAAGTTTTATTGGCCCTTTAGTAATTTTTTTTACAGGCAAGTCCAAGGTACATTTGAACATATTTATACTACTTAAATATATTAAATTAAAGTCTGATTACGTCTATGTAAATAATTGATTAAAATATAATATTTTACATAATATTTTACACTTCATATATAGTTAAATACAATTTGCAGTTATCACGTTTGCACTTGTCCTAAGAACAAAGATTCTAAAAGCTGCATTGACATATATTCTTTTAATGTGTAGAAGGGATTGTTTTCAAAAAAGTGTTTAAGTTTTAGTTTGAACAAACTGTATTTTAAGGTGGTCAAGTTTTTTGGTAATTTATTATACATAAGTATTTTCGAATAAAGACCTTGTTTCTGGACTTTAGCTAATCTGATTTTTGGTACAACCAGACTTTCATTATTTTTTA
This sequence comes from Plagodis dolabraria, assembly GCA_963854805.1. Lineage (NCBI taxonomy): Eukaryota > Metazoa > Arthropoda > Insecta > Lepidoptera > Geometridae > Plagodis > Plagodis dolabraria. The sequence continues at coordinate 36,369,910 of OY978440.1, read as the reverse complement.
TGATTCTATTTTCATTATTACGCAGATTGTAAGGTAGAACTTTTTCCTGCTTTTCTGGAATATTCCTATCTTCATGAATTTCTAATAAACAATTATAGATGTAAAGAGAAACAACTGTCATAATTTTGTCTTTCTTAAAGTGCTCCCTTGCGGGGCTACGCTTTTTCAGCCCATTAATTGTTCTTATTGAACGTTTTTGACATTTGAGAACTCTTGTTACCTCTGTAGCATTACCCCAAACAGTAATGGAATATCTTATTATTGAATGTATGTATGCATAGTACACGGATATTAGGGATTTTTTATCTAACAAGGGTTTAAGTTTAAAGAGAGCGTAATTACCGCTCGCCATTTTCTTGCAAATTTTATCAATATGTGCTTTGTGATTAATTGTGTTGTCTATTGTGTATCCTAAAAATATATTTTCTTCAGAAGTCTCATTACCATTAATGCCTAGCCGTGATTGATAATGCATTATAATGCTTTTATCTGAGTTCAGAATTATACCATTGGCATCAAACCATTCATTTAGTAAGGTCATAACACTATTTATTTTGTCATCTAATTTTTATTTACTTTTATCTCTCAGACCAATATGTGTATCGTCAGCAAATAAACATAAATCGGCCTCCGTTGGCAGCACTTTACAAAGATCGTTAATATATATTAAAAACAATACAGGGCCCAGGATAGATCCTTGTGGCACCCCTATCGATACATTTCCCGCCCCAGAAGTTTGATCATTAACGGACACAATTTGAGTACGATTATTTAAATAACTTTTCATCATACTAAGTTCAACCCCATGAAAGCCATAAAACTGTAATTTTAATATTAATATGTCATGACGCAAACAATCAAAAGCCTTTGAAAGGTCACAAAATACGCTCGCGCATTTATTTGAACTATCTAGGGAATCAAGAATGTAGTAGACTACCTTTCTTATTGCCATTTCGGTCGATCGACCATTTCTGAATCCGTACTGTGCTATTGTAAATAAATTATTGTTTTCGAAGTATTTAACAATTCTAGCTTTGATAACAGCTTCTAATATTTTTGATAGAGTTGGCAATATGCACACTGGCCTGTAATTACTAAGCTCTGTGACATCCCCTTTCTTAAAGAGCGGTATTACCCTACCCAGCTTTAGTATATCTGGGAATATACCTTCAGTTAAGCATGAGTTCACAACAATAAATACTAGTTCAAATAAATTATCGTTATTTGTTACAATATTTCTTAACGTCCTTGTGCTCATATCGAAAATATCTAACGTGGGTTTTTGTTTCATGTTTAATACTATCTTTTTGAGTTCTTCGAGACATAATGGGTGAAACGCAAAAGTAGTGAATGGCTTATCTAAGGCATCTAAGTATTTTAAGCAATTTTCTACGTTTATATTTAGTTTCCTGGTCAGGTTTTGAGCAATATTCCGAAAAAAATCATTGAATAGAGTTGCAATTTTTTCAGGTTCTGTAATAATTTTTCCCGTTTCATCTTTTAAGTATTCGATATTAGATTTGGACTGTGGTCGCTTATTTTCTCCTACCTGCTCATTAATAATTTTCCAAGATTCTTTTATTTTGTTTTTAGACTTATTTATTCTATTCCTTAATTGTATTTTTTTTGCAAATACCATAGTTTTTTTCAAAAGTTTTCTATATTGACACGAGTGAAATAGGTAGTTATAGGCGGTTCATGAATCACGATACGGTAGGTACGTTTGTGTTAAAACCTCGGGGCATGTGTTTTTTGTTTTGTTACTTTGTAGAATTCAAAGACGTGGTATTTTATCAGTACTAATATATAATATACTCGTATAATCAGTACCTACTTATATTATAAATGCGAAAGTAACTCTGTCTGTCTGTCTGTTACGCTTTCACGCCAAAACTACTGGACTGGACTGAATTTATAAGACTGATTTGTTATTCAAAAATAAACATGTTTTTTAAATTAATTCTACCAATCAAAAAACAACACGCATTTTTATTGAACACTACCTATTTTATTCAGTCTTTTATTTGTTTATACAAAACAAGTATATTTACAATCACAAAACTAAATGGAAACACAAAGAAGGCAAATGTAATTAAAATGCTGAGGCGGGCAGCCCTATCGCATGTTTACGTACCGCGCGGTGGTAGGTTCTTATTTCGAGGACAGAGCCGAGTTAAGATACTGTATAGATAACATTACCGTGACGATGGCGATACCGAGTGTGTGCGCCAACAAGTGTGAGTTGCTTGGAAAGAGAGAAGGATGTTAAAAATGAGTATGTTAATAAGTTGCACGAAAGGCTTGATGTTTTGGAAGACATTAGTGAGATTGAAGAATTGTAGACGAAGTTTAAGGAAGGGGCGGTAGACGTTGCCATCAATGTATGCGGAACTTCTAGAAACCGAAAAGGAAAAAATGCAAAAGAATGTATGGATGGATCAAGTAGTACAAAAGGCTGTGGATGAAAAAAAAAACATGGTTGGATTGGTTAGCCACAAAAGCTAACCAAAAAGTACAAATGGCAACGCATGATATACGTGAAGTAAGAAAGGATTATAAGAGATTGAAAAAAATAGTTAAGAAAGTTGTTAGCAGAAAGAAAGATGAACGAAAGAATATTTTTGACAGAAGATTTTCTGAATATTCCAGTCAAATGTAAAGTTTTTCTGGAAATCCATAAAAACAGCTCGAGGCAAAACCACGACCTCAGAGCTAAATCAAATCAGAGGTCATGATGGAAGCATTGAGAGCCAGTAATTCTAGGTTAGCCTGAACAACATCTTCGACCACATCATCACTTACCATCAGGTGAGATAGTGGTCAAAGGCTAACCTATCAAGCATAAAAAAAAAAAAAAAAAAAAAAGCATTATAAAAGGAAAATGTGTGTTAAAACGGTGGAAAGAGTATTTTGTAAGTTTATTTGAAAGAGAAGGAACACTAGACCAAGTTCCCTGGTACTTGGTCTAGTGTTCCTTCTCTTTGTAAATTCCCTGTTACTTATATATATAAATTCAGTTCCCTGGAACTTGGTCTAGTGTTTCTGAAGTCTACATGAATACAAGTGATGATGGAAATGAAATAAGCATGTATGAGATTTTGAATGCGTTAAAGGTATGAAATTAGGTAAGGCTGCCGGATATGATAGAGTGTCAGTCGAGATGCTGAGAGCTGGGCGAGGCATAGTACCTAGTCTGTTGCACGTGTTGGAGGAGCGGCCCAGTACCAGGTCACGTTCCAGCATGGAGTTATAGAACGTTCATCAAGCTTAATATTATCCTGTCGAAAATGTATCATACCCGTTACGGGCGACCTGTCAGAGCTAAATATGTTCTGCCTAGCCCAAATTTTACTACCTTTAAATCGGCCAAATCATGCTACACTGTCAAATGTGACAGAATTTACAAAAAGAATATACATTTTGTATAAGCAAAGCCAAAGGTTATATAATGATTACTAAATGACTATTGTTTATCTATGTAATGAGCTCGTTTTCCAAAACATGCACATAATATTTTACCACCTTAAAATATCGCTATCAAACTTATATTTAGATAGTAGCTATAAAGGTTATTCCAGGAGCATCACGCATAAGTAGCTCGATCAATATTCACCCAAGACACTGCAAGAACGTACCCCGGTTGTCATGTCCAAAATTAAAAAAAAAAAAACAGAATAATATCTCTGTCTTGGATAAAGTGATTAAAATTCGTAATATTCTGCATATTTCATAAAATCAAGTTTACTTCCCAAAACTTAAATAAAAACTACAACAATGTACTACAATAAATAGATGCTCTTCTAAGCGGTTTAGATATAAAGATAGATATAAAAGATATAAAAGTTTTATTGGCCCTTTAGTAATTTTTTTTACAGGCAAGTCCAAGGTACATTTGAACATATTTATACTACTTAAATATATTAAATTAAAGTCTGATTACGTCTATGTAAATAATTGATTAAAATATAATATTTTACATAATATTTTACACTTCATATATAGTTAAATACAATTTGCAGTTATCACGTTTGCACTTGTCCTAAGAACAAAGATTCTAAAAGCTGCATTGACATATATTCTTTTAATGTGTAGAAGGGATTGTTTTCAAAAAAGTGTTTAAGTTTTAGTTTGAACAAACTGTATTTTAAGGTGGTCAAGTTTTTTGGTAATTTATTATACATAAGTATTTTCGAATAAAGACCTTGTTTCTGGACTTTAGCTAATCTGATTTTTGGTACAACCAGACTTTCATTATTTTTTATGATTCTATTTTCATTATTACGCAGATTGTAAGGTAGAACTTTTTCCTGCTTTTCTGGAATATTCCTATCTTCATGAATTTCTAATAAACAATTATAGATGTAAAGAGAAACAACTGTCATAATTTTGTCTTTCTTAAAGTGCTCCCTTGCGGGGCTACGCTTTTTCAGCCCATTAATTGTTCTTATTGAACGTTTTTGACATTTGAGAACTCTTGTTACCTCTGTAGCATTACCCCAAACAGTAATGGAATATCTTATTATTGAATGTATGTATGCATAGTACACGGATATTAGGGATTTTTTATCTAACAAGGGTTTAAGTTTAAAGAGAGCGTAATTACCGCTCGCCATTTTCTTGCAAATTTTATCAATATGTGCTTTGTGATTAATTGTGTTGTCTATTGTGTATCCTAAAAATATATTTTCTTCAGAAGTCTCATTACCATTAATGCCTAGCCGTGATTGATAATGCATTATAATGCTTTTATCTGAGTTCAGAATTATACCATTGGCATCAAACCATTCATTTAGTAAGGTCATAACACTATTTATTTTGTTATCTAATTTTTATTTACTTTTATCTCTCAGACCAATATGTGTATCGTCAGCAAATAAACATAAATCGGCCTCCGTTGGCAGCACTTTACAAAGATCGTTAATATATATTAAAAACAATACAGGGCCCAGGATAGATCCTTGTGGCACCCCTATCGATACATTTCCCGCCCCAGAAGTTTGATCATTAACGGACACAATTTGAGTACGATTATTTAAATAACTTTTCATCATACTAAGTTCAACCCCATGAAAGCCATAAAACTGTAATTTTAATATTAATATGTCATGACGCAAACAATCAAAAGCCTTTGAAAGGTCACAAAATACGCTCGCGCATTTATTTGAACTATCTAGGGAATCAAGAATGTAGTAGACTACCTTTCTTATTGCCATTTCGGTCGATCGACCATTTCTGAATCCGTACTGTGCTATTGTAAATAAATTATTGTTTTCGAAGTATTTAACAATTCTAGCTTTGATAACAGCTTCTAATATTTTTGATAGAGTTGGCAATATGCACACTGGCCTGTAATTACTAAGCTCTGTGACATCCCCTTTCTTAAAGAGCGGTATTACCCTACCCAGCTTTAGTATATCTGGGAATATACCTTCAGTTAAGCATGAGTTCACAACAATAAATACTAGTTCAAATAAATTATCGTTATTTGTTACAATATTTCTTAACGTCCTTGTGCTCATATCGAAAATATCTAACGTGGGTTTTTGTTTCATGTTTAATACTATCTTTTTGAGTTCTTCGAGACATAATGGGTGAAACGCAAAAGTAGTGAATGGCTTATCTAAGGCATCTAAGTATTTTAAGCAATTTTCTACGTTTATATTTAGTTTCCTGGTCAGGTTTTGAGCAATATTCCGAAAAAAATCATTGAATAGAGTTGCAATTTTTTCAGGTTCTGTAATAATTTTTCCCGTTTCATCTTTTAAGTATTCGATATTAGATTTGGACTGTGGTCGCTTATTTTCTCCTACCTGCTCATTAATAATTTTCCAAGATTCTTTTATTTTGTTTTTAGACTTATTTATTCTATTCCTTAATTGTATTTTTTTTGCAAATACCATAGTTTTTTTCAAAAGTTTTCTATATTGTTTTATTTTTAATTTTGTTTGTTTACTGGGATGATGGTTTTGTAGTAATTCCAATTTACATAGATTGTTCTTACTTGTTTCAATACCTAAAGTAGTCCAGTTTTTCTGATTATTTCTCACTTGTTTTCTTACTTTTGGAAAAGCGATGTTATAAAAATGAGTCAATGCATCCTGTAAAATCTTCATTCTTTCGTTAGCGTCGTTTGCCATTAAAATTTCTGATTTAATTTTAGTATAGTTATTATTGAACATAAAATTAAAGTAATTAAGATTACTAATAGAAAAGTTTCTCGCTATATATACTGTATTTTTGGGTAAGTTAATTTGGTTTAGTAATTCCAGTTTAATTACATTATGATCAGAAAGTTTATGTCCGAGTACTGATCCTTTACAATCCTTAAAATTTACAATAAAATTATCTATGCAAGTTGAACTAGTTACTTTGTTTTTATTTGTTTCAGTTCTAGTGGGTTCATTTAATACCCATTCACAATTACAATTTTTAAGAATTCTGTCTAATTTTTTTATTTTTTTGTCTAATTTTAGAACATTTAAATTTAAGTCTCCTGCTATTACAATTTGTTTATTCTCTCGACTAATTTTATTTAAAAGATTATATAATATCTCAAAAAATAGATTTATATCATAATCAGGTCGATATAGTGCAACGATAACTGTTTTTGAAGGTTTTAATTCTATTGCTGCTAATTCACAATTCGTTTCGAAAGACAATTTGTTTAAATCATTCCTAACCTTATAATCTAAAGTGTTCTTTATATATATCGCCGTCCCACCGTGTTCAAAAAATACTCGGTTATAACAAGTCGCCAGTGTATAGTTTTCAATGCTCATCGCCTGCATCTGGTGATTTTTACCCCAAGTCTCCGTCAGGCATAGTACGTCGCAGTCTATTTCGTTCGCTATATTTTCTATTTCTAAGTATTTTCTATGTATGCTTCGAACATTAGCATGTAAAATTATCGTTTTTGACTTTGCCTTTGGCTTGTTGGAAAATTTGGGCTTTTGATGCTAATTGCAGAGTGCTGCTCGTGGCAGTTGATGAAACGTAGAGAAGATGTTGCATAACATTTATATTCAATGCATCTGATTACATTATCCGTTACAAAATTTTTCATTGTTAAGAAGTTTTTCGTATTTTCATATCTTATATTTGGATCTACATACTTAACATTTTCATTAACTTTTGCCAAGTTAGCTATTTGCATGTTAATATTATATATGTCTTCATCATGCGTGCTGTTATAGCGCAGGCCTGTGATTATTACATTGAACTTCCTTTCCGATTCGTTTAATATACTGCTTAATAGTTTGATGTACTCTCGTTTGTTATAATAAATCAAATTGTCATATTTTGTAATAAGTAATGCTACAGTGTCGTTTCGGTCTAGATTTATGAATAAATTTTTGGAATTTTTAAATATTTCTTGAAATCCTGCGTCGGGCTTGCAGGTATTATGCACTTGAGAATCCGTCTTTTCTATTATTTTTGTCGCTATTCCTTGGCCAACACTATCGGATAATATCACTACGTTGTTTTTCTTCAATTTATGTTTGATTTTCATTTCTCGTTCGGCTTTCGCTGGTAGTTTATTCTTTTTAAGGTTTTCGGTTTTTTCATTTGTTATATTTTTAATAGTAGTTGGTGATATTTTAGTCGTATTATTTACTTCCAAAGTACTACAGCTCGAATCATCTAACTCTATTGCTCGTTTTGTTATATTTTTAGCCGATTTATTTGATGTTGTACACTGTTTAGCTAAGGAATTTCGCTTTTTAGGAGTACTTATCGCTTCTGTAAAAAGAGTTTTCCATTTTGTAGCAAGGTTGTCTTTTTCAACAATTTGTTTTTTAATTTCACTATTTTCTAGCATTAAATTTTCAATTTCTTTGTGTGCTATTTGTAATTCTAATTTTAATTGTGTCATTTCTTTCATTAATTCTACTTCCTTCTCATTTTGTAAAGTAGATGTAGAAATGTCTGGCAGGCTATGAAGGTCGTCATCGGTACTAGTTGACTCCTCATCTTCCGACTTATGCAATGGCGTGAGTAAGACTGTCTTATGCATAAGTTTTCTTTTTGTCACGTTAGAAGAGGAAGGAGTATCGGTATATTGACTCGACGCTGGTCCGTTATCCTTATCATAACATGTTCGGCACTTCCACCCTTCCTTTTTAGATTTTTCCATAATATTAAATCTTGTGCTCGACACTTCAGCACAATTTATATCGTAATATTTTTTACAGCAGGAACAGCGTAGTATCTCTTTAGTCTTAAGTATCTTTTGACATTTACAGCAAATAGGGTATTTAACTAGTTTAGCAGTAACACGGTGCTGTTTGTTACTACAGTAAGTGAGTGAATTTGCGCGTCGTATGATGCGGCCAGATATATTTGGTTCCAGTTGGGCCGTTAAAGATGAGTCATACGTATGACACCACTTCACTACACGATTTGATTGTCACTTTTAAAGTTTTTGAGGGTGCTTTAAAATTTACTTACTTTAAAGATTAAAATGTTTTTGTTTGATTTTAGCAGTCTTTAACACTGTTCCCTCGTTTATTTATTATATTTTTACACAATAACAGTTTAATACACTTTTGTTTGATACAATTCGTAATTTTGGTGCAATACTCAATTGCATCAAAATTACGAACTGTTCACTTTGTTTATTTCAACGTTTTTATGATTTTACACACACTATTATTCCACGATAACACTATCACTAAGTATTTGCAACTATTTCTACACTTTAAACTAGTTATTATAGCAAACAAGTATCATTTAGTATTTTTAATGATTATTTCAACACGGAGCTAACGTTATGATCGCGACAGTTGCGGGGTTTACCAAGGCTTAGTTCACAAAATAATAAACCCGTAAATAAATAAACCTTGTGACCTCGATACAAGTCTCTCCACTTCAGAAGGACAACTAGTTACTCCTCAAAGTCATATATTTATTATTTGCGGGATAACGTCATCGAAACAAAACGACGCAATGGACTGTTAAAACAATCCATATCCAATTATCTGACAGAGTGCTACCTGACGTCGTGCGAGCATTTCCACGCGATTGTCAGTCGTATATCGCGCTGCCATTTCGAACAGCTAAGTGGAGCATGCACTACATAAAGCCATCCAAATGGCTCACAAATGCGCTAATTGTACCGCATAGTGGCGTGGTTATTCACTCTTAATCTTTTAAATCCCGCTTCTTGTCTTCTGTCTGCCTCACCATGCTAAGTTCTAGCGGTATAACATGTACGTTATTATTTTCTACTTTGTTTTACCAGGTATGTTTATTAAGAGAACACTACAGCAACTACAACGAAAGAAATAAGTAAAACTAAAGGCCTATGCAGGTCCACAGGTAGTCTATATGCTCCAGCTCACTACCAATCGGCAACATGCTTAGCAGGCTGGCAGCTTTGCTCCGTTGGATGCAATGCTTATTCATTGAGTCAAATAAGTGGCAGCATTGTGATCACGCGTCGCATCGACGAAGAGCTTTACTTGTCATTTTATCATTCTTTTACTAACGTACCTCATAAGTCTTTTCAGTGTATATGAGTGGGTCAAGAAAATTGTATTTTCTAAAGGTCATGCCCGCAATTGTTTTGTAATATACGGCTATTTCATTCCAGATAGCACGTTCATAACACGCCAGTTGTATCCTTCATCATTGCTGTTAATTCTCTCTGCTGTTAAAACTCGTTTCTAAGACCTACCTTAGCATCTTTGTTAGATAGACTCTTCTTTCATCCGTTTCTTTGTTGCAAAATAGAAAAACATATCGATACGTATTGTGACCTTATTCTGGATATTTTCCCTTGCGCTTTGGGGTCATCTGTGGATTACATGATATTGTTGGTATTACTTTTTAATGTTAATACATTCATTAATTAGTTGGCACGTTGCCAACTGGGAGTGGGCTGGATTATTTAGTCCGCCTATGACTCATAGGTTGTCTAAATGCTTTAATTGTAGTAGCTGCAGTGTTGTATATAGTTCGTAGTATTTAGTTTAATAAAAACATACCGCCGGTTAAAAAAAAACTTTCTACAGGCGGCGTAAAACAACCGCACAGTTTTAACCACAGACGTGAGTTTCCACCGACAACGCCTTCCTGTAGAGAATAGTTAACAAACCTAACTGTAAAGTTAAGTTTGTTAACTATTCTAAACGTTCATAAAATCAACAAGTTTAAAATAATATTACATAGGTCGTATTATTTTGATTAACCAAAAATTATTGAATACCAACGCATAAAATTCAATAAAATACCCATAAAACAGTCGATCATATATAAAAATACGCTGAGCTTCTTGAATTCAATAAGCATTGAAAAAAATATAACGAAAATCTTGAGCTACGTGACCAAGTACTAAAATTATACAACCTAGAAACAAAACAAAAAAATAGAACTTCCCGCCGTGGAGGTCAGTCAGCATTTGCCTAAAACACCTGTGTGAGCAGGTTCTCAAGGACAGCTGCTGGAACCAGATTTTAGACAGATTAGGGGAGCCGGTTACTAGTTGTCACAAAAATGAATAAATATTTTTTTAAATAAAAAATTAAACTAAAACTACTACTTTTCCTACATTAATCATATATTTGGAGTATCAGCCTTCTTTAATTGTACATATTTACTATAAAATCAACTAAATTCTAAGAAAAAAATTGAAAACAAAAAATTAAGTCAAGTGTGACAAGTTGCCCCCGACATGGGGTTAGTTGTCTCAGTTAAAGGTCCTCGTTGTCACACGTTACTATCATCATCAGATGCAGAATATGTGCAGCAATAAAATAAATCTTTATTCCCTCCACACTTTTCATGCACCCAGAGTTTGCACTTTGTGCACTGAACCCATTCTTCATTAGGTTTACTGCTTGACCAGGCTTCACAACATATTAAACAGAGCGTATCCTCAGAATCGTCATCATCATCGCTACTTTCTCGTGTCTGTCTCTTATTTCTTATATTTTTTTTCTTTATTGGTACGCTTGCCTTAGTTTTCCTCAATTTTTGTGGCTCTGCTAACGCATTCTTGACCGGGGTGTCAGTCAAAATGGCACTTACCCTTTTTCTTCTATTTGAAGTCGTTTTCTTTGCTGGGGCTTTCGGGAAGGGTCTTATCAATTTTATGGCTTTTGGACAATAGGGACCTCTGTTTCATCAACATTCCAAATTTCTTGCCCTTCAAACTTGTACTTCTCAAAAACTTTCCCTAAATTATCGAAGAACAGACTCACGTTATGAGAATTGAAGCTTGTTGCTCGTGCAAGAAGTAGTAGCTTCAGGTTTTCTAATGCTTAGTTCTCGATGTCGCCGCATGAAGCCCTTCAACCATTCTTCGCTAGCCATGTCATTACATGGCTAGCGAAGAATGGTTGATGTTTCAGGAAATTTACGATCTAAAGCAACGGCATATTGATTTGCCAATTTATGGACTTCAATTGGAGTCAGCCCAAAATAAATATCTGCAGCTCTTTGTAAATATTTCGACAAGTTTTCTTCTTCATCGTCTTTGAAAACTTGTCTAACTTTAACATACCCTATAGATAATAAATCAGTTTTGTCATTTTCTTTCTATTTTTATAATATGTGGCGAGTGTTCTGTAATTAATATTAAAATCTTGGGCAACACTTCTTATTGAATGATTAGGTCCCACAGCATTAACGGCTTGCATCATAACATCTACAGACGCCTGGCCCTGTTCAGTTAGTCTTTTTCGAGTTCTCGGCATGGTTGCTACATAAAACAAAATATATAAAGATAGTTAGAAAAATTTCAAATCGTACTGGGGTTAGTTGTCAGAGTGACAACTAGCCCCAAAAAAATTGAGACAACTAGTACCGGAGCCAAAAATATATATATACATACTTAAAATACTTCCAATCGTTGACAAATAACGATTCTTTTCAATATTTCTTTAAAACTGTCTATTTTCTACTTCAAATATATTAGAAACAACAAAAATACTTGTCTAAAAACAGTCTGTAAACAAATTTTAAGAAAAGAGGTAAATTTACTCACCAAATGTATTTTTATATTTTTCACAACACGCTTTGATTCAAGAGACTGGCGGCCATGACACTTTTTTATGTTGGTGGCATTAGGGTGCGTTCCAAATTGTCAACACTCGCATTTTATAAATCCTTCTAGATTTTATAATATTGACATTGTGACAACTAGTACTTGTGACAACGAGGACACTCTTCCCCTACCTACTTGATAAAAAAAATCTAGGTGGCCAGTAAGTAGGTCCCGAAGGATGCCAAGCTTGAATTACACCCTCCCATATGATCCTGTAGTATCATAAGAGTCTACTAAATTATAAGATACTAGAAGGTGGTGAGTAGCACTTTCTGAAGAACTGACACTTTACTCTAAGTTCTCAAAGCCGCCTGTCAATGGTGGTGTTTATTGTTAACCCGCCTGGCTAGCTACCACCCTCAAGTTGAAAATCTGTCGCCAAGCACCTAAGGATGTGTTCTGGCAGCTGTCCTTGAGAGCCAGTAATTCTAGATTTACCTGAACAACATCTTAGACCACATCATCACTTACCATCAGGTGAGATAGTGGTCAAAGGCTAGCCTATCTGCTACAACAAAAAAAAACCTTCTTTGATAGGAAAGGCTATGTTTAAGGCTATGTTTTACGAGACGTATCAGCTGGAATACAGTGGTAAGTAGGGCATTGAGAATATGCAATTCCAAGGCGTGATAAAATATTCCCCTTTATCAACTAGGCCACAGCTAAATAATAATAACGATGTATTTTAGCTTTCTCGAGGCTGAACTATGTAGTTGGTGAGGGCCACAAAATCAGCAACAGCGATCATAACGTCCACGGATGTACACAGGGTTCTTTAAAAGGAGCTGCTGCCCACCTTTTGGTATGGAAGATATAGGCGTATATAATTCTAGCCTTTTTAAATGTAGCCATACGGGGTACATTATAAGAACAACATATTACTATCGCTTGCCACTCTCATTAATTTGTTTTCTTTTTTGGCAAAATCACTAACATAGATCAAGTATGCTCTCAAAGCCATCTTTAGTTTCTAGATACGTAATTAATGGATACGGCATCGGTGCCAGCTATATGTAACCGGTCGTTAGGCGCTATTATATTTTACGATAACATTATGCTCCTGGCAGATCACCAAAACCAACTGACCTCGCTAAAATGAAGCGGTTTATGAGAAAATAATGCAAAAGTTACAATTAAGTTTTGCTCGAGATAGCTATAGTAACTTAAGTTTTAGTGCTTGTTTAAATAAGCTAAATATTTCATTTAAAAACCGAATCAATACGTAAGTGTGCATAGTGGTAGAACATTGTTAGCTAACTAAATATTTGTTTCGGATCCGGCCCCGACAAATTAATGGGTTTTTTTAAACTTATAAAATGTATGTTTAAATTTTCTTGGTTTTATTTTTGGGTTATTAGAAATTTTCAGCTGAAGTCTAGAACTGTGCCTGATAGATGACAATATGCTCGCTACATATGACATGGGACCAACACGCACGTACGCATCTTCACACTTCTGTTTATCACTGGGTAATACAGAGCTGACGATATGTTTGTTTTCAATGTAAATCTTAGCTTTATGTGGGCCACAAGATTGACTCGCATATTTTCATACGTCTTCTGGGCTTTCAACCCAAATGTCAAGGTTCTTCAACGTAGATCGATACATGGTTTTATACTTATATCTAAATCGAAAAACTTACCGCTAAATTGGAATTACATAGGACCATTCAAAAAAAAAAGTTCTATATGCTAGGCTCTAGAGTTGCCAAATTTCAGTCAACTTAAAAATAATACGAGAAAGATAGAGTTGTATAGAAATTAATATGTGGAATTACATATATTTATTTCTATTTAATATATTTAATTCCATGTATACTCTATTAATTCATATTATTCATATTTGTACGCTTATTAATAGTCTTTTGACGTTTGGTTAAAAATTCAATGAATATACTCATTTAAAGTCGTTTAAAGTTTGCAACACATTAAGTATAATACCAGATATGTATATAGTCATCATAGAGATATACCAAACGCGGCTTTGTACGTGTGCCCGTATTCATGAACTCTAGCATACACACTACGGCAAAAATCTAGCGAGGCCAGAGTGTGCTGATTTATTTTAAGAGGATACTCGTATAATTATTAACAATAGTAAAAGTCATGTCTTCAGGTGGCTACGAAATGATTTTCTATAGTATACCTATACATATATACCTATAACACTTTGAGATATGAACCTGCATATCCAGAACAGAGCAGGTATTTAAATCTCCTCCGAGCCTCAAGTGAATTATTTATAGTTTTACTATGATAATACGTACATTTGAAAGCAAAAATACATCAATTTTAGACAAGTTAGTGATTGTTGAAAAAAATCTGTAGTTCCAAATCCGTTTCAACGTTTTGCTTTTGATCATTTGAGAAATTGTACGTATTACGTTTGGAATGTTTTGCATATTGAACTTTAGGCGTCACATCGATCTTAGCCACTCAGTGGCTTTTATAAATTTGAAATTTCACTAGGATTACGGCTGTCGCAGACTAGGAGCAAACTAAATTGCAAGACTTCTTTAGTGATATTTTTAAGGGTAGATAAAACATTTTTCATAATAGCACTGAGCTTACCCTCAGAGCTTTTAGCCACTCCTGCGGACATATTATATGAAAGCTGGCGGATTATGTTGGAAAGGTTAAACTTAACAGACCTTAATTTTATGTAACTTGGTAAATATGTATTTTTTTTATGTGCGCAGTGTAACGAATATTTATTATCTTGTATTTGTACTCACTATTTTTCACAATGAAATAAAGCATATTACTGTCAAGGCTTCTGGATTAGAAATAGCACATTACTGACTAGTACAAAAATTGTACTAACAACCGTGAAGATAATGCTTATTTTATTACGCTGTGTGATATTAGTTTATTAAGGTAGGTTTTTTAATGTTATTGTGACGAAATAAGCTCGAGGCCCACCTGATGTTAAGCGGACTAACCTCTGCCTATAACAGATTCATTTCATCACAAGTCATGAATTGCACTGCGCCCGTCACCTTGAGACATAGTTGTCAAGTTTCATGTGCCTGTAGATTCACTGGCTCTCAAGAACTGCGGCCGGAACACACCGTTAGCTGCTTCGCGACAGATTTTCTACTTGTCGGTGGTCGCTAGTCAGGCATACGCAAAATACCCTTCCACCATGCGGTGAAGCCCAAGCCCGCGGCGGGATTCGGACCATGGACCTGCTGTGAGGCAGTCCATAGCCAATGCCACTGAGCCATCATTGCTATCTTAAAATAAAAACCTCGTATACGCTAGACGCAGATTGTAAATATTAAGTTCAACAATTTAGATACTATCTTTCTATTCATTATTGTCGAGAATATTTATTAGCTTTACAGCAAAAACTTAATATCTTATCTACATTTCATCTCAAGAAGTTTTGGTGCTATGGATAAAATAAACAATCGAATGTAGTCAAAATTAAACTATGATTTGGTACTTTGCTACGCGCTCTGTAGCACAGCTACGATAAATTTTGGTGTAATGTCAAAACCTACAGATCTCAAGTTGTTTAAGAAACTAATATAAACATTCATTTTTCGATAGCAATAATTGTATAACTCCGCTAATACAAAACCGAAATTATTTGTTTTATGAATACTCACCAATTACCAAAAATCTGAGATCCCACTTCTCCACATGATACTTATCTTTACATTTAAGCCCGCAAAACTTAATAATATTTTTTATAAAAATTATTTTACCTAAAAATGGAACACTCAAAAGGGTGAAATAACTTGTTGAAGCCGGTAAAGTACTTATTATGTCAATATTGTGTGCATGGTACCGACTTCGACAAGTTATTTGAGACTCTTTAGTCGGTTAAAAATGGAACCGATTTCAAAACTACACAGGTAAAAACATATTTTATTCCTTTTAGTGTCCCTTGCTACTTACGAGATCGTTTGTCTTTCACTGGCCATGCCTATATCATCAAGAAAGGAAATAAAAAATCAGTTATCGGAGTGTAACTCGAAAACAGCTTGACCGATTTCGATGAAATTTGAATGGGACTACACGACAAGCATCAGCTTTCAAATAAAAAAAAAATATCAAAATTAGTTTACAAGGTAAAAATTCTGAGATAAAAAAACAAAAAAAAATACAGATGAATTGAGAACCTCCTCCTTTTTTTTGAAGTTATTTTGAGTTATTTTTCTTGCTCATAGTTTAAAGTTTTGATTTTTGATACCTTCTCGTAAATGTTTAGAGTCATCCTTTTCGCTATAAATATTCATATCCTTTTAAACCAAGCGGGCATACTAAATGCTTTTTCACTTTGCGATTAAGCTCAAGCGGGAGATATAATTGAACCATGAAATGGGTAGGTACGGCTGTCGTTTGCATTGAAACTTGAATACTGTAATCACTATTGTCTTTTAGATAAAATTTGAAATACTATCAGCGGAGCTTATTTAGTCATTCTAAATTAGTTTAAGCAACGTCCGCACTAATGAGCGGTCTCGATTGTTGTCTTAGAACGGCAGTCGTTATAGCTCATTGGTAAGGCATTTTGCGAATGCTTGCCTTACTAGCTACCACCACCATTAGCAGTATAACATGTGTCGCCGAACACCTAATGGTGTGTTCCGAATGTAGTCCTTGATAGCCAATAATAATCGGTAAACCCGGACTACCTGATATTCCTGTATTTCCTCTCCATCCAAAGGTTGCCTGGAAGAGATCACTATTAGTGATAAAGCCGCCCATTGTGACACTTTATTGTAAGATTTATTTTTGATGTTATTTTTGTATAGTAAGTGGTGTAACAATAAAGAATTATCTATCTATCTATTTACTACCACGTCTTCATTACCATCAGATGAGATAGTGGTCAAAGCTACCCTTTCACAAATTAAGAAAATGATGAGTCTCATAATCTTACATTGGACAGAAGTGCTAATTGAATTTTAATGTTAACATTTCGAGTATACTAAAGTAAAGGTTACAAGAAATGCAACATAGACGACATTTAACAGTTTTTATTTTGCGTTCGGTATTTGTATTCTAGTTTCCTAATTATTTTATTAGACAGACATTTGATTTACGACATCATCATAAGAACTAGAACTTTAGAAATAAGCTGGTTATACCGTGCCATTGTTTTCTGGCAGCTTTCTTTGAGAGCTCTTTCCCATTCTAAGTCAAGCTTGTTTATCGTCGACTTCATCATAACTTATTGTCAAGTGAAATCAGTCAACGGCAATATTTAAAAAACTGTCGCTGAGTGTGAGTCGGGCCTTGCTGTTATTATGATATTTGTAATAAAATATCCGAAATCCTTAATTTCTCTGCTAATGGTAAAGAAATAACCTAGAAACATATCTTTAAAAGGAGTGCTTGAGTATTTATTATTGATAACATGAAAATCGAAGACATTACATATCTACTCTACATAGAATATCCAGAAATACCTGAAAGCCCTGAAACAAAAAATCGAAGGCATTTAAAACGAACATACACCAAATGTCGTTTCATTTCAATCTCGGCTAACGCGCTGGTTTAATAGGTTCCTAGCAGGATTTTGATTTATCGTCCAGACGACTTCGATTGGACTCGGTGCCACGAACTGGTGGCAGATTGAAAGTTTTCAAAGATGATATACTCGTAATGTAATAATCAAAGATGTTATGAGTGGATAAGGACGAAGGATGGTTCGTCCAAGCGAGTAGATAAAATAAACTTTGACAGCTACATACCATCTAAAGTTGGCCGTATTATGAATCTTTGGAGTCATCTAACGAGTAAAAAACTGGGTTGGTTCAAGTCAATCATTGCTGTATCAAAACTCGTGAAGGAAAAAAAACCTTTGTTACTTTTAATTTACAACTTGAAAACTATCTTTGTAGCGCTTTACATACAAACATAGTATCGTGATATTTAAACACACAGTTTTGTGTTACAGTTGCGTATTGTTTTCGCAATGAGAACTATAGCTACAATGTTGTACTCCCCTCCTGCAGGTCTCTTCTAAATTTGATTATTTGTGGTGACGTGTTCTTAATTTTAGTTTTAACGTCCTTAGTTTTAACGTCCGCCGCGGTCATGTAACGTCCGCCGCGGTCATGTCTTGAAGCGCTCGTAGCCAAGTTTGCTTAGCCATTCTGATTCGATCTGCAAAGTTAATCAACGTCCGCCGCGGTCATGACTTGGATGGGTGACCGCTGGTTACATTACTACTGAGCGCTTCCGTGCTTTGGAGGGCACGTTAAGCCGTCGGTCCCGGTTGTTGTCTTAGGATAGCAGTCGTTACAGCATGGTGGTAGGGCACTTTGCAAATGCCCGCCTGGCTAGCTACCACCCTCAAGTTGAAAATCTGTCGCCAAGCACCTAACGGTGTATTCCGGCAGCTGTTCTTGAGAGCCAGTAACTCTAGGTTAGTCTGAACAACATCCTCGACCACATCATCACTTACCATCAGGTGAGATAGTGGTCAAAGGCTAACCTATCAAGCATAAAAAAAAAAAATTAAATGGGTATTACAAAGTTGCTTTTCGGTATTGTACTGTGAAACTTAAGGGCGCACCGAGCTTTTTAGGCGCGCCGCATATGTGTGCGTAAGTAAGGCACGCCAACAGCATCCGTCCCCGTCCGACGGCCGAAGAATTACTAAAGCGGATAGGGACAAAGCATCGTGGCTCTGACTAAAATTGGCGGAACATGCGTGAGTTTGAGTATTTCCTTCGTATGATAAAAACAAATACCTATTTGAAAAATGTAATGTGTATACGTTATAGAAAACATGTTGTTTTTTTTAATATTCAAATATGGATGACTCTCCGTTAAGTATTAACGCCATACTAAGGGTTTATTTCGTTTTTAGTTGAAACTTTGAATTTATTTACCATCGAGAAAATTTTAAGTAATCGTGTTTCCAAACTGTATGATTTATAGAATGAATCCTTAAATATGATATATATTAATCACATAACTCAAAATAAGGAAAAAACGATACAGCAAGTTATCAAACGAACTACAATTGCGTATCGTTGCCTCGGTGCAGGCTTAACAGTTTTTTAACAAACCGTTTGATTCTTCGTATTCTTTCTCAACTAAATCGTTGACAATGAAAGGTCATCATGACACATTGAAGTTTGACATTGACATTTATGATTTACTACTAGTTCAGTGTCTTCATGGGTTACGTTTCCCCTTGACGACATTAAGTCCACGACTCGCAAGGAGCCGTCACCAAAAACTTGCTTTTCTAAATACAAAGTCTAATACTGTTTGCTAATTCTTGATAATTAATTTGACTTGTTAATCAAGTTTAAGTGCTGTTTCATACATTTTGTTTCAAAATTAAAGTGAATTTCATAATATTTGTCGCATAAACATGTTCATCCTTGACCTAAATACATATTTTTAATAATTCATGAAATAAACCACTTTTTGTTTATTTGGTTAATACAAAGAAATTTTGTCAGCCACATAGTTTATTTAAGTAATATGTACATGTCCTATCTGTATGAACATCTGCGAGATTGACATTACCATTTTCCTCTTTGCAATTGTTTAATTTAATTTTCTTTAGAATTAAATGTAACAAATATTATCAAACACAAATGTGAGGTTATGAAAAAGACGGACAAAGCACGAAACAGGTGATACCTTGCCTCCCACCAGTTCGCTTAAATTATGTATCCCTCTTTCACCGAGAGACCTCGCCCACTCTTGCACCTACAGTACGTGCAGATTTATTTCGTTTCAGCTATAACTCCATATTCTTTTAGGTTAAAGCGCTCGCAGCGAAGTTTGCTTTTAAGCAACATCCGCCTCGGTCATGAATTGGATGGGTGACCGCTGGTTACATTACTACTGAGCGCTTCCGTGCTTTGGAGGGCACGTTAAGCCGTCGGTCCCGGTTGTTGTCTTAGGATAGCAGTCGTTACAGCATGGTGGTAGGGCACTTTGCAAATGCCCGCCTGGCTAGCTACCACCCTCAAGTTGAAAATCAGTCGCCAAGCACCTAACGGTGTATTCCGGCAGCTGTTCTTGAGAGCCAGTAACTCTAGGTTAGTCTGAACAACATCCTCGACCACATCATCACTTACCATCAGGTGAGATAGTGGTCAAAGGCTAACTAACCTATCAAGCATAAAAAAAAAATTAAATGGGTATTACAAAGTTGCTTTTCGGTATTGTACTGTGAAACTTAAGGGCGCACCGAGCTTTTTAGGCGCGCCGCATATGTGTGCGTAAGTAAGGCACGCCAACAGCATCCGTCCCCGTCCGACGGCCGAAGAATTACTAAAGCGGATAGGGACAAAGCATCGTGGCTCTGACTAAAATGGGCGGAACATGCGTGAGTTTGAGTATTTCCTTCGTATGATAAAAACAAATACCTATTTGAAAAATGTAATGTGTATACGTTATAGAAAACATGTTGTTTTTTTTAATATTCAAATATGGATGACTCTCCGTTAAGTATTAACGCCATACTAAGGGTTTATTTCGTTTTTAGTTGAAACTTTGGATTTATTTACCATCGAGAAAATTTTAAGTAATCGTGTTTCCAAACTGTATGATTTATAGAATGAATCCTTAAATATGATATATATTAATCACATAACTCAAAATAAGGAAAAAACGATACAGCAAGTTATCAAACGAACTACAATTGCGTATCGTTGCCTCGGTGCAGGCTTAACAGTTTTTTAACAAACCGTTTGATTCTTCGTATTCTTTCTCAACTAAATCGTTGACAATGAAAGGTCATCATGACACATTGAAGTTTGACATTGACATTTATGATTTACTACTAGTTCAGTGTCTTCATGGGTTACGTTTCCCCTTGACGACATTAAGTCCACGACTCGCAAGGAGCCGTCACCAAAAACTTGCTTTTCTAAATACAAAGTCTAATACTGTTTGCTAATTCTTGATAATTAATTTGACTTGTTAATCAAGTTTAAGTGCTGTTTCATACATTTTGTTTCAAAATTAAAGTGATTTTCATAATATTTGTCGCATAAACATGTTCATCCTTGACCTAAATACATATTTTTAATAATTCATGAAATAAACCACTTTTTGTTTATTTGGTTAATACAAAGAAATTTTGTCAGCCACATAGTTTATTTAAGTAATATGTACATGTCCTATCTGTATGAACATCTGCGAGATTGACATTACCATTTTCCTCTTTGCAATTGTTTAATTTAATTTTCTTTAGAATTAAATGTAACAAATATTATCAAACACAAATGTGAGGTTATGAAAAAGACGGACAAAGCACGAAACAGGTGATACCTTGCCTCCCACCAGTTCGCTTAAATTATGTACCCCTCTCACCGAGAGACCTCGCCCACTCTTGCACCTACAGTACGTGCAGATTTATTTCGTTTCAGCTATAACTCCATATTCTTTTAGGTTAAAGCGCAAGCGTTAAAGCGAAGTAGTAAGGTATGGGTTGTTTGTATACATTTGGTTTCTATGTTCCTTTTAAAGCTTTTAGTTAATTTTTCGTATTGAACTTTCGATTTTGACGAGACTCACTTCTCCGTATTAGCGTGGTGGCTTCGTGCAAGTTATTAGCCATCGAGAAATTAATTATTGGCCCACTTAGTGCTAAACGAAACTAGCCGTACATTTATAAATTTTGGTTTCACTACTGAGTTTCTTTTATTTTTTTTTATGGCTGATAGGTTAGACTTTGACCACTATCTCACCTGATGGTAAGTGACGATGTGGTCGAAGATGTTGTTCAGACTAACTTAGAATTACTTGCTCTTAAGGACAGCTGCCGGAACACACCGATAGGTGCTTGGCGACAGATTTTCTACTTGAGGGTGGTAGCTAGCCAGGCGGGCAATCGCAAAATGCCCTACTACCATGTTATAACCACTGCCATCCTAAGACAACAGCCGGGACCGACGGCTTAACGTGCTCTCCGAAGCACGGAAGCGCTCAGTAGTAATGTCACCAGCAGTCACCCATCCAAATCACGACCGAGGCGGATGTTGCTTAAAAGCAAACTTCGCTGCGAGCGCTTTAACCTAAAAGAATATGGAATTATAGCTGAAACGAAATAAATCTGCACGTACTGTAGGTGCGAGAGTGGGCGAGGTCTCTCGGTGAAAGAGGGGTACATAATTTAAGCGAGCTAGTGGGAGGCAAGGTATCACCTGTTTCGTGCTTTGTCCGTCTTTTTCATAACTTCACATTTTTGTTTAATAATATCTATTCTATTTAATTCTAGAGAAAATTAAATTAAACATTTGCAAAGAGGAAAATGTTAATGTCAATCTCGCAGATGTTCATACAGATAGGACATGTACATATTACTAAAAAAAACTATGTGGCAGACAAAATTTATTTGTATTAACTAAATAAGGATTATTATTGTAACAGTCACTACAGTCACTTTGGTCAGGATCAGGAATTAAATTGGATTCCGAAATGAGCCTGTCTACTATAAAAGGAATAAGTATTACTTATAGCCAGAGGAGCTATTATCAAATTCATTGACAAACAATGTATTGTACTTATATGGTTAATAATTTACTGTGTGCGAAATAATTTTATATATGTTATAAGCACAGGTTTTATAGGCACCGATTCATCATCTTTTCCTGCTTCCAGAACCAGAAATCTGGGAAGAGCAGGAGTTTATCATTGACCACAAATTTTGATTATGTGAAATATTTTTAATTAGCGAATGCAAGGTTCACTTCGATTACTTTTCTATCAGGCGCTTGCAGGCTTTTATACCTGGACTCATAACGTTCCAATATTTTCTTCATGTCATTCTCTCAACTTTACTCACTAATTTTACAATGCCAGACTTGATCTTTTATAGTAAGATTTAGACAATAAAACACTTTAGAGTATTCCCTTTTGTAACAATTTATATTTCCATGTAACTAACATAAGATTTTGATGCTTATTTTTAGTTTTTGCCATATTACTTTACAGCGTTGCCTAGTTGTTTTGTTCAGGCGCGGGCTGTACCTTATTATATTTTTACAATTTATATATTTCTTATTGTAATTGAATTCTTTGTAATCAGAAAATATTACTTCATGTTGATAGGTAGGCCTTTGACCACAAATACCTGATGGTAAGTGATGATGTGGTTGAAGGCGTTAATAGGTTTAAACTTGAATTACTGGCCAAGGACATCAGCCGGAACACACCGCAACGTGTGGTCCGGCAGCTGTCCTGGCATCAAATTTTATACTAAGGGTGGTTACTAGCCACGCTGGCATTAACAAAATGCCCTTCCTCCATGCAGTGAAGCTCGAGCCAGCGACGGGATTCGAACCATGGCGCGGCCATCCTTAGCCAATGTCACTGAGCCATCATTGCTTCAATACATACAACAAACCATAGAGAAAAATATACCTAAATGTATGTCTATGATAGATAATTTTTATTCCAGTTCGCGGATTTGATAACAGATTTTTTTAATCTAAATTAATCCAAACGACCCGAAGAGATATTTTATCTTCCCATAGAGAGAGACCTGACGCTCGCCCGCAGCCGGCGGATTAATATAGAATCCGGAGTAGCAGGTAATCTATTTGAGAATGTTAATGTTATTTAAATTGATAAAATGCTATAGACACGCGGCTCCTGTAATTCACTTCTCTTTTTGCAGCAACTTATTATTATTATAACATAAAAATCAAAAATCACTTAAAATTCCTCGTTTTGCCATTGAAAATATTTTAAATATTTTATGAAAATAAAAAGAGCCAAGATTAGTATCTTAATTTTTTTATAATTATTACAAGTACTATTATAGCCTAGATATTATGAATATAAATGCAAAAAAATGAATTGTATCGGTTTACGTGTGAAGGAAAAAACGGGCATACGAAACGTCAATGTTGTGAATATACAAACGTTTTTATTTGATTTGATTTGAAGTTTCTTCAAATTTCTCAAAGGCCTCATTCCCTCCAGATTTAACTTTGCTGTATCGACCCGAGTTAAGGCAATGCCGATATGGCATCGCTCAATATGCGTTGATATAATTGTATAAGTAGCTACAATAAATACTAAACTGATATGGTCGAGGTAATAAACATACGGTGCGGGTAGCTCAGTGTGCGACAACCTTCAAACCTATGTATAAATCAGCACATTTTAAGAAAATAAATTTTATTTGCTAATCTGATTATGATATATCATTTTCAAACTTACGTTACCAAAATAATGTGAAATAATCACTTTAGCATTCCCTTTTCCATAAATTACACATTAAAAATAAAATTAAAATATTTTTTAAACCTATTCAATGAGTTCTAGGCAAAGATACTTTTTCTAAGCTCCTAGGGTAAAATATTTTTTGGCACCATTCTCATCAATGAGATACTGCCCTGAAAAGTAATTTAATTTTATTTCTTAACAGATATATATTATTATGTCTCTATTAACCACTCACGACAAATTAAACTCAACACTACAGCTAGCACTATGAAAACATTCAGGCAACCTTTATGTCATTGCAGACACGTACAGGCCAGTCTTAATGCTCCGGCCCACTACAAGTTGGCAGCGTGCCCGGCAGCTCTGTAAGCATTGTCCCGTTTGATTGCAATGCTTATTCGTGGAGACAAATGAGTGCCAGCATTTTGTTCACCGACCAAGCACTTTGATAATTTTGGAAAATAAGGTGAGCTCCTCCACCAACCGGACCCAATGTCCGAAGCACCCAACCCCAAACGGCTTAAATAATTGTATTATAGATATAATATAGTTGGCTTGTCAATATTCTGCAAAAACTACTAGCAGGTACCTAATCTTACTTAAATCTAGTAAGTAATTATGTCGCAAGTACGATCACCCTCCACAAACTACAGTACATTTAGTTAGCAACCTCAGGTATATCGTGTTATACATTAAAAGTTAAATTAAATGTGAATACAATAAAAATATGTAAATAATCCGTCTTGTTTGTCTTTCTTTGAATGTATGTGTTTTCGAGGGTGTGTCAGTGTGCGTGTGTGTGATGGTGTGTACCTATATGTTCTTTTTGGGTCCTCGGCAAGTGGTAGCAGTAATATAATTCACAAACTTCCATTTTTCGAATTTGATTGAAGCCAATCTTTAATTGTTGTTTTACATTGTTAAGAAGGAAGAGAGGAAATTTTCTTAGTTTGATTTATTTTGTCATATAACGAGTTGTTTGAACAGACAGCCAAGTCGCAATAGTGCTCCGTTTTTCTATTTTGATACGTACGCCTGAAACGAATGTAAATTTGCAATCATTGAACATATAAAATTGTGTGCGATACTTCAATACCAACAGTAAGAACTACTTTTTTCACAAAAACGCTTGGAGGTTACTTTCAGATGAAAATAACGACCAAGTAGCCGTTTTTCAGGTTTTCGATTACCCTATGAATGTCTATAAAATGGAAACATTTCTCCGCCAGTTCTTAAAAGAGTCATAACTATCGTATAAAACTCGCCCAGTAGGAAGCACAGTGAAGGTATTTAATTATCCCTTATTTTTATAGCATTACTCAGTAATTGTTTTTGCTGGAAATAATTATGGTTTGGACTTTTATGGGCCGGTATTAAAATTTTTTTTTAGTGACTGGCTTTCAGTCAAACCAATTATAATCTGAACTTTATTAGTCCAAAATCTGTAACGACCTTGAGATAAATCTTTAAACTGTTACGATGACCGCTTCTCCGCTTGCCAGGTTCTCAATTTGACTAGCGTGCAAACTGAGAATATTTTTTTTTGGATTTGTATGACGTTTTATCAGTTAGCTTTGCAGACCAAATGCGAAGTCAAATTTGACAGTTTTTCTGGCAGGCTAATTGCGAAGTAAGCAGTTACAAGGTGGCAGTTTATCCGGCTTCACAAATTGAGGTAAACGTCTTTAGGATAGGCTTATAACTCATACACAAATATCATTATTATATCAGACACAATGCCGGTGGACACTATATTTATATTTTATGTTTGTCAGATAAAGTCAATATCTCATATTCACTCACTGACTCATCATCTTTTCCAGCTTCCAGAACGCTGAGGATAGCAGAACTTTATTATTGAACACAATTTTGAATGTTGAAATATTTCTTATCAGCAAGTACCTACGGCTACAACTTTACATCGATTACTTTTCTATCAGGCGCTTGCGGGCTTTTATTTTATATCTTAACTCAAAACAAAACAGAATATTTTGGTCATGTCATTCTCTCAACTTTACTCACTAATTTAACTATGGTATAGAGCTTGATCTTTTATAACTAGATTTCGCCAAAGAAACACTTAATAGCATTTATTCCCTTTTTTATAATTGTTATTTTCCTGAAACCTGAAACTAACAACACTA
This sequence comes from Plagodis dolabraria, assembly GCA_963854805.1. Lineage (NCBI taxonomy): Eukaryota > Metazoa > Arthropoda > Insecta > Lepidoptera > Geometridae > Plagodis > Plagodis dolabraria. Next base: position 36,343,556 of record OY978440.1, on the reverse strand, counting down.
CATAGGTTTTTGATGCTAATTTGCCATATTACTTTATAGCGTTGCCTGGTTGTTTTGTTCAGGCGCCGGCTGTATCGTGTTATATTTTTACAATTATTACTTATTGATACAATCAGAAAATAATATTGCCTAGACCACACTGAAAAAATAAAAAGAAAAACAATTAATCTCGAAACCCCTCTTAAATAGAACGCTGCTTTTATAGCTATACCCATTGCCTTGAGAACTTTTTATGGTAAATATTTTTTCGTATTATACGTTTGTTTGATTTTTAATCAAATATTTATCAAAACTTGAAGCAATGATGGCCGAGCGGTTATATCGATAGACTGCCGTGCCGCAGGTCCATGGTTAGATACCCTCTTTCGGATTGAGCTTCGCTTGATGAAAGGGTATTTTGCAAAGATTTTGCTCGCCGGGCTAGCTACCACCCTCAAGTAGAAATTTGTCGGTAAGCCTGTTTTGGCAGCAGTCCTTGAGAGACAGTAAAATTTCAGCATCACAACAGTATGTCACATGTGTGATGGGCGCAGTGCAACTCGTCACTGGTGATGAAATGTATATGTTATAGGTAGATGTAAGTCCCCGTAACATCAGGTAGGCGTCGAGCTTGTTCCGTCACAATCGGACAAAAAATACAACTAGAGGTCAACAAAAATACCATACGAGTACATGTGTATGAGCAGTCTGCAGGAGTTGTGGAGGGTTTTTCCATTTGTCGAACGGCCAGTTCTTTCAGGACGAACTTTCCAACTCCCCCTGAGTGACTGGGCAGTCGAAGCTTCAGAATAGAGACGGAAGTACGAGTAATTGCTTTGCGATTGTATTTCACATGTTGAAAACAAGGAGGGTGAGAAATAAAATAAAACAGACATTATTGATATAATAATATCGATCTTACAATAAAATGCTTGTAATATACATAGGGCACACTAAAAGTTATGCACTTTTAGCTAATCGGAACTATTTGAATTTCGAATGTTATATTTTTTTAAAAGACTAGCAACCTTTTTGGTACTAAAAAAAGAATTGGCGGGAAATCATTTGTCAATTGTTCTTTTTACACATCAAAGTTCTACGTAGTCGTACGCAACGAAAATGGAAATAAGTCGAAAAGATTTTAGAGCGATGATTTTTATGATTTTAAAAGTTCTGTGTCTTCGCAAGACTGTGCCGCTCGTCTTTAAAATGCTTTTGGGAGAGAAGCACGTGGTTTGAGCACCGGAATATTTATATTGACCTTAAACAGCTTCAGGTGGAAGCTGTTCGGACGGTGCTTTTTATGGCAATGGTACATATCATTAACACCCAACGTTCAAGGACAAGTTGTCACTAAGTCAAGAAAACAAATTATTTTCTTGAAAACCGCTTACATGTTATCAAGATCCAACCAACAGTTGTTTAAAGAATTTGTTGATCGTTCGAGTGTGGGAGACTTCTCCTGACTCGTGAGACTCCTTTAATTGTCAATGCGAATGATTTCACGAATGCCTTGAAATTTTTACCATACAAAGAGGCAGTAAGATGCCATAATATTACTGCACTGGAGGCTTTGGATAGGCCAATGGCCCAAATTGTATCGAAAATAAATACCATAGTATCGAAAATAAAAGTGTTCTAACGACATGGATTTTGATCGAGGAAAAAGGACAAATAGGTGAGTGTACGAAGTGAGGTTGTGTAGGATGAAAACTTGTTGTTGTAGACTGTACATGATGACGCAGGGTTACTTCGTTTTTTTCAATAGCACTAATACTGTCTCTTTATTTTTACAATAACAAGTAACAAGAATCAAAAACAAAAACCCAACTGTAAGTAAGACAACTATTTAAACTGAGCTTCATACATAATTGGCTCTCGTGGTCCTCTGGGTTCAACTTAATGTGGACTTAGACTTTCTTGTAGATACTCGTATTACTACCTATTAAGCCAGCATGTGACGAGGCGAAAAAGTTAGCCTAATAGTGTGGCGGATTGCCTGCCCATTACAGTAGCGGTGTCACCATTCTACGTCCCAGATACTGCTCTACGCTTGTCACTCTGAGACATAAGTCCTTGATTTTCATTTCCCCAGTAATTTTACATGCTACAGTAGTATTTACCTACTATTGCTTCGAGGCAGAATATCTGATATTGCGGTGCTAGCCACCGTAAAGGACTCTTGCATAAAAGGTAAGCACTAAGTAAGTTAGATTCATCTTTAAGCTTCAGAGACCTCATGAAATGGGGATTTCGACTTGATATTATTCTGTGAAAAAAACTATTGCTATTATTATTATTTTGCAGATTGTTTTATCGGTGATGAGTGCGACGACCTTCTTTCTCAAGCTTATGAAAACTTTTGAATAGAAGATCAAAATATTGAAACTATTGCTTCAGGTATCGGTTTTCAGTAAACTTTGCTAAGGTACCTAACCTTAAATTCATTACCTTTTTAATTACTACCTTTAATTAAACCTACCTACCTTAAGTTTATTTTTGGAGATGAAGCCACAAAGTAGGTAATTATTGAACCTACTCCATGAAACTTAGAAGAAATATTTTTTATCAGATCAGTAAGTTCTTTATCTAGACATTAATAACTGCCTTTGACAGTATCAACTCGTGATCAAGGACTTAACGTGCCTTGAAAATATGGACGATGAAGATTGAATTAATCTCAACGATTTGCTTGGAAAACCTCCTATTTCAGTAAAAACATTGCAAGAACTTGCTGTGGCTTCTTTAAGTTAATCAGATAAGAAAAAACTTGGCAATTAAAGGCATGATCCTTACTTTACGTGTTACAAAAATATTGATGAGCTGAAATTAACTGCTTGAACGTCCAGAAGAACCACCAATCAATTTATTGACATCTTCTGTGAAAACACTACGAAAACTTGCCATGAACACATCGCGCGATGTTGATATCAAAAATATAAACAATGATCTCAAAGACTGTTCTGTCATTGCTGGAAAAACCTGATCCTGATTCTTAGAAAGTTAATGTAGCAAAGAAAAGAAGGCAGAAGGCAATGTTTATATAATAAAAAACAAGGTTAGATCTGCTAAACCTCCAAAGGAAGTTAATTGCTGGAAGTGCAAATTTGAATCTGTAAAATCAGCGACGAAGTAAGAATAGAAGATATTGGATCTGTAGAAAATATTGAAACTTCGACTACCCCGGGAAAAAAGTCCTGTTGACTTACCTCAGGATACATACTTCGAAATAAAATAAACCAAAACATAATCACTTCAACGAAAACGAGAGACAAAAAGGTCATACACCACGCAACGCTATTTCAAAATCGATGCAAAAAGAATTAATGTTTGTCAAAACTTTGTAGAAAGTGGACATTCTTACATGAAGGAGACTCATGCATAGCAGCATCGTTTCCGGCTTTTACTATACTTTCTTGACAAACTTTTGCAACTTTACGATACTCCCATGACCATCAGTACTGCAAAAAAAGGGACTCACTGCAACTTTGTGACAAGGGCATTATTCCAGAGGAGTTTCATGGATGATTCTAAGGATTGACTAGAATAATGCATGCCAAAGACACGTTACCTAATTTCACAGAGTCGAACACCTTGCAACAGATTATGATGAAGACTAATACAATAGATATTCTGCGAATCATTAACTTTCATTCTCTTAAAATAACTTTAAATTAATAGTTTTATTTTGCTTATTTTAAACGTGGTACCTATAATATGCTCCAATATTTAACTATTCGTTTAGTTTATGTCAAATTGCTGATTGCTGATTTATAAGAAGATTCTTAAGACATTTTCAAAATCAGAGGAGTGGTTATGTTATAATAGAGTGGTATAAGGAAATCCTAACGCCAGTGTTAATCAACTTTTGATTCGGATTTATTAAAAAAAAACAGTTTAATTTTAAACTGTTTTTTAGTACTGGTAAAATTAGGTACATACCTTTTTTGAATTTTCTCTTAGGTTTGTTATTTATACAACTTTTAATGTATCAAAATCCCTATTATAAATAGAAGTACTGGCATTTGTTCAGAGAAATATTTAGGTTTCTATTATTCAAATAGTCTTTCAATGAAATAGAATATTAAATAATTCCACATCATTTCAGGGAAAGTCCAGTTAAAAAAAAAACCCTATAATTTTTTTTGACGGAATGTAGTGAGCTGAATACTAACATGTAGTTGATATAACTACATGTTAGTATTCAGCTGATGTATGATGAACTAACGAACATAACTAAATAAGCATAATAAAACACAAAAATATTTGTTTATCTTTTAATCGTAGGTATATATATCTCAAAACTAATAAGTGCCGCGAAGTCAGTTAATGAATAGATTCAGGCGTTACTTTGCGGAAATCCATATTTTACTATAAAAAATATCTTTAGAAAACATTAAATTATATTTTAATAAAACACTTAAAAAAGTTTAAAAACTAAGTGACAATTCCGCCTAATTTTCCTGTTAAGCCCACGTGACGTCACAAACGCCACGCAGCCTAACCGAAATAATATTCGACTATTTTCGCTTCTGAACGAAGCATCTTCAGGAGGTCTTGACTCACCGAGCGCACGATCGGGACATGAGAAGTTAGTTGTTTTCACAGTACTATAACGGCGACATTCATTGTGTTTTTTGAATTTGTTGTTCCCCAGCTGCTGTAGTCAATTAAAGATGCTATTCTCATCTGCAAATATAAAATATAATTGGTTACTTAACAAGATATTATATAAAAACATACAAAACAAAAGCTTTAATAAAACTTAAAATAAAATTAAATACATCATCATTATAATATTGAGGCAGTGATGACCTAGTGGCTATGTGCTGCCGCTCAGGAGGTTCATAGTTCGATTCCCACGGCGGAGACTGCACCGCATAGACATGGTGCTGTCATTCCCAAGTAGAAAGCACCTAAAAATGTGTTCCGGCAGCTGTACTTGATAGCCAGCAAACAATAATTATCCATTAAATAAAATAAGCTTTTAGGGTCCGCCAGAAATGATTACAGATGGTTTTCTATAACTCCAGTGCTTTCCGGAGCATACTTTATTGTATCATTCAATACGATATTTAACGTTTTGTATTTTTACACATACTCTATTTTGAAGCAATGATGCCTAAGTGGCATTGGCTATGGACTGCCGAACAGCAGGTACATGGTTTATTGCATCCCGCTGCGGGCTTGAGCTTCACCGCATGGTGAAAGGGTATTTTGCGAATTCCCACCTGGCTAGCGACCTAATAGCTTGTTTCGGCAACTGTCCTTGAGTGCTAGTAATTCTAGGGTAAGCCTGATAACACCTTTGACTACATCATCACTTACCATCAGGTAAGATAGTGGTCAGAGGCTAACCTATCAGGCATAAAAAAGGAACTGAATAGAAATAGTATCGTTTTTTTAAAGTAAACCAATATTAACTTCACAAAACAAAATATTATATAAAATAGTCCAAATTCCAAAACCACTTAGCAAAGCGAGTTAAGTCCATATATATGCTGTAAGTTTATACTTCAAAAGTGGATTGATATTATGTTGAATATCTTAATAAACTTAATTGTGGGTAGATATTGATATAATTCGTAACGCAATGTATTCGTACGAATCTAGGTATTAATAAAACAGATATGTGTCAAAATATAAGACTGTGCCAAACCTTGTTAGTCGTACCTATATATATTTATAATTCAATCTCGCCCTTTATTCCTTTGAAGGTTTTATTTATGGATGCATATCATTAATTTTTGTAGAATAAATAATAGGGACAAATGAAAATGGAAAAGTATATATATTGTTTTAAATATAAGTTTAACTTCCAAACCTTAGTATGATTTCGATATTTTTTCATTTTTATTGTCGTCTTCGTCGTCTTCCAGTTGCTTCAAAATGTCATAGATGTGCTCCATATACTTATGAAGACCTGAAAAATAAAAATAAAATGGTCACATAATGAAATATTATTCATCGAATATTAACAAGATACATTTGAATACTCTTAAAATAAAATTATATGTAAGTATATACTCCGTCATTATGTTATATTGTATTGTATATATTATTATCTTATATATCATTATATTGTAGCTCTGATAGACTTGTGGCAATAGCTATATGCTACTATAAGGTTCATGGTTTGATTACCGCCGAGAACTTCACCTCATATTGCCTTCACCCTCAAGTAGAAAATTAGTCGCTAATGTATTCCGGCGGCTGTACTTGATAACCAGCAGGCCTGTTTGCTATCTTCTACTTACCAACAGATGAGATGATGTTCATAGGCTCAAATATTATTTGTTAACAAACGTTGCGGTACAATTGTAGGCATAATTCTAGTACGTAAGAAAAAGAAATGATAGAAAGAATATACATTTAATTCTCACAACACACAACATAAAAAGTACAAGAACATAGCAAAAACACTTTTAAGCAAAAAGTGGAACTAATCTCAACTTTTTGGTTTAATTTTTTCACTCTTTTTAGTGACCCTTGCTACTTACGGGATCGATTGTCATTCATTGTGAACGACTATGATATCATCAAGGCAGGTAAATATTTTTCAGTTATCGGAGTGTAATTCAAAAACACCTTGACCGATTTTGATGAAATTTAAATGGGACCAAAAGAAAATCATCAGCTAACAAACAAAGAAAATTCTAAATCGGTTCACCCAGTCAAACGTTACGAGGTAACAAATAAAAAAAAACAAAAAAAAAAAAATGCCGATAAATTGAGACACTCCTCCTTTTTTGGAAGGTGATTAAAAATAATATTACGAACAAACTCCGAATAAATATGTTAAGAAGTGTGACTATCATACAGTTGCCGCTTTGAATTCAGACTTAGCAAGTAACCACACACAATCGCAAATCTAACTTGCTTTCCTAATTGGTTTTGGACATTGCTATGATGTTAAGGGCCTGTTTCACAATGTTCGAGTAAGTTCCCGTTTTACTACCCAGAACATATTTAATAAATAAAACACTATCTTTGCGTTTCACAGTCATCGATTTAGTCTATCCATCGGTTAAAGCTTGAAACGCGCTGCATGTCAACTGTCTTTTTTATCATTCAGTTATTTTATGTGTTGCATTGCAACCCGAAACTTTATTAGGACATTCTGAAACGGGCCCTAATTTATGTGTACTTTAAAAAAACAACAATATTTGATATATCAACGGATTTTCTTTCTATTAAGTCTATATTTACGGTATGTATACTTCAATTTTAGTTGTATATGTGGATGCATCATAAGTTGAAGGAATGATGGCCGAGCGGTTATAGCTATAGACTACCGTGCCTCAGGTCCCCGGTTCGATCCCCACCGCCGGTTTGAGCTGCACCGCATGGTGGAAAGACATTGTGCAAATGCCCGCCTAGCTAGCTACCACCCTCAAGAAGAAAATCTGTCACCAAGCACCTAACAGTGTGTTCCGGCAGCTGTCAGTGAGAGCCAGAAAGACCAGCCAATCCCAAACTGAATGGAGGATATATTGATTGTGTTCGGAACGCAGTGTATGTATCGTACAAAAAAAAGGTGTTAAAATATAAGTTTTAAATAAAATCCTAATTTCTCTTTTCTGTGGTATAATCTATATTGTACGCTTCGGGATCGCTAACTCAAGCAGATAAGTGCTATAGTCAAATTCAAATGGAGGCGACGGCGATCATCTTCGATGTAAATGGAAATAGATATGGGTATATAATTATAGTTTTAATGTAAGTTTAAATGCCGAACCTTTAATATGTTTTTGATATTCGTCCATATCCACGCCAAGTTAAAGCAGTCCTCGTCATCTGCGAATATTAAAAACATTGGTCACGACAAAATATTATTAATCGAATATCAACACTGTAAATTTACTCACTCCTAATATGTAATTATGTATATACATAACTTAGCTTCAGACATACATTATGGAGTATGTAAGTAGGTACTCCATCATCATTACATCGTAGCGTTGATGGTCTAGTGGCAATGGCTATGTGCCACCGCTTAGGAGTTTCATGGTTTGATTACCGCCGCGAACTTCACCACATATTGCTAATCTAATCATAGTAGAAAATCAGTCGCCAATGTATTCTGGCTGCCGTACTTGAGCGGTAGATGCATCCCTTACAGGCGTCGGCATTATTTTATTTCAAATTGAAAATGACGTTGTAAGTCCTAAGGATATAAAATGCTATTTTCTCTTTTCTGTGGTATAACCTATATTGTACGCTTTGGAATCGCTAACTAAAGCAGATAAGTGCTATAGTCAAATTCAAATGGAGGCGACGGCGATCATCTTCGATGTCCGTAAATAACTCCAGTATTGTCATATGGTCGCGCCATTCCCTTCATCCTAAGAGCAGACCTTAACCATCTTCTATCAATTTTTAGCTAATAGGCTTCAACGTTATGCTGTTTACATTTTTTATAACCTAAAGTCATATTATTTGGTAATTGAATATATATAAGCGGCCCGATGAATACAGCAGACTTTCCGATACATGTTTAAAGCAGAAATGTTTAAGCAGTGATGGCTTAGTGGCATTGGTTTTGGACTAACGCGCAGCAGGTCCATGGTTCGAATCACGCCGTGGGCTTGAGCTTCACCGCATGGTGGAAGGGCAATTTTGCGAATGCCCGCCTGGCTAGCGTCCTCCCTCAAGTAGAAAATCGGTCGAGTTTGTTCGGTCACAACACCATAAAAAAATACATTAATAAAACTTAATTCTGAAACAATGTGTCACAACAATAACATCACATATCTAAACGTTATGGTGCCACTGCTGATGTCTAGTAAAGATATGCAAGAAGTGCGACATAGTATAGTGATTTATTAGGTTTTATCTTACCTGGTCCTTCAACTTTCATAGCAATAAAACACATCACTGTCACAAGGAAAATATATATCAGGTACAATAGTTGCTTAACACTGTAGTATCTGTGAATCAACAGGACGTTGTTTCTCTCGGAGCGTTTCTTCTCGACTGGCCCTCACTTCACCCAACTCTAAGCTCATGAACAAATATGTTTATAGCAAAACGCAGTTTGGAATTGCACCTACGAGTATATATATATAGGTATATATTTAGGTACCTACAAGATACAAGTTCGCGATGCACGAGGCCTTTCACGCATGTACCGGACGAACTTACTGATAGCAGGCCACTAGAACTTTCATAGTAAACAATATTACGACTCCTGGACATTTTATTTTTAGACTAGGTGTTTCAATGCATCGTGCGCTCGAATATCATTTGTATTTCTGTAATCGCTGCATAATTAGTTATCACCTGAAACTAAAAAAAACATTTGAGACCATTAGGCTAGGAAAGTGATAGACACTTGTGGTGGCAGTTTGGACTGCTATCACCCAAAAAAATTTGTTCCACTTAAGACAAACTAGACTAGTGAAGTGGTAGGGCATTTTCGGTTGCCTTCAGGAATGGTTTCAACCAAAATCTATTAGTTACCGTTTAATACAAACTGGACTAGTTAGGTGGTAGATTGCTTGTACTTGCTGTCTGGACAGGTATCACTTGATGTGTTAGGCACTTAGTGTTGTGTTCGGCAGCTACTTATATCAGCAATTGATTCTACAGTTTAACCTTAACAACTTTTCAGATCACATCATCATTTAGCAACAGTTCGGAAAAAATCTTTGCGATTATAATTCTAGCTATACATTTGTTTATGAGATTTCAGATAAAAATCTTGATACTTAGTCGGTATGGTGTTTTATTTAGTAGAATTTTTTCACGATTTATATTTCCGTGTGCTTGAATAAGATTGGATTTGAAGGCAAATATATCGGTACTGGCAGTTCCATAGCAATATAAAAATGCTAGTTTTTAGTATTTAGTTCTTATTAAGGGCGCTTGAAGTTGTGAACATACTGGGTAATTCTATCTTTCTTGGGTTTTTTTTATTCAATTCAAAGATCTAACGATAGTAAATGTTACCTCACTGAATTGGCCTATATATCAGCTTAGCACTCAAAAAAAATAAAGCATCTACCGCAATAATTCACGTCACTATAAATAAAAATCTCATCGTAATCGGCGATAGGTGAAAAATTAAAAAAAAATTCATAGCTCCGAAAGCATGAAAAATTTCGGAACATACATGGGGGTGATTCAGATAGTCCTCTAGGTCCTATACATCCCAGCTTCAGTATTTAACTACTTCTTAGGGCACCCTGTATATATAATGGTACAGAAAACTTGATAGCTCCTTCCGTGATATATAGCTTTAGATACGAAAGCGGCTTATAGAATTCTTATTGAACAATATATATATGATACGTAGGTAACTATGTAAATAATGATGGAATAATGCATGGAAGGCTCATAATGCTTGCCGCTCGTTTAAGAGATAAGTTACCATTACCATTTTAGAGTATTTTATAAAGTAGATACTGATATTATTGGAGATTAATAGTATTTAGATCTGTAGGATTTCCCACTTTCCTTTAGAAGAATATAGGTAATCCTAGAACGTAGCTAAGTTTGAAAATGTATTACGCAAAAAATTACTTTCTTGCCGTGCGAAAAACGAAAAAGTGTGATTGCATTATCTGTGAAAATGTATGCCCGAATTTGTTTATTGTTGGACTTTTTAATTAATACATAATGTCCTGCAATTAAGTATGGTTTCAATGAAAAAATAAAAGTAGCCTAAATAAGTATGTAGATTAAGTGTTTATTTATATGAAAACAATTGGAACCGACTTCTAACACTGAAATATATGAAAAAGTGCTGACCTCAGAGATCACATTTTCATGGTCCGCCTTCAACAAGTTACTTCATACTTTACAGTATTAGAAATCGGTTCCATTTCTCGTCAAAAATTCACCCATTTTTGTGCTAATCACTGGTTAATCCATCGAGTTTCACTCACATACAATACTGTTCAACATCGATCTTAGAGATATTGCATAAAAATAATAATAAATAATCAGCACTACAATTGTACAGACTATAATATTTCCTCTCGTATAATTTTGTAATGTTGCATATATCTGTAAAGTTGAAATCGTTTATAAGTCATATATCAGGTACCTAGGTTGGATTGAAAATAGCAGTTGTATGATAGCTGACCTCATATATAATTCGGTACACGTATAGTAAAGCAGAGTTATCAATGATATCGAAGCGTTGAAATACGTGTCGACTAGAACGGGACGGAAACACTTAGGTTGCCTAGATTTAAAATGGGAGTTACCGCCACCCCAATTTGCATGTGATAGATTTTTGGTTTGTCTGTTTCTTTTGCTCCCAGGCTTATTGGTTCTGAAACTGTTTTGTTTTATTCTGGTACTATGGACGTTTACTAAAATAGTAAATATTGTATGTGGATAAGTAAACGTCAAAGAATTGAACTTCAAAAAATCCGCCGTTAGCTCAACCCCTGTGCAGCGTTTTATAGAATTTGACTCAGTTTTTTTATTTACCGAAGTATGTTGTATCACCATATGACGTACCTACAGCATTACGCAGCCATTAACATCTTGTTTGCTGTCATTATACTTGCAGCAGTTGGCAGTAGTTGTCATGTTGATAGTACGACAAAGGTCCTGATTCTGACGAAGGAATTCAGAGTCGGTGCAGCACATGGCAGCAGCAGACAGGGCATCGGTAACAAGGAGTTTGGAGGCGGACGCTGCGGGTAGGAATCTGCTATATGAATAACCAACGTCCGCCGCGGTCATGACTTGTGACGGTGATCGCCTGATGTTCAGTAGTAATGTCAGTAGACATTTCTACTGAGCGCTTCCGTGCTTCGGACGGTCCCGGTTGTTGTCTCAGGATTGTAGTCGTTATATAGCATCGTGGTAGGACATTTTGCGTATGCCCGTCTGGATAGTGACCACCCTCAAGTAGACAATCTGTAGCTAAGCACCTAACGGTGTGTTTCGGCAGCTGTCCTTGAGAGGCAGTATTTCAAGCTTAAGACTGTTTACCACCTTTGACCACATCATCACTTACCATCAGGTGTAATTTTGCTCAAAGGCTTACCAATCAGCAATTTAAAAAAAATTGTTAGATATTCAAAATTGTTAAATATTAAGTCTGGCTCTTCCCTATTAACCCTTGGCTCTTAGCGACAGCGTGTTAATTTTTTGCTGTAAATTTGATATCTAAATTAACGATCTGTAGTGCACGAATTTCCTACGCATTTTTAATTGTACAACAGGAACATATTATGTTGTTGTTTTTTGAGAATTTAAATTGATGGAAAATTATATTTAATTTACTTCTCATGATTAAAAAATGTAATCATGGCGAGTAGATTTTAAATCAGTGAATTTTATACAGGTACTTAAAAAATCTCGTTATCTCTGTAATGTAATTCAATTCATTTATTTGCTTGAATACGGGTTCAAAAGATATAGGAAGTACAATAGTTTCACCATAAACAACCTCGTACGAGGTGTGCAAATGTCAAGTAAATATATTATACAATGAAATTGAGAATTAATAATAATGATGATTTTTTAAATTGTTATTATATATTTAATACTTAATTACAATTCAATCATTTAACGTGGCTACATTTACCACGTTAAATAATTGAATAGTAATTAAGTATTAAATAAATAATAACAATCAATTAGAAGTCTTCTGCAGGAAATCCTTAACTGTAGATATAGAAACTTTAGTTAACCAACCACTTATTTAACTCCGAGTAGAATTTATAATTAGGCAACTCAGGTATAGTATTAGGAATATAATTGTAAATGAGAGGCGTCATGTAGGTGCAGTTATTCCAAAACAGTTCTCTATATACAATCTAGTTTAGGGATTGGCATTTTGAGCTGTTCTTGTGTAATAGTCCTCTGACTTAGGTAAGCTATTATATTCGGAAAATAAGGAAGAGTTACATCTTACAAACCTCGCCAATTCATATATACAGGGTTATTGGTTAAATGTTAACGACCTCTTAGGATTGACTTTTGCTAGTCCTAACAACATTTGGAGTTTTTTTTTTGTTTTGAATTTTTTTTTAGTGCCTTAACTACTTTTAGCCAAGAGCGCCCATCGCGGCTACACTGGACCGCGCCGTGCTCCCTTTGAATAGAGTTTTGAACACGGGTTTTGAATATTTACATCGAGCAACGTAATAAAAATATGAAATAATACATTACAGGCACAAGGACTTTTAACATCAGGTGGTCCTCTTTATTCCGTCAAAAATATATAACAAATACAAAAAATTTAAAAAAATATTAATTGAAATTTTTTTTTTTTCAAATCAAATTAAATATCATCAACTAATGTTTGTTATTATAAAGCATTTTTCCAATAACCCTGTATATGCCTACTATTGACAACAGATTCTTTGATTTAAAAACAGACTTACATGTCATACTATACTAGTCGTATACTAGTATAGTCCTATCTATGGCATGATCCTCACGCTTGGCAGGCAGCTTGGGGATCACAGTAAGAAGTAAGATGACAGTTCTTCAGAAGGCGCTGTAGTATTTACTCATATAATAAGTATCTCTGGCACAAGCATGCTTCTATTATTCACCTCTTTTGTTGTCCAACATTCAGATCAAGGCGTAAACCCTGACCATCATAAGATGATCTTCTATTCGTCATATGATCCGGTCATCTGGGGTCATGGGCATTCATGAATCACGTGTGGTACAGATATCTTTTACTAATTCATCAATCCTGAGCATATAGTATTCCACACATACTGGCCAATGTCTCCATACTAGATAATGGAATTAGATTCTTGGCAAAAATGTAAACAAACCAGTAATACTAGTAACTACACTATTTAAGAATTTAACACTTTTCCCAATATTCACTAAATAGCACTCGGTTACAATTTTACCAACAAGAACTAAGACTTCAACAATGTAATAGTATGACCGACGTCAGTAAGTCTAAAGCAACATTAAAGGGTAGACAGAATAAAGCAATAAGTAATCCTTATTTCTGCCAAAGTATAATGACAATACATGTAGCTCCACCAAGTAAAGTTCTTGGTATCAAATCAATTAATCCTCATGTCATCGTGTACTTAGATCGACATAGGTCTACAAGATGGCGCTGTTCATTCTTAAAACACGCAAACGTTTGTATCACGACAACGTTCGGCTTCTGCGCACGATTTGTTCCGAATGGACAATGCTTGACATTCCCAAGCAGCTAATTGACTTAGGTTAATGACATTAGCAAACTCAACATAGTTTTTGAAAGAGACTAACTTCCGTTCTAGGAATGTTGTCTCGGAAACGTTTAGTGAATGTTAGGGCTATATTGCATTTGGGGTCACAGAGAACCCGTGCGTTGTAGTCAAATGTTAAGATGTCGTCACTATCGGACAGCGTAGGAGTAAAAGAGAGGCATATATGGTGATCAGTTTAGGTAAAATCCGATAGTAAGCTTAATGCCACGAAACTAGTAACATAAATAAAAAAATTGACTTATTTGTCCCTTTTGATAATGCCTTACTATTTATTAATATATTTTCATACACATTCATACTTAAAAAAATAAGATATTAACGTTACAAACGTAATTTAGAGTTAACTTTGCAATTTTATTTTATCGAGAAAATTGTAAGGAAACGTGTTTCGGACTTTTCTTGGTCTTAAGTAATGTGATCAAGATGAACATATAATTTTCTTATTGCTACAAACAAAACGTATTTTCCTAAAAATCTGTTTGAGTAAAGTTATTTAGTACTGTAGTAATGTAGCCCTCTTCGATCTTCCCATACGTCTCGGTCTTACTACAATACACTACCGCTGCCTCAACAGACAATTTAAATTAGAATAAGTACATACCTGTACTTAATTTTAATTTAACTATACATTAAGTTTCAAAATATTCCTTCAGTTCATACGCTATTACTGATGATACATTATAATCTATACATTGCTGCCATTTAATAAGAAGGTCATTTATGCCTTTGCTATAGAAAGCTGGTTAAAAAGAAGGCCGACAATTATGCCTTTGCTATAGAACTCTGGTCAAAAAGAAGGCCGACAATTATGCATATATTAAAAATTCTCAATGAGGATGCAGCATTTAACACAGTCAATGCAAATACTTTAGAATCAACTAAAAACCGATCAAAGTACGTTGTACAACGGAATACCTATATTCAACATGTCCAAATGCAACTAGTCAATGAGGAAATTGACGTACTTTTGAGTTTAATTACGTTAAATTGCGCTCTGCAAAGGTTTTTAGTTGATTCTAAAGTATTTGCATTGACTGTGTTAAATGCTTTAAAATATAAATAATTGCGTGTATATGAACAACACACGCAATTATTTATCTCAGAAATAAGAATGTTTATTTACGTGCAAAGGTATCGACTAGCATAAGTAGTAGTATAGTAGTAAGTTGTGTAGAAATGTTGAATGAAGTTAAGTTTTAAACATTGTTTTATTTTGAACTAGCTGGGCCCATATATATTCATGCCATTTAATTCAAAATTTCATCCAAATCTATGTCAGCCGTCAAGTCGTGATTAGGTAGGTAACAGACAGACAGACAGAAACAGAGCAACAAACATTTTGAAAGATAAAATTCTAATACCCAATTGTATTAGTATCATAAATTGTTCAGTAGTACTATAGGATCCGGATCGGTATCATTTGTACTACCAGTTAACACAGGTATATATAACCACAAAATAGATTTTTCTGAACCGATGAAGAAACTTCATTCGAACGTAATATTTTAGAAAAAGTGTATTGGATATTGTAGTTTTACCACTAATTTAGAAGCTAATTGAAAAAAACATTCGCGCTACATGCAAGATAAAGAGCTGTACTAACCAAACCACAAATAAAAATACTAATATATAACAACCACGAAGCAAAATTGACCGAAATGAGTCAAATACGAGAACGGCCTCTTAAGTGTCTTCACAAAATTTGACATGCAACAGTTACTTGTCTTGATATCTTGACGTCCAGTTTTGGGGCGAACTACTAGTGATATATATATAGCCTAACCTTTTATCAGCATTAAACAAAAACAAATAATTATACGCTTATAGCCTAGCTTCTCAGCTATAAACAAATATATCTACCAACTTCTAAACGTATAAACGTGCGCCAATATATTCCAATAATAAAACGACAATATAGACACACGAAAGCACCGATGTAGATTGATTAGTTCACGGTCCTCACTTTCGACGTTAACTGTTTAATTGAAGATCGCTATCTCTGCCATTTTGGTTAACCTTATTCGTACCGGCAATGTACCAACCAACAAACTAATAAATCTAGTGTCTGTAGCAAGACATGCAGACAAACTGTTTTAGCTCCTAGTTCCCGAACGTTGATAGGTTACGTTCTAGGTGAATTAATTAATGATCGTCGACAGAATAACCTTCGGCTTTGCCTTTTTGAACCCTCCAATATACTTGTAATTTACTATAATGATTTTTATTTGTGTGTGTGTTTTTGTCAAAATACCTGTTTGATAATTTATTATAAAATAAAGTCTGTTGATTAAGACACGCATTATTCAGTTGCATAGAAATTATTATTAATTATTTTTTACCTATTTGTCTCTTGCAATTCAACAGGGTCATGTTGCCAGGATGCGGCGAACACTGCCAACTGGAAGTAGGCTAGAGCATTTGGAATGCCTGTGAGTCTGCAATGACTTGTAGGTTGTTTAAATGCTTTCAGTATTGTAACTGTAGTACTGTTACAATACTGAAAGTAAAATACTATGAACTATTCGAGTTCATGGTATTTTACTTATAAAGGCATACCGTCAGTAAAAAAAAAGTTACATAAAAGCCTTTAAATACAAAGTTTTACAAATTATACATATTTCTATCCTATCCATGCAACACGCCTTTACCAGTTCTGTGTCCTTTTACCAAGTGACCATTATCGGAGCTTAATTCAGAAACGGCAATCACTCTCTGCTTCTAGGGATGTTTTCGACGACACTCCACAGAATAATCAATAGTTCCACTGGACTTAATTAAAGGGGAATCATTAATCTGTTAAGTGACTCCAGTGGGATGCGCCGCTATTACTGCTTCCATGCCTTTTAGATGGTTAATTTTGTACTATTTTCTTTTTAGGGTTTTTGTTATGTTTTTAGGATTCCGGACAGAGAGTAGCTATGCCATACTGCCACCGTTGTCTTTCAATCTGATTACGTTAACACTCGTATTGGAGCTTTCTTAGAGGTTATGTAATGGTCGTTCTCCAATGGTCACCCATTAGTAAATAACTATTTAAGAGCGCTTCCTTGCTTCTAAGGGTAGGTTAAGCCGTTGGTACCGATTATCGTCTTAAGATGGTAGTTTTTATAGCAGGTTAATAGGCATTATACAAATGTCTGCCTGGCTACTACCAACCTAAAGAACCTTACCTTGGGAGGGCAGCTGCCCTCGAAAGCCAGTTCCAAATCTAGGTTAAGCCTTGCCAAACGTGTATAGGTGATTATAGGATCACCCATATACTTTAGGCAAGCATCATTTTCAAATACCTGCATTACACAGACGTATTGTTGGATAAACGAGTTACAATTTGAAGTTGCGTAATAATGGATACACTGGTAAGCTTTGCAGTCTAAGGGATTCTTAGCGTCTCTCTTGCACCACATCTCAAAAACATCAATCCTTTGTCTTTCTCTTGCACGGATCGTCTATTTTTCTGCTCTGAAATATTGAAAAAAAGGTAAGTACAAGACGGGTTTTGGTTTATGAATAATGATATAAAAGTATCATTAGAAACCAGCAATAGACCACCACCTCCACTACATTGTGGCTCATTACTTTGTAAGTACTGAGAAGCCTGGTCGAATTTGGACTGAACTTCAAGATTCATTCCCCACTTTATTAAAACAAAGTTTATCTACAAACAACGAATTTTTTGTTTACAGCTGTTACCAATTCTTCGTGACAGTCCATATGTATTGTTGCTGAGTCATCCCAACTTCCAAAAGTAGTTTAAGATATATATTAACAAATTAGGTACTGTTCTGTACTGTACTGTTTCAGCCGGATCGTCTACTGCTGAATACAGCCTCCCCTATGTAGGGGGTGTTTGCCATAATCCCCACGCTTGGCAGGCGGCTTGGAGATCACAGTGCCAGATAGCATAGTTCTTAAGAAGGCGCTGCGAAGGCACTTTCTTATAGTATTTTTCCCTGAGTCGACTACTACGACACCCACACGGGATCAGATTGGAGGTAGATATGGGAGGTGCAATTCTATCTAGGAACATAACAATTTCTAGTATAATTACTATATCACTAATAAATAGTATACTAAATATTTATTATGTATATAGCATATAAAAACAGAACCTATACAAAAAAAAATAGTTTAGAAAGTTTCATTCAGAATTAAAAAAAAAATATACCTGATAATCTAACCTTTGATCACTATCTAACCTGATGGTAAGTAAGTGATGATGTGATCAAAGATGTTGTTCAGGCTAGCCTAGAAATACTAGCTCTTTGAGAGCTCAAAGACAGCTGCTAAATTTGTTTACGAAGCTTATAAAGCACTGACGTGTCAAGAAAGATCATCACTGATACGAAAAACTGTTAACTGATGAAGTATCATCAACAGATTTTTGTAACCGGTTACGAAATCCTTTATGAAAAAGAGTTGAAAAAATTGCAAGTTTTCAATTTTAACGAGAATAAGTGCCATTATAATGAAAGATGATGGACGAGCAGAGTCATCCATCACTGTCTAAAAATTGTTGAAAGGTATTAAAGCAAAAGTTGGAGCCGCAGCCGCCCGCCGTTGTTTATAAACCAGTCGTAACAAAAGTGCATAATCATACAATAAATCATTAGAAACGTATCAAACGACGGGGTCTGGGATCACTGTTCTTAATTATGGAGCAGCAGCATAATATGCAAGAATATGGGTACTATAGGTGGTGCATCAGCATTGTAAGCTTCATTCATACAATATAAGAGATTGCGTGATTATTCTTTGCCAATCGACTAGGCTAACTCATATTCGATGTACTTGAATGGGAGATCTGTTTTTTTAAACTGCAATCTTCGTTTGGAAGTGTAAGTTTACTTGAAGCAATGATACCCGAAGCACAATAGACACATGGAGCTCCTTAAGCAGTAGTTTAACTACGAAGAAATTACCCGAATTCAGTCACGTGATCAACCGGCCTTCCCTACATCGAGGAGGTACAAAAAGATACAACTAGACTGATTCACATGCTTTACTGTTTACTTACAGTATAGTTTTAATAAGCTGTCAGCAGATTGACACTATAGAGGTAATCGTTTCATCATTTTAATAGAAAAAAGAACCCAAGGAGTTATAAAGGCAAAGAATCATACAATAACCTCTTTACTGGTGGCCTTACTATGTTGCCAAAGACAATGGCGTTTTTTTAATAAATTCTGCGCGCGCCGTATATTTTTACCTATTCACAACAAAAAATATTTATAAAAAAACAATTATTATAAAAAAATATTTATTAATAACAAACAACAACACTCAAAATTTCGATAGTGATTTCCCTAGCGCTATGATCGTCATTTGTCATTGAATTCCAGGATACCGCGGAGTCGAACTACTGTATACATGTCTATTGTGCCCGAGGGGTAATAGCTGTGGACTGCCGTGCTCAGGTCCACGATTCGATGCCCACCGCCGGCATGAGCTTTACCGCTGGTGGAAGTACATTTTGCGAATGCTCGCTTGGCTAGCTACCACCGTCATGTAACAAATCAAAAACAAAACACACTGTTAGGTGGTTGGCAACAGATTCGCTCAAGTTGGCAACACACACAGGCAAATAAGACTAAACAACTATTTCTAATCTCGTAGAATAATCCCGTCATTAAGATATGTGGGTTATTCTGAAAGTTTTGTGGGCCACAAAGGCTGCACTGGGTCCGATTTGCATTATGCGGGCCAGATGAAAGGTTTTTAATCATAAAAACCTTTTTTTAGGGGTATAATACCACTATGTAATTTTTTAAAGAAGTAGATGGCAAAACAGTTAGGTAATCATTCAAAGTAAAACCAAACAGAAAATGTTAACATTCTCTAATGAATTTACCTTAATTGCGTTCAGGTAATTTTATACAAAACTTATCGTATATTCGCGATATAACAGACAACGGCAACTACCTACTGTAAATATATTGGAGTGGACTTTACAGCCATTGCCATTAAGGATATTCCCATATGACTGTAATTTCACGGGCTACAGCGGCTTTTAATCACAAAGGCAGCAATGTAAATGCTGAAATTCACAAAATCTACATATTATATGATAATATACACTGGAGAATTGTAAATCGGGACAAAAAGTATTCATGTCCTAAACCAGAAGCAAAGTTGGCTCGGTACAGAATTGTAACAAAATCAATCAAATCTAGGCCAAACGTCTATACACCATTTTGTATCATCGTACCATCATTGCAAGGCCACAATAGAAAATAATATTAGATTATTTATAGTCTTAACGTGCTCTCCTAAACACGGATGCACTCATTAGTAAACGCCAATAGGGTCACCCATCCCAGTTATGATCGCTATGTACCACTAAAGCTGCAGAAAAGGGCACCTACCTACTCAATTCTCTTTCTGCTGATTTTAAATCTGATACTTTCCGAACTTGCCTGATATTTCAGCTTTTCTGCTTAGACATAACAACCAGAAGCAATAGTTGAGTGTACCCTATAAATCACGGAAGCGCTCTGTACTCAGTGTCACTAGAGGTCCATCCAAGCTTTCATAGCAGCGGACGTTGCTCAACCAACAAGTGACGGCTAATAACTCCAACAGGTCAAAAAAATACTAATTCGTCGAGTCCCGTGTGGTTTACAGAATAACCCACGATTGATATAATTCTACACAGTAAGCACGGCTTTTCGTTGAACTATAGTACGAAAAAAAATTAGCTGATAACATTAATTATCGATGGCATGTTTTTCCAAATTAATCTATAATAGTTAATCGATTCCACAAGCTGCAGATACCATGGTTCGCCGTAACACATAGGATTATTTCACACAGGTTACGGAAAATGACAGCGTATAGCCAATGGCTGCAACTTGCTGAACGGGAAAATTATTATCTACCTACACAAGCACACAAAGGGATATCACGGCTACTAATTAGACCAAAGGATTTGTGGCTTGTAAAACTAGTACAGCGTCATCGAATCACGGCCTCTAATTTTCCCGTTTGTCCAATTAGTAACACCGTAACTCTCGTGCGAGGGTGAAACGGTGCGATGAAAATATTTGACCAAAAAATTTTACGTTGTCATTAAGAATATGTAGTATTTTGCTGATATTCCGTAAACATTATTGCAATATGTAATTATGAAGTAGATCGGAGATCACTAGGTCAATTTAAAAGTTAAGCGAGTCCTGTAACCTGTATACGAAAATCACCTTGGGGAAAATTTTCACTACAGACTATTCGAAAAACAAGTAAGAGTTCAATTGACAGTTGTAATATTCAGCTGTCAACTGAACTTTTACTAACATATTATGTTACTAGCGTTCCAGGCGCGGCTCCAACCACGCGTATGTCGGTTATCGCGCAAAAACATTAACCTCTTTTTACGCAGTTGAATAAAAACTATCCTATGTTTTTTCCCGGGTTTCAAATCATTTCCATAGTAAATTCCATTCAAATCGGTCCAGTGGTTTTGGCGTGAAAGCGTAACAGATAGACAGACATAGTTACTTTCGCATTTATAATATTAACTAGTACTGATTAATATGTCAATAATTTTTTACCATTTAACATAATATTATGTTACTCGATGCAAAACAGGGTGGGAATTTTTACCTGACAGATGAATAGGTGGTCGGTTGTCATTTGAAAGTCCATTTTAGCAATTATTTTACTCATTGTAAAACAAAACATTTATTAGATATATATAATCTGTTTAATTATTACGAATACGAACGTTTTTTCTTGAATTAATGTTTTCCAAGTTTATAGTGGATATTTTTTTTCTTTGAAAGATATATCGAGTAATAGTTACTCGTGCGTTATTCGATGCTCTTTCGGAAATAACTGCTCACACATTATTTACTGACAAGTATTACACCAGCGGCGAGAAATCACTCGTTTCCGAACGCAGCCTTTGTTAGCAACAATTTCAAGTCATCTGTTCCTTGGCTAACGAACAGATGGATGCTTAAATATATAGTTCTTTATAAACTTGATATTGCCTTATCCATCCCATCAGGAATTTTATTTATTTATTTCATTTCACAAAATAATATTATTAATAATTTTAATATTACCTAACTTGTATGCAACTCCATGTTAATAGAGGTCTTTAAATTTTTGAAATATCTTTGATAACAATGAACCAATATTAATAAATATGCCTAATAGTTTATGTGATTGTGAAGCAACAAGCACGAGGCTCATCTGATGTTAAGCAGAATGAGCCTATAACGGATACATTTCATTTCTAGTGACAAATTGCACTGCGGCCGTCACCCTGAGCTATACAGCTGTTTATTCTCATATGCTTGTAATTTTACTTTCACACGAGGACTGCTGCCAGTACACTGGCAGTGTACTGGCAGCAGTCCTCCCAAGGTGCTTGGTGATAGATTTTCTACTTGATGGTGTGCTACCTAGCCGGGCAAGCATTCGCAAAATGCCCTTCCACCATGCGGTAAAGCTCAAGCTGACAGTGGGAATTGAAAATGCTGCACTGCGGTACTCCAAAGTTATTACAGCTCCGCCATCATTGATTGAGTAAATCGTCAGAGAGCTCAAAATTAAGTCAAGACTGTCAACTATCTGCATGCAGAGAGTTCTGAAGTTCTTCGGACACACAGGCGAGACCCAGTCAGTCTGGCTGTGTTGAGGGCAAGAGAAGTAGAGGACGCTCGCCAACACGATTTACAGAAGCTACTCAGGGTGCAACACAATCAACCCTTCGGGCCGCCATTCAGTCATTCAAGCACAAGACAGGACAGATTTAAGAAAGCTGTCATGAATATACGACTAAGAAGAATCACTGATTCACTAAAATAGTATAGTACAATCCACGGATTTAGGAAGGGAGACTCCCTTCCTAAATCCGTGGTACAATCCATAGAGATTGCTTTCTCTTTTTTGTGGTATAATCTCTCTGGCAGATAACAAAACTTTTCGCTATGTGCGATTGGACGCATTATGCTAAAAATCATCAATTTCGATTTCAAAACAACCGTAAAGTTTACAGGAGTAAGCATAAAATGCGAGTAGGTTGGTAACATTAAACTGATAATGTCGTAATACTAAAATTTTCTTTTGTACTTTTACGATAATGGTTGGAAGTGTTGTAACAGTAAAACTCGGAATTGTTATTTCTTTTTGCAGGGCTTTTCAAAGAGATACGGTAACGTTATAATTAATTTGAGGTACGGCAATAAAAAATACGTAAAATTTTAACAGTTTTTGCGTGCTTTTAGGTTTACAAACCATTCTTCATGACCATGGTATTAGTATAAAATAATATTGCTCCTTATCTGGATTATTATTGAATACACCTACTAATGCTCAAAAGTTAAATATATGGTAAAAAATCTTCAATTATACCTATATTGTAAGTAAAACCTTCAATTATAATAGTTATCAAATAAAATAGTGAGCATAACAAAACAAAAAGAAAAAAATCTCATAGCATCTATTCGAGTATGTCAGTGTATATAAGCGAGTATATGGTATTTGTTATATGTATAATGTTTCGTTAAAAAGGTTAATTGTGTGATAATTCATCTTATTTATTTATCGTTTTTTTGCGTGTCCCAATTTTTCACTGCTGCGGTATGCTCTTTAACCCTTTTTGCGGTACTGCGTTTAATCTGTCCAATATACTCGTAAGATCTACCACCTCCTTATATATATAATATCATTGTCTACCACAGTCACAGTCAGTATCGTAGACACGTGTTTGATATGATAAAATATCCTTTGCTGTTCTGACACGATGTGATTATAGAGATAACCGTCTATATGCAGCCATTATGGAATAGTTGTTGAGTGCCATTTCATTTTTGTCCGTTTTCCCTTTAAGTTTCAGCAACGACGCTAAACTAGTTTTATTTATAAACGCTAAACAAGTCTACATATAACAATCCTTGTTATTATTAAACTTGTTTGATATATTTATTGTTATTTTCCCTACCTCGTCCAACTTCAAGAACCATGTATTTTACTTTCTTCCACTCCATCCATCCCTAATATAAACGAGTAAACACGTGACAGTATTAGTTTCCGTTCAAAAGTTGTTCCTCTCAACAAAACTAAATTCGCGTCTCGCGTACAACGATAAATCTTCACACACTATTCCTGACTTCGATTTCCGTGTCCCGGATCGTGTACAAGCGCTAACTCCGCAAAACTGATCTTGTGCTCATGTTTTGGTGTAAGTTTGAGGCTGATATATCTATATAAAGCTCTATAGTCTAAAGTATAACTTCCGCTTTGCATGTATTACTTGTGCCTGTCATTTGAGAGGTATGTATTGGTTATGTAACAAATGTTATTTAAAGCGCTCGTGGCATAGTTTGCTTAGCCGTAGCCAATCAATGCGGTCGTGTTTTGGATGGCATTACTACTGAGCGCCGCCGTGCTTCGGAGGGCATGTTTTTTTTTTTTTTTTATGCTTGATAGGTTAGCCTTTGACCACTATCTCACCTGATGGTAAGTGATGATGTGGTCGAAGATGTTGTTCAGGCTAACCTAGAATTACTGGCTCTCAAGGACAGCTGCCGGAACACACCGTTAGGTGCTTGACTACTTGACTTGTACTTGACTTGACTTACTTGTTAAGCTGACGGTTCCGGTTGTTGTCTTTGAATGGCAGTACTTATAGGTGGTAGGGCATTTTGCGAATAGTCGCTTAGCTCGCTTCCATCTTCAAGTAGAAAATCTGTCGACTAGAACCTAACGGTTTGTTCCGGCAGCTGTCCTTGAAATCCAGTAATTCTAGGTTAGCCTTAGCAACATATTTGGCCACATCATCGCTTAGGTGAGATAGTGAACAAAGGCGAGACTATAAAGAGAAAAGAGAAGATTTTTTTTCTACCCTATTTAGTTAAAAATGCATTAATATATAGGTATTAGTATATAGAAATGGGAGGCGATACAACATAGGATAGGATCACTCCTGCCACTTATCGCGAGAAACCTTATACAATACCTAATGACACCTTTTGAAGCGCTCGTAGCGAAGATTTAAAGTAACCTCCGCCTGAAATTAAATCCTCCGGTGAAATTACTACTGACAGTTTCCGTGCTTCTTAATTATCTTGGGCACGTTAAGCCGTCGGTCGCGGTTGTTGGTTTACGATGGCAGTCGATATAGTATGGTGTTTTACCTGGCTAGCTACCACCCTCATGTGGGAAATCAGTCGCCAACCACCTAACGGTGTGTTTAAGCTGCTGTCCTTAAGAGCCAATAATTCTAGGTTAGCCTGAACAACATCTTCGATCACATTGTTCCTTACCATCAGGTGAGATAGCGGCCAAAGGCTAACATATTAAGCATAAAAAAAAACTTTGTAGTCTAACAGCATACGTTTTGTAACGACCTGCACGAAAGGGATGATGAGAGTGTATTAACTAAGAAAAAAGTAATTCTAGGTTAAACAGATGAACATTTTGGATCATGATATAACATCAGGTGAGATATATCACGTCAAAGGCAAACCTATCATCCATATTAAATCTTCAAAACAACTACAAGAATGCTTAATACTTACCCCATTTTTCTGCTCCATAGGACGCTAAATTATCTTATTTTATCTGTCATATACCCAATTAACCGACATGGTGATAGTAAAACTTTCCTTGTTACAGGTCTACCCAAGAGGAAACCACCCAACTTTTTCGCGAGAGGTGAGCTATTTTCGTACTTTATTACTTAGTCGGAGTGTCCGGAATGAGAACTGACATCGGGGTATGAAGAATCATTCAAATGGAATCAAAGGTTTAGTAAAATCTATTTCATGTCATATTCGTTTGGCAAATTTCCAGCGTCTGTCCAAACTTATGAGTCAATTTCTATTATATTTTAAGTCTGATGTCATATTAGACCATTTCAATACTTATTTTTACTTGCAAGACATGTGAGATTGGGATACATTTTAGGTACTATAATAACTCAAGTGCGGTTCAGATTCATGTACCCATAGATATACACCAACACGAAATAATGTAGGTATATATACCAAAATAATAGATATTTATATGCAGGCGTTTGGCTAGATAACCACAATCGTCTAGAAAGTCTACCATCAAGCACCCAAAGATTTGTTCCAGCTGTGCTTGAGAGCAAGTACTAAGTTAGCTTGAACAAAATGTTTGACTGACTCGTCCCTTTAAACAGCTATCGTGTTGTCCACCGTAACATAATGTTCCGAATAGCTCATCTAGCTTATGTCAGCAACCACGATTAGAACCACACAGCAGCTTATCCGCATACAATCGACACCTACATCGGCCTACCTATTATAGACAACCACATTATTAGGTAATTGCTGTATTTCCTTACACACAGTCATGTCAATCATTAAAAAAAACATCATTAAAAAAAAGGACTCTTCAAAATGAGTTCTTTATAAGGTCAGAAAATCAGAGATACTTTTCAGTGTTATTCTGTGTTTATCACTTACTAGCGGTCCGCCCTGGCTTCGCACGTTCATAAATTATAAATTAAAACACATAAAAAAGTAATTATTGTGACATAGCTGTAATAGTTAGTCGTATAATATTGCAGACTTTTTTGTAGATATTGATGTTCTCTATAAAATTGTTACTAAACTTAAGTACTTTACTCTAATTACAGCAACTTCCGCAGCGTACGCGATATAACAATTTTTTTTTGGTATTTTTTGCTCACTTTGGGTTACATTATCGAAGTTTTCATGCGGATCCATAACTTTTTGAAAATGTTCTTTAGCCTATTTTCATCAGGAATAATGTA
Source organism: Plagodis dolabraria (assembly GCA_963854805.1). Classification (NCBI taxonomy): domain Eukaryota; kingdom Metazoa; phylum Arthropoda; class Insecta; order Lepidoptera; family Geometridae; genus Plagodis; species Plagodis dolabraria. The sequence goes on along the minus strand of OY978440.1, from coordinate 36,316,637 downwards.
GGATCCTAATGGTGAAAGACAGTTCAGAAGATCCAGTAGTTTCAGAGCCTATTCAATGCAAACAAACAATTTTTTCCTCTTTATTATACTACGAGTACTTTACTATACTCTTCTATCTTACTATACTTTACTCTTTATTAGTTTAGATTAGTCTATATTAGCTGACAATAATAAGTTAAATATTGTTCTTCCTAATATTATTTAGTATATTGTTTGAGCTCCAGAATTGTGTACCTACATGTTATCAATGTGAAACTTTCTGGCAATAACTGCATTCCTTTATACACCGACGGAGGACGCTTGAAATCTATCGCACGGGTCTGAACCTGGTTTCGGAACCAGGTGCTCATTTTAACTTGATGTCTAAAATGCTTGTAAAGAAATAAAATATTAAATATTAATTTATTTACTTTATCCTGGTATAGGCTCTGATATCTGCACACCACGTGGTATATTATACGTTGACTGAAACATAAACACTTCATAAGTCATGTTATTGACTTATCTACTATTTCAGCTCCCAGTATTGTTCAAGCAAGTTACTATCTGCAATATAACTTAAAAACTTTTTTTTTTGATCTGCCACCTGATTGTAAGTGATGATGTGGTCGAAGATGTTGTTCAGACTAACCTAGAATTACTGGCTCTCAAGGACAGCTGCCGGAACACACCATTAGGTGCTTGGCGACATATTTTCTACTTGAGGGTGGTAGCTAGCCAGGTGGGCATTCGCAAAATGCCCTACCACCATGCATGACTGATGGTACGAGTATACATATTTATATACGGATAGACAATTGTCTACTAATGCTTTTCCACCAGGGATGTGCGATGTAGCTAAATAGTGAGCGAGTTCAAAGCTAAAATACGAAACCATGTGAGCGAGAGTGGATTGGGAAATGAGCTAGGAAGTATCGTGACCTGAACTATGCACTGCATCGCTATTACTCGTAGTAGGATGGCAAAGCAGGGCGACTGACTCCTATTTGCTTCCACGATGGTAATTCATACTCGGCGCAAATTACTTTATTAAATCTATTCTGCTCTGCACATCGTCACAACACTCGTGCATCCCTTACTCACAATCATTGCTATCCTATACTCGCTATAGAAAATATAGCTACGTTTTACCCGTTTCCACAAGCGCTGCGCTAAGATAAACAATGAAATGAAAATCAAGAACTGGGTTTGACAGACATCCAAAGTTTACCAACGTAGGATATTTTTGGTGTATAGGCAGCATTAGGTGACTTATCAATATTGAGTTATGTCACGCTGTGCTGTGCTTAGCTTAGCTAACTTCATCGTGATATATTTTCTTAACAAACAACTAGCGAATAAGTACCAAGGGAGAGTGTGATAGCTCGAAGAGTGAGATAGACAGTAGACCAAGCGGGTAGGCAGTTTAGACAGGCACGCATTTCGTTTGTTTTGTTGTTTCGTGCCACACTACAACACAGTTCAATGTGGGTAAGTTACCCTTAGACCCGTCACTCATTTAGAAGTCACGATAGTTACAGAAAATAATGAGGTCCTAAAAGTGACCATTGTTCAAAACCTTTATCAGAAAAGTCTTTATGTAAATCCGGTTGAGTCTAGTCTGTAGCGTCCCGTGTTTGACCCTATTCCATCCCTGCAGGCTCTCCGCAAGTCGTTAGACGAATGGATGAGTCCGAACAATACGCAAATAGGCGAGTGGCTTATCCTTCGTTTGAGAGCCGGGGCAATTAGAACCCGCTTTCCGCCACAGTGGAGAATAACAGACAGAATGGAAATTGTATATCTCACAATGATTTTATATTTACAAGAAATGAAACCTTATGTAACAACATTCCACTGTGTTGAATTCTGTCATGTCGTACTCCCTAGAGTATATCATGCTCACACTCCCATTGAAATAAATTAAAGTTAATTTTGAATTATTTTGAAAATGTGCATGCGTGATTCCTTCAAAATCCGTTTAGCCGTTGCTTCATCTAATCGTTTCCTGCTATGATCATATCTTCACGATGCCATGTGTCATTTGGGCCATTTAATTTTTTTAATGTAGGTCATGCCATACTTACATTGTCCTTTGCAGAAAGAGCATTATCACTACCTAAAGCATATTAATATTTTATAAATTGTAAGATTTTAGAAAATAAGTTATACTTGAAGTAAAATGCAGAAGGTTATTACAATATTCCACTTATAGGAGATTCAAAATTGTCCTACGGTTCATAAGTATGTAGGACAATTTGTAATTTTTATAAAGATGTGGTGTATATCTCTTAATTATGAAATATGACTTTTTGAGAAATTAAAAAAAATAAGGGGAAAGAAGACTGAAGGTACAACTCTCCAGGTCGGAAAGAGAAGCTTCCACACACCTAACTAAACTACCTGCCTACGCTAGGAGGTCGAAAGATACACAAATAAAAAACAATATTTCTTAAAGCGTTCAACAAGTTATCAATTTATTTATTTAAAATTAAAATTTTCACCCAAAAACCACTTAAAGGAAAATAGATTGGTCCAGAACACTTTCCTTAACTAGGTTGGGTTATTCGTTGGTACCAGGTACAAAGGTTAACTTAGAATTTGGAAATTTTATAACAATCACTGGTAGTAGCGAACAACAATTTACTTAAGTTTGTAATGTCATAAGTTCAACTACCTAATTCATAATTTCTGTGTGCCAGCAACGTAGATCCACAAAATTTAAATTTATTGGAATGGTATTGTTATATGGTTTTAATATATAAGTGTAAATAAAAAATAGAAACCAGCCTGCTCAGAAAATTCTATATAGACCTCAGGGTAAGGTCGTGAATCGCATAGAGTGAAAGATGAATTCCGCAATATTAAAGTAAAAAAAAAAACAGAAGAAAAGGGCGTCACCCGGTTATGGGACACCGGGAAAATACATAAATACCGGTGCAGCGTGGAGATTCACAGCCTTGGACCGAAGACTTAGTTAAGGCGAGCAGTCCGGGATGTCAGGCAGAGCGCTGACCACATGTACAGCTCTGGCTATCTACCGGAGTTGGGGCTATGGTAGATATGGTAGGGTATTTCACCAGCCCTAACCATGAACCTCCTGGAAAACGCAAGGGTGCGCGTGTCAGAATTTACACTATCTCAGGTTAAAAATAGACTTTGTCTGAAGGGCATATATAAAAGGGTAGAAGGTACACATCTAGGTATTGCAAAAGTGGAACCGGTCGAGTTAGCAGGGGTGGCCCGGCCACGTGGTAGACACTCAGGCGCAGCCAACACGTGATTTTACCCAGAACATCAGCGCTTTACATGTTCAATCGATATATTTAACACGTGCGCACTAGAGAAGGCGTAGTCGAAATAGCGGCGTGTCGAAATGTGCCACGCAGTTCAAAAAATTGCGGAGCCTCACACGGCACATTTACGAAATGAAGCACTGAAATTTAGCCCGGCCTTATAACCTACAATTTCGCATAAAAACACTACACCAAAATGATCAAACACTTACTTTTTTGGGGGAGGTGTGAAGGGTTTTGGAGTTCGCAACGTGGACGCAACTATTAAAAAAAGATCGAATCGACCTTTGCAGGCCTATTTATCAAGCCTTGAGATTTCTCGAAACTTCTATGAGAGGGGAGCCGAAACACAGACTCTCACATAAACAAAAGGATTAATACTATGTGCAAGGTGGGCGTTCAGAACCTCACATGACGGATCAAAAGAAGTCGTTCCGACCTTAAAAAAACCATAACAGTATGTGCAATAGTTTCCTTCATATATGACAAGCACTGGTGTTAAGACGGAAACTAGTTACTATTAGTCGATATCGCGATCGACAATCTTTCGCCTTCTATCAGAAACCTTCATCTGGATCTTTAGTGTTGTAAGTCCCCCGCAGTCGGGTCACGTTTCAATATATGTAGCCAATATATGTACAAATATATTTACCAATCTTAAATATAAACACGAGCGTTACTTTTTAACTGACTTCCAAAAAAGAGACGGTTCTCAATTCGTCTGTATTTTTTTTAATATTTGTTATATTACTCAGTATATTTGACTGGGTGAACCGATTTTGAAAATTCTTTTTTTTGTTTGAAAGATGATTGTCGTTTGGTTCCATTTTATCAAAAGAGGTAAAGCCGTTTTTGGGTTTCACTCCAATAATTGAAAAATATTTTCCTATTTTGATGATATACCTAGTCGTTGACAATGGATGACAATCGGTTCCGTAAGTACAAGGGTTAATAAAATGAATGATAAAATTTTTTAAACAAAAATTGGAACTGACTTCAACACCCAAAAGTGTGAAATAATTTATCGAAGTCCGTACCATGCGCACAATAATGTGATAATAGGTAGTTTTGAACTATCATGGTTACTTCGACAAGTTATTTTACACTTTTGGTGTTGAAGTCGGTTCCATTTTTTGTTTAATTATTTTTTATGATAAATATTTCGTTTTTGAAAACCAAACCAGTGAGTGTATGAAGTAAATAAGTGTTTAGTATATTTGTATTAGAAGTTACACGAGATTTGGTAAGATAGCGCTGCGCGGCCTGTTACTGTTTAGATACACAGAGAAGCTTAAAAAACTTGCTGAGAGTTTTTTTACTGTGGTATAGATCTGCTTAAGATCGTTTGTCATAATCTCAAAGGTTCATTTGTATACAATCAGTAACTAACCTAGCCTAGTTTATATATACTTATATACTAATGGCTCTCCGAGCTGTAATAAACGTCGCGAGATTTCAATTGCAAAGCTTATAATTGAATAAAGGTTTTCTGCGCACGCTGATGGGGGAATGGGTCACAAAATCCAAAAATCTAGACGTGTAATACAAATAATAAATGATTTTCATGAACTTATGTCCATTAAAATCAATAACACGCGAGCGGACGCCCGCGAAAGCTAGTTGTATCAGAAATAAGTAGGTAAAAAATACAATAATTCAACATACTTGCTAATGTTTTAAATAATTACATAATTTTATTGTTTGTGATTTAATTTTCTCCCTTATTTATCTCGAATTTATATACCGGCTCCAGAAACATTGTATACGAGAAAGAGAGCCTATCATTTATAGGAAACTGATGTGCACAAGGTCATTGCCATTAAATTTAGCGCAGGCGTCCATACTTTCAACTTTCAACACCATATTATTATAATGTATAAAATATCATACCTTCGTCATTTTGAAAAATTTCCAAAAACTGAAAAGACATAATAGAATTATGGACTAATCAAACCTGCTCACACAATTTCGTGAGATCGTAAAATGTGACCTGTAGGGGAGAACAATACGAACCGTATATACGAAAGCATTTTTGTCTAAGTTAAATAAAGCACAGTGCCGTGGGGTTCCCTGTAGGTGCCGGGTTGAATTGCACCTCCGCATATCATCCCGTGGGTGTCGTAAGAGGCGACTAAGGGAAAAATACTGGAAGGTGGACAACAGCGCCTTCTAAGGAACTGCCAACTTACACTGCGATCCCCAAGCCGCCTGCCAAGCGTGGGGATTACGCCAAATACCCCCTAAATAGTATTATACGCCAAATACCCATACAGTAAAGCAGAGACACTTTGCTCTAAGTTCTCGCTTGGTCAATTATATGCATAAATTATTTCTCAACCTTAATGGTTTATTTATTATCGGTCCAATTTTAGGAATCAAGGAATCCACCCTAAGTTTTTGTGAGCCGAAGGTATGCATAGCTGTTAAGTTACAATCACTGTTAATATCTGTTATGGAAAAGTAAGAAACGATAAGTATCAGCTTTCAAACAACAAAAGAATTTTCAAAATCGGTTCACCCAATTAAAAGTTCTTAGGGAAGAAACATTAAAAAACAGGACACTTCAGAACCTCCTCCTTTTTTGGAAGTCGGTTAAATAGTGATGAGACAAGCTACGCAGCTAATTGTACGCAGTGTTCGTTACTCGAGACACTAACTTGATTCAAGCAAGCGTTTATTAGCTACCGCAACACATTTCACAGGCTTTATATTAACATTGATGACAAAGTGTAGAAACTCATATAGACACAATCTTATAAGCTCTACGTCAAGAGGAATAAGTTAATGTAAAACCAGCTCGTCAATCACTCAGTAATATAAGCCTTTCGAAAGGGCACGACCTTGTATTATGAATGATAAAATGACATTGCTTCTTTTTCTTATCATGAAAATTATTAAAATACCAGAAATAACGTAGATTTTTTGGCTTAGAATTTATTTATGTCTCACAAATTTGATGATCGTGAAACAAAAAATAAACAAAATGAGTAGGTATTTAAATGCACATCAGAGCTATTGGCGACCAAAATATAGGCCGATATAGGCATAGATGAACTCTTGCAGTCTTGAATACTCGTATTTATTTATTTATCTATAATTAAAACGGCACAAAGGACCAGTTACATTAATTACACAAATTAACATAAGATTAAAAATTAAATTTAAATAATAATGAATCAGTAATTCATAAAATAAAATAAGAAAATAATAATAATTCAATAATACATAATGTCATCGATACCAGTCTTATAATCATAAAAATTAATAGGCAAATTACAAAGTCAAATTATGAGTCATATCATTCATTTCCAATATAACTTGGTAAGGAGCTGCAGCGGTAGCGAAGTAGGTACTCAAATTAAAAAAAACTCGCATGAAATAACCACAAGGGGTTGTCGGGTTTCAGCATCTTTTACGTTTTGCATCTATTCATTCGACAACGAGAAAGATTTCTTTCTTGAGTATATTTTTCTGGTTTTCTCTCAGATTTCGAACGTCGTTAAAATATCATATTATAAAGCAAGTATTCTCTAAGATCACAAAGGAAAACTAACGAGAATATATTGTACGTATTTAATTATATTTCCTGGTTTAAAATTATACTTAAATTGTAAGTTAGGTACCTTACAACTGAACCTTTCGAATGGTGGTAGGGCATTTTGCGAATGCCCGCCTGGCGAGATAGTGGTCAAAGGCTAACTTATCAGACATAAAAAAACATTACAATGAAATATACGCTCCGGAACCGAAAATCTGCAATTAAAAATAAACTCAAGCAACGTTTCAAATATTTGTTTCATAAGCTAAACAAAAAGCGTTAAGACGAGAAGGAAGTGTCGAATTTTCATACAAAAAGAGGAAATGTTTCTACCCCCCTAAACAATCACCGATTTTGATGATTTTTGGAAAGGTTACAGATATTATCAATAGCGATGTTTGTAAGTTTTGCTTTTTATCATTATATTATAGGAATTTGAATAAATGGGTTTTTAAATACCGATTTTTTCTCAAAAAATTTATCTCTAGTTTGTGAATTGTATATATGAAAAATAATGATAAATAAAGAAAAAGGAAAACCTATAAACATCGTTTGTTCTGTCAGTTATAAAATAAGACCAAATTTTTTGGATTTGATTAATGTTTACTATAGGAGAAAAGTTTTCTCCCAGAACTCAAATTATGCGGAAATTCTAAGTCAAAACTTGAAGAAGCTGCAATTGTCCTTATCGCACAATTCTGTTCGGGGTCAGGGTAGCTGCACAGAATAAATCATAGTAGTTAAGTAGAGGTACTTGCATTAGTGATGTCAATATGCATTTTGGATATGTTGGATGGTGAGTAATGGGAAAAAATCGATGGTGTAGATATTTCGATTCTACGAATATTATTGTTTTCTGAATATTACATTTGAATTACCGAAACTAAAAAATATATTATAGACGTACATAACCCAATATATAAATATAAAAACATGTTCACACATCAGTTTTTACCTATTAATAAATTTCACATTTTTACCTATCCTTCTAAGTATATCTTTGTCGTGAAATCTTAGCTTACATTATGCGAACATTGATTGAGCCGACGTTGTAGATATTATATAATGTAAATTAAATGTCACAGCACATTTTGTAGCAAATCTAGTAAAGTCTCTAAAGTAAGTAAGTATAGGATATTTGTTCTTCGATACACATAAAACATGTTTTTTTATAAAATGGATTCAGCGCACAATAAAAAACGAACAAAAATTAAACCGACTTCTAATACCAAAGTCTGAAATAACTAGTCAAAGTCGGTACCATGACAGTTTGAAAGTATGATCTCCATATTGTGGTCATGGTGACTTCGACAAATTATTTTTCATTTTTTAGGTTTCATTATAGGTATTATGTTAAAAAAAAAGTTAGCCCTGCCACTTACGGGAATGATTTGTGTATTCCGGTCTGATACCACAATCGGATCCCACACCGTTCATTTACAATATAAAATTGCAAGACAATACAAATATAAATACAATACAAATACAATATAAATTTTTCGTTCCGATCTGATCCCACTCATTGTTTCATGGTCCAGACTGATAATAGTTATAGCTTGGGTACGTTATCAATAAAGGAAGAAATTTATGAAATATTGCTTAACACGACAACACACATTGGTACACATACCAATATAAGAATACGCAAGTTACCAGGAGAGCAGAAGTTCATAGGAGTTTCATACTGTAAATCTTGTTACAGAAAAACATATTTATAAAATATATTATTAGCTATTAGATAAGTTGTGATTATAAGTTATGAAACTCACGCAGAGAACTCACTTAAATTATATTAACTTAAGTTCATCAGTAAATAATCAGTATATGTACATACATAAATGTGGCTGAATCGATAACTAAAACATAAAAATCATTATCTGCTATTTTTCCTTAAAAAAATACTTTGAGTTACTTCTTTCTTTTATTTTTAAATGTACTTACATAAGAATAAAACAAGCTGCTTTAAAACAATATCACTCTTTATTGTAAAAGTTCACCTAAGATATCGAAACTAACAATTAACATTAGGAAAATAACTGACTATAGAGCATGCCATATAGTAGATTATATCTACGAAATATTATTTAAAGATGTCAATAGCTTCCAAAATAAACAATAAAACGAGTTTGCCTAAGAGTAACAATTCAGACTTCAAAGTAAGACAATAAGTAATCAACAACATTAAAATATGCAAAACTTTTCCAAAAAAAACCAACTGTGATTTCAGCTTTTTGCAGTTGATCTGTAACATGGTAAATTCATTTATTTCTTCAAATTATTTTGTGAAACTACGCTTCAGTGATTATTGCCTTGTTTTATATTGATTGTTAAGTAATATATTTAAGTTGGCATCTTTTTCTAAATAATTTAACAAAGCTGGTATTTATTGTGGTGCATTTTAATAATGTTACTATATAATTTAAAATGCCAGCATTCCATAAAATGTTCGATGATGTTCCTTATATAGTACACAATATGTTTACGAAACTTTAGTCTTCTAGCCATTGAGTCACCATGTAGCCATTCAGGTCTTGTACTTCTGCGAGTTTCTGGTAAGTCCTCGATATTATAACAGCAGTCTTCTCCGATGTGACCTTTTTCAAGGTACAGGTTTTGTATGCTTTCAATTTAGTATTGTTGACAAGTACTTTATATACGTTAGTAGCTTGTAAGCGTAATAATTACAGGACGATTGTAAAAAGCAAATGATCACCTTCGTCTTTATTTTTTTCTAAGGACCAACAAACAGTTTTACAGTATTTTCTTAATGTAAAAGTATTATTATTTATAATAATAATCGTGAGACCAACATCGTTTGTTCAGTTTGGATTATTCAGTTGATAAACTAAAAAGACGAGAACCATAAGTTTATTTTCTAGTATGTTTACAAAGAAGAAAAAACAAAAGAAATCATATTTATACAGCGTAGTAGATATGATTTCTTTAAACTTCTGCCCTTCTGGTACTTTGTAAATTAGTTAAATCCCACTTTAAATAATAAGTGGGATCAGAACGGAAAATATGAATAATAGAAAATATAGCTGATAACATGTGGTATATTTTCATGGGATCGGACCGGAAGACACCGATTGGGGTGTGGCACCGTCAACAGTGAAATTATCAAGATACGTAGTCGTTACACTGCTCGGTTGGGAGTAACTAAGAAAATCGCTGAACTATAATAATGTTAAGGAAATCTGGAAGGTGGATGGATAGTAACTCTTGCCCTATCAAGTACTCAGGTAAGTACATTAAATAACGTGCAAATGACATTTGTCTATGTATTTTTTTAATATATTATACTCTGGGACCATAATTCAATTATATTTGTAATCAATTAAAACATGAAAACATTATGTGTTTTTTATGAATTGTTAAGGTTTCATATCAAAAGGAAGGCAAATAAAACAATGAAATAATGGTAGACTAAAAAATATAATAACTAAGTCACACCGAAATACAATAACCGACTTCCAAAATGGAAAGAGGTTCTCAATTCGTCTGTATTTATTTTATGTTTGTTACCTCAGAAATTTTGACTGGGTTAACCGATTTTAAAAAATATTTTTTGTTTTAAATCTGATGTTTGTCGTTTGGTCCCATTAAAATTTCATCAAAATCGGTTAAGCCATTTTTGAGTTACATTCCAGTAACTGAAAAATATTTACCTATCTTGATGATGTAGTCGTTGACAATGAATGCCAATCGATCCCGTAAGTAGCAAGGGTCACTATAAAAAGACAGTTTATTTTAAATCCAATAATGGAACTGAATTCAACACCCAAATGTGTGAAATAACTTGTTGAAGTCGGTACCATGCGCACAATATTGCTATTGATTATTGAACTGGTACTTTTCAACTATCTTGGTACCGACTTCAACAAAATATTTCACACTTCTGGTGAAGTGGGGTCCAGTTTTTGGTTAAAAAATTTTACTGAAGTTGACGAGAAGTAAAAGTAACCAGCAGCGCGCGGGCGGCGGTGCAGCGTGGAGCGGCGACGCGGCGGCGCGGCGGTGCAGCGGCGTGGAGCGGCGGCGCGGCGCGGCGCGGGTGCAAAGAGAATTCAATAATGACTCGACTGGACGACTCTGTACTGTAGTACAGAGTACATATTATATGTTTATGGGATTAGACGACGGTGCGGGGCGCGGAGCGCGAGGCCGGCGTTTAGCGGCGAGACAGCATCATTTTGTTAAAATACCTATTTTTCTGTGGGAGCTTCTCTTCAGCGGCCTCTTAATACAAGAGTTGAACTACATTCAGCTGTAATATTTCCCATACAAACTTTGCTCCCCTCCCCTCTTCATCCTCCTACTAGAGGGTGAATTTTGTAAAAGGCCAGGACACGTTTTATATGATGTCTACGATAAAATCTATACATTACATCAACAGCTATACTCGTCCATCTACGAATAAAACCTTGGACGGGTAGGAGGGAGTTGGGGGTATCACGATCTCCGCGTTTGGTTAACATTTTGGGGAGCAGTTCTTCAAGGGGTCCTGCTACCCATTTTCTGTTGTTTTTCCTTTCCTTGCTTCTTACAGAATACTAGAAGAACATATGGTGCAATAAAGCTACCATCCTCAAGTAGAAAATTTGGCGCCAAGCACCTAACGGTGTGTTCTGGCAGCTGTCCTTGAGAGCCAGTAATTCTAAATTAGCCTAAACAACATCTTCGACCACATCATCACTTCGGGTCCATCAGGTAAGATAGTAGTCGAAGGCTAAACTATCAGGAATAACAAAATAAATAAAAACCTTTATGGCGCACACCTCCCTTGCCCGTTCATTTGCCTTGGTACCATTAGACGCAGTTTCTTTGATGGTAACACGGCAAATTTATTTTTCCGTAGTCAACAGGACGTTCGTTGTCGTAGGTACTCCCTTTTTTCGGTTTCATTCATAACGTTCCGATTTGATCACCTAGGCTCAATTTAGACCGAAATGACAGCTCCAGCAGTATTGTACTGTTGAATTAGATTTTGTCTCTATTACTATAATGCCGGGTTAAAATTCATCTCCCTATTTCTTCCCGTGTGGGTGTCGTACAAGTCGACTAAGGGAGGAATGCTAGAGGGTGGGCAGCAGCGCCATCTTGCACTGCGATCCCTAAACCGCCTGCCAAGCGTGGGGATTTGGGCAAATAGCCCCTTAATAGGGGAGGCTTTGATCAGCAGTGGACGATCCGGCTGATACAGTACAGGTACACTGTTTCATATCTAAAAAGCTTACTAGCTACTTCGAGGAGTAAGTTGCTACTTTTTCCTCGAAGTAGGTCACTTAAAAGTGAGTATTTTTTTACCAAAAATTTTAACAGCATTCAACACTTAAAAGTGTGAAATAACTTGTCGAAGTCGGTACTACTGAAACTCAGGTGAAAACCTATACAGGGCATCAGGATCCGTCGCGGTAGGATCACATAAGATATATAATGAGATTGCTACGATGCATATTTTGTAAGAAGGTTTCAGAAAGTGTATATCACATCTATGTAAATGGTTTCGGGACGTTTACTGTTTTACTGGCCGTCAGGAGGGTGCCCTATTCTGAGATACAAGATTTTTCTTAGTTCTGAGGGTACTTAGTGTTTCTTTATGGCGGTTGGTGCGGCTTGCGTCCTGGAGCATATTTGTGCCCTACATAACGTATTAAATTGAAGCTACACATGTTTTTGTCGTTCTTATTCATAGTTATATGTATATTATTATGTATTCCTTACTGCGACAACATGAAAAACATTTTTTGAAATAAGAAAATATTATTATTATATTATTATCCACGTAATTTATCTGATTAATATAAAATTAATCTGCCGCCAAGCACCCAACGGTGTGTTCCGGCAGCTGTCCTTGAGAGCCAGTCATTGTAATTTTTTTTTTTACAACATTCATATAAAAAAACAAATGTTATAAAAACTTAAAATAAGGATGCCGCCGGCAGCGGGGCAGGGCCCAAGCTACCAGCGGTTAGGACTGCAGAGAGAGGAACCTTCGGACAATGCGTGTCGTGTCGAGTATCACTGCCTTCTGTATCTAACCCTTGATCCAACCGTCTAGTGAAAGCCTCTTGAGGTGTTGGTCATTATATTATTATTATTACTGTTTGCGGAGCCGCGAACAGATTGTTCGTTGCACAAATGGGTTGTGCTTCAGCCTGTAGCTACGGTCACTAGTTACACAGAGATACATCTATTAAACCACTGATCCATTGCGTCATCGAAAAAACTGATACATTTACTGGTTGTACTCGTACTAAGTGCGCAATGGTTTCCTTTCAAACAAGCCTGAATTAGGCCAGATGCGTTCGCACCTTCCACGCCACAATTACCTATCTCACTTGTTTCCTGATCTGAAGCTGCAAGAGACAGTAGTTGCTGTAGCAATGCCTTTCAAATCAAATCAATATTTTATTTTGAGAATACAGTACAAAGCCTTACATTAACAAGATTTTAAAATTTATCAAGTAGGTACAGCATTCAGCCTGCAAGCAAACGAACAAATACTAAAATTAATTTTTTGAATTATAATTGTAATATTCCTTAATACTATAAAAACATTTGCTTAAGAGCCAATCACACTGTTACGTCTAAACCATTAAACCATTTGTGAAATAACGTTTTTTTTAGATTTGTTTCAGGCAATAATTAATTTAGCCCGATTTTTTTTCGTATAGTTTTTCCTTGTTGTTATTAGCCGACCAGCGAAGCTTGCTGCGGTCATCACTTGAATGAGTGACTGTTTGTGTCATTAACGCACTTCTTTGCTTCGGAGTGAATGATCCTAAGTTATCTTATAAGACGGTATTGTCTAAAAGGCTTCGGGTGCGCTGCAAATTCCTTAGCTTTGCACTGTGGTAGGTAGATTATTTTGAAATGCCACGTGGCTAACTATAACCTTCATATATAAAGTCTGTCGCCAAACTACCAACGGTTTAGTTGAACTTACTGAAAATAAAAAATACTGACGAAATTTCGTGTACGAATTTAAAATCCGTAGTAGACAGAAATTACCCTATACTTGATCAACTACCGCAGCTAATACCGTACGAGTATTATGGCACAAAACTGAGTCATTTAACCAAAAAATACAAATTTCAGTCCTTTCTGTCCGAAAGGATTTACATACAGGAAACCGGTTTTCCGTTAATTAACGTATTCAAACGGACTGTGCCCCGGGGCAGTATATCGACGGAAATCTCGTTTTAATGTACTTTTAAATGAATTTAGGAGTAAAATCGGTCATTAGCTTTGGCAGTTTCTGGCCATTTCATTTCAGTTTAATACTAGAGAAAATATACATACAGACACATACACAGACTTGACTTTGACTTGATTTGTTTCTAGGCTACGATTGAAGTCCGTGTTGCTATAAGGTTACGATAACACATTAGCACGGTAATGTAATCTATACAGTATTTCAACTTCAAAGAAACGGACGAAACGCGAGTTATACCTACGCGCCTCGGTCTCGGCCTGCGCTCGGTACGCAGACAGTCGCCTCTGTGCCGGTTGCATGAATTCGTCAATAACGCATCCAGAGATAACTTTCTTTAGATAACCTGGAAACTTATAGGTAATATTATAAAATAATTTTATTTACTAGTAAGTAATATTATTATATGGTCTACGTAGTTGATGGTACATAATGTGTGTCTTTTTAATGAACAAGTATTTCCTTTAATCCCCCGAAAAAAAATGTCTCGATAAAAAAAAGTGAATAGAGTGTAGGAAAGTGATTGACAGGAGTGAAATATGTTAAATATTAGAATGCGGATTTATTATACTTTAAAATTTAATAATAAAGCATTTCGTACGTCTCACAAATATTTTCTGGTCACAAATTTTTAAGATAGTTTTTTATTCAAATATGAACATGTTTTTTTTATTAAATCTACCTACTAATAAAAAAACACGAATTTTCAGTGAACACTTCCTGTTCATTTCACAAAGAATTTTATTTGTTTATATAAAAAAAGTATATTTACAATCACGAAACTAAATGGAAACACAAAGTAGGCAAATGTAATTAAAATACTGGAGCCCTATCGCATGTTTACGTACAACGCGGCTGTAGGTAATTATTTCAACGACAGAGCCGAGTTAAGATACTGTATAGATAACATTACCTTGACAGTAGGTAACCGTAGATTATATCTATACTATCTATTCATATACTGCAAGCAAGGTTGTTTTTTTAGCATTTTGTCGACAAGTATCACTTGGTATTTGTCAGGTCGTCAACACGACCATGTTAATCCGTAGAAGACAGTGGATGCATACGTAAATACCAGTATTGGTATCTTTTTTGTTAGTGTGGAATATGCTTTAACCCACTCCCGTATGCATGTGATAGGTGACGACCTGTATGTCCACGGTCCCCTGCGTTGGGTCAGCTGAGTAGCAGCTCCACCACTTACTGCTCACCTCAGCTGCGGTTCCGCTCATACAACAATGCGATTCTGAAGAATGGCCTAAAGAAGCGACCTGATAAGTTTATAGTGTTTGATAGATACGGATTTAAAGAGAACAAGATTGACAGATATATATCTACGTCTGTATAATTTATACGGCGTGTTATATCACGCCGCTGCCCCGTGGAGTGCCGGGTTACATTTGCACCTCCCCATATCATCCCGTGGGTGTCGTAAGAGGCGACTAAGGGGAAAATACTGGAAGATGGGCAGCCTTACACTGCCAACTTACACTATGCCATCTTGCACTGCGATCCCCAAGACGCCTCCCAAGCGGGGGGATTATGGCAAATACCCACTTAATAGGGGAGGCTGTGTTCAGCAGTGGACGATGCGGCTGCATAGAAGTGACAGAGAGGCACCGATGTTGAAGTCGAAATCAGTGTGGGTGAAAAAAGAAAGAAAGTTTATTAACACAAAACTAGTAACTATTATCGAAAATGTAACTTTACTTGTCCCTTGTGATAAAGTTTTGCTATTTCATTATAATATTTTTATACACGTATATACATGAATAATTAAGATATTTCCGTTCCAAGCGTCATTTGGGATCAACTTTGCATTGCATTGCATGCATTTTATTCTAGAGAGAAAATTTTAGGGATATGTGTTTCGGAATTAACTTTGCCCTATAAAATGTGTATTTTCCAAAAAACTGTTCAATTTTAGCTATTTAGTACTTGTCAGCACTCTAAGACTAAACAGTTTTAAAGTTAAACATTATACATGGCCCAGTCGGGCCTTGAACAGTCGTTCCATTGTATTAGGATCACTGGAGCATGCTTGCGGCAAAAATCATTTTAGCAATTCGGGCAGCTACTCAATCAAACACTGAGCTTGGCGATGACCTCGAGGCAAAAACAAAGTCCCAATTAGTGCCTGTTCGAATTCATCCCGCAGGAATATTGAAGGTAGACCCTCGCCTAAGGTTCTGTGGATCTGGATTATACCGCAGAGACAGACTACATCAAAATCCCGTCGAAATAATATGTTCGGTTAGAGAAGTTGCTTTGCATTGGTTGATTAAATGTTTCTCCCACATTCAAATATCCAACATGTTTTTTCGGTTACTCGTGGTCCAGTCTATCAAAATCTATAGTGAAATTTATAAGAAAAATAATGTCAGCTCTAAAGGTCAGCTAACACTGTGCTTGGCAGAAAACGACCGAATACTTACAAGAAAGATAGATATATCTAAATAGGTTGTTTTACACTATTAATTTGTATATCCTTAGCATTTTCGCTAAGGTGAGACAATACTTCATACCGGGACAATTACTTAATCTTCATCAAGCGCTAGTGACAATTTTAAAACCGGACGTGTATTCTCACCTTTGGGTTGGTTCTGCTAAACACACTTGTGACAATGGAAGCTATTGAGAGGAAAGCCAAGATACTCCAGTCTCGACCATCCCGCAAAGTTTATCGTTTTTTAACGGATACATTCGGGGAGTGTGCCACAGAAATGCATTATTTGATTCTTCCATCCCAATTCTATAATTGGACAGGACTCTCAGAAATGCCACCGCTATATGTTAGACATTCTATTTACAAGAATGAAACGATTTGCTTCTTCTTTCATCATACGCACCACCGCCGCCAGGGAATGGAACAACCTACCTCAGTCTGTTTTCCGGTTAGGTACAATATGGGAGTCTTCAAAACGCGAGTGAATAGGTATCTTCTGGGTAAGCGCGCTCCATAATCGATCGCATTATCATTTAACATCAGGTGAGATAGTAGTCAAATGCTACCCGCTATTTCGTATTAAAAAAACAGTATATTGCCAAACAACACGCGAGCGAAGCCGCGGGTACAGCTGGTTAGTGTATAAAGACATTTCTTATATCGTGAGTGATTACCGCTAAAATGTGCTGTTTTTTTTCGCGTGTTGTGTTTGTGTGTAGATAAGAGTAAAAATCATAATATACATAAAATTACTTACACAATAACTCCAAAATATATTTCAATAAATATATTAAATTGCTTTGCACACTTTCAAATACACTGCTATATATAAGCATGGTATATATAGGTAATCATATACAAAATAACATTTCAATTAACAATAATAACAGAAACACTCTTTTATAAATAGCTACATCGTTCCTCACAAATTTATACGAAAACAAATCTCTTTGAGACCTTTATTACGTATTCCAAAAGAGCCCCGGATTATTTTCTCTAATGCTGTAAACCTGGTTTTGCCCTCTCCTGTTCTGTCACAAACATTTACGTATAAAGCTATCCCTTTCAAGGAGAGGTTTGATGAACGAGGGTACAAGGAAACAATACCTGTAGACCACTTTTCATTAAATACTACGGAGATTTCGGGGACACCTGCTCGACACCGCAACGTCTGGTTATAGGGTCTTAATTGTAACCAAACTTAAATTTGGCGATTTATTAAACTTTTTTGGACATCTGACAAATACTTAATTATTATAATAACAATTATATATAGAAACATCGGAAAAAACATCGTATCACAGATATATAAATAATTTACTGAACTTAGGTATATTATTTTCCACGGGTATTGAGTTTTTTTTGTTACCGCAAACCCTCCCACACTATCCTTTTATGGATCATCTTCCTTCTAGTAACGTCATATATTTTTAGAATATTGTCTTTCTTTCGATCCCTTCGATCGATCGGATCGAAAGTCGAAAGTGTCATTCGCCTTTTCGTCGCAATTGGCAACAGTTGAAGTTATGAGATCATCGAGGTATACGCATTTTTACAAACACTTATTTATAATAACAAATGTTTTGAGAAAACATTAAATTAATATTTTGATACATAACTTATAATAAAATAAAAAAAAAATATCTCGTTACGATTCCACCTAATTTTCCAGTTAAAAGTCGACGTGACGTCACGTTTGCTTCTACACGAAGCATTCTCAGAAGGTATTGGCTCTTCAAGCGTCGAAAGACAAAGCTGAGCTACGTCATTAGTTGACTCATTACATACAATAAAAGTGTTTAATGTTTTGTCCACATTAAACCCTTTTTATTCACATTTAAAATCATTTTAATGCGAAAATTAGACCTAAATCCGTGAAGTTTTATAGTGCAAAAAAGGCACTCATCGTATTAGCCCTAATCCTTACCTACCCATTTTCATATTTTGTAATTGTTATTAATAATAATTAATTAATATAATATTCATTTATTAGTTATTTATTAGAAACATATAAAAAAGAACTGAAATACATTTGAAAATATATAATTATTTCACTTACATATTTGGCTTCAGAGGTGCTTTACATTAAAACCCAACATTTAGAATATGTCTGGTGTTTTTTTATTGTTATTTAAATCATTTTATAAAAGCACTAGTCTGGTATAAACAATATTGTAATATCTTGTTCATTTAAATTATGTGAATGTTTCTTAGAGGTCTATTTTGATAATAATTGCTAATAGAAAATGGAAATAAATATTATTCATAGGGAATTTATTGTGATGTTCATATAATTTTGTTACAAATAATAGTATAAATAGTATTTTATAGTTTTGGTTATAAAAAACGTTTGCATGACTGTTTTTTTTTTGTTTATATTTAACAAAAAAGGAGACAAATTTTCAACGACAGTGGGGTGAGGTTTTTACTACAGCCTCAATTGTCTTAGTTCAGTACCAATGTAGTGAACCGCGTCAGTCGGCGTTTCGTGTGTTCCGCTCGATTTACCTGATCCCAACCAGTGCAGACCAGTGGATGGTTGTAGCGGGGCCGCCTACAGGGAGATATTCTGGGAAGGCTTCGATCCCAGAAGCACAAGGCGCGCTCATGTGCTCAACTGGGAGAGCATTTTCCCAGATATCACCCAAAGGTTGCAACCGCTACGTCAAAGGGAGTTGACATAGCTCCCAGCGACTATCTTACTGCGTTGAAACGGTCTCCCCGCTGTATGTTAATGTTGGCCTGTACACATTCTAAATGTATCGAAAACTTCGCTTGCGTGATTCAGGACTTTATCTAAAATGTCAATAACTATTAAGTTTTTATAACTTTTTGTGTCAAACATTTCTTACAAATATGATATTACCATTAGAAATATGTAAAAAATATTTTTTTCGTAAAAGAAGACTTGAGAAACAGTGTGATGATACTTCCGATGAAATGATAGAAAAACATCTATTAATTGGTTACAGCGCCATCTGACGATACTCGTAAAAGGCTTTAATCTTCTCAATATCTATTTTTTTATATGTAATTTAATTTTTTGAAGAATAAAATACTTTTTTAAATATTTTCTATCACTTTCACAAAGAGATTTGTAATGCTGTTACTAAGCTTAGGTCAATATTCGCCATCTAATTTTTTAGTGCTTGATTGACCCCTATCTCACTCACCTAAGTGATGATGTGGTCGAAGTGGTTCAGGCTAACCTAGAATTACTGGCTCTCAATAACAGCTGCCGGAACACACCGTAAGGTTTTTGGTACTTGAGGGTGGTAGTAAGCCAAGTGGCCATTCTCAAAATGTCCTACCACCATGCTATAATGACTGTAATTTCTGACTGACTGTCATCAGAATGTCAACAATTACCGGGACCGCCGGCTTAACACCTCCTCCGAAGCACGGAAGCGCACAGTAGTAATGTCACTAGCAGTCACCCATCCAAGTCATGACCACGGCAGACGTTGCTTAACTTTGCTGATCGGTTCAGAACGGCTAAGGATGAACGTAAATGTAACGGCTATGAACTTCGCTACGAGTGCTTCAAAGTTCAATACTGGAATCGAAGACTTAAACCTACAAAATAATATTTCTTTAGAATTAACATTGTGTATATGCCTTCATGTATATGAAAGTAGCAAAGCGATATCAACAAAATTTGTGATTAAGATAGTATGCTACCTATAGAGTACTATACAAGGTTATTGGTAAAATGCTAATAACCTCTTAGGGTTGACTTCTGCTATTCCTAACAAACAATTTGAGAAAAATTTTTTTTTTTTTCAAAACAAAATAAAATCATCTCAAAATATTTGTAAGGACTAGCAGAAGTGAACCCTAAGAGATTGTTAGCATTTCACCAATAACTCTGTATATTTATTTTTTTGTTTCTCTGTAAACTAGATCGTGGGTTTTCCTTGTTACATTCAAAATATTTACATTTAGTCATTTATAATAGCACCATTTTGTACCGTTTAATATTTTATGGTGAGTTAAATGGTTCAAGAAGAAACAGATATTTAACAAAAAGTCAAAATAATTACCGAGTAGGTAAAGCGCAATCATCGGCAATATGCACACAAGTAACCTCTCATCGCTAAGATGGCAGCAGTGGTAGAAATTTATTTGCAGACGGGCCAGGTCATCATTTTGATCAAACTAAAAGATTCAAATACTGTTGCACGGTAGTGGCTGTAGATGGCCTAATTATTGCCTCATAAATGCCGAAATGGATGGATTTCAACCGATTACCCTCAATAATTATCTTATTTTTGTAAACTGAAATTGTGCGGTCACAGTACAGCCAGACTAAATCTAAATCTAAGTCGTATGATTATATATACTTCATACAAAAAACCATGCAATGTCAACAAATACAAGTGTAAGTTACCAAGTAACTTTTTTACTTCAAAGGTATCGATCACAATTTGAGCTGTAGCCTGCAGTCATGCACATTTAACGGTTACTGCCCTGACAGACTAGATGGCGCTGCAACCAAATAACGTGAATAAATAGTAAAAATATTATACTCTGAGATACTAGACCTTATATATTGATAATATTATATAATAATACTTTGTAGTAATGTGCTTCGGGAAATAATTGAAATTATTTCCAGAAGCACATTACTACATTTGCCCGCCATTTTTTGAAATTTATTATAAAGACAATTAAATAATTCTATGACAATTTTAATCACAGTTACGCTTACAAACAATTGCGTAAAAAAAACATGTAACTCATCTAAAAATAATATCTGTTAACTTCATTCATACCTTTGAAAATATTATCAAGAGATTATGTAGTATTAATTCAGCAACTGCTAGTAATAAGTAGGTATGTGCATGCACTATTTAAGTGAGCTTGTTGATTCTCCCGAACGTTAAGCTACAGCTACACATGCTACTAAAAAGCAAGTCTATGCCATCGCTTATAAAATGCCTTTTAAATGTGCTTATACATTTGCTTGAGATAAGCATCGAGCATCACGCTTATAAAATGCCTTTTAAATGTGCTTATACATTTTCTTGAGATAAGCATCATTGTAAGCATGTTTCTGTACAAGCAATTTCAGAGCAACACTTCAATACATATGACATAAGTGACTACCTAGAGTGATCTGAACAATATTAAATAGTTGATTGCAACTCAATGCATCCCAAAACTTAATTATGTTTACACGAAAGAAAATAAATAGTTTAAGTTTAAGTTCCGTTTTTATTTCTTGATATATATCAAGAAGAAAAATCTATGGAGCAAGTAACTCAATTATTAGCAGAAATCCGAGTAAAACGTTTTGGGGGTTAATAAAAAACATTTAGACAGCCTACCTACATCAAATTGATTAGCAACTCACTAATGTTTCTTCTGCGAGGTGTTTATTAGATCGTTCACTCTGTTACGAGTAAACTTGATTTTATAAGTGGATAAAGTATTGCTCTTAGTAGCATGATATTATTGAGCAATTGCTATCTAATGACACGTATGTCGAGAATATTAGCAGAGTACAGCATACTTGAAAAAGCATGCTGAAAAA
Organism: Plagodis dolabraria; assembly: GCA_963854805.1. NCBI lineage: Eukaryota > Metazoa > Arthropoda > Insecta > Lepidoptera > Geometridae > Plagodis > Plagodis dolabraria. The sequence continues at coordinate 36,294,626 of OY978440.1, read as the reverse complement.
TCTAAGGACAGTCTCATCTAATGCTGATGGAAGGGGACTTCTCATAAACTAGTACCAGTAGTAAAATCCGGTGGAGTTGGACGGCCAAAGCGACAGCAAAGATCTATGTCCTCCCTTAAAAATAATCCTGTTGGTCTTCATAAAATAAAAAATAATTTGGAATTTCACGTCACCATCCGCCACATGACTAGTGACCACTATACCCTACATAACATTTTTTGTTTGTGTACCAGTATAGGTGTGGCCGCGATTGATGCGCGGAGTTTCAAAGGTTTTTTTTTTTATTTTTTTCAAAAAACAGCTGTTCCGCATGTTGAGGTTAGTAGTGCCTAATATTACACAAGTCGTACCATTCAAGTTTGCCAATCGCATATGTGCAGCAGTTACTGCGACAGCGGCAAACATGACTAATAAGACATTACAATAAACTTAGCGGTGGCAAGTTCATGCTCAAAAAGTATGACAATACCTTTTTGACTTTAAAAGTACTGAAATCTCTTCCGAATGTCAACATATTTACACAAGTTGATGCACACACAAACGATCAGTTTAGCCACAATTATGATTAGACCAAAGCAGTCATACAAAAATATATTGAAGTTCGTTTACATTATATATTATGTCAAAAAGATACCTTGGATAAAGAGGCTAAGTCTAAACGACAAGTTTATAATAAATTAAATTTATTCCAGGGCACTTAGTTTACCGATTATTTTGTGTAAATATGAATATATTGTTTAAAAATCTTGTTTTTTTTATTCCTCATTTATCAAATTCGCATTCACTAAAACACTTTACTTACTCATTACGAAATCTGATAAGTACTCGTAATATACAAAAATGTTTTTTATGTCATATCAATTACCTCTCAAAAAAAAGCCCATAGCTACTCCACTGTAGTCTCTGTTCAACTTAATTCTTAAAATCACCATAAGCTTCAACTGTTTATTCGTTTTACATTACAGCTTATAGACCGAGAGCATTGTAAAGGACTGGAGTGAGAGCGGCAATGTATGAACATAGCAGTTGAAGCTTCATATGGTGAAGTTAGAGACATGTGCCATGGTTTGGCTTTGTTCTTGCATGGCGTGGTATGTCCTTGTGTATAGAAGGTCATTGGACATAGGTAATATAAAAAGAAGATTGTAAGTTTCGGTCACAATTCAAACAAACCTGTACTTCTCATTCGAATGAACTAAACTTATTCGGTATCCAGTCATACGTCCATTTGCAAGTGACCATCAAATCAGCTGAGATCTTAGGACAACAGGTAACTCCGCAGTTACCGGGGGTGTAAGTTGTTGTAAGTTTGCGCCAGTTAGAAGCTGTCACTGAGATAGCACAGAACTTTGCTAGTTTGTTCATAAACTAACCGAGGGGTAGTTGGTTTGCTATTGTTTCACACAAATCTTGTGATTGTTTACGACAGTAGGTACTTTGTCTAGTTATTGTAGTTATGTACCATTCTACTAGATTATTTTTTATATATTTTGATTATATTTAGCGTTGGCAATCTACACTTAGATTGGAAGTTTGGATATATTGTATATCAAAAAGCCAATTAAGAACATAATTCAACAAGGCAGTGTAGCAAATACTCAAAGTAAATTCTCATGGAATCCATCGATAGCTCCAAAAAATAGTTTGTATATTTTACTTAGATTTGGTTGCCATATTGTCGTAAATTGTCGCTTTAATAGCCCAAAATTAAACCATATTTCCCTTTTTACTCAAAGATAATTTGCTTTAACTTCAGATGCAGACAATACAAAGTTTCGAATTAACTTAAGGCCATCTGCTTACGGAAATAACTTAGCCTGGTTCTGATATTAGCTTGTCGTTTCTCTTAAGACACTATCCCGGGTTATTCAATTGATTAAAAATTCTACCAGGTCTGGTGCACTCCGCGCTTTAGGTATAACCACAAGTACCTTGGCGTATCCGTCTGGACGGGTTTATTCTATGATGCGTGCAGCGTCAGAAGAGATCAGAGCTATCGTGGGTTTGCGATAGAAAGAGATACAGCTTGTAGGTGAATATAAGTATTCGATACTGCGTGCTTTGCGAGCTCAAGTGGACTTTATTGCGTCGTAGCTAGAGTTGCTTATTTATTGGTATAGCTTTGCGGAATGATCCTTCAGGTTTTTTGTTATTCTGGAATACTATACCCAAGTGTGGGTCGGACTTGGACACTGATGGTTCCCTTCCAACATAATTTATTTGTATGGTTTTTTTTATTATACATTTGTATTTACAAAATAGTATACAAAAGTAGTTTTACTTTGTATTTCGGTGATGCTGAAGGCCATGATTGTGAGTACGAGTAAGAGTCGCAGTATTGATTAACTGAAGACTTATTTGTATAATCATACTAATTTACATTATTCTGATACAACGTTTACTTATATGGAAACCCATTATTGAGTTATATTTTGTGTTGATACTCGTAGTTATTTCTACCATAGATAAGTCCTCATCATAAAACATATAAAGGAAGCTATTATACTATCGGACACTTTAGGGTATTTTGCTTTATTTAAAAAAATACTGCTAATATGAGACTGAATTTAAAGCTACACTTTATTTCTTTGATGTTCTATTACCTTACGTCTTTTAGAAGCACCTAGAATAAAGAGGTAGGCAACAAATCATAAATATTTTTTAAAATATATTTGTGTAGTATCGGACAAAACGTTAAAATAAATATACAGCTTATATATCCATACTTTTAAAGAATTTTATAGTATAATTGTATCCAGAAATGTTGTTGTTATAACACTACACACATCATGTTTCTGGAATTTTGAAATCTAAGTAAATAAAAAAAATATTATAACTTAATGATTGTGTATAATCAAACGCCATGATTTAGTATCGGACGTCAGTCCCGAATTCTGGCAATAATCAATTCTAAGACGTGCCCCGTGAAGGGTGGCTCGCCAAAAAAATGTTCATACGTTGGTTAGAGAAGAACGATATCCGATACAACACGTTGTCCTGTACTACACTACATAGAAATTTTGTAAAATATAAATTTGAGTTCCTATAATTTCAATGAATCTAATGTAAGTTGTAACATAGTTGTGGTCCTATTTGATTGCATTAAATAATTCAAAATTCAATGGAAATTGTTGTTAAATTTCTTCACAATAATTCAAACATCGTTCTAGCTGTAAATCACGTCGAATTTATTGGAGAATTCAGGAAATAGATAACTCGGCCACCAAAAGATAAGCTATCGTAGATTTTCCGCCGGTCGGAAACTGTCGTCGCTATGGAGTGGAGTTGTAGAATTTTGACGGCATGTTAAATAAATTAGCTGGGGGATAGTTACTCGTATTTTCGTGTTGCCTTTTTAATGTTATTGTTACGGAACAAGCTCGAGGCCCACCCGATGTTAAGTGGACTAAAATCTGTCTATAATAGATGCATTTCGTCACAAATCACGAATTGCACTCCGCGCGTCACCTTGACACATTGTTGTTAAGTCTCATTGTGCCTGTAATTTCACTGGCTCCCAAGGACTGCTGCTGGAGCACACCGTTAGGTGCTTGGCGCCAGATTTTCTACTTGAGGGTGGTCCACAGTAAAATTGTTCAAAATTCTTTACTCATTTCGCCGTCTTGATGGTTGAATGCGAGTCCAAATAAAACATACAATGAAATTTTTTTCCTCGTAAATTTATTAAAATAAAATTTGACTATAGCTACCCACCGAATGAAATCCAAATATATATATATATATATATACATGCATTAATAATGATGAAAAAATCAAACTAACATATTATTGTAACGTATGTAAATACGTTACAATACAAATATGCAATAAAAAAATACAATGCGGAACCCTAACCCAAAGCAATATATTTTATTTCACTTGGACATTCTTCCAAATAACATTCAAATTTCAAAAAACTAATTATCAGATGATTTACAATTTCAAATTGCCCAATAATTGTATCAAAACATATACAAATATATGTTGTGGACATACTTATTATTGAGGGTGAAGTCGGAACAGAGGCACTGTTTAAACAAACCACAAAAAGTACATCAACGAAAGAAGAACCGAAAATAATCAATTACAGCTACGAAAAAATAGATAAATTTCTATTCTTGCCAGTGAATTTATGGAGTACATCGATGGTTCTTGCTAGACAATAGATAACTCGGCCACCGGAGGCAGATGTCTTAAGTCTTAGCTGGCGAAAATCTATTGCAGAGATAGTACGGAATTCAGCTAGTTTATTTAAAATGGTATTATTTATTTAATGCTTTTATTAATAAAACACTAAAAACTACATACAATGCTGCAACAAGGAAAGTATTTAGGCAACCTAAAAGCCATTGCAAACCTAAAGCAAATAATAAATTGATTGGGGTAACTCGTAGTTAGAACGGACTTTTGAATAAGGAACCTTCAGGTCACTATATATTCTATGCTTCAGGTACAAACGCTTACAAAGCATGATGTTGTAAGTACTTGTAGGGATGTTGTAAACCATCTGATAATTAGTTTTTTGAAATTTGAATGTTATTTGGAAGAATGTCCAAGTGAAAAAAATATATTGCTTTGGGTTAGGGTTCCGCATTGTATACATTTACATACGTTACATTTATGTTAGTTTGATTTTTTCATCATTCGAAAGTAGCATGTATAACAATTTGGCACTTATCATGTTTGATTTTTACGAAAAGGACATGGTATTTAATGCATAAAAAAACATAATCTTTAATTGTTAAGTTTTTGGGATACATAAAAAAATTTAATATGATACTGACAATAATCAATTCAATTTACCCACCTAATAAGTAAATCGTACTAAGTTTTACAAAGATGTGGGAGTCCATTTCATTATTAATGCATGGAATTGATCCCACCATAAAATTATATAGCTAAATTCATACATATTGTTTAAATTTTAGGGTAGTTTGAGAGACAAAAAAGTCACAGAATCAATAGATCTTCGTATTTTTATATCTTCGTTATCGTTGGTCACGAAATGAAAAAAGACGCGGTATTCAAACATAAGCTCGCCTCAAAGTATTGTGATTTTATTATCATTGAGTATAACCATAAATAATTTAAAAATCCTATGAGTAATTAATCTTTCTTAGATACATTGCATTCAAATTACGACGATAAGTAAGTCTTATAATATGTTGAATGTTGAAATTAATGATTATTTTACACACCAGCAAAAATCTAGAAGCAGATAAATTATAAATTCTAGGTAAGCCTGAACAACATCTTTGACCACATCCTCACTTAACATCAGGTGAAACAGTGGTTACAGGCTTACCTCATCATCATCATCATTGTGTCAGTCATCTGTGTTTCTACCATAACACTAATCACACAATTCGTCAGAATCACTTTGAGGAGTGGCAGCCTAAGTTATTTGTAACAAATCAAAAAGCTGTTGTGGGGTATGCACGGTATCCATACTAGAGCTCTTCTTTGTAGCATATTACATGCACGTTTAATGGGGTTGAGGTCTGGCGATTGAGCAGGTCACGGCAGAACGTCGATGAGAGGCAAGTGTGCGAGTTATGACTCTAACAGTGGGTGGATTGGCATTATCGTGCATAAGACGAAACGAATTACCCAAACGCCTTCGCAAAGGGAAGATCACTTCTGAAACAATACTCTCCGCATAAATTTGAGCATTGAGGTTGCCCCTGATCCAAATGAAATCTGTTTAAAACTTACTAGATATACTCGAAAACGTACTTGTGCCCTCAAGGTGTCATTAGTAAGGCAACATAAGTTAAGTTTCAAATTTGTTTTCAGTAAGAATGGGAGGACAGAGCAAGCGACGTTCCATTGGCTGCGTGCTGCTTGCCATCTTTGCTGTGGTGGCTGCAGCTTCGTACGACCGTGAAAGATTGGAGATTGCACGCCAGATCTTGGAAGAGGTTCCACTTATTGATGGGTAAGTATTCCTCTGAACCTTCTATATTTGGTGTGAATAAAATAACTAAAGATATTAATTCAGAAATAAGGTGGTGACCAATTTCCATTATCAAACCCAGACCTCAAAATTACAAAGCAACGCATTGAGCTATTCCACCAACGAGCCATTCTAGCAATGCTTTAAGCTATTCTTATTGCTATATTAAAAACCATATCGTTCATCTTGGAACAAAAGCCGCCACATTTGGATCCCCAAGGTAATCACTGTGTAGGATATTAATTCTTCAAAAGGCACTGCTGTCCGCTTTCAGGTATTTTCGTTGCCTTCTACGACTCCCACAGGGAGATATAGTATGGGTGCAGTTCTGGACCAAAAACGCATGTGATACCAGCATACCAATAAAAACATTTGGTACAAAAGTAGCACTTCCAACGGAATCGATTCGCATGGTGGTAGGGCATTTTGCGAATGCCCGCCTGGCAAGCGATGACGAAAATCTGTCGCCAAGCACCTAACGGTGTGTTCCGGCAGCTGTCCTTGAGAGCCAATAATTTAAGGTTAGTCTGAACAACATCTTCGACCACATCAGCACTTACCATCAGGTGAGATACTAGTCAAAGGCTCACCTATGAAACATTAAAAAAAAATTATGGACATATAGGCTCATTTGCACCATCTATGTTCAACATGAAGTTGTTTGTATTCCAATGAAATAAGAATATAATAAGAACATTTACACTGATTTGGTCATAGGTGCAATCCAGCCATGTTAATTGTAGGGATTAACTTCAAGGGATAAAAAAAACGGAAACTTATATCAAACGAAAAAGTTTGCTAGAGAGCTACATATATATAAACTTCAATAATTTTCATGAATATATACTTTTAGTTGTGAATGAAGGTTTATGAAAATGAGGCTTTAGGTTGTTAATAATTTTGAAATGTTCTTCATCTCAAAATCAAGCCCCGTAGAGTGCTGGCCTAGAATAGCACCCCTGCCCCATATTTTACTGTGGGAATCGTAATAGGCGAAAAAAGGCAAAATATCAGAACTTGGGCAACAGCATCGTCCCCAACCACGACGATCCCTAAGCCACCAGCCAAATGTAGGGATTATGACAAACCCTTGGGGAGGCTGTCTTCAGCAGTGGTTCAGCTGATACAGTAAAACTGATCTACTAGAGTCCAACTCCCATTAACCTATAAAAGCAAACTTCAACAGAAAAATATTCACTTTTGTGTATGTTACAGGCATAACGACCTGCCATGGAACATCAGGAAGTTCATACGCAACATGATCAACGAGTTTGAACTGGATACTGACTTGACGATCGTGGAACCCTGGTCCATCTCCAAGTACTCACATACAGACCTCCCAAGGCTGAGGGAAGGCATGGTTGGAGCACAGGTTTGTTTTATTTAATATTATTAATTAACAGTTTACAAGTTAGGTTATGCTCCAGTGTGAACCATTTCGACCAGAAGCTTGAAGGCAAAAAGAAGCTCGGCATAGTAAGACAAGCCAAACAGTTACCTCCTACGTAGAACCTAATACATGTCTAAATAGATTCCTACGTTATTTCCAACCCTGTTTTTCTTATTGTTATTGACAATTTTATATTTATAGCTGATAGTCTTGCCCTCGACCATTATTTCATGTGATGATAGTCAAAGATGTTGTTCAAGATAACCTAGAATTACAGGCTCTCAAGGACAGCTGCCGGAAAACACCGTTAGGTGCTTGGCGACAGATGCTCTACTTGAGGGTGGTGGCTAGCAAGGCGGGCATTCGCAAAAGCCATACCACTATGCTATAACGACTGCCATCCTGAGACATTATGCGGGACTGACGGCTCAACGTGCAACCCGAAGCACGGATTTAAAAAATAAAAATAACTTAGCTGATCGGCGCCTAGCGCCTAGCTCAGATCAGGAAACAGGGGAGATAGGTGTGGCACGTGCGAATGCATCTGACCTAAATTAGGCTTTAGGATTGTAAGAAAATCATTGCGCGCTTAGTACAAATCAACAAACGATTCAGCGCTTCCGATGACGCAATGTATCAGTGGTTTAATAGCTATCCCTGTGTGTGTAACTAGTGACTGTAGCTATAGGCTGAAGTGCAAACCATTTTTGCATGTGTAAGTGTATTACTTTGCAGCGGAAATCTTGATGTGCGGGGCAAAATGTGCGTATGTATGCCATACTTATATGTGAACAAACACGGACTTAAAGCAAATCTCTCTACTTCAGATTGAACAGCCCTCAAGATCAAACACTTTGAAAGTACCACCAACGACGTAGTCATAAAGTACCAAAAGAGGCAACCAATTATCGTATATGCCGGGAGCTCATTTTATTTTCCAAAACAAGCCAGAGCGCGTGCTGGCCCTCTTTGGATCAATAAATAAGCATTGCAATTCCACAGGGCAATGCTGCCAGCATGCTGGGCAAGCTCCCAACTAAGCATTTGAAATGCCTGTTAGTCCGCCGTTAAAAAAAAAACATTTTAATAATACCCAAATTTCGTAAATTTTATCGATGTTTTAAAAGATTTAAGGACCCGTGATGATGGCTCTGAGGCAATAGTTATAGACTGCCATGCAGGAGGTCCATGGTTCGAATCCCACTACGGGCTTGAGCTTTATAGAATGGTGAAAGGGCATTTTGCAAATGCTCGCCTGACTAGTTATCACCCTTTAGTTGGAAATCTATCGCCAAGCACCTAACCGAATGATCCAGCAGATGTGCTTGTGTGTCAGTATTTTGTAAAAACAAGCATAAATATATTTATAAAGTAAAAAACACGACTGATGATTATTTATTTAAGTTATCCGTTTTACGAGTATTATTTTGAATATACATATATGAACCCTGAAAAGATAGCACTTCTTTTTTTGGCAGTCCTGTAATGCTTAACCTGTTCCTCATTTAATAGATAATAATCCCGAAAGCATCATACGCTTGACAGTAATGACGAGCAAACAAGGTGCTAAAGCTGTTAGGTACCGACGACGTAACCAAAATATAAGTGCATAGAATTATAAACTAGTCGCCAGTATCAAAACAAGTGTCGCGAAATGATAACGTCTATTGGCGTAAGATATTAAATAAGTAAATAATATCGGAGAACCCATAAAAAATAGCATCATCACTAGGTACAAACATAAAGTGTGTGATTTGTGTGGTGGTTTATGTGATATAGGTGTGTTTGTAATATTTCCTCGAAAGTTTTACTTTTAATCTAAGGTAGGTACATATGTTTTTGTTTTACTTAGATTTTGTCGCTTAACTTAGCATAGAAACTTCATTTTAAGGACTGCGACCGCTACCCATGGTTAGATCGGGATTTTTCAAAACAGCTTATATGTTAAGCAAAAAAATGAAATACAACAGATGAATTAAAAATATACTAAATTTTATAAGTTGAGGTTACCATTGGTCAAATTTATGCGTGAGTACAAAGTGAAAATAGTTATTATCGAGGAGTTATTCCAAAACATAATGCCTCGTCTACGGTATAGGTATCACTTTTTCATCTGTAGGTATATTTTTTTCGGATTTTTGCGCTTTATGGAATAACAAAAGGTCGTAGCCGCCAAACGCCGCGTGTATTGCGGTATCGCGTAGATTTAACCGTGTCGAATTTTGTTTTATTAACAGTTACAATTTCCTAATTGTCCATCGCCTCCTTAAAATAATGTTTTTTTTAGTATTCCATTGCAAGAGCTATGATCAGTGAATTTAATCGGAAGGATTATCGAATTTCTTGTTAACTTTTGTATTCTTTGGGTTTTTCTTTACATATTTATATCGTTCTTCAGGAACTTTCTCGTACTAGTTATACACAGATTCCATTTTGCATGTAACAACAATGCTTAGAGCAACAGTGACTAAAACAATTTACATTTTATATTGTACGTATTTTTTCTTGTTTTATTATACTTTACCTACTAAGTTAGCCGTTCAGGAAATCAATTGTGGCGCGTAAACCTAACTTTTTTTTAAAATGTTATTGTGACGGAACAAGCTCGAAGCCCACCTAATGTTAAGTGGGTAACCTCTGCCTATAACAGATGCATTTCGTCACAAGTCACGAATTGCTCTGCGCCCGTCACCTCGAGACAGTAGTTAAGTCTCATTTGCCTGTAATTGCACTGGCTCTCAAGGACTGTTGCCGGAACACACCGTTAGGTGCTTGGTGACTGATTTTCTACTTGAGGGTGGTCGCTAGCCAGGTGGGCTTTAAAACAATAACCACTAATCTGCTTTAAACAGTTTTATCGCACTATGCGCAGTACAGTAGGCAATCTCTCGAAAGTGCTACATTCAGAGATTACCATTACTGGAAACCACAGGTATTTTCATAGCTGCACCGTCAATTTGCAGATAATACCCTGGCTACGTACAGTAATTCGTTGGAAGATAAGGGTTTGTTGCTTTCTACTCGAATTTTGTACTACTGAATTATAATATATTGTGTTGTAGTTTCAAACCTCTTATATTTTAACTTTGTCGGTCCGCATGTCTGTTATTCTTCTCTCAGATAAAGAAAGCATACAATATACAGTGAAAAAAAAACATATTATTATAAGTGCTACAGCAACAAGCCATTAGAATCGTAAACGATACCGGGTTCACCAATAAATTAGACCCAGCATTCGTAAATAAAGCATGTAATTATGCGTCTTGTGCCGGTTATTCTTCAGCATATGCTTTGAACAGCTTGTAATCCTTACTGTCGGATTATTGCCACCGCATATTCCTCACACATCGTCAAAAAAACATGCCGACATCTTTCAAAGTTAGCAAAGCCGTACAGTCACAGTTTGCATGGTGGTAGGGTATTTTGTGAATGCCCGCCTGGCTAGCTACGATCCTCAAGTAGAAAATCTGTCGCTAAGCTCCTAAACGTATGTTTCAGCAGCTGTCCTTGTGAGCTAATTCTAGTTTAGTCTAAACAACCGTTTATCGAAAAAGAAAAATTTATTAAAATATTTTTCAGTTACAACGTTAAATCTGTAGAGGATGTTTTAAAAAAAAAATAGTTTACTCTTTATTGTTATATTTTAGGGTGAATACTAATGTTTTTTGAATACCTGATAGTGTTCACTTTGGAGTATAGCTACGTGCCGTTTTCTGTTTACTTTTTTAAAACAGAAACAGAGGAGCAACGTAGTGACGTCACCGGGACCACACGTATGACCCAACCCTCAACCCCCGTTAGCGCGTACCCTTTGGCTGTGTGGTCGAGTCTCCGCTAGTCGTTGAGACTCCCGCACGCCACCCCCGTACGTACTAGCGCTTTTTGCCACCCTCCGGCAACTAGCGAGTGTTGCAATCGCAACGCGCAGCTCTGCACCGCTAGTTACCGTGCAGACACTACTAGCAATTTTATGGTAAAATTGCAACGCAGTGCCGCCCTGACACATCTGTAAGCATCATTCATCCCTACTTTCTACGTGTTAGGCAACCTTCAGCGGTCGCCTTGCTGGGCTATCCCGAACGGGGTTCCCCCTGGCAGGGGACGCACCGCTAGCGGAAGCCGCACGTAGCTGTAGGCGATCACCGAGCAGCGTGTCACCACCGTAAGTGATCACCATTATCATCACGTGATCATCTCATTCATACCACCCGGCATCTCCATCACCACCATCAAATCATCATCAACATCACCATCATACATCATCATCCGTTACCATGGCGGACCCCCCGCCCCGTAAGGATCCTGATCCCGACCCACCGGAAGGCATAGTATGCCGTTATTTAATGGACCCTACCAAGTCCGTGATTGTGCCGGCAGCCGCGTTAGGATTACGCAAGGCGCCGCGGCACAAGAAAAAGGACAAAACCAAGGCGGCGGAAGGACTCGCCACTGTGGAGGCTGAGCCCACCACCAGTGCCGAAACCGCACCAGCCGCACTAGGTGCATCAACATCAACCCAAGCGGGATCACCCCGCAGACGCATTGAAGAATCCATCTTACCGCAGGCAAGGACGTTACCCGGTCCAGGACTCACAACGAGTGGGTCTGAGTACCCACTGCGTAGTGAAACCGCAGGGGAGCCCTCCACCAGAAGGTGTAAGGTAAGAAGGCCACCCACCTCCTCGGACTCCGACACTGAAGCGGGCGGAGACGAAAAAAGGGCTAAAATCAAAAAATCAATCACTCCGAAGAAACGGTCACCCATCCATAAAACTGACCGAGTACTACGACCCTCAGGTCAATCGGCTACAGCGGCGTCCCTGGACGTCTCACATGAGTCCTCATCAGGTGGGGGGCCAGCCAACATCACCGCTGACAGCACCTCACCCGACTCATCATCATCATCATCACCATCAGACACTGAACAGCATATGTTCAGAGACACCCACTCCACGTCATACGCTGGCATAGAATCAGTGCCAATGCACGCGGCCCCTATGCCGTCGCCACCACCACAGGAGCAGGCAGCGATGTCCTATGTCGAGGCAGCCGCTTCACCAGCCCGCATCACCACTAGCTCACCGAAGGCAGGACCCTCACACCAGCCAACACGATCATCACCAGCCCTACCCCAGGTAACGGAACCTAAGGTACTTAAAGGCTACCCACCCATTGTCATTGAGTCCCTGAGCAACTGGATCCCAGTGTTTGCCAGGATCAAGGCCAAATTGGGCCACTCGCTCAATGTTAAACCAAGCGGAAAAGGGTTCCGCTTCACAGCCAGATCAGCAGACGAGTTCCGTACAGTGCAAAAATTCCTAACGGAAGAGGCGGAAAAAGACAAAACTGTCTCATGGCATTGTTATGCAGTAGACGAAGAACTGCCACTCAAGGTAGCCATAAAAGGACTTACCTACTTTATTCACCCGGACGAAATAAAGAGGGACCTTGAAGAAAAAGGTTTTCCTGCGAAATACGTCCGAGAGATCCCACCAAGGAGAGGAGGCATAGGACCAGTATATTTTGTGACACTGGAGAGGCTCAGTGATACTGAACGGACCCGCCTCTATGCCACAGATGAAATACTCAACATCCCAGGAGTTACAATCGAAGGCTGGGCACCCAAGGGCGGAATTGTCCCCCAATGCCACCGGTGCCAGCAATTCGGGCACGCTTCGGGAGGTTGCCACAAACAGCAGCGATGCGTCAAATGTGCAGGTGAGCACAGCGCTAAGGACTGCACAAAACCTAGCGGACAAAAACCCACATGCGCAAACTGCAGTGGCCCCCACATCGCCTGCAGTCGCAAATGCCCCCACTATATTAGAGAGGCAAGAAGGAGGGGGGTTAAGGTACCCCCCCCTTTAAACAGACAGCCACCCCGGCAAGAACAAGAACCTAGGCAAAACCAACCGCCTAGGCAAGCGCAGCCAGGAGTCCCCCCCACAGACAGAAGACCCCAAAGACCAATATGGCAAACCCATACACCAGCACCCCCCCCCCCACAAACAGGGGATATGTACGCATGGCCGACCATGCAATATGCAGACATCATCCAGCCCACAGCAGCCAATCCCCCCACGGCGAGGGGAGCCCCCCTGCCGAAGAAACGTAAGAAAAAGGGAGGACGACGGGCAAAGTCCAACAGGAGGGGCAAAACTGCAACATCATCAGCTGCACCAACCGCAGCATCAACCCCCATACCTGACCAAAGAGGCACAGAAACTGAAGGTGCCACCACAGATTATGAACGTCCAGCTGCTACAACTTTTGTACCAATACAAGTACAAAAGCAAGCAGCACGGCAAGCCGCTACCAACAAACCAGCAATAATAATGCACCAAAGGGAAGCACATACAGCTCCCCCCACAGCACCAACCCAACAAGACCCCCGCCACAAAGAGGGTCCCCAACCCCAACAAAAAGAAGTAAGAAGACTTCAACCCCCCCATCAGGGTGAAACAGTCACCAGAAACAGGCCACCACTCCAACATGAAGCCCCCCCCAGACCAGAGTGGATCAGGCCACAACCGCGAGTACCCACACCTGTATGGGCAGCGAGAGCACCATGGGGACAGCCCCCGCACCCAACACCAAGATATGCCCCAACAGGGGCACCCCCCCAATACCCGGGACCGAACCAGTACTACCCACATAGAGGAGAAAATATACAGCAAGCACCAATAAGTAGCGGCGGGAACCCCCTGATGGCCATCATAGGGATCCTGACGGACCTACTTATATCCTTAGCCTCAGGGGGTAACATCCAAGAAGTGGCTAAGAGAGGGTTAGCCATTCTAGCACAATTACAATATGGATAGACATCTAAAAATATTGTATTGGAATCCCGGAGGCATCCGGGATAAGAAAGCTGCCCTAACACTCCTCGCCCAAACACAAAAGGTACATCTCATCCTCTTGGGCGAGACAAAGTTGAAGCCATCCATCAAGTTTAAAGTTGCAAACTATCATACCCATCGCCAGGATTGCATATCGGCAAGAGACACTGCATATAGAGGAACAGCAGTGCTAGTGCGGCGAGACATTATCCACGACGACCTACCACCGCCTCAACTCACTGACCTAGTAGCCAATGGTGTGGTGATCAAAACAAATCAAGGTGAAGTAAGAATCTACGCCGGCTACCGACCTCCAACCCCAGCATTGATCCCCCGCGACTTTACAAATATATTGGACGACCAAGCGCCCACTATCCTCGCAGGCGACTTCAACGCCAAGCACACGTCGTGGGGGTCAAGAGTTATCACTCCTTCAGGAAGGTCTCTATACCAGACAGCCGAGACGGCCAACTTTGAAGTCCTCGGACCTAACGAACCCACTCACGTACCAGCGGCTGCCAACCAACGGGCTGATGTCCTGGACGTAGTGGCCCATCAAGGCCTAACGGGCAGCATCAGCGTGGAAGTGCTGTACGACATGGACGAACAGCACTTCCCAATACTGATCACAGTGGGACTCTCACTCTTCTCACTAACAAGACAGCCTGTACAAAGGATAAATTGGCAGGCTTACGCAGCCGAGATGGCAGATCTGAGCATAGGACCAATTGATAATGCCAATGACGTCGACAAGGCCGTAGACGCAATAACCAAAAAGATGCAAGAGGCCAAAGAGAACAACATGAAAGAAGCCCAACCTCCTTCAAGACGTTTCGAACTTCCTATCAGGATCCAGAAAGCACTTGCCAACAAGAGGATCCTTAAAAAACAATGGGTAGCGACTAGATGCCCAATCCTCAAAAGACGACTCAACGCCATCTCCACCCGCATATCCCAAGAAGTAGAAGCTTGGAGAGGGGAGGAGTGGAACAAGGAGATCGACCAAACCAGCGAGCAGATGGGAAACCTACATAAATTAAACAGGAGACTGACTAACCTGGCACCTCCAATACAACCCTTAATTGAAAATGGAGTAAGGAAGTACGGAGCCAAAGACAGAGCTCGAATACTTGCCCAACATTTGGAAAACCAATTCAAGCTGCACCCGGTGAGACTGGACGCCAGCGCAGCAGCCAGAGCCCACCATGCCATGGTCAACTCCTGGGTCAGCTCGTACAGAGAAGCACCAACACCATCCTTAGAAGGCAGCGCTTACATATCCCCAGTCGAGACATGGAAGGCCATCCGACGATTACCCAGAAGAAAGGCCGCAGGGCATGATGGACTGCCCATAGCGGCAATTCACCAATTGCCACGCAAAGGCATTGCAACTATAACCCGGCTATATAACGGAATCCTCCGCACTGGCCACTTCCCAGAGCCCTGGAAGAAGGCTAAGGTTATTATGATCCCGAAGCCGGGTAAGGACAGACGGCAGCCTTCCGCCTACCGACCCATATCTCTTCTACCTCATCTGGCGAAGCTGTTCGAGAGATTGCTGCTGCATAGACTAAGACCACATATAATCCCAAGAGCGGAACAATTTGGATTTAGGCGGCAGCACTCTACGACGCTCCAATTGACACGAGTACTTCATCAGATGTCAAACAATCTAAACAACAACAAGCATACAGTGGCCGTCTTCCTCGATGTGGAGAAGGCCTTCGATAGAGTGTGGCACGAGGGCCTTCTCTACAAGCTGGCGGAACTGGATATACCCAAGCCATACCTGACACTAGTCGACAACTTTTTAAAAGGAAGAAGTTTCTACGTCACGGTCGACCTAGAAAACTCTGAAACGAAACCAATCCAAGCCGGGGTCCCTCAGGGCAGCTGCCTCTCCCCACTTCTGTATGCAAGCTATACAGATGATATACCCACACTGGAGAACCGACCCTGGGACCACGAGCCGAGAATTACTTTGGCGCTATTCGCAGACGACAGCGCATTCTTAACTGCCTCCCACAAACCTTCATTTGCAATCAAAGTCATGCAAAGACAATTAAACCTCATGCCGGAGTGGTTAGACAAGTGGAGAATGGCGGTAAACGTGGGCAAGACCGCTGCACTACTCGTCAGCCGCAAAAACATCCTTGAAGAGAAACTGTCCATGTATGGCAAACCAATTGAATGGCAGACTCATACAAAATACCTGGGCGTCAAAATTGACAGGAAATTATCCATGACAGCCCAGGCCAACCATGCAATCAACAGCGCGAGGACAGCTAGAGCCCAACTGCGACCGGTCCTGAACTCAAAGCTGCCTCTGAAAACCAAGCTGGGGATCTACAAAACGTACATAAGGTCCAGATTGACGTACGCATCCCCAGCTTGGTACACCTTATGCACCAAGACCGACAAGAAACGAATTCAGGCTCAACAGAATATCGCGCTCCGTGTGGCCACAGGAGCGGGCAGATATGTAAGAAACACAACGATAGCGAATGATACAGCAATGGAATCAATTGAACAGTTCGTTGTCCGCCTGGCCAAGAGGATGTACGATGCGGCGGACAACGGACCGCATGAACACCTAAGGGGCATAGCGCCCTTACATACAAGACCGCCAGACGCGAGGCCGAGATGGCGTCCACTACCGCGGGAGTTGATAGCCAACCAAGCAACAGATTGAGAAAACCCACATGAAATAAAGCACTAAGTGCACTACAGACCTTGCGCAGAGCGGCAAAATTGAGTAGCCTGCGCAAGGAGAGAAACCTTGAGGCTGTAGCCCCAAGAGATAAAGCAGGGGAAATGGGCAAGAGCCCGAACCCCATCCAATTCCCCAGAATGGGAGAATTGAAGACGAAATTGATTGATTGAAAACAGAAACATAAAAAATGTTTATTGTAAATCTTCTCTGTTTCGTGTATTATGTAGTGTAACAATTAAGTATTATCTATCTATAAAAACATAACATAAACATAAAAATCATTTATTGACATAATCGTGAACAATGTTAATTTTGAAGCCTCTGGTCTTCGATGAAGCTTTACACTGTGTTTCGAAGACCAGATCCTTCTCCAATGTGTGTCTATAAAAACAGAAATTATGCCATTATACAATTATCATTTTTTATCTAAATACAGTTTTGGTTGTTTTGTTTGTGTGTGGATGTGAATATATGTGAGGGGGTGTGAGGTGTGTTAAGTGAGGGGGAGTGAGGTGTGTATCGTTTAAAGGTTATCGAGTATGCTTTCAACATCATCATAGCCTAGTTGATTAAGCCATGTTTACTGCCCTTGAATGTGGGCAATAGCCACGGCGTAGTGGGTGAAGATCTTCAACAGTACGATGAGTGTAGAGGTGATTGGGGCTCATAAAAAACTCATTATAGAATATGTTATTAATTCAACATGAGGATTCTAATGAGAGCTATAATTAACGTAAGAGAAATATAGTACTAAATATACCTTCAAAATATTTCGAGAAGAAATTAAAAATGAAGATTGCAATAAAATCTATCATTTCTTGTAGTAAATAAGTAGTCTAGAATCAATTATTTTTGAGAAAGAGCTCAGTGAGATGTTAGTTTGATAGCTGTCATCCGTAGTGAAGATCCTAATGAGGGCTATAACTTCAGTAAAAACAAACTTCTGAAACACGTTTGTTTTTGAGATGTACTGTATCAGCTGGATTGTCCACTGCTAAACACAGCCTCCCCCCTTCAGGGGGAGTTTGCCATAATCCCAACGCTTGGCAGACGTCTTGGGAAAAGCAGTTTAAGATATCATTTCTTCAAAAAGCGCTGCTGCCCACCTTCCAGTATTTTATCTTTAGTCGCCTCTTACGACGACAAGACATTCTAGCCCGGCATCCCACGGGTTTTGAGATGTAAGTCTTTGAATGTTGACCTGTCATTTTGGTAGCTGTCACATCTATCTCGTGGTGAGATGTTTATTGTGAGTCCATATCTTCAATATGGCATCAAAATTGAAATGTACGACCTGAAGTTTCACTTGGACAGCTGTCATATCGATCTCCCATTCAGGTTGTATTTGGGTTGATTTTATAATACATACCTGAGAAACCATCAATAGCCTACTATTCTGGCTGCTGCAGCACCCCCTGATGGGCCTTTTCTGCATTCATAAAACTTGTTTAAGAACCTGCTCTGAAATGATACCTATTCAATTCAAACAACCGCATCGAAATTGGTCTAGTAATTTCCGAGGAGAATGGTAACATACTATATACATACATACTATAAAACTTCAACTTCCAAACCCAAACGCATATACCACCTCGGTCCAGTTCCGTCCGTCGTGAGTAAATAAAAAAAAATTAGACAGATATGAAATTTGAGCAATTATCCGTTGATGAAATGCTTTTTGAGCTTTACTTTTTATATTCTGTATCACAAGGTGATTAGTAAACTGAATGCTTATAAAATTTATATAAAGGAAAATACTAACTACCCACATTTTCAGAAAACATAGGCATAGCTTTCTTTATACTAGTACAAACGCTATCACGTGCTAAGCTAAAATTTAACAAATTAACAAATTAGCACAATTTTCGGTTTCGGGTCAAACAAATGTTTAGCTTTAATAATGTATAAATTCAATAAGCATATCTGTTGAGCGTGGTAGTGCAGGCAGATTTGTGGGCACTCATCTTTTAACTAATGCCCAACGATCAAACAAAATTATTAGTGTATAATATGCAGTTATACTGCTATAAGCTACTCAAAAATGTTAATATTTTATCAGCTTATTCCGGGGCTTTGCAAGAAGTAAGTCCTTGTATCTTGAAAAATACTTTTTAGTAAACTTTAGTCAACTCATGTTTCTAAATCATTAACCTCGACGTTTAGATCAAGTTCCATTGAACATGGTCACGAGTAGACTGACAGTTGAAAAATGCTGTTGGAATGTGTGATACACTCCATGCCATTTTGTTTTACCTGCTTTAAATTGAAAATGCAATTCTCGAGCCATTTTCGGATGTAAGTTGTTTTGTTGTGGTTATTTTGCAATTAAATTTTCTGGAATTTGATCTTTTTGCTAGTACGCCTTGATGACAAAAATTACAAACATTATTTACAGAGTGATTTTTACAATTATATTGATATGCAGCAAATACCGTTAAACCGTCCAGAAATACATTGACTATTACTTATTTACTTCTCAACTGATTTTGCTGAAATTTATATGGAACCACATTGGAGGTACAACCCTTTCAACTAAAAAAGAACTTTGAGTATTGGTCCACAGGTGTTGGAGAAATCGGTGAACATATTGTATTGAAAAAAATACATACAGTCGAACATAGAACCTCCTTTTAAGTCGGTTTTACAGCATAGTTGCTGAAAAACCGACCGTATCGGAAGTAATCATTTGATATTTATTACGCTTCATTATCACATTGACATCAAATCAAATAGTCTCTAATAATTATGTTTAATAGGAAAAAAGAAATTATAAACTTGCAAAAATATTATATCAGTAGAAGGTACCTATACTCGTACTATGTATAGATATTATTAAAAAAATTTAAGTTTATTGGGATCACTGAGTCTCACACTAGGGTAACCTGTGTCGTAAGATTCAGTCCCTATTAAGCAAGACTATCTCCTTTTTAAGACGACTTTCAAGCAAAACCTCAAAAATAGTTAAAATGCCGTAACCCTATGTAAAATTACTAACATGAATGATTGTCTACTTTGTTGAATTACCTAAAGCAAAATTAAAACTTTTGCTTGACTGATCAGAAAAGTGTATTTTTATTGTAGACATAAATCAAAATGCACCCTTAAAATTCTTAGACAATATTAAGACTGACTTCAATGTGCTAAACAGATGTTTGGTTCTCTAGACATTTAAATAAGATATTTTGCCGCGTTGAAAATTTTATTTATACTTTATAGGTAAGCCTTTGACTACTATCTTATCTGATGGTAAGTAATGATGTGGTCGAAGATGTCGTTTAGGCTAACCTAGATTTACTGGCTCCAAAGGACAGCTCCAGAACACACCGTTAGGTGCTTGGCGACACGTTTTCTACTTGAGGGTGGTAGCTAGCCAGTCGGACATTCATTCAATTACATCAGCGGATCACATAACAAAAATATAAAATCCCATACGATGATTAAGAGCTAGAGGAAAAATTAGAGTTATGAGTCATAATGTCATGTTGGCTTACCGGTCATATCATACCTTGGCTTTAGGGGTTGATGGCACGGGTTCGAATCCAGCACATGACTATATTTTTCCTCTCGGTGTAATGTTGTAATACCATGTTTTGTTAATACTATGAATGTTTTAATAAAAACTTCCGATAGCCACAACCTCTAGCGTACTCGGAATGAATCACAAAATTGGCACACATTTTAGCCTACCCGTTATCATGACGCGCCCTACCCATCTCGGCCTTAAAAGCGGAGAAGCGTCCGTCCAAAAAAATAACCCTTTAAGGTCTAATTTGTAATATATTTTGGCAAATAATTCTTCAGTTGGCAGGAAAAATATTTATTGCCAACATAAATTCAAATTAGCCCGGCTTTCTATCCGGGGCAGAAAAACACAGATCGAGGTAAAAATTCCCATTTTATGGTTCATTTAACATACCCTAATGTAAGAATGGTTTTGTTTTTCTTGCTTTGTTGTGAAAAGGAAACCTGTGAGGGATAATTTTATGAATCACCGTGCGGTCACGGTTCCGGGCTTTGGGCGGCGAATACATATTTCATTCGTATTTGACGCGTTGGCTTCGCTTGGGCTTTATTATAGTTGACCTCTTCACCTGATAGGTTAATGCATACAAACAAGATACTAACAGAATTACTCATCTGCACGTAAATTCTGCTGTTTTGTTGGTTTTATTTAAGGTTTTTTTTCTTATACAATTCATATAATCAATATAGACTACTCTTTAGGCTTCCGTACCCAAAGGGTAAAAACGGGACCCTATTACTGAAACTTCGCTGTCCGTCCGTCCGTCTGTCACCAGGCTGTATCTCAAGAACGGTGATATTTTCACAGATGATGTATGTCTGTTGCCGCTATAACAACAAATACAAAAAGATGGCCAAGCGCGCACGTTAAAACAAAAAAGGCTAAAATATGAAGTCTAATGTTGTATAGCTACGGAACCCTTCGTGCGCGAGTCTGACTCGCACTTGGCTAATTTTTTTAGCATGCTTACTTTGGACCCACTTTCAGAATACAAGCCGAATTGATCATCTCAACGGATGGTAAGTGAAGAAGCCTTTGACTACACTTACACCTGATGGTAAGTTATGTGGTCGAAGGTGTTATCAGGCTTAATCTAGAATAGGAACTGGCTATTAATGACACCTGTCGGAACGTTAACATTGTTCTCGTTACGTGTAATAAAGAGCGTTAGAGAGCCAGTAATTCTAGGTTAGCCTGTACAACATCTTCGACCACATCATCACTTACCATCAGTTGAGATAGTGGTCAAAGGCTAACCTATTAGGCATAAAAAAAAAAAAAAAATTTTTTTTGTTTATTGCAACGTTACCATATTTTTAAGATATTTAATCTTTCACATCACAATCACTTCATAAACACTTTTTGATGTTTTAAAGATAATGAGCATTATATTGCTCAAAGTTATCAAATAATGTGATGACACTTTGCCAAAAAACTTCATTACCTGCCCCTATACATACCTACAACACACACACACACACACACACACACCCCATCACACATACATACACACCCTCACACAAACAAACAAACACACACACACACACATCCTAATATACACCTACACACCCATATATATTTATCATTTACATAATTTATAAATATACTTTATGTATATATGCATATGTCATATTTATATATGAGGAATTGTAATGTGAAATGTCATATATATCTCAAAATTTTAAGAACATCTATCTGACAGCTACATAAACTAACCTCTTTCTCACTGTGCATATGAAGGGTACGCAGAATCTACGACACAAGATTTTCTTAGTGTAGGTTCTGCAAGACAACACTGTGACTATCTATGATTATTACTGAATGCCATATTATTAGCTTAAAAAGGATTTGTTCATATATGTATTTAGTTGCATATTTGTATGATTATTTTACTGAATAAAAATTATTATAATTTTCATTTAAAGTTTTACTTTTCTCGGCTTTAAGCCAGTTTTGACTGTAATTACGGGCCTTGGCCAAGTAAATTACGGCTTGTAATTCGTAGATGTTCCTGGGGCTGAATGACCCACCTTGGGTGTGAAGTCACTTCATTTTCCTCCAACTGCATGAACGTTTTATTATTATTATTATTTTTGTTGCGAATCTATGCAATTGAAGAAAAAACTTAACTGAACTCGCCTTGGACATGTGTTTCCACTTTAACCACATATTTTGTTAGAACCCTGGTAATAGAAAATCCAGCTCGATGGTCACTAATGGGAATACAATGCAAAATACGATGTGATAATTTAACAGCAAGCATACCCCAAAGAAATTTCATAAACAAAGATAAAAATGCCTTCATAGAAAATATAGAACTTCAGATGGGACTTGAGCTTAGGACACAATCTAATTGGCTAGGAAAGTCCTCGAGAAACAATATATTTTTTGGTTTACTATTTTTCATTTTATGTAGATGCGCAATTGCATTATTTTATTATTTGATTGCAAAAATATAAATTGTATAAGATTGCATCATCGTTAATGAATTTATAGCTTAATCAATTTATGTTCACTAATTACTGTATCAGACTGCTAGATGTTTTTTTTATTGCTTGATTAGTCTTTGACCACTATCTCACCTGATGGCAAGTGATGATGGGGTCGAAGATGTTGTTTAGGCTAACCTAGAATAAGGTGGTTAAATAAAAGTTGATACTCGTAGGTTCGTACGTTAGTATTTGACTGATATGTCACTTGATGCTAGCTGATGATTTGGTCGAGCATAGTAAAGAGGTTTTTAAATTAGAAAGTATGAGATCTCAAAGAGAGCTGCCATAACTTACCGTTAGGTGCTTGCTGACAAAAATGTAGCTTATAAAATGAAATGCTACATGACGCTTAAAAATTCTACTCGAATCTTAGTATTTTAAGTATTCCCTACTGTAAGATTTATTTCGTGGTATTTTTATTAATTTTATGTTTCTACTAGCTTTCCGGCCGCGGTTCCGCCCGGGCGTATGTCGGTCATAGCGGTGATATAATTTTCAAAATCTTGGGTTCAACAACCACTTATCCCAATTTCTCATATTGGAACTTAAAAATTTTATTGGCCTAATCTATACGAATAAAAATTTCGTGGCTATAGAAGCCACACTACTCAAGTTATCGTCGGACATAATATGACACATACATACATATACATATACAAAAATACAAACGCCGATTGTTCCCAGTGGACTCTGATACCTCACTACGCTCGGTCAATTATATGTAGATCGGGCATAGTCACAATCTTGGAAGTAAATCTTATATCTAGGCAAGCAAACGCCTATTAAAACCGTTTTTTACAATTAAGAAACTATTAAGAACTAAACGCTTATACAGTTTGGATCATTAGGCAAAGTGCCAAAAGAAAGAGGCTGCGTTTGTACATTGTTTTAACTCAAAACAATTTTAAAACTAGAAATGCAAGCACTAGTCAGTTAGTCACCCGTGGTGTCTACAATTACATGCGTTTTTTACAAGCTTTTATTTAGTTTCACCCGTCCGGATGTTTGTCATCAAATCTTGCAAATTAAATTTGATCCACTTCCCAGTTACTGATTGAGCTGAAATTTTGCATACATGTGTAAATCGCGTGACAATTCAATATTATGATGACATGGTGCTTATCTGATGATGAAGCTGGAAGGTGGCTTAAGGAACTTCGCAATGAAACGACACACTCTCAACGAGTTTGGGCTCATTCGTATCGTTTTTTTTGATGAGTTGGATGGGTGACCGCTAGTGACATTACTACTGAGCGCTTCCGTACTTCTGAATTTTGCGAATGCCCACCTGGCTAGCCACCACTCTCAAGTAGAAAATCCGTCGCCATGCATCTAACGGTGTGTTCCGACAGCTGTCCTTGAGCTAACCTAGAATTACTGGCTAACCCTAGGTAAGCGTGAACAACGTCTTCACTTACCATCAGGTGCGATAGTGGTCAAAAGCTAACCTATCAGGCATAAAAAAAATATATTTATATTGATTTTAGACTCCAATAATTTTCACAGACAGGCACAGATTTTCATGGTCTAAAAGCTTATATACCAAGCGATGCAAAAATTCAATTTCAATTTAGTACATTTGAAGGCGGTATGCCTATAATAAACAAAACACTACAAACTATTTACATCACTACAGCTACTACAATTAAAGAATTAAGACAACCTATAAGTCTTAATACATATAAGTAGTACATTAGAATGTTTGATGAATCTGATATAAACCTAATTACGAATTAAGCACGCTAACGTACCCTATTCATAAGAGAATTTAGAGATTACGCGTTCAGGATTTGTGTAGTTACTTACCCATATAATTGTGAGAGATGTGAACTGAATGTTTCAGGTGCTCGTTACCGATTCACGTAGATATATTATTTCACTAAGTTTGAGACATATCTATTGTGATTGGCCAAAGTTGATAAGTTACAAACTTGTTTACTTACTAGCTTTACTTATTCTGAGTAATTTTACCAATTGTATATTGAAATTTTCTTACGAGCAGATGTTTTTCTTCATAGACTGATTAAATCCTAATGAGAGTCACCAAATATCTTTAAAAAGGTCAAACTGATATTTGAAATGAATTTTGATATTAATTTGTTAAATTTAGGTTATGATAAACGGTCTGTTTAAAGACAAAAATATCAAAAACTGTGTTTTGAACTTTGAACCTGGTAGTGGCGATCTGTTTTAGAGTGTATATTAGAAAATAATTACTTTACATATTTAAAAGTAAATATAATCTTAATTCATAGCATTATCCATTGATGGATAAGAAAACGTGGTAGCAAAATGTATTGAAGCGCTCGTAGCGTAGTTTGCTTAGCCGTTCTTAACAGATCAGCTAAGTTAAGCAACGTCCGCCGCGGTCATGTCTTGGACGGGTAACCGCTGCGCTGCCTGATGCCATTACTACTGAGCGCTTCCGTACTTCGGAGTGCACGTTTAGCCGTTGGTCCCATTTGTTGTCTAATGATGGCAATCGTTACAGCATGGTCGTAGGGCATTTTGCGAATACCGCCTGTCTAGCTACCACCCTCAAGTAGAAAATCTGTCGCTGAGAACCTAACGGTGTTTTCTGGCAGTTGTAGTTCAGAGCGAGTAATTCTAGGTTAATCTGAACAACATCTTCGACCTCATCATCAGTTAACATAAGGTGAAATAGTGGTCAAAGACTAGCCTATCAACTATAAATAAATAAAAAAAATAAAATGGTATACCTTCACTTGTCTTTGTGAGATGAAATATAATGAACCAATCGATGGTTGTGGGTCGCTGGTAGAAATGCAACAGTGCGAGTCTTCGAGCAAACGTGTAATACCGTTGACTCGTTTGCTTGCTAATGTATTACCTATTTATAGAAAAAATGTCACGTCAACGTAAAATAACATGGGTGCTATATTAATAAGAGTAAAAGGTTGATAGACTAGGGTTCTGTGAAAGGAAAACATGATATAAAGTGCCTTGTTTTACATATATTTTCTACGGTCGACTGACCTTCACACTTGTGACAGAGCAGGAAGGAAGAAAATTTGGCTTAGTCCTCGTACTAGTCTTATGTATTGGCATACATAGTACACGGTAAAAAGTTTTTTTTCATAATCAGGTAATGAAATAGCTATTTCTTTTTTCTTACATCACCAATATTGTACACACATTAGTATGAAGGATAGGAAAGGTTTTCAACAACACCTTTGGATTGTGGTTTCTAACGTTCACACGTACTTACCATCTTGAATTTTCTCATTGTGTGTCTTCCTACTGTAACTACTCTTTTTTATTATTTTACAGTACAAAGTATTAGGTGTTCTTCTAGTAATTAATAAGTCAACTTTAATAAGTAAACGAGTAACGTAGAAGTACTAAAGAAGTGGGGGAAGTAAAATCCATACTGTTCTGGTGCCTTATCACCAAGTCTTTACGCTTCACCTCTTCATTATTTGATCTCTTGGTAATCTATACTAATTTACTAATACTCTGGTAGATAAAGGTGTAAGTAATACGGCAACCCTTTTTAACACATGTAATATGATAACATCAGAAACAAAACAGGTTCAACCCCAATGGTGAAAAAATAATGAAAGCGAATTTCAATCACTTGAATATAAGATAGGGTTTAAGATATCACTCGAAAATGCGTGGCTGATTAACCTTCTCACATACCAAACTACCGACACCGCTCTGTCACACTTCTGTCAATTCGCGTCATAAATATGATGCATCAGTAGCATATTCACTTATTAACTCAGAATCGTCATTTATATAACATTTTTTTATCTGACAGTCCAGCCTTTTTCAACAATAAGCTCCGCTTAATCAGTAAGCATTTCTACTTTTGTCTAGAGTGCTATCGCCATCTTTCTTTTTCTGCACGCAGAGATGTATAGAGCTATTCTTATCTAAAACTCGTCTGTTAAGGCTGAAATTTGATAGAAGCATACACAAAGCCCGTTTTAAACAATGGAGAGTAGTTTCGAATTTTCTAGATCTTCGCCCAATGCAGAGTAATTACACTAGACACATACTGTGCTAGTATGACACTATCAATTAACACTAATGCACAGGCACCAACAAGATGATTGATTTCCGTGGAACATGAGTGCATCACGTATCCAGCGATATATACCACAGGTTGTAATAGATACAAGAGGAAAACTTGCATCTATTAGGTGTAGACAGGTAATTGTCTATTACCTGCTCCACTTCCCGATCGTCACCTGAGAAGGAAAGTGGTTCAACCATGAAATAAACAAGATATGCTGAAATTTTACTTGGGTACATAATTACAAAATTGTCTTTTATTTATGTTATATTTGTATTTTATTTAAAATATCTACGTCCATACTGAAGACATTGATAAAAAGGTTGTTATTCGTGTCTTAAATTGCTTTGATGTCCTATATTTGGAACGGTAGAATCCATTCAAAAGTAATTTCAATCGGATATCACAAATTGTTAGCTATGAGTATTAGAATAGAATTCGTACTTTTATCCTTAATGTGACACGCTTATCCCAACCTCATTCTCACGTCATTGCTATTCATATTTTACAACATTTTCAATTTCCTATATGCAATTAATATTTTAATTGCAGTAAAAATTGCCTATTAAATTAACAAATGAGTAACGAATACCAAAATTATTAAAAAGATAACACCAAAACATTTCCAG
Organism: Plagodis dolabraria; assembly: GCA_963854805.1. Classification (NCBI taxonomy): domain Eukaryota; kingdom Metazoa; phylum Arthropoda; class Insecta; order Lepidoptera; family Geometridae; genus Plagodis; species Plagodis dolabraria. Next base: position 36,267,042 of record OY978440.1, on the reverse strand, counting down.
GAGGACCAAATAGTAGCGCCATACCATAGGCCATTTAATATAAAACCAATTCCGTTCGTGTCTAGCTCAGACGTGTGCTCGATCTATAGCACCTGTTGGATTATACATCATTCGGAACGTGATGCACTCACGATTGACGAGCTCTGTTTGTCTTGGTGAATTGTGTGTATCTGGGTTTATTGATTGGGTGGCACCTACAATAACATATCCAGGATACTGAATGTAACTGCGTAGATTGTACTGCCTTCTACGTTCTTATAAGAATATATAACATTGGTACACTCGTCATTGTATAACAATGTTAGTTCATTGATTTCAATAGAGCTCATCTGTATAAACTAATTGTTGGACCTAGTTTTAGTCGAAAACAATCGGCTAACACAAGGTTTAACCAAGAGTAAATGGCTACACCTAGTTCTAACCGGCTAAAACTAGACGTAGCCGCGTTTCGGGTTCTAGCGGTACCATATAATATATACTTACTTAATAATTTAACTTGATCAATTGATTATTAAATTCTTTATAAAACTGTTTTTTTTAAACGGCGGTATGTCTTTGATTAACCAAATACTACGAACTATGTACAACACTACAGCTAGTACAATAAAAGCAATTAGACATCCTATAAGTCATAGCAGACTTACAGGCAGTCCAAATGCTCCAGCCCACTACCAGTTGGTAGTGTATCACCCCACTGCCCAAAATATATTTGATAGACTGTAATAATGTTATGTGGACCTACGATTATTCCTACAAAAATAATAATTTGAACTGAATAATCAGAGCAGTCATATATTTCTGATCAAAACTGAGTACAGCATGTGGTAAATTTTTGTTTGATTTGTTATTTTTTAGTTTATCAGAGTATGTTTGGAATCAATTCAACACAAACAAAGTGACGAGAAGATTATGGATTATGGTTTTCGGACTTTCGAACTACGTGTCCATGGTTTGGTCGCCATCGCCGGCTTTAGCTTTACCGCATGGTGAGAGGGCATTTGGTGAATGCTGGGCTGGCTAACAACTTTAATTAGAAAATGCGTCAAACAGCTAATAGTGTGTTCTGGCAGCAGACCCTGCGAGTTCGTCAATTGTACGACATGCATCTGTTAAAGACAGATGTTATCGATTTACATCAGGTGTCCCTCGGCCTTATTCTGTCACAAGGAAAATATACATAATGGCAGCTTGTGAATAAAAAAAGCTAAAGCTTGTGCATAATAATATTTTTATCCACAAGCTTTTATTTGAATGATTGTTACAGTTTATACATAGTATATCACAAAAATAACTATAATGCAATTTCAATAAAGTACAAATGTACATTTTTGTACACAATAGACACATTAACACTCACGAAGTTAAGTCTGTCATTTTCGAGAATTTGCTTTAATGGGCTTATAGGGCCTTTGGTGTCCAAATTTAAAATTGAATTCTTAAAGCATTTATTGCGTCAAGTTACTTGAAATTTGTTTCTACACCTTCTGGATTCTGTAGACATTGGACCTTTATAAATTACTTGTCTAAGTCATAAAACACAAGTTTCGGATGAACAGAGTACATAAGGCAATAAAAGCTTTCGTTTGACAAGGATCCCAAATTTTATCAGTTTTATGGCCCAGGAAATTTAATTAAAGGATGTCGTACATTTTTAAGATTTTGTAGTTTACTCGTAGTAGTTTGTTTTACTGCCATGTAATAATAGTGCATAATTTTAAACAAATTCTGAAATTCTAAAGCAATGATAGCCGAGCTGTAATAGTTATGGACTGCCGCAGGTCGATGGCTCGATCTTCACCTAACTTGAACTTCATCGCATGGCTGAGGGACATTTTACGATTGCTCGCCTGGCTAGCTACCACCCTCAACTAGAAAACCCGTGGCCCTGCACCTAGTAGTGTGTTCCGCAGTCCTTGAGATCCGGTAAAATTACAGGCACATGAGTCTTAATAATATATTTCAGGGTAACGTACGCAATGCAATTCGTCACTTGTGACGAAATGAACCTGCTAGCGGCAGAGATTACCGCTTAACATCAGGTGGGCCTCGATATTGTTCCGTCACAATACAAAAACAGATTGATAAATGACGGCTCCAATTCAACTGCATATAAAAAAACATGGTTAATGATCGTAAACGTTTGAACGTTTCAATTACGTACAATAGTGTGTTTTATAGTTTAGAATAAACAAAAGGATTTTTTTTCCACCTTCAACTAGCAGCTCCTGCTCAAGATTGTACAGTGGAATTGATTTATAATAACACGCTGCAACAGCAACAAAAAATAAATAAATCAAAACGAAACACATACGAGTATATAATACATCTGCTGTACTCAGCTTTGGTCGGAAAAGCTTGACTGCTTTGATTATTCAAGTTGAAAGTTTTAATGTATACCTATGTAGGTAGTTTACTAAAATAAGTACTCATGCTTATAAAAATCTTGTTTTAGTCTGATGTAAGCAGACTAAAATAGGTATTATGATATGGTGTATAAAAATTATAGGGTTTATTTTATTGTTAAAGAGGTTCAGCCTGTAATATACATAAGAAGTTTGTCTGATCAGGGCTATTTTAAAGACCCAAATAAGTATGTGTTATTGAAAAAATGACACTCAATACAATATTAATACAAAACTCTTTATTGCTCACCATTATTTTATATAGTATAACAATCTAAAAAATAGCATATTCTTAAACTATGGTAGCGATGGTCGACGATCGCTATAATATGCGATAGCATATAGCGATTTCTTCCAGACAATCTTTGTTTGAACAGAATCACATTTTAGGTAACTCGGTTATGAACAAAAATAACATTTTCTCATTAATGAAATAAAAAACAAAAGAAGTTTTGTATATCCACTAAATAAATATTATATATATATATATACACTCCCAATATACGTAGGTACATATATATTGCGCGAGCGCAATCTTAGTGGTGATGGGAAGAAAATTTCACAGTCTTCTAAGGGAAGAAGCGAAAGGCAATATTTTGCAACAGGTTTCAGCCAGTTGAGGAATCCATGATAATTGCTTATCCATAATAATGCCTAGATTTTTGACAGTAGTACTGACTTTGCTGAGACAGTGCTGTGACCCGGACGAAATCCTGATTGAAAGGGATTCAAAGGGTTGTTTCGAAGTGGGAAAGAAGTAAGTTGATTATGTACAAGACGTTCTAGGACCTTAGAAAGGAAAGGAAGAATAAAGATTGGACTATATTCACTGAAAGTGAATATAGTTGAAGATGGGTTGATTTTTTTTGGCAACTGAGTGATTTGAGCTTCTTTCCAGATAGAAGGAAACGTACTAGTTGAGATGAAGTAATTAGGGATGAATTGAAGCACGAGCATCTAGCACTATATTTTTTCGTGTAATACAATCACTTCCAACAGTATTGTACGAAATGGTTTCTACGAGTATGCTTCACAGCACAATCGGTAAATTACTTAAAAATAAAATGGGAACGAGAATGATCAGGAGTTGGAATTGCAGAAAGATGTTGCAGCGCTGCGACTTTTATAGGCCCATGAATGTTGGCAGAAGAGCAGAAATGCTTGTTCAGGACTTCAATGTCTAAGTCGTTAGGGATTTGTGGCGAGATTTCCAAAATGTTCTTAGAAACCTCCATACCTTTGAAGGATTATCGGTATCTAGGAAGCTGTGGATATGTCGGCGTTGTGCATTTCTACACTCTTTATTGCAGTGATTACGGTGTTCCACATATATTTCTTTATTTTTTGCAGTAGGTTTATGTATATACCTGGCCTTGGCTGTTACTTTTTTTCAAAAGTATCACTGTCATCATTGTGACTGCATACTAAAGATATATTAATATATTTATATAAACGTATAAATATATTATTCTCCTAATACAAAAAGATACAAATAAATAATATACAAACGTACAAGAAAAAATTCAATAAAAATTATAGTTAAATAAACAAAATTTAACCGTCCAACGGCCAGCTGTATTTTAAGGAATACATTTTCCAAGCGGGTATTTGCACGAAACTAGACAGTATTCATATTAAATGCTCGGTTTGCCTCAAAATATTTCACGTAGATATGCCACAATATAGTCAACGAACGATATAGTAATGTAATACACGCCACGATTTCACTAGGTGGTAAATTATGGAACGCTCCCTATAAGTTTGACATTAGCACGATCATTATACTCAAAATAGAAAGTTGATCAAATATAAGTTTCAGTTTTCATATAAGATGTAAGTGATACTAGCTTTTGACCTATTTATCTTATCTGAAGGCAAGGGCAGATATTGTACAGGCTAATAAAGAATTACAAGCTCTCAAAGACAGACGTTGCCGATTTTCTACTTGAGCGTAGTAGCTAACCAGGGTGGGCATTCATAAAATGTTATTAGTTTTTTTGCGTATATAATGAAATGTACTAAATCGAATAAAATAACATTATTTACTTTAATATTTGGTTTTATTGAGATGGCCAAAGTAAAAACGATAAGAGAATAAACAAATAATTTTGTTGTATTAAAAAGCGATTACAAATTGGCGATATACCAACACAAGTAAAACAATCCGCACACACGAATAACAGTGATGAAAATGTAGAAATTGTAAGAAATCGTAGTATCTTTTGCCGGTATATTTTTGTCGCTTTGTTCTCTTGTAGTGTGCGTGGGATCCTTTAGGCTTACCATGCAATCCTCGACACCTGTTGGAGTAAATAGCCTTATTGTGCTTCACCCTACGATTGACAAGCTCTAAGAATATGTTTCCTTGACACCGCGTAATGCTGGTTCACTTTACTCTTGTGGTATTTACACGACTTCCTTTAGAAATAATATAGAAAAGAACTACCTAAACAATTGACAACAGCTTTTGTCGATTGCTGCGTATTATATAATATTAAATGGGTTTTTATGAATGTGTTGCTAGTTGAAGATGTTTAAGGACAGCTGTTTTCTTTACTTATATTTACGAGTATTAGTATAAGGAGTTTTTATAGGACTTATGGCATGTCGGTCCGCATTGAGTAACACTAATATTATAAATACGAAAGTTTGTGAGTGGGTAGGTTATTGGGATGTTTTGTACACCTTCTCACTAAAATGGCTAAACGGATTTTGATAAGATTCGAATCATTGATAGTTAAGGTCTTGGAAATGAATCACATCAATCAAATATTTAATGGTATAATATAAAGTTTGAGCTACTGTATCTTTAATCCTCCGTGACGTCACAAAATTGCTCCAACGGAAGACCAGCGCTGGTTTTCAATTAAACTAGCCCATACTGAGTTGAGGAGCAATTTATGATGTAAAGCAATTATTGCTAAGACTGTCACATGTCTTTTATGTAATTATTTTGGCGTAAATTGTTAACGTTATAAATAAATTCATTTCATTTCACAATGAGAATTAAAAGTTTAAGAAATAAGATACTTCTCATCGTCGTTATCTTCACTTTTCATCAGTTTCTCGGCTTGTGGAACCAAGAGTTGCGACAAGTTGGGATTTTTTGAAGCCGTGACAGCGGAGTGGTATTAGCTGTAGATTGCCATGCCGAATGTTCATTGTTCGATCTCCACTGTCCGCTAGAACTTCCCCGTACGCTGAAAGGGCATCTTGCGAATGCTCGCCTGGCTAGCTACCAAATTCAAGTAGAAAATCTGTCACCAAGCACCTAAGATTGTGTTCCAGTATCGGTACTTGAGAGAGCCTCAAGTACTCATCACAGGAGATTTGACACCTATAGTTCTCAGAGTTGTGGGTCCCGTGCAGTTAGTCAATTGTAAAGCATGCATCTATTATAGGCTGAGCCTTGCTATCAAAAATATTGTTTTTTAAATATTTTCCATTTTTTTTTATATTAGTTACGATTTTACACCGAACAAATTTGGTAAGAATATAGAGACCTGTTGTCCAGACAATAAATTAAGGACTTTTTATGTTAATACGAATTTTTTTATAGCTTATAGGCTAACCTTTGACCACTATCTCACCTGATGGTAAGTGATGATGTGGTCGAAGATGTTGTTCAGGCTAGCCTATAATTACTGGCTTTCATCTATAGGTGCTACGTGATACCTTGGTCAGGTCTTAATATATTCCTATGTAAACTTGAAGCATTTTTCTTATTGTATTTTCTATTAAAAATTTTTTTTTAGCGGATGTTTTTGCCATCCACTATCTCATCTGATGGTAAGTGATGATGTATTTGAGGATGTTGTTAAGGATAACCTAGAATTATAAGCTCTCTCAGGCTTCTGCCGGAACACACCGTTAGGTGCTTGGCGACCGATTTTCTACTTAAGGGTGATAGCTAGTCAGGCGGGCATTCGCTAAATGCCCTACCACCATGCAAAAGTAAGTGGCCAAAGAGCGCGTAAGTGCGTTATAAGAATATTGCACACTGGTAAAGACAAAAAAAGCAACTATTTTATTATGTCATACGAAAAAACTTTCAACAAGATTGTGTACAAACAGTACTAAAACTGGACATTTTACACCAACTTCTGTATTCTGAGGCGATGTCGCAAACTAGCCATCTCAACTTATTTATCTGAGTATCAAACGATAAGGATTGCTTTGTTTTCTACTAGTTTGGTGTATTTATGTGAATAATTTTATACAAGTTCACTCAACTCACAATTTTAATATTAGAATAGTGCCGAATACTAAGATATACAAGGTCGTTGGAAAAATGCTAACAACCTCCTAGATTTGACTTCCGTTAGTCCTAACAAACATTATAAGTAGAATGTTATTATATTTTATTTGTTTTGTGGCTTTTTGTAAAGTTTTGTGTCTCGTAGAAAAGACAATACCTTCTACAAGCTAAGAGCGCCCGTTGCGACAGCACTGGACGCCGCGCTCGCTATGAATATTGTTTTGAATATATACATCGAGAAAAGTAATTGGAAATATGAAATAATAAATTACAGGCACAAGAAACATTTAACAGCAGGTGGTCATCGTGTTTATTCTGCTAAAAATACAAAAATATATATATAAAACACATTCTAGGTATGTACTAAAAATGTTTGTTAGGACTAACAGAAGTCAACTCAACTCTAAGAGTTTGTTAGAATTTTTCAATAACCCTGTATATTTTAGCGGAGGATGACAACAAAACGCAAATGATAGAGGGGAGACCAGTTTTTTTAGTTGGTTGATACTAAAACAGACGCTCTTAGTGCTGATTATCCATTCCAAATAAACTTCAGTTTACTCGTAATCGTGGTTGTGGTCTTGCAACAGTGCCGAAATACAGAGATCTCATAGAATTTACGTTAATAATAGTGAATAAAGGCGGGATATTAAAATAAAATATTTAAAAAAATAATTAATATAATTAAAGTTTTTATATAGCATTAATTATGTGTAGCAATTAAATTATTATGATAAAAGTCAGGTAGATACTTGTATATTAAACACATATTAATTTTAGAAACATAACATTCCCTTCATAAAAATACTTGTCATTTCATTTGCTTTATAAAATATATACATATAAAATAAGTTAAATTTAAAATAAAGATATAATTTGTTTATGTATGACATTCAGTAGGTACTTAAATTGCAATATTAATAATAATAATAGTTTATTCAAAGAAATTGCACATACAATGTTTCTTCAGGTTAGATATAGATCCAAAGCGCCACCGCTATATGGTAGATATTCCATTTACCCGAACAAAGCGATTTGCTTCTTCGTTCATTATACGAACCGCCAGGGAATGGAGTACCCTGCCTGAGTCTGTGTTTGCGGTTAAGTACAATATGGGGGTCTTCAAAACGCGAGTGAACAGGTATCTTCTGGGTAAGCGCGCTCCATCATCGACCGCATCATCACTTAACATCAGGTGAGATAGTGGTCAAGTGCTACCCAGTTTAGTATAAAAAAAAATAAAAAATATAACACAATTATAACAATTGGCTAGAAAATTTTGAACATTTTAAGCTAGCGTCTGCTAGTTCAACACTAGGCTTATCACTTGTATTACAGCATACAGCACTCCTTCCTTTATATCAGACTTCAATTCAACCGAAATGCAACATTAAAACCAATTGATCTACTAAAATGCAAATAGCAATAAGCATTGCAATTCAACGGGGCAATGCTGCCAATATGCTGGGCACGCTGCCAACTTGTAGTGGGCTGGAGCATTTGGACTGCCTGGGAGTCTGCAATGTCTTATAGGTTGTCTAAATGCTTTTACTGTAGTAGCTGTAGTGTTGTGATGAAAATTAGAGTAGTCAAGAGTGTGATTTTGTAGGAGTTAAAGTGGTATATTAAATTTGAGAAATAATTTAATATTTTTATGTTTGCAATAACGCATGCTCTGCGGATTACTTTACAAAATTACAACGAAAATTATTGTACGAGAGGAAAATAAAAAATCATAAAATAATTCCCTCTGTAAATATGTAATCTTGTAATTAGATACTTTTTGTAATAGTAACTAGATTAATAGCACTTAGTGAAAAGACACGACAATATATCTCAAAATCTTTCTTCTGCTGCATTACTGGTCGCGATTATATAAATATATGCAAAATTTATTTCGAACCAGTGAAAAGAACAGTGAATAACTTTAGCTAAACACAGCAACACAGCGTCACGAATGATAGTCCCGGTAGCACGGGGCTGCCACAAATATCTATTTAGAATGTAATACGTCTGCAGTCTTATATTGCTTTATCTTGAAAGTTGTTTCAAAAATACTTGTATTTATCGCTTCAGTATTTATATAATCAAAGAAAAAAAATCTTAAGTGCTGTCAATATTAAAGGCCCCACAACATAAGCGTGATGTTTTATCCACTAAAAGCAAAGTGTGCAATTAGAAGGGTAAACTTGTTTAAGTTTATTAGAAATAGTCTAATTAAATAATATATTATTCTAGAAGAAATTACATATACTTTGCCTAATCCTTAAACACGAATCTAAATGTTTTAAGACGCTGTCAAATGCTAAATTTTTATCACTATCGGACTGCGTAGGAGTGAAAGAGACGCAGCAATGGTGAAATCATTATCAGTTAAGGTAAAATCCGAAATTAAGCATAAAACAAAAAACTACCTAGTAACGTAAAACTAAAATAAAACTTTTCTTGTCTCTCTTGGTAAGATCTAGCTATTTTATCAATATATTTTCATACACATTCATAGGTTCAAAATGTTGATATTTATAATGCAGGTGTAAATAAAAGTGAACTTTGCTCTATTAATTGAATTTCATTCTATCGAGAAAATTTGCACTTGTCAGTCTTTTAATCGATACAAAAAATAATTAATACAGTTCTAAGTCTTATCTGTACCAAATTTTGTGTCTATTAAGTAATTTCAATTCAAATTTCTAATTAAGATAGAGAGGAAAGACTTTTTGGTTTCTGAAAGCTCATGATCATATGCGTAAGTTTATGTATTAAAAAATCGGTTGGCCTATTTAAAAATATTACGTTGTTCTATTTCACTTACTCACATGTGACTCCACGCAACTAAAACCACAGAAGCAGTTAATATTTCAACCTAAAACTATTTTATAATTCATTAATATTATAAATGTATTCATGCACTTTAAGCATACAGCGTACGTAAACACAATGAGGTAACTCGAAAGTGGAATAAATAATTATTTTAATACCTTTTTACTTGGTTCTCGCTTACCGAGGGATTGCTGAACTTTTACGCAGCTTTGCTAAAGCCTCGAGCAATGCTACCATCGGAATTCGTGTTTCACAGAGCTTGTTATGTTAACGTAGGATGAATTCTAAGCAATATGCAGCTGCTTTTCTACATGAAGATTATTGTATGAAGTTTGCTTTTATATAGTTCTAAGCATAATAATATCAAGACTGTATATTGCAAGTGATGTCTTCACAAAATCATCTTTAAATCTTAATTCCACCTACATGAACGGTAGAGATACTTATCGATACTACTAACGAGAGCATTGCCGAAGGGGGTTTCAGTCAAGATGGCCGGCCATAGAACTGATGCCGAAACTTTTATTTATACAGGGTTATTGGAAAAATGCTAACAACCTCTGAGGGTTGACCTCAGCTAGTCCATAAAACCATTTTAATATAAAAAAACATATATAATGAAGTATGTCTTCTCTAACCACAGAATGTACCTTCTCCAGGACATGATGGTTAGAATTCTTAGTTTTGCTGGCCTCCTACCTGACGACACACCTCTTTAGGAAGTATTTAGTTGGTAGTATACCCTATATATAGGTACTATAAGGGCAATCAGAGCGTGAATAGTAAGGAGTGAAAAGTTATAAAATAACAGCGAAATAATATTCATTCAGTAAATTTTTTCCTAAGTTAACTATGACATCCATCCTTGTGTTGTGCTGTGTAATGTTAAAATATATTTATATTAAGATATATAATATAAGTATAGGCCAGGTTTCTTATGGTCTTAATATTTCTGTACATAAATAACTAATGTTAGGCAATGATAACGTAATTAACCAAATATTAACTATTAGAATATAAATATTTATTGTTAATTTGGTTTATTACTAGTTGACTTCTGCTAGTCCTAACAAACATATTGAGTCGTATTTATTGGTTTTGAAAAAAATATACCAAAAACCATAAAATTTTATTATATTACTATAGTATAACGAGACAAGTAGTATGACTTCATGGAGCCGAGAAATGTACGAATACGAGTATAGTGGAAGGGCATTTTGCGAATGCCCGCCTGGTTAGCGACCACTCTCAAGGAGAAAATCTGTCGCAAAGCCCATTACTGTTTGTTCCAGTAGCTGTCCTTGAGGGCCAGTAATTATAGGTTAAACCTTCGACCACATCATAACTTACCATCAGGTGACATTGTGGTCAAAGCTTACCTATCAGCTATAAAAAAATAAAAATCATTGAAGTTTGCATTTAACTAAAATTTTTATTTTTCATTTAGCTATTTAAAATAAGTTATTTCAGGCTATATGAGGTTCCAGGAAAATCCAGTCATCGCAAGTATCCCAAAAAATAATTATATCTTGATATTAATACCATCGGAAATATCAAATATCTGCTATGGGCACAGGTTACAGCTTAACATCAGATGGGCCACGTGCTTATTCCGTCACAATACAATAAATATAAATATATAACTGACGCTATCAACATCTTTAAGTAAGGTAAATATAACGTCTCAAGAATGCTAAATTAAATCAAATACATTTAAATTTTAATCTTTTTTGCAACTAGTATTAATAATATTGTGTGTAATAAAGTGCAATATGGTGTTATCTACCTAATCTATTAATTTTCTTTCTTATATTTAAAAGATACTTTTTTATTTCAAAACATTACAAACAAGAAATCTAACGAACACATTATTATACAGTGAAGTTTTGTTGCTCCCTATACAGGATAAAAATATTCGTAAAATTTCAAAAGCTTTAGCAAATCATATTGTATTTGTTAATGCACGGTTTTTTCCTTAATTAAGGGGTTAAAGGAATATTTCAATTTAAAGATTACAAGTTTGCTCTTAAATACACTTTATTAAAGCTATATATATACGAATTAGAACGCTTTTTGGAAGTTAGGTGCTAAATAGTAACACTTACAGAATATAATTAGGTTATTGTTTAAAATAAAACAATGCAAGAAGAAAAATCAAATAAACTTCCAAAGACATTTGAGACAGTCCAACGCAGTGCGGCACCGATCAAACATTTACAGCTTAAGATTGGATCTTAGGAAAGGATTTCGATTGCTATCAGGCGACTTTCTTATCTCATCTCTAACCGGTATAAAAAAGCAATAAAACCGTCTTTTAACGGCAATTTAGAAACCAAACGACATATAAGAGTTTCAACAAACACGAAATGTTACACAATATTACGTCATAAAAGATTCGTAGACTCTACGAGATTGTAGCACTTCGCAACGCTTAATACATATACCAAAACTACTTTGCGGAGCTACGCTACAATTTTCTGCTATAAGAGGATTACAACTGCCTAAGCTGTACATAGGGCTCTAATATTGTGTTAGGTTGATAGTAAACGCCTTATGCGTATGTAATTATTCATTTTATACACATAACCAATCTATGAATTAGGATTTTCTCAGTATGTCAATATGTTTGATTTTATATGTGTTTATATAAACATTAACTATGACTAAGTATTGCTTAAATTTTGTGTTCATCCCTAACTCCAAGACGCCTGCCAAGCAAGGAGACCACGGCAGCCCCATCTATAGGGGTTGTGTTTATGGACGTCTTCCGATTGTTCTAAATGAAAATGATGAAGGGAAACATTTGCAAAAAATCCTTTCAAAATCAGTGTCGTAATTTTACCAATTAAGTAGACAAAAGTTCCTAAAATAGTTCGTAATATTTTCTTTGTTAAACTTCTCATTTATAAGTAACATGGTAACTACCTATATTCAATTCATGTATAACTACTTCTATTATATCTGAATAACCAGTTTTCCTATTATTCAGGAAATATCGTCACTGTTGATTCACCTTGAAAGCATGAAAGTATCGAACGTTACACCTTGTTCACTATTTTACGAAACAAAGACTATCGTTATTCAACAAAGGCAAAAAACGTCTCCCGCAAGACTACGTAGACAATAGACACGTGTTGAAAACGTAACAATTTCGCTTGCTTGAAAAATATATTTTCTGCGAAAAACCTACGGATAACATCTTTGGCACGCAAAACAAATCATTCTTTCTCACACCTGCTGCCAAACTATTTTCACCTGTAACTCTTATAAACGAAAGTTGAATATTGTTTGTATTTTTTTCAGTAATTGAATCTCTGGTGTAAAGGGATCTTGCGCTTATAAATTGGTAAACGGATTGATATGAGGGTAGCAATCTGGCCGCAGAAGGTTGGATATCACTTGTGAGCATAGAACCTATTTGAAATTTTTTGCGCAGAGTTTTGGCCATTCACATTTTGAAATAAAAACAATATTGGTGCCATATTCAATAATTCACCTTGAGACGAGAAAATTATGTAATGGTTATTTCTATGTTTATTAACCACTTAATTAGGGTACCACATACAACCCGTGAAAGAAAATGTGTTTCTTAGTTATAATCATAGCTTGAAAAGTTAATTTTAATATGAACTTTTCAAGCTATGATTGATACTACACATATCCGTGACTTGTCGAAATTTCAAATTATGGAGCCAGACTCCATAAAAATAATGTTCTGATGCTCAAAGTTGATGCCATGAATTCGACATGATTTAATTTTTATTTGTTATATGTTCGTATATACCAAATGAAGCAATAAAATAAAATATATTTAGGTAAAAATGAACTGTGCATATAATTTTGAAATTCATTGTTAGATTTTCGTACTAGCGTGTGAATATTTTAAGATAGTACTAACATAAAATGAGTTCTTCGTACCATGTCAGATGTCGCAGCCCACTTGAAACCCCCCCCCCCCCCCTTTAAACTCCCTGGGAGGTCCACGTATACTCGCTTTACTTCAAACTAAATCAGTACACCATTCAGTAATATATATATACAATTCTAATATAAAGTCATTTATTTCGAGCATAATAAATCACTAGTAGCACAAGTCCTATTTTTACTCTCATAGCTTCAAAATCATTTTATCGTATCCGGCGATTACGAGTAGTGATATCCCGCTCCGTCTATTCAGTAATTTGGTTTAAAATGTTTCCTGTTCTCATCCAGAGACTAGAGAAATTATGTATATAATATATATTAATATATATTTAATATATATAATATATATTATACCCAATATGATTTAAAGTGGTCAATAAAACAGGTATAAATTAATTAAAAGTTCAAGAACCCGACAAATTATTTCATTAAATTAAGGGCCCGTTTCAGAATGTCCTAATAAAGTTTCGGGTTGCTATGTAACACATAAAATAAGTGAATGATAAAAATGACAGTTGACAAGGAGCGCGTTTCAAGCTTTAACCGATGACTAGGCTAAATCGATGACTGTGAAACGCAAAGATAGTGTTTAGTTTCATAAATATGTTCTGGGTAGTAAAACCGGAACTTACTCGAACATTCTGAAGCAGGCCCTAAGCGTTTAAAACTGCAAGTTATATATAATTTTATAGAATTGTTTCTTAAAGCCCTTCTATTCGATATCCCACTCGAGGGGCTTAGGAGAAAAAAATACTCTCAGTACTTAAGGCGTCTGAAATCCACAGTTTATATATTTTTACTTTTTTATGTTCCTAGTATCACGCTATCAAGATGAATCTAATTATATATTAAACATTAAAATCTGTTGAGCCGTTTAGAAGTTATAGTGTAAAAAATCTTTATTATTATATACTCACAAACACACAGGAGAGTATCATTACGGAAGTTCGAGTGTTTTCAACAACATTACTCGTTTTCAGATGAAGTCTATATTATAATCTGGTTAATGGCCATACTGTAGCCACACACAGTTTTTGACTGCATAGGATATTACCATTATACGTATCATAAATGGAAGCACCAATTTCGTCCAAAACCGGAAACGCTTCCGGCACGTTTAGGCGGCAGAAGCGTGTTCATCCCGAGCCGAACATCTTACGCTCGATGAAAATTTGTAGATGTGAAAATATTTCTTAAATATATGTTTGAAATATATGTTTTTTGAGAGCCAGTAACTCTAAGTTAGTCTGAACAACATCCTCGACCACATCATCACTTACCATCAGGTGAGATTGAGATAGTGGTCAAAGGCTAACCTATCAGGCATAAAAAAAAAAAAAAAAAAATATGTAGACATCCTGTGATGCCATTCCTTTTTAGGGTTCCGTACCCAAGGGGTAAAAACGGGACCCTGTTACTGAGACTTCGCTGTCCGTCCGTCCGTCCGTCCGTCTGTCACCAGGCTGAATCTCAAGAACGGTGATAGCTAGGCAGTTGAAATTTTCACAGATGATGTATTTCTGTTGCCACTACAACAACAAATACAAAAAGTTGGCCAAGTGCGAGTCGCACTCGCGCACGTTAAAACAATAAAGGTTAAAATATGAAGTCTAATGTTGTATAGCTAATGGTACGGAGCACTTCGTGCGCGAGTCCGACTCGCACTTGACCGATTTTTTTATTTATTTATTTAGGTATTCATACAAAAGTGATACATATACACAAATTTAACTTGTTTATTTAATGACTATTATTCTATTTTGCGTCGATCACAGCGTAAGTAAATAAGTAGATATCAAGATAATGTTTAAGGGCTCCTATGTGAATTTTTTTTTTTTTTTTTTTTTTTTATTATACTGAACTGGGTAGCACTTGACCACTATCTCACCTGATGTTAAGTGATGATGCGGTCGATGATGGAGCGCGCTTACCCAGAAGATACCTGTTCACTCGCGTTTTGAAGACCCCCATATTGTACTTAACCGGAAACACAGACTCAGGCAGGGTATTCCATTCCCTGGCGGTTCGTATAATGAACGAAGAAGCAAATCGCTTTGTTCGGGTAAATGGAATATCTACCATATAGCGGTGGCGCTTCTGAGTATCCCTGGATGTCCGGTTATAGAATGGAGATGGCGGAATCAAATCATGTAGTTCTGTGGCACACTCCCCGAAATGTATCCGATAAAAACCGATAAGCAAGCGACTTTGCGGTATTATGTAATATATTGTTATCTAATGTATGTTCTGGGTTAGCCTGAACTCGGTTCAGTGACGTGCTATCAGAATTGTCGACGATCCTGAGCTCACAAGTGGTTTAGAGCCCCTTACTCTGAGGAGAGACTGCATCCTTATGTGTGTTCTACCGTCTGTACAACGAAGAGTGTTCTAAAAAATTGTTCGACTTGATGCCATATGCATTTGCTTAGCAGTCTGCTAAGCAAATGCATATGTTTCATAGCTCGTTGGTTATTCAAACAATAAATAATGTGATAGTGACTTTCATCTTCACTGCGAAAATATATAGACTGAATTTTATAGTCGCAAATTGCTACTGATTTCATAAAGATTAAAAAAGTCGACAGTACGCAAAAGTTGTCGATAAGCGATTAATTGCATGGAAATTTCCTAATATCTGCACTCCGCTATTACCTGTAATGAATACAGCAAAAGTAGGCAAGTGCTTAAATTGGCACTAAGCTCCTAAGTCAAAAAAAACTGAGTAGACGATATATAGTTACGTCATTTAAAGCGATTTTTTTTTATGCCTGATAGTTAAGCCTTTGACCCTATCTCACCTGATGGTAAGTGATGATATGGTCGAAGATGTTGTTCAGGCTAACCTAAAATGACTGGCTCTCAAGGACAGCTGCCAGAACACACCGTGCTTGACGACAGATTTTCCACTTGATGTTGTGAAAAGTAGGGTTGCCACTATTATTAAATTTATTTTCATCACACTTGCACGTAAACAGTATCTAAACATACAGGTTAACTTTCCCGTAATGCCCCATATAAAACCCTCGAGCTTTTTTCATGTCATGAAACCCAAGGTCGGTAAGTAACATTTTTTAATTTTTAGCACAGCACACATAATATAGATATTATCTTGCAAGTTCAAGCAAGGAGTTCACACACAATTTAAAAACAGGAATTTTATTGCAATCTCGCTACATGTTACTTAAATACTCAACTAACGTTCACAATAGTCGATTTTAATAGTTTTATGTATCAAAACATCCTAATCATTTAATTTTTTTTACACTCCGTCAAAGCTGTATACCTTCGTAAGTATTTGCCTTTTCATTTTTGAACGAAACATTTGTATATCTGTGGTGAGGGCAAAAAACCCGCCATCCGCTTAAAAAAGTTCACGTATTTCGTTGTAATATTTTTGCTGACTTGTGTTAAGAGCCATTTCACAAAATCACGCTACTGACGTTTAGGTAAATGCCAGCGCATCGCTTACACAAGTGAAAGAAGTGACGACGGAATAGCGTGCCTGTGGGTAACTTATTTTGATATTTGCACTCATTAATAAATAAATATAAGTTGTGATATAAAAAATTGTGTAATTGGCATAATTAAACAATAATAATTAAGAGTTATGTTAAATATTCTTTCCTGACCAAGAAAACAGAGTTGGTATCACAGTTAATTGAGATTAGATATTGAAGAATGCACTTTCTTCTGATATAATATCTGTTTGGAATTACACTTTATTTAACGCAATAAATAGTGTTAAAATGTATATAAGCATTTTAACACTATTTATTGTGCACACTATTTATTCGTGGAAATTGGCGCAAGGTCTTTAATTTTTATTCCATAATCATGACAAATTATCGATATTGTAGTACACTATGTGTCAACAAGATTATATGCCTGATGTAGATATTTAAAAAAAAGTTAATTTGATGAATTTTTATACAAGAGATAGAGCTCAGAAGATGGCTATGTGTACGTTAATTCGTAAAACAAAGTGCGGGAGATTGATCACTACAAAATACTTGAAGTAATATTTGTAAATATGGTACAATAACTGAAAAGGGAACAGATTATTCTATTTTTATCAAATATTCAACAATTTGTAGATCTTTGCACGATGCACGCATTACAATGTGAAATGCCACTTAAGCTATAATTCATAATTATTTTGGGAGTGCAACTGTGATCAAAAACATTGTATGTTTCACGGGCGGTACGGCAATTACGAACCCCGACTCAGAAATTTCTGAGTCGACTTCTTCTAGAGCCTCGATCGTAATTCCTTACTTACCGCTCATAGGACACAAGTACCACAACATCATTGAGTGCAAAAAGAGTAAGGACCTCTTAGTTAAGTTATCCTTCGTGTATCAAGTACCTACGTATCATCTGAAACATTTAATGTTCCGCATGGTGCCACAGATTAGTGGTGCTAAGATGCATTCCTTTTTCAAGATATCAAACTTTATATTCTAAGCACAGACCACTAAAGCGTCTCATTCTCTGAGCCCAACATTATGTCCTATAATATGTTACGACCGATCAAAAGTGCTCAAAATTTTCTTATTTAGCTTAATCTTAGTCAAGATTCAGTGAAGATACAATGTGTGACGAATCGTCACAGAGCACAAATACTGTAAATTTGGTCTATAATATATTTATAAAGCTGTAATCGAAACGTAAAAAGTATTTTCTCTTTGTGGCTGGCATATTTGAAGCAGAGACAACCGAGTGGTAATAGTAATCGATGTCGTGCCCCAGGTCCATGGTTCGAACCCCACCGCGCTGGCCTAATACTTCACCGCATGTCGCCAAGCACCTAACAGTGAATTTCGGCAGCAATCTTTGACAGCTATTAAGTAATTATGAAGTTACAGGCACATATTATGATACTTTACAACTGCATGTTTCTGGGTGATGAGTGCAGAACAGTATGTCACTTATAGCGAAATGCGTCTGTCATAAGCCAATGTCACCGCTTAGCATCAGGTGGGGCTCGTGGTCTGTCATAGTGAACTTAAAAAAACATAACTGAATTATTATA
Organism: Plagodis dolabraria; assembly: GCA_963854805.1. NCBI lineage: Eukaryota > Metazoa > Arthropoda > Insecta > Lepidoptera > Geometridae > Plagodis > Plagodis dolabraria. The sequence goes on along the minus strand of OY978440.1, from coordinate 36,248,606 downwards.
TTTCTTGCGGAAACCCTGATATAACACTATATAGATCTTTAGTTATTCTGTACTTGAAGCAGCTTCCCGCCTAGGTTTCTTCACGTTACTGCATGAATAATGCAAGCGGGTAACGAACTCGCACCCCAGTCGGGTTGACGACTTGTCATTCCGATTATAGCTGACGTCATGACAGCTGTGCATCGACAAAGGGTCTTTTCAATATGGGCGCATTTTCCGTATAAATAAGCTAGTAGATTCTGCTCGTAAACGCGCGCAACATGTACGGTCGCGGACTGAAAATGTTTACCAGTTTTGAAATTAGATTCTATCTCACACTTTTCGCTCTAAAGTCTAAGATGCCATATCAAGTTACATATTACCTTTCAAAAGTTATTATGCAAAATGACGCATAACAAAGACAATAATTATTAATTACTTTTTGATGATGAAACTCATTTCTTTATTTGTTGAAATGACATTTATCAGAAATTATTGTTTGAACGTCGTTTGGACAAGAGAAAATTTTTACAAAAGATTTTTTCATAACGAAATAAAATGGCAAGTTTAACCTTGGAGCAAAGGGCTGAAATAATATTTCTCTTTGAAGATGGACATAGCATAAGTGCTATATCACGAGAACTCAACATTTCGCGATTTACTTATTATTTTTATTGATCGTAATATTGCATGGTGGTCGGAGAACGGAAACTTTTGTTTGAGAGTGAGACTCGGCCTGTTTTTTCAAAGAAGGTTTTCTATACGTATATCAAACCTTGATAGTAGTCAGTCCATCTATAGAGCGATTGATTGTCATGTCATTAGAAAAAACATAATATATGAAATAGACTTTTTCAAACATAATTTAGAACTTGTGACCTAAATGTGTGCATGCAATTGTAATCCTTATGGTGGTAAACATTTTCTGACTGCGACTGTACATCTTGTACTAGTGGAGACGCGCTTTCGTTTGTGATGAAATGTAAATGGCGCATATCAAACGTATCTCTATGGGCCGCATCTGAAAAGGTATTTCATCATGCCTACATGATAGCTAGCTCCATTTTAATGATCAGTCATTGAAATGTAGCCTACATTTAGTCAACCACAGATTTGTTTCTGCAAGTCAACAGTTAAATAATGTATATTTGAGTGTTTGTTTGCTAAGCGGTAACCTTTGCATACTAACAGAGGCAGTTCGTCACAAGTGGCAAACTGCGCTGCGTCCACCCTGACACATAAAGTTGTTATGACTCATGTGCCTGTAATTTCACCGAAACCCATACCCTTCAAACTGGAATAGAGTAATGCGAACATTACTGCTTGACTGCAGAAGTAAGTATGATGGCAGTATTTCCCTGAACGATCTCGTAAAAAAATTCTACTGTCTACTAATTTGTTATTAAATTGTAATACGTTTATTCTTGTCAAGACTCCTCTCGGTAAGTAAATTTGGAAACATTATACTCAATAGGCTAGCTAAAACTGCTAGGGGTTTTATCGGAACCAAAAACTAGAATATCATTTTTTTTTTTTTTTTAGGGAGGACAGAGATGCTGGCTACCGCCTGTGCGGTCGTCCAGCTCCACCGGATTTTGGGCGAGGGCCTGGCCCTACAATAGCCCGGGAGGGAGAAGTGCCGAAGGCGAGCTCAAGGGCACCACTGTGGTTCGGACCTCGGCTTGTCTCGCTGTCGAGAGACATGGAGGGGATCGGAGCAAAATGCCTCTGTGCAACTGCAGTGTTGCACAATTGGGCCCTACTGAATAATACTCTTTGACTATTTGGAGAGCAATTTATCGTGACCTTGTTTTTGCCTCGAGCTCGCCAGCGAGCTCGGTGTTTGATTGTGTGACCTCTAATTACCTCACACCTTGGGATTTTACCTCGACGACTTGCGGATAACGCTAAAGCTGCCAATGTAATGGCTGCGATGGGTTCATCCGGGTCGTCTAATACCTGCCGTGGTCGGCGACGGGGGGGTTTGAAAAATGGGATAGAAGAGGCAGTCGAGTAGTTCGATGCCTGGACAACCAATGGGTTCGGGTGGTGGGGCGCTCGATCAAAGTATTGGCGGGCGCAGTCCTTATTGAACTGCGCTAAAGAGGGAAGGTTTAAGTCGCAATGCAACTCGGTGTTCCGGATATACCACGGGGCGCCGGTTGCATTACGAAGAAAACGGTTTTGGATAACTTGGATAACTAGAATATCAGGGTTTACAGATTGTTTAAGCTGCGTATACATCAAAGATGTGCGAAGTACATGAGCAGTCTAAGGAAAAAAAATCCGCCAATGGAACCGCTGCGTTCAGTGACGTCAGAAAAATAAAGCTATTTTTTTGGTGGATATTTTCATCCTACGATTGGAGCGATTCCCTGATTTGGGTTAATTTGAAGATGAACTTCTCATCAGGAGATTATTAATTGGATTCATAAAAGTATACGCTATGTACGGATGTTTTGACAAAAAATCCTTTGTAAAGGTTTTTCATAACTGCTCGATTAAAAGGTTCCAAATTTTATCTGAAGTGTACCTGATTTAAAATGATTTTTTAATCTCTTCCACAACGATGACAAATCCTTAAAATACCAAAAATTTTACCAATTACATAATTACAAATCCATGTTGAATATTTTAAAATAGGAAATCGTATGCATGTAGAAGTATTATAAGCACTAATATTTGCGCATTATGGACAAAATTAAATAAAAGGTCGTAGCCGCCACGAGCCGCGAATTAGGACTGAATTTTAATTAATTTATGCTACGTTTTACTTTCATTATAAGCTCCTAACGTCGCTCCATCCCAATACGATGGTTAAGAACGATTGTAAAAAATTTAGTTATGACTCATTGTCATGTTAGCTGAATTGGATTTTAAATCTTACCCCGGCTAAAGTGGTCGTTGGACACGGGTTCGAATCTCGCACATGACATACATTTTTCCTCTTGTAAATTTGTAATTTTGTTATGTTATCCGCCGTTTGGTGTAGAGACGTTGGGTTCGTGGGGAGCTCATCGTATTTTCCAAAACCTATCTGAGCTCTTGGTCGATGCGACGCGTGATCAAAATGCTGGCACATATTTGGCTCAACGAATAAGCACTGCAATTCAACGGGGCAATGCTGCCAGCATGCTGGGCACACTGCCAATTGGGAGTGGGCTGGAGCATTTGGACTGCCTATGAGTCTGCTATGACTCGTAGGTTGTCTAAGTGCCTTTATTGTAGTAGCTGTAGTGTTGTATATAGTTCATAGTATTTTGTTTAATAAAGGCATACCTCCGTTTAAAAAAAAATAAAAAATAAACCGCAGAGCAGGCGATATTGGAAACATAAAAAAATTACAAAAAAATATATTTTGTTTTTAACATATTTTATACAGTTCTGCCAACAAAAACAAAAATGGAAACCAAAGAGGTAGAAACTATCTTAAAAAAAGAACTTGTTTCTAACAATTTTTGCACCATGCTCTTCGTACAGCTTCTTAGTGACCCATGTCTTACCTGCATCTGGCAAACCCGCAAAAATTGCTCCTCCAAGCCATGCCACAGTATAAGGTTCCGGAGTATACATCACGTTACATGGCCTTTGAGCCAGTTCTTTAATTTCTTTCTCTAACCTAACATTCAACCCTGACATGGTTGACATGCCACCCCAGGGAACAATAGCGTCAAACAAGCTATTCCTTAGCTCAGCGTCACATTTCATCGCTGCCACCACAATAGCTTCTTGAAGGGCCATATAGTTTTTCCTCGAATCAAATATTAAGCCAGGTTGAAACAACAACTCCGCTGCCATAAATGCTTCATCGCTTATCTCTATCTCCTCACCACTTGGTAACTTGTAATTCTTCTGATATCCTGATTTGGCGGAGATGCAAGCGTCTTTAGTAACGTACATGTTTTCCTTGATACCTTCGACAACATCGTTGGTCATGTAACCGTAATCCAAGTTTCGATCGGCGAGTTTTTCTTTGATGAAGTTAGAGAGTTGTCTCCCTGGCAGGTAGGTTTGAACGTGCGCGTACCTGATGAGACCTCCCTCGTAGACTGGGTTGACGTCAGCAGAGTCATAGCCGAGGTCGACTGAGAGGCCCGTGGTAACCCCGGAGCCGTAAAGGGACAAAACGCTTTGAGGCTGCACGCAAAGTCCTGGACAGTTCAGAGTTTCGAAAAAAACTTCGCAACATTTGATCCTGAAAAGATTGAACTAATGTTAATTGTTTTATAACACGCACGTGTTTTTATATACAACGTGTATTTTGATATGTAACAAAAGCGTTTGAAAAAATCCGTTTAATAACGATCCAAATCTTACTTATAAAATATGATGTAGGTATGTATGTATACCGTCCCATTTTTATAAAGAAAACACTAAATCGTGCATTTATATCCCTGAAGTGTATATGATCCCACGTTTCCCCAGATGTAATTAATTATCATGTTATAGGCGTCAAGCTTTTTAATATTTTTTTACCATGTAAAATGAAAAAAAATTACGTATCTATATCACTAGTTAATATATTGCTTTTATACGCCCAAACCGTTACCGTTGTTCTCTACTTAACTTTTATATTAACTAGCGGGCCGAACAAGCTTAGTACGGGTATCTAACAAAAAAATTAAGAATTGTAGAAAAATATATTTGAATTTGTATAGCCTATGTTCATCAGGGATAATGTAGAATTCTAATGGGGAAAGAAGTTTAGTTATTACATACAAAAAAAATTATTTTTCCTCTTTATAATATTGGTGTAGATGTAGATATAGTATAGGTGAGTATATTTAAAAATTAACTCTTACACCGTTCTCTTACTTTGCTTCTATCGTTATTTCACCTAACTTGAACATCGTTAGTGATGCTAATCTTGGGGCGTTGGCATTCACTACGCCTCACGTTTTTCTTCAAATCTCCCACTCACACTGATCTAGGCTGAATGTACAGTGCTGGCCATTATATATTATTTTCAAAACTTTTATACTTCATTATGTATCATAAAATAAGTTGGCAAACTAAAAGCATAGACATAGTAATTAAACAACTTGAAACGGTTTAAATCGCGTATATTTATTATTATTATTATTATTTTATTATTATTATTATCTATGTGGTGATGATGATATCATACATTCATCAGTTATCGCAATATGTAATTCCTCTAGAATAGCACTAAGCAATTGTTTATGTTTTCCATATAATGTATATGTCGAAGCAGAGGAGAGAGACGACATCATCAGGAGGTTAAATAGCAGAGTTCTCATGATGTGGGCGTACTTGTGGGTATCGTTCAAATGAGAAAACATATCACTTGGTTTATTTTTCAGTTCATAGTTTATGGGGGTAAAACCCCTGAAATGACCTCCGTCCACCCTTGCAGAACACTCTCTGCACAATCGACCTCTTTTCCTTTCTGGTCATAATATTCCATTATCACTTTGGCGTGTGTTCCAAAACTTATCACGTATGTCGTCTTCAGGTATACTGCTCCAGATGCTAATGTCATCTTCCATCAATGATGATGTACACTGATCGCGGTCTTCATTGTGAATGCTAGTTAGCATTGACAGTCACTTGGTTCACTCCTTAAGTAGGTGTTGCCTCTTCGGCGGCTAGCACTAGACTGCCCAGTCAATTAGCATTGACAGTCACTGGTTCCACTCCTTAGGTATGTGTTGCCTCTTCGGCGGCCGTGTCTTGTAACGTAAGTTTTGAGTAACATTCACAGTTTCTCAAATTACTATTTGACTATAGACTAGTAGCGACCACAGACTAGAATAACGTCGTCGGTAGGTAAATCATAGTGTTGCCATTCTCGTATCAAACTAACTGCTACGCTCCGACATATATGCGATGGCTCAGCAAGAACTTGCATTTAGAATTGCGCGCCATTTTAACTTATTTGTTAAATGAAGCATATAATTATATTAAATATATTTACGAGAATAGCACATTGGAAGAATATTTGTTAATAGTGAATATCCGTACTACAATTTGATTTACTTGATTCTTTGTTTATTTTTTGTAAACCAAACCTGTCAATGAATTGATGAGGCTTTGTTTATATTTATAGATAATTATTATTTAGCTAGAGATCATAATATTTCATCATAGTCGTTCTATTTCATTAACATACGATGTTTATTCTCATCTTTAGATCTATATATCTTACTTCAAGAGAAAAAAGTTGAAGCTAAGGACGCAAAAAGCACTTCTACATGGATATTACATAAATGATTTTGTTATTATAATAAAACTTAAGCTGCGTCACATTATCTTGACACGCACTGTAATGTCTTAGTTAATATTCCGCTCCAGTAGGGGAACGACGATGTGGAATTGAACCTGTCGAAATTTTGCTTCAGCTACCCAATAAATCCATGATTGATATCACTAGACCACAACTTTGCACATTCGGTGAAGGTAATACTATGTTTTGAATATCGAATAGCACAACGGCATTTGATCTCCGCACGGGACAGATATTAAACTAAATTTTATCAAAATGTGACCAAGCCAGATTAATTTATTATCTATTATCCCTTTTTTCCCTATTTAATAATTTAGATATAATTATAGTAGATTTTATAAGCATTTTAGACATGTTTTCGAGGAATTGATTACAGTATTGCTAGTTGAGTACTTATAAGACTTTTTCCCAAGTTTACCCTCTCGAGACATTGGCTGGAAGTTGGTTATAACCTGCTTTCTCGGCCACTAGGAATTAAAATGGGATGAAAAAAATAATACTTTATAATGTTTCTGTGTAACAAAATATACAGGACGTCCCACGGCGATGCCAAGGGAAAGTACCTTGAATATTGTAGATGGAACATTTTACTGAAAGAAGACATTATTGCTTTTTAAATTCAAATAATGTATTCCTGCAGTAAAATGTTCCATCTACAATATTCAAGGTACTTTCCCTCCATGTCACATCGTCGTGGGACGCCTTGTTTACCTTCTATACCTACCCCTGGGGTGCCGGCAATGTCATCCCATTCACCTGTGGGCAAGAGGAGTTGCCTCTTACCCACAGGTGGCAATTGGATGGCACCGGAGGAAAGGTACCGGAAGGTACCTTCAAGCAGCGCGAGCGCCTTCTGAGAAACAGATGTAGAGCTCAGCTATCGCACAGGCGTTCCATTTAGATTTTAAGTTAACTTCTAAATCATTTCCTGCCATTAGAGTAACATAAATTCGCATTAATTATTTGCCTAGCGTTTCAATTGTTTTCCGATGTAAAATTAACCTTAATCTAAAAGCATAAGACTCAACATGAACTAGCTTAATGTGTAGTAGTTTAATAGCAGAATGAAAATGTATTTCATCAGAATTGACCACAAATAAACGGTGTTAGAAATCATCCGCATTAACATTGCTCTAATATCTATTTACTAGTATACATAGAAATTGATACATTTATAAATACGCATTGGAACTATAACTCTTTCGTGTATGTGTGGAAGGGATACTTTCATATCTCGAGGTTTGATCCCTTATTTGGATTGGGGTTTTTTGACTTCAGTGGGAAGGCAAAAGCCTTATCAGTACCAGTATGGAGGTTCAAACTGTGCCGGTAGATGGCAATAGATGCGCTCCTCATACATTCCAGTAAAACATGTTTTCTAAGAGTCTTTTGGGAAATACAGAGAGAAGTATTTTGGGGAATGCGGGTACGACATATTTTTTTAGAACAGAAAACAAGAACGTTGCGCTCAGTCATGATTAATATCTAAATAGACAGCTATTCCTATCAAACGATCGTGTTTTCTTATCTAAAAAATATTTTATTAAGCTATTTAGATATTACATGTGACTGAGTAAACTAAAACCGTGATAACGGTTTGATATTTTTTCACCAGAGATGTGCGATAGATAGATAGGTACAAGTTCTTTTTAAAGCTCGATAAGTTAGCCTTTGACGACTACCTATCTCAATTGATGATGTGGTCGAAGATGTAGTTCAAGCTTACCTAGAATTACTGGCTCACAAGGACAGCTGCCGGATTACAGCATTAGGTGTTTGGCGACAGATTTCTACTTGAGGGTCGTAGCTAGCCGGGCAGGCATTCGAAAAATGCCCTACCACCTACTATAACGACTGCCATCCTAAGACAAAAAGCAGGACCGATGGCTTAGCTTGCTTTGCGAAGAACGGAAGTGCTCAGTAGTAATGTCATTAGTGGTCACCCATCCGACTCATCACCGCGCCGGACGTTGCTTAACTTTGCTGATCGGTTAAGAACGGCCAAGAAATCTACGTTATGAGCGCTTCAAAATATTAATTAGGCATGGGACGATGTGTAGCTGAGCGTTGCGAGAGAGTAGGCTTTCAGCTATGCCAGGTGATTAAATGGACATACTGCCATGCGTTTCCTGCACATGTTGTCACTGTTTTTTTGTATATACGAATACCTAGCTCCAACAGCGCTTTTCCATCAAAGATCCATTTGAGAGTTACGCTCAACGGGACTAGGAAAATGAAATGATTCTATTGGTGGATTGTTTCCTCTTACGCCGGTCATCTTTTTTGCAACATCTGGGGTGGATATGCAGCCTCGACCTTGTTTAGGAATTGGCTTATAAAGACAACCTTCAGCAAGTACCGTATACATTGCAGGTATCCTAACACCAGACAGACTTGTTTTAGAATTATATCCTTTAAAAAAAACCTTTTAAATCTAACAAAGAAAACTTTCTTGAATCGAGGCAATGCTGTCTTTACGGAATACATTCCGAATGTTTACATTTGCATGTTCAACTGTGCCCCCTAAAAGAGCCACTCAGGCCCGTAATATCCGGTATATCAATAGATGACTCCTCGTCATAGTTTTCCATTTATTTTATTTATCTGATACTAGCGACGACATCGCCCGTTTGTTATTCGATTTCATTCCGCTCCCGCCGGATATACTCAGTGAAATAAAAGCAAAAGCATGTTTCATGATTTACCAGGCCCAAAGAATTTAAAAGAAATGTTATTCATATATTTATCAAAAATATTCCTGCTCCTATGAAGGTAGTTAACAACAAACACTTTGACAAATGACTTTGACTACGAGTAAGCTTGGTTGTGTATTAACGTGTTCATATATCACATCTACAGCCATAACCTCCACTGTTGAACAAAAGCTTCATAGAAGGATAGCAATAATCCCTACGCTTGGCAGGTGTCTTGAGGATTGCAGTGAAGTTCTTATAAATGTGTAGACTAAAACTATTAAAATACTGATTGTGATAATCATCCATGGCTTGAGCAAGAAAACCGATCATGTTTCAGATACGTTATATCCTAATGAAGTATCACTGGCTACCTACTATCTCTAGATCAGATGGACATTTTTAATAAACCGTTTTAAAAGAATAACTAGAGTACAAATGAGGCAAACAAATTTTTGATACAGAGAAAACCGTGAGAGTAGAACAAACGCGTATGATTTAACTGTACTTAACCAAATTCCACAAAACAACTTAGCATTGACGCTAAGCCTAGTATGCCGCTAAAAGGCACTTAAGGACCGCTGCCGAAACGTACCATTAGGTTCTTATTTTCTATATATTTTTTTATTATTATGATTATATGTTATAATTTTATATGATTTTCTACATAAGGGTGGCGGCCAGTCAGGTGAATATTCACAATGTCCTACTATTCCGCGAATAAGCTTAATTAAGCTTGCAGAAAGATTTGAACTAGAGTGCGGCAATCAATAGTCAAATTAGTTGATGGAACGATTGAATTTAACATAAAAAAATATTTTTGCTTGTTATTTGACTGGATTTTTAGCTGATATTTAAAAATATTTTGTTTTGCACAGAAAGTCCAGTCCAGTTTGTTATTTGTACTACTTAGTTACTGTACATTTACACGTTGCATATTTTGATGGGATCAATCCGAAAATTAAATAGAAAAAGGAAGATGGTACGCTCTAATATCACGACAATATAATGTGGAGAAAAATTAAACATAAACAATAATGCATACAGCTACAATTCCATTGCATATGATACATTTTATTTATAACAAGAACAGGCAGACAAACATTCAGTAGACGCACATACGCACACTACTAAATAAATCTGGAGACGTCGCCTGACTTGACAATGCTGTGTTCCAGGTACAATGATTTTACTAAGAGCGCTTGGAGAGGGGAACATTGTCATTTTCCAATTATCGTTTTACTAATTTAGTGCTATACATTATGTTTGTATTGAAAACTCATTTGATAATACAAATATGACTATAGAGTGAATTTATATTTGGATATATACAGTTATATATCCAAATATAAAATAATTTATTGGAAAAATGCTAACAAACTCTAAGGGTTGACTTCTGCTAGTCCTAACAAACATTTTGAGATGACTTTTTTTTGTTAAGAAAAAAATATTATTGTCTATATTTTGATTAATACCCTGGTGTACCTTTGCAGAATATAGATTTAATAATTATCCATAGGTAGTAAATGCCAAGACAAGACATTCCTAGTATATGTATTAAATGTATTATTTTTAGCAAGCCTATTTATAGAATTCAACTATTGTTGAATATATCCACTCGTTTAATAGACTAAATCGGAGCACCGTACGTAATCCTTACTTTTCCTCTATAGGTGTTTGCGAAGAGCACGCCAAAATAACAGGCCGGTCTTCTGGCGCCACTTTCAGTTCCTTATAGAAGCAATGATGCCAAATCCTCTCAATATTGTCCCAGTGTACGATCCTGCCATTTTCCACTGGACTTTTAAGCTCCAGGTCCTCAATTCTTGCTATTGCTTCTTGACCTGCAACCAGCAGCTTTATTAGCACTCACTATTTGTTTTTGCCTCATAATGTGATATCCATTTACGTCCTTTTAAAACTATACATAACTTTTCAAACCTTTAGAGATTTTAGATTGATAATATAAATCAATCTCTTGAGGTAACTGCCACTTGCTATTTGCAATATAACTGAGAACTTCCAGTGACGTTCAAGTTAAAGTTATGGTTCATTAAATTTATAAACATGTACATTATTCAAAAAAAGCTTTGATTTAATACGAATAATATAACAGGCCAGATCCCCAGACGTGGAAAATATGGACCAATCTGTATACCGAATTCATCAAACCATCTTATGAACACGAATAATTAGTTATCAATTGTGTACAACAACTAAAATATGTTTAAAACACTAGAAAATATTTTACTGACTGATTTTAGCTCGCGGAAATTCAATCAATCCATTCAAGAGGCTTGAATGGTTTGATTGAATTTCCTAGCAGTTGATTTAATAGCAGTTAAACAAAGTGAAGATTAAGTTAGTTATTTCCTTGAAGCCTATTATAATTTTATTATAAATAGCCACTTACCAACATATACTTCGTAGTTCTCTTTTCCGTAAGAGCCTTTTAAGTAACTAGGTCTTCCGACAACTGTTCGAAAGATGGAAACTGGATGGTTATCACACGCAAAGCCAGCTTTTACATTATAACTTCCATTGTCAAGGACTACAGCGGGCTTTTCGAAATACATTTTCCTGTTAGTTTACAGAATTCTAATAACTTTGAGTTAAATATATAAATATAAGTTATGATAATCACTCGCTCTTACAATAATATTATGTTTTATGTCAATAAATTAAATTTACCGATCACTATCTAATCTAAATCAGCAATAAGGTATAAATTTAACATATCCAGCGGCGATAACGGTTATAGTTTTAGCTAGTGTACATAAGTACATATAATAAAATTATAACACAAAGCCAATACAACGTTCACTGATGAAAACATTACTTTGGTACAAGTATTACTTGGCTTAAACAGTGCTTAGTAGTTCATAAATAAAGGAAAAAGCTATGCACTTAGTTTAAAAATGTAACAATGTAACATGTGAGCTTGAGGCTCAGATCAATCATGCATGATCCAAGGATCCAAGTATTGTACCATGAGATTAATTAAATATGTGTATATCAAAGTTCACGCGTCACTTTGACAGATTTACTGGATGTCACATGACAATCAGCGGTGAAGAGGACTTTTTTGAAGAAGGTTAGTTCAATCGCCCTAGGTTACAAACATTGTTACAGCTCCTAAGTATTTAAGGGTAAACAATATTGTTGATTATAATGTATGTCATTATTTGCGATCGATTTGTCATATTAGTATTTGCTTTGTGTAAAATACACTCGTAGCGAAGTTTGCTTAGCTGTTCTTAACCGATTAGCAAAGTTAAGCAAAGTCCGCCGCGGTCATGAGTTGGATGGGTGTCAGCTGCTAGTGACATTACTACTGAGCGCATCCATGCTTCGGAGGGCACTTTAAGCCGTCGGTCCCGGTTGTAGTCTTAGGATGGCAGTCGTTATAGCATGGTGATAGGGCATTTTGCGAATGCTCGTCTGTCTAGCTACCACCCTCGAGTAGAAAATCTGTCGCCAAACAGTTAACGGTGTGTTCCAGTAATTCTAGGTTAGTCCGAACAACATCTTCGACCACATCATCACTTTCCATCTGGTGAGATTGTGGTCACAGGCTAACCTACCAATCATAAAAAAAAATATAGCAGGCCAGATCCTGGAGGTGGAGAATATGTTACTGTGTAATGATTCTTATTTGGTAATACAACAATCTCTGTATACATATTGTTCTATGAGTTTGTATATAACTTAAGTCGAAAGTACGAAAATTTATTTTTTATTTTTTATATAGTGAGTTTAGCGACAGATGTAGATATCAAAATACTCTGATGTTGATTTAAGATTCTAAAATAAGTCTACAAAATAAACAATTGTTATTAATACTATTTGGTATATTTATCTACTAATAAAAGTTTATAGTTTAAACAAATAAACATGTAATTTTATTAACTTTTTTTTTAATCATGTACACGAATAAACTTTTATATAGGTACTTATTTTTTAATCAAATCTATTTCTTTCCAAAAAGTCATTATATTTAAATAATATTATGTAGACGATATGCTAGCCTTTGATCAATATCTCGCCTGATGGTAAGTGATAATGTAGTCAAATATCGTTCTGGCCCCCCTAGAATTACTGGCTCTCAAGTAGACAAAAAATATCAAATCTTCTACTTTTGTCAATATATTCCATTATCATAAATAAAAATCCCAAAAATGTAATTATTATATTATATTTGTGACATACTAAAACTAAATTAACTTCTGATGCTTATAAAATTTGCTTCCCATAGTTACAAAAAAACTTTAGAAAAACTTATATTTGACTCTATTAGGTCCACCATCCTCGTAATCCTCTTTAGTTAACCAGAAGCCTCTCAAAATGTCCAATGACGCAAGTATAGATCCTCCTATCCATGCAGCGTATTGTCTTGATGGTGACGCATCAACTTTAGCTTTCAGAGGCTGATTCCTTAGACACTGAGTTAATTCAGCTGTGATACGGTCTACGAGCCCTGTCAACAAACTGGTTCCACCAGCCAGGGATATATTCTCATAGAATAATGACCTGTAATCAGTGTCACATTTACTAATACTCGTGTTAATCAGGTCAGGGATACTAGGAGTTTTCAAGTTATCAAGTTCAGGCTTGAATAAGATTTCAGAACAGCGGATTCGTTCATCGCTCAAAATAATATCTTGTCCATCGGGTAAATGATAAGTGATTTTTGTGTCATATTTGGACAGGGAGTATAGTTCCGCCTTGTAGTCTGTAGCCACGTAACAATGTTTTGCCTAGAAAATAAAATAGTCCCTTATTAGTTATGCTAATGTTGTTGCATGGTGGTATGGTAGGGCATTTAAGGATGACCTCCTCCTAGCTACCACTCCCAAGTATGTGTAATCTGATGACAAGCATCTAGCAGTGTGTTCCAGCAACTGTCCTTGAGAGCCAGTCATGCTACGTTAGTCTGAACAACATCTTCGACTACATCATCACTTACCATCAGGTGAGATAGTGGTCAAAGGCTAACCCATCCAGTATAAAAATGCTAATCTATACATATATAAACATTTACATCGTTACAGAAATTTCACAATGATGAGAACACGTAAACTTTCCATATAAATTATAATTATGTGACTGTTCTTTATTATATTTTTTGGATATTGACATTGTTATGGCGGCTGGGTACAAAACGATTCTATGTGCCTGATAATTATATATTAGAAAACGCATTTTAACGAACCCACATTACTGAGGCATAGCAATTATTGTGTATTGTTCTAGAATTCATGTTACAATAATAAACCTTGTTACTCATTGACACCCAAAATATATGTTTTTAGGGTTCCATACTACAAAACGGGACCCTATTACTCAGCGACAACTGTCTGGCTTTCCGTCCGTCTGTTTGTGGGACCTTTGAAGGGTATGAGTGTGTAGGGCTGTATCTGTATGAACGATAATAGTTAGCTAGTTGAAACCTCGGTCCCGACACAAAAAGCGTATTTTTAAAACGTTATTTTCTTTCTGATCTATTGTAATATATACAAGCGTCATACTTAGCGCGATTAAACCCTTTATCTTACGTTTAAAACAAAATTAAATAATGGCTATATGCAGTTCGGAGCTCCACTAAGGATCTGAGTTCATACTGTATTTAAAAAAATATGTTTTTTATGGTATATTCCGTTTTGGTGTTAGCCCAACTCGCACTTAGCTGGTTCCTCAGACAAACTTAGTTGTATGTTTTATGACGTTTTATTAAGATCATAAATAAAATTACTAATATAACTTTGAAACTTAAATAAATATAAATATATTAAATATAACAATCAGCATATGTGAAATTGTTATAAAAATATAATATACATAAAACGTAAGTTACTTATAAAAAAATTGAATAAAAAATTAAGATAAATGAATCCATAATGATTTAAGTACAATTTTGTACCCAACATCTGAACTTTACAAGGCCTGTAAAGTACTGACTGTTCGTCAATTATATATATATGAAAGAATTCTTAATCAACACAAACAACCAAATCAGTCAAACAACAAAAGAAGGCAAGACCTAGTTTATCCTAAGCCGAAACTTAACACAAAATTTGCTAAACGCTATCTGCGTTTTATGGGCCCTCACTTATATAATCAAGCTAGCAGAGTCATTAAAAATTTCGTATCATTGAACAAGAAAAACGGAAAACGTGCAGTATACGATTGCCTGATTAAACTCAGCTATGATGAAACTGAGCAATTGTTAAAAACAGTTGGATAATCCTGTACTGACTGATACTCTTTTTCTTCTTCTATGTCTGGCATACTTCCTAAGTTACGATATCCTTTAAATTTAATATATTTTTACTATTATGTACGCACTCAAACCCACACAAATTCATACACACATACACACACACCCTCACACACCCTCACACGCAAATACAAACACTCTCAATCACACTCATTCTTTTTTCTTACGTATTCCTTCAATACCCATCGTAAACACACAGATATATTATTATCTAAATACTTACCTAAATAAATTGTAATATTAAAAATTTAAAATTTAAGTAACTTTCAAATACATTCCTTTATTTTCATTTATTTATTTACTTTTAAGAGGTAATACACAACTTGACGTAGTTATGTACCACATCTAATACGTAATTTGTTGTAATTGTATTTTCTTGTCATGTTTAATATTATTGTACACTTGAAGGGTATGCAGAGCCTAAACACAAGAAATTATGTTCTTAGTGTAGGTTCTGTGCGAATAACAGACTAGGCAAACATACAAGCCATAGCTTTTTGTCACACATTCTTTCTTTTGTCATTGCAATTATAATATTAAGAACCTTATTTAGTTTGTAAACAAATTGTACATTATTTGCGAAATAAAACTTTTATTATAAGTCAAATTTAAGATCAATAAAAAAAAAGAAATAGAAAGAGCAATAAACCAGATTAGGGAAAAATTTAGATATAATCAAAATTTTGCCAACCTTTATTTCATTTAATAGATCTCTCTCACCGGAGTTGTAAAAGAGTAACCAGTTTCAAGTAACAACTTCTGAAATCTGTCTGTCAGCAGTTCACCGGTCATTGGAGAAAGAATCGTGGCGTGTTGCAAAGGGAAACCTTCAAACACTGGAGACACATAGGAACAAGAGAATCCACCTTCCCACACTACTCCAGTCGTTTTCCCGCTTGCATGGAGAGTTAACACTGGTGACTTCATCAAATACAGCTCATTAATAGTAAAAGATTCAAACAGAATCTCTGCCATTTTCCCCCTGAAATAGGTAAAAGCCTATATGTAAATAGATACGCAGAAAACAATCATAAAAATGTTAATGTTTAGGAGTACAGTGCCTTTTTGGTTATAAAGTGAACCCTTACAAAAAGGAAAGTTTCTGACTTCTAAATAAAATACTATATTTAAGTAGCAAGTATTTTTTAATCTAAATAGTCTATTATATTGCATATTTATCTATACAGATGGACTATTATCATGGAATCACAACTCTAAAAATATCAATTATGAATAAATTTATAAATTATATAATATATATATAAATATATATATATATATATATATAGAGATCTCTTCTCGTAAAATGTTGATCAAACGCGGTGTCCCACGAGCACTTATTTGATCCGTTGGCTTTTGTTGATCCATACCTCCTTTGTTGATCCAAATCTAACATGTGGCGTACTAAAATGGCTCCAGGGTCATTTTTCCAGGAGCTACATAATACGGTTAAGTACGTTAACCGTCAATAACACTCTTAAGATCCGATATACAAATCCACCGGAGTGCGTTTGTTCATGCAATTTACAAATTCAAACTGACCAATCACAGGCTTTTTCCTCCTGATTGGCGAGCGTTAGATTCGGCGGCGTTGCCAGATTTATCGCGGCGCGTGGCGGCGTTGCATGCGAATGTGGATTATGGATGCATTTTATTCGCAGCCTGCCATAATTTTTAATTAACAATAAGAAGTTTCTTTTAGGTAGGTACCTAATGTGTATTTCAAAGGTGCGATACATGTTTGACATCTTATGTTTTAAATAAAAGGTTGTTTTAATGTTAATTTAGAAGCTATATTAAAAAAAAAGTGTTTAAAATATAAATATGATTCTTTCATATTAACATAGTTTTAGGTTTGATTACAAATCACTTCTTCTTCTTTTGTATACCGTATAGGTTAGCTTTTGAACTCTCTACTAAAGGTAAGCGATGATGTGGTCGAAGATATTGATCAGGGTAACCTAGAATTACTGGTTCTAAAGGACAGCTGCTGGAACACACCGTTAGGTGCTTGGCGACAGATTATTTACTTGAAGGCGGTGGCTACCCAGTTGGGCATTCGCAAAATGCCCTACCACCGAAAATACTTACCTAAGATGCTTTGATGAAGATCTATAAAAACCTGATAAGTATATTTTATTCCTTACGGCACTTACTTTTCCGAATTATGTAAAAATAGTAACCCATAGTTTCGAAATAATTTTGTTTTTTTCTGGACGGGCTATCCTAAATTAGTAAGTAGGTAAAAGAGGATCCAGGATCAGAACACCTCCAGATACTAAAATAATATTTTTATATCCTAACCTAAGTACCTACTTACAGATATTTATGTAATTACCCATGTAAGTCAAACAATAACACTATCATTATTATCTTAATAATAATGTAAAATAAATAAATAAAATAATTACTTAAATCAGTACTTTAATACTATAAATGCAAAAGTAACTGTGTCTATCTGTCTGTTACGCTTTCACGCCAAAACTACTGGACCGATTTGAATGAAATTTTGCATGGAAATAGTTTGAGACCCGGGAAAAAACATAGGATAGTTTTTATCCAATTGCGCAAAATGAGGTTAATGTTTTTGCGTGGTTACCAAACATACGCGCGGGTGGAGCCGCGCCCGAAAAGCTAGTAGTTATATATGTATCTTCCTACTTATTAAATATGAGAATACCTGCTTACATTACCTAATTTTGAAGCGTTCGTAGCGTAGTTAACTTAGCCGTACTCAAGTTCTCATCCAATCAACTAAGTTAAGCAGCGTCCGCTGCGGTCATGAGTTGGATGTGTGACGGATGTGTGCTGGCAGTCACTATAGCATGGTGCATGACTAGGATTGGTGACCGTTGTAAGTGTATTATTACAGATCGCTTCCTTGCTTCGGAGGGCACGTTAAGAGTAGAGTGCATGGAGCACAAACGTAGTTTCGTCATATTTAATCGACTTCAAACAAAGGAGGAGGTCTCAATTCGTCTGTACTTTTTATTTTTATTGTTTGTTACTTCAGAACTTTTGACTGGGAGTACCGATTTAAGTAATTATTTTTTTGTTTGCAAAGCAAAGTTGATGCTTGTCGTTTAGTCTAATTTAAATTTCATCAAAATCAGTCAAGCCGTTTTTGAGTTGTGTAACTCAAAAACGGCCAACCAATAACTGAAAAATATTTTCCTATCTCAAGATAGGAATATCATCAATCTCAAGATTACATTCGATCCCGTAAGTAGCAAGGATCACTAAAAAAAGTGATAATAGGTACTTTTGAACTATCATGGTACGGACTTTTACAAGTTATTTCATAGTTTTGAGTGTTGAAGTCGGTTCCATTTTTTAGATATTTTTTTATTATTTTTTTAAATACCAAGTGTTCAAACTCGGAGAAATTTTGTATGCATATTTCTGAACCCAATATCTATGCTTCTAATTTGCCAGTTTTTCAATTTATTATTTATTTTACCCCTAAATGTCAAAATAACAATTGCCATACAAAATGATTTTTTGGATTATTTAAAAAAATACTTAAATATAGGGAAATCTGGCAAACCAGAACATATTGCGCTCAAGGACATACTTGCAAAGTTTAACCGAGTTTCAACACAGTATTTGTATGGAGCCTAGAGCTCTCTAGCCTTAAACCGTCCACGTCGGTTCCGGTTGATGTCTTACGATGGCAGTCGTTATAAGATAGTAGGGTATTTTGTGGACGCTTACTTGGCTAGCTACCACCCTCAAGTGTTAAATCTGACGCCAAATACCTGTCTTGAGTGCCAATAATTCTAGGTTAGGGTGAAAAACATCTTCGAACACATCATCACTTACCATCAGTAGTGATGGTATGTGAATAAATGAAGTTCAACTGACTTACGATCAGTTGAATTGGTGAAGTAAGGCAAATTACCTGTGTTTACATCAGTTTTCAGAATATAGGTATTTATGTTATTTAGATTCAGACTCGCAAAGTTAACAGCTCCGAGGGCCACAAGTTTTAAATTCGCGGATACAACGATAATGTTGAATGGGTACCAAAGCCGAAATACGAAAAACCTAAAAATGTGAATATCTCTCCATGGCCGATATTTCAGGTTAGACTCAACTCCGTATAGGAAATTCCACTTTGGCATAAATAAAATACATATAAACTTATACTCTTTGTTTCTGATAAGATTTATTTTTGGAGCCCATTAAAATAGGTTAAACAATAGATTAAGCTTTACTTTGCTGCCTGAATCTATTGATTTCGATCTATATTCAAAACTTTGAATTTACATATTAGAAAAACCGCCTAATCCTGCATCATTAGAAGGTCTTAATTCAAGAAATCCTGATGAAGATTCGTGTAAAATCGAGAAGCGTCGAAAAAATCTTCCGGTTAGTCTATGTGGCGTATATGACGCCACCTCGGCTTAGCAGAAATATTAGGTGGAATTTTGACTCGATATATTTATTAAATATTAATGTCATTTAATGTTTTCTTAAGATATTTTTAAAATATTGTTATAATCGTGAAATAGGTATCATATACAAATATTCAACTATAGATTGGAATTTTCACTAGATATATTAATTAAATATTTATCTAAAATGTTAATTTAATGTTTTCCTAAGATATTTTTAAAATATTTGTTATTATCGTGAAATAGGTATCATATACTTACCTAGTTAAATTTCTAGTCAAATATTCATCTTTAGTTCACGTTTAACACCAAATACACTAAAGTTGAGGTTATGTAACTCATTCCGTTTAGGACTAGGGATCCGTGACATACGGATGGAAAGACCTGTGTTCTAATTTGCTTTAAAATTGAAACCCAAAGGTATTGAATAAGATGTGCCATTACTAGCATAGGTATTCCAGAAATCCAATCACAATATAGGTCAGTACTATTATGTAGTACTACCTAACTTATTTCAAAAGATAATCATAGGTTTGTACAATAGCCCAGTAAATTTAAATAAAGGTTATGAAAGTAAGTTAACCCCGGTAGCAGTTATAACGGTTTATAAATCAGTGATAGCCCAGTAGTAAAAACTATGGATTGTCGTGGTGTAAGATTTCACTCCTATTTTTTTTTGTCCGACTCGCACTTGGCCACGTTTTAGTATTTTTTGTTATAGAGACAACAGAAATACATCATCTGTGAAAATTTCAAACTGTCGTGCTGATACAGTTTATGAGATACAGGCTGATAGTTTATGAGATACAGGTGAATAAAAAAAATACCTAAGTAGTCACGTTAGGTATACGTTATAACATAATAATCGAAAAAATCGGGTAGGGATCATTACCCTATAAGTATGAGTACCGACGTTACATAGGTACTACATATACTTGTATGTGATATGACTATGACTACCTATGAATATTACGTCAAAAGTTAGTAGGCACGTACTATTATGTAAATTGTTAACCGTGATAATAATAAGATTTGATAATGACCAAACGGTATGGTCATTATCAAACCTAATTAGTTATTAATACTGCATTATAAAATATCATGTAGGAACTAGTGGTTGGGTGCGTTGGTAGGTGGGTACATACGTATTTTCCTATACTATGACGTATACATACAGCCGATAGAGTCCGCATCTGGGCGAGACATCATAATTATCTCTGTTATGTTATGACGTCTCGCCCGGGTGCGGACTCCATCGGCTTCGTCGCGTCGCGAGGTTTCTCTTTATTCTGTGACGAAGTGAAAAACTTAAACTTGATAGAGATATACATATTATGTAGGTACCTACCTACATAATATACACCTATGACAAATTATTTTCTGATAGAAGATACCTGTGCTTATTTGTTCTGTTTATCAGGTGACCGCAACCAATGAACAAACAACCTTTTCAACTCAGTAGTTTGGAAAGGTGTCGGTAGGTACTTTATGATTCGAAATCTGCGTGCAAAGTGATTTTTAAACTGACATCTCTGTATATCTAATAACGTGATATTATAATCTGGTAATATGAAAAAGGTTTTAGAAATCAGAACATCTATAGTTCCGGCAAATTAAATATTATACTCTCGATAATACCATTTTTTTTAATATACCTACTCTTGGAGTGCCCGGCTTACCCGTGGAGTGCCGGGCTTAACCGTGGGGTGTCAGACTAGTTAAGTACTCGTGGGGTGCTGGGCTAGAATGTCAACCCCTCATCTCTACGGCTGTCTTTAGAGGCAAATAAGGGTAAAATACCGTCGTGAAAAATGTGTTAGTTATCGTGTCGTGTCGTGACCATACATCAGACCAACCTGGCCGGGCAGCTTTGGTCCTATGGTTATTGACCATCATGCCTTGAAATGAACCTATCTAAGGCCTTATATATAGATTTATGCTAGCATGTTAGGTATTATAGTTTATAAGAATGATTAGGTCATTCTAATGAATATAATGACCCGGTGGGATGTCGGGCTATAATTGCACCCCCCTTAGACGTCTTTCTGTCTGAATCGTAAGAGGTGGACGAAAAAAAAACAGGGGGTTAGTAAAAAACTGCCATCTTTACTGAGATCCGAGAGGCGTCTGTTTAATGTTTAATGTCTTCTGGGTGTTGATGATAATGAATTCTAATCATTACGAAATTAGCGCGGTATAGTAGGTAGGTATTAATTAAGGAGAACTCGATTTTTGTAACAATCGTCCGGCTTCATATCGTTTCCATCATCACATCAGATCTCTCACTGTTATATAACATTGTCATAAAAACCTACTTATTATAGGTAAGTACCTACCTATGCAGGCAGGTAGGTATACAAAATGCAGGCTAATTTTTATATGGACAACTCAGTCCACTTGCAACTTTTGACACTAATTCACCAAGGTCTACTTATGTTACGAGTTCTTTTATGTAGATATTCTAGGTAGGTATACCTACAGCATATTTTCTCTTTGTTCAGTAGTTGTAACTAGGATCGTTGTAGTAAATTTGTAAGCCGGTCATGGCATCTACAATAAATTAATATTAAAGAGTACATAAGTATACTGTAGCAAAATCCAAACATAATATCTATTAACAACAATGATCCCTAGATTTCTTTATGTAGAAAGAGCTGAAATATTGTTCACAATTTTACAATTATATAGTTACCATAAAATAACAAAAATAGGTACCTAGTTACCATAAAAAAACAAAAATAGGTACCTATCATCATCATCTAATTCTGTTCTTTCAGTCATTTTATGTATCCACACGTATTAGAGCAGGTGAGTTTGTAACTAAACTATAGTAAATAATATATGTAGATGACGTTATTACGATGACGCTGTAGTAACACACCCACGTTAAAGTTATGACTGAAAATACCGAAAAACATATTCTTAATTTTAAACTGTGGCAGCCAGAGTAAAGAGTCTCGTCTCATCTATGCATTTATCTCTTTTTGACGTAGCACTTTATCTCTTTCTAACGGTTATTATGATAGATCGCCGATATTCTCGTAAAGCTTGGCTCCGCTATAGCTCTGATCAACTATTCTATGGTCATATCAAATACAAAATGGATCAGGAAAGTTAATATGAGTGTAATAATTCAGTCCGTTACAGATCAAAGTAATGGTAAATATCTCATGGCGAGTATTCGATTTCTCGATCGTATACGATCCTCCGTCGTCACGGTCGGATTTGATGTATGCCACATTCATCGAAAAATAATAAAAGGGAGCAAAGTATATAGGCCCAAAAGGTGGAGCAACTTTAGTTAACGTTTGTTACTGGAGCAAAATATTACCATGAGAGGACTATATATATATATATATAGATATATTATATATATATAAAAATGTATAATTTTTACAAGAACAGTGCCTTTTTTGGTTCCCATTATAAAGTGAAGAACTCCAACAAAAACGAACTCTTCGACTTCTAGATAAGATAAAATATATTTAAGTAGCAAGTATTTTTTAATCTAAATAGTCTACAATATTGCATATTTATCTGTATAAATGAACTATTATCACGGAATCACAACTCTAAAAATAACAATTTTGATGGGTTCTGAATAAATTTAATTTAAATGATAAATACATGATTATTCATATTAAAAGAGTAATATTATGCTCAAAACCTAATCCCTCCTCCTCGCTTCGGTATCCTCAATGCTGAGGGTCGTGACCACCTCCTCGTGGTAAGAGTTTGTTACGGACCACTCGTCGCCATCTGTTCCTATCTGCTGCCGAATGTAGAGCAGCGTGGATGGTACTGTCGAGAGTAGTGCGGATCTGGTCTGTCCAACGTGTCGGGCTTCTGCCGCGCGGACTCTTCCCTTCTATTTTGCCGGTAACCAACAACTTCTCCAGGTTGTCGCCATCTTTCCTGGCAATATGGCCAAAGTATTCTAGTTTCCTGCGCAGGCAGATGGTGGACAGCCTTGTCTCAATTCTAAGTTCTTTTAGAATGGACACGTTGGTGCGATGTGCCGTCCAGGGAATCCCTAGCATCTTCCGCCAGCACCACATCTCGAACGCATCGATACGGTCGCGGTCGGCTTTCCTTAGGGTCCAAGTCTCCGCACCGTACAAGAATATGGAGAACACCAGAGTGCGTACAAGATTGCACTTGGTTTTTAGGGAGATGTTTTTGTCCTTCCATATCTTTTGGAGTTGCGCCATTGCCCCTTTTGCCATCCCGGATCTTCTGCGTATTTCATTTTCGCAAGAACCATTACAACTAATGCTTGAACCCAGGTATATAAAGTTATCAACGACTTCCAAATCAAGTTTCCCAGTGAGTTCAAGTTTGCCTGTGCGATCAATGACTATGATCTTGGTCTTCAACCTGTTTATCAAGAGCCCTAGTTCCCCGCTGATGCGTTCCATCCTATCCAAAAACGTGATCATCTCCGCCTCAGTTGTCGCTAGTAAGGTGGTATCGTCGGCATACCGCAGGTTACAAATTTTGCGTCCACCGACAGTGATGCCTCCATCCCAGCCATCGCAAGTGCGTCTGATTATGTATTCACCATATATGTTGAATAAGATGGGTGAAAGGATGCAACCCTGCCTAACTCCCTTCTCGAAACTGAAAGATTTCGATGTTGTCCCGTCAATCCTCACTATACCTTGGCTGTTATGATATAGTGACTGTAAAAGTGCAGTTAAGTGACGAGGTACACCTAGTTCCGATAAGACTCCCCACAGACAGCTCCAGTTGACACAATCGAAAGCCTTACTGTAATTGATAAAACATAATATAACTGGCGTGTCGAATTCGTAGCATTTCTCAACGATCTGCTTGACATTGAGTATTTGCTCACGGGCGCCTTTTCCCTTCACAAAACCCGCCTGTTCTTGTGGGATCTGCCAGTCAAGGTAGTAACGGATTCGGCTGTTGATGATGTGTAGTAGGACTTTGCTTGCGTGAGAGATTAAAGCGAGTGTGCGATAATTTTCGCATTTTTTACTCGAGCCCTTTTTGTGTAGTGGAAGGATTATCGACTGAGTCTAAGCCTTGGGCCACTCGGCATTCTGCCATGTGTGATTACAGATCTTGTGTATTGCATCAACACCTTTTATACCCAGGTCTTTCAGAACTTTGGCTGAGATTTGGTCAGGACCTGGTGCTTTCCTTGCTTTTAGCGAATCAATGGCTGCTGACACCTCTGACCGCAAGATATATGGTTCCAGTTCCAGGTTGGACCAACTTATGGGCGTAGAGTCCGATCCGTTCGACCTTTTATAGAGTTTTTCACAGTAGCCACGCCATCTCTCTGCAATAGTATCGAGTTCGTCTAGCGGCTTCCTGTCAGTATCTTCAATAACCCACGATTTGGGCTTGAATGGCCTACTCAGTATACGGACTTTTTTAAAGAGGTCGGAGGTCTGTTGTTTCAGCGCATGGGTTTCTACTTCGCGACAAATATTCAAAATGAAGTTATTCTTATCGAGGCGACATTTGTTTTTGATGACTCGACAGATGTTAGAATATTCCTTCCTTACGACGGGGTCCTGTAGCCCTCTTACTTTGACTTCCTTCCTACGTTGGGTGAGTTCCCAAGTGTGGTCAGTTATCCAAGCTGTCCTCTTACGGTCTTTCCCTCGTTTTGAAATTATCTCATTTAAAGACTCATTAATTTTGGATTCTAGACTTTCCCAGAGCGCATCGACGTTGTGAGGCGTTGGTGTAGGGCTCTCAGTGAGCGGAATCACAACTCTAAACCTAATAGTATTCTTTAAATATAAAAGTTCAAAGTCACAGACTTATATAATTTCGGCGTCTACGAAGCTCTTCTGAACATAACTTAAAAAAGGTTAAAGTATTCTACAGCCGGGTTCAGAAAAATGGTATAGAGCCACTTCTAAAAGAACGGGCAAGGAACTCGGGACTATAAGGAGTGCCTGCCTAGGTAGCTACGACCCTCAAGTAGAAAACCTGTCACCAAGCAACTAATTCTGGGGGCTGTCGTTAAGAGACAGTTATTCTAGGTTAGCCTGAAACATCTTAGACCACATCATCACGTATCATCAGCTGAGATAGTAGTCAAAGGCTACCCTATCAACTACAAAAGTAAATAAAAATCTCCAGCTTACGATAAATCTCTCATCAAATATTTATACGAAATATACATACTTATCCCTTTCTGAAATTAATGGATGTACAGAATGCATTATTTTCGCTTCTTCTGGTGCAACTAACAGCTCTTTGTAAAAAGTATGGTGCCATAGTTTCTCCATTTCATCCCAATCCGTTATTAACCCTCTTTCGACAGGCCATTTCATCTTTGATAGTCCTCGATTAAGTACCGCTTCTTTTCCACAGTATATTAAAGGGAAACCATCTATTAAGCCCATCTGTCGAAATCTATAAAATAAAACGTATACCAATTTGCATATTTATTATTAAATAACCATTTACACGTGCTAAAAAAATAATAAGTTATCAGATGCAAAATGGCTGTTGCACTTGAATCTGTGACAACACGTCTCCCGCTCTTTCGCTTTACCCCTAAAGGCTAATCTACACATCAATAATTACATAGACATGCTTACTAACTAAACACGTAATGACGAGTAAATAATGATTAAGTTTAGTAAAATAGATCACGATCCTTTTTTCGGCGAGTTCTGTGCGACGTAGCGTCTATTTTATTTTCGAACTATTCCACAAGACTTTTTCTCTGATTATATTTTGTAAAATTTCTGATACAGATCGCTAATTAACTAGAAAGATTTAATGTACTGTGCGAACTGTGCTTTCACCGATCTTAAGGAGTAGAAAGTAAGTCTTCTTCCATGTTACTTTTGTAAAATAACCAATCACATTATATAAAAAGAAAACTATATCTATGACCTAAAAATTTTATACATAAAAACTTTGAGCTCTGTTTTCTACGAGGCGGCAATCATAAGAAGAAAACAGAGCTCCCTGTCCAAAAAATAATCAACTTAGTTTATTTTTTATACATATCCACATACTGGCACTGTTTATTTAACTCACTGGCCCACGCTTAGAACTATGGCGTCAACTAAAAATTCTTAACTGACTAATGTACTTGTTAATATGTAAACCGGGCTTAAGAGCCTTAGAATTTACAAATTTATAAAAATCAAGAACCAATACAATGAAATGTTCTTTCTTTCAGTTTGGGATCTTTATTATACTAGGTCGGTTTTGATTATTCGTTCTTAAACGATACACGATTTCAGATTCCTTACTACTTTAGCTTTTTATACCTCCGAAAAACACTTACAACCTAGGCAGCTGTCCATTTCTTTATTATTTTAATATGAAATATGATTTAAACTCACCGTCAGGGTACCTTCTGAGATAAACCAAATTATATACCAAAATTGTTGTTTATGTCGTCTACTAATTCAATAATTATTAAATATTCTAAAACATAACTATTTTATAACATAATTATTTTAGTACTGATAAGCTAGCCTTTGCAATATATCTCAGTTAATTATTAGTTAAGATATTAGCAAGCTTCCTGTGAAGCACTGAAGTCCCAGTGGCATGAGCTATGGACTGCGTTTCGTGAGACGTAAGGCATTTTGCGAATGGCCGCCTAGATAGCAACCACCTAAAGAAGTAAATCTGTGGCCAAGCACCTCACATAGTGCTTCGGCAGCTGACTTTGAAAGTCAGTAAAGGTTAAGCTTATTATATAACTTTCAACCAAATCAGATTAGATTATGCTCAAAGGCTAACTCACGGTAATAAAATATCGCTGAACCGAAAAAAGTAGACCATTAGCTCTTTTGAAATTGGAATTTAGATCAGTATACCTAATGTCTCATAAGAAAATTAGCACGAGTACGTATTTAAGAAATATCATGCTGGCAAACTCTGATTTCAAAGCCAAACGTAACACAAAAGCAGTCCATGACCTCGTTAGTGGTTGGGAATACGCCGTTTCAAGCAGAAATATTGTTATATCTAGTTTTTGCGTGGGATGGCGCGGCGTGTTCAATGGTCAAGTTTGAATAGCAGCTGTTTGCATTGGGATGTGTGATATATTTTCATTAGAGTCGTAGGATAATAGTGTTTTACTTATTTGCACTGGCATTGTGTCCATCATGCAATATTACGGACAAAATATATTCGTACCAATATAAATAGCCCTGGCTAGATTCATTGACCTCTATACACCGTATTATCTCGATGGCTAGATTATAACTCATTGCCGCCTAGAACCAGCGTGGTCCGTGGTATTAGCTCATTTTCTAACTCACACCAAAATATTTTTAACCAATGTTGATTCTATATGAATAATGAACATATATTATTTCATAATTTGAAATTGCCCCGTGTAGTACCGGCTTGCTCCGAGGGATGCCGCACTAGAATTATAGATCCAACATTTTCCCATAGTAGTCGTACAAGAAACATGCGACTAAAGAAATAAATATTGGGAAATGGACAGCAGCAGCAGTGCAGTACTTTTAACTACGGTTCTCAAGACTCCTGCAAAGCGTAGGGATAATGGTAAAACCATAAGGAGGATTTTGATCAACAGTGGACAGTGGCTGATGACAATGATGATAATTTGTGTAAAAACATGTTACAACATTGCAATAAGAGTACGCGCATAGTTGCCATTATTTTACCATTCATGTAACTGCACAATGGCAAATATTACATACAGGTTAAGTGAGTTAAAAAGATTTTTTTTAATACGTTTTCGAGAAAGAGTTACTACAGATATTAATAAAATGGATATAACAAGGATGTTACAAATCATATGCTTGGTCCGAAAACATGGTTTCATATAAATATTTCTCTCAATAGAAAAATTCATAGTTACACCTCTAAAATGTCGCTTCGCAAGTATTGTGTCTTTATAGTAAATTGTATGGTATCGTATCACTTTTTTATAATTTCAGTCTTTTTATTTTATATTGCATAGTTATATTTCGTTCAATATCATGCGAAACGAGTTCCCTACGTCCCGCGCCCTTAATCGGCTATTTTTCACCTTAAGTGTTACTTAAAATAGTACTTGATTGAAATTGGAAAACAAAAAATAATATACAAAACAGAAATACAGGAGAACATCCATAAAAAATACCATGAAGACATTCGCAAGAACTTACAAAAAACCCGGTCAAGTGCGAGTGGGACTCGCGCACGAACGGTTCCGTAGCATTATCACAACCTAATCTTGCAAGTTACAGACACTTTTCGCAGTGTCCGATTGAGCTGGGTAGGTACGTTCCCATCCTAGGTAGGTACGAACCCTCAGTTAATAATAACTCATTCTTTATTTTTAAAGTAAATATACAAATAAATATTCGGTGAATATGGCAAGTTTCTACCTGTTTTAAGTTTTCAAAACTTTTCCATTTACTTGACTCGAACTTAAAAACTACTCAATCAGTGTTGATGAAATTTAAAATATTTATTTTATATTTTTTACCCAATTCGTTAGTACTCACTTAACAAAAACCTTATCATCAAAATTTATTCTTAATACTCTGAGTATTCGTGTAACAAAAATAAAAGTTTAAAAAAAAAAAAAAATTTGGAAGTACGTATGAAAGGCACAAAAATTTCCAAAAATCTTCTAGTATAGTGCTACAAATTACAATGTGTACATTTTGTGGCGGCAGTTTTGAAGGACAAATCCATTAACGTGTCATTTCTGCTTGAGAATGTATTCTATCACCCTATGAATATAACGAAGGATTCAAGATAATAGACAAGCGAAACAAATATCAGAATTACAATCAAAAATGAAGCAGCTAAATAATATATACCATAACTGTCATTTGAAAGGAAGTCAAGTGGGTCACGTCTCACGAAAAGAAAAAAATTAGGTTAAATTTATTGGAAAGTTTGCTGAATTCATTTATTACCTGGCCACCGCCGTGGGATACACCGCCCTTGGAAACTTTTCATTCGCGAAGCCTGCTTTAGTTGAATAGGAGCCAGTATCCAGAACAACTCCAATAGAATCATGCGACATCTTTACAATATCCACAGCCTACTAGATTAAAGGCTAAGTCATTTGCGTATCTCGGAAACGGTACGAGATACAGAGAGAAGTTTAAACAAACGACCTATGGTATCTGGAGAGTAGACAAATGAAACCTGAGTATATAACAAAGCTCTTCTTCGATTCATCGATCCCACTGAAGCTCGGATTTCGTTGTACGTAGAATACTACTAAATCTGGGTCTAATCGTAATTGCATCAAGTCCATCTCATTCACAATTTTGAGTAAAATTATGAATCACAATTAGTGATCAAATACGAGTACTACGGTTATTATTCACGTCGCCATGATAGTCCTCAAAATCATACGAGAAGCGACGAGTCTCTCGGTAGCTAGAGCAAAAAAGGTTTGACCAGAAACAAACGACACGTGGACTTTGTAAAAGAAGGGTCATCTCCAAAATTGAAATCTAAGCCTTACTCCACATTAGGCGCAGGTTCCAATTAGCCTCTTTTGATGGACAAGTATAAAAAAATTTAAAAAAACCTGAGGATGTTGGTGTTTCTTCATCCAGACCAGATATATTTCTATATTCAAAAAATATTAAACGTACAGAACTTACTGTGCCGAGGGAAACAAACATACCTAAATACCACACAGTAAAAACGAATGAATATTATAACTTAATAAATAAATTAGCCAAAAATGGTTATTTGGTTAATTTATAAGCTTTAGAAGTTGGAGCAAGGGGTGTACCAGCAAAAACTCTATATAACCTACTAAAAGACCTTAGCCTGTCAAGAGCAACCGTAACTCCTATCATACAACGTGTATTAAGGCGGTATTAGTAGTATTTTACCAAATTAGGCAGGGAAGCAGGCTCGAGCGGTGAAGGGAGCATTGATGACATCCACATAACCTTACACCCTGGGATGCAAGTCCCAAGCACCTGTGACTTTGGCCTCTTCTTCTGCAAAGCTATGGGCCTGGCATCCGCACGATAAATCCATGGAATGATAGGTAATTTGTCGCACTCTCAATTCACATAATCATTCGGTATTGTGAACATTGAATTTAACGAAGAATTATAGACTGTGTGTCGACATGATCAACCGGCGCGGTGGCTACTCCCCTTCGGCACTTCCGCAGCTACGTCAAATATTAATTCAGTTAAACATTACGCTTACATTTCAAAGTGTCGGTGAAACTAGGCGGTCGGGAAATGAAAGTTTACTGCTCGATGTGCACTTTGCTTCGTGCACGGCCGTAACTTTCAAATTAGATTGTGTCAGGTGAAATAAAGCTGCTTGGTGAAAGTTTGCTTTAACATTTGTATCTCGGCATTATGCCCATCGGGTCTGTTAGCAAACTCCGTACAATGCATCTATAGAATGCAAAGTTAGTAAGTAATGTCTAAAGCTATTTTAAATGATATTATTTCACACGAATCACTACGAGCCAGCATCTTCAGCCTGTCTACAGCTTTTGTATGTTAACTTTCACATCTGTAGCTAGTCTGAAACAAAATCCAAAATCTCGCTTCAACACGAAAAGTAATTGATTATTATGTGGTAGATTTCCATTCTCATTTAGTAATGAGGAGTGGGATTTGGTCTACGCGATGCAAGAGCTCTTTTTAATGCTCGTCTTTCAGTTCTGTTTGAAAAATTCATTATTGGATAAGAGTTTCTGAATGGCTTTAAAATTATTGGCAATGGATTTTTCCCACGTGAGTAATTCTTGAAGCTCATGAAAGAATTGCACCATATAATATGATTCTGATCATTTTTACTTCTTCAAAGTGATATTATCATTATTTTATATCTGTACCAACAATTGCTTATATTGTTCTTCTAGATACTGTAATAGAATATGAATCATTCGCAAAAATGTTAAAGACGTATGCCATAAAATCAACACATATTACTAATTTTAATTATAAGTATTTTTAACACAAATCAGAGTTTTTTTCTGGATATTTGACTTATCCCCCCAGCCATCCAACCTATGAGGGAAATCAAGATGGTTAATAAGACTCGTACGGTTTCCACATTGACATTTGTGTTGAAAACATATAGTGACCCCCGAATTTCCATCCACGTCGGAGTGTCTACATTCACGTTTTACCAGACGTGTTTTGGCCGAAATGATCGGGGATGAGCCTTGAAAATATTTTTAACGTACATTATGTACTTCATGGCTTGAGCATTTGGACTGCCTGTGAGTCTGCTATGACTTATAGGTTGTCTAAATGCTTTTATTGTAGTAGCTGTAGTGTTGTATATAGTTCATAGTATTTTGTTTAATAAAGGCATACAGCCCTAAAAAAAAAATTTACTTCATTGAATTACAATCACTCAACAACCCAGATTTATAAGTAATATTAACTTTCAAAAGATTGTACTAATAAACCAATACCCTTACAATGTTGTTGTATTTGTATATAAAGTGGAGCAACACATCACATTAACACTTCGTTACACGCGCTTTGTTTATCACATCATACTACGCGCGGGGCACCGAAGTGCCTCTTTATTAAATGACATTATTTATACAAGAAAAAAAGTAGGTAGATCATATTTTTTGGTCAATTCAAAATCAACGTTAACATTCGCTGGGAAAACAACAAAAAAAAACAGCTTTACTAGTGAATGTGTAACTATTAGCATCAATAGATATTTTTGAAAAATACTACAGAGTTTACTTCTTTGTCGCAAATTGAAAATACAAATAGTAATTGATGCTACCAGTTACACATTCACTACTAATGCTATTTTTTTTAACTATCGTTTTTTCAATCAAAACATGAGCAATATGGAAGTGCCAGTACGAATAAAGTGTTGATTAAAAACTAACACGGGCATGGTCATTGCTGCCACGGCACTGACAAATATTACATCTAAGCGATTGCTATTATTGATGGGCATGGCATTCTGAGTACTTTATTTTTAAACAACACGCAAACGTATGTTTTAGGGGCACATTTGTGTTCCGCGCGTGTAACAGAATGTTAATCACATTTACACCAAGTTATTTTCTTGACCAGATTAGATATCGTTACAACAATATATTTACTTTACGCTCCCGTGTTTCAGAGGGCACGTTAAGCCGTCGGTCCTGGTTGTTGTCTGAGGATGGCAGTCAATAAAGCATGGTGGTAGGACATTTTGCAAATGCCCGCCTGGTTATGATATTAAATATACATTAACGTTTAAATTATGTTTCTACTGAATAATATTTTTATTGCTGATTGGATTAGCCTCCATAACACAATCTTTTATTTACCGGTGCTATTCCTTACACTAAGTGAATATAAGTGATGGTGCGTCCAACACAACGAAGTAGGTCTTTTGATCATTTTTATATTTTTCATCATTCTATTTCTTTTTTTGTTTGGGTGTATAATATAATAAATACTTTTATTTGCATGTATTTAAACGAGTTGAAATAACACGTGAAAAGCGCCTTAGGTTAAAATATTAGTGTAATATATGTATGGTACTGTCCCAAATTAATATAATAGATCAATTATATTATAAAACAATTTATAAATACACACACTACAAATCAAATACGGACTAGTTGTCCTCTAAAATCTACATTTTGTATTAAAATACAATTCGTTTCTGGTTTCCTAGCAAGTTCTTAAGCTGTCAATAAAGTTTGTTCAAACCAAGTTAAGCTTCAAACACCGTGATATTCTAGCTCAACTTAACAGCTGTACAATCAAAGACAACAAAGCAAAACATTTAACATGTTTTGCTCATTGCATTTTCTAACTTTAGTTTCCTTGGATTGAATTAAAAAGTGAGTTAGATTAAGTTAGTCTTGGGTAAAACCGAACGTTATATTTTATTTTCTGACATTCCTTGTAGAGTTTTATACATAGTAAATAATGCAGATTATATTATTTATGCATTTGCAATTATTTAACGGGCTGAGCGGCTAAAATATAAATAGTTTATTTCCTGACACGACCTAAGACATGAAAAGAGCGTTTCTGTGACTTTTCGACGTCTGATACTTTGTATGTTAATCTTCATTAACATAGAATCAAGTAGCAGACTTCGTGAATAGGTTCCGCTTTTATGACCACGCTTTGCAAATCATCACTATCTAGTGATAGTATAAAACAAATCCCACTGCCTGTTCCTATGTACGCATAGATCTTTAACATGACGCCACAGATTTTTATGCAGTTTTTTAATAGATATAATAATTCAAGAAAAAGGGTTATATGATAATTTTAGAGGTTTCTAATGTGATGTTGTATATAAAAAAAATTGCGCTTATATTGCAAACGCTGGCTGAATCCTAAAAAGATCAAAATAATGTACAATAGTATGGGACACCTTAAAAAGGTCATAAAAAAGTCGGAATTGTCACTAGATATATTTTTATATTTTTTAAGTGTTTTATTAAAATAATAATTTAATGGTTTGTTAATATAATTTTAAAAATATTTGTTAATATTAAATATGGATTTGCGCAAAGTAACGCCTGAATCTATTAATTGACTCTGACAAACTAAGTAATTGCTCTCAGGCCAAGAAGTGGTGAATAGTATTTTAAAATAAAATACACATTAAAATTAGCATAATAATCTATCTACCTATATGAACATCATCATATTTTTTTTTACCTGATATACTAGCATGTGACCTCTAAAGCGCTCGTAGCGAAGTTTGCTTAGTTGTTCTTAACCGATCAGCTAAGTTAAGCAAAGTCCGCCGCAGTCATGACTTGGATGGGTGACCGCTAGTGACATTACTACTAGCGCATCCTTGCATCAGAACACTAAGCCGTCTGTCTGAGTTGTTGTCTTACGATTGCAGTCGATGCAGCATGGTGGGAGGTCATTTTGCGAGTGCACACCTAACTAGCTGCCACCTCAAAGTATAGAACATGTGATATCAAACACTCCAGTCAATAATATGATTTTCTGTATATATTATTTTTATTATATCTCTTGGCATCAGGATGGCGGTCACCCATCAAATTGAAACTTATTTAACGAATAATTATTATGTTACAGTATTATATTTTACACGTTTTTGTAATAGAGAACAGAAAATAAAATTATTATCATGGTTAATGATGTAGTTCAGAATACTGCCAACTGTCTCCACAGTCATTCAGGCATAGCTTTCTTGTACCAAAAGTAATTTTTAGCCTACTTTTAAAATGTTTACACTATTGAATTCATTTCTTTTGCTTACAGTTCTGGTCAGCATTTGTCCCATGTGAGGCCCAGAATAAAGACGCTGTTCAACTGACTCTGGAGCAGATTGATGTCATCAAGCGTCTTGTTGACAAATATCCCCGCAGCTTGAAAATGGCTACGTCTGTTACTGGTAAGAATCTCATTATGATCATTGAAACTAATCTGATTTAAAATCATAGCTTCAAAGTTATCTGTTTTTAGATAGCTAGAAGGAAAATTCTTTATGCATACCTTAAAAATAACATTACAAAGAAACCACAAATAAACGTATACATAGGGTGGTTTTATTTCTAAAATCAATTTCTTCCAGACAACAGATCTGGGAAAATAAAAAGTCGCAAAAATTAGCCAGGTAGGCAGTTAAGAAATTAAACATTACTTACATAATAGTTACTTATCTAAGTATTTACACTTTTACGTCCTATTTATATAAATACATATACACACTTACCTACATATTATCTAAATAAACGTACATACAAACATTCAATAAATACATACTTACATAATAATAATCAATTTGTTTGTCATAAAAATATGTGTACAGATTAATATTTGAACACGTTGGCTCCGAACTAGCGAAAACTGTGTTTCAGAGCCAATGGCTTTTTAAAAGTTTGCTTACAAAATCACACTTCATTTAACAATTTAATTCTGTACTTTACGGTTTATGCCGCTCTGCTTTGGTACTCGCCCGTGGAACACCGGAGCAAAAAGATCTTATGTGGAAAACCTGCAATTGTGTCGAGTGTTTTATGGGCAATATTCAATGTTTTG
Organism: Plagodis dolabraria; assembly: GCA_963854805.1. Lineage (NCBI taxonomy): Eukaryota > Metazoa > Arthropoda > Insecta > Lepidoptera > Geometridae > Plagodis > Plagodis dolabraria. The sequence continues at coordinate 36,213,033 of OY978440.1, read as the reverse complement.
ATAATATTTTTATCCAACGTCCAACTAGATCTTCTTGGTGTTCGATAAACAAAAATCAAGCATTTTTTATTTATATATAGGCTATGAGTCGTCGCCGCGATCTAGACGCGTGAACTCACCTGATGGAGGGCATCGGATATGACCGAAACCTAGGTCGACAATCTCAACCTATACGCGTGAGTGCAGACGGTTATTAAAAACATTATGTTTTGTTCTTACGGGAACTTTCAAACAAAAATACCTAACACGTATATTAGATAATAGTGCAATCGACTAGGATCTTCCGAATCGATCCACCAGTAGATTGAATAGTGTTCACTGCGATATACCATTCGTCCGGGTGGATTCTGTAACATTTCAACTGGATTATGATCTAAGGTGTTCCACTGGTAAATAATGTTTAAGCTGCAGAATGCTGTTGCAGTAATAGACAAAGACCTAAAGTTTCATTTTTACCACTCAAGCTCTCCCTTAATTATATAACCCGCACTGCCTCAATCTGTTGGGCATAATCTCAAAAGATGTCATAGAAATATACAACTTTAGACAGCGTTCATAATATATCTAATCCTATCAGTGTGTTGCATATAGAACTATGCCCATGAAAATTTCACCAAACACTTTTTAATCATGTAAATGTAGTTAATTAACTGGAAAAATGCTTATTTTAGCATGCATCATGAAATATTATAGTCCATACACAACACATTTTTAAAAGTCTTCGTATAAGTGTCATTATTTAAGCATTACTTAAGAACGCACGACATGCATTTTGGTCCTATGCTCCATAAAACTGCAGTCCACATCCATTTTCTGTGCAATCAGTTGCAGGTATCTGTTGGAGCTGCCACGCACTCGCCGCATCAAGGATGCTGTTCTTTTGCGAAGTATCGCCGAAAAATAATCCACTTGATCCTGCGCAAACATTTCCGATGTTTTACCAAAGCGCGGCAGCTTCATCAGAACCCTGTACTCGTTATTGTATTGCACACGCAGGGCGTTATATGATATCAGCTTATATTTGACCTGTAGGCTTTATGTGTAAAATGGCTGACAGTATGCTCTAAACAACATTGTATTTACCTGTGAAATGCAGCGTGCAAACCTACAAGCCAACATATTAGCTCTAATTAATAACGCCCTGCTTTCCTTCTCTACACGTCTAAGTCGTCTTTTTTTTTTTTTTTTTTTTTTTGTTACTGGACAAGCTCAAGGCCCACCGGATGTTAAATGGATAACCTCTGCCTATAACAGATGCATTTCGTCACAAGTCACGAATTGCACTGCGCTCGTCACCTTCGGACATAATTGTTAAGTCTCATGTGCCTGTAATGTATAGGGGGCATGTGGTATCACGTGCATTGGTTTACGATAACTATCCAACTTATTAAGGATAAAAACTCGTGTACTATGAGTACCAAACCAATCTACAAGTTTTCGCCTGTCAGGTGAATGGCAGTGGGTTGCATCTGACAGTCAATTTATTGCATAATTTGTTTATATTCTATTTGATCACATAATGTTTAATATATTTCTTGAAATTATAAATGAACCTCTGTGGCTTATATAAATTATAAGATTACTATGATTAATTTTCGTTATTGATATTATGAACTGACAAATTGTTACAACGGTGATAAACTACACGTTTCTGAACGAATCCTTATATTTCCTAACCAAACAATTTTAAAATAAAAAGATGCTAAACTCTCATGCCGAACGTAACCCTTTACGAATTAAGCGTAATGACCGCCACTTAAGAATATTTAATTTCTCCGAAAATTGGGTTGCCAGCTCTAACGAAATTTTGAATTAAAATATTAAATTACAACGATAATTACAGTAAACAAGTTTAAGCCTGCCAGCTGTGTCCAAAATAAAACTTTATTATAAATTTTCTACGTAAAACGAACTTTAGCTTGGCAAACAAAACGATCCATATCGATTACAGGCCTTAGACACTTAGACCTTTGACCTTCAACTTCAATGAGTTATGAACGCTTAGCACTTTTATTTATCCACCTTAAGTAAAATAGTGTAATATTGGGATATCTAGATCACATAAGATCCAGATAGCTTCCGATATTACACATTTTTATATTAGACCTGTCCTGTACCTGATGGAATCCCCCCACATGCTACATAGTCACTTCGATGCAATCTGAGTGCCATCAATGATCCACGACTGTTGTATATACAGGGTTATTGGTAAAAAACTAACAACCTCTAAGAGTTGACTTCTGCTAGTCCTAACAAAAATTTTGAGATATTTTTTTGTTTTGTTATTTTTTTTTTCTGTTTGAAAGCCTACTCCGAGTTAATAGCGCCCGCCGCGGCAACACTGGACCGCTCCGTGGCCCCTTTGAATAGAGTTTTGAATATTTACATCGAGCAAAGTAATAAAAATATGAAATAATACATTACAGGCACAAGAGACTTTTAACATCAGGTGGTCCTCGTGCTTATTCCGTCAAAACCATATAAAAACACACACACAAAAAAAATATAAATCAAAATATACTTATTTATTTTAAAACAAGAAAAAATAAAAGAAAAAAGGACTAGCAGAAGTAAACCCTAAGAGGTTGTTAGCATTTTTCTAATAACCCTGTATATATGTCGACATTGCGATGGTGATACTAATACCTTCACCTGTAATAAGCTGATGTAGCTTATTGTTTAGGCACTCAATTACTTTATTGAATACTATATCAGCTGGATCACTGCTGAACACAGCTTCCCCCATTATGGAGCCATAATTCCCACGCTTGGCAGGCGTCACATCAGTTCCTCAAAAAGCGCTGCTGCCCACTTTCTGTTGCGTTACTTTTGGTCGCCTCTTACGACACCTATGGGTCGATATGGGGAGGGGGGCATCTAGCCCAGCACCCCACGGGCATTTAATTGATTAATAAGTTTCAAATAAAGAAGACTATGACTGTGTATGTTTGTAACACAATGCTGTAAATAACATGTATTTATATGTTTTGGGTATAATGGGAATGGTTTATCAATTACAAACACATATAAATAGTACCATTCATAGATTTCACTATGTCTTTTAGACTCGCGAGTCTTATAGACATAGTGATAGTGTATTGATATGTTTTACAACATGCTAAAAGCATATTTCAGCATAACAGTGGCAAGAATAATTTTTGAAGCAAATTGGTCTGCATCTTGGTTTTCAATTCTCATTAGTTTAGATCCATAGATGGTATGCAATATGCATGGAATAACATTCTACCATCAAGCAGAACAAAGTATGGAAATGTTTCATTAAGCACACATTTCCAGGTTTACATTTCTAAGGAGTGATTCACAAATTGATGTTACTTCGTCGACGTCGTAAAAGGCAAAAAAGTAAAAAAATCAGCGAAGTGCGAGTCGGACTCGCGCACGAAGGGTCCCGTACCATTAGCTATACAACATTAGACTTTTCATATTTTAACCTTATTTTGTTTTAACGTGCGCTAGTCCAAGTCGCACTTGGCCAACTTTTTGTATATGTTGTTATAGCGGCAACAGAAATACATCATCTGTGAAAATTTCAACTGTCTAGCTATCACCGTTCTTGAGATACAGCCTGGTGACAGACGGACTGACAGCGAAGTCTCAGTAATAGGGTTCCGTTTTTACCCTTTGGGTACGGAACCCTAAAAGTGCCTAATAAGCAGCAAGCCATCACTCACTTTGATATAAGCGGTGAAATGCGACACATTAGGCACATATCAAGGTGGTTTACTATCCATAATACCCTGACTATCCCAGAGGTATAAGGTATCTCATATATGTCAAGTAATATATTCCAAGGAGATGATAGGCAGGCCATACAACAGAAGCCAAAACTTATAACAATATGTTCTTTTGTTATCCTTTAGCGATTTCAAACATATCCTAATAAGTATCGTGTTATGCTCTGTATTGTTATCGAAGAATTATTAATGTTGTGACCGCACAAGGTGGGCTATATAAAATACTAGCTTTCCGGGCGCGGCTCCGCCCGCGCGTATTTCGGTTATCGCGCGAAAACATTAACCTCTTTTTGCGCAGCCGGATAAAAACTATCCTATGTTTTTTACCGGGTCTCAAACTATCTCCATACCAAATTTCATTCAAATCGGTCCAGTAGTTTTGGCGTGAAAGCGTAACAGACAGACAGACAGACAGACAGACAGACATACAGACAGACAGACAGACAGAGTTACTTTCGCATTTATAATATTAGTACTGAAGTACTGATGACATGCCACAAATAATATTGCCAACTTGTAGAAAAAAAAGTACGTAAAATATTAATAACACCATTGTTATTGTCGTATAGTCGCTATACAGAGTATGGTTTTATAAAAATATAATTATATATTCGTACTCATATGTAAATAATAAATATTTGGTTACTCCCAACAGTACAATATAGTGTATCTGTTACAATATAATTTATTGGCTTAAATTAATAATATAGAATGTCATTCTATGTCAAATTAGTATAATAATTAATAATAACGATAATTGGAATTTTATAACTATAAGGGCCTGTTTCAGAATGTTGGAGTAAGTTCTGGTTTTAGTACCCAGATCATATTTAATAAATAAAACACTATCTTTGCGTTTCACAGTCATTGATTTAGCCTATCCATCGGTTAAAGCTTGAAACGCGCTGCATATTAACTGTCATTTTTATCATTCAGTTATTTTATGTGTTGCATAGCAAACCGAAACTTTATTAGGACGTTCTGAAACGGACCCTTAGAGTATTATCAATATTATATAGTTTATATCTTCTTCCTAGTCGGGCTCTTGTCAGAGTGGTCGTGGTTGCGCTGATGCTGTACACGCAAAGGCATTGATTAGGTCCCCAATAATTCCAAGGCTTGCCCTCTTGGCGTATTGTAGTTATATGTTGTTAATGTAATAGTGACCCCGCGCTATGTTATAGTTTATATATCACATTGCTTCATTAATCTTCTCTGATGGATACACCTCAATCTATTACGTTATTGTAGATGTATCATTTGGATCAATTTTAATATATATTTGATATTTTTTACATTAAAATGTATACCAAACAATCGCATCTTCATTGGAGCGTCTTTCTCCAGTATTATACTTTCAAATTATTCAACATAAGACAGCCAACGCCTTCTATGTCCTACTCAATTCTTTGTTGTTCTTCGAAAGCCTTATCCTGCAATTTCAAGTATAAGTTGTAATAACATGTTTTTTCACCGTTTTGTTGAAACTTAAATATATCATGTTTGATTGACACATGCAAAAACCCTAAGTATTTAAACAGCTTTTATCTTGTTATTAAATTAGAAACTAATTTACACATACAACAAACAATCACAGTATTTCTTAAGATAATTAAGTAAATTCTGACAGGAAATAATCTTCCAATAATTTTAAATGTAATTACATTGTAAATAATATTATATCCATATAATTTTTCAACAACAATGTCGAGAAGAAATAGACATAAAATAAAATGTAAAACATTTTAGATTGGTTTGATCCTTTGAATTATATTATTATTATTTTCTTGGTGAAACATGCTACAAACATTTTGAGGGTCTATGTTAAATTTGACATGTCTTTTAAGTCGTCAAATACAGCATTAATGCATTTTATTTGTATTGTTGTCTGGCCATTTCCTTACTAAATGGGTTAGAGAAGCATATTTTATCATTTACTACCTATATTCCGCTACTCGTCATCTTACTATCACACCTTATGCCAACATCCTTAATTAAATACTGTACCCATGGCTTCAATCGCGCGTGATTTGGCGATATCCTGATTAATGAGAAAATACACGATGAAATGCATAAAACAACCCATTTCGAAACATATCTTCTTCATTTACTATATGAGTAAGTATTCAGATTTTATCTGCCAGGCACGGTGTAAACTGACTAAGAGACGCTAATTAAAAGCATATAGAGGCGAAGATTATTGTCACTTAAATTTTCAATCTGTAAGATATTGTCGTCGCTTTTATCGGGTCGGAACATATTCGTGTATCGCGTAAGTCGAGATCCTATTGTCAAATATCTCGAAGTGGCGCCGACTGATTTTAGTCCAATTTAACTCCAATAAGATGTGCATTTACAGCTAAACTATCCAGAATAAAATATCAAGTCTCGTATTCGTGCATTTTGAAGACACCCCTCTTTATGCTACCTCAACCAATATTGGAATACTTGGCGTTGACAAACCTATTCTATCATCAGGTGGCTTTTACCAGCGCCAATGTAGCAGCTATTCTCAAACTGGCTGGTCTGATGAGTGACGATGATTAAAGACCTGTCGGCATGACTCTGGTTCCGTAGAAGTTACGGCAGCCTCTAATGGGACGCTACATGCGTAGACACTTTGGCGCCGTCACATCTTTCTGAATTTTACTTCAACCCCAACCTTCGACCTTAGTACGATCTTGCCATTCTACTCGCTACCTTTTAGGCAATGAATAAGAGCGTAGGAATATTAAGGAGCCACGTGGTGTACCCAATGTGCAACAACACAGCCAGTGGTGGCATCCCGCACATTAGGTGCATTTTACCATATCAAACAAGATATGCCGTCCTGAACTTTAAGTGTTGCCAATGATTAATATGGATATAATTATAAATATATCCCAGTATAATCTGTGACTCTTTCTATATTAGCTGGGTCGAACTGTGGGAAAAGTTAACGGGACCATAATTGTGTTTGTAAGTCATAAAATATTCATTCACAATCTTTGACTTTTACATTAATTCAGTTTAGCGAAGGAACTTCGTTATATGAGAAAAGTTGGCAAACCATATTTTTTGGTCGGGGTTGTTTTGAACTGGTTTTATTTCAATGTAAAATATGAGGTCGGAGTTACGAGATGAAATAAATTGTTGGGGAAGGGTTTATATATACTTGTATATCTACGCTCTTGAATAAACATAATATTTTGTTTTTGTTAACTTTTACTACCACAGTTAGTGACGCCAAATTACACTAAGCGCCTGTTTCAGAATGTTCGAGTATGTGCTGGTTATACTACCCAGAATTTATTTATTAAATAGACACTATCGTTTTAACACTATATGCATTTCACAGTCATTGATTTAGCCTAGCCATCGGTTAAAGCTTGAAACGCGCTGTATGTTAAATATCATTTTTATCATTAAGTTATTTTATGTGTTGGTTAGCAACCCGAAACTTTATTCAGACATTCTGAAACGGACCCTAAATATAATTAAATACTTTTCACATATATACAAATGGAACGACTTAATGCTCGTTAAAAGTTTACGATTATCAGTACGGCAGTTAAAGGGTTTGCCAACGATTCAGAGCATTCAAGAAGATCTTTTTATCAGTAACATTATCAGTTATTGAATATGAAATTTCATGTAATATGTAAATAAAATGGTAATAGACGAACGAATCAGTAAAGACGTTATATCTCGCACCTTTGCGCCATCTTTCGCCATTAATGAAAATAATGATTCCACGTATATATACGTTATAATATGATACGTCATAAGAGAGGCGTCGAAAGAAAAATATCAGAAACAGCAGTGGCTTCTGAAAAAACTGTTATTTTACACTGGGTTCCCCAAGCCCACTACCAAGTGTGGGGATTAGAGAAACATCATCATCATCATCAGCCGGAAAACGTCCACTGCTGAACAAAGGCCTCTCCCATAGATCGCCACAAAGAACGGCTATTACCGCGACTTTCACGATATCGTCAGTCCACCTAGTAGGGGGTCTACCAACTATATGTCTTCCGGTGTAGGGTGGTAACTACCCGAGAAACTTTCTTCCCCATCGGTTATCAATTCGTCGAGCAATGTGGCTCGCCTATTGTCACTTCAACTTACAAATTCTGAAAGCTACGTCGGTGACTTTGGTTCTTTTGGTGTTCCGGATTTTATCGCGCAAAGAAACTCCGAGCATAGCTCTCTCCATAGCTCGTTGAGCGACTCTAAGTTGATCCATAAGGGCCCCAGTTAAGGACCACGTCTCAGTGCCTTAAGTCATCACAGGCAACATCACTCTCACAATATGAGGGAGAACTATGTTTAACGGTCAATATTATGGCTATTGATGAAAAACAAAAACTAAAAACTTAAAAATATCATCAGAAGCAAATGAAGGTTTATGTTTTATATTTCTAGAAATATTTATGCATTTTGTACCATGTAAAACCCATATAAGCAATAATTGAAATATCCAATAAAAACTGGCTATCAATCAATAGGCAGGTGAAAATCCTAACCCTATTCGCGTCTGGTAACAAATTTAACTGTCCGGTGAACTTTGATTGGTTTTTCGGACAGCCTAGGGTGCATGTAAAAATAAAATATGATTTTTTATTGGATTTTGATATCTTGTATTTTTCTTTGTTTCTTACCTCGTTATCCGGCCGATTTACTAATATACTCAATATCAGTCAATATAGTGTTTGATACCCAACATTTTTGGAACTATGTTTTATCTCTAATTATTCTAAGACTATTTGTATACTTAAATACAAAATACTATTCATATAATTGCATGATGCATACGATAGTGAATAAAGTTTCAACATCTATATATTTTACAAGGTAACCAAATTTTCAAACATACGATTAATTATTATAATTTAAATGTTACATTAAATATTATTTTTTAATTGTTATAGAACGTCGTGATAAAGGTCATATTCAATACGCGTAAGATATAAAACGTTTAAGCTTGTTGAATTACAACGCGATGATATGATAATGTTTGTGATGTGTTATAGTTTATAATGTTCCCAAAAAGTTATATCATTGATGAAGATGCGCCCTTAGCGCCAAAGCATGATTCGTTCAAACATGTGCTTATGAGCTCCGTTGCATGTTCTCATAGTTCACACGGGAGCGTTGTCAGTAGGACAGTGATACAAATAGAGGGTATGTTAACAAAACACTATCAACTATTAATACTACTACAACGAAAGCATTTAGACAACTTAAAAGCCAATGCATTCTCCCAGGTAGTCCAAATGCTTCAGCCCACTACCTGTTGGCAGCGTACCGAGCGTGCTCGCAACATTATCCCGATGGATTGCAATGCTTATTCTTTGAGCGAAACCCAGCATATTTTAATCATGCGTCGCATCGACCAAGAGCTCTGAAAAGTTTAGCTAAATAAGATGAGGATTGTTTTTATAACGAAGTTCGTTGAGACGAACATGTCTTAAAAGCCATCTGAAAAAGACGAGAAAGATCATATTTACCTCAGTTTTGTAGAAGTTTTCGTATTCTCAACGTACAAACTTCCAAAACAAGTTGTAAATACTAGATACTATCGTTAAAATGTTTAAACAGACATTAGAGCATGCAATACGAGACCCAGATAACGTAGTCTATAAGTTTACCTGGATTGCCAAAGTTGGCTCATTTACTCCCCAAAATGCGACCGTGCAAGTCAAGATTCTCTTAATTGGTTAAGTTTTTGAGAAAATTTCGCTGTACGCGGTTTCGCTAAGACTTAGTGTTAACTTCTTAATTGGAAGGGATATTAGAGCCTAGAGATAAGACATGTACTGACATTGTTAGGCATTTGTAGTACAAAGTTTTCAGACAATGATTATTGGTTTTCAAGAATTTTCTTTACTTTGACAACTTGGCGAATAAAATATAATATATTATAACACCACAAGTATCTAAGCGTACAATTATATAAATTAGTTACCGAATTTCAGTCGATCCGCAACAAAAGTAAAAAAACTTAATGTCCTAAGAACTACTATGAAGCTGCACTACGGGAAAACTACGGCTGCCAAGTGCATCCATCATCAAGACTATGCATTTTTTTAAAATCATGATTACTAATTTGACCACTCTCTCACTCAATGGTAAGTAATGATGCGATTAAATATGTTATACAGACCTACCATAAGTTTTCTTCAGGCTCAGCCAAAACACAATTAGGTGATTGGCTACAGATTTTCTACTTGAGGATGGTCGCTGTCCTTCTTCTACAGTATACATTTGTAAAACGTCCACCCTGCCATAGCGACTAGGTCGTCCTAAGACAACCATCGGGACTGAAGGATCAACGTTCACCTCCAAAGCACGGAAGCACTCGATAGAAATACCACTAGCGGTCAGGTGATGATCGCAGTGGGCGTTGCTTAACCTTGTTCAGCGCTTAGGAAAGATATGGCAAATTCCACAGCGATCGAAAAAATAAATAAACCATGTTTTATTTATATCTGATGGGCTAGCTCTCTCACCTGATGGTAAGGTCAAAGGTATTGTTCAGCCTATCCTAGAATAACTGGCTCTCAAGGACATAGCTCTGAAGGACAACTGCCGGAACACTCCGTTACGTGTTTGGTGACAGATTTTCTACTTGAAGGTGATCGCTGTTCAGATGGGTAAGCAAACTTTGCTACGAGCGTTTCAAATCTCAATGTCAATCTTCAAAAATCGTATACCTCTGATTAGCAAGCATTACCCTTTATTTCATAACTTGACATACAATATGCAAAATACGCATTTCGATTGAGACAATGACAATTTAAAATTTTATTTGTAGTTTTTACATAGTTAATGGGGTAAAATTTTGTTTCTTCTAGATATCCTGGAGTCGCATAGCGCAAGGCCACGCAAGATTGCGTCTCTCATCGGTATTGAAGGGGGTCACTCCATCAGCAATTCCCTTGGGATACTCCGTAGCTACTATCAACTGGGAGTGCGATACATGACCCTTACTCATACCTGCAACACGCCTTGGTAAGTCAACACTGAAGATGCGTTTCAGCTGAGGGAATTACTTATTTATAATTACTGTAACAGTTTGAAAAAAATAATGGTATAAATAATAATTGCCTAACGAGCTGTTTATACTTCATTTCTATACAACATATATACGAAGGTCCTCATAGCTAAGTTTCAATTCATTACCGTTGATACAATTTAGTGAGTTTCTATACATTTATGACTTATAACTGAGGGACTAGCTAGTATTTGACGACAATCTCATAAGGAAAGTAGGTGATGATGTGGTCATAGATGTTGTTTAGGTAAACCTAACGAAGCTCTCAAGCGACCGACAGCGACCGGACTGTGTTGCAGTCGCTATCCGTTAGTGAGCCAGGCGAGCATTCGCAAAATGCCCTACCTATTTGCCTGAAGATACCTGCTACCTAGTTTGCTATACTTATACATCACATTGAGAGCTAAGATGCAGACTTTATATCAGATGCGAGCGAGCGAAACAAAACTATGTAAATTACTCGTACTATGGTAGTTAAATGGCGTGAGTGTAATTTTTTTTATTAATTCATATGACATTGCTTATTTCACTGGATATAACTATTCACTACAAAACTTCATGGTTGCTTCATAATATGTAAACAAAAAAAAATTGGTTCGACAGAAAACACCAAAGACAATTTCGGTCTAAGGTTCACTTAGACCTCAGATTTATCCAAAAAGGTTGCAATTGCGACAAAAGGCCAAAAAAAGATGTAAATGCACGTAACGAAACGCACTACTCAATCGCTACATGAACTGAGAAGCTATTTTATTATGGATTAATTACAACAGTTATAAAGACTTGGTCTCAATAGTATGGCAAACGGACGTATGATATGTACAAGCGTTTTTAGATATAAAAACATTGTGCGCCGTGTCCCATCTTCTTTAAATTTCTGAGACCGTGGGCTAAGATTTTTCAACTCTCTGGCCGTGGGTAGCTATCGTGTTCCAGAACCTTCAATTTAATCCAACGTTTAAATGTTCCACGACCAGACATGTAATTGACATTAAATTAAATAACCTACCTCGACGGTCATAAGCAATTATTTCAAATAAACACCTCCTTTAATCTAATTCCAATAAAAGGCGGTACGGTAAAATAAACAACATAAGTTAAACAACTTGTTCCGTTTATAATTAAAGCAAAATAAACCGTTAGGAAACCGTCGTCATGGACTTCTGAGCTAATAACGTTAGTTTCCCGCTTATCCTATATCCGGTCTTGAGCCACCGGTTGTTAATTGCGGCAAATCCGGCAAAGTATTCGTCTTACAGGCTCAGGCCGGCTCATGCCATCTCTTGCCGCCTCGCAGGCAGGCAATCTGTTAACTCAGCCGTCTCTCAGATAAGCGCAACAAATGTCACTGTGCTTTGTTTAGGTTGTGACTGTGTGAGCCTCAGAGCGGTTTCATATACTTGTTTAAATATTTTTGACCGAGCGTAGTGAGGTCTCAGAGTCCACTGGGAACAATCGACGTATGGATCTTTGTATGTTTGTATATTTATATGTTTGCATGTTTGTATGTATTATGTCCGACGATAACTTCAGTAACGCAATCTATTGCGATGAACTTTTTTATGCATATAGATTAGGCCAATACAGTTTTTAAGTTCGAATATCAGAAATTTGGTAGAGTGGTTTTTGAACACAAGATTTCGTAAATTATATCGCCGCTAAAAGACACTTGGTGCTAACTCACGTATTTGTTTGATTGTTTATGGATGACATAGATGCTGGCTACCGACTGTTCGGTCGTCCAGCTCCACCGGATTTTGAGCGAGGGAAGGCCCTACAATAGCCCGGGAGGCAGAAGTGCCGTAAGCACTTCTCCCGAGACTGGCGTAGAAGGCGAAAAGCGCCTTATACCTCCATCTCCTGCAGACGCCGAAAACGTGCCACTACTATAGGAGGGGTTGACAGCGAGCTTAAGGGCACTACTGTGGTTTGGACCTCAGCTTTTCTCGCTGCCGGAAGACATGGGGGGAATCGGAACTAATTGTCTCTGTGCAACTGCAGTGTTGCACAATTGGGCCCTTCTGAATAAATCTCTATGACTATTTGGAGAGACACTAATCGGGACGTTATTTTTGCCTCGAGCTCACCGGCGAGCTCGGTGTCTGACTGTGTAACCTCTGAATACCTCACACCTGGGGATGTTACCTGGACGACTTGCGGATGACGCTAAAGCTGCCAACGAAATGGTTGCGATGGGGTCATCCGGGTCGTCCAATACCTGCCTTGGTCGGCGACGGGGGGGTTTAAAATGTGGGTCGAAAGAGGCAGTCGAGTAGTTCGATGCCTGGACAACCAAAGGGTTCGGGTGGTGGGGTGCTCGATCAAAGTGTCGGCGGGCGCAGTCCTTATTGAACTGCGCTAAAGATGGAAGGTTTAGGTCGTAATGCAACTCGCTGTTCCGGATATACCACGGAGCACCGGTTGCATTGCGAAGGAAACGGTTCTGAATGACTTGAAGCTTATGAAGATGGGCCTCACTAACATGACTAAACTCTACTGATGCGTAATACATGATGAGGCGGATGAAAGCAGTGTAAAGTGTCTTCTTATTACTAGGAGACATTTTACTCTCTTTACGAATTAAAGGACCTAGGCGAGCCATTACAAAGGCCGCCCTGTTTCGGACAGTTGTGATATGGGCGTTAAAGGATCTCACGTATATTTTCTGCATCGTGTATATTGAAGTATTATATATTTTACCTTGGTCTCGGGATTTGGCTTCGCAAGTTTTTGATGAAGTTGATTTGACTGTCACGTAATGGTTATTTGAGGTATCGTATAATTATATTAAAGATTTGTTTTTTTTTGTTCCCTTGGTCACGGATTTACCTTCGTACGTTTGTGATGAAATTGATTTGACTGTTTTCTAATGGTTATTTGAAGTACCGCATATATTAAAGATTTTTTCTTTGTTCCCTCGGTCACGGGATTTGGCTTCGCACGTTTCTGATGAAGTTGATTTGACTGTCATCTAATGGTTATTTCAGGCACTATGTGAAAGATATGAGATGATATTTTTAAAAGGTGCTATTTACATGGCAAATCTGATATTTCAGGAAAGCGTCCCAAGCATGTTTGTGTCTTAAATACTTTAGTAGTCTGTAATACAACGAGCTATGGGGCCTAAGAGCTTTCTGTTTTTAGTGTCGACTGGAATTGCAGCAGTGACCGTTGGCACACAATTGATTCTGGCCCGCACATAGGAATTGAAAGAGGGTTCAAAGAATTGCATGGCAAGGCAGCTACGGATTTTCAGGCAAAACTTGCATACTGCCCTTTCATCATACTTGATGAAGTGAGTGTGCTGTGGTGTCAAAATAAAAATTCCCATACAAAACGATTTTTCGAATTATTTTTGTAAATATGTACTTACATTTACATACATCTGGAACCAGAATGATACATATTATTCTCAAGGAAATATATTTAAAAGTTTCACAAAGGTTGAATACTTAATATTTATATTAAATATGACAAAACTACGTTTATATGGAAAGCGGCACGAGCACTCCAGCCCTAAGCACCACCCTTTTCATGCGTGTCATGACTTTGATTAGTGACCACTAGTGGCTTCTACCTATGAGCGCTTCCGTCCTTATAACCGATCATTGTGGCTCTCTATGGAGGAGGCCCATGGGTCTACAGTGGACGTCTTCCAGCTCACATCATGATGATGATTGGAAAGTACTTTCTTCGTATATCCAACTGGAAAATGTACAAATTACATTAAAATCTAATTATTTATTCGATATCGTCACCCTCCCCAGAAGCGGGCAACACTACATGTTTATTTTTTCTCAGGCATTGTGTTTAGAAAAAATATGAATGTACCTTTCCTTTTCACCTTCGTAATTTTTTAAGAGCTACGATTTAAACAAAACAGAATCAGAATCATTTATTGCATAAACTGTACAGCAATATCGTGGGCTCTTCCCACCGTGCATTATTCCTAAGTAATTCTGTACATGTAAATATCAAAGAGCATGACTTAGTCGTACAAATGAGTGCACATTTGTATCCATTCGCTTCAATCCTCTCAAACCACCTTCCCACCCTTTAAAGTAGGTGCTATTACTTCACTGACAGAGCATGTCACAACACATCTAAGTAAGTACAAAATCTCTTTATAGCCTATGATAAGGCGCATGGTACCTATTGTTTTATTTTGAGTGTGGTATAATCATAGATATTTAATCAGTCTCTTTGTACAAGATAAGCTGTCAAGTGCTGTCATTGCCATGTAGCATTTGGAAATCGTCATTTTGGCGTTGTAGTTGGATAGAAGGTTGAAATTAGACCAAAATAAAAAAAGACCTATATTTGCCGCCGTTGTTGAAATAAACCCGTGATTATATTCATTAAGCTCCCATTTTTAGGGCTCCTTATCCAAAGGGCTAAACGGAGCAATAATATTAATAAAACTCCGCTGTCTGTCCGTCCGTGTGTAACAGGTCCCTAGCTCTTAAAAGGAACGAGTTATAAAGCTGAAATTCTGACAATATAAGTAGAATTAATCCATATACGAATATTCTAGTAGAAAATTATTTCAAGTTATTAAAAGTTATAATTAAAAGGAATAAAAATACGTTTACTTAACGGCTGGTATTAAGACTTCTTGTAAACATAAGTGCCAGTTAAGAACCTTGGTTACTTACTACAAGCACCCAATATAAACAAATTATTATAAATCTTATGTTAAATTACTAACACAACAGAAATACTAAACAGACAGTGAATAAATTAAAAAGAAATCAATATATGTACGATATGAAAAAAAAAACAGATAATAAGGCTAGATATATGTGGAAAATTATAAAAGAACGTACTAATAAAAATATTAAAAAGACAAAAAATAATATAAGCTTAATACATAATTAATAACAGTATTATCTTAGAGCCATTGCAGGTAGCTAATGCGTTCAATGAGTATTTTCCACGTATTCGTACTATCGGTCGTACTTAGAAAATCGTACGCAATGCGTAGAGATTGAAAATTATGACTGGCACACCGGATTAATCAATGTAGCGAGATCAACCCCCACCCTAATAAATCATTCCATCCCCCACGGTAGCCTCCTTGGACGTAACCTATTTTTAATTTATATAAATGACCTCCCAAAATCAATACTCTTCGCTGATGATATTTCTATCTTGACATCCCGTATAGACACTCAAAATTTGAATTAATCATCTTACTGACATACTTAATAATATAATCAATTTCATGACTGACCATAACGTTGACCTTAATTTTGCGAAAACTAAAATTATGCAATTTAGACCCTTCCAAAAGCCCCTTTGACATTAATTTTGAATATAATACTAATCGATTGGATTCCATTGACGCGGCAGCACTATTAGGCCTAGAACTAGATTCGTACCTAAATAGGAAATCACATATCCAAAAAATTCAAACAAAATTATCAAGTTTTGTATATGCACTGAGAGAACTGCAACAAGCTACTGACACTGACACAGCCTTAACAGCGTACTTCGCATACACATACTCCGGGTTCAGATATGGAATTATACTCTGGGGAGATAGTGTAATGATAGAGGATCTCTTTATACTTCAAAACAAATGCATCGGTTTCCTTGCCAATATCAAAAAGCCCAATATTAGTAAACCATACTTTCATAAACCATAAAATTTTAACTAACTCGTCCATATACATATTTGAAACTTGTAAATTCGTCAAAAATACCCCCACTTTTTTAAAAATGAAACTGATATATCACGTTCCAGCCCAAATTCAATGGCCATTAAAATATTAAATAAATTACTAGTAGGATTAAAAGAAGAAGAAAATGAATATACGTTTGAAAAAAATTTCAAAAACCGATTAATAGAAAAATATTATTATTCTCTTGGCGAATTCCTTCAACAATAAATATTAATTAATATAAATAGACCGGCCCATTCCTTACCAACACTGCTTCACCCAAATAGGGTAAATATGTGATACCTATAAGTTGTAAGTTATATTAATCAATTATTCAAGTGCGATGTCTCCAATACGAGAGAAGGTAGTCGAAAAAAAATTCTTTGCACCCAACATGCTAATGAGATGTTGTCGTTAAAAGCACAGTGAGTAGTGTAAAATTGTATTTCAATAATAATTTTTTTAAACTTAAGAAAATGCTGGCTGTTAAATTGTCAATTATAGACATTTTTATTACGCAGGTCGACCTTAAAAATAAAGTTAGTAAGGAATCTGATTTCGTTTTATGTTTTTACCCATATTCTAAATTTAACCAATAAATAATAAAAACAATGGCTAATAATTTAGATTAGAAACTGTGATCAAAACTATTTATTTTTATAGCGGTTTGTAACGATGCATTTCTCAACAGAACGAGGTCCGATTGGCACTTGGTCGGTATTTTAAAAAGTGTGTGCTTTATTGAATGGAAATATATAGTATCTTCTAGTCTAATGGAAGCATATGTATATGTATGTAAGTCAGCGAGTAAAGTTCAGTCAAATCAATAATTTCAGTACAGACGCAGTACTTTGAAGCGCTCGTAGCGAAGTTTGCTTATCCATTCTGAACCGATCAGCAAAGTTAAGCAACGTCCGCCGTGATCATAAGTTGGATGGGTGACCGCTGGTGACGTTACTATTGAGCGCTTTCGTGCTTCGGAGGGCACGTTAAGCCGTCGGTCTCGGTTGCTCTCTTAGAATGGCAATCGTTATTGCATGGTGGTAGGGCTTTTTGCGAATGCGCGCCTGGCTAGCTACCACCCTCAAGTAGAAAATCTGTCGCCAAGCACGTATCAGTGTGTTTCGGCAGCTGTCCTTGAGTAATTCTAGGCTAGCCTGAACAACATCTTCGACCACCCAATCAATTACGATCAGGTGAAATAGTGGTCAATGGCAAACCTATGAAGCCTAAAAAAACAAAACGATGACATGAAATGAAATGACGATGACTTACGCTTTTATAATGAATTCACCAATTTTGATTCCACTCCAAACTTTCTACGAAAACAATAAATTGATCTAATTTGCGTCGGTTCTAATCTTCAGAAAAGTTAATTGAATGCATAGAATAAAAGGGCCTTAAAAATTTCATACTTTATATAAGTTTACGTATTAAGTTGGCGCTTACAACGTAACCTTTTAGAAGGTACGAAATTTTCATAAGATTCATTGATCGTTCTGTGGCTTTGAGTTTTTTCCTCACACCGATCGATACATCGTTGGTTGTGTCTCCGGTAATGCGCAACAATACTAATTAAAAATGGGAATTCACAATTTTGACACCCAAAGGTAAAACACCAAGGGCAAACTACAAGAGAAAAATAGCCTGCCATTTCATTTATGATCTGCTCCACTCAACAGAGGACATAGTGGTTTTAAAACTAGCTCTATAGTAATAAGTAGGTATAGATCAGGAGCCACAGTGTCGAATTTGAATGCCAATTCAAATTATCTTTATAACTCCTAATGTGCATCGTTTTCATGTCAAAATGACAAATAGAGCTAATCTCTCTGTTAAAAATGACAAATAGAGCTCTGCGGATTACATTACAAAATTACAAATTTACGAGAAGAAAACTTTGAGTCATGTGCGGGATGCTAACCCCCGTCCATCCACCCCTTTAGCCAGGGTATGCGCTATTCAATTGAGCTAACATGACAATGAGAATTCTTCCTATCCTTCTTTAACCATCGTATTGGGATGGAGGGACATCTATAGTTGAACTAACGTTGTACTAAATTTTATTCTCTCGTAAATTTATAATTTTGTAAATAGAGCATATTTCCATAATTATTCTATTTAAACAACTAAGGCCTAACTAAGTCCCGGCTCAGAGAGAACAGGTATGTGTTCTCTCTGAGCCGGGACTTAAGATAACTGACAGGTAGGTCTTGACCCGCAAGTAGAGTTGGTTACGTCAGCCTCTAGTCAATATCCGGAGTTAACTTCTGGCAGACACCAAATAATCGTACTTAACTAAATGATCGATCTCTATAAATCCATAAGTAAGTATATTATGTTAAACTTTTACCTTCAACCTTATCTTTCTGCCAGACTAATCAATTAAAGTTACTAACAAATGAACAACAATACGCAAGGTATTTTTGGTAAATTTTAAAAAAAGGGTAGGACACGATTACTTTTCAGTGGACGAGTCCTTGGTAGCGGAGACTTTAGGAGCTGTGTCATCCTCGTCGCCACTATAATGTTTGTAACTAGGAAGTTCAAAGGAAACAACAAGTACTCCGTCACGTAGCTGTATTTCGATTGACAACCACTAGCAAAATATTGGTTACCCTCCTTACTTAATTAATCTGTACTTAGCTCTAAACCACCCTACCCTAGTACACTACAGTAATATAACTAAATAGGTCACTTAGCACGGGCGGGTCCATTACAATATACACGCAATACAAGGAGAGTAAATTAATTTAACTGACAGTCCTTTTCGCTCTGTCCTGCCCTAACACAATTCTTTTGTGTCGTTAAAACTGCAGGAGCATTGACGGGATTACCCCACAGCAATAAACCGTAACGCGAAAAGGCAGCCACTTTTCCATGATACGCACAGACTGTTATTTTTTGTGATGACGTTTTAACTGATTTTCTTAAAGCAAACGCAAATCTTCCATCTTATTTGCAAACGTGGATTGTGTGACTCTTCCGATTTCCGTGGAGATCCAATATTAACATAAGTATTCATATGTTAAGTAAAACTCAGCGCTAGAAACTAAGTCACAATACCAACTATCATTATAATTGTTTATTTTACAGGCTAGGACTGACTCTTAAAACTTATAAAACAAAATGTTAACATTAAGCTAGTTCTCATTAAATATTGAGTTATAGAGGGTAGTTACAAGTAAAGTGACATGGACTATCTTACGTGCTACTGTGTCTATTCGTACGTTTAACTTAAGGTGAAGTGAGTGTCAGAAAGAAACGCAAATTTCAAACATGTATTTTTAGAAAAAGAATAGACAGATATGAATATAATTTACAATACCCGTATTATATACTTAGATATGACATATACTATACCTGATCCAAAAACACAATCCTATATATTTCTCATAGAAAAAAATCATGAAAATCGCTATTTCGCTTAATCATGTCTTGTACCTATCTATGCTACAGCCCATCGTAACAATACATTTTATTTTTCTAATTATTATATAGTTACTTTGTGTTCCAGTACATGAAAGAGATGGTGTGTAGTTCTGTGTCACTGACTCGCATGCGAAACTAGATCTCTTTGTCTTTGTCCTCAGTCTGGTATTTTCAAAGACCATCGCACATCATCTTAAGATTTGGCGAGTTGTCTGATTATGTCAACACTGTCTTACTATATACTACTAAAAATAATAAAAGCAATTTTTCAAGAAATCTCCGGAAATCTGAAGGAAGCAGGAATTTGTTTTTGGGGGCAACGCAACAATAATCAGCATACAAAGAAGGAAATGTAGACGAGGAAAAAGAATGTCGGTAATTGGTTATGATGAGAAAAGAAATATTTATTTCGTATTGCGTATCTTTTGGATGCCGAACATGATTCCAAACATTTTCTTTTTGTTGCTGATCCATATCCATATGATCGCTTAATCAAGAATGGTCAGGGCCAACTTCCGAAACACACCATTAGGCGTTTCATCATCATCATCATCATCAGCTGGAAGACGTCCACTGCTGAAACCTCCCCCATAGATCGTCACAAAGAACGGCTATTAGCCACTTGTAGCCATTGGCTACCCGCGACTCTCACAATATCGTCAGTCCACCTAGTGGGGGGCCTGAGGCGTTTATGGATTTAAAAATTAGTGATTTTCTGGTACATTCTGTTTTGCTACGGAACCCTAGGTGTGTGAGCCCTACTCGCACTTAGCTGGTATTTTTTATTTTATGAGGCAGCTAGTCATGTAAACACACTGGTCATCCCCTACCATAATGATCTACTGTAAAAAACAGATTTTCCACCGCTAAACACATACTCCGCTATGAAGAGCGGGGTTTGCGTTTTTTTTTGCCACGCTTGGCAGGCGTCTTGGGGCTCACAGTAGAAATCATGATTTAGTGAAGCTAAATCCCATGGCAAGATATGGATCTTAGTCCATAATTTTCGCCACTACAAGCATATGTCATTGCTTTAGCTTGTCAGTTGCTAGTTACACACACATAGCTGGGCGTGTAGTAGTGAAGATTTAATTCTGTGTGGTTCATGTGCCCACATCATAGTTAAAGGTTATATTAAATGCTCACTTGATGAGGAGTCTGAGAAACCATATTCTAGTACAAAGTTGCTAATAAAGCAAGTTATCCTTAAGAGCCAGTTAATATTCGAAAACTAATAAATCCTAGCTTTACCTAATTAATTCTAACAATTATTCATTACCAACAATACCGGTTCAGTCATCTGCCAAATCATTATCCTAATTTCAATGTAACTTCACCCAGCCCGCTAATTATATGCAGTTAATCATTTTAATGGAGTTCAAAATAGCAGTTCACTAATCTGCATAAATCATTCGTACAGTATGCTATTATTTTAACCTATTACGTCTGTAAAGTGTTTTCGCCACCAGGCGGAGCATTTTTCAGTTGCCCACATGTCTAGGTACCACACAAGTAAAAAATCTCTCGCCAAGCACCTAACGGTGTGTTCCGGTACGGTAACTGTCATTGAGACGTTCACGTCAAAGTTAAACTTGTCAAAAAACCTTCGACCATATCAGCACTTACCATCAGATGGATGTTAAAATATGAACAATAAAAAGCTTTTTTGCGCATCTTAATGCAATATCATTTTTTTATAAATCTACACTCCACAGACTCCAGAGTAGATTCTAAATGTATATAAAAAATGATTAAATATCTATGTTATTTACATCCTTATGTAGATGATAATAATAATAAAGTGGACATTGTATTAAGATGCCCAAAAAAGCTTATTAAAAAAGTCCGTGACTATTTTTTTAAATTATGGCATTTTTTAATTAAAAACTAGATACAAGAAATATGAAACATGCAACATTCTAAACGGGAACAGTATTAATTTTTTTTTCTGGTAAAGTCATTAGAACTAGCATTCAGAGCAGACCGGTGTCTAGCAGCACCCTTTCACGAGTGGACGTATGTGCCAGCCATCGCCTTCCTCAACCATTTTTGAGGGAAGATGGTGACCCGACACACAAAACCACAGCCAGACACCAACTTTCTGTGAGCATGACCGCTCTGGATACTATTGATCTGAATTATATTTATAACATATAAATATACAAACATACAAACTCCAATTGTTCCCAATGGACTCTGAGACCATGCTACGCTCGGTCAATAACTTTTACTAGCCGAGTAACTTTAACCAGGAAGCATATAGTTGATGATTTACTTGAAGGTCATGAAAAAGGCACTTTAGGTTATAAACTATTTAAACCACTTTAATCGCTCTATCATCGTCCCCCTGTGAGATTGCATTAAGGCTTCGCTAGCCCGTTACAATAGATATATGACTTTACTGCCGTTTGGGTACCAAATGATACCTAAGCTGGACCAAATTACTACTATCATATATACAGCAAAAAGGAAATAGCAGAGAAATCCATTAGGAGCTCGTGACGAAAAAAAACAAAGCCTGAATGAAATAAAGTTCTGCCTTAAGGCTGCAGTCTTGCAAAGTCGACGCGTGGCATTTAAATTGCCCAACTTTGATATATTTTTAAAGCAAAGTAATTTAATAACTCAGTAAAATACTTGTAACAAATAAAAATTCTTCATATAAGCTATCGCTACATATTTTTTTTATGTTCAAGAGAAAGGATCAAGGTTTACAAATCAAACGATAAACACAGCTCTGCCGTGCCCAGCCACATTTTGGTTCAGATTTGAATACATTTTACGTAGCAATATAAAAGAAAACAGGAAAACTGTTTAGCACAAAATTAGGACCTCATCTTGCTCTCTAAAATGCGCTGGTTATATTTGTCTAAATACCTATCGTTATCTTACATTTTAGGTCGGAATATCGTCGAATTTATTTGATTGTATTGCTTATATAACTGTTTTCCTCTTATTGTAAACTGATCACATTTAAGTAATAATTACTTTTTTACAATGGCTATTATTCAATTAATGGCTAAGTATAAAAATTATCATTTCAAATTAATAACTAAAATTATAATAATTTAATAAAGAAAACTAAGAAAATTGAGTTTATATACAAGAATCCCATTGTAAAATCCTCAGTGACGGCCGAGCCGTCTCAGCGTTCGGACGTGAGGACCACGAAAAATTTTGAGCGTACCTCTCGCTCTTACATTGCTCTCACTCTATCCTTGTTCGTGCACTGTTACGCATCTAAAGTTGCTCTACTTTAGTAAAAAAAAATTGAGGGGGATTTTAATTTTATGTATATGTTTTCATAAATAGATATAGGTATTTGATTAGAATATGGATCGTAAACGCAAAAATATGCGTGTACAAGAAAAAAAGTAATTTAAGTCAAACGATGGAGTGATGAAGATAAATAGAATTTATGGGAAAGTGATACACAAAATTGTTTTTTCTTGTTCAATTAACATTGAATGCGCGTGTTTATTTCGCTGACTAGTGTAACATAAATAAACAAATATTTTAAAAATGACGTTTGCAATTTCATAACATGGTTTAATATTTATACAGGCATGCAGTTGGTTTTTGTCAACTGTCAGATATTAATAGCAATCTGTCAAAGCAAAGATTAGTTTATTTCAGACTTGAAATAGAAAATCTGAATGTATTTTCTATTTGAAGTCTGAAGTAAGATATCCAAAGAGATCCTAAGTTCTGGGGGGACAAAATGGTGGGCTAATTAATCAAACTTTTTATGAATTGTTTACTTCCTGAAGTAATTGATTCACGCCTTGAGCGCTCTATATCAAAAACTCAATATAAAAAAAACCTAATGCAAGCAATTGAAAATAAACTCAAAATAATAAAAATAATGCACTCGTCAACGTCATCCATCGCAAACGATACGGTGCCAGAAAAGATACAGCGTGGCACTAACACTAAGAAAAATGCTAGCGGTAGGGACACTCAATATCCTTACGAGTTACACCTGAATGCCCCCTTCCCCCCTCTCCCCCTTCCTCCCTTGGTGTTATCTTCACATCAGAGATGAGAGTTCACCTCACCTTTGCGAATTCCAGATGTGGATGACCAAATACCTTCCCTGTTGGACCTTCTGCTGACCTCGTAACCGTACATCTACTCAATGTTTATGAACACTCCTTTCGAATAGTTGGACCATTTCCTGATCCAAAGTTCAGTGCCGATATGCGCCTAACTCGACCCTTTTTCGTGGCTGCAGCAGTTCGTTGTGCTCTCAGTTTTTTTTCATATTAAAAGGGAAATATGGGTCTGAGTCAACATTAGTACTTTGAGAAGTCATTTTGCTGTAAATATATATTATAATCTATTCCAACCACCAAATAGTACAGAGCACATTTAATCTACACTTACCAATTAAATGTATATGTATAAGTTTATTGAACGACTGGTCTTTGTTATTCCATAAATTACAACAAATGGTCAATTTATAGATATAGCCATAAATATTGTAACCAAGAACAACCATTTTTTTCTGTTGCAAATCCTATTGTAAAAGTAATTCATAAATATAAAACAATTTAAAATATAAAAGCTTAATCGAAGTGGTCTCCATTAGCTGAAATACAGTCCTTTAAACGTTGAGGCCAGTTATCATTAGAAGCACGCGCTCATTCGATGAGAAAATTCTTCTCTGCCAATCGTATGGATTGTTTTAGGGACTCCAAATTATCATGGCGCTTAGAGCAAGCCGTACTCTCTATAACTGACCATAAATCATAATCCAGTGGATTAAGATCGGGACGACGGCCAGTCTTCAGCTCTGATGAAGTCCGAAACATTCGCTACCAACCAAAACTGCGTAGACCGAGCTTTATGACCCGGTGCTGAGTCTTGCTAGCAGGACTATTACACAGACTTGGTTATTGAACATGGTGTTGTTAAGGGGCTTAACTACCTTCCCAGGAATGGTATCTTAATACACTTGTGCTGATGTCTTGATACCTTTTTCACAAAAATTTGGCTCAGTCACTCCTTCATAGCTAACACCCCACTAAACCATCATTGAATTCGGATAATGCCCTCATTGCACTCTGGCGACTAATTAGGAAGCTTCCTTAGAGCTTTAAGCATAAATACGGTAATTTTGGTTGTTAAAATGTTGCTCAGTTATAAAAAAATTCTCATCCGTAAACAATTTTTTTCTGTGACCTCCCTTTGCGTACCACTTCAGTAGTGGTTTTGATTTTACCACCCTATTATTTTTTTTAAATTATCAGTTAAGAAATGACCAGAGCGTCTCTTACAGACTGCAAATCCTAAGTCATCTTTTAAAATACGCGACATGGTTCTTGATGCTATCTTCATCTCCCGAGATAAATATTTTGCTTTCGGACAGAATTTCTATGAGCACATTACCTTACTGCTTTGACTGCCTTTTTCGAACGAACACTACGTGAACGGCCAGATCTATTTCTGTCACAAGCAGAGGTCTCATTGTACCTATTAATAGCCCGGTACACCAACATTTGACTAATAAATAGCGTATGGAGAGTTTTAAAAATTGCACTTGGCTCCATACCTACTTTGTGTAATGCAATCACAGCGATTCGGTTCTCTTTGTCACTCCACTCCATTTTAATATCGCAAAATATTGTACAATGTATTGGCGCCAAAATGAGAAAACACAATGAACAATCATATAACAGTAACAGATTCCAAATTGAAATGTCATATTTTGTTTATTTTTATTTGTAACAGTATTTATGGCCAGACGAAGTAATTTATTCGCTTCTGAAATTTGGGAATTCCTTGGGAACGCATCCCCGCGTAACATCTGGTATTTCGGACGTTCGTGGGCGACGGTGATCACTTACCACCAGGTGAGCCACCTGATCGTCTGCCCTCCTATTCCATAAAATAGTGTTGAGTCTAGAAAAGTTGCGACGGTGAGGGTTCTCCGAGGGCTACTGGCCCAATCAGGAGAACTGCTCGTTGTCACAGATGGTACGGGATAGTGTTACATGATGCAGGAATAGAACAAATCAGGAATAAAGTTAACCAGGAACAGTAAAAATCAGGCCACAATGATACAATGATGTTAAGTAAGAAAACAAATAAAATAAAATAAAATATAAAAACTTTAATACTTATAATGTTTTTACTGACAAATAAACATATTTACATATAAGCTTCACTGCTTTTTAGAATTCAAGTAGAGAAGTAGGTTAATATATTATATTGAAAATATGTCAGTAATGAACACTGCTCGCAATGAGAGCTCATGTAGGTATCCATCAATCTAGGTAAGTGCGAGTTTTGGCGATTGTTTTGAATTTGAATGAAGAATCGGTGTATGAAATATGTATTCGGACAGTAGTTAAATTCGAAATAAGGTGCTAATGTGGTAAAAGAGGATGATTTCATTACAAAGAGTTGAAACATTTTGAAACAATACACACATGTAAACTTACAATACTCAAATAAAAATGCAATCAAAAGCATCCACAGCAATGTAATAATTTCTTTTATTTTAATATAGCAATTTAGCAAAATTATTTTCTATTTTGGCCCTTTGTGGCCGTCAATATCCAACAACAAATATCAGTATGATAAATAAATTAAAAAGTAGAGCAACTTTTTATTCCGCTCATCTCTTGTTAGATGATTGTGGAGAATGAATCTCCGCGACGGAGAAGCTTAGACATAAAGCACTAATTACCTATTCTGTGCCATCGCACAGAGCGTGATTTTGTATTTTGCACTGAAAGACTGGGCCCTTAATACTCCCTGCACTAAACTTGGCATCTACGACTTTTGTTTTTGAAATACGCGAAAATTGGACAGATTTATAATTTTCACATACGATTTGATTTCATTTAACACGGATTCGTTAGTGATGTAAAGAGTCACATTTTAGAGATGATGTGTAAATCGTTGAGAAAGAGTCCCAAAAATAATTACAAAACCGTTGCACTATTTCAAAGAGTAAAAGAAATAGCTTCGGTACGGATTTGTTACCAAAACATCCGTATAGTACATAATTATTTTTTTCTCATACCGAATAGTGATTCTTTGAAAAGGATTTCACTTTCAAAGTAACCAAAATCAGAGAACTATCTCCTTTATTACTGTATTTCTTACCATTAATGAATCATATGAATACTCACCAAAAACAACTCGTACTGATTTTTCTCCTACAAGTCAGAAATTCAAGACCACAAGCTAAACAATGAAGCTTATTAGAGAGTGTATCGGATAAATCATCAAAAGTAGTCGGGAATATAAATAGAAACAGCGAGCGGTTCTCAAACAAGCAATGGCCTAGCTCTTGATGTGGTCCTTAATTGACCGGCATAGGTATACCCGCACTCTAGGTTTCATTGGCTTCCAGGAACCTATTACCTTTACAAAGTATTGACCTGACTGATAACAGGATCTCCATGACTGTTCTTCTAGTGGACATGTTGCATTCTTTTGAGCTTCCAACGTTTCTTCATATATCAGTCTCCAAAAACACCAGCAGACAACATTAAAATCAGTTCAAGTGCACACAATTCTTTATCAAGCCTTATTTTATTTTCGAAATATTTCGACCTGCAACTGTCATTATTATTGAAAACACATCTATTTGAGCGAACACCTCATGCAGGCAAATCAAGAGCTTGGTATCAATGGTAAAGATATGAATTCTGCTTTCAGTTTTACTTCTTTGTAGTCTCAGAAGAAATATCACAGTATGTGGGCTGTAGTATTGGTCGAATTTCCTTTTTTTAAAACGTTGGAAAGAATGGTCAGCTCAAAGGCGTCGCCGTGGGGTCCACAGCGCTATGACCTGATGCTCTATTCCGTCAAACATTCAATAAGATTTTGCCTTGTGTAGTCTGTATGAAATTTGTAGACTGTATGAAACTTTTGATCGAAGGTCGAAACAAAAACTTGTATGATTTACAGTGTTAGGCAATGTTTGCACGAGGAGGGTGAGGTTTAAAATATATATTAACTTATGACGCGAACAATCCACAACAGTAGTTTAAACATACCTACAAAATAGTCCTATCCAATAACTAAAAAATAAGTTTATAACAACAAAAGATGGTTCAAAGAGTTTGTTTTCATATATTTTATACGTTCTTATTTTTATTTTTTTTATACCTTTGACCACTATCTCACCTGATGGTAAGCTAAAGGTATGATGTGGTCGAGGATGTTGTTCAGACTAGAGTTACTGGCTCTCAAGGACAGCTGTCGGAACACACCGACAGATTTTCAACTTGAGGGTGGTAGCTAGCCAGGCGGATATTTGCAAAGTGCCCTACTACCATGCTGTAACGACTGCTATCCTAAGACAACAACCGGGACAGACGGCTTAACGTGCCCTACAAAGCACGGAAGCGCTCAGTAGTAATGTCACCAGGGGCCACCCATCCAAGTCATGACCGCGGCGGACGTAGCTTAACTTTGCTGATCGATTCAGGATGGCTAAGCAAACTTGAGAAATGTAGTAAAAAGTAATGTTGCAATACTAAAAATATAAACAACTACATAATGGTCGTCGTCTTTTATTCTAGCACATTCAGCATTTTTTCGAACGAGGGTTAAAAACGACACGATAATGCCACCCCGGGAATAAACTAAGTAACAATATTAAGCAACATTCACACTGGCTGCTGCCATAATCCGGGCTCTATAGCCATATTATGCATAATAATGTTGAAACTCTTACGGGTTATCAAGTAAACTTTCAGAGGAAAAGCTTTTACCCGAGAACATAACTTTTACTGGATTTTCATCTTATCCGTCCCGCACTTAGGCATTGCATCTGTTTTATCCATTAGAACAATATTAAAACGACCAAAATATTCGTTTAAAAATGTTAAGGTTTTCAACAGCTGCATAGGCAGTTTCTTATTATATTATTGATAAAATGTGGCAAAACGTCGTTGGTAGTTCCGTTACATATGTTTAAACACGAGTAAATAACGCAAGTCTTTATTATTATGAGCCGCTCTTATAGCGCTCACATTTTTTTAATTATATTAGCTTCGACTGTAATTTCATGCATGGATTGAAATTGACTCGAAATGGTTAAAACTACTATTAATGTATATGGAAATTAATATAAAACACCTAGATTAAAAATATTTATTTACAAGACGCAACTTAACCGTACCAGTAAGGGTTTTAATTTAATTTTATAAATTATGTAGCAAAATCGAATAGTGCAGTATTATTTATATCAAGATAAAGCTGCGTTCAGTATGAACAACATGGTAGCAAATTTTATCAATTTAATTATGGTATCTTACATGAATAAAGAGAAGCCAAATGGTTTTTAACAGCGAGGCGCCGAATCATGCGCTTAGTTACTTCATTATTCAACGTTTACGAAGGTTTTGATTTTCAATAATACTGTAACAAATAAGACACGCAATACTAAAAGATTTTTGAAACGTTTATTATAAAAGCTTTGCGCTAAATAATGAGAGGTTGAAACCTTTGAATTTCGAACTGTCATGCCTTTAAATGGATCAATTGAAAACTCGATCGAAACCTATTTCAGGCTAGATTTACGTTGTATATTTCGACGAATAGTAAGTTTTGTTACTCGTAAAGAAAAAAAAATAAGTTGGTGTGCGTGATATAAAGCTACTTACTGCGTCACGACAAGCAATTATCTCGTAATTTATGTATCGCATCTTTTTACCAGTACCTGAGCCGGTGTTCTTTAATATTAATACTGTTTTTGCCGGTTTTAGTACGCTTTTAGAACATGTTTGCGGGTCATTTTAAAAAATGACGTATTTAATGGTAACTGGAGATAAACATGATAATTTTTTATCATCATTTTAAGAGTTAGTTGCTAGTAAGTACTCCGGTACTGAGGGCAGAAACACCTTCTTAGGAATTACTGTCTTATATTACGATCCCCAAGACGCCTGCCAAGGCGTAGGCTTTATGGCCGACCCCAGCCTTAATGAGGGACGCTTTTGTAGAGAATCTGGCCGACTGCGGCCAGGCGGTCTATGCTGAGGGTGGGTCATGTCGTGAGGGTGGGTTCTTGCTGTACATCAGGCTGTCCAAGGACAAAGGGCAGGTAACTGGCCACCTGCTGTTGGTAATTAAATCTATTATTTTTTAAAAATGACCTTGTAGTAGCTTGTGTGGTACAAGGACTATTTTTTTAAATAATGGCCTTGCAGTAGCTTGTGTGTTACAAGGCAAAGGATTTTTTGTAATACGTTCTCGTATTGTCCTATGTATTGTCGATCTAGAGAAGATACGTCATACCGACTCCACATTAGTGAAAAGGGTACAAAGATAATAACACGACTGTCCAAAAAAAAGAGTGTTATGTTTTCAGGGTTCACATATTTTTATGACTTTCTTTATTCCACCATAATTTCAGAACCACTCAACCGATTTTAATACAATATGAGTTATCGTTTTTCTTTAATCGGCGGTATGCCTTTAACAAAATGCTACGAACTATATACAACATTACAGCTACTACAATAGAAGCACTTGGACAACCTATAGGTCATAGCAGACTCACAGGCAGTCCAAATGCACCAGCCCACTACCATTTCGCAGCGTGCCCAGCATGCTAGCAGCATTGCTCCGTTGAATTGCAATGCTAATAGTAATAGTTATCGTTAGATTCATTTTGAATGTGTAAGTGTCACTAGGTACAAAAAACAAACTGGCGGATTTTAGACGCCATATATTGTGCCTTATTTTTTTTCTTACTAACACATCGAGTGTTTTATCAAAATGAAAGGCTTTTTTTTTTATTTTTTTTATTTTATAGGGAGGACAGAGATGCTGGCTACCGCCTGTGCGGTCGTCCAGCTCCACCGGGTTTTGGGCGAGGGCCTGGCCCTACAATAGCCCGGGAGGAAGAAGTGCCGAAGGCACTTCTCCCGAGACGGGCGTAGAAGGCGAAAAGCGCTTTCTACCTCCGTCTCCTGCGGACGCCGAAAACGTACCGCTATTATAGGAGGGGTTGACAGCGAGCTCAAGGGCACCACTGTGGTTCGGACCTCGGCTTGTCTCGCTGTCGAGAGACATGGGGGGGATTGGAGCAAAATGCCTCTGTGCAACTGCAGTGTTGCACAATTGGGCTCTACTGAATAATACTCTTTGACTATTTGGAGAGCAATTTATCGTGACCTTGTTTTTGCCTCGAGCTCGCCGGCGAGCTCGGTGTTTGATTGTGTGACCTCTAATTACCTCACACCTGGGGATTTTACCTCGATGACTTGCGGATAACGCTAAAGCTGCCAATGTAATGGCTGCGATGGGGTCATCCGGGTCGTCTAATACCTGCCGTGGTCGGCGACGGGGGGGCTTGAAAAATGGAATAGAAGAGGCAGTCGAGTAGTTCGATGCCTGGACAACCAATGGGTTCGGGTGGTGGGGCGCTCGATCAAAGTATCGGCGGGCGCAGTCCTTATTGAACTGCGCTAAAGAGGGAAGGTTTAGGTCGCAATGCAACTCGGTGTTCCGGATATACCACGGAGCGCCGGTTGCATTACGAAGAAAACGGTTTTGAATGACTTGAAGCTTGTGAAGATGGGCCTTACTAGCATAACTAAACACTACTGATGCGTAAGTCATGATGGGGCGGATGCAGGCAGTGTAAAGTGTCTTCTTATTACTAAGAGACATTTTACTCTCTTTGCGAATCAGGGGACCAAGGCGACCCATTACAAAGGCCGCTTTGTTTCGGACGGTTGTTATATGATCGTTAAAGGTGAGATTCCGATCAAGGGTGACTCCGAGATATTTTGTTTTACTAACCCAGGGGATGGGTTGGTCGAACAAAGTTAAAGGTTGCGGGTAACGGGGGCGAGTCTTCTCAGTAAAGTACATAGCTGCACTTTTAACTGGGTTGACCGCGATGCGCCATTTACGGAACCAGTCACCGATCTCGGTGATGGCCCGTTGAAGGGCGAAAATGGACTTTCTGCTGATACGCCACCCAGTGGTATAAATAGTGGTATCATCCGCGTATTGGGCTAATAGGACGTTTGGCTGAGAGCGTGGGATGTCGCTGGTATACAGCGCGAAGAGAATGGGTGATAGCACGGAGCCCTGAGGGACTCCGGCTCTGACTGGGTGGGGGGAGGAGAGGGTGCCTTCCACGCGATAGCGAAAGCTTCTGGCTTTAAGGAAGTCTTGTAGGATGAGCACAAGACGTTCTGGCACGCCAAGTTGGTATAGCTTGTAAATCAAGCCATTGTGCCAGACTTTGTCAAAAGCTTTCGCTTCGTCGAGGAAGACTGCTAGCGTTGTCTGGGGTTTGGGGTACTTGTTAAAGCCCTCAATGATGTGCTCCGTGAGGCGGTGCACCTGTTGGACGCATGAGTGTCCGGGTCTGAAGCTTAACTGCTCATCTGGAATAAGGTGGTGTTCCTTAGCATGGGACTGGAGACGGTTTGCAAGTTCAAATTTTTTCAAATTCAAATCATTTATTACGAGCAACAAGGGCTCATCCTCAAAACATTAACACATACAGACTAAAAATAACAATATAAAATAGAAATAAAAATAGCATGCTTAAATTATACAATATTAATTAATAAGAGTGAGAATCATTAATATTATTACACGTCATTCTAATTATTATATGTCTACAGAGATACGAGCATTAATCAGGAAAAAATTAAAAAACCTACCACTTCCTAACCGGCATTGGGACTGCTAAATGCCTATTGCAACTATGCTGTATATAAATACAATCGAGCCTGTCGGCGAACATTGCCAGGACGGCATTGGTGCTGGCCCGCACCCGACGCACCAGGGACGCGCTTCGCTTGCGCATTGTTGCGTTGAAGCAGTCAGTGCGACCTACCGCGAACATGCCTGATGCGCTGCAGAAGCGAGGCAGCCCCAAGACCGCCCGGAACGCGTTGTTGAATTGGACACGGAGGGCACTGTAGGCCTTTTCAGTGTAGTCCACCCACAGGCTGCACGTGTACAGGGATGAGCAGAATGCCTTAAACAGCGTGATCTTCACATCATCCGAACAACGCGCAAACCTGCGAGCGATCATATTGGCTCGTACTGACAGTGCACGCCGCTCCCGTTCTATATCAGATAGGTCTTTAAGGTCTTCGGTGAGTATATGCCCCAAATATTTAAATTGGTCTACCCGTTCTAGGCGAATACCATTAACTAGAACATCCGGTACGTTCACCGGACACTTCACACCGGGGACCCCAAACACCATAAACTGGCCTTTCTTGCTATTGTAAATTAGGCCGTGACCACAAGCGTATTCCTCACAGGTACTGAGCAGCTTTTTCAGTCCGCATATCGACGCACTCAGCAGCACCATGTCATCGGCATAGCTTAGGTTATTCACACAGACTCCGTCCACAAAGCATCCGACATGCTGGCTGCTGAGTGCTACGATCAGATCGTTCATGTATAGATTGAACAGGGTAGGTGAGGCCAACCCACCCTGCCGCACGCCACACTCAAGCCGATACGGCTCCGACATCGCCCCCGCCCATCGGACATTATTGACCTGGTTTCCGTACCAGTACCGAAGTACGCTGATGAGCTCCCGCGGAAGGTCAGTGCGCTCTAGCTTCTCCCAGAAGATGTCATACGAGACCAGGTCAAAAGCCCTTTTCAAATCGAGAAAGCACGCGTATACTGGTGTCTTCCTTGTTGTATAGTATTTGACGGTTTGCTTCAAACACAGTACTGCACTGTAAGTAGAGAGTTTGGGTCGAAACCCAAACTGATTGTCGTGCAACACAACATGTCTATTCAACTGTGTATTAAGCAAACCATCAAACACCTTTGCTGCAACTGTTGCCAACGATATAGGCCTGTAATTAGATTTATCTGATAAATCGCCAATTTTATTTTTAACAACAGGCACAACAACAGTCTTCATAAACTCAGCGGGCAGGTAGGAATGGGACACGCATAGCGAGTAGAACATCGCGAGAACTCTCACTAGATGCGGTCCGGCGTGCTGCAGGTGCTCAATGCTGAGTCCGTCATGTCCTGGGGACTTTCCCCTCGTCATTTGCTTTATTATTTTCGCAACATCTTTCGCTCGAAAACTTATCCCCTTCGTTTTATTGCATGCTTCAGTATTCAGCACCTTGCCCGCCGGACCCCGCGACGACCGGATAGAAAACTGTTCTCTAAAAATATTTGCAATGCTAGCATGATCGCTTATGCCATCGACACTCAAGGGGACGCCAGGTCGAGAGTTAAGTTTCTTTGTATGCCGCCAAAAACCACGAAAGTCACCTTTTGAATGTTGTTTAGCCAAAGCGTCCATCTGTATTTGGTCTTGGTTCTTTTGACACCATTTCACCCTAGACTTGAACACCTTTCTACTCTCGTGCATTTCTTCAAAAACGCAGCCTGTTTTAGGCCTACCACACAGTACCCATTCCCTAAATCTCGACCTGGCCACCCCGTGAGCCTCAGCTACATGCTTGTTCCACCCAGCCAAGCGCGCCACACAACCCCTACCCCGCGTGCTCCCTCGACTCACCCTCGCAGCATTTTGGAGAGCGGCCACGATGTCGGAGTACAGCCTGTCCAGAACACGCCCATGCTCAGGGTCACCACATAAATAATCGCACACAACGAAAATTCCGTAGGAAAATCTATCATTTTAAGTCTTTTATGGCACTCGTTACTATAAATTGAGATCTGTTTGTCATTTCGGTTTCCCCAAACAACATCTCTATTATTATTATTATTTGAAACCGTATTTATACTCATCTTTGGCGTTACAAAAAACAAGTTACATTCCACAATTACAGGATAGTGGTCAGACCATTGAGTGTCATATTTAATCAAAACATTAGTGACCGACTGCTTCGCCGACTGAGTTACAATACAATGATCGAGCCAGCTGGGTGTCCCGTATACGTCGCTAATGTAGGTATAAGTACCGGAGTTAATCCCTAACACATCTACATCGACGCACGACCAGCTTTGCTCTATGCACACATTAATGAGTTCACCGTAAAACAACTCACCCGGCTCCGCATTGAAGTCACCCAATACAAACATGGATTCAATATCACATTCATCGATAATAGCATTAATCTCACTTAAGCAATCGCAGAAATCTGGCAAATTTTTCACGGTATTCGTTGGCATATATACACTTACAATTAACACTGGCCTATCGCCTGACGTAATTTTAATTGCACAAATTCGCTCATTATTACACTGTATTACTGACACTGACTGAAAGGCACTGTACCGCCACATCAAAGCAACGCCACCATAGGGACGCCCTCGCAGAATTCCCGCACCCGTATCAACAGCCGATGTAGCCGTGTAGCCAAACCCGCTGTCTATTGTGCCAATGAATGAAATGTCGTGCGGCAGCAGCCATGTTTCTTGTAAACATATCACATCACACGTTTTGCACAGATCTCTGATGTCATATATAGCTCGTTTGACATTTTTACAGTTATAACTCGCTATTCGGTTAGGCCCATTATCCATTATTTTGTCTGTTTGTGCCGCCAACAGAAAGAACTCTGGTCGATTCTTTGCGCCTCAAATTTACAAACCGACGGAAAATAACACCCGCCGGCCAAAGATTTTCGTCTAAATAAATCGGTAAATTAGACTCTAATATGTAAAATTTGTAAGCCTTATAATTTCGCTGTACTTTTATATTTATAATTTCCAACGAGACAGTTTCTTTGGTTCTTTGCGTAATATGTTTAATAATATCTTTCTCGGTGGTTGAGCTGTGCACATTCGTAATAAACATAGGAATCTTCCGCTCAGCCGCTCTGAATGTACATTCTGCATCCCGCGCTATGCCCGATTTTCCCATGAAACGGTATTTTGTACGCTGCCTACGGCGAGTAACATGTTGCCATTCATTATCTTCAGTCATATTAATGAAACCGCTAGAACTATTTATAACTCGCGACGTAGACTCTGCGGTCAAAGACCCAGCCATGGCGCACGCCGGCTGACTCACCAGAGGCGGTGGACTCACTCTCCTTTCTTCACCGCTCAACTCCGCAATCACCTGTTCACATTCCAGCGACTGTTGTTGTGTACATTCAGGAACAACACAACAGGGCTGAATTTCTTCATCTACCCTCAATTCTCGGTATTGCGGCGATTGCGTCATTCGTTGATATAACTTTAAATTCAGACGTTGGCACTAAATTTGTACTTCGCAAGACTTCTGCCTTTAGATTATCAACACTTTCTTGTGTCGCGTAATTCGCTTCAATATTACTAACTTTTGATTTTAGCAGCTGGAGATCCTTTAGCACTTTGGAACTGTCCAGGTGATCCCATAAAATTGGAGGCAATTTCGCCAACTGTCGCGCGCAGAAAAGTGGGACGATATTATCCTCCGTACATTTAAACAGGCTGATAATATCCAACAAGTCACGTTCCTCCTTTCCTTTATTTTTTCGTAGTATTTTCCGCTTATCTGTCGGTATGCAGTCAAACAAAAGCGCCTTTAAACACTTTATTTCTTCACTACTAAAAGCTGAAGCACATATTCGGACTAGAGATTCTTCGTCAGCAATCGATATTTTATTTTGAATATACGATAACAACTCATCAATGATGATGTTACATGAGTTGCACTTCACTAAGTTCGCCATTATTATTTACGCGAGTGAACGCTCGAATGACACACGCCCGTCGCTGACCGAAACGCGCGCGCGACTGAAAAGTAACCGCTCGTAAAGTTTGCCTAAGGCACTGAGGAGGCTGATGGGGCGGTAACTGGTGGGGTCAGATGAGCTTTTGCCTGGTTTGTGAATGCCAATGACATTTGCACATTTCCAGGTGTCTGGGAATAAGCAGTGGCTCATAGCAGCATTGAAGATGCTGACTAGGAGATGGATGAGAGGAGGAGAGAGGGTTTTAAGAACCCTGTTGGAGATGCCATCGGCACCGGGGGATTTGCGCGGTCGGAGGCCCTTGATCAGTCTCGCCACCTCAGCGTAAGTCGCTAAGGTGATTGGTGGGAGTTCAGAGGTGACCACAGAGCTTTTACGTTCGACTTCAGCATCCACCGAATCGAGGTGAGCTTGGTCAACGTGATCTACGTTAGGGGAACACTGAGCCTCTAGGCTATCAGCTAGGCACTCAGCTTTGTCTTCGTCAAAGAACGCTGGGACTAGTGGGACTGGTCTGTATAAGGGAGGCATGTCGTTATGGTTACTACCTTTCATACCTCGCGCCAAGTCCCAATAAGCATGGTGGCTTGGCACGAGGTTTGAAAGTTTGATGAAAGGCTTCAAAAACTATTCCATTAAAATATTACATAACTTGCAGTTTTAATTTCAATGGAAAGATATAAAAATAATTTGCAGTTGGGTGTTTTACTTTTCTAAAAAATTTATACCTGTTTTATTTTAGGTAAAACACCTAATATATTGCTGACTTAGGCCCGAATCCCTCACAAACCTATTTACGCGTTGTCAGCAGTATTTTTCTCTATATAAACAGCGGCTTCCAAAATTAAGTGCTCAGATTTATTGTGATAACTCCAGGAGTCACCAGACTCAGTATCAGTATACCCTTCAGGTGGAACCTCTGCCCAAATTAGTACCAAAAGTGAGTTGCGGGAACTTTTAAGTCAAGTGTATATTAATAATTTTATTTTTTATATAAAATAAATTTGTGTGTGTGTCCATAAGTTG
This sequence comes from Plagodis dolabraria, assembly GCA_963854805.1. NCBI lineage: Eukaryota > Metazoa > Arthropoda > Insecta > Lepidoptera > Geometridae > Plagodis > Plagodis dolabraria. The sequence goes on along the minus strand of OY978440.1, from coordinate 36,175,493 downwards.
TTTTTCTTAAGACAACTGAATGGGTCCGCACAACAGTACGTTATGTAAAATTAAATTAATTATTAGTAAATATACTTCATTTAACAATATAATGTGTCGAAGAAGAGACGTTCCCGATATTACCTCGCCGAACGTCATCGCTGTCGCTGTCATAATGTACATTAAAAATTGAAACCTGAAACAATTTCAAACATACCATAATTGAAGTCAAGTCAATATATTCAGTATTCGCAAGCCATCTTGACCATTGAATAAGTTGAATTGGTTTCAGACTGACTGCCTCAAAGTTTCTAGTACCTATACTCAATTAACAAGAGACGTCTATTGCAGCGTTATATTATAAGTTTTGATGGTACCCTTTTATCATTTGAGTTTTGAGTACTGAGACGGACTGTAGACTATGAACGCTTTGAAGCGCTTAAGTTTGCCTACAGGCCTAGTAGTTAGATATATTTTTATATTTTATTAAAATATTATTTAAATGTTATATTTTAAAATAATTTGTTGTTATTCAATATGGATTTCCGGAAAGTTACGCCTGAATCTATTCATCATCTGAAATACGAGTGTAATACGACAATTAGTAACTAAACAACACAACATTATTTCGGATAATGCCGTAGTTTTCAGGCTATTTGGTCTTTGAAAGTCATATCTCTTTGTGAAATCGACGCTGTGAAACTGGACGCTTACAAAAGTAGGGCTTCGTGACAGTTGTTTTATTTGACGCTTCACTAGAAACAAGGAAATTTCAGCTCTTTCAGTAAAATACATGTTCATATCGTTCGTTCGTTATAAATTTAATTAAACAATATGTTAATGACTTTTGATGCATTTTGAAATTGTTCGTCATCAATGGTATTGCATAATACATATAGAAAGCATATAAACATACATTCAAAATAGGAGGGTTAAAAGTGGGATTACTTAGCACGGGGAAACATAGTAAGAACTCATGTTTTACACTTATGTTTTCTAAATTTTATATTAATTTTCTACACTTCGAAAACAGAGTTTTGATAGATTATATGGTGTCTGTACAATTAGGAGTTATTTTTTACGTATGCGTTGAGATAGAAAAAAGGAAGACAGAAGGATAAATAAAGTTGCCATGAAAAGGATAAAGCGAGGATGAAAGAAAATTGCTTAGTTCTCTAATGATAGCCGAGCACGCAGCCTTACTCTCTCCCCTATACATCTCAGTTGATCACGCAACGTTGCTTTTGACACGACTGCCCAAAAAAGTAGTGTTATGTTTTAGGGTTCATGTATGTATGTATGATTGTGAGTTTCTTTATTGCACCGTAAGTTTTAAACGTTCCAACTGATTTTAATGCGTAGCTTATTCTTATTTATTTGTAGTGCATAGCATATCATTAGATTCGTCTGGATACCGCAGATAACAAAGTAAAAAAAATAATGGAATTTTACACTACCACACTATCACGTGGGGTGACGGGTTAGAATTGCACTTCCTCATTTCTTCCCGTGTGTGTGTCGTAAAAGTCAACTAAGGAAATAATACTTGTAGGTGGGCACCAGCGCCTATGCCATATTGCACTGCGATCCCCAAGCCGCGAGCCAAGCGTGGGGATTATGGCAAATACCCCCCACTTAGGGGAGGCTGTGTTCAGCAGTGGACGATTTAGCTGATACAGTACACTACCACACTCATTTCGTCAAGTATGGTGAAATGGCAGTGTGCTAGTTCCGCCTGAAAATCCGAAGCTGCCTCGTCATGCAATTCTTTATACCTTCTTTCAATTCCTATGTGCAGAATGAATTGTGCACCTACGTTCACTGCTGCAACTCCAGTTGGCACTAAGAACAGCAAGCTCTTAGGCCCCAGTTCGTTGTATTACAGACTACTAAGATATATTAACACACAGCCATGCGTGCGACGCTCAGCTGAAAAATCTAATTACCGTGATTTTTTGTAAATAGCACCCTTTAAATATCATCTCCAATCTTTCACCCAATATAACCCACAATACTCAAGTTATCGTCAGACATAATATGATACGTATACAAATATGCAAACATATTAATATACAAACATACAAACGCCGATTGTTCCCAGAGGACTCTGAGACCTCGCTACGTTCGTTCAAAAATAGGTAAACAAATAAATATCATACGCTCCTTGGTCGTTGACCACCCTACTAAATGCGGTCGGAGCAGGGAGGGGAGCGACGGAAGGGCGTCGCGCGCACTAATTTCTATGAAGAATCGCAAATGACCTTTGTCACATCTAATTAATTTGATTAGTTTTCAGAATATAACTATAGTTTTTGGTTTTTGTGACCCATTCCCCCATCAGGAGAAGGGTAGACTCATGAGATTAGTGGCTCCGAGAGCTACTTTTATTATTTATTATGTCGTTAGTATAAGTCGAGTTTAGAACCCTAAATATAAGTAATGAATGTAAGGAAAGGGTAAATTTGATATGGTTGTAAAACATTTTAAAATTATAATGTTCAATACAGACTTCGTAATCTTTTTGTAACGCTATCAAAATAGAACTAAAGATTATTCCACATAGGAACAAATAACTTGTGTCTAAGTGCACCTGGCGGATAAGTGTTTTAACCTAAAATAGCAACTAACTCTCACGAATACATCTTTAATTAGGGCCCGGAAATAATGAGTATTCCATCGTTTTACAAATAACTCACTTTAAGCTTTCGTGTAAACTTGCCTAGTAGTTTATAACCAAAAGGTAAAGCAACGCTTACTGCGTATTTCCGTGCTTCAAAAGGCACGTTATTCCGTTGTTCCCGATGTTTTTTAGGCTGGCAGTCGCTATGTTATAGTTACAGCGCAAATCTGTCGCCAAACTACTATCGGTGTTTTCCGGCAACAGTCCTTGATAAGGGCTTGTAATACTAGGTTGACCTGAATAACATATTTCACTTTAATTACTAACCATCATGAGGTGGTGGTCAGTGACAAAAATTTTATATTTTTGTAACTTTGATCTTAGAATGCGTATCTAAGGCGGAATAAGTAGGCTCTTATCAAGTTTGACTATACAGCAAAGACAGATCGACAATTAAAGATGAGCATTGATGTCTATCACACAAGGGCCTTTTGTTTGGGTTTCAAGTCTCAGTCATGGCTTCCCTATAAAACGATGGACCCAGCACCCGTTGGATTCCATTCCCCATTAATTTAATAGATTCAACGGAACTGTCCCTTTGTAGGTAAGTAATTTGCCTTCTTCGTCCTGATAACAACTACTTCCGATTCTTAGTACGAAAGCAGTTTACAAAGAACAGCACCTACCATATTCATTAGTCTAGAAACTTCGAAGCCCAGCGAATCTGAATGCACTGCGAACAAAAGCGAACGTTTTCCTTTTGCTTTGTTTCAGCATTTATTTGTATTGTCTGTTCGTAGGGCCGACTCCGCCAATGAACCAGCTGCCGCCAATGGACTCACGGAATTTGGAGAGGTAAGAGCGAATTTCTCCTTTCATTTTATAGAGTTATAGACTATTATTCAATGGCGATGTATATAGCTACTGCGAATATTTCCAATGGGATAATATTTAAAGTACAATTTCCTGGGAACAATGGTTTCAAAACAATCATTCATGCATAAAATGTTCACGTTTCAGTATCACGGTCATATGGATTAATCTTGCCACTTAGGCCTGTTTCAGAATGTTCGATGAAGTTCCGGTTTTACTACCCAGAACATATTTAATAAACAAAACACTATCTTTGTGTTTCACAGTCATCGATTTAGCCTATCCATCGGTTAAAGTTTGAAACTCGCTGCTTGTCAACTGTCATTTTTATCATTCGGTTATTTTATGTGTTGCATAGAAACCCGAAACTTTATTAGGACATTCTGAAACTGGCCCTAAGTCTTCAACGTACATCAACTGATAGATATATATCTGAACTTCCATACTTAAAATGATTAATCCACTAAAAACTGATTAATCGCGTTAAAATGCGCATTCAATGGTCTTACTCTCAAAGGTGTTCTTTACTCGTGTAATCAGTGATTATCCATATCCTAAGTTTATCCCACGTAGCTGTTACTGCGGTGGTAGGTTTCTTTAGGAAGTGTTCGTTAAGCATACAATATTCCGTAGAAGCGTTTCGGCTATATTGCCCCATAAATCTCGTCTCAAGTGGGTGCGCGCGGTCACATAAACAAAGCTCACGCCTTGTGTTTGAGTCACCTGATACTCAATATTTACGTTTCCAACAGTAATTGAATACTCAATCATATCCGCCAAAGATTAGTTTAATTTAAAGGTGGTCAGTTATGAATACTAATACTATAGGGACCTACCGGTACCTATAGTATCAACGACAAGTCAATCTGGTGGTTTGTAAGAAAACTAAAGCAATGACATATTATGTATTTCGACTTTATCAGGGTTGTCATTGAAATTATGCGTAAGATGAGTAAACAACATACAAGCTCCAGTTAATAATAATTTATATTATAGCATATATAAATCGCATTATTTTTTTGGCCGGGGCTTAATTTTTATATTTCAAGCACAGATTGTAATATTTTGGATACTCTATGGCAAAGCTCGTACTTTGGGGTATAAACTGGATTCAGTACTTATTGAAGAAAAATCTACCATCATAATAAAAAAAAATACGGTTTTGCCGCGTGGGTACAATCGTTCCCATAGCGCTTTTACCGTTGCACTTGGTACACAATACCCGGGGTACTGTTGTCCCCAAGTTAGACCTTGTTTAGGTAAGGTACTGTAGCAAAGTAGAAATCATTTGGCGAACGAGACCATATTATAAGTAGGTATGAACTTCTCAGATTCAGATATTTATTGCAGGCTCAGATATTTGTGAAGCAGTGATGGCTCAGTAGCATTGGCTATGGACTGCCGCGCAGCAGGTCCATGGTTTGAATCCCGCCTCGGGCTTGAGCTTCACCGCTACCCAGAAGGGCATTTTGCGACTGCCCGCCTGGGTAACGACCAATCTAAAGTAGAAAATCTTTCACCAAGTACCTAACGGTGTATTCTACTTAAAGGATAACAGTTTAGTTTATGTTTTTTTTTAACATGTGATTGCCAATTTAAATTAGTTTCTATGACAATACTTAACAGTGTTAATTCATTTACAACTTCTACATTTGTGTAAGTTTTTTATAAAGTTAAAATTAAGTGGTGGTTTCTGATATCGGTGGAATGTTATAATTATGGTTTTCGCTTAATTAAGTTAAGTGATTAGTGATCAAGTAACTTTGTTCGAAATAAGTTTTAAATTCAAATTCAAACTACTTTTTAAGCGACTTCCAAAAAAGGTTCTCAATTCGTCCGTATGTTTTTTTATGTTTGTCACCTCAGAACTTTTGACTCGGTGAACCGATTTTGAAAATTCTTTTTTGTTTGAAGGCTGATGCTTGTTGTTCGTTCCCATTCAAATTTTATCAAAATTGGTCGAGCCGTTTTTGGGTTACACTTCAATAACTGAAAATATTTTCCTATCTTGATGATATAGTCGTTTACAATGAATGTAAATCGATCCCGTAAGCAGCAAGGTCATAAAGAGAATTTTTTTTCTACATTAAAAAAAATCTTTTTTTGACGATAATTCAACATTAACTGACTTCAACACCCAAAAGTGTGAAATAACTCGTCGAAGTCGTTTTATTATATGTAATAGTACATTGTAATTTACAAGATAATTTTAACATCAGGTTGTCCAAGTACTTATTCCGTCAATAACACATAAAAACACAAATAATATTAAAAAAATATGTCAAAAAAAACTTTTTTTTTTCAATATGTTTGTTAGGACTAGCAGAAGTCAACCCTAAGAGGTTGTTAGCATTTTACCAATAACTCTGTATAAGTTTACAGGTTGATACCTATAATTATTCATCATAAGTTAGTAGGTATATCTATTAGTAAAAAAAGAAACAAATTTTAATAAAATTTAAAAAGTCATCACCCGCAATTATGTTTGTCAAACTATACCTACTTCGATAGCTGGTACCTTTTAACAGTGCCGTTTTACGTATACACGTAAAGTCCTTAATATATGAGTATCTAACATGAGATTACTATTATTTGAATAAATACGAAGACCTACTTCACATATTTTCGTTTCATAGGAGTGTCCTTACAAACATAATGAGTTAGAACTCCTTTAGCAAAAATATAGTCATATATTTTACTCTTATGAACAAAACCTGTAAAGCTGTTTTGGAGGTGATTACTAGCAAATGCTGTCAAATGTAGGTCATTGGTACCAAAGGAGGAGTAAGTATCACGCGATTGTAAGAAACAAAGTGTCATATCTATCAAATTCAATGTTTTTATCAATTTGTTTAATTTCATAGCAGTGTAAAGTTTAATTGCGGGTAGTTTAAAGAGAGTAGTTTGTCATTGGTATCTTATTTTTATTTAGGAAAAGTGGAATAGATATATTAATTGCCTTATGTGATGAATGTTTATATTTTTGTTTCTATTTTGTCAGTTTCACACACCAAACAGTCAAAGTTGGTAGTAACACATTGTATTACCTAAATAGCTCCATTAGTCCTGATGTTAGCAACCCATCCCTTCATTAATACCCGAACCTGGGTCTGTTTGTTTATTTGTGTCGATAAAACGGTGATTTGTGAACGCGTTCAGCAGAAATGCGGGAGAGAGGTACGGAAATGAAACCCTAATAAATCTATTTTGTGGTACGCCTGAATGGTCTCTATAATTGATATTAAATGCCATCGAAGTACAATATAGGCGAAATGTAACAGTAAATAACTTGGTTTTGAATGCGCGAAACTATCTTGCCTCCTCAATGCTAGGTATATCTGTTTGGGTAACTCAAGATATGTTTGAATTGTTTATTTTGATGGATTTACTGCATTAATATCTAATGATTTTCAATACTTATAAAAAAAATCTGTTTATAGATTCTGTCAGCGAAGAACTTACTATAGCTACTACTATAAAGTAAGTGATAAACGCCCAGTTCACACGTCCAATGCGAAACCATATCTAGCAGTAGTAGCAAGACCCCGTTAAAAGTAGTTCCGAATAGTCTTATTTATTTAACATTTATATCCTTATTACGTACAAAACAACTATGAAAAAAGACTTAATATCTGATCCCCGAAGTCACTTGAAGTCACTTGTAAATATAATTCGTTTCAATTAGTTTTAGTGCCGTAACTATATAAATAAGGTCGGTATGGCTATCCAGCTGATCTTAGTGAGGCCGCGAAGTGGTATGAAGAAGTATGTCAGGACTGGATCGATCGAAAACGATCTGAATCTCTCAACCAAAGCTGTGCGGAGTAGCAGTAATGTGAAACTGACTCATTTCTTTGACTAAAGCTGTGCGATGAACAAGTGTAAGCCGGATCGTGCGCTGCTGAACCCAGCCTGTTCAATTTATTGGAGTGTTTGCTATAATCCCCACGCTTAACAGACGGCTTGGGAAACGCTTTTGAAGGCGCTGCTGCCCATTTTCGGATCTTTTATCCTTATCACCTCCTACGACACCCAGAGGAAGAACTAGAGGGTGCTATTCTAGCCCCTCACCCTACAATATGTTGCTCTGGTAGAAAAGTTTTTTGAGGATGAGGATTTAAGACTATAAAAAATCTCGCACTACAGTGTATGCGTTTTCCTTACAGAAAATCTACATACCGTTGCTGTAGCTGTTTGTATCTTTGTCAACAGAAAGTGGTGAAGGAAATGAACCGGCTTGGCATGATTGTGGATCTCTCGCACGTCAGCGACAATACCTCCCGGGCTGTAATCAGGGTATCGAAGGCGCCTGTCATCTTCTCGCACTCCTCAGTGTACAGCCTTTGCAATCACAAACGCAACGTGCCTGATGACATCATCCAGTCTTTGGTGAGTAATTGTTTTATGTTGATAGGAGTGCCTTTGACCATTCTCTCACATGCTGGTAGGTGATTATGTAGTTCAAGGTGTAGAGAACAAGCCTATAGTTATAACTGGCTCTCGTAAAGAATCACCTGGAAAAAATCCTTGGTGACAGATATACCTCCAAAAAATGGGGACTAGTCTGGCAAGCTACCATAATACGGTGAAATACAAGCCTGTATCTGAATTTGAACCATGGCACTCCACAACTATTGCCAATAGGTTCAATAACTAACAGACTAGTGTTGTTGTTGTTAACGTCATCATATTTGGCATACTTTTTTTCTACAGATTTAGTTTAAATGTAAACAAGAAAAATATTAGTGTTGTTGTGTTGTTCCAAAAAAATAAGTGGCATTAAACGCAATTAATGTTTTTCTATAGCTGATAGCTTAGCCTTTGACCAGTCTATTTCTTCAATGGCAAGAGGGCAGTAAAAGATGTTGTTCAGAATTAGTTAGTTTACTGGCTCTCAAGGAAAGCAACTGGATCACACCGTTAGGTGCTAAGCGACAGATTTGCTACCTGAGAGATGTAACAGAGCTGGTACAAAATTGTATAAATTTACATCCATCTGTCCGTCCTACAATTGCGCACGATCGAGACAGTCACGATCGTGCGCTCGGTAAGTCAAGACCTCCTGAAGATGCTTCGTTTAGAAGCGAAACTAGTCGGGTATTCTTCCGGTTAGGCTGCGTGATGTTTGTGACGTCACGTAGATAACAGGAAAATTAGGCGGAATTGTCACTAGTTATATAATTTTATGCTTTTTTAAGTGTTTTGTTTAAATATTATTTAATATTTTTAGGATACTTTTAAAAGTATTTGTTATTATTAAATATGGATTTCCGCAAAGTAACGCCTAAATATATCCATTAATTTAGTTTCACCCGCAATAAATAAAAAAAAACTCTTTCTTTTATTCCTAAGTAAAGAGGAAAGTTATGGAGTTATTGTTATAATTTATTATTGCCCTGAATTAGTATTCGTGTATGGAGGGCGCATTATCAACATTCAATTATAAGTATAGCATGGTAATTCGTAAAGCAACAGTATAGCAGTATCTTCGATCATATCATCACTTTTCAATAAGAAATACCGTAGACCCCACGAGTTATTAAACTATTGGATAAATGCAGTGGTCCTTAAGAAAATAATGGATGTCTACTCGTAGATACAATTTGAAATTTTATCATACAAACATTCATAAACTTTGGCATTTCATAACATAATTTTACGAGTGGGAGTGAAAGCTCAAGATTACATTTCAAAATATTGATTGCAGAAATTGAACGGTGGCATTATTATGGTGAACTTCTTTCCGGACTTCGTGAAGTGCTCGCCTAACGCCACCTTGTCTGATGTTGCAGGTAAGAATGTATTCTATTCACTTAATTTAGCCTTACTTCCCCGCCCGGGGCAAAAGATTATGTACTCCAATAATTTATAATTACAATAGTCATATATTTACAATAGTAAACTTATTAAAATACGTTTCTCCGCCCGTAGTCAAATTTTCCCAAATATGTTTGTACATAAATCGGTGAAAAGATGTTGTGGTTTTATAGTTAAACACATTTCTTTCTACTGATAATGGATCAATATAGAACTTGTCGGAGTAAGCATGACGCAATCATTTGTTCTCAACTGTGAATATCACATGGCAAAGTAAACTCGTTGAGCCTTGAGTTCATACTCCAGTGAGACTGATCGGAGTAAACACGACCCACTGTCTCTGAATATAAGCCTTTATGTTGTTCAGACTAACGTTTTTTGCTCGGTTATATCTTATAGTAAATGAAAACGTGTTCAACTACATGTTCAAGCTGAGCCCATTATGAAAAATTTCACTTTAGAAAAGTACGTCAATACACCGTTGAGTACTTGAAGCCAATTTTCTTGACGTCCGTATCCAACCAGACGAGAATGCGCAAAAGATCCTCAAACTCAAAGCTCCATAGCTAGCAACTCTTCTATTAATTAACAAATTATGGTACATAAATTGCTCAATTGTATCAATAACTTGGATCTCGTTAGAAGTTCAACTATGAAGTTCGCCACGTTTCCAAAACTTGGGAGAAGACAATTCCTAACTATAGACGTGCCAACTAACTACGCCAACTTATTACTGATTGATAAAGTTCTACAATTATGAAACTTGATACGAATTGGTTTACAATTTGACGACGTTATTCAAAATCCATAATATTTCGTGAATTTTGACGAAATTAATGAAAAACGGACGCTCAAAGCATAAGACGGAGATGTTCCGTGCATTACCAAGATGCATGTGTGTTGAACTAGGATAAAAAAGCTTTTGGAACAAAGTTCTTAACCCAGGCATCATAAGTAGCACCAAAACGAGAAAATTTTGAAGAAACGTAATCGTAAAAGTATGTCTTGACGAGGAAAAAATAATATTTTACAAAAAAGTACAGAATGTTTTTTTTATGTGAACAAGAACGAGACCCACCTGATATTAAGCGTTTAAATCTGCCTATAACAAATGTATTTTCGTCACAAGTACGACCTCGACGAGTCTCATTTGCCTGTTATTTTACTGGCTCTGACAGAATGCTGCCGGAACACACTGTGAGGTTTAGATAGATAGATTAGTGATAGATTTTCTACTCGATAGTGATAGCTAGGCGAGCATTTGCAAAATGCACTTTCCCAAAAATCTCCAGAGCAGGACGATGAGGATTGAACCATGGACCTGATGTACGGGTAATGTCACTTCAATAATTTATTAAGAATTATTAGGTTATGTTTTAAGTAATAATAAAATATTGCAAAAACCCCCGGTCAACTTGTACATGAAAGAACAATAAAAGGCTTATGTTAAAAAATGGAATTAAACTAGTTTGGTATGAAAAAAAGTAACATATTTATGGAAATGTCTCACGATGGCATTCTTCACTGAAAAATGGTCTATAATGAGACGGATGTCTCATCTTACCATCTTATATAGAACTGAAAATATCTTGGTTTGGAAAATCTGAATAAGTTAGCTAGCTGAGTCTGGCCTGGCTTTGTTTCTACAATGTTACAGATTTTGTTATACCGAAGGTACGTAATAGTGAAATGGTATGTATTAATATAGGGCTAGGTCCCATCTGATACCATGAAATAGATCCGATTGAATATATTTTGCACTGAGGTTAGTTTCTCGATGCTTGCACTGAAACCCACAAAATATGATTTGTGTTCCCATCAAGTATACAGAATAATTATCAGTGCCGTTGGAACCTATTTCTTGCATGAATATATCATCGTCGGCAAAAGTGTAAAGTTATCGGAAAATAGTCTATGATATATCTTTCACGATTATGCTCACCTACTTTTAAAACGTTTTTTTTTAATATTTTTTCCGTATTTTGTTCTGAGTTCGGATTTCTACTCTTTCTAAATCCGAGGTACAAGTGCAAAAGATGTATTCTGTATCTCTTCACGATTATGCTTCCCTGGTACCTTTTTATTAAAATTGATAATATTTCCATAAATTACTTTTTCCAAATGTTTATTGAGATAACTTAGCATTTTTTTGACGACGATAAAATAATGAGTCTTTGGATGGGATTCGATGGTAGCGAGACCGGTATTAGATGGGAATTTTTAAAAATTGGTTTCCAAACCCGAAACTAATTTTTAAAAAGGTCTCTGATTCGTTGTGAGCTACCCGTATGTGAAATGTATTCTGATAGGTACAGATTTTGTTTTTTCAGTTGTTAACAAAATACACTCGATCTAATTACGGAATCTATTGTAGTTAATGTGTAAGCGGGAACGTTAAGAGCTCAACAAGAAACTCATATATGCAAGATATCTAAATCTAGTCATGAAATGAGTTTTTTTGCTTATGGGATAGGCACTGGCTCTTAGAGACAGTTGCTGTAACAGATCGTTAGATGCTTGACGACATATTTCCTATTTGCTGGTCATACCTAGCCATACGCGCATTTTCAAAATGTTCTAGCACCATACATACTGTCGGCGTTTTTAGCAGTCTGATGCAGCCTGCTTGCCTACGAAATGTTCTAACGGCGGAAGCGCTCAGTAGTACCTATAATTTCCAGTCAGATTAACGACAATGTTTATGTTTTTTCACTTTTTTGACCGAGTTCCAAAAAGGAGGAGTGTTCTAAAACCAAAAACAAATCATAACTTTTAATGAGTATTGAGCTTAACCTTACCTTTGAGCGGTTTACCCATTCCATCGTACAGTAAAAAAAGGCGAGGGAACTTATGAACAGACTTTACCAATATGTTAAGCAATATATAGGATGTTTGGCGATCAAACTTTCAAATAGTTGGTCAACTAAGTAAATTTACCCAAAATACAAACATGAAGAAACTATTACATTATCTATGCACGGGGTCGAGCACAGATTGTCCAACTTTTCAGCCCTGTTTGAAACTTTCTGGTAGTTGCTCCTACAAAATATTTATTGGCCGCATAATACCAACCTATTCAATTGGACTGTCATAATAAATCTAAATAAACATTTAGGAATAGGAATACATACACAATTCCTAGGATATACACAACTCCTAGCTACGAACTTAAATTAATATGTCACAGATGATCACTACATTCAAGATAATTGGTCATATTATCTAAAGTACATATTGTACCGTAGGGTGCGAGGCCAGAATTTCATCTCCACCCCCATTCACCAAACGTAAGAGGCGACGAAAGGAACAAAGCAGAACGCGAGCAGCTGCGCCTTCCGTAGTATGTCCCGAAACGCCTGCCAATCGTAAGGATTATGACCAACATCCCATCCCCTTTGGTGGGGGCGGCGTTTGTTCAACAGTCTTATAGATTATCGACATAAGCATGTTTACAAACCTAAATTAATCCTACAACCGAATAGTGTAACCTAAGGCATTAAGAAATACGTTTTCCTTCTGTAACTCATGCAATATTCTGCGAACCTCGTATATGATCTAGTACAACAACCCAGCTACATTGACGTCAGCCTTTTACAAGTTTTGCATTTCTTGTCGTTCATGCATAAATGCATGAACTCTGAATTATAATTTGTAAAATATATACCTAGTTAAATTTCGTTTCGACGACGGTTATAATTCTTCCTCGTGTTTATCATGTTGAACGCTTAATTCTCTTTAACCTATCAATATGTTTTTATCTACTGAGAACCAATAAAATATACATGTCTCAATATCCTTAGCTGTAAAAATGTGACGGCTATTGTTTACTCATATTTGTACTTGACGCCTATTGTATTGTGATTTTGGGGATTGCAGATTAAGATATCAGTTTCTCAGAAGGTGCGACTACACCTTCCGGTATTTTACCGTTAGTTTTGAAGCGCTCGTAGCAAAGTTTGCTTATCTGTTCTCAACCGATCAGCAAAGCTAAGCAACGATCCCTGTGTCATGACTTGGATGGGTGGCCGCTAGTGACTACATTACTACTGAGCGTTTACGTGCTTCTTAGGGCACGCGTTAAGCCGTCGGTCAAGCTTGTGGCAGTCCGTATAGCATGGTGGTAGGTCATAGTGCAAATGCCCGAGTGGCTATCTACCGCCCTCAAGTAGAAAATCTGTCGCCAAGCAAGTAACGGTGTGTTTCGGCAGCTGTCCTTGAGAGCTAGATTAGCCTGAACAACATCTTCGACCACATCATCATTTATTATTACGTGATATTGTCAGCTATAAATAAATGAACAAAAAAATAGTGGCCTCTTATGACCCCCTCAGAGGTGTGACATTCGAGTCTGGCAGCCCTTGGTTCATTGTCATAACATCTAACTATTTTTGTACATTATTTCAGAGCATTTCCACTACATCAAGAGAATGATCGGGGCTGACTACGTCGGGATCGGCGGAGACTTTGACGGCGTAAATAGGTAAAGACTTTTCGATCTATGAATACAAGATTCTCGCCGTGAGTTCTTCAGCGTACGATTTGTTAAAATTTAACCTCATTAATACCCTCCGGAATTTATTAGTAAATTAAGGTAATCTGTGGAGCTGCTTAACAGGTCTGTTGCAACAAAATAAACACACACAAACCAGCTTTCTCATTTATTAAACTCAGAGAACAGATCAAATCTGTGTTCCAAGTTATAATAATTTAAGTAAGATCTGGGCGCATCCTACAACTTCTTTTGTGTGATATATAATCATACCCGTCTCCACGATCTATTATCTAAATCATATTCAAAAGCATAGAACATATATTTATTCACAATACCAGAAAAATTGTAGATTGTCCCAAATTTCGAGCAACTGATTTGAGATATAATTAAAAGCAGATATACCTAAGCTGTAACGAATATATAGCTATTACATAAACTACATGCTAACTTACGTAACACGTGGCCATTAGGTCTAATTCTAGGTTAGCCTGAACAACATCTTCGACCACATCATCACTTACCAACAGGTGAGATAGTGGTCAAACCCTAACCTGTCAGGTATAAAAAAAAATGTTTGTACCTAAGCTGCATAAAAATAATTTCACTATCGTTTTCTTTCGTATACTTACTATTGACGAGTATTAGATGAAGTTCCAAGAAGAGTTCGCATCAGGCCGTCATAGAATCAAAATGTTCCCTTATCATTTTGTTCTGGAGCAACAGTCATAAGCTAAGACAAGTCACTTCCAGGTTTCGTTGCCTTAATCTTTTTTTATTAATTTTATTTTTATTTAACAGAGAATTTTACGGATGCTTGGCAGTTGCAACCTCTCTCAGGTAGAAAGTCCGCAGCCAAGATCCGGCAACTGTCTTTCAGAACCATCCTCAATTCAGCCTATATGTAACATATTCGAATACATATTTTTTAATAATAGGGGTAGACAAGCCATTATCTTCCTTGGTGGTAAGTGACGATGTGATCAAAGGTTTTTTTCATTCAAGCCAACCCAAATTTCAAGGACAGTTGCCGGAATACACTGCTTAGTTCTTGGCCACAGATTTTCTACTTGAGAGTGATAACTAGCCTAGAGCATTTGTACTCCATAACCGGGGTTGATGGTAGTCCACATGCGGTCTTCCATCCAAGTTATTACCGCAGCGAACATGATTAAGTTAAATAATAAGCCTATGATTTAACCAGCAGGGCGATCACGTATCTTATTATTATTATTTCTTTGTTAATGGCTTCTGCGATCTTCTGTAGCAATGAACTGCTGATTGAAACAATCAAAAATAACAGATTTTGCAGCAATGAAATCAAAAGTCAAAAGACAGATAGGTAACATACAAACGTTAGTCGCCGACCGTTTTTTTTCTTTTACACCTGAGACGATAACTGGCATATACTACTGTAACAGCCGGATCGTCCACTGCTGAACACAGCCTCCCCTATTAAGAGGGTATTTGCCACAATCCCCACGCTTGGCAGGCGTCTTGGGGATCGCAGCGTATGTTGGCAGTTCTTTAGAAGGCGCTGCCTTTCAGTATTTTTATCTTAGTCGCCTTTTACGACACCAACGGAATGATATGGGGAGGTGCAATTCTAACCCGGCACCCCACGGGGCTTTTGATATCATTGCTACAAAATCTGTCAAAACTATCATTTTTGATTGTTGCAATCAGCAGTTCATTGCTACAGAAGATATGTGATCGCCCCGCTGGTTGGTCAGTTAATATTGAAAGACAAGATTTGCTATAAGCGCTTCTAAAAAATATGCGTATAGGTCTCATGACGAAGTAAACTACTCTACTAGAAGGTCTTCATTTCCACAGATGCAAAACCAAAGTTCATTGTGCTGACCGTTGCCGACGCCATGCCGTAATCGCCAGGAATTGTTGCAGGGGGTGCTTTAATCATAATTAATGCACCAAAATTAGATTTACCTGCGTTAAAAATATAAAGCACAGGAATATCACAGAATATGTGTCTGTATTATGATTTTCAAACCCGTTTAATTTTGTTCAGTAATTTATTTTCAAAAATTATGCGCTTGATTGTTAGTCTATTTAGTAAACTGAAATAGATACTCGTAGTAACAAATATAAATTCAAAAAGTTTAAAATAATTTGCAGAACACACCACAGGAAGAACTACAAAAATTGTGTTCCTAGCATAAAAAAATTACATATGGTTTAAATAAAAACTTACTACAAATGATATTATATTTCCCAGAAATATATAGCAAGTATCTTTTTCTGCAATGCAAGCATACTTCTAGGTCAAGTTTTGTAAATTTGTCGCCACAACCAATGTTTGCCGAGAGGAAATATGTCCAACAGAACAATATGGATCGATATCCAAGAACGCAGATGCATGTAGATTGTACAAACACGTGTACAAGTTTCCGTCTCATCGCATGGTTTGTTTACAAAGGCATATTTGCCATGGTTGTTTGCTCAGGCCAGTTACCAAAACATAACAGTGCGGTCGAGCCGAGCTCCCTGTTTTACTTCTATGTTATACATACTTCGTGATTTTGTGGGCCAGGGACTTTTGAGAATAATACTTTATACAGGGTGGCCTTATAGTAACAAGGTTAAAAAACTTAAGTAGAATTGTTACAGCGCAATTATAAGGCGTAATTCATTTAGGCACGAAATACTAACCAAAGTTACTTAAATTATGTAACGTCGCGCGTCGTATTAATGTTCACGTTGATATCCAAATTGATAATAAGCGGTTATTATAAAACTGCGGGATGTTTTTACGTTAACGTCAAGTGTGCAACAAATATTTACATGACGACTTATTTGTTAAAAAATATTTTTATTTTATAAAAATATTTTTAAGTTAACACTTATTTAGTGCCAACACTATTTTTATTTTCTTTATTTTTGGATTAAAGCATAAACGGAAAAAAACTAATGCATTCAGGCGTTATTTTGTGGAAATCCATATATAATAAATATTTTAAAAGTATTCTAATAAAACGCGTCGAAAATTCTTCCGGTTTGACTGAGTGGCGTTTGTGACGTCAGTTCGGTTTAACAGGAAAATTTGACGGATTTTCCTCTGATATATTTTTTAAGTGTTATATTAATGAATTTATTTGATGTTATATTAGAATACATTTAAAATATATATTATTATGGAATAAAAACTTACGTACAGTTGCCTCTCGATAATTCGAAACTCGAGGGACTCTTAAAATGTTACGAATGATCGAGTGTTTGAAATATCAAATGGGTAGAATTTTTAAGGACTCATAACTAACATAAACTTTTATTTAATCTGTATGAAACGAACAAATGAGTAACAGTAACTAAAACTTAACTAAACAAACCGATTCTTGCGGAAGTGTATGTCAAACTTATGATTACCAAAACAAAGGCTCGTACGATGATACATGCTTGAACTTGTTCTGCAATGTACCTAGATGTCTCCGCGGCAGGATGGATTACTCTGACTTGTTTTTAAGAGGATCAAATGACTTATTCTTTACGAATTATCGAGTGTTTGACGCGATAAGTTCGAATTGACGCGTCATTTTGTTGATTTTTTCGTTCAAATTACCAAGGGCATAAAAATGTATTGATTTAGTTCGAAATATAAAGAGATTTTATAGGGAACTAGTGATAACTTTGAATTATAGAGAGGTTCGAATTGTCGCTGGTTTGAATTAACGAGAGTCGACTGTATGGAATTTAATTTATTATGCGAACTATAACAGTAGCATGTGAAATGTTACATTTAAAGCTGGGACTTTTGATATGCATATTGGAACGTTGATTTGATTGACTTAGCAGGATAAGAAAGCACGTTACTAGTGAAATACCAACCTTGTGTAATTAAATAACGTGCTTATAACATTCTTAATATATACAGACAAATAACGTGCTTAGAACATACTTGACATATATTTTTCCTAAAATTTGTTTAATTTACGTTCACGTATATTGTTAGTTAATTAGGCAAGATTTTTGCACTTGCACATGTTGGTTAGATAGTATGACAGTCAAATACACAAGATGCAATTGTATTTATTTTGAATAGCACGGACTCGAGAGTATATATAAATGCAAATTTAGAAAGCACTAAAGTATTTCGATTTGTCTCCTACCGCGTGTTATTTAGATTCTTACCATATTTATTTAAAAAGCAGGAATAAATATTAATCAAATGAAGCTCGGAATTCAATACAAGGTAGAAAATTAAGGTTAAAATATATTACTTTGCTGATGTCTCCACAGGACAGCAAACTTTTCGCTCTAAAGATTATGGTGGAACCTAGTAACAATTTCATTGAAGATCGGCACACCGGCAATTCTAGATGTGGTTAAAATACTCAACAGCAAAATAGCAACAACTATTTTATGTAACAGTTTTTTATTGACCTCCTAATTCGATGATTTCCAGGGTGCCTCGTGGGCTTGAAGACGTCTCCAAATACCCTGAACTGTTTGCGGAACTGCTTCGCAGTGGCCAGTGGAGCGTTCAGGAGCTGAAAAATTTAGCCGGCCTAAATATGCTGCGGGTCATGCGTCAAGTGGAAAAGGTTGGTCTTAATATGTACTTTTATAAATGTAACGAGATGGGGAGGAAACAAAGAAACATTTTTTTTATAGAGATACATTGATTACAGTACATACAATGAACCCATAGGTTCCCGAACTAGTGTTTAACTGTGATTCAAGAAACAGTGGCTTCTCCCATTTTTAATTTCTGGTCAATATACATTTTACCATATAAAGTAAGAAATAAAAACATAAATGAAGAAATATTACATGCAAAATTAAATAATTAAAAAAGGTATTGTGAGTGCAGACGTATAGTGTAGTTTGAAGAGTAGTGATTGTATGTTTTTGGGTGTGAGTAGTGTTTGAATATTGAATAAGTAAATAAATATTTAAACAGGCATATTTTACATTAGGAATAAAAGTGTAAACGCATATTCTCAATAGTTACATAATCGAAATTCTTCGGCCAAGTCGCTATAGTCGCCTTAATTTCGTTATTAAACTTCTTTTTCAATTTGACTTTCTTATTTACCTCTATATAATTATTAATCTTTATGAAGCAGTCGATGGGAATTCTGCGAATGCCCGCCTGGCTAGCGACCACCCTCAAGTAAAAAATCTGTCACCAAGCACCTAATGGTTTGTTCCGGCAGCAGTCCTTGAGAGCCAGTGAAATTACAGGCCCATGAGACTTAACAACTATGTCTCTAGGTGACGCGCCGAGTGCAATTCGGCGCGACACCTAACGACTTGTAACGAAATGCATCTGTTATAGGCAGAGGTTAGTCCGTTTCACATCAGGTGAGCCTCAAGCTTGTTCCATCACAATAACATAAAAAATATCGCTTGTGATTTTCAAACCAGTATAGTATTGTGGATTTCACTTTTTCAACGAAAAACAACAACGAAAACATATTGTATTTGAATATTTTCTTTAGTTTTTGCTATCGATACACCACACCCCTAGCACGTATCACATATTAATTAGACGTAAGTTTGTATATCTAATGTTCTAAAAAGAAGGGTTAGTGATAAAGCGTTGTCTTAGGATGGCAGTCGTTATAAGATGGTGGTAGGGCATTTTTTTTTTTTTTTTTTTATTTGGTTTTGTTCATTTTCCACAGACTCCGGGGTCCGTGCCATTTTTGAAGTTAACAGAGAATTTATTTAGTAATTACATTAATAGGGGGAGCATTCTTACATACTAGGGGAACACAATTTCAAGGAATTCACTATTACTAAACAGTTGCAAACAGATTTGCACTGGCATTCCGAACGGACCAGTGTCCTCAAGCAGCACTCGTTCACGAGTTGACTCGCGTGCCAGCCATCGTCCTCCTCAACCATTTTTGAGGGAAGAGGGCGACCCGACACACGATGCCACTGCTTGCCAACACATTTTCGTGAGCATGAATGTTCCGAATGCCTGCACAAATCCGCTTGCTAAAGGGGGAGAAAACTATAACTAGGTACTAAATTTAACACTACAATAAAAAGTGGACTTTGAAATTTTCTTAGTCTGCGTCTCCGACGTCCATTCCCACCAGGGCCTCTATCACCACACTGTTGCTTTTTTTTTTTTTTTTTTTAGGGAGGACATAGATGCTGGCTACCGCCTGTGCGGTCGTCCAGCTCCACCGGGTTTTGGGCGAGGGCCTGGCCCTACAATAGCCCGGGAGGGAGAAGTGCCGAAGGCACTTCTCCCGAGACGGGCGTAGAAGGCGAAAAGCGCTTTCTACCTCCGTCTCCTGCGGACGCCGAAAACGTGCCGCTACTATAGGAGGGGTTGACAGCGAGCTCAAGGGCACCACTGTGGTTCGGACCTCGGCTTGTCTCGCTGTCGAGAGACATGGGGGGGATCGGAGCAAAATGCCTCTGTGCAACTGCAGTGTTGCACAATTGGGCCCTACTGAATAATACTCTTTGACTATTTGGAGAGCAATTTATCGTGACCTTGTTTTTGCCTCGAGCTCGCCGGCGGGCTCGGTGTTTGATTGTGTGACCTCTAATTACCTCACACCTGGGGATTTTACCTCGACGACTTGCGGATAACGCTAAAGCTGCCAATGTAATGGCTGCGATGGGGTCATCCGGGTCGTCTAATACCTGCCGTGGTCGGCGACGGGGGGGGGTTTGAAGAATGGGATAGAAGAGGCAGTCGAGTAGTTCGATGCCTGGACAACCAATGGGTTCGGGTGGTGGGGCGCTCGATCAAAGTATCGGCGGGCGCAGTCCTTATTGAACTGCGCTAAAGAGGGAAGGTTTAAGTCGCAATGCAACTCGGTGTTCCGGATATACCACGGGGCGCCGGTTGCATTACGAAGAAAACGGTTTTGGATGACTTGAAGTTTATGAAGGTGGGCCTCACTAGCATGACTAAACACTACTGATGCGTAAGTCATGATGGGGCGGATGCAGGCAGTGTAAAGTGTCTTCTTATTACTAAGAAACATTTTACTCTCTTTGCGAAGTAGGGGACCAAGGCGACCCATTATGAAGGCCGCTCTGTTACGGACGGTTGTTATGTGATCGTTAAAGGTGAGATGACGATCAAGGGTGACTCCGAGGTATTTTGTTCTAGGAACCCAGGGAATGGGTTCGTCGAACAAAATAAGCGGTTTCGGGTAAGGGGAGCGTGTCTTCTCAGTAAAGCACATAGCTGTGCTTTTAGCTGGGTTGACCGCGATGCGCCATTTTCGGAACCAGTCACCGATCTCGGTGATGGCCCGTTGCATGACGAAATAGGACTGTCTGTTGATATGCCACCCAGTGGTGTAAATGGCGGTATCATCCGCATATTGGGCTAGGAATACTTTGGGCTGAGAGCGTGGGATGTCACTGGTATACAGTGCAAAGAGAATAGGTGATAGCACGGAGCCCTGAGGGACTCCGGCTCTGACTGGGTGGGGGGAGGAGAGGGTGTCTTCCACGCGATAGCGAAAGCTTCTGGCTTTAAGGAAGTCTTGTAGGATGAGCACAAGACGTTCTGGCACGCCAAATTGGTATAGCTTGTAGATCAAGCCGTTGTGCCAGACTTTGTCAAAAGCTTTCGCTACGTCGAGGAAGACTGCTAGCGTAGTCTGGGGTTTGGGGTACTTATTGAAGCCCTCAATGATGTGCTCCGTGAGGCGGTGCACCTGTTGGACGCATGAGTGTCCGGGTCTGAAGCCAAACTGCTCATCTGGGATAAGGTGGTGTTCCTTAGCATGGGACTGGAGACGGTTTGCAAGTAACCGCTCGTAAAGTTTGCCTAAGGCACTGAGGAGGCTGATGGGGCGGTAACTGGTGGGGTCAGATGAGCTTTTGCCTGGTTTGTGAATGCCAATGACATTTGCACATTTCCAGGTGTCTGGGAATAAGCAGTGGCTCATAGCAGCATTGAAGATGCTGACTAAGAGATGGATGAGAGGAGGAGAGAGGGTTTTGAGAACCCTGTTGGAGATGCCATCGGCACCGGGGGATTTGCGCGGTCGGAGGGCCTTGATCAGTCTCTCCACCTCAGCGTAAGTCGCTAAGGTGATTGGTGGGAGTTCAGAGGTGACCACAGAGCTTTTACGTTGGACTTCAGCATCCACCGAATCGAGGTGAGCTTGGTCAACGTGATCTACGTTAGGGGAACACTGAGCCTCTAGGCTATCAGCTAGGCACTCAGCTTTGTCTTCGTCAAAGAACGCTGGGACTAGTGGGACTGGTCTGTATAAGGGAGGCATGTCGTTATGGTTACTTCCTTTCAAGCCTCGCGCCAAGTCCCAGTAAGCATGGTGGCTTGGCACGAGGTTTGAAAGTTTATCGCCCCATTGTTGATCACGCAACTCAGACATGCGACTTTGAACCATGCGTTCAAAGTGGCGTTTCTTAGTTTTGTTCTCTTTACTGGGGTAAGAGTCGTAATGTCGGGTCACTGCTTTACTCTCCGTCACCAATCGTCTCACATCCGCTGGAATGACAAGGCGCCGGTCGTCCGGCACTATGACCTCCTTTGCGGATGCACCTACTACGGTGGAGAGGTGATTGGTGAACGAATCGATCGCAAGGTTTACGTCATCTTTTGTCAGGATGTCGTCAGGGATCTTGTCTAGGTCCGGTGAACTGATAGCCTTTAGGGCATCGCCTACTTGCTTCCAGTTCACTATCGTCTTAGTGGGGCGGGGGAGGTCAGTCGTTGGGTCGGGACCTAGTCGCAGTATAATGGGTCGGTGGTCAGAGTGAAGCTCGTGAACCACTTCTATGGAGCGTAACCGGAGTGTTACGCCTCTGAATAGTGCCATGTCAAGCAAGTCAGATCGGTGGTCTTCCATATAAGGGTAGTGAGTGGGCTCAGTGGGCGCAATTATGTCAAAGTTAAGTTCTGCGATTAGGTTTTCAAGTGCAATACCTCTGGGATTGTTGACGTTACAATTCCATAGGATGTGCTTACTGTTGAAGTCGCCAATCAGAATGACGGCGCTTCCTAATGAGAATAGGGCTTCTAAGTCAGCTCGGACGATCGGCTTCTTGCCGGAGGCGGGGGCCTTAGCGGGTGCCTTGGCGGGAGGGGCGGAAGTTGCGCAACTAGCGGCTTTAGGAGCACGCTTGCGTTTTCTGTCTACGACGGTATAGACGTCGTTATCGGAGTCCGAGTCAGTGCGTAAGGCACGACTCGGATCTACATCCATCTCCGCTTCGGAGTCCGAAGTGGGCTCGACAACGGCGATGGAGGGACGGGTGCTCGCTGGCCTCCCGATCGGTGAGCGCGAGCGAGACCTCTCACGGGGAGGGGCTGCCACCGTGCGTCTGTTGTCAGGGCCCGGAGCGGGCGAAGTCGGGCTGTCCTCTGAGAAGGACCGGGTCAGAGGAGGGACGATGGCCTCCGGAATTGGAGTTCCGGAGGGAGCGATGAGAGTGTCCGTGAGGCGGGCACTCTCTGCATCGTTAAGTGATTGCTGATGATCAGCGTAGAGTTCGGGGTAGCGGAGGGCGAAGGTCTGAAGGACCTCCACCTCACCGTTAGAGGGACGTTGCATCCTGAGGGGAATACTCAGGATGGCCTAACGGGTTCTGTCTCCCTCTCGCAACTCGTGAGCTCACTTGTGTGAGAGGGAGTGAGTACCTATGGTGTGCCCTAGTTGTGTACCCTCTCCGAGCTTTTTTCTCGGCGGAGAGGGGTGCTCCTAAGCGCTACTCCGGGGTTGACTAGGGGTGACCCCAAGGCCAGTAATCCCGGAGCCCAGCTTGCTTCGGCTGACCCGTGAAGCGGGAAAGGCCACAGTGCAAGGTTAAACCAAAACAACAACAGTGGCCGTTGTCACCGTAGGGTGTCACACTGCGACCGCAGCAAATGGCGGATTTGATCGTTCAGACGGGTTTGGCTGACGCTACCCCACGCCTGAACGACGTCGCTTAACAGCACAAAGTGTGTTGTTACGCGACTGTTACTATGTTGTGTCGGGTAGTAAAGTGGTGAAATGCGCACCGAAAAGTGCGGTCAAAACAAGACCACCAGCCCGATATGATGTTGTTCGTCCGAAACAAGGGACTTGGGTAGGTGGTAATGCCTGACGTCTTAGAGCGCCTCTGCGCGACGGCACGGCGAGCTCGTAGCTCGCGTTGCTCGGCGTTCGGCGGCTGCTCAGCTTCTGCACACAAAACAAAGACTTCGTCAGGACTGCGTATTCCAAGGCACTGGTCTGCAACTAGCGTCGGAACGATGACCCGAGTGAGACGGCAATAGTGCGGGGACTATTGCGGTCTCACTGGGAGATACTGGCGGAGCTGTAGACAGGTGTGCACGGCGTGGCGGCACAGGTCGGAAAGCCACACTGTTACGATCTCTGATTGCCATCTTCAGGTTGTAATCGCGGATATCTTTGCGTCTTGCAGCCACCGCTCTCCGAACGAACCGTCCAATAGCATCATTTGCGTCGTCAGCGTAGTACGTGAAAGTCCCGGTGTGCCTTGAGACTGCGACGACTGCATGTGGGACGCTCTCGTGCAGCTTCATTCTATCCTTGGTCTTTATTGCGATAACTGACTCGTATGTCAGTCCCTGTGCTTCGTGGATTGTGAGGATACGAGATCCCATGCCTGCTCCGTAACCCTCGTTGGTCAGGGTCTCTTTTTCTTCCTGTGTGTGAACCAGGAACAGGGTGTTTGGGATGGTTTTGGGGATTTTCGCATCCGTATATCCTTTCTGCTCTAGGGACTGGATACGGGGAGCCGAGGAATATATACCTGAGTATATTTCCCTCAGCGCGTACGCGACATCCATTGGGTTCCGGTGCGTGCACAGCAACTCTTGGCTGATGTTTGTGACCAAGTTTGGGCGATTGTACCTTATCTCGAAGAGATCTTCTCTGTCGATATAAGGTAACTGATTTACATCTCCGATGAGGACAAGTTCGCTTACTCCAGACAACCTTGAAGCCATCACTATGGCCCCGAA
The DNA here is from genome assembly GCA_963854805.1 of Plagodis dolabraria. NCBI lineage: Eukaryota > Metazoa > Arthropoda > Insecta > Lepidoptera > Geometridae > Plagodis > Plagodis dolabraria. The sequence continues at coordinate 36,150,773 of OY978440.1, read as the reverse complement.
ATGGTTTATGAGAGCTTCATCCACCAAGAGGCGGCTGTAGCTCTCCTTCTTCTTAAAACCATTTACGAGGACCGAAGCCATGGTGCGCACTTTGGTCTTTGCCAAGTCACCGATTCGGTGCGCAAGCTTCTCCCTCAGGTCTTTGGCTGCCTCTTTTGTTGTGGTGATGATGGCGTCTCTGTCTACATCGAAGTTGCGTATCACCCAAGTGGTAGGGCATTTTGCGAATGCCCGCCTGGCTAGCTACCACCCTCAAGTAGTAAATCTGTCGCCAAGCACCTAACGGTGTGTTCAGGCTTTGAGAGCCAGTAATTCTAGGTAAACCTGAGCAAAATCTTCGACCACATCATCACTTACCATCAGGTGAGATAGTGGTCAAAGGCTAGAATATAAGGCATAAAAAATATTAAAATAAAGTACAGATCTTTCGACAGTTTATATGTTTTTTTTCACAATATTAATATGATGCCTCTGATTCCGTTCGCGTGTTGCATAGTCGTTAGGTGCCACACTCAGTATCCTCATAGTTCGGTACTGATGTGAGCCTCGTTCAGGTTTAATATACCAATTTTCTATACCTATTAATTAAGTGAAAGTTGGGTATGGCAGAAAAAGCATGATACTAGAATAAATGCTGTAGAGATGAGACTGACTAAGCAGGTATACGTAGGACTAGTGAAGGGAAGTGTAGGAACGCTCTAGGCAAACGCTCAGAAATCAAATTGAAGACGTTCTGAAAAATGGCCAGGTCAGGAGTACCCTCAACCGACGCTTATGTATAAAAGAGTTGATGATTGTAGATGAAGCGGAAGAGATGTGTAAGGGTCGAAGCATGGGGAAATCTGAGGTCTCTACCTACCCCTACGGGTAAAAGGCGTGATTTTATGCATGTATGTTCTATACCTATACAGAACAGAGATCTACAATATTCTAGATTTGAAGTAGCTATAAAATGTATTTTATACTTTTACACTAACAATAGTGTATGATTGATATATTATATCAGTACGTCTTTTTCTTGCAGGTTCGTGACGAAATGCGTACCAATGGCGCTGAACCTTTGGAACACGCTGACTCCCCAACGGACAACGGAAACTGCACGAGCAATGCTTTCTACAGGGAATACATCTAAACGACACTTTCCCGAAGCTCGCATCTGTTTGCCATGAAACATTCCCAGCCTCGAATCTAATTCACACAAAAAGATTACTAAAGCTTTTATTTTACCTTTATATGTTTTTGTAAATGTGCCCCCAAAACATAATAGTATCATCATCAGTTTTTCGCATCTTGTGTTTTATAATAAATCCTACTATACAACTTCAAATACATATTTTTACGCGTATCAAACTACCAATTCCAATCTACCTCGAAATTGTGTGAGATATAGTTTTAGTCTATGAACTATATAAACACTCTTCACTCAAATTTGAAAAAAAAGCTATTTTATTTTCACAATATAAAGATATTTCAATTAAATTCAGTAATCGGATCATGGCAGATAGGTTCGAGATGCTATAAGCGACGGCCGATCAGACACTTAGATTCCAATTTGATGTACTAGTATGTTTTAATCAAAATTATAAATTGTCGTTCGATGTTGACCACGTCACAACCTTGTCTAGCTAGCTTTAATCTTAACAGATTAAACATTTAATAAAAATTAATCCCATAAAAAAGAAGACTTGAAAGAATGTTATTTTATTCTCCATATCTATATAATAAGACCATAATTATCATCACTACTAGGGAATATTCAATATAACATGTATAATAATATACATGTATATTGAACCTCTTTTTGTATACAGGGTTATTGGTAAAATGCTAACAAACTCTTAGGGCTGACTTCTTCTAGTCCCAACAAACATTTTAAGATTTTTTTATTTGTTTTGAATATATTTATTTTTATCAATGCCTACTCTGAGTGAAGATCGCCCGCGGCAACATTGGACCGCGCCGTGCTCCCTTTGCATAGAGTTTTGATTTTTTACATCGAGCAAAGTAATAAAAATATGAAATAATACATTACAGGCACAAGAGCCTTTTAACATCAGGTGGTCCTTAAATATATATATATATATATATATCTATATTTTCTAAACTTAAAAAAAATCATCTCAAAATGTTTGTTAGGACTAGTAGAAGTCAACCCTAAGAGGTTGTTAGCAATTTTCCAATAACCCTGTATTTTAATCGTCAAAAGGTTTCCACTCCTTAACACACCCTACTTGCTGACTTTTTAAGTATTTTGTGATATTGCCCAATAATAATCTACTCGTATAATATAACTGAAAGACATATATATCATGTCTATCTATATCTATCATGATTATATAGACTGATTCGAAGACATAGCGCATTCCTTCGGAGAAAATTATAATTCGTAAGATTTTGCGTTCTACCGGCCTTTCAAAGTATTTTGCCTGTATCCCCATTGATTGATTTAGATATATCTTCCTGTATGGTTATATTCAGCAGTTGAAACTAGTCTTTGGTTGTGGCGTAGTTCAGTAGTTGAAAGTATGTTTACCGTATAATATTGCTAATCAAACAGCTGCTAAGTCATAAGTACGTAGTTTTCCGAGTTCGGATACAATTATCTCTAATGGATATACTTTTTTAATTAGTATCAATTACAATCTTTATTCAACTATGCTTTTCGTACTTTTGTGGACGGTCAAAAGTATGCACTTGTAGTGCTTATAAATACTTGTAGGTTTCTTCTTGTGTGCTCCATCTTAGACCACATCAATGCAAGGTTTGATCAAACACGAACCTATTTTGAAATAAATATATATACATATATATATATATATCGTCAAATGTTTATTTATAGAGTTCTACATATTTTGAAGACTATTAAACAAAGCTTAATTTTGTTTAGTATGTTACTAACCCCTAAAGGTCGGCTGTGAGAATCCTCACATGATTACAATAATTAACACATGTTTTCATTAATTACTAATCTTTATATGGGATATTAACAAATTATTTATAAAGCTATTGTTACTTGTGACGAGCAACTGTGAGCACCGATAAATGTAATCATAAATATAATCTGTGTATCATCAATGTTGTAGATGCGTGATAGGTGTTAACTATGAACTGGCACCCTTCTTTCTTCTTGTCCTTAGGGTCCCTTTGATCTTATGATCAGTATAATATCCATACGAACCAAGGTTCTCATGAAATGGCTATTCTTAGCATATGCGTACGACATTGAAATAAAATTAAAATATTTTTTCAATGTATTCAATATTTTTTAAGATTATGTTACCAAAACATTACCATTGTATGACAACACTTAGATAGAACGATTAATAATTTTGGATTTTGAGAATAAAAGAAGGCTTTAAAGGCGTGTAATGTAAGTGACGAGAGAGATGAAATTAATGATAACAATGGGTAATTATAAAAATAAACGAATTTTTATTTTACTATTGTAATTTAAAAATAATAAATAAAACTTTGGGATTAGGAATGTAGGTAGCGAATAAATTTTTAATCACTGCATCGTGGGGTAAAATGAAATATACGCGGTGAGCAAATATTTTTTGTAACCATAACTGCATAAACTTCCACTAATTATAGTTTTAATATTCAATCATCGTTTTCCAAAAATGTTTTTTTTTTATGAAATTTCATCAAAATTGATTCAAAAATAGATTACTTACTTTATAGTAGTAAAGCGTTCTTTGGTATTAACCAAACAACGTTATCGCCATATACTCTGAGTATTTTTAAATACTTAATCGTATATTATGTTTATAATGTATAAATTAAGAGTTTAAATCAACATCGTGCTTGTAAAGCGTTTACTCTAAAATTTTTGGTGAAATTTTAATTTTTTACCGTTTAGTTACAACGTTCACCTCGTATAATATTCATTGCACGATACAAAATAAAAAAAAATATTTATGTAACAATATGCGTTAACTGATTTAATTATTGATACAATTAATTTGTTTGCGATAATTTGTTTTTAAATACAACAATAATATAAAAAATCAAAGCCATTTCGGATGCCTGCTCGGTATATGTTCTTCTTCTTTCACCGCTTGATGTTTAGGTATCGTAATTTTATAATCGTTTACAATTAATGGTATTTTGAAGCGTAATGAGATGTTTTGGCTACATTATTTCAGTATTATTATACAGTTTAAGACAACTTTTGACACAATAATAATGTTATGGGACTTGCGCAACTCTAAAAAGCTTAAAATATATACCGATACTGAAATTATGTGACACAAAGTTTCTAATTACGCTTCCATTGCTGTTTTTAAAAGCTCATAGATGATAATAAGTAGGTACTTCACTGAAATACAGCACTGGCAGGTTTTGATTTAAATGTAGTTGGTAGAGAGATTGGATTTGAGAGTTACATTCAACTCGCGAATTTTTAGAATAAGGAACGTTTTTGAAACATAAATAACGTGGATAATGGGGTGCCGAAATTACCCCAATATTTTTTGCAGAATTTGTGAGCTCTGACTGTAGTTTAAGGTACTAAAGCGTTGGGAAACAACTATTCACATTATCTAACTGCAAATCTGTATGATGAAACCAAAAAGAATCCTTAGCATTGTGTTGTTGACTGATTTATATACTCGTTATTTACGTTATTTTTTATTAAAACTAAATTAATAATATATATTCACATTTTATGGGAGAATTTGGTTTTTTGCCTAAGCTATTTCCAGATTCTGTAATAATCTATCGTTTCATAAATTTAAATTCTCTCCACACATTAATATTAGTGAATGCTATTTAGGGATTATTTAATTTTAATCGAACGATAAATACATAAGCACCATTACATTTTACCGTTTTACTTACCTTTATGCTTTGAGCTTTGTTTTTTTAAATGGTTGGTCAACAACGCAATCTGTGTATGGTTCATAATAGAAATTAATATTTTTATTGATGGTTTGATTTTATTATAGTGCATTAATATTAAAACCTTATAACCTGTTGCAAATAAAACTTGTATTATAATTAGTATTTCTTTTTGATTCTTATACCAACTTTACAATTTTTTTTTATGTACCTATATAATTAATTGTCTCCATCCACGTTTAACGAGAGGCCATCGATCTCGTTCAAGAGCTGTGAATCGCATATATATTATTAATAAATAGTTATATATATTGTGTGAAAACTATTTCTTATAAATTATGACTGATACATTTTTGAACCTTTATCTAGCATAAACTAAGCGTTGTCGGAAATCTGGCTGTTATTTTGTGATTATTTTAAATATATAAAAAAACTGCATATTTCGATCAGAGTGCACATTAGATTAACTTAAGTATTTAAATCAATTTATTTTCTATATCAACATTCATTATTTTGAAAGAAGGAACTTCAATTATTTTGCAGCATTGTTATAAATGTTATACATAATTAACGGAGCTTTAACAGTCGTTCACGACTTACCTTACAGTCTACTGCGAGAGCTTTCCGAGTCTATAGCGAGAATTCCCCAAAATTATAAAATACTCGTACTTTCTCTACTTTGAGAGTCTTCAGAGAGAAAAAATAACAAGCATTGAATGAAAGGGCCAGTACTGTCTCAGTAATATTTACTTACGTGACAGACGTTAAAAAAATCTGGGCTAGCTTGAAAGTTCACCCTATACTGTTTAAATCTGCTAATAGCATTTTTTCCCTATAACAGAATTTTTAATATTCTCGGTCAGCATACGGAAAAGATTTTTAAAATAAATTACTTTTACTTGTGGAGGTATAATTAAGTAACATTATGTCATTTAATGTGCGCTCTGATTCAAACACTTAGTTGTCGGGCGCATTGCGGGCTACCAGAATTCTGTCAATTACTGTCAGTGTCATTACTGACAAACATATTTAACAGAATAATAGTACCGGTGTGAACCTACGGAGTAGGCATTTCTGCAATTCTAATGAACTTCTAAACAAAACAAAACCAACTGCCGCATGTAACATCGGCAAGCGGTTTATTCACGACGATTGTTTTTTTCTAACGCGATTCTAAAGATACTTTTAAAATTTTTCATGATGCAACCACAGCGCAGACATATTAAGAAATTCATCTTAACATTTCATTAGGTCCAATCATGCGCTAAGTGTTTTCTTGAAGAAATATTTCTCTAAAATGTGATCAAGTTTCAAATGAGGCTTTCTCTGATATCAAATGCAATTGATAAGGTTTCTAATGCCAGGTTTCCCCAAAGCTTGGAATAATATTTTGTATTAGATCAATCGTCTTCCTCATACTTTCTGAAAGTTTTTTTACCTGTTCCCAGTAGTATGAGAATAAACTATGATGGATAAATAGAGTTCTCTATTTTCTGAAACAATGCAAGGCGCCACACAACTAACGTTCTGAACTATTTTACAATTATGAACTACACTTGATAATGAATAAACACGTTTGCTGTATACTGTATTCTTGTATTTTTAATTAAGTCCTTTATAGGATCGAAACTTTGCTGTTATTCTACCTTAGAGTAAACACTATTTATGACCATTTTCCCTTTACAACATTAAAGCTAATTGATAACTGCTAGTCTGCCACCCAAGATAAGTAATATCCTTGTAACACAGTTAATGGAAGTTGTGCTTGTGATCTCTCGGTACAGTAGCCGCCAGACTACGGGTGGCGTGAGGCGCCACCTGTTGTGGCGTGACGAGAATTCGTGTTAGCTTAATACGCCCAGACAGACAGGATTCATCTTACTAAACGCCCCATACAGTGTAGCTTGTGTTGCATAGATGGCACTAGTGACTGCATCGTGAATATTTTATGGGAAACCAATTTTAAACCCTTGGGAAGAGGTATATAAGCGGAGTTTAGTCAATGTAGAAATTATAAACAAAACAAATGATAATTATTTTGTTCGTGATAGAAAACTGGCTTTAAGGGAAGCCATCTAAAATGTTGACTAAATTTGTTTGACAATGTAATTGTTCAGGGAAATCACACTCTCACACATAGACTTTGCCAATTATATAACTAATTATTTGCCAATTTAAAAATTATTCTTATGAGTAAAACATAGCCGGCTTAACTTTCCATTTTCAGAGTAAAGTGTTCGAAAAAAATATGCTCAAACAACTTTTATCCCATTTTAATGAGCATAATATATTGAATCAGTTTGGTTTCACTAAGAGCAGATCCCAACAGATGCAGGTGTTCAATTGATGTCACATATACTCAAAGCTTGGGAGAGTTCACATGATGCTATTGGCGTATTTTGTGATATTTCCAAAGCACTTTTTTTTTTTTTTTTTTAATAAAACAACATTACTCCACAGACTCCAGGGTCCGTGCCCTTTTTAGATTACAGTTATTTTTATTTGATTACATTTTCTTTGATAAAACATACTCCATTCATCACATTTGAATTTACAACTATGGTGTTATTTGTTGTATCTTATAAACTAAAGTGAGTCCATATTTTTTTTTTTTTTTTTTTATTATTATACATTATTATTATATACTGTTTTTTTTTTTTTTTTTTTTTTTTTTTTTTTTTTTCTTACTTATCTTATCCTATAACATTTGTTTTATAATTACTATGGTGTTTTATAAAGTATATTATATTAGCATGCTTACTACTTATTACGCTTATCCTATACATTTATAATAACATTTACATTGACATTTTTGTGTTTCTCTATATTAAGTGCCCGATGGACCCGCCACTGACCCCGGGGTCCGTTTTAACATCTGCTCCACGACTTTTTCGTTACGGTCTTTGAGTGCCATCTTCAGATTGTGATTGATGATCTCCTGTTCCGTCGCTTTTTCTGCCCGCCGCACAAACCCACCGATGGTATCAGAGCTGTCGTCTGTGTAGTAAGTGCAGCTCTCTTTGTGACGCGACACTGCCACAACCGCATGCGGAACGCTGTCCCTGAGCCTGGTCACCTTTTCCCTCATCTGGATGATAATGACGATCCCGTATGTCAGTCCCTGAGCCTCGTGCACGGTCAGAATGCAAGACCCTTGGCCACTCCCATACCCTCTGCCTACCAGGGTGGATTTCTCCTCCTGGGTCAGCGTCAGGTATAAGGTGTTTGGGAGGTCTTTTGGTATTACTGCATCTGTATACCGTTGGAGTCTCAGGGAGTGCACACGAGATCTTGACGAGTAGAAGCCCGGGTACACCTCTCTCAGGACATATGCCACGTCCATAGGATTTCGGTGCGTACAGAACAACTCTTGGCCGATGGACGCCAGTACATTTGGATTGCTGTACCTTATATTGAAAAGGTTTTCTCTCTCAATATAAGGCAACTGGTTTACATCCCCGATGATGACGAGATCCTCAGCCCCCAGCAACCACGCAGCCATTATGATGGCCCCGAAGTGGTTCATGTGAGCTTCGTCCACGAGTAGACGTCTTTCTCTACGCTCCATGAACCCATTGGCCAATACGGAGGCCAAGGTGCGCACTTTGGATTTTACTCCGTCGCCTATGCGGTGCGCTACCTTGTCTCTCAGATCTTTGGCTGCTTCGGTTGTGGTGGTGACTATGATATCTCTGTCAGCATCGAAGTTTGCAACTATCCAAGTTGTTTTGCCGCAACCGGGAACTCCGTTTATCCATGTTATTCGTGGCATTGTCCAGTAGTCCCACGCTGCCGTTGGGTTGGAGTCATCCGAGATGGTTTTGGCCATCTCGATGATCTTCTCCTGCAGCATGATTTTCGTGCACCGGGCTGTGACCACAAGGGGATTTTCTGGTGGTGTGAAAAATGTGAGTTTGCCAGTTCGTTCTGTCTCATGTTCATTCAAAGTAACGAAGCCCTCTGTGGAGCTGAATGCAGCCATATAGCGACCCGTCATAGTTCCCTTGATGACTCGGGATCTACTGTTATCGTATATGGCTGCTTCCGCTTCCGTGAGTCTCACATTCAACAACCCCTCGTTCTCCCAGAGATAGGCTTGCATGATGTTCTTGCAAGTGGTAAGGTTGACATCTCTCGTTGCCTTCTCTATCGCTAGGTTCCAAAGCATTCGACTGTGTAGAGCTCTGCACTCTGATTCGTTAGCTTTCACACTATGGCATTCGTGGAAAAGCTTTGAATCTTATCGAGTCATATCTGTTAGACAGGCTACAGAAGGTTGGAATAAGTTGCAGTACTTTTTCCGGGTCTTAAGTAAAAATAGGTGTACCTTTTCTGTTCCTAGCGTATATTAATGATCTGCCTTGCATGGTCAAAGATTTCTGCGATATTGTTTTATTCGCAGATGATAACTCTCTGATTTTTAAAGAAGATAGGAAATATAGTGAACTCTTTCATGTAAATAACGTATTATCTATAATCTCTGAATGGTTTGCCGCTAATAATCTTCTCTTAAACTCAAAAAAGACCAAATGTAAAGTTTTCGTTACCAAATGTTCCTTATGTTATACCAAACATTAAGCTTGGCCCAGGTAAACTCCCTATTGACAATGCGACAGTCTTCCTTGGAATCAAAATGGATTCAACTTTACAGTGGGATCCACATATACATGATCTAGCCGGAAGACTTAGTTCTGCTGCATATACAGTTTGTAAGATAAGACAGTTAACAGATGTAGCTACTGCACGGCTAGTTTATTTCGCATACTTCCACGTATTATGTCATATGGTGTATTGCTGTGGGGAGCTGCTGCTGAGATAGAGACAATCTTTATCTTACAAAAGCGAGCAATTCGAGCCATATATGAAATGGATCCTATAAAATCTCTAAGGGAACTTTTTAAAGAAATTGATGTATTACCTTTATCGAGTCTGTATATATTTGAAAATATAATGTATGTACGGAAAAAAATTAGTAAATTTAAATTAAACGGTGACAACCACGATTACAACACTAGGAACAAATATAAAATGACGGTACCAAATTATAGACTAGCAAAGACAAATAAAAGGTCCTTTTTAGATAATTGTGTGCAGTTTTATAAAAAAAAACCCAAACATATTACAATGCTCACAGAAGGAAAATTCAAATTGCACGTGAAAAACGTTTTGATTAAGAAATCCTACCACACAGTTTGTCATTACTTAAACGACAAAAATGCTTGGAAAATTTCGCCTCTGCCAAGCTAACACATGTCTCCTACGTAATATAAACAAATATTGTTATAATTGTATTGTATTGTATATAACACATTATAAAAAGACGCTTAAAGAATGGGCCCGAGTTTCTTGCCCGTTCTTCTCGCAGTGGCTATATATTTATTTTTTTGCTGAACGTGGCATTACAATGTAGAATATTTCAATATTAAAATTTGTAATTTACCTTCATAAGAGCGTTGTAGACGCCTAAATTAAATAAATGATTTTGAATTTGAATTTGGGAAGTACCGAAAATACAATGGGTAAATGTAGTTCAAAACAACTTGGGTGGTAAGGCAATTCGATGTGGACAAGGACATCATTATCACAACAACTACAGAAGCAGCTAAAGACCTGAGGGAGAAGCTTGCGCACCGAATTGGAGACTTAGTTGAAACCTTCAGTCCTCGTAAATGATTTTAAAAGAACTGAGAGCTACAACGGTGGATGAAGCTCTAATGAACCATGTCGGAGCCATAGTCATGGCTTCCAGGCTATCTGGAGTTTGTGAACTTGTCCTCATCCGAGATATTAATCAGCTTCCTTATATCGATAGAGAAAATCTATTAATATATATTAAGGTACAACCGCCCTAACCTGGTAACAAACATCACCCAGGAGTTGTTATGAACGCCTCGGAACTCAATGGATGTCGCGTACGCACTGAGGGAAATATGCTCTGGTATATATTCCTCAGCTCCCCGTATTAAGTCCCTTAAGCTTGAGAGGTACACAGGTGCAAAAATCCCCAAATCTCTCCCTAACATTTTATTCCTGTTTCACACCCAGGAAGAAAAGGAGACCCTGATAAGCCAGGGCTATGGAGAGGGAAGTGGATCACGCACCCTTACCATCCACGAAGCGCAGGGACTGACATACGAGTCGGTCATCGCCATCAAGACCAAGAGCAGCATGCAAGTTGCACGATAACGTCCCGCACGCCGTCGTTGCAGTTTCACGGCATACCGGAATCTTCATATACTACGCAGATGACGAAGACGCCATAAGACGGTTCGTTAGGAAGGCGATGGCTGGCACATGCGTCAACTCGTGAATGGGTGCTGCTAGACTCTGGATGCTAGTGCTAATGACATTAACGGAAAAAAAAATTTTAACACTTTTCCTATTTCATATTTCTTGTTTTTAAATAAAAAATGTCATAATTGAAGTCACGGACCCTTAGAGCAGCCGTATCAAGGGATTAAAATGTATATGATGTTGGGTTAAGATGCAATATTGCTTTTAATGTATTGCGTTTGCTTCAAAGCTAACCTATCAGCTATAAAAAAACGTACCTAGCAGCGTAATTAAGAAATGAATGCGTGAGAATCAATAATGTTATATGCCTTTATAATATATTACCCCCATTTGCTTATATATGTAATATCAAGGGATTAAAATGTAAATGATGTTGGGTTAAGATGCGATATTGCTTTTAATGTATTGCGTTTGCTTTAGTTAAAAGCTAACCTGTCAGCTATAAAAAAACGTAGCAGCGTAATTAAGAAATGAATGCGTGAGTATCAATTATGTTATATGCCTTTATAATGTATTTATTTTTATAATTAATTTATTAAGATATATGTATGCAATTATATTTCCATCACACTGTGCACAACGTAATAATATAATTTTTCCTTTTCGGCCCCATGGGGGCGAAGAGATGGATCATTCTCACTAGTTCCATCGTGTTTTAGTTCCATGGAACTAGTGAGAAAAAAACTCCCACTAGTTCCATGGAACTAAAACACGATGGAACTAGTGAGAATGATCCGAAGAGATGGGGGACAAAAGGAATAACCCTTTATTGACTGGTCGACGCGACAGTCCTAGGCTGATCCTTGGTGAAGCATGGGACCGCATCCACAGAAGCCAAGTGCTGCCACTACTCGTCACTTGGGTAACTCGCCGTTGCCCTTTCACCACCCCGCGCCTATTTCGGTTATCGCACATAAACATTAACCTCTTTTTGCGCAGTTGGATAAAAACTATTTAATGTCTCTTTCCAAATCTCGAACTATTTCCATGCCAAATTTTATCCAAATCGATCCAGTTGTTTTTAAGTTTATTCGTTGCATACAAAAATACAAATATTTCCTCTTTATAAACTGTATCAGTATAGATAAAAAAATGACTCCATAAAGATTTTTGACCCCTGGGGGACTGAAATAGGGGATCGTAGTGGAACGAGCGGATGATTCATGTCTTATGTAATTAAAACTGGCCGGTGTTGATGCGTTACATAAATAAATAAAACAAAATAAAATACTACACTTATTACTTTAATATACATTCAACACATAGATATCAATAACATAGAGACAAAAATGGTATTTAATCTAAAATAGACATAAAACCTTAGCCATAAAATACAATTAATAGCATAAAGTGAATTCGAAATTAGTTACTTGAAACCTTTTGAATTAATTTTAAACGATCATATTAAGTTACAAATTTGAAGAAGTATTGATAGTTTATAACAAAGAAGAGGGTGTATGTTTTATGCCTGTAACCGTAGCACAAAACTGATATCCAAAGCCGTGCAAAGAAAAAAATCGGTGAGTGTAAATAAACACCCATTTAATTGCTTTATTGGTTGGGTGATTCACCGTTACAAGTGCAACAGGGTGTTATGGTCGCAAACCGTTCCGCTTTCTCAGCTTTGGTGAAAAAATTGGTTAAAATAGAAATTAGTTGAGGAAATACACAAGCTACCCGTCTAAATGTGATCTAAAACTATGATACAAACTTATGTTTTTCTTAATTTCAATGGACCTTGGGTAGACATTGTTTAATTTGTTTGTTTGCTATGGTTATAAAATATATTTTGAGTAATATCGTCTAAGTACTAGTTTAATAAACGATTGTAAGCAAAATGACGGAATAAGTTTCGACCCGATTAATTTTTCCCGTTCCATAAATAGTGGTTTGTATTTACCATTACTTATTTTTTCAAAGTTTCACTACCGATAGATCATCAATCGGTCTGAACTTAAGAAAAGTTTAATTGATATGTTTATTAAACTAGCTTTAGGAGTATTTTGTGTGATTAGATCAGTGACGAGATAACTAAAACACAGGTGTTTTAGTTATCTAGTCACAAAAAGAGTTGCGCATCATATAAATACTATATACCACCATTGGGCTGCGAATTTCAAAAGATTAGGTACAAAAGTACATTTCAATTTGACCAAAAAAATAAATGTACAATCAATTACATGAAGTCAATACATTTTAGGCCATTTATATGCAGTTTTAAATCTACGTGATTCTACTACGTTTTATCATAGCATATTTTCAAAACGACACGGAAAATTAACTACGCAAGTACTTAGTTTTCAAATTTGATCATTAAAATGTTTGTTCCTAAGCTGTTTAGTGAATAAAAATATCTAGAACTTAAATCAGAACAACTTAGCTTCAGTATACATTTATAATAAGAATTCAGCAGTTAAGAAAATTAAATGTTAGAAATACACAAAAACATATTTTTTACCTAACATAATAATATTTCAAACAAATTACTTAACTAAAAAAATAGGGTAACTTTACACCACCTTGGCGATCTTATAACTTATTACTTAAACTAACACATACAATTGATTTTAGAAAACTGATTAAGTAAGTACCGACACATATTCTGGCGAAGACATAAGTACCAGTCTATACCTGCTTATATTGGTGCGATGGAATTTTATTTTGAATCAGATTGTTCTAATGTAAGTTTTCTTATATTGAGTTTAACATGAGAAATGGTAAAACTTTAACTTTAATTATAATATGTACTTTAGACTTATCGTTTAACTATGTCCGTTCCTGAGATAAATATTGGAGACGAAGGGTCACGTTGGTAATTGAAGTACCATTTACGTTGCGTTATAATGCACTGTTACAAAAGAGCGCCACTAAGTTAAACGGTATATCTACTACAGTTTATAAGGGATTCCAAACTAAAATTTAAACATAAATTCATTGGCAATCGAAAGTTTAATATTGTCTTGCTTAGTTTTGAAATGCAAATATGTTATATCAATTTCAAGTTCAACCAAGGTCAAATAGTTTCAAAACTTTCTTGTATATTATTCATAATGTGAAATTAAAAATTTGACCAATAAGAAACTTACTACCTATATCATCACTCTATAATGTATCTGAATGAGGTTTTGCAAATCAAGGCGGTGATTTTGCCGGGTTTATGTCGGCTAAATTTAAACAAATAATAAGCTAAAAATGAAATAACTTTTTGACATGTGAAATCATGCCCATCGATGATTTAAAATTAAATAAATGCAAACATAGTGCAATTACAATTTACAATGTTGTATACTGGCTCTTATATTTGATGTAGATGTATTATTATTAGTGTTGCCTTGTTATGGATACTGTATATCCATAGCTCACAAAACCATAACCTAGTAAAAGTCATAGGTACTTAATATAAAATATAAGTGGTATTGAACGTGTGAGAATTAAGTAAAATTAACATAAATTTATTCGAGGGAACACAATTACAAAATTATACTAACTATTACGACTTATTCACCTTATTGTAAATACTATCATAAATTTTAAATGAAGATAAACATATTATAGAAATAACAAATAGTCTGATTATAACAATCTAAAGCGTACACAAAGAGAAAGCAAAATATATTTTTATATTAATGTTATAGGAACTGACAGCAGATTATTTTAAGCATAACAAATTATTATAAGAAATAATTTTCGAGCTAATCATTTTTCGAACTTAAACTGAGGTCACGTTCCAAAACGTCCCTATAGTAAAAAAGCAGCTTACAATATAAATTTAATTACAACTACACATTTTGGTTTTATTTTTTGGTAAATATCAAGTACGTTTTTATTCAATCACAAAGCTTGTATCGTTATTTTTCCAAGTGACTTTAATTTTGCAATACATATACACATATTGATAAATTGGCACATATCAATTTAATCTACATTATATATATAATATAACATCGAAAAATACTTTAGATTTCGTTACACGAATTCAAATGGAGTAATAAATAGCCTAATCATCACAATAAGTTATTATTCATTAAAAATTAATTAAAAATGAAAAATTTGGAACAATAATCAGGTTTCGAAAAAATATGTCCTTATAGTTTAAAATAATATTTACTTAACGGTAGGTAACAAAAGTATACAAAAACTTAATTGTGTTTTTTGAATTTAGATTCTACTTATTACATTTTTCAATTGCGTAATATTTTTATATAAATGAATAACGTTATTATTGACTTTTACGTGACCCATAAATTTAAGTTTTTTATTTAAAGAATAACAATTAACAACGTCAACTCTAACACTTATGATATTACTTATTGTAACCAAAAGTAAATAATTTAAAGAACAGAAGCACTTAAACAAAACTAAAAATTTGAATTTTAAATATTTTGTACGAAAATAAAAATAGGTCACAATAAATTTCAATAATAAATGGTTATAAATTAATATGTATATATTTTAATAAGTATTTAAAACTGACGTGTCATAAACATGAACAAAACATTCACTGAGAAGATTTTATAATGTAATGCTGCCACTCATGTACAATTATGTGTTATTTTCGGATAAAACAAACCATACAAAAAACAACTTAGCAGATATATAGATACGGAGCACCAAAATAATTATATTTAAAGATAGAAGAAATATGTAATTATATCGTAGTGCTTACAATATTTTTCTACATTATGTAATAGATAAGGTGTAGACATTGAATTACTTGAATAAATAACGGTAACAATGTCACAATTGCTAGTCCCGGCCTATTTGCCTAAGTATTATAACTACCATTCTTCATCACCATTATTTCTAGTCTAAAAGCATTATAATATCTAAACAAATGGTAAGTTTCAGTACATTTATTTAATATTTTGCGCCTTTCATGATTACCACTACTTGCACTGGCTTCCACGTTATTATTATCATAATAACTATAACCAATATGCGATTAACAGAATACCTATATATAAATAACAGAATACGTATAGAAATCCCTAAATTTGTAAAAAAAATGGTAAGAAATAGTAATGAATTCGTAAATCATGACAAAAAAGGGCTCCTGAAGTTTTAACCAACAAGTTTTGTCATGCACGCAAAATATATATATTGACATAAACTATCTGATCATCTCAAACTAGCCATCAATGTACTTGCTCTATGGAATGTAAGAATCGAGACTTATCTTACAATCCATCTTCTATCTGACACCCTCAATTTATCATTGAAAACTACGAAGTAAACACATACATTTAAAGACCAGTTTTGTATAATTAGTAATACACAGAGGCGAACATACATTTAACTAACATTTATTATAAGTGTATACATCAAAACTACTCACTAAACACAATAGTACATTGTCTGAAATTCTGCAGTACACGCTATATAATATCATGACATAGGTACTCTAATTTACACAATAGACACTTATACGCTTAGTAATGATAATATAAGTAATTATCATATTTAACCTAAAGAAACAAAACACAACTATAATCAGTTCTGAGTCGACCTGAGATTATTAATAAAGATTGATCGGGAGTTTTCATATAATGATGTTTATACAGAAATCAGATTACTAAGTGACATAGCTGCACCCAACAGAGAAGTTTCAAAACGCTGGCATCAATATATTTTATTGAAATATCGAACAAGTTAGTCGAGCACCCTGAACGTTCTAACTTGTTTGATCCTAATCGTGATATTAACGATTAACAACAATTCACAATACATAAAAGAGTGAGAATCAATTAGACATTTTGAAGAAACACCAGGATAACTATTAACCAGTGAGCAAGTATGAATAATTCGATGAGAGGGTGAATCAATTGTATAAATGGTGTCTATTCCTCTAAAAAACAGATTTGAGTATAATAGTTTGTCGGTGAGTTATATATTTGTTTAAATCTTTATAGCGAATCTTGTTTTTAACGAGTTGGTAGTAATAGGAACTCGAACAATGTGCCTAATTCCATTGATTGGGTTCGTAGAAAAAACCTCATAATATTTTACTGGTTGCTACGGTATTCTAAAATTTGACTATTGACTAGTATTTCAAGAGAAAAATTTACAAATTTACTAATACAGTTTGTAACTGATGAGACAACTGTTGGCATTGTTTGAGCACTATAACCAATAAGTACCAAAATATCAAAGGATCTATTTTGGCTTCGTAACCTAAGTTTTATGTATGTTTCAATTTAATGAAATAGAATTTTAATAAGCAATATGATAGAAATTGTGGTACATCTTTAACTAGTCGTTAACTTACCTACGTATTATATGGAGCGTGTAAATTTAAGCTCATTCATGCTTAAGATATTTCACAGTAAATATAGAAACCTACCCAGTAACTCACCACATCTATATCCTAAATATATTAACTACTAAGTTGGGGACATATTTTTGTTTTAATTTAAATATATCAAGTTAAGGGTTTAGACGGACATAAATGACTAATATAAGTAAAGCAATTGTTTTTTATTTTTTTATTTTTTTGAACATTGATCGCTAATAAGCTCGACATATGTAATGGTGGTGTGGATATAATATAACAAAGTTTTCAAATCAATTTTAAACCTTCGGGTTAAAAATATTGAACGTTAAGGTCCCATTTATTTAACAAAACAGATTTTTGAGAATAATATATGAATAAAATATTTTATAAGTCTCATTTAATTCTTTCAATTCATAATACCACTAGTTCACCTGTTTGTTAGTGCCGATGTTATACAAGATTTTAAACGTCGTCTAGAATGGTAAGTAATTCTCAAATATGATTGCCAGAATACAACCACGGAACCATGATTAAACTGAAAACTAAAAATTAACCATTTAACATAACGTGATTGATAAGGGCATTATTTATTTAACATTGACTTCTATAAGCTGAATCTAGTAAGTGCTTAGTAATATTATGTTTCAAAAATAAACTCGTGATAAAAAATATTATATTAAAAATTATTTAATGTTATTTTAACAACTCTACTTATAAATCGAAGACCCTAGAAAAATACATCCCGATGATTATTACCGGTACAGTACCTATTATGGGATATATTCCACTGAGATATGTGTCAATATTTAAAATTTGCTTTTCTGACTTAAATTCTGAGTTTAATAATTCTTGAATATTGTGTTTTACAAAACATCTAAAACGTGCTTGAAATAATAACTTTCTAATTACTGTGATATAGATTTTTGAATTGTTTGTCTGAATCTGTCCTGTTATTGAACGTATTATGTTCGTATAGTTTTCATCCGTTTTGTTGTACTCGTAGTAACAAAGTCACCCCGTCAAGCTGTTTCCATGCTTCAAACCCATACACGCCCAACCACGCCGCGCGACTACCATACGTCCTCACTCTATAACATTCAACTGAGTCTGAAATGCATTCCTTATCCTACATACTTATTGAAATACGCGAACTCACAAAAAATGACATTGCAATAATTTTAAAATCGCAGGCATTAGTCTCATACTTTAATTTCAATACTTTCCGCGTTCACCTAGTACAATATCAATAAATTCGTTAACTTTAAATTTTCCCAATCCTACGGATATGACTCCGTCATCGCGAGTTCTTTTTACAAAATTTTAATTTTGGTTTAAACTCCCGTGTCAAACACGATTAAAAATTCGTTAGATGTCGAAAACTAGCTGCAATGTTGTTGGTCCAACATTTATTTGCTCAGTCTTAATAAGGGGGTTCGTGCCTATGGCACTGTCTTAGCCGGGGTATTCGATCATGAAAATCAAATCAACAAACTAAAATGAAAAATCTAAAGTACACGATCGAGATCATAGTCCGTTTTCTAACAATTTATCAAATTATATGTAGTTCTTCAATTCAAATTTACTTGGCTGGTTCGCCACGAGAGTCAATGATTGCGTTCATTGGATTTTCGATAACATTAACGGCAGCCATCGCGGCAGCAAGTCGCGTATTCTTGCGACGGAAGATGAAATCAGCAAGTGACGTAGCCCTTCTTGGTCCGCGAAGCATCGCCTCAATTTCTTCACTGGATCGTGATTCAGTAACTGAACGTTTTAGTTCTCGTAATGAATAATTCTTGCGTTCCTTCCTAAGCGGTTGATCAAGTTCTGCAGAATGGGTGCGCATCGTGAGTAGTTCCATTACTTCTGAAAGTCCAGGCCCGTCGGCTAGAGAGTGGGGTCGTTCCAAGCGGCGTCTAACTCGTGCCCGTACTGCAGCTGCGTCGGTGAAGCTCTCGCGCGATGAGCAGCCCCCGTTAACATCTGATGCTAGTTTTGGTACAGAAGTTGCGGAGCCATTGACGTGCTCTGAAATGGAATTTATTCCTGGTGAAACGTGATTTAGAGTTCTACAAAAACAGCAACTTTGCCTGGTTTTACAATGAAAACTGTGTAATATCTTTCTAAATTTGTATAATGTCTTGTTTCAATTAGATTAAGCCATCCGCACGTGTTTTACCCAGCTACTTTGGTTACGGGTTTCTCCCGGTTACGGAATATCTGGCAATATAAGACAACTCTATTTTTTTACTGTCATGTCAAATTATGCCTTCAGCTGCCAAGCTTCCCGCTACGGGCACAAAAAACAAGTATCGATTGCCACCTGTCCGCGACGGGCACAACTACTTCAAAAAACGTTCGTATCGTAACGTACCGATCGTAACAAAAAACAATAGACAGGACATACCATGTGGGGCAGATGCTGGTCCGTGGGATGTGTCAGTTTTCGAGGGTCTTGGTTCCTTAGATTCCTGATTCGATAGATTTGGTTTTGCAGCGACATCGTTGGGCAAATTTGCCAGTAATTCCGATGATTCTGGTTGGGAAGATTTCAATGATCCCGACAGTGATGATGCAGTGGATTCACGTCTAGACGTGCCATCAGAATCTGCTTGAGAAACATTTGAGGAACCACTATAGAGGAATTCAATATACGATGACGTACTGGGCTGCGACGATTCTTGTTGTCCACCACAATCAGTATTCGAAGGGCCCCCCTCTTCTGTAAAAAAAAAAGTATTCACACTTAAAAATGGATGGTTGGATTAGAATCGATTGCCTGTTATTATTGAATTTTGACGTTTATTGTTTTACAATTTGCAATAAAAGAAAATATATTTGAAAATCTATTTCAAAAAACATCCCATACATTCGAGCTCTCGGGAGTTACTTAGTGAATCATAATAAAAATCCAATATGTTAATTTAAAACATAATGAGTTCACGTTCCAATTTTCATCACAATATTTTCAGCCGTCAATAGTGTATCTCAATAAATTAGGAAATAAAACACTACTCCCCCGCGGAGGCATTATTTGTTAATGGCCAAAATCTGGTTTCTAATCTAGGGTTATAATTTGGAATGATGCATACAAAAACCTGTTAAATACCAAACTTGTTCTAGGTAAATACCAGATAAATATACCAATTATATAAAAAACGGTTTGAAACGCGTATTTTTCGTTATTCTAGCCTTGTAATTTTTTTGCAGTCATCGTGGACACCCAATGCTTTGGGTGTCCACTTGTGGTGACTACGATAGGAGTAATAAAAGTAGATTTACTATATACGAATTCTTTTTTATGAACCAAGAGCACGGGATTGCAATCTTAATAAAGTGGCTTTATGCGGACAAAGTACTCAACAATAATAGCTAGCGTAAAATTAGACGATTTTTTATAGTCTTGGTCGGTTACTGGCTGAATAATGAACGGTCATTGTTCGCTTGTTGCGTTATTGGTTGTTGTTGCCCAATCAGTAGAATCATTGGCATTAGCATAACTTTTAATCAGTCAAAGAAAAATCGAAGTAGTATTACCAAGTTGTAACAATTATATTGCATGTTCAGTTGGTTACCATGCAATGCGTCATCGCCGGCAATCGGCGCGTCACCATGATAGGTCTCGTTCTTATGTGTAAGTTAGTCTACATAATTATGTAGTTTTATGCCACTCAATCTCAAACACGAGCGATGTGACACAGTCGCGTTTGATGTTTGACGATTATCAATATTTTTTTGTATGGAATGCGACTTGACAAATCTTAACACAAAATAAATATTAATAAATTGAACGAGAATAGTAGTATATAGAAAAAAAATACTATATGTTTATTTGGATGGCGTTCCAGGTTTAAAACAAAGGATAACACTAAAATAAAAAATACAGCAGGAGTTGTTTGCTGTACGTTGATAACATTGATCTTGTCGTACAAAATGCAGCGAAGTCCGGAATGGACTACGAAATTGGCGACCAAAATTAGAGAGGGCCGGATTGAAAATAAAGCACCCACTCTATGACAGATCGTAAATCCAGATTTTACTGTTTGTGTGCAGAAAATTAAAAGGAAGAGGTATATACCTGCTTGGAAAGGACCTTCCTTCCACTCTTGGTGTGAAGGCCCCGCATCCTCACACGGCCCTTCGGTGAGAGTCTCAAGAGGACGCATTTGTGGACGCTGTTGGATGTTAATGTCATCGTCGTCGTCAGAGTCATCTTCATCATCGAAAATCTTAGTGATTTTCTTGCTGGTGCCACTAGGTCCTCCTTTTTTTAAACCAGATGTCGACGGGGTTGGATTCTGGAATTGAAATATGGTAGCTTGAATTCTAAAGCTGTTTTCGCTACAAATATGTAGGTAATTCCTCACTTGAATTGAATGTTGCTACGATCTTAAGCTGTACTGTATGGTAGAAGGGCATTTTGCGAAAATTTGTCACTAATTATCTTTTGTTCTGGCATCTGTCCTTAAGAGCTATTTTCCTTTTTATATTAATCCTATTGACCGTCTTTGACTTTATCATCACATACCAACAGTTGAAATTGAAGTAAGACACTACCGCCACAAAATTCATAAAATAGATAAAATAAACATTCTAAACATGTTCTGTACTTAGGTATGTCCAACCATATATTAGGTTATATTCGTGCCATCACAATTATCTGTATTAAGGTAGTAAAACAGTAATATGACCAGTAGCCCAGTGGATTGCAATAGGCTCACACCCTATAACATGGAACCAAAATATGTCTCATAGAACGTAAGTGTTAAGAAAAATCTGAGATAACGTATTATTTTATTAATTCTTAACAGTTGTTTATTATTTTGTTGGAGAAACAACACACAATTATATATATCGTGGTTCCGTACTATTAATATCAATAATCATGCCTCTGCTGTCCTCACGTCTGTCTTTATATGCCATATCACTTAAACCTTAAAATATAACCAGATCATACTGAATACATAAATTGAGAATATATACATGGCGTCTTTACCAAAAAACAAAAATAATTCAAAATATTAAATATTGTTTAACACAATCCTAAAAACAGTAAAACACACAAACGTCAAAATAATTCGAAACAAGAATACATCTCTCGTTAAAAAAACATCATTGAGGTTTTTATATACCCGATTCCAATACGAACTAAGCTGGTCTTGTATATATAAATAATTCTGTTAAGTTAACGATTAGTAATATAGTTTACGGGTATAACCTATTACTTACTGTATAGACGTCGAAACAGTCTATGTCATCATCTTCGTGAGGATCTTCCAGAAAGTAGGTGACCATGTTCCCCTTTCCTTTGACTTCTACGTTGCCCCGGCAAACCATTTGGTAGCCGTGCTTAACCAGGATGTCGTAAACTTCCTTGGTGATCTGTCAGAAAAGTCGTACTCTAGGCATATTAAAACGTTTGCAAAATACAAATTAATGATATTTACAAGTTAACAAAATAAATAAAGGCTGCTTCTCGGTTTGTCTGCTTCTCATTTGGCCTGGTTTCCGCAATTTGTCTGGCTTATTATTTTTTTGGTTCGCAATTCGTCTGGTCTTTAGTGTATCTTTAATTCAAGATGAATTGAGAACAAGACCAACTGCGAATGTTTTGTACATTATTTAAATGCGTTTGCTAGATAAACTGCTACTTTTTATTTTTCGTGATTCGTCTCAGAAACATAAATAAAAACAAATACCAAAAGGTGGCTGTGCCTTCTAAAGAATCTTAAACTGCAATATTGGAGAGGCCTTTGATCGATGGTGAACATTAATGGCTATGATGATATCTAAGTCATTAGCCTATCCAAAGAGGTTTACCTCATTATTTACAACCAGAAAAACTGTCACTTATATAATGAATAGATTCAGGCGTTACTTTGCGGAAATCCATATTTAATAATAACAAATATTTTTTAAATATTTTAAGAAAACATCAAATTAATATTTTAAAAAACACTTAAAAAATACAAAAATATATCTAGTGACAATTCCGCCTAATTTTCCTGGTCTTGACTCTTCGAGCGCACGATCGAGAAATTTTCGAATTCTCGATCGTGCGCTCGAAGAGTCAATACCTCCTGAGGATGCTTCGTGTAGAAGCGAAACGCGTCGAAAAAATTCTTCCTGTTTGGCTGCGTGGCGTTAGTGACGTCACGTCGGGTTACCAGGAAGAAAAAAATTCTTCCGGTTTGGCTGCGTGGCGTTGTGATGTCACGTCGGGTTACCAGGAAAAGTAGGCGGAATTGTCACTAGATATATTTTTGTATTTTTTAAGTGTTTTTTAAAATATTAATTAGATGTTTTCTTAAAATATTAAAAAAATATTTGTTATTACCGTCACTTATACTTCGCATTTGATCTGCCAGACAAACTGACTATACGCTGATTCGCCCACCAGTAAAATTGAGAACCTAAAAAGCCGAGAAGCAGCCAAAATGAAATTATTAAGGCATATATGTCAGTATCATTAAGTTTTCAAGAGTAAATTCATAAAGCCAAACAACATTAACGTTAATTTTACTTATTCACTCTTACATGTTCGCGCCTTTCACTATAACTATACACCTTAAAAGTATAGGTACAAGTTCTGATTCAACGTGAATAGATAACAAAGTTGTTTAAGTTATTTTTATATCCATTAAATCAGAACAAATTAAAATATTTCGCATTAGAATATTACAATTGAAACCAAACACAATATTTAATGATATGGTACCATAAACGCAGAGCTCGCTGAATTACATTAACTTTGATCTCATATTAAAGAATTATACACGATTATGAATTTTTAAGTATAATCAGTGTTCAGATTAAATATTGATAAATGCAAACTTTAATCAATAAAGTATTGAAGAATATGCAATAGGAAAGTAGTTGTTTCTCCATTATGAATATTGCTTATAGAATCATCATTTAAAAAATGCATGATCTCCCAGTAGTTCTTCGAGTCTTATTTAAATAAAAATTAATAAAAACTCTCCTTGTACGAGCTAAATAAAAAAGGTTTTTCTATTTTCAATAATGCGAACGATCAAATAAAACATCCTAGGTAGCATTGAGAAAAAAAATATTTAAAAGCTATAACTAGAGTATTTTTTTATCAAAATGATAATTATAATATAGCCATCAATGTAATTCAACATGATTAAATTCGATTTAAATAAAAACTGATAACATACGAAATGACATTTCCAATGAATTAGTTGTTCAAATAGTTTTTTTAATAAGTCATAATATTTGTCAGGAATTGTCAAATTGGTACATTTGAACATGTGGTAAAACTTCGCATACGTTTCGCTGCGCAAGCTCTGTACATTTTAACTTTGGAAAGAAAATGACATTGTTTATAGATTGAAGTCAAGAGCTAGCCTATCTACAACAGAAAAGGTATTTTGACAAATGTATACGTGTTCATACCTGGACCTTGTCAGGGAGGCAGGTGGAGTCCATTCGAGAGGCGACGTTGACAGCGTTCCCCCAGATATCGTATTGTGGCTTGCGGGCCCCAATGACACCAGCAACAACAGGACCAATGTTGATTCCTATATAAAAAAGAAATAGATCCTGTCCCTAAATATATTTTACGTTGATGACACAGTTATTCAAGTCGCACTATGATTGTCGCTGGGCATACGAAATTTGCAGAGCCAACATTCGCATGACGCTCACCTTAAAATAACAGTTATACAACGTGTAGTTTATTTATAGTAAGATATTATCGTCATCAATCGGACGTCAATAAATGATGACAATTTATAGACAATTACAGAAGAAACATAAAAGTCACCTTGACTTGTATGTTTTACTTATTCAGGAAGTAACAAAAACCGTTCAATAGTCGCCTTTGGAGTGTTATTAATAGGATGTCGACTAAATATGTGTATTAAATAAAACAAACTACATAAGTAAAAAAATATAAGTTATTTTATTTCATGATATTAATTTTACGTTGGTTAACTTTTGTCAATTGCAAATCAATGACCTTGCTTGTTATCAAGATACATTGCACCACAAAATTATGACAGACTACAGAAAACTGTAGGGCATAGTCTTACGGGTGAGCCACAGTTTTGTGTTAGTTATTAAATAAAATAAAGAAATTGAACGTATGGTTTTAGTGAGTAGCAAAACATCAGTTATTCAGTATCTTTGTTGAGAAACCAATTCGTGGTTTGCGGATATAAGAGTTGTTGTTACTCCCGAACTTTGCAGTGAAATAAAATTTTCCTCTTTTTGAAATACCTTTTCTGTATGTGCTAATCATCCTTACATAGGTTATTAAACACATAAACAACACTTGGTGCTTTTATATTACAGAAAAAAAAAACATGTGAAGTTTTAAAAATTGGTTAAAACAACTCTCTTATGCAGGATGATCTAACACATATAGATTTTTCAGGCAAGGAACTGTATTCCTTACCAACTCTCATGCGGAAGCTGTTGAACGAGTGCCGGTTGACGTATTTCAGTTGTTTACGCAGGCGAAAGGCGTAGTCTGCCATGGCAGTCACGTGACGGAAGTCAGTAAGGTCGCGAGTGCTCGTTGTCAGTCCTGTAGCAAGAGACAAGGAATTTGAAATTAAAATCTTCTTTAGATAGATATATAAAGACCACACAAGAAAAACAAGGAATGCCAGTTTAAATTTCAAACTGAACTATGTCACAATTGGCTTTTATATATTCTCATTACCATAAGGTAAACACAGAAGCAACAACCGTCTACGTTAAAGACCAGGAAGATCATTTGGCTATACAACGTTGGCAAGAATTATGGTTGTCCGTGTGAATAAAACAAAAACAGTCTATGTCATATTTTTGTTTAACGACAATATATATATGATTTTAGAACCAGTTTAATAGATAATTTGCTGGAATTATTGTAAAGAGCAGTTGGAACTCGTAAGACTGCTTCCTTAGGGACGTCTTTAATGGAGTCGTGGAATGCATTCACTGCCAATTCAGGGGTCGTAAAACGTATGCTTCTGAGTTTGTCTTTAATTTTGGGAAACTAAAAGAAGTGGCAAGGTCTTGGCTGTATGCGTCATCAACACAAAATTTGAAGTCTTCAAATAGCTTCCGTCACCTTAGCGGAATGTGACATATAAACGTGGTGGAGGACATCAAGCGTTTTACTACTAATAAGGTATTAAGCGTACATTTCTATTTAATGCTTGATTCCATCATTTTGTTATGTGGTTATACCCATAGAGACACGTTATATATTTAGGACTTTGGTAATGATATAATACATAAAAATGTAGTGGCACAGAATTAACACTTATTTTATCTGATGAAGTAACCCTGACTTTTGAGTTACACACAATACTGAAATTCTGTAACAGTACTACTCAACGGTGGTAACAATCCAATGTTTTCGTTTCACTCACCAGAAGCAGCCATGTAAGTGGCGCCAGTGCTCTTGATCTTCTCAATGTATCTGAACCTTTCCTCAGACAGAATCTCGTCGAAGTCTGCAATGATCTCGTTCAGAAGGCGTAGGCACTCAACTCCTTCGTTGTTGGCCTCGAGTTCCACGTAAAATTCGGAGAAGTTAGGAATGGTGGCAAACAACACGCAAACTGATTCGCATTGCTCATGGTACAGTTCTTGCTGTAAGGAACAAAATTGTGATTAATTTTACTATTTTCCTTGATATATGCTTTAAAGTTCTGATCGTTGGGTCTACTTATAGTAGCAGATATAAACATGACTAAAATGATATGAGATTGTTGATCTATGTGTTGATCAAAAAAATTATGGGTTTGACCACTACTGGTGGAATAAATTAAGAGCTGCTGAAGAAAGAGAGCTGGGAATCATAATATCAAAGAAGGAATTACATATGGAATGTAAATGGTAGACAAACTCAAAGAAGTTGATCGTGAACCTTTATAAAGATTAGGTAAGCCTTACAATCAGTTCTGTCGATACCAGATGGCTTATTTTCTATATTAAGGCCATTAAATTCCAGTGCCCATATAACAAAACGGAGTTCTATGTCTGTCGACGAGACTCCGATGACTGTGTTTTGGTCCGTAAATCATGGGTCGCTAGTTTTTAATCAGAGTTAAGGACCTGATTTTTTTCTGTTTTATGCAGAATGTTGACCCCAAGGTTCAATGTGTCAGTAAAATATTTAAATATTTTGTTAGACTTAATACTTAGATCAGTTTACATAGTTACGACAAGGGAACGGAATTATCGGCAGAGGAGGACCTAGGCGAAAGTACCGATATCAGTTTGAAGACGTCCTGACGACCAGGTCACGAATACCCTAAACCGAGGCGTATGTATGAAAGGATTGATGAGTGTAGATTGAACGAAAGAGATTTGAAAAGATTGTAACAAGCGTGATTTTATTTATGTATGTATGAAATTTTTTGAAATATAGCCGAATATAAATAGTAGATTGTACAACAAGTGTAAAAAATAAATAATATAAGCCAGTCAACGCCAAATGAATGGTTGAAATTCCGCTCAAATTTAAAATTCATAGTTTTAATTTTGTAATCTTTTAAAAAAATCTGATCTACCGTTATGAAGATATATTATACATGAAATAAATAATTATTTAAAACTCTTTTTTAATTTAAACAATTTAAAATATTATAAAAATTTTGATACATGTTAGTTACCATACAATATTATATGTCTATATTTTTTTTGACTGGTATGAATTAGATATCTTTTATTAATATAAATTATTATTATATTAATATAATAATGGTGTGTTCATCTGAATACAAACGACGAATGTGTATGACACTAGGCATTATGCTAAGATGATTCCAATTTGACAAATCATGTTTTACTACATGTATAATAACTTATCACCTTATAAGCTATTAGACAAGTAGTAATAAATACATTTTCTTTCATTAATTCAAGAATATAGGTTTTTATGCACTAGAGTATAAAAAGCCATTATAATCCGTTTACACCGGGCATAAACAAGAGCTTTAGGAGCATGAGAAGTAAACAAGTTTTTTTTTAACACTAGCATGGTTAGCACTAGGCTCCCCTATGTAGGGGATATTTGCCATAATCCCAACGCTTGGCAGGTGGCTTGGGGATCGCAGTATAAAGTGGTAGTTCTTTAGAAGGCGCTGCTGCCCACCTTCCAATATTTTTCCCTTAGTCGCCTCTAACGACACCCACGGGAAGTGTGCTCGAGCATTTTGATTGCCCGTGAGTCTGCAATGACTTGTGGGTTGTCTAAATGCTTATATTGCAGTATTGCATATAGTTTGTAATATTTTGTTAATAAAAGAAAACCGCGGGCAAATAAAAAGTTATAAACCAAAAACATACTAAATATAATTTATTGTTTGCAGATGGGGATTAACTTTTTTTCTTTACGGTAAGTTGCAATGCCCATGGCCAGTTTCTTAGTTTCACTGTTACCGATAAAATTAAACATTAAATATTTAGTATTTTTTTTATTTCGACGTGAATCAATTAAATATAAAAACAAAAGATTTGTCTAATGTATTTAAGAAAAATTATAAAGTTTACATTTGTTATCACAGAATACCGTAGATCAACAACATTGACACGGTAATATTATTATATGTAGATAACAATATCGTGACATTGATAGCTCATGCCCGGTGCATATAAAGTCAAAATGGATCGTTTTACTAAATATTGGTAATTTTTTTGACCGGACGAAAGTGATTCTATCTAAACTAGTAGCCGAGACGACATAACCGGCTGTTTCCATGGTATTGCTATAGTAACTACGAACACAACTATTGACCACGAGTGGTTGCTATGACGAAGAGCGGATGGTTGAAATAGGAATTGGGCATAGAACAATAATAAGCTTGGCTGAAGGTCAACAACTTACGTCAATGTTCCTATCGCTGCAAAGGAAGTGTTGGGCAACATGGTCTGGCAGAATATTAGCAAGCAACTTGCGGTTGTATGCCTCCAGGTGTTCCATCTCCTCCTTTTCATCTGTAATTTGATGATGAAATTCTTGAATTATATGTATTAAAAAAAATCGATGGAAAAGTATTGTAAGTATAACCACATGACATGTTACAGGGTCTCCTGCAAAGCTATTAACGTCGAGGAGTTAACTGCAATCACCAAGACTATTAAAATATTTTCTATTCAACTTACGACCCACCATTCCCACAGCTTATATCCTAAATTACATAGGCAAATAGTAAAATCCAGCCCCTCGAAATCACGTGGAAGAAGGTTGCGTTGTTATTAATCATTCCCATACATACCTACCTATTATGCTTGTTTATATATTTTTGTTCTTTCATGTAATCTATAGGCAAGCCTTAAAACTCTGTCAGTGTAAAAATAGCCAACTTCAGTAGTTTGCAACCATGTTTTGTATACGGCACCACCGGGAGTGTCGCTTATAATTTTTATATTTATACAACACTAAAGAATAGCAAAGTGTTACGTTCAATAAATTAAATATGTCACCATTTAATTGGTAACACATCTTTAAATTTTTTTTAAGAAGGTCAATTTTGTTTACTATTACTATTTACAGTTACTATTTTTTCAAAAAATATCAATAAAATAATTTTCAAGCTAGGTTTTTATTAATTTTTTTATGTTACGTGCAAAAGTTGAGGATTAGAACAAAAATAAGATGTAGTTGTAAACGTTAACAAAGAATGGTTAGTAGGTGTTGTTTTTTTTATGTTATTGTGACGGAACAAGCTCGAAGCCCACCGATTATCATCAAGCGAATTAACCTCTGCCTATAACAGATGCATTTCATTACAAGTCACGAATTGCACTGCGCCCGTCACCTTAAGATATAGTTGTTAAGTCTCATGTGCCTGTAATTTAACATTGTCCTTCAAAGCAGGAGTTTAGGTTAGGTGTAGATAAGAAAATAAAATATTATGGTATTATGAAATAGTCATATAACACGCTATAGATGATATTCGAACTGCAGATTCGCAGAAAAGCCAATCATAACAAAATGAGCTTATACGAATCACGGAGCGTTCTGAGCGGTCATAGTTAAGGAAGTATACTAGATGTTATTTGTAGATGCAGATATATTATAACCATATCTACTTTATCTCTAGTATACATAATAAATTCATGGAGCCATGAAGTAGTCCTCTCGGCCAAACTTCTACCTGATGAAGTCAGTAACCGGGATTCTATTTACGTCGAAGATTCTTTAGCAAGCTCAGCGCACATAGTGGTGTATCACTGCCATCAAACACATGATCAGAAATCGTTACTCAAAAAATTATAAAAACAAAATTCCTTACCATTTGCTTGTAATTTCCAGATGAAGTCAAGGCGGTACCCACTCTCGGTCTGCTGCGAGTGAAGAATACATGCGAGAGCGGCGCCGACGACAATGACGATGTTGGTCCAGTGCTGGGCCCAGTCCGTACCACAGCGGCTTCTGCAATTTTATACAAATCGAGTTCATTATATTTGTTGTGTACAATTATTAAAACAACATTGTTCAGAGCTAGATGATTGCCTTTTAATCAATGATTGCAGATGGCGTGGAATTTGAATGATGATACTTTACTCTATTTATAGGGACAACATCATTACATATATATTTACTTGAACTACAAATTATTACACATACTTGACTACTGAAATGTTGTTTTCATCACACTTGCACGAGAACAATATCTAAACATACAGGTTAACTTGGCCGTAACGAACCATATTAAACCCTCGAGCTTTTTTTGTCATTAAACCCAAGGTCAGCTAGTTTTTTTTTTTATTTATAGTTCGGCACACTACTGGTCTTGCAAGTTCAAGCAAGGATTACACACAATGGCATGATTGTATTAAAACGTTATCTAAACAGGAATTTCATTGCAATCTCGTCACTTGTCACTTGAAAACTGAAGTAATGTTCTCAATAATCGATTTTGTATTACTAAATGGGGTACGAAATACGAAATTTCGTACCCCATTGTATTACTAAAACCGTCATAGGGGACTTAATCACTGTTTAATTCAGTGAGGGTTATGGTGATTACGAATATATCGCCTGTAAACTGATATTACATATTTTCAAGTGCTTCGTCGGCTCAGAACGTCTTGAAACTTAAGATCAGTTTTCAAACGCTCAGTATTTTATTGTGTTTTACTGCATGATAAAAAGTAAAAATATTTATTGAACTAAATAGGGGTATGGAATTGCTTGAAGACTGGAATTCGGTCTTTCAGCTTTAACCCCTAACATCTTTCAAACTGTTGATGGTTATGTCTATGAAATGCATAAAGGATAAATTCGTCACACAGAGCTTGAGTTGTTACCTAGGGGAGCCCTATCTTGACTATAAATACTAATGTTTATCTTCCGAAATCTATACTAATATAATAAAGAAGAAATATTTGATTGTTTGTATGTTCATATTGAATGGGCTCTGAAACTACTGGACCGATTTGAAAAAAATATTTTACCATTAGAATCCTACACTATTGCTAAAGAATATATAGAGCTATAGGAGATTTTCTATATGTTAGGGATTCGTATGAAAACGTCGATAATGTAACCCAAAGTGCGAAAAAAAATCCAAAAAATAATCGTTATAACGCGTACGCTACGGAAACTATTGAAATTAGAGCAAAGTGCTGTATTAAAATTTTATAGCAGACATCAATATCTAAGTAATAATATATAATATATAAGTCCGCAATCTTATAAGTCTCACTTATGTCACACACAATTACTACCTTATTATGTGTTTATATTTATAATTTTTGAAATTTTTGTTAAATACCCGTGCGAAGCCTGGGCGAACCGCTAGTCATATATAATAGCGTAAATAAATTATACTCACTGGTAATTGAAAAAGCTTTGCTCATAGGTGATGGCCTCCTGCATTGAAATGTAGACATACGTGCCGCTGATGACTATGAGAAGCACAGTCTTCACCATTGTTATCAAGATCTGGTGCACGGCGCAGATTAACATTACCATCAGGGTCAGCTGAAGATAAAACTGCGATGGAAACATAATTTGTTAATTCAAAATGGGATACAACATTATGTAAATTAATTCAATTAATTTTTAATTTCTGATATTTATTAAGTAGGTATAAGTTCTGAACGTATTGAAAACAAACTAATAACTTATGAATATAAACAAGTATAACTTACTTCATCCATTGCGTAAGGGCAATATTCATCATTTTTTTCGTATTTCTCAATAATCTCTGTGCGTTGTGGGATTTTGTGCATTTCTTCAATCTGTGGGGGAAAAAATTAAATATCTACATAAAAATGATCAACGTACATATTATTTTCGATATTGTACCTTATTAATTTTAATGTATTTTTTTAGTTTCTATACATCGTCACGTTGGTATATCCCCGAAAGAGTAAGCAGTGGTATCAAACGATGTCTTGTCAGGCATCTTGTGGTACCACGTAGTGAAAATAGCGACCATATTGTAATTAACCGAGTGCAGTATCAGACTCTTGGCTGCTACTAAAAATGATTGTCAGAAAAAGTAAACGACCAGACCCGGCATTAAATATCAAATAACCAGAAACTCTTTTGCAAAAAACTTCAATTGATGATTGAAATGTATGATATTGACATTTTTCGCAAAAAAAATGGGGCGGGTTTAAGCAAGCAAGTTGCTATCGTGCAATGACGAAAGCGAGGACAACTAACTAGGCAACTTGCACTCGCATCATAACTAAGCCAAATATTTTCTTACGACGAAATTATCTGTGTGTGGATAATCAGATGCCAAGTAGCTTTAAATAGTTATAATGATTATAAAATAAGGTTTACCGTTATTTCAAATATTTTCTACATTTACATGTATTTTTTTAATGTAATTGTAACGAAACAAGCTCGAAGTCCACCTGATGTTAAGCGGTCTAACCTCTGCCTATAAAAGATGCATTTCGTCATAAGTCACTAATTGCATTTCGCCCGTACCTCTTGACATAGTTGTCAAGTTCAATGTGCCTGTAATTCACTGGCTCTCAAGGACTGCTGCCGGAACAGACCGTTAGGTGCTTGGCGACAGAGTTTTTATACTTGAGGGTGGTCCCTAGCCAGGCGGGCATTCGCAATATGCCCTTCCACCATGCGGTGAAGCTCAAGCCCGCGGCGGGATTAGAACCATGGACCTGCTGCGTGGCAGTCCATAGTCAATGCCACTGAGCCATCATTACTTCAATACCATGTTTGTGGGTTAGAGCAATATAACTGCATCTTACAAAATGATAAATAGCTACTTTCATTTCTGAAGTCGGCTTAGCCTGAGCTTCAGTCTGTTGTATGTAAATTGTATCTATTTGTCATTAATACCATTCAAAATAAAACAATATGTTTGGACTCTTACTTACCATAAAAACGGTTATTTGCAATATGGAGGCGGTCACCACAATGAAAGACATAATTTGAGCTAACGTTCGGTTGTTATGAATCCGTTCTGAAATTCGTCTGATAGTCGGGTGCACGTGCTGTAACATATCAATAAAAAAAAAATAATTACGTTTTCATTCGGAGACTCTTAAAATTACTTGAAAATATGCGCCGCGAATATGCTTATCACGAAAGTGGTTACATATTTGAGTCGTTTACTGTGGGGACATAGGGTCCATGGGGACCGCGAGCTCATCATATTTTCCGAAATGTACTCGATACGACGCGTGATCAGAATATTGGCTCAATTTGGTTCAACTAACAAGCATTGTGATCCAACAGGGTATCCTGCTAACTAATAGTGTAAAAAAATGCTCCAGGAGCATTTTCACTGTCCGTGAGCCTGCAATGGCTCGTAGAATATTTACGTTGTAGTAAGTATAGTATTGTAAGTAACTGATGATCATTTTACGAGATAGAATAGGTGACAGCTATTATATATGAATAAAGAAATATTGTATCTGAATTTATTTTAGAATTCATTGCATATATATGTTAGCCATGAAAGTAATATACACATATCTTAACATACCAAACATATATTTCAGTTATTTATTCGAAAAGAATGTGAAAACTCCACTTTATCAAGTTTTTTATTTATAACAAATCGTATCAATACAATATTTATTAATAATAAGCCGCATCCATGTGTTGAAATGCCTATTTAAAAGATTTGTTTGATTTTGTATTTAAAGCTCATTTTTATATGAATTTATTAAGAAAAATTCGCTCAAGTCGTTTGGTAATGCAAAGTTTTGTTTCGATCCCTCGCATGCAATACCTGTGGTAAATCTAGGTCTTTCCGTCCTACGCCCTCAGCTTGATATTATTCAAAGATAGAAAAAAAAACAATCACCTTACACATCTCAACGCACACCAACAAGGCAATGCACCTTCAAGCCCAAACACTGTTAAGATACGTTGTTAGATTATGGAGTTTAATGAAAAACTTAAGCTTCATTCATTAGGTAGGAATTAGGTAAGTCAGATGGCACATAATAACATGCTGTTATCAGAGCTACAAACATTTGTCACGTTTCATCAACTAGCGAGTATATTGTTAAACAATTAGACATAAGTTGATCTAATTATAACATCCTGAAATAGAGACTTATAAGTATTTGCTCACCTTCATATTTAAACATATCACAAAATATGTAGCTGTGAAGGTAATTGTAGCACATCCAAGAATAGTGCAACAACCAACGATGGAGCTGAAAATAATAATTTATTCTCTTTAAAATAAAAATGATCCTATAGAAAACGAAACGGTAATTTACAAAGAAACAATAACAAAGAGTGAGGTATATAAAGTTTGATTTTCGCTAAGCACATGATAGTGCTTGTAATCATATTTAGGAATCCAGAAAGGTGGCGACATTATTGCGGGAGTTAAGTGTTTGAATGTTATAGCATTTCTTCTTCAGCTTGATATTATTTTGAGATAAATATAAGATTTATTTATATAAGAATATTTCGATAGATAGATAGAGAGAGAGAAAACACTTTATTTGCACAAGAACTTAAAAAATAACATTACGAAAAAAGCTTATACATAAAATAATCAAGTGCAAAATGGCGGCCGTATCGTTTATAGCGATTTTTCCAGACAACCAAGAATAGAGGATTTATAATATATTCGATGTGAACTAAAACTTAATGAAATTATCATAAAGTTACTGCTTACAAATAATTTTACCTATATTAAAAATTACCATGTATATACTTACGTGTAATAATACACATATATGAATAACTATATACATACTACATAATAAATAAACATACATATACCTAAATACTATAAATACCTAATATAATATTTAACAAATTAGGGATTTTTTGCACTTAGCGTAGTTTGCTAAGGAGTTAACCGATCAGCTAAGTTAATCAACGCCCACCGCGGTCATGAGTTGGATAGTGTCCGCTGGTGAGTCTACTGAGCGCTTCCGTGCTTCGGAGGGCACTTTAAGCCGTCGGTCCGGGTTGTTGTCTTAGGATGACAGCCGTTGTGCGAATACCCACCTGGGTAGCTACCAGTCTCAAGTAGAAAATCTGTCTCCAAGCACATTACGGTGTGCCGAAATATTAGGTTAACCTAAAAAAATATGTTCGATCACATCATCACTTACCATCGGGTACGGCTAACCCTATAAGGTTAGCAAAATAGAAGGCCAAATTGTGTATTACATAGACAAATTACCACCCAGATCTTATGCTCACACAAATGTTTCGCAATTCAGATCCAACTAGGTAAGGTATTACGCATATGAACGATAATCCAAATATTTTAATGTTTCTGTTTAATTGCGGGGGATACATTCAAATGGTAAGAAGTCAGCAGCAATTTAAGTAGATACTAAATCCGGTACAAAAAGAACGTCAAAAACTTACATAAAATTAACAAATAAATATATTAACAAAAATTACAATTCATAAATATATAACCTAAGAAGTGCAAGATGGTATGAAATATTTTACTTACTGTTGACTTGCAAAGTCCACACTAAGATAAATAAATCTAGTATCTTGTAGTACATTCGAATATACCTATTAGCTATAAAATTTTTCTTTGTTATGTACCTACTTATGACTAAGACTGAATATGAACTAAATCATAGCTCGTGTTATAATAATATTAAAACATTGTAAGCATATCATGTTTACACTCAATAATAATAGAAAAAAGAAGGAAGATAGGTTATCGACGCACCGCAAGTGTCACATTGATTACTTGTCGCGTCGGCCGCGTCAACGCCGAAAGGGTTGTATGTATTTTGAGTTTTTTTTTACACCCCAACTACAGCTGTGGCATAAGTACATCATCTTTATCCCACATTTAATTGGCCTTGAGTGACATCACACTTATGCGTTTTACATGCGCAGGCGTCGCCGCGTCGTGTGGCGATGACGCAGCGTTCTAAACATCGTGTGTGGTTTAGGTAACGCATCTACCTCTTTTCTCCTAAAACTATAATTGTTCAAATGAATAATGTTTACCGGGCAGTTCAATAAATGCATCTAAATCATATGAGAAGATATCAATAAAACTGTTAGAAATATCGTCACTGCCTTTTTGACGTGTTTTAAGGTTTGCACGGCAGCAAATGTACCCACTTCTTGGATTAAGATTGATTAATCAAATTGTAACGTTAATTGAAGAAACGAGTTCTCGTTTTTTTAAGTTAATTTCGCAAAAATGTCCTTCCACCATGCGGTGAAGCTCAAGGCCGCGGCGGGATTTGAACCATGGACCTGCTGCGCGGCAGTCCATAACCAATGCCACTGAGCCATCGATTCTCGTATAGAATAGTAATGAACTAATTGAACAAACGATCTTCAGATATGAATCATCTTATTTAACTTTCATATCTAAACATATACCTACCTACTGAACATAAATAATCGACTTTTTTAAATAATAATAAGCTTGTTCTATCAGCACCATCATC
This sequence comes from Plagodis dolabraria, assembly GCA_963854805.1. Lineage (NCBI taxonomy): Eukaryota > Metazoa > Arthropoda > Insecta > Lepidoptera > Geometridae > Plagodis > Plagodis dolabraria. The sequence goes on along the minus strand of OY978440.1, from coordinate 36,113,503 downwards.
TTATTCCCTCCCTTGTACACTCATGGGGGGGTCGTACAGTATGTCGTCTCTAATAACGTCAATGACAAAATAACAATAAAAAACACCTGGCTTGTACGGTGACTTTGTTATAATAAATCATAATGTTCAGCCACTTGCTTGACGCCAAATTTCCTTGAAAATCATCTCAATTGTTCTTTACCCGTTACCTCTCAGGTATTACCGTAGTACCTGTTACCTATTCAGATGGTAAGAAACCCTTATATATAGAATACGGTACGATTATAAAACTCTCGTACAAGGTACGTGAATGGTACCTATGGCAGTTAGTCTACGGTGTTAAACAAACCTCTTGAGAAATTTTGTGTGGGTGACTAGACGCTCTTTTACACAGAACAAATAGTCAAATCAGGGCACATGATATTTGACTACCCTCAGCTGGAAAATATCGACTGTTTTAAATACGATTCCGTATTTTTAATACCTTCGCCAACGAATGTTGCTTGGCTCTTCGTGGTTTGAAAATCGCGATTTCGATGTTGTCAAACTTCCTTATTTCGGATTTTACCGTATACGTATACACGTATGTCATATACAATATACCAAGTAAATCACACAATATACCAAGTAAACATACGTTTACTTTATTCATATCTCAAAAAAAAAGTTTCTCAAGAGGTTATTCATATCAGAAAATCGAAACATACGTTTACTTGTTATATTGTGTGATTAATGACGAGTGAAAGTCTATGAGTTTCACTGCAATTGGCCATTCTTTGATAAAAAAGATTATTAACATATTGAAGACCTATATAGTACATAACCAAAGTTCCCCGTGGGATGCCGATATAAAATTGCACCCCTTCATATTTCCTGCAGGAGTCGTTAAAAGGGACGATATGAAAAATACCGAGCAGCATCACCTTTTCTTTTATTGTTACGGAACAAGCTCGGGGCCCACCTGATGTTAAGCGGACTAACCTCTGCCTAAAACAGATGCATTTCGTCACCAGTCACGAATTGCACTGCGCCCGTCACTTTGAGACATAAGTAGTTGCTAAATCTCATGAGCATGTAATTTAATTCTTCAGAAAAACTGATATCGTATACATCTTTAAGCCTGGCAAGCGTGGGTATAATGGCATATTCCATTCAATGGGGGAAGCCTGAGTTCACTGTGAACGTTCCAGTTTATGAATGATTATGTATATAAACTTAATGTACTTATTTACTTGTATGTAAACTTTTTACACCTAACCATACAACTTTGGAGTCGCACAACTCCATCAGAGTACCCTATAATAACATCTACAGGCAGCTGATGGGTCTGTCCCGGGGCTGTAGCGCGTCTGGAATGTTCTTCGAGGCACGCATCGATACTTTCAACGCAATCCAACGTAAAGGGAACGCGTCATTTATGTCCAGAGTAGACAGGTGTAAAAACGCCATTGTATGGAGTCTGGCAGACCACCTGCAGCAGACTGCAACGTACCGATGTTGGTTGAACATTGACACCTGATTGATATATTTGTATATTTTATTTTTTCAATATATTATGAATATTGATATCTATTTTATTATAAATATTTTTTTGTTCAATAGATCATGAATCTGAAATAAAGTTTTATTATTATTATTTATTATATAAAATAACTTACATTTCATACGCAATCAGCTGGACAGATACCACCGCCAAATAAATCGAGAGGGAGCATACGAAGTAGACCTTCAGCATTCGATCCCGTTCCCGGGTGTACTGTAAACAAGCAAGAACAAAGTGTTCAAATCCTTATTATAATAAAAAAAATACATTTTACTTCAGACATCCATTTTGCTGCAGAATTATCCATCAATAACAGTTAATTGTGCTTAAAATATCTACCAACTGTTAACTAAAATTATGAGAATATTTATGTTATTATATCAAGACCACAACGCGAACATGGTAGGCACTAAGAGCAGACGAACCGGTCTACCCTCTTTCTAGTACGTTTTTTCGGCAAGGCGATACTATTATTGTCAATGTCACTCACACCACTATTTAAATTTCGACATACAAAACTAGCGATATCAGGTCGTGAACTATTTGAACACTGTAAATATCCCGTTGGTAATAATAATTATTCCTAATTGTGATATAACTTGTTAAAGTCGGTACTATGATAGTTCAAAAGTACCTTTTATCACAATATTGTGCGCATGGTATAGACTTCTACAAGTTATTTCATACTATTGGGTGATAAAGTCGGTTCCATTTTTGGAAAAAAAAATTCACTCCTTTTAGTGACCCTTGGAGTGTTACTCAAAAGTGGCTTTATCGATTTGGATGAAAATGAAATGGGACCAAACAACAAGCATCAGCTTTCAAACAAAAAAAAAATTTTCAAAATCGGTTGTTCACCGAGTCAAAATTTCTGTGGTGACAAAAAATAAAAAACAGACGAATTGCGAACCTCCTCCTTTTTGGAAGTCGGTTAAATATTAATCAATTATAACCCTTACAGACAGGTTAGGTAGGTTAACAGAGTTTTTTTTTTATGCCTGATAGGTTAGTCTTTGACCACTATCTCACCTGATGGTAAGTGATGATGTGGTCGAGGATGTTGTTCAGACTAACCTAGAGTTACTGGCTCTCAAGGACAGCTGCCGGAACACCGTTAGGTGCTTGGCGACAGATTTTCTACTTGAGGGTGGTAGCTAGCCAGGCGGGCATTTGCAAAGTGCCCTACCACAATGCTGTAACGACTGCTATCCTAAGACAACAACCGGGACCGATGGCTTAACGTGCCCTCTGAAGCACGGAAGCGCTCAGTAGTAATGTCACCAGCGGTCACCCATCCAAATCATGACCGCGGAGGACGTTGCTTAACTTTACTGATCGATTCAGAATGGCTAAGCAAACTTGGCTACGAGCGCTTCAAGAGTTGTTAAACATCAGCGTTTTGTCAGAAATGTGTAGGACTCACTCTATAGGTATATTCCCTTGTACTTAAAAGAGAGTGTGCTACCTTTTGTGACCGCGAAGTTTTTGGGCCATGTCGTGACCCGTGACCTGAGAGACGCCAGGAGTTCAGACCTTCGCCAGAGAAAGATGACCTCTTGCCGTTCGTGTTCATATGCTCGGTAGAAGTAGGGGCTCGCGGGTGGCGAAAATACTTGTGTTTAAAATATATAGCGTAGCACTGAACACTTCACAACTATGTACGCGTCATCAAGTCGAAATCTACCGAACGTTTAATGTGCATATCGTGCATTATATCGACGCCTTTTGTTTGCTGTTTCCCCTCCCGCGGATCTGCAGCGCGTCTTTTTTATGTTTGCGGCACGCGGCTACTTGCGGCGCGCGGCGACTTGCGTACCGACTTATGATGCATTTATTTAGTAGAAAAAAGTATTTAACAAAACAAATAAATAGATATTATTAACAAATAATTAGTTATTAGCCACGTTGTATGGCAATGCTTATCCTCTGTGCAAAGTATATGCCAGCATTTTGGTCACAAGTAGCGTCGACCAGACTTTTGAGAGGTCTTTGAATAATAGTTTGGCGCTCGGTCCCCACGGTCCCAGCGTATCGACCCCAAAAGGCATAAACATGTAACAACTACTGAAATTACTATCATAATTAATACTATAGCAGTATAGCAACCCATCCAATGCATTATTTACAAAAATTAATGATCAGTGATTACATATTGAGCTAGTTGGGTCTTAAATGCATTAAATGAGTTGACACTTTTAATTTTTGAGGGTATCTTGTTGTAAAATTGTAGGTACTCCTCCAAATGTGAGCATTTTAAATGAATTGATAAGATTATTGCATTGACAGGCTTAGTGCTATATTCTGTAAATCAAAAAATGCGATCATATAGGTTCTGCTATTTTATTGTCACTATAATAGTTCGCGCTCGTTACATGTTATGTAACAGTTGTAACATCGTATATTATTTTTCAAGTGTTACTTCTTATGATCCAAACTGATATAGACAGAAAAAACATTATCTGTAACCTAACCTTGCAAGTTACAAACACTTTTCGCAGTGTCCGATTGAGCTAAGTAGGTATGTTCCAATTCTAGGTAGGTACGAACCCTCAATAGTGATCTCAATATTTGCTTATTTTAAATTAATATACAACTAAATATTCGGTGCATATTTTAAGTTGCTACCTTTTCTCATTACTTATTATTATTTTTAGCTAATAAACGGCAAAAACCTCTTTAATTGTATGGGAGCAGCCTTAATTATTAATTTTATTTCATTTTAAGTAATTATATTTAAAGAGCACATAAAACTAAATATTAAAAGTCGTAAAAAATTCAAGTTTGTTGTATGGGAGCCCCCCTTAAATATGTATTTTATTTTTAGTATTTGTTGTTATAACGGCAATAGAAATACATCACCTGTGAAAATTTCAACTGTCTAGCTATCACCGTTCTTGTGATACAGCCTGGTGACAGACGTACGGACGGACAGTGAAGTCTCAGTAATAGGATCCCGTTATTACCCGTTTGGGTACGGAACCCTAATAGATTATTTTTATAATGGGAAGTCTATTGTCCTCGTAATGCGAAAGTGCAAATACATATATGAATTCCAATATTTTACTTCCCTATATTATAATTTGCTCAATTATGGGAAAAATGTTTACAATATTTTTAATGCATTTTACAATATTTGTATAAATGCAGTTACAATATTTTTATACATTCAAAATGTCATAAATAAAGGGCTATTGTCCTAAGAAAATCGACCTCCTCATCTTCCTCATATAGCCGCTCGTTACCTCCAGAAACATTTCATATCACACCATTTCGTAGGAAATTATATATTTAACACAAAGCTATATGATGCGGTCGGGGGGGGTGCCGGGTTAGAATTGCACCTCCCCATATCATCCCGTGGGTGACGTAAGAGGCGACTAAAGGAAACATTGGAAGGTGGGCAGCACCGCCTTCTAAAAAACTGCCAACTTACACTGCGATCCCCAAGACGGATGCCAAACGTGGGGATTATGGCAAATACCCCTTTAATAGGGGAGGCTGTGTTCAGCAGTGGACGATCCGGCTTTTACAGTATATGATGCTGAGCTAGAAGGTGGCCAAAGGAACTTCGCATTGAAACGACATAACCTCATCGAGTATGGGTTCATTTGAATGGTTTTGACGAGTAGTTTGTCTTAAAATGGTAACCAGGGTCCGATGCTGGAGCTGGAAGGCGGTCATAGGAACTCAGTAACTAAGCGACACAACCGCGTCGAGTTTGATTCGTCTTAATGGGTGTACTATTATTAAAAGGTGGTAAGTGGTAGAGGTTCTTAAATTTGTCGTTCATTTGATTATTAACAAGAGCATAATTTATTATTTAGTTATAATAGTTTCTTTTTTTTTTAATTTTACTTGTTTTATATTTGTTACCTCAGAACTTTCGACTGGGTGAACCAATTTTGATCATTATTTTTTTTTATTTAAATGCTGTAACCTCCCTTTAAGTGCCATTTCAGTTTCATCAAAATTGGTCAAGCTGTTTTTGAGCTATACTCCAATAACTGACATGTGTTTTCCTATACCATAGAAATAAAATCGACTTTCTCATTCAAAAGTATAAAATGACTTGGCGAAGTCGGTATCATGCGCATAATATTCTGTTAATAGTTTTTATTTTGATTAATTTAATTATTAAAATTTGAACTATCATGGTATCGACTTATACATGTTATTTCACATTATTGAGTGTTGAAGTTTTGTAAAAAAATATATTAAACAGCGTTTCTCTGTTATAAAATTATAACAGAGAAACGCTGGACGCTAGTCATGTACGTGAAACAAATTAAACGTCTTTAATGATGTCATCGTTGGCGCGACTTATTTAAACATATTTATATTTATATATCTGAGACTAACAAAATAAAATTTGAATTTATAAAATATTTCATTAACATTTAATCCTATAATGTTACAAATTCACAAATGGAACACGGAAAAGCTCTTGAGATTACAACTGCAAAGCACATTTTGCAATTTGCGCCGCATCCACAGAATGCAAGATGTAATTAAATAAAAGAGAGAACGAATGCCACAATGCGTCCCGGACGCCACTTAAGAAATTGCATTATTAAATTATCGTATTATTTTTTCATAATTACGTAGAATCTCATTACATGCATATGCACAAAGCGTGCATATAGCACACTCAACTAAAATATCCTGCTTTGAATCTAATTACTTTTGAGTGTCGTTTTATAATATTATTATAGTGTTACGCGCACCCGGTGCTAAGTGGTAAAGCGTTTTTTAAGCAGTGATGGCTCATGGGCAATAGCTATGGACTGCCGTGCAGCAGGTCCTTAGTTCAAATCCCGCCGCAGGCTTGAGCTTCACCGCATCGTGGAAGGGCATTTTACGAATACACGCATGGCTAGTGACCACCCTCAAGTAGAAAATCTGTCGCCGAACACTAAACAAACACACTTACACACTAACGGTGTGTTCAGGCAGCAGTCTTTGAGAGCCATTGAAATTACAGGCACATGAGATATAACTACTATGTCTCAAGGTGATGGCTTAGTGCAATTCGTATCTTGTGACGAAATATATATATTATAGGCAGAGGTTAGTCCGCTTAACATCAGGTGGGACGTGTCCCACCTGATGTTAAGCGGCTTGCTCGGTTACAATAATATTAAAAAAAAGTGTGCGCTATTCACCCTGAGAAGTTAAGTTGTTAAACATCATGTATAAAGTAGATAGATATATAACTCTTTATTGTACACACCACTATAGTAATCATGCGGTCGAAGATGTTACTAGCAAATACTAGCAATGTCAAAGACAGCTGTTGGAACATACGATCAGGTGCTTGGTGGTAGGTTTCCTAGTAGAAGGTGGTGGCTACCCAGGGGGCCATTTTCAAAATGCCCTGCCATCATGCAAATGACACTTTATTGTTACTGGAAGTACTAGCATAATATATGTAAATATGTGATTATGTTTTGTGTAAAATTACATATTGTGATATCCAAGCGTGCCGCTGTGATTGATCGATTTGTATCAGTTAATGCTTTTATAGGAAAGTAAAGGGAATGCCACATTCTATGTTTTTGTCTGTTTATTCTTTTGTATGCCGTAAAAGTAAGTTTTGGCAAAAATCACTTTTGAAACAATAAAATGCGTTTTCAATACCTAATCGCTTTCCACATGATCATGATCGTTAGTGCTCAATAGTTATTTAAAATAATAAAAGCAATACCTACTCCATAATAGTGAATTATGTGATCTTGTACAAAAGTCTCCAAGCCCTCGTAAGCAAGGGAGAATTTGTTTAAATATTAATGTGTTCGTTTTGTTCCGATATTATGTCCCTGAGAGCCAGTAAATCTGGGTTAGTCTGAACAGCACCTTCGACCACATTATCATTTACCATCAGGTGAGATAGTGGTCAAAGGTTAAACTATAAAGCTTTGAAATAAAAAAAAAAGGGCCCACCTGATATTAAGCGGATTAAGCGGATTACATATGGCCTATAATACTTATGTGACGAATTGCACTGCACCCGTCACATTTAGACATAAGTGCCTGTAATTTTTCTGGCTCACAAGGACTACTGCCGGAACATATTGTTAAGTGCAGATTTTCTACTAGAGGGTGGTAGCTAGCCAGGCGGTCAATGGCAAAATGCCCTTCCACTATGCGGTGAAGCTCAAGCTGGTGGCATCGAACCAGGGACCTGCAGTACGGCAGTCCATAGCTTTAACCGCTCGGCTATTATTGCTTCAAGTCACCACCTAACCAAGCATTGATATTTACATTAATGTTTCCCAGTAGTATTCCGTCACTCGCGCGTTATCAGTATATGCCTACCGGCTGGCGTGTTCCCGAGAATCATTCACCTAAATATACTAGACGCGACATCTCAATCGAAAATAGTCGACCAGTGCAAGTATGCTGGCCGGCATACTCTCCCCCACACGTAACTGGGCACTCGTAAAAATTACACGTACTTTACATTCGAATATTGTGTATTATTAATTGTGTATTATACACCCGTCAACTATTTTCGTTTGAGATGTCGCATCTAGTATATATAGGTCAATACCGAGAATACATGTATCAGAGCGGCGCCGCACTTTCAGCACAATTAAAAATTTCAAAGACACGGCATCATTGTGCAGTGTATGGAAGAGCCGAGGACCGAATGAATATGATTTAACTAGCTGAAGGATAAAAATAGTTTCATATTGTGTTTGACTATGAGTAACTGATGTTTTAAATCTTTTGAAAATGAATCACACCAATAATTTAAACTTTGTATTTAATTAGAATATAATTCTTAGGTCACTACTGTTATTCGACTTCCTTACCAAAAGGGAAAAACGAAGACCTTAAACAAGAATCCCCAGTTGGTTTGACCGTACGGCCGTACGTCACTAGCTCGTAAACGGAATGAGTTATAAAACCGAAATTCAGATACATACCTTATATAAAATGCAACCCGTAAGTGACTGTTATTGATGACGAGTTGTATTGTAATACATCTATGTTGACTTTATGTTGTGTTAGACAAACATTGTTTACGTTCACAGGCTATTGGAATGCGAAACCTTAAACGAGCAAGACCCGACTCGCACTGGGCTTTTGTTTTTACTCACGGCTATCGGCTATAATCTACCTACCTACCGACATAGTATGCGCGCTCATTAGCTAACGTGGGCTTTATTGTTTACGTAATTATATAAATTCAGAAGTATTTAACTTATCGGTTAAGGAAATTGTGTGTTGAATAAAGCTAGGTACGATTAAACTGAAACGCGGGCTGAAATCCGCCCATAATAATATCATAATCTTAATCTCAAGCTTAACATCTTTGTAAAACCTAGGTACGCTCGATTACGCTGGCGTACAAAGGTCGTGCGGTAAAAAAAGCCTTCTCAACTCTCAGTATGTGACCAGGGCCTCAATTCTCTTTGCTATTGACCAAACGCCACAATACTGCGATGCTTCTGCGATTGAACTGCTGTTAATGTCAAATTCGGTAGCCAGCTAATTCTAGCTCATAATCGCAGTTGTATGGCAATCGCGTCACTATCTTATGGCTGTGCTATGGCTTGCAAATGTTCCAATTTGGTTGAGGTACACTGTATATAACGCTTTGGTTAAACCACACCTACTTTATCTCATTGAAATCTGAAGAAGTTCATCTTAAACTAAATTAGCCGCCCTTCAAGTTTCACAAAACAAAATAAAAAAGGGATAGCGAAAGAGCATTTTCAATGTTCTTTCGCTATCCCTTTTTTACACCTACCACCCAAATATATAAAGAAACAAAAATTATGAATATCAAACAATTAAACATATACAACACATGCATTTTTATCCGTAAAGCACTTAGCAATAGCATTCATACTAACATTTCATTCTCAAAATATAAACAAATCCAAAAACGTAGTAGTCGCTGGGCTAGTTTTCTTGTCTTACCAAAAATAAGAACAAACTACGGTAAAAAAAATGATTCCTTATGAAGGAGCACAAGTTTACAACAAATTGCCTATTAATGTAAAAAGTGAGGAATCGTTTAATTCATTTAAGGCCAAACTAAACGAATACATTATATCAGATTGATTTTAGTCAAAAAATGAACTAATGAGTACTCACTTTAATTCAAAACAAAAGTGATCGACGGTACGAGTGAAAATGTTTATACTCCAATATTGTTGTTATGTAAGTGACATTGTCTTTATGAGAATAAATTCTTTAAACAGAAATGTTGCCACTGAAATAAGATACGTAATATGAGGACAATAAGAAACGTGGAATGGTCTACCGATTTTATGCCACTGCAGCAACAAAATGCTAAGAGCATACCAAATACGTTAAAATCTATTGATAGAAAGCCACTGACTTGCGATCGAACCTCAATAGCGGGCAGACTACGGATACTGTCAAAAACTAAAATTTTCATACAATTAAATTGCGTTAACGCCGTTCAATAGCTAAGAGAATCGGCCCCCAGAATGTATATCTCTCCTTGCAGCTTACGTCATTAGTTAAAAGTTATCAAAATATTCTAGGCCATAATAGCGTAGGTATTTAGGCTATGGTATTGGTGTTATATAACTGTTTCGTAGTAATTATTATTTACTAGGTGGTTCCTGTTTAGAGCGAATGGGTGCCGGCAAAATAACAGGCCTATGCGGCTTAACAACTCCATGTCTTAAAACTGCACTGCATCACCTGATGCAGTGCAGTTTTCCACTTGTTAAGAACTGCGTATGTGAATATTGCTTAACACCAGGTGGGTCCAGTCCTTGTTAGATTACGACAGCATAAAACAATCTTCTTCTTACCTTGCAAAAAAAAGCCTTTTAAAGAAATGTTGTTTTCATAAAATAAATGTGAAACTCAACTCACATTTTTACGAAAAATATTTAATATTCACTTGAGTTTCGATGGAAGATTTTCATAATTAGTAATATAGAATTCTTATAATTACAACACCATTTTATATTGACGCGATTATAAATTTGGCACGGTTTAACTCAAATTCTTTATTATAATCAGAAAATATATATTTTATTAAGTATATATGTTATGTATATAAAAAAATATATTTTATTATATATGTTATATAATAAAATATATATTTTTTATGATGGAAGATTGTTCATTCTTTCATCAAAACAAGTTTCAAAAACTAAACCTAACAGTGAGATCCGGCAGCAGTCCTTGAGAGGCAGTAAAATTATAGGCACATGAAACTTAGCAACTGTATGTTGCAGTGTGACGGACGCAGTGCAATTTTTTCGGAAGAAATGTATGTGTGATAGGCAGAGGTTAGTCTACTTAACATCAAGTGGGCCTCGAGCTTGTTTCATCACAATCTCATTAAAAACAAACATTTCCAGCCCACCGTTTAAGAAAGAAGAATTATTATTCTTTGTATGACACCGGTTTCGCCCCTTGGTATCTAAACTAGCCAAGCGGGGCAGGGCGTTTCGTAAATGTTCACTTGACTACAATCGTACTCAAGTAGAAAATCTATATTCAAGCAACGAACAGTGTATTCCAGCAGCTGCCCAGCCAGTTTCCTTTCTAGCCTTAGGCTGAACAATATCTACGACTACATCATTCAATCATCATTACGATACTGATTCTAGATAATGGTCAGCATTCCTATCATCCATAACAAAAGATCAAATTTCTTAGAAATTATGCCACGGTTATAATTTAGATTGTGGTGTTTAAACGAATTTCCCCTACACAAAAGAATGTCGCAATTTCTCAGCAAAAATAAAAACGTTTTAATTGGCTGTCAAGTTTTCGGAAGGTGCCCGAGCCATGCGAAAATCCAATTTTCTCATCCTCTCCTTCGACTTAGTTAAATGGAGTTTTCGGAGGATATTTCGAGAGTGTTGAGAGAAACATCGGGCAACTGTAGGGAGAAGTTGGCTCATAATCTGACACAATTTTATTGAAACGTCGCCGTAGGACACCTTTGACAGATCAGCGGTTTACCTGTGCATAAAAATTATTGAATAATAAAGTTAGTTATTGCTTTCTATTGAATTAAAACCAACCAAATCAAACTTATAATTTTTTTATCTAATCCAATAAAATTTTACGTCAAAAAGTTATTTGAAGGCTGTATATGTTAAATTATTATGAAGTCATTATGGGGATAACATTTGTTTTATCAGGAGAGAACGTTTGTTTTGCAATTCATTTTAGTAAAATATATATTTTTGTACAATACTGTGTTGCAGGATGCCAGCTTGATTATCATGCGTAAACCAAATGATTAATAAGTATTTGAATCCAAAATAGCTATACACTGAGTAAATATTTTGTTAATATTATCTCAGACGTCACAATAATAAGAGGGGGTATGTAACTTAGTACTATGGCATGTAGCTGCATAAGTGTACGAACTGAGTACACGCTCGACTTAAGCGTCCAGCGGGGCGGGGCGTGCAGCGTTCGTATTAAACAGATCCAAATACTCGTGAGTGTCCCGAGTGGAAGCCGAGGGGCTCGAGCGGGGAGCGTGTTTGCGGTGAATCGGGCGTCGAGCGTGGCTTCGCGTGCAAGTTCAAACCAGTCAGCCTTCTTTGTATATTATGTCTCTTGGACTTTGTTTCGAGTTGTAACTATATGTTAACTTAACATCTTCATCATCAACTCAATTTCTTCTAAATACATATCTATAATATAGTACTACCCCGACGCTATGATGAGATATGTGACCACAAACGCTAAGCGTGCACTAAGGCCACTAGGCTAACGCTCTTTCTCCGCTTGCACGCAACGCTGAACGCTCCGCTGGACGCTTTTTCACTCAGGCCTTACGCTAATACTATCTGAATTAATAACCACTACGTTATATTATTATCGATTATCTATAATCGGTTATCTTGCCTTAATTTATAACCATCAATTGTAGAACCATCACGTTCATGAAAGCGAAAGGTATTGCCATCTTATCCACATAATCAATCATTATCAATATAACAAGAGCAGTAATGTAGTCTGTCTCAACTGTGCAAGACTGTACGTGTGTGCTGCAATAATTGTCTTCACTCAAGCTTACGACACCTATTGTTACGGACCTAGTGTGGCGTAGTGAACGCTGCTACGGCGTAGCTTATCTTTGTATGCCTTTGTATCACGTAGCAAGTTTGTAGAAGATATTATGGTTGTTTAAAAAATAATTTTAAAGTACGCTCGAAATAATATGCGACGAAATTTCAAATATTTATAACTGATGAATGGTAGAAGCTTTTTTAGTATTAAAACTTATTTCAGACATAAAACTGGAGAATGTCAGTTTTATAAGCGACACATATATTAAATATTATGTAAACTGGACCATACTTTTCTAAACAGTTAACAAAATTAGTGCAAATCAGGGATTGGAGCCTAAATAATATTAATATACTTGGTATTAGTTTCTGCCACTTCTTCTTTTATGTTGGATATTGCTGCTACAAAAACTGATACCAAGTATACGCTTTTTAGCACTAATAGGTTAGCTTATGGCGCAAAATCACCTGATTGTTAGTGATGATGCGGTTGGGGCTTACTACTTAATAAATGAGCATCAAATTACACCAACCACACTCTGTGTCTCGTATTAATAAATGCATTTCAAAGTTAAGATAAATGTTAAGATGCACTTTTTACGTTTAATGTATGTAACATCTGTCAAAAACGGCATCTTAAGAATAATCTTAATTTCGAGATGCATTAATTAATACTAACCTAAAATTGGCCCTATTTAGAAGCTTTAAGAGTGACTTACCTTCCTTTCGATGCTCAAATCTTTGAAGGTCAGTAAGAATGGCCGGCAATGTTCAGACCGCAGGCGGTCGATGGAGCGGGCGTCAATCGCCTTCATCAGATACTCGTTCACCTCATCCTCCGGTTTTTTGCTCTCAATAATTGGGTCAACCCTGCGAATAACAAATAAAAAAAACACATCAAAATATGAAGCTAGGTAAGGCAATGTGTGTGAATTTTAATTTTTTTTTAATATCCATAGTTTTTTTACCTTTTAGGTAAATCATTGAGCACATCTCAGCTAATTTTTTAAACGAATCAAAAATAGGAAATTGTTCTCAAAGACAGCTTGCGTAACACACCGTTTCTATTATTGCCACATATTTTCTACTTGAGTATGATGTGTAAAATGCACTGATACCACGCAAAATTAGGACACGGCTCTTTACCTAGACTGTATGTCATTGAAAATGTCCTTTAAAAAAACAATAACACTGCTGACCCGGAGTTTCGATAACGTACCACGTGGTTTGAAGGCAAGTCATATGGTGAAGGGAGCAATAACATACTGATTGGGATAATTCAAAACAAGAATAGCAGCTTTTGTTTGTAGAAGAAAAGGAAGGTAAGCGCACGCCAGTAATTGAAAACAGCTTTATGATATTTAAAACCAAAACGGTTAAACCTAAACACTAGAATACGCAAGAGTATTTAGAGATCTAAAGGGAAATTTTAAAGAGAGGTTATTGTAACACAAAACTAAAATCAAATCCTAAAATTACTTATGCATACATACATAATGCAAGACATTTATACAGAATACATTTAAACAGTTGGAGAACGGGTACTGCAGGAATCTCAATGCTGTTGGATATCCTTGACCGACCAGGGAGTAAAATAAATAAATTTATTCCACTGGGAAATATCCACTTTATCGTATGGTAAGATAAACTTAGTGTTTATAGCTATATATAGCGACTGCCATCGTAAAACAATAACCGGGACCTAGCAGTAGTATTGACACTAGCAGTCACCCATCCTAGTCATGACTGCGCCGAACGTTGCGATCGGTTAAGAACGGCTCAGTAAACTTCCCTTTTTTTTATGCCTGATAGGTTAGCCTTTGACCACTATCTCACCTGATGGTAAGTGATTATGTGGTCGAAGATGTTGTTCAGACTGACCTAGAGTTACTGGCTCTCAAGGACAGCTGCCGGAACACACCATTAGGTGCTTGGCGACAGATTTTCAACTTGAGGGTGGTAGCTAGCCAGGCGGGCATACGCAAAATGCCCTACCACCATGCTGTAACGACTGCTATCCTAAGACAACACCCGGGACCCACGGCTTAACGTGCCCTCCGAAGCACGGAAGCGCTCAGTAGTAATGTCACCAGCGGTCACCCATCCAAGTCATGACCGCGGCGGACGTTGCTTAACTTTGCTGATCGAATCAGAATGGCTATGCAAACTTGGCTACGAGCGCTTAAAACTCATCATGAAAACCTTTATTTGCATACTATCTTGAGGTATGAGTATATACAACAGAAAACTCAATCTATACAAATCAGCGCCTTCTCAAATAGTAAAAGATATGAATGAACAGTTATTTCTTTAAAGAAACAAGTTATTGGGTTAAGCAAGCGTGTACGAGACGGGGAGTAGATTAGGAGACGGTCTTAACTAATTTCATCATTAATTTATTCATATATTTTTCTAATATCAACATAATATTAAGCATCTGCATGTGAAATTTGTATGAATTTTTGTATTTCTATAACAATTTTTTTATTAATCTGTAACAAATTGAAGTAGATCCTAAATAAAGATCAACAATGAATTCGACACGAAGTTGACGGAACGTCATTAGAATCTGATCAATTCAAATAACTTAAGTATATTAATAACTTAAGTACATTCAAGTAAATGTTTTATTTATAATGTACACTCATTTGAAAATCTTATGAGTGTATCACGATACTGCAAATAACAGACTATGATTATTGTCATTGCAATGCTCCTTACCCCAAAAACTAAAGACCACGAAAGTCTAATAAGTCTTATTTCTATTCTGTGGCATTGCGAATCATTAAAACCCTGAACTTACAATCTGCGACGCACTTTACTGCTAACGTTCAAAAGTTCAGAAGCACTTATTAACGAGTTCGACTTTAGGTGGAATTTGAAGCAGTGATGGCTCAGTGGCATTGGCTATGGACTGCCGCGCAACAGGTCCATGGTTCGAATCCCGCCGCGGGCTTGAGCTTCACCGCATGGTGGAAGGGCATTTTGCGAATGCCCGCCTGGCTAGCCAGCACCCTCAAGTAGAAAATCTGTCGCCAAGTACCTAACGGTGTGTTCCGGCAGCTGTCCTTGAGAGCCAGTGAAATTACAGGTATATAAGACTTAAAAATAATGTCTCAAGGTGATGGGTGAAGTGCAATTCGTGACTTGTGACGCAATGCATCTGTTATATATAGAGGTCAATCCACTTAACATCAGGTGGGACTCAATCTTGTTCTGTCACAATAACATAAAAATAGCAATAAAAAATAAGGAATGTTTTGCGTGAAAGTAAAAGCACTAATCTGTCGTGAAATATTGTATTCATTTAAAAAATATATTTAATTGAGTTTTCAATTATTCTTAATCAAAACTCAATTATTTTAGTGCAAAATAATGTTTTTTTTTTAATGTTTTGTGTCTTGCATTTATTATCTATAAGGACAAACTAAAGATGTCAAAACAATTAAGTACTTAAAATAGATATAAAATAGATAAATAGATTAAAATAGATCATTTCAATGAGGAACGTTCCGAAACGTTTTAAATTAATATTGTGTATGTCCTAAAAAAATATTTAAATGAATGCTTTTCAGAAGTGCTACTACTTAGTTTAGAGGTAAATAACTAAGCTACCATTATAACTGCAAAGTATAAAACTCGTCAACAATCAACATTGCAATTTTAATAATTCGCAATAACATACACCGTCGCCGTCGTTCAGTTCCTGCGAAACCTTGAACTTTCGCAGTAAGACAACTGTAAAAGATATAGAATCCTCAAATTAAATCAGATATGATAATAAAAATTTCTGTCAAGATCGTATTAATCCATAAATATCCGCGGTACATGTTCTTGAACGTATGTATTATAATCTGTTTACGTTCAAGCAACGAATGAGTGACATCCTTCACCGAAGAAGGTGCCAATTTGGTGAAAAACAATGGTAATAATAATGCTCTTTGAAACATTATCTTTTGATTTTGTCGCATCGCAGCAAATACTCTTAATAAACATTTGTTGATTAATCCAAACGAGGAAGTATTAAAATACATTATATGGTCAAGTATTGTCTATCTTTGTATTTTGTTTCTATAT
Source organism: Plagodis dolabraria (assembly GCA_963854805.1). Classification (NCBI taxonomy): domain Eukaryota; kingdom Metazoa; phylum Arthropoda; class Insecta; order Lepidoptera; family Geometridae; genus Plagodis; species Plagodis dolabraria. The sequence continues at coordinate 36,096,874 of OY978440.1, read as the reverse complement.
CACTTATGATTCGCGGTTCGTGGTACAATATTTTTTTCTTGGAACATAAAAAATAAGTTTTAACATTTTTATTTTATCAAATATGACATTCTTCCCACTTTATAATATTAACATTTAAAGGAAAAACATTTAGGAAGCAATAATTTGTACAAACATTTTTGAAATATATACTAGCCTATAATTGAGTTTATTAGTTATTTACATTTGATACTAATTTATGTCAAAGAGGTATATGTTTTGAGTGGGTTAATATATCTATATATACCAAAAATATACTCTTGCAAATGTCCCCTTAAGTAGGTATATATATCTATATATTATATATACAAGACAGCATGTGCATAATATAGAGAATTGCAGATGGCAGTATTTCAGAAAGTAATTCTCTAGGGTTCCGTACCTCAAACGGAGCATACCAAAACGGTTAAGATCACTTTGTTGTCTGTCAAGACACTTTTTATGAGGAGTGGAGATATCAAGTAGAAATTTATATTATATACTCAAGTATACAGCCCCTTGGAGTTGTAAAAAAAAAACAAATTTTTAAGCCCACGCAATCAACAGATACAGCCATATATGCCGCATATTTTCGACACTCGCTAGGGATTCAAAACCTACAGGTACTTCCCGTGAATTCAGAATCTTGAAATTTGGTACGAAGCAAGGTCTTATAACACAATAGGAAATATTGCGAAAAACTTAAATTTTTGATTATGTCAATTATACTAAAAATATTTTTAATAATTGAAAAATGTTATGGTTTCATAACCATAACCCTTACTTAGGTTCCTACAGGTTGTAAAGAACCCTCGGTGCGCGGGTCCGAATTTGACCTTTTTTATTATCATAAAACAGGAAAATTAACTATAGAAATTTGTATCCATAGTAAAGATATACGACTCATAATAAGTAAGAGATTCTGCTTGCCTGGCACTTTCAAAGAATTAAATTTGTTCAATTTTTGTTATTTTAGCAAAAGTTATATTCTAACCTCTTATTCTTTTCTTTTTTCCTGGTCCCTGCGGAGTTTTCTTAACCAAATTCCAAAAAAGAGGAGGTTCTCATTCGTCTGTATTTTTTTTATGTTTATTACCATACAGATCTCTTGACTGGGTGAACTGATTTTGAAAATTCTTTTTTGTTTGAAAGTTGATGCTTGTCGTTTGGTCCCATTAAAGTTTTATAGAAATCAGTCAAGCCGTTTTTAAGTTAAACTAAAATAACCGAAAAATATTTTTCTATCTTGATGATATAGTCGTTAACAATGAATGATAATCGATCCCGTGAGTACCAAGGGTCACTAAAAAGTGTGAAAATTTTTTTTTTGTAATAAATGGAACCTACTTCAACACCCAAATGTGTGAAATAACTTGTCGAAGTCGGTACCATGCGCACAATATTGTGATAATAGATACTTTGGAACTGTCATGGTACCGACTTCAACAAGTTATTTCACACTTTTGGGTGTTGAAGTCGGTTCCATTTTTTGGTAAATTTTTTTTTTTACTAAGAGAGTTTGCCATTTTATTGCCATTGCTTAATCTATTATTTGCAGCTGTACACTTAAAATAAAAATAATTATACAGAAACGACAGTACCTCCGAAACTTAGGTATTTGTTTTTCCAATAAAATTGTTTTAACACTACTAATACGCACAAAAATACCAATATAGTTGGTAAACTAATAAAGGAGCTAATCAATAATAAATTGTTAATATTTTTAGGGCGAATACGACGATTGAGACGAACTAAAAATTATGCGGATTGAAACATCGTACGCCGAACGCGGAACATATTTAAAAATCATGCCCTGCTAAAATATAAATAATATACCTACTACGCTACCTTCTGTACTTATTCACCATTTCAGTCGTAAATAACAAAAACACAAGAAAACAGAAGTTTCCCCAACTTTTAAATTTAAAATATTACTGCAAGTGTATGATAAATATTAACCTTGGACTTACATTTTTATATACATTGATGGTAAACACGTACGCGACCTGGACACCACAAGATCACCATAACAACTGAATAAGGTTTACATGAAATTGCTGCGTCGCATTGTGAGAACTTGAAATGAATCAAATATCTCCGATAGCATGTAACGTTCGAGTGTTCTGCTTACATCGACTACTAACATAATTCCAACTAAAGTAAGTTATTATATTAAGCTGTGACATTTTTTTTGTAAATATTATTAAGTCATAAGATCGACTACTCAACGACATCTTACCCGCATTCTGGTAAGATCACTGTCAATTACAGTTGTAGTGTCAGTTTTCTTGTTCTGCTTAAAAATTCAAATTCAAAATCATTTATTCAATTTAGGCGTCTAAGACGCTCTTATGAAGGTCAATTACAAATTTTAATATTGAAATATTCTACACTAGCTCTCCGGGCGCGGCTCCGCCCGCGCGTATATCGGTTATCGCGCGAAAACATTAACCTCTTTTTGCGCAGTCGGATAAAAACTATCCTATGTTTTTTCCCGGGTCTCAAACTATCTCCATACCAAATTTCATTCAAATCGGTCCAGTAGTTTTGGCGTGAAAGCGTAACAGACAGACGGACAGACAGACAGAGTTACTTTCGCATTTATAATATTAGTACTGAAGTACTGATTGTACTGCCTTGCACTGGTCACTCCAAGGCCTTAGTTCTTATGTCGCATACGCCAATTAAGGAACCTTACTTATGACAGTGCCCTACATGGCAAAACACAGTACCTAGTGCTTGCATACTACTGCTTCAGAGCAGAATATCCCAAACGGATTCTTGCTAAAGTGACCTACCTACTGGTAAACAAATATTTCGTTTAACAACTGAATAAATGGCCTTTGACACCTACTTTGCTTATTGCTAAGTGATTAAGTCTATAATCTAGTTTAGCAAACATGCTCATCTTGGATGCTCTCAAGCTGCCGGAAGACGAAGTTTGGTGCTTAGCGACATTATATTTTTTTGAGGATGGTAGCAGGCCTCAAGCATTCGCATAATGCCCAACCGCTGCAGAAGCTTACGCCCGCGAAAGGATTTAACCACAACCTTACAAAGCATTTTATACACATTTCACTGCTGGGTCATCACTGGCTAGATAGGTGGTAGTATTCATAAGAAATACGTTTCATGGTACCACCATCCTGTGTGTTCCCTCAGCCAGGCGCGTTAAAGAACAAGATACCCAGTGGAACTCAGATAATGTCTCAGGTGGCAAATGCAATGTAGTACCTACCATTGAACATAGTAGTGTCCGCGAGGTACGAAGCTTGAATGTTATCTTCCCATCTTATCCCGTGGGTAAATATCGTAAGAGGCAACTAAAAGGAAAATAACACAAGGTGGGTAGCAGCAACTCCTAAAGAACTGCTATCATACACTGCGATCGTACGATTATGGGATCCCCTTTATAGGAGGGATTATTTTCAGCAGTGGATAATCCGTGTGGGGGTCGGGGGCAGTCGGTATCAGGCAACCATGTTATATTCACAATTATTATTTGTCTTTGACTAAAGCAATATAATTTGGCGAATACAATAAAAAAGTTATGTTTTTAATGTAGGTATAATTTTTTCGTCTTCTGCATCGATGGCGAAACAGCGTTATTTTGGGATCTAACCAGTTGTTCAAAATATCCGAAAATTTGAGCGGCGGCTGAAACTTCGCACGGTACACTATTAAAGAATCGTATCTTTTACATGGGATCAAAATATGCCTGGTTAGTAATGCTGTTTGGACACTTCGCCTATACCTATGGAGGAAGCGGACGTGAGTGTTTCCTGGTTATCCGGCACGATATCATAAAGAATCTTCACATATTCCCAATGGAATCTTTTCTAATCTGTCATACCCTCAATAGCTTTGTGCGGATAGTTCCTAAACCCATATTTAGAAAGACTAATAGAAAATCTTACTTGCTATATTTATATCATATATTAAATTTATAATATCGTAATATTATCAATTTATGGTATGATACGTAAGAAAAAAATTGTACACGGACAGTACTGGGTATTCCCCATTGTGTAAGCTAATACTAATATACAGAGCCTTTTATGCTCAGTTTAGCAAGCTGCAAAAATCTCGAAAGTTTTTAATTATTTTACTATGACCGTATATTTATTCGATTATTTACTTACCTGAAAAACAGTATTAAAAAAAACAAGGTACACATTTTAGTCACCGCACCGCCGCCGTGGACGGCTCAATCATTGACACAGAAAAGTATAACACACAATAGATACATAGAAATAGCACACAAGCAAACATTGTCATGTGACAGCCCTCGGGCGTCTGACATTACCACGAATACAGCCGTTTCGAATCTGATTTTGGAGCGGACAACCTCACAGGCGGTTACATTATTCACACATTTTATTGCCGCGATACATGTGAAATGTTGACACTCGATTGCTCAACATTCAAAATCCGAACACTTACGAAGATCAACAGTTGAAATGAGCTAACAGCTTAACAGTTAAAATTTCCAGCAACTGCAGAATTTACTTATGTAGTGTAACAATTTCTTCGTCATTAAATATAGGATAAAACAGACCCATATTTTGATGTTAATATGCTGTATTTCTATCTAACTGACTAACTGGCTAGATGTGGTGGACAACATATACGATGTTGTCTACCACATCTAGCAGGGGGACCCCTGAAACAGTGCAATACCTCTTTAAACCAAGAACAGTAAAGCATATCTCCTTAAAACGTGTAATACCTACATATTTTTCTACGATAATAACAGCAAATAAATATATTTGTGCAAAACTAATCCAGACAATTATTGTGCCTTATACTGTCTTCTGGTAGCATAATTTATTGTATTATTTCACTTCAGCTTCGTCCTCTGGACTAGATTTTAGTGATAGTTTACAACAAGTTAATAATTTTGATTTCATGTTTCGTTTCTTATTGCAACGATGCTTTGATGACATGAAAAATATTAATAAATATGAAATAATTCTATTTTTCATTTATATTAATATTTTTACAGAATAAATTTTGACTGTATAATAAACACTAAATTTTAGGCATAAGTAGCTTTTTTAGATCAGATGAAGATAGGAAGTATATCAATGTACCTAGTATCAGTTACAAAACAATTTTAGTGTCAGCAATGATACCCTATACAATAATAAAATGAAATTTGTAGTGTGTGTTCTCACCATTCCTGTCACTGATGGTACTAGTGTACAATAAATCGCCATCAATAACAACAGTTTCTAAACAAACCAGGGGTACAATAATAAGCAATTAATTAATTCAAAATATTTTATTTTATGGAAAAGAAAAACAGATTAACGAAAGATAAATAGAATTGTAAGAGATTGTAAAATATGTTTTGAATAATATTGATTCTAGCTCAGACAAAAGATAAACACTTGTATAATAGAGACAGATATTTAAAGAGACAAGATACATTATTTATTAGAAAAACATTTTCCATAGACATATTCAAACAACCGACTAAATCTCGATCCTTAAACTAAAATCAACAAATGAGAAAAAAATAATAAATATACATTCATAATCAAACCATATAATAATTCAAAGTTCTTATAAATTAATTCATATTTCAACATGCAAAATTAAACTTACAACACATAAATTAATTGCAAATAATTAAAAATAATTCATACACATTCATAATCAAAACACGAATAAGGTTAAAGTTCTTAAAGAGGTATTGATAATTTCCAATGGCGACCAGCGCACTGTCGCATAGAAACCGTAAGCCCCGGATAGAACGACAGCTGTCTTGGAATTGTGATGATGTTGATAGGGTTAAATATTGTGCTAATCTATTGTTCTTCAATAAGATGGGGTTTTATTTTCACCTCATCATCAGTTGTAGACAATCTGCATTACATACATCCGGTTCCACACCGTAAACTAGATTTCAAGATAAGTAACATTTTGGGATATAGGATTCAATTGACGCATCACATTTATGTTACTCTAAAAGTACTCGTTACCTTGGACTCTTCATATTTGGATTATCCTGTAAGTAAATTAAGTTATTTGAGCAATATTTAATCAGATTTTACATTTGGCTGTTACATTTTTACTTGATTTTAAAGAAACTTTGAAGCAGTGATGGCTCAGTGGCATTGGCTATGGACTGCTGCGCGGCAGATTAACCGCATGGTGGAAGGGTGTTTTGCGACTGCCCGCCTGGCTAGCTACCACCCTCAAGTAGAAAATCTGTCGCCAAGCATCTCGCGGTGTGTTCCGACAGCAGTCCTCGAGAGCCAGTGAAATTACAGGCACATGACACTTAACAACTATGTCTCAAGGTGAAGGGCGCAATGCAATTCGTGACTTGTGACAAAATGCATCTGTTATAGGCAGAGGTTAGTCCGCTTAACATTCAGGTGGTCCTAGAGCTTGTTCCGTCACAATTACAAAATAAAAACTTGCAATAATTGAACAGAGATATAGAAATTCATTGTTATAATTATAATTACTATACAGCAAAGACTTTTCAAGAACCGTTATAATTCTTAGAAAGTATCGTTAGTTAATTCAGCAGAGTTTACATACTGATTTCACTACTATACTACTGTGATACTGTCATTAGCACCGTGGGGTGCCGGGCTAGAATTGCACCTCCCCGTATCATCCCGTGGGTGTCGTAAGAGGCGTCTAAGGGAAAAACACTGGAAGGAGGGTAGCAGCGCCTTCTAAAAAACTGCCAACTTACACTTCGATCCCAAAGACGCCTGCCAAGCGTGGGGATTGTAGCAAATATCCCCTTAATATGGGAGGCTGTGTTCAGTAGTGGATGATCCGGCTGTTACAGTACTGTCATTTATTTGGTACCGCTTCCAACTAAAATATTGTCTTTCAAATAATAAAAAATATTGTAAATGTATACTTTACATTGTGTCATCTGCTATTTCTTCAAGTTCGTATACCGTCTCCAACATGGTACGTTTTCCAACGAGTTCCTTACTCGCCGGCACGCGAGTTCCCAGACGGTCTAAATGATTTTGCAATTTACATAATTCATTTCCATTTGGGTACTTTCTTTTCTGAAATAATTTTAAAATATCTTAATATATCGTTTCAAAATTTAGTTATACGGTGATAGCCTTCAAATCAAACTGTCAAATTTGAACTACATTACATAAGGTGTATTTATATAGTTTATTGATTATATCTGTATAAAATTTTCACAAAAAGGAACAAAAATAAAAAAATATTATAGGTATGAAAAATATTGTTCAGTCACAAGATTCCACATTAAATTAATAAACAATACACTATATTTTTTTCAGTCTTTAACAGCCTGTAAGTCTAGGTTAGCCTGAACAACACCTATCAAGATATATCTTTTTTTTTACCGACATCTAAATGCTTACGCTCCTTGAGAACTCTCGTTGGAATTACTCCTACTATCTAGAAATAAAGCAAGAAAGAAAGGTAGCTAAGCATAAGACATGTTGGTTGAGGGTTGCTGGGCATCTCTACTCAACCTGTAAGAGACATGTCTCATCTCATAGCGTCATACTGCATTGAAAGCTGGTATACAAACAAAGATAACTTTTAAGAACGGTTGGCGACATTAAGCCGAAACTTAAACATTTACAAAATGTGCATGTTTTATATTTGTTACTTAAATATCTTTTTTAAATTTACCTATAATTTACCAATGACAGTCAGTATGACAATGGTAAGAAGGAAAATTTATTATTTAAGTGTTTATGCTAGTTACATAAAAAGATGAGTTTTGTCAGAACTTCCAAAAGCAGAGTCTTGTAAGGTCCGCTCATAAAAAGTAGTCTTAGGATTTTGTTCGGCACATGTGAACAAAATGGCCGACAAAACCGCATGGTGAAAAATCCGTTTCAATTAAACAGAATGAGTTTTATTGGACATATTTTAGAGCACGACTACCTGTGTAAACTGCTACATAACATTCACAAAATTATCAACAATAATTATATAAATGAGAAATATGTTTATAATTACTAACCTCCATGATTTCATTGAAAATCCATCTTAGGTTTATAGGAACGAAGTCGAAAACAGCAGGTTTTTGTCGTTTTAATCTAAGTTTTGCTGCTGGTGGAGCCATTGAATATAATTTTTGAAAGTAGTTAAATAAAGTATAAAACTGTTTTAAATTATTCAAAAGTTTAAAGACAACACGCGTCAATGACGGTTTCTTCAACAGTGTGAACTTTATGAACAGTGAAGCGAGTAACGTATGAAAAAGTTTCGTTCTGAAACGTTACATTTTTACTACAATACACAGCACGCACAAAACCGTCTGGTTGTGAAACTTGAAAATTGTACAACATTATTATTTGCTGTCGAGTGCATGCTTATAATGATACAAATTTTTGATGAGGATGGAATCTTACAATACTATAAGAAATATACTATTAGACACTAACATAAGATTTTACATAAACATGGAATCGTTTATTAATGTGCTTAAATTGCGACACGATCTTAAAACTAATATAGTTTTCGAAAACGTCCACCGTTGGACAAATGCCTCCCCTATTGAATTGCAAAAGAACAGCTATTAGCCATTTGCATTTATCGGATTACTGTCGTCAGTCAGTGGTAGTACCATCGATCGTTTAAGCACCTTCAATTCAGCACTCGAGAACCTTTCTTCCCCGTTGGGTCTCGGTTTTCCGAAAGCAAACGAATGATACGTCATGTCAAACAAACAATGGCAAAGAACAAAGAAGGTCGTAAAGCTACAATTAAATTGTTGTATAATGTTGTCCTTAAACTCCTATAAAAGTTAATTTATCCAATTAATAAAATTAACGGAATGAGATATCGATAACAACTATCGAATGACCAAATTTACAAAAAAAAAAAATAATTTGGGAGGAAGAGTGTAACTGTAAGTAAATAATTATATTAAATTGGTATGAGTTACCATGAGAACTATAAAATTTAAGAGGAAAGTTACTAGTATTTTAGTTACAGTAACGATTTAAAAGAAGAGTAATATAATGTTGTCTTAGGTTTTCGCGATTGTTACACATAGTAATTAAACAACTTTAAACGGTTTAAATCGCGTATATTTGTCATTATTTTTGTCCCGACGTTTCAAACACTTTGCAGTGATCGTGGTCACGGGGTGACTAATTGGTTTTATTTGTCACATGAGTTATTAAGAAATTATTTGGTCTACCGTCAGAAATTTTTATATTAATCATAACGTTCCCTATTCACGCAGTATTCGCTCACGGTGTCCAGAGGTCTTGCAGATTTGTGTCGGCCATGAGATTTAATTAATTTAATAACAGGATCCCAAGCAGGTGGTACTTGCCAACCATCATCTCTATTGAAATTTGGGTACTTTTTGATTTCAATAGCCTCGCGTAACATTCTTGGCATAAACCGGGTCTCTCTGGCAAGGATTTGTGGGTTGTCGAACCGAATGTAGTGGTTGGGTTTGTCCTGGGCATGTTCACAAACCGCAGACTTGGTCGAGCGTCTGTTCTTCATGTCAGCAATGTGTTCTTTTACCCGGATACCAACGCTCCTCTTTGTTTGCCCAATGTATGACAGCCCACATTCACAATCAAGTTTGTAAACACCTGCATCTTGTAGGGGAATATTGCACTTAACAGGTCTTAAAAATTGGTTGATCTTCTTGTGCGGCTTGAAGTAAGTTTTTATTGAAGCTCGTCTTAAGATATTACCAATTTTGTCCGTGACATCCTTGATGTAAGGTAAGATGGCAGGTTGTCGCTCAACTGTGGAAGGCTTGGGCCGGCTTCTGTGACGCATACGTGGGAGCTTGTGATTATTGCTTCGCAGTACTTGTTTTACATACTGAAGCTCCTCCTTGAGATGGTCAGTGTCGCAGATGCCATGTGCTCTCTGTAACAAAGATTTGCCTACGGTAGCCAACTGACATGGATGGTGATGGGAGTTACCATTGAGATATTTATCTGTATGGGTGGGTTTCCTATACACTGTATGACTTAGGGAGTTGTCAGGATTCCTGATGACTAAAACATCAAGAAAAGCTAAGCATTTATTGACCTCAGGCTCCATTGTAAATTGAATTTTGTTATGTAAAGAGTTTAGATGGTTAAGAAATGCAGAAACTTTATTACTGGGGAGGATGGTAAAAGTATCATCTACGTACCGTTTATAGATCTTCGGCATAGCCACAGCTGTGGAAAGAGCTCTCTCCTCGAAGTCCTCCATGAAAATATCGGCAACAACGGGGGAGACTGGAGAGCCCATAGCTACACCATCAATCTGTATATAGAACTTATTTTCCCAGAATAGATAGCCAGATGTTAGGCAATGTTCCAGTAATTCTGCATATTCCATGGGAAGGCCATTCTCACTAAGTCTTTTCTTGACAATTTCAATGCAATCATGTACAGGTAGGCTGGTGAATAACGACTGTACATCAAAGCTGACCATAACGTCATCATCAGTCAGTTGTAGATTTTTCATTTGACTGACAAAGTGGTAAGAATCCTTGACATGCGCACTAGTTTGACCGCGAAGTGGAGACAGTATCTTAGCAAGGTGTTGAGCTAGTTTGTATGTTGGTGAGTCAATTTGGCTTACGATTGGGCGCAAAGGAACGTCTGTCTTGTGTATTTTTGGTAATCCATACAGTTTTGGTGGTTTCACACACGAAGGTACCAGTGCCGTGACGTCTAACCCAAGAGTATCGGAGTATTTACAAATTATTTCCTTAGTTTTTGTTACCATTTTAGCTGTTGGATCGCTTTTTACTGGTTTATATGTGCTTTCGTCCGACAAAAGTTCTTTTATTTTTAGGTTATAATCCGACGTAACCATTATTCGAGCAGATAAAGGTAATTCCACTGTAATCATGGATACGTCGGATTATAACCTAAAAATAAAAGAACTTTTGTCGGACGAAAGCACATATAAACCAGTAAAAAGCGATCCAATAGCTAAAATGGTAACAAAGACTAAGGAAATAATTTGTAAATACTCCGATACTCTTGGGTTAGACGTCACGGCACTGGTACCTTCGTGTGTGAAACCACCAAAACTGTATGGATTACCAAAAATACACAAGACAGACGTTCCTTTGCGCCCAATCGTAAGCCAAATTGACTCACCAACATACAAACTAGCTCAACACCTTGCTAAGATACTGTCTCCACTTCGCGGTCAAACTAGTGCGCATGTCAAGGATTCTTACCTCTTTGTCAGTCAAATGAAAAATCTACAACTGACTGATGATGAAGTTATGGTCAGCTTTGATGTACAGTCGTTATTCACCAGCCTACCTGTACATGATTGCATTGAAATTGTCAAGAAAAGACTTAGTGAGAATGACCTTCCCATGGAATATGCAGAATTACTGGAACATTGCCTAACATCTGGCTATCTATTCTGGGAAAATAAGTTCTACATACAGATTGATGGTGTAGCTATGGGCTCTCCAGTCTCCCCCGTTGTTGCCGATATTTTCATGGAGGACTTCGAGGAGAGAGCTCTTTCCACAGCTGTGGCTATGCCGAAGATCTATAAACGGTACGTAGATGATACTTTTACCATCCTCCCCAGTAATAAAGTTTCTGCATTTCTTAACCATCTAAACTCTTTACATAACAAAATTCAATTTACAATGGAGCCTGAGGTCAATAAATGCTTAGCTTTTCTTGATGTTTTAGTCATCAGGAATCCTGACAACTCCCTAAGTCATACAGTGTATAGGAAACCCACCCATACAGATAAATATCTCAATGGTAACTCCCATCACCATCCATGTCAGTTGGCTACCGTAGGCAAATCTTTGTTACGGAGAGCACATGGCATCTGCTACACTGACCATCTCAAGGAGGAGCTTCAGTATGTAAAACAAGTACTGCGAAGCAATAATCACAAGCTCCCACGTATGCGTCACAGAAGCCGGCCCAAGCCTTCCACAGTTGAGCGACAACCTGCCATCTTACCTTACATCAAGGGTGTCACGGACAAAATTGGTAATATCTTAAGACGAGCTTCAATAAAAACTTACTTCAAGCCGCACAAGAAGATCAACCAATTTTTAAGACCTGTTAAGTGCAATATTCCCCTACAAGATGCAGGTGTTTACAAACTTGATTGTGAATGTGGGCTGTCATACATTGGGCAAACAAAGAGGAGCGTTGGTATCCGGGTAAAAGAACACATTGCTGACATGAAGAACAGACGCTCGACCAAGTCTGCGGTTTGTGAACATGCCCAGGACAAACCCAACCACTACATTCGGTTCGACAACCCACAAATCCTTGCCAGAGAGACCCGGTTTATGCCAAGAATGTTACGCGAGGCTATTGAAATCAAAAAGTACCCAAATTTCAATAGAGATGATGGTTGGCAAGTACCACCTGCTTGGGATCCTGTTATTAAATTAATTAAATCTCATGGCCGACACAAATCTGCAAGACCTCTGGACACCGTGAGCGAATACTGCGTGAATAGGGAACGTTATGATTAATATAAAAATTTCTGACGGTAGACCAAATAATTTCTTAATAACTCATGTGACAAATAAAACCAATTAGTCACCCCGTGACCACGATCACTGCAAAGTGTTTGAAACGTCGGGACAAAAATAATGACAAATATACGCGATTTAAACCGTTTAAAGTTGTTTAATTACTAAGAAGAGTAATATTTATGAAATCGACTTAAATACTATTTTTTGGTGGAATATTGGCCTAAGCAACAATTATCTTTAACGTAGGTAACAACTGAGAAATAAAAAATAAATCAATAAGCAAAACAATTAATCCGTGCCCAAAACAGGCTTTTGTCGGTTGAAGGAAATATATTTTTAATTAACAATATAAATTACACAATATAGATTTAAAATAAAAATCATAACTATTTCATTATATTGCTGAATGTTTTCATATTTGACAAATTAACACAAATACTCACAAAACAAATATTTATAAATGGTGGGAACCTCTAATTTGTCCACAGCTATTATACTGCTATTATATTTATATTTCACTTAATAGCTGCTACAAGGAGGAAAATAAAGAACAGATACAAAATGTAAAAAAAAATAGGAGGAAAAATATAATATAAATCTAAAATATTAGTAGTGTGAAAAAGAGAAAGACACAGCGCATGGTTTAAATACGCTAGAACTTTTTATTACGCACGTATTTTCGACTACACTATATATCATTAAATGGCAACATTGTTTGTCTATGGAATAACAACTCCATTTTTAAATTCGTCGTGTAGATAATGCAAGTTTAGCGATCTGTACAATGATATGTTAAAATAATCATCGAGAGAAAAAAAATAGATGATTTGTGTTTCGGATTTAATTTTTTTATAACGTTGTACTTATAGCAACATTGATAGCAGGAAGGACAACAAGAAATAAGTTTTAGTAAACAAGTGCTATCGATATCTGTCAGATCCTTTTTCACATTAACGTTAATGTCCACAAATAAGTTTTTTATTTAGCGTGATAGAGGTCGAAGTTAATGTTATCTACATATCAAGATTGTAGATTACAGCCTCCTCCAAAAAGATTATTTTACATATAAACCCCATAAGAGTTTGATCTAAGGCTCGACCCCAAGGCTTTGAGTAGTTTACAAAGACATCGTGATAATATTTTATAGTATGTCGGTAATAGTATATGGATATCTGTCAGCATAAAGTTTACCAAATACCACGACACAAGTACGACTATTTTTTGAAAAAATTCTACCCTCGTTTTTATAGACGTCGTGAAATGTCTTATAAGGTGGTGTCCTTTTTTAATATTGTCACGTAACTAAATAAAAAGGACTTGTTATGAAAATCGCTTACAATACCATTTTTTTGTAAATGTCGTAGCTTACTGTTATGTTATACAAATATTTCTAGGCCAGGTTTTTAACATGTGTCTTTTGGGGTAAATTATGCCGTCACCTTCACTTCACTTGTTTTTGAATCATGTTGCAAATTGGTAGGCACAAAATGACGATAACTATGTAGTTAAGTAATCATGACCCAATTTCACCAATGTATCAAAATGTGACAGACCACAAGCCGAGCAGATAAAAAAATATTGCCGTGGAAAAAAAAAAATTGTTTGATTTCTTATGACATGTCATAGCAGCATGGAAATAAAAATAGTATATATTATCAGCTGTAGCATGATGTATATGTGGTCATATTTGTTCAAAGTTAATCGAGCCACACCGCCAAATTCAACGGTAGTTATACTTTTTCATCTTTTTAACTTGGAAAACACTTTTATTTGCCACAGCCAGATGTCTAACTGCATAAAAGTCAATACTAATTCAAAATGCTGTAAAATTATTGGGTGACTTGGTGAAAATGGTCTATCATATTTTGTTGGCTGCAAGTTGACAGAGATTTAGGATATCTTTGTATAGTATAACTCCAGTTTGGTAAATTTGGCCTTCAATAATTTACTTTTCTCTTGTTATCATAATACATTGATTGGCTCAAAGGGACGAGATATATACATTTCATAGTTGTAACATTTGTGTTCTCCAAAAGGGTACGCAGGTGTTTGCCTAAGAACCCACGTTGCGCCTGACATATTTTGGTCCCATATATTAGGGGCGATCTATTGCCATCTACCGGTCTTATTATTTCAAAATTATGGACTGCATAAATTTCTTAGTCAGAAAAACCCTATCATGTTGTTGTTTTTTATGACGCGCTGGAAATGTCACTCGCCTGATGGTAAGCGCCATACATTACAGATGTTGCAGTGTCGCTGTCCTCATTTATATGACACTGCTCTGCTTTTGTCATTCCAAGACTTAAGTTCTTATGACTCATTTGCCCAATAATTTCACTTGCTACAGTACCCGTGACTCCTAAACTCAGTAATAGTTCAACAACACTGCTTTGAGGCAGAACATCAGACACTGCAGTGATAGCCACCAAGACGGACTCCTATCACTTGGTAACTTGACCCAAGGATCAAACGCCTACAAGACAGCGAGACGCTTAAACATGAACACTAACCCATTTAACTACATAACAAAACAATATAAGCTTATTGTTTTAATTTAGTGAAATGGGTTGCTATGAAAAGGCAAAATATCATATTAAAGCACTTCATTGGATATTGAAAAAGATTAAAAAATTGTAATAGTATAAAGATGTGAGATCAAAATCTGAGTACGTAATAATAAAAAATGCAGTATTTATGCTTCTAGGGATTTGACAATGAAACAAAATCATCATCGTTAGTGTATAAAAATCTTGACCTAAAAATATTTTTTGGTAGCATTGGTATTAAAATTGTTATTATTGAACATTGGCAAGGTATTTTTCTAATGCCCTTGCGTTATCTATAAAAATTAGGTATAAAAAATTGCAACATATATAAGCAATAAAATATTCTAATCATCAAGCGCTTTGCCACTTGAGTTCGGAGATGATTGAGTGTCATGAGATTTAATGTTGAGAAGTCTAGGACTGCTAGGAATGCTACTATTGATTTCTAAATAACCTTGAAAAGGGGACGATGCAGATCATTCAGGAGCATGTGACAAAAAACAAAGCAAAATATGTGATATACAAAATTCAATCTTAATGATTTCCTTTTGTTTGTATTATTACTCCTGTTATTTGTTCAGAAAGCGAAAATGTTAGAGTAAATAATACCAATAGAATGAATGCCCATATCCAATTTTAAAATGATCAACATGAATTTGTTATGAATATAATAATGGTCACATTTCAGTGTGATGTCAAAATTCATTTTAGTTGAGGAGGAGTTCCAAAAAATAATTATGAAACAGCAGTATTGCAAATATTTACAAACAAACCTTCAACACGAATTTGTTGTCAAAATGTCCGTTCAAAGTGATATATATTTCTTAAGAATTCAAACCATGATTCTCTGAAGCGAGTTCACCCTTCGAAGCAACCAAAATCTGAGAACGGTCTGCATTTGAACTGGACGCCAACAACAAAATCGTAGTTTGGATGCCGATTTTGTGCCATTGACATACCTATAGTGGTCAACGAAACAAACAATGCACCTGCGCGGACTGTGGATTGGATTTACAGTGTTGCGATGCATTCCGCCTGTTTAGACACTTACGTTGATGGTTCTCACGGATTCCATGAATAAGCTGTGATTAGATATAACACAGAATACGAAACTATATAGCATAAGGTGTTTAGTGGTTCAACCAGTTTATCTGAAGTTAATCCTCTTTGACAATATACGAGTAATACAATATAAAATTCTTACTTGGCTGAATTTTTTCCATGCTGTGAGCCATGACCCATGACTCGCATCTCCTTGGAAACGTTGTCATTATTTGAAGACATCGAGTGTTGGGGCCTTGTGTCCTGAAAATATTGTCATTATTGTATAATGTGAACCATATTAGAAGAAATAAACAACGCTATCAGTTTCTATTTACACAAATTTAACGGCTGTTTAGGTTCTTCTAGGTATAGAAAACCACACAATACCTACCTACTTTTCCCACAAACTTGACTAAGAAAAAATAAATAAATAAAAATAACAGTTATGAGAACATTCCACGTAAATATATATTGAAGACTGACTTTTATTCACAAAACAAATGACATTTTAAAAATACTACGTTCTTAAATTAAAATATTTGGTAAAAACGACCAGTAAACATGGTAAAAAAGATATTCTGTCGCAAACACTAGGTATAGACAGACTGATAAAATTGGGAGGACGAATTTTCAACGATAAGATCTTTTGAAATGACAATTAAATTAAATTTTCTTGGTAGACTAACTTGAATCAAGTCGAGACTTGTACAGCCTTGATTGGCAAAGCGTTTTCATCTCTTGTAATTATACGATTAACTTACAAGCAATGAGACTTCAGCACTAAAAGTGCTTTCATAATGATCGAGCTATCGATGCCCGTATAAGCAAGCTGAATCCATATTTATTATAAATGGACTCCTGTCTTTCCTAACAAGAAATATTCTAACATACTGACCATTGCATATGTACCCTATTAGCTGTTCATATTGAACATGTTAAAATATATATTTATATGGCTTTTAAATTTAATCTTAACTTAAGTATTATGCATTTTATTCCGGATTGGCTAAGTAGCTTTATAAGGGTGACCAAAAATAATCAATAAACTAGTCCTCAGGTAGAAGATCAGCAGCAAATCCCAACGATTCCTATCGGCAGTTGTCAACTAGTCCAAGTTTAAATTCTTGGTTAGGGGTTTTTAACACCTTCTACAAAATCATCACTTGCTGACAGGTGAGATTGGGGGCATAAGGCTAGCCTTACAGAAACAATACTATATCTGTACTCACCACGCGGCTAGTATCAGGAGGTACAATCAGGTAGGTCTGGATGTTGTGATCCTTTAGGTAAGCGTTGCGCTGGTCTCCGTGTCCCGGTTCAACCCTGTACTCGCCCTTGAGGCATTCCAAAGTCTCTGCAGTGATGTGGACCCGCCTATCACAAAATATAAATTTATTAATTTTATTTCATAGCTAGAAAAACATATACCGCTGTGTATTTGATAATAATTATTCGAGATAAGAAAGTTACACCAAAGTGGGCTAGATATTTAATTTTAAATATAACACAGGTAATAATTTTTTTAACATTCATTCAATATTAAATGAAAATAATACCATATGACAATTTTTTTTAATAATTACTAAATACCAGCGAGCTCCGTTGGCCCTTTTTATAGCACCATCTCACAAAGTATTGAGGTACAACTGGCAAGGTTGTACCGACAGGTCAACATCCAAGAGCTTCAATGCAAGTACCTCAAAATAGTACCAGATAGCGCTATACGAAATTGTTGAAAAAGTTTCTATTGATTCCTTCTTTGTAATCAAAAAAAATGTGTACAATCACGTGTTCTCAGGAATTTAAAATAAAATAATTTACAGAGTATTTAGGCCTAATTTCACCATACCATGTTTGTTTACGCTAAATCAGGCATTAGCTAATGGGTCTTTAAAAATAACAGAGCTGTTAAATCAGTCTACTTTCTATGAAGTTAACTGAATTAATCATCCATTAACAGTTGGTGGGACACTCGGTTCACTTAACAGTCCGTTAAAAGGATTAACAAGGCGTCAAATAAATAACAGAGTATGGTGAAACTAGGCCTTAACATTCTGAATATTGAAATTACATTTTTTTTTTTACTTAGCGATGCCAAAAATATCACCTTTAGTGTCCTACAAATCTTCCCTAAAGTTATTAATTTTTTTTATAAGCGTTTATTTATAACTAGCATTCCGGCCGCGATTCCGCCCGCGCGTATGTAGGTTATAGCGCAAAACCATTAACCTCTTTTTGCGCTGTTACATAAAAACGTATGAAACGAATAAACTTAAAAACTATGTGACCGATTTTGATGATATTTGGTTTGGATATAGTTTGAGAAGATATGGATTCCATATCTTAATACTTACTCCAAATCTTTTCTCTTTATAATTAAATATGTGAGATGATATACTGGGTTTAATAAAACCCACTGGTTATTTATGAAATTTGAATTTGGAAGCTCAGAATTAGCAGTAAGCTTTTACTCAGACGACATATAATAGATATAAAAAAAATAGCATTGGCTCACCAACGGGAAGATATTGAATATTCCTTATATTTACCAGAAATTGTATGGTATACCTACAAATGAAACCTACTCAACAATTTGTCCTTTTTACTGAATTTGTTGTTTTACTATGGCGGATACCGCCTATCTAGTAAAAATAATATATACTATAAAAAATCGGTCAAGTGCGAGTCGGACTCGCGCACGAAGGGATCCATACCATTAGCTATACAACATATACTAAATAGCTATATATATTTCAACCTTTTTTTGTTTTTACGTGCGCGAGTCCGACTCGCACTTGGCCAATTTTTTGTATTTTTTGTTATAGCGGCAACAGAAGTACATAATCTGTGAAAATTTCAACTGTCTAGCTATCACCGTTCTTGAGATACAGCCTGGTGACAGACGGACGGACGGATAGACAGCGAAGTCTCAGTAACAGGGTCCCGCTTTTACCCTTTGGGTACGGAACACTAAAAACGACTTCTATAATTAAAAAAATATGAAATTAAATTTCGCTCCATAGTAAAGTCACTAGCGGTCACCCATCCAACTCATGACCGCGGAGGACGTTGCTTAACTTAGCTGATCGGTTAAGAACGGCTAAGCAAACTTCGTTACGAGCGCCTTTAAAACTGAAATCAGATCAACATAAATGGAATAAAATTATTTCAGTGTGTCGCTTTATTAACCTAAACAGAGTGATGTTTGCACGTTTGTTATATTTACACTTGGAGCGACATCGCACTACCTACCTACAGAAAATGTCACTACGTCACCAAACTAAGTACCTATATTAAACATGCACAGATTACACGACACAGCAATCTGGGTTGCACTGTGGTATTGACATAAAAACACCAAACATCCGCAAGCTAGAGATAAAAGTACCTACTACATAACTATACGAAATTTGAAATATTCAGAAAACATTTCTGAAAAATCTATTCTTAATGTAAACTATATGACCTATTTATCAAGACCTGATTCTTAAATATGGTACACACTTTATGGCCTCGGTAGCGCAGTTGGCAGCGCGTAAGTCTCATAATCTTAAGGTCGTGAGTTCGATCCTCACCCGGGGCATATCTTTTTGTACGTGCTTTCTCTAGATTTTTGCAGATGAACAAAGCTCTTCAGCTCAGCAGTAGCCAGGTCAGAAACGTGTAAAAACTAGCAGCAGTTATTTATTATGCAAGGCTACCAAAGTTGGTATTTGGAGCGAGTAATTGTATTGAAACCTAAGGAAGAGAAGGATTCTAGGAATTAACCATAATCTGACTGTTACATCCTGAGAGTAACGTAGTTTTCAAACGCAAAATTTTTGCTACCGATCGAAACACACTAACCACTTCTTTTCACCTTACTACAGAACATTCTAGATGAAAGAAAAGGAGTTTAAGTAACATAGTAAATAAAGAAAAACATATTTAGTGAAAGTTAATATAATCATGTGGAACTTTTATAAAGATTCGAATTTCAAAAACCTTTTCCACGCTAACGAAAAAAATAGTTTTCCACGCAGATTTCGAATGGTAAATAACGCCGTTCCGAGATTGTGAGGTGAATAGTATTCTACCCTTGTGCCCAAAAGGTGCTATCGCACTATAATATCTTATAATGGCCTGAAAATGGATCCACTCCACATTCAAGACTACAACGCTATAAAACATTACACTTAACGTTTTGAGGTCTGGAATATAATTTGTTTCATAAACACCAGCTAGATGTCTTAGTAGGCGACTAAACGGAAAACTAGGCAAGTGCAAGTCGAAGCTCGCTGATTAGGGTAGTTACTTCCGTACTTGCATTGCAACAGCTCACAAAAGAAAAAAAATATTAATAGGCTTTGACCATTGCTTCAAAACTACATTTAAAATCGGCGTTTTCAGTTTTTACGAGGTATTGTGCATAGAAGACCTTCTGACATATCAGATTCATTCTTGTTTAGTTTTTAAGATAGATCCCCAAACATCAAAAAGGTTTTATAACAGCGTGTGAGGACTCACACTCACAAATGAATCTTGCATTTGATATTTCAATCTAATGCAGTCGAATATTAACCGAGCTATACATTATCATTGGACCACTCATCTAACTGTCACTTGTGCAAGCACACCACCATTCATTGCGCGCGGCCTATGTGAATACTCACACCAAATATTAGGTCTGAGTGTGAACGCAAATGTTTAAGCTACCTTGTGGGTTGCTGGGCTAGAATGGCAACCTCCCAACCTTCCTGTGGATAGTTTCACATCTCCAAGCTACACGCCAAGCGTGGAAATTATCATACGGTTCCCCTCTTTACGCAGTAGTCCATGTTCTGCAATGGACGATTAAGCTGATACAATATGTTCAAGTTGACAACCATCACAGTGTGACATTGTGACGACTCACTGGGAATCTAGGGAGTCTTTTTGAGTCGAATACTAACCCGGCAATACCACCGCTCTCCATGTAGTTGGCCAGGGTAACGTCATTGGACCACACGTCAAACTGCCACTTGCGTAGGCCAAGAACCACACAGTGCACGCGGCCGCTGTGGATGCCCACACGCATGTTCACGTTCACTGCCATCACCTCACGAACAAGCCTATCAACAAAACAGGTAAACATTTGTTAAAATATCAAAGCAAGGCAACAACGTTTCTTTGTGATGTATCACGAGTCACAATGTTAGCTATTTGGCTCTTATCCGCCTCTTAAAATGTACACCACGAAATATTTTCTTGGTATCTACGTCATTTAATTTAAGCATCTTATTTGGCTATTGGAGTTTTAGAGTTTCACGTCACCAGACTCATAAAAATGTTGTGTTTTTCGGTCATGCGCCTAAGGGTTGACTGAAATATGTTTCAAGACACATCTAAAAGAAGTTTCGTTTGACGTCCTCTTTACATCTTACGTGTCACACCGTATGATATTTCTTACAAAGGTTTATTAGGCATTATGTTTTATAAAAAAAAGTAAGTTTAACGTACATCGCATCTCATCACAGGCAGAAGCGTGAAATCACCTACATTTTGTCATGATATATTTAAGTTACATGTTACTTTGTGTTCCATACACTATATATCTATTCGAGAGCCCGTATTAGGTTAGCCTGATCATAATTTTTCTATATTAAGGTGAACTAGTAGTCAAAGGCAAACCAATCATTTACAAAACCAAAAAATAAGAGGCGAACCTAATGCCATCTGGGGGCCACATTTCCAGACTCCGGACTGCTACAGAGAATTTATTTGGCAGAAAAAGACCTCGATGTTCAAAGCGACGCTTAAAACTACTCAACCGATAAGGAAATTGTATAAAATAACCAAAGAAGTAAGTAGTTTGAAATAACGTAGAAGGATATAACAATAATCATTACTCACGCGATAGCATCAATCATATCCAGGCCCATCTCGACGCAGCACTTGGCGTGATCGTCGCGTGCTTCGGGCAGACCCGAAACACAGTAGTAGCAGTCGCCCAGCAGCTTGATACGAAGGCAGTGGTGTTCGGCAGCCAAACGGTCAAATCTAAACAAAGTAAACAGTCAGTCAGCAAAGTGTTTTGTAGGGGATGAACACGTTGAGATATGTGGGTTCATCATAAGAAAGATATCTAAAGAATTATGCCTGAAACAGGCTTTTACAAAGCGTTTCTTTTTCTTTCACATAGCAACGCACAGCTCTCTTCTGAGGCGACACGCACCATAGAATAATACCGCCAAGACGGATACCTCTTCTTATAGCACCTGTAGTTTTGCCACTAAAGTACGGCGTGGACGAGGCCTGACTTCGGGTTTATCCGAAGTCTTTTACGGCTGCGGATCCACAAGAGCTGTGCGAGGAATATTAACAGTGTGTGAGGGAAAATGCCACCAATAAAATCTCTGCGATCAGCGAGGCTAAGAAATTGAAGTGATCCTATTTACAGATTTTTTTCTCGCACACCATTCATCTGCCTAGCACATCACTACTTAGGTACTAGCAGGACAAAATAATTGTAGCTTTTGGTTATGCCTTTATTTGGTATTACCTTTTTTGATGTCACTTATCAGAACAGCGCCTGGTCAATGCTAATTGTGATCAAAATGCTGGCATCTATTTGGCTCAACGAATAAGCATTGCCATTCAACGCGACAATGCTGGCAGAATGCAGTGCATGCTTTCAACTGGCAGTTACCTGTGAGTCTGCCATGGTTTTTAGGTTATTATTTTTTTTTAATTCCTGTTAGGTTAGTCTTTGACCACTATTTCACCTGATGGTAAATGATGATGTGGTCGAAGATGTTGTGCAGGCTAACCTAGAATTACTGGCTCTCAAGGACCGCTGCCTTAACACACCATTAGGTGCTTGACGACAGATTTTCTACTTGAGCATGGTAGCTAGCCAGGCGGGCATTCACAAAACGCCCTACCACCATACTATGACGACTGCCATCCTAAGACAACAACCGGGACTGACGGCTTAACGTGCCCTCTGAAGCACGGAAGTGCTCAGTAATAATATCACCAGCGGTCACCCATCCAAGTCATGACCGAAGCGGATGTTGCTTAACTTTGCTGATCGGTTCAGAACGGCCAAGCAAACTCCGCTACGAGCGCTTCTAAAATTCTATGTATATAGTTGTATACAGTTATTACTATTAAGTCAATAAAGGTGTACCATTTAATGTGTAAATTAAAATATTGGAGATAAGTAAAATTTTAAAAAAAACCTGAACCAAACTCCAGCACTGAAAAGTATGAAGTGACATGTGTAAGTCGGTACCATGATGATTTAATACACTTATCTGGCATTGGCATGGTCCGACTTCCACAAGTTATATCATACTTTTCAGTGCTAGAAATCAGTTATTTTGAATATTTTTTTTCTTTTTGGGTCATTAGACTGCTTACAAGATCATTCACTCACCTAAAATAGTGTTCATATTCGACCACAGGAAATACCATTAAATCATCCAGGTACGTGAATACATTTTTCAGTTTATTGACTATAACTTATGAATTACTTAACCGATTTTGATGAAATGTATACGGGACTACCTCTTCATCTTCTGGGAAGGTATACCCTTTACAATAAAAAAGAATTATCAGAATCGGACAACTCTGTAAAACTGGCCATGTGCGAGTAGGACTCACGCACCGAGGGTTCCGTACAAACCTGTCGGTATATAATTAAATGTTATGGTATTTTTATTGCTAAATCAAATACATTATATTTTAATATTATTAAAAATATTTTTATTTTATGATTTAACTAAAAATTTATGCTTTTCGCAATTTTCTTTTATCTGTGCTATAAGACGTTGCTTCGTACCACATTTTAAGATTTTGAATTAACGGGAAGTAACTACTAGATTTTGATTCCATAACGAGTGTCGAAAATTTGCGGCATAAACGGCTGTATCTTTTGATTGCGTTGGCTTAGAAGTTTGATGTTTTTCTCAGCTCCAAGGAACATTAGACTTGAGTATTTGATATGAATTTCAGCTTGAGCAGTCTTGACAGACAGACGGACAACGAATGGATTTTATGATGCTTCCGTATTTTTCCTTTTGAGTACAAAAAATATAAATATACGCTTTTTCCTTTTTTACTAAATTCGATCAAAGTGAGAAGTAGATCAAAAATATGTAAGTTGTGCGACTTGAAATGATGATGATGGGGGAGGCCTTTATATGGGGGAGTCCTTTGTTCTACAGTTGACGTCTTCCCGTTGATGATGATGATGATGAAGTGGTGTGACTGTGCGTCTTTCAGGAACTCTTGCGCATTCCCGTAACTATCGTTGGTGGCAGTAGATTTTACTAAACATGAATGATATAAAGTTCTTAATGAATATACGATTCGCTTACATTCCCTTCCCTTGTCATGGAAATTGAAACTTCAAGGGTTATGGTTCTTCAAGGGTTATGGTACATCATTTCATTAACAGCTACTAAACGATAAAAAAGCAGTGAAGATATGGAACTTCATAAAATACCGCTATGTTGGATTCTTAACTCTGTTTATTTTTTGCGGTATCGAGATCGAAAAACAATCATTTAAAATTGTCAATTTTGATGGCTTCTAATTAAGCTATAAAATACATCTTTTTTTTTGGATAAATTAAGGAGAACGCGGTACATAATATACTGCAATTTAATTTTTCTCAATAGTTGAGTTTATTATATAGACCCCATAAGATAGGCCAAAATTCGCTACTATAAGTAGTCTATTTTTTTTAACAAACGAGTACTGAAAATTTTACTGCGTTGCTATTGGCCAACGTAATCAACATAAGGTACGTTCCACATGAACTCTTTAGTAACATGTAGGTACATTCAGTTGAGTCTTCGACTACCTGCGCGTTGATAAATATTGCTTGTAACTATTCAACAGTTGCAACTTTAGTATTAGGGTAAGCAAAACAAAGATAGTTTTGAAGAAAATATTGTAGCTAAGTTAACAAATCGTCTCGTCATGCGTTTGCCGACGTATCACAGGAGTTCAACCCAATTGAACTCATTTGGTCTCACGTGAAGGGCTATGGCAGGAAGTAACAACATTATAAAATTTATAAAGACTGAACTTTTTTGTAACCAGGAGTACCTAAAGTGGATAGATAAAAATGGAGGTTATGTCTCAATCATGTGATAACCAACATAGAAACAAAAATGTACGGAGTCGACAATCATGTACAAAATATGTTAGAGCAATTTATTATTGACGTGTCTGCAGAAAGTTAATCAGAAAAATGACGATAATTTTTAAGATTACTAGAATTGTAGTAGAATTATTTGATTTATATGTTCCGGTGTAAAATATACATTTAATATTATTAGAAAATTTTTGTATATCATAAAGGCGAACAGAATATTTTGTTACGAATATACTATGCATGCAAGTTTCAATCATAAAATAATACCGTATGTAATTGTTCCTACAGTAAATTTTAGAAGTATGCAATATGAACGAGCGTTAACAAATTCAAAACAAGAACAAAGGCATTGGACCAATACTACACTATAACAGCCTCCTGACCTCTGCCTATACCAGATGCATTTAGTCATAAGTCACGAATTACACTGCGCCCGTCACCTTGAGACATAGTTCTTGAGTCTCATGTGCCTGTACATTCATTGGCCCTCAAGGACTGCTGCCGGAATACGCCGTTAGATGTTTGGCGATAGATTTTCTACTTGAGGGTGCGCCAAGCGGGCAAAATACCCTTCCACCATGCGGTGAAGCTTAGGCCGTGGCGGGATTTGAACTATGTACCTGCTACACGGCAGTCCATAGCCAATGCCACTGAGCCATCACTGCTTCAAAAAGTGAGCGGATTAGGGCACATAATCTCTTGGCAATAGATACTTACTGTAACAGCCGGCTCGACCACTGCTGAACACAGCCTCCCCTATTAAAGGGGGTGTTTGCAAAAACCGCTTCGCTGGCAGCCGTCTTGGGGATCGCAGTCGCAAGTTGGCAGTTCTTTAGACGGCGCTGATGCCAACCTTCTAGTATTTTTCCCTTAGTCAACTCTTACGCCACCCACGGGATTATATGGGGAGGTGCAATTCAAAACCGGCACACCACGGGGAAATACATACTTAATCAGTACTAATATTATAAATGCGAAAGTAACTCTGTCTGTCTGTCTGTCTGTCTGTTACGCTTTCACGCCAAAACTACTGGACCGATTTGAATGAAATTTGGTACGGAGATAGTTACCCGGGAAAAAACATAAGATAGTTTTTATCTGACTGCGCAAAAAGAGGTTAATGTTTTCGCGCGATAACCGACATACGCACGGGCGGAGCCGCGCCCAGAAAGCTAGTATATTATAATATTACGTTATTATATATCATAAATATATATTGTGTATTGTTACGGAACCCTTTTACTATTCAAAAACGACATGTGATACAAGCTGTTTCTATTTAAAAACAAATCAAAAGGCAAATGTAAAAGCTTTATTGACCGTGTCCTGAAAAGTAAATTAGATATACATGCTACTTTATTATTCAACTGAATAAACAAATTTATTTGAAACCCTCGCTAAATTATTCATAATGGTAGATTACGTTTTCTGTGAATAAATGGAAAAGGGGCATTAAATATGAGACGATGTTTTTTTTAAACTGCAGAGTGGCAAACCGAGGGAGTAGATCACATAATTTTTTTGTAAATAAAGGTCAGTGTTTACATATGAAAAAACTTCATGATCATCATCAAATAAAACGGAAATTCCACAAGGTCTTCCCAATTGGAGGGATTTAAAAATACGTATATAATTATTATTTATTCGTATTATATAATGATATCATCATCATCAGCTGGAAGACGTCCACTGTTGAACAAACGCCTCCCCCATAGAAAGCCTCAAAGAACGGCTGTTAGCCGCTTGTAACCATTGGCTACCCGCGACTTTAACAATGTCGTCAGTCCACCTGGTGGGGGCCTAATGATATAATTGATTATTAAAATACATGTATAGTACTCAAGTACTACTGTATAGTACTCAAAATATACATGTTAAACGCATGGACACAACTCTGGACGTTATTGCAGACCGAATTTTTAAAACTTACGGTCATATAACCGAAATATGTTGGCTATGTCTATGATTTGTTACTACAAGCATACTCGATGGCAGTCAGTATTGCGTATTGTGGTACTGTATCAGCCGGATTGTCCACTGCTGAACACAGCCTCCCCTATGTAGGGGGTGTTTGCCATAATCCCCACGCTTGGCAGGCAGCTTGGGGATCGCAGTGCTAGATAGCATAGTTCTTAAGAAGATGCTGCTGCCCACCTTCTAATAGTATTTTTCCCTCAGTTGACTTTTACGACACCCACACGGGATAAAATGGGGAGGTGCAATTCTATCCCAGCACCCCACGGGGGTTCACTGAAATTATAAAACAACTTGTGGAAGGAAGGGAATCATGTAAATGAGAGCTCAGAGTGATCTGAACAGCGTGGTACAGTTAAGTTTTTAGTTTTCATACTGTTCAGTCTAAGAAGTCTATTCTAATTTTAATAAGATTTATTTTTGAACGAATTCTGTTTTTTTTTTCTTTACTTACTAGTCACGAGCAATATTAGTATTTAGTTTATTTAGCGAGTCTGTGAGCTAATATACCAAAGCCTATGTCAATTTTTAAAACAACGAAAACAGTTTGGAAGCAATGTTGGCCGAGCGGTTATACCTATGGATTGCCGTGCCACAGATCCCTGGTTCGTTACCGCCGGCTTGTGCTTCACCGTATGATGGAAGGGCATTTTGCGAAAACCCACCTGGCTAGCTACCACTCCCAACTGAAAAATCTGTCACCTAACCTCGTGCTGGTTACGTCATAATAACAAAAAAAAACTAAGTTTCTAAGGCTTAAAATGAACAGCTAAGTGGATCATCACCACGAGCTGGTAGCAATGGCCGCATTGCAAGGATTTAATTAAAAACACCGATAGTTTTGCTTTGATTTGTGAGACGAAGAATTATTTCCCAGGTGACTTCATTAGATGGACTTAAGAGACTAATGTCGGTGTACCCGTCCGTGCGATGCAATAAATCGAATTTAAAATGTATTAGCCTCAAGAGGTAGTCGAAGTTTACACGTGATTCGTGTTCAAACAATTTTTTTAATGAAATTATAGTGAACCTACCTACCTGCTTATTTGATAAGAAAACATTTACATTTCGAAAGTTATTTTATCTCGTAAGTGTAATTTAGTTATACTGTCATGGTTTCGATATGTCAGTAGACCGTTACAGTTATGATTATTATAGAGAAAAAGTTTTGGATATATATGCCTTTCAGTTAAGAGTAACCTTAGGCTGCCTATCTGTTATAAATATGCAATGAAGTTGCTGAATTGCATAATTATTAAAAAGTATCATCAGACAATTTACAAAATATTCCCCGTATCTCGCGTATCGCAAATATTATCTGACGCAGCTACAATATCTATAAACTTTTTATTGATTTCCTACCAAAGTTGTTTGCCTAAATACCAAATACACCTATCAAAAGTGCCTAGGGATCAAGCACGTTTTCGAGTATTATCGCAAGAAGACTGGTGGTGCGTGTATTTTTCTGACGAGACTCGTTTCAGAATGCCGCCTGATACAAGAAGTACTCAAGTTTGGAGGACCTGTGGACGTCAAGAACATTTAAAATTCTGTCAACAAGTTCACCCATATGGAGGGAGAACAATACTGGATTGGGCCGGTATTTGGATCGGTGGAAGAACAAATCTCATTTCGATCAGGGGCAACCTCAATGCTCAGATTTATGCGGAGAGTATTGTATCAGAAGTGATCATCCCTTTGCAAAGCCATTTGGGTAATTCATTTCGTGTAATACACGACATTGCACGTCCACACAAGGCTGAAGTCGTAACTCGCACTCTTGCCGACGCTCGCATTAACGTTCTGACGTGGCCAGCTCAATCGCCAGCCCTCAACCCCGTTGAACATGCATAATATATGCTACAAAGAAGAGATCTGCCAAGTATGGATGCCGTGCATACCCCACAACAGCTTTTTGAGTTGTTAAAAAGAACGTGGGCGGCCACTCCTCAAAATGATTTTAATAAACTTATTTTAAACATACCAAATCGCTGTGCTTGTGTGACTAGTGTAAATGGTAGAAACACAGATTATTAATAAATATAATTTTACAATAAACAGCATAAATCCTATTTTTCTTTCGTTTTTCTGCCATTTGATTGACTTTTTTTTTTTTTTTTTTATTCCTGATAGGTAAGCCTTTAACCACAATCTCACCTGATGGTAAGTGATGATGTGGTCGAAGGTGTTAACAGGCTTAACCTAGAAATACTGGCTCTCAAGGACAGCTGCCGGAACACACCGTTAGGTGCTTGGCGACAGATTTTCTACTTGAGGGTGGTCGCTAGCCAGGCGTGTATTCGCAAAAATGCCCTTCCACCATGCGGTGAAGCTCAAGCCCGCGGCGGGATTCGAACCATGGACCTGCTGCGCGGCAGTCCATATAGCTAAAGCCATTGAGCTATCACTGCTTCAAAATTGACGACATTAACTTAGGTTCAACATCATCATCATCAGCCGGAAGACGTCCACTGTTCAAAAATAGAGCGCCACAAAGAACGGCTATAAGCCGCTTGTAACCATTGGCTACCAGCGACTTTCACGATGTCGTTAGTCCACCTAGTGGGGCCTACCAACTCTAAGTTTTTTTTTTTTATGCTTGATAGGTTAGCCTTTGACCACTATCTCAACTGATGGTAAGTGATGATGTGGTCGAAGATGATAATCAGGCTAACCTAGAATTACTGGCTCAAGGACAAGGACAGCTGCCGGAACACACCGTTAGGTGCTTGGCGACAGATTTTCAACTTGATGGTGGTAGCTAGCCAGGCGGGCATTCGCAAAGTGCCCTACCACCATGCTGTAACGACTGCCAGCCTAAGACAACAACCGGGACCGACGGCTTAACGTGCCCTCCGAAGCGCGAAAGCGCTCAGTAGTAATGTCACCAGCGGTCACCCATCCAACTCATGACCGTGGCGAACGTTGCTTAACTTTGCTGTTCGATTCAGAATGGCTAAGCAAACTTCGCTACGAGCGCTTCAAAATTGTACACTTCCGGTGTATTATGGTACCCACTCGAGAACCTTTCTTCCCCAACGGTTATCAGTTCGTCAAGCAATGTGGCCCGTCCATTGCCACTTCAACTTGCAAATTCTAAGAGCTATGTCGGTGACTTCGGTTCTTTGGCGAATATCCACATTACGGATTTTATCACGCAAAGAAACTCCAAGCATAGCTCTCTCCATAGCTCGTTTAGCGACTGAGCTTGTCCATAAGGGTCACAGTTAGGGCCACGTCTCAGTGCCATAAATAATTACTGACAACACACACTTGTTGAAGACTAGTCTTCAGGCTCTGCGGGATCTTCGACGAGAAGATGTAGCGTAACTTCCCGAATGCTGCCTATCCGAGTTGGATTCTTCGAGTGACCTCTTTGTCGAAATGGACCTACCTAAATGGACAGTCTGTCCCAGGTAAATGTAATGGTCAAAATCTTTGAGCGTATCGTTCCCAACAACTACTGGTACGGGTGCAACATGGACATTATACATAATTTTCGTCTTGTCCATGTTCATTTTAAGACCCACCTGCTGGGAAACTACTGATGTCGCTGAGCATTGTAGTGAGTTCCTCAAGCGACTCTGCTATTATGACTATTTTATCGGCGAAACAAAGGTGTGTATTCGCCACAAATGTTGATGCCGAATTCTTTCAAGTTCAAAAGCTTAAAAACGTCCTCCAACGCATTCGTGAACAATTTCGGAGAAATAACGTCTCCTTGTCTTAGGTTACATTTTTTCAAATTGCAATTATTATTTTTACCTCAAGCACCATGTAGGTAAGGGTTTCAGGAAAGAAACATGCGAGAGGAATATGTGCTTCACATTTACAATGTGAGCACTTTCCCTTGTTCTTTCTATCTTATATACTAGCTTAATAAACTACACAAAATCCAGAAGGACAAGGGCAGCCATGAAGGCGTTCCGATATATACTGGGTGAGGTACTGTCTTTAGGCTAGCTGAGTGAGTAAAATTTTTTCTTTTTGTATGCCTAGTATCGATACTGCCGCAACGATTCAAGCTATAAGTTAATAAATATACACTTAAATAATGATATTGTTGTATCCTTATCTAGACTAATGTTTATATCTTATTTATCATTATATATTTATTTCTATGATATAAATATTTTCTATTTATTTTTTATTCTATGTATTCCATATTATTATATTATTTATATAAATAATCTTTATGTCAGAAACTTACTAAGTAGTATTGTTAGTAAAATAATATTTAGTGTATATTCTTTTTTTTTGTTTGTATACTATTTAAGAAATAAACATTGTACATTTTTGTGAACGTTACCCGAGCGAGGCTTTGACTGAAAATCAGCATAGGGTGTCTTAAGACATCAGACACATATTTCTGAGGCAAGATCTTTTTGACAACAGCTCATGTACTTTGTTTTTATTCTTATGTACGTATTATTTGCAATAATGTTATATCAAATAAATCGTTTTTCTTTCTTTCTTTCTTTCCGAGTTCTTTACAATATTTCCAGAGGTTAACCCACTCAGACTCTCGGGTGGCCCTTATAAGTCACTGACATATTATGATTAGCTTTCAGGATTTGTGGGTTGAAGTGGCAATGGACAGGCCACATTGCTGGTCAAACCGATAACCGATGACGAAGAAAGGTTCTTTATTGGTTACTGGTTTACACTGGAAGACGTGGAGTTGGTAGGCTCCCCGCTAGCTGGACTGATGGAATCGTAAGAGTCGCTATAGTTAATAGTTACGAGGGGCCAATGGCCGTACATTGTGGCGTTTGATTGAAGAGGAGTTTGTTCAACAGGGGTGTCTGCCAGCTGATATTGATGCTGATGATGATGACTAGCTGCTAAGCACCCTTATGATTGCTCGTGTTATAAAAACCGTAGTACACCATCTTTTGTGTGCCAAATTAGAGCGGTACAATTGTAGGGGCCGTACACAGTGCAGGTCACCCCACTCAGCGTCAGTAGTAGTGGGCTGCTCATTTTAAACTTCTACCTTAAATCCAGACCAATACGGCAAGGGCTGCCCGTTCTAAAATAGCAAGATTTAGTTGTAATTTTTAACGTGATTCTGTATAATGTTTGAATCTAAACAAGTATTTCCGTATTAATTTGTGTTTCGTTAATTGATTATAGGTAGGTAAGGTCCATTAGGCACAAGGGTGGGCGGACGGCGGTCGTTAGCGGACCCGCGGGTCCGAAACTCGGTACAAGTGATGGATGGTCCAATCATCCACGCACCGTTTTATCACTGACGATTGATATTTACGCTTGTTTACATTGCATCTACCATTCTTTACGAAGTTATGAGTTATGATATCCAATCAACCATCAATGGAAATGTAAAAATGGAAATCCATGTTTTGTCCACACAGTTGGTGTCCACTACAGGATCTTATGTAAAATATAGACAAATACTATTCAGGGCAAAGATCTACAAATCATGTAACACACAGAGATAGGAGACTCATTTTCTTCCCCACCACTTTCATAACAAGGCAATGCATAATTTTTGATTTATGTCTTTTCTGTTAAATCATACCCTCACTTTTTCTAACACTGATCTAATTTATTGTTTTGTTGGATATGTAACAAACTTATAAGCGCTTAGCCGGCTGCGGAACCCTCGCTTTGCTCGCTTGGCTCGCGGTTGTACTGTCGCAGTTTCAACCTAATTTTATGTAGTTTTTTTTACTATTGGGGTGTTTTTAATTATTGTGATAAATCATATTACTACAGCTGTAAATTGATATTGTTGTAGTTTTTATTGTAAACATATTTATGTACACATTTAAAAGTTATTTGAAGGCATCTCTCTTATATTTAATTATCTCTGCGCCACAAAAACTAAAACATTATATCGAAAACAATTCTGTTCTATCGGAAACAATATCATATTGATATTACAAAATCACATATTGATATTTTTATGCGAAATAATGTGTATGTGAATTTGGTAAAAGTTCGTCGAAGGAGATTAATGGATTAAAAGCACTACCGCGTACTAAGCGAAAATCATAAATTTACAAATTATTGGAGTACAAAATAACAAGTTCTACTTCTTATTTCTATTAAATCATTATTAATAAAGAAACATTTACTATATAGTATCATACCTATGGACTACGAAAAATAACTGATTAATAGTGGTTTCAACCTATTACCAATCGCATGTCATTCTAAATTATTTTAAACATAAAACGCTACATCCTATGTTATTTATTACCATATTAAAATACAATATTTATGTTCAATTCAAACTAAACACAAGTAATTTATAATCTTTTCCTGTACGTTATTTATACAGACTATGAAAAGACGCTGAACGGAGAGTTCAGCGAAGTAAACAATTCTTGTAAAGTTTTCTTCTTATTCGAGATGTCAACATCACGGCTTCAAGTGAGCTAGTTGAGTAATGGAACGTGCAATGTGAACTTTATCTAAAAGTTTTAAAAGGTACCCGGTTACAAAGGCAAGCTAAAGAATAATTTCGTTAAGACCGTACGAACTCGATCCAGGCGAGCAATTGAAATATCAGTCGTACGACGCTCGAATCCCTCACGTAACGTCAGTAGCACGCCTAAGCGTAAGGCCTGAGTGGAAAAGCGTCCAGCGGTGCGTTCAGCGTTGCTTGTAAGCGGCAAAAGAGCGTTCGCCTAGTGGCCTTAGTGCACGCTTAGCGTTCGTGGTAACATTAAAATGACACAGCACGCACGATTTTTTCACCGCTGCAAAACACAAATTGGTTGCACGCGACGCCACGGTCGACACCCGGTTCACCGCAAACCCGAGCCACTCGGCTGCCACTCGGGACACTCGCGAGTGTTTGCATCTGTTTAACACGAACGCTGTACGCCCCGCCCCGCTGAACGCTTAAGTCGAGCGTGCACTCAGTTCGTACACTAAGTAATTAAAACGATCGCAGTGTTTACAGTTTAAATGATTTTGAAGAGATTATAAAATATTGATTAAGCCTTGGTACAGGCTATATATGAATCATGGAAGTTAAAATTAAGGTGGTGGATTATAATAATAGCCATATAGGTTAGTTGACAGCCAGGCCTAGAAGAAATATGATGGCATGCATCAGAGAGAGTGAAAGTACTCAGTGCCTTTAACGAGACGCTCCAGCAGCTGTCTCAGATTCTTTCTCATTCAAAATTTCACCAGTTTAATATCTTCGATATCATAACCGCCAACAGATGAGATAGTGACAGCAAAAGTCGGTAGCTAAAATCTTTTTTTTTGTGTCTGTTAAACATTATATACATTTTTCACATGACGAAATATATTTTCTAATTGATCATAAAGTTACAGTCCATCGCATTATTTATTTAAAGATCAATCATGGATGAACGTGTAACTTTTCCACACTGCTTACGGATTAAAGTGACCCGTCCGCGCTCGGCTCGAATCTGGCTCGGTCCCGGGACGGTGTAATATAAATCAACATTTGTGCGCCGACACAAGAAATCCTCCATTGAACATGAAGTTTCTACGATGTTATCAATGTTATATCCTAGTGCACAAGTTAGAAATATCTGTGTAGCACGCAAATACACAGAGCAAATCTCGATTACTTCACAAGTTTCAGGTACTATTATATATTCTGTATCACATAGTGGAAGTTAGTGAGTGTGCAAACAACTTTCTCAATTCCAAGCCGATGGTACAAATTGATGCTTCCGGTTAGATGGTTATCTGGTTTGCTACTTTTAATGACATGAAGTAGTTTCCTGCTTATGTGTTAGTTATGTTTTATGACGAGAAGATTTTTTTTGCGCACTTTAAGTAGTTTTCAGCAAATACATAGACGCTGAATTTTTCATTATATTTTCACTCGACGTGCCTTCCTTGATCCATTTAAACGCGATTAAAAAGCAGTTATGTTAACACTTATTAATGCCATGAATTTATGTTTAAGCTGTAGAACTATGACGGAACACTTTGTTATGTTATTTTCGTTTGTCGTGTATCACAGTATTTCCAACGGGAAGTAATAATGTCTGAATTTTTTTTTGTCAAGTGCCGTTGCCACAAAACTATAACACATTTGCTTAAATTTAGAATAACTTAACAATTTGAGACAAAGCCCAACTCGTACGAAAACTATTAATGTCCTGGCCAGTATATTCATGAGTGGTGGACACTTACCGCTATCTCAGACCATACGCAGCGAGCCGCAGTGGACGAGCAGTTCAAACCAACTCGTGTGAAAAAAACTAACTACGACTGTTTTGAGGTAAAGTAACCTTAAACTATTCTTCTGAACATATATTTTGTTCAGGTAAATCATTCTATAATTTACGTACGACCTCAAAAGCAATAGAAATATCTCTTTTTTCGTAATTTTATGTGCGAATGAAATTGTATTTGTATTTTGAACCACAAAATAAAATATGCAAGTGCGTAATTCTCACCAAATCATGGAATTCGGACATAGCGAACTGGAAAATAATAATTGAATTCATTTGTATTTGTTTCCTGTGGATTTTGTAGTACTGGTATACCAAGATTGTAATCATATAGTGGTCACCAGAATAAAGGATTTTTATGATATGAGGATATTAAAAAAAAATAAAGTATGGGAATGATGTCTAAATAACCATTACAAGCAATTAATGAATTTATATAAACAAAATTACGCTTCACTTAGAAAACTACAAAATTACGCTTATATTAAATTATCTTTTATTAACAAATCAAATACCTATTATTTTCTTATATGAGTTATTTTGCTTTTTTTGAAGTATTATTCTGAAAATCTCAAATTATTTCAGTACAATGAAACATAACTTCTAATTATGGTGTACTATTATGGCAATTGTAATCACAATTTCCGTTTAAATAATAACTAAATAAAAAACAAATTATATTTATTCAGTAAAAGAAATAGACTATGGTTAGGTTAAGACTGTATTGGTAACTTACAGACTGAGAACTTTATACCAGTAGATTTTCAGTTATATTACGTTTATTTTAGTCAAAAGGTTATTGTTTTATTTTCTAATAAATCTAATAGTTTTGTTAGATTATTTTTTTTTTCGAAGAGATATATATCCAGTCAATAGAAAACAAATAACTTTATATCCTTATTTATATACTTAAAAATCATTTTTTGACTAAAATAAACGTAATATAACTGAAAACTGGTATAAAGTTCTCAATCTGTAAGTTACCTTGTCTATTTCTTTTACTGAATAAATTTACCTTTTGATTAATGTTAGGGCCATAATCTTCTGCACAATATCTTATCATCATGCAAGAGTTTGTCCTTGATTATAATAGGCCATCTCCAAGATTTGGTTCCTTTTTTCATACACTTCAAAAAAGTAATTACAGAGGTAGTAATATATTCTTACTACTTTTGCTGTTTTTCTCTGTCCGTTTGGCTAATTTTCTTCTAGTTTTTTCTTATTTGCAGTGTTTTTTAGAATTCATACCATAAATAGGTAGCTACTGCACGGCTAGTTTATTTCGCGTACTTCCACAGTATTATGTCGTATGGTGTATTGCTGTGGGGAGCTGCTGCTGAGATGGAAACAATCTTTATCTTACAAAAGCGTGCAATTCGAGCCATATATGAAATGGATTCTATGGAATCTCTAAGGGATCTTTTTAAAGAAATTGATTATTAACTTTACCGAGTCTGTATATTTGAAAATACTATGTATGTTCGGAAAAAATTGAGTAAATTTAAATTAAATAGTGACAACCACGATTACAACACTAGGGATAAATATAAAATAGCAGTACCAGGTTTTAGAGTAGCAAAGACAAATAAAAGGTAATTATTAGGTAATTGTGTGCGGTTTTATAATAAAATTCCTAAACATATTACAATGCTCACAGAAGGAAAATTCAAGTTGCTTGTGAAAAATATTTTGATTAAGAAATCATACTACAAAGTTTATGATTACTTAAACGACAAAGATGCTTGGAAAGTTCCGCCTCTGCCAAGCTATCACCTGTCACCGTTATTTGAACAAATATTGTAATAGTCATATTATATTGTATATAACAATATAATATAACATTGTTAAAAGATGTTTAAAAAAGTGGCCCCGAGTTTCTTGCCCGTTCTTCTCGCAGTGGCTCTATAATTTTTTTTTGCTGAACGTGGCAGTACACTGTAGAATATTTCAATATCAATATTTGTAATTGACCTTCATAAGAGCGTCGTAGACGCCTGAATTGAATAAATGATTTTGAATATGAATTTGAACGACGCGGTCATAAATGAAATTTTATAAAAATATTAATAAAACCTTTTTCCGTTTCAAACTCCAAGACAAATCCGTAAAATTTTTCATATATACGAAAAGTCAGTACCGACAACTATCACAAAGTAATGGCAGCATTGATGTTTGGTTAAATATGCGTTCATGGTTCGATTGTCAGAAAAATGTGAGGGAATGATTTAATTTTATGAGACACGTGATAAATTTTAAAAAGGTTATTTACTTTGTAATCTAAATTAGAGTATTTCATTCATGTATTTTATTTTGAATTGATCGCGTAAAATTTGGAGCGCTTCTATGAAAAACTTTAAATATTTAATAATGTAAAGTTATTTCAATTTGGAGCTCGGGACACGGTGAGGTAATGATTTTAGGGGCATAATTTAGTAGGTAGTTTTTTTAATTTATACATGTAGTTCCAAAACGATACGTGTTACTTTTATCCACATTAGTACAGAATGCAAAGAAGTTTTGGTTACCGCTAAATGTTTGTTATATTTTTATAAAAACTTAAAGGACAAGAATTTCGGATTTTCGTGAGAATTACAACAAACATTTTTAACTAACCAAAATAATGAATACTTGATTGTTTACGGGTCAATTAAATTAATTTGTTAATTTTAAATACCCTGGCCTTAAGCTATGGAGAGTGAAATTCAATCAGGAATCCAAATTAGAAATATTATTGAGTCTTACAAGCTTACGGAAAATTATTCCACTTTTTAAATTATTTTTTCAATTTATTTTTCCTCTACTCCAGACCAGGTCTGTTAAGGATTCCATTTTCAATTACTTATATTTAATTTGAATCGCTTTCATACTCTCTGTTATCTTTAACAACGTTAGATGATACAAAAATGGTTATTCAAGTTATTTTTATCATCTGTAGGTATAATATGAGTATATTTTATGGGTAGGAAAGCAGACAGGCACGTACCTTACCTGGCGGTGAAGCAGGCAGCTCACTTGATATAACCAACAAAGTGGTATAAATGAGTTAAGGATTACTTTCGAAGCATCCAATTAAGTTCTACTGTAACCTGGCTAAGGCCAGGTACAATAAATTATAAAAATTATTAGAATAAAATTACTTAGAATTGAAGAGCAGCGCCATCTGCTCAAGCCGCAGCGTACTAAATGGTATGAATGACTGTTTGCTATCACACTGTCTACACACCTCACTGTAGTACCGATCGTGGCTA
The DNA here is from genome assembly GCA_963854805.1 of Plagodis dolabraria. NCBI lineage: Eukaryota > Metazoa > Arthropoda > Insecta > Lepidoptera > Geometridae > Plagodis > Plagodis dolabraria. Next base: position 36,058,265 of record OY978440.1, on the reverse strand, counting down.
GAATCATTTAGTTCTTCACTAAACCTATAGAGGTCGCAATAATAAATATGTACGTACCGTCCAAACTTCACGACGGTGCAAAGATGAGCGAACTTCAGACTTAAGCCAGAGCTCAAAACTTCCGGCTGTTTAGCAAAAATTTCAAAATAATAAAGCCTCCGATTGGCTCTGATCATCATAAACGATTTAGCAGCGAAGATTACCTTATAAGGTAATGCTTTGAGGACCAAACTTCCGGTAGACTCAAGGTGTCTTCAATGAGAGAGTGCTTCGTCACTTGTGACGAGACAACCGGACCGAGAAGAACTAAAGAAAAAGTTACTAAATTCTCTTCACTATAATTTAATACAAAAGCTTTCACATTTTCTACCCCGTTCTAGGGTGAGTGATAGATTATAAGATGTATTCTGTGATCTAGCCATAATACGGTGTTATTCTAACCTTAAATTGGCAACGCCATTGTGTAAATTAACAGTGCTAAATACTTCTATATCTGTTCCTTTTAGTGTCTGAACTTTATTACATTTACCATGTGCTTTTAATCAGTGAGTAAGCTCCTAAAGCCGCCACAATGTATGAACATGTGTAAACTGGATTGCAAATACTTCTGGTATGTAACCTAATTTTAACAACCAGTGCACTCAACCATGTGACAACTATATGCTAGGAATGCTCTTCAAGCTCCTACTGCATTGTAACCTTTTTGTACCTAACCTTTTCTCTTTTTTATCTGTTCATATTATCTTCAACTTTTGTAATTTTGTAATGTCATTGTGTTTTTTTTTATCTAGCCCTTCAGGCAACCTAGCCCTTCAGGCAACCTCATGTTTGTTGGTGGGCCACATCCAAAGGCTCTCTGCTCGTCCCCAAATGCTCAGTGGCAGGGACAGTGGACCCACCAGCTCAACGTCACACTGGACCTATTTTAACCGGAGCCATGTGGATTCCAGGGTTCCAGTAGGAGGCTGATCTCCGGCTTCACTTCTAACCCGCTAGCTTCTGCAAGCTACAAGGCCAGCAACTTCCTTATCGACCGCTGCCACTCTACGGTTCCACGGACCCGTCTCTACAGCATCTGGCTGGGACGACCTACCGGCGCGGCTCTCAGGCTGACCACGAGCGGAGTGCATCACAGCGCCTGCTGCTGAGCACGTGCTACTCTTCACTTACCGGAGATTAGTCCTTCAAAAAGGAAGTCTACCACACGCCACCTGTCTGTAATCCACGACCCTTCTCATACTTGCTATATCCACCCTTCTAAACGTTCTTAATATATCTCTAAACCTCTTATTCTGTTTTCTTTTATGCCCCCTACTATCTACTGCTAGGTAGGAAGGTGACACTACGTCTCATACTCTTATAGATCTTAGGTCAAATAATTTACAAACTATAGGAGTAATCGAACTGGACTTAGGAGGTTATAAGCCACATTGTGAGAATACATAAAACCTTTAACTAATGCTATGAATCAAGAGTTCATCTTATGTACAAATACAAGGACATACGACATCTTGATACTTGTGGGAAGTCAATATTTGTAAATGGCTGAGAGTCTTTAACTTTAAAAGGGGAGAGGGGGATTTTTTTTGACGTATATAGAGTAATAATTAAACATAATTAAACACTACCAGGTGTGTTTCTGAAATGCGTGCACAAAAAAAATTTCGACACAATGGTATATACCTACATAATATTAAATAATATACTTATTCCTGGATACCGTCATAGTAGTATTGTAATTTTTCAAGTGTTTATCCCATATTATATAATTATGATAAATAGCTAGCTAGCTGGTCATATAATTATCTTAATAACTCGCTATAAATGCCTTATCTAAGCTATCTTTACTTCACAACTCTAGTAATAACTAAATCTATTGCTAAAAACGATTATAGTAATACATTTTTTAAAAACTAGATGAGAACCTAAGCTGTGAAACCTATATCAACTAATAAATATATTTATAATTTTGAAAGTTACAATACAATTACTTAATATCAAAACTTTTTCTAAAATGTAAGCACTAAAACCTAGCTATAAAGCTATTAATACAAATCTATACATATTTCTTCAAACTAATATAATCATCTACTAAACTACTAAGCAACAGTTCTGTTAAAATTTATTCACTGTCTCCTATACAATAGCACATTATTTAAAAGCTGGTATAAATCTGTATATAAAAAGACTTATAAACGATGATGAATAGTATCTCTAAAATCTAAAAGCCTACAAAAACCAGGTATTCTGTATCTGATCGCGGTATCCTAGCTATAAACATTATGTCTTTTACAGTTATGTAATAAGTTTCTATTAATAAATAATAACATTCTTATTTACAAAACTACCACTAAAACTAGCACCTAACTATATTAATCTAACTCTTCATGCTATCTAAAAAAGTACTACTTACCTAAATTGAAACGATAATAATTTACAGCATTAATGTAGCTCATATAGTACCTATTACAAGCTTAAATAGGTACTACATATCTCTATATACTTCCTGAGTAGGGCACAACTACAAAACCAGAATGTACAAAACTACTTGATAAACTATAAAGCCCTATGTACAGAAGCAATCCGTATTACTCGTAAAATGGGCCTTCTACACAATTTCTGTATATTTTTATATCTTATAGATTCAAATACTACTTAAATCTAACGAAAGTGCTACATTCTACAATGTTTTATATTGGTTCTACTTCTCAGTATATACTACCTCTAGTATATACTAATACGTTTTTAAACTAAGATCCATAAGTATCCTATCTACATTAATCGATAAGAATTCTTCAAGTCGCTAAGTAACTCTAAAATCAATAAATCACGGAACGAGCTATCAAGTTTTCTGTAGAAATAATATGTGTATAATCCAAAATGCATCTTCAGAACTGAAATCTTACTTAATTCATTAATAAAACCACGAAATAATAAGTATACAACATCAAATCAATTAAAACTCCAACCATATAAAAACTACAAAAAAAATACACTATATAAATCTACCTAAATTCATAGAAAAAGCAAACCTAGCAAGGAAGACCTTTTTATTCTGTGCACTACCAAAAAAAAATTTTTGGAGGTATTACCTAGTTATGCATACTTAGATACTTAGAATTCTTAAATACAAATGATATTGGAGCTCATGATGCATTTAAATACCTAGTCTAAAAATTATATTTTGTCCATTTCATTAATAGTTTTTGACAGCTTGAATACTGACTAGTTAGTGATGTGCTAAATAACTAATCGATAATCATACAATTATCAATATTTTGATTTAATATTCGCTATGAATCAATCCGAGTTTTTGCGTCTTTATTTATTAATATGTAAATTAATATTATATAATCAATATTTTTATTTTTGCAATGACGCATACTCCGGGGATTACATTACAAAATTACAAATTTACGAAAGGAAAAATTATAGTCATGTGCGGGATTCGAACCCACGTCAACCTATAATTTTTCCTCTCGTTATTTGTAATTTTGGTAAAAATATTATATACGTAAAAATTATATATACACGTCAACTGGCAATAACAACCGACCGTCCGTCCAGCTGTCATTTTGTCGTGGTCTTCAATTCACAAAGCGCCCGTGTTAGTCAAACAGATTTACGTTTGCTGATGGTTCTCTCGCATTTGTAACCTTATAACCTCGGGTTGAGTACTTTTATTTCTCGGCCTTTACAACTTTTGAGAATACCATAATTCTGCAGAGTACATTAATCGTGAAAATGTCGAAAGGACGTGTGTTGAAGGGACAGTCGAGATACTTGAACCTACAATACCATGATTAATTTGAACAAGAAAATCAAAATTGCGGGCGCGTTGTGTATCAGTATTACAATTGTGACTTAAATCTATTTTTTTTCTATGTTTTAATCGATATCCACAGACTCCATGGTCAGTGCAATTTTTTTATTTATTAAACAATTCCATTATATGGGGAACATTCTTACATAATTAGGGCAGGCGCGGTTTAGAACAAAACAAACCTTTTCCACCAAAAAGAAAACGCTGACCCCTTGATGTGAAAGTAGTTGACAATTTTAACGCTGACGCGGTAATATGGTAATGATCAAATGGTCGTATTGATGTTAGGGTTCCTTCGTATCACTGCAAATACAACGACATACAACTTACACGGACACATGTGAAAGGGCACGCTGCAAGAAAGAATGAATACAAGTCCACCATTCACAGCGAATAATACATTGCAATTAAATACTCAAAAGCGCTTGCACCCATGTGAATCTTACTATATCTCATACAATAAAATCGATATAGCCGTTTAGAACTTATGGTGGAATAAAGAAACTCACAAACATACATACATACCTACACGAACCCTGAAAACATAACCCTCCTTTTTTGGCAGTCGTGTTAAATAAAAGAGTGCGCTGCAAACACGCCGTGCCCCGCGCCCGTGGTACCGTGCTAGATATTTTAACCCGGGTGGAATAAAAGGTCATGTAAAATTAAACAAATGTAAAAAAAACTCACCGGGCAAAGAGCTCGTTCAGAAGACGCACTAGCTCCTCAGCGGTGCATTGGTCGGATAGTGAGGTGAATCCACAGATATCGGCGAACAGAATACTGTAACAATAAAAAATGCCATAAGTACACTTAATCGATTTATTGAGATTGAACCCCGTGGGTGCTTGGTTATAATGGCGCACTCTTAATTTTTTCCTGCGAGTGTCGTAAAAGGGGAAGAAAAAAAATGCATAAAGAGGGCAGCAGCTCATTCTAAGGACCTGCTATCGAACGCTATTGTAGCCAAAACGACTGCCAATATTATGCTATACGAGGGGAAGCTTGTTAACCGATGTACTTCTTTGGGTTGTGTAAGATACGCATATAGCCACACCTCCAATTCCCAAAAGAGTAGATTAACAAAATTTCCTTATTTAATATAATCAATGTGTGTGTCGGAGCAAATCAAATAATCATTTAACTAGCGAGAAAAACGACTAGAAGAGATAATTTTGGGGTGAAATATTAATTGCCCATATTTCAATTACCAGTATCATCAAGTTTCCGATAGATTAAGAACAAAACGCTGTTTAAATACGAGTACAGATAATAATTATTGTTTTAACTGATCAATGAGGCATTTTAATTGAAACATGGGTACATATCGATATCTCAACCGGAGTGGTGTTCATTTCACTGTCTGATGTTTAGCGGCATGAAACTGTGTTGTAGTTAGCACAATTTACTAGTTTGCGTGAATCCAAAGGAATGTGTTTACTATTATCACGAATAGAATCCAAGATAAGACTACGCCTACATACTACGCAACCTACGCACGTAGCATAGGTTGCTAAGTTGGATCAACTAAGTTAAACAACGTCTACGTCCATGGATGACCAATTATTGCTAAGACTACGTCTTCCGTTTGTCCTACTTTTAAAGGATATATTCTTTAAACCATTATTGTGTAGCTATTTTCATACTGATTATGTGTCATTGAGGTGGATTAAAGGAAATATGTTGTCAGTTACAGACAATTTATTATATACTTGCCTCCTCATTCAATTTACGGACAGAATATATATCTTTCCATATGTTAGTTCAGGAACTCGATTGTAGGGTCCTTCGAGCCGGATGAATAGATGATCCTATTTATATGTTACGGCTAAAGGTAGGTGTGAACATAAACTTAAGATTAGCCGGCTAAATATTTTTTATCTTCTTTATCTTCGAGAGCCAGCTAAAGTTCAATATCATGTTAGTTTGCGTCGTGACCTTTCATCTTTAGCCGGTTAATGCGCACATAAACTGAAAAGAAAACGGCTAAACTTGTTATGTTATGCAATAAAGATTTGATTTCATTTAAAAATGTACTTGGGGGACAAATGCCGCTGCCAAATAAATAATACCTATCCTCTGTAATTTTAAATGCAATTTTAGTTTAAAATTAGAGTGAGTTTTGAATTTTGAAACCAATGGCTAGATTAAGGCAAAGTCATATTTAGGTGCGACGACTAACAAAGCGAGGAAGAGTGTCGAAATAGTATTTTTTTTATTGTTTCCTTTTTCTTTTACTTCTACATTTTTAGCCAAGGGCCTGCAGTTACACTTAAGTTTAGCTGGCTAATGATAGAAGAAACTAACATTAACATCTATTTGAAGATAACCATAAGGTTAGCCGGCTAATTTTCAGTTTAAAAACCTACCTTTAGCCGTAAAATATACATACATAAACGCTGCGGTGGCATTGACTCCAATAGGGCACAAGCTACCGAAATGTCATAATAATGGAGCTGCTGATGTCGTTAGAGTGCAATGCAGGAGTTTGCGCTGTTTTTATATCGACAACGCTACTAAAGTTTACAATATCTTTCTAACCCACTAGGGCTTAACAACAACGTTACAGCAGAACTACACTACACACGGGGTATTTGAAAATACATGGAACACACTACATAAGCCTTGCTATGTAATTTAAACCGTCGTATTCCTAAGGCTACTAAGTAATTAAACTAAGAGATCAGAATGAACTATTCTAAGCATCGTCAACTCTTAACATTATACATTTTAAGCTGAAAATACCCTGTCACGAGCAAAGTTTTGCCGCTTTGGTGCGGTCAAAAGGTACGGTTCTCTACCTACTTCGTTTTTGTTACCAACTTTGCTTAGCAAGCAGATATACGTTGAATATGTAATCTAACAATAAATATTTATTTATTTAGCTTATGAACATTACGTGATGATGAACATTATGTTTTCTCTAATAACAACACAAAGAACACCATGCACATAGTCGTAAATATATTTTATTTTGTAATTAGCCTGATGCCGATTCTCCGTTGTCATACATGATATTATACTCGTTACTCTTCGAATGATTGTGCTATTACTGCAGTTCGCTGAAAATGCAACAACAACCTACTCACATAAACTTGTGTAGTGGTATTATGCTCATTTAACTAATTTTATAGGATATTTAGACATGCAAATTATAATCTGGCATCCAATAAGGAAAGACCTCAAGAATAAGACTATGTATCAACTGGAGATACACGAGGAAGATGAACGGTACGAGGGAGCGTAGCGAAGCTATGGAATGGTGTAAACCTGAGCGGTGCCAGGATGCCTAGTCACAGGTGAAGTAGACTTTTTTGTGCGAGCAAGTGTCACACATGTCACGTCATACACATCCTCGCGAACGTCTCTCACAATTCATTGACGTAATGCATTACTAGATGACGTTTAAGTTTATTGGAGTGATTCTAAGCCTTAAACTATAATAGCTAGCCCGTTAAAATATTAATAGACTTATTGCTCATTATTATTTAATCTACTCGGCTTTATCGTTATTAGGAGACATAAATGCATGATTCGTGGATTGACTGCGATGATTCGTGGATAATCATCGCAGTCAATGAGTAGCCAGATGTTAAATAGGTCCCGTCCTTTAAGACTCCTAAGGTGGCATGCATAGAATAACCCCTCTGACGCAAAAATAATGCTTCAGTTTGTACCCTAGGTAGGAAGGGAACGAACTGTCTCTCAGAGAGCACATAGTGTTTTGGTGAGAAAAACCAAAGCCAGTTAGTTAGCAGTCTTCAGGTGGTTGCTTTGCCTGGCTTTTAGATCTGATCCCGTATGTTACAAAAGACCGTGGCAAGCGTGTGCCCCTTCTGATGCAAAGACGCACAGCCACACGCAGCAACATTTTTTTCTCCAGTTTGTACCCCAGGTAGGAAGGAAACGAAGTGTCTCTCAGAGAACATATTATAGTGTCTTGGTGAGAAAAAGCAAAGCCTATAAGCAGTTTTGTGGTAATAGTTGGCATTCAGATCAGACCAGGAAAGTTACAAAACAACATGACATGCATGTTTGGGGGTGACTTAAAGCCTTTAACTTAAGCCCGGACACAACGAAAACAAAAGGTCTTGGGGATGGATATCTGGAGAGGGATAATCCAGTACAGACACAGCTGGTACCCTACTGATATAATATCTCTTAAAACTGTGCTGTAGTGGTATCTCCATCTTTTCAGGAATAACATTTTTACATTATATTTTGCGACTGTTTACCACGCGACTAAAACAGTGGAGAACAACTAGTGTTAACGTTAAAACTTTACGGTATACATGAGCAGAGATTGGGTTTATGGACTTAAGAATAGGGTCCGCTTTTACGTATGTATAGAACCTAAAAGATCATGTCCCTATTATTTTCAAATATTCAACGTTGATATTAAAACAAATTGTTACCTAATTGTTTTGTATACATTGTAAAGGTCTTATCGATTTTAGTACGTTTTCATGACTTAACCAAGTGTGATAAACACAGGTGTTTCATAAGAAACTGTACCAGTGTCATTACTTATTGAATGCTTGCAACACAAGCTTGCGTATAACCTTGCATCACGGAGCTTGTTATAATGTAACATAATCGCTAGTCTATCGATGTCTATTTGTGAAAACTGCAACAGATAAAGTCGTTCTCCCAGTAAAAGAACTAATTTTATGCTGCTGCTCACAAAGTGGGATAAAAATTAGGTAAGTAGTACATACTATGATTTCCGGGTTGACACAGTCACAACCATTATATCATCAAGGTAAGACATATAGATATACAGCATTTTTAATTGTTTACAATTGAAAAACAAAGTTGACGAAATTAATGTGATCATTTTTGAAGTATTAATACTTCTTTGTTGGGTACATTTGTCAAAGTGGTCGTGGCTGTACACATAGTTTATATGGTAGATTTTCGTTGGCGTCAGTCTGTTTTGTGAGTAAAATCGATTATATGGTCTTTGTCCACCTTAAACGGTTGGTGGGATTTCGGAAATACTGGACAATGTTGGATTTCGTTGCCGTTTTACTTAAATGCGTGAACTGCCACATCCTTTTTGCCTTTGGACTCTAAGTTTCCGCATCGAAATTTCGTTTCTGGAGTTTATTACTAAAGTATCTAAGAATTCGTAACCAAACAATCTAGTCTCCATTTGATCTCCTGTAAAATGGAATAATTGAACAAAATGCTTTCCACGGGATCTCTAGGAAGCCTCTCGATGACGTTTTTAGTTACGTAGTCATGGATTTTTCAGCAATCTCACAGTCCGCCTGAGACTATGTTTCTAGACTATATAGGTATATTTGAAAAAACTTTACATTAAACTCACCTGTGTTTTTTATTGTTTTTCGGTTATTTCCATAAAATTCTAACTTTTAAAATGCCTATGTTGTGATGGCACTACTTGGACGTCATCTGATCTGATCTCGCCAACCTCCTATATTTACGATAGGAGAACTGATGTGGATATAGCCTTGCACTTTACAGTTTGTTATGATGGGTTAAGGTAAGTCGTTTTTGTTTTGTTCAGACCGGTCTACTATCATCATATTGAAGGTGTATTCTATCGAACAAGACAGAATCATCAAAATCAGTTGATCCAGTAGAAAGCAATGCAAGGTCACACATAAAAAATAAATAAATATTTACTATAGCTGATATGATAGAAATCATGATGTGATCGCGAATTAAAGGCTTTCAAGTAGAGCTTCCAAATGCGCGTATAAATTTGGGAACTTTGTTTCTATTTAGAAAGTTCTGCAATAAACAGCAAAGGTTGGCCGTATATATAAAGATGCATAGCGGGCGATCTAATTATGTAACTAGATTCAATTGAATATCTTTAAAAAAACTGTCGCCAAGTTAATGTTATGTTATGTTTACATACGGTTTTATGTATACGTCATACATTTTGTAGCTGGTATAAGACCCCCGCCTGGTGACATGGATCATGCCTGCCCTTTACACTTGCAATGTTACCGTCCTCGTTCAGCAAGACATTGCACTGCGCTCGTCACTGAGAAAAGTCCCTGTTTACTCCGGAAGTAACTAATAAAAGCCAGTTTTCGTTATAATTTTAGCACTTAGCATCTACGACTACACGACCACTTACCAAACGGTGAAATGTCAAACATTCAACATAAAAAAAACACAACACCAAAGCTACGAACCACAAAATAAACTTTGTGTACCACCAGTGGGTTTCCATAAAGCTTTTACCACAAAAGTTTATTAATATTACTCGGGCCCGATTACGGTACATTATAATTTCCATTAGCTAATTTTATGTTTCGCCAATATTTGGTTTCCGAATAAATGAACATTATTATATTTTTATGGTTGAGCGAGCAATATTTATTCCGATACCGTTCGACGCGCCAATTTAATTTAACCGTATTTCCATTGATATATTGAACTGCGAATTATCAAAACTGGAAACGGTAGTCTAGTTAGTTACTTTACTACTGTTTTTTTTTCGTTTCGTATCTTACCTTGGTGTTTCTAACTAGACAAACCAACGTTTATACGATTTTTTAATGGGATTAGCACGATGCTTACCTGATGTTAAGTGGTAACATCTGCTTATAACAATGCATTTCGTCACAAGTGACGAACTGCACTGCACCCGTTATCCTGGGACTTACATTGGTTGAATCTCATATGCCTGTAATTTTATTGGCTCTCAAGGACTCCTACCGGAACATACTGTTAGATGTTTGGTGACAGATTTTCTACTTGAGGGTGGTGGGTAGCCAGGTGAGCATTCGCAAAAAAACCCTGCAGGCTCAAGCCAGCGTGGTGAGGATCGAACCTTGGACCTTCGGCACGGCAGTCCATAGCTACTACTAGTCGGCCACCATTGCCTCGTGTACGTCGTTAAGTTTTCATTCTAACAATAACAGTCAACAAACAATTCCCAGTAGTTCCTTGCAATTCCCGTCAATATCCACAATTTCCCCACAATTTCACGTAAAACAATATAACGTTATTTACTTTGGGAACGATATGCGTCATTAATTTTTCTGGAACAAAGTCCCTGGGCGTATCGGTACGTTTGTATTTTATCGAAAGAAAATGTTTATGGCTCAATTTACAAAATACTTTTGTAACCAGTAAAAAACAAGGATCTGTACATGCAAGGTCCTCCTCATCCTTCACCCTTATCCCAACTGGATATAGGGTTGGCAATATATGTATGCAATCGAACCATTTTTTAAAACACGAGGACCACAGATCTGATTGCATGTTTTCTACGAGCTGATTGAACGCTAACACTGCCTTTTTTTTTTCAGAGTTGGTAAAAGTGAAACCTCTCATCAAATCTTTGAATTTTGGGAAAATACAGAAATAACATGGTGTAAGGTCAGGGCTATATGCAGGGTAAGTGACAAGTTGTACTTTTTCGGAAGCTAAAAATGACTTTGTTTTTTACTTTGGCCGTGTATGAAGAAGCGTTGTCATGATGTAGAAGAACGCGGCTTTATGTTCGTCTTTCGTGAACTTTTTCTAACACCCTGGATAAACAAATGGTAGAATACCACTCGGCATTAACACTCTTTTGATCGTCAAGTGGAATTGTGCAGATGAATCCCGTAGCTGAGAAAAAAAACGCGATCATTTTTTTAACAACGTCTCTCGCCTGCTCACCTTTTTATCGTGTTCTCATTTTCAAACACCCATTCTTTTTCGGGTTTAACACAATAAATCCACGTTTCGTCTCCTGTGACAATGTCATAAAATGCATGAGAATGTCCGTGGTCGTACTTCAGTAGCATCTGAGCACCATTCCACGCGAGCCCGCTTCTGCTCTGCTGTCACTTCATGAGGGGTCCAACGACAAAGTTTCCGAACTTTTAATTCCTCATGTAAAATTTTCTGAATTTAGCTCATACCAATCCTCAACAGTGCTCAAATTGTCTCATAGGTAATCCGCGGGTTTTACTCAATTAGCCACTTAACAGTAGCCACATTATTTTCATTGTCGGCAGTTGAAGGCCGCCCTTCACGAAATTCGTCATGTAAAGAAACCCAACCCGACCCCTCTCAAATTAAGCAAACTATCACCTCACGGTGCTCAATAAAACAAGGTGCTTCTCTCCCAAAAGCATTCTGAAGACAAACGGTGCAAATCTTTTAGAAAACTTTTAAAATCATAAAAAATCATCGCATCAAATCATCCATTTTCGTTGCGTACTTAGAACTTTGATGTGTGAAAAAAAAATCTCTTGACAAATTATTTCCCGCTAATTTTATTTTATTACTAAAAAGGTTGCAATTCGGTTAAAAAAATATAACATTTGAAATTCAAACAGTTCCGATTTGCTAGAAGTGCAAATCTTTTAGTATGCCCCATGTACATATACCATTTAGTCATTCTATTTTACCGATTTGAATCGTTTACCCGCCGTCAAGATATCAAAGTGATTTGGTGCACATCGACATGATTTTATGATACAGACATCCACGGATATATGAAAATATATAATATTGTTACAGATATAAGCAATCTCTCAATTTTTCAGAGCTTGACAAAACTAAATCATATATTTTTTATACCTATCTCACCTGATGGTAAGTTACGATGTGATCGATCATGTTGTTCAGGCTAACCTTGAATTTGGCTCTGGCTCTTAAGCTCAAGGACAGCTCTTGGGACACACCGTTACGTTCTTGTTGACAGATTTTCTACTTTAGGGTAATAACTTGCCAGGCGGACATTCACATAATGCCCTACCGCCATGCTATAACGACTGCCATCCTATGACAACTACCAGGACCGATGGCTTAACTCTCCGAAGCACGGAAGCACTCAGTAGTAATATCACTACCGTAAATTATTCGAAAAAATTATGCTTCTGAGTAAAGTATTCGAAAAAATTATGCTCAAACAACTTTTATCTCATTTTAATGAGCATAATATATTGAATGAGAATCAGTTTGGTTTCACTAAGAGCAGATCGACAACAGATGCAGGTGTTCAATTGATGTCACATATACTTGAAGCCTGGGAGAGTTCACATGACGCTATTGGCGTATTTTGTGATCTTTCCAAGGCATTCGACTGTGTAGAACACTGCACTCTGATTCGTAAGCTTTCACACTATAGTGTTCGTGGAAAAGCTTTGAATCTAATAGAGTCATATCTGTCTGACAGGCTACAGATGGTTGGAATAAATGGCAATACTTCTTCCGGGTCTTTCGTAAAAATAGGTGTACCGCAGGGATCAATTTTGGGACCTTTTCTGTTCCTACCGTATATTAATGATCTGCCTTGCATGGTCAAAGATTTCTGTGATATTGTTTTATTCGCGGATGATACCTCTCTGATTTTTAAAGTAGATAGGAAAGATAGTGAACTCATTCATGTAAATAATGTGTTATCTATGATCTCTGGATGGTTCGCCGCTAATAATCTTCTGTTAAATTCAAAAAAGACCAAATGTTTAAAGTTTTCATTACCAAATGTTCCTTATGTTGAACCAAACATTAAGCTTGGCCTAGATAAACTCTCTATTGACAAAGCGACAGTCTTTCTGGGAATCAAAATGGATTCAACTTTACAGTGGGATCCACATATACATGATCTAGCCGGAAGACTTAGTTCTGCTGCATATGCAGTTTGTAAGATAAGACAGTTAACAGATGTAGCTACTGCACGGCTAGTTTATTTCGCATACTTCCACAGTATTATGTCGTATGGTGTATTGCTGTGGGGAGCTGCTGCTGAGATAGAGACAATCTTTATCTTACAAAAGCGTGCAATTCGAGCCATATATGAAATGGATCCTAGGGAATCTCTTAGGGATCTTTTTAAAGAAATTGATATATTAACTTTACCGAGTCTGTATATATTTGAAAATATTATGTATGTTCGGAAAAATTTGAGTAAATTTAAATTAAACAGTGACAACCATCATTACAACACTAGGAACAAATATAAATTAACGGTACCATGTTTTAGATTAGCAAAGACAAATAAAAGGTCCTTTTTAGGTAATTGTGTGCGGTTTTATAATAAAATTCCCGAACATATTACAATGCTCACAGAAAAAAAATTCAAATTGCACGTGAAAAATATTTTGATGAAGAAATCCTACTACACAGTTTGTGATTACTTAAACGACAAAAATGCTTGGAAAATTCCACCTCTGCCAAGCCATCACATGTCTCCTACGTAATTTAAACAAATATTGTAATAATTGTATTATATTGTTTATAACACATTGTAAAAAGACGTTTAAAAGAATGGCCCCGAGTTTCTTGCCCGTTCTTCTCGCAGTGGCTCTATAAACTTTTTTTGCTGAACGTGGCAGTACAATGTAGAATATTTCAATATTAAAATTTGTAATTGACCTTCATAAGAGCGTCGTAGACGCCTAAATTGAATAAATGATTTTGAATTGAATTTGAATTGAATTGACCGTTCACCTACCCAACTCCTGACTGTGGCGGAAGTTGCTTTACTAAGCAGATTGATTAAGAACGGCTAAGCAAACTTCGCTAAAAGCGCGTCTTCAAGAGAGTGTCATTTTGAAACAAAATACTCGTAAAATATGTTTGAGTATGAATTTATGTTGTGTTTACACAAACTGTAATAGAAATACTTAAAATCTAACTACAATTAAACAAAATACTATGAACTATATACAACACTACAGCTACTACAATAAAAGCATTTAGACAACCTTTAAGTCATAGCAGACTCATAGGCAGTCCAAATGCTCCAGCCCACTACCAGTTGGCAGCGTGCCCAGCATGCTGGCAGCATTGCCCCGTTGAATTGCAATGCTTATTCGTTGAGCCAAATATGTGCCAGCATTTTGATCACGTGTCGCATCGTCCAAGCGCTCAGATAAATTTTGGAAAATACGAGGAGCTCCCGGTCTCCATGGACCAAACGTCTCTACATCAAACGGCTCAAATATGAAACCCATACCGAGGTTAGCATATTTGCGCCGCAGCGCCAGCCCTCACGTTGGTTTCAGAAAGATGTGAAGACGCTAAAGTGTTTACGCAAGAAGCGTTCCACACTAAGGGCCTTCCTAACTTCCACGGAACCAGAGTCATGCCATCAGGTCTTTTACCATCGTCACGCATCAGACCATTCGGTTCCAGAATAGCTGCAACATTGGCGCTGGCAAAAGCCCGGCGAATGATATCGTTAAGGCTGGCGTGGTGGGAAATTCGACCAGCACTTCGAGAGCAGGAGAGGCCATGGTGACCGAGTTGATCAACTGCAGTACCACACTGGCAGTGATGTGCAACACAACACCTTGCGCCCAAGCGTAAGCTAATAGCTAGACGAAAAGCGGATGGATCTATAAGGCTACCAGTTTTGTAAGAAGGAATGGCCTGTAACCAAAGACTAGATTCCCATACAGGAACAGCGAGAATACGAGCACGATCTGCGATGCTAGAACACGTATTTAAAAGATCTTTCCGTGTTAGCTCGCATAGCGGCCGATCCCACTGTTTCTGAGATGACAACATTTTTGGGAATTCAGTATTTGGACAAGCCAATCTCCATGTGTTTTTGGCCTCAGCCAGATATGCTACATCGAAAGAGCCTAAAGATCGTGCAAGAATTTTTTCTACTTATTTGTGTGTACTGTGTACAGAAGACAAAAAAGCTGGTAAATACAATGAAATGAACCGCAGAATACTATATGCTCCAAGGGACTGACCTGACATTTTCATAGCGCTGAATGTAGATCTTGTGGAATTGCTCTTTACGCGGTTGGCAAGCGATGTCAGCCTTCATCTCCATGGCAACGTGGCGGGGAAGAACCGAGAGCAGCAGACGTTCCTTAAGAAAAACATATATGGAAATAAGCAAGACCGTTTAATCTAAAGGGTATAATCCACATTTGGTACCTAAAGTGTGAATCCAACAACAGTCACAGTACAGGTTTTTTAAAGTATCTGTACTAGTTTCAGATCGCAAAACATTGAAACAAAAGTCACATTACGGTTTTTAAATGCATTAATGCAGAGGTGAGTAAATACCGATGTTTCGCCAATTGGGTTTTAGTCGCAAGTATAAGAAGGCCAGCCTATTGCCATTTACCGGGCACAGTTTCAGGGTCACACAACATGTTTCCTTTAACACATTGGAGGAAACACAAGAACATATTTTATGAAATATCATTTTCAATAAAACCATTGCGTTAGTATTGGAAAATAACTGCGTTAATAAATTTTGTGAAAAACTTAGTAACGAAAACTAAAAAAACTGTAGGTATGTGTGAATTCAATTTAATTTGAAATAATGTCAATTTTTCACAAAAGAACTTACTACTATTTCATCTGCTCTAATATATTGAATAAATATTGAAAGCCATCGAAAGTAATTGTGATGGATAGCCCTCGTTGAAAGCAAATCCTATTCATCATCGTAATTGACAGTTTATATCAACTCTCCACCAGGTACTTCTTACATACCTATCCGATTCTTTGTTATGTATACAAATATGTACGTAATAATTTTGCTTTATGATATTAAAAGAAGGTCAGTTTTATCTGTGATGTTTAGTATGTTGTTTAAAAACAACATTGTCCATTTAAGGGTTAAGTTCGCATGGTATATATTATGTAGATAGTGAAATAGCTCCTCGCGTAGCTAACTTAGTCCATATTGACCGATGAACTATTTTAACCAACGTGCGCTGCGGATGAACTATATAAATAAAAACTCTTTTCAACTTTTTGGCAAAAAATATTTGCCTATAATAGGAGAGTTTTTTCGGTACAAGACCCTGCGACCTTTATTTGGGCTACTGGAGCTCACTTGACCAAAATAAAGTATTTTGTCAGATCATACCCTATCAGTATATTTTTTATTAGTGGAAAATATTGATATCGATCGTAACGCATAAAGCATAAGCTAAATTTATCAGCCATAATAAAATCTATTAAAGGTTATTTGCTTTCAACCTCTTATGTTTTTTTATAGGAAGTATCACTTAATTTTTGACAGGTCTATGATCAAAAGGCAACGTTGCGTTACTCACTTGTTGTTGGTTTGCGCGCTGCGTGACAAGGCGAGCCTCCACACAATCCCGTGTCTCGAGGAAGGCACGTCGCTGTGCCAGCTCACGGGGCTTATGGGTCAGCATACCAGCAATGTTGCAAGCCAACAGGCAAGCCACGCTGGTGAAAATCTGTATGAGAAAAATAAAACTCAATTTAATTTGACAAAAGAAACCTACTATAAAGGATATTCGAAGCGCTCGTAGCGAAGATTGCTAGTCATTCTGAACCGATTAGCAAAGCTAAGCAACGTCCGCTGTGGTCATGAGTTGGATGGGTGACCGCTGGTGGCTTTGCAGGGCACGTTAAACCGTCGGTCCCGGTTGTTGTCTTAGGATGGCAGTCGTTATAGCATTGTGGTAGGGCATTTTGCGCATGCCCGCCAAGCTAGCTACCACCCTCAAGTAGAAAATCTGTCGCCAAGCACCTAAGGTGTGTTCCGGCAGCTGTCCTTGAGAGACTACTGTCTCTATAGATATATATTATATATATATATATATATTCTAGGTTAGCCTGAACAACATCATCGACCACATCGTCACATACCATCAGTTGAGATAGTGGTAAAAGGCTAAAAAATCAGGCATAAAAAAAAATACTGACTGAGTGTATCAGCATTCAGTTTTGCCATATTTAGAGATTCCTTTATTTTATTTTATTATCCAGATCTAGTGCTTTTTCAAATAAATTACAATATAAATGAATACATAGAATATGTACAGAAAATGGACACTGGAAAGAATACTGATGTTTAACTCCACGAACGAAAAGAGATCTCAGACGCTTTTCGTTTGTGGAGTTATGAGTGAGATTTTTATTTAATTTTTTTATTGTAAAAGAAATATTTGTACTTGTATGGTATAAGTTACAAATGCAAGATACGATGTATGATAATAATATATTTTATTGTTTTTATTTGAATTGTTTTAAGTACTTGTAGACATATGTGCTTTTAACTTGAAGAACAATTCCAAATTAATATTACCTACAAATGGCACAAATTGCAAAAATCAGTCGCGATAGTGCACTCGGTAAGTCAAGACCTCCTGAAGATGCTTCGTTTAGAAGCGAAACTAGTCGGATATTCGGCCGGTTAGGCTGTGTGATGTTTGTGTTATCACGTAGATAACAGGAAAATTAGGCGGAATTGTCAATAGATATATATTTTTATACTTTTTTAAGTGTTTTATTTAAATATTATTTAATGTTTTCTTAAGACACTTTTTAAAAATATATGTTATTCATAGTAATTAAACAACTTACGGTTAAAATTTGTTAAATTAGTATGTGTAAAAATCGTGAAAATCTAAGACAACATATATGTTATTATTGCAAAAATACATATTGAAACATAGGACCGTACTAATTTGTATCATAAGAAAGGACACCAACCTGAGATTCGGCGAGGTTGGGCAGCAGGAAATGAGCACCAATATTCACTATGAACAACCCAAGTCCTCCAAACGATGCCTCATGCAGTCGAACCGGCAAGGTTGCATACGTCAAGTAGGTGAACAGAGCCGCTGCCCCAGCACTTATGTTCAAAGACCTGAAAGAAACAATTATTATGTAGAAACAATATAAATAACTAACTGGTATGCGTGTAATAACAATAAAATATTTTTGCCATTAAAGGGTAACTTAGGATTATAGGTCAACGCCCGCGCTGCCTCTAAAATAAGCCATTAACTGATATGTACTCTTATTTCTAATTAGCAAGTTGCAAAAATACACAATATTAAAACATGTTAAGATATCACAGTAAGGGTCTATTTCAGAATGTCCTAATTAAGTTTCGGGTTGCTAACCAACACATAAAATATCTGAATGATAAAAAAGACAGTTAACATGCAACGCGTTTCAAGCTTTAACCGATGAATAAGCTAAATCAATGAGTGTGAAACGCAAAGATAGTATGTTGTGAAGTAAATATGTTCTAGATAGTATAGGTAATTGGAAATTACTCGAATATTCTGAAACAGGCCCTTAGTGTTTCCGGAAATGTTAAATGAAATAACCATTGTTTAAAGCACAAGTGCACAGAATGGCTAACCTGTGAGTGCTTCTCATTACTGGGTTATATTTAATTACTTTTTTGCTGGTCACTTATTATGCTATATGCCGCATGATTAAAGAAAATCTCATCCACAATCTTATAAAGCGCAAAGTCAATGATCAAGCTTGAATTCCGCATATGCCAGGTACTCGTAATATGCTTTTTTTAATCTTATGTTTGCAATAACGCCTGCTCTGCGGATTATATTACAAAATTCGAAATATACGAGAGAAAAAATTATAGTCATGAGCGGGATTCAAACCAGCGTCCATACACCCCTATTGCAAAATTGGCCTTGTTTGTAGTACAACGTAAGTTGAACTATAGGTCGCTCCATCTCCATACGAAGAAGAACGAAACGTTGAAGAACGAGAGCAAAAATTATAGTTATGAGTCATAATCTGGCTATATGGGTAGATTGACAAAGGTTCGAATCCCGCACATGACTTAATTTTTTTCTCTTGAAATTTTGTAACTGTTAATAAGCCCCGAAACATTTTGATTTCCGTGACCGAAATATAATAAATTATTGAGATAATATATATGCAAATCAGCTGTTACAAAAAAAATACACTTCTTTTATTCATATGTCACAACACAACGAACAACTGAGTTGTATTAAAGGAAAATCAGGCTGGACTCTTGCACCTCTTACATAACAAAAACTTCACGACTAGTGCACTCCCAGAGCGCTGTTTCCGGCTTTCAAACAGACCGCCGGACGTGCCATTCTGTGCGGTAACTGTCAATGCACTTTCCCCCGTACGTGTTACGTTTCTTTCAAGCATTAAAAGATATTCCAGCTGACATTTTGAAGTCAAACTGTCACTTCACAAGCACATTTCAGCGCGCGGAAAGTAAATATTGTCGAACTTCAAACGGAATTGAAAGCAAAACGTCGATATTATCCGATTACCCATGAATACTTTTGCTCTTTTATCGTCTAGTGTATTATGATTGGAATCGTAAGACGCTGAACCGTAAATGTTAACGACGAGCGAATTTCATGAAATATTACCTTGTAAAGAAAAACTTTATAACCTCATTTGCGGTTGTAAAAAGTATACAATAAAAATCGGATGTTGAGCACAGAGAAGCTTTGATCTAATTTGGCATCAAACGTTTTCCAGGGCACACACGTGCACGGAGCTTGGAGAGCTCAGGAAACTGGATTTGAGAAGTTTCCAAGCGTTCCATTACAAACAGTTTTCAAAATCCGAAGTAAACAAATGTACCCTTGCTTTGTGGTTTGTTTGAGAGTCGGTGTTGAGTGGAAAGTTTAATTTTGTATCAACACAAGTTGTGGCCCGCGGACAGCCCGAATGTCACTCGCCATAGTCACCAGCCCAGTGGTAATAATGGCTTTGCAAAGGGTTTCGCTCAAGTTTGTTGTCTGAACGCGTTTGTTTGCAAAAGTTAATAATTCTGAATACAATTGAGAATTTATATTTGATCAACTCTCATCTTGATATAGAAATTACTGTATGCGTTTTAATGACATTATAATTTGTCGGTATTATACTCTAATACTATGCTGTTTTGTTGGTGAGATTCGATTCACAATAGGACTGTTATTAAACTTTTTCCGTCAAGAAACATATTGCCAGTACTGTCTGTATTTGTGTCCAGTTGAAGAAAATAAGGTCATCATCAACAGCCACTACATCCACAAAGGCTTGAAATTATGGCAAACCCCCTTTCTAATGAAGGATGTTAGGGTGGGACTCTGACAGGCTTAGAGTTATATGTTCTATTCTTATGGACCGCAATGTAGGCTGGCAGCTCTTCAGAAGGGGCTGCTGTCCACCTTCAGGTATTTTTCACTGCATTGCCTCTTCGAGTCCAACACAAATATATCATCATCACCAATCTGAAGACGTCCACTGTTGAACAAATGCACCCTCCACAGATCAGATATTAGTCGTTTTTATAGATGAGCTTGCCATGATATCGTCAGTACGGCTAGGGGGCCTACCAACTCGGGGTTTCCGGTGTAATGTGATAACCACTCAAGAACCTTTCTTCCCCATCGGCTATCAGTTCGTCGAGCAATATGGCCCGCTCATTGCCACTTCCACTGGCATAATTTTGTATTATTTTATGCGGGACCGAAGAAACACCCTCCCAATCTTAAAATAACTTAAATAAAAATTAGTATAGGCCATTTAGTAAAATGTAACATTATTGTATGAATTACCTTAGAATTGCAGTGCCCGACAGTGACAGGTCCATGATGAAGAAGGTGGACAGGACCACGTACGAGATGGTGAGCAAGTAAATCTCGTTCATCGCTGGCCGGGTCAGGCAAAGTAGGAGACCTAATATAGAATGGTTTGATTAGATGTTACGTACCCTACTTTAGTTTGAGATGAGTTTTCGCATTACCATAATATACTTCATAATTGCTGGTAAAAAACCCGGGCTCAATTTAAGGGTTTTCTGTTTCAGTCAAGAGTCTCTATTTTGTTTTCTTTCAGAAATAAGCGCTATAAGGATTTAATGTAATAAATAAAATGTATTTATTTAAAGTAATATAACCCTTAATTCACAACTTCAATCCAATTAAAGTGAATCATATTCTGTTGTCCCAATCAACTCCTTAATAGAAATATTACTGTATTATAATTTCATTACGATTGCACAAGAATTTCAAAGTTTGTATGGTGCTATAGTAAGTTTTTTTTATTTTCTTATTTCTACTTTTCATGCCGCTTGGCAGGTACGAGTAGCGAGAGATTTCTAATTTTACCATCCTTCTAATTTTACACATTTCAAAACACATAGATAAGTAATTTTTTTATTGTTAATAGGTTAGCCTGTGACCACAATCTAACTTGATGATAAGTGATAATGTGATCGTCAGCTGCCGAAACATATAGTTAGGTAGATGACGATAGATTTTCATCTTCAGAATGATAGCTACCACGGCGGGTAGTCGCATAATGCCACGCAAAGTAATTTCATCCATGGTTCTTCTGCGCGGTGTCAGTCCGTGGTCATTGGCCACTGGGTCATGAAAGCTTCAAAACTCATGACAATTGAAGATTTTGTTAAAACATTTTTACTTACACACATATGTGAGGCAGCTGATGGAGATGATGGAAATGTTAAGGATGTGAGCAAGCCTGTCATGCTCAAGCATCAGTATAGCCACGTCTGTGTCGTTTAGGTTGCCTATAAACGCAGTAACATTTCTATGTAACGCCACGTACAAAGCTGGTGCTATGTTCCTGCAACAAAAGATTAGGATTGACATCTGCACACCAATTATACAAATTTGTTGCTCACATATACATTTGAAATCCTGATTAGCATATTAACCTACCCCTAACCTACCCACATTATTACAAGTGTCTAACTGAATGATGTAAAACATTTAGTGTTTATATCGATTCGGACGTTTTGTTGAATTCGCGGTTACGCTATCCAATTTCAACCAACAAAAGCAACAACTGATTGCACCGAGATCTTTAATATATTTCGATTGCTATATTGATCATTAACCGTTAATAATATCAGATGTATAGTATGATTGAAAATGATAATCAAACAGCAATACTATATTATGGTTAGCAATAAATTTATATGAACAATAGCCGGCCCGCGCAACTTCGTTAAAAAAAAAACGAACGCTAGAAATATATTTTTTGTATGTTTGTAATGTTCGCGTTAATATCAGAAACCATTATATTTGTATGTTTGTAATGGGTACTGATTATTTGCCATAAAATTGCATTATTTCGCATGCGCTGCGAAAATTATTGATGATAAATAATGTTCTACATATTTATAGTATTAATCATTATCGACAAAAAAGTCAGCGCCAGTATATGTCTATCTTTTATGCTTAACGAACAATAACCATTTCTTTCGTAAAAAAAATCCAAATCACTTTGTACTTGCGAGCCTTTTTATGTTTATTCATTATTACCTACCTATACCATACTGGTGCGGTGAGAATTTTGAAGATTTTATTAAAACGCCTCGTGCGCTAGACTTCCAAAATTATTACACGGCTCCGCCCGCATGGATGTTGGTCACCGCTGCAAAAAGCCTACCTAGGAAAGACACGGTCAGCAAAATTATTCCCAGGTCAATTCACAGACACCGACACTAACATCAACGACGCTGTATTATCCGCAGGCTGCATATATTGTCTTTATGAGGATGTTAAAGTTGTTAATGATGAAAATATTTAAATGTTATTAATACTAAGTTTTCACTTCTGCCGGCAGTCTCGGAGTGCAATCCGTTGTTTTAGGATAGATAACTAAAGCGATTATTGTAGAGTTTCTCTATAAACAACATTTGACGTCAAATTATTTTCAGGTAGCAAAATATACTAATGGTCGGGAGCCCCGACCCGTGATAGGGACGTAGTGTAGTAGTACATGCGTAAAACATTCTTTTCGGACATCAATTCCTACTAATTTGAATGTTTGGCCCTGAGATTTATTTATCGTTAGTGCAAAATAAATGTTTACTGGAAATTGGAGCCTTTTGAAGGGTATAGGCAAATCAGTAGGAATCATGGCTATTTTTGGTATATGAGCTAATTAACCAGCTGCAGGGCCGGTGATAATCTTTGCTACTATTAAATTAGCTCCTTTATTTAAGAAGTCTCGTGCCATTACACATTTTGGGGGGCTTAAATCACTGAGAAGCATTATCGGCGTGCCAGCTTTTCACGACAGTTCATGAGGTGGTAGCCCAGCGGGGTTCAGAGAATTTAAAAATTCCTGGGGATAGTGCACTGCGTCCTCGATGTTATTTTTTTTTTTTTTTTTAATAAAACAACATTACTCCACAGACTCCAGGGTCCGTGCCCTTTTTAGATTACAGTTATTTTTATTTGATTACATTTTCTTTGATAAAACATACTCCATTCATCACATTTGAATTTACAACTATGGTGTTATTTGTTGTATCTTATAAACTAAAGTGAGTCCATATTTTTTTTTTTTTTTTTTTTTTTTTTTTTTTTTTCTTACTTATCTTATCCTATAACATTTGTTTTATAATTACTATGGTGTTTAATAAAGTATATTATATTAGCATGCTTACTACTTATTACGCTTATCCTATACATTTATAATAACATTTACATTGACATTTTTGTATTTCTCTATATTAAGTGCCCGATGGACCCGCCACTGACCCCGGGGTCCGTTTTAACATCTGCTCCACGACTTTTTCGTTACGGTCTTTGAGTGCCATCTTCAGATTGTGATTGATGATCTCCTGTTCCGTCGCTTTTTCTGCCCGCCGCACAAACCCACCGATGGTATCAGAGCTGTCGTCTGTGTAGTAAGTGCAGCTCTCTTTGTGACGCGACACTGCCACAACCGCATGCGGAACGCTGTCCCTGAGCCTGGTCACCTTTTCCCTCATCTGGATGATAATGACGATCCCGTATGTCAGTCCCTGAGCCTCGTGCACGGTCAGAATGCAAGACCCTTGGCCACTCCCATACCCTCTGCCTACCAGGGTGGATTTCTCCTCCTGGGTCAGCGTCAGGTATAAGGTGTTTGGGAGGTCTTTTGGTATTACTGCATCTGTATACCGTTGGAGTCTCAGGGAGTGCACACGAGATCTTGACGAGTAGAAGCCCGGGTACACCTCTCTCAGGACATATGCCACGTCCATAGGATTTCGGTGCGTACAGAACAACTCTTGGCCGATGGACGCCAGTACATTTGGATTGCTGTACCTTATATTGAAAAGGTTTTCTCTCTCAATATAAGGCAACTGGTTTACATCCCCGATGATGACGAGATCCTCAGCCCCCAGCAACCGCGCAGCCATTATGATGGCCCCGAAGTGGTTCATGTGAGCTTCGTCCACGAGTAGACGTCTTTCTCTACGCTCCATGAACCCATTGGCCAATACGGAGGCCAAGGTGCGCACTTTGGATTTTACTCCGTCGCCTATGCGGTGCGCTACCTTGTCTCTCAGATCTTTGGCTGCTTCGGTTGTGGTGGTGACTATGATATCTCTGTCAGCATCGAAGTTTGCAACTATCCAAGTTGTTTTGCCGCAACCGGGAACTCCGTTTATCCATGTTATTCGTGGCATTGTCCAGTAGTCCCACGCTGCCGTTGGGTTGGAGTCATCCGAGATGGTTTTGGCCATCTCGATGATCTTCTCCTGCAGCATGATTTTCGTGCACCGGGCTGTGACCACAAGGGGATTTTCTGGTGGTGTGAAAAATGTGAGTTTGCCAGTTCGTTCTGTCTCATGTTCATTCAAAGTAACGAAGCCCTCTGTGGAGCTGAATGCAGCCATATAGCGACCCGTCATAGTTCCCTTGATGACTCGGGATCTACTGTTATCGTATATGGCTGCTTCCGCTTCCGTGAGTCTCACATTCAACAACCCCTCGTTCTCCCAGAGATAGGCTTGCATGATGTTCTTGCAAGTGGTAAGGTTGACATCTCTCGTTGCCTTCTCTATCGCTAGGAATTCGACGAATGCGTTGAATGCGAGGTCTGTTGGCTTTGTTACTTGAATGAAGTTTGGCGGGTTAACTTGCCCCTTGTCGGCTCTGGTCCGTTTAGTCTGCGGGAGGTCGGGATGTTTCGGGGGTGGCTTTAGGAATTCCTGAACGGCAGCTGATTGTCGTTCTGCCGTTCTGGATATCCTATCCCTTATGCCATGCAGTGCTGAGCTGACAACGTCTACGAAGTGTTTTTTGTGTCCGACTCGGCTTTTGCTTTTTTCTGGACTGGATTCGGATTTTTTGGCGTCGATCTTTTCTTGAAGGCGCTGAGCTCCTGTCTGCGTGCTTGAATATGGTTGGAGGCTTGTGATGTTTTTGGTTGCGGATACGGTGGGTGCTTTGAGGTAGCTTAGATCTTTGCGTCCTCGATGTTAGTGATGGTGTTTATAGATGTATAGCACTAAACTTCATCCGGTACTTTCTGCATAATTCAATTGTTTATTTCGTTGACTGTTTCACTCCTGACTGTTTTCGTTGACAATTTGGCCTAAAGACTCATCCAAAGTAACTGCATAATAGGCGCCCAAATTTAAAGATGGAAAATCTCCTTCTCCAAGTTGCAGCAGCTGTTGTGGAAAATTGCAATGCGTATTTCCATGTAGATGAGCTCTCATATTGGTGCGCAAATCCAAATGTTGAACAGATGTTCAAAGTTGAGATGATTTTAAAAATGCCTTCATAATATCTGCTCGTGTACCTCTGTTGACGACTGGAAGCGTTTGTCGTAAATCTCCAGCAAATACAAAAGTGACACCCCCCATAACATTAGCAGAGCTTTGGAGATATTTTAAAGTATGGTCAACGGTCTCCACATGAGCTCTATAACTCATGGTGCATTTGCGACCGCGCGTCTGAGTCGCGCGAGTACCTTACTCATAGATCTAAACTCCCCTCCCGTTCGCGCACCACCGCCTTGGATACTTCGCAACGGGCCGTGCAGCAGAAATCGCAATATTTTAATTTCGCCATAACTTCAAACCAAATGTCCAATTTTCATCATTCAAATACCAAATATTATCCACATAAACTATTCTTAGTGATGGATTTATTTTGATAAGGATTAATAGCAGGAGTAAAATAAATGCGTTTAAATGTAGCCCGAAAAAATTCAAGATTTTTAAATAAAAAAATGATTGTTGTGCCTCACTAGATATAGATAGGTATAGTGTGTTGCGGATTTTTTTGTAGTTATTTATAAGATCTACAATTCAATTGAACATTTTATGGTCCTATCTTTGATAGTTTAGGCAGCGTACGCAAAATAAGTAACTTTTCTGGTTGATTTTTTACACCTTGTATCCTAAAAACCCAAATATTTTACAGAAACCTATTTATTTCCAAAATAAAATTTAATCTATGTTACTCCTGGATAATGTAGCTTTCGAATGGTGAAACAATTTTTAAAATCGGCTCAGTAGTTTTTGAGCCTATTCATTTCAACCAAAGAAACATACAAACAAAGTTTTCCTTTTTACAATATTAGTGTAGATTATAAACGGTATTATGAAAGTAAACCCACAGTTCATTTTTTTTTTCAAACAGAATAATAATTTTTTTACCATATTTGCAGCCATTTTTGTGACCCCGAAATTTTCGAATGTAATTAGTTATTTGATAACATTTGACATTTTATTAGACGGACACCCCGTATATATGGTTAACATATGATTATGGATACAATTAATGAACTTCGAGGTACTCGTACATAACCGCCTTGCAGAGCAGTTTTGCGTATTATATTATTAATTTTTTTTTCTTGTATACACTACCTCATAGGTAAATTGGCAACAGAATGAAGAAGTATTGTGCCATTGAGCAGGGTGTGCTGATTCAAAAGCTGCTGAGCGTTGTAAATGCTGTATCCCTGCACTGACATCAGCGAAGCAGCCGCTGCCACCAATAACCCGAGTATGTGAGTCATATTATTTTGGTTCATTCGGAGGAAGTATCTCTGGTAAAGCATTTCAACCTGTAACAAACAAAACAAATGTAATTAGGTATATATTACTAGGCGACCCGGTGTACTTCGTATCACCTATCCTATCAATAGAAGTTCGTCCAACTTCAACATATGTTTAACAGAAAAGTATAGGTATTACAGTTTATATAGGAAAATGAAATTGTTGTCTATTTTATCTTCCTCGCAATTTTACCATATTTTCTAATCTTTTAAACTTCCCTTGACTACATTCCAAAAAAACAAAATCAGCTAAGTAGGCCCAGCCGTTCTCGAGTTTTAGCGAGACAAACGAACAGTAATTGATTTTTATAAAGATTATCAAAAAGATTAAAATAAAAAAATATATTTCTATTCTTATTCTACCCATATCTTATCGCAATAACAAGAAAGGGAAAAAGGATCGTTTTATTTTTTACCATTTCACACACGGACATAACCTACTATCATATGAATCTATCATATCCTGATAATCCTTCAAACTACATGGTTAAACTCCGACAGTCCGAAAACAGTTTGAAACAGTAATGGCTCAGTGGCTTTGGCTATGGACTGCCGCTCAGCAGGTCCATGGTTCGAATCCCGCCGCGGACTTGAGCTTCACCGCATGGTGGAAGGGCATTTTTGCGAATGTCCGCCTGGCTAGCGACCACCCTCAAGTTGAAAATCTGTCGCCAAGCGCCTAACGGTGTGTTCCGGCAGCTGTCCTTGAGAGCCAGTCATTCTAGGTTAAGCCAGTTAAAACCTTCGACCACATCATCACTTACCATCACGTGAGATTGTGGTCAAAGGCTTACATATCAGAAAAAAAAAATTAAAAAAAATAACAAAGTCGCTTCCCTCTGTGTGTATGTTTAGATCTATAAAACTACGCAGCGGATTTAGATGCGTTTTTCTTTAATAGATAGATTAATTCGAGTAAAAGGTTTATATGGATAATACATGCATAATACAGTAGAGAAACACTGATCATTTTAAAGGTTTCTTAGGGTCGCTAGTTACAAATAGAAAAAATGTGTATCAAACGTATTCCATATAGTACTTAAACATATTAATTAGGTCACTTCAAGGTTATTTTTTATAAATTAGGCACTACTTAAATACATAATACTAGCGGTTCGTCCCAGCTTCGCATGAAGCGTGCAAAGTCGGGGCGGGGCGGATTTAAATATTATCAATTTTAACACATAAAAAAGTAGTTATTGTGATATTACTGTAGTAGTCAGATTTATAGTATTGCAAACTTTTTATAGATATTGATGTCTTCTGTAAAATTGTACTACATCACTTTGCTCTATTTTCAATAATGTCCGCAGTAGTAAGTTTTCATACGTATCCCTAACTTTTTGAAAATCTTCTATAGCCTATGTTCATCAGGGATAATGTATAATTCCAATAATGAAAGAATTTTTCAAATCATTTTAGTAGTTTCAGAGCATATTCAATGCAAACAATCAAATCTTTTCTCCTTAATATATTAGTTTAGATTCCAGATTAGAAGCACCAGCGTCGCATTTTAAGAAAAATATTTAGGCTACGTTCGGATATGATTGATTTGTTAATAATGTAACGCTTTTTAGTTAATCAGTAAACAACAGTAAACAACCTCCCCTATTAAGGGGGGGTTTGCCATCATCCCCACGCTTGGCAGGCATCTTGAGGATCGCAGTTTAGGA
The DNA here is from genome assembly GCA_963854805.1 of Plagodis dolabraria. Classification (NCBI taxonomy): domain Eukaryota; kingdom Metazoa; phylum Arthropoda; class Insecta; order Lepidoptera; family Geometridae; genus Plagodis; species Plagodis dolabraria. Next base: position 36,029,222 of record OY978440.1, on the reverse strand, counting down.
TAGCAGTTACTCAGAAGGCACTGCTGCCCACCGGTATTCTATCGTCACTTCTCACAACACCAACAGGTACCAATGGTGACATTCTTTCCCGGCACCCAATGGGGCTATTTATTTAAACCTAAGGAAGCGAAACATTATAGAAACGCTAGTGGTTCAAAAAGAGAATCCTAGGCTTTTTTTTATGCCTGATAGGTTAGCCTTTGACCACTATCTCACCTGATGGTAAGTGATGATGCGGTCGTGTTGTTCAGGCTAACCTAGAATTACTGGCTCTCAAGGACAGCTGTCGGAGTACGCTGTTAGGTGCTTGGCGACAGATTTTTTACTTGAGGGTGGTAGCTAGCCAGGCGGGCATGTGCAAAATGCCCTACCACCATGCTATAACGACTGCCATCCTAAGACAACAACTGGGACCGACGGCTTAACGTGCCCTCCGAAGCACGTAAGCGCTCAGTAGTGATGTCACCAGCAGTCACCCATCCAACTCCTGACCGAGGCGGGCGTTGCGATTGTTTCAGAATGGCTAAGCAAACTTCGCTACGAGCGCTTCAAAAGGCGTACCGAAGGTTTCAAGGCGACTGATGAAACTCATTCCTGTGTCGAAAATGCTAAGTTCAAGAATAACAGCTTTTAAATAATGTAGTTAATTTGCGTTAATAGTAAAAATCATAAGTAAAATTACTAAAATTGCTTATGCCAATTATTTTTCTGGAACTTACTATTTTTGAATTTGAGAAATCTGAGATAAAAAGCACTTGACCATGCAGATTAAGAATGATAAACAACGTCTTTCCGAGCTTGTAAATTGAAATGATTTATCGAATAGCAGTCCAGAGGCTGGAACTGTGCCCAGGAGTTGGGAATATCCCTCCCGTCGCCTATTACATGAAACCAAAATAAATTAGGCGAAACGTGAGTGTTAATACTCCAGTTTAACCCTGCAGGGAATACAAGCTATGTTGTCGTTGTTACATAAACCTAGTTGTATTTTTCCCTTTTTTCTTTTCGAAGGGAAAATAGGAAAATCACATGCAAAGTTGGGTCAAGAACATGGTTTTCCAAACCACCAAAATTTAGGCAATACATACTATTTTTACGCAGCAATGAAAGATCTAAAATGGATTTTGCTCCTCAGAGTTCTGAAGTGCCAATTCAGGGGAAATTTATTAGGGATTTTGACTTTTATTTATTTAAGATAAATAGTTTTCAATATTATTCGTACAAATATCTAGTCACTGTCTATATTATACTTATAACCAATACAATTTTTGAATAATTTTAATCAATCATTTAAATCGCTACTTATCATGCCGGTGAGTGATCCTCTTCAACAGCACTAATCCATCATAATCATAGATCCGAGCTAACGCGTGATTATTAATTATCATAATCATCATCATTATTATTATATATAATTAAGTTCATTACGATGGTTAGTAACAGGCCATTACCAACACAGAAAATACTCCTGAAAATTATCCGCCCGAGGGCGATTAGTCATACGATACTATACCTGAGTACAATAGAGATCTGAATTGTTAAGAACGAGAGAGATGTTATATTGAATCACGAAGATAGTAAAATGAGTGGAAAATTATGTGCTCTATTTATTATCTTCGGCACCATAAGAGACGTCGCGGCCTTTTTCTAATACTGGACTTTATTTTATAGAAAAATTTGCCTATGAGTGACCGATGGGTTATTGTGCCTGATGCTTAAAACTAGAAGAAACTATAAAATCTATAAAACAAGTGTTATTTTTTCTTCCTATCACTGGACATACAAGACTCACTAGGGTCATATCATATAAGTTGGCTAATAATATCTGAGAGTGACCAACGAAGTGTTACGCAAAAAAGGGGTCATACGCGAGACGATTCAAGCGAAAATATAGGCAAGTCATCCTACCTATACTTTCGCTTTAAATATCGCAATAAAAAAAACATGTTTTTTTTTAGTTAACAGATGACATTTCATTCGTGGTTTTGACCAGCTTGTATATGAAAGTGTCATTTTCTAGAACCACCGGCCAGATGGATCTCGATTATTCCAAACATGCCAAGGTAAAATCGGAATTATAATGAATAGGAAGCTTTAGAATGTAGCCAATATTTTTCATTGATTATACAAAAGCTGGGAACAAAGCTCGATGCTTCGCGTCGACTTACCTTCCGCATTGTTAAAAAGACCCTTCTCATTCCTTTGAGTATAATAGAGATTGCTATTGCGCTGGATCGGAGATTAATTAGTGTATTTGTTTGAGCCAGTAACTCGTTCTGGTTCATTTTAGCTTTACTAATCACCACATCAAACATATTTCGAAGCAAACGTATAGTGCCTGCATATATTCGGGTTGCAACTCATAATTAGGAAAACTTGTTAGTGCAGAAATAGCATGGAGAGACCATTGAGGAAATTTTTCAACGTGTATTCAATGCAACATGTTATTGTAAAACCTCTTTTATTTTTCTGCGATATTTCATTAAATTATCTTAATCCGATTCATTCGATTTCGATTCTTTACGAATCAGGAGTATTTTTCACAAATCTCCACACCACAACTGTATATCTTTTTGTATGTTTGTTACGCAATTACTCCACCAATTGTGAAATAATTTTAATTATTATTTTCATGTTGGTTTTATTCTAATTTCATCAAATACAGTTAAGAAGTTTTAAAGTTATAATTCAATAACTCCAAAATATATTTGCATATTTCGATAATTTAGTGGTGATTGAAACTCGTTTCGATGGTAAACTTAACAGTATTTTAGGTGAGTGAATAATATTTTAACATCTTCGAAGATCATTCCCTTGCCTAAAATAAATCCGGTGCGAAATCGATAGACGCGGGTTCGATTCCCGCCCGGGATATAGAATGTTGTTCTCCAATAATTTGTAAAATTTGATTTTCGGTTCAGACGCGAAAGTTATTGAAATCAAGTTTTGAAATATAGAAGGGTTGCGACATAATTCCAAGAGTTAAGTGTTTGAATAAACACATTTTATGATCAGACGATGTCTAGTATTCTGGTTGATGTCACCACCCTTATGACAGTTAAAGTAATGCAATTGGAGCACAAGGTTTCGGCTTAATAGAGTGTGTTCAGGTGGCCGATTGGATTAGGCATACGGCTCGAAATTGGAATCCGTGGATTATATTACTGATGTGATTTTTGCTGTTAGTATTATTTGTCAAGCAATCACAGAACGTGTGTTGGTATCGCACCAACACACGTTCTGTGAAACTACCTATGCAACTAAACCTAGAGCAACTACAGACCTTTAAGAGTCAGAAGGACGAACAAACGGACACTCAAAGTTTAGTAATAGGGTCCCATTTTATAGTACGGAACTATTGTAGGTGTTTCATATATTTATGGCTAAATATGTATCAAACTGTTAATAAATCTGAAAATTATCGTCATTTTATCGCGAAAAAGTTTATTCCCTGATATTTTTGGCGTATCGTACCGTACAAATAACTATGCCAATAAATTTAACCAAACTGTAATATACTCGTAGCAAACTGGTTCAACGTTTTCAAGCCTATTGTTTTGCTACAATACTGTTTACATTAATTTTCATTGTTCAACAAATTCACGAACACAAACAATCTGTCTGAGATATATATTTTGACTATCGCAAAGTTGTCTCATTGTTAATACTCCGCTACACGTATCCCCATTTATCACGTGATTTCACACGTGGGGCAACGTCGTTATCCATTTTACAACGAAGATAACTTGTAAGAAAATATGAATGAAATATTTATAACATCATGATTACAAAGACTCTAGATTACAAGTTTATTTATGAAACTGATAGACTCCATTGAGATCTACTTTTTGAATGACAAATGACAGACTTAAAAGGGACTTTGTTTCGGAAACTAGTTATTCTAGACCACTAGCTTCTTAACGGAGATGATGTAGATCTTCCTCATTGAGATCTCTTTTTTAACTGATAGGTGTCATATTTATTCTGAGACATAGCCCTTTTATGTTTGACATGTGTCATTCGAAAAGAAGATCTTGATGAAGTTTATCGCTGTTATAAATTGATTGTTTCTCTTAGAAACTATTGTTAGTACAGTTTCTAATATAAAGCTTTTTTGAGTTTGACAGCTGTAATCCTAAAAGAAGAACTCCTTATGATTTATCACTTTGTAGAGAAACTAGTAGTCTAGGATAAATATTTTCCGAAATTTTTAAGGTTAACATCTGCCATCTGAAAAAATCATCTTCATGACACATAATCACTTTTGTGTAATGACTACTACAAAATCAAAAATATTGAAATGTTTTCATGCTCAAGTTAGTTTTCCAAATCAAGATAATTTTGGGACTCGTCATCGAGATCAGCAATCAATCCTCAGAGGGGTTTTCGCTACGTGATGTCCCATAATCCTCTTTTGAGGTATATTCAAAAAGACTGCTGGACTAAACCAGTACATGATATCTAACACGTTTAAGGTAAAATACACATGATAATAACAAATACTTATACCATAAAACATCAAAATAATATTCAAGAAAAACACTTTAAAACATAAAAATATATAGTGACAATTCCGCCCAGTTTCCCTGCTAATCAAATTGCTCAACCAGAAGAATTTTTGACGCAAATGGATTCTACACCAAACGTCATCAGATGGTCTTAATGTGTCTCGTTTTTGATGTCACGTTGACTTAGCAGTAAATTAGGCATAATTGTCGACAAAGAATGTTGATATTATTAGGCGTTTTTTCATACATTGAAATTTAATGCTCTATTAAAATATTTAATAGGGTTGTTGTTACTAAAAATGGATTTCTGCAATTAATCAAAATAAGATATATTTTGTGATACTCGGGAAGCAGATAGAAAGTAATGTATGTTATGAACATTTATGAATAGCCAATGCAACTAATTTTGCTCATGCAACAAGATGAAAGACTGTTTTTCAGTATAGAAACTGATAAAAGAATACTGCTTTGTCCAAAACGCTCACCAGGAGTTGGAAACTTTGCAAAGTACCTCTCTCCCTTTCAATAAAGGTTTTGTTCATATTATACTCGTAATTGAACGTTCTGGCAGATACGATACAGGGGTAGATTTTATTTCCCTTGCCACATTCACGCTAGACATTTCGCCATGTTTTTGTGAGATTTGACCGCAATTCTACTTGTTGACAATTGTAACCATGAACAAATAACCCTTTTCCTCAAGTTAAACAGAATCTTGCACAAAAAAGACATTGGATTCGAAATGTAACAGAATCTTATCTTGTGTCATGACACATGGACTTATGTCAGTTATTTTTCCAGAATTTTCCTCAAAAGCGACGTGTGTCAAAAGATAACGAAAAATGTATAAAGGCATGATAAAGCCATAATACACTCGGTATGGAATAATAAAGCTAGAGTACAGCAATAAGGAAAGTGTTCGCAAAGATTATAATGAGGAAGAGCATCCCGAATTGCGACATAATGGGGTCGCCCAACCCCTAACCGAAAATCGCGCCCTAAATATACTTAAGACCATCTCTGAAGAAGATTTTATAACTAGCACTTTGGACATTTTTCTGAATTCTGAATTTCCATTTTCATATTTAAGTCATTTAGTGTTGAGATTTTATCTTCTTAATGTTAAGTGTAAGAGAACAAACCACTCGTTTGGAAAGTTAAAATATTGGTTTAGAATTATATTGCGGTCGGAGTAAATTCCATAAAATTCCGATCATTATATTTTTTATGAGTGCCTACTGTAAAATAATCCAATATCCCTTGATTTTCTGAACTCTGAACTATATCTTGACATACCGGAAACTGCTGCATAGTGAAAATCGAATTCCTACCCTTCGTGCTAACGAGAAGGTAAGGAAATTTTCTTCCTAATCATCATACCAGTATGACAGAGCAAAGTGAAAGTCAGTCAGCCACGAAAAATTGAAGCTCAGATCAGATACTTGTATATATTAATTCTGCGTTGGGATGGTTTTCATGCACAACAATGATTCATGAATATCATGACAATTCAAATCCTGTGTTATACGCCTATTCGCTTATTATAGTATAGACATATTATTTATTTAAGCTTATGAAATTATTGTTAAGATATTTTGTTTCACTGTTACCTAACCGTAGCGTTTTAGACTTCAACCACTTCGTTAACGAAACTAAGGTCTGTATGTTACAATATATTGTTTTGAAGTGTTTATTGGACGTGAAATAACGGTTAGACAATTATCGAGTTCTCTCCCATCCCCGCCGGTGGAGTGGTTTGCGGCCAACAAACTTTCTCAGCATCTACCCTTTGTAGTGGCGTGCTAATTTACTTTCTCATAGTTCATTTTAGGTTATTACTGGCTGAGTTCCTGCTAGTGATGCCAAATAGAAGTTCATGTATATAAAGTTCTAGACCATAGGTTAAGATATAGTGATAAGAAAATAGTACTTATTAAGAAAATCATTTAAAGACTATACAAGCCTCTAAGATAATAATAAGTAGATTATAAGTGTTTCTTTGACCCCATCTTAGCTAGCTCGCCGTGGGGTGCCGGGTTAGAATTGCACCTCCCTATTTCTTCCCATGTGGGTGTCGTAAAAGTCGACTAAGGGAAAAATACTTGAAAATGGGAAGCAGCGCCTTCTTAAGAACTATGCTATCATGCACTGCGTTCCCCAAGCCGCCTGCCAAGCGTGTGGATCATGGTAGATACTACATAGGGGAGGCTGTGTTCAGCAGTGGACGGTCCGGCTGATACAGTAAGTGTTTCTTATGTGTCTGTTTATTTAATTAAAATGCATGAAAGAAATTGGTAAAACTTACAAATGTAAAACTCTGATTAACTGTTAGGGAATGCATAATAATTGCATAGTGGCAAACCACCTAGGCTTTTTACAAAGGTGAAAGTAGTAAGATAGAACCAAAGTAGATTGTAAAAAAAACGCCAATTTATACCAAAATCCTGTGATTTTCCAGATAAATGACGGACAATTCCAAGAACAAAGTTCAATATATGACAAAAAGCGCTAAAACTAGCTTAAAATAGCTTAGAATTAATAATGACAGCCTATTCATACAAATTATGTATGAATGGCATATCTTTATTATATTAGAAATGTGAAATTGCATATAACCTGGAATAATCTCGAAAACCTAAAACGTAGGCACATATGGACTTCATCCCGTACGCATCGAGAAACTTGTCTTTGCAATGATTTGACTACAGAACAAGGCACGGAACCACTTCAACTACAACGAAACGTGAGATAGGGATAATTAGGTAAGAAGAGATGAGTAACAGCGTACGTTATCACGCACACCTTCTAAAACACCTACTTAAATCACTTTACTCTGTCATACTGGTATGACGATTAGGAAAAAGTAACCTTCTCGTTACCACAAAGGGTAAGAATTTGGTTCCCAAACCTTAACACCGTTAGATAGTGCTTACTCAAGTTCACACCTAGAAATTACTAGGGCCAACTAATCTTCATACGATTTTAGAATTGCATTTTTATACTGTACGAGTACCTATTTTTCTGATTTTACAATATTAAATACCAGGAGGCCATACATACAGAAGAAGATAATGAGGTATTTGAAAATCGAAACCCATATAACAAAGCCTTTATGTTTACCTATTAATTTTTTTACACGTATTATATGTACTTTGCTCTAATTTACTTTAATTTATTTTAGAAAAATCTACTCAAAAAGCTTTCCATACAAACGTAATTCCGTAATGTTTTGAAAACTAATTGTTTGATGACATGATCTAAAATTTATTACCCAGGCTTGTGTTGTTTACTTTTTCGTTGTTTTGTCTATTTTATAAAATGAATTGGTTACGCCTAAATTTAAGTTCAACTTCGTGTAATTTTCTGTAAAATATTTTAATGTGTTTGAATTTTGAAAATTAGTGGCGTAAAAATAATATCAAAAATTATTTTACAGAAATCTCTATTTATATAGACTATATCTGTTATGTATACATGCTATAATAATGAATAGAGAGCGAAATTACGAAAACATTTAAATAAAAGTGCTGCGCGGAGTTGTGAACGGACGAACAACAAAGATTTACTTACTAGGAGGAAAAGCCTCTGATCTATGGTGTTTCGTTAGGCGTTATATTTAATTCCATATGTAATACCTACTAATAAAATATTTATTATGTGTAAATAAAAATTCTTCCTCTTTCTGTACCGATCCTACGCTAAGTGACGTCGGCACAATAAGGATTTTTCGCCATAACACCGCTATGTTGTATCATTGAACCAATATTCCAATAGTTGGCTCTTCTCTGGTAGATGGTCGAGACGATTACACATGTCCCTCCATCTAGCATGACATACATATAAGCACCTTGATAAAAGAATATGCTAAAATAGAATTTATAAACTAGCTCCTAAAGTAAAAAATATAATTCAAGTTTCCATTCCAGTAAGAAGCTGCTCAATTCGTTCCGCGCCAGTAGTTATTCTCTTTTTTATTCTGTATTGCAAAATTGTGCAAGAGGTTTTATTTGCATAGCGAAAGTTCTCGATTAATCACAGAAAATAAGAAAATATACTTGCACCTACGAATAAATAATAGGGGTTAAAGTATGAAATTGCCGTTTTATTGTGGTACTTCAAACTGACAAAGAACCTTCATGATTTGATATTTTTAAGTGTAACCTTTTTCACATAGTACCAATAAGATTTTTCTTTTCAAAAATGTGCAACATTCGGTTATCGACTTTAGGTTGTTTTTTTTGCATGCAGTTTAGACAAGAAAGATGTATACTTCGAAATACGAGTTCCGACGCGGAGCTGACGCGGCAGAAACAACTTGCAATATCAATATTGCGTTAAAAGTGAATTTTTTACGATAACCTTAAGAGAAAAATGTAAAGCTTGCCAATAAAAAGTAATGGTAACTGTTTGGTGGTCTCAGCACGGTATGATTCTCCATAGCTTTCTCGGATCTGGTCAAGCAATAACGAAAGATGTCTATTGTGCTGAAGCTTTAGATAATGATGCATGCGAAGTACAGGAAAAAAATAACGTTTACTTTAATAATTCAAAAAACTTTTTAAATAAAAAACGCTATCACTAGGATGAAAAAAACTGTCCCGCCTACCTCATACTAATCGTATTTTGGCGGACACCAGCCAATCTAGCTACAAAAGAGACTGCCGAATGCTTTGTTTGATTGCCAATCGATTCTCTATTTACCCTTGTGCAATCACTAGGTACCTGCATCAATCAGAAAACATGAATATATACCAAGGTATCTAACGACCACGTACGTTTCTATACGTTTTTCAACGCTAGTTAAATTATGGATGCACAAAGTTATAGGTCTCTTTCCCACTGCAAGCTGTCGTTTGCAAAATAAATTATCATTTAAGGTTTCTAAATTATGAACAGTGTTTATATTATTTTTCATTTCAAGTTGACGAAATTGCTTACTATATTGAGTTGCAGGTACCTAGGTATACCGTATTGTGTTAAGCTCCTACCGCGTCGCGCGTTCTTTTGTCGCAAGATGCTAAAGACCGACCAGAGCAGAATAGGTACACGAAACAGCTGTTTTGTTGTGTCTGTGATAGCCGTTCATTAAATTCGCGTAGCATTTGTGCGTGTGAATGAGTAGTTACACAGTGCGGTCAACAAATGTATATGTATTATTTGTAGACCGCGGTTCCCATCAGTGTCATTTTCAAATCCAACGTGGCATAGCTTAGGTAATAGTTAGTACTGATTTTAGTAATATAATTTTAATTTGACATTGATTTTGGACATTTTTCTTACTTGACATTAGTCGTGCACTTAACTTTTACACATCTAGTTATCGCCTTTACATCACCCCCCGCAGTAGATATTGTTGATATATTAATAGCCACCTTAAATATATAATCGGCTCTCATAAAAAGCAGTATTATTGAACAGTAAGAGGTCAACCGTTGAAATTCTCACTGAATATGTGTTTGTTGAGGGTACAGGTACAGAAGGTACCTTACACATAAAAAAAATGTGGCGCATTGCGTAACGTATAACAATAATAACAAAAGAAGGGGTTACAAATTACAACAAACCATAAACATGCGGGTCAAATTCCATGCATGTTTTTTTTATACTGAACTGGTAGCACTTGACCACTATCTCACCTGATGTTAAGTGATGATGGAGCACGCTTACCCAGAAGGTATCTATTCACACGCATTTTGAAGACCCCCTATATTGTACTTAACCGGAAACACAGACTCAGGCAGGGTGTTCCATTCCCTGGCGGTTCGCGTGATTAGCAAATACGCAAATCGCTTTGTTAGGGAATGTCGGACTATTTGAAAAAAAATATGATATTTCTTTTCTTTGGTTCAGATCCCTCGGTATCTGAGTATAACTGGTACTTGGTCGGTTTTATTTATATACATAACATACCTACCTATATGTCATCACTTCTGTATATTGGATAGGTGACCGCTAGTTGCATTTAATACTTCTGCGCTTCCGTTCTTTGGAGGCCATATTTCATGGTTGTTGTCTTAGGATTGCAGCCTTATAGCATGGTCATAGTTTTTTCTGAGGCATGGTGTTAGGTCATTTGCTAATGCTTGCTTGGATATACAGCTACCACCCTCAAGTGTAAAATCTGTTGCCAAGCATTTGACGGTGTGTTTCGTCAGCTCTACTTGAGAGCACTAATTCTAGGTCAGTCGTGTAAAAACCGCCGACCTCATCATCGCCTACACTCAGGCGAATGCTTAACTTAACGATCAAAATTTAATAAAAAACACTACTCAGTTCAGAATATTTTGTTATAATCTTATAAGTGTATTTTATTAAATGTGTTACAAGAAATTTCACAATTTCACCTCTAAAAGAGTTTTTCAATTAATATATTTTACAGTCACTGTAATGCTGTTACCAAATTTAAATTTTCATACGCACTTATTGCTTAAATAATTAATTTCAAAATGGTAAAATGGATTTCATGAGAACGAGGGCTTTCAACTCTTTTGTAACAAGTAAATTAACAAATTAGTAGGTAACTGTTAGGACAGCACAAAATTCAACCAATTATTATCGGATTTCAGGCCTCTTTCGAATAATGGCAACAGAAATGGTTGAATTAAGTGACTTTGATTTATTTTTAAAGTTGAGATGGTATTTCTCTATTATTTAGGTTCCTAACCTTTGATAATTCTTAGATTAGTACTTTAATTTATACGAACACAAAAATATTTAGTACTCATTTTGTAGTTAAAAATGGTGAAGTCAGTCCAATTCTATGTTAATCCGAATCTGGAATAGAAACAGCATCTTAAATTCAGCTCCTCCCGCTGTCAGGATCTTGTCAACAGATTGGATGGAATACGAAGATTTGAACTTTAGACCACCGGTGTGGCAGTCTATACTCACTGCCAATGAACTATGAAAGTGATGCGATGAAGTTGAAGATTTCAATTATTTCATTATATATATTTTTTTTAATTTAAATCTCTTAAGATATTCAACGGATGGAAAAATTTTAACATTGAGTGGTTCAATTCATCAGAGTGACTATCCATTCCCAGAGCCAAGACTTGCTCTGCCAATTGAGCAACCATGGTGAGTCATGGCTCAAATTAATCCTTTCGTTCCCATTACCAAACCGTCTTAAGAGACCGCAGAAACATCTGTAGCGAAACTGAATGACTACAAACAATAAATGATTTTCAATAAGCTTTATACTCGTTTGCGGTGACCCGAAAATTCTAAGATTCCTTTATACCTAAGTATAAAAAATAAATATTTTAAGGCGTTTCCAGTGAAAATGGTCTTAACTACTGAGAAGTCTTTATTTATACGACACCTTTTGAATAATTGACCGCCAGTGGCATTTATAATAATTGAGTGCTTTGTAATTGATGATCCCGTAAGTACCGTTATCCTATGAGCAGAATAAGCACAACTCACACAGCTTGGGAATTGGTAAAGTCTAGAAACCAATACGAGTACCTACGATACTCGTATAGGCCGGGCTTACAGCGAGCAGTATATAGTTCTGTTTTCCGAGTTCTGCGGTCTTCACTTCAAAGTATGCGATCGCTTGGATGAATTCACACACAACAGCTGTTATACTGCGCCGGTCAAAAGAGGTATTTTTTTATTGAATCGCTATATAGATGTCATTATCAAGTGGCATTGATTTATTTTCATAGTTGCGAGTGGTATTCCTCTGGACGCTTAAATGCAGCTCCTGAAGCACATTGTTAGGACGCCATGTCCGAAAAAAAGTGAAAGTTTGTAGAAGTGGTGATATTATTATTAATAAGTCTTTAATAAAATATAAAATTTTATGTAAATATAAAACTATAGTAGATTGTTGAACAAGGTAGCAAACAACCATTTTAAAAGGGAGAGTGTTTCTTTGAATCCAGAGCGGAACGAAGAATTTTAGAGTAGAATTACGAGCGTAGTGACGGATCCTAAAGTAGAATCCTTCGCTGCGCTCAGGATTCAAGGTTAAAATAGCAGTTGAAGCCCCAGGACACTCTATTCTTTATCTCTATGAGAAAAATAGAAAAAAACTTATGAATGAGAATAGCACGTTTATTTATTTAGATATATTAAGGAACAAACACAGAGCATAGTTATAGTTAGAGGCTAATATTAATATTTGAACAATTAAGGAGGTGTATCGTAACAATTTTGCTCCATTACATTTGTCGATTTATTTACAGCTTGAGAATTAGAATTAGTCTCAGAAAACGTCTTAGGATATAGTGTTTGAAAAATCATATAACTTTTTTGGTTGTAAAAAAATATAAAATAATCACTACCTGGTATAAAACAAAGTTGCTTCCCATTGTATATCCCTATGTATGCTTAGATCATTAAAACTACTCACAGATTTGTTGCGGTTTTTCCAATAGCCATAGTTATTCAAGAAGAAGGTTTATATGTATGTATAACGCATGTATAATATACTTGAGAAACGCTGATAAATTTTTGAAGTTTCTAATGTGGTGTCAAAAGTAGCCCTTTAACTTTTTAAGGGTAACCTCTAAAGAAAACATGTTTGTACTGTCTTATGACAAACAAGATATAAATGTTGTATATGAACACATTTTGTAGTATATTTACCAACGGTTTCAGAAACGCAAATCAGCGACAATTCATGTTAAATGCTTGTTAATCCATTGTTTAACGCAAATTCGGTTGCTGAAAACTTCATGTGACTGTTTGTCAACACTAATGTTAAATCTCCAACCAAAAGCTAATTAATGCAATTTTGGGTTTCTGAAAAGCATTTTTCGTATGTTAATGGTTTGTCAAAGTGGATTGTGCTAATTGCCCAAAATCGACCAATTATTCTAAGATTAACGTCTTGAAATCTTAAAGATATATAAAATATGGCTTTTAAAATGGTTTTAGGAGTACCTAACAACATGTTTCCTCTAATAACTGATATAATAGGTATCTAAGTACAGAATTATATCAAGTACGATTACTCCAAAAACACATATTACTACTACTTAAATATGGTACTAAAGTCGACGTGATTTTAGTGTTGCTGCTCATTAGGAGCTCAATCATTACCTCAACTGGAAAGTCCAGCGTTAAACAAGGTCTTCCTCATTGGCGGATTTGCAATAATACCCACGCTTGGCAGGTGTCTCTTGGGGATCTCAGTAGAAGTTGTCAGTTGTTCAGAAGGCGCTGCTTCCCAACTTCTGTTATTTTTCCCTTAGTCACCTCTTACGACAAGCAAGGGAAAACTTGGGGGTAACATTCCAATCCGACACCCATAAGGGTGCTCAATATAGGGTGATATAACATCCTGACAGCCTAATTAAACAAACCGCAGCTGGGTATATGCTACCAACGAAAGGATTCCCAAGAAAGGTTACGGATGACCGCGACCTCCACCCTCTTTGTGGAGACAACTTTTGGTTAAGAGGGGCGTTAAGATATAGTTTAAAGTTTTGTTGTGCGTCTGATGTGCAGCAACAACCTGATGTGAACAGTGTATTCTTTTGTATGGCTGCGCAGGAGGTCCATGGTTAGAGTCTCAACGTGGACTTACATTTCACCGCTTGGTGCAGGTACAGGGCGGGAATTTTTAGAATGCCTGGCTCGTTATTTCTTGGCCCTTATAAAGAAAATCTGTCACCAAGCTATTATTGCATTTTAGGTAGATACCTAATTCGACTTTTATGATCATCTGACCCAAAAACTGAAACGTAGTGATTATGTACTCCTTGCATTCAAGGGTGGAACAATCTCTGAAATAATTTGCTGGTAACCATATTAACGGCCAACGCACAGAAATGATTTCGCATTGATTTCATGTCAAAACAAGAGAGACAATGCTATGCGTTAAAAAAAGACAACATACTAGGGAATGAATGAATATGAACGAATTTTTCAAACTTCATGTTATCATAGATAAACAAGCATGTTTGTCATTATGTTCTGTAATTTTTCGTTAATATGCGTTCCAGAAACCCGTTGAAAGTTAGCAGATTGTTAATTGTGACGGCTTGTTAGATGATTTCAGTTTTGACACGCGTACCGGAAACCGGCGGTTAGTATCATAACTGCACCCGTGCGTAGCCGGGGCGGGTCACTAGTAATTAATTTAGAAAAAAAAATAGCCTCTACCTTTTTACAATGTTTGTGATTTATCTCTTTGGTGATTGGATTTTTACTAAAAATAACCACAATTTAAATTCAAATCAATTTTAGTCTCTCAGTGATTAAAAAAACATTTTACATTACATTCGAAAACTCGAATATTTTGTATATATGTAATTATGGATACTCGTAATATGATATAATATACTTATTCGATATAAACTGTGGCCCCTTCCATGTAATCGACAGAGTAGTAGTTTACGTAGGTGAGTGAAGTGTAATAAAAATAATACCTAAAAATATTATAGCATTTTGCACAATCCTTGCCACTAAGCTCAAAGTCGAAGTCTAAGGTAGGTACTTATTATATTTCTATGAACCTTTAGAAACTTTGCTGGCATTGTAATAAAATTGTTTAATAATTTAATTGAACATATTATAGATTGCAGCTCAGTAAAGCCGTTTCATTGAAGTAGTTGTGTCAACTATTAATTAGAAATTTATATAATTAAAGAATCCTGCGGTTGACGTTTTAATTACAACACCATTAATTAGTTATCCACTTTGGCACTCTCCACGTAACATTAATTTCATAAGATAATAAACATATTTCATATTAGACATTTTCATGATTGATATTTTATGTAACTTAGAACACATTTATGAACGGCATTTTTTTGAAAAGGTATTTCTGTGAATATAGGTACTTTTATGAATAGCCATTTTTGAAATATGTTAAACATCGATTGTTTATTGGGCATATTTAGGCATGCTTCACCAGATATGTTTTAGTTTCATGTAAGGGACGGCGACGCTATTGCCATCTATAGGACACAATCTAAAACTGTTTTATCCTCCGGGCTGTTACGGAAAATGAATTGGTCACATAAACCTCATAAGTTATCCGAAGCTAAATATTATAATAAGCGCAGGGAGGGGGTAGGTGCCAGACAGGCGGTAGGCTATAAAACCAAAAACATAGCTTTTTATTATGTAATGTTGTTTGGAATTATATTTTTAATTTTTGTGTTTTACCCATTCGTTTTCTAAAATAAAACATGTAGTCCCATATCTGCCATAAATGGTAAGTGTAGGGTAAACATGACGACTATTGTAATATACCATCTATAAACGTTAATACCTATATTTGTAAATATTAATATACGCGCCATATTATTTATATTTTTACTTTGAGATGGTAGAGCTACGCGAGTATTCACCAAATGCCAGCGCTTTCTATACAATAGTAGTTTCGTCGTATTTTAAATACCACCAGTGCTCCAAATCTGTGCAGACATTCTGCATGTAAGCTAAACTAAACATGCTTCTGGCTTTCCAGTTTTTCGATCACTTATTTTATGGGCAAAATATGAAGATATGAATTCTCATACAAAAAGCTTTTACCGAATATTTTTGAAAATACTTAATTTTATGTAAAACTGGCAAACCAGAAGCATAGACAATAGACTCAGTGATATGCATGTAAAATTTTACTGAGTTTAAATGCTTAGTATTTTACATACGACGAAAGCACGTTGGTATGAAAACCGCTATTGGCGCACTTCCTTTAAGCCATCACATGCACATGCTTAATTAAATCTAACCCAGTCACATCTCAAAGAATCTGCAATAACTTTATAACTTCCTTATGGTAATAATAATATTCTTTATTTCAATCAACTAGGATCATACACACTTACAACATAATCTACTATATAATATCTACAATAAATCTAATAATCGGTAATGGACTGTACAAATTACAACTAACGCAACAAAGAAAAATCGCAGTAGCCAAAGACTAAATTAGTTAAAGTCAAAAAGCAAGGTATCCATAGTAAAATAATTGTGTATAACAAACTTCCTCTTAGTTCAACTAGACTGCACATACTCGTAAATGAGTTTAAATCTAAAATAAAAAGATTCCTAGAATCAAACCCATTTTATTCACTAAAAGAATGTATGACGTTGTACCTGACTGAATCCTCGTCTACACATTAAATATAGATTTAAATATGACGACCTATTACGTACATAATTAATGTACTGTATTTTATCTTTGAATTTATTAGTAAATATTGTATCGTGATAGATGTATAACGTTAAAACTATCCAATTTAATTATTTCACAAAACAGATTGTATTGTATCGAATATTTAAATAATGAATATCATAATTTAAACTTCTAAATAATAAATCAAATGTATTAGACTTCAACATTCAAAGTTATATGGTTAATTAATATTTCTATTCTAATTTTACAGCTTCAATACTAGCTGAGGTTACCGATGAAAGATTGAGATTGTGTTTACTTGATTGATTTCCTTTAGTAAATATATTCATTATTCATAGACGTATATCGAGTTAGACAGTTGGATATTTAGTTATTGCGGGTTTTAGAAATAACGACCGATAGGTATTCATGAAGGTCTCCTACAAGGTGCCCTATATGGTCTTGCAGTTAAAGATCCATTTATACATACATAAAATCACGCCTATTTCCCGGGAGTAGGGGTAGACAGAGACCACAGATTTCCACTTGCTACGATCCTTACATATCTCTTTCGCTTTATCTACACACATTAATCCTTTCACACATGTGCGTCGGTTTAGGGTACTCCTGACCTGGACTTTTTTTAGAACATCTTTAATCTGTTATTAGTATTTAACGGAACTTAATTGCGATAAAACATGTATTTTTGTAAACGTCGAGGTAAATAAATAAAAATATACATGTTTTATCACGATTCAGCCCCGTTCCAACACTTCATCTTCCCTTCCAACACTTTCGTTCACTTGTCCCACGTATGCCTGTTTAGTCAATCTCATTTCATTCATTCTTTCTACATGTACAAACCATCTTATCAATTTATTCAGTAGCAAACTAAGTAGCAAAGCTACAAAGATCACAATATTTTCAGTGCTATTCTTCGATACTTTGCACATATTTTTTTTAGGTTAACCTAGAATTTATGGTTCATCACACACGATTTGTTAAATCTTTGTGTTAATTTAGGTTAAGCATTGTCAATATTGTAATTTTATGTTGTGTCAATAAAGATTAAATCTAAATTTAATTTAAAATCAAATCTACTTCGGCGGAGCAACTCAAGCGGCGCAAATATGCTAACCTCGGTATGGGTTATATATTTGAGCCGTTTGGTGTGGAAACGTTGGGCCCGTGGGGACCGGGAGCTCATCGTATTTTCCAAAACCTATCTGAGCGCTTGGTCGATGCGCCGCGTGATCAAAATGCTGGCACATATTTGGCTCAACGAATAAGCATTGCAATTCAACGGGGCAATGCTGCCCGCATGCTGGGCACGCTGCCAACTGGGAGTGGGCTGGAGCATTTGGACTGCCTATGAATCTACTCTGACTTATAGGTTGTCTAAATGCTTTTATTGTAGTAGCTGTAGTGTTGTATATAGTTCATAGTATTTTGTTTAATAAAGGCATAAAGTACCGCCGGAAAAAAAAGATATAAACTGTTTATTGACTATTTGTAAGTCAATATGAAATAATAAAATACTGTATTTTTATTACGTATACTACAAAAGCAGAATTTCTTGAGATTAACCCCCGGTTTCTGAAACGCAAATCAGCGACAAATTATGTTAAATGCTTGTTAATCCATTGTCAAACGCAGATTGGGTTGCTGAAAACTTCATGTGACTGTTTGTCAACACTAATGTCAAATCTCCAATTAATCGCCAATTATTGCAATTTTGGGTTTCTGAAAAGCTTTTAGGAATGTTAACAGTTTGTCAAACTGGCTAATTCTAATTGCCCAAAATCGACCAATTATTCTAAGATTAACGTCTTGATATCGTAAAAATATATAAAAATAGTTTTAAGCATTCCTACCTACAACGTTTTCTCTAATAACTGATAAGATAGAACAAGAACAGAATTATATCAAGTATGATTACACTAAAAACACATATTTTTTATACCGTAGGTACTGGTGAGCACTTCACCACCTGATGTTAAGTGACGATGCGATCGATAATGGAGCGCGCTTACCCAGAAGATACATATTCACTCCTGTTTTGAAGACCCCCGTAATTAACCAGAAACACAGGCTCAGGCAGAGTGTTCCATTCCCTAGCGGTGTGTTGAATAACCGAGCATTGTTATTCTTTTGATCAAGAAAATATACGTAAGCATGTAATGTCAGTTGTGGCAATGAGATATAATATGAACAGCGCGTTTTAGGAAATTCTCAATCAGTTAATTATTTTTCTTGCTTTATGTGGAAATTACTAAGTATAACTTGGTTAATTGGATACGTCCTATATAAAGGTACTTTAAGCGGATAGAGTAATGGAGCGACACCGCATGAACAAGGAACCGGTTCCGACTGTTCCGCTGTTGTTCGCCTTGCTTACACACAAACAAGACAGGCTACTTGTATTGATGTGATGTATAAATATAATTGTACAACTCTTTTTAAGTATAATATTAGAAAATAATAATAACGTTCACAAAACTCTTGCGATATTTTATGACAAACCCAATAAGGTTTTAAGGGTGTTTTCTTATGCTTAAGTTTGTCACAATTGTATGAATGAAATAAAGAAATAAATAGAAGAATCCCGAAATGAAATAAATAATAATGAAATTAATTAATACTAATCATGCATAGATCCAGGCGTTACTTTGCGGAAATCTATATTTAATGATAATAAATATTTTAAAAGTATTTTAAGAAAACTTTAATACATTAATAAAACGCTTAAATTGTATTAATAATATATATCTAGAAACAACTCCTCCTAATGTTCTTGTTAGGCCTGCGTGACTTCACAAACCCCACGCAACCAAACCGGAAGAATATTCGACTAGTTTAGCCTCTACAGGAGGTTTTCACTCGTCGAGCGTACGATCGACAGTCTCGATCGTACGCAGGCAGATTCAAGACCTCTTTTAAGTGTTTTTGAGCGCTTTTAAGAGAACTTTTTAAGTGTTTTTTAAGGACTAATTTAATATTTTCTTAAAATATTTGTAGTCATTAATACTAATAAATTCTCATACTATATATATATATAAATACAGTGCACGTGATTTTATATAAACTTTCACTTATTCCCCTTGAAAATGACACCACCAATAAGTAGTACCATGGAAATATTCTGTCTGTCGTGTCTATTTTTTTTATAGCTCAATAGCTTGCCGGCCGTTGCTCCGCCGGCGTGTATGTCGGTTATCACGCAAAACCATTAACGTCTTTTTGTGCACTGAGATGAAAACTATACTATGTCCTTCCCCGGGTCTCACTATCTCCATACTAAATTTCGTCTAAATCGATGCAGTAGTTTTTAAGTGTATATGTTGCATATAAAAATACAACAGTACAAATATTTCCTCATTATAATATTAGTGTAGATTATGTCCATGTACATTAAAATGATCCGTGGACTTATTTGTCATCGGTGGCACATCTGAATTGAAACTTATGCCACAATTGCTTGATTTAATTATTTAAGCTCCCAGTATGCATGAACGTGAATAAGGTGTTAAAAATTATTATAATTTAGTATTGCGACCAATTTATTGACAAGTGTTTGCTACGAAACCATTATATATGAAATGTCTTTCATATCAGAGAATATTTAAAATAAGCTTTCAGAAACTAAGCAAAACAGAAGAGACAAAGCTATGCGTTAAAACAAGACAGAACACAAGAGAATGAATGAATTTGAACGACATTTTCAAATTTCATGATATCATAGATAAACAAGCATTTTAATCAGGTGTTCTGTAATTTTTCATTAATATGCGTTCCAGAAACCCGTTGAAAGTTAGCAGATTGTTAATTGTGACGGCTTGTTAAATGAATTGAGTTTTGACACGCGTACCGGAAACCGGCGGTTAGATTTTGTTATTATTGGCAGATAATTAATCAAAGAACTATTTCTTATTTTATGTTACAGTAGTAAAATGCACTCGTCGACTACCTTATCTTAAGCTGACGCCTCTGTCCAAAACAAGAGTAATATATCTGTTCGGAATACGCTGTAATTTTCTACATGTAGTTAAATTGCTTTTGCCACAAATCCTTTTTCCTGATATTCAACTATTGATTATTGAACTGGCTACTTATTAAATTATGTGAAAATAGCCAGACATTGTTTAAGGAGTTATTAAATAGGTCAATAACAAAAACACACCAAACAAAGTAACTCGATAAGAATAACATTTTGTTCTGAAACCGTCCTCAATTTATCCATTTTACCAGGCAACAACGGGTGGTTCACATGATAATTATTATAAGTATTCACGACACATAAATAACGTACCACAATCAGCTCCAAAACAAGATATTACAAGAAATATTTTACACTTTATTATTCATGATAGTCAAATATTGAAATTACTAAAGTAATAATCATCCGTATCACGCGATGAGTGAAGTTGGCACAGAGATTTTGGTTTCCTGTTTGACTTCACCATTACTGTCATGTTAGTACTCGCACTTTATGTTCACAATGCCATATTCCAGAAGCATACTGTAGATGCTTTTAATTTCGTACTCGTGGCGGAGTTTCCTAAGCAGTTCTTAACCTATCGACTAGACTACAGCCGCGTTCTCTACCATCATGTCACCGCTAATGGTATATAATATGTAGTAGCTGTGGTTGTTGTATATACATACTCGTAGTTCGTAATATTTTGTTAAATAAAGGCATCACGACGGAAAAAATAGGAAGAAATCAACAACGTCAACAAAGCTAAAAAATGAAGCTCGGTTCGGTTGTCGGTTGAATTTTTCCTCGTATATAGGTATCTGGTGGATACGCAGCCTAAGCCGTCGGTCCCGGTTGTTGTCTAACAATGGCAATATTTATAGCAGACTCATTTTGAGAATACCCTCCTGGCTAACTTTGCCATCAAGACGACAAACATGTGTTACGGGAGCTGTCCTTTACAGCCAGTAGTTCTAGGTTAGCCTTAAAAAAAATCTTTCAGTGCATCATCACTTACCATCATTTTGATGGTGGTCAAAGACTAGGTATATAAAATAAGCTTTGAAGGCCTGCTTCGTTAGTCAAGTGGTCCTTGTTGTAAAACGCTTATTGTTTTGGAATCTCGTGTCGGACAATTGGGTTTCAGCAACAGTCTGGAGTTTGATACTGGAGATGACATTAAATTACACCCCTACCACATAGGAGCAAAACTTATCACGCAAAGGGTGCTCGGACACCTATGTCCACCTCTTCGGTGATATGAGGTAATGTATACTTGTAAATATGAACGCAATCATTTTAATGTTAGTATATACTAAAGTAATATATAATGGGCGTATATTCAACTATACTTAACTATATAAGTAATAAATACGCGTGGTATCGAGATTATCGACCTAGTATTCGGACAAATCCGAAGCCCTTCTTCAGGTGAGCTCATGCGTCTAAATTACAACGACGACTCCGCGCAACTCAATATATACTCGTACTACGAGTATAAGCATCTTCTGTTCTTCATCATCTGTTCTTATGATAGACTCTTAAATAAGCGCATTTAGAAACAAAAAAGCGGCCATTTTTAGAAACCCAAGTTTATTACTATCATTTTGATATTACTATTAATTTATAATAAATTTTCTAGGTAACCCGCCAAACTAAAACATATTCTGTAAACATTTAAACCGGCTATATTAAAGTTCCTTATAAAACAACCCTTAAAATTTCGAATGGAAGGACATTGATGGTTAAGAAATTGGTCCCGTTTTGTATTATGGTACACAAAAAATTTACCAAATAAGATAATGTATATATTAGTAATAATAATCCATTCCCGATATTAATTATCGGGTGAATATACTCGTATCATTTGTTCGTAATAATAATGAAATTTATATAACCAAATAATACCACCTGTCTCCCTTTTGGAGGCAGGGAGGCAGACAGTAAGTTTTATGCCCGTTTGTCCTTCGACCCTTAAAATGAATTCATATTGGTCGAAGGCCATTTGTCTACCCAAGGGCTCAGAGTAGGGGACAATAGGTAGATCATTTTAAACGCACCGAAATAAAAGTCCACAAATATCGTTATCTGCTTTTCATCGATTAAGATTAAGGAGGATAAGGTGTCACGCGCGTTTCGCTAGACCCTATAAAAACAAGCCAAAAACATACTCAATGTTCAAAAGCCGTGAGCCGGATAAATTCGAAAGAACAGCGGCGGCTCCCATTACATTATTTGCGTTCCGTTTCACCTCGCTATCGGTAAGCTGTGACAGCCTGCCACGTTGGTGTTGCTGCGAGAACATTGTTACATTTCCGACAATCACCACGCTAAAGCTATTTGTATAAACTTTATATCAGCGACACAAACGTCTTTTTTCCGATCATTATTTGTCCATTTATTAAACCGATATAATCAGATTTATAAAAATGTGCAAATTACTAGATTTATACAGTAATAGTACGTAGTGCAAAAGTGCCGAGTGAGGGTGCTTCAGGTTGGAAAATAAAGTCATTGGCGTGAAAGTTACAATTTATAAACAATTTTATCCCTTCTGAATGTTCGGTCATTATTTTACACGATCATGGTATTTGTAAGCTTGATTGCATTATGTAATTATTATTATTTTTTTTTTTTTAGTGGACATAATATTATTTCTTTATTCTGGCACTACGCCGCTTAATTAGACTGTATAATTTCTTAGATTTGACATTCGATATGCCAAATTTAAAATACTGCCATATCTATGGTCATTGGATATCTATGGTGACAAATATCTATAATATTTTGCTGTATTATCATAGTATAGGTGAATTTCACACTTAATCTTAAGAACTCAAAGTCACCATATTGTATATAAAAAATGGTTGGCAAATCAATGAGCAATAACGAAGCGCATGTCAAGTTTTGTAACACTTACAAATGTAGAATAAATTTGTGTAAACGGGCACATTCCTTCGTCTTTTTTCCATTATTTAATGTACGAAGGGAGATAGGAATATGTTCAAGATTAAATTTGTGCTAAAGCGGAGATATCTTCGCCATTTTCTGGATTACAAACGAAACACACAAGAAATAACCGAGCATTGTTATTCTTTTGATCAAGAAAAAATACGTAAGCATGTGATGTCAGTTGTGGCAATGAGATATAATATGAACAGCGCGTTTTAGGAAATTCTCAATCAGTTAATTATTTTTCTTGCTTTATGTGGAAATTACTAAGTATAACTTGGTTAATTGGATACGTCCTATATAAAGGTACTTTAAGCGGATAGAGTAATGGAGCGACACCGCATGAACAAGGAACCGGTTCCGATTGTTCCGCTGTTGTTCGCCTTGCTTACACACAAACAAGACAGGCTACTTGTATTGATGTGATGTATAAATATAATTGTACAACTCTTTTTAAGTATAATATTAGAAAATAATAATAACGTTCACAAAACTCTTGCGATATTTTATGACAAACCCAATAAGGTTTTAAGGGTGTTTTCTTATGCTTAAGTTTGTCACAATTGTATGAATGAAATAAAGAAATAAATAGAAGAATCCCGAAATGAAATAAATAATAATGAAATTAATTAATACTAATCATGCATAGATTCAGGCGTTACTTTGCGGAAATCCATATTTAATGATAATAAATATTTTAAAAGTATTTTAAGAAAACTTTAATACATTAATAAAACGCTTAAATTGTATGAATAATATATATCTAGAAACAACTCCTCCTAATTTTCTTGTTAGGCCTACGTGACTTCACAAACCCCACGCAACCAAACCGGAAGAATATTCGACTAGTTTAGCCTCTAAACGAAGCATCTACAGGAGGTTTTGACTCTTCGAGCGTACGATCGATAGTCTCGATCGTACGCAGGCAGATTCAAGATCTCTTTTAAGTGTTTTTGAGCGCCTTTAAAAGAACTTTTTAAGTGTTTTTTAAGGACTAATTTAATATTTTCTTAAAATATTTGTAGTTATTAATACTAATAAATTGTCATACTATATATATATATATATATATAAATACAGTGCACGTGATTTTATATAAACTTTCACTTATCCCCCTTGAAAATGACACCACCAATAAGTAGTACCATAGAAATAATCTGTCTGTCGTGTCTATTTTTTTTATAGCTCAATAGCTTTCCGGCCGTTGCTCCGCCGGCGTGTATGTCGGTTATCATCACGCAAAACCATCAACGTCTTTTTGTGCACTGAGATGAAAACTATACTATGTCCTTCCCCGGGTCTCACTATCTCCATACTAAATTTCGTCTAAATCGATGCAGTAGTTTTTAAGTGTATATGTTGCATATAAAAATATAACAGTACAAATATTTCCTCATTATAATATAAGTGTAGATTATGTCCATGTACATTAAAATGATCCGTGGACTTATTTGTCATCGGTGGCACATCTGAATTGAAACTAATGCCACAATTGCTTGATTTAATTATTTAAGCTCCCAGGTATGCATGAACGTGAATAAGGTGTTAAAAATATTATAATTTAGTATTGCGTTCAATTTATTGACAAGTGTTTGCTACGAAACCATTATATATAAAATGTTTTTCATATCAGAGAATGTTTAAAATAAGCTTTCAGAAACTAAGCATGATATAAAAATGGCGCTTCGAGTAGTTGGATCCTTCAATCTAACTGGCAGAGGAAATTCAAAATTTATAAACTTTACTAGCTAATTGGCATATTTTTTCTTCCTCGGTGGTCACAGCATTCAATCGTCTTGTTTTTAAATGGAGACTAGAGAAATTAATCTACTTCTTCATCAAAATAAAGTCATTTCTATGCTCACATTTAAAAATTTACTAATACATCAACAAGTAAACAAACAGCTAAAAAACTGTTCCATTTTTCATGATTCCGTCATCCCCATTCACCTCTTGCACAATATCAATTACGTCTTTTAACTCCTCAAAATATCATTTTTAAAGAAATTAATCGTTACATAAAAAAAAACTGTCATCTTTTATACGTTATAGACTAGAGACAAGAGTTATTAAGTTAGTTTGACAGGTAGTGTTTTTACGTTAGCTTTGAAGCGCTCGTAGCGAAGTTTGCTTAGCCGTTCTGAACCGATCAGCAAAGTTAAGCAACGTCTGCCACTGTGAAGAGTTGGATGGGTAACCGCTGGTGACATTACTACTGAGCGCTTCCGTGTTTCGGAGGGCACGTTAAGCCGTCGGCCCCGGTTGTTGTCTTTGGATGGCAGTCGTTATAGCATTTTGTGAATGCCCGCCTGGCTAGTTACCACCCTAAAGTAGGAAATCTGTCGCCAAGCACCTAACGGTGTGTTCCGGGAGCTCTTCTTGAGAGCCAGAAATTCTAGGCTAGCCTGAACAACATATTCGATCACATCATCACTTAATCAGGTGAGATAGTGGTCAAAAGCTAGTCTATCAGATATGAAAAAAAAATGCATTAAAAATGTTTAAATCCCAGTAAAACTTAAATAAGAGAAATCTGCGTATTTGAATGCGGCTTTAAACGAAATCTTTTAAATTATTTGGTAAGCCGAAAAATGAATTTCGGAAGCCTTGTATTAATCAAACAGTAATATATTATTAGCTTTATCGTAATGCGCGTGCCGTTTTACATACTTCACCTTTCATAAAAACAGGAGAGTACGAGTATATTTCATGAAATATTCATGGAATCAAAAAGTTTATCGGTACGCGTAAATTTTCGGCAGAAACTTTAGATGCCTGCGGTTGTCTCGCCGTCGGGAGCCTCTCCTAGCGGAAATCACGTCTGTTTACATCTGTGTAAGCATTCCGAAGGAAAGTTCATCACCTTTACTGCTGCTTTGTTTGAATTTAAACTTTGCTTGTTTTTAAAGGTGTGGGACGTGAAAACTGGACCTTTAACTGATTTTAAGTTGCATGTCCTAATTACATTTATCATTATTTAACAATAAGGGATTACTCTACGATTTTTTAATAAAATACCCATGTGTATAGGAGATATCGTAAGAAATAATATTATTTAAAACTAAACATTAATTGAGTAAAAGTAAAGGGTGTACAGTCCCTAAGGGGTGATGGGTATGAATTGAACCCCAATTAAAAAGAAGGCAGAGCCTCCTCAAAATTGTCATCTTACATTGCGATCTATAAGACGCCTGCCAAGTGCGAGAATTATTGCAAACCCCCTTAACGTGGGAGATCTTTGTTCAGCCATGTGCAATTTTTAGCTATTGATGTGAAAACATTGATGAGGTCTTCATGCAAGAACAAAGATATACATATTAATTATATAGACGTTAAAGAAACTATTCAAGTCAATAGTTTGAATAGTTGAAATGTATTAACATTTGTTTAGTAATTTTATAGATATTTTTTTAATTTTTGGTAAAAATAATTTTATTCCAAAATGTTTTTGGTATTTTCTCGTTTCAATACACTCGAAAAGCGATCCCCGCTCGTTCCATGTTGCGCATAGTTTTTTAAAATATTCATGTGTTAAAATATTAACAAAATACTGGAATTGAAAATTCATTTTAGGTTTACCCTGTCCCCATAGATTCAGAAAATACCAAAGTTAACTCCAATGCGTTTCATGGTGTGTGATATACCAAAAATTGCTTCTCCGGAAGCGCATTACTAATACACAACAAAAATACAATCATTATACTCAAATTTTACACGCTACAACAAAAACTGTTTTTGCTTCAGAATTATAGTAGTTTAATTTTATCCTTAACTGAAAGAAAAATTAATGAACCCCAAAAAATATTAAATAATATTTAAATAAAACACTTAAAAAAGCATAAAATTATATATCTAGTGACAATTCCGCCATCATCAGTCATCAGTCTCGATCGTGCGCTCGGTAAGTCAAGACCTCCTGAAGATGCTTCGTTTAGAAGCGAAACTAGTCGGGTATTCTTCCGGTTAGGCTGCGTGATGTTTGTGACGTCACGTAGATAACAGGAAAATTAGGCGGAATTGTCACTAGATATATAATTTTATGCTTTTTTAAGTGTTTTATTTAAATATTATTTAATATTTTTTAGGATACTTTTAAAAGTATTTGTTATTATTAAATATGGATTTCCGCAAAGTAACGCCTGAATCTATCCATTACATTAATGAACCCCCTTTGGCGAATACATAATTATATTTTGTGGAGCGGACTCTTTTGTATGCGACACTCATTTGGTGGTTTTTATAGAAAAGAAGTTATACCACAAAGATGACAGCTGTCATAATGGTATGGAAAAAGAAGTTTTTAATAAAAACCAAATGCGATTTCGAACTTAATATATTAATCCATCAGGGTCGATAATCACTAGGCAAGCCACGAGCGCTTCATCTTCTTCTACAGCGTTCTAGTCCTATATGAAGCGAGCCTCTAGCTTTCTACCGGTTACATCTCCAAGCTTTATATAAAGACTCTTATGGCTTAATACTTAAGCCTTATTTCATTTCGTTATGAAAAATTTAATATTATATATACCCTCGCAATTGTATGAATATACATACCTGCTGTTTGTTTACTTTACCTCAAAAATACACCTCGCCTTTTTAACGTTTTTTAAATCATACGCGTTTTTACCTTTGAGTTTTTTTTCATTATGTACCCATTTTTCACGTTGTTCACTTACACCTCAGGCCATGATTCAGTGTGGATGGAGTGGCGTAAACGGTGGTCATTTTGTGTCCGCCATTTAAGATATCTGGCAGATGTCATTCGACTGCTCTCCGGTTGAATTTGTTCAAACGCTATCTACCTGTCCTTTACCACTGGAGAGATAGACTCACTCTACACCGAAGTGGCAGCGGTTTTGGTGGTAAACCATTTTCCACTTTGTATAAATATTTATAAAGCATGATATCGCTTGCTGCAAAACTTGCACTAGTTGCGCGACAGCCGCGGCACCGCGGGCAGATGACGCCGCCGCCTGCTACCTGACATAGTCCACTCTTTCATCCTATTCTTAACTTTATAGTGATATAGATAAAGTCAAAAATGGTTTGACAGTAAAACTGCCGGCTAATGCTCTACAATTTCACTTGGCAGACGATATTTTCATGTTTTATGACTTTTTTCTGTTGTTTTTACTAAAATGAGAACGTGATGGGCAGCAAAAATGAAGAGAATTCTCCCTTTAGTTTGAACACCAGACTGCGCGATATATAAAATATAAATGCCAAGCGTTAAAAAGAGCGTAGAAGAATAAGATGTTGTATATATTATTATATACTGACCCCTCATAGTGGGATAAGGGTGTGAACCTTTCTGCTAACTGTAAGGCTTTTCCTGCACGGGGCAAAAAAAATATGCTCCAATAATTTGTAAACTATATCTATAGGGTTATCATGTAATTTTGATAGTAACAATTTCTGTTTTCGTCATTCCGACACCATCAAAGTATAGTCAGCAACCGAACCCAAATTCATGACCTCTATACCTACTCCTGTATTGGATAAAATTGAAACCCGAAAACGACGCCGAAATTTTTCAATCAACCGTTGTCGACAGGTCACATCTCTACGAAATTAAACATTAATTACCTCATCTTGGCTTACAAACTGACGTATTTTTTTATTTTATTTATTTATTTGACAACTAAACTTATGTCTAATAGGTAGCTTAATCAAGTTCTTAATATTAAGCTAAAAATTCATTACTATAAATATACTTTGGTCTCCGCCATAGGATTCCCTGTATCGTGAGGACCATAGTTTCTAGTTTAACGGTATCTTTGCATCATATCTACCAGAGTATTTCATTTTGAAGCGCTCGTAGTGAAGTTTGCTTAACCGTTCTTAATTGATCAGCTAAGTTAAGCAACGCCCGCTACAGTCAGGAGTTGGATGAGTGACCGCTAGTGACATTACAACTGAGCGCTTCCGTGCTTCGGAGGGCACGTTAAGCCGTCGGTCCCGGTTGTTGTCTTACGATGGCAGTCGTTACAGCATGGTGGTGGGTCATTTTGCGAATGCTCGCTTGGCTACCTACCACCCTCAAGTAGAACATCTGTCGCAAAGCACCTAACGGTGTGTTCCAGCACCGGTTCTTGAGAGCCAGTAATTCTAGGCTAGCCTAAGCAACATCGTCGTCCACATCTTCACTTGCCATCAGGTGAGATAGTGGTCTAGTGTTATCCTATCAGCTATAAAAAAAGTATCATTTCATTAAATGCATAGGTTTACTAGACTAAGGATGTTTTCGCTAAAATCTACGGTATGAGTTAACCGTTTATGCGTTGTGTGTAATATATATACGTATGGATAGTACGTGAGGTATACATTTTATATTGCCTTAAACAAAAACCATTTTTGACATCTAATTGACCTAATCCACCAATGTCGTTTTTTCCACTTGAACCCCCTCCTTAGGAGTCCACATTAACTTAATATTACTTTTGGACCCCTTGGACACGGATAATCGTAGTTAACCTTGGAGAACCAGAGCATTTAATATTTCATATTGATGGAGTTCAGTTATTAACGTTAAATAATTAAAGCTCTAGTTGTCTAGAATGTTAATTTAATGAAATAATAGGGATGTTAGTATGTCCAAAGGTTTTAGTGCCGATGTCGTTAAACTATTTTCTTTATAACGTTTTTGACTCTGCTCCCAGAATGAATTCCAGTGAGTTATAAATTTTGCAATTATTCTCCAATCTCTGATTGGGGTTCTAAACGTATTAGTGAGTGTAGGTACGTGGGCCTTGCAAGGTGTTCAAAGACGGGATTCATGTAGAAAAAAAAAAACTAATGTCAAGTAATTTTGAAGCGCTCGTAACGAAGTTTGCTTAGCTGTTCAGAACCGATCAGCTAAGTTAAGCAACGTCCGCCTCGGTCAAGCCTTGTATGGGTGACCGCTGGTGACATTACTACTGAGCGCTTCCGTGCTTCGGCGAGCACGTTAAGCCGTCGGTCCCGGTTGTTGTCTTAGGATGGCAGTCGTTATAGCATGGTGGTAGGGCATTTTGCGAATGCCCGCCTGGCTAGCTTCCATCCTCAAGTAGAAAACCTGTCGCCAAGCACCTTACGGTGTGTTCCGGCACCTGATCAACATCTTCGACCACTTAATCACTTACCATCAGGTGAGATAGTGGTCAAAGGAAAAAAATAAAAAAAATAAACACCCCTCTGATTGCATTATCATATGGAAACAAAAAGTAATTTGGGGCCCGTAGGGATTCCGTAAGGTCTATAGATACGCAGGTTGTCCATACCTCAAAGTTTTATAGGTACCTAGCTATGCAATATTTATATGTAATATTTTATTATATTAGACGACTTTAATGAATGTGACCAATTACTGATATTCTCCATAAGTTGAAATAAGTTAAAAAAGTAAAATATCCGAAAGCAAATTATTTATTTTCGTGAAAATAAAACTGCACGTTATATATATTTATGGAATAGTTTTTTAAAGCCCTGCGTTTTGTTAGCCCACTCGATGGGCTTGAAGATTTTAATTCACAATATGGTGTCTAAAATCCGACAGTTAGATTTTCATTTTGTTTATGTACCTTGTGTCACTTGCGCTATTAAGGCTAATCTAACGATATCGAATACATTCAAATTGGATAAGATGTTTAAAAGTTAAGGTGGAATAATGAAACTCACAAACATACATATATGAACCCTGAAAACATAACACTTTCATTTTTGACCAGTCGGGTCATAAATAACCTAACGCACTCTGAACTCGCCAGACATTGCCATAGTGATATTCGAAGCAGTGATAGCTCAGTGGCTTTGGCTATGAACTGTCGCGCAGCAGGTCCATGGTTCGAATCCCGCCGCGGGCTTGAGCTTCACCGCATGGTGGAAGGGCATTTTTACGAATGCCCGCCTGGCTAGCGACCACCCTCAAGTTGAAGATCTGTCTCCAAGCACCTAACGGTGTGTTCCGGCAGCTGTCCTTGAGAGCCAGTCATTCTAGGTTAAGCCTGCTAACACCTTCGACCACATCATCATTTACCATCATGTGAGACTGTGGTCAAAGTCATACCTATCAGCAATAAAAAAAAAAAAAAGTGTGCATTCTCTGGCATGTGCGTACGGGCGCACACACGAACAAGCCGCGTTACGTACCGCTCTATGAGATCAAAATTCTTGTATGGTTCTACTACGATATTTCCCTCAGTTGCATATGCGATTAAATAATCTGCACGTTTATTATACGTTATTAAAGAAAGTCCCAAAACTGAAGAAGATATTGACATCACTTTGGCTTCCTTGCAGCTTTCAGTAGGCATGAAACTCAGTTGGTTACGTAAACGAATTAAATTATGTTTACATAAAACTCCCTTTATCCCCATGGGATAAAGCCGGAGTGTAATGTGCATCAAACTTATCTTATCATAACATTTTAATCAAACACGTATTTGCCACTAGATTTAATTGGTTGTCCTCTATGAGTGGTTACGTGGTTGGCTTTCAGAATGATTATATGTGTATTTACTCTTTACTTACATTCAAATGAGTAATATAATATTTTTAAAAAAATTGCATTTTATTTTAATTTTTACTGATACCTCAACCTCACTGCTCACCGAGTCTGTATATATTTTACAATATTATATATGTTCGGGAAAAAAATAGTAAATTGAAATTTAATAGTGACAACCACGATTACAACACTTGGAATAAATATAAAATAGCGGTACCAGTTATAGACTAGCAAAGACAAATTAAGGGTCCCTTTTTAGGTATTTGTGTGCGGTTTTATAAAAAAAAAAATCCCAAACATATTACAATGCTCACAGAACGAAAATTCAAGTTGCATGTGAAAAACATTTTGATTAAGAAATGCTTTGATTAACAAATTGTTAACAATTGATGATAACATTTTGATTAACAAAGTTTGTGATTACTTAAACGACTATAATGCTTGGAATTCCGGTATTCCGCCTCTGCCAAGCTATCACCTCTCACCTAAGTAATTTAAACAAATAATGTAATAATCTTATTATATTGTATACATATAACACCCTGTTATAAGACGTTTAAAAGAATGACCCCGAGTTTCATGCCCGTTCTACTCGCAGTGGCTCTATATTTTTTTTGCTGAACGTGGCAGTACAACGTAGAATATTTCAATATTAAAAATTGTAACTGACCTTCATAAGAGCGTCGTAGACGCCTAAATCAAATAAATGATTTTGAATTTTAATTTAAATTGACTTGATGGTAAGTGATAATGTTGTCTGTGGTGATGATAAAAATCTTAATCTAGAATTACTGGTTCTCAAAGAGAGCTGCCCGGACACAAATGTGTGATAGCTAGCTAATTGAGCATTCGTTAAACACCCTACCACTATGCTATAACGTTTGCCATCCTAATACAACAACCGAGACCGACGGCCTTAAGTGCCCTCAGAAGAACAGAAGCGCTGAGTAGTAAATGCCAGTAGCGGTCACCCATACAAGTCATGACCACAGCGGAAGTTGATAAACCTAGTTGTTCGGTTAAGAACTACCAGACAAGCTACGCAACGAGCACTTCTAAATAATCAAATATTTCCTATTATATACTATCAGTAGGAAATATAGAATTGGGAGTTAGTAGCATCCTATGTAAGTGATGATAAAATTACTTATTATAATTGGAAAAAGATGACTTCATGAAAGATTTCAATCAAAAGAATATTTATAAAACATTTGTTAACAAATGTTGTTGTATCAAACAAATTATTGGAGTACAAAATTAAATGCCCATGGCGGGAATCGAACCCACATCCTCCGATTCGATTCCCGCCTTGGTAATAAAATTTTGTACTCCAATAATTTGTTTGATATGATTTTCTTAGCACGCGATAGTGCTTGAAATCATATTTAGAAAAATGTTATTGTATTACATTATTAATATAGATTTCATTCTATCCATCACGTACATCAGTAAATAACTTGGATAGCTAACTATAAATAGTCCACATATTTAGTCGAATGCGCTTTAGTTTTAATTAGCCACAGGCGACATTTGACACAAACACACTGGACGCTCTTTTGTTTGTTCGGTGTCACAGAGCCCGATACAATCATTCCAATCAAAGGAATCAAACAGAATGAACCAAAGCGTTAATAACTGATGAATTTTGTTAACATTTGTCATATCGTTGCACTATGATCTACATTTACACGTTTTATCAAAGCGTCAATTTTCTATCAAATGAATTTTAACTATATACCTATGGACAACCTATGAGTCTGCAATTACTAATATAAGTTGTCTAAAGGCTTTTAGCTGTAGTATTGTTATTTTTTAGGCATACATCTATATTATATATATATATATATATATATAATGGTATAATATATAATATATATTATAATAATTATTAGAATACTGCGTGACTGCTTTAGATTTTGAAGAGGAATTAAAGAACTATTGCACATAAAATATTTTATTCATATAGTGAAATGCCTTCATATACCTACAAGTTTTATCCTCGTCTTCCTAATCCGTCATTCTTGTCACGCAAAAAAGGGCTTATAATATTGTCTCTAGCCGTAAGCGTCTCCGACCGGAAGGAAAGAATTGGACGTGAAAGATATAACAAAAACATCAGCAACATAAGCTCTTAAATGATGTTATAATGTCTGTCAACCCTGATCTTTAGTATATTGTCTTATCGGTTGATAAGATCCCAGAGGTGATAATACGTTTTAAGGGACACCAACACCTTATCCATTGGCCGCCAAGCACCTTAGTAAATACGGCTGTTTATTGCTGGTACTAAGGAGATCAATAAGGTATTTATTCCATACAGTTCCTTTTTTTCCTTCTGACGCAATATGACCATTATAATCTGGTTTTTTATCGTTTAACGTTGCATTTGTAAAATGATACATCATGCGTATTGCACTTTTTGTGTATAATATGTCAAAATGGTATTGCACACATTGCGTAATTGTCAAGATGCGTATTTAAAATTATTCAAAAAGCGCGATCATTATGATTCAGAAGGCTTTTTACGTGATTGTGATGAATTATGCACGAGGCCCATCTAGTGATAAAAAGTACCCTCTGCCCATAACATAATTATACACTAACTGCTTCTATCACCCTGACACGTACAGTTGTCATGTTTCATGTGCCATAATACCCTTCAAACTTGAACACAGTAACACCAAAGATAATACGATCGTTACTGCTTGGATTATTGAAAATATAATCATTGAAAATAAATCTGAATAATGAATAGATTCAGGCGTTACTTTGCGGAAATCCATATTTAATAATAACAAATATGTTTAAAATATTTTAAGAAAATATTAAATTAATATTTTAAACACTTAAAAAATACAAAAAATATATCTTGTGACAATTCCGCCTAATTTTCCTGCTAAGCCGACGTGACGTCACAAACGCCACGCAGCCAAACCGCGTCTTGACTCTGCGTATTATTTATTATTCTCGATCGTGCGCTCGTAGAGTCAAGACCTCCTGAGGATGCTTCGTGTATAAGCGCAACGCGTCGAAAAATTCTTCCGGTTTGGCTGCGTGGCGTTTGTGACGTCACGTCGGCTTAGCAGGAAAATTAGGCGGAATTGTCACTAGATATGTTTTTTGTATTTTTTAAGTGTTTTATTAAAATATTAATTTAATGTTTTCTTAAAATATTTGAAACATATTTATTATTATTGAAAATAAATCTGTTAAAAAAGACAAATTGTATCTGACACGGGGATCAAGCAAAGGACTTTGATGTTACGTAAGATATGTTGTAACCAATAGAACAAAGATGTAGTCTTGTGTCAGTGATTTTGATTACCTTTATTATTTTCAATATGTTCAATATTTCGCCAGTGTTAAGGATAAAATATACTTATGAGATACAAACATCAGGCGTGACACACTATACTGGTGGAGTACATTAGCATCACAAGTTCATAACCTCACTCTCATTGAGAGTTGACACTTGAAATCTCCCCTTATTGTAAATTCCAATTATTTTACTACTTCAGATCAGTACAACTTAAATGATTGAATTGTTATTCTGTGCGGATTCACATTTGCCGAACTAATGCGATTTATGGTGCGAGTATTGAATATGAAATTGTAAACTTTCATGGAGGAGCATCTTGGCCTCATCATTGGGCCTAAAGAAGTTCTTTTTAGAAAACTTTGAGGGACACTTTCCGATTTTAAGTGCTACATTAAAGCGAAATGAAGTATTTAATAGTTTTTGTTTTATTATTATAAAACCTTTGTACCGTAAGTATGTTAGTCTATAGGGTATTTATTAATATAGGATAATAGTACATTATGGTACAAGAGTGTAAGGTTGGTGATTACCGCTGAGGCGCCATTGAGATCCGAGCCGTTAGGTTAGGGCCTTAAGAGAGCTGAAAACCGTCCTCAATACACACACATCATCAATACACACGCGTATCATACGACGTATTTCAACACACGTGTGAGGAAAATAATTATTAAAAATCATTTAATTTCAACAGTGAAAACGAGTTGTCACACTTTTTTTGCAATGGCGGGAAAAAATAATCAGTTTTCCTATGCTCGCGCATGGCAATTGGCCATAGAATAAAACATTCTTCGTATCGAATTTTGTATCGAAACTTAAGAAGAAATAAATTCATCCAATATAGAAAAAACTCTATTACTCACTTGTGAATAAGAGCAATGAAAAAGTCACAGTGTGATTACAGGTATCATTATGTGCCTAATATCGGTGAAATTAGAGTCATTTTATGAGCAAATTTGTTGAAAAATAACTTTATTCAGTACAATGTTACCTAAAATTTACATTATTTTTATTTAGTTTTTTCATACGGAAAAATTAAATAAATCTTAAGTGTTTATAATATACTTAAGGATATAATAAAATCAAAAACCGTTTTAAGGTAATAAAAAAGAAGAAATTTAAAGAATTTGTACGTCATGCTATTAAAATATCTACATTAAGGCTTACCGCACACGAGCAAGTACAAAACGCCACATGAAGCTAAAAGCCAATTAATTATCAATAAACCATTGACTTTACTTTCAAAATTTGTTTTGACGGAGACGGTTTGTTTACACTGATGTAACTGAAAAAGCGGAGTAGGAGACATGAAATGTATTTGACACTACAGGTAAACTAAAATGAAGTTAAGAGAGGAGAACAAGCGGTATTGCGCAAGTGATGATTAAAAAGAAGAGAGTCAACAAAACAAGATGCTAGTAAATAAACCGGCCAGAAGCATATAACGACCAGATGTCTCCAAATAGTATGGTGTATGAAAATTTGTTGTGAAAAATAATTGTGGAAGTTTTCCAAAATTTCAAAAATTATTTCAAAAATTAATTATTTTTTTTAAAAGTCCAAAAATTACACCACCACGAAAAATGTCTATTATAATACACATAAAAGTCCATTGCAGCCCGCAACACGGTGTTTTGAGGCTTTTGCGAGTGACAAGTGTGCGGCAACCTTAAGTACGTCTTATAATTATACAGTAAACACTTTCACTATACTATAGGATCATACTTACTATTGTTGTAAATAGCTCAGTAAGATTGTCTCCTCCTAATTTTGGCAAGTACTTGAAACAAGGAAGAAGAATTTTGATGCTAGAACAGGCACACTGGTTAGTAAAAATAACACACAAATACATTTATGAAAGCTGTCGTATAGATAGCTTTAACTGGAATTTTATACTCGTATAAATTAACCCAAATTGACAAAACTCACGCTCCTATCTATACTACACTAAATTATTTTAAATGTCAGATTGTACACACATGTATTATGATATATATAATTTTATTTGTAATACAACATCATTTTGTGAATCGTCTGTCATTTTATAATTTTACGTTTTGACTGATGAATTTCATCATTTACTTTGTATAATTTAAAAGAGTACAATAATAACATATATAAATTTTTCACACATATTAGGTACTTTATAATCTTCATAACCTTCTGTCCATGCTGAAGTCTTTTATCTCAAATTATTCTTGTCCACGTTAACCATTTATCTCATTAAAACACAACTGATACGTCTTCATCAACATTGACGTGACTCGTTGGACGCACTTTTTTTTTATTGAATATTTTAATCGCCTTTTTACCCATGCTAAATGGCCTTGGTACAATTTAACATGTATTAACTTACCAGCCCTAAGTTAATCTCCAAATCTAAGCAGTGAAGATCTGATCCTACCTCAATTCTTTACACATTTTATTGTAATTATTATTTTAAAAAAAAAAAGCTTAAACTGAAACAATTTATATATTAAATTTTATTTATATTCTTTACTTATATTATTTCGATCCATCTGTTATGAGCTCGGCACAAGTCTCATAAATCATTTTACACGCAGTTTATCGAAACAAGACGACTTTGTGTACCATGTATACATCTAATCGTACTATTACGATCAACACACTTATACGTCATGCTTTAACCCGTCCTCATATTACCGACTGAGTCGTTAACTCCTCAGCTATTCTGCCATTGAAACTTCTTTGAAGTTTCCTCTGATATTCTCAATCTAATTCCTTCTAATAACACACACATGCACATTAAAACTCATATTATGAAGCAATGATGGCCTAGTTGCAATTACAACTGAAGCTCAGAATGTCTATGTTATTAATTCTGCGCGGGCTAGACCTTCATCGCGTGGTGGTAAAATACCCATTTTGGGAATTCGCGCATTGCTCGAGCTACTACTCTTTTATAGAAAATCTGTCGCCAAGTATATAATCCAAGGTTAAGCCTGTTATCTCTTCAACCATACTTGTACTCGTATTATGACATCACATAATGGTGAGTTTACACGTAACACCAAATCTTTCAGTAGTTTAATTGCCCAATTTTCAGATCCAAGCACCAGGTCTTATGATGATCTTTGAAAACTTAAAGGCTGGGAAAAGAACACATACAAATGTACATGGATTAAAAAAATAATTGAAAATATACTTGTTACATTTATAAAAGGATAATATTTAATTTTGTGAGCTCAAGTTAATTAACCCTGTCATATTACAGTCCACGGTCCGGCATATTTTCGATACACGGAACGCTAAGGAAATATCCGACGTAAGTCAATTCCGGTAGCTATCACAACATAAACCAGTTAGCAGGCCTTTAGCAAAGCAAAAAAAATAACAAATATTACTATTGAAAAGTTTGAAGTAACTTATTTTAGAATCATTACTGAAATTACAACCATTTAAAGATATAATGTGCCGCAGATCTTGTATGTAATTAAAATATTAATAAGTTTGCAATAACGCCTGCCAAGCGAAATTACAAATTTACGAGGGAGAAAATTATAGTCATGTGCGGGATTTGAACCCGCGTGCATCCACACCTTTAGCCGGGGTATGCTCTAACCAATTGAGCTAAAACGACACAATAACTTTAATTCTTGCTCTCGTTCTTCGTTCCATCCCGCTATGATGGTTGAAGAACGAGCCAAAGGGTTAACAAGTTAAAAAGCATACCCCGGCTAAAGGGGTGGATGGACGCGGGTTCGAATCCCGCACACGACTATATTTTTTTCTCTTGTAAATTTGTAATTTTGTAATCTCTTTTATGTAACTTGATTATAATATTGTAAGGTCTGGTTATTTATCATTAGCTTTTATTTAAATTAAATAGAAACAATATTTTAGAAAATTTAAAAAAAATCTATGAAACTGAAAGAATACTAAAGTGTTTCCTAACAACACAACGTAAGCATATAATGTCAGAAATTACTTATATATATATTACGAAACCTGAATAGTTTTGGCTTTAATTAATTGCTAAGCCGTGGCATACCAACCATATGGGCTAAAATCTCATACAATGAGGTATACCATCAAAAAAAATTTATTTGATTTTTATGACCCACTTAAAACGATCTTTACAGTATAGTTCATCATTATACGTTTCAAAACTGAAGTCAATGTTTATATTTATACATTTTATTGTACGGATGAGCAGCAAAACATCGTTTTTTTATGATGGAACCATGCATACAACCCTACCTTCGAAAAATATTATCTTTTATTTGGCATCCAAAATTTCTCTCCTTCCTCAAAGAGCGCTCAAATTGGTTTTCACGGTACCTCGAAATCGCTGAATAAACATTTTTTGCCATGCAATTTTTGTTCAAAACCGAATCTGTGGAGTACGTTGCTGGTCCAAAACTTAATCTCCTAGGTTTAAAAGCCTGGAGCGTTTTGTTACTACTGGTTCATATCTCACATGTACACGATATACCGAATGCGATTAAGTGCGCTTAACATATATATGGCTTTATTTGCGTTCTCATATTTGTGGAGTCAGGATAAAAAGATCCCTCATAGTATTCTAGCCATGTCAAAGAGGCTACATATTTTTTGTGTGCTTCGGAGGGCACGTTAAGCCATCGGTCCCGGTTGTTGTCTTAAGATGGCAGTCGTTATAGCATCGTGGTAGGGCATTTTGCGAACGCCCGCCTGGCTAGCCACCACCTTAAGTTGAAAATCTGTCGCCAAGAACTTAACGGTGTGTTCCGGCAGCTGTCCTTGACAGCTAGTAATTCTAGGTTAGCCTGAACAACATCTTCGACCATATCATCACTTATCTATGAATAATAGATATGAATTTTTCATTTATGGCTCAGATTTACATATTTAATAATATTTATGAGAGAGATGATTTACGTATAGGCGTGGTCGTAGGACATTTTGTGAATGCCCGTCTTGTTAACTATCATCTTCAAGTCTGATATCTGCCGCCAAGCACCTCGTCTAGGTGCTTGGCGCTTTCTAGCAGTTGTCAATGAGAGATGTATCCCGATCCAATTTAGGTTATGCTATTTACTACAAATACATAATTACATTATTTCGCGAAATCAGTCGCTTAAATACAAAATCTCGATGGAACAGTTATGAAATTAGACTACTTAAGTACTCGTAAATAACACTTTTTCATATGATAAATTATTTCTACATTAACATTATTCATTAATATTCTTTCTTAAGTGTTTTTTGTAGTCTATTTATTTATCAAATAGCTAGTAGTGCCAAACTATACACGTTTATATATCTTCACAAACATTTTATGAAACA
This sequence comes from Plagodis dolabraria, assembly GCA_963854805.1. Taxonomy (NCBI): domain Eukaryota; kingdom Metazoa; phylum Arthropoda; class Insecta; order Lepidoptera; family Geometridae; genus Plagodis; species Plagodis dolabraria. The sequence continues at coordinate 35,988,611 of OY978440.1, read as the reverse complement.
GACACTGTTTATTAAAAAAAATAGGCATAAATACATATATGCAACCACTTAGTATACCCAATGGCCAATATTGATATATCTTTTATAGTTAAGTACATTTTCAAAACAGAAGCTTGAATAGAAACATAGAAAAATATATCTGATACTGGACCCTATTTGTTAACTTACATCATTATATTTAAAGTTACGGTCAAATCCTCGATGATTATATTGTTTTTTTTTTATTGCTGGCAGGCTAGCCTTTGATCACTATCTCACCTGATGGTAAGTGATGATGTGGTCGAGATGTTGTTCAGGCTAGCCTTGAATTACTGGCCCTCAAGGACAGCTGCCCGTTATGTATATAACCGTATATGTTTAACTGGTACAATTAACTGAGTCCACATGGTAGGGGTATAACCAATATTTCAACATACCATTCAAAAATTATTTCCGCAAAAATGTCTGTTGGTCAAAGTTTTCTATCTGCATGAGGCAAGCGCTGCGATGTTCCCAATTTTTTCTATTCTACCTAAAGAAATAAATATTTAGACGACAGTACTTTGTCTCAATTCGTAATATTCAGCTACATACATAATAAGAGAGAAGTTTACTTTGATCCAAACGCTCGGCAGGTAACGTTATATAAATTACGTAGATACCTGTAAGTTGTGGAATGCTTTTCCACACGAGGTTTTTCCTCAGATCTACAATCTAAGCCCATTCAAGAGGTGTTTTTTTTATGCCTGATAGGTTAGCCTTTGACCACCATCTCACCTGATGGTAAGTGATGATGTGGTCGAAAATGTTGTTCAGGCTAACCTAGAATGTAAAATAATAATAATAATAATATATTTTTATTGTGCCAAAACTGTCTCTTACATTGATTAGACAATATTATGGAACGTTACTATAAATGTTAGTTATAAGTTACAGAAGCAGTTACTATAAATTTTTTACCAAAAACACTTATAATCTAAATTATTTCTATTCTATTACTTTTGACTCATAGTTACTGACTAATTCACACTAGCCCCCACACTAGGATACCCTGTGTTGTGGGTGGTCTAGTTCTCTTCCAAATGTACATAATTGTAAAAATGTAAATAGAGATTTCTCTTAATGGTAGGCAACGTACCAGTAATGCTGCGGATATTGCAGGTGTTCATAGGCGGCGGTGACCACTAACCATCAGCTGGAACGTTTGCCTTTTTGTCACATTTTGCATAAAAGATGGTAGGCACATGATTAATGTCATTCTAACGGTATATAATACAGTGCATGTTAACTATAATACCCGAGTAACCGTGTAAGACATTTATGAGGCCAATTCTATTCTAGCTCAGACAGAAGAAGCATGTTGAGTTACTGCTGTCTGAGCTAGAATGACAGGCTTTTAATAGCAATCATAGAATAAAGCCCTTTTAGTTGCAAGAGTGCTGCGGAATATACGAGTATGTTAGTTTAGTGAATGTATATGTAACGATATCCAGCAAAATGTGTCAGAGGCACGCCCGCACTGAAATCGTTAGATTTTTATGAAAACTGAATCTTTTCAAGTATGCATCTCGTCCCTTTGCATGGATCTAGTTTAAACTTTTAAGCTATCGTGAGTGGTTCAGGTATTGGTTCCATTAAATTGGCTGCATAAAGCAAAAAAAAACGAACACGAACTGTGGTTGGAATTTCATTGTCCGTAACTCTCTTTATGGATTTGACATCCAAAATTTGCGTTTACCAGAACAATATCAAAATCGATTTAATGTAATTTCTCGCCTTGGGGTTTTGAAGACTTGGTTAATTACTGATTTGAGGAAAGTCACTGATGAGGTTTTTTTCATTTATGGCTAGTCCGGAATTTCGATCTGTGTCTTACAGATGGCGATAGTTTCACCCCCACTACATGGGGCCAAAACTAAAGAAATGTGAGAGTTAAAACTTTCACTTATGTCTTTGGAGATTCAAAGACGTGAAGATAAGTGTAAATTAAATATAAGTATATTTTAGTTCCATAAATGCCCATTTACCAGTGCCAAGACTTTCCCCTAATATATTTACAAATATATAGGGGAAAGTCTTAGCACTGGTAACTGGGGCATTACTAATACCTATGGATTTAATTGTGCAACTCTTTTTAAGAAAAGTGACGTATCAGGAATATATCAGCAATAAGTTTATGATATTTTATTACTCCTCTCTCCAAGCTATATAACCCTAGCGAGGGTTTTTAAAGTAGAATCCTTTGTTCTTAGTTCTAAATATCTGAACGCTATGGACACTTGTACGATCAGCCAACCTCCGAAACGTAACGGAGACTTTAATCCAACGAAAAATCGTGACAATAGTATACGCCGCTTTCTAATCTACATCAAGGCTAAAAGACATGGCAGAAAATTTTCAAATTGATAAAAATAGACGCACAAATAGAAACATATACCGAATCTATTTGTATGAAAAAGTAGTATGTACCCGTATTTAATACTTTTCCATAGAGATAGATTATGTTATGAAAACTGACAATACTTTTGACACTAAGCCGTTACCTTTTTCCCGCTTAACTACTTAATTATTACGTACGTATAAAATATTTCCTAGAGCGTAAGAGCGATGAAAATAATTTCGATAAATTCGACCGGAACCCGGGATCCATCGAGAGCCCAGTTTAATATCCTCATAAAGTAATTGAAGTATGAAAGGACCAAGTGGCAAACGATCTTTGGGAATGTAACTATTCTCAAATAACGGAAGACATGTATTCGGTTGAACATTTTACTATTAATCGTCATTTAAATTAATTTTATTAGTTATTTTTATACCGAATACATAAATAGTTAAATTTTACGCTATGTAGCGAAACATTTCCCTATCAACTGAAGTGCGACAAACATACCTACGGAAAATAAAGTGGCAAGATAGCAGCATGGCACTACTCGGCTGGTAGTGTGAAAAACACAATTGAATAAAATCAGCAGTCAGGTTAGCACGTGCAGAAATTATCGTTATCGGTGGGCGGAGTTAGAATAGGTGCTATTATTGTATAGGGAAGAATATATTAAGTTTATTACTACTATTGAAGCTAGGAACGACTGACCTCTTTCCAAAAAAACACTCTTGTACTGAAAAAGCAGACAGAGGTGTCTAAGCTCAAAATTAAAACACACCAGGCGGTCAGGCTCTTTAGCAAGAACCCATCTCATGGGTACGACTGCAGTGCAATATGTTCTGCTTCAATGCCGTAGTATGCAAACAGTTGCTGAGTTTATGCGTGAAGGTGACAAATGACATTTCTGAGTGAAAGAGACACAAGCACTAACGTCTTGGAGTGACAAGCGCAGTGCAGTGTCAAGCAGAACGATAAAGGTGAAATTACAGCTGCTATGGACATTTGGGACGCTTTTCATCTGGTGGGCAATCAAATATCTCGACATCGTAACTTAAAAAAATACTCAATCTCACCAAACGTACTTTGCATTTTTTCCAATGAAGGTAGCAGCTAATTGTAACAATTTTTTCGCAGCCTGTCGACCCGTTAGAAAGCTAGGTAGTGAGGTTGGTTTCAAACCATTTTTTTTTCTGGCTGCGCCGTACGGGTACTATTTTTCGTGAGTGTGTGTGTGTGTGCGATGGTGGTATGCATGAAGTATTTACTTATATTTAAATTTTTCACCTGTATTCTGTTCTCAGATACCTTTATTCAAATGTATCTAAAATCTACCTTTTTCTTTGACACATTCTGACGCGGTTGCTAAGCACGTACCAATAACGAATAAAATTAATATCTTCAGTGGCAGAATAAATTATCAAAATGTGGTTGTTGTTTAATATATTCATTAAAATTCAAAAATCTAACTGTTTTACAACTTGAAACTATTTGCCGCTAAGAGGGTCTCGGGGCTAAGAGTTTAAGAGTAAAGTATTTTTTGTTTATCAACGGCCTGCGAAAAATTAGAATTTCCAGTTTTTTAAATAATTTACAGTATATGATAAAAAATATTTTGGCTACATTGTATCTGACTCGACTTGCAGATGTAGCTATTTTTATTTTATTTTCTGTCACCTAGATTACCCTGCTGAAGATAGGGCATACAGCATGGGATCACATTCGTAGTGCTAAACGTGGCGTAAGAGTTATTTTAATCCCTACGCATAAATGTAAATTGAATCTTGCAGGTCATATGATTCAGCAGCAAAATTACCCGAACTAGCAACAAATTTAAACAATCTTTAAATTTTCTGCAGGAGACGTAAAAAATCACTATAGGTATATTATGATTCACACATAGCTATACACTTATAAAATTTAAATCTACTGGTAAAACTATTAATTTTTTGGGTCAAAATATTTTTCAACTAAAAGCTTTGATAATATCCGTTAAGTCAAAAGAAGGTAAATTTATGACTCAGTCCTCATTAAATAAAAGGGTTACAAAGTTTTAATAACGCTGGCATAACTCCGTGTCTATCGTTTGTTCCAGATAATTACTAAAAGCAGCGGTTTTCGGTAAATTAAAGTACTTTTTAATCGTAGTTATATTTTTTTCAAAAAGAACCTTACCTGATCTTAGCAACCGACTTAGTTAAATCAACGGCTCTTAATGAATTATGGATTAAATGCCCATAAGAACCAATTTATTAGGTAACAATCTTGTCACATAACTGATTTTTAAATTATTTAGGCAGGGATTGAAAATTAGTGTAGCTTTTGAACTTTTTATTTGTTATGCCGTTTGAATATCTTATGTAACAATTTACGAGAACCTAGGTATGTTGTTACCTAGAACGCATCTGTAAGAGTCAGTTTCTATTGCGAGCCAAACCTACTAGTATGTTCAAATACAATTTCGTCGACTACGAGGGTGAATCAAAAAATTCTTGGAATCAATATTAAAAAATGCAAAGATTTAAATAATAATATTTTATTTTTCTACATAATCTCCCTCCAATGCAATGCATTTAGAATAACGCGTTTCTAACTTCCTTATTCCTTGTGAAAAAAAAATATTTTCTTGACTCTCGAAAAAGTCCTCTACGGCAGCTATAACCGCGTCATTATCGTGAAATTCCACGAATTTCCTCTTTTAATTTTGGAAACAAGTGAAAATCACTTGGGGCTAAGTCCGGAGAATATGGTGGGTGGTCAAGGAGATTGAAGCCAGCACAGCGGATTGCGTTGACCGCAACTTCCGATCGATGAGCAGGAGCGTTATCTTGAAGGAACAACACGCCCAACGACAGTTTTCCACGACGTTTTTCTTTAATCGCTTCACGCACTTTCGGGATTAAATTTGCGTAATAGGGTCCAGTAATCGTCTGGCCTTTTGGCATGTAATCAATAAAAAGGATTCCTTCACTATCCCAGAACACAGAGGCCATAACTTTGGCAGCGGTAGGAGCAACTCGAAATTTTTTAATGGATGGAGAGGATGGTCGTTTCCAAGACATGCTTTGTCTTTTAGTTTCAGGATCAAAATGGTGGACCCACGTTTCATCCATGGTGACAAGACGACGGCAAAAATTATCCGGATCACGCTGGAACATTTCGAGATTACGCTTGGAAATTTCCAAACGTCGCTTTTTGTTTTCGTCGGTTAACATTCGTGGCACCCATCTTGCAGACACTTTTTTGAACCCCAGTGAATCAATTAAAATGGATTGAACGCTACCAAAAGATATCTTTAGGATCTCAGCTATATGTTTTATAGTCATTCTTCTGTCTTCCAAAACCAGATTCTCAACCTTTTTGACATTTTCTTCTGTAACGGAGGTTGAAGGCCGCCCAGAACGCGGGTCATCTTTACAGCTTGATCTACCTCTTTTAAATTCAGCCACCCAGTACGCAACCGTAGAATAGGGTACAGCATCACCCCCTAATGTCTGCTGAATGTCCAAAAAAATTTCCTTCGTAGACATTTTTTTCAAACTGAGATATTTTATCACCGCACGTAACTCACTTTTATCCATAATTTTGACTTTTTAGCAACTCGTTGCACAAAAAAATTTATTACATGCGAACGAACTGACAAAAATAAGTGACAGTCTGCATAAATATAGTGTGATAGACACTCTTTAATTTGAATATCGAACTTGATCCAAAAAGGTTTCATATATATGCACTTCTAAGAACTTTTTGATTCACCCTCGTATATACAATGTAGACATTGTAACTAAGTCCACTACAATGTGACATTAATTACATGTTAAATTACTTATATTCATAGATAATAGTATTTTGATATAAATCTAACTACCCCTCTATATCAAAATATTTACCCTTATTTACATTCACACAATCCTAACTTATCAAGTAGATAATAATGTTTATCAGCAGAACTTTTTGTTAATAAATCTGCTGGCATATGTTCAGATGCTAGGTATTCTACATTAGAAATATTATTACAGACTAAATCTTTAATAAAATGATGACGCACATCAATGTGTTTGTATCGGTATTAGATCAAGAACAGATACAATTTTCATGTACTGATACAATTTTCCTTCTTATTTATTGTAACTCTCATGCCTAAACATAGTCTTACTTCTCCTAAGTCTTTAATTTCAAAATTTGAATGCAGTACTTGTTTCAATTTATTCGTTTCTGATAAATGATTAGAAAAAATGAAGATATCGTCCACATACAAAGCTATTACAATTGTGATATTAAAATGATTTTTTGTAAACAAACATGGTTCTAGCTTAGACCTTTTATATCCAAAATCTGACAAACAAGCGTTTACTTTATCATTGTAACATGTAAGTGACTTAATCTAAGCATAGTTTTAATGACTATGCAAACATGAGTCTGAGATTCATTTTTACCAATCATATGTTCATCATTCAGATTCTCCATTATTATAACATTACTGCTTGTTATTTTATCTTTGGCCGGATTATACACTCTATATCCTTTAACGTTGTTTAGATAACCAACTAGAATGTGTTTTGTTGCCCTCTTGTCCCACTTGAGACCTCTCTCCTTGGGAATATGAACCATAACTTTGCTGCCAAAGATGCGTATATGTTTAAGATTTGGCTTCTGTCCTGTCCAAATTTCATATGGTGTTCTATCCTGTAAGCCTGATGCTATAGAGCGGTTACGTAAGTTTAATTACGTACGTATACTGCTGCATGTGCAGCCTCTGCCCAAAACCTTTTTTTCAGCTTAGCATCATATAGAAAACATCTAGATTTCTCCACAATGGTCCTGTTAAGACGTTCACAAAGTCTATTTTGCTAAGGAGTATATGGATTAGTTCTTTAATATATTATTCCATTGTTTTTCAAGCATTTTTCAAATGAATTATTGCAGAACTCAGTCCTATTGTCGGTTCTTAAGGTTTTTATTGTTTTATTCTTTTGCTTATCAATCATGCTCTTAAAATCTTTGAAACAGTTAACACTTCTTCATTACTTTTCAAAAAATAGATAAATGCCATCCGACTACAGTAATCAACAAATGTTAAAAAATATCTTGAATTACCTATAGATATGGTTTCCATTGGTCCTGAGACATCAGCATGAATTACCTCCGCTATTTCTAGGCTTCTTATACCTGTATTCAAAAAAGGTAATCTTGCAGATCTTCTCTCACAACATACAACGCATGTTTGCATATATATGTTGCGTTTCTCTGGGAAATCAACTCCTTCCACAGCTACTTCCTTCATTTTATTTAAATCCCCGCTGTTAATGTGAGCCAATCTTCTATGCCAGGTTTTAACACTGACCACTGCTGCAGCCATCGGTTGATAATGTAATGATCCACATAAGTTCAGTTTATATTCAGGTTACATATTCCATTAACAAGAGATGCTAGTTGTAGAACTGATTATGCTTGTTGCCGTCCGACCTCTTTTAGTACTGGCTGATTTTCTACCTCTTTTGATACTGGCTGTTTTTATATAATTTGACATAAGAAAAAGAACTTATTTTGAGTAGTATGTAATAGTGTTTTATTTGAGTGATGTTGTAAAAAAGTATTTTTCCGTAAAATAAAATGTATATTGTGCTTTTTCCTTTAGTTATCATTTTATAGATCAGTTTTCCGCAACGGTTTCAATGCTGATTGTAGACAAAACAATCATCTTGTTTGAGAGATACTTTGTTTCCATTACTGATGAGTCTGCTGACAGACAATAGATTGGTTGCTAAACTTGGCACACACAGCACGTCTTTTGCAGTAATATCAAATGAATTTCCTTTATACTGTGTAGTTATCTGTACTTCTCCACAACTCACTTCTGGTTCTTTCTTGTTGTTGGCCACCATTATACTTGTGACATGCATCTTCTGAGCCTTACAAGTGATTCATTCGCCATCATATGGTAACTTGCACCAGAGTCGATATACCAATCGTTTTTACTGAATGCACCATCTAAAAATACTGCACTAAATGCATTTATCTGCTTGTATTTGCTATTTTGCATATATGGACACTTATTCTTAAATTGACCGACTTGTTTACAATTATAACATTTCAGAATTTTGTTTGAGTTTGTCATTTTTACATTTGACATAGACAGCCCAATTGCATTCTTGTCTCTAGATTGTTGTGAAGTTCTGTTCCATGTACGTTTTTATTGCAAAGTTTTCGCTGCGAACGCATTTTCTGTCTCACTCGCACTTCCTGCGATATGCTCTAAATCTAGTAATTTCGTTTTAATAGCGTCTGCCGTAATATTCATGCCCGAATGTTCTATTACCATAATCATCGGAGAAAATCTTTTAGGTAATCCAGCCAGCAGTAACGATCCGATCCACTCGTCATTAATGTTAAATCCAGTGCGACTAAGCTTGTTTGCAGTTTCAATAATCTGCGTCACGTACATAGTCATCGACTCACTTTCCTCCAATCTTATCGAAATAAGATTTCGATACAAACTTATTCGTTGCATAAAACCGGAATCATCGAACATATTTTTCAATTTATCCCATAGCTCTTTAGTACTGTTAACGTCTTTGATGTGTACATAAAGCGTTGGATCGATGGTCATAATTAATTTGGCCTTAGCCTTAGCGTCGTCCATTGCTGCACCTTTCTCTTACTTGATGCTGCCGTCCAAGCCTTCTAAGATAAGGTAATTCTTAGCCGCAAAAGCCCACTCGTCATAATTTTCTCGTCCCCGCAACTTAGGAATTAACGACATATTCAATGCCAATATAATGCACTAGACTACTTTTCTAATATTTAATATCGCCTGCTGGGCCCATAACCTAATGAAACTCGGAGAGTATAACGCACACAAGTGATTTTATTGTTAAAAGAAAAAGACAAAAGGTGACAGTACTTACTGCTCTTAATGCCACATATTATTTACATTCATAGATAATATTATATATTTTGATATAATTCTAACACTTATTTGACAACACGTAGTCGACTACATTATAATGTAAAGTCTTACAAAATGATAACAGTTGCTGCTATTCTCGAACTGAATTGTCTGATGCGTGACGATGGTAAAAATCCTGACGGCACGGCTCTGTCCTGTGCAAAGTTTTAGTTTATTTTGTGAAGCACTTTTGAACTGCACTATTTATTTAAATTTTTGGCTTACACAAACACTCATAATGACAAAATAATCATTCCTAAATTAAATATTTTTTTCTTTCAATAAATATAGTCTTTCAATGAGCTGACTCCCGATTCGAGCCCCATTGTGAGGCAAAACCACGTGGTCAACGCGCCGCGAGCAAACTGCAATCATCAAATGCATCATCATATCGGGTGAATATTTTTGGACTTATTATGAATTCTTTACATTTTATATCACTTACTTTCTTAGTCAGTTGGATTTATTGTCAAAAATGAATGATGTCAATATATGGTCTAGTTCAAAAGATATAAGGCTAGAAATCTTCCACGTTCGATATTGTCCATTTTTGATTTCTGCTTCTGTGTCAAGTTACGTGACTTAATCTGACATAAGGCTCCGTGATGTTGAAAGTTTGAAGAAAATGGTAACTCATCTGGCCAAACGAGCATTCACGATGTATAATGCGTAGTCGCATAGAATACCAAACTTGCTGTGAAACATAAGCCTGGGCTGGATTTGAATCTACTATACCAGATCATCGGTTGGCTCTTACTACCACTGGCTATCATCGCTTCCATAAAATTAAAGAAAATTTAAAATCTCATCAACTACTTTAATACATGGTATGGTTGATGGGGTGTCATCATCAACCTGAGTTAATACTTACATTCAAATTACGGAAGCGGTTGGTATGGCATATTTCATAAACCGGCGTCGGGCAAGATTTTTTGCAAATCCTGAGACAGCCGGCCTCGACGTCTTCTACGTCTGCTTCTCCGCCACCTTCGCCTTCTCCGCCCGCTTCAGCGTCAGGGGCTGTGAACAAATAGAAAACGATCTTAAAGTAAAATTTACTTTTGAAATATTACTAGTGTGAGACAAGTTTATAAAACCCGCTGATTGAAGTTTTTAGCTTGTTAATGACAAGCAAAGAATGAAAACCACTCAAAATTGGCATATTTTCTCTTTTAGTTTGTTAGTACCGAATTAGAGATGATATACAAATTGTTACACTGCACTGGTTGCAAGATCTCACGCGATATTCTAAGTAATGTGTGTTGCTGTTTATTAAAGATATCGTACGAAATTCAGGATGCTTTTTAAACATATAAATCAAGTTTTGAATTTAAACTACCTGCTAAAACATTTTCTTTTGTGGAAAACTTACAACTTCCTAAATCATTGTCCAAAAAATATTTATAAATGTATATAGCGTAGTCCGTTAACAGGATTGATCAGAAAAAATATATCGCCTGACTAATCGGACAAATTTTAAAAAAATTATTAAGTAATGAACAGTCACTCGTCTCATGGTAAAAGATCCCGTTTTTCAAACAAAAAGAGCCAATATCACAAAATTTAGTCATATCACATTTAACATATAATATTACCTTCAGAGGAAAGATCCGAGAGTTTAGATATGTCACTTTTGGTATCATGAAAACTACTAGATTCATATGATACGGCCATTTTGGATAGGTTAAAGTTTTGACGACTTTCCCAAAACTAATTAAACAGATAACTTCAGAATGCGTAGTAGCATAGAACGCCCTCTAATGATAGAATTGGTGACTTTTTAAATATCAGTTAAAAGAAAAAAGAACGTGATATTCATGAGTTACGGATATTGTGATGCAATGACGCAAAACTCTCAAATCATAAATCATAGTAAAAACGATATTTCTCCTTACTCATTTCTGGTAGCTTTTTTAACGTATCACAGTTAAGCGTTCAACCATTATCACACAGAAAGTCGAAGGGTACATCTAGGGTTAAGGGAAGTAGTTGATGTTGGGGTCGGGCCAGTCCTGCAAGGCTGGCTCGAGCGGTCCCACGGTTTCCTTTCATTCCGTCTGGTGCAGGTGTTATCCGGGCACGGATGCTTCGGATCATACCTGCACCGGATCGGAAGGGAGGAAACACCAGCGTGCCACCACTGTCCGGCGGCGGAAGACACGGCACAGCACACCCTCGAGGTGTGTCCGTCGTGGACCGAGCTGCGCCGCAGCTTGGTCGCTGTAGTCGGGCCGGACCTCTCGCTCCCCAGCGTGGTCAACGCCATGTTGGAGGGCGAGGGGGCCTGGGCAGCGGTCGCCTCCTTTTGTGAAGACGTAATGTCCCAAAAGGAGGCGGCAGAACGCGCAAGGGAGGAAGACCCCCTTGCCGCGCCACTGCGTAGACGCAGAAGGGGTGGGAGAAGGCGATTAAACCTTCCCCCTCCCGGTGGTGAGTAGCGAGAGACAGGCGCGGGGGCCCCCTTCTCTCGCATTGCACGTGCTCACCACCTCCGTCGGGCGGGAATGGCCAAGCATTCCTGGCCATTCCCGGGCCCCTCCCGTTGGGAGGGGGGTGCAGGCCCCGCTGTAAAAGCGGGCGGTCGTCGGCGAGGGACTGGACGTAAAGGCTCTGCCAGTCTCCCAGTCCTTCACCAAAGAGACGATGCCGGAATGCCGCTGGGTTGTCGATAAGGGTATTGGTAAGAATAGAGCTAAGGGTTAAGGGTCGGGTTTAGGGTAGGGTTAAGGGTAGGGTTAAGGGTAGGGTTAAGGGTAGGGTTAAGGGTAGGGTTAAGGGTAGGGTTAAGGGTAGGGTTAAGGGTAGGGTTAAGGGTAGGGTTAAGGGTAGGGTTAAGGGTAGGGTTAAGGGTAGGGTTAAGGGTAGGGTTAAGGGTAGGGTTAAGGGTAGGGTTAAGGGTGGGGTTAAGGGTAGGGTTAATGGTAGGGTTAATGGTAGGGTTAATGGTAGGGTTAAGGGTAGGGTTAAGGTTAGGGTTAAGGGTAGGGTTAAGGGTAGGGTAAAGGGTAGGGTTAAGGGTAGGGTTAAGGGTAGGGTTAAGGGTAGGGTAAAAGGGTAGGGTAAAGGGTAGGGTAAAGGGTAGGGTTAAGGGTAGGGTACAGGGTAGGGTTAAGGGTAGGGTTCAACCCTACCTTCAATCCGGGTAGGGTAAAGGGTAGGATTATGGATAGAGTGAAGGGTAGAGTTAAGATATGGGTTAAGGGTAAGGCTAAGAGTAAGATTAAGGGGAGGGTAAAGGGTAGGGTCAAAAGGGGGGTAAGGGTCGGATGAAGGGTACGGTTAAGGTAAGGGTTAAGTGTAGGCTTAAGGGTAGGGTTGAGGGTAGGATTAAGAGTAGGGTTAAGGGTAGGCTTAAAGGTAGGGTTACGGGTGGGGTTAAGGGTAGGATGAAAGTTAGGATTAATGATAGGATTAAGGGTAGGGTTCAGGGTAGGATTAAGGGTAGGGTTGAGGGTAGGGTTGAGTGTAGTGTCAAGGTTGGGGTTAAGGGTAGGGTTGAGGGTAGTGCTATGGGTAGGGTAAAGGCAGCTTTGGATGAGTGTCGGTATTGTCGGTAAATCTGGGGAGGGGTAAAAATAAGGATACGAATAGCGGACAAGGCAAGGGTAGAATAAGAGTAGGGCTAAGGGTAAGGGCAGTGGTGTTAGTGCGGCTAAAAGTATAAGTAAGGGAAGAGTTAAGATAGGGTAAGGGTAGGGATAGCGGTCGGGGTAGGGGATAGGGTAGAAGGGAGTGTAGGGGTATATAGACATTAGAGTATAAAATGGATTGATTCGCACTAGATAAAACGATACTTGTCCCAATTAATAATCCCAATTTTGTCAGTAACTTGAAAGGGCAACTACAGCAGCTATAGATATGCATTTAAATAAATATGCCACAGCGTCACTAAAGTCGCAAGCTTGAATTATTGCTACAAAGTCAGCGCCGAATAACTAAGCACACGGCGTCACTGCTGTATTTGAGTTAAAAAACTGTGCTAAATTGTACTTGTCATTAAAAGTGTAAAGTGCCGACTCTGAAGAGAAGAGAGTGCTGAAGTCCAATTTCAGAGCGTTTCAATGTTCTACCAGACGTCCGGATCGGACGCGTACTGTTAATTCGCGTGGTTAACGGAGAATGTGGTTTCTTGGTAAAATGCATTTATAAAACTTCAGAATATTTTAGAACCTATGCGAACGACATTGGAATTATTTATTAACGATTCAAGTTCTTACAACACACTGCAAGCAGAAGAGCTTCAGGTCTATAATATTAGGATTGTCTCATAATCTCTTATAGGATGTCGCGAAGAGCGCCGAAGGTAAAAAACGCACTATTGAGCAGCATCAAGCTATTCACGGTGAAGTTAAGATTTTGATGTATATTAGGCGCAAGTGGCACCACAGATATATTTATTATCCTAATGCACTCCTTACGTGAACAAACAAAGACATTCAGAGACAAAAACTTGACTGCCATACATTACAATAATCAATACCTTATAGTAGTTATGAGGAGAAAAATGTTATTTTTAATGTAAGAAACAGTTTTTTTAGATTTCTATTACAAATTTATAAGCTACTGAGTTATTTTATTTATTGTTTTCACAATAAATTGTGTAAAAATTAATGATCAACAAATATTAAAACCAGGGTGTCCATATTTAGATACTGTAGTGTCATAAATAGAAAATTATATGTCAATAATAGGGAGTTAGAGGGATTTTCAGAATTACGGTTTTTTTACATGTATAATATTTACAAATTGCACAATATTTCCAATTTTGAAAAGAATGACATATAATGAATAATAAGAACTAAATATAAGTTACAGGAATTGATTGTTTACGTATTTTTTGCTCAAAGCTTTGTGACGAACACCTTAAAGTGTCCATAATTGGGTAGTTTACCTATATAGAAAATAATTATGAGAGCTATTTTAATTTTTTTTTTTTTGGTGGATAATGCTAATAGCAGGGGACGATACAACAATGGTGAGTAAGTACTAATGATTGCACTAGTGACATAGCTGCCAAGGAGATGATATTGTAATATGGCTGAGAGCTGTCATGGGAAACCAACGCTAGTGCAAACTATGCTTCCTTTTAGCAACCTCCGCCTCGGTCATGACTTGGATGGGTGACCGCTGGTGACATTACTACTGAGCGCTTCCGTGCTTCGGAGGGCACGTTAAGCCGTCGGTCCCGGTTGTTGTCTTAGGATAGCAGTCGTTATAGCATGGTGGTAGGGCATTTTGCGTATGCCCGCCTGGCTAGCTACCACCCTCAAGTTGAAAATCTGTCGCCAAGCACCTAACGGTGTGTTCCGGCAGCTGTCCTTGAGAGCCAGTAATTCTAGGTTAGCCTTTACAACATCTTCGACTACATCTACACTTAACATCAGGTGAGATAGTGGTCAAAGGCTAAACTATCATGCATAAAAAAAAAAGATACAAAAAAAAACCGCTAATCACGTAATATGTTGATTAGTAGCCTAGATTACACTAACGTATTATGCTTTCCTAATCTACACAACTTTATGCGAATGTTTAAAACATTTTAAAATCCAAATGGCTCAACTAATAGAACTTCGCAATGGAGCCTGAGAAACCTGAATCGGCCTGAGGGAACACACCGGTAGGATCCTTACATAAGGATGCTCATTAGCATGCTTATTGCTCTCGCATAGATTTGTTATCTGCTTAAATTGACAGGTAAAAAAAATATAAATATCCATGTTACAATATATTTCATCATCCCTGCGACTAAGAACGTTTATTTAATAACAGTGAGTCATTACGTTTTGCCGTCAAGACAGAATACAGAATCAAGTTTAATTTTTCATAAAGTTTCATGACGAGAAATCGATACTTTTAGCTAAGGAGCTAACATTTCGGTAAATAATTTATACATTTTAATAGTGCTAAGTTTGAAATAACGGCTGCTAGGCGAATTACATTACAAAATTACAAATTTACGAGAGAAAAAATTATAGTCATACGCGGGATTCGATCCCGCGTCCATCCACCCCTTTAGCTGGGGTATGCTCTAACCAATTGAGGTAACATGACACAATGACTCATAACTTCAATTTTTGCTCTCATTCTTCAACCATCGTATCGGAATGGAGGGGTGGATGGACGCGGGTTCGATTCCCGCTCATGACTATAATTTTTTCTCGCGTAGATACAGACAATAGTTAAGATCAATAAGTTTTTTTTTTCGTTTTGTCAATTCGTTGCGTTTTTGGGTTGTGCTGTGTCAGCCGGATTGATAATCCCTACGCTTGGAAGGCGGCTTGGGGAAGCTCGCTATTTGAATTGGCAGTTATTCAGAAGGCAAGCGCTGCTGCACACTATCTCGTATTTTTTTCAGTAACCTAAATATATATATGACTCGCAAATGACGATATAGATATAAGATATAGGGTGCAATTCAAGCCAGATTTTGAATTACAATCTTCAAAAACTTAAAGTGTTTAAGTATTATTTATTTTTAATCAGAGGGTCTGCCTTTCCAAATTACAAATTTACGAAAGGAACAAATAAGTCATGTGCGGGTCAGATCCGAAGCAGAGTCCATCCACGCATTTAGAAAAAAAATCCTCTCGTAAATTTGTGATTTTGTAATGTAATTCGCGGAGCATGCATTATTGCAAACTTAACAATATTAAAATTATAGGGTTGCGTCATCATTAACAAGTTTAAACCTTGCAAAACTGATCTTGTTTGTAGTACAACGTAAGTTGAACTATAGATATCGCTCCATCCCATTACGATGGTTAAAGAACGATAGGAAAAACTTGAGTTATGACTCATTTTCATATTAGGTCAATTGGATTAGAGCATACCCCAGCTAAACGGGAGGATGGACAAGGGAACGAAACCCGCACATGACTTAAAAATGTTTCCTCTCGTAAATTTGAAATTTTGTAATGTAGTCCGCAAGCATGCGTTACTGCAAACATAAAAATATTAAAAAAGAGCCTTTTAAATTTTTAAGGTTTTGAAGATGGATTATACGAAGAGACAAATAATTACAGTTTATTTTTACAAGCGTTGTTAATTTTGTTGTTGACTCGGCTGTATCAAGCAGCAGGACGTTGTTTTGAGGTCCTTCACAATGTCTTTATTTAAACAATCCAACCGGCACCCCGACGGTAATGAAAATATCATATAGAAATCTTGGCAGCTAGATCCCTACCTATTTGGGGACGACCAATCAAATTAATATTTCAGATATTAATTAGAAAGCACCATATACTAAGTAAAAATTTCGTGGCCAACTAACTGGAACTCTTTAGTTATTGTATTTCAGTTCGTCATGTCGGTCTAGATATAAATGGACATAAAAAGCTGAACTAAAGACATTTAGTGGTATATCCGTCAGTATTTCTATTAAATATTTAAATTGACATCGAATTTGGGAATTGAACTATGTATTTTTATTCTAGATTTCGTGATGACTAGATTGTGTTTAAATCTTGTTTTTTTATTTTTATTTTTTTTATTTGGTTTTGTTCATTTTCCACAGACTCCGGGGTCCGTGCCATTTTTGAAGTTAACAGAGAATTTATTTAGTAATTACATTAATAGGGGGAGCATTCTTACATAATAGGGGAACACAATTTCAAGGAATTCACTATTACTAAACAGTTGCAAACAGATTTGCACTGGCATTCCGAACGGACCAGTGTCTTCAAGCAGCACTCGTTCACGAGTTGACTCGCGTGCCAGCCATCGTCCTCCTCAACCATTTTTGAGGGAAGAGGGCGACCCGACACACGATGCCACTGCTTGCCAACACATTTTCGTGAGCATGACTGTTCCGAATGCCTGCAAGAATCCGCTTGCTAAAGGGGGAGAAAACTTTAACTAAGTACTAAATTTAACACTACAATAAAAAAGTGGACTTTGAGATTTTCTTAGTCTGCCTCTCCGACGTCCATTCCCACCAGGGCCTCTATCACCACACTGTTGCGATCTCTGATTGCCATCTTCAGGTTGTAATCGCGGATATCTTTGCGTCTTGCAGCCACCGCTCTCCGAACGAACCGTCCAATAGCATCATTTGCGTCGTCAGCGTAGTACGTGAAAGTCCCGGTGTGCCTTGAGACTGCGACGACTGCATGTGGGTCGCTCTCGTGCAGCATCATTCTATCCTTGGTCTTTATTGCGATAACTGGCTCGTATGTCAGTCCCTGTGCTTCGTGGATTGTGAGGATACAAGATCCCATGCCTGCTCCGTAACCCTCGTTGGTCAGGGTCTCTTTTTCTTCCTGTGTGTGAACCAGGAACAGGGTGTTTGGGATGGTTTTGGGGATTTTCGCATCCGTATATCCTTTCTGCTCTAGGGACTGGATACGGGGAGCCGAGGAATATATACCTGAGTATATTTCCCTCAGCGCGTACGCGACATCCATTGGGTTCCGATGCGTGCACAGCAACTCTTGGCTGATGTTTGTGCTGACCTAGTTTGGGCGATTGTACCTTATCTCGAAGAGATCTACTCTGTCGGTATAAGGTAACTGATTTACATCTCCGATGAGGACAAGTTCGCTTACTCCAGACAACCTTGAAGCCATCACTATGGCCCCGAAATGGTTTATGAGAGCTTCATCCACCAAGAGGCGGCTGTAGCTCTCCTTCTTCTTAAAACCATTTACGAGGACCGAAGCCATGGTGCGCACTTTGGTCGTTGCCAAGTCACCGATTCGGTGCGCAAGCTTCTCCCTCAGGTCTTTGGCTGCCTCTTTTGTTGTGGTGATGATGGCGTCTCTGTCTACATCGAAGTTGCGTATCACCCAAGTTGTCTTGGCGCATCCCAGCACTCCATTGACCCACTGTATATTAGGTACTTCCCAGCGTTTCCAACATGCCTCGACTTTCGCATCCTCCGAAATGAATTAAGCCATTTCAAGGATCCGGTCGTCGAGCATTATCTTAGTACACCGGGCAGTGACTACAATGGGGTCATTTTGGGGTGTCACGTACTTTGGTTTGCCTGTTCGTTCCGTTTCTCCCTCGTCCAGGATCACAAAACCACGTGTCGCATTATAAGCCGCCATATACTGACCAGACATCGTTCCCTTGATAACCTGGTTTGTGTTATTGTCGTATATTGCAGCTTCTGCTTCCTCAAGTCGCACCTTTAATAGGTTTTTGTTTCCTAACCTAAACGACTGCAAGATCTTTTCGCAGGTTTTAGCATTGACTACTATTGTGGCTTTCGTAATGGCTAAGAACTCTAGGAAGGCGTTTGCTGCGTGGCTCGATGGTTCCTGAGCTGGGATGTATTGGGGCGGACAGACTTGTCCCTTGTCAGCTCTCGTTCTTGTTTTCTTTGGTAGGGCTGGTAGTTCTGCTGGTTTTTTTGTTTTTGTTTGGGTAGGGGATAGGGAGGATGGTAGTCGGAATAAGCTTCGTGTGGCAGCACTGAAAGCTGTCAGGAACGTGGAGACGCGACCGCTGCTTGTGGTTGGGCTGCGTTGCTGATTCCTTTCGGCCCTTGCTTTTTCCTGTAATCTTTCTGAGCCACTTTTCGAGCTCGGGGTCGGATGTCCTCAACTATCTGTTGCACGGTTATGTTCAGGGCTTTTAAGAAAACTCAAGTTTTCCCCTCTGTCCTCGTACACAACTACCTCATGGTGTTCCGAGGCTTTGATGCAACCTAGTTGGTCTTCGACTTCTCCCTTGCAGTACTCTATTACCATAGCGTCTACGCTTATTACTCGTAGGCTTTCGGTGTTTTCGGCAATATTAGAGAGCAGTGAGCATGCTTGCGCAAACGGTGTGTGCTCTGCCCATTCGATTAGGATGACTGTCTTGTTTTTCAGTCGCGCTAACCGGCATGGATGACCTCCAACTGCCATCGCTGGCATCGCATTAAAAGTTTTGCGCTTCATTGTGGTTTTGAAGCTGCTCCCATTTACCAAACACGATAGACCAGGTGACAAGCGTATCCGATTTTTGGCTCTAGCTAGACAGAAACTTACTCCGAGTCTTTCCTTACTGCCGTCCATATACAGAGCAACACCCCGGATACGTATTCCTGGTTCCCCTTGCTCTCCATGTGATAGCAGTTCGGAAATGTCTACGTTTTTGAGATGACTTGGTGGGATTTGTGAAACTAGGTTTGGGTTGGGGATGGTAGTGCAAGAAGGCATAGTATTGCTAATGGAGGTTAGAGGATTAGGAGCTAGCGTTTGGTTGGGGGGGATGGTGATAGATGTTGATGTATTCCGAGTGGGGGGCGGGAGGTTAGCGTTTTGTTTGACTGCTATTCGGAAAGACCTCTCTACGAAAGGCAGGAAGTGTTTTCTTGTGTTTGGATTTGCTAAAATGTTGGGCAGATCCACTTCCAGCAGCTTTCCGTTCATCGCAGTTTCGAGGTCCTGCCTGGCGGCCAAGAAACCGGGACATTCTAAAATAATGTGCCAGACAGTTTCAGGGATGTTAGGGTCGCACTCGCACCCTGGGCTATCTTTCAGCTTGAACCTGTGGAGGTATTCGGATATACCCCCATGTCCTTTCATCATTTGCACATGAAGGGGTGACAATTTCACAGTTCGCGTCAACCGGAATGCTTCTTTGACATCCGGCAGAAGCCACCTCGTGATTGCTCCTGTGCTCGCTGTTTCATATCAAATAAGTTTAAATCTTGTTGGGTACCTGATGACATATCAGTTCTTTGTTTTAAATTATGGGTATTTTTTGATGAATTTACAAGTTTCTAATATTATGTATATCGACGAAATATTTAAATTATGTATTTTATAAAATGTTTTATTGTTGTATGTATAGGGTAAGTCCGGGGGAGACGGCCCTACTAAGTTTGAGGACCTATTGTTGGGAAATCATGATGATTAAAACAACGATTTTGATTGGAAACAAAACTTTAATTATATTTCTCTTGAAAACTTAATCGAATTCAGTTCCAAATTAACAAAAAATAGGCTTATCAGTCATTTAACAAAATTACGACTGGCCATCTCACCCAGAGTGCCCGGGAGTGATGGCCGTAGAGCTCTGGGTGTAATGGTCATTTCTTTTTTCCACATACTGAACTATATCTTCTTACTTTGTGCAATTTTCGTGGACCCACGACGCCACAAAGTTTTGGTACCCTTTTCAACCAAAACATGTCCTGGACAATTGTACAGCTGCAACCCAGTCTCATCAATATTAAACACATTGCTAGGTTTAAAGTTTTCTCAAGCTACTCAGAATAAGCATTTACTTCTGTTCTGTTCATACCAAGACATCACACAAACTTCTTTAAAAACAGTTTTATCCCATCATAGCCGGCCTTCTTAGAAATCGGATTGAATGTGTGTTTTACATGTAATTGCTCCTCAAAATTAAATGCAACTATCCTCGTATCATCTATAATAAAAGGAAACCCTTTAGACTGCATTTTTTTTAATGTGTTGTCAAAGTTTCTTTTCGATATCTGCGATCCAAATGTAGAAAATGGAACCATTCGTCCTTTTGTGTCATTATTTAGTTTTAGTCTACGTTCTAATGTTTTTCTGGGTATTCCAGAAATAATTGAAGCTCTATAAGCTGTCATTGTAAATTTTTGCACTTCGTCTTCGTCAGTTCAGGTATCTACCTGAACTGACGAAGACGAAGTGCAAAAATTTTGATGTAGTGGCTACCGCTGTTCTCAGGTAGATGTATGGAATCTGTAAATAACATCTGAGATGAAAGTTATCTAGAAACGACACTAAGAGTTTAATGGCCATTTCTTCCGGAAAAATTATGGCCAACTATACCAACCATCCGGGAGAGATGGCCATGTCAATTTCAAAAAGAATTACGCCTTCATCGTTGAACATTTATGGGTTACAATACGAGAAAACTTAATTACTTCACAACAAAAGTATAATAACAAGCAATTATTTAAAAACCTTTTTATGACCATAAAATATGTCCACTCATTAGCTTAATTTGGTCATCTGTTCAAAAAACAAAGTAGATTTTACTTACTTTTTGTTTTTTTCTCGCTGAAAAATCACGTTAACACTTGTTGCCGGTCACGAGGCGAGGCGAACTAGATTGTTTTTAATTCCATCTGGCTATTGTAAGTCGGACTTTTATTGACTGGCCATCTCTCCCGTACGGCCGTCTCCCCCGGACTTACCCTAACTAATATTGGGGGTCCTGATATTGGCAAGGATACGGATACATTTTTTGTTGTATAAAAATATATTCTATCATTGCACTATTTCCCCATAATATAATTCCATACCCGAACCAGGATAATGCATATGCGAAGTACACTGTTAAGGTCGTTGTGTAAGCGTCAGTAGCTTGTCGCAGTTCTTAGTGCATATTGATAATTTTGTTTTAATATTTTGGATATGCCATTTCCAATTAAGTTAAGAATCTAGTTATTGGCCTAATAGTGTTGCCGTGTGAATGGATTTCAATTGAATATCAATGTATACGAACTAAATGACAAGGTGGGCTTTTTGGTGGGGCCTAATTATGTTAGTTCTTATTCTGTTCGAACCAAAATTTATAATCAGTATTACGCTTGCGAATGACAGTCCTAACAATTGACTTTTGTGTTCAATTGTAGTATATTTTACGAAAATGTAATCGCCATTTCACTTGGTGCTCTCTACGAAATTTCATGCAAATAAATAGAATAATCCTATTTTAGAATGAATAATTGTTACACGAATGTGAAGTATATTGAAAATTTAAACTTAGAGAATGTGTGAAGAATAGACATCGGTTGTTGATTAAGTTTAGTAAAATAGATCAAGACCCTATTAAATAGGATAGATGGAATAGGATCATGAGGATACTTTGCATTGGACTATCCGATAAAATGTATCAGATAGTTGTAGTATACCAGTGCAAAGTTGCCTCTTTCGTCTTCAGTATCCATCAACTTGACTGGCTGACGCGCTTGTAAGCCTGTAAATTTAAGACAGTGCTAGTACATAGGCTATTTTTCTGATAATCTATCTCTTGTAAATTCATAAATAGAAAGTCTTTATTGTTTTGTCAGACAACCAATATAATATGCATATTATACACATGAAACTACTGTATTTTTTGCGGAACTGCAACTGTTAGTTTGCTATTTGTGAAATCCAAGTGCACAATACATGATATCCAGGCTGTGGTGGGTGTCTAGGGGACCACTGGCCTGTTTTAATATCGAATTTTATAGCGACACAAGTAGGCTTTCTTGTGTTCAAAAGGTTACTTGGGAAAAAATGCGCTATATGCATGCGAGCGTACCAAGCAAAAGTAGCAGCAGGCATGCTGCTCGTTGGCTGTCAATAAGTGAGGAACAACTAATCGTGATGCAAATAAAAAACAACGTTGTTACTTTCCTTTCACAAGTAATATGTTATTGGGTCGATCATTGTAATATTCGATCAAGGATCCATTAAGAGACAGCCTCGGTGTTCAAGACCATATCGCAGTTGGTTGGCCTCCGCCTTTAGCCTCCGTGCAGATGAAGACGCTACGGCTGCGTCGTAGGCATCGTGGTTCGAGCGTGGTTCATGAGAGGCGCGGTTGAAGCAGCCAGCCAGTCGTAGCGCGGCAGCTACGCAGTCGTAGCGCTGCACCAACGCGGTCGTAGCGCGGCAGATGCGTGATTACAGTGCAGTGATCAAATTATACCCGACGCTGTACCTCAGCCGCGCCACGACTACAATGTGCCCAAACCATGGACAAACCTTTGTGCTTGCGGCGCGGCCACGACTTATATACTGGTACAATACAATATACTGTGGCTCTCCTGGCTGTAGACCTCGCGAGTCTGGCCTTGCATAGCTTACAATTGAATAAAGGTTCACTGCGCATGCTTATGGGAGAATGGGTCAAGAAATCCAAAATCTAGATATGTAATATAAATAATACTGATTCTCTTGTACTTATGTCTAAGAAAATTGATGACACGTCCCAGCGAAAGCTAGTTGTATCAGAAATAGGTAGGTAAGTAGTAAATATACACTAATTTTACATACGGGTAATGTATTTATCTGGAATTAATATACTGGCCGGAAAAACATGGAAAATAAATAATTGATTATACGAGAGAGACTATCACTTTAAGACAACTGACGTGCGTATGGACATTGTAGTTAAATTAAGCGCAGGCATCCATACTTTCAACACCTTAAAATGTATATCTCGGTCATTTAAAAAAAAAATCCAATAACTGAATCGACAACAAAATTGTATGGACATATGAATCCTGGTCACAAATTTCGTGAGAATCGGATGAGAAATGCGACCTGTAGAATAGAACAACCGGACATACGAAAGCATTTTTGTCGAAGTAGAACCAGAGACGCTTCGCTCGAACTAAGTTCTCGCTCGGTCAATAATACTAAAACATATTAATATTACATAAGCCATATATGTAGCATTAGGATCCCGTTTTCTAGTACAGAAACTTTAAAACATATTGTACTGTCCCAAGTTACGTGGTATAAGGGCAGCGAGTTAAAAAACGCTCTTCGATTCAGAGCAAAAATATTATTACAATTTCAAAAGAGAATCCGATTATTATTTTCTCGTTTAAAATCCTTCATTCAAATGCTGAATATCTTAGTTCAAATATTAATATTAATTAGTAAATTTCGGTACTGAAAATTTTGCAAAATTTTTATTCATTGTTTTGGAAATTCTAAAAGTATTAAAAAAGAGAAAAATCTATGTTCCTATCATCTCACCTAGTAATAATAATTATAACTTAAGTAAAAATACCTCCTGGGGTGCCGAGTTAGAATTGCACCTCCTCATATCATCCAGGGGGTACCGTAAGCGGCGACTAGGGGAAAAATACTGGAAACCTAAAGAACTACCAACTATCACTGCGGTCCCCTGCACAGACGCCTGCCAAGCGTGGGGATTATGGCAATTACCCCCTTAATAGGGGATGCTGTGTTCAGCAGTGGACGATCCGGCTGTTACAGTAAGTAAAAAAAACTGAACTAAAATCTTGATTATTTTTAACGTCACAGTGCAAAAATAGGTAATATTTTATCCAAATAAAACTTCTTGCAAATTTTATGTATCATAATACGTGGAGAAATTCCTTCCATCGTATCGTTGCGTGTAGCAAAGCCAGGAAAAAGAAGTGATCCTATGATTTTATTCCTCTTGAACCGCTCATCATCCTTTGCACATCTCAGGTGGAGACGCAAAAAATAGCTCGTTCAAATAAATGTATCCCAAAGCTGAGATCGAAATTAAGATACTGTTTTAGAAAGACTAAAAGTCAAGAGTGCTTCTTAATATCGATCATACTTTGAAATTAATTAACAATACGAGCCTTTAACATCTGTGGACATAAGTATAAATAACGTATGTGTATACATATCTATTTTTGTTAAATGTAGCTAAAAGCTTCTGTTTTGTTTTTAAAAAGTAGTGTGTATCATTTGACCGCTAACAATTGTTTCCAGATGACGTATATTGAGTCAACATAGCTTCCTCGTGGTAAAAATACTATGATGCTCCCTTGATATACCTACAACCTGCTTAAATACGATATTCATTTATTTCACACATATTTAGTAGTGATAAATTTGTTGGATTTATATTAATATAACTTATTTTAATACTTCGGACACTACTAGCTGATTAAGAATAAAAATATATGGTCAAATGATTATTGTACAGAACGTTATTACAGAAATGGTAAAAATGTTGCAATTGATTATTTTCTTGGTTTGACGATTCAAATCAGACTGCAAAGTAAACAGATACTCCAAAATGAAACTTTACCTTTAATATCAGGCAGTAAATTCTCCTTTACCTGGAACAAATTCTTATTTATGTGTAGTTGTCGTCACGTTTAATAAAAGTCACAGCAAAGAGTTTTCCTTTTTGGAATAAACCAGTTTTTTTTATCAACTTCACTTTTACTAACACATTTGACTGCAACAAAGGCTTACTACACTTTGGTGGATGGATGTATCCGCGTATAATAACACCAGGTTCAAAAAGTAATGGTTGGAAAATGAGGCTTTTAAAAATCAAACTAAGAAAGAGAACAACGCTCGCCAAATTAAATACAGATAAAATTATCACGATATTTTCTCGTATTATCACGATATTTTCGGTAAAGACGTAGTCGACACTTGTCAGCTGCTCGACCGCACTGTTAGAAGTTTCTCGACATATTATCTACTATAGTTGAAAAGCTAGTAAAACTGTCCTATATTCATGAATCATTAAAAATAAATCCGACTGTAAATAATTTATTTTTGTCAAACATTTTATCGTTCCATTGAACATAAAACTGCAAGTTCTATATATATATGGAATCGAGTTTTAACGCCCTTTATTTTAATAGGTGTGGAAGAAGTTCTTTTTTATATCACTATATCATGTCTAAGGTCCGCCAGTCTGCATTGTTTATGTATTTTTATGTAACTAGTGTCACTTGCACTATCAAGATAAATCTAATGATATCTCTTACATTAAAATCGGTAATAGCGTTTAGAAGTTATGGTGGAACAAAGAAACTCACAAACGAAAATATCATTACAAATGGGCAGTTAGTTGAATGATGATAGATATGTCTTAAATAGCGATTTACGTCGTTGTGGAAACCGTTTTATTCTAGCTTTTATCTAGCTATTCAAGTTCCACCACAAGTTGGACGTCGAAACCCTTTGCCATCGCAAATTGTAATTTCGCTTTCAGTCGAGCTATTAACGCTTGTAAGTGGAATTCATTGCTAGAGCCAGTGCCGTGATGAAATCTCGGAGCTTACATATTGTGAAAATGTATATCTTGAACGTGTCAAGTTTTTATATTTGACTGAATTTATGATTAATTAAGCAGAATAGGAAATTGTCTAGTTTATTACATTAGCTCAATTAAATATTCTTCCAGACACTGTAACTCCGATAAAGACAGGCTCAAAATAAACGCATTGTAACCAAGTGCTTGCTCTCTCGCGTTATTGAATCAAAAATTAAATACATAACATAATCACGTTTACGCGTTAGCGGCGTGTCACGAGTAAAACCCACACGAATATAAGTACACCAATAATAATTTGTTACAAATATATGGGATTTTACTCTCTGAAACTTAAGGTATAATTTGATGTACGAGAATGGAATATTTGTTTACATTGTTGTCTTAGTTTAGCAACACGTCTAAACAGTTTAATATCCGTGGTACCCTCAGCCGTACCACTGGTGGTACCACGGTAACTTTTTCATAACCTTGGTACCTCAATAAAACCACCGTAATTGTTTTCTTATCTTGGTTAACCACCCAGTTTAGAGAAATTGATTTGTTATTCAATTTTCATATTTTTAAAAACTTTTTAAATAATTCAAGTTAAACAAAAACCCCATTTAAACATTATTTTAAGCCACTCAGTGACGAAATAAGCATATCACTCGGCTGACGGTAAGCCCCATAGCGGCTCATATCAGTTGTATTGCCGCCCAGAGTTTTTGTTGCAAAATTCTGCGCCTCGCTGCACTACGTTCGTTACCCTGACACATACTTTCTTTAATCTCATGTGGAAGGAAGACAGTAATGAAGACTTCTACTAGGTGGTTGAATATTTCACATAGGTGTGGTCCTTACTACCCCAGGCAGGCTCTTGTAGAAGAGGCCTACGGTAGTGACCGTATTGGTAGTTCAAACTTGAAAAATGTGAAAAATACTCATTTAGCCTCAAACTACATACTTGGTAATATAAGTTCAATCTTGACATAAATATAAAATCATTTAAAATGCTGATTTTTAATCAGCAACAAATAAACGTACAATTACATTTTAACAAGTGTAGAAATGTAACTCTATTTTTTATTAAATGAATAATATTATTTACTATTACAAAGCCTCAATGTCGTTGTTTGTTCGATGTCCAAGACCGAAAACACTTTAAAGTTAATCAAATTCACTCAGAGCCAAAAAAACTTTATGTAATTAAGAAACGTTTTCATGTTTATAGATTCATTTGCTTCAGATGTAATATATTCAAAGCCATTTTAGATGTAATATTGTGGTAGAAGAAGTACTGCTGCACATAAGGCAATACTTCTGATTGCTTGAGTGATTAAAGGATTTAGCGCATTTCCAAATATTTTATGACCAATAGCAGCATTTTATAAAAACACTTGGAAACATTTATAAAGTCGCATTTATTGCTACAATTTCTAGATAACTATGCAATGAGGTGGGGATACATTTTGCTCCTGCATCATATTCAGAAGGCAACATTTATTTCAATTTGAAATGATTTTATAAATTTAGTATTAAAGTTAAACCAATATGATAAAAGTGAGTTGTTAATATAGTATGTCTTTTAACATTTCATAAATAAATCTCACAAGGACCTCATATCTTTTTAGGAACCGTTTCAAACCGAACAGACTTTGATATTTTTACTAAAAACATGAGTTTCAATTCCCCGTATGGCCTCAAAAAATTATATGGATATTATCCATTCATGTATCTCACTCAATTTCTTTTGGGTTCTCTGGGATATAATTCCTTACAAGTCAGAAGGTGTTACGACTTATTAGTAATAATGTGCAAAATCATCGAGAGGTGGTAGATGCCCCCGATCTCAATAACAAGCTGTGTTGTCTGTATACATCTGTATGCACGCGAATTCTACAATAACTCTTACTGCACCCAATGCCCTCCTTGATGCCAGGCATAAGTGCGATTTGTTCGCTGACGATTGGATGGAGATTCTGTCGGAATGTCTAGGGTATAGTGAGACAAACTCATCATCAATGTTAATTTTAATTTGTTATTTATTACTGTTTGTAAATTAATTTTTATTTTTATGTACATTTGCTATATATGTTACTTTTGATTATTATTATTACTAATATTATTTTTAATCTATTTGACGATGAATGTATTATAGTTTAAATTTGTATTTTAGGTTTTAAATGACATTTTATGATTGGCTCTTACCCGATATCTTATTTTCATTTGACTACATTTTATGTCAAAAATGTGTTATTGTAATTTTCCAAAAAGCGTAATTGATTTATCCGAATTAATTAAGTAATTAAATAAAAATTGTTTTAATTGTAAACTCAAATTTCTTTAGTACATAGCTCTTTTTACTTGTCGCTATTAAAGAGTGTTCCGACAGAATCCAGAAACAGATAGGCTTGGGATGTACCGGCCCAGAACGGGAACCCTCGGGAAATTTATACTGACAGAGTGGATTATTTACTCTTGTATTGCATCTCATTAGCACGTTCACTGGTACAGGACTTTTTAAATTGGACTGACTATGGAATATTTAGATTGGTTTTGTTACCAACTGATTGTGTAACTAAACTTGACCGAATAGAAAAGTCGATCAGAAGTTCAGGAATTCTCAAAACAAATATTCCATCGATTGTAAATTTTTTTATATGAAGCATAGACTTAAAATATTTGTACGTTTGCCTAGCAATAATATAATAAGTATAAAGCAATTATCTGTTTTTAAAAAAAAATTGTTTAGATATAAAGAAAAACTTAAATAATTTGTGAAGTAAACATCTCTTGACAACATATTTATTCGTTGGATTATCTGTAAATGTTTTAGTTTTGAAAACATAAGTCTTTTCCTAAGATTACGTCTCTGTCGGATATATACGTTTCCAAAATGTTATAAGGTATTAAATTCGCAGCCTTTGCATGTAGTCAAACTTATATGAGTGGGTAGTGTAGCGAGTATCACTGGTCTCAGATACAAGCCGATTACTGATTGGAGGCCATGAGCTGTTAAGAATTGCACCCGCCATATCTTCCCGCGGGAGTCATTAAACGCAACAAAGGGATAAATATATCGACGACGACAGATTCCGACCTGTGCCGCCACGCCGTGCACACCTGTCTACAGCTCCGCCAGTATCTCCCAGTGAGACCGCAATAGTCCCCGCACTATTGCCGTCTCACTCGGGTCATCGTTCCGACGCTAGTTGCAGACCAGTGCCTTGGAACACGCAGTCCTGACGAAGTTTTGTTTTCTGTGCAGAAGCTGAGCAGCCACCGACCGCCGTGCAACGTGAGCTACGAGCTCGCCGTGCCGGCGCGCAGAGGCGCTCTAAGACGTCAGGCATTACCACCTACCCAAGTCCCTTGTTTCGGACGAACAACATCATATCGGGCTGGTGGTCTTGTTTTGACCGCACTTTTCGGTGCGCATTTCACCACTTTACTACCCGACACAACATAGTAACAGTCGCGTAACAACACACTTTGTGCTGTTAAGCGACGTCGTTCAGGCGTGGGGTAGCGTCAGCCAAACCCGTCTGAACGATCAAATCCGCCATTTGCTGCGGTCGCAGTGTGACACCCTACGGTGACAACGGCCACTGTTGTTGTTTTGGTTTAACCTTGCACCGTGGCCTTTCCCGCTTCACGGGTCAGCCGAAGCAAGCTGGGCTCCGGGATTACTGGCCTTGGGGTCGCCCCTAGTCAACCCCGGAGTAGCGCTTAGGAGCACCCCTCTCCGCCGAGAAAAAAGCTCGGAGAGGGTACACAACTAGGGCACACCCTAGGTACACACTCCCTCTCACACAGTGAGCTCACAAGGTGTGTGAGGGAACTCAAACCCTTGATAGGGCGTCCTGAGTATTCCCCTCAGGATGCAGTCCCGTCCCTCTAACGGTGAGGTGCAGGTCCTTCAGACCTTCGCCCTCCGCCACCCCGATCTATACGTTGCACATATGCAACTGCTTGAAGAGGAAGAGAATGCCCGCCTCACGGACACTCTCATCGCTCCCTCCGGGACTTCAAACCCGGAGGCCAGCGTTCCTCCCTTGACCCGATCCTATTCAGAGGATAGCCCTACTTCGCCCGCTCCCGGGCCCGACAATAGACGCACGGTGGCAGCCCCTCCCCGTGAACGGTCTCGCTCTCGCTCACCGATCGGGAGGTCAGCGAGTACCCGTCCCTCCTTCGCCATTGTCGAGACCGTTTCGGAATCCGAAACGGACATGGAGGTAGATCAGGCCGGCGCCTCACGCACGGACTCTGATTCCGATAACGACGGTTACACCGTCGTAGATCGCAAACGCAAGCGCGCGCCCAAAGCCGCTAGTTGCGCCACTTCCGCCCCTCCCGCCAAGGCACCCGCAAAGGCCCCCGCCTCCGGCAAAAAACCGACCCCCGCCCCGCGCCCCGCGTCTCCTCCCTCCGCTCCGGTTTCAACCGCCGCGTCCCCTCAGGACGCGAGCGCACGTCACGAAAAACCGCCTCCGCCTTTGTTCATTCAGGACAAAAGCAAATGGGACATGCTGTCCCGCTTAGTTTCGGATCGTGGGATCCATTATACTAATGCCCGCTCCACGCAGCAGGGCATTAAAGTCCAAGTGCCCACTAGTAGCGACCACAGAGCGCTAACAAAGCTCCTCCGTAAAGAGAGCATAAGTTTTCACACTTATGCGCTCGAAGAGGAGAAAGTCCTTCGCGTTGTGATTCGCGGTGTGCCTAAGGAGATACATACCGATGCGGTATGTGACGACCTTAAAGCACAAGACTTCCCAGTGCATGCGGTTCACCGCATGTACAGCGGGAAGGACCACAGTCCATATGACCTAGTACTCGTAGTACTAGACCGTACACCAGAGGGCAAGGCCATTTTTAATTTAAAAAAGGTCTGCGGCCTCTCTGGGTTAGACGTACAAGCCCCATTTAAAAATGGAAGTCCCTCGCAGTGTCACAACTGCCAATTGTACGGTCACGCCTCCCGCTTCTGTTTCGCTCGCGCTAGGTGCGTCAAGTGCCTAGGCGATCACGCGACAGCGGCGTGCACTCGCACTCGGGACTCGCCGGACCCACCCAGCTGCGTTCTATGCGGTGCTCAAGGACATACCGCGAATTACCGCGGCTGCCCAAAAGCACCACGCATAAACCACAGGGTGGCAAGACATAGGCCGACCCGTCCCTCACATGACCGTTACCAACGGGTCAGCCCTAAGCTGTCGGTAATACCTGCTTCACAGGTAATACCCGCGCCGCTCCCCACCCGTAACGCATGGTCTAAACCACCCAGTATGGTAAAGACCATCACTCCCGCCCGCGCCCCGGCCCGCGCGCCCGCACCCGCTCCCGCCCGCGCCCCGGCCCCTGCCCGCGCACCGGCCCCGGCTCGCCCCGCGCTCCCGGCACCCGTTGCCAACTCCGTTCGCGCCCCTCCTCCCCGCGCCATTCCTCGGCCACAAGCCCCACCCATGCCGCTGATGGATGCCTCTCTTCAAGAGGACATCAAACTAGTCAGCGACCTGGCGATGTCTATTGACATCAACGAAGTCCGCGAGCTAGCGCACAAGATGCACTTCGCTCAATCCCCAGCGGACGTGATCCAATATACATTGGAACACGCGAATTTACTTAGCGCCCTTAAGCGCTTCGTTCCCCAGGCCCCTCCCCAGTACAACCACTATGGGTAGTACAACCGCACGCACGAAACCGCGCTCAGCTTCGTTAGCGTCATTCAACGCTAACGGTTTCTTTAGACAACGTGACCTTGTCCACGACTTTTGCTGCACCCACCTTATCGACATTATATGCGTGCAGGAGACCCTTCTAAAACCAGGGAAGGCGAACCCTAGGTTTGCCAATTACAGAACGGTACGTGATGATAGAGTGAACTCCCGTGGGGGAGGCACTCTTATCTATTACAAAAGGTCCCTGCACTGCATCCCCCTACCTACCCCGACTCTTGTTAATATGGAAGCATCTTGTTGCCTCCTAGCTATGACTGGTCATCAACCTATAGTCATAGCGTCCTGTTACCAAGCTTGTCAAAAGCCGATCGTCCGAGCTGACTTAGAAGCATTGTTCTCATTAGGAAGCGCCGTCCTTCTGATTGGCGACTTCAATAGTAAGCACATCCTATGGAATTGTAACGTCAACAATCCCAGAGGCATTGCACTTGAAAAACTAGTCGCAGAACTTAATTTTGACATAATTGCGCCCACTGAGCCCACTCACTACCCTCATACGGAAGACTTTCGACCTGACTTGCTTGACATGGCACTACTCAGAGGCGTAACACTCCAGTTACGCTCCATAGAAGTGGTTCACGAGCTTCACTCTGACCACCGACCCATTATACTGCGACTAGGTCCCGACCCAACAACAGACCTCCCCCGCCCCACTAAGACGATAGTGAACTGGAAGCAATTAGGCGTTGCCCTAAAAGCTATCAGTTCACCGGACCTTGACAAGATCCCTGACGACATCCTGACTAAAGATGACGTAACCCTTGCGATCGATTCGTTCACTAATCACCTCTCCACCGTAGTAGGTGCATCCGCAAAGGAGGTCATGGTGCCGGACGACCGGCGCCTTGTCATTCCAGCGGATGTGAGACGATTAGTGACGGAAAGTAAAGCAGTGACCCGACATTACGACTCTTACCCCAGTAAAGAGAACAAAACTAAGAAACGCCACTTTGAACGCATGGTTCAAAGTCGCATGTCTGAGTTGCGTGATCAACAATGGGGTGACAAACTTTCAAACCTCGTGCCAAGCCACCAGGCTTATTGGGACTTGGCGCGAGGTATGAAAGGAAGTAACTACAACGACATGCCTCCCTTATACAGACCAGTCCCACTAGTCCCAGCGTTCTTTGACGAAGACAAAGCTGAGTGCCTAGCTGATAGCCTAGAGGCTCAGTGTTCCCCTAACGTAGATCACGTTGACCAAGCTCACCTCGATTCGGTGGATGCTGAAGTCGAACGTAAAAGCTCTGTGGTCACCTCTGAACTCCCACCAATCACCTTAGCGACTTACGCTGAGGTGGCGAGACTGATCAAGGCCCTCCGACCGCGCAAATCCCCCGGTGCCGATGGCATCTCCAACAGGGTTCTTAAAACCCTCTCTCCTCCTCTCATCCATCTCCTAGTCAGCATCTTCAATGCTGCTATGAGCCACTGCTTATTCCCAGACACCTGGAAATGTGCAAATGTCATTGGCATTCACAAACCAGGCAAAAGCTCATCTGACCCCACCAGTTACCGCCCCATCAGCCTCCTCAGTGCCTTAGGCAAACTTTACGAGCGGTTACTTGCAAACCGTCTCCAGTCCCATGCTAAGGAACACCACCTTATCCCAGATGAGCAGTTTGGCTTCAGACCCGGACACTCATGCGTCCAACAGGTGCACCGCCTCACGGAGCACATCATTGAGGGCTTTAACAAGTACCCCAAACCCCAGACAACGCTAGCAGTCTTCCTCGACGTAGCGAAAGCTTTTGACAAAGTCTGGCACAATGGCTTGATTTACAAGCTATACCAATTTGGCGTGCCAGAACGTCTTGTGCTCATCCTACAAGACTTCCTTAAAGCCAGAAGCTTTCGCTATCGCGTGGAAGGCACCCTCTCCTCCCCCCACCCAGTCAGAGCCGGAGTCCCTCAGGGCTCCGTGCTATCACCCATTCTTTTCGCGCTGTATACCAGTGACATCCCACGCTCTCAGCCTAACGTCCTACTAGCCCAATACGCGGATGATACCGCTATTTATACCACTGGGTGGCATATCAGTAGAAAGTCCATTCCCGCCCTCCAACGGGCCATCACCGAGATCGGTGACTGGTTCCGTAAATGGCGCATCGCGGTCAACCCAGTTAAAAGTGCAGCTATGTACTTTACTGAGAAGGGCCGCCCCCGTTACCCGCAACCTTTAACTTTGTTCGACCAACCCATCCCCTGGGTTAGTAAAACAAAATATCTCGGAGTCACCCTTGATCGGAATCTCACCTTTAGCGATCATATAACAACCGTCCGTAACAGAGCGGCCTTTGTAATGGGTCGCCTTGGTCCCCTGATTCGCAAAGAGAGTAAAATGTCTCTTAGAAATAAGAAGACACTTTACACTGCCTGCATCCGCCCCATCATGACTTACGCATCAGTAGTGTTTAGTCATGCTAGTGAGGCCCATCTCCATAAGCTTCAAGTCATTCAAAACCGTTTTCTTCGTAGTGCAACCGGCGCCCCGTGGTATATCCGGAACACCGAGTTGCATTGCGACTTAAACCTTCCCTCTCTAGCGCAGTTCAATAAGGACTGCGCCCGCCGATACTTTGATCGAGCGCCCCACCACCCGAACCCATTGGTTGTCCAGGCATCGAACTACTCGACTGCCTCTTCTATCCCATTTTTCAAACCCCCCCGTCGCCGACCACGGCAGGTATTAGACGACCCGGATGACCCCATCGCAGCCATTACGTTGGCAGCTTTAGCGTTATCCGCAAGTCGTCGAGGTAAAATCCCCAGGTGTGAGGTAATCAGAGGTCACACAATCAAACACCGAGCTCGCCGGCGAGCTCGAGGCAAAAACAAGGTCACGATAAATTGCTCTCCAAATAGTCAAAGAGTATTATTCAGTAGGGCCCAATTGTGCAACACTGCAGTTGCACAGAGGCATTTTGCTCCGATCCCCCCCATGTCTCTCGACAGCGAGACAAGCCGAGGTCCGAACCACAGTGGTGCCCTTGAGCTCGCTGTCAACCCCTCCTATAATAGCGGTACGTTTTCGGCGTCCGCAGGAGACGGAGGTAGAAAGCGCTTTTCGCCTTCTACGCCCGTCTCGGGAGAAGTGCCTTCGGCACTTCTCCCTCCCGGGCTATTGTAGGGCCAGGCCCTCGCCCAAAACCCGGTGGAGCTGGACGACCGCACAGGCGGTAGCCAGCATCTATGTCCTCCCTAAAAATTATAAAATTAATGGATAAATATTCATTAACAGTTTCTTCTGAAAAAATACCACCCTTTCTTTCAATGCTCTTAGGCCTACCCAGACCATTTAATCAACGGAGGACGTTATGGCTATTGATGTGATTTTATACCAAGACTCAGCATTAGTACCAATGCGCGTATAAAAAAATTATCTTTATTAAAAAAATAACTTTCTAGATTAACTAAAATATTCACTGGAAACTCGTAACAACATTACACGAACAGCGGCTAGTTTTAACCAAAATCACCAATATTTGATTAGAAGTAAACAGCATTCCGGTAAAATTGAAAATGCTCTAAGCTGAACTTTAACTCCAACTTTGTTTGGTTTCAAACAATTTCCACCCGATTACTGTTGTACAAAACTATGGCAACTAAAATTTCATTAATACAGACGTTTAAAGTTTTACACGAAACGGTTGTTTCATAATTTAGTTTTAATAGGTTCACGAGCGTTGTTATGCACGAAATTTCAAATAAGCGAAGGGCGTGCTCTTATCTCTAAATTCCTATGTAGGTATTTTATGAGCAAGATAGCATACTACAACCAGAAAAGTAGTATGCTAGAGGTCCGTAGGATATTTAAGTGCCTAGGTTGTCCAAATCTTAAGAGCGCACTGAGCTTTTTAGGCACGCCACGTATGTGTGCGTAAGTTAGGCACGCCAACAGCGTCCGTCCCCGTCCGACGGCCGAAGAATTACTTAAGCGGATAGGGACAAAGCATCGCCGCCCTGGTTAAAATGCGCGGAACGTGTGTGAATTTAAGTATTTCCTTCGTATAGTAAAAACAAATACCATATTAAATTTGAAAAATGTTATGTGTATACGTTATAGACACATGTTGTTTTTTTATTATGCAAATAATGATGATTTTCCGTTAAGTATTTATGCCATAATAAGAGTTTGTTTAGTTTTTTAGATATGACTTTAGATTTTTTTCTATCGAGGAAACTTTAAGTAATCGTGTTTCCAAAGTGTATAATTTTGAATCCTTAAATGTAATATATATTAATTGCATAACTCAAAATTAAGAAGTAAAGATACAGCAAGAAATCAAACGAACCACAATTACGTACCGCTGCCTCGGTGCAGGCTTAAAATTTTATGTACCTATGTTCAATATAGCAAATAAATTCGTAGGTACATAAAGACACGGTTTTAAGATTATTTGTTATTATATTCTCATTAAGTACCTAAATCGACGCACTGGTCACGCTATAGATTTTTGTTATAGTTTGAACGCTGTGTCATTCCTACGGGTAAGCACACCTACCAGGCGCGTTTGTAACCGCTCTATGAAGTCTATACTTTACATACTTGCCTGGTTTTACTATGAAGTTAGCTTAGCTTTAAAATCTAATTAACTGCAATAAGCAAAAGTTTTCATCAATAACTTAAATTCGTTTTTTCAGTTGTGGATTATTTAGCTACGGCTAAACCAGAAATCTTATTATTTGTAAAATGACAGAATAACAAATGAATGGTTCCGAATAAAATTAACAGAAAAACTTATATAATGTGCTATTGGGTTGCACAAGGGTACTGAGCTTTACACTATTGGTGTTTATGAGTATATATATAGTTTAATTTTCCATGATCAAGCACTCTCCGAACCAATCGGCCCTTTGGCACTGCGTGCAGATATTGGATCAAGTTGCATTTTTTACCGCTACGGTCACAGAAGTGTTCCGTTCAGTTTAATATCTGCTGCTTAATTTCACAAACTGGCATCATGACAGACCATGATGTTAACAAATGTCATGTTTAGAGCTCAACAACCGTGCAATTCTCTTGAAATTTACTGCCTCATGCTGCCTCTGCCATCTGAAGTTTTTTCGAACCAATACGAATTTATTACCATAAAAAAATAGTAGATTGTTCGAAAGGAATTAATTCTATGGGAATTGACGTACTCATCTATAGTTCGAGTAGGAATTGAAGACTTTCACCCGCGTTAAACACTCTAATTTTCATTTCAAATATAAGAAAAGTGAAAAATAAGTAGTTTTTTTTTTAAATATGCATTTATAATAATAACATGTAAACTAATTGAGAGGTTTGAACAATTGGTGAAATTGAAAGTCAAAACTTTGGCTCGAGATCTTTACAGGCGGCTATAGTCCAAGTAGGAATCAATGACTGCCTTCCTATGCCTTAAAATACAAAGAAAATAAAAGAATTTAGTTTTTCTAAAATATTTACTGGAAATTATAAAATAACTGGAAGGTAAATCTATGAAATTAATTGAGAAAAATAAAACTTAGTTACCATCCCACCAAATGATATATTTTTTTAAATTTTAAATATAGATCTCAATACGTCATCCCGCTTAATGGGTATAGTTTTAATACATACTGCTCCTAAACAGAATACGTGACTAACATTTTTATATAGCGTAAGTTATACACCAACTTGATAAAGTCACATTAATTCTATTATAAACTAGGTCTTATGGCGTTAACATAAACACAAACGTAATTGTTACTGTTTTGTTTTATACAGCATAGTATTTAATAACAAAAAATTTAGACATCTAATTTTGTTAACAACAATGGTTACCATGGTTACAAGACATTTCGACCCTGGAGGAGGAAGAATTTACTATGGCTTTTTCACGCCCTTAGGTGGGAAGCAGCTTCTTTCACCTGCTACTCGAATCAAACAAACCTTTTTTTTTTCGAGTATTAGAAATGAAAAAGTATATTCCCTCCTCCCTTCTCAAACATGTGAACCTATGTGCCAAATCATTTGAATATTCAAAATTAAATCATTCAATAAACATAGTTCTTGTATGGGGACGACGGATAACTCATTTTTTTTTATATGTAATGTTCTTAGCTATCATCCATAATGGTACATAATGTGAAAATTTAAATTTACAGTAAGTAGCAATAGGATCCCTTTTCTTGTACACAATAAACCCTTTTTTAGTGAAAAGTAAACGGTTGTACTATTTTTTAATCATTTAATCCGATTTGTTCTCCTTCGAGGACTGAAACTCTTTGAAAGGTTCGCAGTTGAAAAGCTTGTTATACTGCTCTCATAAGCTTTCCACTATCGGATTTAGCGCGGGTGTATCTGTAAAACCTAAGCGGATTCTCGTTCAACATAATATCAACATTCAAATACTATTTTTATGTTTGGGTGCCGTCGGTAAATTAACGATAAAAAAGATTGATAGAAAAAGTATAAATAAAATTAGTAAAAATCCAACTACACATTATATATTTTCAAAAAGCGTTTTATCGTTCCCTTGAAACTGCAAGTTACATATATTTATGAAATCTTTTTTAAAGCCCTTCATTTTTATACCCTACTCGACTTATTTTTCTCTGAATATTTCGTATACAATCCACCAGTTTGTTTTTTATTTTTTTATGTTGTCATTTGGATTATCAAGATGAATCCAATGATATCTCATACAATACAATTGGTTAAGAAAAAATTAATTCGAAAACATCGACATTGAAAACATGACATTTCTTTTAAAGTGGCGTTTTTACAAACCCATACCAACAAGGCAATCAAATTCTCACATTTATTCTAGTTCAAGAAGATAAATATATATATAATTACTATTATTATAATAATTTTTGTTTACCTAGTTATGTGCAAACTTACCTCGCTCTTTTTGACCCATATTTACTGTAAGTAATGTATTTTCTTTAAGTGTAGATTTGAGTCACCCAGCATAATGTCCGTGATTGTTATACAATAGCCCGTGGGTTGCCGGGATAGAATTTGGTAACATGGGGTGTTGTAAGAGGCGACTATGGGAAAAATACCAGAAAAGTGGACGCAACGCCTTCTAAAGAACTGTCAGCTTTTACTGCAGTCCCCAAAAGGCTTCCAAGTGTAGGGATTATGGCAATCCTTATAAAAGACCATTTCTTCATTGTGTTACTACTCAGAGACAAGATCGATTTCAAGACCAGTCCAGACCCACACAAGACAACCCAATATTAGAGTGAAGCAACACCACTACTGATAATTGACCACACTGTGGGAAGGAGGTACCACAAAGTTGCTCGTCATGCGCGAATATCGATACCAAATTACCTATTTTAAAAACATTAATACATATAAAAACAATTTCGCATATTTAACAGTTTTATCGAAGGATACAAAATAAAGTTATTTATAATCAAAGGCCACAATAATAACATTAACCTTTCATTCTTCCATCCAGAGAAAATTCTGCTAAGTACAACAAAAAGGGTTCCGTACAAGATTAAAGGTATGTAAGTAAAAGTTATGGTATTTTTATTGCTAAATGAAATCCATAACATTTTAAAATTATTAAAAATATTTTTATTGATTGATATTACTAAAAATTAATGCTTTTTGAAATTATTCCTCTGTCAATGCTATAAGACCGTGCTTCGTAAAAATATTAAGATTTTGAGTTCACGGGAAGTAGCCTGTAGGTTTTGATTCCCTTGCGAGTGTCGAAATATTGCAAAATTTGGCTTTATCTTTTGATTGTGTTGGCTTAGAAGTATGATTTTTTCACAGTTCCAAGGGACTGTAGAACTGAGTATTTGATATGAAATTAAGTTTAATGCTTTTACGCGTTCGTGAGAAAAATTGTCTTGACAGACAGACAGGCGGACCACAAAGTGATCCTTTAAGGGTTTCTTTTTTCCTTTTGAAGAATGAGACCAAAAGACTCAAATCGGTGAAATTTTAAATATCTCCAGATTATGTTTATATATGAACCTTTCAAATATGAATTCAACTTTCTATGTATGAGCAGAAATATATTTAGAATCTGCAGCGAACACATGGAATATTTTCATAGGTTCCGAGCCGAATTTATTTCCGGCGCTCATTCATTATGTAGTAGGCTTTACGGCTAGTAAAGGTCGCATACTAAATATACCTTCCACGTTGACCGGCTCGGCTTTACATTCCATGTCAGTGGTAAGCTTCAACTGACTAAGACAGGACTGATTACTCTTCATACATGTATAATTTGTGCTTTACTTTCTGACTAGGTGGTCTTATTAGTGTCGTGCATGATTATATGTGTGCATACCAATAGTTCCTTCGTACGAAGTATGTAGTATAAAATGTCCTATTAGAATCGTCTAATGATAATATAGTCCAGTAATAATGAAGTATAATTATGAAGATATTTCAGACAGAATTGTCTAGTTCGGGAAACATATCGCTTGACTAAATCATTCAATTTTTGAATCGACAATTAAGCATTTGTTTCGAATGAGGGTAGTTTTTTAATAAAATATATCATATAGGATAACAATATAAGTGTAATAAAAATTGGCTTTGGTTTTACGACGAGCCGATTTCCTGGCGCCTAACTTTCCTGGAGTACTTTTATCGAAAGAATACCCGCTGTGCTTCAAGTAATCAGGACATAAAGATGGTAAGGAGCCCGATCGTGCTCCTAATGTTCAGCAACACCCCACTGAGTGGTGGCATGTTGCTAATCAGGTGATATTTTTCTTTCTTGACCAACGACACGAGTAAATGGAACAATGGTAAAATGATATGCCGGGAAGTGTACGTCACTGTTTATGTTTTTTGATACAAGATAAAATACATACCTACCTAAAATAAAACCATAATTTCTTCAAGATACTTTTATAAGTATGGGAAAATCAAGAAGATATTAAAATTGCCGAGCGGTAATTATTTCGATTACTACCGCCACCAGCTTGAGCTTCAACGAATTGTGGTATGTGAATGTTTTGTCTTTTTGAAGGAATTATAGCAGAGTGTTATAGCTATGGACTGCGGTGCCGGAGGACATTGATTCGATCCCCACTACCAGCTTAAAATTCCCCGTATGTTGGGTGGGCATTTTGTGAATGCTCGCCTGGCCAGCTACCAACACCAAGCACCCAAAAGTATGCTCCAGCAGCAGTCTTTGAGAGTCAGTAAAATTACAGGCACATGAGACTCAACAACTGTATGTCTCACAGTGACGCGCAGTGCAGTTTGTCACTTGTGACGAAATGTGTCTGTTTTAGGCACACCGATCAACATTAGTTAGGCCACGAGCATGTCCCGTCACAATCACATTGAAAATTCCAATTAACAAACCTACATATTTATTCAAATATAAAATAAATAACATCTGTGAAATCTCACTTATTAATAATAATTCATTGTTGCAAAAACACCAGAAATATAGGTACTACAAAAAAAATAGTTATACTCGTATCTATAGTATCTACATACATAAAAAAGTATTTTATAAATGTACGGTTGCGGTCTGAAAATGTTTACCAGTTTTGAAATTAGATTCTGTGTCACACTTTTCGCTCTAAAGTCTAAGATGCCATATCAAGTTACTTATTACCTTTCAAAAGTTATTATGCAAAATGACGCATAACAAAGACAATAATTATTAATCACTTTTTGATGATGAAATTCATTTCTTTATTTGTTGAGATGACATTTATCAGAAATTATTGTTTGAACGTCGTTTGGACAAGAGAAAATTTTTACAAAAGATTTTTTCATAACGAAATAAAATGGCAAGTTTAACCTTGGCGCAAAGGGCTGAAATAATATTTCTCTTTGAAGATGGACATAGCATAAGTGCTATATCACGAGAACTCAACATTTCGCGATTCATTGTGAGGTTTTGGATTAGGCGTCACGGCGAAGAAGGGCAAATAACAGATCATAGAAATAATTCAGGACGACGACCGATACTAACCACCGCGCAAATAACAGAAATGATTCATCGTTACGAAGAGAACGGTTTCACACCAACTAGTTATTTTGCTGCTTTATATAATGTGAGTGTTCGGACGATCCGACGAGCTTTGCACAGCGCTAGACTACACTACAGACACCATACTATTAAAGTGGAGCTGAAACCTCACCACAAAACAGCCCGGCTTAACTTTGCGCGACAACATCGTCATAGCTGCGG
This sequence comes from Plagodis dolabraria, assembly GCA_963854805.1. Classification (NCBI taxonomy): domain Eukaryota; kingdom Metazoa; phylum Arthropoda; class Insecta; order Lepidoptera; family Geometridae; genus Plagodis; species Plagodis dolabraria. The sequence continues at coordinate 35,946,707 of OY978440.1, read as the reverse complement.
AGGGAGGTTATACTAGATATTAAATAAAGATTTTTTAAGTTTCTATTTTATTCTTTCTTCATATTCTTAGTTAACAAACTAAAATATTGTTTTTTATGGTTCCGTAGTCCAGTATCGGAACCCTTATAGGTTCGTCATGTCCGTCCATCTGACCGTCCTCGGCTTACCTTCCAAACTTACCTTCCAAGCTAAATGGTTGGCTAGAAGTCTGAAAAAAATTATGATAGTAGTAGAGTTATAGAGGCCTAAATTAAAGAAGGTGAAGAAAAGTGATTTTTTCGGCGTATTTTTTTTGATCGTAATATTGCATGGTGGTCGGAGAACGGAAACTTTTGTTTGAGAGTGAGACTCGGCCTGTTTTTTCAAAGAAGGTTTTCTATACCTATATCAAACCTTGATAGTAGGCAGTCCATCTATAGAGCGATTGCTTGTCATGTCATTAGAAAAAACATAATATATGAAATAGACTTTTTCAAACATAATTTAGAACTTGTGATGTAAATGTGTGCATGCAATTGTAATCCTTATGGTGGTAAACATTTTCTGACCGTGACTGTACGAACATGTGATGATGTGGTTAAAGATGTTGTTCAGGCTAGCCTAGAATACTGGCTCTCAAGGACATCTGCCGGAACACACCGTTATGTGCTTGGCGACAACTTTTCTACTTGAGGGTGGTAGCTAGCCAGGCGGGCATTCGCAAAATGCCCTACCACTATGCTGTAACGACTGCCATCGTCAACAACCAGGACCGACGGCTTAATGTGCCCTTCGAAGCACGGAAGCGCTTCACTCAGCTTCATTCCACTCGGGAAATGAATTCGCGTTATCAAGCAACGGTATGAAAAAAAAGCATTATGGTTAGAATCAAATCGTTTCCTTATGTCGGCAAAACTATGTATGATATGTAATTCCTTTTAAATGTAATCTGATGCGGTGCTCCAGACTTTGAAAGTTTGGATACTGAAGATTACTAACACGTTTTGGTGGTTGGGCATTTTGCGAATGCTCGCCTCGCTATCTACCACCCTCAAGTAGAAAATCTGTCGCCAAGCACCTAACGGTGTGTTTCGGCAGCTGTCCTTGTGAGTCAGTAATTATAGGTTAGCCTGAAGCTGAACAACATCTTCGACGACATCATCACTTACCATCAGGTGAGATAGTGGTCAAAGGCTAACTAACAAAGCTTAAAAAAAATTACATGGCTTACTTTAAATGAAACGCTGACATTAAGTCTCTTAAGCACTAAGCTTAAGCTTTCTCTGAAGCAAGCAGTGGCGAAATTTCCCTTGGAAACAGTGAGTTAATGCATTTTTGCTGAGACTTTAATAAATATATACATATCAGTTTTAGTAATATAACATAACTTTATTAAAAGTTGCATTTTCATTTGTAACATAACTGAATAGATTCAGGCGTTACTTTGCAGAAATCCATATTTAATAATAACAAATATATAGTTCAGTCTCAATCGTGCGCTTGGTGAGTCAAGACCTCCTGAAGATGCTTCGTTAAGAAGCGAAACTAGTCGAATATTCTTCTGGTTAGGCTGCGTGGCGTTTGGAACGTCACGTGGGCATAGTAGGAAATTAGGCGGAATTGTCACTAGATATATATTATTGGGCAGCGTTCGGGAAGCTTCGCGACATCTTCTCGTCCAACATCCCGCAGAGCCTAAAGACCAAAGTCTTCAACCAGTGTGTGTTGCCAGTGATGACTTATGGCACTGAAACGTGGTCCTTAACTGTGGCCCTTATGGATAAGCTAAGAGTCGCTCAACGAGCTATGGAGAGAGCTATGCTCGGAGTTTCTTTACGCGATAAAATCCGGAAAGTGGATATTCGCCAAGATTAGTTTAGTTTAGGGAGGACATAGATGCTGGCTACCGCCTGTGCGGTCGTCCAGCTCCACCGGGTTTTGGGCGAGGACCTGGCCCTACAATAGCCCGGGAGGGAGAAGTGCCGAAGGCACTTCTCCCGAGACGGGCGTAGAAGGCGAAAAGCGCTTTCTACCTCCGTCTCCTGCGGACGCCGAAAACGTACCGCTACTATAGGAGGGGTTGACAGCGAGCTCAAGGGCACCACTGTGGTTCGGACCTCGGCTTGTCTCGCTGTCGAGAGACATGGGGGGGATCGGAGCAAAATGCCTCTGTGCAACTGCAGTGTTGCACAATTGGGCCCTACTGAATAATACTCTTTGACTATTTGGAGAGCAATTTATCGTGACCTTGTTTTTGCCTCGAGCTCGCCGGCGAGCTCGGTGTTTGATTGTGTGACCTCTGATTACCTCACACCTGGGGATTTTACCTCGACGACTTGCGGATAACGCTAAAGCTGCCAACGTAATGGCTGCGATGGGGTCATCCGGGTCGTCTAATACCTGCCGTGGTCGGCGACGGGGGGGTTTGAAAAATGGGGTAGAAGAGGCAGTCGAGTAGTTCGATGCCTGGACAACCAATGGGTTCGGGTGGTGGGGCGCTCGATCAAAGTATCGGCGGGCGCAGTCCTTATTGAACTGCGCTAGAGAGGGAAGGTTTAAGTCGCAATGCAACTCGGTGTTCCGGATATACCACGGGGCGCCGGTTGCATTACGAAGAAAACGGTTTTGGATGACTTGAAGTTTATGAAGGTGGGCCTCACTAGCATGACTAAACACTACTGATGCGTAAGTCATGATGGGGCGGATGCAGGCAGTGTAAAGTGTCTTCTTATTACTAAGAGACATTTTACTCTCTTTGCGAAGTAGGGGACCAAGGCGACCCATTATGAAGGCCGCTCTGTTACGGACGGTTGTTATGTGATCGTTAAAGGTGAGATGACGATCAAGGGTGACTCCGAGGTATTTTGTTCTAGGAACCCAGGGAATGGGTTCGTCGAACAAAATAAGCGGTTTCGGGTAAGGGGAGCGTGTCTTCTCAGTAAAGCACATAGCTGTGCTTTTAGCTGGGTTGACCGCGATGCGCCATTTTCGGAACCAGTCACCGATCTCGGTGATGGCCCGTTGCATGACGAAAAAGGACTGTCTGTTGATATGCCACCCAGTGGTGTAAATGGCGGTATCATCCGCATATTGGGCTAGGAATACTTTGGGCTGAGAGCGTGTGATGTCACTGGTATACAGTGCAAAGAGAATAGGTGATAGCACGGAGCCCTGAGGGACTCCGGCTCTGACTGGGTGGGGGGAGGAGAGGGTGCCTTCCACGCGATAGCGAAAGCTTCTGGCTTTAAGGAAGTCTTGTAGGATGAGCACAAGACGTTCTGGCACGCCAAATTGGTATAGCTTGTAGATCAAGCCGTTGTGCCAGACTTTGTCAAAAGCTTTCGCTACGTCGAGGAAGACTGCTAGCGTAGTCTGGGGTTTGGGGTACTTATTGAAGCCCTCAATGATGTGCTCCGTGAGGCGGTGCACCTGTTGGACGCATGAGTGTCCGGGTCTGAAGCCAAACTGCTCATCTGGGATAAGGTGGTGTTCCTTAGCATGGGACTGGAGACGGTTTGCAAGTAACCGCTCGTAAAGTTTGCCTAAGGCACTGAGGAGGCTGATGGGGCGGTAACTGGTGGGGTCAGATGAGCTTTTGCCTGGTTTGTGAATGCCAATGACATTTGCACATTTCCAGGTGTCTGGGAATAAGCAGTGGCTCATAGCAGCATTGAAGATGCTGACTAAGAGATGGATGAGAGGAGGAGAGAGGGTTTTAAGAACCCTGTTGGAGATGCCATCGGCACCGGGGGATTTGCGCGGTCGGAGGGCCTTGATCAGTCTCTCCACCTCAGCGTAAGTCGCTAAGGTGATTGGTGGGAGTTCGGAGGTGACCACAGAGCTTTTACGTTCGACTTCAGCATCCACCGAATCGAGGTGAGCTTGGTCAACGTGATCTACGTTAGGGGAACACTGAGCCTCTAGGCTATCAGCTAGGCACTCAGCTTTGTCTTCGTCAAAGAACGCTGGGACTAGTGGGACTGGTCTGTATAAGGGAGGCATGTCGTTATGGTTACTTCCTTTCAAGCCTCGCGCCAAGTCCCAGTAAGCATGGTGGCTTGGCACGAGGTTTGAAAGTTTATCGCCCCATTGTTGATCACGCAACTCAGACATGCGACTTTGAACCATGCGTTCAAAGTGGCGTTTCTTAGTTTTGTTCTCTTTACTGGGGTAAGAGTCGTAATGTCGGGTCACTGCTTTACTCTCCGTCACCAATCGTCTCACATCCGCTGGAATGACAAGGCGCCGGTCGTCCGGCACTATGACCTCCTTTGCGGATGCACCTACTACGGTGGAGAGGTGATTGGTGAACGAATCGATCGCAAGGGTTACGTCATCTTTTGTCAGGATGTCGTCAGGGATCTTGTCTAGGTCCGGTGAACTGATAGCCTTTAGGGCATCGCCTACTTGCTTCCAGTTCACTATCGTCTTAGTGGGGCGGGGGAGGTCAGTCGTTGGGTCGGGACCTAGTCGCAGTATAATGGGTCGGTGGTCAGAGTGAAGCTCGTGAACCACTTCTATGGAGCGTAACCGGAGTGTTACGCCTCTGAATAGTGCCATGTCAAGCAAGTCAGATCGGTGGTTTTCCATATAAGGGTAGTGAGTGGGCTCAGTGGGCGCAATTATGTCAAAGTTAAGTTCTGCGATTAGGTTTTCAAGTGCAATACCTCTGGGATTGTTGACGTTACAATTCCATAGGATGTGCTTACTGTTGAAGTCGCCAATCAGAATGACGGCGCTTCCTAATGCGAATAGGGCTTCTAAGTCAGCTCGGACGATCGGCTTTTTGCAAGCTTGGTAACAGGATGCTATGACTATAGGTTGATGACCAGTCATAGCTAGGAGGCAACAAGATGCTTCCATATTAACAAGAGTCGGGGTAGGTAGGGGAATGCAGTGCAGGGACCTTTTGTAATAGATAAGAGTGCCTCCCCCACGGGAGTTCACTCTATCATCACGTACCGTTCTGTAATTGGCAAACCTAGGGTTCGCCTTCCCCGGTTTTAGAAAGGTTTCCTGCACGCATATGATATCGATAAGGTGGGTACAACAAAAGTCGTGGACGAGGTCACGTTGTCTGAAGAGGCCGTCAGCGTTAAATGACGCTAACGAAACTGAGTACGGTTTCGTGCGTTCGGTTGTACTACCCATAGTGGTTGTACTGGGGAGGGGCCTGGGGAACGAAGCGCTTAAGGGCGCTAAGTAAATTCGCGTGTTCCAATGTGTATTGGATCACGTCCGCTGGGGATTGAGCGTATTGCATCTTGTGGAATAGCTCTTGTACCTCATTGATGTCAACCGACATAGCCAGATCGCTGACTAGGTTGATTGCCTCTTGAAGAGGGGCAGCCATCAATGGCATAGGTGGAGCTTGTGGCCGGGAAGCGGCGCGGGGAGGCGCGCGAATGGTGTTGGCGACGGGTGCCGGGAGCGCGGGGCGAGCCGGGGCCGGTGCGCGGGCAGGGGCCGCGGCGCGGGCGGGTGCGGGTGCGGGCGCGGGTGCGGGCGCGCGGGCCGGGGCGCGGGTGGTAGCGACGGTCTTAACCATACTGGGTGGTTTAGACCATGCGTTACGGGCTGGGAGCGGCGCGGGTATTACCTGTGAGGCAGGTACTACCGTTAGTTTAGGGCTTACCCGTTGGTAACGGTCGTAAGAGGGACGGGTCGGCCTATGCCTTGCCACCCTGTGGTTCACTCGTGGTGCTTTAGGGCAACCACGGTAATTCGCGGTATGCCCTTGAGCACCGCATAAAACACAGCTGGGTGGGTCCGGTGAATCCCGGGTGCGAGTGCACGCTGCTGTCGCGTGATCGCCTAGGCACTTAACGCACCTAGCGCGAGCGAAGCAGAAACGGGAGGCGTGCCCGTATAGTTGGCAGTTATGGCACTGCGAGGGACTCCCATTTTTGTATGGGGCTTGGACATCGAGTCCTGAGAGGCCACAGACCTTTTTTAAATTAAAAATGGCCTTGCCTTCAGGTGTACGATCTAGTACTACGAGTACTAGATCGTAGGGACTGCGGTCCTTCCCGCTGTACATGCGGTGAACTGCATGTACGGGGAAGTCTTGTGCCTTCAGGTCGGCACATACCGAATCGGTATGTACCTCCTTGGGCACACCGCGGATGACCACTCGGAGGACTTTCTCCTCTTCGAGCGCATAAGTATGAAAACTTATGCTCTCTTTACGGAGGAGCTTTGTTAGCGCTCTGTGGTCGCTACTGGTGGGCACTTGGACTTTAATGCCCTGCTGCGTGGAGCGGGCATTAGTGTAATGGATCCCACGATCCGAAACTAAACGGGACAGCATGTCCCATTTGGTTTTGTCCTGAATGAACAGGGGTGGAGGCGGTTTTTCGCGGCGCGCGCTCGCGTCCTGAGGGGACGCGGCAGTAGTGGCCGGAGCGGAGGGAGGAGATGCGGGGCGCGGGGCGGGGGTCGGCTTCTTGCCGGAGGCGGGGGCCTTAGCGGGTGCCTTGGCGGGAGGGGCGGAAGTTGCGCAACTAGCGGCTTTAGGAGCACGCTTGCGTTTGCGGTCAACGACGGTATAGCCGTCGTTATCGGAGTTCGAGTCAGTGCGTAAGGCGCGACTCGGATCTACTTCCATCTCCGTTTCGGAGTCCGAAGTGGGCTCGACAACGGCGATGGAGGGACGGGTGCTCGCTGGCCTCCCGATCGGTGAGCGCGAGCGAGACCTCTCACGGGGAGGGGCTGCCACCGTGCGTCTATTGTCCGGGCCCGGGGCGGGCGAAAGCGGGCTGTCCTCTGAGAAGGACCGGGTCAGAGGAGGGACGTTGGCCTCCGGGATTGAAGTCCCGGAGGGAGCAATAACAGTGTCCGTGAGGCGGGCACTCGCTTCCTCTTCTAGGAGTTGCATATGAGCAACATACAGATCGGGGTGGCGGAGGGCGAAGGTCTGAAGGACCTGCACCTCACCGTTAGAGGGACGGGACTGCATCCTGAGGGGAATACTCAGGACGCCCTATCAAGGGTTTGAATTCCCTCACACACCTTGTGAGCTCACTGTGTGAGAGGGAGTGTGTACCTAAGGTGTGCCCTAGTTGTGTACCCTCTCCGAGCTTTTTTCTCGGCGGAGAGGGGTGCTCCTAAGCGCTACTCCGGGGTTGACTAGGGGCGACCCCAAGGCCAGTAATCCCGGAGCCCAGCTTGCTTCGGCTGACCCGTGAAGCGGGAAAGGCCACGGTGCAAGGTTAAACCAAAACAACAACAGTGGCCGTTGTCACCGTAGGGTGTCACACTGCGACCGCAGCAAATGGCGGATTTGATCGTTCAGACGGGTTTGGCTGACGCTACCCCACGCCTGAACGACGTCGCTTAACAGCACAAAGTGTGTTGTTACGCGACTGTTACTATGTTGTGTCGGGTAGTAAAGTGGTGAAATGCGCACCGAAAAGTGCGGTCAAAACAAGACCACCAGCCCGATATGATGTTGTTCGTCCGAAACAAGGGACTTGGGTAGGTGGTAATGCCTGACGTCTTAGAGCGCCTCTGCGCGACGGCACGGCGAGCTCGTAGCTCGCGTTGCTCGGCGTTCGGCGGTTGCTCAGCTTCTGCACACAAAACAAAAACTTCGTCAGGACTGCGTATTCCAAGGCACTGGTCTGCAACTAGCGTCGGAACGATGACCCGAGTGAGACGGCAATAGTGCGGGGACTATTGCGGTCTCACTGGGAGATACTGGCGGAGCTGTAGACAGGTGTGCACGGCGTGGCGGCACAGGTCGGAATGTGAAGGTGTATTCGCCAAATAACCAAAGTCACCGACATAGCTCTCAGAATTTGCAAGTTGAAGTGGCAATGGGCGGGCCACATTGCTCGACGAACCAATAACCGATGGGGAAGAAAGGTTCTCGAGTGGTTACCACACTACACCGGAAGACGTAGAGTTGGTAGGCCCCCTACTAGGTGGACTGACGATATTGTGAAAGTCGCGGGTAGCCAATGGCAACAAGTGGCTAATAGCCATTCTTTGCGGCGATCTATGCGGGAGGCCTTTGTTCAGCAGTGGACGTCTTCCGGCTGATGATGATGATATATTATTGATATTCTTTTAAGGTTTTCATTAAAATATTATTTAATGTTTTCTTGAGATACTTTAAAAAATATATTTGTTATTATGATGTAACATAGCTTTTTTTTGATATTTATTTTTTATATAATTTTTTATATATATGCGTCTGGCCATATATCTATGGGAAATTTATGGCCAGACAGGTAAAGGTGGCCATTTCGGATAGAATATTGCTTTTATTTTTGCTGAGACTTTAATGAATGTTTACATATCAGTTTTAGTAATATTACATAACTTCATTTGCAACTTATACGAGTAGGTATAGGTTAGCAGTAAAACATAAATATTGTTTCCATTCTTATTTTCATTTAACCAACAAAACTTTTTTTTTTTATTAGATAAGCAAGCATTTGACCGCTGTCTCACCTGATGAAAAGTGAATTTTAATTTTAAAACACTAAAAATTTCTATTAATTTTTTAAATTAAAAAAAATAAGTATTTTTTTTTAAATTAATGTGTACTTCGAGAATAAGATCCAAATACTTATTGCATTATTTTTTTTTATTTATGATTTAATTTTCAATGCAAGTCTTTACCCTTAAAAAACAACCAACTACTTCATCTTAGTCATTTTTAAGGAATTATTCTAAGGATTTTATATTTGCTACAAAATTATCCAACACCCAAGTTCAAAGACTGTTACTACTAAAGTAATAAAGTTATCTCAACCGCTATACTTTTCCTTTAAAGTTCATGAACTGCACTATCATCATGATATTTTTCAAATTTTTAGATTTTTAGACAAAATTCATTTTTGACATCAAAATCAGGGTACATAATATTCCGGCGGTTCTAAAAATCTGAGTTTAAAATATGATTTACTACTTTGTCCATAATCAAGCACCAAAGTATATGGAAATAAATATGTGTTCAAATCTATACAAAAGAAACTCGAGGTTCAAATGACGTTGACCTAACGTAATTCATAGATCATAAAACTCCGGTAATCTTCAGCTACAGTCGCAACAAAAGCCTGAGTTTATCGCCAGAATCCTTTTCTTTTCAGCGAACAAACTGAATAGAACAATTTGTCAACAGTTTACAAAAAATATACGTCTGCTGGGTTTACAGAGAGATTTTTTAAATTAAACTCTCATGGGAACTTGACGCTTGCTATAAAAAGAGAACAAGACTATTTAATGTAATCGTTATTCTGTTTGAAAGAAAAGCATATTTTGTTTGTATAGATTTTTAGGATGATTGCACGAAACTAATAACGTTAAACGGTGTAAGCAGCGTGTTGTGGCACCGTGTGACTTTAAAAGTTATATAATATATACGTTAAATATAGTGCATATATACGATAAAAAATTCAATATGCGCGACATAAACTTTTACAGTATCGTCCACTGCTGAACACAGCCTACCCTACTGATTAGGTATTTGCCATAATGCCATAATCCCTACGATTGGCACTTGGTCTTGGGGATCGCAGTGAAAGTTGGCATTTCTTTAAAAGCCGCTGCTGCCCACCTTCCAGTATTTTTCTTTTAGTTGCCTCTTACGACACCTGGGACCATGGGACGACATGGAGCGGAGTAATTCTAACCCGGCACCCCAAGGGGCAAACTGTTTAAAATTGTTTAATTTTTAAGGCATATATTACTGACTCTTTTGGTTCATAAGTGGAATATAAGTTTGTGTGATTGTGTTACTAATAATTATAAAGTTGTGAGCGAAACTTAAATATTTCGCCACAAGACGAACTACACTGCACCCTTCATCCAGAGACAAACAGTCGTTAAGTCTCTGGAAGACTCTGTCACGTCAGATTCAATTAAATACATATATAAATCAGATATTTTATCTGTATCGTCAATTTGGGCTTGATAGCGGGTTAAGGCCTATTTTCGTCTTTAGATTTCCCGGCTATATATTGTACCGAGCTCATCTTTGTAATATAAGGGCACTATTACTAATATTGCACAGTATTATTGTATTCATCGTGCTATGCATTCAAATAAACTCTGTGTAGTGACACAAGCTTTAGTATTTTTCAAGGCGAAGTAAAGCTTTCAATTGCTTTGAGGAGTGGAATACCTGGAACTGCGGCATTGCAAGGAAAAAAAAATAAAAATAAACTTTAAGACACTTCTTACGAGACTTACTTATATCCGGCAAAATATCAGTTAATTTTGACTGATATAAGCATGATATGGTAGCATTAAGCATGGTCTGACTACTGACTATTACATTGGATAAGATTTTATGTGATTTACATTTAGCCGGTTATTTTTTTCAAGACTTAATTTTTCACTTTTTACTGTGCACAATTTGAGATAGTCTTATTTGGAATGAAATTATGTTTTTGATCCGACATTAAGTTGAATTATTATATAAAAAAGGAATAGAATTTATTGTTAATATAAAAAAAAATATTAACATTCCAAAATATGAAACGAAATTATATACTTTTTCGTAGTTGGTTTGGCTAAAATCAAATTTTGTAAGAAATTTCTATTCACATTGATAAAATCATACCATTTTCAATGTGTCTTAAAAAAATCAAACAAACGACATTATATGTGGTGTACCATTGATAATACTAACCTATAAAATGTATTCAATTTATAGGTTAACTACAATACTTCTACGAGTAAAAGTGTATCACGTTAATTATCAGGCTAGCATTCAGTTAGGACAAAGGTAGCCATTTTTGAATACGCAATTTATGATTTTAACAGGTGTTGTATCATTTGACTGCTCTCCCTATGACATTAAGGGGCCGTTTGTCTTAAAGTTTCGGGTTGCTATCCCACACAAAATAACTGAATGATAAAAATGACAGTTAACATGCAGCGCGTTTCAAGCTTTAACCGATGGATAGGCTTAATCGATGACTGTGAAATGCAAATATAGTGTTTTATTTATTAAATATGTCCTGGGTAGTAAAACCGGAACTTACACGAACATTCTGAAACAGGCCCTAAGGCTCATAATAATAAATTCATATTTTTTTTAGCTAATAGGCTATCTTTTGACCACTATCTCGTCTATCCACGTCCACATCATCACTTACCCGATGGTAAGTGATGATGTGGACGAAGATGTTGTTCAGGCTAGCCTAGAATTACTGGCTCTCAAGGACAGCTGCCAGAAGTGCCAGAACACACCGTTAAATACTTGGCGATAGATTTTGTACTTTTGAGTGGTAGCTAGCCAGGCGGAAGCGCTCAGTAGTAATGTCACTAGCGGTCACCCATCCAACTCCTGACCGCGGCGGACGTTGCTTTACTTAGCTGATTAAGAACGGCTAAGCAAACTTCGCATCGAGCAATTCTCAAAGTTAAGATCGATCTTGTGGTGTAGTTTTGACGTTTAATGTATGTGGCATCTGTCAAAAACTGCACCTTAATCCATGCGCATCCTAGATAATGAGAACGATAAAATTTCATTAATAAATGGATGATATCGTCCACGCGAAAGCCAAGGGATTGATCTCAATTTTGAGATACATTAATAACTGTGAACCTAGGTCAAATAACCTCTATCTATCTATTTAACCCATTTTAAAACAATGAAATTAATGTTGAGTCAACTTTAAAAGGCCCGTACATTGTTTTTGTTTTATTTTTGTTCGGCAACGTTGTTCCGAACATTAGTTTGCATGAGTTAAATCTATTTCCTTAGTTAAGGGCGCAATTAAAATCAAAGTAAACCGATTATTTGTGTAACGATTAAAATGTCCGTATTCGTTCATCACAACTACCTACTAATTGTATTATGTTAATGCTTCAACTCATATCTAGCTACCGTATATATCGTTACGTCAAATCAAACGTTACTCGATAGCAGCCTGGGGTCCAGATTCCAATCTTATTTATTACATTTGAGAAGTTATTGGATTGTTTCTTGGACAGTCAGTCAAATAATCGAGGGATCCACTCACGTTCCATTTACGTAATCTTCTATTTATTATTAGGATTTCTATTTATTTGCTACCTGTGTTATTGATATCCTAGCTTCTTATTGTCATAGAAAACTAATGGAAACAATATAGTAATATACTTATGCAGATGAGAATGTATAAGAGAAAGCATAAAATTGTATTTCTAGTTCTAGTGAACTTAAATTAAGAACATACAATATTTTTATTTTTTTTATTTATTTAAAGGACTTTGTCGCTGAGCGACCACATCGGTCTGTAGGACGTTAGCAGAAACCAGTGCCACTGACTTAAAATTAAGTCTTAGTAATAATATGTCCAATCAGAAAATGATGTACTCACGCTTTGACTGTAAACATGATTATAGACATGACATGCAATTAATTTCCAATCTGAACTTCTCAATCTAAAGTTCTAAGTATCTTGTAGTGCAACTGTTTGGCGGAGACATTTCCTATAAGACATTGTAAACGTCTTATGTCTCTATGAGAACTTAAGAGGCATGTTTTTTTGTTGGTATTGAGAGAGAATGGTTAATACAAAACCAAATATGTCTTAAGGCAGATTAATAATAGGCGTTATTAATTAAATTATAAATTCATTATATAATTCATTCATAACGTCTCTCTGACCACCCTTAGAGTTGATAGGCCGCCAATAGATGGACTTACGACATCGTTAAGCATGCACTGAGGCAGCGATACGTAATTGTGGTTCGTTTGATCCCTTGCTATATATTTATTTCTTAATTTTAGGTTATATAATTAATATATATCATATGAAATTTCTATACATTTTCACTTACTATAACGTGAGATTGTGTTAGGCCACAATCTCACGGCTAGCCTATCGGTCATTAAATTACTTCCAACGAGACATTCAGGGTAGACGCAATGCTAAAAATATGCAAAAGGAATATTTTCAAACACACTACTTGATGGTAAGGAAAGTAAATAATACAATTCAAATACATATAGAAGCAGGGAAAATTTTAGGACATATTATAAGGTAATAAGATTTATTCAAATCTCCGTTTATTAGAAAAAGAAACAGATATCACACTAAAAAGGTTTTAATTAAAATGCTCAGAATTGTCAGCTACAACCTCACATTATTTTTTATTAATATAACAACTAGTCTAATGTTTTACTCGAATAATCGGATAAAAATTTAATTTAATGTTTATATTTGAAACAATCAAATAAAACTCATAACATATCATGGATAAACACCTATTCTAACTTGTACTTACACTTAACTATCTTGAGTTATATAACTTGAACCCATCGATTTCACCTTAGTAGTCTTTTAAAAGGCTAATAAAACGGCCGTAGTAAAAATCACATAGGTACGAAAGCTATTCGCCATTATATACTAACGGCATAATATTAAATCCATGTTACGCAAAATCGGTACAGCAATCTTTTTACAACACCATCAAAGTCAACGGCGTCGTTCCAGTTAACTTATCGGGAAAATTCGAGGCCCGTATCGCTTCAGTACGGTCTATAATGTTCACGGCAATCAAGTTCAGGAAGAGTTTTACTTACCTACCTTTAAATAAAATTAGGTGAACGAGCAACCCTACCTGTTACTCGCTATTGAGCTGCAAGAACAATAAAATAGGGCATGGACTAAAGCAGGGCTATATCAAAAGGGGGTTATAAATGACCAATAAACCACACTTATTCTTGCTACGAAATGTTATCGAAGTCGACAGCAGCGTTTTAGTTTGGTGTTGACCAACTTTATTGTGAAGGTAATGTACTTGACCTTTTCTTTGTGAGGAAACATAAGTGGAGAACAAAGATGTAAGTTCAAAGTAAATTCAGTCATTAGTTAGACCCCGTAACAACCATGGTCTAAGATTTTTATCTCTGCCGGCCGCCCATTTTTTTTTTGGGTAAAAAATAATTTGTACTGTACCTTTTCAATGAGATCTAGATTCTAAACGATGCCACGCCATATAGAAGGAAGAAAAAAAATCTTGTATGAAAAAAATTGCAACTTTCGCATGCATTGTTCCAGTTCGATTTTATCAAAGATGTTTTAACATGATGATGTAGCAAACAAGCCTACAATTTACTCTACAAACTCTCAAAACTTTCTTCTCTTAAGCCCCGTGAAAAATAATCTACAGATAATAATATGTTTGTAACTTATATGTACGCTAATACGTTACTTCACTAGAAACTTTTTTTTTTTCTTTTTTTATGCCTGATAGGTTAGCCTTTGACCACTATCTCACCTGATGGTAAGTGATGATGTGGTCGAAGATGTTGTACAGGCTAACCTAGAATTACTGGCTCTCAAGGACAGTTGCTGGAACACACCGTTAGGTGCTTGGTGACAGATTAAAACTACATAAATATAAACTATAAATACACGAGTGAATAGGTATCTTCTGCGTAAGCGCGCTCCAACATCGATCGCATCATCACTTAATATAAGGTGAGATGCTACCCAGTTTTGAATTAAAAAAAAATTTTTTTTTGAACGACAGCGTCGCCAAAATTGTTGATAACTTACATTTTTAATGCCGTAATTTACGCTTCATTGCACATTAGTATTAACGTTAATGTCAACGCAGATGGAGCAGCAACAGAAATAAATGAGATGTGGCTGAGCTTTGTTTTTGTTAACATCACAAATGTATTCCTTACAAAAATAAATTCTGTGTGAACATATTGCAGGTGGAAATAATTATGTACAAATAAAACTGGCCAAATGCGAGTCGTACACCAACAGTTCTGTAACACATATACTTGTTGTATCCATACACTAAAAAAACGTTAAATTTTATTTCGTTAGGGTTTTTACCCGTGGGGTGCCGGGTACGAATTGCACCTCCCCATTTCTTCCCGTGTGGGTGTCGTAAAAGTCGACTAAGGGAAAAGTACTGGAAGGTGGGCAGCAGCGCCTTCTTAAGAACTATGACATCTTGCACTGCGATCCCCAAGCCGCCTGCCAATCGTGGGGATTATAGCAAATACCTCCTACGTAGGGGAGGCTGTGTTCAGCAGTGGACGATCAGGCTGATACATTACAGGGTTTTTCAAAGTTATTCCGACTCGTATGATATTGGTTTTACTAAAGATGGCTATATTATATAGCATGTACTTTATTAACACAAAGTTTGAAACTTGCATACAATGACATGACCGTTTTAAAGGAGTGGTCAGCCACATGAGTTTCACGTTGACTTCACAGATGACTGCTACAGTGTGGTGCGGTGTTACTAAACTTGTCGGTCTATGTCACCGCTTACCCGAACCCGCAAACACTTCAACCACCTTTCGCTGGCAACACTGAATGTAATTTAATGTTTAGCAATTGAATACAATGTGACTTTATTTCTGAAAAATTCTGTATGTTTATTAGACCAATTGGATAGATGCAAAAATAGACAGTCTGTTTGATGTTTTGATTCTGATTGTTTGTGATGAATTGACACTCATTTTATTTATTTTTATAAAATTATCAATTTATGAATGACTATTATTGTAAAAACGTCTAATAATTGTACTTAACAATTAATAAAAAATAATTCTAATTATAGTTTCGAAAAAATGCTTTTTTATAATTTATATTCTTCTCGTGCACGTCAGTGAGATCAAAATATAAGTGTTATCTCGATAAATACATTTAATTAAAAGAAAAAGAAACAAACAAAATCAACCTGTAAATAATAAACGTTTTATATTAATTAAACGTCAATCGTATGTACATATAAATCACGCGTATGAGAGGTGCTGCAATATTCGAAACGCTCTTTAAGGTAATGGGGGGATGCGGGATTGAATAAAACGTTATATATAGAGAGAGAGAATATGAGTATTCCGGCGATGACGAACGGGTAGCCACTTGAGCTTAGTGCGAAATTCAGAAACATGGTCGTATTTGCGCAAGCCAAATATGAACCGTATAGAGAAGTTTCGAAGGCGCTCAAGTTTATTTAATAGGTCCTCCCTGAGGTCTAAGTAACAGGCGTCTGCGTAATCTAAAATAGGGAGCAAGAGTGACTATGCAAGCGCAACTTTAGTAGCAGTTGGTAAAAAGTTTCTAATCCTTCTCAGAGATCCTGCAGAGGAAAATGTCTTGCGACTGACGGCTTCTATTTGTGGGATCCATGTTAGGCATTGGTCAAAAATTAATCCAGGATTAGTGACTGTTTCACTATAAGGAATTTGTACTCCCTCAAATATAACCGGAGTCAGAGTGTTCCAGTCAACATTACAGATGGTTCGCGAACTACCGATATATCTCGGGTTCCGTTTTCTACTCGTAGTACACTCAAAAAAACAGCAGTTATAACTAACTTTCCTTGAGAGCCAGTAATTATCGTTGAGCCTGTACAACATTTTCCACCACATCACGAACTATTATCAGGTCAAAGGCTAGTATGATAGTTAAATTTAAAAGCAATAAATTTATCATATCGGGTAATTGAGACAAGGTGCCAAAGAATCGCGGTCTTCTATTTTTCGTGATTGGAGCATACGGGCTGTATCACTGATATCATAAAACAGGTGTTCAATTTTCTCCTTGATGATCTTCGATCCATCACCATCATCACACTCCACTGTTGAACAAATGCTTCCCCCATAGAACGCTGCAACAAACTAAACCACTTTTTTATTAAAATAATGGTCATATTAATACTTTATTACAATATATGTACCAAAAACGGGGAAAACGGCATATCTCCTTTACAACTTGCAATAACAGTGGGAATGAACATAAAACATATTGTTATTTTACATTAAAATTTAGATTATTTCACTGCAATTGCAATGGCATATGTACTTTTAGTCTAAGCCTTACCAAACTCAAGAAATCATAGGTTAAACACACACGCACGCCAGACGGCCAAAATCCGCTCAAACCGCTTGACAGACAAGGCGTGGACGCCTCGCGGAGCTCGACGCACGAGGGGATTATATTCTGAAAGCTTTATACTACTTTGTTCTCCTTCTTTTGGTGAATATCCACGGTTCTGATATTATTGCCCCAAAAAATTCCGAGCATGGCTCTCTGCAAAGCTCGCTGAGACTTTTCACACCAGTCTCAGTGCCATATGGCATCACTGGCAACAACCACATCTTCAATACGACCCTTACCAATTTATTTTTTTATTTGTTAAGTGTAAATATAGGTTATGCTATTAACCCCTGTTCTAGATACGTATCTGAAAACGACGTTAAAAGTTTTATTTACCACGTACGAAGCCAGTGTAAATGCGACGGGCGTGCTAAGTGGGGTCTCGTGCCGCCCTAGAGACGAATTATTCACTTACCCACAGTCGATGGATATTTTCGCGATAATATTTTTTCCATCGGCATCAAATTGAAAGAAAATATTGGAAGATTCTCTTATTGTAACGTTACTATCAAAACCTCTCTTTGCTGTGTTAATACGTAAATCTTCACAACCGCAACATAAATATTTACGCCCTTTATATTCCAGAATTGGTACGCTGAGATGTCTAGGTAATATGGTGTAAGGTCTAGCTACTACCCCATGAGTTGCTCGGCTAAGCATGCATATCCCATATATTTTGTTAGATGCGACTAAAGGAAAATTACGAGAAGGCGGGTAGCAGCACCTTTTAAAGATCTGCCATCGTACACTTCGATCCCTAAACCATCTGCCAAGCGTGGGGATTATGGCAATCCCTCTTTTAATGGGGGAGACTGTGTTAAGCAGTAGCAGTAGACGGTTCAGCTGACACAGAATATTGTAACCTACCCATACAGTTCGAGACTCCAAACCGCCTCTTTAACGTCTAGCTTTCTCTTTTTATCCACCTCTTTATCTTTTAGCTTTACCAGATGGTACCTCTGTTTAGCATGAGTCAGCACATTTGTGAGGGGTAAAAGTGTATTTTTGATATTGTTGACAGTGTTAACAGTACCTTATGAAACCACGTGCATTCGTGCTCGAGACTTTTCAAGATAAATCATTTTAAAATCGCGATAAATTTGTTTGTTGTTTAAATATACCACCAAAGACATAAGCATTCAATTAATCCAACACTTCAGCTGCAACATATTAGCTGCAGTACCACCGGACTGCGAAACTTCTACCACCTGGTAAAAGTTACTCTCTCATAAAATAATAAACAGTTTTCAGCGTCTCCAAACAAAGCTTCTATGAATTAGCAATGCCTGTGTGAGCTCGACTTACGACTGATTATACTCGACAAAACTGTGAAACAAGGTATCTAGAGGGAGGGAACGATTTGAGGACTTATCATTGAAATTACAGACTATAATAGCAGGATCTATTTTGAAAGGTTATCTGGAAAGGACCCCTATACAGTTATATTGTATTGTAATAATTTATATTTTTTTTATTTTAGTGGCGCATTAAAGAATAATTTACATAACATAAAACATTTAAGATTTGAGAAATTATTTCGGATAAAAAATGATATATTCCAGCGGGACATGAACTCGCAACCCAAGAATACTGCCCTGGTAAATTTCCAATTATGCCGTGGAAGCGGTTATGCTGGACAGTCGAATTTTCTCCATCCGCGTAAACAACTTTTTGATTTTGGAGACAAAGAGACGCCACTACGCAAATAGTTGAAGACTATTTACTTAAGCTACACGACCAACACTGGACACCGAATCGATGAAACTATTTTATATCACTAGGATTATTTAAAAGAGCATCGAAGCATACTAAACTAAAACATAGAATTTTTTACAGATGGAAAAAGATGACTTCCAGCGGTACTTGAACCCGCAACCCCAGAATACTTAATTATGCTATGGAAGAGGGTGGACAGTCGAATTTGTAATTTTAGATTTTATTGCATGTAATTTGTTATTTAACAGCAGATCATGCTCGACGAGTTCATTATAGATCAAAGCTGTGGTATTATATTATATGTCAAAGCTATCAATCGTAAAATTTATTTTCTGAAAAGCCGCTATGGAAATATGATGCACCAAAATATTAGCATAACCACTACTGACACCGAATTTCTCAGTTTATGGTCACTAGCGCTAAATATTACGGTACTGGATCTCAATGATAGCTACCGAAACATACCGTTTGGTAAGGTTAGCTAGGTTGTAATACCGTTCTTGTGGACAGATTTTTAAGAGCTAGGCAAAGGAGTGTCGCAAAACGCCGAATGACCACGGGGTGAAATCCACAACTTTTGCGGCTGTGGACTTCACAGACTTAAGCTTTAGCCTTTTTAACGGCTTTGTATCTTTACTAACAACATAACATATAAAAGCCAAAGCCTTTTAATGTAGGCACATGTGATTTATTGTTAGAGGAATGAGGTCAAAAAATGGGACAAGGTAAATCATATAAGGAAAATAACAGCCATGTGCGAGTTTGACTCCCAAACCGAGGGTTTTCACCACAAAATGTACCAAATCGTCGTTTTTTTTTCACAGATCGAGATCCTTAGCGGGCGTATGACTTGACTTGGCCAGTTTTAGTATTTGTTGTTGTACGTTAGATATTCAACTAAAATCACATCTTGTTTGACGCATGTGTATGTAACCGTTTTAACGATAAAGTAAAAAGAAAAAAAAACGTTAATTTAAACAGTTTTCTTGTATGGGGACCTCCTTTCATTTTCAACTGTTAGCAGATTATTTGTTAGACAATCCGTCTACCAGTACTAACTATTCTGGGGTTGTTTGTATACCTACACTAATTTACATCTTATATTATATGAGGCAAGATTTGTATTTTTGTATGTAACGAAGTAACCTCAAAACTACGGAACCAATTTGAAAAATTCTTGCACCATTAGAATCCTACATTATCTATGATCAACATAGGCTATAGAATATTTTCAAAACGGTTAAATGTTTTTTTAATTCCGTGCGAAGTCAGTGCGAATCATTAGTATTTGTATATTCAGGGAAAATTCAGCTGTATACCTATTACCGTTCCAAATATACAGCCCTGTTAAGCTCTAACGGATGGACGGACAGCCAATGCTTAGTAATATAGTCCCGTTTTTTAGTACAGAACCCTAAAAAATACCATTCCACCAATGATATAACGAGTATAAAGTTAGCAATAATGAGAGTTGATTTACAGGGGTGGGAAAACAATATAAGCGGTGATAAAGTGTCAAATATTATGCGACCGCACGTTCTTTATACGTGTGGTAGGAAGGGTCGTAAATATGGGGCCATTCCACGGAGCCTTTAGATTTTCATATGGCGGGCTCCTCAGGTACCGTTAACAGCACCCAATTTACGCTATAACTAACAATCTCACCCATTTTATTCATGTATGATTTGAAAATATAAAATTCTGCAATGTACTCCTTCAATAATGTGTCCTTAAATTATACATTTTTTCAATTGATAACCTAGATCATTGCAAAGTTTGTAACTTTTTAAAGTGTTCTGCTTGCATATTGGCACATTTTATAGACATCCAATAGGACGATTTGGAACATTGCTTTTATTCTTTACTTAAATTCCTATCCTGAGTGTTGAAGTCGGTTCTATTATTTGGTTGAAATTGTTTTTCAAATTTTCAACAGAGCTCACTAGCTTGATCTATAAAAATAGTAGTCACGAGAGAAAGAAGTTTCCTATGGTAATACTGGTAGTGCTAAGGTACTGTCATGGGGGATAAGCGAAACTATACAGACAAACTTCTGCTTCTCACTGTATGAAGTTCTGCCGCAGAAATGAAAAGGACTATATAAGAAAAATCCCACAAACGTTTGTTACGTAAATTATTAAAGGAATTACTAGTTTCAGGTGTTAAATTGGAGAATTTTACAGTAAATAAATGGTTACAAATCCTATTTGTATATATTGTATAAAACATTTTTACAAAACCATAACATTAACATATCAATACAATTTAAATAATGTAAGACCATATGTGAAAGGGAAATTCCAGTATCTATAATTATTGAATGTCTTTTTAAAATATGATCTAAGTATTTTAATCATATTATATTTGTTACTATTCTATTTTTTTAAATCCTCAATAGACAGTGCTGGTAGAACCCATATATATATATATGTACTCTTATCAGTAAAATCTGTATATTTATCCTTCACAAAGATGAAACAGGCAGCAAAACGAAATACTCGTCGAGCAAGTTTTCTAGTGCTAAAAACGTAGTCTCATTTAACGTATTTCAATTGCAACTAGCTCAACACGTTATCGTTAATTTAATGCCTACTAATATTTTCACACGTTACCTAAGTACATGTATTATAAACGAACTATATTAAGATATTATATGCCTTGTTCTTGTTCTCATGTAAGTGACTATGTAGTCTTTTTGAAAATAAATATGTTTAAACCTACTTCTCTAATCAATCTGATAATGCCAGTGAAAAGAAGAAATGAAAAAATACCGACGGCGGAATCACTCAGGTACAACACGTTTAAATATCCTACAGATTTTATAAACACACTAGGAAACAAAAATTACATAATATTATACATACGGGCAGACAAACTCAGAGAACATTTATGGTACTGTAAATATAAAACTGGTTTGAAGAATTTTGTGGAACGGAGGTGAACAAAACCGGCCTTGAAGGAAATTGTCTGTATAATATGATAAGTAAGCGAAAAAGAGAAAGTTGGTAGCTTAACTATTTTTAACAACCACCTGTTTGAGCTACATTGCAAACTCCTGGCTAGCTACCACTCTCAGAAAATCTGTCACCAATCTCCTAACAGTGTGTTCCGCCAGCAGTCCTTGAGAGCCAGTAAAATTACACGCACTAAGACTTAACTGTATGTCTCAAGATGACGGGCGCAGTGCAATTTGTCAAAGGTGACGAAATGCATCTGTTATAGGCAGAGCCTTATGTTAAGCGGTAACCTTGAACTTTCGTCACAACCCCATAAAAATGAATAAAACATACCAAACATTGAATTGCAATCTAAGCTGAAAGGGGTACAACAAAATCAATTATCTATGAAAACTGTATACTTATGTGACATAAACGCTACAACTTTTTCTTTAGTAAGCAATTTAAGTCACGATCAACGTAATCATGTGTATTTACAACGCGTTTTCATGTCACGTTCACATCAAAGGAAATAGGCTACATAACGCTTCCTTACCATACTCGTTAGAGATGCCTTTCATAAAATCACAGTGAGTAAAACATAAGGCTTAGTTTCTAGTCCAAATACAAATAGAGTGGTTGCAAAGAGGTCGATTAAGGCAGCATAGTTTCATAATTAAAGGAGGATTAAGGTAGATCAGAGCTGTCAGAGGCTTAGCTTGGATCAACACGATGTTGCGGGTTTTTCCACTTTACTGGTTAGCCGTTCTTACACAAAAGAAGAGATACAGCGGGTTAAAACTTTGGTACATTAGTTGTGGTGCGTTTGGTAGTTTAATGATAACTTTCATTGGTGCATACATACATACATAAAATCACGCCTCTTTCCCGTAGGGGTAGGCAGAGACCACAGATTCCCACTTTCTACGATATTTAGATATATCTTTCGCTTCATCTACGCTCAACAATTCTTTCATACATAAGCGTCGGTTTAGGATACCTTTGACCTGCCCTTTTTTCAGAACTCCAACTATCTGATTTCGGTACGTTTGATAAGGTCTTCCCTTTCCAACACTTCAGTTCACTTGTCCCATGAATACCAAGTGTTGAGTAATTCTCATTTCATTCATCCTCTGCACAACAAACCATTTTAACATACCTTTCTCGATTTTTGTCACTACATACTCATACTCACCAAATCGTTCCCTTATAACACTATTCCTTATCCTGTCACTCCGTTTGACTCCAATCATGCTTTTCAATGCTCTCATAACCACTACTCTTATTCTACTTTCATGCTTTTTCTGTCGTATCCCTACCATACATTAGTGTTGGAACCAAGACTCCTCCATGAACAATCAGACGAGCATTCTAAGAGACATTCTGACTGATCATAAACGCCTGCAACCATATTTTGTAAGCCAGTTACAAAAATATGTTTTTTTTAACCGACTTCCAAAAAAGGAGGAGGTTCTCAATTCATCTGTATTTTTTTTATTATGTTTGTTACCTCAGATCTCTTGACTGGGTGAACCGATTTTGAAAATCCTTTTTTTATTTGAAAGCTTATACTTGTCGTTTAGTCCCATTTTAAATTTAATCAAAATCGGTCAAGCCGTTTTTGAGTTACACTAAAAAGATTGAAGAAAAATTTTTAAATAACTTGTTGAAGTCGGTACCATGATGGTTCAAAAGTACATATTATCACAATATTGTGCGCATGGTACCGACTTCGACAAATTATTTCACACTTTTGGCTATTGAAGTCGGTTCCATTTTTTGATAAAAAAAAATTATTACATATTAGGTTAGGTACAAATATGCATATAATTTGATTGAACTGGCCAGTCACTTCTCCAAACAAACGTCGCAGAGTGATCACTCTCTTATTGGAGATATTAGGTCCAGAATTAGGCATAATACCGATGAATTACATCATTATGTAGGCTTGTATAATGCCGACATTTTAAAGAGATATTTAAGTTGAAAGTTATGAGCCTCGAAAACTTTACATGAAAATGTTTTGAGGCTCATAACGCTGATCATCTTATTCAAACACGTTACAATACAAGCCTAGATAATAAAGAAATCAATCGATATCATGCATTGTTTTGGTTCTTCCCTACGACGTTTGTATGGAGAATTCACCGGCCAGTTCACCCTTATGTAAAAATATGATATGATATTTTATGCCGGCAACAGTTTTTGATTAGTTTTAAATGTTTTCGAATACAAACGCAGATGTTTCCATAAGTTACCACATGGACCGTTAAAAATATATAAAACTTACATACCCGTAACAAACATATTAGACATCGTAAAAACCTTCTCCGAAACTCAAGTATTAAGTGATCGTAGTAAGTAAATAAATTGTGCAAAATGCGCCCCGTGGGGTACCGGGTTTGAATTGCACCTCCCCGTAACATCCCGTGGGTGTCGTATGAGGCGACAAAGGAAAAAATACTGAAAGGTGGGCAGCAGCGCCTTCTAAATAACTTCCAACTTACACTGCGATCCCCAAGACGCCTGACAAACGTGGGTTTTATGGCAAATACCCCCTTAATAGGGCAGGCTGTGTTCAGCAGTCGAAAATCCAGCTGTTACAGTAATAAATAATATACAAAAGTTAAATTCTTTATTTCCTGGCATGGACGTCAGCTTTTAATTTTTATTAATTCGTTTCCTGAGTTTAACCGAGAAAAGCTAAATATGTATATTTCTTTCATTAAGTAGTATTAAATGTCGACATATTAAAAAATATTGATTTTATTGCCTTTTACTTATAATACGTATTATCTGCGTCTTGTTTGCAAAATTGAAGTAGCAAATATTACTTAATAACTACCAAGAACTAATAGGCAGATGGTAATTAAAACAAGATAGATCTGTGACGTTAAGACAGCTGTGGAGACTGGTGATGATTTATTGGCTACTGGGCGTTAGCCCGTGCCTACTTCCGCTTACAAATAGGAAGGTAAGTAATTCGAAATAAAACTAAAACGAGTTCTTCAATCACTGAAAATTGTGTATAACTTGTCAAAGTTGGTACCAACTTGAACACTCTAAAATATTGATGTTTGTGATCATCATACTTCACAGTGACTCAGTGCTCTAACCGCTATTTGTGCGCTCATGTTATATGACTTTAGTATATGATGGAGTAGACTTAGCTTATGCTACAGAAGTCAAAACTGAAATTAACATAAAACAAAATATGCACGTTGCTTGCTTCACCGCTCTTCCTCCTTTTCTTCAAAGTTGGCATAAGCTTTGGAGGTCGGTCCTTATTAAAAGCTCCTTTTAAACTTTCTTCGTTTGCATTTCGGGTTCAAAATTGGTAATTGATTTCGCGGCCATTTCAAAGCTGAGCTGCTTGCTTGTTGGGTTTTAATGACAAATAGTGTCTTGACAGCAATTTGATTTGATGATGGAAATGGCATGTAGGCAACTGGACTCCTTAATGAATAACAGTAGAATGGTTTATTGATGATAAAAAAATATGTTAAGGAACAAAAAGATTTGTCATATAAATTTTTATACATAATCGTTTTATCTAATTGATGTTACCGCAAATGGAGGTTCGTACGGGTTTGACAAAGTCCGGAAACAATCGTAAGCTGTGGACTGAATTGAACTTTGGTTTATTTGATTCGTCGCCGCCACTTGTAGAGATTAAGGTTTGGAGCCGTAATAGTGAGACTCAAGACCGTAATAACGTCTTTGGGTAAGCTTTGAAAGCGTTATTTTGCGGGGAAGAGATTTGTTTAGTTAAACTTCAAACAAAAAAATAAGCAGCGAGATTATTTACATGTTGGTTTTTATAAGAAATAATATCAGTTACTTACTTTTAGGCATAAGGCAGCGTGGTCGATCAGTGCTAAAAATATTGAATATTGTTCTTTGATACTCGTATGATTAAATACATTAGAGATATTGTAAGCGTCATATATATTGGAATATTAAGGGAAGGCAAGACAAGGAGTCTGTTTGTCAACTGCATCTATTTTGTGCCGTTGTCAAATCGTTTAAAGGTACGTAAGTACATACTTTTTAAGTATGGTCCGAGTTGTGCTCGCAGAAATTCTAAAGATAATCAATATATTATCCGACCATAACTCATACTAACTATAGGACTAATCTACAATTAACAAAATAGATTAGCAAAACACTGGATGAGTATACACGACTTCTGATATTTTGTGAATCTGGTGTAGCAATACATCCGGTGTTTTGCTTATTTGGTGAATCTGGTATTATCCACCTGAAACCAGTCTGGCTGCGAACAACCAGCGCTGGTCTTCCGTTGGGAACAGCAGGAGACAACACACAAGAAAATCCGCAGACAAACAGAACAACACATTTAAAACATTTAAGTATGTACAAACATTATAATGCACACTATGAAAATCCACATTACACATTCATACGCAATAATTGCTAATTAGGAGACAAAGTTTTTCTGTTTTACAGCTAAAATAATTAGGAATAAGTTATATTTGTAAAGCACATATTTGAACATAAAGGTATATGAATTGTATTAAATAGAGCTGGTGTCATTTCTCAAAAGTTCTTCGCTTTTCTGATACGTGCAAATATATTTTATTCAGATTAAGTCTAAATCCGTTTATACTTCGCAGGTTCCTCCTCCCATTTCTCATTACAATTAGTCGGTCAATTCATGTCTCAATGCTTTTTTTTTGTGAAAAGCGAAAATTAATAAAATTCAGTGAATCTCTAGGCAAGGCTTCAGTTTTCAGCAAATTCCTAGTTAATTACAAAATTACAAAAAAAAATATAGTCATGTATACGAGACTATATTATTTCCTCTCCTTGTAATTTTGTAATGTAATCCGCAGTCATCGCAAAAATAAAAATGTTGAAATTCTAATTAATTAATTGATATAAACTTATTATAATCAACCATTCGGATTTTACATAGCACATATATGAAAAGTTATAAAAAAAGTTTGCCTGCCTCAAATAACTGTATCGTATTTTGCACATTACTTATCAATCATCACGTTAATATTTAAATACCTGATGAATAATGAAATATATAAAATATTTGTTCAAAGGGATTTGATGCACCGTTTTATACTAAAAACCTATTTAAATAAGTTTTATAATGGTAAATAGTTGAAGCTGAAAACCAGCATATCATTTCTGTTCCATTGGCATTATGGAAAATTTCAGCAAAAATATAGCAAAGATACTTTTTTTTGCCAACCAAGGTTATAATTTAAAACGGGTGTCAAAATTATTGCACTGTTTATGATACGATTGGTTTATTTCAATATTTTTTTATATAACATGAAATAATTATATTATTCAAGAGCTGTATCAGCCGGATTGTCCACTGCCGAACACAGCCTTAACTATTATGATTAGCCATAATCCTCAAGGTTTTCACGCGTCTTAGGGATCACAGTTTGATATATCAGTTTCTCAGTAAGCACTGCTATCCACTTTCTTAGAGTTTTACCCTTACTCGCCTCTTACGACACCCACGGATAGATGTGGGGGGACATAATTTAGCCCGGAATCCCACAGGCCAATTACACTCTTAGTCAATTGCAATAAATATATAGACTGATAAATGCGCTTAAAATGGTTTATGTATATAATGGTGTGCCAAAGGTCCATTTTATTCGTTAGTGGTGGGATACAGTTTAGTTGGTATATTATTTTCCCTTAGTCTGCTTTTAAGAACGTTCAAATGAGTGCTCAACTAAAAAATTCCGGAAACAGTAAGAATTTTCAACAACTTGAGGCAGCCACAGCTAATTGGCTGCCAGTACTCACTACTTATCTTAAATAATTCAGCTCTATATATATGGGAGCTAAACATATTTTTCTTAATGCTAAAGAAATCTCTGCCAATCCCATCCTGTGTGCGCACATCCTCCCTCTCACGCTCTCTAGATACAATAACACACGCACTCTATCATTCAATCTGAAAGCAATGCTGCTTTGCGGCATGTCTTATCAGACTATTCAGAAATGTTCGTGTTCTGTGTCATTCAAATTGAAGCTTTAACTACTTCTCTTTAAGTGTTATTTCTCAAAGCAATCTATCGTTGGAAAATATAGCGATGCATGCTCGTCATTATTGCAGTTATTCAGCCTAGTCGGAAAATAAGAGTGCTAGCTCTAAGAAAACTGCTTTGGTTAAGGCTTTTATAGCTGAGTAAACGTTTGTAGAATATTTAGTATACACCCCATGTTATATTGAAGAACTATGATATATAACTTGATACTAAACTTGTGGTATTGAGCGGTTAAGGAAACCGCGATGCGAAAATTAAGACGCCAAATAATGTTACATGTTGTTTTACTCGATTTGTTTTAAATACCAGTACCTAACAGTATTAAAAAATATCACTTGATAATACAAAGGGTACTTAGGTCAGGAGTAATCTAAGCCGGTGAGCATATATAAACCAAACGAATCATGCCAGGATCTTTTCAGATAATACAATACGTAAAACTCTTGAGTATATCCACTAGGCAGATGGATCACCTGCCACAAACCAACGAAACACAGAACAATACAATCTCGGAAATGTGTTTGTTTGTCATTTGAAATATTCGTGGGAAAACGTTTATATTACGTAAATTTGTAATTTTGTAATGAAATATATACAACACAATACAATATTCTTTATTCTTCTCTGCACAAAGGTATCTTAATTAATTAAAGATTATGAGGTACATAATATCTACCTTTACATGTATAATGCGCAGGGCAGGCGTTGTGCCTTCATCATTCTCTTCAGCTTCATTAACATGTTTAAAGCTAATTACAAAATTAGTCTTGTTTATAGTACAACTTAAGTTAAACTAGCTGTCGCTCCATCCCAATACGATGGTTAAAAAACAATAGGAAAAATTGGAGTTAAACTCAGTGTCATGTTAGCTCAGTCGGTCAGAGCATGCCCCGGCTAAAAGGGTGGATGGACGAGGGTTCGAATCCCGCACATGATTTAAAAAATTCCGCTCGTAAATTTGTAAATTGTAATTCCAGAAATGCATTTACTCTAAATTTTACCAATTTTAGTAAATTAACTTTTAATGTATACTTTTATTTTTCACTTAGCGTTTCCCTCACTATGTATAGTGAGGTGAACAATTGTGTTTTGTGCTTGCAAAGTTATTTTGAGTCTAGCAAATTTGAAGCCTTCGCAACGCTCAGGGTAATATATTTTCTTTTTGATAATTCTATATTGATTCTAAATCCTTCGCTCTCTTAAGTTTCAATAAAATTACTCGCGCCAAATAACAAATTCTCAGCCTCGCATAATAAATAACTTTTTAAATAACACATCAAAAAGGAAATAACAATTTATAAATATCTACATAAAACTATACACATAGAACAAGATAACGTAGGACTAGCCGTTTATCGAGTGTATATGTTTTCGGAAGTAGATCTTTTGTAACTAAAAGGTAGAAGGTTTCTAGACATTATGGCACTTGATGAAATACGACACTAGACTCATTAGCATACTAAACATTTGAGAACACTACACATTATCAGCCTGAACTGATAACGAATGTATTAATTTGTTCCAAATTTTATATTAGGCGGGTTTCAAAAAAAAGTCTGAGCGCCTCTGTGTGTATTTTTTATAGCTTTGACTACCTAAAACTTTTACACTGTTTTAATTGAAACAGGATAGTAGTAAAAAAAGTATTATGGTTAACTTAAGAGTTGAGAAAAGTAATGTTTGCTTGGAACTCTTAGATTGCTTTTTGAAAGTCGCCCCAAGGGCCTGTCTAAATAACACAAGAAGAATGAAGGTAAAAATAAAAGTTCTCCTCTTGAGAAAGCTTTCTAACTATAATGGATTTCTACAACTTCTCAAAATCGTACATTGATGAATGAAATAAAATATTATTACATTATTTCCAATAGGAATAAGATGTTCTCTAACTGCAATCAAATTGTAAAACTCAAAAAATTTAAAATCATTTTCTTTCTTTCGTTATTCGATTCTTATAATATAAAAATAATATTGAATATTGAGGAATATTGTTTTCATAATTATCTTACAGCAATAGTGTTAATTTGAAAAAAATACCTGTTTTGATAAACGCTTTCACAATGTAAGTATAGTTATCAATGAAAGATTAATTTTGGTGAAGTCTACTTTATATGTCCTCTTTAATATAAAAAAGCTCCGATACAGTCTGAGGCCAGGTTTTAATTATTTGTTTCAAGCATTTTTATTATGTGTTTTTGTTATTATTGCGCAATTTATTCATTTTTATTTAATTTTCAATGTTTATTTTGGTATTGCTATTTATTTTTTTACATTATTTTTCTAATTTGATTAGGTTTAAAAGCTTGTAGCCACCAATCGGATACGATAATTTACAAGCGCTAAATCAATCAACTAATCCAATAGAATTTTGAAGATTGTGCGTGTTTTGTTAATTGTGAACTTGATGAGTCCAAAATCAAAGTGGTAAATGTATGACAGTTACACTTATTTACACATTTATTAGTAATTAGGAATACAACTGTTTAATGATTTAAAATTAAATAAAAAGTAACCGTCTTCCACCACTAAATATACGAAGTAATTTGTTGAAGTCGGTACCATGCTGCATTTCCACAAAATATTTCATACTTCTTTGTATTGGATGTCGTTTATTTTTTAAATCCTTTTAGGGATGCCTACAAGAATTGTAATTAGCATTAAACCAACCAGATATGCCAATACATTTTTGGTTAATAGACTATAACTTAAAAACTACTCATCTGATTTTGATTATTTTTTCAATTGAGACCAGCTTAGACCCATTAAAATTAGAATTATGAGAATCTGTTCATGATTGTCAAAGTTATGGCGTAACTAACATACAAAGAAAACAAACAGTCAAATCGGGAACCTCCTCTTTTTCAGGAAGTCGTTTAAAAATCGGGCCGTTAATATGTAACATTGACATCTTAAAGTCAAACTCAAAAATATTTATGCAATTTAGGCGTCTACGTGTTTTATAAAGATCGATTACAAAATAAATATTGCAATATTCTACATTGTACTGCCAGGATCAGCAAAAATATGTATAGAGCTGCGAAAAGAACGAGCAAGAATCTCGGGCCCAAGCTGTTGACTTGGCTAAAGGCTTTGCTTTGATTAAATAATTAATATGTGGCTCAAATAAAGCAAATCTTCAATCTATCTGAAAAATAAATTCAAAGCTCAGTGAGAGCTTCACAATTTTGCACAAAGCAGTCTGGCTCATTGTAATAAGACAAATTCAATATATTTAACTCCAACCTCACGCCTCAAAGTCTTCTTTTTCACTATAAATCCTAATTTGATACATGAAAATCATAAAATAGTCAATTTATATACGAGTTAGTAATTGCTTTAGAATAAACTTATCACCCCTCAAAAAACAATATTAATCTTTTGTACAAAGTTAAATTAAGTTTGTAATATATTCCAACTTTTTAAGTACTTTTTAAATTTGTTGAATACCCTAAACTTTTATCCTTCATTATATGTACAGTTAAAGTTAAATGTAGGTCTAGGAATACCTAAAATTACGCGAAATCAGATTGGTGATTTTTTTCAATTTTCGGTCTAGCCATCTAACGAGAAGAGCGCCACGCTAACCTTGTTTCACCAGCGAAACTAGTTCAATCAGAAAGTCAATCAAACATTGCCAATAGCATGAATGATGAAAAGGACTTAATTCAATTTGATTCAAAAGAGTTACAAATGTGATTGGATAATAACAGCTCTAAGAAATAGCACATTTTGATAGATAACAGACAGCAAAACACATATTAACGTCACAAAAATATTTAGAAACCACGTGTGTGAAAATTAGAAAAAAACTTATGTTGTTTTTTCTGGTATAGCTAATAAAATTAGATTTTTTATTTTAACTATTTCTAACTATTATTTATTTGGAATTGAGTCCATCTGTAGCGTAAGAGCGGATAAATACTTTAATTTGCATACAATAAGATTTTTGGTAGGTTATTGAAAGATATGATCAATCAAACATGCGCTCGTCGTGAAGCGCTCGTAGCACAGACCTAAGTCGTTCGTAATTGATTAACAAAGTTAAACAACGTCCGCTAGGGTCAAGACTTGGATGGGTGACCGTTAGTGGCATTACTACTGAGCGCTTCCGTGCTTCGGGGGTACATTAAATTGTTGGTACCAGTTGTTGTCTTTGGATGGCAGACGTTATACACACAGTGGCAGGGACATTTTCAAATGCCCACCTGGCCAGCTACCACCCTCAAGTGGAAGATCTGTCACCAAGCAACCATTGTAGGTTGTTTCGGCAGCTGTCCTCGAGAGCCATAAAACCTACAACATCTTTGACCACATCGTCACTTATCGTCACTATTTCACCTTTGGTTTAAAAAAAAAAGTAGTAATAGAAATTCCTTCCAAGAACAGCTTACCTATGCATTTACTTGTCCAGTCCAATTTTTTTTGTGGAAATTTTCCTAAGTTTTTCATTAGATAACCAAAACCTAACAACGGTGTCTTTACGATCTCTATCAAAACCAAATAAGCCTAACTGCAGGTTATTCATTTTATAATTGCTAGATTGAACATGGAGAATAAGTATCCATTGCAATCAAACTTTAAAATTTATTTGTTTTTAGTTCAAATTAAGCAATTTGTGACTCAACATTTAAGGAATTCAACATTCAAGGTATTAGAATGTAACGTCTTTGGACCCAGTAATTCAACACCATAGGATTCAACGTTTAGATGCATCGAACATTATAAGAATATGGCAAGTTCAGCTTTCTGGGCCTGAAGGAAATAGACTTTAGTATCTGAATTGTCAAAAATTTACAAGACGTGGTTAGTTTGGTCGGAGAATTTTATCATGTATCCCCAATTTAATACTGTTACCACATAATTATCAGTCTCTTCATAAAACCCTATGTAATTATATTGGAAGATATAAATATTTCCTAAAACAAGTAATCCAACGTAGACTATAAATGAACATAGAACAATTTTGAAAATTATGAAGTCAAAACTAAAAGATGAAGTGAATGAACTTCACAATCATAAATTAGTTTAGAGCTATACAAACTTCGTCGTATAACTATTGTTATCTCCGCACAAAGTGAAAACACGATTTACTTACCTAACCGTTGCTATCTCAACGACAAATAGTTCGTGGCTGTGTGTTCATGACTTCATTCACTCAGCTATTTAAGTGAAATAAAGTTTAAATGGAGTTGGAACACCAAAAGGAACTTGAACTAAGTCGCAGATTGTTCCATGGTGATACACTGCGCTGCTAAGTTTGCCGTTTACTTAACTTGTCATAATGAAGGTGATATCAGCGTAAACTTTTCAGCATTTTGCGAGTCTTTAAGGCTGCAGTCTTGCAAAGTCGACGCGTGGCATTTAAATTGCGCAACTTTGATATATTTTTAAAGCAAAGTAATTTAATAACTCAGTAAAATACTTGTAACAAATAAATATTCTTCATATAAGCTATCGCTACATATTTTTTTTATGTTCAAGAGAAAGGATCAAGGTTTACAAATCAAACGATAAACACAGCTCTGCCGTGCCCAGCCACATTTTGGTTCAGATTTGAATACATTTTACGTAGCAATATAAAAGAAAACAGGAAAACTGTTTAGCACAAAATTAGGACCTCATCTTGCTCTCTAAAATGTGCTGGTTATATTTGTCTAAATATCTATCGTTATCTTAAATTTTAGGTCGGAATATCGTCGAATTTATTTGATTGTATTGCTTATTTAACTGTTTTCCTCTTATTGTAAACTGATCACATTTAAGTAATAATTACGTTTTTACAATGGCTATTATTCAATTAATGGCTAAGTATAAAAATTATCATTTCAAATTAATAACTAAAATTATAATAATTTAATAAAGAAAACTAAGAAAATTGAGTTTATATACAAGAATCCCATTGTAAAATGCTCAGTGACGGCCGAGCCGTCTCAGCGTTCGGACGTGAGGACCACGAAAAATTTTGAGCGTACCTCTCGCTCTTACATTGCTCTCACTCTATCCTTGTTCGTGCACTGTTACGCATCTAAAGTTGCTCTACTTTAGTAAAAAAAAAATGAGGGGGATTTTAATTTTATGTATATGTTTTCATAAATAGATATAGGTATTTGATTAGAATATGGATCGTTAACGCAAAAATATGCGTGTACAAGAAAAAAGTAATTTAAGTCAAACGATGGAGTGATGAAGATAAATAGAATTTATAGGAAAGTGATACACAAAAATTTTTTTTCTTGTTCAATTAACATTGAATGCGCGTGTTTATTTCGCTGACTAGTGTAACATAAATAAACCAATATTTTAAAAATAACGTTTGCAATTTCATATCATGGTTTAATATTTATACAGGCATGCAGTTGGTTTTTGTCAACTGTCAGATATTAATAGCAATCTGTCAAAGCAAAGATTAGTTTATTTCAGACTTGAAATAGAAAATCTGAATGAATTTTCTATTTGAAGTCTGAAGAAAGATATCCAAAGAGATCCTAAGTTCTGGGAGGACAAAATGGTGGGCTAATTAATCAAACTTTTTATGAATTGTTTACTTCCTGAAGTAATTGATTCACGCCTTGAGCGCTCTATATCAAAAACTCAATATAAAAAAAACCTAATGCAAGCAATTGAAAATAAACTCAAAATAATAAAAATAATGCACTCGTCAACGTCATCCATCGCAAACGATACGGTGCAAGAAAAGATACAGCGTGGCACTAACACTAAGAAAAATGCTAGCGGTAGGGACACTCAATATCATTACGAGTTACACCTGAATGCCCCCTTCCCCCCTCTCCCCCTTCTTCCCTTAGTGTTATCTTCACATCAGAGAAGAGAGTTCACCTCACCTATGCGAATTCCAGATGTGGATGACCAAATACCTTCCCTGTTGGACCTTCTGATGACCTCGTAACCGAACATCTACTCAATGTTTATGAACACTCCTTTCGAATAGTTGGACCATTGCCTGATCCAAAGTTCAGTGCCGATATGCGCCTAACTCGACCCTTTTTCGTGGCTGCAGCAGTTTGTTGTGCTCTCAGCCTTTTTTCATATTAAAAGGGAAATATGGGTCTGAGTCAACATTAGTACTTTGAGAAGTCATTTTGCTGTAAATATATATATTATAATCTATTCCAACCACCAAATAGTACAGAGCACATTTAATCTACACTTACCAATTAAATGTATATGTATCAGTTTATTGAACGACTGGTCTTTGTTATTCCATAAATTACAACAAATGGTCAATTTATAGATAAGGCCATAAATATTGTAACCAAGAACAACCATTTTTTTCTGTTGCAAATCCTATTGTAAAAGTAATTCATAAATATAAAACAATTTAAAATAAAAGCTTAATCGAAGTGGTCTCCATTAGCTGAAATACAGTCCTTTAAACGTTGAGGCCAGTTATCATTAGAAGCACGCGCTCATTCGATGAGAAAATTCTTCTCTGCCAATCGTATGGATTGTTTTAGGGACTCCAAATTATCATGGCACTTAGAGCAAGCCGTACTCTCTATAACTGACCATAAATCATAATCCAGTGGATTAAGATCGGGACGACGGCCAGTCTTCAGCTCTGATGAAGTCCGAAACATTCGCTACCAACCAAAACTGCGTAGACCGAGCTTTATGACCCGGTGCTGAGTCTTGCTAGCAGGACTATTACACAGACTTGGTTATTGAACATGGTGTTGTTAAGGGGCTTAACTACCTTCCCAGGAATGGTATCTTAATACACTTGTGCTGATGTCTTGATACCTTTTTCACAAAAATTTGGCTCAGTCACTCCTTCATAGCTAACACCCCACTAAACCATCATTGAATTCGGATAATGCCCTCATTGCACTCTGGCGACTAATTAGGAAGCTTCCTTAGAGCTTTGAGCATAAATACGATAATTTTGGTTGTTAAAATGTTGCTCAGTTATAAAAAATTCTCATCCGTAAACAAAATTTTTCTGTGACCTCCCTTTGCGTACCACTTCAGTAGTGGTTTTGATTTTACCACCCTATTATTTTTTTTTAATTATCAGTTAAGAAATGACCAGAGCGTCTTTTATAGGCTGCAAATCCTAAGTCATCTTTTAAAATACGCGACATGGTTCTTGGTGCTATCTTCATCTCCCGAGATAAATATTTTGCTTTCGGATAGAATTTCTATGAGCTCATTACCTTACTGCTTTGACCGCCTTTTTTGGAACGAACACTACGTGAACGGCCAGATCTTTTTCTGTCACAAGCAGAGGTCTCATTGTACCTATTAATAGCCCGGTACACCAACATTTGACTAATAAATAGCGTATGGAGAGTTTTAAAAATTGCACTTGGCTCCATACCTACTTTGTGTAATGCAATCACAGCGATTCGGTTCTCTTTATCACTCCACTCCATTTTAATATCGCAAAATATTGTACAATGTATTGGCGCCAAAATGAGAAAACACAATGAACAATCATATAACAGTAACAGATTCCAAATTGAAATGTCATATTTTGTTTATTTTTATTTGTAACAGTATTTATGGCCAGACGAAGTAATTTATTCGCTTCTGAAATTTGGGAATTCCTTGGGAACGCATCCCCGCGTAACATCTGGTATTTCGGACGTTCGTGGGCGACGGTGATCACTTACCACCAGGTGAGCCACCTGATCGTCTGCCCTCCTATTCCATAAAAAAGTGTTGAGTCTAGAAAAGTTGCGACGGTGAGGGTTCTCCGAGGGCTACTGGCCCAATCAGGAGAACTGCTCGTTGTCACAGATGGTACGGGATAGTATTACATGATGCAGGAATAGAACAAATCAGGAATAAGGTTAACCAGAAACAGTAAAAATCAGGCCACAATGATACAATGATGTTAAGTAAGAAAACAAATAAAATAAAATAAAAAATAAAACTTTAATACTTATAATGTTTTTACTGACAAATAAACATTTTTACATATAAGCTTCACTGCTTTTTAGAATTCAAGTAGAGAAGTAGGTTAATATATTATATTGAAAATAGGTCAGTAATGAACACTGCTCGCAATGAGAGCTCATGTAGGAATGCATCAATCTAGGTAAGTGCGAGTTGTGGCGATTGTTTTGAATTTGAATGAAGAATCGGTGTATGAAATATGTATTCGGACAGTAGTTAAATACGAAATAAGGTGCTAATGTGGTAAAAGAGGATGATTTCATTACAAAGAGTTGAAACATTTTTCAACTCTTTGTAATGAAATCATCCTCTTTGTCTGAAAAACTTACAATACTCAAATAAAAATGTAATCAAAAGCATCCACAGCAATGAAATAATTTTTTTAGCAAAATTATTTTCTATTTTGGCCCTTTGTGGCCGTCAATATCCAACAACAAATATCAGTATGATAAATAAATTAAAAAGTAGAGCAACTTTTTATTCCGCTCATCTCTTGTTAGATGATTGTGGAGAATGAATCTTCGCGACGGAGAAGCTTAGACATAAAGCACTAATTACCTATTCTGTGCCATCGCACAGAGCGTGATTTTGTATTTTGCACTGAAAGACTGGGCCCTTAAGCTATAAAACGACATTGTAAATGGTCACATTACTAGGGTTAGGTTCACGATACGACAACTTTCAGTCCACATGGAATTAACACATTTATAACAACACTATTACATTCAACTAATACACATATAAGATTTAAATAAGTACCTCGTTGCTGGTCAGTAGGAAAATCAATGAAACCGACATTGAAATAAAGCTCATATCAGCGCACGCTGCAACATGACAGTTACGGATATAAAATTACCCTGTTCGAAATGTAAGAAAATGTTATAAAATAATTTATACTTGGACGCCATAAAGTTTATTTATCGACTGATACGTTTCAAAAGATAAAAATAGGAAAATGTCGTTTAGAAGGAAATACGAATTTCGTTTCGTCACTCAACGAAAGTTCAATTCACAAACAAATGTGTGTCATTGTGTGTGTATGTGAGTGCCTTAAATTCACAACATTCACAGATTCAAGACATTAAATGTATGTATAAACTGACATGATTTTAAAGAAAATCGACTGTATTGTTTAGAAGGCGATACGAATTATGTTCCCATACTTATTTTTTTTTTAAAAACAAATTTATATCTTCAGTAATGAAGTTTTGGTTCCAGACACAGTGTACGTTGAAAATGTAATCAAGGTTCTGATCATTCAAGGTACATATAACTGACTTCCAAAAAATGGAGGTGGTCCTCAAGTCACCTCAGAACTTTTGTCTGGATGAAACGATTTTGATGATGCTTTTTTTATTTGAAAGCTAGAGCTTTCCGTGTACTCCCACTTAAATCAAGTATTCGATATTGGACAAGCCGTTTCCAATGATACTACAATAACAAAAATGTGTATTCCTATCTTGATGATATTATAGTCATTGAGAGTGAATGACAATCGATCACGTTAGTAGTAAGAGTCACTAAAAAGGGAGTTTTATTGAATGAAACGATTTTTTTAAATTCTGTGAAAGTAAATAACTTTAAAGTCAATTCTGATATTTATTTGCCTCTAATATACCTTAAGGTTTAAACATCTTTATCATGGCACCCGTATCTTGAGCTAGTTTTTAGTAATCGCCGAACTCCGCTAGGCAGCCATAAAATATTCTAAGCTACCTCAATTAAATATCTACGATATAAAAGTTTGCTCTTTATGATTTACACAGACAAAGCTACATTTACTCAGTCTGATTCCATCGTTAATGTTTGCGATGTAATACTGAATTTCTCAACTATTTCCTGGGTAGTACGTGACAAGACTATGTAATCCATAGGAAGTCAAATATAGGAATTTGAATTAGTTTTCTATTGACAATGCAGTTGAAATATTTTGTCAGTGATCAGAGTTTTAGGTGTCTAGGCGTGGTCGATACGAATAAATCAAAGTAGAAATTGATTGACTTTGCTTTTTGAAATAAAATGAAATGACAGTTATTTGTCAAAAACATGAGAACACAAAATATTAGATGTTATACAGTGGTTTTAATGTTCCAACATGTTCTGCCTTGCAGTGTACAAATTTTGAAATATGTATAAAAAAAAGATCAATTGTTTGAAAATTACACAATTTATTTTTATAGAATTAACTCAGTACATAATTTAAAGCTCAGTCATTATTTTGAAAATTAAAGATTTTGTTTGGAAATAAAATAGTAGATCGATAAAAAATACTAAAATGTCAAAAACTATTTATACCTGTAATAACAAAATACTATAGATTATATTATTAGTAGTTAATATTATTAGTAGTTAATATTATAGTTAGTATTATTAATATTAAGTCAGGACGTAAACTACTAAAAACATTAGTTTTAGATTTAACAAAAATGTCAAGTGAATAAAACTTTTTGGATTATACAGCAGTGGAGCAATTATAAAGTTTAAATAAATTAAAGGACAAGTTTTTTAGTAACAATTAGGATTTTGCTATAGATTTTTATTGGCTTACAATATGAATTGTCTTAAAATAATCCTTAACTAGACATAGACATTACCAGATTTTTCTGATAGCAAGTTGATTGGTGTAATAATAATAATAAATAATAATAATAGTTAATGGCTCATCACTTCTATATATCTAGACAAATGAGAGTCGTGCTGAGCAAAAAGCTCGGATAATTTTTTTGTCACTTGAATTTTTGGCTAAGTAAACTGCGCCTACGTAGATATCATCGGGATGCCAATTAGCGTAGCCACGGCTACGCAGCCGTGATGAAAGTCACTTAGCGAATGCTCGCTTCAGCCAGCTCAAAGCTGAAATAGAAAGTCCATCGCTAAGCACCGAACGTATAATTTCAGTAGTAACTTCTTAAATAAAAATATAAAATAAGAAAAATGTTTTATACAATAAGTGTTATTTTTGATGTCCAGGATTTCTTTCTTCAACCCTGTTAACACGTCCGACCACTTTATCCATTACAAAGTTAGGCAGGTTTATCCTATCATTTGTTGTTTTAATTTAGACTGTTACATAGTCAAATCAATTTTCTTATTTTTATATGGTAACCTATAATAGGTATATAGAGTAAATCAAAACTAACCTCAAGGGAATACGCTTCTTATATGATCACCATCTGAATATTTCGTATAGTTCAAATGATATTATTAGAATATCTGCAATAATAAAACTTCCTGCAAGTTTCGATCATATATTTATTACAGTTCAGATACAGCCTTTTAAAAGAAGAAAGGGCTCACGGAGGATAGGCCTAGTAGACGGATGGACAGCATAGACATATAGGCTCTTTTTTTCCGTATGAGAAATTCTATCACGATGAAGACCCTACCGTTAACTATATTGTATCAGCCAGATCGTCCACTGCTGAACACAGCCTTTTTCAAGGGAGAGGGTTTGCAATGATATCTACGTTTGGCAGGCGTCATGAGATCGCAGTTTAAGATTAAAAAAAAACTGTCCTCAGAAGGCACAGCCTACTGCCTTTTTTTACGAAGGACATAGATGCTGACTACTATTTCCGGACGTTCAGCTCCACCGGATTATGGGTGAGGTTAGGCCCTCTATAGCCTGGGAGGGGGAAGTGCCTTGAGACGGGCATAGAAGGCGAAAAGCGCTTTCTACCGCCGTCTCCTGCGGTCGCCGAAAACGCACCGCTACTAAAGGAGGAGTTGACAGCAAGCTCAAGGGGACCACTGTGGTCCGAACCTCGGCTTGAGTCGCTGATTTTTGCTGCTTAGGATAAATATATAAAGAAACGTAAGCCAAGCTCTAAAACAGCAAAACGCAAACATTAACGCGGCGAGCATGGTTTTAAACAGAGTACTGTGCTGAAAAAATACCTTGAAGTGACCAGTCGGATACGATTATTTCAAAGCGCCAAAGGAATTAACTAATCCTTGTTGTATTGATTGATTTTGGAAGATTGTGCATACTTTGTAAACTTAACGACATAAAAATCAAAGCGTCAATTGTATGAGAGTTATAATCGCGAAATACTATTTTTTTTACCTTTGAGTTTGAATAAAAAAAAATTCCATACAGGGGAAAGATGGGGAACTTTCAAATCTATATTTAATCATATTACTTTAAACAATTATTTGTAGCTTGGTGGGAATTTATGTAGCTTCAAATGTCTAAATTGACCGGACTATCAAATTCTAAGTTAAGCTTTCTAAGTTACACCTTCGACCACATCATCACTTACCATCAGGTGAGATTGTGGTCAAAGGCTTACGTATAAGCAATAAAAAATAAAAAATAAAAATATTCTTAGTTTAATAGTCATACATTTTTAATGTTGTGTTCCAAACGAAGAACAAACCATAGAAAATCAATAAATACAGTTTCGTATTTATAATGATGTGCTATGTCAATTCTAGAGAAAAGTCATGTCCTAAGCTGATCTAAGCTGACAAGGGTATACGAAGATTACATACATAGTAACTTTTATCTAATCTGTGGTTACATTCTACATACATTATTT
Organism: Plagodis dolabraria; assembly: GCA_963854805.1. NCBI lineage: Eukaryota > Metazoa > Arthropoda > Insecta > Lepidoptera > Geometridae > Plagodis > Plagodis dolabraria. The sequence goes on along the minus strand of OY978440.1, from coordinate 35,905,713 downwards.
TTGGTGACCGTATTTCCACACGATATATTATAGTAAAACGCTTTATTACGTGGAGGTTACACGTAAACTGTAGCATCTGATCATACCTTTGGGAAAGATCAATATTCGCATCAAAAGAAGGTGACAGTTGTAAATTTTGCGCGCGGCTGCCTTCGTGACTGGTTTTTTTTAGGTTTAAGAAGCAGAAAAAAGCTGGCAAAATTGTATAATATTGCCAGCTTTTTTCTGCTACAGTGTTTCCTTAGCATGTTTTCTTAAACATATCTGTTAGTTGTTTGTGTTGTGGTTTTCGTGGCAAAAGTACAATAAACCCATTCAGTAAACGTGCAGTAACTCTTTTTTTTAAATATAGAGTCTAAATTCAGCTCATTTAACAGTACAGACCGTTCCAAACACGCAGTAGTAATACAATACAATCATTGACATTCAAATACTTAATAGGAATACAGTTTATTTAAACTTTTGTCCTTTTTTCCATAATAGGAAAAAATATCGAGATATATAAAAGTTTAAACAGTTTTTGTAAGCCTTGGGTAAAAGAAAAATAAAGGGAATATTTGAATTGCTAATTGCCACAGAATCGAAACTGGCTCAATTTTTTTGCTTCATGGAATATATAAAGTTACGTCAAATTTCCCGTATTCGGCATAAAAGGGGACAATTATTGTGCTGTAAATATTCAATTTCACACTTTTTAATTTCATTTGACATTTTGAGGTGCAAATGTCGTTATGACTCTGATGGCTACGCTGAAATGTGTCGCTCAACCGTTAACAATGTTAACAGTAGTGCACGCATCATGATATGTGAAATATGAAACTTATCACGACTAATTGTCATGAAACGTGGGATGTAAGTTAAATTAGTGGATCGTTGCTGCGTATTTTTGCGAGCAATAATTTTAATGCATAAAGAGTAAGAGTAGACGGGGACAAAATGTACAACTGAACTGCGTATGCCGCGACGCAGGCACGAGTGACGGAGACATCAGAGTTCTCGCCTTGTAAGAACGATGCGGATACGTCAAAAACAACTGAACGTGGCCTACATAGTTTTAAGTTGTATCCCTACTCCTTAATAAGTAAAATGTCCATACTTACATACATAAAATCACGCCTTTTTCCACACCACACCACAGAGACCACAGATTTCCACTTGTTACGATCCTTACATAACTCTTTCGCTTCATCTACACTCATCAATCTTTTCATACATAAGCGTTGGTTTATGCCTGATCTAACTTTTTAACCGATTTCAAAAAAAGGAGAAGTTCTCAATTCATCTTTATTTTTTTTTCAGCACATCTTCAGCCTGATTTCAGAACGTTCATGTAATTTAACATCAAATAGTACATATAAAGATACTTTGAAGGGGGACCAGGTATTGAAATTTGTTGATTATAGTCATCTGTCACCATTTCCTTTGTTTATGTATATTATATGACCGTTTCACCGTTGAAGCTGCGATGAAATCACGCTCAACTCTCTAACTTTGTTCACGCGGTTAATTGAGTTCAAAGCTCCAATCAGAACTACACCAATATAAATTGAACCGAGTTCCAGCTAAACCGAGATTAATTTCCAAACGCCTGATTTCCAACGCTTAACTCAATCAACGAAATGCAGCTAATCGCATAGATGCTCTTCATTTCTAATCTCCTAACACACAAATATCTCACAAAGTAAAAGTCGTTGCTATATAATAAAAACGCTATCAAAAACCACCATCAGAATATAATTATATTCCAAATTCTTAAATAACCAGAAACCTACCTAAATTAACGGGGTAGGTATTTCAAATTTGCCATATGACATAATATGGAACTTACCGCCAAGTTTCAAACAAGGGCACCAAAGCAGTAATCCTGCTACAAATACCTTGATTATTTGTAAAAAAACGTGTTTTCTAAGATATCGTCTTTTAGCGCCATACAAAATTTTATAAATATCTAATTAGCCATTTGGGTATATAAACAATTTTTTAAAAATTACTGTTTGAAATATTGTTAAATATGTTTAAAGTAAATACGAAGCGAAAACTGATTTGAATTTCATATTAAACTGTAGCATATGTTTAATTAAAGCAGATATTTTACTTCTGTGTCACATCTTATAAGATTTTTTTTTGCAGAATTAACAAGTGCTCTTGCTTAAAATCCTGGTTCTTTATTTATTGTAATAATATAAAGTCTTAATTTTTTTATTGAAGGCACCCTAAAAAAGTACACGGAGAGCTCTTGATAATGCACGAGATAATAAAAAAAAATCTTAATAAAAAAAATGACTTGTGTTTGTTTGCAGTCGGTATTACAATTTCATGTCAGAGTTAAAACTTGACGTGAGTGTTTCACAAACTTAATAAATTCATAAATATAAATATTTTATATAGTACTTTCATAAGATATGATCCGTTCTGCGTGACGCTGCACTGTGACAATGTACTGCACTATATACTGCTAAAAAAAATTGTTGCTTAGTCTCATTCGCCCAGTAATTTACTGTAGTAGCGTTTCCACTCTGTAAGAAATCTAACACCTTGGATATACCACCATACCTAAGACTGGAGACCTACTCAGATGCTTACCACTTGGTAAATTTAGTGAATACGGCTTGATTAGTTTATTTTTTTCAAGGTCCGCCGTTTATCTTTATCCATTAAAACTAACCGATTATTTACTTGGCATGCGTCAATACTGGTTAAAATAATACTAGGCCAATAATTACGGCTTACTTGTATATTCCAATAATCAAAGGGATTTGGAAGACGGCCTGACAAGGTAGACTAAGGCTCATATTAATATATGCATCTCAAAGTTAAGATCCGATGCAGGTTTTGCCCGATGTTCGATAAGCTGTCCCATTTTCCCGGACGGAACTCTAACACGTCAAAAGTCTCGATCTCTATTGATATTCTAAGTTTGATATTGTTTTAACATCCTTCAGAATATTTCATTGTTTTTTCTACTTAAACTATTAAGCATTATTGATCGTACGATAACCAATTATTTTACATGTGCGCTTTTGTTTGTGTTTTTATTCAGTAAATCTAATTAAAAGAGCTGTTTAACTAACCAATTATTTTAGATGTACGTTTTTCAAGTGTTTTTATTCTGTAAATCTCATTAAAAGAGCTGAATGGTCAAAGGTAATGATTATCCCATTTTTATATGACAAATAGATACGATAGAAACTTTTTTGTTGGTAATGAGGGTATTTTTTGTCTGTGGTTCTTTTTTAACAGTATCTAAGGTTACGAATAGAAAATTCATATTCATAGTCATTTATTGGTATTATTTTCTTCATTTTTGCCAATATGAAGTGGAATCCAGCGCTTGGATCTTTGTGTATACATCATTTTAAATACATTCAAAGAAAGCTTACTTTATCGTCCACTTAAGGTCAAATGTAACAAAGTAGGTTTTTATTTTTATTTTACGAGCTTTTATTTAGTTTCACCTGCCCAGTTTGTCATAAAATCTTGCAAATTAAATTTGATCCACTTCCCAGTTAGTGATTGAGCTGAAATTTTGCATACATGTGTAAATCGCGTGACAATGCTATATTATGGTGACATAGTGCTGATCTGGTTGTCGGAGTCTGAGTCTGAGTGGTTAAAGGAACTTTGTGATGAAACGACACCACCTCATCGAGTTTGGGCAAATTTAAAATTACTTGACGAGTATATATTTTAATTATTTTTTAAGCTTATTCATACAACGTTTTTTTTATAGAGAAAAGCTTGTTTAAAGCAGAGTAGTGACAACTGTATCTGTATGTGTGCATAACATTGATACACCATACGACGACGACAAGCAAGTACTGATAATATGCAAACTCAACAATTCAGCGTACTTCGTATCGGTTCCATGGTGTAACGGTTAGCACTCTGGACTCTGAATCCAGCAATCCGAGTTCAAATCTCGGTGGAACCTAATCTTTTTGTATTGTGACTTTTTTAATGTTTGTATTTTGTGAAAAGAAATATTATATGCAATTTTTATTATTATTGACTGATTATTGTCTGAAAAAATATTATTGAGTTTAACGCTCTGATGATGACAACGTTTTTTTCCTTTTGGTGAAAAAAGCCGATGCCTGTGTTATACTAGCGACCCACCCCGGCTTCGCACGGGTGCATTGCTGATACAAAATAATTCTAAAGGGCCAAATTGATCTACATTGATTCACAATATGTTTAAGGTACATAATTGGATAAGGATTAATGCTATATTGCTTAAAATCGCTTGGCAAATAAGACATTATTCCTCATAAAAAGTAATGGATAAAAAAAGGCCTAAGAGATACATATATATCATTGCTGATTATTTTGTATACCTTTTACAAGGTGTACAATATTGTGATACATTATTTTAATCTAACTCGTAGGGTACAGCCAGCGTTTGCAATAAAAGCGCTAAAAATGTGTTTATTTACGATATCACTTCCTTTAAAATTATCAGTATTTCTCAACTATATTATGCATTTTATAATATATATATAACATTTCCTTTTTAACCACTCTATCTACCTAAAAAACCTTATCAAAATCTGTTACGTGTTTTTAAAGATCAAAGCATCTATAGGGACAGACCGACAGCAATGACATTGTTTTTTAATATGTAGTGATGTGTACTTTGAAAAATACATATTTCAAAGCGCTCGTAGCAAAGTTTGCTTAGCTAAGTTCTGAATATAATAGTTTAATGTGTGTTAAATAATAGTTCTGAACCGATCAGCAAAGTTAAGCAACGTCCGCCGCAGTCATGAGTTGGATGGCTGACATACTACGATTCCGTGCTTCGGAGAGCACGCTAAGCCGTCGGTCCCGGTCCCAGGTCCCGGTTGTTGTCTTAGGATGGAAGTCGTTATAGCATGTTGGTAGGGCATTTTGCAATTGTCCTACCAGCATGCGAATGGCCGCCTGGCTAGCTACTGCCCTCAAGTAGAAAATCTGTCACCAAGCATCTAACGGTGCGTTCCCGCAACTCTCCTTGAGAGCCAGGTCCTAGGTTAAGCCTGTTAACATCTTCGACCACATCATCACTTACCATCAGGTGATATAGTGGTCAAAGGCTTACCTACTGAGCAAAAAAAAAATTGTAATTAAAATGAATAAAAACATGGCTTTGTAGAAAATTTAAATGAAGGTATAATTGGGGCAGGATTAACAACCGCAAAACTTCAAATTGGTTATCAAAATGGATACGTTTAATATATGAATAATTTGAATGTAAACTTATGAAATTAAATTTAAAATATTTATTAGACGGTACGGTAGTCATAACTGAACTGTATACTCACAAATACCGTTATCAAAACTGTATTATTTCGTCAGTTAGCATTAAATGTATAGTTTATTATATATTTAATGATAAAATAGATTTTTTTATGTGACTGTGACGGAACACGCGCGAAGACCTGATGTTAAGCGGTAATCGCTGTCTGTAACAGATGCATTTGGCCCAAGTGCACTGCCCCCATCACCCTGAGATATATTGTTGTTAATTGTCATGTTGCAATTTCATAACTACTTTATTACTCTCAAGGGCTGCTGCCGGACGGAATGTTAGGTGTAAGGCAAAAGATTTTCTACTTGAGGATGGAAGCTAGCCACCAGAGCATTCGCAATATGCCTTTCCAACATGCGGTGAAGCTCAAGCCTGCGCGGCGGGGTTCAAACCATGGACATGCGGCATGGCAGTCCGTAGTTATTACCGCTCGGCTATCATTGCCAAAATATATTTAATTATCGATGCCAATACATAATTTTTTTTTTATTACTGATAGGTAAGCCTTTGACTTCAATCTCACCTGATGATAAGTGTGGTCGAAGGTGTTAACAGGCATAACCTAGAAAGACTCGCTCTCAAAGACAGCTGCCGGAACACACCGTTAGGTGCTTAGCGACAGATTTTGTACTTGAGGGTGGTCGCTAGCCAGGCGGGCATTCGCAAAATGCCCTACCACAATGCGGTTAAGCTCAAGCCCGCGGCGGGATTCGAACCATGGACCTACTGCGCGGCAGTCCATAGCCAATGCCACTGAGCCATCACTGCTTCAAACAATAATAACAATAAAAATAATTCAATGTGAATGTAATTAACGTACATAACTGTAATAATTATATTGAAAGAAATACTAATCAATATACGGGTACGTAAGTACGAGTACACAGTTTGGCCTGTTTCAAAATCTTCGAGTAAGTTCCGGTTTTACTACCCAGAACATATATATAATAAATAAAACACCATCTTTACGTTTCACAGTCATCGATTTAGCCTATCCATCGGTTAAAGCTTGAAACGCGCTGCTTTTTAACTGTCATTTTTATCATTCCGTTATTTTATATGTTGCATAGCAACCCGAAACTTTATTACAACATTCTGAAATGGCCCTTAACCTAAAAACCTATCAACAGACTAAAAGTATATCGACATTTGAATCTGGATTTTAGAAACCGAAGTGATTATCCTAAAATTTGAATTATTGCCAACGAATAATACGACGATTGAAATAAGCTATAATTATAGATCGCTAATTAGTTCACCACAAAATAGGTATTATATACGAGTAATATATAAACACCAAATGTTGGATCTCAACATGTTATTATATCATATGGCACCAATATACCAATTAGGAATCAATTCTAGGTGTGTAACACCGGCGGCTATAAAGTAATAAATTAACCAATTATACAGGGTTATTGATAAAATGCTAACAATCTCTTAGGGTTGACCACTGCTAGTCTTAGTAAACATTTAGAGATTATATTTTTTTTGCTATAAAATAAAAAAATATTTTATACTTATTTTGTGTTTTAATGCCTACTCCGAGCCAAGCGCGCCCGCCGTGGCAACACTGGACTGCGCCGCGCTCCCTTTGAATAGAGTTTTGAATATTTATATCGAGCAGAATAATAACAAATATGAACTAATACATTATAGGCACAATAGACTTTTAACATCAGGTTGTCCGGGTACTTATTCCGTCAAAGCACCGAAAGAAATACAAAAAAATATATATAAAATAATATTTTTTTTACATAACAAAAAAAACATCTCATATAAAAATATCCAATGGACTCACTTTAGCTTCCAGATATTTTAACTAACAACAGGCTAACTTCTCTTCAGGAAAATTATTAAAAGTTGTAGAATGAACTCAAAAAAAATTAATATGTAAAAAATTATTCAAAATGATTGTAGGTAAAAAAAAAATAATAATAATCAAATGAGAGTACGGACCACGAGTGTGTTATGAAAAAATAATTTTAAAAAACCCTGGTGTCTATACCCAACATTCAGTCTCCAAAATATTTATAATGGCTATCCGTAGCAAATCACATGCATTGCGATTTTTCAGAATTATATACAGGGTTATTGGAAAAATGCTAACAACCTCTTAGGGTTAACTTCCGCTAGTCCTAACAAACATTTTGAGATGATTTTTTATTTATGTTAGAATAAAACAAATTTAAGAAAATGTACTTTTTTGTATTTTTTATGGGTTTACGACTGAATACGTACGATGACCACCTGATTTTAAAAGGCTCTTGTGCCTGTAGTGTATTATTTCACCATTTTTAATACTTTTCTCGATGTAAATATTCAAAACTCTATTCAAAAAGAGCACGGCACGATCCAGTGTTGCAGCGCTCTTGGCTAATAGACATTAAACACCAAAAAATGTGTAATTTTTTTTTCAAAATAAAACAACATTATGTGCTAGGATTAGCAGAAACTCTAGGAGGTTGTTAGCATTTTTCCAATAACCCTGTATTCAGTAAGCGGCATTTAAATCCAAAATTATTTTACATGAGTACCCGTATATTTAATTAACAAGCAAAGTTATTCAGTATAGACTACTGATGAAATTCACACACATTCAGAAGTTTGCCTTTTCAATTAGTGTTCGCGACTCGGTTCTCGTCTTGTATGGATACGTATTAATTAAAATGACAAAACCACGTCAGGTACATATCTTAACTAGCTCGATAGATATACAGGGTTGTTACCTTGAATATTGAAGATGGAACATATTACTGAATTTAAAAAAAAAAACAATTGGAATTGCATTCATAGATTTTTAAATAATAACATGAACCGGAAATCGAAACCGTTACACGAGAAATATAATCACACTGTAGTTTTATCATACCGATCAAAATGCTTAATCATAAGGATTATTTTTTGCTAAATAACATAGTATCAGAAATAAAAGGAAGACCATGAATTTTAACATTTGATGTGAAATTTTGTTCAGTAAAATGTAAAGCTGACATAGCTTTAAGGACATACAACCGACATTATCATAAGTACCTATTACTAATAAATGTACCTATTTAAAAAGTACACTTCTTTTCCCTATTACCATTTAAGTACTTGATAAAATGATACAGAGATACGTAATTAGTAGGTACCTGGTTGTATGCAACATATCGAGCCGTATCCTGAGCCGAAAGATGCGTAAATTATTTTGTCCATCGCAATGCGGCTGGTTGATTATAAAGAAATAATTCAAAATTTCACATCAAATGCAAAATTCATGATCTTCCTTTTATTTCTGATACTATGTTATTAAGTAAAAAATAATCCTCATCGTGAAGCTTTCGATCGGTATGATAATGCTACAGAATGATTATTTTTCTCGTGTAACGGGTTCGATTCCCGGTTCAACCATATAATTATTTATATGTCTATGAATGGAGTTTAAATTGTTTTTTTTTTAAATTCAAATAAAGTCTTCTTTCAGTAAAATCTTCCATCTGCAACATTAAAGGTAATTTCCCTCCTTGTTTACTATTATCCTTGTATACTATTTGCATGGTGCTAGGGCACTTTGCAAATGCCCGCCTGGCTAGCTACCACCCTCAAGTTGAAAATCTGTCGCCAAGCACCTAACGGTGTTTTCTGGCAGCTGTCCTTGAGAGCCAGTAACTCTAGGTTAGTCTGAACAACATCCTCGACCACATCATCACTTACCATCAGGTGAGATAGTGGTCAAAGGCTAACCTATCAGGCATAAAAAAAAAACAAAACAAAAATCTCTCATACAAAAACTTCTTCCTGGGCTTATACATGCTTAGTTGGGTGTTTAGGCACAACATTTATTCAGCACTTCCATTGTGATATATCTGTCAGTTGTTATATCAGCGCTTACTTTATACCTTTGTAAGGCCCGATTTCACAAAACTATAGGGTTTAATTAATACGCGGATACTGTAGATTATGAATAAATATTAATAGAAATATAAGTCTGTTGTTTAAAAAGTGTACGGTGCGGCACAACAACGTTACTTTGACGCGACCGATCGGACGCGATCATTTCTAAGCGTCTAATCTAATTAAATTTAGGAGATTGTACGTGTTATGTTACTTGTGAACTTTAGTTTTAGTTTTAGTTACATTCTTTACATATTTATTCGTAGAATTGAATTTGTTAGTTTTCAGTCCTGGAAAAAACAAAATTTCTTGATATGGACTTTTATAAGATGTAATAACACCAGCACGGACATAGGAATAGTACATAGTATAGCTGTAACAAAGTGGCCATTTTCAGTTTTAGATTATGGAGCTATACCGGCAAATTTGACGGTATAATTTTAAAACTCGGATTAGTTTTATTCTTTCGCTACAGCCTTCTGCGTGATGTCATAAAATTCAATACCATGACAAATTTAAAATACTGCAGCAATATGGGCGTCTATGGTAACAGTATTGTTGGTTACAGAGATTACTTTCTTTTTATACCATGTAAGTACCAATCCATTTATGCACCTACTTAGAACTACATGCAGCGGCGGCCTTAGGGGGTGGCGAACAAGGCAATTGCCCCGGACGTAACACTTGCAGTGGCCTTTAAAAAAATATTTTTTTCCATTTTATTTCCCTTGACATTCATTCTTAATTACTTATTAAGGTTATAACATAAGGTAAATAAAATAAATTCAATTTACTAAGTCATTCATTCCTTTTATAATTGAGAAATGTATTATGTATTTATTTTATATGTTGCATTAACGCATGCTCTGCGGATTAAATAACAAATTTACAAGAGAAAATCTTTATTCATGTGCGGTATTCGAACCCGCGTCATCTAGCCCTGTAGCCGGGGTGTGCTCTGACTAACTGAGCTAACGTGACATGTGAGTCATAACTCTATTTTTTCCTCTCGTTCTTTAACCATCGTATGGGGATGGAGCGACACCTGTAGTTCGTAATTGTACGAAAAACTGAATATGTTCATCAGAGTGTACGAAGGAAACGACGACATTATCTTGGTGCTGAAATACATAATAGAAAAAAAAACTAAATTTAACTCACTATTAAAATAGTCCTGAGAATTATTGTCACCAGACCTGTTACAGTTTCATCTGCTGAAAGGAGTTTTCGAGGCTTGAAATTATTAAAACATATTTGAGGGATTCGTTACACAAGATCGGCTTTCAGCACTTGCAATTATTTGAATCGAAAATGACGTAGCTCATTCTTAAGATTATTATCACTTAATTAATGATTTCAGTCTTTGAAAAACCTGCAAGCATCAATTTTATAAATATCGCTATGTATATGTTAATTTTGTAAATCTTTTAATGTGGAATTAAATATTTTAATACCTAAATTTTATTTGTTTGTGTTAGTTTAGTATTTCCCGTCAAACATGTGTAAAATATCTAAACCAAACAACCAGACCTACTTTCGCATCTTATACTATATACGAAGGACAAAGGACTTCGCAAAGACCTGCCGCCCGGACCCTCGCAATGGGTAAGGCCGCCACTGCCTACATGTATCGTTCCTTATCCATAGATCTATTTATATCTCTGTCTTCCTCATGACATGCCCGAACAAGCGTCTAAAGTATTACTTGCTCTTTTGACTACCATGAAATAAACGTATAACGACAACGTTCCATCCGTTCAACAAAAAGTTCTTTATTACGCATGATGTCAGCTACAATTACCGTTATTCTATTGTGTACCTCGTCACGGCATTGTTGAGTAGCTATTCTTATTATAACTAAGCTGACTTGCATAGTAGTAGTACACTTGTTAAGTAAATGAATAACAAACGAAGACACATAATAGGATGAGAATAATTTTGTTTGTTAAAACTAGCTGTAGTTCGCGAGTTTTTTCACATGGAATTTAGTTTAAACAGAATAAAACATTCTCGTGTTGAAAGCAAAAGTAGACAACGTTTCTTATTCAGTTAGTATTTATTTACATTATGCGCAACTAATTTGATTATGCGATATTTCACAAATTAACTGTTTTCATTACATACTCCTTACATAATTTTATGATTCTCAAAGGGTAAGGCAATTTTGAGGCTTTGTTGAGTGTTTTTGGGAGCTTTTAAATGAGTGATATAAATAACCACATTTATACAAATGTTATTTTAAATTTCAACTTTAAATATCTCACAGTTCTTGAGAAAAAGGGTATTTGTTGATTGTGTAGCTGACATTATCTACGTGATATATATATAATGTTTGAATCCATATTAAAGGGGTGATGCTGATCAATTAGGAGCTTTAAATAAGGAATAAAACAGGACATGAACCAAGCTCAATGTCGGTGTGCGCAACGCGTGTCTGCAGGTTATATTTTAATTTTTTTCCCCCTTTTTAGACAAACAAATGGTTACGATTTTTGTTTCAGCCTTTTACATAAAGTAGTTTGAAATTGCGGTGTAAATTTTCAGCACAGATATATTTCAGATATAATTGGGTACATTTTAGCGTAAGATGTGAAAATATACTTATGAAGAGTCTGAAAAATATTTTGAAAACAGCTACATTTCAATACTTATATAATATTTTATTACTTTAAACTTTTAACACATGTTGTGGCCAACATGCCTGTTTAATTTTTTTCTAAATCCAAACAACGATCCTCTGAAGAGTGAAGAGTTCACCCTTAAAGTGTCCAAAATCAGATATCATATTATTCAAAGTACTTATAAAACATAGTTTGTATTATTAAAACTAATACTTAACCTTTGCAATTTATCATACCATGCATTGAAAGAACAAAAGGGAAGTAAGGTAAAGATATATGCTGAATGAGCAACATGCCACATTTTACCTTAAACCTAGTTTATCGGTTAGAAACGAAATAATAGGCTATTTTTGACAGCTTCAAAGGATACTTTGACGTGCTCAAAAATAGCCAATAATAATATTCAAAGATTAACGTCATTAAAATCTTGATATTTAGCACTTCATTCTTATTGTACTCGTAGAACAACAGACACAAGGTCCAGTTACAAAACGGATGTCATGTTGCAACAGTGGCCCCAACATACGAGCTCTAAATCCCAACTGGGATTAGATGCCACGTCACTCGAGTTCATAAAAGCAGTGCCTAAACGGACTGTCCTGACAAACGAGGAATGCATACATTTCATTCTGCAATTCTGAATGCTCGTATGTAAGTAAAATTTTAATAACCTTTTCCTTTATAAGAGACTTGTCACCTGCAAGAATTATCTAATTTTGTTAGTCATAGCGATCTGGGCTGGGCAATAAGTCTACGGGCAAGCCCACAGTGGCCATTTTAAAATTAAATGATGTCGTACAATATTTATATTTAACTCGATATCTCGCTCAATCTTAGTGTTCAATATTCACTCTGGTGTTTGTCTGTCTATCTGTATAAATGAATATTAATATCCTAAAAACATGGGTGTGAAGATCATATAACTATGATTAGTTGTGGTAAATGTAACATATGCATAGAAAATATAATTCATAGGTACGTGTTTTAACTTTCGATGTACAAATACTCTAATCTTTTACTAAAATTGTTAGTATGTTTGGAAAAACATGACATTTATTATATAAGTTTACTCAAATAATAATTGGCCAAATAAATTATGAAAATTCAAATTAATTATCTATTTTGAAGCAATGATGGCCGAGCGGTTATAGCTACAGACTGCGGTTCCGCAGGTCCATGGTTCGATCATTTTATGAATTCTCGTCTGGCTAGCTACCACCCTCAAGTAGAAAATATGTCGCCAAGAACCTAACAGGCAGCAGTCCTTGAGAGCCAGTAAAGTTACAAGCACATGAGACTCAAAAACTGTACCTCTCAGGGTGACGGGCGCAGTGTAATTCATCATTTGTGACGAATGCATCTATTATAGGTAGAGGTTACCGCTTAACATCAGGTAGGCATCGCCGTTGATGCGTCTCTCGACGGCACTTCAATATGTCACTTGTTATGAAATACATCTGTTATGGGAAGAGGACAGTCCGCTTAACATCAGGTACTTGTTAAGTCACAATAACATATAAAAAAATTATACCTACCAAGCGTGGGGATTATGGCAACCCTGAATGGGGGAGACTGTGTTCAGCAGTGGACAATCCGGCTGATAAAGTAATACCTGTGCCCAAGGTGACACGCAGACGATTTGCGTTTGCTCGGTCAAAGAACTGACATTATGGTACCATGAACAACATTTTCGACCATGTCATCACTTACCATCAGATGAGATAGTGGTCAAAGGCTAAACTATGAGATATAAAAAAACCCCTACAAAGTTTCATATTGACGAACTTACGTATTACAAGGACAGTCGTTATACTTAGTCGTCATAACGACTGTCCTTGAGAGCCAGTAACTCTAGGTTAGTCTGAACAACATCCTCGACCACATCATCACTTACCATCAGGTGAGATAGTGGTCAAAGGCTAACCTATCAGGCATAAAAAAAAAACAAAACAAAAATCTCTCATACAAAAACTTCTTCCTGGGCTTATACATGCTTAGTTGGGTGTTTAGGCACAACATTTATTCAGCACTTCCATTGTGATATATCTGTCAGTTGTTATATCAGCGCTTACTTTATACCTTTGTAAGGCCCGATTTCACAAAACTATAGGGTTTAATTAATACGCGGATACTGTAGATTATGAATAAATATTAATAGAAATATAAGTCTGTTGTTTAAAAAGTGTACGGTGCGGCACAACAACGTTACTTTGACGCGACCGATCGGACGCGATCATTTCTAAGCGTCTAATCTAATTAAATTTAGGAGATTGTACGTGTTATGTTACTTGTGAACTTTAGTTTTAGTTTTAGTTACATTCTTTACATATTTATTCGTAGAATTGAATTTGTTAGTTTTCAGTCCTGGAAAAAACAAAATTTCTTGATATGGACTTTTATAAGATGTAATAACACCAGCACGGACATAGGAATAGTACATAGTATCAGCTGTAACAAAGTGGCCATTTTCAGTTTTAGATTATGGAGCTATACCGGCAAATTTGACGGTATAATTTTAAAACTCGGATTAGTTTTATTCTTTCGCTACAGCCTTCTGCGTGATGTCATAAAATTCAATACCATGACAAATTTAAAATACTGCAGCAATATGGGCGTCTATGGTAACAGTATTGTTGGTTACAGAGATTACTTTCTTTTTATACCATGTAAGTACCAATCCATTTATGCACCTACTTAGAACTACATGCAGCGGCGGCCTTAGGGGGTGGCGAACAAGGCAATTGCCCCGGACGTAACACTTGCAGTGGCCTTTAAAAAAATATTTTTTTCCATTTTATTTCCCTTGACATTCATTCTTAATTACTTATTAAGGTTATAACATAAGGTAAATAAAATAAATTCAATTTACTAAGTCATTCATTCCTTTTATAATTGAGAAATGTATTATGTATTTATTTTATATGTTGCATTAACGCATGCTCTGCGGATTAAATAACAAATTTACAAGAGAAAATCTTTATTCATGTGCGGTATTCGAACCCGCGTCATCTAGCCCTGTAGCCGGGGTGTGCTCTGACTAACTGAGCTAACGTGACATGTGAGTCATAACTCTATTTTTTCCTCTCGTTCTTTAACCATCGTATGGGGATGGAGCGACACCTGTAGTTCGTAATTGTACGAAAAACTGAATATGTTCATCAGAGTGTACGAAGGAAACGACGACATTATCTTGGTGCTGAAATAGATAATAGAAAAAAAAACTAAATTTAACTCACTATTAAAATAGTCCTGAGAATTATTGTCACCAGACCTGTTACAGTTTCATCTGCTGAAAGGAGTTTTCGAGGCTTGAAATTATTAAAACATATTTGAGGGATTCGTTACACAAGATCGGCTTTCAGCACTTGCAATTATTTGAATCGAAAATGACGTAGCTCATTCTTAAGATTATTATCACTTAATTAATGATTTCAGTCTTTGAAAAACCTGCAAGCATCAATTTTATAAATATCGCTATGTATATGTTAATTTTGTAAATCTTTTAATGTGGAATTAAATATTTTAATACCTAAATTTTATTTGTTTGTGTTAGTTTAGTATTTCCCGTCAAACATGTGTAAAATATCTAAACCAAACAACCAGACCTACTTTCGCATCTTATACTATATACGAAGGACAAAGGACTTCGCAAAGACCTGCCGCCCGGACCCTCGCAATGGGTAAGGCCGCCACTGCCTACATGTATCGTTCCTTATCCATAGATCTATTTATATCTCTGTCTTCCTCATGACATGCCCGAACAAGCGTCTAAAGTATTACTTGCTCTTTTGACTACCATGAAATAAACGTATAACGACAACGTTCCATCCGTTCAACAAAAAGTTCTTTATTACGCATGATGTCAGCTACAATTACCGTTATTCTATTGTGTACCTCGTCACGGCATTGTTGAGTAGCTATTCTTATTATAACTAAGCTGACTTGCATAGTAGTAGTACACTTGTTAAGTAAATGAATAACAAACGAAGACACATAATAGGATGAGAATAATTTTGTTTGTTAAAACTAGCTGTAGTTCGCGAGTTTTTTCACATGGAATTTAGTTTAAACAGAATAAAACATTCTCGTGTTGAAAGCAAAAGTAGACAACGTTTCTTATTCAGTTAGTATTTATTTACATTATGCGCAACTAATTTGATTATGCGATATTTCACAAATTAACTGTTTTCATTACATACTCCTTACATAATTTTATGATTCTCAAAGGGTAAGGCAATTTTGAGGCTTTGTTGAGTGTTTTTGGGAGCTTTTAAATGAGTGATATAAATAACCACATTTATACAAATGTTATTTTAAATTTCAACTTTAAATATCTCACAGTTCTTGAGAAAAAGGGTATTTGTTGATTGTGTAGCTGACATTATCTACGTGATATATATATAATGTTTGAATCCATATTAAAGGGGTGATGCTGATCAATTAGGAGCTTTAAATAAGGAATAAAACAGGACATGAACCAAGCTCAATGTCGGTGTGCGCAACGCGTGTCTGCAGGTTATATTTTAATTTTTTTCCCCCTTTTTAGACAAACAAATGGTTACGATTTTTGTTTCAGCCTTTTACATAAAGTAGTTTGAAATTGCGGTGTAAATTTTCAGCACAGATATATTTCAGATATAATTGGGTACATTTTAGCGTAAGATGTGAAAATATACTTATGAAGAGTCTGAAAAATATTTTGAAAACAGCTACATTTCAATACTTATATAATATTTTATTACTTTAAACTTTTAACACATGTTGTGGCCAACATGCCTGTTTAATTTTTTTCTAAATCCAAACAACGATCCTCTGAAGAGTGAAGAGTTCACCCTTAAAGTGTCCAAAATCAGATATCATATTATTCAAAGTACTTATAAAACATAGTTTGTATTATTAAAACTAATACTTAACCTTTGCAATTTATCATACCATGCATTGAAAGAACAAAAGGGAAGTAAGGTAAAGATATATGCTGAATGAGCAACATGCCACATTTTACCTTAAACCTAGTTTATCGGTTAGAAACGAAATAATAGGCTATTTTTGACAGCTTCAAAGGATACTTTGACGTGCTCAAAAATAGCCAATAATAATATTCAAAGATTAACGTCATTAAAATCTTGATATTTAGCACTTCATTCTTATTGTACTCGTAGAACAACAGACACAAGGTCCAGTTACAAAACGGATGTCATGTTGCAACAGTGGCCCCAACATACGAGCTCTAAATCCCAACTGGGATTAGATGCCACGTCACTCGAGTTCATAAAAGCAGTGCCTAAACGGACTGTCCTGACAAACGAGGAATGCATACATTTCATTCTGCAATTCTGAATGCTCGTATGTAAGTAAAATTTTAATAACCTTTTCCTTTATAAGAGACTTGTCACCTGCAAGAATTATCTAATTTTGTTAGTCATAGCGATCTGGGCTGGGCAATAAGTCTACGGGCAAGCCCACAGTGGCCATTTTAAAATTAAATGATGTCGTACAATATTTATATTTAACTCGATATCTCGCTCAATCTTAGTGTTCAATATTCACTCTGGTGTTTGTCTGTCTATCTGTATAAATGAATATTAATATCCTAAAAACATGGGTGTGAAGATCATATAACTATGATTAGTTGTGGTAAATGTAACATATGCATAGAAAATATAATTCATAGGTACGTGTTTTAACTTTCGATGTACAAATACTCTAATCTTTTACTAAAATTGTTAGTATGTTTGGAAAAACATGACATTTATTATATAAGTTTACTCAAATAATAATTGGCCAAATAAATTATGAAAATTCAAATTAATTATCTATTTTGAAGCAATGATGGCCGAGCGGTTATAGCTACAGACTGCGGTTCCGCAGGTCCATGGTTCGATCATTTTATGAATTCTCGTCTGGCTAGCTACCACCCTCAAGTAGAAAATATGTCGCCAAGAACCTAACAGGCAGCAGTCCTTGAGAGCCAGTAAAGTTACAAGCACATGAGACTCAAAAACTGTACCTCTCAGGGTGACGGGCGCAGTGTAATTCATCATTTGTGACGAATGCATCTATTATAGGTAGAGGTTACCGCTTAACATCAGGTAGGCATCGCCGTTGATGCGTCTCTCGACGGCACTTCAATATGTCACTTGTTATGAAATACATCTGTTATGGGAAGAGGACAGTCCGCTTAACATCAGGTACTTGTTAAGTCACAATAACATATAAAAAAATTATACCTACCAAGCGTGGGGATTATGGCAACCCTGAATGGGGGAGACTGTGTTCAGCAGTGGACAATCCGGCTGATAAAGTAATACCTGTGCCCAAGGTGACACGCAGACGATTTGCGTTTGCTCGGTCAAAGAACTGACATTATGGTACCATGAACAACATTTTCGACCATGTCATCACTTACCATCAGATGAGATAGTGGTCAAAGGCTAAACTATGAGATATAAAAAAACCCCTACAAAGTTTCATATTGACGAACATCATCATCATCATCCGGAAGACATCCACTGTTGAACAATTGTCTCCCCCATAGAACGGCTATTAGTCGCTTGTAATCATTATTTTTGTTGTAAATTTTACGATGTCGTCAGTGCATCTAATGGAGAACCTAACTATTATTCTTTATATTTCTGCAACATTTTTCTTACAACTACAGTTAAAAGGAAAATTAATGAGAAATTCCTATACAATGGCAAAAGAACATTTCAAGAAAATTCCATTCTATGAATGAATGAACAAGCGGATTGCCGGTTGAATTACTTCACAAATTTATTTACTGACTAGTTGCATATTGTGACTTCACTCGTTTGGAATTTTGTAATATTGTGTAGCGTCACATTCATGGGGTGCCAGATTAGAATTGCACCACCTGTGTCCCACTTTCCATATTTTTCCATTAGTCACCTTTTACGACACCCACGGGAAAAAATGGGAAAGGGCATTCTAACCCAGCACACCACGGGGCCGTCCTAAGTACATATCTATGATGTAATTTTGTTTGTATTGAAATTATTATAATTACTAGCTTTTCGGGCGCGGCTCCACTCGCGCGTATGTCGGTTATCGCGCAAAAACATTAACCTCTTTTTGCGCAGTTAGATAAAAACTATCCTTTCTTTATTCCCGGGTCTCAAACTATTTCCATACCAAATTTCATTCAAATAGGTCCAGTAGTTTTGGCGTGAAAGTGTAACAGACAGACAGAGTTACTTTCGCATATATAATTTATTATAGTATACTGATTGGTAATTTAATTTCCATATAAGCACAAGCTCATTCATTCAGATGACTGCTCTGAAATAATCGCAATGATGAGCACGCGACGGTGCTTAAAATTATATTACAATTCATACTATAATTAGTTATGGAACTGACATATTCACAAAATCTCTCAATATAATTATGTCAGTGTCAAATGTCCATTATACTTGTGACGGACATGTCAAGCACAAGTGCAATTCAATTATAACGTTAATGGAATGCGTTTGCTAATGTTCCCGTTAGTACTCGGCAAACTCACTGTACGTATACAGGGTTATTGGCAAACTGCTAACAACCTCTTACGGTTGACTTCTGCTAGTCTTAACAAACATTCTATGTTTATTTTTTAAAGGTTTGAAAAAGTTTATTATGTGTTTTTGACGGAATAAGTACGAGGATCACCTGACGTTAAAAGTGTCTTGTGCCTGTAATGTATTATTTCACATTTTGATTGTAATTTTATTATTATAGTTTTAGGATATATTAGTTACAAGCCAACATTGAATACATATTTCTGACTAAAGTTAACATATTTAACTAAACAAACCTAAAATTACTACAAACTAATCCAATATTCCGCTACCATTGGGCAGTGTTCCCAAAATACGGGCCGCATTGCCACGATGTATGGCAATGCTTATCCTCTGTCCAAAGTATATGCCAGCATTTTGGTCACAAGTAGCGTCAACCAGACTAGACGTTTTGAGACGTCTTTGAATAATAGTTTGGCGCTCGGTCCCCACGGTCCCAGCGTTTCGACCCCAAAAGGAACAAACATGTAACTACTACTGAGATTACTATATTTTCGTCGTTTGAGGCCTTTTGCTGGTTCAGCGTCCCATACTAGAGGCCTTCCCATCCCCCACGGAACCAAAGTCATGCCGTCCGGCCTTTTACCACCTTCACGTACAAGGCCACTAGATTCGAAGTAAGAGCCCGGCGAATAATGTCATTAAGTCTGGCGTGGCGTGGAATTCTTCCAGTGCTTCTTACACAGGACAGGCCGTGGTGACCGAGTTGGTCGACGCTACTGCCACAATGGAAGCGGTGAGGAGCACAGCACGATGTACCCAAGTGGAGGGACGTAGCAATCCTAAAAGTGGAGGAATCTATTAGTGTTCCGGTGTTCGGCGAAGGGAGGGCTTGTAGCCACAAACCTGATTCCCACTCAGAAACTGCCAAAAGCCGGACACGATCTGTAGAACTGGAGCACGTATTTAAAAGTTGATTCCGCACTTGCTCACAGATCGGCCGGTCCCATAGCTTTTCTTCTTCTTCGTCTTCTTCTTTTTCTACCTTCTGTTACCTTAGCCGCGCGATAAATCCAGCCTCGGACAATCTTCATGTTGTAGCACAGAATAAAGTTGTAGCAAGTTGCATGTAAAACACACTTGTACTATACTACTGGATCGTAAGTTCATTTACAATAATGCAATTGCCTTTAATGTTTACACGTGATAACCCTGTTCTATAATCTACTTCACGGGACATCACTAAAGGGTGCCTGAATTTTTATTTTTTATAACATCTTTTCCACAGCCCCGTGATTTGTCAGGTTTAATCATAATTTATTTTTGATCGTAAGATGTATCTGTTTAACATAAGATGTAAATACCGAACTCAGGCGTGTTCATAAGTGATTAGAAAAATATTTAACTTTATCGTAGGGGGAAAAAGAAATCTACACAGAGAGATCACTGGTAGGTGATGTCATATCGTGATAATAGGACTGTATAATAAAGAAGTATTAATTGATAAAAAAAAAGACCCGACTGCTAATTGTTTATTTCCGTTCAGCATTTTATCGTTCCATTAAAATAACTGCAAATTATGTATATTTATTGAAATATTGTTTTTTGAAGCCTTTCATTTTGTTGCCCCACTCGAAAGGATTGCAAGAAAAAAATGTTTTTATCACAATATGGCGTCTAAAATCCATCAGTGTGTGTTTTTATTTTTTATGTGTACCTAGTATCACTTGCGCTATCAAGACAAATCTAACGATACCTCACACATCAAAATCTGTTAAGCCGTTTAGAAGTTATCGTGGAATAAAGAAACTCTCAAACATACATACATGAACCCTGAAAACATAACCCTCCTTTTCTTAGGCAGTCGTGTAAAAATCACTTGTTTTATGCAATCTTTGTACAATTACGTATACTCCACTCAACGGGGAGTAAATATTATTTTGTGTAGTTTGTAGGTACTTAAACCTACCGGAAAAATGATTGAACTTCTAGATCTTCAATTAAAAAAATACTGACGTACGTACTCGTATACTACCCACGATCCACACAGCTATTAAAATGTTGACCCGTGGTCAACTTTTTACTCAAAATATCATGACTTCAGGTAAGTTACTAATTCCGTACACAAGCTTGAAACCCGTGACACAGTCGAACGGAAAGTCAGTGGCGTCTCTTTAATAGGGCACTATTATACCTTTAGGAACAGAATCCTAAAAAGTATTCCACGACAGCTACCATCGCCTCTGCCGCCACCCCTGCCACCACCACCGCATTCAATCAAAAGGTACGTGTAGATAAAACCAACGAACCACGTGTGTAGTAGTTTTAGGCTACTTTCAGACGAAGCCACGGCTGCAATACGGTTTGGGCGCGGTACATGGACGGCGTGGACGCGGCGACAATGCGGTCTTAGCGCGGTGGGTACGTGGTTTCAGCGTGGCGACCAAACCATACCCGACGCTGCACCTGGGACGCGCCAGAACCGCGTCACATGTCAACCATTCTCCGATCCGGAGCTTGCAGCGCGGCTGCTGCATCGTCTGAACGGAGCCTTATTCATGTTCATTCTTTTTTGTACAGTTTTAATTGGAGTATTTTTAGTTTTTTTTTCGGTGTGTTGGTTTTTGTGAAAATAATAAATATGGAAGATAGACAACCTTGATAAATACAATTTATTTTACACCATACAAGCTCGGGAAGGTTTTGTTTACATTATAAATCTGCGTGGTAAAATTCTTTTTGTCAGCTAAGGTTTTTAATATAACATTAAAGCAATTTATTTTGCGATACTAACAAAATAATATTGGTTTTGTCTTAATATTATTAAACACAAATTTACTTATTAATTTTTGCTTTCACCTAGCATTTTCCTCACTGTAGTGACGTGAACAATTGTGTGTTCGCGCGGAAGTAAAGTTAGTTAAAAATTTTTATACACAGTAAATTAAAATCTATATTATTTGGGAAATTCTCGTGTGCAGTTTTCTAAAAAGTGGTTTAGTGTGTAATATGGACACATTTATTTGTGTTTAAACGGTTGTGTATAATAAAAAACAGTAAAATGATTGCGTACAGGTAAATTTAATACCTATATGATAATATAATATATAGTTTAATTCGATGTGTATCATTTTAGAAATTCGTGACTTTGACATTGAAAATAAAGCAGAACTATGCATTACGTAAAACTTGCTTTTATTACATATTTCAGTAAAAGCGATTTGATTTAATGACATTTTAAATTGAGGACGATTTGCTCCAATTATTTTTAATTGGTAATATTTAAGCCTTTGACCACAATCTCAACTGATGGTAAGTGATGATGTGGTTAAAGGTGTTCAAGGTGTCCACCAAATCATCACTTACCATCAGGTTAACCTATTATTAAGACTTTTCTTACTAGAGTCATATCGGTTCATTGGATCTTGTTTCTAGCAGACCATATGCTAAGGATATTGAGCATTAAAGATACGATCCGTAATCACTCTCAACTTCAAACTTCGAGAGTGATTACAATCCGTAATCACTCTCAACTTTGTGGCCTTGCATAACAAATTACTATCTCACAAACTCGGAAAGTTTGTCTTTCGTAAGTGCTTTGGAAAATAAAAACTATACAACAGTTCCCAAAATCACCTTTCATTTACCTTTTGTAGTAAGTATGACATTGAATTTTTAATTAAACCACAAAATTAATATACTGTTTAACCTGTTTTTATTACACCTAGCATTTTTCTCGCTGTAGTTAGTTGCCTATGTGGAAAATCATAAGTCTCACTCGACAGCAGTTGTTTTAATGCGTTTCGTTTTGGTTGCGGTAAACCGCCTTGGGGGAGGCTGTGTACAGCGCTGGAGTATCCGGCTATATACAGTACAGTACAGGACCCAAGAAACCCTCTTTACGCTCAGGATGTTCAAACCAGTCGTTTCACTAATAGCCAATCTTAGAATCCTTCGCTTCCATACCTGCTTAAGTTTAACTATACTTGTATTGAACACGAGTACTTATTCTCGCCAAATAACAACTCTGCAGCTTTGCATTACAAATAACTCAAAGGTATCATATTCATACAGAAAGTCACTCTTGTTTTGCTGAAGGTGACGCACACAAACTTCAATCTTAAGGTAGTACTATAATTCTTAGAAGTTAGTTCTTCGATATTGTAAGTCATTTTACTTTAAGATCACGTTAAATTCCTACAAAGATTAATGTATACATAAAATTTTTATAAGTAGTTCTCTTTTATAATTGGCGTCTCTTTTATAATAGCCTTTGACCACAATCTAGCCTAATGGTACCTATATGGTGATGTGATCGAAATTGGTCTATAGATTTAAACTAAAATGGGAACTGCTTCTCAATGACAGCTACTGAATCACATTGTTACACGCTTGGCGACAGATTTTCTACATAAGTTGGTAGCTGCCTGAAAGACATTTGCTGATTCTTTACCCCAATTTAACGCCCACTCACCACACGATGCCACCAAGTTGTGTTCACAATGTTAGGTTGTCAATATCGCAGACAAACTCATGTGAAACAGCACGCGACCGCAATAACGCTTAATGAAGTCGAAGTAAATAATTGCGTGATATCGATACGCAAGTAACTCGCTTCAATCAAATTTCGACCCTCGTAATACAACATTCATTTAATTAAAGGACCCATGAGTAAGTTTGGCTTACGAGTGCAAATATCGATTTAAATTTTGGTCTATGTAATGATCAAAGTTACTTACTGAATAAAAACCTGTAAGATTTTTATCGAGTAGGTAATTTGTGATTTTGTAATGTAATCTGCAAAGCATGCGAAAACAAATCTCGTAAATCACAAATTCACGGCAGGAAAAGTTATAGTCATGTGCGGGATTCAAACCCGCATCATCCCCCCCTTTAGTATGCTATGACCGACTGAGCTAACATGACAATGATTCATAACTCTAATTTTTCCTCTCGTTCCTTAACCGTCGTATGGAGAAGGTGTGACACCTATAGTTCAACTTACGTTGTACTACAAACAAGATTAATTTTGAATTTAGCTTTAAACTTGTAAATGATGACGCAACCCTTTAATTTTAATTATATATTTTTGCAATAATGCATGCTTCCCGGATTAAATTACAAAATACCAAATTGAAACTTCCAAGAGACAATTATAACGTTATTCAAGTTCCATGACAAAAAAGTGGAGGTATTTTGTTTTTACTTATTTGATATGCTATTTAGTTGCTTTGATCACCATTTCACCTAACGATGATTATGTGGTCAAAGATGTTTTTCAGGCTAATTTCAAGTTACAGGCTCTCAAAAAAAGCTGCTGGAACACGAAGTGCTTGGTGAAAGATTTTCTTCTTGAGGGTGGTAGCTAACCAGGCGGGCACTGTTTTAACGACTGCCATCCTAAGAATAGTACCGGAACTGATGGCTTTACGTGCCCTCTGAAACATGAAAGTGCTCAGTAGTCACCCATCCAAGTCATGACCGCAGCGGACGTTGCTAACTCATTTGATCATTTATGAACGAGTAGACAAACTCCCGTGATATAAGGATGATAATATATATAACAATATTCACACATATTCCTTTACCCATACATGGCTTCCCCCTCACACACATCATGCACACATACCCCCGCGCAAATAACTTACCCAAACATTTTTATAGTCAAGTAGTCCTCCTCATTTTTTTAAATTTTTTTATGGTATTGTGACGAAACAAGCTCGAGGCCCACCTTATGTTGAGCGGACTAACCATAATATACCGTAATATTATACATAATATATAAATATAATTATTCGCAATAAATATCCTTGATTCTCCAAGAAGTACAACTTTGTGTGATGAAAACCTACTTGTATCGTCCCCAAAGGTGCCCAAGATACAGGCTTTGCCTACTTTGGGACCCACTGCAAACGCTTGATATACCTGATCAACTTTTATTGTAAGTATTTCATAATTTGGTGTAACCGTCATTTATTGTGTTTTTGAAAATAAATTATTCTTATTGTTAAAACTGATCATCCTACCTTCGTTTAGTAACGGCTCCACCTCTGCATTGGGTCGCCCAGCTGGACAGAGCGGCAGAGCCGGTGAGGCGGTCTTTTCGCCGCCTTCTGACTCCACCTGCAGGCCAAAACAATAAACACATATGTCAAAAAATTAATACATAATGGGGTACATTGAAATAAAAACCGATAGCATGGGTGTTCGTATCAACCCTCATTTGTATTTTTAGTATGTCTATACCGAAAGATAGTTACTTTTTCATTCAATTTGGGATTTTTTATTGCTTTTTCATTCAATTTGGGATTTGTAATCCAATAAAACCGCTGAAGGTTGAAAGACTGGCGAAACTGACTTTCATTCATAGACGGATTTGCACAACTTACTTGCCATGTTTTTTTGTGTCAAATCAACAAACACATAATCAGATAAAACACATTGTATCGAAACAACTTATATACGATCATATGCGATACTAGCTTTTACCCGCAGCTTCGCCTGCATGGAGTATTCCTCAGGAACCGTCACCGTTTTCTTGGGAGCCGTGTAAAACGTTTCATATATCAATAAGTTACTTTATAATCTTTTTAAACTTACTCCGTAAATCGTAATCTTTTTTAGGTCGACTTTCAGTACCAAATTATACATAAAATTTTCCATTCTGGTACACTTCGTAAAAATAGTTATAGATATACTTGCCCCGCGGCTACAGCTAGTTCAAACGTAGTACCCCATGTCGAGTGTTGTAACATATCGATGCCGCGATCGTGAAATTGTCTCCGTTACACTTAGCATCCTAACACAATATCACAAACTCGTGCCAATTAACCACTATATGGCTGACCTTTCCTGAGTCCCATAGAAAAAACAGGACAAGGATAGAAAGTGGCTGTGCTCATCGTCTGAGTAACCTCGGTCCAAGCTTAGTGGTGAGGAACTATGTTACGGATCGCAACACTGTACTCGAGTTGCCTGTCATACTCGACGCACGACGATCGTCTCATCCGAATTCCTATGCTCATCGCGTAGCATTCTCTCCTGAAGTATTATAAGTTTACTATTTAACTGATTTAAAAAATATCTTAATTAAACAAATATACAATAATAATAATTTTTATAATAAAGTTTTATTAATAAGCTAGTTTTTATTTTCTTTTTATAAAATATTAATCGTTTTAATTTCTATTTCAAAACAATGTTTTGTTACTATTTCTTCAAACAAGTACCTACCTACTTTTCTGAGAATAAATATGTAAAGAATAAATATGTCGAAAAAAAAGTCAACCTCGAAAACAGCAGCAGGAAAACCTTACTGTCGCTGGCGTGGTTTAAAAAGTATACCGTGCATCAAAACAACATTACCTAGACCCGACCAATTGAATGCGATCATTTCTAAGTGGCATATCAATTAACCAATTCAATTGAACTTATTCGTGTTTGTTAATTGGGAACTTGATGAGAACTGTTTGAGAATTACACTTCTTCTTTACATAGTTTGTAACTGATTTTGTTTACTTATTAGAGACTAGTGACGGACTCGGACAGAAAAACAGCGGAGTCACAATAATTGGGCTCCTATTTTGTTAAGGAACCCTAATTGTTGATGAAGCTCTATACAGAAATAACGTGACTCACGTTCAATTTGATTCACGTGCGCCAGTATTTAGTTATACGTAGATATTGTTAACTGTTTCACGATAACATGACTAAATGTTATTGCAAAATAGTACATAAAACCTTTGAGATACAGCTCAAAATTGCATGTGTTGTATAGTTAAACTCACCAACTAGCCTGGTCAAGTTCTCATTTTCACTGCGGATTATGAGGGTAGATTACAACGTACATAAGTCTGTTGAGCAAATGCTCATCTCAATCAATGCCCTGACAGGCTTTTGTAATGTGGAAACATGCTAGATTACATTGAAAACTCAGAGGCAGTGCAAATTCTCCAGCCCACTACCAGTTGGCAGTGTGCCCAGTATGCTGGCAGCTTTGCCCCGTTGAATGGCAATGCTTATTCTTTGAGCCAAGTAAGTGCCAGCATTTTGATTACGCGTCGCATCGACCAAGTGCTCTGATAAGTTTAGATTACAAGTTGTTCCGATTTGCTTGTGAGCGTCAGCACTCTCAGAACATTTTTTTTTCGGATCATTTGCATTCTTACGTACAACCGTATGCATAAGTTCAAAACGGAATACACTCTAAGTCCCTCGGGATGCCAGTAACTCAACTCGATGCATTTTAATGAGTAACTAGGTTTTATTTACAAAGCTTTTCACTGACAAAGTGAATACGCAATAATTAGTTACCTCTCCTACGTTCTCGGTATTTTTGGTCTCCTGGTACTTTATATTTTTTATGCTGTTTCGATTGTACCCGCACGATGCCCACCTGATGTTAAGTGATAACCTATGCCTATAACACATGCATTTCTTCACAAGTGACGAACTGCACTGCGCCCGTCACTCTGAGGCATACATTGGTTAAGTTTCATGTGTCTGTAATTTTACTGGTTCTCAAGGACTGCTGCCAAAACACACTGGTACTTGGCAAAAGTTTTTTACTTGAGGGTGGTAGCTAGCCAGGCGAGCATTACCAAAATGCCCTACCATCGTGCGGTGACGATCGAATCATTAACGACAGCTTATCTTAATAAATAATCTAGCGAACTGCGAGCTCTTTTCCAATCAGAAAATCTATGAAAATATAAGGTTGTGCACCCTTCCATATTTTTTTTGTGTAATTGTAATTACTACTATGCCTACTCAAGTGATCATATTTATTGTTTACTGTATGTACCATTAACATTTATATATATATATATTTTCCTAATGTAGATGTAAATACTACAAACGAAAGCTTCCCGTACCAATAAGCATCAATAATTTACAGTGAAGGCGCGAATCGTCAGTCATAGGATCTGTATTTCATGACAACCTTCAAACAAAATAATATATTATCTTGTTGCAAGAGAGTTTCAAAAATATATGCCTAATAACAGCATGCCACTACTTATTTTCTATGTGAATGGCGTGTTGCTGGACATAGGCTTTCGTAGCGGGTACACGAAAAACAAAATTTCCAAAGTGGGTAGGTGACAAACCCAGTTCGTTTAGGCGGCAAGCTGTAAAACAATACCTTTCAAACTTGTAAAATTTAAATTTAGCTATTGAAAATTAAAAAAGAAAACTAATATCCTGTGTTGTCCTTTTCATACATGCATATATTTTTAACTGACTACACATGAGAAGTACAAACTTAACAAACCCACGAAGAAGATCCTAAAAATTACTAATTATGTTTCGAAGTATATACAATTACAGTACTTATTATAGTTTTACAGAATATTATACTAGATTTCCAGCTCCGCCCGCGCGTATGTCGGTTATCGCCCAAAAAATAACCCCTTTTTGCGCAGTTAGATAAAAACTATCCTATGTCCTTTCCCGCATCTCAAACTATTTCCATAACAAATTTCATCAAAATCGGCGCAGTAGTTTTGGCGTGAAAGCAAACAGACAGACAGATAGATACACAGACAGACAGAGTTACTTTCGCATTCATAACACTAATATGGAAGTATGGATGATAATAATTTAGTATGAAGGTAATGGAAATGAAAATATAATTAAAACTAATTGAATTTATTTAAAACCAAATCTACACAAGCGAGGTCACGAGAGGAAAACTAGTGTCACATAAAATCATATTATAATCAAAGCAAAGAATCCATGAGTAATGAGTGATATTTTATTCATGTTGATTAGTCTGTAAATTTTCAGAGTTGAAAAAACTCACATTTAGTAGCCCAGTAGTAGTAAGGTCTTTTAATTCAGATTTACAGATACCAAGTTTTGAATTTAAATTGCGTCACATTCGACGGTAAAGGTCAATGACAAACACGCAATTATCCTAAAAGTATGCACCTTCAGTCTATTAGGAGTGGAAAAGACTGCCAATATCGCTTCGAGGTAGATTATCTGGTAATGGAGTGGTACTCACCGAGATGGACTCATGCTAAAGAGGCCTACCATCAGATGATAAACAATTCTATTACGTGGATATTCGTAGATAGTGTTAAAGTTGAAAACGTTTCAAAGTTGCAAACAACAGTTCAGATATTTTATCTTGACCGGTGTGAACATTGTGCGAAGACCTCCCAATAATCGCCCATCAGTGCAATCCAGCGTAGGTGCACCGTTTGGCGTGCTTCGAAGAAATAAGTTAAACAACGTACTGTGGTTATTGTTTGGATGGAGACAACTAGTGACTTTTAGAACGTAGCACTTGAAGGACATGTTTAGCTATTAGTCCCAGTTGTTGCCTAAAAATAGCCGGAAGTCTACGATATAGTCCTAACACTTAATTGTAGACTTCCGGGTAGCCTGAAGTCTCTTGACATTTTGCATAGTGGTAGAGCATTTTGCAAATACTCGCCTGGCTAGCTACCACCACCATGTAGATAATCGGCCACTCAGGAGTGTGTTACAGTAGCTTGAGAGTTCTCACATAAGGTTGCCTTAGCTCCATCCTTAGTTTCCATCTTTGACCGTATTATATACATGTGATGTTGTGGCTACCTTACCAGAAATAAAAACAGAAGCTAAGTCAATGCTTCATCAAATGCAGTCAACAAAGTTTGAAGAGTATACTCAAGCTGTAACCCTTGCCCTATAAGGTGCTGGGCTAGAATAGTACGCTCTCAATATCTGGCTTGGGAGTCATAAGACGACGAAATGAAAATATCAGAAGGTGGGCAGCAGCGACTTTTGAAGAATTACCATCTAACATTACCATCTCCAAGACGCATCTAAGCGTGGAATCTATAGGGAGAAGACCTTTGTTTAATGGTGATGCCACGACTGTTGATTTGATACTCAAGCCGGTCAAGATAATATGTCCATAATCAGCTCACACTCGTACCTACTTGATTAGCGTGTGCCATTCCCTCTGTCCTTGATAGCCTTGATCACATGGACGCATAGACCAAGGGACATCAAGTTAAAAAATAGGCTCACAGCCAAAACACAACAACATATATAAGAAACCACGCGCACTACCACAACACTGATCCCGTACATTTTCAATAACTTGCTAATGTATTGTTTTCATTTAATAAGAAATTTGTAAAATCTTGTATTTTGTGTAAACATTTCTTTTGACTTGACATTTTTGACGTAATTTTCCTTTTTAATTGCAAAAGTTTCTTTTTTCTCCTGACCAAGGTTTTGTACAAAAAGTTTTTATTGATACTCAAGTTCTTTTTATAAGAAACACAAGAGCTTTGATGTTACTCTCTTAGATGTTATTCTCCACAAAAACTGTGTTTGATTTAATTTAGAATATAATTACTTACTTTTTTATTTCACTGTTCTTTATCATAACATTTTCAAAATATAAGCTTTACGCGTTTGGTACCGAAAAAGTATCTGAATAAGTCTATATATTGAAACAGCAGATCATCTTGTCATCGTACTTTTTACTGCCGAAGGATAAAAATTATAATTTACATGAATGTTTCGAGATTAAATAATTATGCATTGGGTACCTAAAATGGCACCAAAGCGCAAAAAGAAAACGGATTGAATATTTCACGACCCATTTCGATCTTGGGTAGATACACGACAACAGATAAAATTAGGCACTACCATTACGACCTCAGATCAAATATATCTGTACAGCCTTTGACTTGGAAAATACCATCATCTTAAACGTATAAGATATTTGTGAGTACTTCCCCCTGTAGCGTTATGACCTCTCTTGTATGGGAGTCAAAGCGTTGTGACGATTGAGTATATTTAGATACTTACGATCAGACTCGTCAAAATTCATTCATCGTTTATTTAGACTGTAACAATTTATATGGACATAGCATGTGTCAATATTTGCCGTATTCAGATTTTAGATTTATGTCGAGCAATGAAATAGATAATTTACATTTGAACTTGACTGATATTAGTGATAACGCGGAATATGGATATATTCTCGAAGTTGATTTAACATACCCTGAGAATTTACACACTGAACACAATGACTTTCCATTTTGTCCAGAAAAGTGCTTGCCCCCTGGTGGTAAGAATAAAAAACTAATACCAAACTTGTATGATAAATACCACTATGTTATTCATTATACTCATTTAAAAACATGCATACGTCACGGTTTAATATTGAAAAAGATCCATCGCGCTATCGTTTTTAAGCAAAGTAATTTTTTAAAAAAATATATTGATCTTAACACTCATTTACGTCAAAAAGCCGAGTCACAGTTTGAACAAGATTTTTTTAAATTACTAAACAACAGTATTTTTGGTAAAACTCTAGAAAACAATGAGCATAAAATTGATTTAAAGTTAGTAAACAAATGACATGATTTAAAAAATAAGACCAAGAAATCAACATGTGCTGAAAAACTAATCGCCAGCCCATATTTTCATAGTGCTTCAGTATTTTCAGATGATTTGGTAGCAATACAAATGAAACCTTCGCGTGTTATTCTTAATAAACCGATATACATAGGTTTCGCTGTGTTAGAATTATCAAAGAGTCATATGTACGATTTTCACTATTCTACTATAAAACCATTTTATGGCAATAATGTTGAATTATGCTATACTGACACTGATAGTCTTGTTTATAATGTAAATACGAATGACTTTTACAAAGATATTAAAAATTATTTCCTTAAATATTTTGATACTAGCAATTACAATTCTGATAACAAGTTTGGCCTGCCAATTATTAATAAAAAAGTACCTGGGCTCTTTAAGGACGAAATGGGAGGTAAAATAATTAAAGAATTTGTAGGACTGCGTTCAAAGCTATACTGTATAAAAACTTTAGACAAAACAATAAAGAAAGCAAAGGGAACAAAAAAAAGTGTAACGAAAAATTTACATATGATAGATTATAAAAATGTTTTGTATAATTGTAATGTCATCCGCAAGAAAAATTTACTCTTTAGGTCAATCAAACATGAAATATTTACACAGAGTGTTAATAAAATAGCACTTTCTAGCAATGACGATAAACGTTTGCTATTACCTGATAAAGTATCTACTTTAGCTTGGGGTAATGCATCTATATTAAAGTAATGTATCTATATATTTCTAAATTATTAGTTATAAATTAAATGTTTCTACTGTATACAGAGTAATAAATAGTTATAGAATACTATGTGCTAATGTAACGTAAATATTATTTAAAGATATTAAAAATAGCTGTGTAGTAAAATAAATTGTAAGTTTTATGTGAAAATAAATACATTTGTGTGAATATATAGACTCTTTTATTTTTATCCATTTAAGTAATACCTACCTACCACGTCTATGAATGTACTATACCAAATAGAAACCAGTCGTACATTCAATAAAAAGGTAACCTGTTAAAACATAATGTTATTGTTTTCAGTAATTAACTGGCATTCATGTTCAAACCTGTTGATATTATTGTCTCTCAGTGTTTAACTGGTACCTATACAAAATATATAGAAAGAAGTTCAAACTTGTCGAAGGATTTACAAGCTTTAACCTGTTGACATACGATGATATTGTTAATCAGTAATTAACATGTATAAAATAAGGTTATAAAGTTTTTGAAATATATCACTTACAAAGACAAGTTGAAACCTGTTGTATAATTTACAAACCTGTCAAAACATGATATAATTTTTCTCAGTAAGTAACTGCCATACAAAACATATAAAGTTTTGAAATATAATATTAGTCAGGTGTTTCCAACACTCATTGTGCTCGAGAAACAAGTTCAAACTTGTTGGAAGGAAACATCAAATTGTGTCATAAGTTTTATGTTACACTATGCATTCGCCGATTAGTTTATTAATCATTAAGCTGGTGCTTGTTGTGGTGATCACATCGATTTAATAAATCGTAAGTACCTATACATATTTCACGAATCTTATGATTATAGGATTACCTTTTATATGTACAAATAAATAATTTCTATTATTGTTTCAGATTATCAACAATAATGAATGATTCACCTGATATAATTTTCTCTCAGTATGGTCAAAGATTTCCGAGCCCAAATCCAAGCTGGCATATTCCTGAACCACAAGACGAACCGGTCAATAAAAAATCAAGGACGAGGCGAGAGCCTCAAAAACGGAAGCAACTTAATAGTCATCTGTCTTACGTGATTAATAATCAAAAGAAAAAAGGCTTAAGACTCCTTCAAATACAAGTGGTAGACCTCAGTGAAGATGATAATAATATACTGATCAGTGCGCAATACGTAGTGAGTGAATCAGTGGACAACATTATGGATGAGGCAGAAAGATTAGTGAACAAAATATCGAAAAAACTATGTGAAGACTCTAGTTATGTGTAAATATTAAAGGTGTGTTGGTATAAGAAATGTTACTATTTTAATTTCATTTACTGTAAATAATTAAGAATTTAGATGTAATCAAAATGTTTAAATTTATGCAGTAAGTAGTTAAAGTATATAAGTATTTAATTTCTTGTTATTAAGTTTTATGATAATGAAATATGTACACTGTATGTTTAGTGTATAGGTATGATGATATAATAAATAAAACTGCTATTAGTTATAAATCAATTATGTTTTATTTTTTCTAAACAAATCAAACATATACGTGTGATTATCAAAACACCATTTTTTAATACATATAGCATTATTTAATGCACAGTTAATTTTATGATGCACACAGTTAAAGTCAGTTTTATTTTTAAATTTTTTTTTTTTTAATGTTGGAAGATTAGGACATCCCTTTTCACCAATATCAATCACTTCACACTTTGTACACAATTCTTTAATCCACTGTATTTTTTCCAAACCCTTTGTCATTATTTTTTTATTCTCGAGATATAATACTACAACACGTAGAAATTCTCTATAATCTATGTAACCCTCACTCCTGTAAATTCCTCGATTTCTTTCTAACCATCTTACTTGCTTCTTTTCTTCATCAGACAAATAATGAAACGAATATGGTGGTTTTACTAAGAATGTTTGTGTAAGCTCCTGACTTACAATGGCCACTTCCTTCACGATAAAATTATTTTGAATATCTTTAAATCCTTGGAGGTCAACTATGATGGTATCTACGTTCATGATATCTTCTTTACGATGCTACTTAATGGTTTGTATTCAACAATGCAGTCGTTCAGAATGAGACAATAAGCGGCTGTCTGATCTGGTAGTTTGAAGCAGTGATAGCTCAGTGATAGCTCAGTGGCTTTGGGTATGGACTGCCGCGCAGCAGGTCCATGGTTCGAATCCCGCCACGGGCTTGAGCTTCACCGCATGGTGGAAGGGCATTTTTTGCGAATGCCCGCCTGGCTAGCGACCACCCTCAAGTTGAAAATCTGTCGCCAAGCACCTAACGGTGTGTTCCGGCAGCTATCCTTGAGAGCCAGTCATTCTAGGTTAAGCCTGTTAACACCTTCGACCACATCATCACTTACCATCACGTGAGATTGTGGTCAAAGGCTTACCTATCAGCAATAAAAAAAAAAAAAAAAAAAAAAAAAAAGTTCCGAATCACTCTCAATTTCTACTCTTACATCTACAACAGGACCCGTCTTTAGATTCTCTGCTTGTCTAGAGCAATCAACCACAAACAGCGGTGCTAAATATTTAAACTGTTTCTCACTTAACAACGGTTGTGGACAACGTCCGTAATACGACTGTTGAAATCTGATATATTGCTCATATAATAAAGCAATCCTGTTATTAGCGAAATTCGCGTTAAGACTTTCATATGGAAGATAAGTTGAATTACACTTTTACATCACGAACATTGCAGTGATCGAATTGAGACATGTCAGAACTTGCACTATTTTTCCTATTTGTCTGTAAACCTATAATGACGTATCTTGGTTTTTCGATTTGAGATGCAGTTTTGATAGACCATGTATGCTTTGTAGTTTTAGGTAAAGCTGGATATTCGTACAGATCCCAATTTCGGTA
This sequence comes from Plagodis dolabraria, assembly GCA_963854805.1. Lineage (NCBI taxonomy): Eukaryota > Metazoa > Arthropoda > Insecta > Lepidoptera > Geometridae > Plagodis > Plagodis dolabraria. The sequence continues at coordinate 35,870,460 of OY978440.1, read as the reverse complement.
AATCATCTGAAGCGGTCGATCTTTTTCTAACAGTTTAAGCAAAGAAATTTTTTCCTTGTCTGATACTTTAACATGTGGTACACGCCATATGATTTTGTTGATGTGAATGTCATCCACTACTTCCCCAGGGTTAAGTTTTACAGCGTTTAAATTAGTGTTACTTCGTAACAGTACCAGTTCGTGTCTACTATTTATAACTTTTTTAAAATCTTCCGCAAAACCGAGGATATTGCGAATGGGATAGAAGCAGAAAAACTTCCTTCGTTAATATTTTTTACACCGTCGATATTCCAACCCCAGGCGTTAGACATCTTTGATTCACTCTCATTCATTGATATTAACGATTTCATGGTTGTAGTTATACCAGCATTTTTTATTTTATCTATCTCTACTCCATTTAGCTCATACCTAATATCTTGAAATAGGTAAAGTAGAGCATTGTTGGTGAATTGGACACTAGTAGCTTTGTCTTTCGGATCCTTTTTGCTGACTATAACGGTTCCTTCCAAATATAAAGTGCTAGCTGACGGTAATATGTACAGGTCCTGTTGGTTGATAGGTATACGTACTCGTATTTCATCATTTCTATTAAAACTTGTTACGTAGGGTTTGTAAGAATGAAATTCTATGCCTTCTATCGTGGTGTCGTAAGTCGGAGTGGATAAAACGTCTAAGATATTCATTCTAGTAATCCGATTGCTTTCAGGAATGCTTTATTGTCTTTGGTTAATTTTATTTTCTTCTTAGAGCGGGGTCTTGTATGGCGGATAGCTCGAGTAGAACTGATATTTTTTACTTGTTGAGGTACATATTTATTGTAGTCAATCATTTTTTCGTCTGAGATGCAAATACAGCTGCACTTCTTCACCACGTAAATTTATTAAGCGATTCCTTATATCTAATAGCTTAATATGAATACAGCTTATATTGTTTTGATTTATCGGAAAGTATATTGCGTTCTTCGGTATTTCTATGATCCTGTATCCAGGTGGCACGTTGAGTGCAAATTCGTGAATGATGTGACTTGGTTCGTTGTTTATAAACGACCCACTAACGATATCACATTCAACCCTGATCACGGTCGTAGGTAAAATGTTGACTGGGAATTGTGATACATGCCATTTATTACCTTTTAAAATCTGCTTATTAAATCCTAACAGTCTTCTGAAAGAGCCTTCTTTGTTAAAATCAATGTCTTTTGTACAGAAAATAGTAGTTTTTAACGTATTGTTATTGCACAGTAGTTTTATAGTTGCATCATTTATTTCAGTTTTTAAATAATCACTGATATCTTGCAATTCATAAGTGCCTTCCGGTATTTCAATAACTTCATTAGAGCCATAATAAAACTTATTATTACTTTTGTCAACATTTGGAATTGAATTAAATGTTGAAAATTGCAATAAGGCACACTCATAAGCACCATCTAGTTGCAATGTATTTGGATAGTATGTAGATAACGTTGACGAATTCCCAGTTATTGACAATGTGAGTGACATTGTGATAATGCTTGAATTCAAAGAAAAACATACATTTTATAATTTTTTATTCCAAAAAGTTAGCAGGTACTCTAAACATAAGTGACCACAATTTACTGTATTGAATCTTTGATATCTTGTGTAGTTATAATAAACATTACAATTCTTAAAATATCGCATTAATTCTGCTGGAGGTTTTAAATCTCCATAGCTATCAAAATATTCACAATACTTGTATAATTTAACATAAGCTACCCAATGAGTTCCTTCGTTCTTAGAATCGTCTAAGTTTACGATAGCGCATTCAATTCTCTTCGGTTTTCTTGGTAACTGATCCTTCATGTAGATCCCTCGGAAATATGGGATGTCTCTTGCATACTTTTGAATATCTACATTAGTCAGAGGACGATCAGGTAGCAAATTTTCTAGTTTTTGATGATTTTATAAACAATCCTTTACCATTTTTGTACGGTTTAATGTATAAACCCTTGCCCAGCACCGAACCTTCCATAGCCTTATTGTGTCGTTCTGTTTCTCGCAAATTTTGCTGAGCTGCTTTGTAATCGTTTACAGTTTTTGCAATACCAGCAGCACCACCAGCTAAAGCGCCTAAAGCTGATAAACCAGCGAAAATAGGGATTAAAGGCAGGACCCCGCCAGTTTTTGGCAAAGGTATTACTCGCGGTACTCGAATTCGATTAATTTCTGGAAACATTTTTTTAGCTGCTAAATAAGCAACTTTAATCAAAGTTTTACTATTCTTAGGCTTCAATTTTTTTATTTTTGCTCTTATTTTTGAAACCAAGCTTCTGAATGTTTTAACTCCGGAACCAGACTTCAGTTTTGCTTTCATAACCTTGCTCACTAGCCATGAGCTTAACTTTTCACCTTTTCCCGCATCTTTTGATTTAAGTCTTTGTTTGGCCATGTTGAGTAATTGTAAGTCAGCTTTGTGACGATGGGATAGATCTGTATGATTTGCGTAAGCAATGTCGTGGTGCATGCAAGCTTCATCTAGCTTATTTACACCTCGATCACCTCGTAATAAACGTTTTTGAAGTTTAGTTCCTGGTCCGCAATAATTGTATCCAGGCAAATGAACTTCAAACGGTAGATTATTGATTATGTTATTTACTAGTCCACCACCCTGCATTACTCGAAGTGTAATGATAGGAATGTTACATCAGCATTAGTTATATATCTTAACTCATTATTGCAGCTTTATCAATCCAAATGTTTTCTTCATCGTTTAGACCTAACCATTTGACGAACAGTTTACGTCCTTTTCTTTTTAAAACTTTTTCTATCAAATAAACATTAGGATGATTAGATTTTTGAAGTTCTTGCTCATAAAATGCTCCTACTATATCTTTCTTTCGTTGATCTTCTATGTGGTATGTTACTGGTATGGTTTTATTTATCTTCTTAATAGTAAATAGTTCAGTTGACCAATTGGGGGTGTAACCTTTTTCGAAATTGTGTTTGTATTTACTGATACGAACACAGTCACCAACTTTGAACTTAGGCAGTCGTTTGATGGATATATGTTTGTATGTTTTTTTAATATTTTCTTTTATTACTGATTCATTAGATTTATTCACATCAACCGGTTTACATCTAATAGTTCGATGGATTGTGTTGTTATATGTCTTCAGTATATCTTCTAATGTTGAACCTAACCATTTATAGTTTCCGTTCAAACTAAAAGATTTATATAATTTATTTTTAACCGTTTTAATCAGTCGTTCTACGATCGAAGCTTTTTTTGTGGAAAACGATGAGTAATGATTAATGTTGTACGTCTTCATGAGCGTTTGAAACGTGCTATTATAAAACTCTGTCCCCATATCAGTTTGTAAATTAACAGAATGCCGATGAGTGCTAAGCAGTATACGTTCAAATGCCCTACTAACCTCAAATTTATTTTTCGATTTTAATGGCTCTGTCCAGGCGTATTTTGAAAAACAGTCAATCACTACTAAAACGTAATTATGTCCTTTATTATACGTTCTCAAGTTTTGCATGTCCATAAGATCTGCTTGCCACAAGTCGTCAATTCCCTTAAGAATAACACAGCGTCGAAGAAAATTTCTTCGTGCTGCTTTGTGTATTTCATTTACAATTTGCTGTTTTGACATTACGGAGTCTTTTTTATTAATTTATTTACATCTGCTTTAGTGTAAAACTTATCTTCCAATTGAATTAAAACCTCAGGTATCTTTGCTTTTAAAGTATCCTGAGCTATCTTGTGTATGTCTAATATGATTCGAGATCGTAATGAACCAATCAGTTTATCAAATTCTCTTATCGTTTTAGTATTCAATCGATCCACATAATCCTTATTAACAGCATCGTCTAATTCTACGGGAGGTTTAATTCCTCCCAATCTAGAATTTTTCAGATTGAAATTTCCATTTTCTGATTTTAGTAATGCGTTTTCGTTAAAGTCAAATATTTCTGATAAACGCATTCTTTTATGAATAAAATGACCGAACTTATCGACATTCATGATTAGGGTGTATTGTAATGAATGGTCAATGATAAAATGAAACATAAAAAAAATACTTACTTATTTATTACTTTACTTTCACGTAATTCTTCAATAATAGATATTATTTCGTTGTCTAAACCTGTGTTACCAGCATCTCGAGATGCAATTAATAATTTTAGCCTTTCCACTAATTCGTTCGGATCATCCCAATACACAAAATCTACGTTTTTCTCCCATTTTTTTGTCAGCGGTAGTCCTTTTCCTTTCGATTGGATACCCTGAACTGTATTTCGCAGTTTGAAAAGAGGTTTAATTACTTGCAAATATTTTTGTCCCTTATAACTTTTTATTGGCTTACTTGGATCAAAGCCTCGTCGATGTGCATTTGTTTCGATTAGCATCGATTTATAATGTTGCATATCACTATCTGTAACCAAGTTCAGGTCCACGTCTTTCTTTAACAGCAACTGCTTCAAACCAGGCGTATTCCGGTATTTACGTCCTGCCACGATGATGTATTGATCATTGATAGTTATGCGAGCAGAACCTAACATTAGGTTCCCACGTTCTACTCTAACACCAAACGGTATGTCTGTTAACGCATCTGAAGATACTGACCAGGATGACGTATCACCTACTGATTTATATGAAATGTCACTGTCGCTATCAGATTCGTATTCGTTTTCATCTTCCTTGCTGCTTTGATAGTCAGGTTCTTTGTGCAAAGTTTTATCAATAAATGGAACTTCGGTCTCTTCATCTTCCATAGCATGCACGAGAGGAGTTTGCTGACTGGCGCTAGCAATTAAATTGAGAGGTTCTGTTACAGGCTTGAAAACCGATTCCAGTGCTTGTTTATTGTTAATCTCATCATCTCTCATTTTTCGTACTTTTTTCTTCACAGCTTCTGCTGCATCAACAATTTGCCTTTTCAATGATTTATCCATATTTTTAAAATAGGTCACAATTGATTAGGGGTTGTCTGACGAATAATATTACCGCACAGGTAACGGTCTTATATATAACTCATGTTCCTAATCAAAGACTACGAAAGTGTCAAATTTATTTCTGTAACAACCTTTATTCTTGGGACAGTCTTTATTAATTACAACATAATTAAAGGGTTCCCTCCATATTTTAGAACACATTTCACGAAATTCAATCCATGTCATGTCTGTATTAACATGTTCATCATATACGTGCCTCATATTTATTTCATCTTGTTTAAAAAGTACGATTACATTTGCATTGTCTCTTACTAACTGTTTCGGGATTTTAGTGTATGTTTGATTCACATAAATACAATCAATGTTCTTATGTCTCCCCATCGCAAAATAATCACGCATGTTATTTTGATTTTCACATGCAACATCATCAAATACGATAACAGAATACGGTTTTGCGTCTTGAACACTTAATACCTCTTCATTTTCACAATATTTCTGAAATGAAAGGCTTGGTACACGTTGCAAAACTCGGTCTAAAAAAATATACTTCGGTTGATGCAGGGTTTTTGAATAAACATACACATTTTGAAATCTTAAACCATTCTCATGTATTAGAAGACCAATCAGTAAATTAGTTTTTCCACAATTTGATGGTCCACAAATAATGCACCGAACCGAATTAGGCAATAATTCTCCATGACGTAAATCAGACTTTCCAGCCTCAACGCAGATTCTGTTTAAATCTAACGATTGTGATTGTTTTACAAATTTCATGGCCACCGGTTGAAATGGTTTGATTAATAATGAGTAGATTCATTTATTACATCGACATATATAAAATAATATAAATCCGGTTAGGTTTAAAAACTGGAAAAGTGGAATAGGGTTGAATTGTAAATCTTTGTTGATGTAGTGAAGTAGTGCAGTGGAACAGCGCCCAGACCAAACACTCGATGATATCTTAATCAAGGTAAGCTCATATGTTGCACGATCTCGAAGTATTATTGGACGGCCTACTCCACCGAGAGTGGATGAGGCGAACGGAGTGAGCCTCAGAAACGGAAGGTGGAGTAGGACGCCCAATAATACACTACTTACGGTGATGGAAAAAATAACCCTATTGACGTTAGAAATAGAAAAATTCCATGTCTGGAGCTAATGGACGTAGGTACGTCATATTTTTCCTTTGTTATGATAACCATTGCCTGGATCCTTAGGTTCGAAACATTTTAAAAGCTTAGAGAATAATTTATGCTTTGCCGATAAAAGGAAAGTCAACCCTGTTAAAAAATGCCTATGTCACATTTTTTATGGTTTTTAGTGTCAATTGATTCGCTGCTAAGACGTTCCAAGGTCTAAACAACGGACCAATAATGAATGAAGTGGATTAACACTACAAATTGCTGAATACAATTGGATTTAGAATCTAATTTGCCACTGTACGTTTGTTTGTGGATGTGGTTTATTAGATGGAAACTCCATACTGTTGAGCGAATGTATCGATACAGTTGATATGGCCATTTCAAACTCTGCAAAGATATTGTTATTTATTGTTTATCATTATAATTATATATTTCCACAAAAAGGGAACAACAAAACTTTTGTTTACAATTAAACATGAATTTAATGTATGCGCATAAGGGGCTGGCACATTGTAAGTAGTAATATAATACATAAATAATCATTATGAAAATATATATATTATAATTTGAATTTGTCGATTTTTTGTTTCATATTAATTTTATCCTAGAGACTGGATACCACTTATCTAACTTTTGTCGACGATATCGCGCATTTGTGAATTAGGTTCTCAGTGTCGATTTTTCACCATCGTGTAATTATAAAAATCCAGAATTGTGTGATTCACACTGCTATTGTCCTAGTGTTGATTGACAAAAACGTCATTATCTTACGAATAAACAATAATCATGGAATTAATGCAATTTCTATTAACTTTTTCATGATATTATAAAAAAGTTAGGGTGTCTTTACATCATATTTACATATCTTTAGTGTTTCGAATCCTTGTCCTTACCTTATTTGATACCTAATTTAACTTTAATTAATCCAATAAAGTAACTAATTTAAATAGTTAATACTATTTATGTATATAATAAATAATATATTAACTGTAACGGTAACAACAGACACTATCCGGATTATTAATGTGTATTATAATAGTAATGATATAAATAACTAAAGAAAGGCTAGTGACAAGTATGCGAATAATTATAAAACTAAAATATATTACAATATATTTTTGTAGTTAGGATAACATTTTGTGCCAATTCAACTTAAGTGTGGTGAGGAAAATAATATGATGATTTGTCTCTATGGACACATATCGTTATATAAAAAATAATATTATAATTAACATTTATTTACAGAAAACAAAAGACGTAGCTAACTACACCTAATTAAAAAAATATGTAATAACATATTATGAGTATTATACGAGTATGTAGAGCACGCTCTAGATCATATATTCCTGCACTAGATCTCTAGAAATAGCTGGTATAGATCGGTCACAGAAACCAATAGACGATAGGTACTTAATTTTTCTCTTTCTTGATTCGATGATTAGCAATAAGCAGTTTCAGAACTTCAGCAGTAATAATAATTAAAATAAATTTGTATCAAAAAATTACAAATTAAAGATCATTATTTATGTACTTTACCATCTCATTGAATTTTAGTCTGTATCCGTAATGTGTTAAACATTACGGATACAGTATGTAGCATTTAGTATTAAATAGTATATGTATTTAGTTTTATAGTATGTAGTATTGTGTATGTTTATGTATTGTATAAGCTACAGCTTACTTAATTATATCTGTTATAGTACCTAATTAGTATTTATGTACTGAAATTATTTAAGTAGATATATGCATTTGATTTATTTAAGTAGATATATGTAATTAATTTACTGGGTTCGCCAACCTCTCTGATTCAACGATCTCCATCCAAAGGTTGACTGGAAGAGATCGCTTTAAGCGATAAGTCCACCCTTTGTATTTTAGTTTAAGTTTTTCTAGTTATTTGTATCTTTCTATTGGTGTACAATAAAGTGTTTTGTATTGTATTGTAATAACTACAATACCATACTTTTATAAGTGATTATAAATTGTTTTGCATATTCATAAATTATGACTGAAATGCCTTTTGAAGTAGAAACGGGTCCAAGCGCATGGACTTTATATAAAGATTTATCAAAGCGGCTGATAGAAAAGACAAACGACCAAAGGGCTGGCGCTTACCTCGGCCAGAGAATTAGTCTTGCCATACAACGGGGTAATGCTGCCAGCCTTTTAGGCACTCTACCCGTGGACAGTGACCTGAGTTCTGTTTTCTACTTATGATTGCCTCCTGGTAGAAAACAGAGCTCAGAATTTTTAAGTTTAATATTTTTAGGTCATAAGTAGATATAGTTATTAGTTAGTTAGTTATAAATTATTTATTTATTTTTGTATTAGTATATGTACTGTTAATTATTGCATGACATAATGTTATTTTGAATACAATTAATTATGTGTGATGTTGTCTTAGGTTTTCGCGATTGTTACACATAGTAATTAAACAACTTTAAACGGTTTAAATCGCGTATATTTGTCATTATTTTTGTCCCGACGTTTCAAACACTTTGCAGTGATCGTGGTCACGGGGTGACTAATTGGTTTTATTTGTCACATGAGTTATTAAGAAATTATTTGGTCTACCGTCAGAAATTTTTATATTAATCATAACGTTCCCTATTCACGCAGTATTCGCTCACGGTGTCCAGAGGTCTTGCAGATTTGTGTCGGCCATGAGATTTAATTAATTTAATAACAGGATCCCAAGCAGGTGGTACTTGCCAACCATCATCTCTATTGAAATTTGGGTACTTTTTGATTTCAATAGCCTCGCGTAACATTCTTGGCATAAACCGGGTCTCTCTGGCAAGGATTTGTGGGTTGTCGAACCGAATGTAGTGGTTGGGTTTGTCCTGGGCATGTTCACAAACCGCAGACTTGGTCGAGCGTCTGTTCTTCATGTCAGCAATGTGTTCTTTTACCCGGATACCAACGCTCCTCTTTGTTTGCCCAATGTATGACAGCCCACATTCACAATCAAGTTTGTAAACACCTGCATCTTGTAGGGGAATATTGCACTTAACAGGTCTTAAAAATTGGTTGATCTTCTTGTGCGGCTTGAAGTAAGTTTTTATTGAAGCTCGTCTTAAGATATTACCAATTTTGTCCGTGACACCCTTGATGTAAGGTAAGATGGCAGGTTGTCGCTCAACTGTGGAAGGCTTGGGCCGGCTTCTGTGACGCATACGTGGGAGCTTGTGATTATTGCTTCGCAGTACTTGTTTTACATACTGAAGCTCCTCCTTGAGATGGTCAGTGTCGCAGATGCCATGTGCTCTCTGTAACAAAGATTTGCCTACGGTAGCCAACTGACATGGATGGTGATGGGAGTTACCATTGAGATATTTATCTGTATGGGTGGGTTTCCTATACACTGTATGACTTAGGGAGTTGTCAGGATTCCTGATGACTAAAACATCAAGAAAAGCTAAGCATTTATTGACCTCAGGCTCCATTGTAAATTGAATTTTGTTATGTAAAGAGTTTAGATGGTTAAGAAATGCAGAAACTTTATTACTGGGGAGGATGGTAAAAGTATCATCTACGTACCGTTTATAGATCTTCGGCATAGCCACAGCTGTGGAAAGAGCTCTCTCCTCGAAGTCCTCCATGAAAATATCGGCAACAACGGGGGAGACTGGAGAGCCCATAGCTACACCATCAATCTGTATGTAGAACTTATTTTCCCAGAATAGATAGCCAGATGTTAGGCAATGTTCCAGTAATTCTGCATATTCCATGGGAAGGACTTAGTGAGAATGACCTGATATACTTTGCAAGTCAAAAGCTTAATTTGTCATTTTAGCGATTCATCAATTCAATTATTCGTCAAGACTTCTACACGTCAAAACGTGATTTATCTTGATATTGTGAGATCGAACACTAAAATGCTTCATCTTTAATAAACTCTTTAGTGAAGCGTAATCCAACTTCTTTGTTTATATTATTCCAAATACGACCTATTTAAATTAATACTATAACTATTTCAATAATGACAATAATAGTTCTTTATATGTAATTGAATGACAAAATGGACGGCATAATTATGTAGAGAAGGATATTTAAGCAACCTAGATTTTTATTGAAACAAAATCGATAAACTCTTATATTTCTGCAAGAAAGGTGTGCAAAATGAATTTAAGCCAATCGGTAAAATTTACAAGGAATGTATGAACAGTTCAAATGGCGAACTTTATACAACAGATACTATGAGATTAATCAGGTAATCCCCGCTGTACGTTCGAAGATTGATGCTTAGTTATTTAATCATTTACTTTTATTTTTTATTCCAATGGAATTAAACATGTGTATGATTTTATTATCATGACTGTCCCAAAAGTGCTTGACAAGGAGCTTTCTTGATGAATACATAATTAGTATATTAAGAACTTGATAAAAATCAAGCATTTGCCAAATTTAGGTTTGGTTCAGTTTCTGGTTTGACGAATTGAGGATTTGTCGTGTCTATAATTTGACAAATAAAGATTTGACGATTATATAACTTGACGAATCAATGATTTGACGGGTGTCTGCGAAATATCACGACCGCATCAGAGAGGAAAAATGGTATATCTAAACTTCATATATAGATGTATAGCGGATGAAATGTTTGTTGACATAGGATATGAGCAACAACACAACGTTCCACACGAACGTGCTTCTGAATTTAAATCAACCCTTACTAACGCTTATAATATTATGTTCAGTGAATGTTTAGCACGGGAGTTCTCTCATCCGTAATCAATTCAGTACAAAATTAAGTATTGAAATAAAGACCTTAAATGTATTGCTATTTGATACAAATATGTCTGCAGCAGAGCTACGCTTGGATTCGCATAGCTTATCTACCTGACGTATGATGCATATTATAAAACAAGTTGGTGGTTTACTTTTTCTTAATTGCTAATACTAAATGCATGTCTGAAAAAAATGTATTGATATATTAACTATCACTAATTAGCTGCCTTTATTATATTGCAGTTGTTAAACAAAAACTATCCTATGTTTTTTCGCGGGTCTCAAACTATTTCCATACCAAATTTTATTCAAATCAGTCCAGTAGTTTTCTCGTGAAAAAGTAACAGACAAACAGACAGAGTTACTTTCGTATTTATATTATTAGTACTGATTCATTTAATGACATACCTACTATATTGCATGTACATGTCGTACGATTTTTGCAATATTATTATTTAATATTATTTCATTTTATTATTATAATTTATTTTATTGTATTTTTTTTATATGTATTTCATGCTTTACAAGCTAAACGCTTTACAAGAAAATGTTCTTATTGTACAAAAATGTATTATTGACGTGTATATATGCATAAATGACTATGAACTATAAACTATGTGGAGTGTGGAACAACCAAGCTCAGATATACTAAGTATCATTCTACAGTTTTGAGTAGATTTTCTGTTTCATCATAGGTCATTTTGTAAAACCAACTTGTTAAGGCATTATATAAAGCCTAATATATGCTCTTGCTCGCTATCAGTAGCCAGCTTTGCCTTTACTAGTTGAGAAATTACATTAAAACCAAGACGTTAACCCGCTACCAGTCCATATAGTGCACATATACAGCAGTCCTCGTTTTGCTCATTATTGTGGTCAGGTGATAGGACATCCATATTAAATAGAATATGAAGGGCTTGAGCTGTATGATACCTATTATTTGGGTGGATTTAAATTTTTACTCATAGTTTATTTAGGGCCCGTTTCAGAATATTATAATAAAGTTTCGGGTTGCTATGCAACACATAGAATTACTGAATGATCAAAATGACAGTTATCATGCAGCGCGTTTCAAGCTTTAATTGATAGGCAGGCTACATCGCAAAGATAGTGTTTTGTTTAGTAAATATGTTCTGGGTAGTAAAACCGGAACTTACTCGAACATTCTGAAACAGGCCCTTAGTCTCATAAATTTACTTCATAAATTTATTTTATAAGATAAATATTTTATAAGGGATTTTAAAAGGTTCTGCAAACAAGACGTAGGCATTGTTTGAATTAGAACTTCTTTTTAAAAACTCTGTTAAAAAGGTGAAGTCAGTGGGCGCACTTCCTTTAGATTGCTGCTCGACACGATAATCCAAGGTCTTTGTTAAGCTCAGTTCAGGAAGTTCGCTTGATTGAGTATGGATTTTTACTTACATTCGTTTCATATAGCGTTCGACTGTCTGATACGATTTTATTGCAGATAGATATGAATCTATGTATATTTTATGTCACAATTTGGCAAGTGAAACCTTAAATGTATACAAGCTTATTACAATAGCTACCGGGTCTGGCAGAGTAACGTTAAGTAAATTAAAATACAGGCAAACATTGGAAAATCTTCTTGTGCAAACATCAGTATGTTTTATTATTGTTACTGTGATCGAAAGTAAATCCATCTCTCAATCTTACAACATATTCCAGGAATTAGGTGCTTCGTGTAAGATGAAACGTGTTGAAAACCGTTCCGATTGAAAAACCTGGGGCAGCAGTCTTGACATCGATAGCAATCGTTAACTCACCAATTTTTGTCGTTAATTCATATCGATCCGTCAGCGACTTTTAGTAGCTTTTACTGTTATAACTATTGATTGTTATCGGTATTTTATAGATTTTTTACCTTGTTCTAAGCCTAAATGTAACGGTTTTTCGTAATGTTTAGAAATATTTTTGCGAGAATTTCCGTTGATTTTTAACAACTTAGCTTATTTCATAAAAACGGTAAGAGCTACGTACAAGTCTCAATAAAATAAGTGTTTTCAAGATACATTTAACATTATTCCTTTACAATCAAAGAAAAAGTATAATTTCCGTCCTACTATTATGTTTGGCATTTCATTTTTATATTTCGGTATTGTGTTTTATATTAAGTACAGTACACATAAGTAGAAAAAAATCTTACTCCATTTTTGATATAGCATATCTACTTGCGGCCAAAAACACATGCAGACTGGCTTGTCCAAGTACAGAATTTCCAAAAATTTTGTCCTCTCAGAGACAGTGGGTTCGGCCCCTGTGCAAGCTAGCACGAAAAAATCTCTTTCAAATACGCGCCTCGTCCTTTTTTTATGTTATTTTGACGGAACAAGCTTGAGGCCCACCTGATGTTAAGCGGACTAACCTCTGCCTATAACAGATGCATTTCGTCACAAGTCACGAATTTCACTGCCGTCCGTCACCTTGAGACATAGTTGTTAAGTCTCATGTCCCTGTAATATGTCGTGTTCGTAGTCTGTGTAGGAATCTAGCCTTTAGTTATAGGTCCTCCGTTCTTTTAAAACTCGTAGCCTTATATATCCATCCGCTTCTCATCTCGCTATCAGCTTATCCTTGGGTGCAAGGCGTTGTGTTGCACAACACTGCCAGTGTGGTACTGCAGTTGATCTAATCGATCACCGTGTCCTCTCCCGTTGACGAAGCGCTGCCGCGCAAATCTTACCGATATCATATGTCTGGCCAGCGCCAGTGTTGGAGCTATTCTTGAACTGAATGGTCTAATGCGTAACAATGGTAAAATATCGTGGCTAAGTGATGCGTGATCTATAAGTATTGCAATCCAACGGAACAATACTCGTACTGCCGGCACGCAAGCCCTACCAACTGGAAGTGGACTGGATAATTTGGACTGCATGTTAGTTTTACAACATGGGTGTACGGGCATGCCATACATTAGGTTAATTATATTTTCTGCAATAGATGCATTTCGATGACCTACACAAGGCGCCGACTGAGCGGTAGCGATTGTCATACTAACCTAGTTTGTAATTTTCTTTATATTAGCAAATATTAGTAATAATCAGTCCACTAAAACTACTCAAACAAGTCACATCTTTCTCTTTATAAATATTTTCTTCGAAATGGAACCTCGCGCGTTGATACCTCTTCGTGCAAGGTTCCGGAACAACAGTGGATTCAGTGCAGTACATTTACAGTGCAGTACATCTAAAGTAAACATATATACAACTTTACAAAACCTCTAACATTAAGTAGCCAGGGCAATACAGCTCGGCTACAACAAGTTCTATGGGGACTACACCTCGCATAGCTACAACCAGCAGCCAGGGCAATACAGCTCGGCTACAACCAGTTCTGTGGGGACTACACCTCGCATACCTACAACCAGCAGCCAGGGCAATACAGCTCGGCTACAACCAGTTCTGTGGGGACTACACCTCGCATACCTACAACCAGCAGCCAGGGCAATACAGCTCGGCTACAACCAGTTCTGTGGGCACTACAGCTCGCAGACCTACAACCAGCAGCCTGGGCAATACAGCTCGGCTACAACAAGTTCTGTGGGGACTACACCTCGCATACCTACAACCAGCAGCCAGGGCTATACAGCTCGGCTACAACCAGTTCTGTGGAGACTACACCTCGCATACCTACAACCAGCAGCCTGGGCAATACAGCTCGGTTACAACAGAGAATCCGTGAGCTAGACAACTTGCGGTTCACATGTTGTGTTATCCTACACTCACATCCGGGTTGCGGACAACACAGCTCCAGCATCCTACAGCAATGACATTCGGGCGCGCTAGGCAGTGACGTCAGGAAATCAAACATCGCAGTGGACGGGCAGCGTTACGAACTGCCGCAGACACAACGAAATAAATAAAATCATAAATAATACATCTATCGATTTCGTAAATTACATCGAGGTGGTTCATGGTTCTTCTCGTGTTGCCAAGAATGCTACGTTCACATTTTCTGTCCAGCTGGAATGACGTCGATGACATTGAATGGGACTGGCCTCATTAGACTAGGTAAAGGTTGTTTATTGAAAGGTGACACATTTACAGTACGAAACCAAAACAACTTTGAATCAAACATCACAGTGGACGGGCAGCGTTATGAGTTACTTAACATTGTTAGTTTCAACTGCAAGAATGTGAAACGCTTAATCGAAGATATACGGAAGCTATGTCGTACATCACACATAATAGCCCTACAAGAACATTGGCTATTGCCGCAAGACATAGACTTCCTGAGCTGTGTAAATGACGATTTTGCCTATACTGGCATTTCACCTATGGATCTCACAAAGGGGATGGTTTCCAGCCGCCCATGGGGCGGAGTAGCCTTGTTATGGAATAAAAATATATTTCAAAATGTGTCTGTGGTGAAGTGTGATAACCCGCGAATTTGCGCGATAAAAATAGTGGAAAACCAAAGGTCGTTATTACTTTTCAGTGTGTATATGCCAACCGATAAAACGGTTAACCTAGCCGAGTTTACTGATTGTCTTGGGACGTTGAACGCGATTGTAAACAATGAAGGTGTCGAGTGTGTCTACATGCTGGGCGACTTTAACGCTCACCCTCAGTTTTACAATGAACTCATGAACTTTTGTAACGACTTAGAATGGGTGTGCGCGGACGTATTTAAGTTAGGTTTAATGTCAGATTCATACAGTTTTATTAGTGACATAAATGGATCTTCAAGATGGCTAGACCAGTGTGTCATTACTAGGGCTGCCTCTCAAACTGTAATGAACGCGCATATTGAGTACGGCCCAGTGTGGTCTGACCATCTACCCCTAGTAATTCAATGTAATTTAGATATAATTAGGCCAAAAATATTTTTGAATAATTCTAATACAATGTGTGATAATAATGTACGATGGGGCGAGAGACAACCTAAACAAATTGACTTCTATAATAAGTTATGTCATGATCAATTAAAGCAAATAGAATTTCCAATAGAGTTAAGTTCTTGTAGTGATAAATTTTGTAATAATTTAGATCATAGACGCGTAATTGATAACATGTACCAAGATATTGTTCATGCACTGAGTAGGGCAGCATCTAAGAGTTATACGTTTAGCAAGCCGAAAAAGAAAAAGCCTATACTCGGGTGGAATAAGCATGTTAGTGACGTTCACAGGATGGCCAGGTGTAAGTTTAAATAGTGGGTTCAATCTGGTAAACCCAAAGTGGGTCATGTTTGGGATGAGATGCGTGAGAGTCGTAAAATCTTTAAATCACGCTTAAAGTGGTGCCAGAACAATAGCGAACAGACAAAGATGGACATAATCGCATCTCAGCATTCTAAAAATGATTTTCGCGGCTTTTGGAAAAGCACAAATAAGTTCAATAGTAAGCCAGGTTTGCCTGTGAGCGTCAATGGAATGATATGTTTAAGGACCACTTTAATATAAAATCGACATTAGGTCTGCCGCAATGTGTCAATGTGGATAGACCTCGTGGGCAGGAGATGAATACAAAGTTCATAGCTAATGACGTCAGAAAAGTAATAACATCGATGTCACAAGGGAAGTCTCCTGGCCACGATAACTTAAGCATTGAGCACATCAAGTATGCTGGCATCCACCTGCCTAGAGTTCTTGCCATGTTCTTCACGTTTTGTATGGGGCACTCGTATCTACCATCAGATATGATGAGGACTGTGGTTGTGCCAATTGTAAAGAGCAAAACTGGTGACATAAGCAACCATAATAACTACAGACCGATTTCGCTAGCAACTGTAATCGCAAAAGTACTTGACAGTTTGCTTAACACTCAGCTTGACAAGTGCTTAAATATTCATGATAACCAATTTGGTTTCAAACCCGGTCTCTCTACAGAAACAGCTGTTTTGTGCTTAAAGCAAACTGTCAAGTACTACGCCGATCGTAGCACGCCGATCTATGCGTGTTTCCTTGACCTCACGAGGGCGTTTGACTTGGTTTGCTACGAAATCTTGTGGCAAAAACTAAACAAGTTATCTATGCCTAAAGAACTGATAAACATCTTCAAATACTGGTATTTGAATCAGGTCAACATTGTTCGGTGGTCAGGTGCGCTGTCAGATTCGTATAGGTTGGAGTGCGGGGTGAGGCAGGGGGGCTGACCTCCCCTAAACTCTTTAACTTGTACGTTAATGCATTAATAGAGGAGCTCAGCAGTACACATGTCGGATGCCATATTGATGGAGTTTGTCTCAATAATATTAGCTACGCGGACGACATGCTGCTGAGTGCGTCGGTCTGTGGGTTATCTAAACTCTTGAAAATAGGTGAAAGGTATGCCGAGGGTCACGGTCTGCTCTACAATAGCAAAAAGAGTGAGTGCATGGTCTTTCGGGCCCAAGGTAAATGTCCAGATACCATACCAGCCATTAAGTTAAGCGGTACTGAACTGAAAAGGGTCGTACAATTTAAGTATCTCGGGCATTTGGTAACCTCTGACCTGAGAGACGATGCAGACTTAGAGAGGGAACGAAGGGCGTTGTCTGTGAAGGCCAATATGATAGCCCGCAGGTTCACTCGTTGTTCGAGGGATGTCAAAATTACTTTATTCCGATCATTTTGTACGACCTTCTACATGAGCAGCCTGTGGGTAACGTATACGAAAAAACAGTACAGCGCACTTCGTGTACAGTACAATAATGCGTTTAGGGTGTTGATGGGGCTGCCCCGACACTGCAGCGCATCAGGGATGTTCTCCGAGTCACGTGTGAATTGTTTCTACACCACCATGCGGAAACAGTGCACATCTCTGGTGTGCAGGGTCCGGGCCAGTCGCAGCAGCATTCTAAGCGTATTTGCTAATAGATTTGACTGTCAGTACATCAACCACTGCTGTATGGTTCATAGGCTGACTAATAAACAAATGGCAGAGTCTCAACTATTTAAGTGACAATTTGAAACATAATTAATATGATATTATTATTATTTAATCTAAGTTATTATTGATATTATTATTTAATGTATATGATTATTGATATTATTATTTCGTGTATGTTATTTTAATGGTTGAGACTCTCTGAGAGTTGAGGCTGTTGAGGCTGCTCATATTTGTATATTTTAACATTGAATACTTTTTTATTTTATTTTATGTTTATGTTATATTATATAATGTGTATCAATATGACTATCACTGGTCGAAAGAAATGAAATTATTATTATTATTATTATTATGAACTGCCTGAGATACATGAAATAAATGAAATTATTAATAATTAATCTATCCATTTCCTGCAACATCCCGAACGTCATGATGACCAACTGAGACAACTGCAAGACAACCTGGAACAAGTAAAGGCACAACAGAAGAATGCCTTAACAGAGATTTCGCCCCATGATATCCATCACTATACAATCTCCTACATAATCATCACTATAGTTGTCATTATCGCAGCTATTTACCTTATACGAAAACTAAAGAAAGGTGCTAATACAACTACACAATCTCGATTGGAACTGCAACCGATGCCGACAGCGTGTTCTTCAGACTCAGCAATTCCGCATTACAGTGAGATCCAGCGGAATTAAGTGAACGTTACGAACAGACCTGTTAGTGCAGTGCGTGTAAAAATGGACAAGGCGTCTCCTTGTTCTCAAGTTGACAATGGACCTTACATGGACATTCATTATGCAAACAAACAAACAAACAAATATTCTTTTATTGACATACATTGATTACAGTAAATACAATGAACCCATAGGTTCCCGAACTAGTGTTTAACTGTGTTTCAGGAACCAGTGGCTTCTCCCATTTTTAACTTCCGGTCAATTTACATTTTATCAAATAAAGTAAGATAGTTAATACAAAATGAAGAAATTTTACATGAAAAATTAAATAATTAAAAAGGGTGTATGTGTGTTATGAGTGTAGAGTGTAGTTTGAAGTGTAGTGAATGTATGTTTTGGGGTGTGAGTAGTGTTTGAATATTGAATAAATAAATAAATATTTAAATAGGCATATTTTACATTAGGAATAAAAGTGTGAAAGCATAGTCTCAATACTTTCATAATCGAAATTCTTCAGCCAAGTCACTATGGTAGCCTTAATTTCGTTATAAGACTTCTTTTTCAATTTGACTTTCTTATTTAGCTCATTATATAGATGTGGAACCATTACATTGTACTGCTTTTGTGCAAACCTACTAGATACACTGGGGATTGGACAGTTGTCCAGCCTCTTTGAAACTGTTGGTAGTAAGGGTACGGTTTTTCTATGATAGCGTCGTAAACTTTCATAAATAAATAGCTTCCGCACGGATTGTACATTCGCTTGCTTATACACTTCAGAAGTAGGGTGCCTGCGAGGAAGATACATTAGCACTTTGAGAGCAGCACGTTGAGCTCGTTCCACAATAATAAGATGAGTTTTAGCTGCGCTTCCCCATGCACATACGCAATACCTTATTAGGCACTCACATAAAGCTTTGTATGTCTCCACAGCCAGTTTGGGATTCGCGACAGATCTTAAATTTTTAAAAATGTATATGAATTTTCTTACTCTAGATGCTAATTTATTTATGTGTGTTATCCAGTTTAATCTATCGTCAATCCAGACACCGAGATATTTGATCGCATCAACACAAGTCAAAGTTGCGCAGCTACAAGTAGATGGGCTAATGCTAGTACGGTTACAAGGAAACGTGTGTATTTTTAATTTCATTTCAGTTTTAGGTTTACCAGCAGCAGTAATACAGCACATAAATTTGGTTTTCTCTGTATTAAGTGCCAGAAGGCTATTCTCTAGCCATTTTGTTACATGTGCAAGACATCTTTCTGCAAGATCTGTTACTCTCTGCCAGGAATTGTCATGTAGGAGTAGCACAGTGTCATCTGCAAACATAAGTAAGTCCATGCCTGGCAAGGTAGTACTGCATAACTCATTAATATAAATGAGAAATAGTGCAGGGCCAAGCGTACTACCCTGTGGTACACCAAATGAACACACTGCACTCTCACTGTCACACCTATCAACTCTAACTATCTGCGATCTTCCGATTAGATAGTCAGAAAACCAGTCCAGAGCTAAGCCTCTAATTCCGATATTTTCCAATCTTGTCAATAATATGGGAATCGAGACTGTATCAAAAGCTTTCTGTAAATCGAGAAACACTCCGATACATTTGTAATCATTATCTAGATAAGATGTGATTAATGAAGTCAAAGTCAGGACCGCATCTTCAGTTGATTTATTTCCTCTAAAACCATACTGATTTTGATGCAATATGTTATTTTTCTCGCAATAATGCATTATTCTTTTTTTTACTAATTTTTCCAAAATTTTTGATAGGTTAGAAAGGAGTGAAATAGGCCGATAGTTTCCTGGTACCGTTTTGTCACCAGCTTTATAAATTGGACAAACTATTGCCGTTTTGAAAGCTGATGGAAAAGTACCAGTTTCAAAGCTTAAATTACAAATAAATGCTATGGGTTCTGCTAAAAATAATATACAATATTTCAGAATATTAGTTGTAATATTATCCCAGCCTGGTGCACTATTTGACCTGAGCTCCATACAAAGACTTTTGACTTCTACCGGGTCTGTGGGGGCAAGGGACATGGAGTTCAAAGGCTGGTCATTTGTTTTTGCACGCATAGCAAGTTCAGACTCAGTTGTATTCATCATGCTTAAAGTTTTATCAGCCAATTTTCCTCCAACGCAAGTAAAATACGAATTCACAGCATTGAGTGACTGTCTAGGGTTATTATTGATTTTTAACAAATCACGTGAATGCATTCTCGATTGTTTTATGTTACACACTTCTTTTACTACTTTCCATGTTTCCTTCATGTTACCTTGATTTTTTAATAATTGATATTTATAATAGTCACTTTTCAAGTTTCGAATAGTTTTATTACATATGTTTCTATATCTGGTGTATTTTTCTTTTATGTTATTATCTTCTGGTACCTTTTTTGTTTTCATGTGGAGTCTGTCTCTTTTTCTTATACATCTCACTACTCCTTTAGTAATCCAAGGCTTAAGCGGTTGGTTTTTTCTGGGTAAAGATCTGATTTTGGTATGAGTATTAATCACGCTCAGAAGAAAATGCAGCATAGCATTTTACCTTTCTTAATAGTTTAGACAATAATTCTAAATTTTTTCCCTACAATTTTAATATATTACTAATATACCTTTCTTAAGTCGGCAGTGTGTACGGGCATGCCATACATTAGGTTAATTATATTTTCTGCAACAGATGCATTCTGGTGACCTACACAAGGCGCCGACTGAGCGGTAGCGATTGTCACACTAACCTAGTTTGTAATTTTCTTTATATTAGCAAATATTAGTAATAATCAGTGCAATAAAAGTATTCAAACAAACCACATCCTTTCTCTTCACAAATAAATACTTTCTCCGTTCAATGGGAGTAAATGAAATCCATTTTAGACACTCTATACTTATAATTGAACGTAGCGCCAGGCCTCACTGCCCATTATGTACAAAAAGAGATGTAGGTATGCGCAGAATTTCTAGAGTGTATTTTAATTAATTTTGAGTGAATAAAATAGAATTTTTTCCACACTGTTAGGCCAAGTTTGAAGTTTCTTATTTGGCGGAGAAAGCCTTCAAAGAGCTCGTTGAAAGCAATCTCTTCATAAAAGTCCTTGCATTGCAAAGACTTTGGGAGAGCCAGGACCGCTCTTTGACATGCACTGGAAGAAATTAATTTAAAATTCTAACTGTAAGACCTGCTCGTTGCTCAGGTTCTTTGCGGTAAAAATAAGGTTTAAAACTATATAAGTAAGTTATAGTTTTGTCAGATTACTTTTTTATTCCATACTGTATGTTTGCGTTTTGGGACTATTTCCGTGGGGATCATGGCAAATACCCCCTTAATAGGGGAGGCTGTGATCAGCAGTGGACGATCCGGCTGTTACAATACAGTACAGTATTTATGATAGGATAGCCTTCGACCACTATCCCACCTGATGGTCAGTGATGGTGTAGTCCAACATTTTATCAGGCTAACCTAGCATTACTTGCTCTCAAGGACAGTTGCCAGAACACACCGCTGGGTGCTTGACGACAGATTTTCTACTTAAGTTACAAACAACCACTATTAGAGACAATATGTGCTTATTTGATTTGCATGGTGGTTGCGAATACCCACCTGGCTAGTTACTTCCCTTAAGGAGAAAATCTTTCGTACTTTCTAAATATGTATAAAATATATACATTCCTATAGAATTTTATTAGGCTGTACCCGCGACTTCGTTTGCGTATGCCGTATCTTCATAGAAAAGCTACTTTTTTACTTACCTTCAATTCGCAATGAAAAGTAGAGTGCTTAACGCAGATGAAAGTTATCAATTCCTACTCGGAATATGGAAATGATTCCTTTAGAACCTTGTATAATAATTTACTAAAGTTGTTACACTTCCATTGCGCAGTCTCCGAAATGCATCCGGCAAAAGAAAGATACGTAGTAAAAAAAACTCATTGTAACAAATGTTCTAGATTCTAGAGTTTTATTGTAGCAAGCTTGCAAAACTAAATAAGGGTGCTGGGCTGTCCATGGGGTGCCGGGCTGCCAAAGGGGTGCCGCGCTAGAATGTCACCCCACCATCTTTACCCGTAGTAGGTGTCGTAAGAGGCGACTAAAGGTAAAACTACAGAGGGTGGGCGCTTTCTGAGGAACTGATATCTCACACCGCGATCCCCAAGACGCCTGTCAAGCGTGGGGATTATGGCAAACCCTCCCATAGTGGTGGAGCCTGTGTCAGCAGTGGACAAAGCGGCTGAAATAGTATATCTATTATGCCTATATAATAAAGTGCGAATGCCAGCTTAAGATGAGCCGTACGTTCAAGGGTTCCTGAACATTCCGCAATTCAAGTTATTTTGAACGAAATATTTAGGTTGTGATGTCTGTAATTTCTGAACCACAAAACAGATAACTT
This sequence comes from Plagodis dolabraria, assembly GCA_963854805.1. Taxonomy (NCBI): domain Eukaryota; kingdom Metazoa; phylum Arthropoda; class Insecta; order Lepidoptera; family Geometridae; genus Plagodis; species Plagodis dolabraria. The sequence continues at coordinate 35,847,757 of OY978440.1, read as the reverse complement.
TGAAATATTTACGGGACAATAATTAAATTATCACTATTCTCAACAAAGAATAATGATTGAAATCGAATACAGTTTCTGCATCAGTCACAGCTACCAGAGTGCTCTCAAAAAATATTTTCAAAATATCTGCAATGTACAGAATTTACAGTTTTATTATAAGTTTAGTTAGCAAAAATCCATCAAATTATTTTATGAGTTACCTGCAACATGTACGGAAATTTGAAAACGCTTATCAGTAACCGCGCATAGCCAAGTGGCAATTACACATTTTTTTTTTTATAAGACCCACTTCACCTTAAACATTCTATTTACCCCATTAATTAAAAATAACCGAGAAGCATTTTTGTACCTCCACGTTATTTCTCTATATACCTATAATGTCGACCGGAAATAAATCACCTCAGCCACTTTTCTAAACCACATTAAGAACACATATATTGTGGAATTAATAAACAACTCAGAACATACGACTCAACTGATGTTATGGTACAATGGCAGTTTGCCTTTATTAACACAAAACACAAACTCTAGACAACACAACAGCTACTACAACGAAAGCATTAAGGAAACCTAAATACCATTGCAGACCCACTGGCACTCCAAATGCTCCAGTCTGTTGGCAATCCTTATAAAAAGTCGCAATAAGAGAAACATATTTCTAAGACCGATCTCTAACAAATTATGTTGTAGTATTTAGATTTTTTACATCAAAATTATACAAACGGTAACGTAATTTCGTCGAACAGAATACATATAAATTAATATGAGTGTATTGTGCTCTAATTAGGCAGTTTCGTCATCCTATTATGCCTCGGCACACACAGCCTGCCGTACTCCCACGTATCCTAAACATGTATCCATATTTACCGGAAATTAAAGGCCATAGCACTTTGTGATAAACCTCATTATGCCTCTCAATGTACAATTAATTGGCAGGTAACAGTGTGGAACAAATAATAAAGGTGCTACTACATATGTTATGTCATACAACAAGCGTTCGTTTCTAACGTTGCTTGTCTACATTTAAATATTGTCAGTGGTCCAACTCCCATCTTTTCAAAATTAGGGAAACAAACGTCATTAATTCAAGCTTCATTATTAATCATTAATATTTAATATATTCTATAATATATCCAAGACTTCTGTGGGTAAGGCTAGTGTGGCTAACATCTATACTCGTTTTCGATTTGTAGCATAAATTTGCTATAAAAATTATTTGTTTTCAATTTATTTTCATAACGATGGATAACATATGTTGGCTTGGCAGAGGTGTCTACGAGAAAACTGCTTGGCACATACTAACTATACCTCACAATATTATCATATACGTATAGTAAATGTAGTTGTATGCCTATTACTAAGTGCCGTTCTCTTACCTTGTTAACGGGAAATTAAATGCCGCAGCCACCGTCGTCTTGGTAAACTTCATTATAAAATTTGTAGTAGAATTAATTGGCAGCTAACAATATAGATAATGAAGCTTTCACCTCTCAAACAGATACAAGAGAAAATGAAGCAAATCTAAAAACACCTCGCGGATATTTTCAAAATAATATTGCATTTCATATACCAATTATTGGTAAACGTGGGTACAGACAGAGCGCATTGAAACATCGAGTATTATGTTACAAATTGTTTACGTATTTGGGATGGTGAAACAAAACATTTTTTATTTCATTTTATGCTTTAAATAATTTGATGCATGATGTATCCACTGGGATAAAGTCTAAGTTGGCTTTTTTACGATTTTACCTTATTATATCACTAATGTGAAAGTCAGCAGTAGGTACATACAAGTATACATTATGTATGTTTCGTTCGGCTATCGTCAAATTGATTAACCAAACAAGATGACGTTGTTACCGTCTGCGTTCAAACTGTAATCAGGAAAATTTGTATAGAACAGATAATTTTATCCCTTTCAATATTCGATATCGTCAAAGTTGTATTCTTATTGACTCTACTGGAGAAATTCTTGGCGGACGAAGTTGCTAGTTCAGATGTGGTATGTTTGTGACACGGTTACAAGTTCGTCGAATACAGGTTGCAATTAAGGACAGCTAAAGTCTCGGTTACAATGTGTAGTCTGTGCTGGTAAGTAGTCTGTGTATATTACGTTCAAAAACGCTAAATAACTGACGAAATATGAGTTCTTTCAAACGGCCATATCTTGGATGTTCGCTACGTAGCACTTAAAAAATAGCCATGTTACGTTGCGGCTGGTAGAAAAAAGCTACATTGCGATATTTTTGGCGTAGTTTTCATGATATTCAACCAATGCGTCGTGCCAATGAAGAAAAACTATGCCAGATTCAGATGTGTGGGATCGCATCGCCATTAATCCTTGTGTTTGAAATGCATGCTTTTGTGAGTAGTATTCATACCTGCTACCTTTCGATTAATGAAGGCATAATGCCGCCAATGTGTAACAACACCTTACTCTTATCGACATGTGTAAGGTATTGTTACACATTGGCGGCATTATGCCTTCATTAATCGAAAGGTAGCAGGTAGGCTCTTATCGACATGTGTTACTTATCTAAGTAAATTCGTAGCTAAGCTTTTAAGACTATATTTTAAATGTTGTCTATATATGTTTAATATTCACTCTTTTGAATAATACAAATATTTTTATTTGTTTTGTTGCCAAAACGTAGTCATTTTGCAGAGCAGAATAAAAACTGGCTGGTTTAAATTATTTGTTACATTATCTTGAAGAATTTATATCATCGCAGAATAGTATATCAATAAGAGTATAAAACATCAGACGCGTGTGTGGATAACCATTGTTATACGCGCGCTTGCTTTGTACTTGTTTCTTTTTTCAAGCACTAGACCCACCGAGAGTAAAAATTAACATTTGCCTTATAACAGATGGATTTAGTCACAAGTAATGAACTGCAGCTCAGCACACATAAATATACAGTAGTTATCTCATGTGCCTGTAATTTTGATTGTTTTGACCTCTAATGGCCACGAAGGGTTTTCACTAAACCGGATAAAGTCGGATAATAGCCAGCCTGAGTCGCCACTTATCATCCACAGTTGCATATTTACCTCAAATTGCTCATTGCTTCAACGATAGGGGTAGAATTAGTAAGCCTCTATCCCCCATACACCGTATTACTGTGTAGACACGGACTCTTCAATTAGACAATTAAACATTAATTGTGTTGCAACTCCTTTCATTTATTATTTTTTCAGTCTTTATTAGAATATCCGCTGCACTAACAATTAATCTGTGAATATTTTAACCCATAAAGGTTCAAAAGATTGAACCTCCTATTAGTATAGCGAGGACGGCGGTACTTCCATGTAATATAAAAATATAATATTTTTCCGTTGTGTCGTTTGGATCCCGTGAAAACGAGTATGCATTTTAAAAACATAATATTTATGAGAGAATGAGAAGCCGTTAAAAGCTTTTAAATTGAAAACGATCCAATTCAATAACAACTTGATTGAAATAAAAATATGATTGACACCAGTTATTGAATCATCTATGAAGAATCATATCAATTTCAAATTGATTTGCGTGGGTTTAGTTTAACTGTTCTATTACTAGTAGCTCGCCCCGAACTGGACCTCGCGATATCAAGACAAGTAACTCATGCATGTAAAATTTCGTGAATACTCTTACAGACTGTGACAAAGATATTGATTACTTAGCATTGGACATACAAACATGGCATTTCATTGCATTCAAATAAATACGAACACCAAATATGTGCCAGCATTTTGATCACGCGTCGCGTCGTTCAAGCGCTCAGATAAGTTTTGGAAAATATGATGAGCTCCCGGTCCCCACGGACCCAACGTCTCTTAACCAAACGGCTCAAATATGTAACCCATACCGAGGTTAGCATATTTGCGCCGCTTGAGTTGCTCCGCCGAAGTAGCCGCAGCGCCAGCCCTCACGTTATTATATCTTTGTAATTTTATTTTATCATATTTACTTACACTTTTTTGATAAGCTTTTTTTTGCATCTTAACATACTATTAGTCCGGTCAAATTTGTCAAATTAAAGTTATTTGCTTCGCTTGGTCAATAATATTCGCAATATACATCATAGACTCTGCTTTTTTACATGTCTGCTCAAAAATAGGATTATAATCCTTTTATGCATCACGTATGTGATTTTCTTGATATTATATAACTTCTGGTTGAAATAATTTTAAATAAGGGACATTGTGAGAATCCTTAAATCCATCCGTGGAAGTATTGCCAACGTACTTATTGATATTGCCAAGCTGTATCATGTTATTCTGGTTCCGTGTGTTCTGTATCACGTATCAATAGAACGGTTCTTCGACGGCAAATGACACAGCTTCTTTTTAAGTCTTTTTAGTTCATCTCGTGGCAGGGCAACAGTTTTTTTATTATTTATTTTCATATGATTACTAGCTTTGAACAGTTAACAACGTTTGTATTTTTTTTATATTTGTTTCATGGTTTTGTGTTGGTAATAGTGAAAATTGTTGCCCTCTGAAAAAATCGAGTGATTCACCTACCAAAATCTTCTACTCTGGTAGAAACTACTAGATAAATTGAATTTTATTATTTTATCGTATTTTTATGAAATTTTAAAACACAAAGTTTTATTGCGTTAACTGACCATAATTTGTTTTGATAAATATTTTAACGATTTTGGACCCAATGGGCAAATAATTCGTCTGTATGTCACGGTCTCTAGGTCGTAAATGGAATGAGCTCCAAACCTAAACTCGATATCATATACAGCACTTGATATTTTATTATTGCTCAGGGGGGCTCCAATGCATGATATAAATACATTTTTACATCGTAGTATACAGAGTGTCAACGTTTAGTTACTGAGTAGAGTACAAAAAAATCTTTTATAACTTTTTTTATACCAATACTGTATGCATTGTTAAATTTGTCAATGTGAGACCATTTTTGTTATGGGGCCTCTTGGCTCGGCGTGGGTATTGGCTTTTACTCCGAGACTCAAAACTTAAAACAATTAGTTTTTCTGGTACTGTCTGAGACTTTTAGAGACTTTTAACACCACTTCATGCTTATTCAGTCAAAAACATAAAAAATAATATAAAAAAAAACAATTATCTCTCTATGTTTGTTAGGACTAACAGAAGTCAACCCTAAGAGGTGGTTAGCATTTTCCAATAACCCTGTATATTAAATAATACTGTGTATTGTAAAGTATCATAATATAAATCTGGTTTTACAATTGTACCATCCTCTGTTTGACTAATAAATACTAAAAATGGCGATTTAGAAAGTTATTTTCATGCTTTACTTGGAAAATATAATTTTAAAGTATTATTAGAAGATATAAAAATACCACTTAAATCGATGTGACCAAAGTAAGGCGCTTAAATTATACTAATCATTTAAGTCATACATCGTCTATAAATTAATTTAATATATGAATAATTCCATCTGTCCCGTTAAACGAGTCAAGGTATTGTTACGTTCACGTGTTACAAAAAGGTTACAAAGCTCCAACTTTTATCACCAATTACGAGGACCATATGTGACAAGCCTAGGGTATATCCAAACTCCGCTTACAAATCAGGGCTCCATAGGCTATATTACGAGTAGCATGCCCCGAAAAGGCTCCAGTGTGGCAATCTCTTCACTTTACGAGAAGCCCCGCTGAACCTTTCCTAATAAAAGGCAACCATAAAGCGTAGGCATCTTAATGGACGGTAATTCACCTGAAGTGTGTTTTTTAATTTTATTAAATTCTCGACCAGCGAGATTGATGTTGGGAACTTTGTCAAAAGAAAATTCAATTATATCGGCGTGGAAACGCGCATAGCAAAAAGCTGGTTCATATTATAACAGCTTGCCATGAGATTGCTTTTATTGGATTATTTGTGGACCTGTTTTTGCATAAACATTGACTCCTTTACAAAGATTTTAACGAAATACTTATTTTTTGCTTTTACATAAATGAAAAAATATTTGGTACTTAATGTATTATTATTACTTAATTTATTCAGCAGCGTTTTTTATAAACTTAAGTTAAGGGTAAAATTTTGTAGGAAAAACGTTTTGCACTAACTTCCAAGGACAAAAGTGGAGTTTTATTTGAAGCTCTGTCTGTGCGTGTGTTTGAGTTTATGTCTGCTTCGTGGTGTAAGCACAGTCCGAAATTGAGCTGAAGTTCTTTGTTGTGTTAGTTTCATAACGAACCGCACCACAAACCATGTATAACGGATCTCGGTGGTGAACTAAACATAAACATCTATAGCTAGATGATTGAATTTGAACCGAATCGGAAATTCACTATCAAGTCAATACTACACAGATGGCGCTAAGTGTTTATTAAATACAAAAGGTCAGTTGGTACGGAAATATAAGTCTTTCATATTTTACTACATTTTATAAAAGCAGGATTGCTTGGTTCCAATTCTATGGCGACAATAGGAGTTCCCAAATTACCAAGGAGTCATCATAGAGGAGGTGGATATTATCCTAATAGAGCTTTAACTTACTGGACATGTGAACGTATTAATATATTAATACTGTGAGATTACTATTTAAATACAGTAAATCTGACCTGTTCAGGACGTTTATAATGCAATTATAAAACTAAAGTAGTTGGAAAAATGAAACTTGAAAATGAAATTTAGACTTATAAATTATTATTAAAATAGTTTGCTATGAATAAAATGCAATATTTTTACGAGATTTTCTTTTTTGCCCTGAAGTTGAGCACCTCGTTTCATCAGCAACATTACAGGTATAAATTATATCAATGGAGAACTTGGAAAATCGAAATGTTGTCTTAGGTTGTCGCGATTATGACACAGCAATTAAATAACTTTAATCGCGTATATTTATCATTATTTTTGTCCCGACATTTCCAACATTTTGTTGTGATCGTGGTCACGGGGTGTCAAATCTTAATTCAAGCCGAAGAGCTACTCAAATACAGAAAAATCAAGATCAGTTTGTAAGCCATATTACTGCCAAGTAACCAACACACAGTGCCATCGGCAAAATAGTTTTCAGTAATCAGCTTTCGTCTCTCTCTACAGACTGGTAATGTGCCTAAATCTTGGAAGCTCGCAAATGTGCAGCCTGTGCCCAAGAAGGGTAGTCATGCAGACCCTGCTCACTACAGACCTATTTCAATCACTTCCATACTTTGTAAAAGTATGGAACGTGTATTGAATAATAGGCTCCTGACATACCTGGAAGCAAATGATATCCTTAGTGATCGACAGTACGGATTTCGCCGAAACCGGTCCACTGGGGACCTTCTTGCGTATGTCACTCATATCTGCAGCGAGGCCATTGATATGCACGGAGAAGCGCTCGCCGTCTCTCTTGATATTTCAAAGGCCTTCGACAGGGTCTGGCACGACAGTCTTGCTAATAAGCTTCCATCGTATGGCTTACCCGCTGGCCTGTGCTCTTGGATTTCCGACTTCTTGAGGGAAAGCTCGTTACGAGTTGTCCTTGATGGATGTTGGTCCGATCAATTGGCAATAAATGCCGGGATACCTCAAGGATCGGTTCTCTCTGCTACCCTCTTCTTGCTGCACATAAATGATCCGCTCAAACCCGGTATCATTGAGTATGCAGATGACAGCACAGTTGTAGAGAGGTATATATCCGATGCACGGGCCGGCGATGTACAAATCCAGTCCCATAGAGAGGCGATGGTCGAACGAATGAATTTGGCCCTAGAGGCAGTCTGCGAATGGGGTGATGCCAATTTAGTCAAATTCAATGCTGCAAAGACCCAGGCGTGTCTCTTTAGCGCTAAACAGAGTCTTTTCTCTCTCACTCCTGTCCTCCGAAGTGTGCCTGTTCCGATAACGGACCAACTCGAGTTACTAGGTGTAATTCTTACACCGAAACTCAATTTCGGGTCATTTATTGAGTCCAGGGCTAAATTAGCTGCAAAAAAGCTGGGTGTTCTCAGAAAAGTGCGGCGGTATTTCACATCAGGATAGCTTCTAAACCTCTATCAAGCTCAAGTCCGGTCTTGTATGGAATACTGCAGCCATCTCTGGGATGGTTCGGCTAAATACCAGCTCGAAGCCTTGGAATCTATAGATAATCGAGCAAAGAAGCTCATTGGTGACGATGCGTTGGTGGAGGCTAGACTCCAAAGCCTCGAGCACAGACGCAAAGTTGCCAGTTTATCGGTGTTTTACAGGCTTCACTTTGGAGAATGTGCGATCGATTTACATAACCTCATTCCCACTTCTCCTTTCTTTCATCGGACGTCAAGACGCACTGGAACACGGCATCCATATATGGTCGATATTCCGAAAATACGCATAAAGCGTTTTAAATCAAGCTTTATAATGCGTACGGCCGAAATATGGAACACCCTACCAGCGTCTCTATTTCCCGATAGACTGCGTCGTCACTTTCCATCAGGTGAGGCAGCGGTCAAATGCTTGCTTATCTATTATAAAAAAAAAATAAGCTTCATTTTTAATAGGTATGGAAAATTAGTTAATATTATCTACTTATATTCTTAAAATTCTTAAACAATATATAGGTAACATAACCAGACATTCCTTCAGGTTCTAAGAGGATAATAATCTGACTGAAATACTTGAAAACGTACTTAGAAAACAAATACAATGCGATGAAATCAAAACGAAACTTCAGTAATGTAAATAATTCAAATTGAAGTAACATTGAATACAAAGGGAAGGAAATAAAATATGGAAGCTATTGTAACCGGAAATGGAGCCCGAGACGTTCGCAACCTTTTCTCTATTCAAACATTTCGTTGAGGCGAGTACTTACTTTTAATTCAATATATAATATGGTTATAGAAAAACTAAGATTTCACAGAATAGTGTATAGGTTTAATAATATATATATATATATATGTTATTTCTAGCGGCCCACCCCAGATTTGCACGGGTATTAAACGATTTTTTGTTTTGGAAATGTTCTGTACAAGTTTATTCGTTACATACAAATCTTACCTCTTTATAATGTTAGTGTAGATGTAGGTATCTATGCATTATTTAGGTAGTTAGGATATCTTCAAGCACAGTAACTATCGTTTAAACTATGTATTTTTGATTCATGTATGTAAGCATTATCTAAAGCCCCAAAAAAAAAAAAAAACTTAGCAATAATTCGCATGAGGCCGCTAGTTTGCTGAAACATACCTCAAGTGAACAATTGCATAAAAAGAACACGAATAATAAAAAATATTCTACTGTCGTAATGAAGAGTGTCGAGACTTGTACTCCTTGTTGAGACTTGTCGTGATGAAGAGTCGGCAAGCGCGTCAATATTCTACATTATTATGATTGCTCTTACGAAACTTTATCTGCAAATTTTCATGCGAAAAGTCAAAGTTTTAGTTTAAGTTTCTGGCAGTATACCTAAAATATGTAGCGTTTATTTTGATTTTCGTTTTCAACTTAGGAGTAAATTATTTAGGTATTCATTAAGGGATTAGGTATAACATTTCCAGTTAATATTGATGCAATTGAAATCATTGATTACAACAAATATTAACTTCGATAAAGCAATATATATATATATATATATATATATATATGAGTATTTGCCCACATTATACATTTCTGTCATCTTTAGGGATCATATATTATTTTTCGATAAAAAAATCTAAGGATCATGTTAATATTCTACATTATATAATATATTATATGTAAAGATTTTTTGAATTAGATATGTGATTTTACTGTAAGAGGTTCCTATTAATTGTTGAGGTCAGAAGTTTCATGGCAAAGAATCTCTATCTCGTTTAGACTTCTGTTCTTTCTTTTTCTATGATTGTTCCTAAGATAGAGAAATTTTTCACTATTATTTTTCTTTAAACAAGCTTTTATTATGTTCTTGTTATTAAAAATTACCATGTCATCATCGTCACGTGATCTACACATGTATGCGAAATTTCAGCAATATTTCAATAGGTGACCGAGAAGTGAGTCATATTTAGTTTGCAAGATTTGATGACAAACTTCGAGAAAGGTGAAACTAAATAAAAGTTTGTAACAAGGTAATTTCTGTACTAACAATTTTAATAAAACAGTTTGACTAAAGAAGTACTTGCACGTAAGTATGACGCAGTGGGATGGTGACGATTTCAAATGAGATCTGAAAAACTGCCAGGCTACTAATAGAATGACTAATGAAGCAGGTGTTAATCTTAAATTTAGATCACTGCTTAGCCGTTATTGAGTAAAAAGGAAAATGGTACGTATACTTGAGTAATGTGTACCTACTTAGGTTCGTCAGTTATATATAGACATTCATTGGTAGCGTATCCAGCATGCTGGCATCATTGCCCCGTTGACTTGCAATGATTATTCATGAAGCCAAGTAAATATCAATTATTATGTCTCAAAGTGGAGCCATTTCCGAGTAATTTTGCTAACATTTTCTAAGTAGGTCAATTGGCAGGCTCCGAAAGTTTACTGAAGATGTGTTCGTAAGATTGAGTGCTGAAGACTCAAAGGTAAGTTTAGTATAATGTACTTTTTAAATGACTATAAATAAGAGTTTTCTTACTATGTGTGTTTATCTTTCGTATGTATGTATTTGCAAGGCGCGTCTGTATTACTATCCTGATCTGTTTAAGATATCACTCATTGACTAAATATCAAATGCACTGCGCCCGCCAACTTAAGACATAGTTGCTTAGACTCATGTGTCCGTAATTTCAATGGCTCTCAAGGACTGCTGCCGGAACACACCGTTAAGTGCTTCTGTCAATAATCTGTCGCCAAACAGATTTTCTACTTGAGGATGGTCGCTAGCCAGTTGGCCATTCGCAAAATGCCTTTCCACCGTGCGGTAAATAAAATAAAATCTGACACTGGAGTTTCTTAAGGACATATACCCGCCAGCCAAAGTGTGAACTTTCATATAAACTCAACTTGTTATTAAAAAAAAACTTACATGTAAATATAGTGTATTATTAGATCTATCGTTTCTGGCTTAAATCCTTTTTCTTTTGGACTATAATAATTTTTTTTATTAAATAGCGTTTAGTATATAGCACTCGTTTTTAGGAGTTTGAGCCAGTTATTCGTAGCTCCAGATTTATTTAAAATGTATAGTACACATGCATAAATAACTTCCCATTATAGAAAGTTCATTATATTCCCCATGTTTGTGGTGCAATAGAAATATTAAAAACATGCTTATTTTTCTTGAAAGATATGCTTAAAGTTGGGTCTTTCTTTTATCTAAAATTACGAGTTTTTGAGCTAGTGTAATTTCTAAACTGTAGAATTTAATGTAAATCTGATGCACCACAAACCTAGATAGAGATATTAGGGTAGTGATTACGTAGGTTAAAAATCATTGAGTTTTATTCGCTATTATTAAAATGAGATTGGAGCTGCGTTTTGTATGGGGGCGTTCGTCTAAAATATACCCTTAAACTAACATTAATAAGTCCCGCATTCAGACGTCAATTAACTTTTGCTACTAGGTATCTATCTAAGATAGGATATATAGATACTTAAAATGCTTACTAATGCTAAGCATTTTAGATATCTGTAAGAGTAGAAATAAAATGCTTAGCTAATGCTAAGCATTTTAGGTATCTGTGATTAGGGCAAATAGTATAAAAAGATAATTATCGAAAAAAATTACATATTTCGTACAATTAAACGTCATTATAAGTTGTATAAGATAATAGCAATGATTATTTTGCGTGTTGACAAACTGAGATGAGATAATAAAATTTTTGTTATAACCACTTTTCATGTTATAATAATAGATGTGACCAGTGGTTATTATATACCTACTATGGATAAATACACTTCGATTCTATCCAACTATCTACATAATTGATCGAAAATCTATTTCAAGGCACAAGTGAAAGAACGTCACTCGAGGAAAAATACGAGTAATTTAAGACCGTTTGATAATATATATTATTATTATATTTTTCTTATTATTATTTTTTTTTTTACACACTACTTTTCATCCTCTTCAATGAGAAAAATTTAAAAGAGCCGACTTAGATACAACTTATAGCTGTTGCTTCTGCTTATTTTAACTATTTGAGAAAATCTTATTTTGGTAATTAACTGCACTGTGAAAGATTGTTGTACAGAGAACAAATGCGACAATTATAATTACAAAGTCAGATTTTCTCGTTTGTTTCACGTAATTCGCGTGTTTTTGATTTGTTTTATTTATTACAGTCACAAGCGCGGCGGTAGTGCCATCTCTTTAACCGGCCAGTAAATTACTGTAGAATCTGACTGAATGAATCAACATGGTAACATAATATACTTCATCTATATATCCTCTAAGTAGCCTATACATAATTTAGTCGAGCTTTACATTGAAGATCAATGTAAAGCTCGAGAGTTTGCGTCCGATAAACTCCACGATCCGTCCTAGCATTGCCCAAATCAATAACCCCGAAAGCTCTCAACTTGAACTGCATAACCGTTTCCAGTGCCTAGCTGAATGCGAAACAGTGGACGAGATAAATAACGGGTTAGTGAAAGCTATCCACGTGGTGGAGTCTAAGTTCTTTAAAACTCCCTGCCGAAATAAACCACAGAAACTCTCATAAGAAATCATCAAGTTGATGAAAGACCGGAATGAGATGAGACTGCTTTTTTCTACAGTAAATTTTATAAGTACATATTCAATATGAACAGGCCTTAACAATTTCAAAACAAGGACAAAGGCATTTACCAATGACGGCAATGACCCATCCCACTCTGTCAATATCGGAAATTTGCGAGAGACATACTCAGTACTCGTTTAATACAATACAATACAAATACAAATAATTTTATTGTTCAAAAAGTGAATATTAAACATACATAGACAAAACTTAAAAATATATATAGTCATATTAGGTACATATTTACTTATTTAAGTTAGGTAGGTTGTACAAATATAAGTATCAATGAAAACATTGCATAAAATGATAGTCAAAGAATATTTTACTATGTACTTACTTCCTAGGTATCGATATTTTTTTTTTTTTTGCTTTTTAACAAAGTTGTCTACATGTCATTCTAGCCCCCACACTAGGATACCCTGTGTTGTGGGTGGACTAGTCTCTTCCTAGCACAGTATTATTTATTGCAGATTAAGTTTCGAATAAACTGTGGTTGGTTGGTAGATTTACAATTAATTTGGCAAAGAAAGAACAAAGAAGGGTACCTAACTTGTATATATAATATAAAAATATCCACTCAATTATTAGTAAAAACCAAAACAATATCAATTTAAACTAAGAAAAATAGAAAGGCATCCCTAATAATTAGTAATCCCTAATTATATATTTCATTATTAAGCAGATATGTAGGTACATACCAAGTCTTTAGGTACAAAATATCCAAATGAATATTTTACATCATTACGTCGCAATCGTCTTCTTCGGTCATAATGACAGAATCGCTTGAGGAACTCCGTCCAATGCTCAGCGACCTCAGAATAGTTTCCCAGCAGGTGGGTCTTAAAATTAACATGGACAAGACGAATATTATGTCTAATGTCCATGTTGTACCCATACCAGTAGCTGTTGGGAACGATACGCTCGAAGTTGTTGACCACTACATTTACCTGCGACAGACTGTTCAGTTAGGTAGGTCCGACTTCGACAAAGAGGTCGCCGAAGAATCCAACTCGGATGGGCAGCGTTCGGAAAGATCGCGGCATCTTCTCGTCGAACATCCTGCAGAACCTTAAGACCAAAGTCTTCAACCAGTGTGTGTTGCCAGTCATGACTTATGTCTATGAGACGTGGTCCTTAACTATGGTCCTTATGGATAACCTCAGAGTCGCTCAACGAGCTATGGAGAGAGGTATGCTCGGAGTTTCTTTGCGCGATATAATCCGGAACGTGGATATTCGCCAAAGAACCAAAGTCACTGACATAGCTCTCAGAATTTGCAGGTTGAAGTGGCAATGGGCGGGCCACATTGGTCGATGAACTGATAACCGATGGGGAAGAAAGGTTCTCGAGTGGTTACCACACTACACTGGAAGACATAGAGTTAACGTTGACATTCCGACCTGTGCCGCCACGCCGTGCACACCTGTCTACAGCTCCGCCAGTATCTCCCAGTGAGACCGCAATAGTCCCCGCACTATTGCCGTCTCACTCGGGTCATCGTTCCGACGCTAGTTGCAGACCAGTGCCTTGGAATACGCAGTCCTGACGAAGTTTTGTTTTCTGTGCAGAAGCTGAGCAGCCACCGACCGCCGTGCAACGTGAGCTACGAGCTCGCCGTGCCGTGCCGTCTTAGGGCGCGCAGAGGCGCTCTAAGACGTCAGGCATTACCACCTACCCAAGTCCCTTGTTTCGGACGAACAACATCATATCGGGCTGGTGGTCTTGTTTTGACCGCACTTTTCGGTGCGCATTTCACCACTTTACTACCCGACACAACATAGTAACAGTCGCGTAACAACACACTTTGTGCTGTTAAGCGACGTTGTTCAGGCGTGGGGTAGCGTCAGCCAAACCCGTCTGAACGATCAAATCCGCCATTTGCTGCGGTCGCAGTGTGACACCCTACGGTGACAACGGCCACTGTTGTTGTTTTGGTTTAACCTTGCACCGTGGCCTTTCCCGCTTCACGGGTCAGCCGAAGCAAGCTGGGCTCCGGGATTACTGGCCTTGGGGTCGCCCCTAGTCAACCCCGGAGTAGCGCTTAGGAGCACCCCTCTCCGCCGAGAAAAAAGCTCGGAGAGGGTACACAACTAGGGCACACCCTAGGTACACACTCCCTCTCACACAGTGAGCTCACAAGGTGTGTGAGGGAATTCAAACCCTTGATAGGGCGTCCTGAGTATTCCCCTCAGGATGCAGTCCCGTCCCTCTAACGGTGAGGTGCAGGTCCTTCAGACCTTCGCCCTCCGCCACCCCGATCTGTATGTTGCTCATATGCAACTCCTCGAAGAGGAAGCGAGTGCCCGCCTTACGGACACTCTTATTGCTCCCTCCGGGACTTCAATCCCGGAGGCCAACGTCCCTCCTCTGACCCGGTCCTTCTCAGAGGACAGTCCGCTTTCGCCCGCTCCGGGCCCAGACAACAGACGCACGGTGGCAGCCCCTCCCCGTGAGAGGTCTCGCTCGCGCTCACCGATCGGGAGGCCAGCGAGCACCCGTCCCTCCATCGCCGTTGTCGAGCCCACTTCGGACTCCGAAGCGGAGATGGAGGTAGATCCGAGTCGCGCCTTACGCACCGACTCGGACTCAGATAACGACGGCTATACCGTCGTAGATAGAAAACGCAAGCGTGCTCCTAAAGCCGCTAGTTGCGTAACTTCCGCCCCTCCCGCCAAGGCACCCGCTAAGGCCCCCGCCTCCGGCAAGAAGCCGACCCCCGCCCCGCGCCCCGCGTCTCCTCCCTCCGCTCCGGCCACCACTGCCACGTCCCCTCAGGACGCGAGCGCGCGCCGCGAAAAACCGCCTCCGCCCCTGTTCATTCAGGACAAAACCAAATGGGACATGCTGTCCCGTTTAGTTTCGGATCGTGGGATCCATTACACTAATGCCCGCTCCACGCAGCAGGGCATTAAAGTCCAAGTGCCCACCAGTAGCGACCACAGAGCGCTAACAAAGCTCCTCCGTAAAGAGAGCATAAGTTTTCATACTTATGCGCTCGAAGAGGAGAAAGTCCTTCGCGTTGTGATTCGCGGTGTGCCTAAGGAGATACATACCGATGCGGTATGTGACGACCTTAAAGCACAAGACTTCCCTGTGCATGCGGTTCACCGCATGTACAGCGGGAAGGACCGCAGTCCATATGACCTAGTACTCGTAGTACTAGACCGTACACCAGAGGGCAAGGCCATTTTTAATTTAAAAAAGGTCTGTGGCCTCTCAGGACTCGATGTCCAAGCCCCATACAAAAATGGAAGTCCCTCGCAGTGCCATAACTGCCAACTATACGGGCACGCCTCCCGTTTCTGCTTCGCTCGCGCTAGGTGCGTTAAGTGCCTAGGCGATCACGCGACAGCAGCGTGCACTCGCACCCGGGATTCGCCGGACCCACCCAGTTGTGTTCTGTGCGGTGCTCAAGGGCATACCGCGAATTACCGTGGGTGCCCTAAAGCACCACGAGTGAACCACAGGGTGGCAAGGCATAGGCCAACCCGCCCCTCTTATGACCGTTACCAACGGGTCAGCCCTAAACTAACGGTAGTACCTGCCTCACAGGTAATACCCGCGCCGCTCCCAGCCCGTAACGCATGGTCTAAACCACCCAGTATGGTTAAGACCGTCGCTACCGCCCGCGCCCCGGCCCGCGCGCCCGCGCCCGCGCCCGCACCCGCACCCGCCCGCGCCACGGCCCCTGCCCGCGCACCGGCCCCGGCTCGCCCAGCGCTCCCGGCACCCGCTGCCAACACCGTTCGCGCCCCTCCCCGCGCCGCTTCCCGGCCACAAGCTCCCCCTATGCCATTGATGGCTGCCCCTCTTCAAGAGGCAATCAACCTAGTCAGCGATCTGGCTATGTCGGTTGACATCAATGAGGTACAAGAGCTATTCCACAAGATGCAATACGCTCAATCCCCAGCGGACGTGATCCAATACACATTGGAACACGCGAACTTACTAAGCGCCCTTAAGCGCTTCGTTCCCCAGGCCCCTCCCCAGTACAACCACTATGGGTAGTACAACCGCACGCACGAAACCGCGCTCAGTTTCGTTAGCGTCATTCAACGCTAACGGCTTCTTTAGACAACGTGACCTTGTCCACGACTTTTGTTGCACCCACCTTATCGACATTATATGCGTGCAGGAAACCCTTCTAAAACCGGGGAAGGCGAACCCTAGGTTTGCCAATTACAGAACGGTACGTGATGATAGAGTGAACTCCCGTGGGGGAGGCACTCTTATCTATTACAAAAGGTCCCTGCACTGCATCCCCTTACCTACCCCGACTCTTGTTAATATGGAAGCATCTTGTTGCCTTCTAGCTATGACTGGTCATCAACCTATAGTCATAGCGTCCTGTTACCAAGCTTGTCAAAAGCCGATCGTCCGAGCTGACTTAGAAGCATTGTTCTCATTAGGAAGCGCCGTCCTTCTGATTGGCGACTTCAATAGTAAGCACATCCTATGGAATTGTAACGTCAACAATCCCAGAGGCATTGCACTTGAAAAACTAGTCGCAGAACTTAATTTTGACATAATTGCGCCCACTGAGCCCACTCACTACCCTCACACGGAAGACTTTCGACCTGACTTGCTTGACATGGCACTACTCAGAGGCGTAACACTCCAGTTACGCTCCATAGAAGTGGTTCACGAGCTTCACTCTGACCACCGACCCATTATACTGCGACTAGGTCCCGACCCAACAACAGACCTCCCCCGCCCCACTAAGACGATAGTGAACTGGAAGCAATTAGGCGTTGCCCTAAAGGCTATCAGTTCACCGGACCTTGACAAGATCCCTGACGACATCCTGACTAAAGATGACGTAACCCTTGCGATCGATTCGTTCACTAATCACCTCTCCACCGTAGTAGGTGCATCCGCAAAGGAGGTCATGGTGCCGGACGACCGGCGCCTTGTCATTCCAGCGGATGTGAGACGATTAGTGACGGAAAGTAAAGCAGTGACCCGACATTACGACTCTTACCCCAGTAAAGAGAACAAAACTAAGAAACGCCACTTTGAACGCATGGTTCAAAGTCGCATGTCTGAGTTGCGTGATCAACAATGGGGTGACAAACTTTCAAACCTCGTGCCAAGCCACCAGGCTTATTGGGACTTGGCGCGAGGTATGAAAGGAAGTAACTACAACGACATGCCTCCCTTATACAGACCAGTCCCACTAGTCCCAGCGTTCTTTGACGAAGACAAAGCTGAGTGCCTAGCTGATAGCCTAGAGGCTCAGTGTTCCCCTAACGTAGATCACGTTGACCAAGCTCACCTCGATTCGGTGGATGCTGAAGTCGAACGTAAAAGCTCTGTGGTCACCTCTGAACTCCCACCAATCACCTTAGCGACTTACGCTGAGGTGGCGAGACTGATCAAGGCCCTCCGACCGCGCAAATCCCCCGGTGCCGATGGCATCTCCAACAGGGTTCTTAAAACCCTCTCTCCTCCTCTCATCCATCTCCTAGTCAGCATCTTCAATGCTGCTATGAGCCACTGCTTATTCCCAGACACCTGGAAATGTGCAAATGTCATTGGCATTCACAAACCAGGCAAAAGCTCATCTGACCCCACCAGTTACCGCCCCATCAGCCTCCTCAGTGCCTTAGGCAAACTTTACGAGCGGTTACTTGCAAACCGTCTCCAGTCCCATGCTAAGGAACACCACCTTATCCCAGATGAGCAGTTTGGCTTCAGGCCCGGACACTCATGCGTCCAACAGGTGCACCGCCTCACGGAGCACATCATTGAGGGCTTTAACAAGTACCCCAAACCCCAGACAACGCTAGCAGTCTTCCTCGACGTAGCGAAAGCTTTTGACAAAGTCTGGCACAATGGCTTGATTTACAAGCTATACCAATTTGGCGTGCCAGAACGTCTTGTGCTCATCCTACAAGACTTCCTTAAAGCCAGAAGCTTTCGCTATCGCGTGGAAGGCACCCTCTCCTCCCCCCACCCAGTCAGAGCCGGAGTCCCTCAGGGCTCCGTGCTATCACCCATTCTATTCGCGCTGTATACCAGCGACATCCCACGCATGGTATGGACCATGGGTCGCCTTGGTCCCCTGATTCGCAAAGAGAGTAAAATGTCTCTTAGAAATAAGAAGACACTTTACACTGCCTGCATCCGCCCCATCATGACTTACGCATCAGTAGTGTTTAGTCATGCTAGTGAGGCCCATCTCCATAAGCTTCAAGTCATTCAAAACCGTTTTCTTCGTAGTGCAACCAGCGCTCCGTGGTATATCCGGAACACCGAGTTGCATTGCGACTTAAACCTTCCCTCTCTAGCGCAGTTCAATAAGGACTGCGCCCGCCGATACTTTGATCGAGCGCCCCACCACCCGAACCCATTGGTTGTCCAGGCATCGAACTACTCGACTGCCTCTTCTATCCCATTTTTCAAACCCCCCCGTCGCCGACCACGGCAGGTATTAGACGACCCGGATGACCCCATCGCAGCCATTACGTTGGCAGCTTTAGCGTTATCCGCAAGTCGTCGAGGTAAAATCCCCAGGTGTGAGGTAATCAGAGGTCACACAATCAAACACCGAGCTCGCCGGCGAGCTCGAGGCAAAAACAAGGTCACGATAAATTGCTCTCCAAATAGTCAAAGAGTATTATTCAGTAGGGCCCAATTGTGCAACACTGCAGTTGCACAGAGGCATTTTGCTCCGATCCCCCCCATGTCTCTCGACAGCGAGACAAGCCGAGGTCCGAACCACAGTGGTGCCCTTGAGCTCGCTGTCAACCCCTCCTATAATAGCGGTACGTTTTCGGCGTCCGCAGGAGACGGAGGTAGAAAGCGCTTTTCGCCTTCTACGCCCGTCTCAGGAGAAGTGCCTTCGGCACTTCTCCCTCCCGGGCTATTGTAGGGCCAGGCCCTCGCCCAAAACCCGGTGGAGCTGGACGACCGCACAGGCGGTAGCCAGCATCTATGTCCTCCCTAAATAAAAAAAAAATAACATAGAGTTAATAGGCCCCCCACTAGGTGGACTGACGACATCGTTAACCTAGAATTATAATGTAAGTACATCTGATTTAGCACCCACGTTTTGCTACAAATATTAACTTTAGCCAATATGATATATAATTACATATATAATAAAAATATACAGGGTTATTGCAAACATGCTAACAACCTCTTCTGGACCACTTATATATAACACAATAATCAACATTAGTTCTAGACCTTATTCAAAAGTTAAAATATTTGCCATAATAATAACATCAAGTATTTCTAGTATTGTCTGAAACTGCTTGGTCCTGTGTATCCTAGACCGGCCAACCCCACGGGGGTTACATAAGAGTCCATCGAGGTCCATCGGCGATTCTAACCTAACCTAAACTGGCGGTTAGGTTAGGTTAGAATCACCCCTCCGGTGTTGAAAGGGGCGAATAAGGGCCTTCTAAAGAACTGCCAACTTACACTGCGTTTCTCAAGACGCTTGCCAAGCGAGCGGTTTATGGCAAATACCACCTTACTAGGGGAGGCTGTGTTCAGCAGTGAACGATCCAGCTGATACAGTATCCTAGAAAATGATATAGAATCGTTGTCACCTGCACGAGCTATTTATGTATTTTAGACCGGTAAATGTATAATTTTCTTGTGCACGGAAAAAATCTAAGTAATGAAAACGATCAGTAAAAAATGGTTGTTATTGTTTTTTTTTTACCGGCGGTATGCCTTTATTAATTCATTGCAGACTCATAGGCAGTCCAAATGCTCCAGCCCACTCCCAGTTGGCAGCGTGCCAACTGTATGCTGTTGGATTGAATATATGTATATATAATACGATGATATAAAATAATTGTACCGAAATGCTGGGTTTCCTATCAAATAGTTGTGGGCTATTGCATATATAGTATACTCTTTACCAGAAGCAATAAGAAAAGCGCCATCGATTATCTCATTTAAAAATGATGTTAAAATGGATGGATCCACAATGGATCACGATTAAATATTTTGTTTTTACCGTTAATAATATTTATGTATCTATATGTGTATATAATATGTATTATTTATGTATGTATATATATATATATATATATAATGTGTAATTGTATGTTATACAAATGTTAAATATTTATAATAGATACTTGTATATATATTTAAGTATGCAAGTTGTTTACTAATCTCACTTAGTTTTACACTCTACCCCGATGTTAATCAAATTGATTTTTCTGCCTACGGTTGCCTGGAAGAGATTGCTGCCTAGCAATAAGGCCGCCGATTGTACTATCTTTTTTATCTTAAGATGAAATATTTTGTTAGTTATATTAATTGTAATAAGAAAGTACAATAAAGTGTTATCTATCTATCTATATAGCATGAAAAATGCTATCTTAGTGATACCGCTATTGAAATAGCAGTATCACTAAGATAGCATAAAAGCATGCAGCCTAAATAAGAAGTTTACTTTTCGCCAATGCATTTCCCCTTTATTTGAAAGTGTTCTCAATATTGCGGACATTGTAGGTACATATGAGGCTAATTCTGTAGTTTTATCAAAAACACTTTTCAGTGTCATGACGAAAAACTAATACGTAGAAATTTTCCTAAACTGTTATCCCTTGAATTAATGAATTCCATGACAGTGTAATAAATTAAACTGAAAATTATTTTACTGTGGTTTAAATATAGATCGATTTAGGCAATTGATAATATTTCCATAATTTGGATGATATGTACAAACAGCAGTATTTAATTATAAATTGCAAGTAAAGCTTTTAGGAAAACTTTGTTCATACCCTTTTGATTTCTACCAAATTACAGAATTGGACTCATGGAATCCTACTACGGCACCACCGCCTCGAGCTAGGCCTTTTTGTAGAAATGAAAGAACAACACTGTTATCTATAATAAATATTTAGAATTGTTACTGAAGATTTCACCCTTATCTCTATGAAAATAAGGCGTAGGAAAATTATAGTAACTAGCAAATACTCGCGAGTCTGCCACAGATAAACCAGTAGCTATGAATATACGCTCCAAGAAGCAATAATTTTATAGTATTTATTTAGGCTCGAGGAATTGTAATATAGGGTAGGAGTGCTTTTCGCTCCTTTTTATGTATATACAAAAGACGACAGTTACACAAAAATAAATTTTGTTGATTTTAATAATGGAGTAAGGAAGCTAATGAATAGATTGACATAGTACTATTTTGAAAGTAACCTTTTCTTACGTAGAATTAAGTGAAAAACATGGGAATTTTTTATATTGTTTATAAGTCAGTCGTTCATCCCATAGAGATATAAAATACTTTCTCGTGTTCACCCCAATAGTCTTTCACCCCGACCTCACCTGATGGTAAGTGATGATGTGGTAACAAGTTGCATTGAAATCTGATTCCTTTATTTATTTATTTATGTTGTTGACTGTAGTAACTTTTCATTTTTACAATCCAGTCAAATTATTGAAAATGGCTATTCAATTTAATTTACAATTATTATTACGGATTTGGATTCACTAATTATGATTTCAAGAACAATTATATTTACTTTACAAAATTACAAAGAGAGGAAAAATAATAGTCCTGTGCGGAATTCGAACCCGCGCCATCCACCTCTACAGACGGAGTATGCTCTGACTGTTAAGCTTGTCATTACATATGACTCCTAAATCTAATTTGTCCTTTCATTGCAAACCACCGTATAGGGATGGAGCGGCACCTGTAAAAGTTGGCATTTTTTAAATCCGTGAAGCATGCTAAATGAAAATATAAAAACCTAGTATTTACTTTTAAGATCACAATCTATTTTTGAAACTTTCGTAGCGAAGTTTGCTTAGCCATTCTGAATCGATCAGCAAAGTTAAGCAACGTCCGCCGCGGTCATATCTTGGATGGGTGACCACTGATTATATTTCTACTGAGCGCTTCCGTGCTTCGGAGGGCACCTTAAGCCGTCGGTCCTGGTTGTTGTCTTAGGATGGCAGTCGTTATAGCATGGTGGTAGGGCACTTTGCGAATGCTCGCCTGGCTAGCTACCACCCTCAAGTTGAAAGTCTGTCGCCAAGCACCTAACGGTGTGTTCCGGCAGCTGTCCTCGAGAGCCAGTAACTCTAGGTTAGTCTGAACAACATCCTCGACCACATCATCACTTACCATCAGGTGAGATAGTGGTCAAAGGCTAAACTATAAGGAATAAAAAAAAAAAATATACCACCCTTAAGTTGAACATCTGTCGCCAAGCATCTAACGGTGTGTTCCGGCAGCTGTCCTTGAGAGCCAGTATTTCTAGGTTAGCCTGAACAACATCTTGGACCACATCATCACTTACCATCAGGTGAGAAAGTGGTCAAAGGCTAACCTATCAGGTATAAAAAAAATAATCTTGATTGGGATTCAAAGATGCGTCACCCAGCTGTACGGAGCGAGACTTCGACATTCTCAAATTTTATGCATTTATTTTATTATTTTTACTAACACCATTGTACGAAACTGCCTGATGAATAGAGGCTACTCCACTTGACATTAAGAAGGGCTTTTTCAAACACTAGACTCTTGCATTGATACTGATGCTCATCAACATTTCTAATTACAATCTCAAGCACTCTTGCAGGCTAATCCAACATCATATTTACAAATTTTTCTTTTATACTGGTTTCAGTGGCTATTCTTCTGAAGCAGTGATGGCTCAGTGGCATTGGCTATGGACTGCCGTGCAGCAGTTCCATGGTTCGTATCCCGCCGCGGGCTTGAGCTTCATCGCATGGTGGAAGGGCATTTTGCGAATGCCCGCCTGGCTAGCGACCACTCTCAAGTCGAAAATATGTCGCCGAGCACCTAACGGTGTGTTCCGGTAGCAGTCCTTGAGAGCCAGTGAAATAACAAGCACATGAGACTTAACAACTATGTCTCAACGTGACGGGCGTACTGCAATTCGTGACTTGTGACAAAATGCATCTGTTATAGGCAGGAACATAAAAAAGGTAACATAAAAAAAACTCTACGAAAGAGCTACATGAATTTAACTTAATAAGAAATACCGTTGTGATCATGCCATTTTAACCGACATCAAAACAAGTAAGACATTCTTAATTCGCCCTTTTTTGGGTGTTTTACCTCATTACACTTTACAGTATGTATGTACCGATATTAATGATTTCTGTTTTAAAATCGAAAGCTGAGTGAGATCCGACGATTCATATTTCAGCTATCCCTAATAATGCGTATGTTATGTTATAAGTCAGTTTTTGTGTCTGTGGTAACTTTCTTAGTTATGACTTTTAAGTTAGTAACAATGACTCTAAACTAAGTAAGAATTACTTTGTAGTAATTCTTACTTAGTTTAGAGTCATTGTGTCCTGTAAACTCAATTGGTTAGAGCATACTCTGGCTAAAGGGGTGGATGGACGCGGGTTCAAATCTCGCACATGACTATAATTTTTTCTCTCGTATATTTGTAATTGTGTAATGTAATTCACCTAGCAGGCGTTATTGCAAACTTAATAATATTAAAATTATAAGGTTGCGTCATCATTTAAAAGTTTAAAACCAATTGCAAAATTGGTCTTGTTTGTAGTACAACGCAAGCTGAACTATAGGTGTCGCTCCATCCCGATACGATGGTTGAACAACGAGAGTAAGAATTAAAGTTATGAGTCATTGGGTCATGTTAGCTCAATTGGTAAGAGCATACCCCGGCTAAAGGGAAGGATGGACGTGGGTTCGAATCCCGCACATGACTATATTTTTTTCGCTCGTAAATTTGTAATTTTGTATTATGAATTTTCAATTGATAAGAATACCTTCGTAGGCTTAAAGTAAGAGATTGTGTTCTCAAACCCCCGAAGAGAACACGTGGTTACTGGTATACGACGTAGGTTGACAGACAAGAAAAAAAATGCCGTAGAAGATGTCGAGTTAATGTTTCATACTTGGGTAGTAGCTGTTAAACTAAACGTATGAATATATTTTTCAACCAAGGGGTGTTAATTAAGGGGTTACCCAAGGTCATTACATTTTTTTACTAAAATAATCATTGAATTTGGATTAGATTACAAAAAAACTTCTAAAACTACCTACCGCCAGTTCAACTTTGTTTGTGAGGGATAAAAGCGCAAAAAGCATGGTAATAAAATAATATACGTAAAGACACTCATAAAAACTCTTGTGTCCTATCATCTGGAGATGTGTTTTGTTTCATCTGCGGCAGCCAGTGCACATTACAACAAAGAAATTCTGCCATTTAATTTCAATTCCATAACAAATCTAGAAGATTTTATAGTTGGTGCAGCAATCAAAATTTAAGCAATCGCCAGATTTTATTTTCAGATATGAAAATGTATATTAATCACAATATTTTTTATAAATAATCACGCCTTATAAAAATTTGTAAAAAAAAAAGCGCAGGATGAAGCTGCACGAGAGCGTCCCACACACAGCCGTCGCAGTCTCACGACACACCTGGACTTTCACGTAAGTACTACGCTGACGACGCAAATGATGATATTGGACAGTTTGTTCGGAGCGCGGTGGCCGCAAGGCGTAAACTCAAAGACGCATAGATATTAGGCTCAAAGAAATGCATGTAAAATTTAACCAAGTTGGAACCATCTGCGTTTTAAACATGGCGAAACTACGTTTTTCTAAATAAAAGTTCAGTTCTAAGTAACAGTTAACGAATGTAGTTAAGACTAGACTAGTTTATTTCGCGAACATTCACAGTATTATGCCTTATATATGGTGTATTGGTCTGTCTGTAGCTAAGATAAAGACACTCTTACAAAAGCGTGTAGTTCGTGCTATATATATTTATACGAAATAAGTATACTAGCATATCTCCGAAACTTAAAAAAAATGTCATGTTAACTTTACTTAGACAGTATCTATTTGAAACTATTTAGTTTTGGTAAACACTTGTTTAAACAATGACCATCATGGTTATAAAAGTAGGGGATAAGGCCTGCATTGCCGTGGATAAACATAGACAAATATTGCAATTTTATAATAAAATTCCCGGACATATAATAGTATAATAATCCTTACAGAAAATTCAACCTGCACGTAAAAAATTTTGACTACGAAAGCCTATATAGTAGTAGTATATAATTAAGATTATTTAAACGACAAAAATGCTTGGTAATATTCTACCTAAGAATTCTAAACAAATATTTTATAAATTTACATAATATTTTACGCAAACTTATAAGGCATAATACATATTGTTTATATGATATAAAAATATTATGCTATACAATTATGTAGCGTATTATTAGCCACATGGGATCGGAAGGTGGGCAGCAACTCATTCTGAGGGACTGATACCATAAACTGCGATTTCCAAGACCTCTGCCATGCGTGAGGATTATGGCATACCCCCCCTTAGTGGGGGAAGCAGTGTTAAACAGTGGACAATGCGGCCGATACAGTACATGTTATTTTGCAGATACATTTGCTAACAACTGAGCTACAGAATTTATAGTTAACAGAAAACTCTTAACACAAGATAGAGTGGTAGTATACTTACAGCAGTAGGACTTCGAGCTCGGCTGCGGCTGGATGAGAAGTGTTCAATCACTTCCCAATTGGACTTCTTAGGTGCAGGGGCCTCCGCTGGGGACGATGAAGTGCGGGGTACCGCCGAAGGGGTGCTTCGCCCTGAATCGTCGCCGTGCCGCGCCGCGTTTGCAGCGGATCGCAGAGACGCACAACGTCGCCCGCGGAGTGCATCCTACAAGAACAAAACATACATATGAGCATATAAAACCAACAACACCTCTAATTATGTACGTCAGAGCAATTAAAATATATTAGTAAGTACTGTATTCTACAATTTAAATAAAATTATCTCCTAACAACTTACATTAAATTATTAATTTATTTTCATACTACTTATGACATTTTTAGACCCCGTTTGTAAGAAAACATTTCCAAACCGGAAGTAAATCGGATTCAGATTAATTTTTTGTTTAAAAAAATTTTGCCCTTTATTGTTATCTTACATTACAACACAATCAAACCTACTAAAATGTTGATTCACGAGTTAGTTTTAGGTAATTAAACGTTACCCTACCGCGCGATCGTCTATAGAATTAGTGTTGCTACAGGCGGCAAGCAAACCTACTCTGAACCTAAGATTTTTTTACCTGTAGATGAGTTGTGTGCCCTCCATATTTACTAGATGAATTCAGGGTAATTACCAGAGTCACTACCAGTCTTGCACTTCCGAGCGTCCGGTGAATACATCGCCGCTAATCGTGTGTTTTAGGAATAATCTGTGGACAATATGCCTTCCTTGTGTCTTTAGACTCTGCACCAATTATACAAGCACTGTGAGAGATAAGTAAACTGTTTCATTTCACGCGTAATTATTGCTTTTATTTATGAAAATATAGTCAGTTTGTTTTATCTTAGGAACTAAACTAAATGATATGGATGAGCGATATATGTGTATCGTTTGGTGCGAGAGAGTGAAAGAGATCGCAGTGTAGTGGTGATCGGAACGTCTCGTGGGGGTTCGGTGGTTACACGAATTGCTTATAGCGAATACTCTTACTTACAACAGCTATGATGCATAGTATTTGAACGTTCTTTCCTTGTCATAAAAACTGCATATACATGTGCGTAGGTATGTAGATAGGTAAATTCTAGTAAGCTTTTAGAGCAGTGGTGTTTGGATATAACTACTCTAGTATTTCAACTCTCTGCTCTGAACAGATAAATTCGAACCATGGATGGTTCCAATTTCACCCCAGGCTCGAGTGGCATGCATGGCACACGGCATATTTAACCGACTTCCAAAACACGAGAAGGTTCTCAATTCGTCTGTTTTTTTATGTTGGTTGCCTCTGAACTCTTGACTGGGTGAACCAATTTTAAAAAATCTTTTTTGTTTGAAAGCTGAAGCTTGTGGTTTGGTCCCATTCAAATTTCATCAAAATCAGTCAAACCGTCTTTTAGTTTCATTCCAATAACTGAAAAATATTTATCTATTTTGATGATATAGTCATTGACAATGAATGACAATCGACCCCGTAAGTAGCAAGGGTCACTAAAATGAGTGAAAAATTTTTTAAACAAGTCATGGAACCGACTTCAACACCCAAAAGTGTGAAATAACTTGTCGAAGTCGGTACCATACGACCACAATTATGAAATAACTGTTGCCTTCAAAATGCGCTCTTTGCGCTCATCATAACGTTATGGAGTTATGATAAAAACGTTGAAGACTAAACACAACGCAATGTTTTGTCTCAAACTTCCAATATTAGTTTCACAGAATCACTTCAAAGAGCTTGACTATATCAATAAAACCGTAATCAATTTGTGGTTGTTTATAAGTAACCGCTATATAACGTCTCGGTTTGTTTACCTAGTCCAATAGTCGAGCGATGTTTGTTTTCTACTCTGGAACCCGATTTACTGGATATTTGCTACTAGCTTTCCGGGCGCGGCTCCGCCCGCGCATGTGTCGGTTATCGCGCAAAAAACATTAACCTCTTTTTGCGCAGTTGGATAAAAACTATCCTATGTTTTTTCCCTGATCTCAAACTATTTCCATACCAAATTTCATTCAAATCGGTCCAGTTGTTTTGGCGTGAAAGCGTAACAGACAGACAGAGTTACTTTCGCATTCATAATATTAGTACTGATACCACAATGCGCATGAAGTTTTAGGGCACAGATTAAGATAGTTTTAATAGTTGAACGCACAAATATGTACGGGTTCGTAACTAAAACGTAATATCAGTTAATAATTGGACTTTGTGTTTAAATAATTACGAATGACGAAGACAGGATGTGTTTTTTGCATGGTGGTAGGGCATTTTGCGAATGCCCGCCTAATTAACTACCACCCACAAGTAGGAAATCTGTCGCCAAGCACCTGACGGTCTGATCCAGCAGCTGTCCTTGAGAGCCAGCAATTCTAGGTTAGCCTGAACAACATCTTCGACCACATCATCACTTGCCATCAGTTGAGATAGTGGTCAAAAGCTAACTTATCAGGTATAATACATAAAAAAGTATTTGGATTACTGACCAGGCTTGCAGGCTGAGTTTTGGAGCAGATAACTTTAAACAGCAAAAGCTTTGGACTGTTCCGCTTAGGGACCATAGTGGAAAACCCTTCGCTAGTTTGAGCTTAATTAAATGATATTAGGTCCGAAAAAATACCGCCCATAAGCCATATTATGTGATAATAAGACCATATCAAAACACATATAATATGTTTATCTCCAAAGTAGCAGACACCTCACAATTTCAAACTCCAAATTAGTACCGAAATGTTATTATTTTTTACCTCCTACGGTTTTCTGATTGCTTCGTACTAAGAGATCAAAAATACACCCAAATCTGAATATAAAGGGCATTGTCCACTTGCTTGGACCTTTACCTCTTTTATTGTTTGGGAGCCCCCTTAATTATTTATTGAATTTTATTTTAATGAATTATATTTAAAGAGAACATAAAACTAAATATTCTGTGAATAGTTAAAGCGTCTACCTGTCACCGTTATTAGTATCTAGCAAGAAACGGTAAAAAAGCAAGTTTGTTGTATCCTCTTAAATATTTATTTTATTTTTAGAATTTGTTTTTATAGTGGCAATAGAAATACATTATCTGTGAAATTTTTTACTGTCTAGCTATCACCGTTCTTGAGACTGGTGAAAGACAGACGGACGGACGGACAGCGAAGTCTCAGTAATAGGGTCCCGTTTTTATCCTTTAGGTACGGAACCCTAAAAAACCACTAATAAAAGAGGTTTTATTTCTTGAATTTACCTCATGGCCATTACGAATGAAAAATAGTTTCGGGCCACTGTGTCACAATGTTTCCAAGCGCGCCACAACTTCGGGCCAAATCGCTACGGGCCTCAACCGTAAACTACCCGAAAAAACCAATAACTAGCCCGCTCGCACAGTCTTAGCTTTACGTCATTTGATCAACTAAGCCGGCCGTCAGTTTTAAGGGTTTTTTAGATTCTCTGATTTTGGTAACTTTTAAGGTGAAAACTTCAAAGGATCATTATTTTGATTCAGTAATATATATGTTACGGACCGATGTTTTTGGCAACCACATCCGTGTCGAAAAATGTTTACTTGCTTGATTAATAGTTAAAAAATTAATAAGAAAAATATTTAAAATTACTTTATGGAACTCCTCATCAACGATAATGAATATTATATTTCAAAACTATACGTGCGTATTATAAAGTACGTTACAAATCCGTGTTAAAAAAATAAAATGGACAATCGCATCCAAGTAAAACGTATTATTTTCTCAAATTTTAGCACATTTCGTTACAGTACAATAATAAAATAAAATTTATTTCCAAAAAAGTTTTCAATTTCGTGGTACATACATTATCAATAAGTAAGATGCTACGTAATTGTGGCACATGGTGACATTGAGACCCAAAGTAAGCGTAAGCCTGTATCTTGGTCCTCTGAGGTACTATTATCTAATGAATATATCTGCTGCAGGTTTACCACTATTATTTATACAGAAAATAAAATTTTGATTGGCTAAGAGCTATATGTAGAAAGATATTATTATACAGTATAGGTGTTTCATGTTATTAGAATGCTAAGATAATATTTATGGGGCAAAGTATGTTGTGATGTGTTTTTTGTGAAGTAAGTAAGGGTGTTATATATGGAACAGGATAGTGTGACTGTAGAAACTTTTTATTTTATGTGTGTGTGGGGTATTCAGGTGCGATTAAGTGTATCATGTTGTGTGCAGTTATGTGTGTGTATCTGGTAAGACAAAATATTTGCTTTTTATAAGAGGTATTCAGTATCATCATAGGACAGTGTTAGGAGCCATTCTTTTAATATTCCTTTACATAAAAAGGCGTTTTTGTTTTTAATTATGACATAATATTTTAGAACCTCAATTATATGGGTTAATGTTTGAAAAGGCTGGACGTCGTCGAGATAGCAAAGATCTTTTGGTAATTAGAGTAGAAAGACTCGCCGGGATCTGAATAATTTCCAATTTTCTTACATAAGATACTCTATATGAATAGCTAATAACGCCTTAGCTAAAGTTGACCACATTAAAGATCTAGGAATTACTCTTGACAGTAAACTTCTACTTGATATTCATATCGATAAAATAGTGAGCAAAGCGTTTCAAATGTATGGTTTTGTAATGAAAGCTTCCACAGAATTTAATCTTCCTTCCACATAATATCTGCATTTGTATACGTCCCTAGTCCGGCCTCAATTGGAATATGCTACCTGCATATGGAACCCCTTTTACAACAAATACATAGATGTTATTGAGAAAGTACAGATGAAATACTTGCGAACAATGAATTATAGATGCTGCCACACATTTCTTTCCTATAGCAAACTCTTGGAGAAATATAATATTCCCACATTAAAATTTAGACGTATTTATCTAGAAGCAATGATATTACATGGACTTTGTAATAACAAATTTGATTGTATCGAGCTAATCAATAAATTATGTTACACGGTACCAAGGACAGTGCATCGGCGCGCAGTGTGTGCGTGCCATTTATTTGCATCCTCCGTATGCAATAACAACGCCGGTAAGCGGTCGCCGATGCACCGTATGACTCGCACATACAACGAGCGATTTACTGAACTCGATGTATTTTCCTTGCCCGAATCTACCTATAAAGTGAATGTTAGGAATCTTCTTAAATTAAGCACATAACATGTGTTTATTTTTGTTATTTTGTATTTGTTATCTAAATCAGACCGTTCTTTTGTAAGCTTGTCGTCTAAATTATGGTTTGTTTGATGCATCTACCCACATTTGTGTAGCTAAATTTATTTTATATACCTAAATGGTCTTACTTGTAGTAAAACTTATTTTTTTTAATTTTAAAGTAATGTGGTTGGCTGCACATTCATTAATACATGTTATATTCTTTTATTTAAATGATAAAAGAATATTATTACACTTTGTACTTATGCTTAATGTGTAGCTGTTAGTTATCCCTCAATAAATAAAATAAAATAAAAATGAACTTTTACTGTGGCATTCAGGATGAACAGTTGTCACTCAACACGAAAGGCATTAAATTCATGATTGAATGTATTGGTTGGTTGGGTTAAGGTTTTCTAAGTGTAACTTTTAATGAGAACTCTCTACTCTTCGCTCTTACTACTATTATAAAATTGATTTTCCCTACTAACCTTCATACAGAAATACAGTATTGTAGGATTGCTTGGCATAAGGCGAGATAGACTTGTCGCAGAATATCTTTTCGCTACTTCATAATAAGGATGAGCTTTCTCGAGCGATCTGATATATCATGTGAACTGTATAGGTCAGGTTATGGAATTTGGTCTAATATTATCTCTAAGTATTTTGTTTTAGTAAAACGTTAAATCTAGGTGCAAGTATATGCCTGTGCTAGAGGTTTTTTTTATAGCTGTTAGTCTAACTTTTGACCACTACCTCTGCTCATCTACCTGATGGTAAGTGATAATGTGGTCAACGATGTTGTTGAGTTGTTCAGTTACTGGCCCTCAAGGACAGCTGCTAGAACACACCGTTAGGTGCATGGCGACAGATTTTAAACATGAGGGTGGTCGCTAAACAGCGAGCATTAGCAATATGCCCTACCACCATGCTGTATCGACTGCCACCATAAGACAACAATCGGGGCCGATGGCTTAAGGTGCTCTCCGAAGCACGCGCGGAAGCGCTCAGTAGTAATGTCACCAGCGGTCACCCATCCAACTCCTGAGCGCGGCGGACGTTGCTTAACTGTTGCTTTGTCGATGGAATAAAATTGCAATGTTGACTCTAAATTACGCTTGTAACGCAAATCTGAACTATTTACGTATGAAAATAAATTTATAAAATAGCCAAATTTCACCAAAAGAGAAAAGAAAAGTTATATTTGCGGTTTACGTAACTAGTTTTGTGATATTAAACTTACTTTCGGGTTTTACCTAGACTGGTCGCAATTTCACCATCGCTGCCTCTGTTTCACTCCTAAGCAGTCTGATAGTGACCAAATTTCAGCATTTGACAGTGTCTTAATAGGTGACCCGTTATCAAAATATTAGGACGTTTTTTGGTTCAACAAATGAGCATTGCAATCCAACAGAGCAATGCTGCCAACATGCTGGGAACGCTGCCAACTAGTAGTGGGCTGAAGCATTAGGACTGCCTGTGAGTCTGCAATGACTTATAGGTTGTCTGAATGCTTTTATTGTAGTAACTGTAGTGGTGTATTTTGTTAATAAAAGAATAGGTAAAATATATAATACTTCCTAAGGTTCCAAACAGGGAACTTGCTCGTATACTCACACCGTTCTTTAATAATCATCACAACCATTGACAAAATATTTATTTTGGATAGTGTAATACGAGTACATTATGTAACCAAGTGAACAACTCGGATTTTATTAACGTATGCTACGAGTAATTGTGTGAATTTCAGCGAAATTAATTAATTCTTGTAAGTCCTCCGAGATGACGGTTCAAAGTATGTTCGTTTGTTTTCTGGGAAGTATAAGTTAATTAAGTTCTTTAATTTAGTATTCGAATGAATTTATTCCGATTGCAAATTAATTACTTAATCGATTTATTGAAAATCTACATCTGTGGAAAGGAGCGACGTCTAATAAAATTATAATCTGAAGTGTTTTGATTAATATTTATTATAGAAGTTGCCAAATTTATTTGATTTGCTTACTTCAATTTCGGCTTTATATCTACGTAAAGCTATCACACCAAAGGATTTTTTTTTACCCAGAACCATTTGGTAGTAAAGGCGTCAGGATGCTTAAATGTCTGTATCACTTGTGCAACCTTTCATGGGATGCATAAGTAACGAATTAATAACATTATAAAAAATAACACTCTCGTTTCTTTTTTAAGATAGACAAACATGGGTGCTAGATGGAAATAAGTGACTAAAAAAATATCAAAATGTTTCGGCTTTTATCAAAAGTCTTGATGAGGATCTGTGGTGTTGTGGTTTTTCAATCTTAGAATATTAAATAATAACGATTTTTTTCTAATATTGTTTGCATAATGAATTATAATTCAGTTACAAATGTTATCACATATTTCAATTGATCATTACTTGTACTCGTATATTTGGCTCATATAATTGATTAGTATCCATGTAATTATCAAAGCATTTTTAGAACACTCGCTCATATCAGTGCCAGTGTGCTAAACTGAAAATTCACAAGTAATTGCAAGTTTGTTATGAGAAAGACTTAAATACGACAATTTATAAATATAATTTATATAATCTCATTCGGTAATATTCTAATTATGAAATGAAATACAGACCTTTATTGGCACACTTTATATACATACTTCTTTAAGAAAATTTAAAAATTCAATTAAAGCATTATTCTCCTAACAAAACAATGCTTTAAAACAACTTTTTAATTATTAAAGTACAATGTGTCCCGACCAAGGAGGTTTCAATTTCATTTAAGTTCACATGATCTGTGGTGAGCGCGCGGTGCGCGCTCCGCGCGGGTTTTTATATTGCATTTTATTTAATGTTGCTACCTATAGCCATGAGATTAAATAAAGTAGTGTATGCAACTGCATATAATTAGGTATTAAAACACTCGTGTAATCTTATTTTGAAACTCGCCTGCGGCTCGTTTCAAAAAACTACACTCATGTTTATATGACAGTTGCATAAACTACTATTTATAAATAACCTTAAGTATCCTGGATATTTTAAATGTTACTTTATTCACCAGTTATAATTAAATTAAAAGTGTTGGGAATATTATATTACATTTCATAATAGTAGTTTATGCAACTGTCATATAATAGAACTCGTGTAATCTTATTTTGAAACTCGCCTGCGGCTCGTTTCAAAAAAACTACACTCATGTTTTAATACCTAATTATATGCAGTTGCATACACTACTTTATTTAATCTCGTGACTATAGATAGCTACATTAAATAAAATGCAATATAAAACCAACGCGTTGCGCGCACATCGCGCTCTCCATAGATAATATGTATTTAA
Organism: Plagodis dolabraria; assembly: GCA_963854805.1. Lineage (NCBI taxonomy): Eukaryota > Metazoa > Arthropoda > Insecta > Lepidoptera > Geometridae > Plagodis > Plagodis dolabraria. The sequence goes on along the minus strand of OY978440.1, from coordinate 35,813,209 downwards.
ATTGAATTGAAACCTCCTTCGTCGGGACACATTGTACTTAAATAATTAAAAAATTGTTTTAAAGCATTGTTTTGCTAGGAGAATAATGCTTTAATTTAATTTTTTAATTTTCTTAAACAAGTATGTACATAAAATATGCCAATAAAAGTCTGTATTTAATTTCATAATTAGAATATTACCGAATGAGATTATATAATGTTATTTATGAATTATGTATCAACTAAATTTATTTAACCGGTATAATATTCCTTGAAGTCACGGTTGCAGTAGGAAGAAGATAGGAGTAGATTTTTGATCCTCATTATCTACCACCCTGAAAAATGTTCTCCAATTTAAACTGACCTTTCATCAGATAGCTCACATTGAAATCCACACAATTAATATTAATCTGTTGGTCAAAATGTCCAACCACATTATCACTATCATGTAAGCGAGATAACTGACAAAGGCTAATTTATCAACAATAAAAATACAATCGTTCATGATGTTCCTATGTTTTGGTGTAGTGGCTTACACTATACTATGAACTGGATGTTGATAAAATATTTCTTCATGGTTACCTAATATATTTCCCAAACAACTCACATCAGTACTAAAATAAAAAAATAAAAGTGATATGTAATGAGATGATGTCACTAGCTTCACTTTCACTGTCACTGTAATGTGCCGCATATGGCTGTAGACCCACCACACTATAGGAATAAGGAAATTAGTTGACACGATTAGTTTGGTGTGTCTACAGCTCTAAGCGGGACATGACAGTGACAGTGAAAGTGAAGCTAGTGACATATCTCATTACATATCACATATCTCCATTATACTAGATATAACATGATGTTTGAGATTTGAGGGCATTTAGTCCTACAAATTCCAAATGGTGATAAGTCTGTATAATAGCAGTTATCTTAAGAAAACCTCAAATCAGTATTGTAGATAAACACTTGAAAATATTTCTGGTGCCATTATCGGATAGCGCATGATCTAAACATTATAATTTTTTTTTAAAACATAAAAAAGTGAAATACTTATGTAAGTAACATAAAATATCATGAATATGATTATTTCAAAGTGAAGCTATAATAGTGACATATCGGACAATTTGAGAAGTGCAGCTGAGCCGGGACAGACAGAGCCATCGTTACGTCAGTTACGTGCTAAGGCCCGCGCTCGCCGCTTCGCGCAACCGTGACTCCCAGACGAAGGGCTACAATATAGCCCGAAACTGGTTGGAATCTATCCGGTAAATAGTACGTGAGTCCCAGCCGGGACTCACGTAATATGCCTATTTAGTGATAATGGATAAAACTCGCGATAGTTTTCTAAATTATGCTTTTTGCTACCCTACAGTTTAATACCGTAAAGTACAGATAAATAGATAATCTGAAGGCAGTAAATTTAGTAACAATTCATCGTTCAAATATCGTTATGTAACACCTGAAAGGCAGCAAATCTGTTTATCTACGAATTAGAAGTACCCATTAGCCGTTTCAATAACTAAAACAATCGGAACTCATGAATTCGAAAGATAATTCCTCTCAAAACTTAGTAGAAACTAAGTTCGGGGAACTCTGACAGAAGTTGGGCGACTTTGTCGAATTTCAGCTAACTTACCGACGTTAAAATGGTAGGTATCAAGCGGTGTGGTAAGTGCGTAAATCAAGAGCAACTTTTCCGAAACTTTGTGATAGAGAGGTTCAGATTTTATTGAATAATATATCAGGTGAAGAAAGATCGCAATTTGGAGAAGGATACGCTTGAGGGAATATCGGCTTCTTGACGGACCAAGTAAATGTTGCACAGCACATCTGTATGAAGGCAGGTATAAATTTTAAATCATGAAAACCCTTCCACTTAACACGAGGATAGTAATTTTTTTGTACCCATAGACCTAGTCTGAGAATAGAATAGGTTTCGGCCACAATACCAGCTGTGATAAGTGGTGATATGGTCAAATTAACTGTGATGTGTAAATGGGTAAGCGTTGGCGACAGATACTCTTCTAGAGATGTGTGTCTAGCTAGGCAAGTATTCAGAAAATTTGCAACCACAATTTTAAAAACTATGCCTACTTAACACAAAAATCGGGACTATCCTCTGAAACATGCAAGAGCTCAGTAGTAAATACCACTAGCGGTCACCCATCTAAGTTAAGAACACAGCAAAAATTGCTTTAGCTAGTTCATCGGATAAGAACATTTACTTTATAGCGCTCTTAAACATTACTGCCGACAGAATATCTATTTATGTGTACTTTACGGTATACGGTACGGTATTAAACTTTAGGGTTGCAAAAAGGAATTTGAATTTGGAAGGTCGTGCTATCTCGCTAATAGTCACATCGATATGCCGTCCTAAAATTTCTAACCTTATTATTTTTGTTAGTTATTATACTTGATATTATTGATCAATGATCATATTATAAAATATAGTTAAGAGTGTGTCCATTATATCTTAATTTTATGAACAGTCATTTGTTCTGTTAAGAATCCAACGTAGGTTCTATAAACACTCTGAAACGGGTAGGCATTTTTAACGTTTAAAAGTTCTACGTTAGTGCAACAACATTCTATTAAGTAGAACTTTTCGCAGTTTTGCACTAGCAACACAGCAAAACATTCTGCGAATTTTTTATTCGTACATTATAGTATTCATATTATAGTATTATTTTGATCATTACCCGACAGACCAAAATAATTCAATGAAAAGAGATAACGTTAAAATAAGCATACAAGTTCTTAATAAAAAGTTCTTTTAATCCTATATATAAATACTATAATGTACGAATAAGCATCGCAATCCAACAGGACAATGCTGCCAGCATGCTGGGAACACTGCCAACTGGTAGTAGGCTGAATCATCTGAACTCCCTGTAAGCCTGCGATGGTTTGTAGGTTACCTAAATGGTTTCATTGTAGTAGATGTAGTGATAAATAAAGCTAATTACAAGCTTCATTGAAATGTCCAAGAGTAGAGTACAAGGAGCGCTGTATTGTATGTACCAAGTTTTCAAACTCCGTGAAATTTTGTATGCATATTGCTGAATCTAATATCTATGCTTTTGGTTTGCCAGTTTTATTATTTATTTAATCCATTAATGTCAGAATAACACAAAACGATTATTCGAATTATTTTTGAAAATACTAAATTTTGAAGCTTGTATGTCCTTGAGCCTAATATCTGGCTCAAGGACATACAAGCAAAGTTTCACCGAATTTGAACACTTAGTATATAAAAATGAACTACGTATGGAAAGCGCCACGAGCACTCTAGCCTTAATTGATCCCACAAAGTTCAATCTAACGACACCTTACTTCAACCTTAACCCTCAGACTGCATATATAGAGCGTGCTAAAGAAATAGACACACATACATACGAATAACTTCACCCTCCTTTGGTGTTTAGTGTAAAACAAGAATTAAAGTAGACAAATCACAAATAATCTATGTATGTAGAGATGTTAATCCACCGAAAATGCTTTTGAGTACAGACCCTTCTCCCACCTGCATACAAGCTTCAGCTAAACCACGCTATTCAATTCAAACTCTCTCTGATGTGTGTTTCTCTTCAAAATGAGACAGCAGCCGTAGCATATTATGATTCGAAAGCTTTGAAATTTGTTAAGCTGTCTTATGCAGGCTCTTTCATCGGTGGTAAAGCGTAACAGTTTTACGAAACCTAAACAATTTTCAGAGGATTTGAAATATATTTATAAAAATATCTCATAACGGATTTACTCATAGCTGGGATTTAATCTTTCGATTTTCTACAACAATGAGTTAATGTGGTTTTAAAATCCTTTGGCTTTGTTCGTAAACTGAGTCTACAATCATATAAAAGCAGTCCGGATGAGAGTAGAAATGTGAACTGAAAATTCAAGAGACATGGATGTCCGAATTTTGTGCTTTCGCTGGTGGAATAGTACCTAAGTGTGTTATGTCTGGTTGAAACTAGCATGTTACACCTCATGTAAAAGTGTATATATATATATATATTATATATATATATATGATAGCACGTTCCTGGACTATCAGAGACAATTAAATATAATTAATACAATTTATATACGCTACGGCTACTCTGGGAATAGCCATCTTTAGCCTTGCCATCCGTTCAATAATTTAATGTCCCCAATCAAAACTTTATATTTGGTATTTGGATGACGATACCTTAGAAGGCGATGCGAACACTATTAAATGACTTGGCAGTAGTCATATACAATTTTTGTCTTATTGGCCTTGAATTATTTTTTCCAATTGTGAACTTTTCATTTGCGATACTTGACCGGATAAAGTAACGATTACTGAAAAACTTTACTTTTTCACTTCTCGAAGAACAAATTTTATAAGTGCCTCAATCAGATTATTCAAAATTAACTCCCATGTGGCTTTTACATCTTTTACATAAGACTGCCTTTTATATAATTTACATACTTCAGATGTAATCAACTGTGGAAACACAAGTCCTTTTAAGCTTAGGTAACTTAATATATTTTTTTTATTACAAATTAGAACTGCATTTACACACTAATTAAACTAATGATATATAGATATGATACGATAGTAAATAAAAAAAATATTATAAACAGAAGTCAAAAATATTAAAATGAAAATTATAAAAAATAAATAGTCAACTAAGAATACACATTCAAAATAAATATTCACGTCATATTGCACTGATATAGATTAACTTTTTCATTTCGAAGTATTCTCACAGTAACTTAGACTCTCCATCAAGTTATCTTGCCACTTGCTCTCAAAGAGATCATATTCACTATCGTACTCGTATATTCTTTTCGTTATATAACAAATGCAAAGCACCACAATAAAAAAAATATACAGGTTCTTGAAAAAAAGTCAGGCTAAAGACCTGAAGAGTTCATCTCATTATAAATGTATTATATTATAAATCTATTAGTATAATAAATGTTTTATCACGATGGCAACAATACTTTTAAGGCACCGCAATTATACTCACGCTTTTACTAACTAAAACATTTTTTAAGGAATAAGGCTAATACTAATATATTAAATTATGATAGTAAAGACTGAATAACTTAGTATCTACGTCAATTGTTAACCTCGTTAGCCAATAATAGCGTTTTTGTTTGCCTAATACAACTTTATTAGTAAATTTGATTGTATAGTGTGATACATTGTTATTTTTAAAGAGAAACTATATATTTTTATTATATACCAGTGTGCCTTTTTATTTGGGATATTTTGTGTCTTCATTTAAACATTATAGTTAAATAAATTATTATATCTACTACTAGTGTCATACCTACATAATATGTACGTAATACGTACTGACTTTGCTTGTTGCAACGTATTTGAGCTATTGGGTTGGGTTCGTGGAAACCGAGAGCGCTACCAATTTTCCATACATCAAGTCCGCGTTCGATGAGGCTACATTTGAATCTTCGAATCAGGATTGCAATTATTCAAAGAGCACTCTGAAAACGCTGGCGAATGCTAGGCTGGCCCAGAGATAATCCCGAATTAAATTACTGTGATAGCTGATTTTCTATTCGTTATTTAGTAGCTATTATAAATGAAAATTTTAACAAAAAATATTGACTCATAATCTCATTAAATACGCATTATTAGGGATAACTCAAACACTACTCGTCAGATCTCACTCAAATTTAGATCAACCTACATGACAATCACCAGATTTCGAATATAATACATCAAAATATGTTCACCCTGTAAAGAGTTATTATAAGGTTACCCAAAAAAATCAGTCGAATCGAGAATCTCCTCATGTGTTGAAGTTGCTTCAGCATAGCTAAAATTTCATGTTATTGTATGTACGTATTAGGCTTTCATTTGACCACAATCTCACTTATGCAGTCGATGATACATACGCTCATCTGGAAAATGCTTATTCACTTTTGCCTCGAACTCACCTCATATATATGAAACATTGATTCAAGCAAAGCATTCCATTCTTTGGCCGTTCGTCTGATAAATTAAGCAGCAAACTACTTTGTAGGTGCTGGTGGAATAACAACTATGTAACATTGTCGCATTGCTATCTGTCTAGTTGACCGGATAATGAATGGGCCATTGCAAATTTGAATAGCGCAATACTTCCAAATGTATCCGGTAAAATACGATCCGTTTCACCTTTGCAAAATGCCCAACGTCTTGGCCGCCAACTGACACTGAAACTCGATGTAAGATCCAAAGTTGAAAAAACAATACTTCAATATACGTGTTACAGCAAAAGTACGTGATATTTACCACGTGTCTTTTAGCGGTGACATAATTTACGAAATCTTGGGTTCAACCTGAATTCTCTAAGGGTTCAACAACCACTTAGCCAAATTTTCATAATCAAACTTAAAAATTGTCTTGGCCAAATCTAAACGTATAAAAATGTGGTGGCGTCAAAACTCACGTTACTTAAGTTATCGACATAATATGATACATACAATAAAAATATAAAAAACATACAAACGCCGATTGTTCCCAGTGGACTCTGAGAACCCGTTATGCTCGATCAATTATATTTTTACCAATTATTGGAGCACAAAATGTTTTGCCCCGGGCGGGAAATTTCGGTTAGAAATAGCGTGTTCAGGTGGCCGAGCGCTTTAGGCAACCGGCGCAAATTCGGAGGATGCGGGTTTGATTCCCGCCCGGGCATATCATTTTGTGCTCCAATCACTTGTTAAAATATTATTTTCGCTTAGCACGCGGTAGTGCTTGTAATGATACTCGTATGTAGAAAATTAAAATAACTATCTAAATCAGTTGAGTAATTTTCAGGTACAGGTCAAAAACTAAATTATAATTCATTTTATATATACAGAAGAAGATATGTGATACAGATATGTTTAAAAAAATACGAGTATCTATAACTATTTATATAACATTACAACATGGCCCAGAATTGAATATGGCAACTTAGTAACTTTGGGATCTTAAAAACTAATGTTAATACATGTTATATCACAGACCAAAAGCTAGTGCACATTAAAATCAAAATTGACTATCCTCTGGTCCTAATTGTTTTTTTACAACTACAAATAGGTATCCAATTTAACTTGTATTGATAGACATTTAACATTTGAATCTCATTGAATGTTCTGCAGGATCTATATCCACCGTGAGTTAAATCTAATATATATACAATTGGAGCCAAAACTGAATGCAAATGAAAACGGAGAGTAATTTGAAGGATACCTGACTATTAGTCAAACGAAGCGTGCTCCTCGAGTTCGTAACATACCTTGGGAATATGAATTATTGATGAGCTTTGGAACTTTGAAAATGAGAGGCAATATGTGTATGAAACCAGATGGTCAGGCGGCTGGAGATTCTCTAGAAATTAATGATCTGCGTAAGTAATTACTTAATTAAAGTTACCTTAAATTTTAATCAAAATAATACACGAGGTTTATGTTTAACTTCTGTCTATCTTTTAATTTAATTTTTTCTAAAGGAGCAACCAAAAAGTGGTTATTTTTCTACCCTATTGGGGATAGAAGGGCGTGATAAGATAATAATATCAAGTTTGTATGTGCCAATTCCATTTAACAATAACGATTAGCCTACCACAATTTTGTGAATAAATTAATAAACAGAATCGATGTGATGGCACTTATATTTTTTAATCTGAGTATTCTTTCAAATACAATAGAATGCGTCAAGAAACGAGAGAGTAGGTATTCCTCAGGGCGGGCGGAACTTCCGCCGGATGACGTCACCCAGCCGCCCGTCATAAACTATGAAATGCGGAGAACGCCTCTGAAATTCATTTAATTTGAACCTGTGTTAACATTTGTCTTTCAAAATGCCATAAAATTTAATTCGTTTTGCCCTATTTTAAAATTATATGTAATCCTATAAACTAAACTCAACTCATTTTACAAACACATTACTTTAAACAGCTATCATTTTAAGCAATAGATAAGTATAAATTATGTTTTCATGGAACAGTTGAATATAACTGGTAGTTGAAGGTTGGTACCGCCTTCACCCCGATATATTATATAATTTTTAAATTTATAATTTATTTATTTTTTTGTTACAAAAAATGTTAGCCTTAATTATCGTAAAACTATTCTAAAACTAAACAATGTTTGCAATTTATAAGTTTCAGCAAGATAAACATTTAAAACTCTAGCTCTCACGGTAGGATTCCCTGTGTTTGTGAGAGCTGAAATGTAAGCAGCATTTACCTTAATCTTTTTAGTAAATAATACGGGATAACTCACGTAAATCAGTCAGTTAACTTAATCTTTGAAATGACTAATCATCAATTTAATTTAAAACAATAAAATGATATTGACATACATTTCCACGATTATCTTTAAACGATTTTAACAGCGTACATAATTTTTTTTTTTTTTTTATGCCTATATGTTAGCCTTTGACCACTATCTCACCTGGTGGTAAGTGATGATGTGGTCGAAGATGTTGTACAGGCTAACCTAGAATTACTGGCTCTCAAGGACAGCTGCCGGAACACACCGTTAGGTGCTTGGCGACAGATTTTCAACTTGAGGGTGGTAGCTAGCCAGGCGGGCATTCGCAAAGTGCCCTACCACCATTTTTTTTTTTTTTTTTTTTTTTTTCCGCTGGGAAAACGCCTTACGCGTACCACGCGGCTTCTCGAGGGGGGAGGCCACGTGGTTATGTGGGACTCCCCGGGCAAATTGCCCGGTATACCCACTAAAAACCCAGCGACATGAGCCTTCGGCGTCTGTGTGGGGCGGCGCGGGTTCGCACTAACATTCTACCACGGCCGTACCGACGCTATCCATCTTATTTTAGCCTACAAGGCACTCTGTCTTGGCCCGTATTTTTTTTGGTGGTTCCCCATACTCACCATAGGGCAATTCGTCTAGGGTGACGACAGAAGGCACGCATAGCGACGCCTTCTCCGCCCAGGTCTCTTTTTTCGGATCGGGTCAGCGAGTACATTCTCCTCCCTGACCCGCTCCGCAGCCTCCTTTTGTGATATGATGTCTTCACAAAAGGAGGCCATAGCTGCCCAGCGCCGCTCGCTGCCGAGCATGGCATTTACCAGGCTCGGCAGCGAAAGGTCATTACCGACCTCCACTGTCAGAGCGCGCCTTTGGGATTCCCATGCGGCACATTCCTCCACGGTGTGACGCGCCGTATCCACGGGCGCGCCGCACTCATGACAGGTGGAGGTAGTCTCCCGTCTCGCAACCCGGTGCAGGTACTCACCGAAGCATCCATGCCCGGTTAGCACCTGCACCACTCTGAAAGAGAGAGAGCCATGCCGCCTTGAGAGCCAGGGATTTAGATGGGGACGAAGCGCCTCCACCGTCACCAGGCCGGCTGTTGGGGATTGAAGGTCCTCACCCCATCTTTGAATCAGGGCGGCTTGTGCAGATTCCCTGATTCGCACAATCTCTTCGGGACCCGGATGTTCACCCCTGTCCCTCATAGCCACGCGGAATTCGTACACCTCCGCGAGCACTTCCGCCTGAAGCTCCCAGGGAAAGTCACCCGCGAGAAGTGTAGCTGCCGTCCATGAGACCGTGCGGTAACCTCTAATTGCTCTCACCGCTATGACCCTCTGTGGTCTCCGCAGAAGGGTCCTATTCTTTGCAGTGAGAGCGTCGACCCATATTGGGGCCCCATACAGAGCCATGCTCCGGATTATTCCGGAGTACAGGCGTCTGCAGGTGGAACTGGGACCCGCCAAATTAGGCAGTAAGCGCCCGAGGGCTGCAGCGGCACTTGTCAATTTTGGGGCGATTTGAGCAAAATGCGCCCCAAAGTTCCAGCGGCCGTCTAGCACCAGACCCAAGTACTTCATTTGGGTCTGAACCTTAATAATTTCACCTCCCACAGAGATGGTTGCTCCTCGTGGGGGGCCTCTGCGTGGACCATGAAATAGTAGGGCTTCCGTCTTCGTCAAAGAGACCCGCAAGCCTAGCTGGGCAATCCGGTCTACCATCAAGGTTGCGCCGATGGTAGCTAGTCTCGCTGCTTCATCATAGGTCTTTCCCCGGGTGGTTACGAGAGTATCGTCTGCGTAACACAGTAATCCCATTCCAGGGAGAACCGGCTGTCGCAGGAGCCAATCATAACCGACGTTCCACAGGACTGGCCCCAGTACCGAACCCTGTGGAACTCCGCATGTGACGTGACGCCGGGCCAACCTCCCGTTAGCGCCCTCCCACACCACCTCTCGGTCTTTGAGGTATGACTCTAACAGCCTCGACAGATAAGGTGGCACTCCATGATACTGAAGTGCCGCTTTCAGCGTCTCAAATGGGAGGCTGTTAAAAGCATTCGCCACATCAAGCGAGACCCCCAGGACAACCTCTCCTTTCTGTACTGCCTCAGTGGTGAGGACTTTTAAAGATTTTAGGGCATCGATCGTCGAGCGACCTGCCCTAAAACCGAACTGGGCTTCAGAGAGGTTAGGGCCAACTTCCTCCAGATGCCGGACTAGACGAGCAGCCAGAATCCTCTCGAAGAGTTTACCTGTCTCGTCCAACAGCACAGTGCCCTACCACCATGCTGTAACGACTGCCATCCTAAGACAACAACCGGGACCGACGGCTTAACGTGCCCTCCGAAGCACGGAAGCGCTCAGTAGTAATGTCACCAGCGGTCACCCATCCAACTCCTGACCGCGGCGGACGTTGCTTAACTTTGCTGATCGATTCAGAATGGCCAAGCAAACTTCGCTACGAGCGCTTCACACGTTTCAAACACTTTGGAGTGTTTACAAGGTGGTTACCACAATAACCAAAATAATTATAAGTATACGTGATTTAAGCCATTTAAAGTTGTTCAATTAGTATGAGCTTTGAGTTCGGTATGGAAGGAGAAAGCATTACGATATGACTCACTTTAGCGGGTCATGTGCTTAGTATAATGAACTAGAATTTAAAATCTGCAATGGCTGTTAGACTTCTGTAATGCTTTCGTTGACTACAATATTCAAGCAGAGTAACGGCTCCCAAACTAGTTCCTACTTATGTTGCCGCATCTATCACGGATTGCTTATTGTGAGGTATTCTATATATATAAAAAAACTTGTTTATATATATATAAATAGGTAATCGTAATGCAATGTACTAGCTGTACATTGCATTACGATTACCTTTTGAACGTAGTAAAGAAGTAGAAAGAATTCGTAAGATTCATTTTACAAAATAGCCGTTAGTATATTTCGTGATACTATGAAACTTATTACAACAACGCAGACAGTTTGCGCTGGCTTAATGTATTTTTTTAAACTGAAATCGATATTCTAAGCATCTCATACCACATGCCACTTGTACAGCTGTAAAATCTGAAACCTATGTTCTTCTTTCTGTCTTTATACAGAGCACTAACTTAGGTCGGTGCATTTGGATGTTTCTTCCACAGCTCACACCCCTTATTTTGTAAATAGTGCAGTGCGGGTATGGCGCATTATTTATGAATTGTCCTAGTTTTTTATCTTTCGGCACCCCTTGACGTTTTTTTCTAAGTGGGATCGGCCCCTATGCGAGCTAGAAAGGAAAGATCTTTTAAATACGTGTTCTAGCATCGCAGACCGTGCTCATATTCTCGCTTGTTTCTGTGTGGGAATCTGGTCTTTGGTTACAGGCCGTTCCTTCTTACAAAACTAGTAGCCTTGTAGATCCATCCGCTTTTCGTCTAGCTTATTAGTTTACGCTTGGGTGCAAGCTATTGTGTTGCACATCACTGCCAGTGTGGTACTGCAGTTGATCAACTCGGTCACCATGGCCTCTCCTGCTCTCGAAGTGCTGGTTGAATTTCCCGCCACGCCAGCCTTAACGATATCATTCACTGGCCTTTTATCAGCGCCAATGTTGCAGCTATTCTCGAACCGAATGGTTTGATGCGTGACGATGGTAAAAGACCTGACGGCATGACTCTGGTTTCTTGGAAGTTAGGACGGCCCTTAGTGTGGGACGCTACTTGCGGCATTCTTCACAAAATCCATTTACGCTCCAGTCACATCTGACAGATCATTAAAGTGGCCTGCCTAAAGTTGTACGTGCATGGTCCACGAATACCACCCGGAGTCAACGCCGGATGGATGTCACATCGAATCGAAATGTGTGTACATTGTCGTGAAAATGAAGCGAGGCGGCGCGCGGCTTAAATATTGTACCGAACGATACTTCTGAGTAGTCCTTTATTATGTGTTTGACAAAATTTTGTTTTGGTTTTTAGCCTATTATAATTGACCGAACGTAGCGAGGTCTCTGAATCTACTGAGAACAATCGGCGTTTGTATGTTTGTTGTTTGCATGTTTGTATGTATCTTATTATGTCCGACGATAACTTACGTAACGTGGGTTCTAACGCCACGAATTTTTTTATACGTATAGAATACGACAACATTTTTAAGTTTCAATATGAGAAATTCATCTAAGTGGTTGTTGAACCCAAGATTTCGCAAATTATATCACTAGCTAAAAGACACGGTGCCATCTCACGAACATTTGCTGTAACGAGTATGTTGAAGGATTGTTTATTTTTATACCATGAGTCTTGGAATTTGGCTTTGCACCTTTTCGATGAAGTTGATTTGACTGTCATCTAATGGTTATTAGATAAGAACGAATAAGCATTGCAATTCAACGGGGCAATGCTGCCAGAATGCAGGGCACGCTGCCAGCTGGGAGTGGACTGGAGCATTTGAGTGCCTATGAGTCTGCTATGACTTATATGTTGTCTAAATGCTTTAATTATAGTAACTGTAGTGTTGTATATAATCCGTCGTATTTTGTTTAATAAAGGTATACCTACCGCCGGTAAAAAAAAATGATTATTTGAGGTTAGTACTTATCGCGTATGGTGAAGTTTTTTTTTGGTACCCTCGGTCTCGGGATTTGTCTCTGCACGTTTCTGATGAAGTTGATTTGAATGTCATCTAATTGTTATTTAAGGCACTAAGTGAAAGATTTGAGATGATATTTTAAAGGTAAAAAATAGGTGCTATTTACAAAAAATAACGGCCAATGATATTTTAGGAGAACGTCTCACTCATAGTTGTATGTTGATATACCGTAGTAGTCTGTAATACAACAAGCTGGGGCCTAAGAGCCCAGTTGTATTTAGTGCCGAGTGGAGTTGCAGCAGTTAACGTAGGTACACAATTTATTCGGGCCTGAACATGGAATCGAAAGAGGGTTCAAAGAATGGCATGGCGAGGCAGCTATGGATTTTCAGGCGGAACTTGCACGCTGCCATTTCATCATACTTCATGAAATGAGTGTGGTAAGATGCTCGTTGATGCATAACGTTGACTCCAAGTGCAAGCAAGCTAAACCAGCGCAAACACAAGAGCCATTTGGTGGTATGTGCTTGTACTTGCTAGGAGACCTTAACCAGCTTCCATCTGTGATGAACGGTGCTTCCTATGGCAATGGTACATTACCATCCACACTCAACGATCAAGGACTACTTCTCACTCAGTCAAGAAAAACAATTATCTTCTTGAAAACCGCTTACAGGCAATCAGGATCCCAACAACAGTCGTTTAAAGAACGTCTTGATCATTCGAGTGTGGGAGAATCCACAATAGATAATTTGAGGCTCTCATGACTCGTGAGACGACTATAATTATCAATGCGAATAATTTCACGAATGCATTGAAATTTCTACAATATAATGAAGCAGTAAGATGCCATAATATTGCTGGCTTTGAATAGGCCAATGGCAAAAAATGTATCGAAAAAGAGAAGAAGTTGCAAGAGGATTCGACAAAGTACTGCAATAAGCTGCAGGCAGCAGGGTGATCGCATGACATGCCGCTAGTGGTCCTTGTGCAGTTTAATCGCTACACTGGACTAACCTTCAATGGATCCGGTCGTGGTAATCAGGACAAACTACATGTTCACGCACCGTTCATAAATCCCAAGCATTGGAAAATGTCCTTGTCGATATCGGTGACAAAGAGCTTGCGTGTATGTGTCTCTCTCAAGATCATAACATCTAGAGTATTCTATGTTTGATAGGGGCTTCAATTTCAAAGCAATCAAAAAAATAGAGTTTTGCAACTAAGAATCGAAGAAGAAACAAGATTAAGCTTTTCGTTTAAGGTTAGACCTATCCTGGGGCTCAAATGATTAAATATACGTTATTTACACCCTTATGCAGATAATAATAATAAAGTGGACATCGCACTAAGATGCGCAAAAAAGTTCATCAAAAAAGTTTATATATTATAGAAGAAAATTACAAAGATGATTATAATTATAATAAATTACCGTATTTATGGGAATGTAATGAAACGCCTATGTTTGTATGTTTGTATGTCAATGCTAAGTAATCATAATCATTGTCACAGTCTTAATCATTGTCTTCGTGAAATTTGACATGCAAGAGTTACTTGTCTTGATACCGCGAGGTCCAGTTCGGGGCAAACTACTAGTTTATTTAGGTAATAAATTTTTTTGTTATGATTTTCAGTGAATATGGTTTTTCACCATATTTGTTTCCTTTTATGTATATAATTTCACACCTATTTTAAGTCAATACCTTTAAATTATATACCTCTTTAGAGGATACCAAGTGAAACACTGAGATTAAAAAAAAAAACAGATAAAGATTACAAATTATTATTACTAACTATAAACACTTAACCTTATACCTAAACAAATAGCGTAATATATAGTCAAGTGACCGCGAGTTTAGTTCTCTTCTTTTCTTTATACCAGTAGCAACAACTGTAACAACAAAAAGAGACAAACAAACATCAAAGAACAGTTCGTTATTGTAGCTCTCGTAGTATTTATCCACCGCGTACCATTTAACGGTACCACAGAACAAAAACATTGAACTTTGTTCCGATCAAAACGTTTACTATCTGTATTTGCTATCTGTACCAGGAATAAAAACTGATTTGAACGGTTTAAATTGGAATACAGTCTTTAATATGTAGGTATGGATCAGCAGCTTAAATTGAGCTGCAGCTCTTTTGTAGAAATGGAGATGGACTTAATTTTACCATTTGAACGCTATATTCCTACAATGTAGCAGTCATTGTTTGCAGTTATTTTTCGTAATAATAGCCTTGAAGAATAAATGAATGTAAGCAAATGTAAATATATACATGTTATAAGTAGATTACAAAAATTTCAAAAGTCAATATAAAGTACAGATTCACATTTCAAAGGGTAGTTTAACACTTTGTCGCAGTTTGGGTGAAAATTTTAATGGTACATACAGTAATACAATACAATAAACAATATGATCATTGAGTAGTCAGTGATTGCAACCCAAACAATAAGTAGGGGCGTGTCTTCGTAGCCTTATTATTGTCTAATTAGGCGTTCATTCCCATTTTATTAAGAGATAAGGTTCTTGTTACTTTTCTTTTAGTAATGAATAGATTTAGGCGTTACTTTGCGGAAATCCATATCTAATAATAAATACTTTTAAAAGTATCCTAAAAACATTAAATAATATTTAAATAAAACACTTAAAAAATCATCTTCAGGAGGTCTTGACTCACCGTGCGCTCGGTTAGTCAAGACCTCCTGAAGATGCTTCGTTTAGAAGCGAAACTGGTCGGGTATACTTCCGGTTAGGCTGCATGATGTTCGTGACATCGCGTAGATGACAGGAAAATTAGGCGGAATTGTCACTAGATACATAATTTTATGCTTTTTAAGTGTTTTATTTAAATATTATTTAATGTTTTTTAGGATACTTTTAAAAGTATTTATTACTTTTCTTTTAAATTATTACTAAGCAAAAAAATTGTTAGATATGTGCATATTCCAATAAAGGTCAGGTGACTACACGGTCAGTGTCTTATGAATTCTCCAGCCTACGAATAATACATATTTATTCGTAGATTCCAGCTGAACTAAAATCACAACAAATATGTAACGATTGTTTGATATCGTATTTTTGGTAGTATAATTTCACTGCGTACCGTTAAGAGCGATCGAGCTTTTTAGGATACCGCGTATGTGTGCGTGAGTAAGGCACGCCGCCAGCATATGTCCCTGTCCGACGGCCGAAAAATTACTAAAGCAGCCAGGGAGAAAGCACCGCGGCTCTGGCTAAAATGAACGGAAAGTGCGTGAATTTCGGTATTTCCTTCGTTGATAAAAAAACAAATAGCTATTTGAAAAATGTAACGTGTATACGTTATAGAAATCACATTGATTTTTTGTTATTTAAATACTGATGACTTTCCTTGAAGTATTTACACCGCACTAAGGGTTCATTTAATTTTTTAGATATAACTTTGGATTGTTTTTCTATCGAGGATACTTTAAGCTATCGTGTTTCTAAAGTGTGTGATAAGCATAATGAATCCTTAAATATAATATATATTAATTGCATAACTCAAAATCAGGAAAAGATACAGCAAGGTATCAAACGAAACACGTTTACTTTCTAAAAGACAGGCGTTTAAAGGCAACTCTACTTGCCTGAAATAAACATTAGCGTCGTACCAATTTTTCGTTTGTTGGCGTTGTTGTTCGTTCTGCTAAGATAATAATTGAATTTGCCTTGACTACTAATTTTGCTAAGGACATTCGTAACAAAAAATTTGCAGCGAAGGCAAGTGAACAGAACATGTTTTAGGTTATCCTTATTAAATACGTTTACATATACGATACAGTAAACCCCAACACCATACATTCACGATACATATAAACTGAACCCCAACAAAAATGATAGTTTGCAAAATTACATTAATGAGACTTTTTTGCTGACTGTACTACAAACTTGCATAAACAACAAAGACGGCATTTAGTTTCAGATTCATTGTTTACAAAACACCAGCTGATGGAATTTAGGTCTTGTTTTCGGAGTAGTAAAGTATATAATTAGGTACGAATATCAGCCTCACGGTGACCTGTAGTGGTGAAGCAGTAAAATTGGGCTGTAAATCAACCTACTGACTTTGAGTTAAACGCCTGACCGAATCGATCAGCTGCGCGTGATTGCAAAACAAACACCGATCTAAGATTGTAGGTAGTTAAACTGGACTGGTTATTATTACATTTTATAATTGATATCGAAATTGTTTCCTTTTGTTCTGTTGTGTTTTAAATGCTTGGTACTTATAAGGTTAAGGCTCCGTTTCAGAATGCACTAATAAAGTTTCGGGTTGCTAACCAACACATAAAATTGAACTGAATGATAAAAATTACAGTTAACATGCAGCGCGTTTCAAGCTTTAACCAATGGAAAGGCTAAATCAATGACTGTGAAACGCAAAGGTAATGTTTCTATAGTAAATAAGTTCTAGGTAGTATAACCGACACTGACTCGAACATTCTGATTCAGGCCCCAAGTATTAAGTCCAAGGAAAATAAAATAGGCCAAGTGCGAGTCGGAATCGTGGACAAAGGTTCTCGTACCGTAATAATAAACTTAAAATACAATTTCCGGATAATTATGATATAAAAATGATTGACGAAATACTGAATAAATCTTATAATGATAAATTGATTTCGACCAAAAAACAATTTTATGAAAATCAAATTAATAATAGCTCCAATCGGTGTAGGACAATGTGGTCTATAGTCAATAAAGAAACAGGACGCGCCGCACGCAATAAAACTGATTTTACCGAGTTGGTGTGTAACGACTCAGGCCAACCTCTCGCAAACAAAAAAGATGTTGTCAATTTTCTGAACAAAACTTTTCTAACTGCCGGCGCTCAAGCTGGTGCCCCGGCAGCAAGCGTAACGAATTGCATAGGAACCCTGTCCCGCGTTATCCACTATAACATGTGTTCCATATACCTAAAACCATTTTCGTACGAAGAAATAATGAAAATTATTAATATACAAATTCTGCCAAAAAAGACCTCGGATTGCTATGACCTGTCCATGACCATACTACGCGAGGTTTCACACATAATAGCATTTCCACTAGCAGAGCTCTTTAACCGATGTTTGAAAAGCGGTAGTTACCCGCGCGCGCTGAAAAAGGTAAAAATTGTACCTATCTATAAAGGAAAGGGCGACAAATCCATAGCCAAAAACTACCGTCCCATTTCTATTATACCCGCATTGGCTAAGATCTTAGAAGTCGGATTAAATAAGAGACTCACTTTCTTTTTTGAGCGCTGTAACGTCTTCACTGATCGTCAGTACGCCTATCGCGCCGGCAGGTCTACTACAGCGTTAGTCCGTGAATTTGTGCGGAAGGTACTTGAAACTCGTGAAGGCAAGCAGCAGGTTGCGGCTATATGCTGTGACTTGTCACGTGCTTTCGACACGGCAGACTGAAACTTGATAAGAGCTAAACTCGAGCACTACGGTGTGAGAGGGCCAGCTGAAAACTTGATGGCTGAATTTGTTACCGAAAGATGTCAGAGAGTTTTCGGCGACTCGGGAAACATTTAATCCGAAGAGGGTTTTCCAGAACTGGGCGTCCCCCAAAGATCATGTTTGTCCAATACCACATTCTCACTGCTCATGAATGACTTACCTATGTCGATACCCGGTGCAGATGTGTACATGTTCGCTGTCGATGTCGCAGCGCTAGTGACAGCACCAAACCTGCCCGCCCTGAAGCAACAACTGTCAGAGGTCGCGCACAGACTGCAGGAGTGGTTTGCCACAAACGGTTTCGCCCTTAACCTGAGCAAAACCTGCTACATCCATTTTGACCTCGCGAATAGACCACTGAAAGCTATGGCAGTAACAGTACGGGACGCTGCTTTAGAGCAAGTTCAGTCTGTGAAGCTACTCGACTTTCATATGGATCGCGCCTTAAAGTGGAACATCCACATAGACGCAGTATGTGTGCGGCTTACTCAAGCTTGCTTCGCTCTGAAGCGACTGGCAGCATCGGCTCCATGCCATGCCGTGCTTAGCTGCTACTTCGCCACTGTTCATTCTGTGCTCATGTACGGAACAGAGCTGTGGGGAGACGCGGCTGAGTCGGAGCGGCCGCTGATACTGCAGAAGCGTGCGGTCCGTTCTATTGTGGGGGTCAAATGGGATGTATCAGCTAAACCATATTTTATAGAACTGGGAATCCTCACCTTACCAGCAATACATATATACCAGGTTTGCCTTTTCGTCCGAACAAACCTGGAAAACTTTACCACCTGTGGAGCTATGCACAGCTATAATACGAGGCATAAGGACAGACTTCGAACACCACGGCACTGTCTCGCTAGATCGGTAAAATCAGTATATGAGGGTGGTCCGAAATTTTATAACCACCTACCAGAGAATGTTAAAAATGCAGCTTCCGTTAATATTTTTTAAGACGAAGTTAAAGTTACTCCTTCTGAGTAAAGCATATTACACGGTAGATGAATACCTAACAGACAAAATGAACGTACCTGTGAGTACATAATTAATTATTTTTTTAATACATTTTAATTTTTACTTAATTAATTTTTAAATAATAGTTGTAATTTCAGTATTGTACTTGACTTGTAAATGACATTTTACTAATAAACGATCTGTATCTGTATCTGTATATTTTATTTATTTTTATTTATAGCTGATAGGTTAGCCTTTGACCACTATCTCTACTGATGGTAAGTCATGATGTGTTCGAAGATGTTGTTCGGGCTAATCTAGAATTACTGGCTCTTAATGACAACTGCTGGAGCACAGCACCTACTTCTTGGCGACAGATTTTCTCCTTAAGGGTGGTAGCTACCCAGGCGGGCATTCGCAAAATGCCATACCACCATTCTGTTACGTTTACCATCCTAAGATAACTAACAAGACCGACGACTTAACGTGCCCTCTGAAGAACGGAAGCGCTCAGTAGTAATGTCACTAGCGGTCACCCATCCAAGTCATGGCCGCGGACGTTGCTTAACTTAGCTAATCGGTTAATAACGGCTAAGTTATCTTCGCTATGAGTACTTCAAATTTATGCAACATTAGACACTATATTATATTACTTTCATAGTTTTACTGTATTATTGTTCTAATATTGTATAGATAATGATGGTACGGACTATTCGTGTGTACTCCGACTCGTACTTAGCCAATTTTTAGTATTTGTTGAATCGGCTACAGAAATACATTATCTGTGAAAATTTCAATTGTCTAACTATCACGGTTCATGAGATACAGTCTGGGACAGACAGACAGAAAAACAGTAGAGTTTTAGTGAGAGGATCCCGTTTTTCCCCTTTGGGTACGGTGCCCTAAAAATTGTTACTGTTTTAATCAATATTTTAATCAAGTACAATAATTCAGTAGTGTGCATTTGTACTTTAAGAAACTAGGATTCCTAGATTGAATTTTTTTTTATATATATTTCTTTTACATTTAATTAGACATATAGTAGCACCATGTAGTGGCCCTGAAACTGTATGCATACCCATAAAATATTTATTTTATATAATCTAAAAAATGCTTTTGACAATACTTGTAAACGTTTTACAATATAAATCGCTGTCAAGTGCTAAATAGCTTTACTTGAACATATGCTTAGCAAAATGTATTTAGTTTCTAGCAGTAATAAAACTATATGTTAATCTTGATCGTATTACCCAAGGCCCAGAAAAGTCGTAACACGTTTCTTTACAATTTTTTCTACAGTATATAATTGCAAAGTTTACTGTAAATTACACTTGTAACGTATATATCTTAATTATTTACATATGAATGTGTGTGAAAATATAGAAATAAAATGGCAAAACCTTATCAACAGGGACGACAAAAGTTACTTAGTTTAGTTTTACTAAGCGTACTTTCGAACTTTACATAAACTAATCGCGATTTCATCATCATCGCAGAATCTATGTCACTATCGGACTGCGTACTAGTGAAAGAGAGGCTGCGATGATGATGAAATCGCGATTAGTTTATGTAAAGTTCGAAAGTACGCTTAGTAAAACTAAACTAAGTAACTTTTGTCGTCCCTGTTGATAAGGTTTTGCCATTTTATTTCTATATTTTCACACACATTCATATGTAAATAATTAAGATATATACGTTACAAGTGTAATTTACAGTAAACTTTGCAATTATATACTGTAGAAAAAATTGTAAAGAAACGTGTTACGACTTTTCTGGGCCTTGGGTAATACGATCAACCTAACTTTACATAAACTAATCGCGATTTCATCATCATCGCAGCCTCTCTTTCACTAGTACGCAGTCCGATAGTGACATAGATTCGGCACGGTAATATTATCTATATAGATAATATTACCGTGCCAAATCTATGTCACTATCATCGCAGCCTCTCTTTCACTAGTACGCAGTCCGATAGTGACATAGATTTGGCACGGTAATATTATCTATATAGATAATATTACTTATCTATATAGATAATTGATATTGTCTATATAGGTAATATTATCTATATAGATAATATTACCGTGCCGAATCTATGTCACTATCGGACTGCGTACTAGTGAAAGAGAGGCTGCGATGATGATGAAATCGCGATTAGTTTATGTAAAGTTAGGTAATATTATCTATGTAGATAATTTTACCGTGGTTTCGGCATTTGTGTCGTCAGTGTCAGCGTCTTAATATCCTCCGTAAATTTATTAATGTGTCAAGGTAAGGGTCAACGATTAGTCAAAGATTATCTATTATAATCTATTTAATTTAAATGGATTTTTCAATTTCTTTATTATGATTGGCACCTTATCGATGCGAATGTCTACTAGACAATTAATAAACCTAAAGTAGCAGTAGTGAATAATTTGCGTTCCATTTATTTTAATTAATTAAAAATTTATAATTTCTACAGCTTCACTTGAGACTTTATAGTAGATATCTAATAGAAAAGCATTCTATACCGAACTGCGCACGAAGCGTGAACAAAGCGACTCCAATTCAGCTTGGGCAAAAACGCTTTTGGATAACTATCCGGGTGTCCGGTTGTTCTCCTCTCATCACTCAACTGATTATTGTGAAATTTTGTGGACAGGTTCGGTATTTACGTGATTTTTTTACGAGCCAGTATTTGAAAATTTTCTCACCGCTGATATACACGTGTTGAAAACGTTTAAAAATATATTTCCGTCGCGGGATCTCTAGCCATAGAACATATAATAATTCTACGTCCCAGATGCTGCAGTCATTTGTTTATATTTTTAAATGTTTCTCAGATAGAAAAGGGCAATTATGTGTCTGATACATAAATAACAGTAATAATCCTATGATTCAAACTACAAGACAACTAACTACAAAACGTAGAATTACTGGCTCTCAAGGGCAGCTGCCGGACCACACCGTTATGTGCTTGGCGTTATGTATTTTATTATAAAATAGTAGAGGCTCTCGTGGATGTGTTCAAATAGCATTAGCAACTAATAGAGTAGTTAAGCATAACATTGCTAAACTTCCATATCTTAAATATATAATACCTTTTAATTTTAATAGAGTATACAACCTGATACACGACTGACACAGTACACACTCGGTATGCTTTTATCAGTCTGAAAATGCCACGATTATTTTCGCAGCATTTGATAGTGTGCATCTGAACTGAAAGATCAGTTTCTCAGATTCATGAGACGTAAAAGATATAATTAGTAAAAAATAGTAAAAACTGAATAGTTTTGTCTTAAAATTTGTAAAACGCTAATTGGTAAAGTTACGGCCAAATAATATGGTCCCTCAGATCAGATGCCTGAAAAAATATAACTCGAAAGTTTTTGTATTTTTGTGATTTTTTTCACTATTTAGTAAAGAATTTGTAAAAGGTTTTTACTAATTTTCAGACTACTAGAGCGTGGCGTTACAAACTTACGACCCTTTAACAGGATACCTCTGTCTACACTGAGGGATCTACATAATATAAAACATGTCCTTAGTCTTAATAAATTAGTTACGGGAAATTCGTTACGTATTATTTAACTAATGAGTAAATTTATAAAAAATATTTTTTGACTCAAAAGTTATCGATTAAGACGACAGTAAAGTTTGAATTTTGTAAAAATGTATGAACTGAGTGCTCCTTATTTTCAAATTTATTTATGTAGCCTAGCATCATTTACAAGCCATATGCATATCAAGGTTTAGTTAACATTTTTACTAAATTTAAATTATCCCTTTTTCTACGTGGATACAGTTTGAAGTTTGTACCGGGTAAAGAATAACAAACCTAGGGTATATAACCTTCGAGAAAGTAACCCAAAGAGAAGCCATTCTAGTTGCTTTGTTCAAAATAAATTCAGACAATCTTTTCCTTATCAAAACGCGTTCTAATTGGCTAAGCCATAACCACGTGCTTAATAGTGATGGGACGTAATTCATGTGTCAGTTTAATCGATATCGATCGATAGATAATGTTACACTTAGAAAGTAGTAGAAACTCCTTTTAAGTATAACATTATGTGTTCACCATTGTAAGAATTTACCAAATGTAATGTAACTATTGCTAGTTTATAACAAGATCAAAATTAGTTTCTTATCACGAGCTAGGGTAGGAATGATTTGCGAATTCTATATAATACTATCGATTCATTAATGAGTACTTTCAGAATTTTATGATTTGATTTTATTAGACTTATTTTTAGTAATTCTATATACTTTATGAAATTCACATGAGCCATTCACCGCATTTTAGTCTATTTTTACATAGAGGCAAGAAAGAAATACAGAAGATTAAAGCACCATAAAATATTATAAATTAGAATTAGTGCTTATCAAATATTTTTATAGGTTTTAATTTTAATATAGAAAATAAACAAAGTAAGGCTATGTCACAAATCAATACAAAAATTATGTGAATATGGTACAATCACTCCCTAAATAAACTCCCATCCAATAGTAGGTATTTATTATAAAACTTATCAGTTATAAAAAAAAACAATACTTTACCATACTGTAAGCAACTCACTACGAAAAATAATATTTTAAATTTTGAATGAGTGCAACATCACACATTAGTTGCCTGATTATCCGGACCGTCAATTCCACTCTCGAGGTTAGTTTCTCGATGGGTATAACGAAGTAAGGGTAATAAGGTATTAAGAATGTTATAGAGGTTTTTTGAAAATTGATGTAGGCCCCTAGCGGAAAATACGTATAGATAATAAGTAAAGTGAATAAATATTGTTGAATAATTAAAAAATTACCTACTTTTTAATTATTTCGGATGGATAAAGATAGCTTCCAGTGGAGATGCCTGATAGGTTATCCTTTGACCACTATCTCATCTGATGGTAAGTGATGATGTAGTCGAAAATGGTGGACAGGCTAACCTAGAATTACTGGCTATCAAGGACAGCTGCCAGAACACACCGTTAGGTGCTTGGCAACAGATTTTGAACTTGAGGGTGGTAGCCCAGCCAGGCGGGCATTCGCAAAGTGCCCTACCACCACGCTGTAACGACTGCCATCCGAAAACAACAACTGGGACCGACGGCTTAACGTGCCCTCCGAAGCACGGAAGCGCTCAACAGTAACGTCACCAGCGGTCACCCATTCAACTCCTGACCGCGGTGGACGTTGCTTAACTTTGTTGATCGATTCGGAATGGCTAAGCAAACTTCGCTACGAGCGCTTCAAACGTCATAGTAATTCAAATACTAGTCATACCTACATTATATTTCATAATAACAATCTCTTTTATACATATTTGATTCCTACAATATTATGTACGAGTATAATTTAACTTACTAAGTAAATTAACAAAATTATTTTCGAATAAATCAGGCTCCAGGCAGATGATATAAGCAGGCGTTGATAAAAAAATACCTTGAAATGAAACGACTTCAACTCTCACAAGAGGGAAATAACTGGTTGAACTCAAAAGCGCCTTGACCGACTTTAAAGAAATTTAATGGGCCTACACAAAGAGCACCAGCTTTCAAATTTAAAATTAATCATCATAATTATAGTTCACCGAGTCGAAAGTTCTTAAGTACCTAACAAAAATAAGAGTTGAAGTGAGAACTTCTTTTTTTGAAGTCCCCGTAGAAGAATATGTGCGTGTTTTGTTTTCTCATTAATTAACTTTAAACAGTCTTCTTACTAGCTTTGGCGACTGAAAACACTTTTAGTAAATAAACACTTTATATCGCGATAGCGGCCTGTCCCGGGTTTAAAAAGGTACATATAAAAAAAAACAAAATATATATATATATCGCCTTTGTTCCTCAAGGATATAGTAGAATCCTCATAATTAAAGTCAAAGACATTAATTGTTGTCAAACATACATACAAAAATATATGCACCATAAAAAATGTTAGCCCTTACAGATTATCATTTGTAAATTTACTGTAGTTCCAATAATAATATAAATACTTGTTGAATTGGTAACGTCCTCTTTGAAAACACAGTTAAAAAGATTTATTGTGAGGTACGACTTACCAAACAGAAGACTCTTCACTCTCCGTTTATTTGTAAGGATTGTTTCTGCGAGCGTTATAAATAAGTTTCAGTTTTAAATTAAAATATTTGAATTTATTTTACGACGTGTCGTCTCTCATCTGTCTAACAAACGATACAAAAAGAATGCACACATCATGGTAAAATAATCAACGACAATTTGAATAATTTTATTCTTTACTAACAATATAAAGTAGCGTCCTTTCCCGGGTTCTGCCCGCCGTGCCATATAATAACAGGTGTACCTATACCTACAAGTCACTCTAAAAAATATTTAGAAACCTGAATACAGTGAATATAAAATAAACGTTTACTACACACTAAAATCACAATTCCTACATTGGTGACCGAGCTCAATGCATGTTTTATTGTCCCTAAAAACCACATTACATTCGACATTATTCTAGCTCTTATCGAGCAGGGTTGTGCTAATAAAGCAATTATATAATACAACGAAGGAATATGAAAAGTAAGAACCGTATGTACGAGGAAATAAGTTAGGTCACGACTACCCTTAACAGAAGGGCGTGATGAATGTAGAACATATGAGCACGGACAATGAGTAATTCGAAAAAACATAATAAAACTAACCGAGTGTGACTCGAACTTACGCACCGAAGATGACCAACACACAATATTCATAATAATAAATAATATATACAGATAACAGAGATCCATTTATAGACAATAATTAAATAAAATTAAATACGAATTAAACATTAAAATTATGTTTACATTAAATAGCAATGTACCAAATATCTTTTATTTCTAATGATGCTCAAGTTTCTTAGCCCGATACGAACATGGCTAATTTTTATTATTTCTGAGATTGTGTTTCGTGATACTGTTCCACAACAGTACGAACCAAAATTGTTAAAAATCAAGTTTTTCGTATGACTTGTTTCTTAACTTCATTTTATATTTAACTATTTGTTTTTATTTTATTTTATTAATTAACAAAATCCGCAGCCATTAATTAAATGTAATTTTTTTCTCATATATATATATATATATATATATATATATATATATGAGAAAAAAATTACATATATATATATATATATATATATATATATATATATATATATATATATATATATATATATATATAGTCCTCTCATGGTAATATTTTGCTCCAGTAACAAACGTTAACTAAAGTTGCTCCACCTTTTGGGCCTATATACTTTGCTCCCTTTTGTTATTTTTCGATGAATGTGGCATACATCAAATCCGACCGTGAAGACGGAGGATCGTATACGATCGAGAAATCGAATACTCGCCATGAGATATTTACCATTACTTTGATCTGTAACGGACTGAATTATTACACTCATATTAACTTTCCTGATCCATTTTGTATTTGATATGACCATAGAATAGTTGATCAGAGCTATAGCGGAGCCAAGCTTTACGAGAATATCGGCGATCTATCATAATAACCGTTAGAAAGAGATAAAGTGCTACGTCAAAAAGAGATAAATGCATAGATGAGACGAGACTCTTTACTCTGACTGCCACAGTTTAAAATTAAGAATATGTTTTTCGGTATTTTCAGTCATAACTTTAACGTGGGTGTGTTACTACAGCGTCATCGTAATAACTTCATCTACATATATTGTTTACTGTAGTTTAGTTACAAACTCACCTGCTCTAATACGTGTGGATACATAAAATGACTGAAAGAACAGAATTAGATGATGATGATAGGTACCTATTTTTGTTATTTTATGGTAACTATATAATTGTAAAATTGTGAACAATATTTCAGCTCTTTCTACATAAAGAAATCTAGGGATCATTGTTGTTAATAGATATTATGTTTGGATTTTGCTACAGTATACTTATGTACTCTTTAATATTAATTTATTGTAGATGCCATGACCGGCTTACAAATTTACTACAACGATCCTAGTTACAACTACTGAACAAAGAGAAAATATGCTGTAGGTATACCTACCTAGAATATCTACATAAAAGAACTCGTAACATAAGTAGACCTTGGTGAATTAGTGTCAAAAGTTGCAAGTGGACTGAGTTGTCCATATAAAAATTAGCCTGCATTTTGTATACCTACCTGCCTGCATAGGTAGGTACTTACCTATAATAAGTAGGTTTTTATGACAATGTTATATAACAGTGAGAGATCTGATGTGATGATGGAAACGATATGAAGCCGGACGATTGTTACAAAAATCGAGTTCTCCTTAATTAATACCTACCTACTATACCGCGCTAATTTCGTAATGATTAGAATTCATTATCATCAACACCCAGAAGACATTAAACATTAAACAGACGCCTCTCGGATCTTAGTAAAGATGGCAGTTTTTTACTAACCCCCTGTTTTTTTTTCGTCCACCTCTTACGATTCAGACAGAAAGACGTTTAAGGGGGGTGCAATTATAGCCCGACATCCCACCGGGTCATTATATTCATTGGAATGACCTAATCATTCTTATAAACTATAATACCTAACATGCTAGCATAAATCTATATATAAGGCCTTAGATAGGTTCATTTCAAGGCATGATGGTCAATAACCATAGGACCAAAGCTGCCCGGCCAGGGTGGTCTGATGTATGGTCACGACACGACATGATAACTAACACATTTTTCACGACGGTATTTTACCCTTATTTGCCTCTAAAGACACCCGTAGAGATGAGGGGTTGACATTCTAGCCCAGCACCCCACGAGTACTTAACTAGTCTGACACCCCATGGTTAAGCCCGGCACTCCACGGGTAAGCCGGGCACTCCAAGAGTAATTATTAAAAAAATTGGTATTATCGAGAGTTTAATATTTAATTTGCCGGAACTATAGATGTTCTGATTTCTAAAACCTTTTTCATATTACCAGATTCTAATATCACGTTATTAGATATACAGAGATGTCAGTTTAAAAATCACTTTGCACGCAGATTTCGAATGATAAAGTACCTACCGACACCTTTCCAAACTACTGAGTTGAAAAGGTTGTTTGTTCATTGGTTGCGGTCACCTGATAAACAGAACAAATAAGCACAGGGATCTTCTATCAGAAAATAATTTGTCATAGGTGTATATTATGTTGGTAGGTACCTACATAATATGTATATCTCTATCAAGTTTAAGTTTTTCACTTCGTCACAGAATAAATAGGAACCTCGCGACGCGACGAAGCCGATGGAGTCCGCACCCGGGCGAGACGTCATAACATAACAGAGATAATTATGATGTCTCGCCCAGATGCGGACTCTATCGGCTGTATGTATACGTCATAGTATAGGAAAATACGTATGTACCCACCTACCAACGCACCCAACCACTAGTTCCTACATGATATTTTATAATGCAGTATTAATAACTAATTAGGTTTGATAATGACCATACCGTTTGGTCATTATCAAATCTAATTATTATCACGGTTAGCAATTTACATAATAGTACGTGCCTACTAACTTTGACGTAATATTCATAGGTAGTCATAGTCATATCACATACTAGTATATGTAGTACCTATGTAACGTCGGTACTCATACTTATAGGGTAATGATCCCTACCCGATTTTTTCGATTATTATGTTATAACGTATACCTAACGTGACTACTTAGGTATTTTTTTTTATTCATCTACACTGGACTCACTCTCCTGCCTTTTATAACAAACTTTTTGAGGTTTATAGTAGACCTGCATGTTATACCTAGGTACTTGCGTTAGGCAGTGATGGCTTAGTGACATTAGCTATAGACTGCCGTGCAGCAGGTCCATGGTTTGAATCCCGCCGCATGCTTGAGTTTCACCGCATGGTGAAAGGGCTTTTTGCGAATACCCGCCTGGCTAGCGACCACCATCAAGCTGAAAATCTTTCGCCAAGCATCTAACGGTGTGTTTCGGCAGCAGTCCTTGAGAGCCAGTGAAATTACAGGCACATGAGACCTAACTACTATGTCTCAAGGTGACGGGCGCAAACCAATACGTAACGTGTGACGAAATGCATCTGTTATAGGCAGAGGCTAGTCCGCTTAACATCAGGTGGGCGTCGAGCTTGTTCCGTCACAATAACATAAAAAAGGTACTACAACTAGACATATTATGCTTTATGTCAGTAGAACAAATCAGTTTCATATTAACGGGCTCTGGTTTCAAGTTAGTATATTTCCTGTAATTGTTTATTCCTACCTAATGGTGGGAACCATTAGATAGGTATAAATAATGAACATGAATGATAGAGTGTATACTTGAGGATAGCCCACGGGGAGTATTCGCAAAATGGCCTACCACCATACAACATAATATACCTCTACTTTGGTAAACTGTTATACAGCACCTAAAATTTTGTGAAGAAAAAAAAAAGTGCGAGTCGGACAAAAAAAAATAGGAGTGAAATCTTACACCACGACAATCCATAGTTTTTACTACTGGGCTATCACTGATTTATAATCCGTTATAACTGCTACCGGGGTTAACTTACTTTCATAACCTTTATTTAAATTTACTGGGCCATTGTACAAACCTATGATTATCTTTTGAAATAAGGTAGGTAGTACTACATAATAGTACAGACCTATATTGTGATTGGATTTCTGGAATACCTATGCTAGTAATGGTACATCTTATTCAATACCTTTGGGTTTCAATTTTAAAGCAAATTAGAACCCAGCTAACAATACAGTCTTTCCATCCGTATGTCACGGATCCCTAGTCCTAAACGGAATGAGTTACATAACCTCAACTTTAGTGTATTTGGTGTTAAACGTGAACTAAAGATGAATATTTGACTAGAAATTTAACTAGGTATGTATATGATACCTATTTCACGATAATAACAAATATTTTAAAAATATCTTAGGAAAACATTAACTTAACATTTTAGATAAATATTTAATTAATATATCTAGTGAAAATTCCAATCTATAGTTGAATATTTATATATGATACCTATTTCACGATTATAACAATATTTTAAAAATATCTTAAGAAAACATTAAATGACATTAATATATAATAAATATATCGAGTCAAAATTCCACCTAATATTTCTGCTAAGCCGAGGTGGCGTCATATACGCCACATAGACTAACCGGAAGATTTTTTCGACGCTTCTCGCTTTTACACGAATCTTCATCAGGAAGGAGTTCTTGAATTAAGACCTTCTAATGATGCAGGATTAGGCGGTTTTTCTAATATGTAAATTCAAAGTTTTGAATATGGATCGAAATCAATAGATTCAGGCAGCAAAGTAAAGCCTAATCTATTGTTTAACCTATTTTAATGGGCTCCAAAAATAAATCTTATCAGAAACAAAGAGTATAAGTATAAATGTATTTTATTTATGCCAAAGTGGAATTTCCTATATGGAGTTGAGTCTAACCTGAAATATCGGCCATGGAGAGATATTCAAATTTTTAGGTTTTGCTTATTTCGGCTTTGGTACCTATTCAACATTATCGTAGTATCCGCGAATTTAAAACTTGTGGCCCTCGGAGCTGTTAACTTTGCGAGTCTGAATCTAAATATCATAAATATTCTGAAAACTGATGTAAACACAGGTAATTTGCCTTACTTCACCAATTCAACTGATCGTAAGTCAGTTGAACTTCATTTATTCACATACCATCACTACTGATGGTAAGTGATGATGTGTTCGAAGATGTTTTTCACCCTAACCTAGAATTATTGGCACTCAAGACAGGTATTTGGCGTCAGATTTAACACTTGAGGGTGGTAGCTAGCCAAGTAAGCGTCCACAAAATACCCTACTATCTTATAACGACTGCCATCCTAAGACATCAACCGGAACCGACGTGGACGGTTTAAGGCTAGAGAGCTCTAGGCTCCATACAAATACTAAGTGTTGAAACTCGGTGAAACTTTGCAAGTATGTCCTTGAGCGCAATATGTTCTGGTTTGCCAGATTTCCCTATATTAAAGTATTTTTTTAAATAATCCAAAAAATCATTTTGTATGGCAATTGTTATTTTGACATTTAGGGGTAAAATAAATAATAAATCGAAAAACTGGCAAATTAGAAGCATAGATATTGGGTTCAGAAATATGCATACAAAATTTCTCCGAGTTTGAACACTTGGTACTTAAAAAAATATCTAAAAAATGGAACCGACTTCAACACTCAAAACTATGAAATAACTTGTAAAAGTCCGTACCATGATAGTTCAAAAGTACCTATTATCACTTTTTTTAGTGATCCTTGCTACTTACGGGATCGAATGTAATCTTGAGATTGATGATATTCCTATCTTGAGATAAGAAAATATTTTTCAGTTATTGGTGTGTAACTCAAAAACGGCTTGACCGATTTTGATGAAATTTAAATTAGACTAAACGACAAGCATCAACTTTGCTTTGCAAACAAAAAAATAATTACTAAAATCGGTACTCCCAGTCAAAAGTTCTGAGGTAACAAACAATAAAAATAAAAAGTACAGCGAATTGAGACCTCCTCCTTTGTTTGAAGTCGATTAAATATGACGAAACTACGTTTGTGCTCCATGCACTCTACTCTTAACGTGCCCTCCGAAACAAGGAAGCGATCTGTAATAATACACTTACAACGGTCACCAATCCTAGTCATGCACCATGCTATAGTGACTGCCAGCACACATCCGTCACACATCCAACTCATGACCGCAGCGGACGCTGCTTAACTTAGTTGATTGGATGAGAACTTGAGTATGGCTAAGTTAACTACGCTACGAACGCTTCAAAATTAGGTAATGTAAGCAGGTATTCTCATATTTAATAAGTAGGAAGATACATATATAACTACTAGCTTTTCGGGCGCGGCTCCACCCGCGCGTATGTTTGGTTACCACGCAAAAACATTAACCTCATTTTGCGCAATTGGATAAAAACTATCCTATGTTTTTTCCCGGGTCTCAAACTATTTCCATGCAAAATTTCATTCAAATCGGTCCAGTAGTTTTGGCGTGAAAGCGTAACAGACAGATAGACACAGTTACTTTTGCATTTATAGTATTAAAGTACTGATTTAAGTATTTATTTTATTTATTTATTTTACATAATTAGTAAGATAATAATGATAGTGTTATTGTTTGACTTACATGGGTAATTACATAAATATCTGTAAGTAGGTACTTAGGTTAGGATATAAAAATATTATTTTAGTATCTGGAGGTGTTCGGATCCTGGATCCTCTTTTACCTACTTACTAATTTAGGATAGCCCGTCCAGAAAAAAACAAAATTATTTCGAAACTATCGGTTACTATTTTTACATAATTCGGAAAAGTAAGTGCCGTAAGGAATAAAATATACTTATCAGGTTTTTATAGATCTTCATCAAAGCATCTTAGGTAAGTATTTTCGGTGGTAGGGCATTTTGCGAATGCCCAACTGGGTAGCCACCGCCTTCAAGTAAATAATCTGTCGCCAAGCACCTAACGGTGTGTTCCAGCAGCTGTCCTTTAGAACCAGTAATTCTAGGTTACCCTGATCAATATCTTCGACCACATCATCGCTTACCTTTAGTAGAGAGTTCAAAAGCTAACCTATACGGTATACAAAAGAAGAAGAAGTGATTTGTAATCAAACCTAAAACTATGTTGATATGAAAGAATCATATTTATATTTTAAACACTTTTTTTTTAATATAGCTTCTAAATTAACATTAAAACAACCTTTTATTTAAAACATAAGATGTCAAACATGTATCGCACCTTTGAAATACACATTAGGTACCTACCTAAAAGAAAAATCTTATTGTTAATTAAAAATTATGGCAGTGCTGCGAATAAAATGCATCCATAATTCACATTCGCATGCAACGCCGCCACGCGCCGCGATAAATTTGGCAACGCCGCCGAATCTAACGCTCGCCAATCAGGAGCAAAAAGCCTGTGATTGGTCAGTTTGAATTTGTAAATTGCATGAACAAACGCACTCCGGTGGATTTGTATATCGGATCTTAAGAGTGTTATTGACGGTTAACGTACTTAACCGTATTATGTAGCTCCTGGAAAAATGACCCTGGAGCCATTTTAGTATGTTACATTTGGATCAACAAAGGAGGTATGGATCAACAAAAGCCAACGGATCAAATAAGTGCTCGTGGGACACCGCGTTTGATCAACATTTTACGAGAAGAGATCTCTATATATATATATATATATAAAATTAATACAATAAAATAATAAAATATTTAATTTTTAATTTTAATTCTCTTATATATATATATATATAAGAGAAGTTTTATAAATGTATTAAGTGATTTTTAATTAATTAATTTTAATGTATTAATTTTGTTGAATTGTGTGGTTGTGAAATTATCAACCGAATACCAATAACCACTCTAAAGATATTGCCCGGCGGACCGCCAATAACGAACCCTCAAAGATTTAAACATTGCAAGGCATAGATTCTAAATACATTCGTTTTTTAAAACCTTAAACTTCAAATCACAGACACGGCTCACCTTCAGTTTTTTCACAGTATTTATAAATATATATGTAAGTGAAATGTTAATGCAGCACTGACATTGAAGTCTATTACTGCATGCATAATATTCGAACCATCAGATTTGTATTATGCTTTGAACTGCATGTAAAGATGGCATTTACATAAAAAATATCATCTGGATACTTTGTAATTCATGACGTAGGTAGCACCATACATATTTCATGGGGGTAGAATATACATCGACAATTCAATGAGTATCTTTTTGTAAAGAAAATAATAACATATTATCATATGTTATTATTATCATATCATAACAAAAAGGGCAGAGTAACAAAATTTACATGACAATGTGTCTACACGATCCGGATGTAGTTCATATTTTATCTATGTAAGATCTGATTAAGCTATCCTTGCTTCCCCAAAAGGGCAGTCCCTCGTGGTTATTAGGTGGTGAAATAGGAGATCAGATATAAGTTACGCATTAAGTTTAGGGCTTACTGAAACAAAACGTTGGGTACTTAGTCTGTTAGAACAAAATATTAAGATCCGCGGATCATTAGGCCGTAACAGAAATCGATTATGTTCCAAAGAACCAATGATGAAATTTTATTTATTTATTTTACAATCTTAGGGAAATAACAGATAGGAATGACAAACAAAACAAATAAATATCTGAAGGTTCATATAAAATTTCCACATACAGCAACTAAATCAAAAAAACATCAATGTTAATGAACGACTACTAAATAATATTAAGGAACATTACAGTTTAGATAGAGCTTTAATTGTTATTGGTATTACTTTATTGTAAAGGTAAAAAGCCAAGTTATTAAATCATCTGCGCGCCCGAATCATAAATGTATTCTGTCTGTAATTGCTCGAAACAGCAAATAATTTTGTCATAAATGAATAAAGCACATTGGCAATAAAACTATTATCGAATCAAAAGAAGCGGTAGCAAATCGTCAGCTGACTTTTTAGTCAACAGCTATCTATTGTTGCTATCTATTGATAGCTGTTGCAGCGATAAAAGAAAAATAGAAGAGCGCACGGTGACTGCAAAAAAAACTTGAAGCACAAACCGGTGTACGAAACAGGGGTTAACAACATTTGGTGACAGATGTCTTTGAACACAATAAACACACGATGAAGACAACACTATAAATATACTTGTAAGTAATTAATGTTGTTTAGTTTTTTAAAGATTAAAAAATATGGTTTCATTAAAATAAACAAAGACAATCCTCATTGACAAATACACAAACAAAATAACCATAATATTTGTACATTGAAAAAGATTTTGTATCACAATATCGTTGATATTAATATTACTATTTTTAAGATTTGCTACCTGTAAATATTCTAAAATATTTATTTGATTGGATATATATATTAAACATTAAAACGCTATAGATATTGGTTACAGCCAGAATTTAAAAAAATTAAATGTAATTCAGCTTCATACATACATATAGATTACCTAATTATATTGAGGAACATTAGAGGATAGATTAGTATTTAATTGTAACTGCTATTACATCATAATAAAGATAAAAAACTAAGTTAGTCTGCGAAAAAGTTATTACACAGGGTACTTTTCAGTTTGGCAGATGAAGTAACAAATATATCAATGTCAAATTCGCTAGCAAGATTATCAAAACATATACACGCCCAAATCAAAAAATGTTCTGCCTGTGGTTAGTTTTAGAAAGCGGTGTAACAAGAAGTTTTGTTAGCTATTCTTTGTAAAACACTATTGAGTACACTCAGTTGTAAATTTTATGCTATGGATGTCGCTTCATCCCCATACGATGGTGAAAGAACGAGAGAAAAAATAGAGTT
Source organism: Plagodis dolabraria (assembly GCA_963854805.1). Lineage (NCBI taxonomy): Eukaryota > Metazoa > Arthropoda > Insecta > Lepidoptera > Geometridae > Plagodis > Plagodis dolabraria. The sequence goes on along the minus strand of OY978440.1, from coordinate 35,777,685 downwards.
ATGTTATGAGTCATATTGGCATATTAGCTTAAATGGTCAGAGTATACCCGGGCTATAGGGTTTGAATCCCGCACATGACTATAATCTTTCCTCTCGTAAATGTGTGATTTTGTAATGTAATCCACAGAGCCTGCGTAATTGCAAAAATATAATTATTAAAATTATAGTGCGTTATCATAAAAAAAAATTAAAGCTGATTGCAAAATAGTTTATGCTTGTAGTACAACGTAAGTTGAACTATGGGAGTCGATGGTTAAAGAACGAAAGGTTTTTTTTGATAATGAGTCATAAAAGCATAATAGCTTAAATGGTCAGAGCAAGCCCCGGCTACAGGGGTGGATGGCGTGGGTTCGAATCCAGCACATGAGTCTATTTATTCCTCCCGTAAGTTAATAATTTTGTTAATGTGTGTATAGGAAATGGAGTTAAGGTAATCCATCATCATTAACAGTTGTAACGTCCACTGTTGCACAAAGGTCACCTCCACTGGAGGGGAGGGGGGATTACAATAATCCTCAAGCTTGGAAGGCGTCTTGAGGATCACAGTATAAGATAAGTCGCCAAGTACGCAAAACTACCTACATGAAGTTGTTTTTAATGTAATAAATAAATATGCCTGCTTTTATTTTTTTACATATTACACTTATGGGATAGGTAGTTGATTTTTTAGGTTTCATGTGAAAATGGCGTTTAAACCGACATCAAACCTTATATTCTACTCGTAAGTATAATTATAGTGTTATCAGGCTCATTCCGTAACACATATGTTATGCGTTAAATAGCTAACCGAATTAATTCAATAATACTATAGATACGAGTATATATTTTTGGATTACAAAGTCTGTTCCTAAGCAAATTAATAACGCCCGTATCGTTAATTGAGGTCAACTCTTGGATCTCCCACAAACCAAGGTAGCCCCATGCCGCAACAAGAATCGTCACCAAGCCTTGAAAATATACAATATACAGCCCCCATAGGCAGGTCTATTTGATCTAGGATTCACAAAATAAGTTTCCACAGAAAAATAATTTTTTATTCCTCTCACCCATGATATCAACACCGGTTCTTTTTATATAGAGAAAATTGACAAAAACCGACACAAAAAGGCTAACAACTCACATCAACCTACAACCATTGAGACGTCAATACCACTGTCAAGACGCAGATTCAACCGAAAACAGAAATTGAAAGCCTGTCTAGCGTGCCACAAGCAGCTTTTCAACTAATTCGGACCCAAACCTGGGTAGGGAGCTATCGCACCCGTACAATATATCCACACACCCAGTACAAGGGATCCAAAAAAATATACAGGGTAGATATATGTTATATATATGCGTAGGTTGGGTAGCTTAAATTGCCTCAACTCAAGCAGTTCAGTTTGTATTGTACCACGAATAAATAATTATTTTTTCATAGTACGTAGTTTCTTGTAAAGTATTTTTTGCTGTAGTAATACCTTAAAACCTTATTCTTATACCTTCATGATACCTTACTCGTGAGTGATCCAATACAATCACATTAAAAATACTCTTTGAAAATGAAAATATAAGTTGTATTATTATGGACTACGACTTTGTATCTTTGAAGTAGTTGTTGTAAGCAAAACACATATTCCAATTACAATGAGAAAATTTTAGTTTTATTCACCAGTTATAAGCAATTTGGGATATTATGAATGATAACAAAAATAAATAAATTATTTAACTAAATCTACTTATGACCTAAAAAAGTTACACTTAAAAATTGTGAGCTCTGTTCTCTAGCAGGAGGCAATCATAAGTAGAAAACAGAGCTCAGGTTACTGTCCACGGGTAGAGTACCTGAAAGGCTGGCAGCATTACCCCGTTGTATGGCAAGGCTAATTCTCTGGCCGAGGTAAGCGCCAGCCCTTTGGTCGTTTGTCTTTTCTATCAGCCGCTTTGACAAATCAATTTGCAATTACAATGAGTATTATATTTTTTTTTGCAGTTACCTACCAATTATTGTAACTAAAGGTTGTAACTAGTATAAAATATACAATGCACTGCGATGAAGAACACAGTCATGTTTATTATGCCGTTAAAAATATCAAAACAATCATATTAGGTATACTAATAATAAAATATTTTTTATTCTATTAAATATGAGATTATGTACGGCCATGCATATTCCAGGCCAGATAACCGTTAACAATGCTATTTATCTTGGTTGAATTAGTTGATAGTTCACAGTCAGTACTCACCCCAGCCCGGTGGAGTTCCGGGTTGTCCCCCCCTCCCCCCTATTTCTATCAGTGGCTGTGGTAAGAGGCGACTTAAGGTAATATACCGGAAAAGTGGGCAGCAGCGCTTCTTCTGAGGAACTGATATATTAAACAGCGATCCCCAAGACGCCTGTCATGTGTGGTATTATGGCAAACCCCCCTTAATGGGAGAGGCTGTGTTCAACAGTGAACAATGCGGCTGATACAGTACCCACCAAAGGTCATCAACCTCACCAAGTGCACCTTGCTACAAAATTTACGACAGCAATAACTCGAAATTAGTTTTTTAAAGAGAAGTGCACAATCCACCCTAATCATGATAACCGGTCAGCAAATATCGTTAAAAATCACTAAAGAGATATTCAACAGGTATATTTATTATTTTACTAGGCTAATTTTCAAGATTGGCGCGTCTGTTGCGAAATGATCCGCTTTGATCTCGTGGGCCTTGTGACCAAACAGACCGAGACGAGCCGACCCTTTGTGTCCCGTATTATGGAAACCTAACCTCTTCCCTTCTCCTTCAAACACACCAGTGATAAGCGAGACATATATACTTTACAATAGTGTAAGTTAGCTTGAGAGCCATTCAAAGTGTACGTACGTATATCATCACCGATAGAAACAAATTTCTTTCAGCCAAATTGTTACCAAAGCGATCGGCCAAAAGAGATTACGATGCTGATATTTATTTATTTACAAGAAAGTTGTAACCTTCACGGCTATAAATCAGATAAGGATTGTTCAATTCGAAGTTGTCTTCAAGGGAGGAAATACGTTTGAGGGGAAAATGAGCGTTATTTTTTAATCAAAACAGCCTTGCGGCTAATTTTCTATAGGTACCTAATTTGTTCTCTCAAAGGGACTGCGAAAGAATAGAACAATTTTAATTACATTTTCTATAATACACTCGAGAGCAATGAATCCGGGTCACTTAAAGAATCCTAAAAATCTCGGAAACTAAAAATGCTAGGTTAATGCAATAAATTGTATTTAATAGACAATGTAATACTCCTTAAATGAAGGTATTAAAACTTCTTAGTTATTGTAAAGTTATATCATAAAAAAAACAAATTTGAAAAAGGGCCACTTTCGAAGATGGAACTACGAAATTACAGCATTTGGTTTTGCTTTTGTTTGTAATCTGTCATTTATGTGGGTACATAAACCATGTTGATAGTGCTCCATATTCATTATTCAAGCTGAAATTATGTCGCTTACGCCTGAAGAATGCACCAGAATACTTACAATGCTGGAAACCGGCCGGAGTCAGCGCGATACAGCCAGGACTGTCGGTGTGTCGCTGTCAACAGTACAAAGAGTTCTCCGACGTTACGAAGAAACTGTTTCTAACCTACGCAGACCAGGAACGGGCAGAACCAGGTGTACCACAGCACGAGAAGACCGATACTTGGTGAACACCATGCTTCGAAATCGCTTTCTCACAGGAACTGAACTCACCAATCAGTTTCGACGCCTCGGAGGAAGTAACCCAAGTGCATGGACAGTAAGACGTCGGCTTGCTGAATCTAACTTAAAACCCCTTAGACCTGCAAACGGCCCTAAACTGGAGCGTGGGCATCGTATTTCGAGACTAAGATATGCCCAGAGCCACGTAAATTGGAGTATTGAAGATTGGTCAAAAGTTATGTTCTCCGACGAATCAAAATGTATGCTCTACAAGCACGATGGAAGACTCAGAGTGTATCGAGTATTACATTGTCTATTAAATACAATTTATTGCATTAACCTATCATTTTTAGTTTCCGAGATTTTTAACATTCTTTAAGTGACCCGGATTCATTGCTCTCGAGTGTATTTTTGAAACCGTATAATATTTCAAGCGTCTGGTATTTTCAAATGAGGCACGAGTTACCTTTGTTGAAAAGCTGGTTTGTATTATACGTACCTACTTACAAAATATTATTTCTGAGAATTTGATCCCATAGCTTTGGTATTTAGGGCTTTGTTCGTACACATGAATAGAAATTTTTTACATAGAGGTGAATTAAACAATATTTGTAACAGATGGGAGTAAAGTAACTATAATAATTTAGCTGTAAATCATAAATCTATAGAATGGAATTAAGACCTAAAAGACAGCTGCTGGAACAATCCATTATGGGGATGGACTGAAAGGTATAGTCTATAAAAGTTTTCTTCTTAGTCAGGGTTTTTGTCTCAAGGCAGTAACCTCTTTCTTAGCTTGGATTTCTTCGTCTAATAAATATTTTTTTTACCGAAAGATATGACTGACCTCAACCCGAGAAATAACTTGTTGAAGTCGGTACCATGATAGTTCAAAAGTACTTATTATTACAATATTGTGCGCATGGTACTGACTTTGACAAGATATTTTACACTTTTGAATGTTGAAGTCGATTCAATCTTTCATTAAAAAAATGTCAATTTTTTATGTCCCTTGCTACTTACCGGATCGATTTTCATTAGCAATGGCTATATCATGAATAGATTTAGGGGTTACTTTGCGGAAATCCATATTTAATAATAACAAATATTTTTAAAATATTTTAGTAAAACATAAAAGAAAATATCTAAATCGGTTCTCCCAGATTGTCCCCTATAGATGTCGCTCCATCCCAATACGATGGTTAAAGAACGATAGGCAAAAATGGAGTTATGATTGATTATCATACGGGTTCGAAACCAGCACATGACTTAAATGTTTTCTCTCGTGAATTTGTAATTTTGTAAGACTACTCGAAAACCTCCTCCTTTTTTTGAAGTCGGTTAAAAATAAACGAGCGTATGCTGCAACTAATGATCAGATGTTGGGTCTCAACTGCCCCGCGGTTATTATGTGTCTGGGTGATCAGGCAGCGCCAGGTGAAACCCTCGCTTACACGCGAGGAGACACTAACCTCCCACCCCCCCATTTTGTTCTTCTTTTGAGTACATACGTAGGAGGCCCGTGCTCGTCACGTCGCGCAATCGTCGTAACTCCAAGACGAAGGACTTCAAAAGAGTCCGACACTGGTCGGAATATTTCCGGTAAAAATTCCGCGGGTCTAAGCCTATTCCTAATAAGTTAATATGGATAAATTTCGCGATAGTTTTCAAAGTGAAATAATGGTAATTGGCATAGCTTTCAATTAGTAAAGAAAATTGATATGGCTTAACTCTTTTCTCATCGCATTGGATTCCTGATTCCTTTCAAATGTGTAAAACAAATAACCAATAAGATGGACCAAAATACTTGCTGTGTACGGAGTGATGACGAATGCTTGCAGGAATAGCCCCAAACTGTGAAGACATACGGAATTTGTTTACAGATTGTCGCGCGGCAGGAGTTTCTAACATTAGCAATGTTAACCCTAGTTTTACACAATTTGCAATTTCGTAGGTATTTGATCTTGATTTACATTGGTCTTACATATATTTGTTTTGCCTTATTATGATGACAGTTTGATTATTCATCTCTTTTACGCATCTCTGGTACACGTCTGTGTTATGAACATATTATGTATATAAAATTATTTTAAAATACCTAATAGAATTGAAAAAAAAGATTATTTCCTTTTGTACAACATGATACAACTTAAAAAGCTTTCCTTTAAAACTATATTATATCCGTAATTGTAATTTTACAAAAAAAGATTCAATTCTGAAAACAATCCAAATTTTCTGAAATATTAGGCATGCTTCAAGAATCTAGAACGATTTCTTATTTAAACATTAATTAGCAATTTTGTGTGTTGGAATGCATAGTTGAAATGTTGTGCCTTTAATTACATCCTCTCATATATGTGAGGGTCGTAAGAGGCGACGAAAAGAAAATTACCTGAAGCCACCGACGCCTTTTGAAGAATAACCATCTTAAACTGCGAACCCCAGAATGCCTGCCAAGCGTCGGGATCATGGCAAACTTCTCCAAATGGGCAAACCTCACCAAAAACTACAATTTTACACTATGCCAATGAATAGTGCCTAAGAGTACCCAATAGCGTAGCTGATGTACATGTACATTATTCACTAAGGCGTCCAAATAGACATTTAGTTAGAAGGCACGGACAGCAATGATACTAAATTAATGATATTAGACTTTTAAATGTTCGTAGAAGGTGCCCTTAGTGAATTAAGGATAGATAGATATGTAAGCCCTAACATACTTCACTTGAGAACCCTTACGAATTCGAAACTGGGCTGTTAGGCCCTGAAAACCGTGGACTTATGGATCTGCCCAAAAATCAAAGTTAGAATTGACAGTTGTTGAATGGCTTATAATTATCACATCCTGAACTAGCTCTCTCGGACAGAAACGACGAATTTCTAACACCTAAGTAATGTTTTAACTTGAAATCCCTTTGAAACTATGACAGCACCGTGGTATGCAAAGAGTCCGGTGCCAATAAGTTGTAAATAATTGTAATCCTACCATAATCTTGAACGTCAAATTATAATTGGGAGGATTTTGCATATCTGGTTCGCCACCTCGAGTAGGTAGTTCGTTTCCACATTCGTAACAAAGCTCCCGGCTCGTTCCAATTCTAGGTCAAACTGGCTTGGGCAATTTTTATGAATTCATCATTACTACTCAACAAGTGAGAAAGGAAGAAAAAGTTAGCTACAGAAATTCTTGATAAACAATAGAGGTTATAAGAATATACTTACCACACTGTGTCCACTCCGGCTCCGAAGACTGAGTCTTAACTTCCAGTCTCGTTTGGAAGGAGACCCCCCTTCAGAGCTGAAGGATCGCTTCATCGGGAATGACATGTTGTCACTCTCTCACTCACACTTAAGTTACTTTCAAATCGTTAAAGCTCACGCAACAGCCAAGTGCACACATGTCAGGATTACAACTATCACTGTCATTGTCACTGGCAAATTGTAATTGTTTTTACACTTAAATATTAAACACTGATTAAAAACTGATTCACCAACTAACACTAATCTAAAATACTGAAGCGAAGGAGATTATATACACGGGAAATCTGAAACAAAAGAAAAATATTATTAGTACAATAATTTTTTGCTGACGGGATCGATACAGCAAGCTATTTTGATAAATTATATAGATCATTTTACGGGATCTATCCGGACTAGATAAAAAGCCGGAACGGAAATATGATAACAATAGTTAAGCTAGTAATCGCCTCCATAAAACCTCTAGGTGGACAGATAATAAATTATAAAATATAATGTGATCAAATAAATCATAAGTTTCCGGACCACAACGTAAACTATCCTTCTATTCCGGTACAATTACAGATGTTAGCAACTTCAAATTGTTTTACAAATTACATCGAGACATTATTAGTTCTTGTTTGCCGCCGCCTAAACGTCCATAGTAATTTGTAAGGCCATTCTAATAATTTTGTTTTATAGTTGTTTGTCGCGCGATATTAACGACTGCCAATCAGGATGACAATCACCAGTTTCAAAAATAGTTCATGAAATAAAATAAGCTTGCGTTAATAAATACATTTACAAGGTTATTGGAAAAATGTTAACAACTTCTTAGGGTAGACTTCTGCTAGTCCTAACAAGCATTATGTGTTTTTTTATATGTTTTAACAGTTTTTTTTAGTTTGTTTATGTGTATTTGACGGAATAAGCTAGAGAACCATCTGATATTAAAAGATTCTTGGGCCTGTAATTTATTATTTCATATTTTTTATTACTTTGCTCTATGGAAATATTCAAAACCCTATTCAAAGGGACGCGGTGCGGTGTTGCCGCGGCGGGTGCTGTAAGCTCCGAGTTCTGGTACTTTTTGTAATTTTCTTTTTAGCATACTTAACTTAGCTCACCATCGCTGGATGACCGGTAGATAATGCCTTAGCATTAAGTACGCCTTTTGCATATGAGCATCGTTAAATAGAACATTTCCTCTGACCCGGGGATGGAATTCAAGACAATAAGGAGTGAATTAAATAAAGTACATTTAATAGTAAAATATTTTAGATATATAGCTCTTAAAAGGTTGAAGAAAAGTTGGATTTTTGGTTTGAGTATATTAACAGTATTTCTATTTGAACTATGAAAAGGAAATTTTTAAGTAAATAAGAAAATATATTCGCTAAGAAACTCTCATTTACCTAATTCAATTCAGAAAAAATCTATTGTTTTACTGGAATGGAATGTCGTCAAAGGCTTTTGTAGTTCTTCGAACAAAGAGATCAAATCTATCCATGTTCGCTTTTGTAAAAGAAAAATAATCTAGTGTGGTAAGCGAATGCCGTTATAACAAGTTTCAAACAATTCTTTTTTCAAATACTGTTATTGCAGCATTGCGGTGTACATATCCTAGTAGAACTTGATACTAACAAACTTACTACATATTATGTACTTAGTACCTAGGTATGTCCTAAAACTATTGGTGAAATGTATTTAGATATTAATAAAATCAGCTGCCGCTGCATCTTCTGGATATTACGTATGTAAATAGATTTTGTATAATATTTTATACTTTAATATTTTATACTTTTGAGATTTTTGACAGCTCAAGTCAAGTCTTGAAAATAATTTAAATTTAAATTTATTTTCCCATAATTATTCCTATTTGGATGATAATACACAAAAATAACAAATAAGTTACAGTAATAGGAACTCAATAGAAATAAACAACATTTTTTTTGTTTATTTGATCTTTAACCACTTCTGAAGTCCCATGGTCAGTTTTTGCTGTGCTTCCGTCAGGATAAGGATAAGAAAGTGCTTTCAAGATATTAAATTAAGTCATCGGCACGCAATCGGACGCAGATCCTATGTTCCGAAGGCAAAAATGTTTCTCAAATAAAGTCGCCGTGGAAACAACGCGCCGAGGGCGTTCTCTTTGGAAACATGGAGCCCTGTGCGCAGTCTCCAACGAAGCAGTCATCGTATAAATTTGACATTTGTCAGTGTGTGCCTGAATGATTTTATTGTGTATATTTTTTATAAGTTTTTGTTTATTATTACTTGGTAATTTACACAACAAGCGCCTAAAAAGCAATATGTCACAGTCTACGGGTCCCTCAGCGCCCAATATACATAACACACAAAACCAAGACGATGTATCTGATTTCCTACAATGTCAACAGTGCTCACAGCCCCGTTTTTTTAAAGGTAAAAAAGGTTTAAATATTCACATTGGCAAATCCCACAACAAAAATAAACCACCTAGTATTCTAGACCCTCCATGTTGCATTTCGAATCCATCATCATCATCGATACCATTTTGGCAAACCTTATCAAAACTTAAATCTTCCATACCGGTGGTCAAAAGAATACCAAAAGGTGCTCGCATAACTGTAGCTCAAGATTTGTCTATAAAGATTAAAAAAGTGCTTACCGATTCTGACTCAATACAAACTTGGGAAAACCTTTTGACCTTTCCTTTTCAAATTCTTCATGCTGACCCAAAAAATAAAAAATCACTTACATCATCCATTAGAGCCAACTGTATTGATTCCAACCATGCCGGGCACCAGCGATATCAACAGCAAACATGTGTGCATACACCTCAGTTTCATAAATCACACAACTTGTTCAACAAAATAGAATCTAAAGTCAGCGATGGAGATTTGAAAGGTGCCAGTAAATTACTGTTTTCTAACGATACCATTGCCCCAGATACAATGGAAACTCTTGCAGCATTACAAGAAAAACATCCACCATCACCATTGCCAGTCTTTTTGTCTACTTCAAAGCCCACTGTGCAACCAATCGAAGTCACTGAAGTCGATGTGTACACAGCGATTATGTCGTTTAGGAGTGGCTCTGCTAGTGGCCACGACAGTTTGAGCCCACAACATCTTAAAGATATGATAGGTGCTCCTGGAGATTCTGGCAGAGCACTCCTGATAGACATAACTGCTCTGATGAATTTAATGATCGCAGGTAAGGTACACGAGGATATTTGTAATATTTTATACGGTGCTAATCTGTGTGCTTTAAAAAAAAAAGATGGTGGCATTCGGCCTATCGCAGTTGGTTGCACATATCGTCGGATCGCTTCCAAACTATGCTGCAAAAAAATTTTAAATAAACTTACCGGAAAATTTCAACCTACTCAGTTAGGTTTCGGAAGCAAAGGCGGGTGCGAAGCAGCCGTACACGCCTTAAGAACTTACCTTCAAACAGATGTAGGTCAGGTGGTTGTTAAGGTTGACGTTAAGAATGCTTTTAACACTGTTTCTAGATCTGCTCTGCTTGACGAAATTCAAAATCATACACCAGAAATATTTGATTATTTATTTCAATGCTACGGCTCGGACTCTTCACTTCTGTATAAAAGTCACCATATACTTTCATCGACTGGTTGCCAACAAGGTGATCCTCTTGGCCCTGCTATATTCAGCCTTGCAATTCATCCGATCATTTCATCCCTCACATCAAAATTAAACATGTGGTATTTAGACGATGGCACTCTTGGAGGCGAGTCAGAGACAGTCTTGGAAGACCTTAAAGTTATCATTGAAAAATTTAGTTCTATTGGCTTAGAACTAAATTTTTCCAAATGTGAGCTTTTTATTCCTGAATCAGTCGCATCCTCTGAAAGGAATACTATAATAGATAAATTTAACGTTTTGGCTCCTAACATCAAAATTCTTAACAGACAATCTTTTCGTTTATTAGGGGCTCCGATATTCACTGACGCATTCCCTACGTTCATTACAGAACAAAAACTTAAATTTGAAGAATGTTCTGACCGTCTTTCAAACATCCACGCACACATAGCTTTTCATATCATCCGTTATTGTCTTTTTGTACCTAAATTAACATATGTTTTAAGATGCAGTCCGTTTTGGATTTTTAGTGACCTTTTGTCAACTTTAGATGATTGTATTAAAAATACCTTAGTCAAAATTCTAAATTGTCCAATGTCAGATATTTCTTGGTGTCAAGCCTCCCTTCCGATCAGATTTGGTGGTTTAGGTATCCGCAAAATTTCCAGTGTTTCACTCCCGGCGTTTCTATCCTCAGTTCATAGTACTTGTGCCCTTTTTTTAAAAATTATTGAAAATTCTTTAGGAAATGTACAAATTAATTGTATGCAAGATGCTACAAACGCTTGGACTTTAGCTTGTCCAGGTGAAAGCCTTCCCAACAAACTCCACTCGCAGAGACATTGGGATGAGCCTATAAATAAAAAGATCTCAACTGACCTTTTAAATAACACAGTTTCTCCAGTAGATCGGGCTCGTCTTCTTGCCTCTGCGGAGCGAGAATCAGGTTTCTGGCTTCAGGCTTTACCATCTGCCAACATTGGGACGCTACTGGACAGTAAGTCGTTTGCCCTTTCTATCAGCCTGCGAATTGGTTCAAACACAGTCAAACCACATAACTGCTTTTGCGGAGTTCCAGTAGATCGCCAAGGACACCACGGCCTCTCCTGCCGTCGAAGTGCTGGCCGCCTTTCTCGCCACGCCTCTTTAAATGATGTCATCCGCAGGGCTCTTGCTACCGTAAACGTGCCGGCTATTCTTGAGCCGAACGGTATCGCACGTGACGATGGCAAGAGACCTGACGGAATGACCTTAACTCCCTGGTTTCGTGGAAGGCCGTTAGTTTGGGATGCCACTTGCGTTGACACGCTTGCGGCGTCTCATTTACCATCCACCTCCAAGACGGCGGGAGCAGCGGCAGTGGCAGCAGAAGGCTCCAAAGGGCGAAAATACGAGAGTCTCGGCGATAGTTATATATTTTTGCCTTTTGGAGTAGAAACATTAGGTCCGTGGGGTCCAAGTGCATGGACTTTATATAAAGATTTATCAAAGCGGCTGATAGAAAAGACAAACGACCAAAGGGCTGGCGCTTACCTCGGCCAGAGAATTAGTCTTGCCATACAACGGGGTAATGCTGCCAGCCTTTTAGGCACTCTACCCGTGGACAGTGACCTGAGTTCTGTTTTCTACTTATGATTGCCTCCTGGTAGAAAACAGAGCTCAGAATTTTTAAGTTTAATATTTTTAGGTCATAAGTAGATATAGTTAAATTATTTATTTATTTTTGTATTAGTATATGTACTGTTAATTTTTTCTTATTTTATTAAAATATTTTATACTCATATTAAATATTTATAATGGATATCGTATATATTTATTTGCCCGTGGGGTACCTAGCTAGAATGTCACCCATCCCATATGCCTGTAATTTTTCTGGCTCTTAAGGACTGCTGCCGGAACATACTGTTAGGTGCATGACGATAGATTTCTACTTGACGTTGGTAGCTAGCCAGGCGGGCTTTCCTAAAATGCCCTTCCGCCATGCAGTGAAGCTCAAACCGGCGGTGGGGATTGAACCAGGGACATGCGACATGGCAGTCCTTAGCTATTACCTCTCGTTGTATCATCATTGCTTCAAAACTTACATATATAATATACGAGTGATATGACTCTCAAAGGAGACTGACCAAAAAAGGAGGAAAGTTCAAGACGTCGTGTATTTTTTTACTAGATCATCAAATTTCAATTAATCTGTTTTTTCAAATTTCAATTAATCTGGTTACATATACATCCAAGTTAGTATCATTTAAATTTTGCCAATATTGGTTAAGCAGTTTGAAAGTTATATAGTCAACTAGCTTTCCGGGCGCGGCTCCGCCCGCGCGTATGACGGTTATCTCGCAAAAACATTAACCTTTGTTTTTTCTCGGGTCTCAAACTATTTCCATATCAAATTTCATTCAAATTGGTCCAGTAGTTTTGGCGTGAAAGCGTAACAGACAGACAGACAGACAGACAGAGTTACTTTCGCATACATCTGTAAATGAAACGTAAGACACTTTTATTGATAAACTTAACGTCCTACAATAAAATTCTCTACAAAAATAATAAACATCGCATACATATTTTCAATGTTTCTGGGACATATTATCCTAACAATAATACATCATCATCTGTAAATACCTTTTGCAACATTGTTTTTTTTTTCAAGTAGTTTCTCTCTATTATTCTACTAACTCATCCCTGAGAGGCCATTAATAAACGGCGGTGTCTGGTGTCTCATTTAGCCCGAAGGTAAATCTTGAGTAATGATTACCTATAAATAGATTATATTTCTTCCTTTATTAGAAACTACGTCATTAATCGGACGCTGTTGAAATGTTTCTTGAAATTTTTAAGCCTTGACGAAGGTAAAGTATTTATACCGTTAGAATATTATTGAAACGGCATGGCTCAGCAAATTATGTAGAAAGGTGATAGGAAAAACTACATGTAGTCAAGATAAGTCCCAAAAGAAGTTGGATTTATTCAATAAAATATTTAGTAAAATTACAAAATATCTGAAATCTACCGAGTTCTAATACTGAAATGTGTTAAATAACATGTTGAAGGCGGTACCAAGCCGATGCAAAAACACCGTTCATTCAAAAACTCCAACTTGCAAAGTTCGTTCATATTTTTCAGTGTTAGCTCTTATTTTTAAGTTTTATTCCTTTTAAGTGTTGCATACTGGTTGCGCAATCGATTTTCACTCGTCCACAATATAAAACAATATGGTCATAATAAATAACTAATATTATAAATAATCATTTTAAATAAATCTTAAAAATAGTTTAAATTCAAATAAATACACATATTGTTACATCCGATAACCATTTATTAAATAAAACACATATTTTATGCCATTAAATTATGGCAAAACTGTTAAATATATTTTACAGTTACACTCAATAAAAGGTAAACCCTGTATGTTATTGGTAAAATGCTAACATCCCCTTAGGGTTGACTTCTGCTAGTCCTAACAAACATTTTGAGGTGATTTGTTTTTCTTTAAATTTTATTTGTTTTTTATTGTGTTTTTCACGGAATAAGCTCATGTACCACCTCATGTTAAACTCTATTCAAAAGGGGTGCGCGGTCCAGTGTTGCCGCGGCGGGCGCTCTCGGCTCAGAGTAGGTATTTGTCTTTTACTACGAGACTCATACTTTAAAAAATAAGTTTTTCTAGTACTGTCTGACACTTTTAAGTAATAAAAAATATGAACATTACAAGCACAAGAAACTTTTAAAATCGGTTGGTCCTCGTGCATACTTACATATTCCATCAAAACATTTAAAAAAAACTAAAATAAGCACCCTCTCTCTCTCCACAGCAGACTACAATAATGGTTGCCATCGACAAAAAAAATAAATTATAAGATCGTCGATTTTTTTTTAATATAAACCTGTTTATCCGGAATTATATCACTTTCTTTTGGCTATGCTATAGCAAACCGTCAAAATTTAACAGCCAAACTAACGTAATATTATCTTCCAAAGATTTTCAACAAAGTTTTTTATTAATCTTTTCAATCTTTAGCCTTGCCATCCAATTCAATAATTCAACGTCTGCAAACTTGACGTTTGATATTGGCATAACGGAACCTCAAGAGGTGATGCGGACACTGTATTGGATGATTTGCTAATTTACTTATTGTACATTTTCGGCATATTTGCCAAAAACAATTTCACTAATGTCAGCTTTTTGTTTCGATAAAGTTTCAATTATTTAAAAACTCAATTTCCTTCGTCCAATATAAAATTGATTAATAAATGTTTACTTTCTCCTGTGGTTTCACCGGTTCCAGACATCATTGTCACCTTTTGACGAAGAGGAATTCAGTAAAAATACCTGACGTTATGACTCTGGTTCCATGGAAGTTAGGGCATCCCTTACTGTGGGACGCAACTTGCCTCAGCACTTTAGCACCGTCATACGTCTCTTATACAATCGTCAGGGCCTAGTGTCGGGGCTACTTAGGCGGAGCGCCTCAAGTGGTGCATTATGCTAATCTCAGTATTGGTTACATATTTTAGCCGTTTTGTGTATATATTAGGTCCGTGGAAGCCATTACGAACGTGTTAGCTCATTTTATTTTCCAAAACTCGTCAGAGAGTTTTGTTGATACGACGCATAACCAAAATTTTGGTAATTATTTGACTCAAGGGATTAGCGTTGCTATCCAACGAGGCAATTATGCCATGATGCTAGACATGCTGCCAACTGGTGCATGGCTGGAGCAATTGGTGTACCCGCAAGCTTTTTTTTTTTTTTTTAGGGAGGACATAGATGCTGGCTACCGCCTGTGCGGTCGTCCAGCTCCACCGGGTTTTGGGCGAGGGCCTGGCCCTACAATAGCCCGGGAGGGAGAAGTGCCGAAGGCACTTCTCCCGAGACGGGCGTAGAAGGCGAAAAGCGCTTTCTACCTCCGTCTCCTGCGGACGCCGAAAACGTACCGCTATTATAGGAGGGGTTGACAGCGAGCTCAAGGGCACCACTGTGGTTCGGACCTCGGCTTGTCTCGCTGTCGAGAGACATGGGGGGGATCGGAGCAAAATGCCTCTGTGCAACTGCAGTGTTGCACAATTGGGCCCTACTGAATAATACTCTTTGACTATTTGGAGAGCAATTTATCGTGACCTTGTTTTTGCCTCGAGCTCGCCGGCGAGCTCGGTGTTTGATTGTGTGACCTCTGATTACCTCACACCTGGGGATTTTACCTCGACGACTTGCGGATAACGCTAAAGCTGCCAACGTAATGGCTGCGATGGGGTCATCCGGGTCGTCTAATACCTGCCGTGGTCGGCGACGGGGGGGTTTGAAAAATGGGATAGAAGAGGCAGTCGAGTAGTTCGATGCCTGGACAACCAATGGGTTCGGGTGGTGGGGCGCTCGATCAAAGTATCGGCGGGCGCAGTCCTTATTGAACTGCGCTAGAGAGGGAAGGTTTAAGTCGCAATGCAACTCGGTGTTCCGGATATACCACGGAGCGCCGGTTGCACTACGAAGAAAACGGTTTTGAATGACTTGAAGCTTATGGAGATGGGCCTCACTAGCATGACTAAACACTACTGATGCGTAAGTCATGATGGGGCGGATGCAGACAGTGTAAAGTGTCTTCTTATTTCTAAGAGACATTTTACTCTCTTTGCGAATCAGGGGACCAAGGCGACCCATTACAAAGGCCGCTCTGTTGCGGACGGTTGTTATATGATCGCTAAAGGTGAGATTCCGATCAAGGGTGACTCCGAGATATTTTGTTTTACTAACCCAGGGGATGGGTTGGTCGAACAAAGTTAAAGGTTGCGGGTAACGGGGGCGGCCCTTCTCAGTAAAGTACATAGCTGCACTTTTAACTGGGTTGACCGCGATGCGCCATTTACGGAACCAGTCACCGATCTCGGTGATGGCCCGTTGGAGGGCGGGAACGGACTTTCTACTGATATGCCACCCAGTGGTATAAATAGCGGTATCATCCGCGTATTGGGCTAATAGGACGTTAGGCTGAGAGCGTGGGATGTCGCTGGTATACAGCGCGAATAGAATGGGTGATAGCACGGAGCCCTGAGGGACTCCGGCTCTGACTGGGTGGGGGGAGGAGAGGGTGCCTTCCACGCGATAGCGAAAGCTTCTGGCTTTAAGGAAGTCTTGTAGGATGAGCACAAGACGTTCTGGCACGCCAAATTGGTATAGCTTGTAAATCAAGCCATTGTGCCAGACTTTGTCAAAAGCTTTCGCTACGTCGAGGAAGACTGCTAGCGTTGTCTGGGGTTTGGGGTACTTGTTAAAGCCCTCAATGATGTGCTCCGTGAGGCGGTGCACCTGTTGGACGCATGAGTGTCCGGGCCTGAAGCCAAACTGCTCATCTGGGATAAGGTGGTGTTCCTTAGCATGTGACTGGAGACGGTTTGCAAGTAACCGCTCGTAAAGTTTGCCTAAGGCACTGAGGAGGCTGATGGGGCGGTAACTGGTGGGGTCAGATGAGCTTTTGCCTGGTTTGTGAATGCCAATGACATTTGCACATTTCCAGGTGTCTGGGAATAAGCAGTGGCTCATAGCAGCATTGAAGATGCTGACTAGGAGATGGATGAGAGGAGGAGAGAGGGTTTTAAGAACCCTGTTGGAGATGCCATCGGCACCGGGGGATTTGCGCGGTCGGAGGGCCTTGATCAGTCTCGCCACCTCAGCGTAAGTCACTAAGGTGATTGGTGGGAGTTCAGAGGTGACCACAGAGCTTTTACGTTCGACTTCAGCATCCACCGAATCGAGGTGAGCTTGGTCAACGTGATCTACGTTAGGGGAACACTGAGCCTCTAGGCTATCAGCTAGGCACTCAGCTTTGTCTTCGTCAAAGAACGCTGGGACTAGTGGGACTGGTCTGTATAAGGGAGGCATGTCGTTGTAGTTACTTCCTTTCATACCTCGCGCCAAGTCCCAATAAGCCTGGTGGCTTGGCACGAGGTTTGAAAGTTTGTCACCCCATTGTTGATCACGCAACTCAGACATGCGACTTTGAACCATGCGTTCAAAGTGGCGTTTCTTAGTTTTGTTCTCTTTACTGGGGTAAGAGTCGTAATGTCGGGTCACTGCTTTACTTTCCGTCACTAATCGTCTCACATCCGCTGGAATGACAAGGCGCCGGTCGTCCGGCACCATGACCTCCTTTGCGGATGCACCTACTACGGTGGAGAGGTGATTAGTGAACGAATCGATCGCAAGGGTTACGTCATCTTTAGTCAGGATGTCGTCAGGGATCTTGTCAAGGTCCGGTGAACTGATAGCTTTTAGGGCAACGCCTAATTGCTTCCAGTTCACTATCGTCTTAGTGGGGCGGGGGAGGTCTGTTGTTGGGTCGGGACCTAGTCGCAGTATAATGGGTCGGTGGTCAGAGTGAAGCTCGTGAACCACTTCTATGGAGCGTAACTGGAGTGTTATGCCTCTGAGTAGTGCCATGTCAAGCAAGTCAGGTCGAAAGTCTTCCGTATGAGGGTAGTGAGTGGGCTCAGTGGGCGCAATTATGTCAAAATTAAGTTCTGCGACTAGTTTTTCAAGTGCAATGCCTCTGGGATTGTTGACGTTACAATTCCATAGGATGTGCTTACTATTGAAGTCGCCAATCAGAAGGACGGCGCTTCCTAATGAGAACAATGCTTCTAAGTCAGCTCGGACGATCGGCTTTTGACAAGCTTGGTAACAGGACGCTATGACTATAGGTTGATGACCAGTCATAGCTAGGAGGCAACAAGATGCTTCCATATTAACAAGAGTCGGGGTAGGTAGGGGGATGCAGTGCAGGGACCTTTTGTAATAGATAAGAGTGCCTCCCCCACGGGAGTTCACTCTATCATCACGTACCGTTCTGTAATTGGCAAACCTAGGGTTCGCCTTCCCCGGTTTTAGAAGGGTCTCCTGCACGCATATAATGTCGATAAGGTGGGTGCAGCAAAAGTCGTGGACAAGGTCACGTTGTCTAAAGAAACCGTTAGCGTTGAATGACGCTAACGAAACTGAGCGCGGTTTCGTGCGTGCGGTTGTACTACCCATAGTGGTTGTACTGGGGAGGGGCCTGGGGAACGAAGCGCTTAAGGGCGCTAAGTAAATTCGCGTGTTCCAATGTATATTGGATCACGTCCGCTGGGGATTGAGCGAAGTGCATCTTGTGCGCTAGCTCGCGGACTTCGTTGATGTCAATAGACATCGCCAGGTCGCTGACTAGTTTGATGTCCTCTTGAAGAGAGGCATCCATCAGCGGCATGGGTGGGGCTTGTGGCCGAGAAATGGCGCGGGGAGGAGGGGCGCGAACGGAGTTGGCAACGGGTGCCGGGAGCGCGGGGCTAGCCGGGGCCGGTGCGCGGGCAGGGGCCGGGGCGCGGGCGGGAGCGGGTGCGGGCGCGCGGGCCGGGGCGCGGGCGGGAGTGATGGTCTTTACCATACTGGGTGGTTTAGACCATGCGTTACGGGCGGGGAGCGGCGCGGGTATTACCTGTGAAGCAGGTATTACCGACAGCTTAGGGCTGACCCGTTGGTAACGGTCATGTGAGGGACGGGTCGGCCTATGCCTTGCCACCCTGTGGTTTATGCGTGGTGCTTTTGGGCAGCCGCGGTAATTCGCGGTATGTCCTTGAGCACCGCATAGAACGCAGCTGGGTGGGTCCGGCGAGTCCCGAGTGCGAGTGCACGCCGCTGTCGCGTGATCGCCTAGGCACTTGACGCACCTAGCGCGAGCGAAACAGAAGCGGGAGGCGTGACCGTACAATTGGCAGTTGTGACACTGCGAGGGACTTCCATTTTTAAATGGGGCTTGTACGTCTAACCCAGAGAGGCCGCAGACCTTTTTTAAATTAAAAATGGCCTTGCCCTCTGGTGTACGGTCTAGTACTACGAGTACTAGGTCATATGGACTGCGGTCCTTCCCGCTGTACATGCGGTGAACCGCATGCACTGGGAAGTCTTGTGCTTTAAGGTCGTCACATACCGCATCGGTATGTATCTCCTTAGGCACACCGCGAATCACAACGCGAAGAACTTTCTCCTCTTCGAGCGCATAAGTGTGAAAACTTATGCTCTCTTTACGGAGGAGCTTTGTTAGCGCTCTGTGGTCGCTACTAGTGGGCACTTGGACTTTAATGCCCTGCTGCGTGGAGCGGGCATTAGTATAATGGATCCCACGATCTGAAACTAAGCGGGACAGCATGTCCCATTTGCTTTTGTCCTGAATGAACAAAGGCGGAGGCGGTTTTTCGCGACGTGCACTCGCGTCCTGAGGGGACGCGGCGGTTGAAACCGGAGCTGAGGGAGGAGACGCGGGGCGCGGGGCGGGGGTCGGTTTTTTGCCGGAGGCGGGGGCCTTTGCGGGTGCCTTGGCGGGAGGGGCGGAAGTGGCGCAACTAGCGGCTTTGGGCGCGCGCTTGCGTTTGCGATCTACGACGGTGTAACCGTCGTTATCGGAATCAGAGTCCGTGCGTGAGGCGCCGGCCTGATCTACCTCCATGTCCGTTTCGGATTCCGAAACGGTCTCGACAATGGCGAAGGAGGGACGGGTACTCGCTGACCTCCCGATCGGTGAGCGAGAGCGAGACCGTTCACGGGGAGGGGCTGCCACCGTGCGTCTATTGTCGGGCCCGGGAGCGGGCGAAGTAGGGCTATCCTCTGAATAGGATCGGGTCAAGGGAGGAACGCTGGCCTCCGGGTTTGAAGTCCCGGAGGGAGCGATGAGAGTGTCCGTGAGGCGGGCATTCTCTTCCTCTTCAAGCAGTTGCATATGTGCAACGTATAGATCGGGGTGGCGGAGGGCGAAGGTCTGAAGGACCTGCACCTCACCGTTAGAGGGACGGGACTGCATCCTGAGGGGAATACTCAGGACGCCCTATCAAGGGTTTGAATTCCCTCACACACCTTGTGAGCTCACTGTGTGAGAGGGAGTGTGTACCTAGGGTGTGCCCTAGTTGTGTACCCTCTCCGAGCTTTTTTCTCGGCGGAGAGGGGTGCTCCTAAGCGCTACTCCGGGGTTGACTAGGGGCGACCCCAAGGCCAGTAATCCCGGAGCCCAGCTTGCTTCGGCTGACCCGTGAAGCGGGAAAGGCCACGGTGCAAGGTTAAACCAAAACAACAACAGTGGCCGTTGTCACCGTAGGGTGTCACACTGCGACCGCAGCAAATGGCGGATTTGATCGTTCAGACGGGTTTGGCTGACGCTACCCCACGCCTGAACGACGTCGCTTAACAGCACAAAGTGTGTTGTTACGCGACTGTTACTATGTTGTGTCGGGTAGTAAAGTGGTGAAATGCGCACCGAAAAGTGCGGTCAAAACAAGACCACCAGCCCGATATGATGTTGTTCGTCCGAAACAAGGGACTTGGGTAGGTGGTAATGCCTGACGTCTTAGAGCGCCTCTGCGCGCCGGCACGGCGAGCTCGTAGCTCACGTTGCACGGCGGTCGGTGGCTGCTCAGCTTCTGCACAGAAAACAAAACTTCGTCAGGACTGCGTATTGGCAGTCAGTTGACAAGGCACTGGTCTGCAACTAGCGTCGGAACGATGACCCGAGTGAGACGGCAATAGTGCGGGGACTATTGCGGTCTCACTGGGAGATACTGGCGGAGCTGTAGACAGGTGTGCACGGCGTGGCGGCACAGGTCGGAATACAATTAAATTGACCCGCAAGCTCACAATCACCTTTATAATGACTAAATGCTTTCTTTGTAGTAGCTGTAGTGTTGTAGGTTTAAATTTTACTAAGTGTTTTGTTTAAATATTATACCTCCGGTAATATTTACGCATGAACGTTTGTTCGAAAACCCTGATGTGGGTTTTCGAACGAATTAACATCACATCATTGTACCATTTATTATTGGGTTAACGATCGTGAAACCCGTAATTTATAAGAGATTTGAAATAAGCCTAATTAATTTTTGATTTGAATTGCTAACATACAAAATTTATATCAATGTGATGTTTACTTCTCCCAAAACTATTTTCTAAATATTTACGTTATAAATTTAAATATATAAGTACGTAGTGAAATTTTATAAAAACTTATACAAAGAGTCTGCAGTTGAGTTCTTTATGAGAACGATTTTAATTCCATCTAATTATATCTGAATAAGATCCAACAAGGATGTAAAATTTGAAAAAAATCTTGATCACTATCAACAAAAGTCATAGGCTAGTAATCTATCAAAAAGATTTCTTGCTGATTTAAATATATATCTCTGAGAGCAGCTCTCATCCGAAAAAAATAATATATTGTATCTTATATATTCTCAGACTCAATTCACATGGAAATGGAGCGGCCGGCAGTTCTACTGTCATAGCATTTTATTCCTTATATTTTACTATGAATGGTATTGATTGCAAAACTTTCATAAGTCACGCTACCCATCACCGTCGAGTATTTCATTCTATATTTTACATGCTAAAGACAAAGTCAAATCGAAACTGGTTTGACAGTAATACGGGTAATACTGCCACCCGCTGTGCAGCAGCAGCTGCCAATTTGGTTAGAATAGTGTGGTTGAGAGCAGATCCAGTTTATTTTAAGTTGGTTTACCAATTTTAAGAACTTGACTAAGAAATCATGACCATGTTCAGATTTAGTGATTCCCCAAATTGTGGATGACTATAAAAAAAAGGCGGACTATACTTAGGAATTTAACAGGGTGAAGATTTTTCCACATATCCACTTAAATAAGGAATCACATACTACTAGAGTTGTTTAATTTTAAAGTGAACTTAGTCAGTGTTCTAAAATACCCTCAGTGCAGCTACACTATTAGGGATGTTTCATATGGAAAGCTTCATCAGAAATTCGATCAACCAGTGGTCATTCCACTAAATGATACAGAAAATGGGAATTTCGTCGACACTTTGGCTGACTGTAAATCACTATTCCAATATTACATTTCCTTTGGGATGCTACATAATAATTCCATGCTTCAACCTTCGCTATATTTTGTTACGGTTAATTCTACGAATTAACCGTAACAAAATATGGTACTATTTTTAGGTCTATAAAGTAAATATTTATATAGCTTCAAAAAATCATAGTTAAACGGATAAATAGTTCACCAACGCCCAAGGGATATCTTCTGTAAACCTTAAGGGCAATTAATAGCTGAATTTTAATAAATAGGATATAAAGTTTCCCTGCATTTAACTGATGTCATCCCTTTGAACATAGGTACTAGAGAAAAATGAGTGGCCTTACATTTCATTTTGTATGAGCCAAAAAATGTTTTATGATAAGGTTTATAAGATAAATTAAATAAAAGTCAGCTGTACGACTTTTACGTTGAGGGCAATTAATTATGTCAAGCATTCTAAGATAATTCTTCGGAAGAAAAGTTTAAGTGTTGCTTCGCAAATTTTTATTGTTGTTGTTGTGCGTTTTTTCATGAAAGTAAATCTTACTAGATTTTTTAGCCTGCTCTCGACCTTAGAGTTTTACAATACCGTCCGACCTCGTTATGGAATCCACATTACCACAAGGATATATTACACAAAGCCAAATTAAACGAATCTAAGTCAAATTTATCGATTACTGTTCATAAAGTATCAAATTCTTTTTTTTTTTTTGTACCGAACTGGGTAGCACTTGACCACTATCTCACCTGATGTAAAGTGATGATGCGATCGACGATGGAGCGCGCTTACCCAGAAGATACCTATTCACTCGCGTTTTGAAGACCCCCATATTGTACTTAACCGGAAATACAGACTCAGGCAGGGTATTCCATTCCCTGGCGGTTCGTATAATGAACGAAGAAGCAAATCGCTTCGTTCGGGTAAATGGAATTTCCACCATATAGCGATGGCGCTTCGGAGTATCCCTGGATCTCCGGTTATAGAATGGGGATGGCTGAATCAAATTGTGAAGATCCGTTGCACACTCACCGAAATGTGTCCGATAAAAAACCGATAAACTAGCGACTTTGCGGCGATGCTCGAGACTGGAGTCTTTTGCTTACTAGTTGGTCGTCCTTAATGAGCCTTTTGGCTCTCCTCTCAATAGCTTCCAGTGTCTCCAGCTGGTATTTGGCAGAACCATCCCAAACGTGAGAACAGTACTACATACACGTCCGGACTTGGGCTTGATACAGGTTAAGCAACTGTCCCGATGTGAAGTATTGTCTCACCTTAGCCAAAACACCAAGCTTTTTTGAGACCAGCTGGGCTTTGGACTCAATATAGGAGCCGAAATTGAGAGTTGATGTTAAAGAGATGCCAAGAAGCTCTAGATGGTTACATATCGGCACGGACACATCCCTGAAAGTAGGAGCCAGCTGGAAAGGGCTCCGTTTGGCGGAGAAAAGACACGCCTGGGTTTTAGCTGCATCGAACTTAACCAGATTGGCATCGCCCCAATCGGAGACTGCCTTCAAAGAAAAGTTCAAGCGCTGAACCATCGCTTCCCTATGAGACTGGATTTGTAATGCACTGGTTCGTGCGTTAGATGTGTAACTCTCCACAACGGTGCTGTCGTCTGCGTACCCAAAGATACCGGGTTTAAGCAGATCATTAATATGCAGCAGAAACAGCGTTGCAGAGAGTACTGATCCTTGAGGGACTCCGGCATTTATGGCCAAATGGTAATCACATAAGCCAATCTGGTATACATCAACAGAATTGAACTTCTGTATAAAGCACCTTCTTCTGTCAATAAGAAGGGAAAATGCCGAACTTACATATCTTTCAAAGATTGTAAAGATACCGCTTGACGTCAGATAGGCCTCGTGCTTGTTCTGTCACAATAACATTAAAAAAATCATATCGTGTAATACTATTAAAAATTAATGTTAAATTTAAGTTATTCTAAACGATGATTATTTATGAAATTTAGAATGAGCGCTTCAATTTTAATATTGATGTTATTTTTGTGTTGTTATCGATATTAGAATTTGTACATAGCATCGTATTTGAAATCCAATTTACTTGTGAACCTGAGATGTAATCTCAAGCGAAAATAATAAAATATTTTCACGAAACGTTCGAAGCTCGGTTTTCTGTTTCCATGCCATTAGATAGGTGATTTGTTTATTTTCAGATTAGAATGTGGATACACACGGATAGGTATTCATAAAATACAAGATGGAATCTATTGAATTTCGATACATACATTTAACGGGAACTGATCTTCGTGATACTTAGCGGTGAGATACTATATGATGAGTGAATGTTAAATGGTTTGGAGGGTAATCAAAATAAGGTAAAGAAACAAACTTGTTTGAGTATATAAAAAAAATACCAGTTTAAACTAAAATGACTATAAATTGTGAATTAGAAGTTTTAAGCTATACTTTCAATAATTTGTATTATTGCTATTACTATTATACCTCACACTTTTATAGACGGACTAAGAATTTGTCTCATTTCAGTTTTTTTTTTTAATAAACCATTCTACCATGGAACATATAATTCAGTTATTGTATGTGTGGCGTAGCAACCCGAAACTTTATAAGGACATTCTGAAACGAGCCCTAAATATTCCACAGAATTTGTCATTGCATCTTGTGGCATCTTTAATGTTAGGACAAGCGCAAAAGATCTACCTGTAAATTGTATATTACGATAATGAGTGTAAATATGATATTTATTAAATTTAAGGTAAAAACTCACTTTGTATCGGAAAACTCAAAATGTTAACAGTTTTTCACGCTTTTAGCTAGGTTTCAAATCCATTCTACATGATCGCGGTAAATACGAGTTTATTTTGCTCGTATTTTATTGGACACCAATTTACGTGATTCCATAAATTATCTCCCAATTAAAAATTACGTTTAACCGTGGGAAGTGGTAATACATTCAATAAATATTGCAGAAATATATTAGATATTGTAAAAAATCTTGTCCGGATCTCCCGTTCTACTCGATCAAGTGCAACTTTTACTAAGTTGTCTAAGCTAAAAAGAAGCTTAATGCTGACTAAATAATGATTAAGAGTAAAATGTAATATAGCTGTTAAGGAGTACAAAGTTCCATTGTCATCATCACGATCAGCCGGAAGACGTCCACCGAACGACTATTTAGCGGCTTGTAACCATTGGTTACCCGCGACTTTAACGATGTCATTATTCTACCTAGTGGGGAGCTTACCAACTTTATGAAAAATGTAAACTGGTTAATTATATGGATTGTTTTTCAGCAAACGCTCTTTTAAGTTTTCCAAATACATTTAGATCCCGGCACCAATAGACCCAATGCCACCACACCAAACGACTCAAATATATATATACGCGATAAGCATACTTGCTCCTTAATATAAAATATTAACCTTATTACTCACTTACTTATATATGAAAAAAATTGCTAGATGCATATCTAAACTTTTGAATTTGTTCTTTGATAAATAGTGACAATGATTCGTCATAAATCAGCGTACCCAAAATACAAAGCGGTAATTTATGTAGGTACTGATTTTTTTATGTCGGAGCGTGAACACAACACAACAGCGTGGGCAGCACTAATTTTAACGACGTTATTACTACGCCGAAACTACGCTTTCCACTTGAGAGCTCTGAGCAGAATACGCTCTTCGGTATTCTGTGTTTTACAAATTAAACAAAATACTACGAACTATATACAACACTATAGCAACTATAACAAAAGTGTTTAGAAAATCCATAAGTCATAGCAGACTCACAGGCAGTCTAAATATTCCAGCCCACTCCCAGTTGGCAGCGTGCCGAGCATGCTGGCAGCACGAATTGCAATAATTGTTGAGGCAAATATATGCCACCATTTCGATCTTTTCTCTTGGGGAGTATTGGTTTTGCCGATCCCCCTCCGGGCAAAAATGATAATAGGTACTTATAGCTATAGCCCATATTCGATATAAAAATTGTTAAAGCTTTTAAATGTTCCTAAATATTATTAAAATTAGTGTAAATTTAAAGTACAATGAGTCCAATTGATAATGTAGTTCATATTTTATTTTGACAATTCCTATTGTAATTTCTCGTAATCCTATATTGTAATTACGCGTTATCGTTGTCTGAAAAAATAACAACTTGCACAATTAGGTTATATTTTTTTTTTCAAATAGAATCATATATTTCATGCTTATGTTTGACATACCAACTAAATATGTATTATAATAAGATTGGTTATTGTATATAATATTAGGAATAAATATGTCTTTGTTTAAAATGTCATTATTGTTTTCTGTAACTATAACGTAAATAAGAAATATTTAACTGCATAGCAGTAATGTTAAGCAGTGAAAAATAAACAAAACTAAATGGGGGGAAATACATTTTCTCGCTGCTGGAAGTGAAAAATTGTATGTCTCACATGAGAGCCAATTTCGTTAGGTCTCATGCCTTTGAGTGCCTTACTTTGAGCTTAGTAGTCTATATTACAATCACTCGCCTGCGCTTCAATTCCAAGCTTCTTCGCTTTTGAGAGTTTTTGTGCGATGGCAATTTGTACTTTATACCTAACGGTAGGAGGCAGCGAGAATGTAAATTCCAATAAACACAACAAAAGATGTGAGTCTATTCCGAACAGAAAAAATATAATTTATTTTTTATGTTAACTAAATTCAACGGTAATATATAGATGAATGATAAATAACGTGATCAAAAAAATAACAAATAAACAATAAGAGATCGCTTGACGCTTAGTGCAGTACAGAGAGACACGAGCTTCGCCAGTCCTCGACTAAGGTTTTGTTGAAATCGTTAAAGTTAACAGCTGATCGCACGCGTCGGCTAGGCGCGAGCGCCTGGCACCTGTCTCACAACATTCTTTTGATAAGGCCTGCGCTTAAATCTGATTGCCGTGCGGCGATGCTTGTTTATGTCAATATTATTTGGTTTAGTGTAATGATTGACTGTAAGCGCGATGTATGTGAATAGTATACGTAATCTGTGTTATTTCAATAAGTATATAAATATGACAGATATAATGGTTTGTTTTGTGTGAATAGATATAATAAAATGAAATAATTATGATCATAGTAGTTCTACATTCGCTAGCTCGAGATGATAATCGGCATTCATGCAGTGTTCACTCTTGCTCTATTGAACAAATAAATAACTATTTTAAAATCCATCTTCAAAATCATATCCATTAACTTTGATCGAGAAACGTGCGAAGTGGACGTACAGCAGTCTCCCTAACATCACGCGAACTAAAACGGTAACTGTAATTTGTGTAATCTGTGTTTACCAGGGTCGCCACCCAATAATTTTGGATTTTCCCCAAACTTTTCGTAAAATTATCCTATTCTGAGATTTAATAATGAATTTTAATAAAAGTTTATTTAGATTTCCCTTATAAGGTATTCCAGAAGTAAAACACGACTGATATTAATTTAATAAATACTATTATTAGTACTAAGCAAATACTATTAACTAAATAGTTCAGATCCTAAGCATTTCTTAAATGCTTCCATTCACAGTTCTATTTAGTTAATTCATTTATTTTCTGTCGGAGTACACATAAGATGTTAGACGTTTAATCTATTTTGTTATCAACGAGTATTGTAAATTTCAGTTGATAGCTTACATCTTATGATTGAATAAATTAAAAATACTCTTTTCATCAGCATTAAATATGGCAGCCTGAAACTTTTTTTCATAAACTATTCTTCTTACTTATTTTTAGCTTAGGTTAGGGGAATTTTGTGAATGAAAGAAATTACACATATATACTTCAGTAGTTGTACTATAATACACGATACTTATTTTGAGAACTTTCCGGAAAGGGTCAATATCGTATTAGTTGCAATACTTTTGTTTGTAAATAAAGATGAATAATAGTCTAGACAGGCTGGCGTGGTATTACCGACGAGGCATTCGTTTTAACACAGAAACGGTACATTAGGTTTAGCAGGGCAACACTGTTAATGAAGATGTCAACAGCGGGGAGTTTCTAGAGTTATATAACATTTTCATGAGTACTATCCTCTTTTATAGAAGTCCGCTGAATTTCTGAGTTTACAAATTCATAACGAAAGTAAAAATTTGTACCACGTGTGGGATTTGAGCCCGCTACCATCCGTCCTTATAGCCGTGATATGCTTTACCAACTGAGATATTGTAGTAAGTGAGTCATAACTAAAATTTATCTAGTCACTTCTATCTAACCATCCCATGGTTACGGAGTATTGTTATATGTTCTATGGTCATTCATATTTTTTTTCACTTTTTTTTATGCATGATAGGTAAGCCTTTGACCACTATCTCACCTGATGGTAAGTGATGATGTGGTCGAAGACGTTGTTCTGGCTAACCTAGAGAATTATTGGCTCTCAAGGACAGCTGCCGGAACACACCAATAGGTGCTTGGCGACAGATTTTCTACTTGAGGGTGGTAGCTAGCCAGGCGGGCATTCACAAAATGCCCTACCACCATGCTATAACGACTGCCATCCGAAGACAACAACCGGGACCGACGGCTTAACGTGCCCTCAGTAGTAATGTCACCAGCGGTCACCCATCCAACTCATGACCGAGGCGGACGTTGCTTAGCTTTGCTGATCGGTTCAGAATGGCTAAGCAAACTTCGCTACGAGCGCTTCGCTTTTTAAAAGGAAAAAAGCGAAGCACTCGTAGCGAAGTTTGCTGTAAAGTTTTTAAACTTAATTCGCTTAGTTGGCGTTTATATTTATTTTAAATATATTTAATATTACATGTATTTTAATGTTAGAACTATCCTGTTTTTGAGTGAGTACTCTGAATATTACTACTTAGCACGAAGCATGCGAATGATGAACAAAGCACCTACCTTATAGTGATCAACCGACTATGAACAAGATAGCGTACAAATGATGTTTGGCGCTAATTTGTAAATTGTTATTATGACAAAACAAGCACGAGGTCCACTAAAAAATACACATAAACGCGTAAAGCGGTAACCTCTGCCTATAACAGATACCTCTCGTCACAAGTGACGAATTGCACTGCGCCCTTCACCCTGAGACATACAGTTGATGGGTTTCATATGCCTGTAATTTTACTGGCTCTCAAGTACTGTCGTCGAAACACACTGTTAAGTGCTTGGCTTCAGGTTTTCTACTTGAGTGTGGTAGCTACCCAGGCGAGCACTCGCAAAATGTCCCATCAAGCAGAGAAGCTCAAGCCGACGGTGGGGATCAAGTCATGGATCTGCGACACCTTATAACCGCTTGGCCATCTTTACTTCAGAACATAAGAAATTAGTAGTAGCAGGTAGGAAGGCTCCTCTCCCATATTTTCCTGTGGAAGTCGTAAGAGGCGACGAAAGAAAAAGAGCAGAAGGTAGGCAGTAGCGCTTTTTGAAGAAGTGAGATCGTATATTGGGATCCCCAAGTTACTGTCGTGGGGATTATGGCAAATTTCCCCCCGATGAGTGAGTCCAAAGGGCGGACACTGCGGTTGATGTGATGATGAAGAAATATACCGCGAAGTTTTTCCTCCTAAAAAATATAAGGGTTACAGAAATTCAAAAAAATAAATTCAATAAAGACGAAGTCAGATGAAACAGCAACCAAACGCCAGAATACAAAGTGAAAAGAGACATATTCCATTATAAGAAGTAGAGTGATTTTTTGAGCATTGCTAGACATGAGACAGCTGTCAAAGTAATCTTGGCTTGTCGACTCGTCGCACAGATGAATAATTTTAGTATTTCTTAAGAGACGAAAGAGTTTTGATACGTCTTCGTATTTCTTTCTATACAAACGTGTTTCTTCATATTTTAAACAGAAAGTGTTCAAATTTGTTGATATATTGCATGCATGTTCTTGAGTATTTGCTAGTTTTCCGTTTAAGTATTAAAGCTCTCTAAACAATTAGGAATTCCCAAATACAAAACGTATTTACTAAATATTTTTGAAAATACATATTGTTCTACATAAAGCTGAAGTAAAGACCAAACCAGAAGCATAGGCGCGCCGCGTATGTGTGCGTAAGTATGGCACGCCAACAGCATCCGTCCCTGTCCGACGGCCGAAGAATTACTAAAGCGGATAGGGACAAAGCATCGCGACTCTGACTAAAATGGGCGGAACATGCGTGAATTTGAGTATTCCTTCGTATAATAAAAACAAATACCTATTTGAAAAATATAATGTGTATACGTTATAGAAAATATGTTGTTTTTTTTGTTATTCAAATACGGATGACTCTCCGTTAAGTATTTACGCCGTACTAAGGGTTTATTTCGTTTTTTAGATGTGAGTAACTTTGGATTTTTTTCCATCGTGAAAATTTTAAGTAATCGTGTTACCAAAGTATGTATGATTTATGATTATGTATGATTTATAGAATGAATCCTTCAATACAATATATATTAATTACATAACTAAAAATTAAGAAATAAAGATACAGCTAGGGGTCAAACGAACCACAATTACGTATCGCTACCTCAGTGCAGGCTTAAGGACATGCTTGCGAAATTTCAACAAGTTCGAACACTTGTTTTTTAAAATATGATGAAACTATGTTAGTATAGAAAGCGATATGAAGACAATAGATGACGATGACTTTTGTCAGTTTGCCATCTATTCTGCAAAAATCATCTTATCCTCGTGGTTTTTTGAATTTTTAACCATTTCTTACTAAAACGCCGACCTATTCTTCAAAATGTTTACCAATATAGCAATATACGTAATCATAGTTGATAATTATTTTTTTTTATGTTGTCAATAACGAATGCACATGTCTTAAATTTTTACTCTAATAAATTTGTAATTTATTCATAGTTGTTATGCCGATTTCATTATACCGACTTTGGTAAACTCACGAAAGTAGTTGTTGTTGTATAGAAGCTGTACCATAGATTATAATACAACGTACTGTACAATAGAATCTAATGCTGCTTAGAAGCAATAAAAAATGTCCAACAAGATCGGTAAAGTCGTTACTTTCATAAAGAAGTTATTCGAAGAATATATTTTTCTTATGATTTAAGACCTTGACTGAAATAACTTTATCTATCGTAACTATAAAAACCATAGTTCATTCATGCCTTAATATAATTGAGTTCTCATAATTGAGTTTTCTGGCCCATTTGGCAAATTACTCGTAGATTGGGTTGTTTACATATAATTTCCTTACTTTAGAAATTGAAATAATTTTAATTTAATTTGTAGAATCTTTTTTTAACTTATTAAACATAGTGGATGAATCATAATGTAAACATCTATTGTTTAAAACCCTATTATTGGTCTTGCAACTTGCGGCTGGGATGTTAAATGTTAATGCGCAACCGAAAAACATTTATTAAACACGTTTACCTTTCCACACTCTCCATATATTATCTATATTATCACTGCATGGTGGAAGGGCATTTTTGCGAATGCCCGCCTGGCTAGCGACCACCCTCAAGTAGAAAATCTGTCGCCAAGCACCTAACGGTGTGTTCCGACAGTTGTCCTTGAGAGCCAGTCATTCTAGGTTAAGCCTGTTAACACCTTCGACCACATCATCACTTACCATCAGATGAGATTGTGGTCAAAGCTTACAAATCGGCAATAAAAAAAAATACAAAAAAAATAACTTATGTTGTTATTTGTTAAAGGAAGAATTACACACTATAATTGTACTGCATCACCAATTACGGTTAAGTCCGCATAAATGTAACAAGATCATATTTATCAAAAAACTAAACTTCATGTGACTATAAACCCAACGGTGAGCAAACTTACAAGAGTTTACGAAATTTCAGAATTTGGTATGGTGTTCGGTGCAAAGCTACATTTGAATGGCACCTATATATCCTTCATAAGTAAAGTATGTATGGTTTATTTATGAAGGTCATCGAGATAATTTAATAATGATTATACTTATTTGAAAATTCAATATTTTCATAAAATATTTGTCATTATTAAGATACAAACATATGAATATATACTGCAGTACATATAAGTGAGCGCTGTAGCATAGAAAAAAAAACATGAAATATTATTTATTTAGAAAAAGTAGGCGGAAAGCTAAACATAAGGGACGATAATGTCCCGCATTTTTATGGATTAGTAATTAGCTGATTCAAGACTTAATATACGAGTAACAGTAAAATGTACCGACTAGCCAAGCAGTTGTTTTGTTTGTTTTTATCGACAGTATGCCTTTATTAACCTCTACGCTCAGGTCAATTTTCACTCAAAATTATGGGGCCCGCATTTTGACCCCCTTAATTTTAAAATATATAATAATTAAAATTTTATAATTATTTATTATTATTTTTTAATTAAATTTACAAAATAATAATATTATTTTGTAAATTGTGTTGTATATAGTTCATATTATGAACTATATACAACACTACAGCTACAGCAATAAAATCATTTAGACAACCTATAAGTCATAGCAGAGTCATAGGCAGTCCAAATGCTCCAGCCCACCCCCAGTTGGCAGCATTGCTGGGCACGCTGCCAGCATTGCCCCGTTGAATTGCAATGCTTATTCGTTGAGCCAAATACATGCCAGCATTTCGATCATTGTTAATTTACATACATAGCAGTAATTAAAAAATGCATCTGTTTTCAATCTACGCACAGTTAATAACCCGCGGTTTTACTGGGCTTCTATCGCCCTAAGTACCGGGGGGTACTTACAGGGGTACTACGATAGAAGCCCAGTAAGTTGTAAGAAGTACTTTGCCCAGAACAGGAAGAAAGCTTTACTGAGTAAAGAATTCTGTTACATTCAATTACTTCTATCCCACTTTTATGAGCATAATATTTTACACGAGAATCAGTTCTGTTAGAAAGTTTGAATACTATGACCGTGTAATCTGGCTTATCTGATGACGGGATAAGAACGTTGGAATAATATGCGATATATCTTATGAGACTTCGGTAAAAATAGAGTTTCCGCAATTTATAGAATATAATAGAATCAAATTTATTTGTAACAGAAAATATAACACAATATATACAATGTTAAACCTGACGTTTACATTCCTGCGATATCGTTTTATACGCAGATGCTGCCTCAAGACAGGGAAGAAAGAGAACTAATAGTCCGGTCAATTTAGACCAAAAAATATGAGTGATGTTACAAAAATACGCAGTCAGCTGAAAATTGGTAGTATTGTTCAAAACACTTTGAAAGTTTTGAAGCAGTGATGGCTCAGTGGCATTGGCTATGGACTGACACGCAGCATGCCCATGGTTCGAATGCCGCTGCGGGCATCAGCTTCACCGCATGGTGAAAGGGCATTTTGCAAATGCCCGCCTAACTAGCGAAGAGACATAAAATTATATTTCAAGTGGAAAATCTGTCGCCAAGCACCTAACAGTGTGTTCCGGCAGCAGTCCTTGAGAGCCAGTAAAATTACAGGCACATGAGACTTAATAACTATGTCACAAAGTGACGGGCGCAGTGCAATTCGTGACTTGTGACGAAATGCATCTGTTATAGGCAGAGGTTAGTCTGCTTCACATCAGGTAGGCCTCGAGCTTGTTCCATCACAATAATACAAAAAAAGCACCAATATAACTAAATTAAATCAAAAACTCCTCATCAATCCGACACCTGAAAAAAAATACTCGGAGTCTCAAAAATAGTGTTTTTATAATTTTCAGTAATACGGTAAGTTTTTTCATAGAATAGGCACAGACAAAAATGTATATCAGATAATTAAAATGTTTCAAAACTGTTTTCCTAAGAACCACCGTATTTGAGATATAACGATTCATAGAGTTAAATGAGTTGTAATCGTCATAATATGCACACGTTTCCACGCCACCTTTGAGGTAGCGTGTGATTATTTTTTTTTTTTATTCTTGGTAGGTTAGCCTTTGACCACTATCTCACCTGATGGTAAGTGATGATGTGGTCGGAGATGTTGTTCAGGCTAACCTAGAATTACTGGCTCTCAAGGACAGCTGCCGGAACACACCGTTAGGTGCTTGGCGACAGATTTTCAACTTGAGGGTGGTAGCTAGCCAGGCGGGCATTCGCAAAGTGCCCTACCACCATGCTGTAACGACTGCCATCCTAAGACAACAACCGGGACCGTCGGCTTAACGTGCCCTCCGAAGCACGGAAGCGCTCAGTAGTAATGTCACCAGCGGTCACCCATCCAAGTCATGACCGCGGCGGACGTTGCTTAACTTTGCTGATCGATTCAGAATGGTTAAGCAAACTTCGCTACGAGCGCTTCAAAAACTTCGCTACGAGCGCTTCAAAAACTTCGCTACGAGCGCTTCACGTACGTACTGTACGTCTAATGACCATGTTACCAGTTGTAGTAGGGAGCGATACGGTCTAAGTTGTCGATCATTTCATCGAGTATTTATGTACCCACGAATGTCTTAATGGACCGGATTATGATATAAGTAAATAATGTATTATTATTTAAGGTGTAGTTATATGTCTTTACTTAAATTTGGCTCGATTTTGAAATTTATGCCTATTTATAACCTTGAATATCCCGCTTCTTATATTTATATACTTTAATGTAATTTATGTGTTACTGGTAACATTTATTATATGTTGCGTAACGTCAAAAGATTGTTAAGGTTCGTTCATATCGTAAATTTAGTACTTTTCTGTTAACCTAGAAAATTATATCATAAGAAATTGTTTATTATTATACATTAGTTAGTAGATTATATACTTTGTTTACGCTTTTACTTCTGGTGATTCCATGAACATTTTGTTGGCAATGACAACAATATTAACTTGTTGAATACCAAGAATGTTACGCGAGGCTATTGAAATCAAAAAGTACCCAAATTTCAATAGAGATGATGGTTGACAAGTACCATCTGCTTGGAATCCTGTTATTAAATTAATTAAATCTCATGGCCGACACAAAGACCTCTGGACACTGTGAGCGAATATATATTTTTTTTATTGCTGATAGGTAAGCCTTTGACCACAATCTCAGCTGATGGTAAGCAATGATGTGGTCGAAGGTGTTAACAGGCTTAACCTAGAAATACTGGCTCTCAAGGACAGCTGCCGGAACACACCGTTAGGTGCTTGGCGACAGATTTTTACTTGAGGGTGGTCGCTAGCCAGGCGGGTATTTGCAAAAATGCCCTTCCACCATGCAAAAATACTGGAAGCAAGCAGCAAGAACCACCATGCAAGAATACTGCGTGAAAAGGGAACGTTATGATTAATATAAAAATTTCTGACGGTAGACCAAATGATTTCTTGATAACTCATGTGACAAATAAAACCAATTAGCACCCCGTGACCACGATCACTGCAAAGTGTTTGAAACGTCGGGACAAAAATGATGACAAATATACGCAATTTAAACCGATTAAAGTTGTTTAATTACTGAGTGTAACAATCGCGAAAACCAAAGACAATAACAATATTACCATTGAACCTGAAAAAAAACAGCAGGATTTCATGCCGATAATAGATCCAAATAAGAAAGTGACTACAGTGACTTTCTTATTTGGATCTATTATATCTCAAGAAATTTACACAAACAAGAGAAGAGAAACATATTGTGTGTTAATGAAGATTTTAATGAAAAAATAAATTTTGTGAAAGTACGCAATATACACCTTTGAATGGTGATGTGACCATACTGTCAGATATTAGAAAAGTGCCGAAATATTTTACGAATGATAATTTAAAACAGAGTAATATATTACTTAGAAAAAAGATACTATTATCAAAATATATTTAAAAAAACGAGAATGAATAAAAACATATGAGAATAAGGAAAATGAAAACCAAACCAAAGAAAAGATTACAATGACTTTGAAAGAAGAAGAAAAAGACATAAATGATCACTAACACATAAAGAAGATAAAGTAAAAAATGATACTGGAAAAGTAGACATAAAAGAGACAGTTGATCATTAAGAAATAGACAAAACACATTTTAAAGGAATAGATGACAAGAAAATACGGGCTCACTTTATTGTTAAGGGCGCACCGAGCTTTTTAGGCGCGACACGTATGCGTGCGTAAGTAAGGCACGCCAACAGCATCCGTCCCCGTCCGACGGCCGAAGAATTACTAAAGAGGATAGGGACAAAGCATCGCGGCTCTGACTAAAATGGGCGGAACATGCGTGAATTTGAGTATTTCCTTCGTATAATAAAAACAAATACCTATTTGAAAAATGTAATGTGTATACGTTATAGAAAACATGTTGTTTTTTTATTATTCAAATACGGATGACTCTCCGTTAAGTATCTACGCCGTACTAAGGGTTTATTTTGTTTTTTAGATGTAACTTTGGATATATTTTCTATACAGAAAATTTTAAGTAATCGTGTTTCCAAAGTGATTTATAGAATGAATCCTTAAATATAATATATATTAATTACATAACTCAAAATTAAGAAATAATGATACAGCAAGGGATCAAACGAACCACAATTACGTATCGCTGCCTCGGTGCAGGCTTAAGATTGTTACCAACTATCCTTCCCTCTGATATATTGGATAAGGCAAATACATCGTAAACATTATTAAACTGACAAAAATTAAAAAAAACTACTATAAAAAGTACGAACCCAGAGTCTGTAGAGTTGAAGTTTATTATAAAAAAAAAAACAACTTTCATGATGAATAATTGTGGTATGAAATTAGCCGTAAAAACATTATATGTTACTTTTTCGTTACTTTTACGTTATCGTGATATAGAAGTGTCTATTTTATTCTATGTTACAAAGTTACTAAATCTACGGCCTTACACAGCAGTAGAATGTAGGATATTTCAATATTAAATTTTATAACTGACCACACTAAAAGCGCCGTCACATTTAAAGTTGTATATAACTTTTCACCACAATAGCTGTTTGAAATTTTCACAGAATATGATGTTATATTGAGGTGGATTGACCGACACATAATAGAAAACATAATGGAAAACGGTGTTTCCTAACAAGAAATTTTTTTTGAAGTTATTCGTTATGCTCAATCGTAAACACGGTAATATCGTTAGTACAAATACAAATTATGACAGACCAGTTACGCCCCACGGTTGGATCCCCGTAGAAAATGATAAAAATACATGATAATGGTGATGATAGGCCTCTGATATATTAAAACAGGATCTGAGCTACTTGTATGACAAGTTCTATGATAATTGGTTCAGCCGTTTCAGCGTGAAGGCGCACGTACAAACTTTCACATTTTATCATAAAGAGTTATTTACAAAAATATGAAACATTTTTTATTGTAGTGTGTTTTTGGTGTGTGTTTTATAGTGCAGTTTTATTTTAGTGTTATAATTTTTGTAGCTTTACGTTCCCTAAAGCCTTCGTACAAACTAGAATTCTTTCTACTTTCACGTATCCTTGTCACTTGAAGCAAAATTTTCCGCTACTTTACTTTCTCTATTAACAAATCTCCCGTAATCTCGTCACTCCGAGTGTCAATATATTTTGATAACTTCCATACGGCTCCAGTATTGCTCTTTCTGTGAGAAATGTGAAGTGTTGCAACCTATATAACTTGTAAATAAAAACGTAAGTATATCACAAGGGCACAGGGTACATTACTACAAATGTGTAGATTACGTAGTGTGCAAATGTTATTAATCGTAATATTTTTAGGATTCCGTACTTTGAAAGGAAAATTAAACCCTTATGGGAACATTTTGTCGTCCATCTGCATGTCTGTCAGTCAGTCAAGACCAAGTTTTTGAGGAACGAGTAGAAGTGTCAAGTTGAAATTTATATCAAATATTTAGGTTTACGGTCTCTTCCAACTGTGGGAAAAACAAACTCATTCTTCAGGATCAAAATGGTTTGTTCGGACTGAAAGGAACCTGGGCCAAGTGGAAGCGGATACTCCAAGGTCAATCTTGCTGAACCTACCTTATAGTATTTTAGGTTGAGAGGATATTCGATTATTTGGTATTTTATTTTAATCACTGGTAGCGCAGCTTGCTTAGTCGTTCTTAACTGATCGATACATGAAAGTTAAGCGACGTCCTCTTAGTTAAAAAAATTGCATAGGTGCCATTACTACTGAACGCTTCCGTGCACGTTAAGCCATCGGTTCCGGTTGTTGTATTAGGATGGCTGTCATTATAGCACTGTGGTAGGGTATTTTATGAATGCTTGCCTGGCGAACATGGTAAGCAGCCTCTAGTATAAATCTGTCCTAACGAAGTATTCCTTTAAGAATAGTAATTCGAGGTTATCTTGAACAACATATTAGATCGCATCATCACTAATGATGAAGTGAGATTAGTATTCAAAGGCTAGCCTTTCAGCTCTAAGTAAAATATGTAGTCGCAAAACGTAAGGATGGCATCAAAACCATACGTACCCAACTTGATTTATTTAGTAATAAATCTAACTATGTACATGAATCAAGTTGGATGATAAAACATAATTAATGTGTAATAAAAAGGATTAGCATACTACAATTTATATTTTATTACAACTTTTACTTTGAACTTAGACTTTTCCATGGATAAAGATATGTGAATTTAATGATTTCAATCTAGTTACCCGGATAGAATTTCACCCACCAAAGGGAGGCATCGGCGACTTCTAAATGTCTGCCATCTCACAGTGCGATTCAGAAAATATCTTGTAATATTGGAACACAGTAAGGATATCATTAATAGAGGTTAAAATAGGTATGTTAGTATTTCCTCGTACGAAACCGTGCATAATGAGTTCCTCTGCTCCGAAGGTAAGCAGCCACGTTTCTCCAGACATATTTTGGTCCAATTTTATAGCATCTACCGTTTTACCACCAGTTTTTTTCAGAACCAGCAGTTTTGCTAGCAGTGAAAGCTGACCGGTAATAGCTATGGGCTGCCGTGCCGCATGGCCATGGTCCGATCTCCACCGCAGATTTTAAAGGCCATTTTGCGAATGATGCGAGGGTTCGCAAAATGGCCTTCAACCGTGCTGTGACGATCAAATCTGCATCATGGCTTGCTAGAAAATCCATCACCAAAAACCTAACAGTGTGTTCCAGCATCAGCCCTTGAGAGACAGTAATTATAAGCCTGGTCCAGTAACCATCCTCGACCTCGTCACTTATCAACCAACATGTAAGATTGTGGTCACAGGTTAGCCTATCGGATATCTAAAAAAAACAGAACTACTACTCAACATTTTATGTCAACAACCCTATAGCTAGTGCGGCTCGAGGATTGAACCCTTGAACTCCAGTTTTCAAAGGGTTTAGTAGGAGTTCGTTCATTACGCAATTCGTCCAAGATAAAATTCAGGTCTTATTCCGCTTAGAACGCATTTTGCCAAGTTTGTCGAACCTGCATTTTGTAAAGTACAAAATTCATCCAATAGGCTTTACGTCCAGTGGGTGAAATGCAAAATAGATGTACCGTAACGAAAAAGTAAGTAAACTGATATATAAAAATTAGTAACGAAATTGTAACGAAACTGATAAGTAAGGCGTAGGTCACATGTCCTAAAAAAACTGTAAGTACTTATACAAATTTAGATCTATAATAAATAAAATCAATCATGATGCATTAGTCTCGCTAAAACTCGAAAAAGGCTGGACTAATATGAATTATTGTTTTGTTTTCTTGTTCCTTGGTTATAACTTATAATACAGGGGTAGTAGATAGGTAGAGCTAGTAGGTATTGGGTAGGTGTAGAGTTGAATACAACACGCGAACGAAGTCGCACCGACGACGCGCCGCCGCTCCATCTAGTAGCAATAAAAAAGAATAAAAGTAAAAGTTTTTGTAAAATGATATATTAGTACGTATCATTAAAAAATACAATAGATTGGATAGCGATAAGACCGCCGTTAATAAATGTTATATAATAATATTATATTGTATTATTATTGTTTTAAGTGTGCAATATTCTTTTATTGTATTGTATATTTTTAATTGATTAAGAGCATAGGTATTCCACAAAAGTACATCGCGAGCAAGTTCGGTACATCGCGAGGCCTTAGTTTGTGGCAAACTACTAGTATGGAAGGAGAAAGATTCGATTGTTTGTCGGTTTTTATGTTTGTAAACACAAAAACTATCTCATCTGAATTATAAAACCCAAATTAAATAAAATTTATTTCCATAAAAAAACAAAAAAGCTGAAAAAGTAAAGGAAATAAACTTTACGCACGATTAATTGCAACTTTATTATGAAGATGGTTTTATAACATTGAATAATTTAATAGACATGTTTTTAAGTTTCAAAAACGATGACTGTAGTTCTGGTCAGTATGTACTTGGCCTTAGCTTCTCAGTTTAGTAACGTAACAGAAGAATAACAAAACTGAGTTACTAAACTGAATAACGAAATGCAACGAAATTGATAAATAAAATCTGAGAAAATCCAATCTCAAAATAACCTCGTGCTGATACTACACAGGAAATCGAGAATTATTCGTGTTCGAAAGCATATTTCACAATATTCCGATAGAAATTTATAAAGAACAGTTAAATAAACTTATCGATATGAAGCAAATGTGCGTTAGTAAGTCTGATATTTTTTTGCACAAATATCTGTACTCAGTAAAATTCGTGAATATTACAAAACAAAACGGCTGTACTGTGACGTCTGTTAGATACTGCCGTTCGGTTATCAGTTTTGCCAATTTAAAACAACCATTTTACCAAAATAATGTTTATTTTCATCAAAAACGTCGTTACTAAACCTAATGTTACGAAACAACAAATATATGGCGATGTAGATTCATCTGTCATATTTCAATAAATAGTGTATTTTATTATAAAATGAACCTTTTACAATGACATACAAGTATATTTCTTCTCAAAGTTTAATAGAATACAAAGAAATACATTTAATAACATTTTTTTACGAGTTCATTTTTCAAGTACATTCATAAGGTACATTCATTCTAACTACATTCATACTAATGTTCAATAAATTTACAAAAAAAAAAGTAAAATAAAACATCACAACTATCATTTTGAGTCACATCTAAGACATGTTTAGATGTCTTAGTTAAGGCTCTGATAGCCTTAATTGGCCTAGCAGAGTGAAATGAAGCAGCAGTAATGAAGCCTAAACGCCTGCAAATGTAATTTTCAAGTTTAAGCGAAGTCTCTACAAACACCAACAAGGTAGTGAAACTATCCTAATTCAACCCTCAAAGGATCTTATGGAGAAAAAAAACTATGTAAAGTATATGATGTCACTCAGACCTCAAAGGCATACGTGGATACGCATAATTTATATGCAAAGTGCCATTTAGGATTGCGTAACCCAAAAATGCTCTTATGACCTCAAACAAAAATCCCTCAAGAAAGTCTCATGCAAATGATGACATTTAAAATGACTTAAGGAAGAAAAGTGACGGTAATTTCTTGCTTTGGTATATATGTAGAAATGAGAGCTTGTATGTTAATTTATATAATATATTTGGAAGGTAACATATAAATGGTTTTATACGTATACATACTTTCCTGAAGATACGCCTCTCAATATTTTTACACGACTACATATGGAGGGATATGTTTTTAGAGAGTATGTAGGGGTAATTGCTGTTCTCTTTGGGCGCTTGTACCTGTGGACATCGATTTCGATGAAATTGGGCATTCTAAAATTCCAATAGAAGATATATAGATAGATGAACATTGTAACACCATACCTTAGGCAACAAATAAATAATAAGACTAAGAGTTACAATGGGCGGTCTTATCGCTCATAGTGATCTATTAGGGTGGGC
The DNA here is from genome assembly GCA_963854805.1 of Plagodis dolabraria. NCBI lineage: Eukaryota > Metazoa > Arthropoda > Insecta > Lepidoptera > Geometridae > Plagodis > Plagodis dolabraria. The sequence goes on along the minus strand of OY978440.1, from coordinate 35,735,685 downwards.
ATAAAACTTTGTCTAAACTTAACAGTTGTGCCACTCTTTTTTTCAAGTGGTTGTAATTGAGCCGACTAGGAATGATTTTTGACCCAGAAACTAAATTAAAGTACTGGTTTTCAAAGAGTTTTATAATGAGAAACTACTTAAAATTATGTCTATTGCGTCGTTTTTTATCAATATCACATACATATTTGAGCTTTCAACCAGTCTATAAATAGGTTTTACCCACAAAAGTACGTATAAGTTTTAGTTTTTGACAAAAGTTGTACAATTTTTGTTAAACGTGATGGTATGTTGATTATCACATAGTGCTTTCAAACCAGCCAATTAGTAGGTGTTACCCGCTAAAGGCAGATTATTTTTTGTTTTTGTCACAATTTGTATCACAAAATATTGAAATATTATGTGAATTATGCTCCACAGTTAATCTAGGACTTGTTACGCTGTTTCGAATAATAACTATGCGATGAATATAGGTTACTACTCAAAAGTTTTATGAGATGCGTTATAATGTGTACAAATAAGTATGAAAGAGTATTATCAATCAGATACAGTCATATTTTATAAATAATAATAATAATAAATTCATTTATTTCGGGCAACTAGACCCATATAAGGCATATTTTGGTATGATTTTTATTTTATAAATATCCCAAAGTACAATACCAGCAACTGGTACTATATGACTGTCCAAAGGAAAATCATCAGTTGTACTTGTGTAAAAAAAAAGCTTTTTTTTAAAGTTGGTTATCTTTATATATATGATAGATATACAGGTTAGCATTCTTCGTAACTTTAGGCTAATTAAACCAAAAAAAATGTCATTTGTTAAAAAATGTCGGCTGCGACCGTTCAATTGATTCACAGTGCTATATGGACGAACAAATTTTCCACAAGGTATTATATATTTTTCAAAGCTACAAGTCTGTTCTGTTTTTACACGACTTCCAAAAAAAGGAGTGTTATGTATTTAGGGTTCATGAAAGAAAATTTATTAGTCTACAGATATAAACAGCATTATTCTAAATTACGGAAAGAGTCCTTCGGTCAAGGCACAGATTACGTGTATGCTAAATACGACAAGCCGTCCGACCATGCGTGCCCGAAGTTTGTGCTCGATCGCGCCAATGGCTAGTTGTGGATATGAAAGTTGAGGATATAAAAATGGCAAATTCTTTGCCAAATGCTTCTAGGGTAGTAAATCGAGTCCATGGAGGTTTTACCTGCCATCGGTAAGTAATAGTAAGTATAAAGAAGATTGACACGCTTGGTTTTCATACTACATATCTAATGTAGATAATAATAATATAGTGGACATTGCACTTAGTGTAAATATTATAAAAGAAAATTACAAATATGATTATAATTATAATAAATTATCGTATTTATTTGAATGTAATGAAACGCCTGTGTTTGTATGTCCAATGCTAAGTAACCGTAATCATTGTCACAGTTTGTAAGTATCTTCACAAAAATTGACATGCAAAAGTTACTTGTCTTAATATCGCAAGGTCTAGTTTGGGGCGAACTACTAGTATCAAATATTTAAAAAAAAATTTTCAGAAGACATTAAATTCATATTTTGATAAAACATTTTAAAAATATACAAAAATTGCGCGTGAATCTCGATCGTGCGCTCGTAGAGTCAAGACCTAAAACTACTCTAACTAAACATAGTTTTCGTTTCAGAAGAGTAGTTTTAAGGTTTAAGAAAGGCCATAAACGTCCATGGCATTTTTTATATGTTAGCACTCGCTCCAGCTACAGTTTTCACATTATGTCATATATACGGTCTGTATCAGAAATGCGACAAAAGGCATTCACTTGAATTGATACGCCCATGTGACGGGTTGACTTGACAATAAACCGTTTTATATTGAAACATAACGTTAAACAAGCCCTCGTAAAATGTACATTAATATGAGGATTATGGCGATAGAGTCAACACGTTTACGACTGATCCCCATTAATTAATAAATGCTCAATACGTTACTACTAAATTCAGCAACTAATGTGAAAATCGCAAACAAAAAAAACATTGAACACTGCCTCCTTGATCGAGATGCTTAAAGTGTCATCACTTTTTGCTATCTTGAGAATTTGGGGTCCGAAAATTTTGGAACCGACATACTTATGTCGGTTATCGTGAAAAAACATTAACCTCTTTACGCGCAGTTGGATAAAAACTATCCTATGTTTTTTCCCGGGTCTCAAACTATATCCATACCAAATTTCATTCAAATCGGTCCAGTATTTTTGGCGTGAAAGCGTGACAGACAGACAGAGTTACTTTCGCATTTATAATATTATATATTTACGATATCATTTGCCAACGGGTGAGGTAGTGGATTTGTTAGGATGAAAGTTACCATAACAAATATAATAAAGGTGGATTCGTATCCAGTGTTTTAATAACGTTAAACCGGGTTTTCCGCACGTGTCTCAACTATAACCGCTGAAAGCTCGCAACAACTCCGAACAATCGTTCTATCGATATTGTGCTCAAAACCTGAGTCGCTTTCTATCCCTAAATTAAGTATTTTACCGTTGAACAGTATGTCTTAAACTCACGTGAATTTCAGTGCTTGATACAATTTATTAACTTAAATGTCTATTGACAAGTCAAAAGCTGAGAATGTCAAATTTATCAGAGAGAATTTGCTTAAGTCTCTTGAAATTAATTTGTTCAAAGTGTTAAATAGAATTTGTGAAGAAGCACTGTGGATATGTAATGAACTATAGGCTTAACGAGAAATTCTCGAAAAAGCTGAGACAAATTAGATAAAACGATTTCGAGAAAATACGTTAAAAGTGCCTTAAGTCAATTTATCCCGCAACTATTACTAAGCCAAGGTCTTAAAATACCATATACCATTTTTTTTATTCAATCGATTGTGGTGAAATCGTTCTTCCATTGAAAGCGTGAAAGTGTTTTTGTAATAAGCTTTAGTGATTCCTTTTACTTTAACCACTGGTATCTAGCAGGGTGTATAAATAATTAAAATGAATTCATTGAAAACGCTTCTTTACAAAGCTAATATTTGCATAAGATACATTTACTGTATCGGCATTTACCCGTGGAGTGCTGGGTTAGAATTGCACCTCCCCATATCATCCCGAGGGTGTCGTAAGAGGCAACTAAGGGAAAAATACCGGAAGGTGGATGAATGGATCACAAAGACATTATCAAATATTTGCTTCTTGGTCGTCATGATAATCTCGCGTGCCGGGGTCGGTTGCGGAAACCTGTATGACCTTCAGTGAATACCGTTTGGTGATTCTGAGTATAAGATACGCTACCCTACTCGACACACTTTCGAATTTTACAACGTTGTTAACAAGTGACCTCCAGACGAGAAACCTAACACCACCCTGAGATTTTTGGTGACCTTTCCGGTAGAATAACAAGTTACCGGAGTCAAGGATAACGGTGTCCTGTCCCTGTCTTCGGACTTCCGATAATCCCATGACATCCCAACGTAACTTGTCCAATTCTTCCTCCAGCTCGACAATCTTATGGTCCTCCTTGAGCTTTCGTATCTTATGTGTTGCTAGGGCCAAGGGTCGTCGTGTTTGAGTGCAGTAGCCGAGCATCTTCCGGAGATTCTTCGCACACCCTGTTCCACCGTTACGTGGCCTGCTACCGGGGCCAGGAATAATAGAGCTGTCGGGGACTGGGGGTTGATTTATTGTTGTGCTTGTCATAGGGGGGATTTTGCCGTAATCTCCACGCTTGGCAGGCGTCTATGGGATAGCAGTTATGGTTTCTCAGAAGGCCCTGCTGTCCACATCTCGGTATTTTATTTACCTTTAGTCGCCTTTTACGACACCCACAGGTAGCAAAGGGATGGTGACATTCTAGCCCGGCATCCCACGGGCAGATACATTTAATTAGATACAAATACGAGTAACTTTATTCATGCTAGGTTTATACATTATCGCTCACTTCAAAAAGTTGAATCGTGATGAAGCACTGATAACTGAAGTTAGAGAGCAATCAGAAGGCGGAAAATTTAATTCATACAAGTCTAGAAACTTTCGATCTCTTTCTCTGGAGGGGTTCACACTTAAGAATGCTAACACCTGCAGTGATAGTTGAACAGCATTACGAAGTTGACCACCACTGGTTCCCCCGACGAACTTGTCATCGCTTATAAGATTACACTGCGATCAAATACTTGCTTATAACTTTACATCATAACAAACGTGTCCGTATATGTTATAAAATATTTGCAAACCACAGACACTCTGTCATTCTTTACCTACAATTCTATTTAATGGAATAAAAAAGTTAATAACGATAGTAGTTTCATTGTGATTAAATCATTCTGATTAAAAGTAAATACATTCAACTATAATTAGAATCGACACAGCTGAGTAAGTGCATTGTTTAAGAACAATACACAGTTTAGTTCTTAGACTCATATTCGTATTCTAGAAATCAAACATGCTCCATGATTTTCTATGTACCTACTATTTACTATTGTATAGATGATTCAAGAGAAGAATATGAATTTGACATGACATAGTCGTAGCTCATTCAAATGCAAGAGTTACGGGATTAACGCTAATAAGGCTTAATTCTCTTCAACAAGAATTTATTCGTAGTGGTGGGTGCCAGCACACATGTTGAATTACTGGGCACACGAGGTATAAGAACTGAACGCTCAGGATGACGATCGCAGTGTAGTGTCAAGCAGAACGAGGGCGGTGACACTGCAACTGTAATGGACAGGTGTGGCGCCTACCATATACTTGGCAAATGATTCATCTCGTCACTTCATAACATAAAAATAAAACATAAAATGGAATTCTCGACGGAAGAGGATTCCCGTTGTATGTCATAAAAGGCTGTTAAGGAAAATGACGAGCTGCAAGAGCAGCATGCCACTATTCAAATATCATCTTGACTTACCGTGCATTAACACTTACATACATAACAATAACCATTAACAACATTTATTGTTTAAAACTGTATAAATATTTTGAGGACTTAACTTCTTTAAAAATAGAGTAACCAGCATCAGCCTTTCTTGAGTGGTTTATATAATTTATCATAAAGAGATTATTGTAAACGCGGTTGGTGCTCTGAATAAAAAAAGAAGATTTGTTCATTACAAAAATAATATTTCTAAGAAAAGTTTACATTGGGAAAGTGTGTTAAAAAAACAAAATGACGGACATACCATCTCACCATTTAGGCGTGACCTGCAATGCTACTTTTGGGGCACTTGATGACAAATTTTCTTGGTGGAACATTCAACATATTAAAATACATTACATTGCAAGACCTCTTTTAAGCAAAAACAAACATGGTTTAGCATAAAGAACCAAGACGAATTTTAGGTGCAGAAAAAGCCTGATTTGAGACGAACTCGTACTAATAAAGACTTATCCTGATAGCAAAATCTGTTCGATTGCCAAGATTGTAACAAAACACAATCGTTAATCGAGGTCTTAATTAATGGGACATTAATTTACTAACACTGCATTTTACGCACCGCTCAAAAATACCAAGCATTAGAAAATGTCATTGTCGATATCGGTGACAAAGAGCTCACCGCAGGGTGCGCGTATGTTGCTCTCAAGATCGAAACGTCAAGAGTATCCTATGTTCGATAGGAGATTATATTTTAAAGGACTTAAAAAAATTATAGCTGTGCAACTAAGAATTGAAGAAAAAGTAAGATAGAGCTTATCGTTTAAGGTTGGACCTATCCTAGGGGCTCAAATGATTAAATATCCATGTTATTTACATTCTTATGTAGATAATAATAATTAAGTGGACATTGCACTAAGATGCGCAAAAAAGCCTATCATATATATATATATTATAAGTGTAAATAGTATAAAAGAAAATTACAAAGATGATTATTATATATAACTACATTAATTTGAATGTAATGAAACGCCTATGTTTGTATGTCGAATGCTCAGTTCTCATAATCATTATCACAATCTGTAAGTAGTCTTCACAAAATTTTACATGCAGGAGTTGCTTGTTGTAATATCGAGGTCCAGTTCGGGGTGAACTAAAGTAGTTATCATGTGAAAAAGTTTCACTCTGAAATCTGACAATATACAGGTTTCACATTAATTAAAGTGGCCAGTGCGTTTAAACAGAAACTTCATATTTGAACCCATATTAATATGATTTTTTCAAGTATGTGTACTATTTTGAAATGTTTCGCAAATTGATTGATTGAAGTAAAATGATTCAACGTTTTCACAAAATCTTTTTTTATCTGCATGTCTATTTGATTAGATTTTGAACAATAAATAAGTAGATAATTCTAGATAAGGTTTTGTGTGTTAAGCATATAATACTTATTTTAAGTGTAAAAAACGGACAAATTATGAGAACAAAAACAAACAACTTTGAATGGTACTCCTACCAATTTTATAGATATCTGTAAAGTAGCAACAAAACTCAATCTTAATTGTATCGAATAGGTAGGTATATCTTATAGGGAAGAATGAGGATGGAAAATTCCATCGCACACTACGTCATCGCTTTCCACTTATTTGGGGTTCAGAAGTTTGATTTATTTTTATTTAAATCCAATCAGTTTGCTTGTTGTTTTTCAAAATGTAACAAAAAAATATTTTTCAGGAGACCGTTGATGAACTTAATTACACGACTGCCCAAAAAAGGAGAGTTATGTATTCCGGGTTCATGTATGTATGTAAGTTTGTGAGTTTCTTTTTCCCGCCATAACTTCCAGGTCTAGCCGATTTCTATGTAAGAGATATCGTTAGTTTCGGCTTGATAGTTGCAAGTGACACTTGGTACATAAAAAGTAATAAAAAAATCAAACTGGCGGAGACGCCATAGTTTGAGATAATTTTTTTTTTTTCTTCCGAACTTTCGAGTGGGGTATCAAAAATAAAGCTTTAAAACAAGATTCCATAAATATTTATAATTTGCAGTTGTATGTGTAATGGAACGATAAAACGTTTAAACGAAATACATAATAAGCAGATGGGGTTTTTTACTTTTTAATAAATTTTTACTTGTTTTATTACAACATCGACACGCAAGCTCACTCTACACTCGAACAATACTTTAATTTTAATTTACATTGCTAGGAATGAACGATTCAAATTTCCAGGGAAATAATCAAATTTCAAAACTCGATGGAAGTAATTATATTTGTCAAACATCGTCTTGGAAATGTGAGAGATGGCGGGCGGCCGGAGCTGCCTACTGTACTTGGTATACCTTTGAACTTTTTGTTATTTAACAACTTCGTAATTTTATTACGTCCGACGGGCGACAGAGTGCGTAAGGAGACTTTAATATTTTATTGCTTCTTTATCGTTTTTCTTGGTAGAAAATATAAGATGTAATTGTATTAAGATTACTTATGTCTGTTTTATCAAGCGGCTTATTTTATAACGACTAGTGGATATATCTACCAGCTGAGATATCAGATATCTATCATCTTTAAATGTATTTAAGGACCAAATAAAAAAGTTATATCTGTCCATATAATGATTTTCATTATAAACTTTGATATTGCTTATTTCGTGTTGTAAGTATTTATTTATAATATGTATATATTATATATATGTAAGAGTATTTGTTTAAGAATATGTATATGATATTATAGTAGATATGTGTGATTTATATTTGAATTTGATTGTATATATTAGTATTTATTTTACTAGCTTAACTACACCCCGTCACTATCGGTTTTACAAATCCTCTTCATCCAAAGGTTGCCTGGAAGAGATAACTTTCAGTAATAAGGCCGCCCATTGTAACACTATCTCTGTAAATTTTAATTTTACTTCTTATTAATTGTCTTGTGTGGTGTAACAATAAAGTATTATCTATCTATCTATCTGAGAAAGATTTAATCATACCAGCAAATCTTATAATATGAGAAATTATACCTAACTTGATCCTTTGAAGAAAATGTAGGCCTTCTTTTAATTAGTCATAAGTATATTTTAAGAATTATGTTTTACTTGATGAACAATATTTTCTGACATGTAAAAAGAAATCAAACCCTATCAGAACCGTGAAACAAAAAATTAAGTACCTACGCAGTTACCAGACCTCTGTTTTCTACCTATGATTGCCACCTGTGGCCTTATTCTGTACCTAATGTAAATGGTAATTAAATAACGTACATATTGAAATTGCAGTGATATGCATCATTTTCAAAAGTTTTTTTCAAAATTATGTCAAAATGAATTAATTTTCAATGCCATTCTAGTTCCACGGTAAGACCCTAATAGGGATCAAGGCTCTACATAATCTTATTATCACATAAAAAATTCGGTATAGATTTAGCTATTATTGTTAGACTTATTTTTTTTGTATGTTCAATTATGAATGTGCGTATAACCTAAAGTAACTTGTAGGTATTCATGATAAAATATATGCCACCTTCCTAATTTCCAAGTTTGGATAATTGGGAGCATATAGGAACGAAGAAGAATAGATGTAGATGTATGTTGAAGAGAAGGGTCGTGGATTTCATACAGGTATTGAAAATGGTAGGTTTCCTTGTTCAAGGACTTATTTTCGGTACGCTAGTAGTGAGGAGATGCTCAGCAGCGGATGCCAGAGTTGTCGAGACCTTGAGTTGTTCTGCACCCAGGAATCATGCCGAGGGGTAGTACCAGCCTTAGTGCTGTAGAGACTGATCTGCAGATACTACCGTAGAGGAAGCAGCGGTCATACACAATACATTTTGATAAACTACTTCAATTTGATGACACATAGTTTGGCAAAACAAATTGTTCAAGAACTTTTACCGGAATTATGAGACACATGTCCCTTACATCATTTCAGTATAATGAAATATCAAATGGTTTTCAACTCCATCGCATTTATCGTTACGTTTATTATCAGATTAATTTTCAGATGTTGTCTGATAACACGTGGATTACACGCTGTAAATATCGATCGATTGATTCGAGATCGATGATTACAGTGATAACGTTTATCTAAATACCTATATGGCGTACAATCGTTCGCACCTTTCATATTGCATTATCTAATTTGGGGCGTGCTTGGTGTTTGAAGTGTTTTTATAAAATATTCAAGTTTATGCTACTGGGTTTCAGGTTGTTGTTTATCATTCGTTCATCGTTTATTGCTACTTTGTATGCACTTCATCTAACTTCATTTAAATTCGATAGTTGACTGAGATCCATAATAGATGTAGTCCTCCAGTTACAACTGAATGCCACTGACGACACATGTAGCTCCCTACATGTGTCGTCAGTGGTCTTCAGTATCAGTGTTCTTCCAAATTCCAAAAATGTATCTCCTTGTGGTTATGTATAACACTTTTTATATTGCTTTTTAAAGAAAATGAATATCAGAGAACTTCTTGCCATCTTGATGACAGTCTAAGGGTTTTTTGTTCGATGGCACACTTTCTCTATTTTTCGATAGGTATCTTTTATCTAGAAGTCTTCACGTACATAGTAAAACTTAAATCTGCCTAAGAATCGAACAATAATCAATATAAGGCATAGACAGCTAATGTTTCGAAAAGATAAAAATACGAGTAGTATGTACTATCGTGAGGAACGAGAGAAATTATAAATACGTTACAGTATTCCCAACAATGAAATATGTAAAACAATTTGTAAAGAATAGAAAGCATGAACCCGATGTTGAGCTCATACACTGGGTTTGAATTTAGAATAGCTATGATTTGACAGTTGTTCATGACGTGTCGTAAATCAATGCTCGATGTTTTGTTCCAGAATTTTCACATGCACCGTGACACGATGACAGCCATTCAGCAGCCAATACATTTTCCCTTTTGTAAAACGTTATTATACATATATACTTTCAGTTGCATGAAATGAATCCCAAGTCGTACTATTGACTTTTAAACTACTGAGTTTTAAAACCCAGAACTTCTTAATCTATACTAATATTATAAAGAGGAAAAATGTGTATGCAATAAATAAACTTAAAAACTATGTACCGATTTGGATGAAATTTGACATGAAATAGTTTGAGATTTGGGAACGGACATTAAATAGTTTTTATTATCCAACTGCGCAAAAAAAGTTATTTTTTTGCGCGATAACCAAATTACGCGCGAACGGAGCCGCTGCTGTAAAGCTAGTGTAGTTATAAATTTAAAATCATGCTTGGTAGATGGCAACGGTTATATACCTATCCAATCTTTTTGAACAGCTTATGATTATGGTTTGATACTAATGGTAATCTAAAAATAGAATAAACCCAATAACACCTCCATTTAAAAACACTATCGGTGAAAAGTTGCACGCACGGGATGGCTTTACAAACAGGTAAATTGTGTTCTAAATGCGCTTCGACCCGGAAACTCCCTATGGACAGGGCCGGAGTTTTTTAACATTAACATTTTTTGATCAACATTTTTGGTTGACTTTTAAATGGTATCAAATTTAACTTTCTCAGTCCTCTCTCAGATTTACAATCTCAGTACAAATATATTATAGTCCATATTAATAAACCAATTTCAGTGTTGGGTATGCTCTGAAAATACATTTCAAGATACTGAACGATGTCATAACATAAACCACTCTCAAGATTTGAGAGCTTGCTATCAGCTGATACTACACGAGTATAGTAAATTCAGTTTATGAGTTTGTGAGCAAAAACAAATCAAAAATATCTCGGTGAAATAATTATTAATGATTTTTTGACTATCAATCTCGCTTTTTTACAATTCATGATAAGTTCGAAGGTGTGAGTAAACATAAAACTATTGGCTCTCGAGGATAGCTGTCCGAACGCAGTTGAAGGATTTGCTTTGTGACATATTTTTCTAGAGGGTGGTAGCTGGGCTGACAGAAATTTGTAAAATGTCATAACAACATGAAATGAAGTGGTAGGATTCTGACTATCATTGTTTTACCAATAGCTGTTTTATTGTATTATCATTTCAGTCAATCAAAGAAACAATCTTTAGAAGGTGACTTCTTTTAATTATTTTTATGTATGTTTTGTAACTGTGATCTTACATATTATTATGCGTATTGAGTACTTTAAATTACAAAAGTTTTACTAGAAGATCAATCAGACTTTAGGTTTTACTGGAACGTAGTGTTAAGTGAATTTGCTAGTGTAAAAAGTGACGTTGCCAAATGAGATTTCATAAAACCAGTTGTTTTTTTGTCAGTTTCAGAAAGTCTCCATTGGCCTTAGAATCATATTTTATCGTAGAAAGATAGTGATAAAATTATATTATTGTATACAAAATAATATAATAATGCTTTTATTGTGGTAGCTGTAGTGTTGAGCATAATTAGTTCGTAGTATTTTGTTTAATAAAGGCATACCGCCAGAAAAAATGATAGTTCATATCAGTGAAAATATAAGCAAACTAGTTTTCCGACCACGACTCCGCCCGCGCTTATATCGGTTGAGCAAAATCATTAACCTCTTTTTGTGCACTTGGATACAAACTACCCTATGTCCTTCCCCGGATCTCTAACTATTTTCATATTAAAATTCTTCAAAATTGATGCAAGAAGACTCATGACCCATGGTCCATGCAAACTCGTTTGATACATAAAAGTGAGTGAATTTTTTAAAATATTTTTTTTAAATTTAAATACTGCGCGAACAGACCATTTGTGTAGATTGAATGAATTACATTCAACGAAAGTGAAAGTTCAAAAGATGCGTAGCTTTAAAGTTTTTTTTTTGCAAGAATGACAGTTACCCTTACGCGGACATAATCCCGGCCAAGAAACATTTAAAAATAGCTGCACCATGTAGTTTCACCCACACGTAGACAAATAGTGATAATGATGATGACGATGAAAATGCCTCTGAGTTAATCCAGTATCTCTGAGAGTTTTTTTTTAAATATATTCAGTCCAAAAATAACATATTTTTATAGATGAAACCTTCTCATGCCATTTAAAATTGTTAAGACAATAATTGTCTTAACAATTTTAAATGGCATCGCAACAATTATTGTGATAGTCTCATAAGTTTTGGAAATAAATTATTATTATTATTAATATCGCTCGTGGTATTTGCAGCTCATACTTAATAATTCAAGATTCAAAATCAAAATCATGACAACAATAGTTATATTTTAATACAGTACGCCTGTTTATTGGTGATATAGTGTAACTTCTGTATATTTAATTTATATTTCATCACCATACTAATTAATTTTTGTCAGAATAAGTCTTGTTTGATGAATTAATTGAGTTTGCGTTAAAATTATTATGTAATACGAATATAATTATTAGCTTTGAATCGACGTTTCAGCAAGTAATGAAGGTATAAATTGGTCATATGATCGAAGCGAATGTGTCGGAGATTTAATTTGTGCAATTTTCAATCAGTCGTACCCCAGTTTGAAAGCCCTTGAGCTTGGCGATGTAGTGCATTGATACATCAAGCTTCAGTTGCAGGTAGTAGGATATTAAAAACCAATTTAAATAAATGAGTAATGTAGGAAAAGCTTTCCTTATTTAAATTAATGACAAAGTTTCTGTTAAACTTATGTATGTCAAATTTAGTTTTTTCTCGAAACACTACCGAAATTTTACACATTTCTGCGTTCCGGTTTGCGTGCCGGTGTATTTGTAGATACAAGAGACTACAACTCTACGAACTTCATGTCGAACTTCATGTACAACGTATAGATGTTGCGCGCAGTGCATTTCATTATGACGGATTGCATCTGTTATGAACAGAGGTCACCAACTAAGAACAGGTTCACCTCGTGATTATTTCATTACAATAATATAAAAAAAATAATAATGTATATCTTTGTCCTTTTAAAATGTTAATTGCATCATTTCTGAAAATATTATTTATACATTTGCAAGTTATGGATTGCTGAAAAGTAACGCCTGGATCCATTAGTTATTCCGAACCAGACTAAAACTACACTTGTTGAATGACATACCCTCACAAAGAACATAAATATAGACAAAGGTGCCTCTAATTACAAAAATTAGTTGGAGTGAAAGAAACCGTTTATCTCTTTGTAAGTCTGAACAGAACAACCTAATTACAAAGGTAATTAAGCTACTTTGGTATAATGAGTATTTTGATAAAAATCTAATTAGGCTTCAAAAATTTTTGGTAAAGTTGGAAATAAATCTCTAATGAGAAACCAGCCTAGTGACTGTTGAGCGTCGCTAGTGGTGGTGTTTCGTCACATAACAACCAGTAGACAAAAAATTGAATAGATCACAGTTGCCATGCCTTTATTAAACAAAATACTATGAACTATATACAACACTACAGCTACTACAATAAAAGCATTTAGACAACCTATAAGTCATAGCAGACTCATAGGCAGTCCAAATGCTCCAGCCCACTCCCAGTTGGCAGCGTGCCCAGTATGCTGGCCGCATTGCCCCGTTGAATTGCAATGCTTATTCGATCACAGTTGAAATTTACATTATGAACCTAAGTTTTCAATATTTTTGGTTTAAGGTTTAACTTATGGAATTATATGTTCCATACTAAAATGCTAGATTCAGTAGTTTATTTCTGTGAGAGACTCAAAGATTATTTAGAATAAGAACTTTGTAGGCGCCGACTATATTATATTTTTATTGATGAAAATCATTGAAGTATTCGTTCAATACTCACAACACAACAATACCCGTCAAGCTGGAGTACAAAAAAGTTAACAGAAGATAGGATGAACAAGTCATTCGCCACCTGACGATAAGCGTTACTACTGTCAGTTTCACCTTTCTCATGTTACTTGACTCTGTTCTGCGCTCTTACGTAACGTCTTGGAGTAACTCCAAGACGTTAGTTTTAATGTACTCGTACCTCACGATCAAACAGATTACTATTGTGAGGCAGACTAACTGACAATACGGTGTATCTACTCCGAAGTACTCTTGCTAAAGAGCCCTTCCACAACATAGTAAAAATTTAAACATGATACATATAAATATTTAAAGATATATAAGTTTTCTAATTTTAATTAAAATAACACACGAGTGTAATAGCACCGGTTGATACTTCAGAGGGTAATTATCTAATTTTATGCCAAGAGAAGTCAGGGGTCATCAATAAGCAATTTTTTTTTGAAGATTAATTTAGGTTATGAATAAAATATGAAGGATTTTAGAGGATATGTCAAATACTATGCCAGATCCAAAACTATGATTCAGTATATTTCTCTCTATCTATAAAATTTCGCTTAACATACCATCAGGTGAGATAGTGGTCAAAGTCTAACTTATCAGGCAAAAAAAAAGAAAAAACATAGTACCTGAAAAACTTTTTCCACTTTAAAAAGCTTATTTTCATACGAATATATTTACTCACGCTATTTAAATATTGCATAATTGTGTTTCACTTACTCGCATGCGAAGCGAGGTCTATGCTCTCCTATGCTCGCGGTTTGAATTATTTATCTTTTTATTCCACCTACGGCTCAGGTTATAGTCATAATATATAAAAATTTCGCTATTAAAATTTACAAAAAGATAATTAATAGATGAAGGCGTTAGGTTTTGGGTAAATTTATAATGTTTTAGACACGCCTTTGACCGAAAATACACAATATATACAGTTTTGTCGCACCATACAAGCTCATAATATTCGCAAGTATAAATTAAAATTGATCGAATCATTTAATCTGGAATCGTGTGCACTGGTTTTTAAAATTAACAGCATTCATTACGTTACCAGTATAATCATCGGAATAACGTTTACCCAAAGCAAATGTTAACAAGAATTATTATTTATGAAAAAGGACAAGATACAAACTGTAAAAAAATCCCAAAACTTCTTCGTATTACTTGATAATATAGAAGTAGACAGTTAAAGGAAATAATAGCAAAAAAAATCTTGCTATAGAATCCAGCGTATTTAATGAAATAAATAAAAACTAAATATTACCCTTGCCAGTGATAGATTAAAGGGGAAATAAAATAAGGAATAGCAAAGAAAACAAACTAAATTAGTACGATCCAAAAAGCAAAAGCAACTTTTATCAAAAGCTCCCGAAACGTAACATTGCGATGGGTCTACTATCTACAGTTTTTTTCACCGAAGACTCGGTTTTAAGTTTGTTTATAAACTGGTCATAAAATTATTATTATGTATATTGACTTTAGGGCACCCAAAGGCAGCAAACGTTATTTTGTGAGTGTCTGGGATATTATTTGTTAGGCATATAAATTTTATACTTTTAGATAAAATCCGAACCAAATACGGCTCACCGATGCCTATTTGGAATTTCAAACATCTAGAAAGCTCTTTGCCATGTTTTAATAAACTTTCCTAGCTGTTTAATTTCCGCTTTTAAACATTGTAGCCTGTTTTATTGAAAACAAAGTTTTTTTAAGTTCTTTGAAAATAGATATTGCATGGCTGGAAGCGGGCTTAAAGAAAAGATACATACGACTAAATAAAGGCATTCATTATTTCATATATTATCTCTTGAGTTATAACATTATACAACTTTGGTTATATATTTGCTATATGCCTGGTTTTTTTTGAATTAATAATAGTGTGTTTTTTAGTATTCATGGATTCTAGATATTTTATACAGTATATTGAAGTGTGTGAACACAAACAGGAAATAATTGTTAGTAGGAATCTTGCGATTATACATGTATGTTTTCAAGCGATAATTGATATTTCAAGTGCAGGCTGCAGTTGCAGGAGAAGACAGCAAAAGATTTAAAACTTTTTCTTATGAGTACCTACTATGAGTTGATCATTGTCCACGGTTATATTTTATCTTATAGGTCTCTGATGAAGCTCTTGCAACAACGCTCTCTAATGTGGGATGACCATACTCCACTCCATTCTGTCTATATAGTTGCCAAGCATAATGTGCGAACATGTCTGAACTTAGAAGTTACGAATAGAGGTTCGATAAAGACTTATATTTTGGTCGAATCTGCACATAGTGGCTCGATGCTATCCACATTAGAGGCAACTAACCTAACTTTAATTTGTAGTTAAAAGCTATAACATAAACTGTAGTTCCATTTACAAATCAAGATGTCCTCTGGATGAGGAGATTTGAAATCTCAAACATCTGAAAAGATTGCAAAAAGAAAACTAATTTCATTTCTAAGGAAAGTTTTGTTCATTAGCATCACAAAAGGTGTTTGGAGGCTAAACACACTACAATTAATTAAACTTTATATTTCTAGAATAAATAAAATCATTTAATATTTCATAAATCATTCAGGGCAATTACAAGGTCACGACTGGTTGCAGTACTTTGCAACACTTGTTTGTTCAGTGCGTGAAAAGGACGGGGAGCAGAATGCTTGTTAGTAAGAAAGGAATAGAATGATTATGCGTGTCTTCCTTCATATTTCTAACAAATCCGATTTCAGCGTTGACACAATTTCTTTTTTCTTACTCTAACACTTCATCTTTCCCTACAATACTTGGCATAGTAGTGTCCTCCTATCAGGTGTTACAACACCTGTGATGTTTAAACAGAAATAAAATCCTATATTGTGTCATAATCACCGGCAGTATGTTTTTATTTCGCTTACTAATAGTCGTATTATAAATAATCATCAATAATTTTAAAGCGCTCGTAGCGAAGTTTGCGTAGCCATTCTGAACCGATAAGCAAAGTTAAGCAATGTCCGCCTTGGTCATGACTTGTATGGGTGACCGCTGGTGATATTACTGCTGAGCGCTTCCTTCCTTCGGAGGGCACGTCAAGCCGTCGGTCCCAGTTGTTGACATAGGATGGCAGTCGTTATAGCATGGTGGTAGGGTATTTTGCGAATGCCCGACTGGCTAGCTGATCGATGAGTACAAAATAATATAATCAGAATAAAAATGTAGAAATATCATACTTTTTAATCATAATTTGAGGGTAAATTTAAGTCAATTTGAGCGGTGTTATAATACCTGGTCGGGGTAAGTGGATTAGCGCTCCAATACAATATCTCTATCATTCTTCAATCGTCATGTGATTTTTTTAACTCATTGTACAATATATCACCTTGCGATATTCAATGGACAATTGACATTGTTATAAAATTATGACAAGAAAAGCGCTCCAAATGAAGCTTGTTATCCTAGGGTGGCAGTCGTAAGGGTATGGTTGTAGGTCATTTTACGAATGCGCGCCTGGCTAGCTACCACCCTTATATATAAAAAACTCTGTATCCAAGTACTTATGGTGCGTTCCGGCAAATGTCCTTGTGAGCCAGTAATTCTAGGTTGGCCTGAACAACATCTTCAATAGCATCATGATTGACCATCAGACTTACCATGAGATAGTGGCAAGCAATACATAAAAGTGCCATTACATTGTCTAATTTTTTCCAGGTGTGCAGATGGAGACTTCAGATATCACCTTGCGATATTCAACACAATATATTAGGTTGCAAAGCACAAAATATTATTAAGCTTATGGAGGCCATCGTACAAATTTGAACGACAATGAAAACTTTTCTTTTGTTAGAAAAAATATAAAAACGAACATTAAATAAGCTTTTGTATCTTATGAAAAGCTTTTACAAGGAAAAAGGCTGTTCAGTTCAAAGAGATTTTTCTTTATAAAACAATAAAGATGGTTGATTTTTTACATTGCATGACCTTTATTGCCTTTTTATTTAGGCCCCGTTTCAGAATGTCCTAATAAAGATTCGGATTGCAAACCAACACATAAAATAACTGAATGATAAAAATGACAGTTGACAAGCAGCGCATTTCAAGCTTTAACCGATGGATAGGCTAAATTGACGACTGTGAAACGCAAAGATAGTGTTTTGTTTAATAAACATGTTCTGGGTAATATAACCGGAACGTACTTGAACATTCTGAAACAAGCCCTTAGACTTTTATTAGACTAGCTTTCATTTTACCACTGTCACCCATGTTTTTCTAAAGATGTTATCAAAACTGTTGTTCAAGCTATGTATGGAATAGGAACAGCCTCCAAAGGCTGCTGGAACGTACTGATAGGTGCTGGGTAACAAATTTGAGACTAATAGCTAGCCAGACAAGCATTCTCTCTAACTGACAATCTGTAAGCACTGGGCCATCGCTTATTTTTGAATGACGTGCAAAAAAAAGAACACTTCTCAAGTTAATACGAGCACCGTGTATTGGTCTCCAAACACGGTGCGCGTCTTACCTATTTACCTCCTTTTTCTAATAATGCCTAGCTGTTCTAGATACTGCCTTTGAGCACCAGTTTTACCACCATCAACAGCATCATCTCTTACCTCTAGGTGAGCTTGTGTTCAAAAGATAACCTATTTGCTATAAAAAAATGCGTTGGTTTTCTAGATAATCGCTTTAATTTAAATTGAAACGACGTATCACAATATAAAGAATTAAAAAAGTATAGCTTAGTAGTATAAATAATGTTATTTATTATTCTTTATATGTTTAATAAATTAAGATGCAATTTATTTTTTTTTATATATATATTCTGTTTTTTATGGCCTCCTTCCAAATCTAACAGTGGCTTGGTTTTGGACGGAAAGAATCCCAATTTCTAATACGAAATTAATATGTTCCTTAAAATATCTTACAAAAGCTAACGCGGCCGCTAGATACCAAATTAATGATGTTTTCTGTTTGAAGTAGGTACCTATTGATTGCACAGGGGTACAAAGAGAGTCGTTTGGCAACCAGGAGAGAATTCGCAGGTTTTCTTGTTGCTAGATTCAAGCCCGGTAACACTTTGGTGTAGAATTTACTTTCCTAATAATAAAATCCTAATAACCCCAACATGAAGTTATATAAAAATGGGAGATTCACAACTTTGTAAGCACTTTGTATTGTATTTCAGTTTTACGCCAATGATAAATTAATAATGAATAAAAACTAAAGGTTTTATGAAGTATAGGTACAATATGCAATGTTATGTAAATTAAAGGCACATGAGACTTAACAACTGCATGCCTCAGAGACGAAAAGCATCTGTTATGGGCTGAGGTTAGCCCGCTTAACATCACGATGATCTCGTGCTTGTTCCGTCATAATCATATAAAAAAGTCAGTTTCATATTTTTACAATAGGTTTTTCTAACATTTTTCTGATCTGAGACCAAATCACGCTGACCAAAATATATGAAATATGGGAACGTAAATAGTTAGTATTCTCCACTTCTTATTAAGATTTTTGTATTTTTACCACGACTAAAATCAAGCGTAAAATGTAGCTACCGTTCATTAATATTCAACTGCAAACGTAGCATAATCCAGGTTGCTAAATTTCAATTTGGTCGTAATAAACGGTCGTTTACAATTTTACACCGTGTATATCCCCCTCCCTCCGTCCGCTTCTGGCCCCCCGTTGCCATCCCTCGTCACCTTACATTATGACAGGCGGTACGGAACACGTGGGTTGATACAGTCAGATGCTAAAGTTACAGGTCGAATGAAACAACGTTTAATTTACGTTACTCTACTTTAGTAGATAACATAATATAATATTTATATTATGTAATGTATGTGACGACAAGTGTATTTTAACCCAAATTTTAAAATTTAAGTCGCTTTCTTTGTGAACTTCTAATATAAAGCGTAGAGTTTTAAGTTATAGCAAGCGAGTGAAAACTATTATATATATATATTAGTTATATCTGCCCTCTCCCTACTACACGTAACTGCATCCGATGGTACCTGCCATTTCTAGGCACTTTTATGTTTACTCCCTAGATTTCGCGATATGCCTTTTGCAAATGAGTAAGCATATTCGACATTGTACTGTTGCGTTCCGCAAAAAAATGTATAATGCCACTGCGAGAAGAACGGGCAAGAAACTCGGGCTATTGTTTTAAACGAATTTTAACAATATGTTACATACAATATCATACAATTATTATAATATTTGTTTAAATTACAAAGGTCAACTTCTTAATTTAAACAAATATATATGGCATAGCAGAATAGCTTGGCAGAGGCAGAATCGTCCAATAATCAAAGCGTTTTTGTGTTTCGTACAAAAATATGCGCAATTGTTTTCTATTTTCTCAACAATGTAAACGTTTGAGATCATGGGAAAGCACCTTAAACGATTTTGACAAAAATAGGTCATAATGTTATAACTATTATACAAACGAGTAAATGGATAATATCACTATTAACTATAAAAAGTTGACGAAAAAGAAGTAGAAAATGTAAGCAGATACATTAGCAAAACGATCGTGCAAAGAGTATAATTTAACGAATATAGTTAAATGTATGGAAATACCCGATATCATGTAAAGTATGTGTCCCGCATTGCGCTGAGTATCGATTCAACACTCGTGCCAAAATGAGAGACTCACTGATATTAGCACAATGCCACATAGCAATGTACCCCTAGATGCTCCTTGACAATGCCGTGCGTTTACAATAGCTATGTTTACGCCCCTTAACTTGGGAAAGAGCCGAACACGTAATAGGTAACAATGTCTCTAAAACAGCTTAATAGATTCCTTGTGAGGAAGCAGGACAAGACAAAAGAAAATTCGCATGGTGGTAGGGCATTTCGCTAATGCTAATGCTCGCCTGGCTAGCTCACCCTCAAGTAGAAAACCTGTCGCGAAACACCTGACGGTGTGTTCCGGCAGCTTGTCCATGAGAGCCTGAACAACATCTTCGACCACATCATCACTTACCATCTGGTGAGATAGTGGTCAAAGGCTAATATATAAGGCATAAAATTTTTTTTTTTTAAAAATTTAAAAAATGGGTGTCCATAACTAATTACGTAGCTTAACAGAATTAAAAACGTATACACGCAGCTTTTATAAGAAATCATTTGCTTTCTTATAAGTGACTAGCATTCCAGCCGCGGCTCCGTCCGCGTTAATGTCAATAACCACTTTTTGCGCAGTTGTAAAAACTATTTTATGTCCTTTGCCGGGTCTAAACTATTTCCATACCAAATTTTATCTAAATCGGTCCAACAGTTATTTCTAAAAAGACTACTGTTTCTAGAATATATAAACAGAACATGTCAATATTTTAGTATCTTACTCTATGCCAAGTTTATATTCATAGTCGATAAGTCATCCTTTAAATTCGGCTCTGTGTGCAACTGCTTTTAGACGTTTATTTTAAAATCTTCATAACATTATTCTTAAATTTTCATAAACTAATGTCATGTTTAAAAGACACTTTTGGGGATTATCAGTCGAAGTAAAACGATGTAAAATTTTAATAACGCAATAATATAATGAACTAATTATATATATATACATATGACAAAATTATATATATATACATATGACAAAATTATATATATATATATATATATATATATGTCAAAAATAATTATATAAATCGTAAAATTAAGATAAACATAATTAATCGCAATAATATAATGAACTATACATATATAATTAAATTTGAAATTGAAGTCAAAGTATCCATATAACATAATTATATATATACATAATTATAATCATTTTTTTTAATATGCTGGCACATATTTGGCTCAACGAATAAGCATTGCAATTCAACGGGGCAATGCTGCCAGCATGCTGGGCACGCTGCCAACTGGGAGTGGGCTGGAGCATTTGGACTGCCTATGAGTCTGCTATGACTTATAGGTGTCTAAATGCTTTTATTGTAGTAGCTGTAGTGTTGTATATAGTTCATAGTATTTTGTTTAATAAAGGCATAAAAAAAACTTTTTTTTATAAAAAATGTCATAAATCAAATATCATCATAAATGATTCAACTATATATAAATAGTTTCTAAGACTCAAGTGTATACAATATTGTATATTGTCCATGGGGTTTATTAACTCTAAAATGAAAAATATTTCAGCATTGATCACACGCATATGTGAGAAAAGAACTTGTTGTAGGGGAAGCCATCAAAAATTTGAACTAAATGTGGTTTACGATATAATGATTTGTGCAGGAATATAGCTCTAATGATAGCTTTTGCTAATTTAAAAATTATTAATTACCTTTTAATTTATTAATTATTAAGTAAAAGTACAAATTATTAATTAATTATTAAGTACAAACAATCCTCATGAATGATATATGGCTATATATCATTCATGAGGATTGTCTCAACTGTTTTCAACTACACTTCCACATTTAAACAATGTAGTTAATGTTGTGACTCCACTGTTTAAATATTGCATACGTATATTAACAGGTATAAATTAATTTAAATAGAAAAAACCCACTTGCTAATTATTTATTTCTCTTAAATGTTTTGTCGTTCTATGGTAATTAAAACTGCAAGTTATATATATTTATGGAATCAATTTTTCCAGCCGTTCGATCGATTAGGATGTTTTTTTACTAACAAATTGTCGTCTAAAATCCACTAGTTTGATTATTTTCATACACTCAGTATCACTTGTGCTATCAAGACAAATCTAACGATATCCCGTACATTATAATCGGTTAAGCCGTTTAGATGTTATGGTAAAATGAATAAAGAAACTCACAAAAATACTTTCATATATATACTCGTACATGAACCCTGAAAACATAACACTTTTATTGGACAGTCGTGTAAAGAAGGCTCATTTTTTATACATTTGTTCATAAACTTATCTTTAATTATGTCTGCTATTTTGTCTCTTTTTGGATCAACGAAAGAGGTCTGGTGCAGTCACCAGGAGTATAACTTCTAATACTTCTACAGTGTCCGCTATTTGCAGTCCAGGCGGTAATATATTTGTACTAATTAGAACTACATTTTTCATCCCGCGCTAACAATTCGCACCAGCGCAAGTCTTAAAACTTATTTATTTTAAAGTATGAAACGTGTAATGTCTTTGTTATAATGATCCTTGATAGATAAGTTCAATAATGATCGTGTAGTATAAGAGATATAACAAAATAAGACATTTAAGTTCAACATTCTACTATAGTATATTTTATCATTTATTGTGATCCTACGCTAACTTATTATGTGTCGGGGATGTTGAGAAAGAAGATATAATATTTTATTACTGAACTAATGAAGTTCCCAAAGAAGCAACAAAACGTAGGTATATGTTTTGGATATGTATTGCTTATAAAATGCAATTATTGAATGTGCACATAATCCAAAAATCAGTTTTCGAGTTGGGTTCATTAAAGCTTTACCCATTCAATTTACATTTTTCTACAACAGCTTCATACCTTAATTCCATACATATTCAGTCTTGCGTTTTATTAAAATGTGGGTTTTTTTTTATTAAGAAAACTATTATTACTCCTCTAATAAAACGTTTTTAGATAAACTTTTGAAATCCTATTTAAAACAAACCTTGCGGTGCATACATTGCAAAGGCATCGGTAAAATGCTTCGAGAAGGGAATATGGAGTTGAAAATCTAAATTAAATTCCGCGTCGATAAAAATCGTGAAATGGCGTAAGCTCGTAACGATACCTCGTGTTTTATTTTATTTCATGTAGTTAGCTTTGTAGAGCACCTACTTAAAATAATATTAAGAAAAATATGAGAATACAATGGTGCTCGAAACATATTTAAAACAAGTAGCGACATCATTGCGAGAGTAAAGTGTTTGAAAAAGCACTCCATTCGGTCATATGAAATCTTGTAGTCTGATTGACCGTCGCACCGTTCCCTATAACAGTTATAAATTATAACATCAAAGCACGGATTTCGCGTCTATCCCGCCAGTGTCAATGGCCTAGAAATAAAGGGACGCTGTGCGCAAATCCGGAGACCGTAAGTTAGAATCACGCTTGAGACAAAAAAAATGTGCTCTTAAGTTTGTAAACTTATAAATAAGCAAAACTAAAGCTGCGGACCAGATCTAGTAAATAATAATGCGCGGCCTACTGACTCAGAAAAACGTGGATATACAGACAGTGTGTTTTATCGTGACTGCCAATAGAGTTCCAATAGTGTGCGAAACAAAAGACAAAGAGGGTAGACAGATATGGCTACTTTTGATTATTCGTTTTTCAGTCCCCCGCATTCCCCAGTTGTCTCACCGTCATGCCGTTTGGAACAACGGCAACATATCCGAAGTTCACAGAAAATAAAAAGTACCGACTTTTTCCCGTAGGAAAAATTACTATTTATTGTAAAATAGAGTTAAAATATCATTAATAAAATTATGTATCGAAACACGCAAAAAAATTAGTTACAACTTTATGCCATCGTTTCGTTAATTTAAAGTATTTTAAAAAGCTACTTAAAATGGGCTTAGCAATATTAAACGTTTTAAATTCACTTTTAAGCTTGATTTATAAAAAAAAACAGTTTCAGTCTTTTATAAGTAAAACATTTTTTTGTTTTTTTCTCTCTCTTTTCTTTTTTACATAATTATGTTTTTATTAAATGATTGCAAAATTGTATTGTTATGGGTTTAGCTACGCTTCCTACAGAAACTAACTAAATAATTAGTGCGATCCGTTGCTCCGTCGCAGCGTGAAAGAAGAATAACAAAACATACCGAAAAATATTTTCGCACTTACAACAAGTGTGGGTAACTTTGACAAGTTAGGCGAGAACAAAAAAGTGATATTTTGTTTTATTAGCCTACACTCAAGCACGTTGCAGAATGTTATGTTGATATTAACCGTGTTCAAGTCGGTATTGGAGAAAAACACAAATTCTGGTAAAATAAAATTTAAAGATAAACGAGCGAATCACAATCTACAAGTAAATATTTAAACACTTTATATTTCTCTTTTCCCACTAGATGGACTGACGCATCATAAAAGTCGCTAAAGGTTACAAGCGGCTAATAGCGGTACTTTGTGGCGTTCTATGGGGCCTTTGTTCAACAGTGGACGTCTTCATGCTGATGATGATGATGATGATATTTCTGTTTTGGCTGTATAAAGATTTATTGGTTTGATTATATCAATGGTGCAGATGACAGCACAGTCGTAGAGAGGTATATATCCGATGCACAGGCCCGCGTTGAACAAATCCAGTCTCATAGAGAGGCGATGGTCGAGCGCATGAATTTGTTACTAGAGGCAGTCTGCGAATGGGGTGACGATGACTTAGTCAAAATCAATGCTTCAAAGACCCAGGCGTGTCTTTTTAGTGCTAAACAGAGTATTTTCTCGCTTACTCCTGTCCTCCAAAGTGTGCCTGTTCGAGCTACTAGGTGTAACTCTTACACTGAAACTCAATTTCAGGTCATACATTGAGTCCAGGGCTAAATTAGCAGTAAAAAAGCTGGGTGTTTTTTGAAAGTGTGGAGGTATTTCACATCAAGACAGCTTCTAAACCTATATCAAGCTCAAGTCAGGTCTTGTATGGAATACTGCAACCATCTCTGGGACGGTTCGGCTAAGTACCAGTTCGAAGCCTTAGACTCCATAGATAACCGAGCAAAAAATCTCATTGGTAATGATGCGTTGGTGGAAGATAGACTCCAAAGTCTCGAGCACAGACGCAAAGCTGCCAGTTTATCGGTATTTTACAGGTTTCACTTCGAAAAATGTGCTATCAATTTACACAACCTCATTCCCTCTTCTCCTTTCTCTCATCGGACAACAAGACGCACGGGAACACGGCATCCATACATTGCCGATATTCCAAAAATAAGCACAAAGCGTTTTAAATCAAGTTTTATACTGCGCACGGCCGATGTATGGAACACCCTACCAGCGTATCTATTTCCCGACAAATATGATCTGGAAGTCTTAAAGCACAGAGTAAAATAGGTATACTCGTACAGATACCTATTTTACTCTGTGCTTTAAGACTGGGTAAGCATATTCCACCGTCGACCGCGTCGTCACTTTCCATCAGGTGAGATTGCGATTAGATGCTTGATATTAAAAAAAAAACTTATTTGAAAATCCATTTCGTGAACAAAGTTAATACACCTCAGTTCAGCCGCAATAAATGTTACTTCTAATCCCTCTAAATTGAAAATCGTGTCTTTTACTACCTCGTCTCACCTGAACACTTTTTATCCACTTGCAAGTCTTTGTATAATGTGCCGTAAAGTGGCATAAAATATAAGGATCTCTTTACAATTGTATTGTTTAGTGTTGTCATATACTTCGTTACCGATATAATAGGTACCGAATAAGAACATGTCTTTGTGTTTTATTGTATTAGTGAACATATATTGAAGCTACCCAACGTATTTGGGGTAAAAGTAGGAAGATGAGTCTGTAAATTACGTGACATTAATTATGTTACTATACTAACAAGAAGATAATTTATGGTATAAGAAGTAGTTATGTGCAAACACTACTGTGTGTAGGCGTGTGGTTCTGTAGTGAAATTGCTGGACAAACATGACTTAGGAACTAACGTTTTGGTGTGACGATTGCAGTGCAGTGTCGTGCAGAGCGAGAATTGTGAAACTGCAACTATAAAATACATGTTTGAAGCTACCCATTATAGAACAAGCGGTTAGTTTTATGAGTTGTGTCTAAATACGATTCCAAAGTTTTTCTATTCACATCCCATTTACGAATTTTATTATATTGTACCAATATGGTATAATAATCTCTATCCAACAACAAAACAACTCAGATATACAACCACTTTCCTGACTATGATTCTCGTAAGGAAGTATCGTTAGTAGTCTATTTATTAGAGTTAAATAATAGTTAAACTAATTTAAGAACATAAGATTTTAATTAATGTAAAGCTCCAGACGAAGGAACTTTTCATATCGCTACGCCGTAGTTATAAACTCTACGCCGTAGCTACCCACATTTTGATTTGGAGCTACGGTATTTAAAAAAGTTAAAAATAAAATACAAAAAACTGATTCCGAGAGATAGCTGCTGGAATACACGGTATGGTACTTGGTTACAATTTTTTCACCACCAGAGTAGTAGTAAGCCAGGCAGGTTTAAAAAAAAACATACCGACATGCAAAGTGTGGCAGTTTTCAGGCCGCCCAAAAGCCTATGAACCTTTGCGACCGTCATCCCAAGACAATATAAGGAGACAATAATTTCACTAAGTTAACTCTGCAGTGCCAGGATTAATAAAACAATAATTTCACTAAGTTAACTCTGTAGTGCCAGTCGTTAGACCAGCTATTATTATTTGTTTCTTAACTTTAAAGCTTTTAGATAATGACTTTTATATACATTATATTTTTTCTGAAACATCAAAAAAAAATGGTTTTTAATATCCGGATCCCTTTTTTATATTAATTATATTCCTATATTTCTAAAATATATTCCTATATTTCTAAAAGTAAATACTACCTATGGATGTGGATGAGTGTTAAGTTTTGATTTTCTCAGGGTACGATTGTGATTGTCCTCATTAGTATGCCTTTAAGTAATTGTTTTTTATAATTCTAATCTTATCTGAAGTGTCTCTCATCTCCAAAAAACTTTGTATCGTTGGCTAGCGCAATTCTGCGCAATTAACAAGCAGGGACAGTAGTTTTATGTCAGAGAATTCATCTACTTATTTGATATAAACAAGAATAATCTATTCAATTTATTTACAGGTTTATCAAATTGAGGTCACCTTATTATATAAAACACGACCCAATCTGAATCACCTTCAACCAAGACCAATATAGATGAACCTAAAATATTGGCAGACGATTTTCACCAACATATGTTATATTTAGTTTAATTTTAAAAGCTTTCTGTTGTCTGAACCTCACTCTTTATTAAGGCAGTGCTTAAATCGCCCTCTCATAGGGTTAAATAAATATAATAATAATAATGTTATATTTCCAAAGACACTGTTTTACAATAATTTGTATATATCAATAGGCTTCCCACTAGGATTCCGTGTTTTGGGAAGTCTATTTACTTCCTAATATACAAATTAAAATGATACTTCCTATCTATACATAAATTAATGCTTTCCCTGTGAGTATTTTAACTAAGTTATTTTCCTCGTAATGCGCAAATATACAAATATACAATAGCGAAGAACCAATATTTTTGTAAATAAATCCAGAACAGTGGCTCATCTGACTCCTTAAATGCAGACTTAAGCGGGTAGTGTAACTGCTCAATATAAATGTAGATATTGTATGACCTTCCTAAAAAAACGTATTTTTTGTTTCAGTTTGAAAAACTTGAAAAACGGGACGAACTCACTCTTGTATTTCTTTATGGTTTATATTTTTCGGAGATGAAAATTGATTTTTCAGTGTGCACGTCCAGCACATTCGGCAGTAAGCGACACAAGTACGACAACGACAGACAAGACTGAACTACTGATTCAGTGAAGGACAAGAATTCAAATGTTCGTTCACATTCGTTCGAACGCAACATCCATAGATTAAAAAAATGGCACCATTGGTCCCAAACAGAATTAGTTCTACTTCT
This sequence comes from Plagodis dolabraria, assembly GCA_963854805.1. Taxonomy (NCBI): domain Eukaryota; kingdom Metazoa; phylum Arthropoda; class Insecta; order Lepidoptera; family Geometridae; genus Plagodis; species Plagodis dolabraria. The sequence goes on along the minus strand of OY978440.1, from coordinate 35,707,533 downwards.
CTCACATACTATTATCGCCAAGTTTAACGCTTGTAACTCCGTTTCAAAGAAAGTGCTACGAAACGAACGGTACGTAGTGTATAGGGCACCTACCTTACTTTGTTTTTATTATGACTTATTTGAAAACGTAGCTACTTTGTAAAAACATAAGAAGCAAAAAGTAATTAGCTCCTCGTCTGAAGGTTTGTAGAGGTTAAGATATACCGCACTGAAAAGATGGAAATAAGTATACGAAATATAAACTTATAATGAATATGAAGTGCTCGTACAGTAACATAAATTAGTTTGATGTAGAGTACACATTTTGGAGCACCGTCTCAAACGTTGCTTCGACATGTTGATCTATTTAAACTCTAAACAGATTATTTAGGTTAGAAGGTTCCACTTTCACTATGCGTTCACAGGGGTAATAAAATATCCTGCTTCCATCTTTATGTCTATATAAGGAGAATTTTAATATATCCACAATACTGCGAGGGATGGTGTGGAATCGATAACTGAATGTGTTCCATTCATTTTTAATTTTCTTGGCCTTAAATTTGGTCTATTTCCTATGCTGTGGCACATTGTCTTCCAGAATAATAGCAACGACAGCCTTGGTCTACGAACGCAATTTATCTACTCAATTCACAATATTTCACAAATGTTACTTGCCTACATAATTTTTAATTTTTATTTTACATAGGTACTACTTGTATTTAGTTGCAGGTACCTTGGTATACCGTATTGAATTACTCCGTCGCGTGTTCTTTTGTCGCAAGTTGCCAAAGTCCGACCAGATTAGAACAGGTACACGAAACAGCTGTTTTGTTGTGCCTAGTATAGCCGTTGATTGACATCGCGTAGCGTTTGTACGTGTGTGAATAGAGTAAACCGCGATTGTCGCTATCATCATCGCTATTTTTAGTATGTGAAAATTAAACATGAGAGGAACACATTCAGTTATGGATTCCATACTACCCTCCGCAGGACCTATTGTTGATATATTAATTATCTACCGTATAAATTTACATTCTAGAATATTTTAAGTTTTTATTGAAGCGTTTATATACGTGTCAAAATGGCATTATTGACTGTCTGATGGCAAATGTAGCAGTGCAACGCTTAGTTAAAAATATACAATACAATACAAAACTCTTTATTGTTTACCAAGCTAATAAACATTTTAGAGTAACTAAAATACATTTCTAAGGTAGAACAATGGGCGGTTAACGATGTGTAGCGATTTCTTCAAGACAACCTTCGGATGGACAGAAACATGAAAAGAGATGTCGGTGGTGAACAATAAATATAGTAAACATGAAAGAGCTTTGTTAAAAAAAAAAAACATATACTAATCATTTCGTAATAATATATTAGATAAATGCAAACACAAACCTATAACGTACTAGCATGATAAATATATATTAAGCTATTAAATACATAATAAGTAACTACACATAAATTGTAATAAAATACATAATTATAACATAAAATATATATACAAATAAATACAGTGTTATATACTAGATAAAAAAAAAAATATCCCGATGGCGTGCCTGACAGCCTTAAGTCGAAGATGGCTACCTTGACATCATTGTCGACTCATTTCCAGCACCTCCCGGCACATGTTGCGTTGACGCTTCTGGGGACCTGCTTCGCGATGCCTAAGATGACCTATGTTATTCGGACGGCCCCGAGTTGGAGGTTCCCAGAAGAGGTGTCATGCTTTGACAGCGCTCTGAAGCAAATTGTTGAAGAGACGCTGAATGTGTGCCTCAGTGAGTCACAGTGGTGTCAGGCTAGCCTGCCGATACGGTTCGGTGGTTTGGGCGTGCGACGGCTACATGAAACTGGACCTATTGCCTTCCTCGCCTCATCACATGGAGTCGTGAGCCTTGTCACTCGTATACTAAGTAAAGGTGACACGGTTGGCATCCCATTCGCTGAGGAGGCTTTTACGAGGTGGTCAGTAATGTGCCCAGGCATCGACCCACCAGCAAAACCTGAATGGCAAAGAAGCTGGGACGACCTACTGGGTAAACGGCTCGTTGCGCAGTGGCGTGCGGAAAACACGGGTGTTGAACTCGCCCGAATAAACGCCGTGACCACACCGGAGTCTGGCGCGTGGCTCTACGCTCTTCCTTCTCCGCACATGGGCACGCTTTTGGATGATGACTCGTTGAGGGTGGCTGCCGCTCTTTGGCTTGGATGTCCTGTCTGCGAGCCTCACACCTGTATCTGCGGGGCGAGGGTTGAGGCGGACGGGCATCATGGCCTTAGCTGCACCCGGTGTGCGGGCAGAAGACCGCGGCACCACGTTATCAATGACATCCTTAAGCGGGCCTTTGTGTCGGCTGAGGTTCCTTGTGTCCTTGAACCCCCGGGACTCTTGCGTTCCGACGGTAAGCGGCCGGACGGCCTGACATTGGTTCCATGGCAGAAAGGGCGCAGCCTCGTGTGGGACGCAACATGCGTGAGCACGTTTGCATCCTGTCACATCTCCGTTACTCAGCAGTCGGCTGGTGCGGGAGCAGAAGCAGCCGCCCGACGCAAACGCCTAAAATATGCCAGTTTGGAACCACTGTATGAGTTCGTTCCTTTTGCCGTGGAGACGTCGGGCCCCTGGGGCTCTGAAGCCAAAAAATTAGTCCGAAACCTCGGCCGCCGTTTAAGAGAGAGAGGGCGGGACCCCCGATCTGGTTGGTTCTTGACCCAACAGATCTCCTTGGCGATACAACGGGGTAATGCGGCGAGTGTGCTGGGTACATTGGGACCAGGTGCCAAGTGCGGGACTTATTTAGAAGTAGAATAGAAGTAGAAATTTGACTCACGGTGTTATATCCGAATGTATATCAATTTGTTGTAATATTATATCTATAAGTATATTTAATTATTGTACAATATTTACTAATAAATTCAAATCAGGGCTATAGAGAATTGAAGTATGTAAATTCAATATGTATAAGAATAACATTATGTATCTAGATAAATAGTATTTTTTTACCATACTTTTGAATATTGTAATAGATTTGGCACGTCTAATGTCGAGTGGCAAACCATTCCATAGTCGTGCAGCTTGCACTATGAACGACTTGTTGTAGTTCTGGGAACAATGTGGGGGCATTTTCAATTGAAGAGAGTTAGAAGAGCGAAGTGACAAATCATGAGTAAGATGAAGAAACATAAAACGCTCGTTCAGATATGAAGGAGTATTGGGAACAAAAATGATGCTATAAAGTAGATGTAGAATATGTGCGTTTTGGCGCAGACGTATTGGCAACTACTTCAGCTTTATACGGAACTCGAGAAATGGTCATATATCGGATATATTAATATATACTATTTACAGTTTCAAACTAGATAAATACTTAGTCTGTTTTTTTAAACTGGTATAGAAGACTGTTGAGATTTTCGCAGAATATGTATGGTTACGTCCAATTGCCTAAATAAACAAAATGAAAACACAAATGGTAAACAGTTAATGTCGGGCATCAAGAAAACTTTATTATTCATTGTTTTTCTTTTATTCTATTTTCATAACGGTTACACATGTATAAACATCAAACTTCTAGCTAACATCCATCAGGGTTTATCTAATACGCCGATAATTTAACTATTATAAGGTGATAGGCATTTGTTATGATGGAACGTCAAACATGATAGGTATTTTAAAATTTGTTAGACATCTGTAGAGAAAAAAACAGCCAAGTGCGAGTCAGACTCGCGCACGAAGGGTTCCGTACCATTAGCTATACAACATTAGACTTCATATCTTAACCCTCTTTTTTTTATTCTGGGCGAGTCCAACTCGCACTTGGCCAACTTTTTGTATTTGTTGTTATAGCGGCAACAGAAATACATCATCTGTGAAAATTTCAACTGTCTAGCTATCACCGTTCTTGAGATACAGCCTGGTGACAGACGGACGGACGGACGGACGGATGGACAGTGAAGTCTCAGTAATAGGGTCCTGGAACTTTGGGTATGGAACCCTAAAAAGAAATCCATGTGTTTGATTTTTATGATAAGTAACAGCAGCTGCAGATAGAGAAATAGTTTGTATTATCAGCTGTAAAAGTGGCCATATTTAGTTATGGTTATGGAGCTATTCCGCTAAATTTAAAGGTATATATATCCATAGGATCTTGGATAAGTAAATTCCTTTGCTGTAGCCTTCTGCTTGGTGTAAGTTTTCATATGTTTTTTTTAATTTAGTTTCAATAACATGGCAAATTTGCTTTTTATACTGCAACGTCATTACATATATGAGATGACATTTTGACAACATATTTTGTTGATTACAAGAAATAAAATTGTATTTGTACAGTAATACACTAGTGAAATTAGCTCTTAGTTTCTGAAAGGAGTTCGGGGTACAAAAATCTCATCTCAGAAAGGAGTTTGCAACATGAACCTCAGAAATCACCGTGTTTTGTAAATGGAACATGCAAAGGAAATTCAGTTTTAGCTCACAGACTTCGCTCTGGACACCTTCCACTGAATAAATTAACCACTCAATGAAATATCAGAATCCCCTAATTGTGGCTCCTTTGGAGTGTTAGAGGACGTACATCACGTCCTCGTGGAATGTGTGCGGAGCCAATCTGTGAGAGTGCATAATATACTAAGTGAATACGGATCCAATCTTCTTGAGGTATGACCTATTCAAGTTATCCTGTCCGCGCCATCAAGCGACGCGGCAAAGTTTTAATGTACACGATTTTAAAGTAGACTTGAAATGAATGTTCATAACGGAGCTGGCATAGTCGTTCAACGACTAAAGCTCCAAAAAAAAAACTCTCACTTTAATTATAGTAAAAGCTACAAAGTATACTATAAAAAAAACTAGCCATGACAAACTCATACTTGGACTAACAGTTTCTTTTTTGGTAAATTAATACAAAACATATTTTAACTTAAAAAATAAGTTTTAACTGATCCTTTTGTGTACAAGTCCTTGTTCCAGTTAATTTTATACTAAAAACCCGTTGGGCAGTAACTAATCTATATAAGTAAATTTTATCGTGCTTCAAATGATTTACATATCGGAATGTTTTTTGTTATTTACCAATAAATACTTTATACCTAAGAAATCCATGAATTCAATTTACTGCTACCGAGTTGTGATACAATAAATTAGGTGAGGTATTTAAAATGTTTATTTTTTGTATTAAAAATACTTATGCTTTAGCTGTAAGCACATGCACTATTAATGTAATAAAAACATCAGGTAGGCACGAACAAACCCAATTCTATATAAAATTTCGTATTTAAACGATAGTTTCCTATATACTATTATATATTTTTCAACACCCTTGCTCGTAAAGTGAGCTTTATTATATCGTTGTTAGGCCCATAAACCGAACTATAACACCCTCGTGCATAATAATATTATACACTAGTGCGTAATAGAATTATCCCTACAAAGTGAAGTTAGTACCTAACTGCAAATTACTCGTATATGCGAGTAAACAGAACATTTTCAATTTAACCGTGTAATACAGATTTGTAACAACAAAGAGGTTTATATTGTAAAAATATACATTTGCCGCGCGCAAAAAAAAACTTCCGCGCTATTTTCCATAATTATCTTATGTTGTTTGTATCGCATTTGTGTAATTTTTTTTTCCTCCCAAGGGTTTTGAAAAAGTGTGTATGAACTCGTGAGCAACTTGCTCATTGTACACTCAGCTGATTTACGCTATTTTATATTGCAACCCATAGGCTCGTGTATGAGCAACTTAGATCACTTGTATCATAATATACTATTAACTACCTATGAGGCTAAATACTGGAAGTATAATGAACGGAGAAGGAGATACAAAAATCCACTAGATATTATGTTCACAGTAAATCAACCAAAACTTATTTTTTAGGGCGCTCGTAGTGAATTTGTCTTAGCTTTTCTGAACCGATTAACTGAGTAAAGAAACGTCCACCGTGATCATAACTTAAATGGATGACCACTCGTAACATTGTTACTAAGCGCTTCCGTGCTTTGGAGGGCATGTTATGCCGTCGGTCCCGGTTATTGTCTTACAAAGGCAGTTGATATCTGATGGTGAAAGAGAATTTTGCGAATGCTCACCTGGCTTGCTACTACCCTCAAGAGAAAATCTGTCGCCAAGCACCTAACGGTGTGTTCCAGCAACTTCTCTTGAGAGCCAGTAAAACTGAACAACATCTTTGACTACATCATCACTTACCATCAGGTCAAAGGCTAGCGTATCAGCTATAAATAAAGAAAACTATTTCAAAAACACTATAAATTCCCTTTTTTGAGCTCTCAGCCAGCAAACAGCATCTAAAATGAAACGATTCTACAGTGGTTTATTGAACTTTTCAAGAAAGTTCGTTTTGCTCGTTATTTGATTAAAAATGGCAAACCTTCTTAACGATATAAGTTGAATTGAAATTTTATTAAATGTTCTGAAGTTTGTTTTTTGTGTTGTGGATTTCAATCTATCAGAATATTAGCATTCAATTATTCCATAGCACTATTGCGTTTATGTATATGTATATTAATGTACTCCTTTATACCAAACTGCTCAGAAAAGTCCGCGAAAATGAGTGTCTACCTATAGAACACTGGCCAGTTACACTTATTCAAGATAATTTTTGGATAAATATATCCATAACCCAAGTTCCCAATACTCTCCATATATTTTATATGAACTGAATGTTAATACTTATAGGGTATTCCTGAAAAAATTAAATGCATATAGAACAAATTAACGAGATGATAGCTAAAGATTTAAATGTGGCCTAAGCCCAAAAATTTATATTTATAAGTACATTTTTAGTATGAAAGGCCTTAAAAGGCGTGTGTACCGATGTTTCAGCGAATATAAGCTAGGTTAAACAACTTTACTTTGACCAGTATAAAAAGTTGTGGTCGACGTTTAAATAATCAAACACTACCAAAAACTTACCAGAAGTATTCATCTATGACCACTACGTCGCCTGACAAAAAGTTTAGGCTAACGTTGAATTACTGGTGCTTAAAAAACAGCTGCCGCAACACACCCTTGGATGCTTGGAGACGGGTTTTTTACTTGAAGGTGCCCTACCACCATGCTGTAACGACTATACTATCTAAGACAAGAACTGAGACCGATGGTTTAACGTGCCCTCCGAAGCATGGAAGCGCTCACTAGTAAATGCGACTAGCGATCCTTCATCAAAGTAATGACCGCGCGGAAGTTGCATAATGACAAGCTTCACTACGAGTGCTTTTCACCGTCAAAATATTTTTTACATTTATATTTTCGTCAAAAGTATTTTTAACATTGGTTACGTGAGAATATGTCATGGTGTTCTCAAGTACTTACATTAAATGTTAACAATTGGAGATAATTACAAACTCTCTGTTTACATTGTAGATACAACTGTTTCTAAAGCAAATGAAAACTTAATCCAAACAAATTAAGGTCGAAAGTGGTAAGCCCCATTGTACGTAATACGTGTATAAAGTTTAAATTCCTAAGGGAAAGACACCAATTAATAATCTCACAAGCTCGTACAAGGGTGGTAGCATAACTCAATCGTTCTAAATTTCCTTCAATTATGATCCCCCTGTGTCCTCGCCCATCTTTCCTCTCTCTCGCTTTCGCACACGTGATATTATGAAGTCGGTTAATTAAATAAGTGTTTGAACAGATAAAAAGCTTCACAAATTTTAACAAAGCAGGATGAGGCCACGGCTCATGGGTCATGTTTTGTAGAAAAAAAATACCCCATTCATACTAAAACAGTAATCAGAGAATCTTTGAAACATCCCTGTAGAAAATATCTCATTATAATTATTATTTCTTGTTCTATTTCCACACGTGTAACCTCAGTATCGAAGTTTAGTTCGCTAGCCTCATTTTGTGCTAGATTTATATTCAAATAATTTGTGAATAAATGGTTTGGGAAGTTTAATGTGCCTATTTGAAGAATAAAAACACCGCCCGCGGTCTTTTAACCAAATACGCGTCTTTGAGCAGCCGTTCGCCAGTTTTAGTAAAATTATTCAGAGGTGGAATTTGGTTTTACTGTAAGACACTGTATTTTTCTCATCGTTTGTAGTTTGAGAACAACGTTTAGAATATAATAATAACAGATGTTAAAACGATTAAACGAAAGGATTATTTGAATTTAATGATACCATCAATTATTACGAAAATATAAATAATAAATGTTACTGAAAGCCTACAAAATTTACTTTGAGCTTTTATACATTTCGAAAATTTATTTTAAACGACTCTCATATTGTTCATTAAGAAAGAACATAATTAAAAACGATCCTCTAAACGTCTCGTGTAGATATCGTATGTCTATAATTGTAAATTATTTTATAATTGATTTTTTTATCCGGCAATATGCCTTTGTGTTCAAAATACTCCGAACTATATACGACAGCCATTACAGTAAAAGCACTTAGACAATACAAGTATATTGTACGTCTTTAATATTATACACGTTTTCAAATCTAACTTCATTTCAATCTTGTATTTTCTGAAATTATACTTTTTTGTCATAATATTTATATATTATCAACAGCGTAAAGTTGAAAACTAACTTTTCAAAATTTTAAAATTCAAATGTATTTATTGCATGAGTATGATTGGTATAAACGTTTTTAATTGTACAAAAGTTAACTTTAACTCTAGTCCTATGTCTAGTCCGGTGTTCTATTTGCTTGGACTTATTTTATAGTAACTTTGCAATTTTTTTTTAACTCTTGCTAAACGAATAAACTAACAAAGTTAGAAGAAAAAAAGCGAGCCTTCGTAAAATGCCTTCCAACCTGCGGTAAAGCTCAAACTCGCAGTGAGGATAGAACCACGAACCTGCGGCAACGCAATCCATAGTTATAAATCTCGGTTATCACTTTTTCAAAAAATTTAATTCATACCGTGATATAATAAATTTTTCGACCTTAAGCTAATTTTGTACCAAAAACATAGTAAAAAAAAAGCATTCATACACAAATATCATGGTATATTTTTGTTAGGGAGGCTAATATGTCTGAGCACCCGCCTTTCTCCAGTTATGATTTTAGATCCGATTTCGGTAGGCGAGGGTTGTCTGTCATCTTTCAATTTCTTATTTCGGCGACTGACAAAATCGTAGAAAATCCAAAACGGTCTGAATTCAGGAAGGAAAACAATCTGTAATAAAAAAGGAAGGCCTCAAAAAAATTAACTCAATTACTCTCGTAGCGTTGAATTTCAAAGTAAATTAACAGACTTACCTCAAAAGTTTTTTAAAAAACATAATATAATAATAACATTGCGATACAGCTACAAAAACACCACCTCATCTTAAAAGCCCACAAAATTTTCCTGCCTTCTGTTCAAAGGTTTTTCGTTTTTTTTTTTAAATTACCTCGAAGCAATTAAACTGCCAGCACCTACAACACATTTTTCTTTCCGCAACGAAGAACGTTAATTGCTGCGTGGAAGAGATAATATTGGCCGATTCGTTTGCTGATGCTTTTACAAGTACAAAAACTGGCACCAAATTGAATGTACCTTCTGAATTTTTTGTTATCTGTTCTTTGATACTTACTCCAATAGCTGGTCCAGAGAAATTAACTACGAGGCAAATTTTTAGCTCTCGTTAGCTAAGCTAACTGCACAGTTGCCTGGTTCAATTGAGCTAGTGACTATTTGGCTAAACCTTCTTTCTACTACTGCATCATGAAACTGTATGTTAACAGTCTTAAAATTTACGATCCTTTTAATTTAAAAAATATAAACCTCAAGGACTTAGACTTCATCTGACCGAAAGAAGTGTTTTTTCAAACACTAGTAGTCTGGTTGATGGCCGCGCACCGTCCCCTATGACGGTTTAAGAAATACGATTGGAGTACGAAATTTCGGCGACACAGCCGTACCCCCGGTAGCTTAATAGATAAAGCATCCGGCGCGAGATCGGAAGGACGCGGGTTCAATTCCCGCCCGGGGCAAAAACATTTTGTATTCCAATAATTTGTAAATTTATGATTTTCGCTTAGTACGCGGTAGTGCTTGTAATCATAATATATAGAAATGAAGGTATATATACTTTCTGATGTCATTATAAACGGTAGGTAGCTGTACCTGGATTTCAAAGACAGGCGCCAATGATCGCAACGTTAAAGTATACCCTCGAGTGATGCGGTGCTTTGGCAGGTAAGAATAAAGTATTAATATGCATCTTATTATACGTGAGATTCAAACCAAGGGTAGAATTCAACCTATTCCCAGTCGGCAATTATGCCACTGGGCTATCGCTAAACGAAAACGAACTAATCGAAACGCTATAGGGCCCCGAAATTCTAGGTTAGCCTCTAGAACGACATCTTCGACCACATCATCACTTACCATCAAGTGAGATAATAGACAAAGGCTAACCTCTCAGGAATAAAAAAAAAACATTACTATGTTGCAATGCGTATGAGAGCAAAACGACATTTCCTTGTGTTTGTTTCATAAAAAAATCACAAAACAAATATGTGGCACAAAAACTTTGACTCAAGAGTTTTACACCTCTAGAATACGTAGATTGCATTGCTGTCTAAAATTTCATACGTCTATCACGTCCTCACTCTTGACCGGGTAAGTTAGCAAAAAACACGCTTATATGTTTTATAATATTATTAAAATCAGTAATTAAAATAAAAAGAACGTTAAGTAGATCAGTTCTCACAATGGCTTGGAGATGGTTCCCCTAACCAATTTCTATAGATGGAATAAACTGTATGAGCTGGATATGAGACATAATCAGGTCTCTCTGGAGAAAACGAGAGGAAGTCACGTAAAAAAGCAAAGTTCCGATCACAGTCTTGACTTGGATTTAAATTTAGTTTTTAAATTAACATTGCTTTGCTATCAAGGTTGCAGCCGGAAATTTGCGATCGAAGTGGATGTTTCAGGTTCTGTAATTGCTTCAAATCACAAATCTTGCCTGGGCATTAAGTTTCCAGATTAACTTTACTTTACCATCAAGGTGAAGCCGGAGATTTGCAATCGAAGTCGATGGTTCAGGTTCTGTAATTGCTTAGAGCAATTGGCAATTACAGGAAGTAAACTGAAGTCACTCGAGAACACGTCGACTAGTTTTCTCTGAAGGTAGAGAACAGTTACTGCATTTTTTTTTATTCGTGACAGACTTACGATTGACTGTTTCATTTTGAAGTAAATAGATTTGCAAATACTTTGCGTCTAGCTAATAAATATATTTTCTTTGCAGTCGTCGAAGCAGTGGATCTTATTACTGACTTACTAATAATAGTTATTTATTCATAACACAAACGTGTTAGATTTGAAATCTATTACGGTTCGATTTGATAAGGAAATAAGAGAAAGAACAATTGTATTAGTGGTTAGTCCAAAGTTGCGGGTTCAAGTCCAGCTGGAAATTATTTTTTCCATCAGAAATTATTCGTGTTTTGCTTAGAATGCGTCAATGCTCAAAAGAATACTAATAAATTTAAAAATAACATCACCGATTTGTGTTATATGTTAATCGTATATCAATCTACCACCTTAAGTAAATAGTACATGATATTAAGTTTGTTAGACGTTTAAACTAACGGATGGAAAATATTCGACTGTCCTGGACTTGCTTCCATTATGTAATTAGAAATACACAAGGACAGTGTTCTGGAAATGCGAATTCAATTGGAAAGGAAGCTATCGATTTTTTACTGAAATAATTAAATATTTAATTAAATGACTTCATTAATTGTGTTATTAATGTTGATCATATATCAACCTTCCAGCTTAAGGCTGCCTTTCCACCATGGGTGTGAGCTATAGATGTATCTACAAGCTATACATGTATGCATCTACCAATCAGCTATATTTGTAATGTTATGACAAAATATCAAGCTATGCTTAGATAATCAAATGGTCTGATTGATGAATACCATACATTTTATTTTATACTGTCTACGAGTGAATATTGTATCGGCATTCTGGCACCCATTACCTCATGTTTATTCCTACAGTTCAAAGTGACGTTTAATTTCTTACCAAAATTACGTGAACATACTACCTTTAAGGCAGTTAGCTGTAGCCATCAATTACGTTACTCAATGAATGAATGAGTCGAAGAAAGTGTGGATTGACGGCGTCATGTTTGTGAAAGATGTGGATACTAAAAATACAAGAGAATAGAGTGTAAAAAGAAGAGAAGTCGTTCCAATTCCAATGAGAAATAAATACAGAAAGAACTTGTGAATATACGGTTACTAACTCTAGGTTAGTCTGAACAACATCCTCGACCACATCATCACTTACCATCAGGTGAGATAGTGGTCAAAGGCTAACCTATCAGGCATTAAAAAAAAACTAAACTTTGTAAAGTAATGATATCAAAACGTGTTATGACTGTAATAGCCCTAGAAAATTTCGGTCTATTTTTAAATTTCTTTCATTTTCGAATCGTTTGGTATCATCAATGTTGTACCATCTTCACCGTTTCATTGTGCCTTATCTATTTACTTTGATATCTATCTAACATTTTTATTATGTCGGTACAAGTATAGATGGAGCAGATAATAAAGCAAATATCTCGATTGGCGGTCAGCCCAATGAATGAACTGGAAGCTGTAGCTACATGTGTACGTTCATGTCAAACTGCCCTTGTGTGAACCCACAATTCAAAGATCTATGGGCAAAGTGCCAGCACCAACCAAGGCTGTGACTTTTTGTAAACTGGACAAAAACCTTCGAATATACACGGTTCTACAGAAACCTGATTGTGAAGTAGAGATAGTACCAGCTATGATTCGATCGGAGGTACAAATACCACCTCATGCTTAAGATTCTTAAAATAAACCCTTATGCTCCTATCGCAGATAAATAACTTCCTTACTTTCAAATTTAAAGATGTCTAGGCAGTACATTGCATTTCAGTCAGTAATGTTATACAGTAACGATTGAGATACCTACAGATTGTAAGTTTCTGCATCAACCTCTGAAATGGGATATAACATCAATTCGTTTTTTAATTCGTTTTCCATTACAGTTAAAGATTTTTTAAACTACAACACGCATAGTAAACTTTGACTAATCATTTAGATATAAGGTTATAAAAAAGTATATATCCATTTAGTTTTGTTGTATATGACGCCAAGTTTTCTTAGGAATAAACTATAACTCAAGGTAATGAAGACTACACATGCATCATATCCAGAGAACCTTGAAGTATTTATTAAGTGTTATGTGACCTTGACCTTACCGGTGACCTTGCTAAGGCTTTTGTACTGTAGCCAAAAATATCTGCGTGAGATATTCACAATCTAAAATGAACTTTACCCCCTTAGAAACAAGTGATGAGTAAATTTATAAGACTTATTTGTATAACGTTAGGGAGTATAATTTATATTACTAAATTTTTTGCCGTTATCTATGTTGTTATTGCGATTATTATGATATCTTTTGTTGAGTAGTTCCTCTCAATCACATAACACATATATACCTACAGCGCACACACCCACATAGACACATGATCTTCTCGGCTCTAATCACCTATAATAATACAATTACGTAATTAAACGTTTTCTTAAGTTAGTTTGTATAAGTAAGTGTAAGTAAATATAGATATAATTAACAAGTGCATTAAACGCTAGGATCGTTAAGCATCTGGTTCCTGAAACATTCACAAACGTGTCCTGTACCTTTTGGATTCCTAAAACAATGTAAATCAGTTTCAGTCTGTAAAGAAATATTTTTATTTAATAATAAAATATATTTTAAGAAGACATTAAATTAAAATTTGAGTTAAACGCTTAACAATGTAACATATATATTTAGAAACCAGTGCCCAATTGCGACTTTTTTTTCCTGTAAAGTCAACGTGACCAAGCCGGAAGAATTTCGACGCGTTTCGTTTCTATGCGCCTGAATCTATTTATATATATTATTATTGTTAAGCTGTAATATTAACATTATATCGAAGTGTGATAATATGTGTAGGGAATAATTAACCCTAATTATACAATTAATTTGAACCCCCATAATCAGTAATATCAACTTATCTCACTATGTTTACTGATTTTCACTGTATAATTTAAGTTCTTCATAATTGTACCTTTGATTGGTCAAAGTTTTAACATGATAATAGTCATTTTCCCAATCAGAAACGTTTAACAAACAGAAATATCGGAAGTAATACTGTAAGTAGCTAAGAGAAACAAATTTTTTCGGGATTCATTATCAAGCAATATGTTTATATAATACATATAACCTCAGTGTTTGTGTTAGCCACCATCTTGAATACGATAGCCGAAGAGCTGATGCTCAACATGCTCTTCGGCTTAATATAATTCGGGGTATTAGTTGGGAAAGTTTGAGAATTGCCATTTTACACAATAGAGCTGAATTCCTATAGTTTTATTTTGACTCAGTAAATTCTTGTTAATCTATCCTTCACGAATATAATTTCATTGTAAAGACGAAAAAATGTTACAAGCTAAGTCTTAAAGTAAAAGTAACATGAAAGGGCTTCTATTGAATAGTATACAGAAGATACCAATTTAAATATTGTACATTTTTAAACTCATTATTTAAAATAACAAGAGAAACAAATATTTGTTTGGTGATTAATGTTAAGCTTACCAATTTTAAAAGCTACTTAATATATAATAAATAATTACATTCACCAGATTGGGCTTTAATATCAACTCTACAAGGTGATAGTAATTTAGTTTATTTTTATTGACGGTCCAAATCTGCTACCAGTTGGCAGCGTGCCCAGCATGCTAGCAGCATTGCCACGTTGATTTGTAATGCTTATTGGTTGAGTCAAATAACTATACGTATTATGATCACGCCTCTTTTTGACTTAAGTCAGAGCACTTGAGTTTTGGAAAATTAGATGAGCTTTAGGACCTTATGTCTCTACACCAAACGGTTCTGTTATGTAACTACTACCAAGATTAGCATACTTGAGCCGCTTGAGTAATTTTGCTGATATGATTGACTAACAATTCAACAACGTGAAACCAACCCATCATGCACCACTCCAAACCTGAATAGAATAGGTGACCGCCATAGTATCGACATGACAGTTGAATAATGCGACACTGCAGCCATAAATTGCTGTCATATATTAAGAGGATATGTGAAGTAGTCATTTAATTCATTCTTAATCCCAATTAATCAATTCCTTCATGTTGCCAGTTTGATTTACAAATTTTTATACAAAAAAAATCTTAACTATCCAATAAAAAGAAAATATTCATACCTTTTAAAAGCTATCAGTACTTAAACCCTGATCACATGAAAGAAAATTGAGATGCGTTCGACTCAATATTTAAGGTTACATCCATTTAATTAATTCACATCGGCACTTATTAGGCTCAACGAATCTGGCTCATCGTAAATAATTACTATTAAGTGAGATTATTATATAAATATAATCTTTAAATTGAATTAAAACGGCAACTCTATGAGCTCCAGCAATTTGTCCTAAATCCTAATAGATGAACTCTTTAAAAAATATACAGTATATTCCAGTTGAACCAATGGAACAATAAACTCCAACTAGTTCAACAGTTGAGCAGCTAATCGGTTAAGCCTGATCCTATTCAAGGTTAAGTTCATTTATGACTATCATCACTTGCTATAACATGAAATTGTAAGATTGTCCAAAGCTTGTATGTGTGTATTGTGTATATTATGTATATGTGTATTATCAATAAAAACTACATTTATAAAATAAGATTAGATACAAATTCAAAACTTTTGATGCAGTGAACATAACCCCTGTGTCTCTCATCTTTATGCTAGCAATAGTCGCTTGAAAATAAAACAAATCATTGCGTTTAAAAAATAATCATTAAATAAAGGTATGTCACCTAACACCACTAATTCCAACTATAAAACTCACAGCTAATATAAATGTATATTTTAAAGATGTCACGGACATTTCCACCGTGACTGGGTCCCATTTACTCCCCCTTTTAATTCAATTTGCAAAATTAATCACATCCGTTTCGGACTGTCAAGTGGCGCTCCAAAAGAGCTAGGAAATTCATCAAACATTTTATACAGTTTTTGTGAGGAAATATTTAATTTTCAGCTAATTATTTCGTTACTGTCGGGTCGGCGTAAAGGATTTAACCATTTTAGGTGATTGGATACTAGCTGACTTATTTAAAGATTTGTTGGATGTTTTTAATTGGATTGATTGTACTATTGAATAACTCAGTCAATTGATTTTCAAGCTTTGTCCAGAGGCCTTTATCAGGCTGTTGTAGGAGAAGACCCTTTGGAATTTAAAGTAGATTAATTGTATAACTGCTATACTTACAAGACTTAGGGCCCGTTTCTGAATGTCCTAATAAAGTTTTGGGTTGCTATGCAACACATAAAATAACTGAATGATATAAATGACAGCTAACATGCAGCGCGTTTCAAGCTTTAACCGATGGATAGGCTAAATCGATGATTGTGAAACGCAAAGATAGTGTTTTGTTTATTAAATATATTCCGGGTAGTAAAACCGGAAAATACTCGAACATTCTGAAACAGGCCCTTAGACTATATAGTTATCTTCGCCGTACTATTTCTAGGTTAAAAATGTAAGCAATAACCCATATTTAACATTTACATACCTCAGACGTTTCTTCATATTATGTTGTATAGGTTGCTAAGCAAAATACCGTCTACAGAACACATTTATCCTTACATACCGTCGTCCAAAGTGGCGTGTATATTTGTTTTGTATTTTTCTTAAAGGCACATCTGCAAAACTTTGTTTACTATCCTACAAGCTTCTTTTCCCAAATAACACCATATTTTATTTTTTAATTGTCAGTTAGCCTAACTTATATTTAAATGTAAACACAATAGGAATAAAAATTACGACTGTTGGTTGTTAAGAAAAGTAATATATTCTAAAATGTATTGGTCAACATTTTATCCGTTTATTTTTCTGTAGATAGGAAATTAAATCTTTATGTATATCTAGGGTAGCTTACATCTCAATTTATAGTCGTAATTACTCGCGCGAAGCCGGGCTGGGCCGCTAGTCTTAGTATAACATTAAACATTTTTTTTTGACCCTTAGGTTTATTTTTCTTGGCGGTAAAATAAAATTAATAATTATTTCAGATAATATAAACTTAAAAACCAACAATACAAAATCTTTAAATTACTTGTTAATCGAAATAAGAAAACAGATTGAAAAATGTTTTCTTGCTCTGAGTTACAAACGAAACGTTGAATTTGTAAAAAGCAGTTTTTATAATAAAACTGTGCTAAATTATCGGTACGATTTCTTTTTTTTAAGTAATTTACGTGAGTTACGTTAAAGTACATTATTTATGGTTAACTAGCGTCCGTAGTATTTGAATGTTCCGGTATTTATTGTTTAATCTGGTTACTGAAAAGTGTTTTGTTTTCTTAATTGATGGAAATCCAAAAATACCTTGGTTTAAAGGACGCCAACACTTCATTTGCGCTTGGTCTTATTTTACCAATTAATCGCCTGAAAAAGACAAGTTTACACCAGTCAAATTCAATAGTTTAATCTTAATTCATGAAGAAAAAGTCCGGATTTTAAGAACCAGTTTTCAGTACAATCTGCATGACAATGAGAAAAGTAAAGAAGGGTCGTTACAAAAATATATTAACTAATGTACAAAAACAAGTACAAATATGAAAATAATGTTGTTTAGTGAATTACTAAAAGGTTTGAGATCACCTTTATCTTTACATCTATATATAGTTTATTTTATTTTATTAGGTATACACATATACTATATATACATAAACCTAAACTAAAGAACTTATTTGAAAACTATCCCTCAACTGTTTTAGCTTTTATTATTTGCGCTCTTATTCCTTAAGGCGTAGAATAATGCGCCAAATGAGCCCCTCACCTTCGGTGTGATTAAGGTGTTGCTTCAATTTGAGCACACAACAGGACGTCCAATAAAGTAGTCCTGGGTACCGGAAAAGTAGTGGATACAATCTACAAACCAGAGCATTCACAAAAAGGGTTGGCATCAGTCATGTGCCATAAAACCGAAGCTAATATTAAAAATTCTGTATTGTTTTGTTTGTTGTTAGCGAAAACATTATTTTTGATATGTTTTTGCGTTTTCATTAGTATTGTTAGAGAAGAAATATTGTACCAACCCAACAGGAATGAGATAATGATAAGAGTATTACGATGATGCTAAATAGTCTGACCACTGTCACATTTAATGGTATTAAGCGACAGTTAATGAGCAGAAGTCATGTTCATTGAACACTGTAAAGTTAAGTTATAATCGTAAAGAGTTAAATAAAACGTAGGTACCTATTGCTAAAATTAGAGGAATATTTTCTTTTTATTTCCTTTCCTCTTATTTCAAGCTCAAAATCCCGCTCGACAGAAATAAATGAACTAATTAATGAATTTGCTTTTCAGTGGAGATACAATGACTATTTATAAATGGCAAGAAAAACCGATAATTCCGTTAATACTATTCAAATAATATAATATCGCAAATCGAGAGTAGGAGCAAACATTATTTTAACTATATCTTGCCCCGATAAGTGTTTAGGTATCTACCGTGTTATCGAAGGCGATCATATGGCCGTCTCAATACGATGCTAGATTTCGGACAGCTACTGAAACTTTTTCTTTATAAGATAACCCCCATAACTGTACGACTTAGGAATCGAAGTGCGGACCTTGATATTCTAAATCTTTACTAAAAACCACATGATCATACATCTGATTTAAAAAAAGAACAAATAGATAGCAAAGGGATAAAAGGCAATACTTATTTATCACTCTAATAATAATAAAAAAAATTTAACCTACAATTGTTTAGTACCCACTTATAACTTACTCATGTTATACGTTCATCGAAAGCAATGTAAAGAAGTGAATAAGATAGTGATTTTATAATGTTGATAGTACATAATATTTAACATTACAATGTTTCACTATTTTGAATCTTACGTCTGGATTTTGTCACTTTCCAAATAGGTACAATAATACCACCATTGCATTTGTTTATTTATTTCACTTACATAGTATTTTCACATTTCTTTTAACTACAAAACAAGGTAAAATGTTTTGGTTGCGCATTTTATTGTTGATGTCTATAAAGCCTACGATGATGATCGACAACAGTTTCATGACTTACTACTATATCTCATTACGTATACTTATATTTCTCTTTTATTTCAGCATTGCATTAATTATCGAAAGTTTAAACTTAAATGATGAACTAGTCAACTTTACACTATAATTCAAGTAAGGCTTCGATTTAAACGACATTAATTATCATTGTAAAATAACATGTATTAAAAAAACCAAATTTTAAATAAAGAATAAAACTATTTACACAATACACCACCTGAGATATTTCAGTTTTCTGTATTATTTATCGTTGTCTACGAGTATTATTTTATAAATAAGCAGTTGTGCCTTTGTAATGTAAACTTACTTCTTTCATTATTATTTAGTTACTTTTACATTTATATTTTTATCTTTGATAGAGTAATTCTAAAAAGGAAGGGACTGAATCTCACGACACAGGTCACCCTAGTGTGAGACTCAGTGATCATGAATAGACTTACATTTTTCGTATACCAAATAATGATACATACTATATTCTGATTTAATATTTTACGTGTAAGTTCATAGCTTAAGTTCTTTCATAATAAACATAAAAATAATAATAAAACTATATAATATAATACTTCAGACATAAGTCACTGTTTCCGACGTACATGTACTTTAAGGGACTTTTATTGAAAATGTACGATAGCAGCCAATTTGGACGCACTTAACGTAGTAGACACGATCGACCCGCGTAGTTGTCTGCCGATAGCTTAAGTGCTGGTTTACCGTTAGTAAATAAAAGAGTTGTCGATCGCAGCCACAACATGACGGTAAAAAGTTTTGACATATCTTTTTTTTATTGCTGATAGGCAAGCCTTTGACCACAATCTCATCTGATGGTAAGGGATGATGTGGTCGAAGGTGTTAACAGGCTTAACCTAGAATTACTGGCTCTCGAGGACAGGTGCCGGAACACACTGCTAGGTACTTGGTGACAGATTTTCTACTTGAGGGTGGTCGTTAGCCAGGCGGGCGTTCGGAAAATGCCCTTCCACCATGCGGTGAAGCTCAAGCCCGCGGCGGAATTCGAACCATCGACCTGCTGCGCGGCTGTCCATAGAAAATGCCACTGAGCCATCAGTGCTTCGAAATTACTCAATAACAGCTTTTGAATCAAATTACATTCTAACCTCGGCATTAAGTTTTCCATAGTTATTTGACTTGCTATTTATTTCCGTAAGATAACCCTTGATAACACTTTTCTAGGCAAGTTTGGCTAATACGCACATTTTCGACGGCATCATCTATAGCTTACTGGGATGTGAACTAGTTTTAAAATTCAAATATTATTTAAAACATTGCGAACTCTACTTTTGTAACACAGAGATTAAGGGTGAAAATTATAAGACCGTCATAGGACCTGACGTAATGTTTGGGCGTAAATGTTGGGAAGGTCAGAGATGGTCAAAAGAAACTGTGCATGGCAAAGATGCAAATGTTAAGATCGATGTGTGGACAAAATATGGAATGAGTATATAAGAGGTAGCTTGAAAGTAGCATCGAAGACAAAACATTGCGGAGTAATAGACTAACATGGTAATAATATACGAGTATAATACACTATCATGGCAAGTCATGACGAGAGAAGAAAAGTATATAACGACAAGAGTATTGCCCAAGAATCCTGACGAATATATTGGTAGTTGAAGGCCAAAGTAGGTATAGATGGAAAGCGAAGAGATAAAAGTGAGTGATAATGGTGTTTGTACTGAAATGACGAGCAACTAAACAGAGTGAAGGAAAAAGACATATGCTGAGACCACTAAGCGTGTGACAAATATGAAAAAAAGAAAATATGCTTTCTAGAGAGTATACCGTTTCCATTCTAACCACACATGAGCTAGTCTATCGATAAAAATCTATAACTTTGCAAAGACATCTCGATCATGTTGGTCCTCGCCTCGGGGGATCTCAGAGCTGATGCATAAATTGTCTTAAAGTTTTGTCTATCGATCCAACAACATAATACGGCAAGTGCTCAGGGAACTCTTCCGCACGGTAGTAATCTAGACAATGAGTTAGTTGTTTTAACTTTAAATATTTTAGTAAGGGAAGTGTTTTCTTAGCGCTTTCCAAACAGATGTTTTTTTGTTTTCAGATCCATAATTCAAAACCCGCCGCGGGCTTGAGCTTGATTGCGTGGTGGAAGGGCATTTTGCGAATGCCTGCCTGGCTAGCGACCACCCTCAGGTAGAAAATCTGTCGCCAAGCACCTAACGGTGTGTTCCGGCAGCTGTCCTTGAGAGCCAGTGAAATTACAGACATACAGACTTAACAACTATGTATCAAGGTGACGGGCGCAGTGCAATTCGTGACTTGTGTCGAAATGCATCTGTTATGGGAAGAGGTTATTCCGCTTAACATCAGGTGGTCCTTGAGCTTGTTCCACCACAATTACATAAAAAAAGATGTAGGTTCGTTATATTTTAAATACTTAGTATTCAAACTCTGTGAATTTTTGTATACCTGTCATTGAGCCTAAAATCTATGCTTCTAGTTTGTCAGTATTGCACAAACTTATGTATTTTCTAAATTATTCAGATATATCATTTATTATGCAAATTCTTAGTTTCATATATAAAAATAAAAAAGATAATAGAAAAGTGGTAAACTAAAAGCATAGATATTGGGCTCAAGGAGGAGCATGCACAATTTGAACGAGTTTGAAATCTTAAGCCTGCACCGAGGCAGCGATACGTAATTGTGGTTCGTTTGATCCCGTGCGGTATCTTTATTTTTATATCAATTTAATATATATATTAAATTTATATATATATATTAATACATTCATACATAACACCGACGAAAAGTCTGAGTCAAATTTATACTTAAATCACGCACTTGGCACCTGGTCCCAATGTACCCAGCACACTCGCCGCATTACCCCGTTGTAATGATATTGGGTAATGAATCCTTATATATAATATATATTATTATATTATATTAAAGGATTCATTCTATAAATCATACACTTTAGAAACACGATTACTAAAAAAATTCTCTATAGAAAAAAAACCAAAGTTACATCTAAATAACGAAATAAGCCCTTAGTACGGCGCAAATACTTAACGGAGAGTCATCCGTATTTGAATAATAAAAAAAACAACATGTTTTCTAGAACATATACACATTTTTCAAATATTTGTCTTTTATTATACGAATGAAAAACTCAAATTCACGCATGTTCCGCCCATTTTAGTCAGAGCCGCGATGCTTTGTCCCTATCCGCTTTAGTCATTCTTCGGCCGTCGAACGGGGACGGATGCTGTTGGCGTGCCTTACTTACACACACATACGCGGCGCGCATAAAAATTTCGGTGCGCCCTTAATATTTAAAATAAGATATGACGAAACTACGTTTTTATGGATAAAACTTCAAAAACGCTAACCTTAACGAAGAAAATTACTATTCTTGTTAGTTTATTATACCTACCTTATTCCTGATCTGAACAGGTCCGATTCGGCCAACTTTTGGAACAAGTTACGAGTAAGTACACTCATAATACCTCAACAACTCAGTGAATGTTGCTGAGGCCTTTGTTACAAAACGAGCTCAACTCTGAGCGATTAGTTCTGTACTTGTAATTAAATTCAGGATAATCTGCATTATAACTTAATCCTTTTGTAGATGTTTCGTAATCCGACGTGAAAGTAGGTGAAGCCAATGGCGACGCTCAATATTATTAACAAGGCGTATTCCCTTTATGAGGTTTAATTTATTTAATTTACTTAGCTGATTCTGTGTTCTTTTGTTAAAAAGTAACAACGAAATCTCATATTTATCTTAATGAATTAAACAGATCATACACTTCCTGACAATGTGATTGTATCAAATGTATATACTTTCCATTTATCAACCTC
Source organism: Plagodis dolabraria (assembly GCA_963854805.1). NCBI lineage: Eukaryota > Metazoa > Arthropoda > Insecta > Lepidoptera > Geometridae > Plagodis > Plagodis dolabraria. The sequence continues at coordinate 35,684,586 of OY978440.1, read as the reverse complement.
TCTTCCAGAAAATGCCATACATCATAATCAACAGCGTAACGTCCACCTATGAACAAATACCTCTTCTATTACGAAGATATAGAGGCTGCAGTTCTAGCTTAGTATCTTTTTATACAATTAAGAAAAAAGGAAGAGCAGAAAACAGCAGCGTTTTGCAGTACGTGCTGGGGTTGACTGCTGAGGTTCACTCTGATGCTTGCTAGTAATGCCGCCTATCAAACCATAGGAGTGGTAAACCTCCACATTGTCATGCTCTATTTCCATAAAAAAGTTTCCGCTAATACACATCAGCATTATTTTCAACTGAAAACAAAAATTTCATAAAAAGCAAACAATATTTAAATTCTAATACAAAATATATTTCCGTTTACAATTGTATTACTCTAATGTTAAAAAGAATAATCTATATCTATACCTACTTATAATATAAAAAAACTGTAACAGGTCCCATTCTCTAAATTGAAGATATTTTGAAAATATTTTTTGACAGCTGATACTGATGCCAAAAATTTTTATTTTTATTTTTGTCTCTATGTCTGTCTGTATCCCGGTCGCGCCCCACTTCAAAACTACTGAATGGAATTAAATGAAACTTAACACGATTTGAGTTCATACTACGAAAAACGACATAGGATACTTTTTATCCCGGAATTCAGCACGGTTCCCCTGGGAAAGGGGATGAAAATCAAAATGTACACTTAGTTGTAATTTATTGACGCTTAGTCCGATTTCAATCATTCTTTTTTTGTTAGAAGGGTGGACATCCCTCACGGGCATTCCGGCACCCCACAGGTAGCCCAGCACCCCACGGGCAGCTTGGCACCCAACTGGCAGCCTGGCACACGACAGGCAGCCCGGCAACCCACAGGCAGCCGGTACCCCACGGGTAGCCCAGCACCCCACGGGCAGCCCGGTACTCCACGGGCACCCTGGCACCCCACGAGCACTCAGCACCCTACGGGCAGCCCTTTACCTCACGGGCAGCCCAGCACCCCACGGGCAGTCCGGCACCCCACGGGCAGCCCGGCACCCTTATTTAGTTTTGCAAGCTTGCTAAGATAAAAGTCTAAAATCTGGAACATTCGCCACAATTAGTTTTTTTTAACTATCTATCTTTTGCCAGATACATTTCGGAGACTGCGCAATGGAAGTGCACAATCTAATATATTTTTGTTTTACAGCCACACAAAACCACGGTTTTCAAATCAAAATTTTAAAGAAACGTACAGAGTACTTTGCGTCTACATTTATTGTGCGAACCGCAAAGGAACTATCTGAGTTACTTAACATGAATACTGTCTTCTGGAAAATACAACCCGGGAGTTTTGATGAAATCCAAAGTAAAGAGCTTCTTTCTGAGCTATGCTTTACTAAGAGTGCTTCACCGCAGACCAAAGCGTTGTGAGATAAACAGTGCCGAATTGTGAATAATTAGTCTGCAGGTAGGGCAATCGCGAATGAAGTCTCAGGCACAGCTAGTATTGAAGTAATTCCATTTAACTATCAATCACATCAGGGTTGTCTGGCGACGAAATTTAATCACAATCCGTGATAACACCGTCTGCAATGTCTAAGCGCTTAGAATTCCGTAATTAGCTTCATCATGACGTACGTTAACAATTTACTCAAATACAACTGGAAATACCTATCTGGTATAAATATAGTTGGTAATTTGATATTTGATATAATTTTTTAAGGCAAAAGGCGTCATCTTATCTGACGAACGTCATATCACAGGAATTTTAACTTGGTGATGATATACTATAGTATATAGCTCGAACAATCAAGAATAATCCACCGTCAATGAACAAGTATAAGAAATCATCTATGTCCTCCCAAACAAAAAAAAATAAAAAGCCGACCAGTCAGTCTTACTTTCGAGTTCGATACGATCTACAGTGCGATTATCTTTGGACCAAGTGCTCCAAGCGCGAACAGTTTAAAACAGTGTCAAGTGTGAGACTAGTGTTCTGTAAAGTGCGTACCGTTCAGTGTTTACTGTTGCTTTGAGGGAGTAGTGACTGTAAAACTGGTGAATTAAAGGTGTCAGTTTGCCGAAAACGTATCGCATTATTTATCCCGAACCCTGAGCTCGTAACAATATGTAAAATTAATAACAGAGAAAATGTTATATATAAAACGTAGAGTTCAAGCACCATTAACCCCTTAATACAAGCACAACTCGTAAATAATTTAATAGAAATATATCATATAGAGTACCACTATATGAATTGAAATATATTCTATGCACTTTATATTCGTACGCTAGGGGATAAATAAAACGCGATCCTATTACCTTTATTTATTACTTGTGGTATCGATGGATTTGATGGAGATGATATTCTTCAAGTGACTAGAAATAAAGATATAAGATTGATAAAGGTCAACTTCTAAAAGTACCTGTAACCCCAATTTCCCGCCAAATATAGCCTTAGGTTCTGACTGAAATGAAGCATATGATTTCAAACTATAAGTTTCTACTACATACATTCGGTTCAAGGCATGTAAATATTTGCCGTAGTCTATACCTACCTCGAATGGACCCTCGAGATTGAATTTAATTATTTTAATCTAGCAGTTTTTCATTTATACTCTTATATCTAAAAACAAAAATCGTACGAGACATGAACTTTATTACTATCCCTGTACTTAATGTTGTTGAATTAAAAAATATAACCAGCTGCATCCTTTTAGTGAACTTGAGTTTCAATATACAATATTACCTTAAATCTCTTTTGAACATAACACCCTCCACGACTTATTTCACGTCTTTAAACATAGAAAGTTGGTTCTATTTTCATTTTAACTATTTATTTTTTAAATCTCAATTGATTGTTTAATTGATCAAGAAATCGTCCCATTTCTCGAGAATATATCTCATTACTCGAGAATATCTTCTTTCTCGCTAATATATCTCATTTCATGAGAAAATATCTCACTACTGTCAACGAAAACAGATTAATAAAGGATTTGTAAAATTAATCTATACAATACTCGTATGTGTACCTCCGGAAACCGTCAGATAAATTAAATCGGCCATACTTCAAGGGTGGAATAACCGTGGGATGATGATAAATTCAATATTTATAATATAATTTCATCGTTTGCGATTTATAATAACTATTGAACGAAATTATTTTTCTAGTAGTTTGAATAAGGATTTAATATTCTTATCAATTTCATCTGTCAATATGGAGGAGTATTATAAATATAATAGGTATACTTTTAAATGTTAGTAAGCGATGGGACATGTAAGTCTTATCACTCGCCCAGAGGTAAGTGTCACGATTCTCCATTAAGTTGTAGTTGCAGTGTTCACCTTTCCAGTGCTCCTTGACACTGTGATGCACCCGTCACTCCTAGACGTTAGTTTGAAATCGCTTGCTAGAATACCCGATATGCCTACACAGTGGTGTTTGACCACTACACTTGGATGCAGAACATCTATCGTAATGGATAGATTCAGGCGTTACTTTGCGGAAATCCATATTTAATAATAACAAATACTTTTAAAAGTATCCTAAAAAATATTAAATAATATTTTAATAAAACACTTAAAAAAGCATAAAATTATATATCTAGTGACAATTCCGCCTAATTTTCCTGTTATCTACGTGACGTCACAAACATCACGCAGCCTAACCGGAAGAATACCCGACTAGTTTCGCTTCTAAACGAAGCATGTCTCGATCGTGCGCTCGGTAAGTCAAGACCTCCTGAAGATGCTTCGTTTAGAAGCGAAACTACTCGGGTATTCTTCCGGTTAGGCTGCGTGATGTTTGTGACGTCACGTAGATAACAGGAAAATTAGGCGGAATTGTCACTAGATATATAATTTTATGCTTTTTTAAGTGTTTTATTAAAATATTATTTAATATTTTTTAGGATACTTTTAAAAGTATTTGTTATTATTAGAACATCTAACATTTCGCTGGAACCCACCAAGAAGGCTCTTGCGGATGATCTACCACTTTGTAGTAAATTTTAAAAGACCGTGAAAATTAGTTAGTCAGAATGAGTTGATGTACTTAATGGGGTAACAATGGTGACATCTTTGTATTTTAATATTTTTAAAATTTTAATCAGTACTAATATTATAAATGCGAAAGTAACTCTGTCTATCTGTCTGTTACGCTTTCACGCCAAAACTACTGGACCGATTTGAATGAAATTTGGTATGGAGATAGTTTGAGACCCGGGAAAAAACATAGGATAGTTTTTATCGGACTGCGCAAAAAGAGGTTAATGTTTTCGCGCGATAACCGACATACGCGCGGGCGGAGCCGCGCCCGGAAAGCTAGTAATTTATAACGAGATGAAAAATTGTAGTCATGTGCGGAATTCGAACTCGCGCCATCCACCCCTGTACCCGGAGTATGCTTTGACCGCTAATCCAACATGACATATGAATGACTCTAATTTGTCCTTTAGTTCTACCATCGTATGGTGATGGAGCCATACCTATGGTTCAACTTGGGTTAGAATACCGCATATGACTATAGTTTTCAGCACATAGTAATTTTGTAATCGTTACATTTTGTTGGCGAATTTATTGGTACTTTAGAGACGTCAAAATTTTTACAACTCCACATTTGTAGTGAAATTTTTCTACTGTTCGTAATATATAATCACATTTTTTAGAAAACCAAACGTTATTATGACAATTATCTCAAAACTAAATCACTTCAAACCCTACGAGAAAACCAATTCGGACATTATTTTATCATTTGTATTCTTTACTTTGCTTATAATTTTTACCGCATTAATATGAAAAGTATTATACAGGGTTATTGGTAAAATGCTAACCACCTCTTCGGTTTGACTTCTGCTAGTCCAAACAAACAGATTTTTAGATATTTTTTTGAATATTTTTTTTATATTTTTGACGGAATAAGCTTCTTGTGCGTGCTATATATTACTTCATATTTTTTATTACTTTGCTCGACGTTCTTATTCAAAGTTCTATTCAAAGGGAGCGGCGCGGTTCAGGGCGCTCTTGGCTCTTGGCTCGGAGTAGGCATATAATCTTACTCCGAGACAGAGAACTTAAATACATAAGTTTTTTTAGTACTGTCTGAAACATTAAAGATTCCAAATATCAAAACTTCTCAAAATGTTAATTAGAAAAAGAAGTCAACCCTAAGAGGTTGTTAGCATTTTACCAATAACTCTGTATAATTGAATCATCAATTGTTTATACGTATTTTTAAAAGTTATCCTCATATTGATCGCAAAAAAATACTTAAAAGATAGTATTTTTGCGATCAGTATCAGAACAGTACGAATATTTCCTTCATTTATAACACGATTGAAATAAATTTCTAGAATACTATGAATTTTGGAACATATTAGCCATCTGTCAATATTTTATTATTTTACCAATCGTTATCGGGTTAAATCTGAAATTAAAATCGCATGCAAGGCGTTCGCGTAATTTGCAGCTATATAGAATACGAAGCTATAATAATACAAACAGTTTGGTTATGGTTGTCCTAAAAATAGACAAAAGATAATACTAAAAGCACACTAAAAATATTTAAACAAATAACACAGAGCAAAAAAACATTTGGAATTATGAAAGCTATGAAATTTAGTATTGATAAATACATACCTATACTGCAGGAAAACACCATTAAGGAAGATGAGATAGTAATAATTGTTAAAATGTTCCGTGCAAAGTCGTCACTGCTCAAGTTCACAGAACAATGGAACGCGACCGACCTGTGGAGCGGTTGCAGCACGAATGCCAGGGCGGAACGGTGGCGGCTCTACGGGAACTCGGGAGCCCTTATTTTAATACCAGGATATTTCAAAAGGCGATACTAATATAATCTTTTTAAAATTATTGAATAAAATTTATTTTATTTATATTCTATGAGTTAAAATTGCATCAAGAAACTGGATGTTATAGCGATATGTTCTCATTATTATTCTTAAGAATTTAGTGCTCTTAATTTCACTGATACCATTTGGTAGGACTAGAAGACATACTTTCGAGAATATTGCAGAAGAAAATAACATAGCTGTTGGAAATATATTGTATTAAGGCTAACGTCTTTGTAGCTCTCTCCAATCAAACGCAGTTTCATCATATTTAAAAATCGGCCAAGTGCGAGTCGGACTCGCGCACGAAGGGTTCCGTACCATTAGCTATACAACATTAGACTTCATATTTTAACCTTTTTTTATTTTAACGTGCGCGAGTCTGACTCGCATTTGGCCAACTTTTGTATTTGTTGTTATAGTGGCAACAGAAATACATCATCTGTGAAAATTTTAATTGTCTAGCTATCACCGCTCTTGAGATACAGCCTGGTGACAGACGGACGGACGGACGGATGGATGGATGGACACCGAAGTCTCAGTACCGTTTTTACCCTTTGGGTACGGAACCCTAAAAAATATCATGACTGTGTGTTGTGATCAATATCGTTTAAATTTTGTATGCATGTGATTGAGCCTAAAATCTATGCATCTAGCTGGCAAATCATTGGTTTTATTACTTATTTCATCTCTAAATGTGAAAATAATATTTGCCATAAAAAATATTTTTCCCAATAATTTCGTACAAACATATTATTACGAAAAACTAACAAACCTTAAACTAAAAAACCGTATATATAGTCCTTGAGGCATGCATGAAATAGAAACGAATTCGAACACATGGTATTTAAAATATGACAACGCTACTGACTCGTTTGTATGGAAGCGATATGAAGATGTTATGAGAAGTCCAGAACATTCGACACAAAATGATGCAAATGAAATCCTTTACTTCGCGTCGAGTAAAGGTTCTAGTAGTTGACGATTTTATTCTGCCATTAACCAAATTAGATGTGTCTATGTAAGTATCTATGTACTTATGTACGTATATACCGTCACTTACTAGTAAAAAGTAGTTTTTTTTACATCCTTTTTGTATCTTTAGTCCTCAAATCAGGAAAAAAAAGAATACGGAGATCCTCGTTTCGCCATTCGATTCTACTGAATACTGTTATATACAGTTCCTATTAATCTTTGAAAAAAAATACCTTAATTCACTTTAATTTGAATATTAAATTAGATTAGAGAGATAAATTTCCGTCCGAGGGCTATAAATACTTCATATAACGACTTGCTAGGATTATATTATGTAACACTTACTTTCAAGTTGTATTATATTTAAATGATTAAACAAATGAATAAGTTAGGTGCATAATTCTGATACTTCGTTTTTTACTTCCTCGAGCATATATCTCTAGAATCAAGCTTGCGCGATTGCATATAGGTAGCACCTTTTTACGAATTTTATTATGGACATAAATATTTTAATCTTCTGATTTGTTTTTTTTACTGCGTACAACAGATACATTCCGTCACGAGTGACAAAATGTCACCCTTTGACATACAGTTGTTGAGTATCATGTGCCAATAATTTTGAAAAGACTGCTGCCGAAACACACTCTTAGGTGCTTGGTGACAGATTTTCTACATGAGGGTAGCTAGCTAGGTGAGCATTCGCAAATGCCCTCCAACCATGCGGTGAAGCTCAAGCCGGCGGTGGGAATCGAACCAGGGACCTGCGCCACCGCAGTCCATAGCTATTAACAATGATCTATCATTGCTTCAAACTTTGTGCTAATAGTTACGTTCTTCAAGTGTTGTTATCAGTAATTGAACAAACACCGAAAGGGGCCATATTTAAAAATATATATATCACATTTTTGTTTAAACTATCAAGACTCTAGATGTCACTACTATAACTTAAAATTATTTTGTTTATTTGACGAGAAACGAATATAAGTAAACTGAAAAAAACCCAACAACATATTATGAAAACCCTACAACATATTATGAAAACCCTACAACATATTATGAAAACCAAAAGTTTAGTACGTTAAAGTAAGTTAAGAATTAACCAACTAATTCAAAAATCGAATATTAAGTCGGTTTTTAGCATTCTGACTGTTTTTAGGTACAAAAAAGGCTTATATGAAATCGGACCAATTCATATTCGGAGAAGAACATAAAACCATTCTAATCTCAATTCAATACAATACCTACTTCCGCGAAATCGGAAAACTACATGACCAAAAATCATCTGAACCAAACAATTGGATTACGTTGCAGATAAATTTTAATATCACATATTATATTCTTTCCTACCCAAAAGCATGATACGTATCAGTATTATATACGACTACATAGTTTAATTCAGTCATTGCAATTAATTTTACGAGTTTCTTCAAGGAACATTAACTTGCATTTATTTTGTCTTCTTTAAAGTGAATAAGTCGAATAAAATTGGATAAGAAATAGATTTTGGTATGTTAATCATCGATTTTATTAAAAAAAAGGGAACAACGGGTACGCTCCAATTTCAAGACAATATAATGTGGCAAAAATTTAACACAAGCATATAATGCACACATCTACACTACAATTGTATATGAATGGAAAAGACCGGAAGACAAAAGTCTTATACTCAATCAGGGGACGTCGCCTGATTTGAAATTGCCATGTTCGAGGTACGGGTGCCGCTTCTTCCGTTTTTTATAAGATCAAATATGACAATGCATATTATTTTATATTGCAAAAATATATCAGCAATGGCTTTTTTAACCCAAAAATATTGAACCTTCGTTGCCTTATATATTAATATTTTTTTAATCTTTGTTTTTAAAGTCCAGAATGTTTATTACTTTTGATTTTATAATTTTTTGATGTAGAATACTAACACATAAATCTTAAATATTTCTGGATATTATATCTTTATATAATATCAGAAACCAATACTATTTGTATTAGTATTGATTTCTGATCTTTAATAATTTATTTAATTATGATAGTTAATTATGTATTATTACGGGGTAGTCCTCTTAATAATAGTAATATATGATTTCAGTTTAAGTACAATATTCTTTAAAATTAACAAACACAGCAATTTTAAATATCTATAACCATAAATATAATGCGTTTGATATTTTTTTGTTTGATTGTTGCTTTGCCAGGCAATAACAAAAACGAATTGAGTTTCCAGAATAAGGTCTGGGATTGATAGATACATAATATAATAAGGAAAAATTTGGAAAATATTTCTTTTCAGTAACCGTGTACCGTGAAGCCGTCTTCGGGAGATGACAGGAAATGGTGTATTGAGTTATTGGACAAACCAATATCTTTATAAACATATAAACAAGTTTTCCGTTTATGCCTGAAAATAAGACAGCGCAAAGTAAAGTATTCGTGTAAGCACTTTCAAAAATATCACGATTCTTCTCATTCTAAATAAAAAATTCAAGAAACAATGTCAAATAATATTTTATTTTAAAATAACACAATCTCAAATATTACAAAACAAACATAAAAATAATAAAAATAAACAAACAAAAAGCTTATAACAAAACTAAATACAGCTAAATCATTATTTCAAGCCATAAATTAGGTTTTAATTAATAATTTGGGACATACCTGAAGCAGGAGTATACACGAAGGGGAGACCAGCTTAGAGTTTAACGTTTCGCGCGAAGTCACTGTTCAAGTTCGTAGAACAACAAGACACGACCGACCCGTGGGGTGGTTGCAGCGCGAATGGTAAGGCAGTGAGGCGGCGGCTCTACGGGGCCTCGGAGAACCCTACCACCAAACTGTTGCGTCGCGCGTGCGTGCGTCCGCCTGAACCAGCTGCCCGCCTCCTGAAAGGTAATTCAAATCTCAAAAACACATGAACTCACCGTTAAAGAAAAGCCCAGCACCCATTTTTGTTTTATTCAAACTGTGGACGACTGAGCGTCGGTTTATAAATAGACGAATTTAAGTAGGCATTCTCCTCTACATAAGGATAAATAAACGAGAGATGGCATTATGACCGAAGCATGAGGGCCACCTGATGTAAAGCGGTAACCTCAATTTATAACAGATGCATTTTATGAACTGCACTGCCCCCGTCACCCTGAAACATACAGTTGTTAAATCTCATGTGCCTGTAATTTTACTGGCTCTCAAGGACTGCTGCCGGAACACACTGTTAGGTGCTTGGCGTCAGATTTTTTGCTTGAGGCTGGGAGATAGCCAAGCGAGCTTTCGCAAGCTGTCCTTCAACAACACGGGGAAGCTCAAACCTGCGGCAGGGATTGAACCATGGACCTGTGGCAGGGTAGTCCATAGGTACCTATTGCCGCTTGGATATTGTAGCTACAAAATGGATTCTGCATCAAAAAAATATGACATGTTCACAAGACATGTTTTTGAACTACATTTTATATATAAAATATACTCAACAAACTAATAGTCATTACTAAAGCATACTCAAAAATATTATTTTAAGATTATATAATTTTACAAATTGTATATCTATAAAATAAGCACCTCGGGCATTTCTTGTATCCGGATCTTCTGAATAAACGAATGAATTATCTTAATATACACTAAGCTAGACTACCGAGATCTTAAAAAAATATAATTATTGTATTGAAGACACAAAAAGTTGTCAGGTTCACTTCGTTTTGCTCTTTCAAACCTCTAGCTATCTATAATCCGGTCTAGAGAAATAATAAAACTTAGGAAGAAATAATTACTATACGTCTGCCTCTCAATTTGTAGAAAATATAACCAAGCACCTAACGGTATCTAGCGATTGCTGTCGTTAACCTGTCCGTTTTAGATTTATCCTGATTTGACATCTTTCGACATATTAACTTCCCTACAACAAAGTAGTGGGTAGTATTATAATATGTTCTATGGTAGTGGTCAAAGACGAAACCATAAGCAATAACAGATTGTTTTGTCTGTAATGTTTGCACCAATCGCAGCGTTCAAACTCAACGGATGTTTCAAATCGATAGACACACATATGAATATATTTACATAAATATCATTTAAAATCAAAAACAACATGCTCGGATATTTGCAAAGCAAAGTTTGCGTTTTCAGAAACGACTGACTTTAAAGTGGGAAACCTTTTTAAAGCAGCATTTATTATTCAGGACACCCGTTGCCGGTAGGTAGTTTTTGTTGTATGTTCTAAGATCAGATTTAGAAGCTAAAGCTGAGCAACAAGTAATTTATAGTATCAGACCGGAATAATTCATTTATATTTTCCGCAATCACATTTTCAGAAACGTTCTGATTTTTTATATATTTTGGTCAATAGGGAGTTTGGAGCGACTTGATCAAGCTAGCTCTCAACTTTGTTAGATTTTTTTTACATCGTCTGTATCAAGTGATTATAAGAGTTTTGTTTAGGCTAGAATTCATCTCAAGGAAAGCCGCCGGAATACACCGTTAGCTGCTTGACGACCGGTTTTCTAGATAAAGGTGGTAGCAAGCAAGGCGGGCATTCGAAAAATGCATTAACGCCATGCTATTACAATTAACATCCTAATACAACAACCAAGACCGAAGATTTAACGTGCCCTCCGAAGCACAGAGGTGTGCAATAGTAAAGAAGTAATACTACACATCCAAGTCATGACAGCGGACATTGCTTAACTTTGTTCATCGGTTACTTACGACTAAGCTACGCTACGAGCGCTTCATCATTTACTGTAGATATTAAGTATGTTTTGATGGAAAAGTGTAGCTTTTACTTTTTAGGGTTCCGTACCCAAAGGGTAAAAACGGGACCCTATTACTGAGACTCCGCTGTCCATCCGTCACTAGGCTGTATCTCAAGAACGGTGATAGCTAGACAATTGAAAATTTCACAAATGGTGTATTTCTATTGCCGCTATAAGAACAAATACTAAAACTAAATAAAGTAAATATTTAAAGGGGGCTCCCATACAACAAACTTGATTTTTTTACCGTTTCTTGCTCGATACTAATAACGGTGACAGGTAGACGTTTTAACTATTTACAGAATATTAAGTTTTATGTTCTCTTTAAATATAATTAATAAAAATAAAATAAAATAAATTATTAAGGGGGTTCCTATACAATAAAAGCGGTTTCGCCGCTTATTAGGTTACAGTTAATGGTACAGAAACCTTCGTGCGCGTGCGTTTATACTTGGGCGGTTTTTTTTTCTGATCTTATTTATTTGAAATGATTGAAATAGGTGCCATCATAATCATCACTTGATCTTATGTTACAAATTATGTTGTGCAATAGAATTGTTGACACTTAAAAGAAGAAGGTATATGTGCATATACCACATTCAAATAAGCATTATACTTATGCTTCTTAACCTTGCTTTATTCATAATAATCATATTTTCCAGTCGTATTTATTAATAGCGTAGACACTGAGCTAGGGTTCACCGCATCCTAAAATGAAGCCGCTTTATTTCATATGACGTGTTTTATCATCCAGCTCAGCTTCACCCAACCCTAGCTAAATTAATGCGACGGTGCAGATAATTCATGGCATTATTTAGTCTAAGTCTGTTGGTTTTCTTTTTAACGGCTCCTGCAGACTTGTAACTGAGGCTAACAACAAATTTAATTGTTTAGAACTTAATTCTAATAGTCCTAGATATTCGCTCGAAAATCGCCCAATAAATCCCTAGCGAAAAGACTAAGATATAGTAATAAATTTGAAAATGTTTCCATTTAATAAATAGAAGTTAGATAACGAAGTATATCTGAATTCTGTCGTCAGCATAGCTCGTTGGCTTAGCATCGTGCCAATACGGTAGTAGAACACGCGCATTTTTTTTTACACCTGACAGAAAAACAAATCGTTTAAGCGAATTTGGCGTCGAAGTCCGGATATTCAAATTTTCATTTATTTTCGCGATTTTATTGCTGGATCGTCTAACTAGTGTTTGATCCCATGAAACACGAGACAAGTTTACGTATCGCTCTTTACCGATATGCATACTTGTTACAAGATCGATTGTGACACTTCCCCACAATACTGGTCACCATCGGCAAGAGTCACATATCAGACACATTAACAAATAGTTTTGGTAGAATAAGTTATACAAAAACTACTCCCTGAAAGTTGATGACATTAAAATAATTATTTTAGAGGTACATTCGACCCAACCCAAAAATCTATCAATGTTGGATAATCCAGTAACAAGTAAAAATAGACAAATAAAGACGAATATCATTATAATGAGCTAATAAACGCATTGACTTCAGAAACTTCCTCCTTCTTTTCAGGAAAAAGGTACTTACAATTATTTCATTAGATGTAAATATTTTTTACCAAATATATAATTACTTTTCACTAATAGTATACTGTCAGCCAGATTCTCAATAGTTTAATCTATTTTCTTTACACAGGATGTCGAAAAACGGTAACAGATTTTGCGATGGTGTTGAAATATTTTTAATTTGTAGGGCATTATGGCAAGCTAGGTATAGCTGCAAACACACTACTTCGTAAAGTTTTAATTGCCAAATAGATCTAGAGCTCTGACTAGAAAAGAGCTTAATGATATTATATAAAGCTAAAACAGACGTTAAATGTTCTGACGCTTAAAGTCCATTTTAGAAGCCACACCTAATGGCGTTAATTTTTCCACAGTGTTGTAAAAACTATTTGCTGTCTACCAATAGCTCGGGTGCTTTTGACAGCCTCATTTGCGCGAAAGTTCTATCAAAGCCCGTTAAAACATTTTAAAAAAAGTTTTAATTAAGTCATGTTGTCGTATACATTTTTAAGGAAATGAAGTAACACGACGAACAAGCCGCACGTCTAATGATATGAGCCTGTCTGTTATAATTGCAATGTCATCATCTTGCTCTCCCTTGTTGATATTATCACTTGCTAGAGTGGTCTTCAATCCTAAGCACATTGTGTATGGGTAATATTGCTTCGAAGCAAAATATGTTGACGCTGCAGTAATTTGACACATCTTGATATTGGCTAACGATGCCGTTAATCTGGAAGAATTCGCACGTAAGCGCGTTTTAAATACCACCGCATCTCTTTTTTATTGCGCTGTGTTAGGTCTTAAGAACCGGGCTGTGGACGTGGATTTTAAGTAGAAAGTACTTCTTTGTAAATGTGTAATTTCTTGCGTTTATTAAAGCACAATACTTTTTTACTCTAGTGTGTACAAGCGTAAATGTACAGGAAAGGACACAGTATACGGAAGGCCCCTATAATTATAGAACCACCCCTGCATCGTGCAAAATGCATAAGGTAGTCAATATGGATGTAGTCACAATAGCGTTTGTTAACCCGTACGGAGAGCACGATAAGCCCGGCGCGTTCGAAGCTACACTAAAATATGAAATACTGATCATGTTCGCCTCTTCTGCATTTTTGTCGTAAAATTGGTTTTCCTTTGGAGTAAAAATATTGCAACATCCATGTCATAATAAAACACATGCTCTTTTTTTAACTTGTGACTGTCTCCCGATAGAAAAAATACTACATATCGTTACCGTATAATTTTTGTAGCTGGAATTGTATAATTTTAAGTTTGTTTTGTTTATATATATTTGTAGGTATATAAAACATTTAGCCACTGCAGTGTTTCGGCTGATAATTATCTTAAAAGGGGTAAGCAATACAATATAAGCTTTAGGCGATGTTGCTGACACTACTGCTTATACAGGAATGTACAGGGTTATTGGTAAAAAGCTAATAACTTCTGCTAGTCGTAACAAACATACAACTAAATAAATATGTTTGAAAAAAAATCATAACAATATGTTTGTTAGGACTAGCAGAAGTCAAGAAGAGAGAGTTTGTTAGCATTTAGAAGAGGTTGTTAGCATTTATCCAATAAACCTGTATATCCACCCAAGGTAAAGCTTCGATAGGTTTTGACATGAATTACGACCAAGGCATAGTAAGTTATTGGTAACTCCTAAAAATTCATCATTATTACAACACCTCTTTTAATCTCCGAAGGGTAGAAGTGTCACGACATCGTTTATGTAAGAGTAATTTACCAAGGAACGTTACCATTGGTAAATATATTCCGGAATTCGAGAACGGTGATACTTTGTAGAACAGGAGTATTTTTTTTCAATTTGAACTCGATGAATTATCCTTTTGTCAATCGTCGAGTAATATTTTTATTTAGGCGTCTACGACGCTCTTATGAAGGTCAATTACAAATTTTAATATTGAAATATTCTACATTGTCACTGCCGAGTTCAGCAAGAAAAATGTATAGAACCACTGCGAAGAAGAACGGGCAAAAAACTCGGGGCCATTTTTTAAACGTTTTTAACAATGTATTACACATTATATACCTAGTAAAATTATTACAATATTTGTTTACATTACGTAGGTGACAGGCGCTAGCATGGCAGAGGCGAACCAGTCCAAGCATTTTTGTCGATTAAATAATCACAAACTTTTTAGTAAGATTGCTTTATCAAAATGTTCTTCACGTGCAACTTGAATTTTCCTTCTGTGAGAATATGTTTGGGCACTTTATTATAAAACCACACACAATTGCCTAAGAAGGACCTTTTATTTGTCTTCGATAATCTCAAACCTGGCACCGCTATTTTATCTTTATTCCTAGTGTTATAATCGCGATTATCACTGTTTGGTTAGGTGTTACATATATCGCTGAAGACTAGCTTAGCCATTTAAATAACATCCAGGGCTTTTTTTAAACGCTGCCGTTCAACAAGTGGCATGAATCCGTGAATAATACTCAGCCAAAGCGTTTATTAATGAACTTGCTGGTCGATGCTTACCATTAATACCATGACTCGACTAGCATTTTTTTGACACAATTCTATACTTCAGAGTTTATACAGAGTACTACTGAGAACTTGCCCTGTGGGGTGCCGGGTTAGAATTGCACCTCCCCATATCAGGCGACTAAGGGAAAAATACTGGAAGGTGGGCAGCAGCGCCTTCTAAAGAACTGCCACCTTACACTGCGACCTCCAAGACGCCTGCCAAGCGTGGAGGTTATGGCATTATCCCTTTTGAAAGGGGAGGCTGTGTTCAGCAGTAGACGATCTGGCTGTTACAATACTACTGAGAAATGTTTACTGCAAAATCGTACTATCACGAGGCGAAACCGAGAATCAAACTGTGTCTATTTAAAAACGTGACCAACGGACCAGGCAAAGTATCTTCTAGTGCTTCATTAGATGTGTGACCTTTTATTTAATTCTACTTCAAACTGTTAAGGACTAGTGCCTTCGTAGTTGTTTCCATACATACGTAGTGTTGTCATATTACGCTACGGTAATGTTAGAAACTGCCAAGTACTCCGTTAGATTAGGCTTACAGATTGCAACTTTGTAAAAACTGCATTGAAAATCAGCTATCTTTGATATCAGAGTTATATTAGGGTTTCTAGTTAACCATCAAACGACGTAACTTCGCTAAACTTTTTGTGTTGGTTCAAGAGACCATAGGATACGGAAATCTCAGATTACTAATAGTTTGATATTAACTCTGTAGCAAAACTAATCTTGAAAACAAAAACTCATCGTATTTTACATAATATATCAGAGCGCTTGGTCGATACGAGGCGTGGTTAAAATTCTGGCACTTATTTGATTCAATGAATAAGCATTGCAATCAAAAAATGTTGTGCCTGCTGCTGACTGGTTGTGGGCTAGAGTGTTTCAACTGCCAAGTGGCTGGAGTTGCCTTAATGAATTCGTTGCAGTAGCTTGTTGTGTTGTATATAGTACAAAAAAAGTCCAAAAAGCAGCAAACAAAGCTGCTTTAATACTCAGCGCTTCTTTATAACACGATCGTCCTTTTATCACTCTCCTCTCATGTACTCTTTTGACCTTGCTCCTTATTACGTTTCCGATTTCCGTAGAATACATTCACGTATGTTTTTGCCCTCAAAATTTTCTACAGCATCTATTCTATATATATACATAATAATTACGTGAATATCATGATCACAGGGATCACACGTATTTTCATTACATATAAGTTCGAAGACAATAGACGATGAAATAATCTCAAGCGTGCGCTGACTCTAAGCCCTGACAACTTGACACTTATGTTAATAAATAAAACCATTCATCCAACAACAAAGCTCAGTCAACTAGCAAATAAATCTGAACTTTCGAGAAAGATTCCTTGCACAACATGATCCTAGAAAGCTGCAAAAGACATTTTGAAATCAACTTGTATCTGTCTACGCCATTTTAATACTTATCCAAGTGAAAGAAACTTCGAGCGTTGTACTAGACTAAAGTTCTCATTTTCTTTGTACACGATTCACTTTAAATTATAGCCAATCATTAGATTTACTGCTTGCTACTTGTGAGTATCGTATGAAGCGACTACAGGTAAAAAAAATGGGCAGCAACGCCTTCTGAGTAACGGATATCTTAAACTGCAATCCCCAAGATGACTGCCAAGCGTGGGGATTAAAGCGTGAACTTCTTCACCCTTAAACTGCTGAATCAGTTTTCATGAAATTTGGTGTGCAAGTGGATCACTTCCTGGAATAACACATAGGCTACTTTTTATTCCGAAAACGTTAAGTGTTCCTATGGGATCGGTAAGGAATTGTAATTTATATGTTTGCTGACTGACCACGGCTAGGCTTAACTAATTATAATAAAATTCGGTACGGAGATAGCTGAAAATCTGGATTAACACTCAGTTTATATTTGTTTAGCAAAAAATATGGTATTTGCATGGGTTGAGCGTGAAACACTACTTATAGTTATATCCTTCTAATATTATAAATGGGAAAGTTTGTGAGTGTATTTATATGTTTGTTACTTCTTCACGCTTAAACGGCTGAATCATTTTTCGTAAAAAAAAAATATTCCTAATAAGTTAAGTATTAAAGGTTAAATTTCAATGATTCAATATGAAAAAATAAAGTAACAAAAATATTGTTATGGTTGTTGTTATTTTGGTTGGTTTTTTAAAAATGGCTACGAACACAAATGTTCTTATGCCTTTGACATTGTTTATGTTAAACAGCGGGTAATACCGCAGGGCGCAGCTAGTATTTAATAATTTGTAGCAAGATTCACATTTAAGAGCCAGACCATTGAAAAGTTAAAGGCACTTCTTTAAACTTCCTCTCATGGTCTAGCTTGATAGGTCCTTACAAATTTTAGGAGCACAATATTTTCCGCACTGTCAGCGTGTTTTACGCCTCTCAGTTGTCTCACCGTGTGCCTTAACTTCTTCGCCACAGATGAAGGTGCAAGGAGCTGCGAAATTTGTGCTCTATTTTATGCATAGGGGACGGTGGTGCGCCTATCAACCAGCCAACTGGACTATATCGACACGTAAAAATTGCCTTGTACACTTAATCTTCGGATTGATGTTGCTATAAGTCTGAATTTCTAAATATTATTTCAAACACTATCGCTCACAATACATCCTGATCAAATGTTTACTGATTTTGCATTCATTCACATACGAAGAGACAGAAAACTTTCTGGCAGTGTTTGAATAGAAATAGGCAGAATGATATAATTAAACTAAAGGACAATAGCAAAATTATTGTGATATTTCATGAAGTTTCGAGAGACATATTAGCACACATATAAAATGTTTCTTTCTAAGACGTGTGGTAAGAAATAAATGTTATCATTTTAAGGACCGTTATAAATATCGAATATATTATATAGGGACTGTATTATTTGTTATTTTTAGAAGCTATTTCTTAGATTAAATATTTCTATTTCTTAGGTTCGAGGTGAGGGCCAGGATTTCCATAGCACAGGATCTACCTAGTTTGGAATCCTGTTCCTTCCCATCACTGTTCTTAAGATAAGAAGCTGCGTTATGTACTATTATTAGTTTAGCAAGTTAGAACTATTGGTGAAGAAAAAATAAATTATTATTACTGATTTACACACAGGGCGTCTTAACTCCTTGGTTTGACCTTTGAGCCTTAACCATAGCCGTAAACTTGAAAAAAAATATATAGATGATAGCCCGGTGGCAATGGCAACCCACTGCTAGTACTAAGCATAGGGATGCTGAACAGCGATGCCAGATCTATGGTCTGCGTCCTGCGTCGGGCCAGGTATATCGCAAATGCTAGCTTGGGGGATACAACGCTCAAGTATAGAAAATCTGTCCCCAAACATTAACTCTATTCTATTCTAGATTATCATGTTTAATATTCACGACAAAATCATCACTTACCAACAAAATTATATATCAAAATTAATTATCATTTATTATTACTCAATGCACACGCACATATATAAGATAATATTGATATTCAACTGATATAATTATGATGAGATTAATACATAATCACTCTAGAATTCAGCAATTGAGCGTTTGTAAAATTTATACCCGTTTTTAAATCTGTTTAAAGTAAACAATGCCTGCCTGGATTGCTCGCACGGTCGGCATATAAATATAACAAGCTAGGGTTTTCACAAAATCATATCAAGCAGAATAATGTTCAAGTTTTTTTTTTAGTGAGGACATAGAAATATATACTTAGAGGTAGCCAGGGCTACCGCTTTCAGACGTCCAGCTATACCGGGTTTTGGGCGAGGCTGGCCCTCTATATCCCGGGAATGTTCAAGTGTCCTTAGTGAGTATTTTATAGCGTAAGGAGTAAGGGGGTGATTTTTTAATATGGTATCTGAAAGTGAACTCCTCCTCAGAGAATAATTGTTTGGATTCAAAAAATATGTACAATTACATATGGACTGGTCTCAACAAATCCTTGCTGAAAGTTTTTACATACGACAACCTCAACCTTGTGAAAAATAATATTTTCTCTAAATTTCGCGATATTTGAACAAGCAAAAGCTTCACGAGTATATGCATATTTTGTTATATTATCCGTTATAAGATCCTTATTTATTTACATCGATCCCTTAAAGCCCAAATACTCTGTTCGACCCTGCATCAAAAGTTAGTCACGACTATATTTTGTATTACCTACTTACCTTCAGTTCTTAGACACTAAGAAATTGTTTAAAGATTAATGACGTTATGCTTAACAAATGTTATGATTAATATTATTTTTTGTTTTTATAATTATTGTTTTACATACGTTGCCGTATTCATTAGATTTCGCACCGTAACTCAACCTGAGTAATGTTCAAAATGACAAGAGTTAAAATGTACTAACACTACGCCAACTTTTGTGTAAGGTATTATTAAAATCGTCAGTAGATTTAAATTTTTCATTCAATTGTACCGTGAAGCCACCTTTCAGGCTTCATCCTAATTTACAAGAAGAAAAAATATTGTCGTATGCGGGATATTATATATTATTATATATATTGTATAATTTTTCGTCTCGTAAATTTTTAAATTGTAATAAAGCATTCGTTATTGCATAAATAAAAGTACATATTAAAATTCATCTTTCGTACTTCTAACATATTAAGACTACGACAAGATATTTGATGTTTATCTTCATAAGCCTGTATCATGCCTGGCTAGCTACCGCCGTAAAGTAGAAAATCTTTCGCCAAGCGTTTAACAGTGTGTCCCGGCAGCAGCTCTTGAGAGCCAGAAAAATTACAGGCACATGAGATTTAACAATTGCATGTCTCAATATGACGGGCGCAGTGGCAATACGTCACATGACGAAATGCACCTGTTATAGAAAGAGGTTAAGCCATTTAACATCAGGTGGTTGTACCGTCACAATCATATAAAAAAAACATTCTCGTAATGTGCATAACTGTCCTTTAGTCCGTACTCTGAAGTCTCGAAGAACACTGTATTAAGCAATTATACCAAAACAGAAAAAAACATTGGATGTAGGCACCATGTTAATGAATCAAAAAGTTGAATAATAGGTAGGTATAATCAATGATTTGCATTATGTAACACATCATCTTTTTTACAAGATAGGTAGAAAATATATGTGGATCTATACTTTTAATGTCCTTATATCAGTCCCTTACGAAAATATATTACTACTTATTTATAGAACATTATAAACAAACCAAATTTCTAACCCAGCTCCTAAATGTTAATCTATCGTTCAGAGAATCCAACAGAAAATGTAATTTAAGGATGGGCTGTAAACTGTTATGCGCACATATTCTCTACCTCTTTGAGATAGAGCTCTTGCAATATAAGAACATACATGATTTTCTGATGACAAGACATTAACTGTTGAAAGATATAAACCATGAGGCAACCCTATATCCGATAGTTACGAACTACGAACTGGTGTATCCGCCTGTCCAAGCAAGTTTGATGGATAATATATAATAAATTGGCTGTTGACTGTATTATACACAGAAATATTTTAAAATATTTTCATAGGTAGACCTACTATGCTTTCACGTTGCGTTGACTCATAGAAAAACAATTTCAATTTGAAACTGCGTACGAGTTCTGAACACAATGTTCTTTATCTAAATTATTAGCACATCCGTCACGATTGTTCCCCAAAGGGGTAGATCACAAATTTTCACGTGTTACGATACAATATCCTAACTTGGTGCCTAAACATCATAGGAGAATTTTTATACGCTTGAACTCATAATCTGAAAGTCTCCAATCTGACCAGGGTTGTTGACTAAGACTTTCCATGTATACTGGGTATCTTTCGGGACTCTCGTCAATATATTCGTCTATTTAAACGCTACAGTTCTGTCTGTCAAAGTTTCACGACACGAACCTAATAATCAATGCTGTTTTCAATGCGACCTTAATGTAGTTGAATATACTGAAACCAATAAAACCTTCATATAACTCAGACTTACTTATAATGTTTCAGCATTTCAGTTTTCTAGATTAGGTTTATTAAACTAGATCTTTACAAAATTACATATAGTCGACGCAGATATGTGACGCAGATCATGCGCTATTGCAAACATAAAAATATTAAAGTTATAGGGTTGCGTCAAGGTTATCAAGGGTAACAAGTTTAAAGCTAATTGCAAAATTAGCCTTGTTTGTAGTACAATGTAAGTTGAACTATAGACGCCACTCCATCCCAAAACGATGATTAAAGAACGATAGGAAAAAATTAGTTATGACTCATTGTCATATTAGCTCAATTGGATTAGATCATACCAGCCAAAAGGGGTGGATGGACGCGGGTTCAAATTCCGCACATGACTTTAATTTTTCCACTCGTAAATTTGTAATTTTGTCATGTAATCCGCAGAGCATGCGTTATTGCAAACATAAAAATATTAAACAAAATCTGTGTACCCAGCACAATACTAATATATAAATTTATATTAAAAAAAATGTATTTCTACGCAATGTTCTTTGTTATATTTATATTTATAGATTGTTTGTAATGTCTAGCATCGCTTTATTCCGCGACATAAATTATTGGTACATCGCAATCGGGAACTAATAACTAAGCCAAAACTAATCTATTTACCTTTAATGATAATCCGTTCGACCGTTACGGAGGTCAGCGGCAATTCAATCACTCAACAACAGTTGGAGCAGAAGCTAGTGTCAAAATATATTCAAACAAATCTGCGCCCGCGGTTTCACCCGCATAGGCAATGATGAAACTGATACAAGAGTAAGCTATTCGTAAATGCAGGACCTAAATTAAAATATTACGAGTTACGTAAATAGTTAAAGCGTAAAGGAGTAAAAAACATACATACTTACATCCTCACATTTTTAATCATTCACAAACTTAAGCATTTATAATTTTAGTGTGATTGTATAGTACGAACTTCAAAAATCGATCTCGAAAGGTAGCGCTGCAGCCATACAACAGCGCTCCGAGGCTACACTTTATCCGGAACCAGTGGATGGAAAAGTTAACTACATTTTATCAGTAACTGAAATGTTAGTGATTTTGGAGAACAGATATTATGGAATTTATTATATACAAATCACCATGCCTATATGTTTACGAAATATAAATGTTAGGTATTAAAAGTGCGTAAAAATTTGAAGTAAGTGATATAAACTAGGTACTTAGGAGGCAGCAAAGAAGACTCACAGAAAACATCACACGAATTGTGATTTATACGACTTTTTCTCTGAACAAAGCTGACGTACTATCTTGCATGTCAAGTAGCTTGAAACAAATCGGTGGCAGATTCGGAAGCGACCGACCTCCACGACCGTGACCCAATTCTCCACAGTCCAAAAAAGCACTAACTGAGCACACCAAAACTGGTAAATCACTTCTTAACTCGACAACACAAGACTTGAATTAGTTTGAACAGGTGTCTGATTTCCAGCATTATCACGTAAAAACGCAAATAGAAGGTGCCACAGCGCCGCGATGTAAATCGGTGGGGAGAGACAAAGATATGATAAGCAGAGTGGCACTTAAATATTTCGAGGTTCCTGCCCATTATCACAGCTAACTTCAGACGGTTTAGAAGTGTTTTAAATGTAAATTTTGTTCCTTATACTGGATTTATTTGTATACATTAGCCCTAATATATTGGTGGGTTGGTTGGGTTTGGATCACTTCAATATTTATTTAAATTTAAATTTGATATATTGTAGTTATATATAAATATAAATTAACAATTTAAAGCATGAAAAAAATAACTTATTATAAATCTAAAATTTCTAGATTCAGTTGTTATTTATTGGAGTGCCAAAAATTTAAGGAGGCTCTTTTTTTTCAGCTGAAATTTGACTGATATATAAAACGTACAAAATTGTAAAGATACAGTATCAACGAGCATTAACACTGCGACTAAAGGTAAGTATTCTAGGTATTTATTTATGATAATTTTAAAATCACAGAAGCTTTAAACATCATGAATGTACCCTACCTTTTTCAATTGTATATAAATTGTTTAACCTTCGGGTGAGATTGTGATGAAATGCTAGCTTATTACGAATATAAAAATTATACATAAGACTAAGATGTTTTGCATTATCATATTTTTTATACCTTATTTTGATGCAATGATGACCGAGCGGTAATGATTATAGACTGCCGCAGTTGCATTCCCCGGCTCCGCCGCCGGATTGAGCATCACCGCATGGCATGCATTTTACGAATGCTCTCAAGTAGAAAATCTTTCGCCCAGCACCTAACTGTGCATTCCGGCAGTACTTGAGAGCCAGTAAAATTATACGCACACGAGATTTAACAACTATATGTCTCACGGTGACGGGCGCAGTGCAATTCGGCACTTGTGAGGAAATGCGTCTTTTATAGGCAGAGGTTAGTCCGCTTAACATCAGGTAGGCCTCGTACTAGTTTCATCACAATTACATATAAATTTAAAATAATACCTTAATAAGTGCAATAAAAAAAATGTTTTAAAATATTCAGATAATTAATTTAATTAATAATTATATATAAATTGTTTGATTCTATGTTGGTTATTTGACTGTAGTCTTTATACAGGGTTATTGGAAAAATACTAACAACCTCTTATAGTTGACTTCTGCTAGTCCTAACAAAAATGATGACATGATTTTTTTTATTTGAAAAAACATTATATATATTTTTAATTTCTTTGTGTGTTTTTTTAATGTTTTTTGACTGAATAAGTACGAGGACCACCTGATGTTAAAAGGCTCTTGTGCATGTAATGTATTATTTCATATTTTTTATTACTTTGCTCGATGTAAAAACGCGGTACAGTGTTGCCAGGTCGGACGCTCTTGGCTAAGAGTATGTATAAAAACACATAAAAATATTTAAAAAAAAACTTATTTTTTTTCAAACAAAAAAACATGTTTCAAAATGTTTGTTAGGACTAGCAGAAGTCAACCTCTTAGGTTGTTAACATTTTACCAATAACTCTGTATAATAACAAAAATTTTGACGTTAGAAGATAAAATTATGACTTCGTGCCTTTTCGTCTCTTGCTATAAATACATCTATTGCTGTAATTATTTTTTCTTACAGTTTGATAATACTCTGACTGCAAATCTGATTCACGAGTTCCATCGACCTAAGAAGTTCCTCCTTCTAGTTACCTTGCCCAGTACGGAATGTAATATAACAATATTTTTCCTAACACAAACAGCCTTTGACCACTATATCATCACCTGATGGTAAGTGATGCTATGGTCGAAGATGTTGTTCAGCCTAACCTAGAACTACTGGCTCTCAAGCACAACTGCCGGAACTCACTGTTAGGTGCTTGGCGACAGATATTATTCTTGAGGGTGGTAGCTAGCCAGGCGGGCATTCTCAAAATGCCCTACCACTTAACGTGCCCTCCGAAGCACGGAAGGGCTTTGTAGTAATGTCACCAGCGGTCACCCATCCAAGTCATGACCGAGGTGGACGTTGCTTAACTTTGCTGTTCGGTTCTGAACGGCTAAGCAAACTTCGCTACGAGCGCTTCAAAAATCAAAAATTTATAACATTACATAAGATATTGAGGATGTAAATGTATCCAAAGGTTGTATACAGAACGCTTATCGATGTGCAACACAAATAAAACTAAATATTTCCCGAAGTGGATTCTGAACAGAAGTGCGGCAACAAAATCATGATCGAGTTTTGGTATAATCTAAAACACTGAAAAAATCGTTCATTCAATTTTACTGCTTTTTCCTTTTAATTTTTGTCTTTATTATTATAGTCTATGACTCTTGGAGGATCATTAATACGAACTTCATAGAGAAGGTGAAACATCCGACGACGGTAAGATCAGACGGTTCCATTTTCTTGGATTATCAAGAGGTAGTAATGATTATATATATTGATCTACTGTTACGGGCACGTATATGGAAAACCAATAAAATACCACTTGAAGAAATCTTCAACAAATGTCGACGCGAATTCGCAAAGATCACATCTTTTTTCCCGGTCGTTTCCGGTCATATCTTGGCCCGGCTCGCAGGTCTGCCTTTGCACTTGCTATATCCGAGACGCTGGCTTATAAATACATAAGCATCCTCCATATTCACCAGACAATTTGCCCCAATGATTTCAACTTAATTTAGAGATCGAAGAAGTTCATGAGAGGACATCAATTTGAAGATAAAAAAATAATAAAAAAAACTGCTGAACTACAATTGACATTTTAGATGCATTGGATGAGAAGAAGTACTTTAGAAAGGGAATTTAAACTTAGTAACTGTAGTGAAATTCACATTAAAAGTTACTGAATTTAGAGATAAAATGAACTGAATAAAATAAATGTTCTTAAAAGAGTTAAAGAAGGTGCTAAGAACTGCGGAGCCGCGCCGAGGACCATGGTTCAAATCCCATGGCCGACTTCAGCTTTACCGCATAATGGGAGGGCATTTTGAGAATGCTCGCCTGGATAGCTACCATCCTCTGGTAGAAAATCTGTCGCCAAGCACCTAACAGTGTGTTCCGGCAGTAGCCCCAGTAAAATTACAGTTACACGAGACTCAACAGCTATCTCAGGGTGAGTGCGCAGTGCAGTTTTTCACTTGTGACGAAATTCATCTTTTATAGGCAGAAGATACCGCCTAACAGCAGGAGACAAAATGCGGAGCGCGCGCCTGTTCCGTCAATATGAACAAAAAAAAATTTGTTAGATAACATTTATTTTCAAATTATTAGAGTACTGACATGGCAATCTTTGTGATTCAAAATAATTGATGCTAATTTGTTGTTAAATTAAAATAATGACTTATTAATTCAAATAATTGTGGGGAAGTGATTATTTCTTCACAGTATTATTTAATTATTATTATCTCAGTAAACATTTTTAGAATAATACTTAAGCGTGTCTGACCTTGATATCGTAGTGAATGTAGAAAATTAACTAATTTTGGATATTTATAGTGTACTAGGCAAATATTATAGAAGTCTCTAGGTACTAGCTTCCATCCTTATGGAATCATACCTTCATGTTCTCTCGGGAACTATATTCAATCGTAGGGATAAAACTTATGTTTCAAATTTATGTTTATACAACCAGTATTGAAAGAACGATTGTTGGATGTGCAAAAGAAAAGTTCGTTGGATTTAAAATTGATCGGTTAATATATTTTCAGTCTGGTATGTTTGATCTGATGATTGAAAAACCAGACCTACATGTATCTAACAAATTTTACTTGAACCCATTCAACGATTGCTGCATTAGTAAAAGGAACACCAACACTATCGTTATTGCGGTATTTCACGATAACCAAAGCCATTCATCAAAGTTATAACGCATTTAGTTGTTGTCCAATTCATCTGATCAAGTCTGCTTCCCTTTGTACAACGTTCGAATTTCTGAACACATTAGACTAATAGTGGTCATCTCAGAACAAAGCTAGTTTCAGGATAAAAGATTCTGGAAATAACTTAATTACGAAAAGGAGCAAGTTCTCGACTCAACTGTATGTTTTATTTTTATGATAGTCTGTGACTCCGCTAATTTTAAATTTATATCTATGACTGAACAGATTTTTGTTGCAAAGACTTGGTATACTTCCAAGGTGGTCCCATTTTAATGTAAATAAAATCAGCCGTATACATTTTAATTAAGAGTCATTTGACTGTTAAATAAAAACAATAGTATATCCCTATCCCTAGTCCTTAAATGGCCTTTGTCAAATATGACCCTGAGATTGGAAAACAGACCTAATATCTCTCTTGTGACTGATGTTGTCAGTCACACCTACATCAGGTGACTGTTCTATTGTGTCCGGTTTGCTGCGTATACTGAAATGAGAATATAGCAATAAATTGTATTCATTACTGTCAAGCACTTCCTCGATTCGACATTGAGGTAACGATGGCCACAAATGCTTGTCAAGCTCATTACCGCCCTCAACGTTCAACATTAGTCTAACAAATGCTGATTATTCTGTCTAGGTATCACATCACAAGTCCGAAATAACTGTAAATAATTAAAAAGTCCGAATCGATTGCCATTTATTACGCAAATAAGAAATCAAGGAGCACTTTGTGTCTATTTGGCCACGCTGACAGCAAAATGTATGTCTTGTATATAAATCACCAAAAGATTGAAGCTGGTACAAAAAAACTTAGAAGCAATCAGAAATCTTTCCAAGATTAGATTTTTTTATACTAAAGGAATTCTCACGCAATTGTATACGTCATTACGCGATCATGAGCTCCTTCATTACACGCTGAAAACCTTGTCCTTGTTTGCACAGCGCGTCGACGGCGTCGGCGACCATTCACAGCCATTACGAGTACATCACAACTAAACTATGATTATGCAATGGCGCAGTTTTATATCTTTGAATGAAGCGCCACTTCTATCAAAACAATAGCAAATAGTAACTCCCAAACGTGACGAGATCGCAACGTTGTTCTTGACAGATAATTCAAAGTCAGTAAACACCGATGAAAACATTGTGTTATATCAGAGAGGTGAGTTTTCTATCAGTTTTCACATTTATACTTTCAGTGTTACGGTTATAATACAGTTTGTCCAAATATAATACCTATAACAGAAGCAATTTAGACGTTTAGATGTATTAATTTCTTCACCAGCTACTCTCAGAGGTAGTGCGGTGTCATCTCACGCAATGTTTACTTCAAGCGCACTATGACGAAATGAACTCAAGCCGCAGGCTTCACAGGCCTCGCCACCATCTCGCTAACGAGCGATAACGGTATCCGATTTTATACATTAAGACGAGACAAATTTACATTAGGATGAGTCGACCTTGATACGTTTCCATGACTCACGAAAGAAATTCTTGGTTTAATATCGCTTAATCGTTAGACAATAAAAAAATAATCAGTAAACAAATCCATTTTAATCGGGAGTGGCGAATTAAATGTGCGTTTGTAGTGGAGTGTAGGTCGGGAGTACTTACGCGAGAGTTGGTGGTGTTGGCGGGAGCGGTGCGGCGGATGCAGGTGCGGGAGGATGCGCCGGAGCGCAGGAGAGAGCGAGCGGAAGGTGCGCGGGCGCAGTGGACGAGCGCACAGAGCGAGCGCGTCGCGCGGCGAGCGCACGCTGCGGCCGGGAGCGCGCGAGTGAGGCGCGAGGCTCGCGGGGTGATAACCGCTGATAAGCGGCACGTCAGCGGTTACACGCGAGTGCGCTAAAATGACGCTCGCGTCGTCTTACTCCTACCTGCTGGACACTTAACATTTTTAATCATCTAGGACGAATCTTTTGAAGTAGTATTTTTAATCCGTAATTTTTTCATCAGAAATAAAGTGTAATTACAAATTTGTATACCTAGTGCTATGTTAATTAAAAATAAATATGTTTTCTTTAAGCGAGCTCGGAAATTAGCAGAAACGTATACTGATGGAATACTATAATATCCGTTATAACATCAAAGACAAAGTAAGTTCCGGTATTTTATGAATTTCGTTTCGTGTTCGTCACTAAACAAGTGATGATATGGATGATTATGCAGTATAAGGTATATAAGTAAGCAGGATTAATATAACCTTTCGAAGACTGCTTGGGAAAATACAGTTAGGGTGTTAGCTACTAGTTGAAGCTAGACGGTAACTAATAGGCGCGCAAACTGCATTACCTATTCTAGTAGATATACTTGGGTATCGATATGATAGTCAAACGTATATCTCCATAAATACATCATTGACAACTGTTATACAGATCTAATAATAATTATAAAATTATGAACTTTACCTACTGTGACTCTACAATGTAGATTTATTATAATATTATAATATCCATATAATTATATGTGTATATTTAACTTTACATATTATATTTAAATAAAAAAACGATAAGTTTATTTACTCAATGGAACTGTTATTCAATAAATCCGATGAAATCTAAGTTTTTTCCGTGTACGAGTATATATCGAAATTTAACGACACGCGCTTCTTTACAAAATATGTGTGATGAATAAACGATTAACCTACTTTACTTATTTAAATTTCTATTTAATTAAACTAAGTTTTTCTTTATTTTGCTTAAGCCATGCAGCATTTTACTAAGCTGCAAAGACAGTTGGATTGCGACGATGACCGCGAGAGCCTTAGTACCTCCCACATAACGCCTAGTTTTACATGACTTAACTACACCACACGCCACAGTTGACTAAGTATTTAATAACTGATTATTAATTTCAATAGCCTCCTTCCGGACTGATCGTCACCATGATTTGTATTCACGATATACGATACCAACTAACGAATACATATGTAAAAAACAATGAAGAAATTTAATTTGCAGATAGCAGTTCGTCTAAAATATTTCCTTCTAAACATATAAACGGCCCCGTGGGGTGCCGGGTTAGAATTGCACCTCCCCATATCATCCCGTGGGTGTCGTAAGAGGCGACTAAGGGAAAAATACTGGAAGGTGGGTAGCAGCGCCTTCTAAAGAACTGCCAACTTACACTGCGATCCCCAAGACGCCTGCCAAGCGTGGGGATTATGGCAATTACCCCTTAATAGGGGAGGCTGTGTTCTGCAGTGGACGAACCGGCTGTTACAGTAAACATATAAATCTTACAATGCCTGCAACTTTGATGAGAGATGATGAGAGTGAGCTAACGTCAAACAGTTCTAATTTAGCATAAAAGTACAACGACAATAAAATAAAACTATATAATGAATAGATTCAGGCGTTATTTTGCGGAAATCCACTTTTGATAATAATATTTTAGAAATATTTTAAGAAAACATCAGATTAATATTTTAATAATACACTTAACCGGAGCAATTTAAACGATCGAGAATGATCGTGCGCTCGAAAATCCTTTCGATTTGAATTCGTGGCGTTTGTCATCACTAGGCGGAATTATCACTACATATATGTTTTAAGTGTTTTGTTAAAATACTAATTTGATGTTTTCTTAAAATATTAGTTATTATAAAACTTTGGTTAAATGCGAGTCGCACCGTGCGCCGAATATTAAATTTCAACTGGGAACCTGTGGTATAACAGGTAAGTACTTACTCTGGGACCTAGAATGAGGAGTATGATGGATTGATGCCTTAGTAAAAAGGTCTCTATAAATTGTACGAATCATTTTAAACAAAATTCCTTTTTTTTTTCTAAACATATGAAGCCATATTATTGCATGCTAAGCGAAAAGCACCGGATAGTTAAGGCACAAGATGCGTGAATCGGAGGACGTAGGTTCGATTCCCACTAAAATTGAGTAATTTTACACCTTTTATAATAATCTACAAATAAATAATGTAAAGAAGTGTAACTTTCATACAGTGACCGCTTTGATTTCAGATTCACATATTCACAAGTAATAAAACACGTACAATATCCCAAATATAATTTGATTGGTCAATTGATTTAGCGCTTAGAAATGATCGCATCTGATTGGTGGCGTTAAAGTAACGTGTCCTTAAAGCCATACCGCACTACTGCGGCACAGCCCGGCAGCGAAGCGAAGAGGCTCGATAATATAATTTGTATGGATTTATTAATGGCTTAAACCGCTCTATAGCAATGCGGCTTCGGAGAATCTCGGCGCGGCGCTACAGAGTTGTCTCCGAAGGCAACTCCACATAACGGTCGCGGCGCGCCGCCGTGCCACTGCTGCAAGTGCGTTTAACTTGCGGCACAGGAGAGATGCGGTGCAGTATATTATCCAAACAGTTCTAGGTTAGCCTGAACAACATCTTCTGCCACATCATCACTTACCATCAGGTGAGATAGTGGTCAAAAGCTAACCTATTAGGTATAAATAAATAAAAAAAAATCATAGAACCTCTTTTCACAGTCTAGAATTTGTGTGAAATTGATTCCCATAGGAGTCGTGGAAAAGAGTTTTTTTCAAACGAGAATTTGGTGTATCCTTCACCCAATAGAACGCTTAGAAGTGACAGTCGTTGCAGCTACCGCACCGCGCCGCGTCTTATAGTGCGGTCACAGCTTTAGAGGCGCGTGGATGGCGTTATGCCACAACACGAGCAGGTAAACTTGTTTACGTATTCATTTTTTATTACATGTTTTGCAATAAAATAGATTAATGATTTTTCATGCAATTTTATTCAGTAGATTGTAACTACTTTCATGGAAATAATATTCTTGTGAAAGTCGGTGTACAGGCCGAAAAAGAAGAATAAGATTTTAAAAGTTTTTTTATTCAAAATGATATTGGCTTGGCTGTTATTACAACATAGAATTAAATTTGATTTTAAAATTTTCTTATTGGTATGTGACAGTTTTAAGTAACATCAAGTTTTTTTTGGCGGTATGCATTTGAACAGAATGCTGCAAACTGTATCAGTTCAGCTACTATAACAAAAGCATTTAGTCAACCTACCTGCCATTACAGGCTTGCAGGCAGTCTAAACACTTCAGCCATGTGGTTGGCAGCGTGCCAACTGGTGGATGGCTGAGAATGGCCAGCAGCATGCCCAGAATGATTATTCTAGTTTTACATTGTACCAAATGAAGTACGTATATGGATTATATATACCTATTACAACCAACAATACCGCAGGTGTGACAACCATCAAAGTGACCTATTGATGTCGTATATCTGTTTAAATTTTATATTTTTGCTACAAATGATAAAATAGTTATATAGAAATAGATCTCAAGCGTGACAGCTGTCAAAGTGACATATTAAGCTGTCATATTTTCATATATTCATAGATTAAAATGACCCAAAAATGATAGAAGTGAAACGTGTAGAAAATTCTTCCGGTTTGTCTGCGTGGCGATTGTGACGTCACGTCACCGTCGGCTTAGCAGGAAAATTAGGCGGATTGTCACTAAATATACTTTCATACTTTCTAAGTGTTTTATTGAAATATTAATTTAATACTTTCTTAAAATATTTTCAAAATATTTGTTATTATTACCTAATATTTATTTTTACCGGCGCTTTGTATTTTTAAATAAGATATTGTCAACACTATATACAAAACTGTAGTTACTAAAATGAAGCGTTTAGACAATCTACAAGTCATTACAGATTCACACTCACTCACACTATAACATTGTAAATAATACTCGCTTTTTTATGTTATTGTGTCGGAAAAATCTCAAGGCCCACTTGATGTTAAGCGGCCTATAAAAGATGCATTTCGTTACAAGTCTCGACTTGCCACTGCGCCCGTCATACCTTGAGACGTAGCTGTTAAATCTCATGTGCCTGTTAATTCACTGGCTCTCTAGAATTGCTGCCGGAACACACCAGGTGCTTGGTGACAGATTTTTTACTTGACGGTGGTTAATAAATATAGGGAGTCTTGATAAAACAACAGTATCCTTTATTTTTATTTTATTTTATCACTAAATGACTTGTTTTGATATTAACACCTAGCAGCAAATAATTTGAAATTCATAAAATTTGAATTAAAAAAATATATGGAACCGTTTTTAACATCCAAAAGTGTGAAATAACTTGTTGAAATCGGTACCATGATATTCAAAATACCTACTATCACATTATTGTGCGCATGGTACCGACTTCAACAAGTTATTTCACACTTTTGGGTGTTGAAGTCGGTTCCATTCTTTGTATAAAATTTTTTTTCACTCTTTTTTAGTGACCCTTGCAACTTACGGGATCGATTGTTATTCATTGTCAACGACTATATCATTAAGATAGGAAAACTATTTTTCAGTTATCGGAGTGTAACTAAAAAACGGCTTGACCGATTTTGATATAATTTAAATGGGACAAAACGATAAGCACCAGTTTTCAAATAAAAAAGAATTTTCAAAATCGGTTCACCCAGTTAAAAGTTCTTCGGTAACAAACATAAAAAAACGTACAGACGAATTGAGAACCTTCTCCTTTTCGGAAGTCGATTAAAATATCTGACTCAATTCATAACAATTTCAAATTCAATCAGATGACTCTGGTACGACAAATACTTTACACATAGTGTAAGTAGGAACGCACAGCTATTAAACCTTATTGTTAACTGTTTTTTTAACAGTTTATCATTATCACATTAATTTAATACTTAATATTAGAAATAACAAATGGTATGAATATTATATATTCATTTTTGAAAAATGTTATGGCTAGTTTTTGGTTACAATGTTAAGCAGTATAATTTCCGGAGGCAACTTGTGTAGAAAAAAATACACAAAGCGCATTGGCGGGAAATCTACTATCTCGCTGGTAGAGGTGACAAATTGTATGTTTCAAATAAGAGGATAGTAATTTAGGATTCACGCCTTTAAATCTTCTTTCACTGTGTTCAGGAGTCTTTCTCAGAATCGATATATAGATATAATCGCTGCATTTCGGTATTCAATTGTAAACTACTTCCCTAACTAGGGATTAAAAGTCGGCACTTGCACACACAAAACTACTTTGCGAACTTTTTTATGCCCTTATTTAACAAAATACTACGAACTATATACAACACTACAGCTACTACAAAAAAAGCATTTAAACAACCTATAAGTCATAGCAGACTCACAGGCAGTCCAAATACTCCAGCCTACTACCAGTTGGAGCCATGCCCAGCATGCTGGCAGCATTGCCCGTTGAATTGCAATGCTTATTTGGTGAGCCATATTGGTGCCAGCATTTGATTACTCGTTGGATTGTCCAAGCGTTCCGTCAAGTATTTGAAAACACGATGAGTTTCCAGTCCCCACGGACCCAACGTCGTTACACCAAATGGCTTAAATTATGTAACCACTATTGACATTATGAGATGAAAAAAATAAAATACTTTTGTATATATTTTTTTTTGTGTTTTAATGCCTATTCCGAGCCAAGAACGCCCACCGCGGTAACACTGGACCACACCGTGCTCTCTTTGAATAGAGTTTTGGATACATCGACTAAAGTATTAAAAAATATGAAGTAATACATTACAGGCATAAGGGACCTTTAACATCAGGTGATCCTCGTACTTACTCCGTCAAAAACAGTTGTGTTACAGAATATAGTACATGTTATCCTGAATTACTGGTTAGTTCTTGATGAAGTGTGTCGTTATCATTTTCAAAGCCAGTGGTGCTCCGAGAATAATAGGTATTACTTATTATCTTTCCCAGTAACTTTATCATCATCATCAACCGGGACACATCCACTTAGGCTTCGTTTCAACTTGACAATGATTGGCTGTTAGACTATTACCCATCTGCCTCCATCGGTCGTAGCACAGATCGTGCATTAATCAGTTTTAGTCAAGGTAACAATGGCGTTGGTACAAATGAGCCGCAAAGATTCCCATTATTTTTTTATGATAATCCAATGAAAATGTTACAATTGAGAAGTATTTTCATAAGCTTCTTTATTATAAATCACTTATGGCCTTGACAATGGCCACCACACAGTAGGTATATGATTGGATTTCTGGACTTCAAACTGACCGTGGACTTAAGCTGCACTGCGTTGCTGTAAGTATGAGATCCTTTTTTTTATAGATAGGCCTGGCTTTGGCCACGACTTCTCCTGGTGGTAAGTTCTGATGTAGTTGAAGATGTTTTCAAGCTCACCTACAATTGTTTGCTCTTAAGTACAGCTGTCGTATACACACAGACAGATTTCCTACTTGAGTGTGAAACCTAGACAGGCAGGCATTCGCTATATGCCCTACCACCATTATATAACGACTGCCATCCTAAGATAAGAAAAGGGACCGTGGCTTGACATGCCCTCCGAAGCAAAAAAGCGGTCAGTAGTACGAGTAATGCTAGCAATCAAATATCGCAATCATGACCGCAGTGGACGTTGCATAACTTAGTTGATGTGTTAAGAACCTCTTAGTGAGCTGATTGTAGTGTTTCGCAGCAGTTATCCTTAACCGTCAGATTTCATTCTAACGTAAGTTATTACTTCCATGTCTATATATATGATATGATCGAATTAAACCTAGACAAAACAGACTTGATCCTTTTAAACAAATGCCGAGACACCAAACAGTATCAAGTGCCGATAGATTTTCTACTTAACGGGAGAAGAACAGGTAAGTATTTTGAAGAGCAGATTTCAACTAGGTGGTAAGTCAATTAAGCCGTCTTGTTAAGTACCAAGCAGTGTCTGCTGCAGAGCAATAGTGTGCAAAAATTACTGTGTTTAGATAACAAGGGCAATGTAAGCTCGTAAATTTCTTGGCAAAGAAGCCTTAAAAGCCAACGTCTTAGCATGAGGATTGCAGTGCAATGTCACGCAGAACGAGAACATTGATAATTAACAGGCTGTAATGTCTGTAATTAACAGGCGCGATGCTTACCTCATTCGTCTCGTCACTTAATGATTTTAAAAAAGTGCCTGCCATTGTATCCATGGAACCCAAGTTCAAGCCCAGGGCAAAATTAGAACCTCGAACCATAATCACGGATGTCAACACTATTGTAGATGTTTTACTTAAAGAATCAAACAAAGCTTCTCGCAAGTAATCTCACCTGATTGTATAAGTGATGCTGTTTTTATTTATGTCCTTACTGTACGCTAATTAGTGTTGGTTGTTTGTGGTTGTATATTTCTTCCACTCTGTTATTATGCTTTCTATCGCAGTTTTCATGTTTTTCGCACATTTGACCGCATTCAACGCAGAACGGCTTGTTTTTTTTTGGCTAACGGCTTTGATTGTCGACGGTCAAGCCCTCTCCGATCTGCTTGACACTTTGGGACTGCGTAATGATGTTGGATCACTGTGCATCTTTTACTAGAGGTTGGAATCAGATATCCACCGCGGAGAGGGTTTCGAAAAACCCTATAGTTTATTGTTCACTTTATTTCATCGATTTCATGTCAAAGATTTTAACAGGATTTACCTAGAATTTGTTTGTTTTTTGCCCATAGGGTGCTAGCTTATAGTAACCTCCCATTGCTAACTGTGGGAGTCGTAAGAGGCGACAAAAGGTAAAATACCGAAAGGTGGGCAGTTGCGGTTTCTGAAGAACTGAGATCTTAAACTGATCTTTATCTCAAATGCCAACATACTAAATCTATCTACGTTTGAAATGTCTATGTACAATAACATAATTACTGGTTTTCGGGGACAGCAAACTAATGGTGTGCGCTGACAGCTGTTCTTGACAGCCATTTCTTATTCAATTTAAAGCCTGTTTTCCAACCTCGATCACAACAGCACTTACCAACTAGTGAGATAGTGGCCAAAAGCTAACTAATCAACTGTATAAAAATAAAAATAGAAAAAAGGTAACTGCGTTGTCAAATGATGATTGTCGTAAGTACAACTTTCTACCCGCATAGTAGTTACACAACAGTGCACCGTTGTGTTATTGAACGTCCTACTTTTAA
The DNA here is from genome assembly GCA_963854805.1 of Plagodis dolabraria. Classification (NCBI taxonomy): domain Eukaryota; kingdom Metazoa; phylum Arthropoda; class Insecta; order Lepidoptera; family Geometridae; genus Plagodis; species Plagodis dolabraria. Next base: position 35,647,755 of record OY978440.1, on the reverse strand, counting down.
AACTACATGATAAAAACAATTGCCGGGTCTAAGTGTCGCATTCCATCCTTATTCATAAAGCCCCCATCACTTTGTGCAAAAACAAGTTAGCGCATTTTAATTAAAATATTCTAACAAACGCAGTGGTTCTCAATGTGTTCAGATAAACTGGTGACGATGCGTTTGAATATAGACCGTATACTTTATTAACCATCAATGGTATGGTTAGGGGGGGGGGAGGGGTTAGCAAAAATCACTACATACAAGAGGGGAGGGGGTCGTAGTAAGTTTCACGTGTTTTTATTTTTCCGTCAAACGCGCAATTTCTAAACCAAAATGTTTTTCGACTTAGAGACTTTGACTTGAACAAAGTCCCCACGAAGAATTCAGAATAAAATTAGCTTATTCTTTATACTAAAAATCATATTCTAATAAAAATAAGATTCTTTGTAGGTACATAAAAATATAGGTAAGTGATTTTGAGCGAGCTTGGTTGGTTAGTCTTAACCAACCAAGTCATGACCGCGGTGGATGTTGCTTAATTTAGCTGACCGGTTAAGGACAGCTAAGCGAACTTCACTACGAGCGCTTCTATGCTACGTACTGTCAAGAACGAAAACTAGTTCATAGCATTTCGCTGCGTTTGATACTTATCATGAATAGAGGAATGTACTATTAGCAGGTAAATAAAGAACGCTTCTTTATTCATGTGATATAAGGAACGGTGGGAGAGATATCTGGATTCCAGTATTATATCACATGCTGCGCTCAAAAAGCAGAAAGCTCTCTTTTAGACTTATCGTGACATCAATGATAGTCCAAACCATACTCATTTAAATAACAAAGAAAACAATTGCAAACCGACTTCCGACAATGAAAATTATGAAATAACTTGTTGAAGTTGGTAACATGTTGATTCAAGATACTGACATGAGATTATTATGGTCTGACTTCCACAAATTATTTTATACTTTTCAGTAATGGAAGTCGGTTACGTTTATTTGTTGAAAGTAATACATACAAGATTATTGTCACTTGCCTATAATAGTTCACCTTCTTACCACTATCAACATTAGCAATTACCATTAAATGATCCGGGTGTGCAAATACTGTTTTCAGTTAATTGAAGCTACTGGACATATATTGATAAAATTTTAATCGATTAAATTTGAAGGTCTCTCTACCCACTAAAAAAAGAATCTTCGAAATCAATTTCTAATTAAAGGAGTACACGCGTAACATTCGGATTGAAAAACTTTTTTTAGGCCGGTTAAAAATTGAGTTTTGCTACAAAATAACAAATTTATGGGTGAAAAAAATATAGTCATGTGCGGGATTCGAACCCGCGTTCCCACCCCTATAGCTAGGGTATGCTCTGACGACTGAGCTAACATGACATATGACTCATAACTCTAATTTTAATAATATATTTGAGTTTTGCTTGTATTAATTTATATTATTTTGACAAGTTTCTGCTCCATCTTGTTTGCTCCAACGAAATAAGTTCCTAAAATTTCCTATCACTGAACACTAACAGGAATTAGTTTCCATGACAACCATGCCGTAGCAAAAAGGCTGAGGAAAAGTTAATTGTCGCGTTACGAAGAATGTAGAAATTAACTAGAATTTATATTTCTATAGCCATAGTATGAAGCAAAGATTTTCATTCGAGTTGTCGCGATAAAACTTTGTATTCCATCTACTACGCAGTACTTAGCCACAATAGTAAAATAAACGCAACTTTATGATAATCTAGAACGTCGCAATTAGTAATTTTCTGCTGTGCTGTGTTTAGCAGTGGATATTTCGGCTGATGTAATAAAATTACCATCGCTTTGGCTTGCCGGGTTAGAATATCACTCCTCCCATATCTTCCCTTGGGCGCCGTAAAAACGCGTTCTGAAGAACTGTCTGTGATCCCAAATGTGCCTTGCCAAGCGTGGGGTTTGAGGCAAACTCTTTGTGGGAAATGCCTTTGTCCAAAGTCGGACGTAATGGATGTTGATGTGATACATAGGAATATAAACCCAATTTCAATAGTATTTTCTATTATTTCTAGTTTCCGATACTAAGGATGCATCATAATTTCGTGTGGACATTATTTTATTTATTTATTAATGTATTTATTTATTGTACTCAGTTAATGAAGATAAGATCGTTTAAATCAATTTCAAAATGCAACATAAAATTAAATATTTAGAAGTATTCGGTTTTAAACAAAACCATCTGATAAATCGCTCCGCGTAGCCATATGGACTGCCAGCAGGCAACTGCCAAATTATCATGAGTGGCGTATGTTAATTGATTTGTAATATACACAATAACATATTGTGTACGTTCAATGTGGAGTGCGCGTGCTATTAAACCAGCCAATGCCGATCAAAAAAAGTTTCAGTGCCCTGCTTTGTTCAAATAATTGTGTTTAATATGATATACTGCTGTACCTGCGACTTCGTTCGCGATTGCCCTACCTGCAGACTTATTATTCACATTTCAGCATTGTTTATCTCATATCAAGCAACGCTTTGGTCTGCGGTGAAGCACTCTTAGCAAAGCATAGCTCAGAAAGATTTTTTTACTTTGGATATGAAAACTCCCGGATAGTATTTTCCAGGTTCCGGGCTGTCTGTGGGGTGCCGGGCTGCCCGTGGGGTGCCGAGCTAGAAAGTCACCCCCCATCTCTACCCGTGGGTGTCGTAAGCGGTGACTAAGGGTAACACAGGGTGGGCAACAGCGCTTTCTGAGGAACTGATATCTCACACCGTGATCTCCAAGACGACTGCCAAGCGTAGGGCAAAATTATTATACCAACTTATTCGTAATTACCTATTTTGTAATACCACATGATATAAAAGAGAATTTTAATCTCTGGCGATGATTTCCAGCATTCTCGGAACAACGTTGTGGAAAGAGAAATAGGGGCAGTTTTGTTCAAGGTTAGATTTTGGATTTTTATTTCTGTATCTGTTTTTTAAATTTTTAAATATAAATATTTTTTTCTCGTCTGTAAATTTAGATCATTGTTTATTCTTGATGTCAAAGTCAGATAATCATTCGTTGTTTTCGAGAAGAGCAATTATCTTAGAAAAATACGTAAGCCTCTCGAAGATATATAATCTTATATCGAAATGTTTTCTTATAACGACATATACATTAGAATTGTTGTTGCCTATATTCAGCTTTGACGAAATAGGTCAATGTTTATAATAACTTCTATTGGGGGTAGTTGTTTTAGTACAAAACAAACGCAAACAGTTTTATTTGTTAAAACTTGACTTTTTGAAGGTGGTATTAACTGAAGCCCCGGTGGAGTGCCGGGTTAGAACTGCACCTCTCAATTTCTTTCCGTGTGGGTGTCGTAAAAGTCGACTAAGGGTAAATAGTAGAAGGTGGGCAGCAGCGCCTTGTTAAGAAGTATGCCATCTTGCACTGCGATCCCCAAGCCGCCTGCAAAGCGTGGGGATTATAGCAAATACCACCTACTTAGGGGGAGTGTGTTCATATCTTCGTTGTTCTTTTTACAGACAAGTTGCAGGGGCACTATTGACGATTGAAAAATATTATCGTCTGAATAATTAATAATATAATTTTGCTTGTAATGTGCTGGTTGAGAGAACTTAGAACTTCTTCTACATATTGAAGTAATCTCTTGAGAGTAATATGTAATAATACTTGTAATTTCACTTCTGAACGGGTCGCAGTTACGCGGCCATCATCTGCATTCGGATTTCGGATAATAATCACGTTTGGCTTTTTGGAGAACAGTGTACAGGATATATAAATTTTGACCTATCTTATAAATTCGTACTGCTTGCGTGTTAAGTTTGCTTTAATAAACATTGATAATGCTTCTGAAGGCGTTAACTGTCTTACTTTGGACTCTTGAGTTGCTCTAGCTTGAGCTTTCCGATATTTATCACCATGTTGGTGGCGTTATCATATCTTTAAGCAAATATGCTCCGCTTACATTTCCAGCATTAGATATGTGTGATTTCAATGGGATCTCAATGCACCCGTGTAACCAATCATGGTATTTTCTCAAAAATAGGTCCTTAGTTCAATTTGAACTTTGCCATTCATTTCTGACGTATATCTTGAAATATTTTGTTCAAAATGTTTTTTAACCTCATTTACAAATGTAGGTTTATAATGCGTTTCATGAATGTTGGACTTGTTCTAGTTTGTTCCCCCGCCTATGATGAGACTTTTTTAATACAATTCAGGTCTTTTGGGACTAGTAGAGCGGCAACATGTTTCATACCCAAGTGATTTCATTAAGTATACCGCGGAGCCGATATCGTCCATTTATGAATGAAATTCAATTGTTATCATTATCTTATGATTCGCATAGATTAAAATAGTACCGATCGACTTGTGAGATCCAGAAAGTACGGCGGCTATCTCTCTTAAAGTTGTATGAGGATTGTCACTTACTATTTGCTTCCTTTATGGGATGCTAACTTCACTTACAGACGTAGATGGCCTACCAGAGTTAGGTCAAACTCTTTGTTCGTTTTTTTGTCACAATTCTTCATGTTTTAATAAGATTAATTCAATACATTTCTTTGATTTTCACCGTCAACTGTAGTAAGAATGGTATGAACGAGCTAAAGTTAGATGATATAAAAATCGTTTTTACTGAATTTAGTTCAACAGCAACAAAAAAAATTAGCATAAATTAAAAACTACATTATTAATTGGTAAAATTTATACTTATACAATTTATGTAACACCATCTGAAGACTAATCCTGAATTTTTTAACGGAAACGATACTTAGGGCCTAATACTTTCAAATTCAGTCGATTATGGAATATTTGCCGGCATTTGTAAGGTTCCGGAAGACTAATAACGACAGTTGACCCACAGATGAATGTTGGACTAAACATTCAATTTAATTAATTTTAAAGGGAACTGCAATAGGTTAAAAAAATATTCCAGATCATTGACTTAATCTCAAAAACTAAACTAGTTTGAAGCGCTCGTAGCGAAGTTTGCTTAGCCATTCTGAACCGATCAGCAAAGTTAAGCAACGTCCGCCGCGGTCATGAGTTGGATGGGAGACCGCTGGTGACATTACTACTGAGCGCTTCAGTGCTTCGGGGGGCACGTTAAGCCGTCGGTCCCGGTTGTTTTCTTTTCTGATGGCAGTCGGTATAGCATGTGACAAGGGCATTTTGCGAATGCCCGCCTGGCTAGCTACTACCCTAAAGTAGAAAATCTGTAGCCAAGCGCCTAATGGTGCGTTCCGGCAGCTGTCCTTGAGAGCCAGTAATTTTAGGTTAGCCTGAACAACATCCTCAACCACATCATCACTTACCATCAGATGAGATAGTGGAAAAAAACTAACCTATCAGGTATTAAAAAGAAGTTATAAATCAGAAATTACGACAGGTGTTATATGTACCATATCCTCTATTTTACCAACAAATGCTTAAATCACCGATTAATCATGTAGTTTGAAGCTGTGATCACAGCAAGCAAACCTACGAATAACAGCAAACAAATACTTTACACCTCAAAAGATCGAAAAAGTTTTATTTATCATTCGAAAATTGAAAACTGCTTTTTATCCGATGGCGTGGAAAAGATTTTTCATATTCGAACCACCCTTATTATAGTCCCAAAAACCTAAATAAAGGTTTTCTTTTACTTATTAATATAAATAATAATTATTATTATTTTTTTATTCTCTTTTTCATCAGTGTAATAAGGTCAAAAGTTGTGTCCAGCAGCGTACCTTTGAACCTCGTTACACTCCGGATTCTATATTTCTATATCTTAGAATCCTCCGCTCGGTTTTACGGGTACTCGCGCCAAATAACAACTTTGCAGCTTTGTAACTAATAAATATATACTAAACTAGGTAAAGTTTAGTATATATTTTGCCAGCTTCTGCCACTAGGAACCCTAAAAGAGCGAGATTCGTCTCGCACTTGCTCATCGAAAAGCCAACCAGCATATTTTGTTCGTAAAGCGGCCACTTTTCGTAGTTCAGGCTACACTAGACGTCGGTGTTAATTAGCACCTGCAAGAATTTAGGAGAGACTCTCGTGACGTTACACAATGACTTTAATACAATATATGACGTTTACACTATTTGTTTACGTAACTCGTAACATATTATTTACTTTGACGACTCTGAACCAGGGATATTGCTATTTTAAAATTTTGCAAGTGAAGGTTGTGATACAGAAGCAGTTGATGTGATGATGCTCAAGCGATTGAACTCGATACCTGACTATCTTCGACACCACCGTTCATCAGACTTGGTCTCTATAGCTCTTGAGACCTTTAAGTCGTAAGATATACGAGGAGAAAGTGATAACATTTTAACGCATTGTAAAATTCTTCGGGGTAGGACGCATGAAAATTGTGTAATGAAAAATGTGCACAGATTGTCAGATCTAAATAAAACATCAGGAATATATATTTTTTTATTTAGATCTGAATTGAAATTTCCCTTTAGGTGTTATATAGAGCATACCTCAATTATTCTCAGATGGCTGATGTTAAATGACATACTAGTAAAAAACATCGCCACTCGGCGCGAAGTTACATTCATGTCTATTAGTCAGTATCAGCCGGTCCATCAGCTGCTGAGCACAGCCTTCCTCATCAAGGGAAACTTTACCATAATCTCCAAGCTTGCCATGATGCTTAGGGATCACAAGTGAAAGATGGCAGTTTTTCAGAAGGCGCTGCTGCCCACCTTTTGGTATTTTTCCTAAAGCGCCTCTTGCGACTCCATAGCGACTCACTCCATGGGGGATGTCTAATACTTTGTTGTTTTTAATTATTTATATAATAAACTAAGATCTTAAAAACCTAGTAGCAATCGTCTATATTATACTTTAATAAAAAGTATTTTTGTTTATTCTAATTATATGAATACGACAGCGAAATTAAAATATTTTAAATAAAGCTAATCAGAATGTGCTCGAAGTTTGAGTTTGCTAATGCCACCCAAAACGACACATAAACAAGAAAGTAAATTAATAATGCATTATCACCCAGTAGTGAGCTACCCTGAACGTTTCAGCCGGATAACTAATCGGGAATACGTAATGTGCAATACACCACCCGTAACTTTTGGCGCCAAAATAGAACAAGTAAATGCGCTGTTGCATTTTTTTAACTTCGTGTTATCATTAGAAATGTTTTCTATTCTGATAGAGTAATTCAATTATCACAGAGATCAAATACTCAAGTCTATGATATTAATTTTTCGATTAGAAGGAAAGTACTGCGAAATAATCAAAATTCTAAGCCAACGCAATCAATATATAATATAGCCGTTGATGCACCAAGTTTTCGACACTCGCAAGGGAATCAAAACCTACATGGTATTTCCCGAGAACTCAGAATCTTGAAATTTGGTACGAAGCAACGTCTAATAGCACATATATAGGAAAAAATGCGAAAAGCATAGATTTTTATTTACATCATATAATAGAAATATTTTTAATAATTATAAAAACGGCTCAAATATGTAACCCATACCGAGGTTAGCATATTTGCGCCGCTTGAGTTGCTCCGCCGAAGTAGCCGCAGCGCCAGCCCTCACGTTGGTTTCAGAAAGATGCGACGGCGCTAAAGTGTCCACGCACGTAGCGTCCCACACTAAGGGCCGTCCTAACTTCCACGGAACCAGAGTCATGCCGTCAGGTCTTTTACCATCGTCACGCATCAGACCATTCGGTTCGAGAATAGCTGGAACATTGGCGCTGGTAAAAGCCCGGCGAATGATATCGTTAAGGCTGGCGTGGCGGGAAATTCGACCAGCACTTCGAGAGCAGGAGAGGCCATGGTGACCGAGTTGATCAACTGCAGTACCACACTGGCAGTGATGTGCAACACAACACCTTGCACCCAAGCGTAAGCTAATAGCTAGACGAAAAGCGGATGGATCTATAAGGCTACCAGTTTTGTAAGAAGGAATGGCCTGTAACCAAAGACCGGATTCCCACACAGAAACAGCGAGAATACGAGCACGATCTGCGATGCTAGAACACGTATTTAAAAGATCTTTCCGTGTTAGCTCGCATAGGGGCCGATCCCACTGTTTCTGAGATGACAAAATTTTTGGGAATTCAGTATTTGGACAAGCCAGTCTCCATGTGTTTTTGGCCTCAGACAGATATGCTACATCGAAAGAGCCTAAAGATCGTGCAAGAATTTTTTCTACTAATTTGTGTGTACTGTGTACAGAAGACAAAAAAGCTGGTAATGCCACACTAGAAATTTTGCGTATCCCTATGCCCCCCAACCTCACAGGGAGGGAAGCTTGCACCCAAGCCCTATCATCCATCTCAACATTCAAAACCGACACTAACGTATCTTTTACTAAGTTGTCTAAGCTTAACAAAAGCTCACTGTGTTGCCACAGCTGACAACATCTTAAATAGTATGTAAATTTAGGAACGAAAAGGCAAAATCTTATAATTGTAAAAGCCATATGGGCGTTAATTTTGGATAATCTGCTAGAAGCATTTCTAAACTTTTGAATTTGTTCTTCGACAAATGGTGATAAAGATTCGTTAAGAATCGGTGAACCCAAAAGACGAAGCGAACTTTTTTCTACTAATTTTATATTAGGCGCAAGTAAGTTGAATTTTTCAATAATCGAAACTTTATCCGGACAAGTATCACAAACAAAAAGTTCACATTTAGAAAAATTTAGTTCAAGGCCAATAACACAAAAATCGTCTATAAGTACTCGCAAGTCATCCAAAACCGTGTTCGCATCGCCTCCTAAGGTTCCGTCATTTTTTTTTTTTTTTTTTTTTAGGGAGGACATAGATGCTGGCTACCGCCTGTGCGGTCGTCCAGCTCCACCGGGTTTTGGGCGAGGGCCTGGCCCTACAATAGCCCGGGAGGGAGAAGTGCCGAAGGCACTTCTCCCGAGACGGGCGTAGAAGGCGAAAAGCGCTTTCTACCTCCGTCTCCTGCGGACGCCGAAAACGTACCGCTATTATAGGAGGGGTTGACAGCGAGCTCAAGGGCACCACTGTGGTTCGGACCTCGGCTTGTCTCGCTGTCGAGAGACATGGGGGGGATCGGAGCAAAATGCCTCTGTGCAACTGCAGTGTTGCACAATTGGGCCCTACTGAATAATACTCTTTGACTATTTGGAGAGCAATTTATCGTGACCTTGTTTTTGCCTCGAGCTCGCCGGCGAGCTCGGTGTTTGATTGTGTGACCTCTAATTACCTCACACCTGGGGATTTTACCTCGACGACTTGCGGATAACGCTAAAGCTGCCAATGTAATGACTGCGATGGGGTCATCCGGGTCGTCTAATACCTGCCGTGGACGGCGACGGGGGGGTTTGAAAAATGGGATAGAAGAGGCGGTCGAGTAGTTCGATGCCTGGACAACCAAAGGGTTCGAGTGGTGGGGCGCTCGATCAAAGTATCGGCGGGCGCAGTCCTTATTGAACTGCGCTAAAGAGGGAAGGTTTAGGTCGCGATGCAACTCGGTGTTCCGGATATACCACGGAGCGCCGGTTGCACTACGAAGAAAACGGTTTTGAATGACTTGAAGCTTATGGAGATGGGCCTCACTAGCATGACTAAACACTACTGATGCGTAAGTCATGATGGGGCGGATGCAGGCAGTGTAAAGTGTCTTCTTATTTCTAAGAGACATTTTACTCTCTTTGCGAATCAGGGAACCAAGGCGACCCATTACAAAGGCCGCTCTGTTACGGACGGTAGTTATATGATCGCTAAAGGTGAGATTCCGATCAAGGGTGACTCCGAGATATTTTGTTTTACTAACCCAGGGGATGGGTTGGTCGAACAAAGTTAAAGGTTGCGGGTAACGGGGGCGGCCCTTCTCAGTAAAGTACATAGCTGCACTTTTAACTGGGTTGACCGCGATGCGCCATTTACGGAACCAGTCACCGATCTCGGTGATGGCCCGTTGGAGGGCGGGAATGGACTTTCTACTGATATGCCACCCAGTGGTATAAATAGCGGTATCATCCGCGTATTGGGCTAATAGGACGTTAGGCTGAGAGCGTGGGATGTCGCTGGTATACAGCGCGAAAAGAATGGGTGATAGCACGGAGCCCTGAGGGACTCCGGCTCTGACTGGGTGGGGGGAGGAGAGGGTGCCTTCCACGCGATAGCGAAAGCTTCTGGCTTTAAGGAAGTCTTGTAGGATGAGCACAAGATGTTCTGGCACGCCAAATTGGTATAGCTTGTAAATCAAGCCATTGTGCCAGACTTTGTCAAAAGCTTTCGCTACGTCGAGGAAGACTGCTAGCGTTGTCTGGGATTTGGGGTACTTGTTAAAGCCCTCAATGATGTGCTCCGTGAGGCGGTGCACCTGTTGGACGCATGAGTGTCCGGGCCTGAAGCCAAACTGCTCATCTGGGATAAGGTGGTGTTCCTTAGCATGGGACTGGAGACGGTTTGCAAGTAACCGCTCGTAAAGTTTGCCTAAGGCACTGAGGAGGCTGATGGGGCGGTAGCTGGTGGGGTCAGATGAGCTTTTGCCTGGTTTGTGAATGCCAATGACATTTGCACATTTCCAGGTGTCTGGGAATAAGCAGTGGCTCATAGCAGCATTGAAGATGCTGACTAGGAGATGGATGAGAGGAGGAGAGAGGGTTTTAAGAACCCTGTTGGAGATGCCATCGGCACCGGGGGATTTGCGCGGTCGGAGGGCCTTGATCAGTCTCGCCACCTCAGCGTAAGTCGCTAAGGTGATTGGTGGGAGTTCAGAGGTGACCACAGAGCTTTTACGTTCGACTTCAGCATCCACCGAATCGAGGTGAGCTTGGTCAACGTGATCTACGTTAGGGGAACACTGAGCCTCTAGGCTATCAGCTAGGCACTCAGCTTTGTCTTCGTCAAAGAACGCTGGGACTAGTGGGACTGGTCTGTATAAGGGAGGCATGTCGTTATGGTTACTACCTTTCATACCTCGCGCCAAGTCCCAATAAGCTTGGTGGCTTGGCACGAGGTTTGAAAGTTTGTCACCCCATTGTTGATCACGCAACTCAGACATGCGACTTTGAACCATGCGTTCAAAGTGGCGTTTCTTAGTTTTGTTCTCTTTACTGGGGTAAGAGTCGTAATGTCGGGTCACTGCTTTACTTTCCGTCACTAATCGTCTCACATCCGCTGGAATGACAAGGCGCCGGTCGTCCGGCACCATGACCTCCTTTGCGGATGCACCTACTACGGTGGAGAGGTGATTAGTGAACGAATCGATCGCAAGGGTTACGTCATCTTTAGTCAGGATGTCGTCAGGGATCTTGTCAAGGTCCGGTGAGCTGATAGCCTTTAGGGCAACGCCTAATTGCTTCCAGTTCACTATCGTCTTAGTGGGGCGGGGGAGGTCTGTTGTTGGGTCGGGACCTAGTCGCAGTATAATGGGTCGGTGGTCAGAGTGAAGCTCGTGAACCACTTCTATGGAGCGTAACTGGAGTGTTACGCCTCTGAGTAGTGCCATGTCAAGCAAGTCAGGTCGAAAGTCTTCCGTGTGAGGGTAGTGAGTGGGCTCAGTGGGCGCAATTATGTCAAAATTAAGTTCTGCGACTAGTTTTTCAAGTGCAATGCCTCTGGGATTGTTGACGTTACAATTCCATAGGATGTGCTTACTATTGAAGTCGCCAATCAGAAGGACGGCGCTTCCTAATGAGAACAATGCTTCTAAGTCAGCTCGGACGATCGGCTTTTGACAAGCTTGGTAACAGGACGCTATGACTATAGGTTGATGACCAGTCATAGCTAGAAGGCAACAAGATGCTTCCATATTAACAAGAGTCGGGGTAGGTAAGGGGATGCAGTGCAGGGACCTTTTGTAATAGATAAGAGTGCCTCCCCCACGGGAGTTCACTCTATCATCACGTACCGTTCTGTAATTGGCAAACCTAGGGTTCGCCTTCCCCGGTTTTAGAAGGGTTTCCTGCACGCATATAATGTCGATAAGGTGGGTGCAACAAAAGTCGTGGACAAGGTCACGTTGTCTAAAGAAACCGTTAGCGTTGAATGACGCTAACGAAACTGAGCGCGGTTTCGTGCGTGCGGTTGTACTACCCATAGTGGTTGTACTGGGGGGCGAGCGCTGGGCGAGCTGGGGCCGGTGCGCGGGCAGGGGCCGCGGCGCGGGCGGGTGCGGGTGCGGGCGCGGGCGCGGGCGCGCGGGCCGGGGCGCGGGCGGTAGCGACGGTCTTAACCATACTGGGTGGTTTAGACCATGCGTTACGGGCTGGGAGCGGCGCGGGTATTACCTGTGAGGCAGGTACTACCGTTAGTTTAGGGCTGACCCGTTGGTAACGGTCATAAGAGGGGCGGGTCGGCCTATGCCTTGCCACCCTGTGGTTCACTCGTGGTGCTTTAGGGCACCCACGGTAATTCGCGGTATGCCCTTGAGCACCGCACAGAACACAACTGGGTGGGTCCGGCGAATCCCGGGTGCGAGTGCACGCTGCTGTCGCGTGATCGCCTAGGCACTTAACGCACCTAGCGCGAGCGAAGCAGAAACGGGAGGCGTGCCCGTATAGTTGGCAGTTATGGCACTGCGAGGGACTTCCATTTTTGTATGGGGCTTGGACATCGAGTCCTGAGAGGCCACAGACCTTTTTTAAATTAAAAATGGCCTTGCCCTCTGGTGTACGGTCTAGTACTACGAGTACTAGGTCATATGGACTGCGGTCCTTCCCGCTGTACATGCGGTGAACCGCATGCACAGGGAAGTCTTGTGCTTTAAGGTCGTCACATACCGCATCGGTATGTATCTCCTTATGCACACCGCGAATCACAACGCGAAGGACTTTCTCCTCTTCGAGCGCATAAGTATGAAAACTTATGCTCTCTTTACGGAGGAGCTTTGTTAGCGCTCTGTGGTCGCTACTGGTGGGCACTTGGACTTTAATGCCCTGCTGCGTGGAGCGGGCATTAGTGTAATGGATCCCACGATCCGAAACTAAACGGGACAGCATGTCCCATTTGGTTTTGTCCTGAATGAACAGGGGCGGAGGCGGTTTTTCGCGGCGCGCGCTCGCGTCCTGTGGGGACGCGGCAGTGGTGGCCGGAGCGGAGGGAGGAGACGCGGGGCGCGGGGCGGGGGTCGGCTTCTTGCCGGAGGCGGGGGCCTTAGCGGGTGCCTTGGCGGGAGGGGCGGAAGTTACGCAACTAGCGGCTTTAGGAGCACGCTTGCGTTTTCTATCTACGACGGTATAGCCGTCGTTATCTGAGTCCGAGTCGGTGCGTAAGGCGCGACTCGGATCTACCTCCATCTCCGCTTCGGAGTCCGAAGTGGGCTCGACAACGGCGATGGAGGGACGGGTGCTCGCTGGCCTCCCGATCGGTGAGCGCGAGCGAGACCTCTCACGGGGAGGGGCTGCCACCGTGCGTCTGTTGTCTGGGCCCGGAGCGGGCGAAAGCGGACTGTCCTCTGAGAAGGACCGGGTCAGAGGAGGGACGTTGGCCTCCGGGATTGAAGTCCCGGAGGGAGCAATAAGAGTGTCCGTAAGGCGGGCACTCGCTTCCTCTTCGAGGAGTTGCATATGAGCAACATACAGATCGGGGTGGCGGAGGGCGAAGGTCTGAAGGACCTGCACCTCACCGTTAGAGGGACGGGACTGCATCCTGAGGGGAATACTCAGGACGCCCTATCAAGGGTTTGAATTCCCTCACACACCTTGTGAGCTCACTGTGTGAGAGGGAGTGTGTACCTAGGGTGTGCCCTAGTTGTGTACCCTCTCCGAGCTTTTTTCTCGGCGGAGAGGGGTGCTCCTAAGCGCTACTCCGGGGTTGACTAGGGGCGACCCCAAGGCCAGTAATCCCGGAGCCCAGCTTGCTTCGGCTGACCCGTGAAGCGGGAAAGGCCACGGTGCAAGGTTAAACCAAAACAACAACAGTGGCCGTTGTCACCGTAGGGTGTCACACTGCGACCGCAGCAAATGGCGGATTTGATCGTTCAGACGGGTTTGGCTGACGCTACCCCACGCCTGAACGACGTCGCTTAACAGCACAAAGTGTGTTGTTACGCGACTGTTACTATGTTGTGTCGGGTAGTAAAGTGGTGAAATGCGCACCGAAAAGTGCGGTCAAAACAAGACCACCAGCCCGATATGATGTTGTTCGTCCGAAACAAGGGACTTGGGTAGGTGGTAATGCCTGACGTCTTAGAGCGCCTCTGCGCGCCGGCACGGCGAGCTCGTAGCTCACGTTGCACGGCGGTCGGTGGCTGCTCAGCTTCTGCACAGAAAACAAAACTTCGTCAGGACTGGGTATTCCAAGGCACTGGTCTGCAACTAGCGTCGGAACGATGACCCGAGTGAGACGGCAATAGTGCGGGGACTATTGCGGTCTCACTGGGAGATACTGGCGGAGCTGTAGACAGGTGTGCACGGCGTGGCGGCACAGGTCGGAATGTGTCAGTGTCTTGTCCGGTTCCGTCATCCAAATACCAAACGTTAAGTTTTGATTGGAGACGTTGAATTATTGAGTGGATCGCAAGGCTAAAAATGGCTGGTCCCAGAGGATCACCCTGTTGACATCCTACAGAAGATAAAATAACGTTATTTTGGTATGTTAATTTTGACGGTTTGCCGTAGCATTGCCAAAGAAAAGGGTATAATTCCGGAATTTTATCTTTCACTTCAGTCAAAAGAGTGCCTCTATCTAAAGAGTTGAATGCATTTTTAACATCCACCTTCAAAAGCACATCTCCACAATTTTGATCAAGAAATGTGCGAAGTGAATGTACAGCAGCCTCACAGCCACCCTGTGAACCAAAACCGAGTTGCAGTGGTTGAAAAAGATTACTTAAAAAAGCAACCTTTTTCCTACAACCGCATTTGGCTGTGAGGCGACGATAAGTGGTGCCTACTGCTATAGGCCTAATACCACCATCTTTTTTATTTAGGGCACATAAATTCGCACCGTACAGAATTTCGGTAATTTCATTGTTGACCTGACCCGACAACATCAAATTAACCAAAGCCAAATAAATCATAAAATAAGTCATAAAAATATAAAATAAAATAAAAGTGTATATATATATATATATCTCCATCCCTTAAAAGTGTCTCGCCTACCTCACCAGAACTAAAAGATAAAATATCTTTTAAGTGCTGAGGCGTGAGGCCATCAAGGCCACCGGCTGAGCCACTTAAAAAAGATGCCACGGCTGCAGAAACATCCTGTGGGGTCACCTCAACAATGTCGTGTATAGGAGATTCGGGAAGGTGGAGACCTGCAGTTGCAGGCGGATGCTTTTCAATTAGGGAATTCAACGTATCAGATGTAAAAGGAGCGATTGTATCACTCGAAAACAAGATGCGTGCCGCGTTTTTAATATCACCATCAGTAATTTTGTTTTCTACTATTTTAATAGTAGCTGAATCGAAATTATTTGTTTTTGTATTCCGCCGCAGAGGCGGAATGATTATAGTTGTGCCAAAAGATTGCTCTTCCAGTGCCCTGTATTTCACGCAGTTTTCCTTTACTCTAGTAGTAAGTGATTTTTTGTTAGACGGATCAAAATTCACGTGAAATACGTGGTACGGGAATGCTAGAAGATGCTCCCAGGCTTGCGTAGTATTAGTAGCCAAGACGTTTTTAATGGAACAAGATAAAGATTGGGCAACAGAAATTCTTGCACCCCGAGGTATGCGTTTTAATAAAGGAATGTTATTTTTGTACGAGCTTAAAACCTCCCAAAACGGTTTGGAAGGCGTAGCAGGATGATTTGGGATTTGGGACCGGGAGCTCATCGTATTTTCCAAAACCTATCTGAACGCTTGGTCGATGCGACGCGTGATCAAAATGCTGACACATATTTGGCTCAACGAATAAGCATTGCAATTCAACGGGGCAATGCTGCCAGCATGCTGGGCACGCTGCCAACTGGGAGTGGGCTGGAGCATTTGGACTGCCTATGAGTCTGCTATGACTTATAGGTGTCTAAATGCTTTTATTGTAGTAGCTGTAGAGTTGTATATAGTTCATAGTATTTTGTTTAATAAAGGCATACCGCCGGTAAAAAAAAAATAATTATAGAATGTGATGTTTTTCATTTAGCAATAAAAAATAACATGACTTTTACTTATATACTTACAGGTTTGTACGGAACCATCAGTGCGCAAGTCCGACTCGCACTTCGCCGGTTTTTTGGTCACTAACACTCAACACAAAATAATAATCACGGATCACGCTTAGAAAATCAGTATAAAGAAAATTTTAAAATGGCGCCAACTGACTTTTCTTTTTTTTTCTTCCTGGCCATGACGATGTTTGCGTATAATTGTGCCAACTTCAAACTCGCTTATTGCGTACGTTTCGTTTTCGCGCGCTTTGTCGCGCATGCATGGTGCGCCTATTTGAACTGACCAAAGAGTATCTGACAAAAAGTCTCTTAAAATATGACCTTCATGATTTTATGATGACTAAATAATAGAATATTGTAAATACGATTTATACCTACGAATATTTATTATACTCGTAGATTAAACATTATTCGTATATTAAAACAATTTAACTAACTGCGACTTATCTCAAAAGCAAAATTATACATAAATCATCACCATGAAGTATCGTCGCATTGAAAAATACCTCTTTTTAGTAAGACTAAAGTAATGTAACATGAAATTTTAAAGTTTGAAAAAAATAAGATTCAAAGTGTAAGACACTATTTGTAATATTGAACGGTTTTATATAGCATTCTACCCACGAGCAATAACTGTTAAAAAAACAAAACTTGATGACTCGTTAAAAAAATATAGTATATATAGTAGTATTGTATACAAAGGAAGATAGGAATCAATTCCCATACGATGTATTTAGACGCCCTCGCTGCGCTAGTATATTATATAGATAGCCTACAAATTATTCGTAGTAGATAGTCTGAGTTGATAAATTTCATGCGTGTTAAGCACTCTACTTTTTATTCCAAATTTAAGGACACTATATACACGTTTTTCTAAATAATGTTCATTAAAAATAAAAACATTAACAAAATAATTGAGAGTATACAACTATTTGTGAAATTTTAAGGAAAATGTTGTTTTCAATAAGTATTTACGTCCAGCAATAGTCCGAATATGAATTGATGACTTTCATCCATGTTATACATTCTACTTTTCTTTACTTATATAAGAAAAATACAAAAATAGTATTTTAATATAATATTTATTTTGATTATAATAATAGTACCTATTTAAAATTAATGCGGCTATATTCCGAGTAGAAATCGATGACTTGCATTCGTGTTAAGCACTCTACTTTTCATTTTAAATTATATATATACTCTAAATCAATTAATTGAGGAGTTAGAACAATTTTATTTGTGAAATTTAAGGAAAATTTTTGTTAGTTTTTTTATATAGTTTCCTTATAATAAGTTACTACTCTGCCAAATTATATAGTCTTTAAAAAATATGGAAGATAACACATCGTTAGATGTCTAATTTTGTCAACACCAATGGTTACCATGGTTACAAGTAATTCCGGCTCTTTTTCTCATTTTATTATCTTAGCAATTATTCTAGGAATAACTAACGCAGAATTTTATCAGGCGCTGACAATATATGCGGGGAATAAAAATAGAAAAAAATATTATAATAAAAACTAAACAGTAGACTTCTAAACTAAAAAGTAACAACTTATCTCAAGTTGTTGAAATCGGTACCATGCTTATTCAAATCACTCTGAGCCAGGGCGAAGGCTAGAACTTAGGGCGGCTCTTAGTGTGGGACGCTTCGTGCGTAGAAATGTTGCGTTGATACTACGCCGCCGAAGTACTTTTATTTTAATGTCAATGTTTACTTTTAAATGTTACGGTAATATAGTGATAGGTTATATATTTTTATACCAGCGCAATGCCTTTATGTAGACATAATACTACACCTACAGTAGTGTAGTGTGCAGAAGACCAAAAAAGCTAGTAATGTCGCACACTGTACATTTTGCATGTCGCTACCAAGTTCCCAAGAACGGAATGTTGCACCAAAGCCCTTTCATCCATCTCAACATTCAAAACCGACACTTATGTATAATTTACGTATATTAACGGAACTATATGTTGTCTAAGTAAAAAGGCTCACTGTATTTCATGTAAAGAAAATTGACAGGAAGTCACTACTTTAAAAAAATCTCAACTGGTGTTGACGACGTATGCCAAATATACAAACCGTACGATTCCTATTCAAAATTGAAAAAAACAATTCTAACATTCAACGGTTTTTCTGATTATATTAGTTGATGTACTGCAGTGATCATACATTTTCGCGATAATTAGAAGTACATAGGCTTATGTTTTGCAGTCAATAGTGTATTTTCCTCTAGTATTTTTACACCCTACAAAAATTGCACAAGTGCCTAAAATAATAGTGTGGAACTAGTGAAAAAATATTCAACACTAGTTTCATTATTTTCTAATTTTTTTAAATGGAACTAGTGTTTAAAATAACATCAGTAGTAAGATCAAGATACGTATGGTTTATTACGCGTCACTAAACAGATACCACGTTTACTATAAACCTTTTGACTGTAATTGTCTAAAATAAAATCATTTGAGAATGTAATATTTTGCGAATATATATATTTTTTAAATATAATGTTTTTCGAATGGAATATTTTGAGAACATGTCTCCACATTCTGAAAGAAAGGCAGACAAACAACCTTCCGCATATTAAATAGGTGTAGGCATAGTCTGTACTTAGGCTAGGGTAATAAATCTGAAAAAAATATTTTCATTTTTATTCCGTGTTTATATCTAACACATTCAATCATAGACATGAGCATAAAATTACATCAGGCGCACGCCTTATGTTACTTTTCTGTTAATAATTATTATACATGTATATAGAAAGTGAATTCAATTGTGCCACACGTTCATACTCAGAATAGAAATGACCTATTAAGTGGCCAAATTATGAACGGTAGTTTTATTAACCATTAAAATTAACCGACCGGGCCGATAGGGGGCGCCGAAGCTGCAGTCCATAGTGGACTTCAAAAATAGAACATTAGTAGCGAATGTCAGGCACGCTTTAAATTTAGCCGGCAGCGGCGCACACGCTTCTACTGCTGCATACTGTCGCTTCAATAGCAGTAAACAATCCAGGTAAATTTACTATTATTTTACATATTTATACTAGTGTTATTAAATATATTCGTTATAGTGTCTGTTATCCATCAAGTGTCAATAAAACTAAAGTGTTCTTCAGTGATCAATCATCCAGAACGTTAAGGGACGTATGCTTCCTGGTACGTAATAATAGTTCATTACGTAAATATGGAGCGTATTAAATACATAATTTCACGCCTGTTTTGAGAAGGGTAGAGAGAGGCTGTGAATTTACATTTCTTACTAATCTAGATAATAATCTAGTCAATTTGACTAAATTGACTCACAGAGACAAGCTAACTAGCTTGTTTACTGGCTTGCCTAGTGTAACTGATTAGAAACGTTCTGCAGCACGAAATCAAAAGTACATAGGTAACCCGATCCTAAACCAACCAGGATATTCAAAATGATAATGAATTAACAAACGTTCTTATATAGTGAAATGATATTCAATGAGTTCAGTATCTGCAACTCGGGGCCGTATCAAGTTTCAGGTAAACTATTGTAGTATGTTTGCGTTGATTTAATTAACCCAGCATCACGTTGCCAAAGTGTAGATGAGCTTCGTAATTAATATACCATTATAACTGCAATTACTTGCACAAAAGTTGTTCTTTGTATTTGATAACTCACGAATGCTCGCGGCTTCGTTGACAGCGTAGTTGTGTTTTTATTAATTTGGTCACAATAAAGAAAATTACAGCTGTTTTTCAAAATATTATTTTTAAAAAAGTCACGTAAGTATATAATTTTGAGTGCGCTAAATTTCCACAGTGCATTAAATCGGGTTTCTAAAAATGTGTGTTTGACATATTAGCATGTTGTAAGACGGTAATAAGGATAGACGAAAACTTTTTTCAATCCCGGTGTACGAGGCGAGAGGGTTAATGGCATCGGCGTTCATGAACAATAAAATGAGAGAGTGATGCAAAGATCTTAAGTACAACTGAAAATCAGTGGAGTCTTTCTATCCAATCGGGAAAAAAGTATGCATTTATGTAAGCGTCTTCTAAAATACCCCTAAAATTATCAATTGCAGATTCAAAATGCCGCGAATATACGAAGAGATGGACCCGAAGTACGCCGCCACCTGCAGTGATGTAACTCTGTGCTCCAATTCTAAAGGTTTTTTCACCAGCTTGGGTGATGAAATGGTTTCAATGGCCAGTGCAGGATGGCTGCAAGAGTTGGAAAACGTGGAGGAAGGGAAGAAGGTGGCCTTTTTCATGGAAAATAAAGAGGTAATTATGTCCGTTGAATGATCTTTGTCGCCTATAGAATTTCGATGACTTGAAATTACATATTTATTTAATACGTGGACGCGCAACGCTTTAAATTTCCTCCTGTTAGTAGTTACGACTGTAGTTTCTGAAAATTGCTGTCCACAGGAAAACTTCCTCATACTTTTGGCTACTTTTCAGTTCTTATTTGCAGTGAATCACGAATAAAAGAGAGAAAAATGTTACTTTTAGTGTTGGAAGTCAACTACGTTAATGTTTTTTTTTTCAATAAATATGAATTGAGAGTATGGTCCACGAGTCTGTAGTGTGTAAGTATTTACTTATTAAAAATGTTTTATTTTTATTATCTTCTCTATCAGCCGACCGCCTAATACACTATTCGTCGAAATTATAATTCAAGTTTATTTCGTTATGCGGCCAATAAACATTTCGTCCAGACAACAAGCATTTTGTTAATTACCGACGCATTTTATTTTATATGCTATTATTGAGACCTTTATCTCTCCGCTATTTTGTATTAGATGAGGGTGCATCCCTACTGATATAGTAGCTGTACATAGGAGTTTAAGAGCCATTTCACAAAATCACGCTACTGACGTTTAGGTAAATGCAAGCGCATCGCTTACACAAGTGAAAGATGTGACGACGGAATAGCGTGACTGTGAGTAACTCATTTTGATATTGGCACTCATTAATAAATAAATATAAGTTGTGACATAAAAATTGTCTAATTGGCATGAGTATACAATGATAATTTGGAGTTATGTTAAATATTCTTTCCTGACCAAGAAAACAGAGTTAGTATCACAGTTAATTGAGATTAGATTAATTAAAGAATGCACGTTTGTAATTACACTTTATTTAACGCAATAAATCGTGTTAAAATGCGTATATAATTCGTGGAAATGTGCGCAAGGTCTTTAATTTTTATTCCATAATTATGATAAATTATCGATATTCTAGTACATTAAGTGTCAACAAAATTATATGCCTGCTTTATAGATTTTTTTTAAAAGTTAATTTGATGAATTTTTATACAAGAGATAGAGCTCAGAAGATGGCTATGTGTACGTTAATTCGTAATACAAGGTGCGGGAGATTGATCACTACAAAATATTTGAAGTAATATTTGTAAATGTGGTACATTAACTGAAAAGGGAACAAATTACTCTATTTTTATCAATTATTCAACAATTTGTAATCTTTCCTATGATAGTAAATTAAGCATTAAATTTTTTTGATAAACGCATCAAAATGTGAAATGCCTCTTAAAAAAACCGAACAAACGATGGTCTTATTACAAAAGCGAATAAAAGAAATTGCCATATTGTATTATTTTATCACTGATAGCTTTGGAATAGGTAAATATTTACCCACCACCATTGGGGCAAAACACAAGTTATATTTTAATAAGTAACTATTTTAAAGTTTTAATTGACAATTATTCTCTTAATTGTTATGAAAATGTTTATTAAGAAGAATTAAGTACGAGTAAGAAATTAAGCAACTCTCCTGATAATATGCTATAGCATCTACCCCTAAAAGTAATGTCCTAAGCACGTCAATACTTTGAATAATTGCATTGCATTAGTTATTTGTGTTGAAAGCTTTACAAGAACCTTCGTCTAAGATATTTTAAATAAGAAGCACTTGTATAGTGTCTATACTTCTGAATCTGTAACTTCACATGTGAACATTCACAAGGACCATTCGGAACCATCCACTATCTTGAGCCGATCGTCGCATCAATGCAATTCTACTTTTAATGATCCACGATTCACTCGTTCCAAAAGAACCTAAGCAACAATCTTTACATGCTACGTTGAAGATTGTAAGTTATCGTATACGGGTAAATTTCCTGAAACGCATTATTTCAGATGAGACATTTGTGATGCGTGTGAGACTTGAAGTGGTATACAATACACTAGATATCTGTGTATAGAGTGTGTGATTATTAAAATATAGTGGCGGTTGACATTTGTTTAAAAGATTTACTTGCTGGGTTGTTTGTTCATTTTTATACAGAATATCATGATGGTATATGAAAAGGTGGTTTTTATTGAGGTGGCTATTTTAACACTATTTGACCCACTCGCGTTCATTTGTAGCATGTTTGTATTAAACTCGTAAATAGATCTTTAGACCATACAACTTATGGCCATTGGCAAAATAAAAATAAAAGATTAAGTTAAGTACCCAGCAAATTATTATATATATATATAATAGCCATAAGTAAAATGGCCTTTTGCACACATCATTCATACTTCAAAAAGGCTAGTAATTTATGACAGTTCACTCATTGACGTGGAATTGTGAGCGATACGCAAACTTTTACCTACTTGATGCCCATATTTTATTACAGAAAGTTTACATGCAGCAGTTTCAAAAGTTGCAACCTCAACGGACACGTAACCTACAAAAATATCTGAACCTTACAAAATTTGATGTGATGTATTAAATAGCTTACTGGACCGGATTACCGGAGACAAATCACGATAAAGGAGTGGTATAGAAACACTAGCTATCGAATAACCACTGCGTAGACGGGGTAATAGTATAAAATAAAAAATAATTGATTAGAGATTTATAAAAATACAAGGATTTGATATGTTTACATCTCGCATTTTAAATTTTACACAGCTATGTAGTTTTCATTTCACCGTGGTGTCTTCAACGTAAAATAATTTTAATTAAATGTTTACGACTGTTGGAGATGATTTTACTTACCGTGATTCACCGAGCATTGCCCGGCCCATAGCGTTGCAGAGGAAAAGGCCCAAGTTAAGGTGTCTGGGACTTGCAACCCAGTGAGTAAGGTCATCGCTTTATGATGCATCAATGCTCGCTTTCAGCTCTCGAGCCTCCTCCCCTGCCCAATCAATTTTGGTAGAATACTACCAATGCCGCCTTGGATATAGATTCTAGGATGGAAGTTACGGTTGTTCTTGACAGGCCATGGTCTTGCTCCGACTTCTACAGCATATAAATTAACCACATAACCGTTTTTGGTTAAGTAATAATATTTGTTAGTTTTTATTTTGTGGTCTTTAGGTATGTTCGTTCCCCACAGCATAGTAAATTCTGTAAGTACTACGCGTTTCAGATATTTTGAGTATAGATATATGTCTGGTCTGGATGTCGAAACACCAACATGCTCAGGAATTTTATAGTGTTTTTCATACGTATCCATCAAAAGAGTCCAGTAAGGAGCTACGCCTAAGATGGAGTAAGGCTTTGATTTCAATTTTGTAGATGACCCTTCATTTATAAAATCAACATGTCGTTTGTTCGTGGTCAAACCTTCTTTGCTCTAGCTACCGAGAGACTCGCTGCTTCTCGTATGATTTTGAGGACTCTCTCATGACGACGTGAATAATGACCCCTATCAAGGAGCACCTTGCATCCTACCAATAGGTGCCTTGCTGTACCTATGGCCTCCCAACAAATGCCGCAAGACTTTTCGGTGGCTTTTCCCCATCTTACTAAGTTACTTTGGTCTGGGAGGGTCATCAAAAGGCATTAAGAATTTTAATAAGGCAGGTGACCAATTGTATATCACGGTACGCCACCTTAACGCCAGAAGGATACAAAATTCACCTATGGTTAGCCTATTTGCATTGCTAAGCTCATAGCATGCACTTTATAGCTTATATTTATTTTTAATTTTAAAGCTAACTCCGTATGTACAAAAAAAGAATTAAAATTTTAGATATATCAAAAATATTACATTTTTCCCTCGTCTTCCCAAGGGTGATTTGAAATCGAATGAAATCTACTACCAACCCTTAAAAGGATTGTGACGTGTATCCAGTAACCCTTTGTAACCTCAATACGACTAACATGTTTATCATATAGTCCTCACAAAAAAAAACATATTTATGAACAAAAAAGATCAAAGACTACAATTATTACCAAGTAAATATTGTGGCCTATATCTGTATAATAACACCAACAAACTCCTGAAAAGCTTAGCCTAGAGAATAACGGTCCCAGATCCTTAAGGTTAGTGTACGTAGTAGTGCTAACCATACAACCGTTGTTTCATCATTTAATAATTAATATAACATAGATTTAAAGCTCAAAGATATGCAAGCATTATTTCATCGAGTTTGAACATATGATATCTAAAATATGTAAAACTACATTTGTATGGAAAGAGCTACGTGCTCACAAACCAAACGCCGTGGGGTCGTAGGATAACTCAATGATATTAAAAACGTTATCGGTGTCCTCAAAGTATTCTTATTTATATCTAATTCCAGCACCATATCAGTTTAGTTAATGACAGGATCGTTAAACATTCCAGATGATGAATGCCTTATCCGAAGTACTCGCCAGAATCCAACCTCTACATCGTGGAAAGAGCGCCAGGGTTTCTATAGAGCGTCGAACTGCAGCCCAAAAGGCTTTACAGGAAGAAGACTTCACCAAAGCCCTTGCACTTGCCAGCCAAGCGGTTCTAAGAGCACCGATGACTGGTAATTATGATCTTTAAAATAAATTATTTTAATTGCAATTAGTGGTAGATAGTGGAGTTTTAATGGAAGTACTTTTTATTCAGAACATTGATTTACTAGACAAAAAAATATAATATTGCTGAAACGAAGACAATGTTACCCATTCATGATAACAACGTTGCGTGGGCACTGACCATTTAGAAAGAAAATATGCTAATTGTAAAACAGGTACTCACCATGCATGTGGACAGTTGGCAATAGAGAAACAATACATCAAAACATTGCATTCGTACACTAAAGTAATGTAACAACAAACACAAAAATTTACCAAAAAAAATAGCTAGCCTGAACAACCACATCATCTTCGACCACATCATCACTTACCATCAGGTTAGATAGTGGTCAAGGGCTAACCTATCAGGCATAAAAAAATACTGGGTAAAACAAATTAATACGTGAAAAAATGTTTAGTATGTAGGTTGATATACTCGTAAATGTATCAGTTAGTCACTTTGTATTAAGTTTGCTTTTGTACTATTCGATTATTCAATTTAACCTAAGTGCTAGCTTACGGTATGCAAAATATGGCAGGTAAGTGACTAAGTTACTAAATATGCTACTGCGCAATACTAAGTTTCTGCTACTTAATCGGTAAATTAGTTACTTGTTGTCAGCTATAATTATATTATGTTATTTAGGTAGTTTTTCGTTATATTAGATATAAGTCTATAGAACAATGAGATTGTAGGTGGGCACACGGTGTGTTTGATGTTATTATGTATTTTAGTGTTACACTAAAGAAGTGTCAATTTATTTATTTATTTAAGGCTTATCAATAACAATTACATGTTGTATTGGTTACATCATATTCTTACTCTAGGTTATCAAGCTAAATGCATTGTTTACCGAGACAAGCACAACATGCATTATTTATTATAACCAAGAAGGATGTATAGGTACCTTGTGAACATAAAATGTAAACAACATAAAACTAAAATAGTACAAAACTAAAAAATACAACTTTTAATAGTTATATACATACATATAAGAAAAAATAGAGAGTAGGGTTGGCCGAATCGGCCATGACTACTAAATTCAAATTAATTTTATATTTTGCCAAAGAGTCTCCAAAAATATCGGCTGTATCGTTTTGATATTCGTGTCCATAAATATATTATTATTGCAGTAACAAATTTACCCATTTATATGTTTGTGGGGTTCTATAAGTACTATGCGTTTTAGATATTTGCAGTATAGAAATATGTCTGGTCTGGATGACGAAACACCAACAACCTCAGGAATTTTATAGTGTTATACACGCGTATCCATCAAAGGAGATGCTTAGCAGACGTAATACAGGTTCACCTAATACAGCTACTAATGGAAGGTACATACTGTGTTTTATCATAGGACTTTAGTATTTAAGTTAATATTGCAATCGTGTTTGTTTTTATTGAAAAATAAAGAATCTGTATTTGTATTGGAGGTATTTCTGAATGAGGTTCGAATCCTCCTTGTAACAATTTATGACGTCTCATAACAGGCAGGATACAGAAAATCTAATCACATTGGGGTCCACCTGGAAGCGAAATAATAAACTGGCGCATTAGGAATATACTGCCCGACGTTGTTTATCGTTTGTGTGTAAAACTGACGCTTTGGTATCTCGAGTTCTGAGGTCGATTCCTGACCAGTTCAATATCTTCCCAAAAACAAGGAATATATTGAATTTTTCTAATGAATAAATTTTCTGCAATAGTCCAGTCTAGGACTTTTTTTTTATTTTATGAAGTGAGGAAACGAACAATCCGCTCCGTTTAAGGCAAGCGTCACACACTATACATACAGTTTAAATTGCACTAACCTCCCTGCACGACATGTACTGTGCTCGTCGCTCTGAGTCGTTAGTTCTTGTGTCGTTTGCTCAGTAATTTCACTTGCTACAGTGCCCTTAACACCCTTAAACAGATGGCCTTGAAGCAGTGTGTTTGTACGCTACTGCTTACTTCCACCTACCACGGGTAAAAAACTGTGCTTGGTAGACGGCAATAGGTGCGTCCGCTACAAAAACATGTCTGTTCATCCAATCGGGGACCTGACACAAGCTTGAAAATAAGTTCGAATTTGTGTTGTAAAGGAATATGTGACGCAACCAGCTGCATTGTATTCAAAAGCCTTTCGATGCAGCATTCAAGAGTCAACAGCCCCTGATTTTGCTTTGTGAAGAATTGAAAGCACATATTGAACAGGACTCCGTATGATTCACAATCGTTAGGGAACTTTTACCCAGAATTCAGTAGTTTTACGTATCCTAGACTACCTTTTCGTGTTTTACTAGCTCTGTTTATTCTGCGTTCAACTCGTTAGAAGTTTTTGTTCCCTGCAGTTCCACGTATTCAGTTCCAAGATACTATTCCAAGATCAAAAATTAAAAAAAACAAAAGACAGTCACAATCGTTCAAAACAGTTACGATAGTCTCTTCGTCTGCAATAAGAAAGTAATTTTACATTGTTACTTTTTTATTTTTACATGGATACCGTTCTTTTATTTAAAATCGTATGTACAGATTAAAGATGTTAAGATCGACTGACATGATTTTGAAGAAATCTTCAATATCGTTAAAGCGGTGAGTTTTATTCCGTTATTTAATAAAACTTGTTTCTGAAGCAAATTATTAATCCAAGAGTTTAAGGCGCTACCGAAAATATATACATTGAAAGTATAGTCACGGATCTGACGCTTAGAAGTTTATTTTTTTTACATTTCTCCAGTACATTACGTGACAATAGATAAATTTTAATGTCAGGTCTGATATACGCCTTAAGCTTAAAATTTGATATTTATCCTGTAAGTTTACTAACATGAAATATCAAATGCTCAATTTTCTAAGGAATGTTTTCTCTCAACTTTGTTTACCACTGTTTATATTACAACCAACGCGTGTGTCTTAAGTACCAATGTTTTAACTTTGATTTGAGAAATTTAACCATAAGATTAATTTTCCCCTTGAACAACATTTCATTGAAAAACTTTAAGGGAAGTTAAGGAAGTTTCTGTCAGTACTTCGAATAAAGCTTCCTTCCTACTGGATAAACATACAGATTATCTGTACGTATTACTTCATATTAGAAGCGAAACAATAATGAGTAATCTTGAATTTTGCTGCTTATTGCTATTAGTCACTAACGTATGTATACATTTATATATGTATACACACACACATATATGTGTATCCGGGGGGAAGTTGTTTCTCCCTACGTTAGTTTTATGCATTTATTAATAGCTGATAGGCTAGCCATTGACCACTATCTCACCTGATGGTAAGTAATGGGATAAAATAAACACTACTGTACCTACAGTAAAAACAAAAAAGTTTTAATGTATATATTAGGCAAGCAGTATTTATACAGTATGTCAACTTCGGATTAGCATTGATACCAACTTTATAAATAATTTAAAATACTTAATATTTTTTTAATCAATAAATCAAGAACTTTGTTTACAATGTATAGGATGACGTGTTAAAAATAGCTCATATGCCAGGCATCCTCCACAATTTATGTACAAAGCTCCTTTTAATAGCGATCGAGATCGAGCGCGGGCCTCAGCAAGTAACTGAGTTACGTGCTGAGGCCCGCGCTCGACGCTGTGCACAATCGTGACTCCCAGACGAAGAATTTCAAATAAGTTCGAAACTGGTCGGAGCAATATCCGGTAAATATTACGCGAGTCCTAGCCGGTTACTAAATAATAATTATGGATAAGACTCGCGACAGTTTTTTAAAAGCTCTTTTGAGCTCAAAAAGCTCCTTTTTATTCTGTGATACTGGGCAAACACCAAACGAATCAAACTCTCACGCTATTTAAATATTGAGTGGTCATGTTTTGCTCTATCGCATACATATGAGATCTCTCCGTCCTACATTTTGATATTTTTCAAAGACTACTTACTTTGTTTTAAAGTTCAAATGAGAAATAATGTTACATATCTTTTCTAGGTGAAGATGAGGTAATAGAAGGTGGCGTATCCCTTGCATTGTCACTTTGGGTGCGTTCTGAAGTTCTTCTGCGTTCTAACTTACCTAAAGCGGCCCTGGAAGACTTGAAGATAGCTCTGAAGGAGCGGTTGCCTGTGAAAATGCGAGCGCAGTATTATTGGAGAATGGGGCACTGTTATAAAGGTAACAGGCACTATGAATAAGAAAAAAGCATTACTGTTAAGATATACAAACATAAGTCTGAAGAACCATTTAAATTTTCTTTTCGTAACAAACTGATGATGAATTTAGTAAATAATATGACAATAACATAAATTTGTCATCGTCATATGGGAACGAAGCTCATTATGAACTTCGAATCAAAAACTGAAGATCTTTTCTAATAATATTAGAATTAAATATGAAGGCCTCTGGTAACCCGTATCTCGGTACAAATTTTAATATTTTATTTGGAGCATTAAATATTTGGCATTTGAATACAAAGAATGAGGCCATTCAATATATTTTTAAATTAATTTAATTGACTAGGTACATTTATAAGTCAGTATAATAACATCAATCAGTACTAATAATATTATAAATGCGAAAGTAACTCTGTCTGTCTGTCTGTTACGCTTTCACGCCAAAACTACTGGACCGATTTGAATGAAATTTGGTGTGGAGATAGTTTGAGACCCGGGAAAAAACATAGGATAGTTTTTATCCCACTGCACAAAAAGAGGTTAATGTTTTCGCGCGATAACCGACATACGCGCGGGCGGAGCCGCGCCCGGAAAGCTAGTATTTTATAATTATGAACAAATGTCTTTTCTCCTATTAAAACATATCTTATTAGACTATTATTGTAGCCAACAGAACAACTAAACAGTTGTAAGCTGTATTTATTCAATTTCAAATATTCACTATGCTATGCATTTATATTCTGGAAAATGTCAAGTTTAATACCCGTTTAAGGTACGTTATTATGATTAATCAATAATTCAGTCTTACATATTTAAGAAAATAAAATAAAGTCTTCTTTCAGGAAAATGTTCTAACTTCGATATTTTATGTACTTCTTCTCCATGTGGCATATACGTGGGACCCTCTGCATAATCAGTACTAATATTAAATGCGAAAGTAACTCTGTCGGTCTGTTACGCTTTCACGCCAAAACTACTCGACCGATTTGAATGAAATTTGGTATGGAAATAGCTTGAGACCCGGAAAAAAACAGAGGACAGTTCTTATCCAACTGCGCAAAAAGAGGTTAATGTAAATAACGCGGGCGGAGCCGCCCCGGAATGCTAGTATAAACTATATACTCTGATGTAGCCTATTCATGTAGGTAATGAGTGGTCTCACTCACCGCCCGCGTTATTTACATTAACCTCTTTTTGCGCAGTTGGATAAGAACTGTCCTCTGTTTTTTTCCGGGTCTCAAGCTATTTCCATACCAAATTTCATTCAAATCGGACGAGTAGTTTTGGCGTGAAAGCGTAACAGACCGACAGAGTTACTTTCGCATTTAATATTAGTACTGATTATGCAGAGGGTCCCACGTATATGCCACATGGAGAAGAAGTACATAAAATATCGAAGTTAGAACATTTTCCTGTCGTTACTAAGGTTGAATGTTGATATAACAGTTATGTTGGTAGTATACCCGCTAACATTCAGATAATTGAAATTCAGACCTGATGTGCGCCGATATTCGGCGCACACCAGGTCTTCATTGTAGCAAGCTTTTAGCAGGCAAAGCAAGAAATGTGCGGTATGTATAAATTATTCATTCATTAATTTGAAACTAAAGATCGTCAAATAGGACTCAACATTAACTGAGTAGGTACTTCCAGATTTCAATCAACACAGCCGGAAGTGAGACCGAAAAACAAAACGATATCTACGGAACAAAGAAACGATCCAAATTACTAAAATTATTTCCTTTCATAGTAATAGTATCTGTGGAGTACTAGGCTTAATAATAATTTCATCTTCTATTTTTGAATATCTTAAAAGGGGAAAATATCAGCTTACTAGCAGCAAGCTACTTATGACTTACGTGGGATGTTGCTGCCCGAGGGCTCTTTATTTAATGCCTGAAAGTCAGTGGTTATTCTACAAACGAGCAATCCTACGGAAAAGTAGCTTCAGGAAGGTTGCCGGTTCAGCCATATTGCCGAAGGCAATACTTTTAACAATTAGCTACGTACTTGTCGGTCGTTCGTGAAAACATAGAATAGAATAGAATAGAAATATGTATTCACCATATAACTTTGGATGTTATACAAGGCAAGTCGAATTACATTATAAATACAATTTAAACAACTACTTAATAACAATCCTGCTAGGAATATGCAAGTACATTTACACCTTTAAAGTATAAAATACAAGTAAAAAGTAGAGTGAAGGTATATAATATAAGGTTGTATTTAGTTCCAATCTTCTTTCGTCACCAATTTAAATATTATTCATAATCGTCATTATAAAACATGGATTCAGTTAGGGACATCGTCATAAATTCGTTCAAACAGTAAAATGGATTAGACAGAAAAAAATATTTTGTTTTACGTTTAAAGTTAGTTTGATTTAGTTTTGTAATATTTAAAGGCAGTTTATTGTACATAGCTATTTTATTATAAATGCCTTGTTTTTTCACTTTTACCAGTCTTATCTTGGGCTGATGAAGTTTTTCTTTATTGCGCAAGTTATAGGGCGTACAGTCCATAACTTTAACGTAATTATCTTTTTCACTATGTATTTCTATGAGGCTCTTGAATATATACAAAGAAATTACCGTCATGATCCCACTTTCTGCAAAGTGTGATTTTGCAGACATTTTCTTTTGTAAACCATTTATAATTCTGATTGATCTTTTTTGGCATTTCAAAATTTTCTTTATGTCAGCAGCATTTCCCCACACCGTAATAGCGTAACTAATAAGTGAATGTACATATGCATAGTAAACTGATATTAGTGCTTTTATATTTATTATTGGTTTTAGTTTTAGCAACGCGTAGTTGGCACTAGAGAGTTTTTTACATAGCGTATTTATATGAGCCGAGTGACTAATAGTATGATCTATGGTATAGCCCAAGAATTTATTATCCTTCACTAAGATGTCACGCTCTACACCTTTTCTTGATTGATACTGCATAATTATACTTTTATCAGCATTTAATATTATGCCGTTTGCTTCAAACCATTTTAGTAAGATACCTGTAATGAGTTCTGTTTTATAGTCTAAGTCAATTTTATTTTTGTCTTTAATTCCAACATGTGTGTCATCGGCAAATAAACTAACAAATGACCAGTCCGGCAAACATTTAGCCAGGTCATTAATATAAATCAAAAACAAAATGGGACCCAAAATTTAACCCTGGGGGACCCCTATTTTGATTTTGCCTATTTCAGAACAGTTTTCATTGACAAAAACTACCTGAGCTCGATCCGTTAAGTATGATTTCATCATTTTTAGTTCTACACCATGAAAGCCATAATATTCTAATTTTAATAAAAGCATGTCATGTCGGAGGCAGTCAAATGCTTTGGATAAGTCGCAATAGATACTAGCGCATTTATGCGACTCATCCAGAGACTGTAGAATAAAATATACTACCTTTCTGATGGCCATTTCTGTTGTTCGTCCTTTACGGAAACCAAACTGAGCTGGTGAAAAGATACAATTTTGTTCCAAGTACTTCACTATTCTGCTTTTGATAATATTTTCTAGTAATTTAGATAAGGTTGGTAGTATACTAATAGGTCTATAATTACTGATTTCCGATGCTTCACCTTTTTTAAACAACGGTAAAATTTTGGCTTTTTTAAGATCGTCAGGAAATATTCCTTTTTCGATGCAACTATTAATAACGAGATGAATTAATTCCATCATCTGATCGTTTTGCAATAATAAATTTTTCATCGTTTTAGTATTCATGTCATAAATATTTTCTGTCAATTTTGATTTCATTTTTATAATTGTATCACGTAATTCATTATAATCAACTTTGTCAAATTTAATTAATGTCGATGGTTTGTTTATATTATTTAAATAGAACAAGCAATCTTGAGCGCTAATATCAACCCTACTTGTCAAATTATGTGCAATGTTCAGAAAAAACCTATTAAATATGTCAGCTATAGTCTTGGGGTCATTTACATATTCATCTGCATTATTAAGTATATGATGTATTTTATGCCTATAGCCTTGTTTTTTACCTTTTCTAACTTGCTCTCCTACTATTTTCCATGTTTCTCTTATCTTATTGTGCGAAGATTTAATTCTATGGGAGTATTGTATTTTCTTTGCTGCTGACATAGTCTTTCTCAGAATTTTTTTATATATCTTAATTCTAGTCTTCCGTTGATCACATGGTTGGTAATCTTGCAATATTTCTAATTTAGCCAAATTTTCTTTAGAGACTTCGATGCCTTTAGTTGTCCATTTTTTACCAGATTTGACGATATTACGTTTGACTTTAGGAAAAGCTATATTAAAAAGATGTATAATAGCGTCTGATAAAATTCTCATTTGAACATTTGGATCTTCACAGTCTGATATTTGAGATTTTAGAGCAGTATATTCAATGTTCATTAAATAATGAAAATAGTTAAAATTATTTTTGGACATCACTCTACTGAGCTTACAATTTGGTTGCTTTACATTTGTATTACTTTCTATGACTAATTTTATTACATTGTGATCTGATAGTTTTTTACCCAAAACGTAGCTCTTATGCTGATCAAAAATTTACAATGAAGTTATCTAAACAAGTGGAACTTGCATCCTTCGTACGAGTAGGTGAATTAATCAAGAACTTACAATTAAATTTTTTTAGTATGTTACAGAGTTTAATAACATTTTTACCAGGCCTTAAAACATTAATATTGAAGTCACCTGCTATGATCATTTGTTTTCCTTCCCGGCAGATATTCTGTAAAAGCCTGGTGAAAATATCAAAAAACAATGCTATGTCATTGTCAGGCCTATATAATACTACGATCACTATTTTTTTACTTACTACTATTTATTTACTATTTGGTTGTTCTTAATTCAATAGCAGCTAATTCACAATTTGTTTCAAAAGCAAGTTTGTTCAAATCTTTACGGATTTTAAATTCTATGTCATTCTTTACAAAGATAGCGGTACCACCGTGTTCAAATAACTTTCGGTTAAAATACGTAGCTAACACGTAATTGGCAAAATTCATCGCTTCTACCTGGTGGTCCTTTGCCCACGTCTCGGTGAGACACAAGACGTCACACTTATGGTCATCTAATACATGTTCAATTTCAATGTATTTGTTATGAATGCTCTGAACATTTGCATGAAGTATTACCGTTTTTTGACTCTTGTGTATAATTTTGGAAAATTTGTATTATTCAGGTTTGTTGCTGTATCATTATCTGAATGACATTTTATGAATGTAAGCACTGATGAAGCTTGATATTTGTTGTTGATGTATGTTACTATAGCCTGAGTGATATATTCCTTGGTGTTGTAATATTTGTTTATTCTTGAATGAATTAGTTTTGGATTGAGATCCAGGTATTTTACGTTTTCTGACATGTTTGCCATTTGTGAAATTCTTTTATTTATACTGTAAATATCAATATCATGCATGCCATTGTAGCGCATACCACTAATTATCAGATTATATTTCCTATGAGGGTTCTGCATTATGTCATTTAATTGTTTTATGTAGCGTTGTCTATCGTTGGCACTAGACGCCATGTCAAATTTACTTATTAATATTATCACTAAATCATCATTTGTAAATTTTTCCGTCATTTTAGAAAAATCTTCCAAATGTATATTTAAATCCACTCCTGTTTTGCAATAATTTATAATTTACTTTGTATTATCCATTCTGTTCAACAATCTAGCAGATAAACCTTTCCCAATTTCATCAGATATTATAATTGTATGATTCTTTGCATGCATATTTGTCATGTCTCTGTCGCGCGGCAAAGTTTGATAACACGTACTTTTAGGTAAATTTGAAGACGTGCAAGTATGTTGAATTTTAGTAACATGCTGACTATTTTCATTTTTACTGGCAATTTTTTTGAGGCTGCCGTCTTTTGACACTGTCATTTCTATTACCGGTGAGATATTGATATTGATATTAAGCTCTCGTGTTGTCTATTACGTTGTTTAAAGTTAAAGTCAAAATCATTTATTCAATTTAGGCGTCTATGACGATCTTATGAAGGTCAATTATAAGTTTTAATACTGAAATATTCTACATTGTACTGCCACGTTCAGCAAAAATAAATTATACAGCCACTGCGAGAAAAACGGGCAAGAAAGTCGGGGCCATTCTTTTACGTCTTTTAATATACATAATATTTTCAAATATGACTTTAACAATATTTTATAAAAAATATTGTCTAAGTCAAATTGTACCTAACCCATGAGTGGGATAAAGGAATATGTTACATGCGTAAAATGTGTAAACTTGTTTGTAGATGCTGGAGAACCGACGAGAGCAAAGGTATCCTATGAGCTTAGTGGACGTTTGCTTAGCAACAATGAAGAGGCAAAAAGTCAACTGATGAAAGATATGGAAAGCCTTGATTACAGTGTCACACCTAAACATCCCCCTGACAAAGCCGGTAAGAACCCTGTTCTGTTTACCGCTTAACCTCTCACGTATTTGTATGCAAGTTTATATGAATTACTGCTATCAGGTATATCACTCACTGGGGGAGCTAAACAGAACATGCCGTCTTTATCAAAAATGCTGAAAATCTGCGAAGAAGAAAATAAGGTAGCTGAGATCTTATTTTGTGCTTTTTTTCCTTACTAATAAAATGAAACAAACGAACAATAAAACCATTAAACATGTTTCTGGTCTTATAGCGGAAACGTACATGTGTAGAGAGCAATTTAAAAAGGGATTAAATATAATAACCACTATAAAATGCTTTGATACCCTTAGTTATTTTACTAACAATTGCGTAACGTGCGAAAATAGCGCGCCGCGGAAGCGGCAGCGATGCGCCAGAAGAATTAGCAAGATGTAAAACTTTGTTTATATATAAGTTTACATTAAAATACGGGTTCAATTTTAGTGATCATTTACTATTTTTGTCTTTTATAATATGTTATTATATATTGGTCGTAAGTCAAACATAAGTCAACAAAAAATAGAACAATATTTTGCGTTAGTATCTAGATTACGTAACTTTTATATTTATTATGAACATGCAAAAATACTTTAATTAGCGTGAGTTATCAATGAGAATTTCATCGCCATATTTCATGACTTTCAGAAAATCCGTTTTATTATTTCTTTTTGATTTTATATAAGACCAGAAAAACTTAGGGTATGACAGAATGTTTTGTTCCGAACATATGATATATCTACGATTTGTAGCATGTACCTTGCAAAATTTTTACATTGTACGTAATTCTGAAAACTGATTGTATTCTTATTTATTATTATATTTTTTCTAATTTCAATGAGCTTTAGCTCTTTCTTTAATTATTTTTATCAACTCCTTACTATACCATACCGGACAATTATATTTTCAATATGTGGTTATATGGGGTACAAATAGTTGTATAACTTCATATTAAACCGAATAGAAGTTACAAACAGCGCAATCTACATCACAATTTTGTAGTTTTTTGGACCAATTAGTGTTAGATAAATAATTATGCATGGCTAAATAATTCGCTTTTCTAAACAACATAATAGTTTGCATGGATTTCTTAGAAGGAGGTATTAACATACCAGGTGCATCTATGTTAAGAGTATTGTAGAATGTGTATTCTTTTATTGGCCAGATTTCTGTCAGAATTATGTAATTTCAGTGAGAAGTAAGTAAAAATTATGTCAAGCGTCTCTCTCGACTTGATTTCGTATATTTGTTAAACTGCCTCAATCCCATGAAAGAGGTTTCATTTATTAACAGTGATGCACTGTCTTGGATTGCCACTGAACCTTTCATCAAATATATTGGGTCACTCAAAGACCATAAAAATATAAGAATTATATATAAAAAATAATAATATAATTACAGTATAATTGGCTATACGAAGTGTGATTGTTCGATATTTCTTAAAGATAATAAAAACAAATATTATAATGAATTGCTTTTGTTATCGAGTGTTAAGTGTCAACTTCAAATAGTTAAGCTCAGAGTTCGATCCTTGAGTCCAACGATTATAAGCAGAAGATACCGCCGAACATCAGGTGGGCCTACTGCTTGTTATGTCACAATAACATAAAAAAATATGCTATCAGTAGTTCTTTCTCCCGTGTTGACCTAATTTGTCTAATCCCATAACTGTCGATTATTGACTTGAACTGACTTCGAGCATGTATGTCAGTTCAGGAACCCTTCGTGACATTTTTATTATATTTAAAAACCTATTTTTCTTGACATAGGGCCGATTTGCGGTGGCAGATTCACCAATAAAAACTGGTGACATTTTACTCGTGGACAGTCCATACGCTGCTTGTCTACTGTCGGATTTCTATGGCTCTCATTGCTTGCACTGCTTGAAAAGGTCAGTATTGACATATTTTTATGGCTTAGAATAATGATTAAGGTAGCGAAAATATTGCGGTTTGAATTTGGTATATTGCCACTGCTTACGTCGACGTGTGTAGGTTGCTAAACATTCGGCACAACGGTTAATATCCGAAAGGTACTTGTTATACTACCATCGAAAGCATTTTTTTATATAATTGTGACGGAACAAAATCCAGGCCCAACCGATGTTAAGCGGACTAATCTCTGCCTATTAAAGATGCATTTCGACACAAGCCACGAATTGCACTGCGCCCGTCACCTTGAGACGTAGTCAAAGACTGCTGCCCGAACGCACCGTTAGGTGCTTGGCGACAGATTTTCTACTAAAGGGTGGCGCTAGCCAGACGGGCATTCGCAAAATGCCCTGCCATCATGCTGTGAAGCTCAAACACGCGGCGGAATTCGAACCATGGACCTGCTGCGCGACAATCACTGCTTCAACATGACCAAGTAAAATTGTCATCAGGCTGGCAGCCGCCTATTAAACCCAAGCAAGAAATTGTTACAATATGCCTAAGGTCGTCATTTAAATTATGTAGTTAGAAAATAGGAAGGTATGATGACTATAATAGACACCCTAACATAACCCATTAATTGCGCTTCAGATAATCTGGTGGCTAATGGTAGTGATAATATGAGTAATTGTTTATATGCAAATGATTGTACTACACTCAGTAACTTAAGTATTTTTTTATATTATACAATCTTGTTATGTATCATCATGGCCAGTGACGACAAATTAGTCATAGCCATATGTTTGTCTATTACGTGATACTTTGAATATAAACATCAGAAAGACACTAATATACTAAACAAATTTCTAAATCACGTTTCGTAAATATCATGCAAATTACTTTGTCTCTGTTTAAAATATAAAAGCTGGTTTGCGACATTTTACCCATTGTTTTTACAAAACAAATGATTTTATTTTCGGGTCTTGAAATAATAAAACATAACTTCAAACAGCCGAGGACATATAGTAATAAAGCTCCAAACATTTTACTTGTTTGCCTAAAACGATTGAATCCTTTAAAATGCGTAGCACCTAGCGTTAATTAAGTGTTTTGCAGTTTTAAGAATAGTTTCCTTGTAAATTAGTAACAAGACCTATGAAAATAAATTATGTAATTTCTTTTTTTTTTCGTTTTGGTTCTAAAAGAGAATAATACTACTTTGTCCGTCCGTCCAATTTATTTTCAGAATTACTGCGAATGCAAATAATAATAGCAACATAAGTTTAAGATCATCAAGGAAGGAGTTTAATGTGATACGTATCTCTATCATAAAACAATAATGCATAGAAGCGTCAAACTTATGATATATGTGTGATTATAGTATAAATTAAAGTCCATCAACGAAAGTCAGGCGGCAAAATAATTATGAAAACTCAATAACTTTTTTGCATAACCCCACAGGTCTTATCTAATTTTTTGTTATATGTACAACATTTATTTAAAGACAATTCAGAGAATACATTTCACCGGCGACTACATGCAAAGCCTTTTGGTGATATA
The DNA here is from genome assembly GCA_963854805.1 of Plagodis dolabraria. Classification (NCBI taxonomy): domain Eukaryota; kingdom Metazoa; phylum Arthropoda; class Insecta; order Lepidoptera; family Geometridae; genus Plagodis; species Plagodis dolabraria. Next base: position 35,608,944 of record OY978440.1, on the reverse strand, counting down.
CCGGAACGTCGCATCGCACCGTTTACCGCTCGAGAATCTCTGAAGTCTACTAGCAACAGAGACTCAACATTCAAGATTGCCGAGTTTTATCATATTCCTATTTTTCGAAATATAACAAGTACTTACGCATACAAATACTTGTACCTCAAAGAGAGCTACGTTTTATCTGATCCTTTTAGTTTATTCCTTTTGAAAGGATTTCGTTATGGTGATATATTTTTCATTCGTCAATATGAGAACCTCTTTAGTATCTTGCTAAACTAGAATAGATGCATTTCTCTAGACTGTCTATTATCAAAAGAATATTATTATTTATTATTATTATTATGTATCTATTGTTATTATTTACAGATCAAACATTTTTGTTCGTTCTGTCACCCCGAGGGGACAGAGCAGGGGGACAAATCGGAATATATCATTTGAATTGCCTCTTTGCAAGCTTCCGTTTACTTTTACCAAGTTCGTTCTTTTTGTCTGCTTACGAATTTGGTTGAAAATGGAGTACGTAATAAGTAAATTATTTGTATAAAATATCATTTTTATACAAATGTATTACTCGCTGCTGCGTTCACACGCACACCGCGCAGCTTGGCAAGCATCCCGGCAAGTGGCTCTGGATGCCGCCCGACGCGCATCCACCCGCAGATGCGCTGCGGGCGGTATCCGAGCTATTCAGTGCGTTCACACACACGCCGTGCAGCCTGTCAAGCAGTTCGGCGAGCGTCAGCAGGCAAACTATGACACTCTCCTTGGCACTCCATTCAATGCAACTCTGCGTGCGATCGCACGCGCTCCTCACAGCCTGGCAAGCAGCCCGGCAAAATACTCTGCCCGCGTGAACGGGCCTGTTACCCGCTTCTGAACGTGCCCTGTGCCCGTTAAGTGCCACATCGAGCGCGCGTCTGTTAACGAAGCTTTACATATAGATACAGAAGAAATTGTATAAATGAACAATTATATGAAATACAGTACTGTAAATGTGACATTTTTTGTCATCTTCTTCAGGACTTTGAATCTTTTCTGTCTAAATATAAAACTGCCAGAATGACACCATAAGTACCTTGTAGCCTATTTTTTTTAACAGTGCACTGTAGTGTGTAGTACGCTAAGTAGGTATAGTTATATGTAAAAGTAGCTATTAAGTATTGTATGAATGCGATGTATGCCTGATGTATTAAATAATATATCATACGAACTGGACCTTTCACTTTATCGTACGCGAATCCAAACTCCTCGAACAACCAACATTACATAGCTTACGTCTACACGCTACAGCACCATACGAACCTTGTACCCACTTTTTTTAACACGCTATAAACTACATACAACACCTAACTAACTACAAGCCTTTTTTATGGGCTTTCGTTTAGGCATTTAGGCATATGTTGTTACATAAACGAGCTGCTTTCGAAAAATAAGATTGTTTAAGTATATAGCTATTCGTTTATACTTTGGGACGAAAAGCGTTCTTAACACAGAATATGTTTGATAAGAAGGCTTTTTATCATCTTTTTGCGGCTCTTCTCTACATTCTTCATATTGAAAGCTGATTATAGGTTTAATATTTTTCAAACTAATAATCCTAACAATCTCATGTGTATTCTACATTACAAACGTCATTTATGAGGTTTATTTAAACCAGATGTCAGGGCAGATTAGACAATACTAAAACTTAAAAATTAATTGCAGTATAAAAATCACTCTGCTCTTAAGTCAACTGATTTTTTTACACAATCTCTGTTAAGTTATTATGAAAGTAAGGATAAAAATATTGTTAAGTTATACAGAATCAATATCGCTAGATAGAGGGGAATGCTGCTAGCAGTCTAGTTCTGATAACGTTATCGTTTGAGACCATGTTTTTGCCTGTGTGCTTCATCAGCAGTATTTTTTTTTGTACAGGTTGGTAGACTGTGAAGACTCTGCTCCGATCTGGTGTCCTAAATGTTCTGGGGTAGCTTTCTGCAGCACTCAATGTCGGGATACTGCTGTTTCCACGTACCACTCTTACGAATGCCAGTTTTTGGACCTTTTTATTGGTAACAATCGCTACTTGTGACATCAATCCTTGCCATATTATTTACCTTAAGTTCTATTTGATCATCTGGGCGCATCTTTCAGGTTCTGGCATGTCAATTTTGAGCCACATCGCTCTGAGGATGGTGACTCAAGCCGGACTTGATACAAGTTTGTCTATACATTCAAAATTTATTTCAAACACAATGAAAACTGTGGAAGGAACCGTACTCAATGATGTCGAAGGAGTTGCGAAAAAGTCAAGGATGAAAAGTAGGAAAGAAAGATTGAATCGGTCTAAAAAGAGTCTGAAAAATTTCGCTGAAAAAAATCTTAAAGAAGAAGACGTGGAAACCAACATCACAGACAAAATGAGTTTCGAAGAGAAATTGGAACTAAAAGCAGCTCAAATATATTCTTTATGCACGCACTGGGATCAAAGAAAGGGAGAAGATTCTTTGAAGAGAATTGTGATGGCGATGTTTCTATCTGTATGTTTGCAAAAGGCTGGTTTTTTTATGAAACGTGAAAAGGAAAATGCTGAAAAAGGTTTGTGGCAATTCTCATATATTTCTGAATTACTTTTCTTTAAATTGATAACCATTTAATACGGTGACCGATATATTTAAAAAGGATATCACATTCTAAATTTATTAACACGAATGGAACCATTGATTCCATCTTGGATTTATTGGCCATCCTTAGATTATACCGTATGTAAATAATGGGGGCTATTCCCCATAGGGTGATTCCAAAATTACGTATGATTGCTATGGGCTGATCCTGTATTGACATTGAAATTTTTATATCAAATGATATTTTACCATATTACACCTAGGTAACTTTAAAGATAGACTTCAAAAAGTCTGTCTTTAATTTTCTTCACAATTTTGAAGAATGTAGTTATCACATTTGTTTCTGAAGATAATATATTAATCATGATACTTTCAGCTCAAACCTCAATCTGCGAGCTGATTGTCTGCAACCTGCAATTACTTCAATTCAACGCTCATGAGATATTTGAGACTGTTCGTGGTCCACACATGATCAGCGGATCCAAGCCAGTATACGTGGGTGTTGGTATCTACCCTACGGGTGCACTATTCAATCACGAGTGCTACCCAGCAGTGTCCAGGTCAGTTGTAATCTTATACCAATTATCTTACAATTATTGATATAAAATATATTTCATTACCATGATTACCCTACGCAATTGCAGCTATTGATAAACCAAAATAGTTCAAGATAGATAAGAATGCTAATTTACTTAGATATGTTTGTGAATGCAGAACGCTTTTGGTATAATTTTACTGAAAATTCTATCTGATCCAATGAAATACAAATTTCTTTTCAATTTCCTTTATAAAGAAACAGATCGGCATTTTTCTTTGGATAAAACATGTTTACGTTTTTCTTATTATTACAAACAGTAAGATAATAAATAGTTCTTACTACAGTGGAAGTTAATGCCTATGACTTCTAAATTTAACAATTTTATTGCACTAGTGGCTAATGTTGGTAACCATTCATAATCATTAATGTTTATTCGCGAGTTTAAATTACTATTGCTCGTATTATTTTGAAAAGTTTTTGAACATCATTAGATGAATGAAAAAAACCATAATGAAAAAAACGTGCTGCTATAAATTACATATAATTTTGTTTACATGTGACAAATGTATGTATGTAATCAATTCAATAAAAAATATATAAATATCTTAGATATTGTAACAAGTACTTTCAAAATCTCGCGTATTACGTGATAAAATACAATAGATATTCAGCAACCAAACCCATAAAAACATTTTAATGTTGAATCTACCACCATAGACGTTACCATCCGCCTCAAATAAATCTTAACCAAATTAATGATTGGCAGATTTTTTGATGGAAGAAACATTGTCTTTGCTGCAACCAGGCCACTTTTGCCGGGAGAAGTGGTCTCTGAAAACTATGGTCCACATTTCATGCTGCGCAACGTAAGGGACCGGCAGCGATCACTGGCTTGCCGATACTGGTTCAAATGCCAGTGCTCAGCTTGTGTCGAGGACTGGCCGACTCTTAAACAGCTACCAGAAGGGCAAGTTTATCTCAGGTATGGTAATATCTTCTATTCACATTATAATTTCAGCTGGCTGCCTCTTAATACAGTCTTTTAAAGTTCGGACAGATGGACGGATAGACGGGCAGCCTAGCGAGGGTTAGTAAAATGGTCCCGTATTTTGTAAAGAAAATAATTATAAATATTAGTAAAGAAATTAATAACTTAAAAATCCAAGACGTCTTAATAAAAGTATCCCATTATTTTTAAATAGGTACCTAGTCTATTTTTTTTAAACAAACAAGTAGGTACTGAAAATTTTACGGCGTTGCTATTGGCCAACATAATCAACCTAAAGTCCATTCCACACAAACTCTGTAGTTTTCAGTTTTCAATTTAACATCACTTGAGTCTTAAGACTACCTGCGCGTCGATAAACATTGCTTGTAACGAATCTATACTAAAGTTGCAATTATTGAATTAAGGTAAGCAAAACAAAGATAGTTTTGAAAAAAAATGTTGTAGCTTAGTTAACAAATCGTCTAGTCATATATTTGCTCGTATCATTGTGAGCTCAACCCAATTGAAATCGTTTGGTCTCAAGTGAAGGGCTATGGCAGGTAATTACAAAAGTTATAAAATTTATGAAGTCTGAACTTTTTTGCTAGAAGGAGTAGCTCAAGTGGATAATAAAAATGGTGGTCATGTCTCAATCATGTGCCAGTCGGAAAGTCCAGTGGGTGGACGGGGCATCGCCCGTGATATCTAAGATAGAAATAAAAATGTACGGAGTCCACAATCATGTACAAAATATGTTAGAGCGATTTATTATTGACGTATATGCAGAGAGTTCCTCAGGAATATGACGATAATTTTTAAGACTACAAGAATTGTAGTAGAATATATGTATGCAAGTTTATATCATAAAATAATAACGTATTTTTTTCTATAGTAAATTTTAGTAGTAGGCAATATGAACGGGCCTTAACAATTTTCAATCAAGAACAAAGGCATTGACCAATGACGGCAATAACCCATCTCGTTCATTGTTAACGACACCCCCAAAACGACACCCCTGGGGTGTCGTTAACAAAAAGCATTTGTTGACGACACCACTAACAAATAGTGTTGTTACCCTGCTGTATGTTCGTACCTATACCAAAATAATAAATAAAATAAAAAGAACCTGTAAAGATATTTTTATTTAACTTGATCGAAGCTCAATAATCCTTTCCATGGCATTTCAACTTTTTGTGAGAGGAACATCTCCAATATACTGATCCATCTGCATAATTTTTATGTTTATGATATTTATACTTGCCTAAAAGTAAGGCCACTCCGCCATTGGTATTTATTAATCTGAATTCGGACATTGTTATCCTTTTCTTCGAAAGTTATTGAAAATGTTAGAAATGTCAATATATTGATTAACTTCACAAATGACACATAATTTATCTCTTGAACGTCATAAACGTTATCAGCCAGTGCATTAGAGAAAGAGATAAAAAGATACAATTGCATATGTTTATTAACCATTGAGAGTATACTAGCTCGATAATAAATTCTTAAGCGATAAGTTATCCCAACATTACGGTGGTGTCGTCTACAAATGCTTATTGTTAACGACACCCCAGGGGTGTCGTTTTGGGGGTGTCGTTAACAATGAACGACCCATCTCACTCTGTCAATATCGGAAATGTGCGAGAGATATACTCAGTACTCGTTTGTTAAAAAAAACAGAGTATAGTACTCGTAAGCGAGTTTTCACAGTTTTTAGGGAAGTTTTTTTTTTTTTTTTATGTATGATAGGTTAGCCTTTGACCACTATCTCACCTGATTGTAAGTGATGATGTGGTCGAGGATGTTGTTCAGACTAACCTAGAGTTTGTGGGCGTTCTAATGAGAAATTTGACCTAGGGACGGATATTTTAATGGACTACTTTGAAAACCAGCGATTGTGTTCAATGTTAAAATAAATGATATCTGCACTTTTAAAATTTACTGTCCAGGTGTCCAAACTTATCTTGCACGTGGAAGTTCCGCGCCACCGCACGACCCCCAAGCCGATGTACCAAATGTTCCGTCAATGTAGACCCTGAGCTCGTGAAGATCAATGTGCGGACTGTGAACGAATGCGTCGCTGAGTATCAGGTAAACTCTTTTATTAACCGACTTCCAAAAAAGCAGGAAATTCTCAATTCGTCTGTATTTTTTTTTTATGGTTGTTACCTCAGATCTCTTGACTGGGTGAACCGATATTGAAAATTCTTTTTTTGTTTAAAAACTGATGTTTTTCGTTTGGTCCCATTTTAAATTTCATCAAAATTTACATACAGTAGTTTAGTGTAACAGAGTTACACTAAAGAGATTGAAAACATTTTTAAAAAAAAAAATGGCACCTACTTCAACACCCAAAAGTGTGGAATAACTTGTCGAAGTCGGTACCATGCGCACAATATTGTGATAATAGGTACTTTTGAACCACCGACTTCAACAAGTTATTTCACACATTTGGGTGTTGAAGTCGGTTCCATCTTTTGTTCTACATTTTTTTTCCTTATCTATTCGTTAGCCCAAATGAAACTATGACAAGAGCGAAATCTAATCATATGTTCTAGTATTACTTTCAGTTCCGTAGCTTCATGTGTGCCTGTTACATCTGTGACTAGTAAATAAATAAATTGTAAAGTATTGTAAAGTAAGTAAATTGGTGAAGTTGTATTTTTGTTTGGTAGGATATAATCTCTGATTTCTGAAATGAACAAATGAGAAAAAAATCTTACTAGATCAATCAACTGAACAAAAGAGAAGATTAATCTAACTATTACAAATAAACTGCTCAACTAAACTAGTGACGACATACTCTAAGTTTGGGGTTCTTTGAACTAAAACAAACATACATAGATACATGAATTCATAGATCGATGAGTTATTAATCTTTTAAGTTCTTATGAATTGAGGAGTTGTGGGACAAATTCTGGAATTTGTGGTATAATAACATCAAAGTTTTATTAATTTAAAAGTGGATCCTCAATCTTAACATCTAAACAGTGACAACCATCATTACAACACTAGGAACAAATATAAATTAACGGTACCATGTTTTAGATTAGCAAAGACAAATAAAAGGTCCTTTTTAGGTAATTGTGTGCGGTTTTATAATAAAATTCCCGAACATATTACAATGCTCACAGAAGGAAAATTCAAATTGCACGTGAAAAATATTTTGATGAAGAAATCCTACTACACAGTTTGTGATTACTTAAACGACAAAAATGCTTGGAAAATTCCACCTCTGCCAAGCCATCACATGTCTCCTACGTAATTTAAACAAATATTGTAATAATTGTATTATATTGTTTATAACACATTGTAAAAAGACGTTTAAAAGAATGGCCCCGAGTTTCTTGCCCGTTCTTCTCGCAGTGGCTCTATAAACTTTTTTTGCTGAACGTGGCAGTACAATGTAGAATATTTCAATATTAAAATTTGTAATTGACCTTCATAAGAGCGTCGTAGACGCCTAAATTGAATAAATGATTTTGAATTTGAATTTTGAATTTGAATTTGAATTTGAATAAATAGAGGGTTCACCTTTGACTCCGAAAGTAACGGACCACAATATATCTGAAATTCGATACAATAAATTTAGTGCCGCTGCTCAATCTATATTTAGTTTTAATTTGACAGCTGTCAAGTGTCTCGCTGAGATTTGCTTTTCAGGTGACCGCTGTTAATTTTGCAAAGACTACATTATAACGTGAACCGTCGGTACTAGACTACTAGTTTCTTCGAAGATGTCATAGCTCCCACTGAGATAATTGTATCAAGTGATAGCTGTTAAATTTTATAAGGCTATTCTCTGAAACTATTTGTTCCGGACTAGTTACTTAAATTTTGTCAAACTTAAATGTTCTATATATCTGATACTATTAGTATAAAATTAACTTCACTAAGGGCCCGTTTCAGAATGTCCTAATAAAGTTGCGGGTTGCTATGCAACACATAAAATAACTGAATCATAAAAATTACACTTGATATGCAGAGCGTTTCAAGCTTTAACCGATGGATAGGCTAAACTGATGACTGTGAAACGCAAAGATAGTGTTTTATTTATTAAATATGAGCTGGGTAGCAAAACCGGAACTTACTCGAACATTCTGAAACAGACCCTAAATCTTCTAGCATAAGTATAGAACATAATATAATTATACTAGGATTGAAAGTTTTTGAAACACAACTATTGTGTTAAGTATTCAAAGAATAAAAAAAGGCTTTTTCATCTCCATTTCAGAAAGGAGCTAAGTTGATGGATTCCGAGCAGCCGCAGGAGGCACGGAACATCCTGTGCAGTGCGATAGACCAGTTCCACACCGTGGCACGACCTCCACATCGAGAGACGCATTTAGCTCAAGAAGCACTGCGTTCCTGCTTCGCAATTGCTGGGAACGTACACCAAGTACAGTCAGATGGAGCAGCAAACAATGAAAATGGAGCTATCGTCTGTGTCAAGTAGAATAGTGTTGAAATGTGTAATTCTCCTACGAAACCTCATTGTTAATTGAGATTTCCATGAAAACCAGTTACACTTGGTCATCTCTACTGGTATATTTGCGGTTCCACCTCTGGTGTGAGTGGTAGTTCAGCCAATAATGACTAATAGTAATTTTTTATGACGACCTAACCTAAAATAGTGTCTGAATATTTATTTTTATCCACTATATCTTCATCTTATTATTAATAATATTGTGCAATTAAACCATTTGAATTGTTCGAACTGTTTAATTGACTTATGGATTTAGTATTTCTAATGATATCATCAAGATGCGATGCAAGCTCAAGCAGTAATAGTAAACAATTTTCACAAAATAATATTATACCTAAGCTGAATAAATGAATAACCTAAGTACCTTATTCTTCACAACCATAACAGATATTATAAAGAAACTATTCGTATGTATCCCTATTCACATAACCTAATTATTAACACGGGGACTACATCAGTCTCTAATAAGGCACTGGCAATGAGATGTCCATCACTTAACTGCGATACAATACATGCAATATGCACAAAATATATAATTAAAAAAAACAAAGTGAGGGACAAGACATGACCACACGGTTTAGTATTCTTTAATAGGTCAATGATAGGCTTTTACACTATATTAGTTAAAATACTATCTCATTGACTCATATATAAAGTTATTGCTGCTGGAGTGGCTATATTCAATAACAATTTGTATAAGTACAAGTTATGTTTACAAGAGTACAATAAATATGTATATTAAATGCTCGACCAACGCAAAGCATAAAGGCGAGGAATAGGTGCAACGAAGCTCCACGAGGTTAAGGTGCATGTTCTCAGGAATCGGTATAGAGACTGCTAACAAACTAAATTACGATGTGGATGAGTATAAACGGCTATATTTGAGCAGAATTATTTGACTTTAATTCTATTCTAACTAAAACCAGCTATTACTATTGTACTTTCTAAAAGGGCTTGTTTTAATTTCACATTATTTTCTAAAGTCAAGCTACCGCAACTAACCTTTCTAAATTTTTGCTATATTTTAAATTGCGTGCCTTGTTTGATTCCATATATGATAACCCATTTATGTTTACCGCATTTTGCACACGGTTTGATCGCTCGCTTTACATCTTTATTCCTATACCTCATTTCACTTCTCGACTGTTGACCTTTGCTTCGGCAAATGCATTATAGAAGTAGACAAAAAGTTGTATATTTAGTAAATCAAAAGTTTCGCAAAATTTACCGATGTTTGGTATACTACACTAATCTAAAAGAAGCCTTAGCTCAACAAAAAAGATTACGTAGTCTTTTTGAAATTAGTCCTGTATCTAAAAGCACTGAGGGACTAATCCCCATCACTACATATTTTCAACATATCAAGGTTGTTCGAAGAAGCTCTTGCAGGTACACTCCTGGTTCTCAAGTTCACCATCACCCTCTCCAGTACTAGAGACCGTCCTCCTGAGAGTTTGCACCTGTGTTTGTAGCCCCAGGATCCTAAGGGACGCTTGTTCGAAGTTATCGTTCAAACGCTGAATCTGGCACTGCATACGGCATTGAATCTGAGGGACATTTTTCGTAAATCTAAATGTAATACTTACCACATTACCGTAATAAATCTCGTATTTATATTTATAAATCATCAAGAGGTTGATCCACAAACAAATAAATATCTAAATATCACCATGAAGTTTCGATCAAGCTTCATGGTTAGTCATCGTGTTCAGAGTAGTGAAGTATATGTATTTACTAAAAAAACATTGTTACCTCTTCACGCTCCTTTTCCGCAGTCTTCACTTGAGCCCTGGATGATGCCAGTTGCCGCTCCAGTTCAGCCACAGTAGTTTGCATACACCTGGTTTAAATTAAAATATATTGTATATTTGGCAACATCACAAGTAGGTTAAATCATTGAAAGGGTTATTATAGAACAAGGTACTTTTACTACTATAGCAATGAGGATGCAGGATTAGAAACTAAAAATGGTGATCAGAGAGTAAAGATTAGTAGCTCTAATAGTTTTGTCACTAGGCTATGAGTGAGTGACCCAAACGCTCGCTGGGCGGCCCCTAGTGTATCCAATTGTACCTATTCAAGTAAGATGGTCCACCAATTTATTCATAATCATTTCATAACTCTATGAAAGGTTCATCAACGGTATCATTACTGCGCATAAAAGTTTTCACTTCCACAGAACAAATGAGGTGTATTATCATTTCATAAAGTTATGAAGCGATAAATAAGGGGGTCAAAGTTTAAGAATGCTACAATTCACTTACTTCCGTATGGTCTCCGTGCGCTCGTTAGCCCGTTGCAAGGCCCGTGCTGCTTCATCGCGAGCACGGTCCAACTCTCCACCAAGCTGAGCGCATTCATGCATTTTCTCTTGCAGGCGTTTCTCATTCGCCAGTACTGCTTCTTCCATCCGGATAACGTTACTCCTGAAGATAAGATTAAGACTACATAGTTATACGCATAGTTCAGCACAGGACATAATTTGCAAAAAAAATTGGCATCGGTTTTATGAGCAACCGTTTTCCTGAAGTGATCTTCACCAACAAAAACAAACACCCAAAGTTCAACAACATCTACACACAGAAGCAACTTGTTCATACAGCGCATTTTCACTTTTTTACAGCCTTAACTACTTGGACACGATTCGTCATTGGGCGCATATATTTTTCCGGCTTTAGCAACAATCAAATCACAAGTCCTACCATTAAGACAGCTTGTTGCCGGAGAGTACAAAAATCAATACTGCTAAAATTGGTAATATTGAAAGCAAATTCATTTTTCTGGAACTTTTATCGAGGTTCAATCATTCATTTTCCACGCTAGGATACTTTACACCTAGATTTCTAATGATAACAACACCTCTCCAACCTTGTGAGGTGAACAGGTTCTTAGCAGCACGCGTTAAAAGAGGTGGCGGCTACGACATACAAGAAAATACAAGAAAATAAAGATATTTTTTTTTATATTAACACGTTAAATTAGTTTTTTGAATAAAGTTATATTCACTAGTTTCCAATTTTATTCAATTTATATATAATACAACGTTTAGTATTAAATATAAATTGAAAAAGTTTTTGTTTGAATATTTGTTGCTAAAGAAGAATAAATTATTATAGACGATAGACAATGCACCCAATCCTTTAGAAATCTCAAACAAAACATTGTAAACGACAACTTAAAGCTCTTTATCTTTGTATATTTTGCTCTTCTCTCTCTGGTCCCGCATCTTGTTTAGTGTCCCTTAATATTAATTCATTATTTATTTAAATGATCCCGATGTACAATATTAATAAATACCAGCCTCTAACCCATCATATAGATAATACCATTTGTTTGCTACGTACATAATCGTGAGGGTTGGTAATGTAATTTATAAAAAGTCCGAAAGAAATAGACAAATTAAAAAAATAACAGAGTAAAATATCGAGAATTTGTCAACCAATAACAGAAAACAAACGGTGACCATTGTCCCCCAATGGTCTTATAATATCAAACATCAAGTGAGATCCAGGTTTAATGTATTTTTTTAATAATAACGTTTTATGATCTTACCAAATATTGCAGGATAGCTTATCAGCTAGCTGTAGACCGTTGGGACGTGTAACCTACCCATGAAAATAAAGGGGAATATTTATGAGAACCCCTTTAAAACCTGCTGAAATGTGTGAATCTGAACTCTAACTATATCAAACATGAATTGAGCATCACTAAATCACAAACGTACAATGCAATTACTGTATTAAAAAAAAGGGGCCATAGCACAGAGCCTGTACGTTAGTCTAAACTTCCGATTTATTTTTACTAGTATTTAAAAAGTAATCATGTTTAGGTAATAATGATGTCCAATTGTTTCATAAAAGTTAAAATCAAACTTACTATGGCTAATATTAAAATGCGAAAAGAGAGGCTCTTGGAGGCACAGAAATCGATAGCAACTGCAATTTTGAATCTTGCTCAGATCGATAGATAACACTTTATTATACATCAAATGTAAGATAAACTTAGGCTTAGTAAAATACAAGGTATACTACACATATAGACTAAGTAACTAAACTTATACCCACCTACTTGCATCATAATATATAATTATATTCAGTAACAATTAGTACTGAACTAAGTAGCAGTTACTATTTCAAAATATAGGCAATACCAAGCAATGAGTAGTAGTAGTTGCAAAATTAATGACCTTGTTAGGTGTGATGACATTATTGTTCTAAAATTTTAGTTTATTATTACTTAATTGAAATAATTGCAGTTTATCATCCATATGCCGCTGTAATAATAGCACCTTCCGGTCGTAGACTTCAAAGCGTAGAACTTTTCTCGAACCATATTGGGGTACTTGGTCCTTGTCAAACAACTATATGAACTGAAAGGACATTGAATACTGACCGTGATAATTACACGGTCTGGTTGGATTTTTTTTTATCAGTATCATCATCTTTCTTTGATTACATGAGCAGCATAAGAACTGGTAAAGTTTTAGAAGATATGACAAACACTAAACAAAACTAGAAACTACATGAACCAGTCTAATTTACACTTTAACGGAAGATTTCTTTATACTTAGGAAAAAAGTTAAACTTAGGAAAACTATTTTCAATCGTATAGGGAAATCGATTTGTTACACTTGGATTACTCTGGGATTTTCGGACAATCTGAAAAAGGGTATAACAATATCCTTCTAAATATAGATGAAAAAGATTATATTATTTAGTACCCCAAATCTCGTGATGACCGATAAAGGCTAAAACTTCTCTACTAATAAAGTTGAGTCGTTGAATTTGGTGAGAAATGTATTTAACAGCACACTATTCCTTATATATTTATTTCTTGTTAGAAATGGCTAGGATGAACGTTACGTGGCTACGGTTAACAAATCGATAGACAATTCGTCAGAATAGCCAAACGGTCTGTGGCAGATTCAGCAAACCCATGACACAACTGTTTAAAAGAAAATTAAGTTTTTCCCTGTAAGACACAATATAGGTACAGCGCGAAATGTTCAAATTCATTTGCTTCCAGGAATATAGGTAATGTTGATACATAGATCTTAGAATTATTTTAATAAATTGTGCCCACTATATTCTACCCTTAATGGGTGTTAATGGATTTGCAAAATTCGGTTTACATGTCAGTGAAAAATACATAATATGAATTAAATTATTTGGAAACTAAATACAACTGTAGTAAAAAAAAAAATGGTACTTATATTAGTTATAATTATTCAATATACATATAATGGTACAAATTGTTATTAAATGAATTATACATTTCAATATTTATCACATCAATTAAATAAATACGTGAAAACACTACCAAAAAAAAAACACATTACACATATAATAACATTGAACATAAGTTATATAATAAGTTAATAACAGTAAATATGGGCCGTGAATTAAATGTCGTATACCTACACACTAACGTCAATATTTTTTTTAAACATGGTCGCTAAAAATTCTTCATTTTTGTAATATGATTTATTAATAAATAAAACTTTAAAATTTTCTTTTAAAAAAATGGAAAATTAATTGATATCCTTCGGCGATGATGGTCATTGGTTATACATTTTTATGCCTAAGGCCTAATACACTTTTTTTTTTTTTTTAATGGGTGGTATTACATCTTATGTTACGTATTGTGGTTTTGTATGTTCTGATCAAAAAAGTGTCATAGTTTTGAGTATTTGACCTGATTAAAAGCAATGCCTCATAAATGTTTAGCGAAGGAAATATCAGTATCTTAAGATTAGTGAAATAAAGTTCACATGTATATATATACCATCCTGACGGGCTCTGCTGTCTGACGTAGTAGATAAACTATCATTAATGTACATGCCAATATGAAACCAGCAGAGCAATGTTGTGGAAATGTTGCTAAAAAGTTAAAGAAATGTTTTGCCAAGGAAGCCATTCTTTCTAGCCCGGTGAATGGGTGGATCAAAACGTTTATTTTGAATAAGCTTAGGTTAAGCTGAAATATACAGATAAAGCAGATGTGGTAACATTGAATCGATGGTATACATTAATGTTTGGATTAACCGTCATAGATTATATTTAATGATATTGTAAAACTTATTTATATTAAATAAGGCTAGTAATATCATTTGTGTATTTGAAATTATAATAGAAACATTTTAACTAACAATATATACAATGTTATAATGAAAACTCGTAATAAATAAAGCTAATATTAAAAAAAAAATATATATATATAGGTAACAAACATTGTATGTGATGGACAATTGTTTCAAGATTTTGTGAGTGAACGTTCGAGGCGATTTTAATAATAATAACAAATATTTTGAGAAAACATTATATCAATGAATGTGTATATATATATATACATTATATATAATCAGTTAAAAATGTATAATGACTGTATGACGATATGACTATATGACTGACACGCTGGTCGGTCTCTGACCTTCCATTAGTCCCGGTAATACCGC
The DNA here is from genome assembly GCA_963854805.1 of Plagodis dolabraria. Taxonomy (NCBI): domain Eukaryota; kingdom Metazoa; phylum Arthropoda; class Insecta; order Lepidoptera; family Geometridae; genus Plagodis; species Plagodis dolabraria. The sequence goes on along the minus strand of OY978440.1, from coordinate 35,593,887 downwards.
TCGCAGCGTGTGGTAGGACTAATATACGTTGAAAGTCAGAGGCTATGGGAAAATTCATAACCAAGAACATAATAAGTACTGCTGGTCGATCACTGCCCTGATACTTTACGGTAAGTCATGCGCAGCAGGTGATAGGTAAAGTATGTCAAGGCCAGAGATCTGTTATATACTGCTGGTCGATCACTGCCCTGATACTTTACTGGAAGTCATGCGCAGCAGGTGATAGGTAGAGTATGTCAAGGCCAGAGATCTGTTATATACTGCTGGTCGATCACTGCCCTGATACTTTACTGGAAGTCATGCGCAGCAGGTGATAGGTAGAGTATGTCAAGGCCAGAGATCTGTTATATACTGCTGGTCGGTCACTGTCCTGATACTCTACTGGAAGTCATGCGCAGCAGGTGATAGGTTGAGTATGTCAAGGCCAGAGACCCCTTATAACGAAATAAGATGAAATGAAATGAAATGAAATGAAATAAAATGAAATGAGGTGATATGACATGACATGGAATCAATTGAATTGAAATAAAATGAAATGAATTGATATGAAATGAAATGAATTGAAGTGAAATAAAATGAAATGAAAATTGAGGTTGTACTTCGAGAGCAAAGTACTGGTCAGTATGGCCGTGATAGATTATTTGAAAATTGGCTTACTATTTATTGAAGTATTTGTTCATTTTCACTTAATTGGCTGTTTTTAAATTTATCTTAGTAATATTTCCTTTTGTACTTAATTAAATGTAGGGTGCAGAATTTACTTTTACATCCGTAAGCTATGTATGATTAGAACAACTGGTTTAATATGATGTTTTAATTTAGTTTTCGAAATACTCTGTGTACCTTCCACAGACGAAAATAAGTAATAGTTTAATTATCTGTCTGTATATTTTATCAGTGGTTTGAAGTTAATACTCTGGACTGTGACTGCTGTCGCTTGGTTTAATATGACGTTTTAGTTTTCGAAATACTCTGTGTACCTTCCACAGACGAAAATAAGTAATAGTTTAATTATCTGTCTGTATGTTTTATCTGTGGTTTGAATTTAATACTCTGGACTGTGACTGCGGTCGCTGAGTCACCTTGTTTGTTCCCTCCTATAAAAGGAGTAGCCTAAGGCGAGTTAACTTACTTTTCTGCCCGACTGCCGCGCCGAGCAGACCTCCTGAAGTGTTATAAAGTATAATAAAAGTGTTGGCCTTAAATTGCCTTAAAAACAACGAAGTGCTGCCCGATCAAGATTTGGTAAAGTTAAGTAATTTATTATTCTCTTTTCTGATATTGCATAACGACAAACCTCGTTTATATGTAAAGTAATGGTTCTTAAAATGGTTTGTAAAAAGGTTCTTGACAATTATTATATATTGAATAAGAAAATATCTGTTTATGTAAACCATGACTTTATATGTTAATTGATAGTTAATAAACCGGTGAAAGTGTAAATAAAATGTATATAGTAATTATGTAACAATTTGTTAAAAGACGTTTAAAAGAATGGCCCCGAGTTTCTTGCCCGTTCTTCTCGCAGAGGCTCTATACAATTTTGTTTGCTGAACGTGGCAGTACAATGTAGAATATTACAATATTAAAATTTGTAATTGACCTTCATAAGAGCGTCGTAGACGCTTAAATTGAATAAATGATTTTGACTTTAACTTTGTTGTTTTAATCAAACTAACACATGCATATCCTTGAGCCTAATGTATATGCTATGGCTTGCTAGTTTGCCGTATAGAATTGTATGCGAATTAAGAACAACTGGCAAACCAGAAACATGGTTATTGGGCTCAAGAAATACATGCCATATTTCACCGAGCTTGAACTCTTTATAATTAAAATATGACGGAACCACGTTTGTGTGAAAAGTGCAATTATTACACTTCCATTAAGGTGTTTTACTAAATTATACCCTGGTTGGTTATTGGTCACTTTCTCTCCTCTATCAAAAATGTAGGTACTTCTTTTTTTATTACCTTGTACCTTTATAACCTTTCAATCACTGTTTATGTCACGACTGTTTTAAGGGTAATAGAAATGGAAAGTGGAAATTCGTGTTTTCTGTTTATAGGTTTGCTACATTATATTATTAGTATACACACTACATACTTGAGCCGATCGACCTCTCCTTTTAGCGCTTGGTTGGCCTCTGACAGCTGAGCGATTCTTTGTTGAAGCAGAGCTAACTGCTTCTCGTCAACGCTGCGATCTGGCTGCTTTTCCGCTGGGGGTTTAACAGCAGCGTGAAGTAGCTGATGTACCTTTGAATAAAAATAAAAACTACATGAGATATATATGTTTAGAGTATTTATTTTTGTTTTCTAAAACTATGCAATGTGCCGGTATGTTATGATAAAATAATGTCATAATATTAAAGTGTCATTTTTTTATGTTATTTTGACAAAACAAGCGCGGGTCCCACCTGATGTTAAGTGAACTAACCTCTGCCTATAACAGATGCATTTCGTCACAAGTCACGAACTGCACGGCGCCCGTCATCTTGAGGCATTTCATACGAGTAATACTAATAGATCAGGGATAACAGATCCAGATATATTTTTATTTTTCGAAATAATTAGAAATTACTTGGTCGACATCACGAAAGCCGGCAATTTTTTTACAATGGACAAATTCAAATATTTGCTCAAGGCGCGGCTGTGTGTCCAAGCTACGTGTTTCCGCAAGTAGTGAGCTCCTGCATGAGTTTTCAACAATAAATATATTTTTCATGAGTAAGACATCGTGTACGGTTTATGGCAATAAGATTTCCCCCTTAACATGAGACCTACAAATGTCTGGAGATAACACATATCTCTAGAATTTTTTAGGTTCAGTATATTATACAATATTGGGTATTGGTAAGCAGATATATAAATATTTGCTTACCAATACTAAAAGTCGAGCAGTCAAGAAAAGAGCATTTTATTATTTTCCTCAAAAGCTGGCAATGCATCCTTGAGACAACTCATGTCCAGGTGAGCTGCATTCTCGTTTGCCCTTGTATCACAATAAGAAAAACGTCATAGGAATGTAATCTTTACCTTCTCTCTGGCGCAGTTCAATTCCCTTGCGAGCTGCTCTGCATTATGCTCTGCGATAGCTTGAGCCTGCTGGGCGTCTTTGAGCCGCATCTGAGTTGCTTTCAGGAGGTCAGGAATAGGCGCCAACTCTTGTAGTTTCTCTTGGAACTTCAACTGTATTGAACATTAATGAGTAGGTAATTCCAAAAAAAATATTTATTACATAACATACATTTGAAGGTCTCGTAGCGTGGCCTGCTTTGTCGTCCTTAACCTATCAACTAAAGTTTAACAATTTCGGTCATGAATGTCACTTGATGACAACTAGTGTCATCTTGTGGTACTGAGCGCTTCCGTGCTTCGGAGGATTCCGGTTTTTGTCTTAGAATAACAGATGGTAGGTCATTTTGCGAATGCCCGCCTGGCTAGTTACCACCCCTAAATAGGAAAATCTATTGACACAAGCATGTATCGTGTATTTCGGTTTTTGTCCTTGAGAGCCATTCTTGAGTAATTTTAGGTTAGCCTTAACAACATCTTCAACCACATCATCATCTGCCATCAGGCGAGGTAGTGGTCAAAGGTTAGCTTATCAGCAATAAAAACAAACAACTATGAACAAAAATCAGCCAAGTGCGAGTCAGACTCAAGCACGAAGGGTTCCATTAGCTATACAAAATTAGACATCATATTATCACCTTTTTTGTTTTAACGTGCGCGAGTCCGACTCACACTTGGCCAAATTTTTGTATTCGTTGTTATAGCGGCAACAGAAATACATATCTGTGAAAATTTCAACTGTCTAGCTATCACCGTTCTTGATAATCAGCCTAGTGAAAGACGGACGGAAGGACGGACAGCGAAGTATGCCTATGCCCTGCAGGACCCTTTATCGCAGCAGTTCAGTTCTACCATGCTGCCAGAAAGCAGTAAGAGTTTTTATAAATAAGCCTTATAGCTTACAAACATTTATCCGTAAGCCCTATATATGGCGTTTGATATAAAATATGTATAACCACTTTTATCCTCTTACTGCTTTCTGGCAGGATCGTAGTTGCAATTACATTTAACAAAAACTCAAAAAGAAATGTTAAATCATCTTTTGTGGATTTCTGCTATCCTGGTACTTGGAAAGACTTTAGAACAACTCATTTATGTCACCGACCGTCCAAAATATAAATATTTTTGAGATTAAACCATTGATGGCACATGTTGACTGAGTAAATAACGTGTGTGACTGTAAGTGACCATATGTGTATATATTTAGAAGGTACTAATATAATGCTAACTGTAAACATAAAATGTTGTCCGTAAATGCCAATATAGCCGAGGGTCCCGCTGGTAGTTTTCTACCTAAAAAAACTAAGAATACTATTAAGTTTTATTTTTAATAATGACAGTTTTGGTAGATACTAATACAGTTCTATTTGAGAATATAGGTATCTGAACTGAAAGGATTCATATTAACTTAGGGTCCCGCTGGAGAGCACGATTGATTTTTTGCATTTTATTCTATAACCTAATAGGTACTAGAAATAAACGTATTAAATTCGTAAGGTACTAATATACACCAATCATCACACAAATTCTGAAACTGCTACGATAAAGGGTCCTGCTGGGCATACGCATATGACAGCGAAGTCTCAGTAATAGCACAATAGACATATATACAGTAGTTCGACTCCGCGGTATCCTGGAATTCAATGACAAATGACGATCAGAGCGCTAGGGAAATCACTATCGAAATTTTTAATACATTTTATAAATAAATTTTGTTGTGAATAGGTGATAATATAACTATATATATCTATTTATTTGTGAGAACACAAGCGCGCGCAGAATTGATTAAAAAAACGCCATTGTCTTTGGTAACATAGTAAGGCCACCAATAAAGAGGTTATTGTATGATTATTTGCCTTTAAAACTCCTTGGGTTCTGTTTTCTATTAAAATTATGAAAAGATTACAACCTCTATAGTGTCAATCTGCTGACAGCTTATTAAAACTAAACTGTACATAAGTAAACACCGCAGTAAAGCATGTGAACATCAGTCTAGTTGTATCTTTTTGTACCTCCTCGATGTAGGGAAGGCCGCACGGTTGATCACGTGACTGAATTCGGGTAATTTCTTCGTAGTTAAACTACTGCTTAAGAAGCTCCATGTATCTATTGTAGTAATAGGGTCCCGTTTTTACCTTTTGGGTACGGAACAAAAAAGGGTTAGGCAATTTTATGCATAGAAATCAGAGCTTAACTTAAGCAAGGAGTGTATGATTTGACATGCTTTTGGCTGTGATATTGAGTTAATAGTACCTTTTTTTTTTTTTCCTGTCTGGGAGCGTTCACCTCGTCCCGGCCCGCGAGCTATTCTACAAATCGTCCTCTGACGTGATCAGAGTCCTTTTCTATCACTCGTACTTCTCACTTTCTTGCTGCATACTATTTCTTTCTTTCATTCATCTCTTCCACACTTTCCACTGGGGGGATACCTGTGGCTTTCTACATTTTAAGGTAAACAGGTTAACATTTTTATTAAACTTAGATCTATTTTACAATTTTATATATCTATCTATATATCTTTTATATTTATTTTTGTTTTTTTATTTACTATTATATATTAAAAACAATTGCTATATAACTATTATATATAGCATTGTGCTTCTTATATCTCTACTTATTTTTTATTATTACTTTTCTATTTCCTTACAATATTGAAAAAACTTATCTCTACTTTCCTTATTTTTAACAATCTCACATATATTTTCTACTTTAATATCTACATCCATTACATTTTCAATATTAAATCTATGTCTACAATATATTGGGCAGTCCGTGATGACTTAATAGTACCTTAACCCATGAGATGGCGGGTTCGAATTTAATCACCCTATTTCTTCCCGTTGGTGTCGTAAGAGGCGACAAAGGAAAAAGTGAGCCAAATGAGCAGCATTCTACTTCTCACGTGGATGTGCGTAGGGTTTGTGAGCAGTAGACGCACAAAAGGGCTGTATATCATCTTAGTGCCCTGCCAGTGTCCCATCCAATATGTTTTTGTGTACCTATCTTTTATGTTGTTAGCGTAAACATATTATTCGTAATAAGTTTTGTGTTTCGTCCAGTGTGTTAGAGAAAACATTTTGTATGACCCTAAAACTCTACCCGGTGAATGGTAATAGGCTCGCCCCGCAATTACATGGGTCCAAACCAATTGGCGAAACGTGAGTGTTTACACACTTCTACCTACCCCTTTGGGGAATACAGCCGTGATTACATGTATGTATGTATAATTATTTAACTACTATTATTAATAAAGATTTTCAATTTGAGATCCACGTCATTTTTTTATATATAGAATAGGACGATTCTATATATAAAATATCTATATTGGCATCAAATTAGAAATATATTATAATTTTTGGTTTAATAAGTAATCAAATAACTATTAGTACTTAGTTAGAAACTATTACAATAGTATCAAAATTTTTAAAGTCATCTTGTTTGATTACGTAGATTAAGTACCCAAAATGGTAAAACTTTTTTATATGTACATTAAAAGTAAGTAACAAGTTTAAATTTTGACGAGCTCAAGATCTTTTTACTTTACAAAATTACAAATATAAGAGAGGAAAAATTATAGTCGTGTGCGGTCCCGCGTCATCCACCCCTTTAGCCAGGGTATGCTCTGATCTGACCGACTGAGCTAACATGACAATTGTCACAATGTATATTTCACATGTTAGTTCAGTCGGTTAGAGTATACCCCGGCTAAAAGGGTGGATGATGCGGGTTCGAATCCCGCACATGACTATAATTTTTCTCGTATTCTGTAACTTTGAAATGTAATCCGCAAAGCATGCATTATTGCAAACATAAAAATATTAAAATCTTTTTACTTATTTCAGTATTTTTCAAATTTTCAATCTTTTGTCAAAGAAAAAAAGTCAAAGCAACTCAGGTCCTTAAAATTATAATTAAAATTATACTATACTAGCTTTCCGGGCGCGGCTCCGCCCGCGCGTATGTCGGTTATCGCGCAAAAAAATTAACCTCTTTTTGCGCAGTTTGATAAAAACTATCCTATGTTTTTTCCCGGGTCTCAAACTATTTCTATACCAAATTTCATTCAAATCGCTCCAGTAGTTTTTAAGCGTAACAGACAGACAGACAGACAGAGTTACTTTCGCATTTATAATATTTGTACTGAAGTACTGATTTCGATCAGAGAAAAAACCGTATGATTTTTAGTTTTCTCCTTCGTCCATTGCCGCGAGACTAGCAAATAAACTCACAATGTAACTTGAGTTGCCAACTCAAGATGATTATCATGTTTACTGCTAGATTTCACTACATGTTTTTAGCGTACGGTAATGAGAAAAAAGCGCTAAACACTCCAGAAATATTCTAGACCTAGCGCCAAATGTGGCGACACAGTAAGTGAATGACCGGGGTCGGCGGCAGTTTATATCTATATATCTATACTTATAATAAAACTGTAACAGGTCAAATTCTGTACATGGCAGATATTTTGAAAAAAAAAATGTACAGTACTCTGTAGCTGATACTGATGCCGAAACTGTATTTTTTTTTATTTTTGTCTGTCTGTCTGTCTGTCTGTCTGTCTGTCTGTCTGTCTGTCTGTATCCCGGCCGCGTATCACTCCAAAACTACTGAATGGATTTCAATGAAACTTAGCATGATTGGAGTTCATATTACAAGGTAGGATAATTTGGCTTTTTATCCCGAAATTCAGCATGGTTCCCTTGGGAGAGGGGATGAAAGTCAAAATATACACTTAGTTGTAATTTATTAACGTGTAGTCCGATTTCACACGTTCTTTTTAGGGTTCCGTACCCAAAGGGTAAAAACAGTCTGTCCGGCTGTCCGTCCGTCCGTTTGTCCGTCCATCCGTCCGTCCGTCTGTCACCAGGCTGTATCTCAAGAACGGTGATAGCCAGACAGTTGAAATTTTCACAGATGGTGTATTTCTGTTGCCACTATAACAACAAGTGCAAAAAATTGGCCAAGTGCGAGTTGGACTCGCGCACGTTAAAACAAAAAAAGGTTAAAATTTGAAGTCTAATGTTGTACGGAACCCTTCGTGCGCGAGTCCGACTCGCACTTGGCCGATTTTTTTGTTAGAATAGTGGTACTTTAAAATTTATCCCGTAAATATTTCAAAGTCATCGGGTTTGAAGTTCAGAAATAACAGACATCACAACCTAAATATTACTTTCCAAATAACTTGACACCCAAAATGTACAGAAACCTTTGAACGTACGGCTCATCTTAAGCTGGCGTTTGCACTTTATCGTATATAATAGATAGGTCTGTAGTTGGACTTCTCCAAAAGACTGATTTTTCAAACGATAAAACACAGTTTTTTTATTACGATAACCACAACTTCCCTACGTATATTTTTCATAACATGCAATGCTCTAATCAGTCTAATCTATACCTATAACAGGTTGCAGAAGGCGGGTAGGGAAGCGCGAGGGGTAAGACGCTTACATTTATCTATTTATACTTATAATAATACTGTAACATGTCCAATTCTGTACATTGCAGATATTTTGAAAATATGTTTTGAGAGCAATCTGTAGCTGGTACTGATGCAAAAACTGATTTTTTTTGTCTGGCTGTCTGTCTGTATCCCAGCTGCGCATCACTCCAAAACTACTGAATGGATTTGAAAGAAACTTAGCACGATTCGAGTTCATACTACGACGAAGACATACGATACTTTTATCCCGAAATTCGTATAGTATGGTTCTCTTGGGAAAGGGGATGAAAGTCAAAATGTACACTTAGTTGTAATTTATTAACGCGTAGTCCGATTTCAATCATTGTTTTTTTGTTACAATAGTGGTAATTTAATTATTTTCCCGTAAATATTTCAAAGTCCTCAGTTTTGCAGTTAAGAAATTACAGATGTCACAAACTAAATATTTCGTTTTAAATAACTTGAACCGCGGAATATTGAGAAACCCTTGAACGTACGACTGATCTTAAGCCCACAGGCAGCCCGGAACCCCACGGGAAGCCCGACACCCCACGGACAGACCGGCATCCCACGGGCAGCCCGGCACCCCACGGGCAGCCCGGCACCCCACGGGCAGCACGGCACCCTTATTTAGTTTTGCAAGCTTGCTACTATAAAACTCTAAAATGTGGTACATTCACCACAATCAGTTTTTAAAACTACATATCTTTCTTTTAACGGATACATTTCTGCGCAATGGAAGTGCACAATGTTGTCTTAGGTTTTCGCGATTGTTACACTTAGTAACTAATCACCCGCGGTCAGCTCTCTACTTTTCATTTCGAATTTAAAGAAATTAAAAAAAGTAGCTTTTCTAAAAATTATTCATTGAAAATTTTTTCAATGAATAATTTTTATACATACTTACTAAAAATTTATTGAGAGGTTAGAACTATTTGTGAAATTTTACGTAAAATTTTGTTTGGAATATTTACAGGCGGCTATAGCCCGAATAGGAATCTCTCTGCTTTTCACTACTAATATAAGGAATAACGATATAAAAATAGTATGTTTTTTATATTATTTAATAACATGAGCAGAACCTTTTTAAAATGAATGCGGCTATAGTCCAAGTAGGAATCGATGACTTACATCCGTGTTAAACACTCTACTTTTCATTTAAAATATGAGGAGAGTAAAAAAATAGTAGTTGCATGGTGGTAGGGCATTTTGCGAATGCCCGCCTGGCTAGCTACCACTCTCAAGTAGAAAATCTGTCGCCAAGCACCTAACGGTGTATTCCGGCAGCTGTCCTTGAAAGCCAGTAATTATCTAGGTTAGCCTGAACAACACCTTCGACCACATCATCACTTTCTATCAGGTGAGATAGTGGTCAAAGGCTAACCTATCATGCATAAAAAAAAAAGTTTTTCTAAATATTTACTAAAAATAATAAACATGAGTAGAAGATACAAAGATACACTAGGAGTTAGAACAATGAAATTTAGGGAAAGTTTTAGTTAGTTTTTTTTTAACCTACACTTTTTACCTTATATTTAGTTACTACCCTGCCAAACATACGAGGGTGAATCAAAAAGTTCTTAGAAGTGCATATATATGAAACCTTTTTGGATCAAGTTCGATATTCAAATTAAAGAGTGTCTATCACACTATATTTATGCAGACTGTCACTTATTTTTGTCAGTTCGTTCGCATGTAATAAATTTTTTTGTGCAACGAGTTGCTAAAAAGTCAAAATTATGGATAAAAGTGAGTTACGTGCGGTGATAAAATATCTCAGTTTGAAAAAAATGTCTACGAAGGAAATTTTTTTGGACATTCAGCAGACATTAGGGGGTGCTGCTGTACCCTATTCTACGGTTGCGTACTGGGTGGCTGAATTTAAAAGAGGTAGATCAAGCTGTAAAGATGACCCGCGTTCTGGGCGGCCTTCAACCTCCGTTACAGAAGAAAATGTCAAAAAGGTTGAGAATCTGGTTTTGGAAGACAGAAGAATGACTATAAAACATATAGCTGAGATCCTAAAGATATCTTTTGGTAGCGTTCAATCCATTTTAATTGATTCACTGGGGTTCAAAAAAGTGTCTGCAAGATGGGTGCCACGAATGTTAACCGACGAAAACAAAAAGCGACGTTTGGAAATTTCCAAGCGTAATCTCGAAATGTTCCAGCGTGATCCGGATAATTTTTGCCGTCGTCTTGTCACCATGGATGAAACGTGGGTCCACCATCTTGATCCTGAAACTAAAAGACAAAGCATGTCTTGGAAACGACCATCCTCTCCATCCATTAAAAAATTTCGAGTTGCTCCTACCGCTGGCAAAGTTATGGCCTCTGTGTTCTGGGATAGTGAAGGAATCCTTTTTATTGATTACATGCCAAAAGGCCAGACGATTACGAAAGTGCGTGAAGCGATTAAAGAAAAACGTCGTGGAAAACTGTCGTTGGGCGTGTTGTTCCTTCAAGATAACGCTCCTGCTCATCGATCGGAAGTTGCGGTCAACGCAATCCGCTGTGCTGGCTTCAATCTCCTTGACCACCCACCATATTCTCCGGACTTAGCCCCAAGTGATTTTCACTTGTTTCCAAAATTAAAAGAGGAAATTCGTGGAACAAAATTTCACGATAATGACGCGGTTATAGCTGCCGTAGAGGACTTTTTCGAGAGTCAAGAAAATATTTTTTTTTCACAAGGAATAAGGAAGTTAGAAACGCGTTATTCTAAATGCATTGCATTGGAGGGAGATTATGTAGAAAAATAAAATATTATTATTTAAATCTTTGCATTTTTTAATATTGATTCCAAGAATTTTTTGATTCACCCTCGTAGTTGTTATTAATTGTTTTATAACAACAGAGTATTTTACAACGAAAAATCTTAGAAATATAACTTTGTTTACACCAATGGTTACCATGGTTACAAGTCATTCCGGCCCAAGAGAAGGAAGCATTTACTATGAGTTTTTCCCGGCCTTAGGTGGGAAGGAGCGTCTCCCACCCGCTACTCAGATCAAACAAACACTACTTTCCGAGAATGAGAAATAAAATAAAAAAACGATCTACCGTCAAACAAACCGCCTAAAATCGAAATTCTAAAGAAACGCACAAGGTACTTTGCTTCATCATTTATTGTGCGAACCGGGAAAGAACTCTCTGAGTTACTTAACTACTGTCTTCTGGAAAATACAACCCGGGAGTTTTGAAATCCAAAGTAGAAAGCTCCATTCTAAGCTATGGTTTACTATAAGAGTACTTCACCGCAGACCACAGTGTTGCTTAATATGAGATAAACAGTGCACAAATGTGAATAATTAGTCTGCAGGTACGGCAATCGCGAACGAAGTCGCGGGTACAGCTAGTATATAATATTTATATATATAACGTTTTTCTCTGGGGTTTACTTGAAACATGCTTTTTTAAAAGATTTATGTTTAAAATTAAATACATTTTAGCGGAAATGTTTTTTATTTTATTTTAAACCCAATAGTTTTTGCTAGTTGCAATGCTACCATGCTATTTCAGTAATTTTACTCCTACAAGCTGTTTCATTTGCCCCTAGCGTTTTCTTTGTTCAGAATATAAAAATGACTGACGTGAGGTCAAAAATTGTCTGTTGCTCTTGGCGGCAAAGTTATTCTGTGTCTCGTATCTTTGATACCTTTGGTACGCTCAAGATTCTATATGAATAACTCGCTTTGCTCGTGGTTCAATCCAAAAATCCTTCGCTTCCTCAGGTTACGATAAAAGCACTCACGCCAAATAACAATGTTGCGGCCTTGCATATTAAAAAGCTTTTTTTTAGCTGATAGGTTAGCCTTTAGGCAAGATATAACTAATGGTAAGTGAAGATGTGGTCAAAGATGTTGTTGAAGCTAAACTAGAATTTCTGTCTCTCAGTGACAGCCGGAACACGCCGTTAGGTGCTTGACAACACAAAAATTGGGAGAATGAATAAATGCCATATCAGCACACAAAAACTGTTTCACTGGCCGAGTGGCGTGAAAATAGCTTTTGAAACTCAAGGTTCTGGGTTCGAAACCTGGATCGAACAGTTATTGTATTGTTGTAAGTACCTGTGTTAAAATTATAATATATATATAATTACTTAACACAGGTACTTTAGACTTTTTTGGGTCCCAATGAACAAATTGACACGTATCTCATGACTGTTTTAGGGTGGAGACGGGATCCATACAAAATCCCCCATGGTCCTTTATAACTACTGTAATATTTGTTACGCAATAATAATATTGTTATTACAAATTATTCGAGACGGTTGCCTGTGAAATCCGTCTATTCCCATTAGTTCAGTTAACTGAACAAGTGGGCCTTGTTTTCTCTTTTGTTCAGTTATTTGGACTAATGAGAGATTTTCTTCTCGTTTGTTCTGTTCATAAATCAGATATTATATTCTACCAAACAAAATACAATTTCACAGATTTACATAAACTTCTTATACTTCTCAAGTTATGGGTGTACTAGTTGAAAAGCTAAGTGAAATAACGCAAAACACATTGTTATAAAACAACTTAAAACTAATGATAAATATACGCGATTTAAACCGCTTAATTACAATATAGAAAACCACACAGTAGGTACCTACTTTACCCACAAAAGTACCTAACTAGGAAAATAAATAAATGAAAATTATGAGTACATTCCACGATTTCCGCGTAAATATATATTGAAGACGGACTTAATCACAAAACAATGCCACTTGCGCCATCAAGACAAATGTAACGTAATCTCAAACATTAAAATCTGTTTAGCCATTTAAAAGTTATGACGGAGTAAACTCACAAACATACATAAATACATACAAGAACCCTGAATACATAACATTCCTATTTTGAGCAGTCGTGTAAATATCCTCCAATAGAATCACTTCATTTTCCTAGCCTCGCTGAGTGCGGCGATGCTATTGGAGGATTTTTTTTACCTGGGACATGTCCAATGTATATACGCAGCCTTACACGGCAACATAATTAAGTAAGGTAACCCGAGGTTTTTTTTAACAGATAGTACTAACCGTTAACCACTATCTCACTTGATGGTAAGGGATGATGAGGTCGAAGATGTCGTTTAGACTAACATAGAATTACTGACTCTCAAGGATAGCTTCTGGATCACACCATTGGGCGCTCGGTGAAAGATTTTCTACTGGTAGCTATCCAGGAGGGGATTCGCAAAATGCCCTATCACCATGCTATAACAACTGCAATCCTAGCACAACAACCAGGATCGCCGGCTTAACGTGCCCTCAGAAGCACGGAAGCCCTCAGTAGTAATCACTAGCGATCACCCATCCAAGTCATGACCGCGGCGGACGTTGCTGAACTTCGGTTATGAACGGCTAATCAAACTTCGCTACGAGCGCTTCGAAAAGTTCATAATAATATCAAAACGTACCTTGACTTTCTGAATCTCTAGGTTAATCTGTTCACTAATTCTGGTGTTATCCATGTCCATCATATCCATCTGGCGACGCTGTTCCTCCACTAACTGTTGGGCTTGTAGATACTAAACAAAAATATGTTATTATGTTAGTACCCTTTTTATCATCCCACAACCCAGAGATTTACAGTTGTTAAGTTTCACGTGCACAGGCACGTGAAACTTAACAACTGTTAATTTCGTAATTACTTACTGGTTATCAAGGACAAGTGCCAGAACACACTGTTAGGTACTTGGCGACAGATTTTCTACAGTGATAGCTAGCCAGTGGAGCATTCGCAAAATTGAAGCTCAAACCACCGATGGGAACCGAGCCATGGACCAGCGGCATGATAACATAGGACCCTGTTATCTTATCATCCCATTTTAAGACTTTATCCTTTGCCAATGGCTTATTTTGTGGAGCGTTTTATTGTTCTGTTTCTATATTAGTGATTTGATATTATTTATTTGTGATATCTTTAAGACAAGGCGCCTGCCAAGCTTGGGGATTATAGCAAATCCGTCGTTCAGTTTCAATGGGCAATATGTATTTTTACGCTCCTCCAGCTTCTACACCAACCCAGGCTTGGGTTGGTGAAAAAGTATTTTCTGTACTAATCAAGCTTTCTAAACTAGATTAAAACATTAATTGTTTTAAGTTAAAACTTTTACAAAAGGCAGTTTCTTCCATGTACCACAAATTTTGAATATAAATAATATAAATTTTCTAATGTGTGGGTGAGAATACCCCTTGGGATGCCAGGTTAGAATGTCACCTCCCTACATGAACATCCACAATCCCCTTCCCTCTTATAAAGAACTGCTATCTCAATAGCGTGTATTAGAAAGTGAGATTTTTCTTTTGATACTAGTGGATATTTCGGTTCAAATAAAGGCATTGATAACCTCTACTGTCGTCTCTTAGTCCTTTTTTTTTATCTCAATATATTGACCAAAATCAAATGATCCATGCACATTTGTACCTGAAGTCCTTTAATTTTGCTATAATATACCATCTCCTGTACTGGTCAGTACTGTGCTGTATCAGCCGGAGCGTCCACTGGTGAATACAGCCTCCCCTATGTAGGGGGTATTTTCCATAATCCCCACGCTTGGCAGGCGGCTTGGGGATCTTCTACTAATATACTATCACTTACTTAAATTACTGGCTGCCACCATTCATACAGGTAGACCATTAAGATCAATACACTACTTAGTTTGCAGTAAAGTCGTTTTATTTTATTCAGTTAAGGGAGCAATAGACACAAACCAACAACCAGGCCGAAGTATGACTTACCTATACATTAAAATAGTATCTTATTTGACTCTTTAACAAATAAAAGATAGAAGATAAGATTAGATACGAGTATAAATCGTCGCGTTGATAGCAATTAGACGATACGTCTTAATAACTCACCTTGACCCTGTAGTCTTGAAGCTGGTCATTTTGTTCCTTCATGAGCAATCTCAATTCGTCAATTTCCTCACGGGCCTCCCTGTAGCACTGCTTCAGGGAGCGAACGTTAACCTCATTCTCCAACGCCTGTTCTTTAGTACCCAACATCATATTGGTGTGAGTGGCAAGTCCTGAAGGAAAATCATAACATATTATGTACTATCATATGTACAAAAAACAAAATTAGTCCATTGAAATGTTACAATTAAAGGACCGAATATTGCATTTTTTAGAGGACGCAATTTTATTTCTGAGACATGTGTTGTGTGTGGGGGGGGTCAATAAAATCTCAAGTTTGTTGGATCGCCGCCATTGTCCCCCGGCCGCCATCTTTGAAAAAGGGGTGAAAACACTTACTAAAAATTCGTTAGGACATAATTTGTAGCAAACTATTATGCCTACAAATATTATTATATCTTTAGTTAAAAATTAAAGAAGTAATAATTAAAAAAGTAATAGACTTTTTCTAAAAATTTTGTTTTTGCTCTATAACTAATGGTATTTTTTGTAAAATGTATAAAAAAAGAGTTTAAGAGCAAGAAAGAAATTTTAGCTTATAACTTCTTTAATTTTTAACTAAGGGCAAAAAGTTTTATGAATACATTTGTAGGCAAGATAATTTGCTATAAATTATGGCCCTACGAATTTTTTGTAAGACACGTTGTTTCCGAGATATAGCGAAATAAGTGTTTTCATCCCATTTACTATAATGGCGGCCGGGGGACAAGGGTGGCGACCTCACAAACTTGAGGTTAAGCATCTATTGAACCCCACACATGTCCCAAAAATAAAATTGCGTCCTCCAAAAAATGCAAAGCTCATGTAACATTCCAATGGACTAAATACTCAGAAAATCGGTAGTCTGTTCCATATTTTGACGTTTCCTATTATCTTCTTATTACGTATCTTATTCCAGTAGCAACATTTGCAAGCCATAGCACATCCATGCGATAGCGACGCGATTGCCATACAACTGCGATTAGGAGCTAGAATTAGCTGACTACTAAATTTGACATTAACAGCAGTTCGATCGCAGAAGCATCGCAGTAGTGTGGCGGCGTTTGGTCAATAGCTAAGAGAATTAAGGCCCTCATTGGTGGATGTAGCACACATCCGCAGTTCATGTTTCTGATGGAAAGAATTTGCGAGGAATATCAGCGGTGTAAAAGTAACTAATAAATATGCCAGCTTGCTGCATTCAGCGAGGCTAGGGAAATAAAGCGATTCTATAGGCGGATATTTCCTCTTACACATCTACTCTTCATAGTGATTAAAAATAGATGGAACAGCGTGAAATTACAGTAAAAGTACAAAATATAAAGCTTTAAAATAGATTGCAAAAGGTATGTGTGAAATAATAAATCTATAAACACAAAAAGATTTCATCGAGTATCTAGATGTTGAAAAGGGATAGAAAATAAAATGATCATAAAACTTTCCAAACTCGAGAAGGTACCTTCAAACTTCATCTCAAGTTCGCGAAGCTTGTTTTGGACCTCGCGATGTTGACATTTCTCCTTTTCAAGCTCCTCTTTTTTCTTCAGCAGTTCGACGCGAAGCATCGCACACTAAATAATATAAAGACACGTACATTATTCTGACTAAGATTAATAGCACTATCGCGTGCTAAACGTCAATCCCATGTATCAATATAATTAATAAGGATCATTACGAGAGCCAATTTCTTGAATGTCGTGCGACCAGATGAAGTCGAGTAATCTGGTAATGGCTGCATCGTACTCTATGATGGTTAAATAGTAATACAATCAGAGTTGAAAATTCTGCAGCCGTTTCATCCTCGACAGTCCGTTGGTTAAAACACCCGGTGAGTAAAACCCGGGACGCAGGCACTATTTTCGTTTAATGTTCTTAAAAATTGTTTGCACATTGTTTTATCATTTATTCACATTTTTTCATATACGGATTTTCAGAAGCAGTCTATGTATAATTTTTTTCACAATTTCATTTAACTTTACGTGGAATGAGGGTAGTAACCTTCTGAAATTTGTTCCTACGCCTTCTGGGATGTCTTTAGTTCCGAGGGTGTAAGCGCAAACATACTATTATGCATATTGTATAGTCGTCATGGTATCTTTTTATGTTTTAAATTTAATTGCAGATAGGATAGTGTGAAGAATATTCATACTGAAGGATGTGATTCGCTGGTTTTGCTTAGTTTGAAGGTAAACTTCTCACGAAAGCATCTTTACGAGTATTTAGATTCAGAAAAAACATATTTTATATACCTACGGACCTTTTTGCAACAGATCTGAACTGAAGATTTTTTAACAACTGCTTGTTTAAATAGGTGCAAAAAAATCTAAAGTGCAGCTTTACTCTAGGTACTGGGACTCCTCCACTATAATGAAATATGTGAACTCGGTCGTTCACACACACATTGCAATTACTGCAGGACCAATTATATGAGCGAGGTTGCGGGTATTGCATCTATACTATACACTATTTAACATGCAGTAGTAAATATTGCATATAAATATTAATAATATTGGAGGGGTATCCATTTCTCTTTCCACCAATTCTTTAGGTCAGGTACCAAGGTATCATTAAAATTAAATTAGCTATATCGGAGATAAGTAGAATACTACTAACCATTCTTATTATTATTGTATTTTGTAAATAAAAACCTACGATAAGAATAACATGGTAATGAAACGGAATCTAATACCTACTTCATTCCAAACGTCCTCAGCACTTTATTTTTATTTACAGCTTCCCTTTTTACTTTTAAAATGAAGACATTACACATTCCAATTGCATTATTGAAATGGATACGCCACCGGAATGAGGTAAATCCGCGCGTTTCAAATCCTAATGAGGGAATAATCCTCAACTTGAGGTAATTTAATATATCATCTGAATTGAAAATCTGCCACGTCACGGTCAGACAGCTGGATTAAAAAGTCGATACGCAAAGGTGTACACGTCTAATACGGAAAATTCATCATTTTAACTATTTTTTGCGCTTGTTTTGTATCTACTTTGGTAACCGTTCTGCATGATAATGGTATTAGCGTGCTTTTTTATGCAATTGTGATGGAACAAGCTCGATTCCCACCTGATGTTAAGTAGACTAACCTCTGCCTATACAACTAAAATAATATTGGTCGTATTATATGAAAAAGTAAGAAAACAGAAATGCACATGATTCCATAATTAACCCGTATAACCACATCAGGTATTAAATAAATCGTTTACCAACAAATATAATCAAAGCAATGTGTTTTGAAAATTAATTTTTTTGCTCATAATATCGCATTAGTTAGTATCATGTGGATGTCGTCACAGGCAACGAAAGGAAAACTAGAAGGCCACAGCGCCTTCTGAAGAGTCCAATGTGATCCCCAAGACGTCAACCAACCTCTGGGACTATAGCAAACCCCCTTCGAATGAGGAAGTTTATGTTCAACGAGGGAACACTAAGGCAGTTGTCTCACCGGCAACTATGAACGAGTAACGAGTAGAGCTAGAATTAGAAACGAATTGGCGAGCCGCGGAGAGCGAGTGCCCACGTCTGCAACGAAGTTTTCGTACGCTGTCAGTGCAAGCCCCTTCAGAGAGCCGATTCTTTTAAATACCTAGGTGTCACCATAGAACAAACTCTAAATTTTAAACCTCACATTGATATTCTTGCAACTCGTACGCGTAAACTCATATATATTTTTAAATCTTTAAAGCAAATTGCTGACCGTGACACAATTAAAATGGTATATAGCGCCCTCTGTCAACCTATTATGGAATACTGTATAACCTCTTGGGGAGGCGCCGCCAAGTCTCATCTAATTAGGCTGGAAAGGGCACAACGAGCCATCCTCAAGGTTGGTGCTGGGCTCCCTTACAGATTTCCTACCACTGAACTTTATAAAGATTGGAATGTCCTCACGGTAAGACAGACCTTTATATTGAGAACCATTCTTAAACAACACTCTGTAACTGGATACGAGCCGGTCCCTTTAAATGCTAAACGCCGCACAGGTACCGTTTGTCCTACGAATAAGTGTCGTACCATGCTATCCCATAATTTCTTCTGTTTCCTCGGTCCATACTTATACAATAAACTTAATAGTACATTAGAAATATACCCATTACATAGTTATAGTTGTAACAAAAAAGTAACGACCTTGTTAAAAACCCTCGATTATGAAACAACAGAAAAAATACTTCACGTTCCAAATTGATCATTATTATCATTACTATGAGTCAAATCGTTTAATCAAAATTCCTCATCTAATCTACTATCAATCATTTGAAAGTGTTGCTTAGAACTCCTAATAGCAGATGCTGTTTTTGTACCAGTCCCTCTCATTTTCTCATTTTAACACTCTACACTCACATGATTCCCTCACATACACAGCCACTTTAAAACAAAATATACACATACAAACATGCATAATTTTTTGTACTAAATATCTTAGAATACACACCTTAACGTACTTTTCGTTATGTATTTCCATAAATGCACTTTTCTGTTTTTCACCAATAATCTGCGGAATGGGAGCCCTGGTGACCTGTATTACAGGTTTCTAAACCTAACTCAGGCACCAGTCTCTCACATCACAGGTATACGTGTAAAGATAGATATTATGTATTTCATAATCTATACTTATAATATCTTTAGTAAATTAAGATACCTTTGTGGAGAGAAAAATAAAGAATATTGTATATTGTATATTGTAGTTCCGATAGTTGTGTAGCTCGGCTATAAGCGAGTGTGCTACAGAGGCGAGCGATTACTCGCATCACTCGCTGTATTCTTTTCTGAAATAATTAATATTTTCCATCCATATTCTGAGAAATGACCGCTGGTTGATCTCTCTAATCCAGACATGTGAAACATGCGGCCCGCGGGCCGTATGCGGCCCTCTAGGCTTTTACCTGCGGCCCGATCCTATATTTTTTATATTATGTCATAGAAATTCAATGTGAAACCTATTTGAAACCAAAATTTTACAGTGTTGATGCAGTCAACTTTTACAAGCACTTACCAATAAAAACGGAAATTGGCTTACAATGGAAGCACCTATAAGTAAGTGTGAGCAATTATTTTCCTTCATAAGGGAAAAAATCTACTGCGAGATCGCGATGCAATTTTATTTTGTTTTTCAGATAAAATTATCTCAAATGGATTATTTAGTTATATACAAAAGATATCAAATTCCTGAGAAAATATATTAATGATTCATTGTTATAACATTTTCCTGCAATTTTGTTGTTAATTATTATACCATCATGCACCGCTCTAACTTAAGACTCCAACCGAACTGGATATGTCCTAAAGCTACATCTCTAACCACCGGAGAATGGACAACAGCCTTCTCTCAGTCAAAGGTGAGCATTTTACGATCCCCAACCCACCTGCCGAGCGTGGGGATTATAGCAAATCCCTTTTTTGAAGGGGGAGATCATCGCCCAGCAGAGTGGACGTATTCTGGTTCATGATGATGACCGCTCTGACTATAAAATGTTTTTTTCTTTATGGTTGGGTTTTGCGGCCTACGACTCTAAAATCCTTATGCGTTTGGCCCAACGATGACTTTGAGTTTGACATGCCTGCTCTAATCGCTTAGCGAGTATCGCTGAGCGAGTGTTATCTTTCATTGCTCTTCACGCTCAGCGACAAACTAGTGAAGCGAGTGCTCGCCGATAGTGTGAACAGTCAGCGATCAACTATTTTTATATGCATCTCTTTCATTTACACGGAATGTATATCTATTGTACGTTTCTTGAGCGAGAAAATAGTCGATAGTTACTCGTTTTCTCGTCGTCGGTGGAACAAGTGCCTAAGCCTGTTATGAACGTGATGACCTGCCATCAGTTTCACCGAGATCCCTTGAGAGGCAGTTTCGATAAGGCTTGATTTTAAAATCCCATCTATGTAAGGGGTAATAAATATTAATATTTACAATAAAGGTATTTTTGACTCTCAAATAGAGTGCTTTAAATTCCCTTGATTTAGTATTGGTACTGTGTTTAGAGATCTTATAAAGGTGATTTAAGGCCCATAATTCCCAACGCAGAAGATTATTAATCTAAGAATTACTGACTCTCAAGGACAACTGCCGGAACAGACCGTTAGATGATTTGCAACAGATTTACTAAATGTGATTGCTAAATTAGCAAATTTTGCTATTTTTTGCACTACCACCATAAAATTAAGCTAAAGTTCACGGCGGAATTCAAACCATGGACATTCAACGTGGTAGTCCATAGCTATTGCCTCTAGGCCATCACTCCGAGATATTTATATTTTTGAAAAAGCTAGTTAAAAGTGTTGGTTATAGGTTCCGAATTTATTTGTATATCTTACTAGGTGACCCGGTGAACTTCGTATAACCTATCCTAACAGACGAACTTCGAATGTTTGACAGGAAAGTATAGGTAGAACAGTTTATATGGGAAAATTAAATTGTTGTTTTTGCTACCTTTCTCCATATTCCATATATTCTTATCGTTTAATTCTTTTTTATTTATTTTATTTTAATTTAATTTAGTTCTTTTCTCGACTACGACAAACATTTCAGAAACAAAATCAGCTAAATCGGCTCATCTGTTCTCGAGTTATAGCGAGACAAACAACCGCAATTGATTTATATATATAGAGATAAAGATTCGTTTCTTATTAGTACAAAGAGTTGTGAAACTCAAACCTAGGAATTGGAGTCCTTCGACCAAGCATTAGATTCTCACTATCGTCTCGTAATTACCACTAATTTTCAATAACAATTGATCTTGCGTGGCTCGGACCACAAGCTTGGACAAAGGCAATGCACCTTAGCGT
This sequence comes from Plagodis dolabraria, assembly GCA_963854805.1. Lineage (NCBI taxonomy): Eukaryota > Metazoa > Arthropoda > Insecta > Lepidoptera > Geometridae > Plagodis > Plagodis dolabraria. The sequence goes on along the minus strand of OY978440.1, from coordinate 35,571,682 downwards.
GAACAACTATTAATAATCATTCAACCAAGGAATAGATCCAGACCTAAATGTTCTTGTAAACGTTACATAGAGCGGAAATGCGTAATTTGTATAAAATTTACTAAAACTTTAAACATACAGATTCCCACATTTAGATGTATCAACATCACATGCTAGTCAATTTTATTTTTTTTACTATATAATTAAATACCCCCTGAACAGACACGCATAAACAAGACTTGCACTCATTCAGCGCTTTCAAAAAGAACCCCGCCGACTATCTCTTACAATCAGTACTTAATATTATAAATGCGAAAGTAACTCTGTCTGTCTGTCTGTTACGCCAAAACTACTGGACCGATTTGAATGTAATTTGGTATGGAAATAGTTTGAGACCCAGGAAAAAACATAGGATAGTTTTTATCCAACTGCGGAAAAAGAGGTTAATGTTTTTGCGTAATAACCGACGCACGCGCGGGCGGAGCCGCGCCCGGAAAGCTGAATAAATGAAATGTGTGAGGGTAGACCTACATACATAGGTAAATAGGTAGATACATTTGTATTAAAAATTAAAATTTATACTAAATTATTTATCTGTAATAACGAATAAAGGGTGAATGTGGATCAACAAATAGTTTAGTTCTCAAGTAAATCACTGTATGTTTGTCTTATTGGGAATAAATTTCCTTAAACCTCTTTCTTTTGTTTCATTATACTTTACATGATTCTACTAGGAAAAACAATCATCATAAAATTCCGCCATGTCATAATTTTACTTCTTGTGCGGCTGAAAGTATTCTGTCAAAGTATGTTATAACATATTTGCCGCGTGGGGTGCCGGGTTAGAATTGCACCACCCCATATCATCCCATGGGTGTCGTAAGAGGCGACTAAGGGAAAAATACTGGAAGGTGGTAAGCAGCTCCTTCTTAGGAACTGCCAACTTACACTGCAATCCCCAAGACGCCTGCCAACCGTGGAGATTATAGCAAATATCCTCCAACAGGGGAAAACTGTGTTTAGCATTGAACGATACGGTTGTTACAATATGTTATAACATTCAACTCGTCAACTCGTATAATTATACTCAGTCTTAATTAGAAAATGGTATATAATTGACTTGACGCTTTGTCCAATGTTGATTGTTTCTTCCAATTGCAATATGGGCTGGGTTTTGACTCTATTACAGCTTCCTTCTTTCCTACAGTTCTACCTAATAATTTTTTTTTCTATTTCACGTCTTCGAACGGTTTGTTTAGAAACTACCTAAATAATATGTATAGCAAAGCTCCTTTCCTTGATATTTCTATATATTATGATTACAAGCACTACCGCGTACTAAGCGAAAATCATAAATTTACAAATTATTGGAATACAAAATGTTTTGCCCCGTACGAATAATTTACAAAAGCGAGCTCAAGACCGAAAAAAATTCTCGATTGTGCGCTCGAAGAGTCCATCTTTCTAAGGATGCTTCGTGTCGGCTTAGCAGGAAAATTAGGCGGAATTGTCACCTGATATATTTTTATATTTTCTAAAGTGTTTTAGTTTACATTTTCTAATATATGAATCTAATGTTACCCTAAAATATTTGTAACTATCATTTCTGCTGCATTTCTCTTGAGATGTGAGCGTTGTGCGCAGCCACACTGAGCTCATCGAGGCGAAAACGAAACGATTCTATGAGTGTTTAATTTCTCATACGCCGCTCATCTTTCTGTAATGTGTCACGCAGTCTTATACTCAATAATGTTGAGAGTTTCACGTAGAAAAATAAATGCTGTATTCGAAAGGTAACAATAGGCAAAACAATATTTTGATTCCGGTCGCGGTTGTTGTCTTGAAGAATGGCAGTCGATTTAGCATGTTAATAGGGAATTTAGCGAATGCCCGTCTGGCCAACGACTACCTTAAAGCAGATAATCAGTCATCAAGCACCTAACGGTATGTTCGGGCAGCTATCATACAGAGCGATTAATTATATGAGCCAGAATGAAATCTTTGACCACAGAATCCGTTACCCCGAGGTGAAATAAAGGCAAATAAGCTATATAAAAAAGGTGTTTGAAGAATGATGTATTGTGCGGTTGTAAGAAGTTGCATAAGTAATGTATGAAGGCCTTAGACTTGCACCGCTCACAGCACATATATATATTGTACAGTTAGTACCTTTTACAAAAAATGCTTAAACGTGAAACCAAAACTCATTTATTATAATTTACGGATAATTAACCCAAGCAATCACTATATGTATACTTGAAGCTATAAACAAAATAATATTACCTCTGTGACTTTCGTCTTGAAGTTCTCTTCCGTTTGGCGCAGTTGAATAGTAAGTTTTTGTACTTCCCTTTCTGCAGGAGTCTAGTTAAAAACATATAATAAATCATTTTATATTATTAAGAAGTAATACACTTTTATTCAAATCAAACAACAAGGAAGCGTTTTTTATGTGATTAACGCTTTGGCATCCGTGTCGACGATATCGTCTATTTATGAATTAAATAAATTAAATTTTAATGTTCTCGTTATCTAGGATACCAAAGGATCATTGTTATGTGACACAAGCACGACATTGCCCTGGTGTTAAGCACTGACATCTGCCGTTATTACATAAGCATTTCGTAGTAAGTAAGAAACTGCACTACGCCCATATCGCCCTAAGATATAGTCATGTGCCTGTCATTTCATAGAGTGCTGCTTCTACTACAATTACAGCTATTTTACTTTACCATTATTCAAATATTATATTTAATCAACAACGCATTATACCACTTTTCAAATAATATTATGCTGCTCAAAATTATCTTTTCCTGCGGGTATAGAACCCGCATATTTCGGTTTCACACATGTGCCGAATGCGATTCTATTGTAGCTGGCGAGGGTGACGAGTACTAAAAAAATGGAACAAAGTTTTTAGCCTGATGATTTTATTCACTGTATTATGATTTTTTCTCCCGTACCTTACCATTCTCTAAGAGGTTTTAGTGGAACCGTAGCCATTTTGGTGTCCAAAATTGGATAGATTAAAGAATATTATAAAATATAGTAATTCAAAATATAGCTTCATGTATTGTAGATGATTTTACTTAAAAACTAAGTTCTGAATACAAGAAATGAACGAATTTCGGTGTCACATTATAAACAGAATCAGTTATTAACTATTAGCCTCAGAGGGTTATTTTAGAACATTAAGTTATACATTTTATATCATAAACAATACACGAAAATCATTGTTTAAAAACTGCTTTTTGATGACAAATATTGATAAGTTATTGAAAATAGAATAAGGAACCTTAAATAAACAATGATATAATGCCGGGTTATTAGTATAAATTCTCAATACCATAAATTAATGTGTAAAGGAACAAGAGATGTATAGACAGGTATGGGGTATAAAACATGTATAATTATTTCAGTAATACACCATCACCCACAACATCACATATTATTATCAGGTAATGTGAAATGCTTAACTATTCCTGTTTTTTAGCTGTAACAAAAAATGGCGCCCGATGTACTACAAATAGTGCTTATTAATTTACCGAGCGAGAACTTAGTTCGAGCGGAGCGTCTCTGCTTCAACTTAGACAAAAATGCTTTCGCATGTCCGGTTGTTCCCCTATACAGGTTGCATTTCTCAACCGATTCTCACGAAATTTTGTGAGCAGGTTTGATATGTCAATATTTTTTTTGTCGATTCAGTTTTTAGAAATTTTTCAAAATGACGGAGATATACATTACTTGATGTGGAAAGTATTGACGCCTGCGCTTAATTTTATGGCAATGTCACAAACGGACGTTAGTTGCCTAAAAGTAATGGGCTCTCTCTCTCTCGTATAATCAATTACTAGTGGTAGTGCCACGCTGTAGCTCTACGGGTTACAGCTGAATGGGCCGGCACGACCGGGGCAGTACCACTCTCCCACATGATATCGACGTGAAGTAGTGGCTTTGCCATTGCGTTTCGATCGATTTGTGGGAGACCCGGAGGCCCGATTCCCCCTCCCCCCCCCCCCCCCCAAGGAATATGGCGGCACAGTTTCAAGAGACATTACTCCAGGAGGGTACCAGCCGTGAAATCGCTGGAGAATCCCTCTCCGAGCATCCACCTCCAGGACCTGAACCTGAAGGTGGATGCTCGGGCTGCCCTGCGTATTCTGGAGGGGGCAAAACCGTGCTCAACCCTATTTCTGCTGCTCGAGGTAGACGAAGCAGGAGGCTTAAGTCACCCCACACCACGCTAGCCGTGGACTTTTGCAACATACGGGGTCTCCGTTCTAACCTGAACGATGTCCACTAGCATCTGGAGACTGCTAAGCCGGCCTTGCTCTTTTTGACCGAAACACAGATATGCTCTCCGGCAGACACTTCATTCCTCACATACCCTGGGTACAAACTGGAACATTCCTTTTTGCCGCGGGCGGGGGTGTGTCTTTACGTCAGAGAGGATATCTGTGCTCGTCGTCTCAGCAGCCTTGAAGGACGGGGCCTATCTGACATTTGGTTGCGCGTAGACTGCGATGACCATCCGCGTATCTACGCGTGCCTTTATAGGTCCCATATCAACGGTAATGCCGAAATAGATCGATTCGTGGAACACCTACAGATGGCTACAGATTCCGTGCTTGAGCAGATCCCCACCGCAGAGATCGTAATACTTGGCGATTTCAACGCCCACCACGCCGAATGGCTCGGTTCGCGCACCACCGATCATGCGGGGAGATCTGTTCACGACTTCGCTTTAGCGTATGATCTGACACAACTGGTCACCTCGCCTACGCGAATCCCAGATGTGGATGATCATACACCTTCCCTGTTGGACCTTCTGCTGACCTCGCACCCGGACAACTACACAGTATCCGTTAACGCTCCCCTCGGATCGTCGGACCACTGCCTGATCCGGAGTTCAGTGCCAGTTACACGCCCAACTCGACCCCGTTTTGTAGGTTGTCGTCGCGTGTGGCACTATAGGTCAGCAGATTGGGACGGGATGCGGTCCTTTTTTGCATCCTACCCATGGGGGCAAGTTTGCTTCTTGCCGGATGATCCAGATGTCACTGCTGACTATGTTGCTGATGTGGTGCTTCAGGGTATGGAACTCTTTATTCCATATTCTACAGTGCCCATCGGTGGCAGGTCACAGCCCTGGTTTGGTCGCTCTTGTAAAATGGCCTCTGGCCATAAACGAGAGCGTTACCAAGCTTGGGCCGATTCAGTGGCATCTAAGGATTTAAATACCAGCGATCTCAAAAAGAAATATAACTTTGCCTCCAGGTCCTTCAAAAGAGTAATCGCAAGAGCGAAGTCGGAGCATATCGGCAGAATTGGCGAGAGATTAGCCCGCCTTCCTTCGGGAACACGTGCGTTCTGGTCTCTTGCCAGGGCTGTCCAGGGGAATTTTTGTCAGTCATCCCTACCGCCCCTGCACAGAGAGAATGACACACTGGCCCACACCGCAAAGGAGAAGGCCGATCTTCTGGGCTCTCTCTTTGCGTCTAACTCGACTTTGGATGACCAAGGGAACTCACCACCGACTATACAACGGTGTGATACTTCGATGCCGGATATTATTTTCCGGCAATGTGCAGTACGTAAAGCACTGTTCTCCTTGGACATTCATAAGTCGAGTGGGCCAGATGGCATCCCTCCGAAAGTGCTGCGGACTTGTGCTCCAGAGTTGACACCGGTTCTAACGCGTCTTTTCCGGCTCTGCTACTCATCAGGCGTTGTCCCGAAAACATGGAAGACGGCTTTGGTGCACCCGATCCCTAAAAAAGGTGACCGCTCAGATCCGTCCAATTACCGCCCTATAGCCATAACGTCTCTGTTCTCCAAGATAATGGAATCCATTATCAACAACCAGCTCCTGCAGTATCTAGAGGAGCACCAGCTGATTAGCGATCGCCAGTACGGTTTTCGTCGTGGTCGCTCAGCTGGTGATCTTTTAGTATATCTTACGCAACGATGGGCGGAGGTGGTGGATTCCAAGGGTGAGGCGTTGGCGGCTAGTTTGGACATAGCGAAGGCCTTTGATCGGGTGTGGCATAAAGCGCTTCTATCGAAGCTTCCTTCCTATGGGCTTCCCGAGAAATTGTGCGAATGGATCTCCAGTTTTTTGGCAGATCGGAGCATTAAGGTCGTTGTCGACGGTGCATGCTCCGACTTAAAGCCGATTAATGCTGGCGTTCCGCAAGGCTGTGTGCTATCTCCGACTCTGTTTCTCTTGCACATCAATGACATGCTGCAACTCAGCGATATTCATTGTTATGCAGATGACAGTACCGGAGATGCCTCATACACCGGCCGCGCTAAAATTTCTCGGGAAAACGTTGTCGAGAGTCGGAACAAACTTGTGTCTTCAGTCGAGACCATGTTGTCAAATGTTTCGAAATGGGGACAATTGAACTTAGTCCAATTTAACCCCAAGAAGACACACGTTTGTGCGTTTACCGCCAAGATATCCCCCTTTGTCGTATCCCTCCGTTTTGAAGACACTCCCCTTGCTACCTCAGCCAGCATCGGAGTACTTGGCGTCGACATATCGAACGTCGTTCAATTTCGCTGTCACTTGGAAGATAAGGCTAAGTTAGCCTCTAAGAAGCTTGGTGTGCTCGGAAAGGCGAGGCGGTACTTCACGTCGGCCCATCGCCTGCAACTTTATAAGGCTCAGGTTCGACCTCACATGGAGTACTGCTCTCACCTCTGGGCGGGAGCTCCCCAGTACCAGCTTCTTCCATTTGACCGCATTCAACGCAGAGCGACTCGAATCGTCGACGATCAAGTTCTCTCCGGTCGGCTCGACCCTTTGGCTTTGCGTAGAGATGTTGGATCACTCTGCATCTTTTACCGCATATATCACGGGGAGTGTTCTGAGGAACTGTTCGATTTACTACCTGCAGCTCAATTTCGCCACCGGACTTCCCGACAAAGCATGATGTTTCATCAATTTCATGTCGACGTCTGGCAGTCCACAACCTTGCGATTTTCACGGCATTTTTTACCTCGCACTGCCATATTATGGAACCAGCTGCCTGGTGAAGTATTTCCGAACAGTTACGACTTAGGAACCTTCAAGAAGAGAGCATATTCCCTCCTTAAAGGCCGGCAACGCATCCTCGAGACCTCTGGTGTTGCAGATGTTTGTGGGCGACGGTGATCACTTACCATCAGGTGAGCCGCCTGCTCGTTTGCCCTCCTATGCCATAAAAAAAAAAAAAAAAAAATTAATTATTTTCCAATTTTTTGTGGCCAGTATATTAATTCGAGATAAATACATTACCAAGTATGTAAATTTATTGTATATTTATTACTTACCTACCTTTTTTTGATAAAACTAGCCTTTGCTGGGGTCCGCGGGTCATTGACTTTCTTGGGCATAAGTCCACGAAAATCATTTATTATTTACATTACATACCTAGATGTTTGGATATCTTGACCCATTCCCCCATCAGCTTGCGCAGTGTACCTTTATTCAATTGTAAGCTATGCAAGGCCAGACTCGCGAGGTCCACAGCTCGGGGAGCCACTAGTAAATAATGTCATGTAGTCTTTTATGATCGCAAAAACGTCCTACGCCCAGAGTTCATTGCAATAGATAAATTATCTGATTGCTTAAACATTGTCATATAAAATTTGCGTTTGCTATACTTACCGGGGGTGCATTGGGATTGCATGGTGCTGGGCATGGGGGACAAACGCCACACTGAAAAAAAAATAACAATGTTAATAACACTGCGATAATAATAATAATCTTCAAAAGCGTAAACAATGCATACATATTTTGATTAAGGACATAGGTATATCGTTTGTCAAACAAAAAATTAGAGAGTAATAGTCAGAGTGCGCAAAATGTATGCACAAAGTAATCATTTTTTTAAACAGTTCAACCTTCAACTATGTTCCAGTAGAGAAGAGAGTAGATAAGAATATGTTATTAAATAATCTGATTGTGAAATTTGTCCTTAGTATTTTTTGAATGGGATACAAAAAATACTACGGATAAATTTCACAATTTGGTTTTCTGACATTGTGACTGAACAAGCACGAGGGCCATCTGGTGTTGAACGATCATCTCGGCCTAACTGCCAAGCCGGCCGACCATAGCAGATGCATTTCGTCACAAGTGACAAACTGCACCCGTCACCTTGAGACATGCAATTGTAAATCTCATGTGCCTGTAATTTTGCTGGCTCGCAAAGACTGCCGGAACACACTGTTAAGTACTTGGTGATAGATTTTCTACTTGCGGGTGATAGCTAGCCCGACAAGCATTCGAAAACTGTTCTTCCACCATGCCGTGAAGCTCAAGCCAGTGGTGCAGGGATCGAACCGAAACTTTGAACACGGCAGTCCATAGCTGTTACCGCTCAGCTAGAGTGCTTCAAAAATCTAAAATCTAAAAACACAAATTCTAAGGTATAACCACAGTATTACAATATTAGTATTCGCTAATCTATAATATACGTACATATATCTATATACGGCTACTTTTATAATGTACTGTATCAGCCGGATCGTCCACTGCTGAACACAGCCTCTTCTTTTAAGGGGGTATTTGCCATAATCCCCACGCTTGGCAGGCGTCTTGGGGATCGCAGTGTAAGTTTGCAGTTGTTCAAAAGGCGCTGCTGCTCACCTTCCAGTATGTTTCCCTTAGTCGCCTCTTACGATACCCACGGGATGATATGGGGAGGTGCAATTCTAACCCCACGGGTCTTTTATACAATTTACTTAAATTCCATTCAAATGTGATAGGCCTCTATCAATTTATCTCGAGGAAAAATTAATACTCCTTTCTTTGACTCTGTGACCTGCAATAACAGCTGTAGATATATAGAATATGGATGTTTTGTAAATTAGCAAAGTATTGTAGCAGCTGGATCATTCACTGCTAAACTGAACACTCGAGTTTTCCACTAAGTTATGGAATTTATTTGGAATATGATTTAGAAAAGTCGTTTAGCATGATAGTTCTTATTTTGGAGATAGCATTACTATACAAATTATAAACATTTTTTTTAGATATTTTACTATTTTTATTTTAAAAAAACCTGTGTGTAACACCCTCAGCTTCCCATAATTTTCTTGCACCCATATTTTGCGTTGAGATCCAGAAAGAAAACAACGTAATAGCTATAATACTTTCTCCATTCATAAAACTGGCAAATTATCGCGTGTCTCAGAAAACCCAATTACCCTGGTGTGGTGTTGTATCTCATACTCAAGCTATATTATCAAGTAGCGCATTTAATGTAATTCCATATATTATTACTGAAATTTTTATTTATTCACAACGCACATGTGTGCGTTCATTCAAAAAACAACAATTTTAGATAAATCTTCCTGTTATCAACCCCGATGACATGTTAGTTTACAATCTAGCGCTGCAATTACAGAGCATTGAGATAAATATTAGATGACCCGGTGACATTCGTAACAGGTTTTTACATCGGGAAAGCTTTCTACCATAATATTGAATGATAAACGGTCCACGCGTCCAACTAACGTCGGCCTTCAAGTAACAGCCTAACCCTTCAAATAACGGACTAATTTAACCATCCAGCGACGATGTACTCGTATACTCCAGATAAAATCATGCACGTGCTTTTCAATTCCATTACAAACCAAATTTCTGTTAAAGATATAATTTTAAAAAAGTTGAAAGGTAACGAAGCCATCCCAATAATATTTTTTCCTGCAGACCTGTTGTAGAAAATAATGAAGCTGCATAACTACGAGTATATACGAGGCTTTCAATACGTGTTAAAGTTTTTATAATCTAAGAGTATATTTTTAATAATAATAATAATAATTTTGAAATGAAATTCTCGAGATTTTCACACATTACTAAATTTTATACACTTACCGCCAAAAAAACCCGGGTTCGAGCATGTCAAATCCTCATTATCAGAGCGAGGTGCCCGTCGGGATTCTCAGACGCCCTGATGATAAGCATCTGACATGCTCGAAAGCCGGGTCGACGTATTCGATCCCCAATGTGAGGTTTTTCCGGTAAGTGTATATCATTTTGGGTCTGTTTCAAAATGTCCTAATAAAGTTTCGGGTTGCTAACCAACACATAAAATAACTGAATTATAAAAATGACAATTAACATGCAGCGCGTTTCAAACTTAACGATGGATAGGCTAAATCGATGACTGTGAAACGAAAAACGAAAAAGTGTTTATGTAATAAATAAGTTTTGGGTTCACCGAAACTTACTTTAACATTCTGAAACAGGCCCTTAATATAATAATAATTTATATGCCAGAAAACTATTACCTGGGTCTCCCAGATACACCATGACTCCTCAAACTGAGAATTACCAAAAGAGACATGGCACAAGAAAGCGGAGTGATTGTTTAACCACGCAAAGGTGAAATTAACTCTTTGCTACGAGCCTTACTTATTCAGGGAAACAGCGTAGAAACTTAAAACTTCTTCGAGTTCCATACGAGAAAACGGGACACTATTATTAAAGTCCGCATGGCTGTCATAACATATATATACCTAAACATGTAGGTACACATCACACAACAGAAAAAATATCCACCATTGAACAAATGTCTTTGCCATGAAATTGGCGGGATTTCCCATAATTACCGCGCTTGGCAGGCGTTTTGCGGATGGCAGTGTAAGAGGGAAGTTCTTCAGAAGTCAGTGCATGAACAACTAATAATTAATACCATTTCAATTACTGGAAACTCCTTTCAAAAAGACGATCAGCGGTCCAAAACCGCCTCTCATCTGGTTTTTACGCGATAAAATCATGCACGCCTAGAAGAGGAAGTATCTATTGTCTTTGTTTGCATGAATATATTTATATTGCTATGACACGTAGTTAGGATACATGTACTATTAGAACGTGGAGAAACTCATATGTCGATACCGATGTGCTGGGAAACTTGCAGTTGCATTTATTCATAACATATATTTCAATAACGCGTCTCGAACACGGATATTATTCCGCCATATAAAAGTTAAATCAAATGCAAAGCCTTCCTATTACGAATATTACAGTATGGTGACTATACCGAAAAGTTCACATCTACTTTGAATTTAATATAATATATTATGTGTAAGAAGTAAGTTTAGTACCGTCTTCTTGGTTTTGTATCATTTTTGGAACCACGTCATGATGTATGAATCATTCTAAAGTAAACTTAACGGAAGTGTATTCATGTCACTTTCTATACAAACTAAAATGTATGGCATATCTTATAGTTGTTAAAGTAAACGCTAACAGTGCACAATCGCATATATTTATCATTATTTTCATTACGTCGAAATAAAAATAATGATAAATACACGCGATTTTAACCGTTTAAAGTTGTTTATTTACTATGTGTAACAACCGCGAAAACCTAAGACAACATTATTTAGTATCTAGAAAATAATAGTAGGTAATAAGAGTGGGGATTCTTAATTTCATTTTTAGAGACAATATAAATAATTAGACAAAAAACTGGCAAACCAGAAACATTTGGCACAAGAAAAAGTATGCAAAATTTTAAAGGGCTCTTGGTATTTAAAATATAACGAAACTACAATTGTATGGAAGCGCTACGAATACACTCCTAAGACCATGGAAGTAATAAGTACTACGTACAACAGGAATGAGCTCTATTCTAAGGCTAAGGTCATAAGAGTCTTGTTGTACGCAAAATAAAAACGAAGCCGAGTGAGAAGGCTACCACTGAAACCTGTGTCTCGTTCTAACAGTGACCTAGAGTTGCCAGAGCTAAGTCGATTTCAATCCTTTCGTTGTTTGTCGAAAAATATGCGATTGAAGTAATGTAATGAAGTAAAAACATTTACTTCTAAAATGTTTCTAAACATAAATAATAATTTTGTACCAACATGTTAAAGCAATATTATTTGTTGCTACGTGTAAAGCCATACTAACGCAAAAATTTTGCGATTGGCGTATATATTTTTTTTTATTTGTATGAAATACGGACACCTGACTTGACAACACCACATGAAATTGCCGACTTAGACGTTAATAACGAAGTGTTTTTTTGATTTCGTGATAGTTTTGAAGAATTTCAGTAAAAATGGGGAGAATTTGTGTCGTCGAGGCTTGCGAAGGCGAGTAGTATCCTGATTGTGGTTTATCTTTTCACAGGTAATAATTTAAACATAATTTGTTAGTGAGGAATTACTGTGACCACGCATGACTATCCAATTCTAGTTCAAGAACAAATAAATTAAATACCTACTATGTAAATTTTATTCCTTTCTCTATTAAAATTACTTTGTTTCAATTTCAGATTTCCTAAAGATCCTAATGTTAGTTTAATACATAATGCAAAATTAGAAACAATGAAACATATAAGGAATTAGCTTGGTTTGTGGGAGAAACTTAACAAGACTGTTTTATTTAACAATATCTGATATAGAATTACACTTAAATGTAAACTTAACTTTTTTTTCTTACCTAATTAATGAAATATACCACAATAGGTAGTTTATCGTAATTATATCTCAGTCCAACTGCATGTTGTGTACCACAAGCACCAGTAGGTAAGTACCTATATCACGCGATCTTGAAAATCAAGCAAAACCAGGAAATCTACAGTGCCGCAAAGGGCAAGTTTATCATTAGCACCTACGATTAAAATCCATCTGAAGCAATGATCTGCTGACATCAGATCACAAGTAATTTTTTGTAATAAAAGCATTGTCCTTAAATCATATTTCAATATTGTCACCATTGCCAGAGAGGGATAAGAGGTACAGTCACTGAGCTCTCGTTCGGCTTCAATTTTGCGACAACAGCTCATTCCTGTTGTACGTAGTACTTATTGCTTCCATGCCTAAGACCATTTCCGAGTAGCTGCAACGGATAAGGTACTTTCCCTTACTGCACCTCTGAAAATTTCCACCCTGTATATATATGCAAAAAGACTACCCCATCCTTATGCAACCAATAAAAACTATCTTTTGAATTATAGATTTATATAAATAAACAGGAAAATATAACAAAAAATTATTTTACACAATTTTTATTCATGTGCGGGATTCGAAGCCGTGTCATCCACCCATATAGCCTGGGTATGCTGTGATCGACTAAGCTAAAGTGACAATGACTCATTACTCAAATTTTCCTTCTCGATCTTAAACCATCGTATGGGGAGTTTTCCTCCCGTAAATTTGTAACGTAATCCGCAGAACATGCGTTATTACAAGAATATAAATATTTAAATAAGGTAAACATTTTTGTAATTACACTTACTGCTCTTGTCATGGGAGGTACAGGAGGACCACCAGGCTGAAACACGGTTAAAAATATAGTTCCTATAACTAAGTCAATTCATTGAATTCCGAAACTGAAACAAGTTTCTTATTGCGTTTCCGAGCATTCAATGGAAAAGCAGAATCTGAATAGATCACCTACGCGTCTGTAATACCTGTGTCATCACATGTTCTTTACGAATGCACGGGACAGAAAGGGTTGAAATGTAGTAAAGATGGTTAGGTGACACAAATACATCACTACATAGTATAAAACAAAGTCGCTTCCTGCTGTATATGTACAAAAAATGCATAATATAGCAGAGAAACAGGAAGATACAAGCAGATGTAGACCATACCCCAAAATTGCATATACTATGAGAGGAATTATTTCAGATTCGAGGATCAATTATACAGGGTTATTATTTAAATTATTGTATATATTAAAAGTCTCTTGTGCCTGTAATGTATTATTTTATATAATTTATTACTTTGCTCGATGTAAATATTCAAAACTCTATTACAAAATTACAAATTTACGAGAGAAAAAATTATAGTCATGTGCGGGATTCGAACCCGCGTCCATCCACCCCTTTAGCCGGGGTATGCTCTAACCAATTGAGCTAACATGACACAATGACTCATAACTGTAATTCTTGCTCTCGTTCTTCAACCATCGTATTGGGATGGAGCGACACCTATAGTTCAACTTGCGTTGTACTACAAACAAGACCAATTTTGCAATTGGTTTTAAACTTGTAAATGATGACGCAACCTTATAATTTTATAATTTTAATATTGTTAAGTTTGCAATGACGCCTGCTAAGCGAATTACATTACAAAATTACAAATTTACGAGAGAAAAAATTATAGTCATGTGCGGGATTCGAACCCGCGTCCATCCACCCCTTTAGCCGGGGTATGCTCTAACCAATTGAGCTAACATGACACAATGACTCATAACTGTAATTCTTGCTCTCGTTCTTCAACCATCGTATTGGGATGGAGTGAATTTTTTCTCTCGTAAATTTGTAATTTTGTAATGTAATTCGCTTAGCAGGCGTCATTGCAAACTTAACAATATTAAAATTATAAAATTATAAGGTTGCGTCATCATTTACAAGTTTAAAACCAATTGCAAAATTGGTCTTGTTTGTAGTACAACGCAAGTTGAACTATAGGTGTCGCTCCATCCCAATACGATGGTTGAAGAACGAGAGCAAGAATTACAGTTATGAGTCATTGTGTCATGTTAGCTCAATTGGTTAGAGCATACCCCGGCTAAAGGGGTGGATGGACGCGGGTTCGAATCCCGCACATGACTATAATTTTTTCTCTCGTAAATTTGTAATTTTGTAATGTAATTCGCTTAGCAGGCGTCATTGCAAACTTAACAATATTAAAATTATAAAATTCAAAACTCTATTCATACAGAGCACAGCGCGGTTCAGTGTTGCCGCGGCGGGCGTTCTTGACTCAGAGTACGCTTTAAAACGGTAAAAAGAAAATTAAAAAAAACCAAATAAAAAACATTTTCAAAATAAATAAAAAATCTAATCTCAAAATGTTTGTTAGGACTAGCAGAAGGCAACCCTAAGAGATTGTTATCATTTTACCAATAACCCTGTATACAGAATTGGCAACCCGTCATAGGTCGGTAGGTAGACGTCATTTGAATTCCATAGCACTCTTTACGCATAATGATACGTATGTATAAAATTCTTCTTAATAAACTCCTAACTTTCCTAAAGTTCCTACGAATTCATAAGTAAAATAGTTAATATTATTATTACCGGTTGTTGAAAGCAAGTGTTCGGGAGCCCTCCGCCTCGGCAAGCGGTCATATTGTCTGTTTCCGCCATCTCGATGCGGATATGGCACACTTCAATCTCAAGTTCACCCAACTGCTTTTCCTAAATCATAAATCATGATAGGATAAGCATAACAACATACTGTATAAGTTTCTTTGAAACACGCTACGTACGGGTGAGTATAAATTAATACAGAAAACATTTTTTGAACTACGAGCGGGATGGAAACCCGCGGCCATCTGTCCCTCGGGCTGGGACATTTTATGACCACGATAGCTCAGTTGGAGTATGTTCCGAATAAAGGATGGTTGTTTATCCAACCATCTTTCAATCGGACCGAACATCTGCCTATAACAGATGCATTTTATCATAAGTAACAAATTGCACTACACCCGTCACACTGAGACATACAGTAAAGTCTCATGTGCCTGTAATTTTACTAGCTCTCTAGGACTGCTGTCGGAACACACTGTTATGTGCTTGGTAACAGATTTTCTACTTGAGGGTGGTAACTAGCCGGGCGAGCATTCGCAAAATGCCCTTCCACCATGCGATGAAGCTCAAGCAATCCATAGCTATTACCGCTCGGCCATCATTGCTTCAAAACTCCTTTTAACTTATTGCAACTTAATTCAATTGGGTGCATTAAGTGAATTAATAGTCATCTTTATTTCATGACCGTCTACAGACTCGTCTACGGGGACGCGGTTCATCGCTCGGCGTTCACCGCGCAGTGACAACTTGTAGTGAACATCGTGAACACTATACTTACGTTGCCTCTCTGTTATTTATCGTCTCCTAGTACTTCATCTTACTGTCTATATTTTTTTAGTTTGATTCCATGTAAATTAATAAAACTATAGGCGCAAAGAGCATGTATAGGTAATAATTTTCAACTGAATAAAAGAGAAATCTCACTATTAAAGAGAACTGGACGACTGAACTCTTCTTCCCTATAGATCAAATTGAAAATTTAGTTGAATATCCAGAGGTAGAAGCCAGGTGTAGAAGTAGTTTCATTTATAACTGGACTAGTGACAAAAATCGGACTGGTCAGTGAACTGAACTGGCTTACTGGGACAAGTGGGAATGGAGGCAATACATCAAAGGTACCGCAGGACGCACGTCTTAGGATGGACAGACATGACGCTGTATTATTTAATTACTTACTATTTCTTGTGTGGAGCTTTTGTAGTTAGCAAGTTTTTCAATGAGTTCTTTTTCTTTGCCACTGTCGATGTGTTTGCCGTCCTGTGAAAAAGAGAAAGTATTTATTGATATTCAATAATGATTTGGTTTTTCGTATTACTAACATACATTTTTTAATCTGCCGTATGGTATTGTGAGGTGACAGTGGGCAAATACTAGAAGGTGGGCAGCAGCACCTTATGTAGAATCGCTATTTTGCACTGTGGTCCCCAAGATACCAAGCGTGGGGGTTACAGTGAAACCTTCGTACAGTCTCTCTCGCCATCAACCGAAGCCAAAACATTTAACATTCTTGATTCGACTATACTCAGCCTGACCAACTCTTGAATAGAGCTATTGCGTTTTTGGGGCTCTTTTTTTATTTATTTAATACGGACACTAGCCAGGGATACGTGTGGCCTACAATAATATTTTCAGGCATCTTATGGGCCTGAAATGGTATTGCAGTGGGTCGGAAATGTTTACTGTATCCCGTGTAGACTCATTCAACTCTATACAGCGCAAAAGGATAGCATCGTTCATGTTAAAGGTTGACATGAACGATGTCAAGTGTAAAAATCTAATCATCAAAGTTTGGCTGATAGACTTATGCAGGCTGCAACGTATAAGCACTGGGTTGCTATTGTGACGTAAGTAATAATGTATTGATTATTTTTTTTTTTAATTTCTTGTTTTTATTATGTTTTTTTTTGTGACATCGAACTTTTAAATCTTTTTTTTTTAATATGGATCCCAGAGTTTAAAATTGAGAGCTAGTATTATTAATACTTTATTGCACAAAAAAAAATCAAAAGGAGGACTTAATGCTGGTCATCCAGCGATGGTATTTGAGAAGGTGTATGTGCATCAAGTGAATAAATAGGTAAAGGGCCTGTTTCAGAATGTTCGAGTAAGTTCCGGTTATACTACCCAGAACATATTAAATAAATAAAACATAATCTTTGCGTTTCACAGTCACCGATTTTTAGCCAATCCATTGGTTAAAGCTTGAAACGCGCTGCATGTTAACTGTAATTTTAATCATTCAGTTATTTTATGTATTGGTTAGCAACCCGAAACTTTATTAGGACAATCTGAAACGGACGCTTAGGATCTGTTTCAGAATGTTCGAGTAAGTTCCAGTTATACTACCCAGAACATATTTATTAAACAAAACACTATCTTTGCGTTTCACAGTCATCGATTTAGCCTATCCATCGGTTAAAGCTTGAAACGCTTTGCATATTAACTGTCATTTTTATCATACAGTTATTTTATGTGTTGCATAGCAACCCGAAACTTTATGAGGACATTCTGAAACGGGCCCTTAGTATGCTAAAAAGAAAACTGTAACACAAACTTTTCTATATACAATACTTAGTTGTTGCGTAAATAGAATTTCTAGCTGATGTTCGGAAAATGTATTGAATCCAGTACCACGTGGCGTATGCTCCTGTTACTGGGCCCGGGTTTGATTCCAGAAAGGTTTCGCAGGTTCTGGCGACTTGTGTACTTCCTTATGCTAATTTCACTTATTAATTACAGATTTTGAGTATAACTTTTGTATTCCTCCGCGGTTTGTGTCACACGCGAAATATTCAGCGAACGAGATGTTGGTGTGAAGACAGACGACGTAGAAGTGTTTTGTTTTTAATGTGATAGGTGGCAGCACTTATGGCTGCTGGGAGCGTATACCACCTGAAGATAGTGCTGATGCTTCAAGTTTATAACCCAATACATTTCCATTCAAACTTATACGTAAAGATAATGAAGATGTTGTATTGTTTGTGCTAACATGATTAAGAGGTGCTAGATGCTACTTATTACTTGGAGAAATGCTAGTGAAAATACGGAACATTAGTAATTAGTGATACCAATCGTGAAGCACCTAATATGTGTTCATTTGTAGTAGACCTTTCCAGTCACAAAGGCGCGCTTCTCCATATTTTTAAGTGGAGATACAACTACATTGCCTACGCAAGCGATTATATTGATATTTTTTTAAGCACTCGTAGCGAAGTAAGCTTAGCTGTTTTAACCGATCAGCAAAGTTAAGCAACGTCCGCCTCGGTCATGACTTGGGTGGTTGACCGCTGGTGACATTACTACTGGGTGCTTCTGTGCATCGTAGGGCACGTTAAGCTGTCGGTTGTTGTCTTAGGATGGCAGTCGTTATAGCATGGTGGTAGGGCATTTTGCGAATGCCCGCCTGGCTAGCTACCACCCTCAAGTAGAAAATCTGTCGCCAAGCATTACGGTGTATTGCGACAGCTGTCTTTGTGAGCCAGTAATTCTAGGTTAGCCTGAACAACATCATCTACCACATCATCACTTACCATCAGGTGAGATAGTGGTCAAAGGCTAACCTATCAGGAATAAAAAAAATATAGTACTGCTAGGGCATTTCGACAATCGTCACCAAGTTCCCGTTCTAAGTTATCACTGTTACCAGCTTCGACAACATCCTATAACATCAGGTGAGATTGTGATCAAAGACTAGATAGACTATATTAAGGGCGCACCGAGCTTTTTAGGTGCGCCGCGTATGTGTGCTTAAGTAAGGCACGCAACAGCATCCGTCCCCGTCCGACGGCCGAAGAATTTCAAAAGCGGATAGGGACAAGCATGCATGAATTTGAATATTTCCTTCGTATAATAAAAACAAATACCTATTTTAAAAATGTAATGTGTATACGTTATAGAAAACATGTTGTTTTTTTATTATTCAAACACGAATGACTCTCCGTTAAGTATTTACGCCGTACTAAGGGTTTATCTCGTTTTTTAGATGTAACTTTGGATTTATTTTTTATCGAGAAAATCTTAAGTAATCGTGTTTCCAATGTGTATGATTTATACAATGAATCCTTAAATATAATATATATTAATTACATAACTCAAAATTAAGAAATTAAGATACAGCAAGGGATCGAACGAACCACAATTACGTATCTCTGCTTCGGTGCAGGCTTAAGCAAATAATAACCAGTGACACCTATCTAGGAATATTTTTCAGCAAGAATTCTACCATTAATGTCAAAGAGTCGACGTCGCGATATTATTAGTTTGCTTACCTGATCGCTGTGCGTGGTTTCTTCTGTACATGTGATTTCTTGAACATAGTTTATCGAAGTTGCATCGCCCTGACAAAAAAAATCAACACTATTATTTATATATAAACACATCTTAAAAGAATGCAGCAGTAATTTGAAACTTGATTAGTCTATCATTCCATGATTTTAATCGCATGTATGTGAAAATGTACAACACGGTCACATTATATGCTTGTTTGCACTTTGATTAGTGTTTAGTGAATGTGTTTATCTAAATCAAAATCAAAAAATTATTTATTTCGGACAACGAAAAATCCATAAGTACATAAAAAGTAAATATTAGAACAAAAATAAAAAAGTTTAGTGCGACTAGTATCCATTACTGTCTAGCTGCTGTGTTAGTGATTAGTAAATCAGTATATTATTCAGCTCGCAAGCTGGATAAGCAAATAATTTAAAATTTACGAATTAATCGCGTTCTCATTACACTTAAGTCTCTTCTAAAAAAGTTGTATGAAAATGCATATCCAAACTTTAAATTAATAAATACCCTTCACATGGAAATAAAGTTATAGGTACTTAACGAACCCAGCCAGCACTCCAAATCTAATTTCTTAAATCTCTCTAGCAATGTTGATATTTATATTTTGGAAAGTGTTGCCACGATATTTTCATCTCGAAAAGTAGTTAGTGCAATTTTTCGTAAAAAATATCAACCAAACGTCACATCGGAAAATCAAATTGTATTAATATTGTAAGTAGAACTTTAGTCTCTACAATTATAAGCATTTGTATGTGTGAATTTAAAATCTTCTTTTCTGAAGATTTCATCTGTGCCGGTAATAAAAAAGAAGTTTTATGTTTGCGTTTCGTTTCTTCAACGCAAATCCAAGCAGTCAGGAGAGGTTTTGTGTAAGCGTGCGTGCAATTTGAGTCGCGCCTTGTGAGAGCATAACCATAATATTACATGGTATCTTTGCAGGCAATAACATATGTTGCCATCCAGGTGTAAATATTTAACGGCATTGGTAGGTACATACCTATAATTAAATATTCGTAATAGGATGGAAAGCTGGATGCACTGCTCTCACCTGAGGATTATTTTTACTCAACTTCTCTTGAAGAAGGCTGTTCTCTTTACCCATCATCTTCAGTTCTCCTTGGAGTCTTTTCACCTGGGCTCTGCATGTTTCCAGGTTTTGGTCTTTTGTCATTAACTCTTTGTACAAAATGTACCTGAAAATTTGATAACATACTCTAGAGATAATATAATATTTTACCTTAACGCTTCCATTTTTGAGTTTTTCCTAAAAAGTAAGTTGCAATAATTTTGTGTTTCTACATTATTTTCTTTGTTTTGTTTGTCACTGACAAATTGAAGTCAAAACGATGCCTCGTTGAATTGAGGATCAATTTTCAAAATGTTATCTATGGTTGTCATGTACGTTGCCGGTGCCAACAAGCAAAAAGTTTATACACGTATATTATTGCAAACAAGCTATGCTGATACTAAATAATCTGTAATATCTTTGAAAATATTCATATAAAGGATAAACATTTTTTTTTTTTTTTATAGTACCGGCGGTATGCCTTTATTAAACAAAATACTATGAACTATATACAACACTACAGCTACTACAATAAAAGCATTTAGACACCTATAAGTCATAGCAGACTCATAGGCAGTCCAAATGCTCCAGCCCACTCCCAGTTGGCAGCGTGCCCAGCATGCTGGCAGCATTGCCCCGTTGAATTGCAATGCTTATTCGTTGAGCCAAATATGTGCCAGCATTTTGATCACGCGTCATATCGACCAAGCGCTCAGATAGGTTTTGGAAAATACGATGAGCTCCCGGTCCCCACGGACCCAACGTCTCTACACCAAACGGCTCAAATATGTAACCCATACCGAGGTTAGCATATTTGCGCCGCTTGAGTTGTTCCGCCGAAGTAGCCGCAGCGCCAGCCCTCACGTTGGTTTCAGAAAGATGTGACGGCGCTAAAGTGTCCACGCACGTAGCGTCCCACACTAAGGGCCGTCCTAACTTCCACGGAACCAGAGTCATGCCGTCAGGTCTTTTACCATCGTCACGCATCAGACCATTCGGTTCGAGAATAGCTGGAACATTGGCGCTGGTAAAAGCCCGGCGAATGATATCGTTAAGGCTGGCGTGGCGGGAAATTCGACCAGCACTTCGAGAGCAGGAGAGGCCATGGTGACCGAGTTGATCAACTGCAGTACCACACTGGCAGTGATGTGCAACACAACACCTTGCACCCAAGCGTAAGCTAATAGCTAGACGAAAAGCGGATGGATCTATAAGGCTACCAGTTTTGTAAGAAGGAATGGCCTGTAACCAAAGACCGGATTCCCACACAGAAACAGCGAGAATACGAGCACGATCTGCGATGCTAGAACACGTATTTAAAAGATCTTTCCGTGTTAGCTCGCATAGGGGCCGATCCCACTGTTTCTGAGATGACAACATTTTTGGAAATTCAGTATTTGGACAAGCCAGTCTCCATGTGTTTTTGGCCTCAGCCAGATATGCTACATCGAAAGAGCCTAAAGATCGTGCAAGAATTTTTTCTACTAATTTGTGTGTACTGTGTACAGAAGACAAAAAAGCTGGTAATGCCACACTAGAAATTTTGCGTATCCCTATGCCCCCCAACCTCACAGGGAGGGAAGCTTGCACCCAAGCCCTATCATCCATCTCAACATTCAAAACCGACACTAACGTATCTTTTACTTAGTTGTCTAAGCTTAACAAAAGCTCACTGTGTTGCCACAGCTGACAACATCTTAAATAGTATGTAAATTTAGGAACGAAAAGGCAAAATCTTATAATTGTAAAAGCCATATGGGCGTTAATTTTGGATAATCTGCTAGAAGCATTTCTAAACTTTTGAATTTGTTCTTCGACAAATGGTGATAAAGATAAAAAAGGTTATTGTGGCTTATTCCTAATAAAAAGACATGTACCATTGCGGATTTTTTGTTGCCCTTTTCAAGTTGTACAATACTGTAGTACATTATTTTGATCTCGTATAGGCCTCGTAGCCAGCGTTTGCAATATAAGCGCAAAAAATATTGTTTACACATCACATAAGAAACCTCTAAAATTATCTGTTTCTCTATTATATTATGCATGTATTATAAATATAAACCTTTCCCTATGCTTGAATCACACTATCTATTAAAAAAAACCGAATCAAAATCCATTGCGTAGTATTAAAGATCTAACACATAGGGACAGACAGACAGCGGTAAGTGACTTTGTTTTTAACTATGTGATGTTGTGACAGATCGTAGGGGTACCTCATTGGTAAGCGTGTTTAATTTATGGTATATTAAAGAGGCACGTAACTTATTATTGTATTATCTATATTGTAACCTGTAATAATGCAATAAACTAGATTAGATTTGAAAAGAAAATATTTTAATAGTTGTTCAGGCCAAGACTTTAATAGAAACAGAGCTTTTTCAAAATGCCTATTATTATGGACTCCTGTGCGGCCATCCATAGCTATTATTACGAGTGCATCATTGCCGCAAGATATTCAAGCGGCGACTGCGTTGTTACATTTCATTCACTAGGCTGAATACTTGCCTACGATAATTAATGAAAAACTGAATGCCAAGTCACGGTGTTTTTGGTTGTGTTTACCCTATCACAATTGTAAAATATTCTAGTATCTGTTTGTTTTCCTGACAATATCATACATTTTTTTTTAAATATTTTTATGTTTGCAATAATGCATGCGGATTTCATTACAAAATTACAAATTTAGGAGGGGAAAAATTTAAGTCATGTGCGGGATCCGAACCCGCGTCCATACACCCCTTTAGCCGGGTTATTCTCTAATCCAATTGAGCTAACATGACAATGAGTCATAACTAAAATTTTTCCTATGATTATTTTTAACCATCGTATTGGGATGGAGCAACATCTATATAGTTCAAGTTACGTTGTACTACAAACCAGACTAATTTTGCAATTACTTTAAACTTGTTAATGATGATGCAACGTTATTGCAAACATAGAAATATTAGCATTAGTTGTCTGACATTGTTGTTTGCCACATAAATGTTCTGGATTCGAACCCCAGATGCGACGGTTATTGGGTTATTCTAACCAATAAATGTTAAGAGACAGCTTGAGTTTGACTTTGGGTGATTGGTGACTGAAATATGATGGTGATATCATGAAATCAACATTTATGTATTTCTTTAATACTTTATAGGCTAACCTTTGACCACTATCTCACCTGATGGTAGGTGATGATAGGGTCGAAGATGTTGTTCAGGCTAATTTAAATTTACTGACTCTCAAGGACTGTCGGAACACACCGTCAGGAGCTTGGCGACAGATTTTCTACTTGAGGTTGGTAGCTAGCCAGGCGGGCAGTCGCAAAATGCCCTACTATCATGCTGTAACGACTGCCATCGTAAGACAACAACCGGGACCGACGCGACGGCTTAAAGTGCCCTCCGAGGCACGGAAGCGTTCAGTAATAATGTCACTAGCTGTCACCCATCCAACTCCTGACCGCGGCGGATGTTGCTTAACTAAGCTGATCGATTAAGAACTGCTAAGCAAACTTCGCTACAAGCGCTTCAAATCGATTATGTCACATATACTTATTTATGTGTCGTACAGCACAGAGCGTAACAATAACATTTGATTATGAAGGTAAAGCAGACAGACAGCACCGGCAAGCCTTATTTTAAGCTCTAAATGAAATTCAAAAAGTTTTGGCAAATGTTCGTACACATACAAAAGTCAGGGCCAAGCATAAAAACACCTTCGCTCCTCATTTCTATATCTTCGATCACCTTTATAATTTATTAGTATTGCATAGTAGTTTAGTCAGAAATTATTTACTCGTAAACAAAAAAATTCTAAACAGAAATAAAAAAAAATGTAGCTACCTCTTGACTTCCAAATCGGCGTTATCGGCTACCAGTTTCTCTTGCATGTCATAACTCTCGTTCAGTTTTCGCGTCAGGTCGATCTCCTTCGAAAAAAAACTCAGTTTTATTTAAAGTTGTATATTTTTCTATTTTTACAGTACTTAATTTATCTTTTAGTTAACATATCTTAAAGTTAACATATTTTGATCAAAATTCTACTCAAAGTTAATTTGTCTTCAAATATAAATATGCGGCTAGTTTGTTAAATGAACATTTCTTATTATAAACATGCCGCATAATATCACCATTTATAGGTATTTGCTTTTCCTAAGTATATTAATGAATACTGCTTGAGCTGCTTTAATTTGATTTGCAATCAAATTTCAATGGACCATAAATTAAAGTAACTCAATCTAGTGGAAAATATATCATTGAGTAAAAATTCGTTGGATGGAAATTATTATATCCATGTCACGGTTTAGTTTTGTTAGTCCATGCAACTAAGTTATTTACGAAGTGTTTCCACGGATATGTACCGAATTTTATCACTTCATGGCTTTATATGGTAGAGGTAGTATTTTAGATGTAGGTATATTTTAAACTGCATATAAGTGATGGGCGTTCGGATCACGTACTGATTTGCTTCTAGTCGGCTGGTCGGAGATGATTAGCTCTGGAGGAAGCCTCCCGGCGGCCAGAACAACAGTGGGATGGTTCATCTTCATCTCGTGGTGGACCGCCGGCTCTGTTAAATAATTCAATTTTATTATGCGTATGCTACAATTAACCGTTCACCTCAGTACCTGAATAAATGTATCTTAAGTAAACGAAAATTGAAAAAAAAAAAAATATACAAATTTACTTACTATAAAAATAATAATAAATAATCATATGATTTTGATTTTTGTGAATTCAAATATGTGGGGACCAACATTTTGAGCTAAAATAGATCAAAGCGCATATTATCATATTTCGTAGTATGTATGTATATATATATATATATATTTCTTAAGAGTATAAGAATAGGTTTTACTAAGAACTTTCAAAAAAAGGTACACATTACAGTCTTTCTTATATAATAAATAAAAAATATTGCTTATTCTTAACGAGTACAATGATAGAAAAACATTTTACTGCTATTTTTATATAGTTCCTGAAAAAGTGCGACAAGACCAAGCGATCGATGCTGTAGATAGAAACAAGTAATAAATAAATAGTATAAAAGAAAACAGAAATGAATTAAATGTAATCTTTCCGAGAGTACAAACTAGGCTACAAAGAACGACAAGCTTCTTATTTATTTTACCTCTAAAAGAAAATGTTATTCAAAGATGAAGAGCTAGATACTTACTTATTTTGGTATAATATGAATCATACTTTCATTATCAGTTTAAGGCAAAACATACGACGCAAGAAAAACGATTTGTCATATCCCACTTGCCTCTTTATGTGATAAGAAAAAGACAAAGGTGGAGGGAGCCCTAGCAAAAAAGCCGTTGACAATTGACAATCTTTATCAATGCGGAATTGATTGATACACAAGTTGAAAATTGATAGTCTATTATATAGCTGGCTGGATTGCGGTAAATTGTAGAAACATAACGACCAGTTACGCAAAACAAAAACAAAGTGTAGTTGAAGGACAAATAAATAGTTCTTCCAATGTATTGGAATTCATGGATACATCATGCTGAATGACGTAGGAGTATTTTTGATTGCTGATAGTAAGCTCTGCTGGGAGCGACATCATCGTAGATGCTGTTGGGTTTTTCTGATTTGCAATAATCTCAATAGAACTGTGAACGTAGTGTTTTGTATAAAAACTTAGTTTCATCGTATTTTGAATACCAAGTATTCCAACTAAGAGCTAGTACTAAATGTGTATGTTTCTGGTTTGACAGTTTATTTTGATTTGAAAGATGTATTTAATTGGCGTGTAATGGCGAAGTATCTGTTCATTGTTTACCTTACACATGACTACTATAAATTTTATTTTAATTACAAGTCGTTAGCAAACTGCGCCATAATATGAAGCTGATTATCATAAATTTGAACATAGTGAAGGCACCTTGAACTCACCGTAAATAGATCCAGGAATGTGGTCCTTTTTAGTCAGATCCTCTTTAGGTCGCTTCACCTGGGACACTTCGACACCAACTAGTTTCTGCATATTCCTGGTGAGACGATCAAAACGTTCCATCTCCCGGAGGAGCAGCTCGTTCCGCTCGCCTAACTCCTTGACATCAGCTTCAGTTAACGATGTTTTCTAAAATTTGTTCATCAGACTATTGGCTTTTCCCCACATTTCTTTCCTACTTACTAAACAGTTTTCAAATGCACTCATTTTAATTTCTGAACCTATCATAATAAACCTACAAGAAATCTGTGAGTACATCCTACTAAATATATTCAGCTTGACAGTAGTCTTTTATATTCCAATCAATTTATTCGTATATATATTGGACTAAAAAATGTCTTAATGTTTCCCTTACAGGTATGTTTCACATCTCAGCTAAACAAACAGGTCAGATTTCTAAATTTAAACCTGCACACTGCTAGTGCTTTTATATACCTTTTGGATTTCAAGGAGCCTTGCCCTGGAGTCTCTTATGACACGAGCACTCTTCCGCGTGTCATTGTGGATCTCACGAATTTGTCTGGACAATGGATCATCGGCATCGTAACCAATTGGGGAATCTAAAGATTTTGAAATGTTAGGTCATTAGTAGGGTGGTCATGGTACTGGAAACCATCTATGAGTGAATTTGTCATTCTGAAACTAGTTAGTAACCTTGATGCATGGTGTTAGAAAAACTGATCTCGGTAGTGTATCAGAAAAAGGTAAGCTACATTTTTCTGGTGCACTCATTTCTAAACCTTTGCCAACGAACTGATGTTTGCATGGATAGGATGGTTACTTAAACACTGATAATGATAATAGCACACAGAGTTCCGATAGAGATCTGTGATCAAAACCATATTTAAGTCAAATATGTTTTAAGTCCAACAAACAAGTGTGAAAATCATCTTAGAAAAAGAAAGTCACGTCGTTTATAAACTTTCAAAACCTTTTCTTTTATGTGGACATCACCCCTCTTGGATGTAAAATGTATTCGACACTTTGCGCCGAGAGGACGCCAAGAAGTGTATATGCGATACTATGTATACTACTTGACACTACTCTTGAAAATTACGCCCCATAATTTAGTAAGTAACTTCAGGTCCACGTCAGTATGTGTCTCACAGCCACTACGCTCATGTACCTTGTACTTTTTCCGAGGGTGAATATCTGACCCTGTGCTGATACCCACTAATACGAGCTCTTGCTAAAGAGACCTACTACCAAGGTATAGCTAAGGCTGCTGACCGCATTTCACCAAGGGGCCGATTATCTGCTTTGGCATTGTTTGATCGTAATTCAATAAATTAAATAATTAATATAATATTTAAATCATGTTTTAGTGTATGTAATTAGTATCTGTATATATTATCCTATTTATACATAATTGTGAATGGCATTCTTTTAAATATATTATGAAGATGTTACACTTATAATGATTTAATATGTAATAATATCCTACTAATATTATAAATGAGAAAGTTTGTGAGTGTGTATGGATGTATGGATGTTTGTTACTCTTTCACGCAAAAACTACTGAACGGATTTGAATGAAACTTTACAATAGTATAGCTTATACATCAGAATAACACATAGGCTATAATTTATAAAGATATACTGTGTCAATTGACGAAAATATAAAAAAAACTGTTAATAAGCCACACTAGAAATTTTTGCAACGTCTCCCGGATGAAGGCTCGCGTCAACAACGTCGTCCGTAGTGCGCGCGCCGGTGTCGCGGGCAGCGTTGCCATGGAAACAAAAAACGGCAGCGTTGCCATGGAAACAAAAAACAACTGATTAGAAATAATGGCAAAAAGTAATTGTATAAATAAGCTAGATTAAGGGCCTGTATCAGAATGCTCGAGTAAGTTTCGGTTTTACTACCCAGAATATATTTACTAAACAAAATACTATCTTTGCTTTTCGTTTCACAGTCATCGATTTAGCCTATCTATCGATTAAAGCTTGAAACGCGCTGCATGTTAACTGTCATTTTTATCATTTTATTTTAAGTGTTGCATAGCAACCCGAAACTTTATCATGACATTCTGAAACGGGCCCTAACACATTTTATCATCATCCATCAACCCGCGGGTGAAACCGCGGGGCGCAGCTAGTAAAAAATATAAATGAAATTCATGATAATTATATGTAATTTTCTTCTTCATTTATGTCGCTCCTTCTCTAAAATTGTACAGACATAGGTAAAACAAGGTCGTCTGCTGATTAGCATTCTCAGAATTACGGTTTTAATCAGAAATTGTTACATATAAAATTACCTACAGATATTTTTTGAACTATAACTGACTTGTTTCGCAGAAATCTAAAAAAAATAGGATGTTTATTGCAAAATTAAATTAATTAATAATAGCTTTTCTACCATTTACACTAATCACACTAGCACAACGATGCCACATGCTTAAAACAGTTCGTCAAAATCACTTAGAGGAATGACATCTTTGTAGCAAGTCAAAAAGCTGTTGTGGGGTATGCACGGCATCCATACTTGGCAGAGCTCTTCTTTGTACCATATCTCATGTATGTGAGGTCTGGCGATTAATCAGGCTATGGCAGAACGTTGATGCTATTGGTCGGCAAGAGTACGAGTTACGACTCTAGCCGTGTGTGGACGACGTATTAGACGAAATGTATTACCCAAACGGCCTCGTAAAGGTATGGTCACTACCGAAACAATACTCTCCGCAACGAATAAAAAGATACTTACGATTTAAAAACTAAAAAATAAAATCCTCTATTGCCACAATACTCGAAAATGTACTTGATCCCTAGACACTTTTGATGTGAGTAGAAGCGCACTTACCTCTCGGGGAGACGAATGCATTGTCATGAAGAACAACTTTTGCAGATAGATATATTATAATATATTCTAGTATATATACTAATCACCAATTTAAAAACGAATGATAGCTATAGATAATAAAGTTGATTAATGTCATACATGACCCGGATTTCTTAAAGCTGTGGCTACATTTTCCTGGTTTGTCTTGTCTCCAATTTCCTTTCTGGATTGCACCGCTCTGTTCTTTTTGGACGTTGCCCCTGAGACACCTTTTTATATCTTCTCTTATAGGGCTAGTTGGTCGCATATCTCCAAAGTAACTGGGGCTAGTGTTTTCTCCTGGTGATAATGGCTTCTCTAGACGTAAGGGTTCTTCCGATCTTTGCTCATTGTTCCTCGCAGACTGGATAAAAACAGAATCTTGATAAAGATCATGCTCAAATATTTTCCTCATCTCAATTCACGTATCATTACAGAATGTTTCTAGTAGTCAGTGTAATAGTCAGTCTCAGTATTCTAGTTACTAAAATCGTAATTTAATCTTGAAATTGTGCTCTATTATATATAAATACGAATACTTATATCATACATGTTCAGAATTATAATGGGTTTTGCTAAACACATAGCACACTGATAACAATAATGGCAGCTGTAAGTATGTTAAATAAATTTGTTGAAAGGTAAGAATAGCTCAAACAAACATGATTTGTAAGTCTAAATAAAATATGAGCTGAATCGTTGGGAAGGTATTTGACGTACTTATGGTTTTATACGATGCTATAAATTGAGACACTGATTGAAAGATCAATTGGGACAATTATTTGTATAATAAACTAAAATGTGTCAATTTATCGTAATGCTTTGTTTATGTTTATAAGCACCGTTTTGGAATCTAGTTTGGAAAAATCATACGTTGGATCCCCGGATGACAAAGGAATTTTCTGTCGCAACACAGAATATTTCACTGTGCCGGTTAAACAGCAATAGGCTTGCCCCCTTTCTTTATTTAGATACTTGTACCACCTTTTTTTGGGAATACAGATGTGTAAACATATATATTTGGGTAAATATCAGTGAGAGCTTTATCTGAGTTCGCCGCAAAAGTTAATTTTAATATACTGTTTATCATTTGCATACCAAATTAGTTTCCGAAGCGGATACTCGTTCTATGGGGTTCCTCTCGCAGACTTCGCGAGTATGACTTTTCTGGCGTCTTCTAGAGTGGCTGAGGTCTACTGTCAGCTCTGGAGAGCTTGGTGTCAGCTCCAGGGTGCTGGAGTGATAGTGATCTCCAGCACGAGATGCACAACGCTGTTGATGAAAAGGCTTGATATGCTGTAACAAAATGTTATGTAATAAATCAAATGCATAATTTTGTAATATAAAATTGCATGTCGGGGAATAAAAGGAACCCAAAGCAACGTTAAAAGTTTTATGCTTTTTTTGTATAAGTCATGCCTCGTCAATAAAGAAAAGAACAGAATGGAAGCTACGAAAATTTCCCCCTCTTACTGTACTGGTTCAAACCGGCTCCGCATACGAGCGGGTGCCACTGAAACGTCTGCGCATCCTGTCAGTGACTAGTTACACACACATAGTTGCGCAGGTAGTGATGCAGCTTTTATTCATGGCTTCTGCTGCAATTAAGCTATACACTATCCTACTCAGACACATCTTAGTATCCAACGCCTTGAGTTACAGCGCATTTATGAGTAAACACATGTAACACTGCTCATGTAAAACCTGCCACCATTTACTGAAAATTCGAAGCTTAAAACACATAATGTTCAGGACTCTAGTGGCTATTGTCCTGACTCTGACTGTATTATGTCATGATGTCTGAAGTTATATCGTTGTGATCTAGTTCTGATATATTTTCTATAAGGAGATATTGTCTTTGTATATATATTGTTCCTTGGCAGTACTTTGCATTGTTGTCTACGGTCAAAATAACATGTTCAATAGGTAACTAGTTTATAAGCTTCCAATAGAATAAGAGCCACTAGGCAACAGGTTGTCTAAAATTTCTTCTTTAAACGATAAATTGAATATCAGTGCACGGTTTTTAGCAAATGTTTAACTGATATCAACATGGAAAAGGTGTTCGTTTTATATGTATCCATGGTCCATGGGGCTAGAATATCACCCCCGATATTGAATTTACCGGAAGAGATGGTTCTTTCGGTGGGTGTAATAAGAGGCGACTAACTGTAAGATATCGGAAGGTTGGCAGCAGCGCCATCTGAAGAACTCTGCTCTCTCTGATCTTACACTGCGATCCCAAAGACATCTGCCAAGCATGGAGAATGGCACCTTATTGGCAGAGGCTGTGTTCATCACTGGACAATGATATTTATGTAATACAGTTACAGTTGTTCCGTGATTACTCAACTAATTATGAATTAATTTTGGTGTTTTTTTTGTTTGGTATGTCATATTTCTCACCGAAACATACTTCAGAGGTGGTCTTTAAATTTCATCTACATCGGAAAGTAGTTCTTAAGCCAAATTCAACTATCATATAATAATATTTGCCAGTATACCTATTTTTTATGTTATTGTACGAAACGAACTCGAGGCCCACCTGATGTTAAGCGGACTACAACAGATGCATTTCCTCACAAATCACGAATTGCACTACGCCCGTCACCTTGAGACAGTTGTTAAGTGATATGTTCCTGTAATTTCACTGGCTCTCAAGGACTGCTGCCGGAACACACCGTTAGGTGCTTGGCGACAGATTTTCTACTTGAGGGTGGTAGCTAGCCAAGCAGCCAATCGCAAAATGCCCTTCTACAATGCGGTGAAGCTTAAGCCGGCGGTGGGAATCGAATCGGGGACCTGCGGCACGACATCATAGACTGTGGCATAACTATGACCGATTGGCCATCATTACTTGAATGATGGCGATTAATAGCTATATCGCGATGATGTGATATGGGCGATTAAAAATAGATAATTAAAACCGACTTCTAACACTGAAAATATGAAATATAGTAGCCAGACCATGAAAATGGGGGCTCAGAGTAATTTCATACTTTTAGAAAATCAATACAAACCGTCGTCAAGGCGTGTTTTCGGTGAACCGTTCGTTCGACGAATAATTTTTTCACAAAAGCGACCATCGGTTAAGCGTGGCTTCGATGAAGCATATCGTTCTATGAAGGGTGAATCAGAGAACCATATGAAGCTTATATTAAGCAAATTAAATTATTTCAGGGTATAAAGTCAATATCGTACTCTATTAAAAAAAAACATATGCAAGAGGCAAATAACTGGAATGAATACCATCTTTATAAATATAACTAAAACCTAGCCAGTGGATGAGAACAAACCTATACCAGAGGAATACTTAACTAGCATATAAATTAGTTAAAAACCAAAACTAATTAAAACCTTTTTAGCATCAAATTTACTAAGGGTTCTCTTTTTACATTTGTTTTAGATAGGATACCTAATCGGTTGTTTATTTTTCCGTTATGAACATAACCAAACTAGGAGCAATGTAAAACAACGTCCTAAAAGGAAATCATGTGTATTAGATTAGTGACGTAGATGCAGAGGAAAAAAATCTACGTATACTATCAAGAACATACACTGAAAGTAATACAACAGGTTCGAATGCACCAACTTAAAGATAAAGATAGCAGATGCATGTTTTTGCACTTAAAAGTTGCTACCACATATGTAGAGGTTACCAAACATTTATTTTGTTCAGTAAACGAACATTATACACATTTTTGTACATGTAGTACAAACTCAACATGATAAAATAATAGACTGTATTTGTTGTCTCACTAATTATCTAATAAAGACCAGACCTTGTCCGAGAGCTGATTTGAATAATAATATACAAAACTAAAACCGTTTTCGCACTTACAGAAATCATTAACATCTGCTAACGTGACCGGCGGTATAACGTATTCAGTATAACAAAACCTTATTTTCATAACAATAGAACTGCCTTCATTTATTTATGGTTTTCTTATTTTGTATAGATTTTGTGCCCTCGCAAACAACTAGTGCTAATGATACGAAATCACCGTTTATGTCACACAGATACGACATATTATAATCGTCTCCATTGTGTGTTCTGACATCATCCAGGAACACAATACACAATGTTTAGCAACTTCTCTAGAGCGGATATTAATGAGAGGAGAAGTCCATCCCTAACCTATAAAACCACAGAATATTACATTCACATCACCCCCTACTTTTAAAATTTAAATAACAGTACCACAACAGTCAGATAACAGTTAACATAATGTTTATCATGATAACAATAAGAAAATCCAAGAATGCCTCAAAGTTCTCATGTTATTAAGAAGCCTTGGGAACGAGCATAACATTTTAATAATTATATAATTAATTAATTGCATAATTTTGAAAAAGTTGCAGAACCTTGTATTGACGACTTGATAAAATCTTGCAGTCTCACATAGCAAGCGCATAGACCTCGTTGGTTTCACCAGTGATGATAAGCGAGCAATATTGGTGTCAAATTTCAAGAATAATGCCTACAAGGATAGTAGAACTAACATAAACAAAAAAAATTATGGTGTCCGGATTATAACACAATATTCACATACTATCAGATAAGCAAAACACCAAATGCACAGAATAACAGACGTACATGAGAAGAAGTGTTCTCGTATTTTACTCATCCGGTGTTTTGATAATCAACAGCCTACTTATAAAAAGCACGCTAATCACTATCTAACTAGTGAATAGCTTATCACTGAGTAACTAGTGAGTAGATAATCACTCATTACATAAAAAATTTTTTTTTTTTTTTTAGGGGGGGAAATGCCTTCGCACTACCCCTCCACCATGGGGGTGGTGGAAGGGAATGTGTGGGACTTGAACCCACTAAAACCCCCCCGTGAGCAGTCCTCCGCCGAGGTGGGGCAAGATAGGGTCGCGTTAGCAGTCACTATCTTGCCCCAGCGGTAGGCCCGAACTCGATCGGGCCTCTGCGCCTATGAAGGGGCGACCCGGCTCACCAAGGCCACCCCTCAAACGTGTGGGGCCGTGCTAGCTGGTGGAGAGTCCCTCAACTCTCCCCCAGTGACCCCACTACGGAGAAGGGAGGAGGCGGGCGAACTGCCCCCTCCTCGCTCCCGTTCGTCTGCGCCGGAGTGGGGCAGCATGGACATTATCCTCCCTGACCCGCTCCGCGGCCTCCTTCTGCGCCATTACCGCTTCGCAGAAACATAAAATATTCCTTAGTAATAAACGTTAAGGACAAGACCGTAGTCAAAATAATTTCTAATTCGGGCGGGGCTAAAAGAAATGGGCGTCAACTTTTAACTCATAAAAATATTCAGTCGCACGGCGGCACTAGTCGCCGTACCACGGATAGCGTCGCTAAAATTGTAGAGTTTCGTGCGCTATTAGAAGCGGCAGAACAGAAGTGTAGATAACAACATTTTTATCTGCAGATACTGAGAACCTCTAAGCTAAAAAAAAAATTATCACTTGTAGACAATGATATTTTTTTAATAGACTAAGCGAAGCGAGGTCTCTGTGGAGGTCTGAGCAGTGTATATTTCCCCGTCAATAAATCTCGATTGCCTGAATCGATCTTCTTGAAATTTGGTAGAAAGATGCCCATCTTGCATATCAACAGAATTTGCAAGTAGGAAGAGCCAGTAGGAGCTTAATTGGTTTGTGGTTTGCTGAGATTAAAGGGTCCATAAAACGAGGTTATAATTTAAATATCAAAAGTATTATCTCAATATTGTGCTCAAAAAAGTATTTTGACTTCATGAAGCGGTACGAAACCACGGTAATATTATCTATACAGTATTTTAACTCGGCCCTGTCCTTGAAAAAACTACCTACAGCCGCGCGGTACGTAAACATGCGATAGGGCTGCGCGCATCCAGCATTTTAATTGCATTTGCCTACTTTGTGTTTCCATTTTGTTTTGTGATTGTAAATATACTTTTTTATATAAGCAAACTACTGATTCGCCCCGGCTTCACGCGGTTATTTAACAAAAAAATCTTAACTTATAAATTAAACATATAAAAAAGCAGTTATTGTGACATAACTGTAATAGTTAGACTTATAGTATTGCGGACTTTTTATAGATGTCTTCTATAAAATTTTAGTATATCACTTGGCTCTATTTTCAATAATTTCCGCAGCGTATGCGATATACCTAACGATTTTTTTTGGTATTTTTTTCGCACTTTATGTTACGGTATCGAAGTTTACATACGACCTAACTTTTTTGAAAATCTTCTATAGCCTATGTTCGTCAGGGATAATGTTGGATTCTCATGGTGAAAGAATTTTTCAAATCGGTCCATTAGTTTCAGAGCTTATTCAATGCAAACAAACAAATGCACTTTATTACCTATATTACTTAAGATAAAATACTTTGTAAATTGAATAGGAAGTGTGTACAAATGCATGTTGTTTTTGATTGGTAGTAAAAAATATTTGCACCTCGACTGAAACGTACGAAATGCTTTATTATTGAATTTTAAAGTATAAAGCTTAATCAAAAATTGTTTTGGCAAACATGGACAGGGTGGA
This sequence comes from Plagodis dolabraria, assembly GCA_963854805.1. NCBI lineage: Eukaryota > Metazoa > Arthropoda > Insecta > Lepidoptera > Geometridae > Plagodis > Plagodis dolabraria. The sequence continues at coordinate 35,536,023 of OY978440.1, read as the reverse complement.
GAAAAGGGAATATCTGTTACTTGGTTATAGATACCTTCAGCTATTTTACAATTAATATATTTGGTTTGGACGAATTCATGCAACCAAAAACAGCACAATATATCCTACTCGTCATATTAAATATGTACTTGAACTTATAGGACGTTATCCGCACCAACCACTGGGTTGGTGCGGATAACGTCCTGGAGCATATTTGTGCCCTCCATACAATGTAAGTACACATGTTTTTTGTTGTACTTATTCATAGTTCTATGTGTACATTATGCATTCCTTACTGCAACAACATGTGAAACGTTTTTTGAAATTAAATTATTACTATTATGTGTGATAACGCTTATGTAGAAAAAGTGAAAAAAGTGTGTCAGTATTTTGGCAAGCTGAAAGAAAAATGGTGAGAATATGTATTTAATTTTAAAATGAACCTTGTTTAAAAAAAACTGTCAAACAATTTGTGTTTGGGCTTACTGTCATATACCTACCATTTACCAACTCTAAAACAGAAACTTGCAATTTAACTCTTGACCATATTTCTATATATCTATAGGTAAATAAACACTATGCATAGGTATAATTTCAGTTATAGAAAGTCAGTTTGCAATTTTAGAGTGTATTTATGAGATAACACGCAAATAATAATATAATAAAAGTTCAAAATTTTAATAGAAGTATAATCCCAATGCAATGCTCAATACAAAAGATAACTGTAATGAAACCGCCATATAAGATTCACACTACCGCTTCTTAAAGTGGTACAGGCAGAATCGTACCAAGTTTCTGAGTCACATTGGTTAAAGAACCCCACTCGTTGGTGCTTCGGTTATCGCGGCGATTCATCATGGAGACCATTTGAAGATATGGAAAATATTCCCAAGTCGGACCCCAGCCTTCGGCCTCGCAAGTTACTCACTCGAATCGGACTGCAGCCTCGCCTTGTACTCGCCCTTTGAACTCACGCACTATCCGTGCTCTAAATGTAGTATGATGAATAAGAAGAGCTCGTAGGGCAAATCCAGAATGACGGAATTCAAGATAGCCACCATACAAAGTACTCCGATCACACTGAAGCTCAGCTTTACTTCAGGAGGGTCACACTTCAGCACTTTGTATGGAAGCCATCTTGAATTCTGCTATTTTGGATTTTTTTGCATGTCATTTGACTGCTTTCTCGATTCCCTATGTCATTTGTTCAAAACTCCTTTACTTATCTGTAACCATTTACCAGATACGTCATATATCTTCACTTGGCAGGCGTCATTTTTATGAGGCGTAATTTATATTTCCCATTATTATCTTATCACGAAAACCACTTTGTTATTTTCAGTTTAGAATACTTTCTTTCCCCATGACTCCTTCCCATAGAACAATTTAAGTCAATGGTTTCAAAATATCTATGTATGGCGGCCATCTTAAAAAAAAATATCTTCGAAAAATAATTTCTAAATTAGGAATAAGGACGCCCAAAAACCACCCAGATATTGATTTTCAGACGGATCGGAGCAACTTGAATTTTACCTGCCATCTTGAATATGTCATTTTGGTTTTTGTCAAGTCTCATTCGACTGCTGCCATTAAAAGTTGTATGAAAAGAATTGTACCGGGTCACTTTTCCTAAGGAACCCCACTTATTACAATATATAAAATAAAATTATAATAATAGTACACATTATCACTTTTGCTATGAAAATTGAAACTATCTTTTTTTTTTTTTTTTATGTTATTGTGACGGAACAAGCTCGAGGCCCACCTGATGTTAAGCGGTTACCTCTGCCTATAACAGATGTATTTCATCACAAGTGACGAATTGCACTGCGCCCGTCACCTTGAGACATAGTTGTTAAGTCTCATGTGCCTGTAATTTCACTGGCTCTCAAGGACTGCTGTCGGAACACACCGTTAGGTGCTTGGCGACAGATTTTCAACTTGAGGGTGGTCGCTAGCCAGGGGGGCATTCGCAAAAAGCCCTTCCACCATGCGGTGAAGCTCAAGCCCGCGGCGGGATTCGAACCATGGACCTGAATATATCTACAGAAGTAACGGTTCCAAAGTTACGGGTACATGCTTTTAGAGGTAGTACGAAAGAACAGCGGAGTCATACAGATGTAACACACATTTCAATCCGACTAACTACATACTAAGTATCAATGAGATAAAAGAGATATAGGTAAGTTCCCTTTATTTGAATGATTGGATATCTAAATACCTAGAAAGAAGTTGGTCGTCTCGGAAAGTGTGTTAAGGGCTTTGGGAATAAGTTCTCATTTAATTGTACAGTAGCCTAAATATAACAAAATGAAATATTTTACCAAGGGTTAAAAATCTAGATACCTACTAAAATAGGAATTAACAATGCCGTGTCTGAACTTTAATCAACTCGCTCAAAAAAGTTATTATAAAGATTTCATAAATCAATATAAACAAAAGTACTTCCCCAATAAATGTTTAACTTGAGTTTCAATAATTTATGACTTCCAAATTAACGTATGGTAAAAAAATATTGTAATATTTCGTAAAATAAATGCACAAAAATGATGGCGAAACAAACGGCACAGATCCCACGTCCAAACGGCCCGAGCGCTGCGGGCAGACTGATTTTCGTTGCGATTTCTTCTCGCGATCACAGAATTTTGTGCCAAAAATTTATAAAAATGTTTTCAACACAAGTTAGTAAGTAGTTCATTAGAGTATAGTATTAGCTATTTTTTAAAAAGAGAATCATTGCATTTACTTCAACTATGCCTCTTAAATTAATAAAAAACAATCTAAAAAGGGTCGCCGATTACAATTTATTACATATGAACTAATTAGTTTTAATAAAAAGTAATCAACTAATTCACTTAATAAAGAATTAAAGAATATGATATATTTTTTTCGCACAATTTGAACTCATAGTTTCAGTACAAGAAGATTCCAAAAGTGCGCGTTTCACTACGGTCATCCCCTTAAGTAGGGCCAACTTACTTAATCAGTCGCTAATGCGTGATTATGAAAGTTGTGTATCATTGTGGACGCCGTAGGTATTATTTTCCGCTTTTGAAAGACCTCAGTTGCATTATGGGGCTTCTCTTCCTAGTGCTGTAAGTTTTTTAATACAAAATCCAATAGTTACCAACCTAGTCCAATACTGCAATTCGGTTAAAGAAAAAAAGGAATTTATTAATCACAACCAATTAATATCACTTAGCCAGTTTCAGTAGCATCCTCAACTAGACAACGGTACAAAACCAAATTCACAAACAAATTTGGCACACACAAACAATGAAATTAGGAACGAAATGCAATCACAATACTAGGTTAAACATATAATAATACTAACACAACCACATGCCAGGCCACTGACTGGATCAGCTGTTTCACATCCACCATCTTGTCGGGGTCTATCGGGGCAAACTACTAGTTCGCCCCAAACTGGACCTCGCGATATCAAGACAAGTAACTCTTGCATGTAAAATTTTGTCAAGACATATACAGACTGTGACTATGATTATGATTACTTAGCATTGGACATACAAACATAAGCGTTTCATTACTTTCAAATAAATACGGTTATAATTATAATAATCTTTGTTTCATTTTCTTTATAATATTTACACTTTTTTGATAAACTTTTTTGCGCATCTTAGTGCAATGTCCACTTTATTATTATTATTTACATAAGGATGTAAATAACATAGATATTTAATCATTTGAGCCCCTGGGATAGGTCTAACCTTGAACGATAAGCTTAATCTTATTTCTTCTTCGATTCTTAGTAGCAAAGCTATCATTTTTTTAAGTCCTTTAAAATCGAAGCTCTTATCGAACATATTATTATGATAGTCTAGGCGTTTTGATCTTGAGATAACAACATACGTGCACCCTGCGGCAAATCTTTGTCACCGATATCTACAATGACATTTTCCAATGCTTGGGATTTGTGAACGGTGCGGGAAAATGCAGATTGTCCTGACTACCACGACCGGGTCCATTGAAGATTACTCTAGTATAGCGAATAAACTGCACAAGGACCACTAGCGGCATGTCATGCGGTCACCCTGCTGCCTACAGCTAATTGCAGAACTTTTTCGAGTCCTTGTGCAACTCCCGCGTCTGCTTTGCAATGCTGAAATTTTAATCATTGGCCTATCCAAAGGCCTTTAGCTTGCCTGCACTTGGAGTCAACGTTATCCATCAACGAGCATCTTACCACACTAATTTCATCAAGTATGATATATATGATATATAGGTACCATACCCAGTATTTAAAATTTTAATAATATCCTTAGCTCAACACGCAGACTGAAAACTTACATCACTCATATAAATCTCCACTGGGCAGAGGTACCCAGCGTACTCATTTCAAGATATGTTGACGTTTCGTAACATAGGGCAAAACTAATGTCATCTTCCGGTTATAGTTCAAGTTTTCGGAACTGAATATCACTTTGATAAAGCCAGATTCAAAAGCAACGTTTCACAGCATGAATGGAGCGGCTCGAATAACGAGGCAGTTCGTATCTTGTTCTTTGCGAGCCTCTCTACTAATGAAGGTAGCTGTATTCCTTTGATATTCTTCTTTATTCAGTGTAAGCCTGAAAAGATCTTGAGCCCTTCTTATCCCGATGTATTGAGGGTTGTTACGCAGCCATACTAATTTTCTTCGTACCATGCACCTTTCAATTGCCTGCAGTTTTTATTTTATTTATTGAAGTGATGAGACTGTCAAGTCAGCCACCTGATGGTAAGCATCACGACGGCCTGTCCATTACAGTTGCTGAATCACCAATCACCATTCTCGTTCTACTTGAAATTGAACTGCACTCGTTACTCCGAGACGTTAGTTACCGTTAGTAAGTCTTCGGACTACCTATGCAAACACCGTTTGCCCAGTAATTTCAATACAGTGCCTTACGGCTGAGCGCAGTAGTTTTTAGTTTTTACACACAACTGCTTTAAAGCAGCACACCCAAACCAAAGGAGAGAGATGCCATTCATATGCACATCATAAAGAGAGTACAACTATATTTATATATATTATCTAAAAATATAATTAATATTTAGCCTTAACGATTCCTTATATAAGACTTCACATCAAATGTTAAAATTCATGGTTTTCCTTTTATTTCTGACACTATTTTATTTAGCAAAAAATAATCCTTATGATGAAATCTTTCGATCGGTATGATAAAACTACAGGGTGATTTTTTACTAACGTGTAACGAGTTCGAGTTTCTGTTCAACCATATGATTATTTAAATATCTATGAATGCAGTTTACATTGTTTTTTTAAATTCAAATATTGTTTCAGTAAAATGTAACATCTACTATATTCCAGGTACTTTCCTTCCATGTGGCATCGCCTTGGGACGACCTGTATAATGCTATCAAAAGTACATATTATTTTTCTTTGACAGTTTATTGCAATGCCTAACCCTAAGCACTAGGCGCAGTCTACATCTATGCATAACGCAAATAGGCTTACTAGCAAATGATCACGAAAGTTTAATTTGAATGCGTTATCAATATATCGATATACATTATATCTTAAGTAATATTGTTGAATCACACACTCATATCGTAAAAGAGAAAACTTACAACAGCCCCAAATTAATTCAATGAATTATCAATAAAACGAGTTCTAAAGAAAAAACCTCTTCAAACTATCTAGTAACGATGCGGGCATGTGCCCTCATTGCCACTTACATTTATCTATATATTTTAATGACTATGCGCATCAATGTTACATTGAAATAAAATAGAGATATCAACCGATATCTGCAAGACCAACTGTGAAAAAATTATATTAGGCAACTTCAAAATCCCAACAAATATTGTTTTTCACTTTCGGGAATGTTGTCCTTAATAACCAACCAGGAGCTGGCTGGAGTCTCGTTGATATATCCATATGTATAAAAATTACGTATCACGTTGTTTGTCCGCGATGGACTCCTAAACTACTGTACCGATTTTAAATTTGATTTGCACACCGTGTGCAATTTGATCCAAATTAAAAGATAGGATAGCTTACATCTCAATTTATAGTCGCAATCACCCGTGCAAAGCTGGGGCGCGCCGCTAGTAACAGTGTCTCGCCAATTAAATATTATTTACAAGTGAACCAACAAGTCTAAAATGGCTTGCGGCGATACCGAGGCTAATTGTAATGATCATAAAACTCTACACAATAAAACTCTATAACATCTCACGCTGATGAGAGTTCCCGGGACTAAAAAGGTACGTAAAGAGGATATTTATTATAAACTAAATATATACCGGCTAGCACTCACGGTGTTTAGTCGAAATCTCCGACCGGTGTTCGAGCAGTAAAGATTCTCATTCTTGAGGACTGCGGGCAGCCCCGAGGGCTGCTTGACGCGCACGGGATACTTATTATAAAATCATAATATTGATTACTTGCCTTTGTTTATGAATAATGTAGTTTTGCGATGGTGCGGGATAAAATGGATTGTTTGCATTGCCTACTAGATGATATTTAAAGATTGTAGTTGACAAATGAATAGCAAGCATTTTGTAACGAAGGAGGAAGTATATTGAGCAAATTCTAAGCGAATGGTTGAATTTTCAAAGACAAAATGATTGAAATCCAACTAAAACTAGCACCTGTAAATATTTATATTATTTATTTCATATTGCTTATAAACCACCAGCGAAAAAAAATTTGTCTACACCTGTGGACTTGGTGTCAGTAGGTGTATTGGTAGTAATATCGATGAAAATTTAAACATTTTACGGATTTTTAATGAGACGATAATTACAATCATTATCAAGCTGATATACGAGTACTATAGCGATAGAAATAGCCGCTCTTTACTAGTTGGCTACCGTATCTTCTTTTGTTGATTTATTTTATTTTTTTATATTCCATAAGTTAGCCTTTGACCACTATCTCACCTGATGGTAAGTAATGATGTGGTCGAAGATGTTGTTCAGGCTAACCTAGAATTACTGGCTCTCAAGGACAGCTGCCGGAACACACCGTTAGGTGTTTGGCGACAGATTTTCTACTTGAAGGTGGTAGCTAGCCAGGCGGGCAATCGCAAAATGCCCTACCACCATGCTATAACGACTGCCATCCAAAGACAACAACTGGGACCGACGGCTTAACGTGCCCTCCGAAGCACGGAAGCGCTCAGTATTAATGTCACCAGCGGTCACCCATAGAAGATACTTGTTTTTATTTTGAAACGACGATAACGAAAAGGCAGTTAATGGCATCAGCTAATCTGGTGCTAATTATTTCTAATACTACCGCGCTCAACATGCTGAAGCTCAACTTCACAGCACGGTGGAAAATAATTTTTCTAATGCACTTCTAGCTAATAACGTCTGTCTCTGAACAATTAAGGTGAAACTAGCCGGTCACTTCTCCTTAAAAACGTCAAGGGATTATCCATGATAGGTTTTAGATCCAGAAATATGTATGATATCGATTGATCTGTTCATTCCGTAAGCTTCTTTAGTATGAATTTTTAAAAAGGTTATTAAGTTTAGAGTTATAAGCATCGAAGCATCTTTATATATTTTCCGAGGATCCTAACTTTCAACTTTATTTCCTTTTTCAAAATTCGTAACGATACAAGCCTAGACTATGAAAAGATTAATCGATACCATGTATTATTATTAATTATTTTTATTTTTTTTTATAATTTAGTACTGGACCACCAGGAAGTGATCAACTCTTCGACGTATCTATGGAGAAGTGAACGGTCAGTTCAACCTTAACGATGTGGTCTGACAGCAGTGCTTGAAATCTAGTTCTTATTCTAAATTTAGCCTAAATAAAATTTATGGAACATTATCACTTTAAACAATAAAGAAATTGCCTATCAGGTGTAAAAATCACTCTCATTTCCAATGTTAAGTAATTGTAATCAGATTACGAATTTTGAAGTTTTGAAGCAGGTACCTACGAGTACATACTTGTATAACGTATACATACAGCTGTCTGTTATCAGTATTTTTACGCTACGTCTTTCTGTAAACTGTACAACATGAATTAAATGTTATATTTATTATGTATGAGCCACTTCATGTGTTTAAAAACTGGCACATGATGATGATGAATGAATGTTGGTACACGCTTCCTAAGTGGATGCCTATTCTCTCATAAAGACTCCTAGATTATATGCGATGCATACGAAACACAGACTCAGGTATTACATTCCATTCTTTGGCCGTACGTCTCATGAATGAAGAAGCTACTAAAATATGTCCGCTGTTGTCCGGAGACGGAATTAAACTATGCACTTCGGCACTGTACATCAGTTTGGCTCTTCTTAGATACTATTGATTCAAGAGTTTGATTTCTACAATTGATTTAATAACTTTTGTAAGCCGAGCCATCCAAATGGTGTGAAAATAGAATCCATCCAAGAGTGATAAGAATAAATTCAACATTATTTTGTTCTGATGTTATGTGGCACCTCTCCTATCATATAATACAATTACCATACATATTTCTTGGCCGGCAACTTAGTCTATATAGGATAGATATAAGAGACAAAATGGGAGTCGATGTTTTTTTTATGCCTGATTGGTTAGCCTTTGACCACTATCTCGCCTGATGGTAGGTGATGATGTGGTCGAAAATGTTGTTCTAGGCTTGAGAGCCAGTAATTCTGCCTAGAATTACTGCCTCTCAAGGACAGCTGCTGGAACACCGTTAGGCGCTTGGCGACAGATTTTTTACTTCAGGGTGGTAGCTAGACAGGCGGGCATTCGCGAAAATGCCCTGCCGCCATGCTATAACGACTGCCATCCTAAGACAATAACCGGGACCGACGGCTTACCGTGCCCTCCGAAGCACGGAAGCGCTTGATAGTAATGTCACCAGCGGTCACCCATCCAAGTCATGACCGAGGCGGAAGTTGCTTAACTTTGCTGATCGGTTCAGAATGGCTACGCAAACTTCCCTACGAGCGCTTCAAAAGTACTGTACAAAACGTCAAAGAAGTTTTCTGCTATCGGCACGTATATTATATGTGAGGACATATAATATACGTGCCGATAACAGAAAATGTATACGCATACCTGAATGTGCTGGAATTCAACATGACTTTTATGGGACTGCAGAAAAAACGGAGCAGAAAGTATGGATTCTTAAGAAATACCGCCTTCGAGGTAAACTGATCATATGAGCAGCCTTTCCAGGCTACTACTGCTACTACGGCTACAGCTGAGCACCCTACTCGTCAATCAGGTGCTCAGCTGGAGAAAGGTTACGACTTGATCTACGCTGAAAAAACCTAGAAGACACATATTCATAATGTCTTTGAAATTACGTTGTTAATGACAAGATAGGACCGGTGCCGCCTCGTGCTCCTTCTTGGTATTTCATAGCAGTATCTATGTATGAAAAATTTCGATCGAAAAAATAGTGACGCCACCGCGATCTTGCACTCCTTGTTATCCAATAACAAAAACGTGACGTAAGAATAAAGTTGTATCAGAAAATGAGTTTGTGCTTTTATCTTTTAAATATGTCATACCTTACAGTATTTGTACGTGGCGATGAAACTACGAACGTTCAAAGAGCAGCGTAGCTTCTGCATCGTATTGTACCTTCACATCGCTACGCTTCATGGCTCTACGCATCGCTTCACCAACCTCCTAGGATGCTATACGTAATTGTCTAATAACTACAGATGTGGCCATTGTCGTTGCTAATTCGAAACTTAGACACAGTAACTGCTTAGATTCATCGTCCTACTGTTTGAATATTGATGACAAAATATTTTAATAACCGATACTCAAATAAATTCTTAGGTGTGATCCAGCAGCTTGGTTTAAACCGTAAATATGCGTATTATATAATTATCTGTATAACGCAGCCCAGGGGTAATGACGTTGATTCGGCGGTCGTAGGATAGAATCCTGATAATAAAATTTACAACGTGGTGCAAGGACATTAACCCCGTAGCAAAACCAGAGTTTACTAATCTGGCATAAGGAAAGATAACGGTTAGACGTTTGTCCTGCAGTAATAATTTTAAAGTATTTCTTCAATAGTTTGTTTCAATGGGAACATAAAGCACGTGTCTTTTTGCCATCTTCGATCATACATCACTAACCAACAAGGATGATAGATCACAAATGCTAGTCTGTTAGATATTGGAATATAAAATGTAATACTTATAATATAGGCAACAAATCGCTTACCTTCATATTTTCTCTTTATTATTTGTTACAGTAGACATAAAAAGTTATCTCAAAATATCATACATACAAAAACATTTAATACATATTCTTTAGCAAAGAATAAATAATTTGGCAGTTTATTTCATAACGAGGTTACACCAGAGACAATTACTAGTTGAAACTCAAGCTTCATTACGTCAAAATATGAGTCTAGAATCAAACCACAAATCAGAAAGACTGGCTCGGGTGATTTTTCGACCGGCCCAGTGCCGTGCCAAGGCTCTGTTTTGTACAGTAATCCGGTGCCAATGCTTGTTTACGCTCAGGTTTTGTACAGTACTGAAAAGAACTCAGTTCATAAACAAGTAAACACGGCCTCATCAAGATTCATGTCGTATTTATATGTTGTAAATATATCTCTTACATTTTTCACCAGGTGGTATCTTAAGCAATAGTTTGTCTTGGTGCCACCTCTGTGTCAGATGTTCTGTTACAGTAGTGTGTCAACACTCCTTGGTTTTGACGTAAAGGGCACTGTAGCAAGTGTAATTACTGGGAGAACGAGAACTATTATGTCTTGGATTGATGAGTGCATTGCATTGTCAATTAGGAAGATAACGATGTTATTGCAACTGTGATGGACAGGGTAGGCGATTACCATCAGGTGGGCGACTTCTTTGACTAATCACAGAACAAATATAATTTAATAAATAAAAGTATAAAAATGCAGTGAAGTAAAATTTTGGACCGATCTATTCTATTGTACATAAGTACTCATATATATATACCTTATGCGAAAAGTTAAAACTGGAGTTGAAAAATTTATTTCAATATAAATTTATACAAGAAAAAAGATGAAAGCTTATTTGAGTCTCACTATACTTCCTACGCCGAATTGCGTACACGCCCATGCAAAAGGCTACAATACAAGGCATGCTGTTTTCGTCCGGCACCAAACTGATGCTGGCAACGGCCACGGTGCCAGCGCTGTGCATGCGAGTGGAAAATCGTAACTTTTTGATTCAAAAAACAAGGTATGATGGTATAAAAATCAAAGTTAAGTCCATCTCAATTACAATTTTGTAAGAATATAACAACGTTGAGTGACTCGCTGAGCCTGGAGTTGAAACTCAGTTGGACAGGTCGGGAGTCAACTCAATCTTTTGTCTGTGAAAGTCAGCCTATGAATATTAGGTACCGAGATAATGTTATACCTCTATAATTATCTTGGCGTCTTTAGTTTGAGACTTTTTGACATACCCACCAAATGAGGATTGAGTCGGAACTAACGAAAGAGGATTTCATACGTTTCATAGGCGGGCCACACACATACCAATTTTATTGCCAACAAAATCGTAGTATTGACAGTACCACATACTGAATAATATTAGTACTGAACACGTTTTTTTTTATATCTTTTTTTTTTTTCCTTGGGGGTTTTGTCAATAATTTACCATGTCACCTCCGTAAGTCTCACATTACCTTAATGGCTAATTACTTTAACTAGGACTTGTTCCTCCGTAGAGAAACAACTATAATCTTAGTAGTACTCTGGCTTCGTCTCAAGAGGGTGAAGCCAGAAGACTATTGCAAGCACCAACATTGGCAACCATTAGTAGTGAGCTCTGTCGTATCTCTTCGTTTCGGACACATTCTATTAGTACTCATTGTACATCTTCTTTAGTATCACATTCTAGGGAATTGGGTGAATCTGATATGCCCAATAAAAATTTAAACTTGTTTGACAGAATGTGTCCGGAACGAAGTCTCAATAGAGCCACCACAGGTTTCCGGTTCATAGGCAATATATCAAATCATGGGTAACCAGGCAGATCACACTGGATTGTTTTGTACCATATCCTTTTGGTGCGGGATCTCTCATCAAAATACTTTTGCCATTCCTGCCTACACCTATCTTTGACTTTGCTCAGTACCTCACAACGTAGTGGTACGCAGTGAAATGGTATTCCGTTTATTTTTTCGTTTCGCGTAAAGTACGAGAGGCCATCGAAATTAGACGCCATCCTAATTTTAATCGGGATCGTGGGTGTAACAACATTCCGCCGTCCTGGATACCTGTGCTCAATATTTGTGATACGGCATCGGGGTTGTGGAACCGTGAAGAGGACAGTACTAGTGTAGTATGTCAACAGTAATATACCTATCAAAACGACAATGACAATTACAGTGATAGTGACAGAAGTGACAGTTCGGACGGAGGAATTCTGACTTTGACAGCTACGGCGCAACCGTCTCAACGTCAGTTACGTGCTGAGGCCCGCGCTCGACGCTGTGCACAATCGTGACTCCCAGACGAAGAACTTCAAATATGTTCGAAACTGGTCGGAGCAATATCCGGTAAATATTGCGCGAGTCCTAGCCGGTCACTAAATAATAATTATAACACAATTTTTAGGTCTACCCACGTTGTCTTGGCATAAAACGTTACTTAAGAATTTTAAGGTCCTAAGGTTAATACATGAGTCGGATGGATATTGTGTTTTTTTGGCCAAGAAATTTTAAGCGTTAGCCTGGTACTGAGCCTGGAACGTGGAAACAGGTTTGCCACTTATAAAATTAGATCTTATACCTCTATGGGAATATAATAGAGAATATAAATATAACTATAAGTTTATTTGTATTTTAATCTCATTAGTCTTAATGTGTTATTAAATTGTCTTTCAAATCCCTCTTTATTAAAATCACAGTGTAAAGCATGCTCACATGTGCATTTGTATTTATTTTAAAATCGACTAAAATAGCATAACGAGGTCGGAACGGATTCCGGTCAAAAGTATCGTGAGCAGAATGGCAGACGAGATGTAAACCTAACAGAATAAACACCAGAATTCGTATATGTATACACAAACATATATAATGTAAAACAAGTAGCTGAGCCATGGTATTGTCATCAACACTATCGCACTGGTTTGCGTCTCTTATTCATATCAGCCACATTATCACAAAGAAACTAAACATAATTTTGCTTAAATTGTAGACATATGCCGGTACACTTAACTTTGTTGTGCTAAAGAAGGCAGATAATGCTGCTAACCTAATTACAGCAGTTGTTAGGTTTCCAAGTGAAGGAAACGTGAGTTAAATAGTCTTCGTCATCCCAGTGCCCTGAAAACACCTGAAAATGGCGACGGCTGGTAAGTTTTTTGACTGAAATACTTTGCGAATTTTATTAACAACTTTGTTGGTTTTAATATGATATGTACATTTTTGGCGTTTGTGTGTCTAAGGATTGAAAAAATGCAGGCAACGCTTGTAGTATATTTGTCTATTAATAATTCATATTTCATTGCTTTATGGGATGTCAATTGTGTTATTTCTTTCAAGCACCTGTAGCAATTACTACATACACTAATACAAGAAAGCCAATATAAAAGCGTGCGAACATTTTTCTATGAAAGTTATTACTATTTATATAATTTACAGATATTTTTAATTTTATTCAATGTTTTGCATTTCACGAAAATAGTATTGTTATGAAGCAATGATAAATAAAAAATGTAATAAGGTACCAGTAGTGTATTAGTGCTATAAAGATCTGAACAATACAAATCAGAACAATGAAAATCATTAAAAATGCTTTTATTATAATTTGTTTACGCATTGTATTCAAATAATAGTACTTAACAACTTAATGTATGGGATACTTATTGACGAAATGCTCTTCACCTTAGTGCATTTTTGGTTAATCCAAATTTCATCTAATCAGTTCTGTCGTGCGTGAAGGCTAATTACACACACGCACTCACATCCACACTCCCATACTATTGTAAGTATATATAATATTAGTATGATACAAAATTCTTTGATATACGTAACTATGACATATATAATAATATACTCACTCATCATTATGTTACTACGCAATACTTTGTTACTTAATGATAATTAATCGGTAATACAAATACAAAGATTAATTGGACCGAATAATGTATATTCTCGTAATTAACAGATATGTTCTATCTTTTATTATGCTTTGCGATAAATAATACGAAAAAGCGTATTTCTTTTGATCGTACTCGTATTTTCCTCTACCTACGCATTTACTTTTCGACATTCTAACCAAAGCCGTGACTTTATCTGTTTGTGTTGTCCATAGGCTCAAATGTAGATATAGGTATTTCATGAATGAGAAACTATTTCTATAGCTGTTATTTTTGTGTCGATATAATAAATAATGAGCACTTACTTACGGCATTTTTTAACAGCGACCCCTGTCCATCTTAATCCATAAATTAAGACTCTGAGTGGGTCATTTGGTAAGTGATGATGTGAACAAAAGATGTTAAGAAACTCAATCTAGCATGGAATGAGTTTCAGCAGATCTCGTATGCCAGCATACGATACCTGCTGAAACTCATGGCAAGTTTTTTTTAATGGTGTGTTCCTAATCATAAGACGAGAAGTATCCGTCTGTCCTGTCGCTATATAAGTGACACAGTAACTGTTGAAATATTAGGTACTGTATTATATAATATATATATAATTTATAGTATACTAACGTCTCCGAGTGACGGATGTATTGCGGTGTCAAGCAGAACAAGGTGATACAGCAACTGACAGTCGTGTCCCTTCCCATCAGGCAGGCTCGTTAGTCTCATTACAATATACTTACCAAAAGAACTGGTCATGTGTTCCACCAGTAGTCGTAAGCCATCTTCTATGCTAGGCCAAGAATATGATAGCATTTTTTGAGGTCTCTACTGCCAGGTAAATGTTTATTTTTTTACTTGGGAATGTTAGACATCGTGGTCTGCATGCGTATGACCTTCCAACGCCATGCTCAGCTGATTAGAACCCATAAACGCATATGTCCACTAGGTCCTTACTATTTATTGGGTTCTCACTGTTTAGTCTCCTCTATGGACCAATACTAGCTGAAGCTGTTTATACTCAAGGAATCCGCTAACGGTGTGTTTACAGTGACTTTGAGGTCCAGTTGTCATTCTAGGAGTAAAGTCATGATTACATAGGAAACAATCAAGATAAAACGAAAATATTCTTTATCAATTCTATGCATATCATTTCAGCCTGCGTGAATAATACTTTGTATAGACCAGATTTTTGAGAGTTTTATGATGTATTATTATTGGATATGCTATTATAATAAGAATTAACAAAGAAATATATTGAATTGACTTGGTGCAGTGATAGCCAAGAGGTAATAACTATAGACTGCCATACTTAGGTCCATGGTTCTATCCTTACCGCTGCCTTGAACTTCACCGCAAGGTGAATCGTTTTGCGAATGCTTGCCTGGTTAACTATCTGGTGTTCCGGCAGCAGCCTTAAGAGCTAGTAAGTAAATTTGAAATTACGGGCACATGAGACTTAACGAACTGAATTTCTTAGAGGCGCAGTACAAATAGTCATTTGTGACGAAATACATCTGTTATAGGTAGAGTTTACCGCTTAACATCACGTTTTTCTCGTGCGTGTTCCGCCACGATCACATACTAATAATAACAAATATTTAAAGAAAATATTTAATTAATATTTTAGAAAAACACATTAATATATCTAGCGACAATTATGAGTTATTTTCCTGTAAGCTATTGTGACGTCATAAACACCACGCAGCCAACCGTAAGAATTTTCGACGCATTTCGCTTCTACACAAAGCATCCACATGAGGTATTAACTTTTCGAGCGCACCATCGAAATCGATGGTACAAGGATTTCTTTTGAATTGTTACTATATTGAGATGTTACTATCTATATATATTTTTAATTGTTTTTCTAAAATATTAATTTATTGTTTTCTTACAATATTTTAAAATGTCTGTTATTATTAAGTATAGATTAGGTTACGCCTGCATATATCTATTTTATATTAATATTAATAGAATAAATAATACTAATTACTTATCTATGAAGCTACGTGCTTTGTGTAGGTACTTATATAGGATGATTTCAAAGCCACCTCATATAAATTAGAACGTGCTTGTATTCATAATAACCACTTCATATCTCTTAATTACTCATCCCACATAGACTCACTCTCCCAATACCGACCACGTCATTACTTAGCAACATTACCGTGATATATTCAAAGCGCCGTAGCCTACCAAGCAGCAACAATAAAAACATCAATGATAAAAGCTTTTTAAAATATACAGGGTTATTGGTAAAATTCTAACAACCTCTAAGGGTTGACTTTTGCTAGTCCTAACAAACAGTTTGAGATGTTTTTTTTTTAATATTTTTTTTATTCTATTTTATAGCCCACTACGAGTCACGAGCGCCCGCCGCGGCGATATTGGCCCACACCAGGCTCCCTTTGAATACATTTTTGAACATTTACATCGAGCAAAGTAATAAAATATATGGAATAATACATTACAAGAATAAAAAATTTAACACCCTTTTTTTACATTTCATGTACAATAGACTTTTAACACGACTTTTATAAAAAAAAAACAATAAAATTAAGAATTAATTTAAGGAAAAATGTTTTTTTCAAAACTAAAAAAAACATCTCATCATGTTTTTTAGGACTAGCAGAAGTCAACCCTAAGAGGTTATTAGCATTGTTCGCAAAAAACAATACAGGGTTATTGGATTATCCATTCCAATAATTCCAACCATAACACTTGTGCTGTAGGTACGATGTATTGAAGCGCTCGCGGCCAAGTTTGCGTAGCCATTCTCAACCGATCAGTAAAGTTAAGCAACGCCCGGCACGGTCTCGACTTGGATGGGTGACCGCTAGTGACATTACTACTGAGCGCTTCCGTGATTCGGAGGGCACGTTAAGCCGTCAGTCCCGGTTGATTACTTAGGATGGCAGTCGTTATAGCATGGTGGTAGTGCACTTTGCGAATGCCCGCCTGGCTAGCTATCACTTTGAAGTAAAAAATCTGTCGCCAAGCACCTAACTGTGTTTTCCGGCAGCTGTCCTTGAGAGCCAGTAATTCTAGGTTAGCCTGAACAACATCTTCGACCACATCATCACTTACCATCAGGTGAGATAGTGGTCAAAGGCTAACCTATCAGGCATAAAAAAACCAGCTCGAGTAAGCAACGTGTGCTGCAGTGTCTATACTTGGATGAGTGACCGTATACCGCAGTTCCTACTGAGCTTATCATTTCTATGGAGGGCACATTATCAAGTCGTCGGTGCTGGTTGTTGTTATCTTAGTATGCTAAGTCGTTAGTCTATGTTCGCCTACCACTATCAAATATACGTCGTCAGCTGTTAAACCTGGTTTGCATTTTGGGTGAAGCCTGTATACTTTCTTCGAATACATCAACACTTACCATCTGGTGAGATTGTGGTTCAATGTTGGCCAATCTAAAATATAAAAGCCAAGTGTTAGAGACAAATCAAATTATGCAATGATTTACATGACATGCCTAAGTACTTAGAATTTCTATAATAGTACACTTTTGAAGAAATGAGGCCGCAGGTCCAGGTTCGATCCCCACCCGGCATTTTGCGAATTTCCACCTGGTGGAAGCGCTCAAGTGAAAAATATGTCGCCAAGCACTTAAAATGTGTTCCAGCAGCAGTCCTTGAGAGCCAGAAAATTTACAGGTACATTCGAGACTTAACAACTGTATGTCTTAATGACGGCCGCAGTGCAATTCGTCACAAGACGAAATGTTTCTGTTATATGCAGAGGATGATCCTTAGCATCACGTGGGCCTCGTGCTTGTTCTGCCACAATCACATATCTTTTTTTTTGCAAAAAATGGAACCGACTTTAACACCCAAAAGTATGAAATAACTTGTTGAAGTCGGTACTATGATAGCTCAAATGTACCTATTATAACAGTACTGTGCGCATGGTACCGACTACGACAAGTTATTTCACACTTTTGGGTGTTGAAGTCGGTTCGAGTTTTAGGGAAAAATAAATTTTGCAAGTTAGTGTCCTTACGGGACTTTTTGCTACTTACGGGATCGATGATGATTCATTGTTAGCGACTATACCATTAAGATAGGTAAATATTTTTCAGGTTTTAATTGCAACACAAAAACGGCTTGACCGATTTTGATAAAAGTTAAAATGGCACAAAACGACAAGCATCACCTTTCAAACAAAAAAATAATTTTCAAAATCGGTTCACCCAATCCATAGTTCTGAGGTAACAAACATAAAAAAATACAGATGAATTGAGAACCTCCTCCTTTTTTGGAAGTCGGTTAAAAAATTTTCCTACTATTACACAAAGCAAACATGCAGGTAGGTATGTTGCTATAACATTTTTTACGAGCGACCTTGGATAGCTTACAATTGAAGCCCTTGGAAAGCCTTAGACGATAAACGTCATGAACGTTGGTCACGGAAACCTTACATAGAATCCTTATCTATGATAACCCAGTTGTTGCAATAATAAGGTTTCTAAGCAACTAGTACTTATATGAATGTATATATTATATTTTTTTTTAATCCGGCGGTATGCCTTTATTAAACAAAATACTATGAACTATATACAACACTACAGCTACTACAATAAAAGCATTTAGACACCTATAAGTCATAGCAGACTCATAGGCAGTCCAAATGCTCCAGCCCACTCCCAGTTGGCAGCGTGCCCAGCATGCTGGCAGCATTGCCCCGTTGAATTGCAATGCTTATTCGTTGAGCCAAATATGTGCCAGCATTTTGATCACGCGTCGCATCGACCAAGCGCTCAGATAGGTTTTGGAAAATACGATGAGCTCCCGGTCCCCACGGACCCAACGTCTCTACACCAAACGGCTCAAATATGTAACCCATACCGAGGTTAGCATATTTGCGTCCCACACTAAGGGCCGTCCTAACTTCCACGGAACCAGAGTCATGCCGTCAGGTCTTTTACCATCGTCACGCATCAGACCATTCGGTTCGAGAATAGCTGGAACATTGGCGCTGATAAAAGCCCGGCGAATGATATCGTTAAGGCTGGCGTGGCGGGAAATTCGACCAGCACTTCGAGAGCAGGAGAGGCCATGGTGACCGAGTTGATCAACTGCAGTACCACACTGGCAGTGATGTGCAACACAACACCTTGCACCCAAGCGTAAGCTAATAGCTAGACGAAAAGCGGATGGATCTATAAGGCTACCAGTTTTGTAAGAAGGAATGGCCTGTAACCAAAGACCGGATTCCCACACAGAAACAGCGAGTATACGAGCACGATCTGTGATGCTAGAACACGTATTTAAAAGATCTTTCCGTGTTAGCTCGCATAGGGGCCGATCCCACTGTTTCTGAGATGACAACATTTTTGGGAATTCAGTATTTGGACAAGCCAGTCTCCATGTGTTTTTGGCCTCAGCCAGATATGCTACATCGAAAGAGCCTAAAGATCGTGCAAGAATTTTTTCTACTAATTTGTGTGTACTGTGTACAGAAGACAAAAAAGCTGGTAATGCCACACTAGAAATTTTGCGTATCCCTATGCCCCCCAACCTCACAGGGAGGGAAGCTTGCACCCAAGCCCTATCATCCATCTCAACATTCAAAACCGACACTAACGTATCTTTTACTAAGTTGTCTAAGCTTAACAAAAGCTCACTGTGTTGCCACAGCTGACAACATCTTAAATAGTATGTAAATTTAGGAACGAAAAGGCAAAATCTTATCATTGTAAAAGCCATATGGGCGTTAATTTTGGATAATCTGCTAGAAGCATTTCTAAACTTTTGAATTTGTTCTTCGACAAATGGTGATAAAGATTCGTTAAGAATCGGTGAACCCAAAAGACGAAGCGAACTTTTTTCTACTAATTTTATATTAGGCGCAAGTAAGTTGAATTTTTCAATAATCGAAACTTTATCCGGACAAGTATCACAAACAAAAAGTTCACATTTAGAAAAATTTAGTTCAAGGCCAATAACACGAAAATCGTCTATAAGTACTCGCAAGTCATCCAAAACCGTGTTCGCATCGCCTCCTAAGGTTCCGTCATCCAAATACCAAACGTTAAGTTTTGATTGGAGACGTTGAATTATTGAGTGGATCGCAAGGCTAAAAATGGCTGGTCCCAGAGGATCACCCTGTTGACATCCTACGGAAGATAAAATAACGTTATTTTGGTATGTTAATTTTGACGGTTTGCCATAGCATTGCCAAAGAAAAGGGTATAATTCCGGAATTTTATCTTTCACTTCAGTCAAAAGAGTGCCTCTATCTAAAGAGTTGAATGCATTTTTAACATCCACCTTCAAAAGCACATCTCCACAATTTTGATCAAGAAATGTGCGAAGTGAATGTACAGCAGCCTCACAGCCACCCTGTGAACCAAAACCGAGTTGCAGTGGTTGAAAAAGATTACTTAAAAAGGCAACCTTTTTCCTACAACCGCATTTGGCTGTGAGGCGACGATAAGTGGTGCCAACTGCTATAGGCCTAATACCACCATCTTTTTTATTTAGGGCACATAAATTCGCACCGTACAGAATTTCGGTAATTTCATTGTTGACCTGACCCGACAACATCAAATTAACCAAAGCCGTCACATCCCTTAAAAGTGTCTCGCCTACCTCACCAGAACTAAAAGATAAAATATCTTTTAAGTGCTGAGGCGTGAGGCCATCAAGGCCACCGGCTGAGCCACTTAAAAAAGATGCCACGGCTGCAGAAACATCCTGTGGGGTCACCTCAACAATGTCTTGTATAGGAGATTCGGGAAGGTGGAGACCTGCAGTTGCAGGCGGATGCTTTTCAATTAGGGAATTCAACGTATCAGATGTAAAAGGAGCGATTGTATCACTCGAAAACAAGATGCGTGCCGCGTTTTTAATATCACCATCAGTAATTTTGTTTTCTACTATTTTAATAGTAGCTGAATCGAAATTATTTGTTTTTGTATTCCGCCGCAGAGGCGGAATGATTATAGTTGTGCCAAAAGATTGCTCTTCCCGTGCCCTGTATTTCACGCAGTTTTCCTTTACTCTAGTAGTAAGTGATTTTTTGTTAGACGGATCAAAATTCACGTGTAATACGTGGTACGGGAATGCTAGAAGATGCTCCCAGGCTTGCGTAGTATTAGTAGCCAAGACGTTTTTAATGGAACAAGATAAAGATTGGGCAACAGAAATTCTTGCACCCCGAGGTATGCGTTTTAATAAAGGAATGTTATTTTTGTACGAACTTAAAACCTCCCAAAACGGTTTGGAAGGCGTAGCAGGGCTCGCAACACTGCTACTACTTACGTTTTGGTTATTAATTGGTGCCGAAAGGGGAATTTCTATTTGTTTATGACACCTTGTTTGGTGAATTTTGAGGCCTTTATGACCTTTGAAATAACGAGCCTGGGGGCACTGCGGACACAACATCTGGCTATCTTGCGATACAAAGATCCCCGTTACAGCATTCATAGTTGGGGCACAAAGCATTGTTTACAAAATAAAGCAAAGCTTATCTTAGAATCTCTAGTGTGACGTCTCAACCCGGATGAAGGCTCGCGTCAACACCGTCGTCGTAGTGCGCGCGCCGGTGTCGCAGGCAGCGTTGCCATGGAAACAAAAATAACTGATTAGAAATTAGCTCGACAAGAAATGTCAAAAAGCTATTGAATAAATAAGCTAATGAAACTAACTACAGAGGCCCAAACGAGCCCCACAAACAATACCTCGCAAAATTCCACTAGGAAGAATGCGGGTGATGGGCAGAAAATGCCTATCTACTATCTGAAAATAAAATTAATTATTTTTTGAAAATAAATCTGAAATTTACTGACCTGTCACGTTGATTGTCAAGTTGTTTTTTATATTATATTATATTATATTTTATATTATACAAACTATCATCTATCTGCGTCATCGCTCTATTGTCATTGGAATTTTACTGAACAGTAACAGATTATATTCAAATTAAACTATCTTAGTGGTGATAAGTATGTCTGAAAAATAAAGAAAATTTGCGGATCTTTCAGCGATGGAATATTGTAGCATGTTTGCTACCGTATGGTGACCTAAGTGACAGTAAATTTCCTGCTTCGTCGACGTTATCATGAGCTGAATCTGATCATGGAGTTCCGAAAATCAATCAGAAATAGATATAGTATTTCCAAACAGACAAACGACTTAGGAGTCTTCAAGAAGAGAGTATATTTCCACCACGCATCCTCGAGACCTCTGGTATTGCTGATGTCGCAATACCTACTCGTTTGCCCTCCTATTCCATAAAAAAAAATACATTCACAAATTTATGATTATATAACTCTCTCTCTCTCCAGAAACATTATGTATGTTGCACACGCCAGAAATTTAAGACTTTTTGTGACATAACTAATAATAACGACATTGTTTCGTTTCATAGATTTTATTGAAATACAATATTTGAATAAATATAATACCTATCATACAATATCTACTGAGACCAAGAATGTTTTTTTTGATCTCAGTAGATATTTTTAAGTGTAATTTTCAATATTTAATCTTTGTAAGCTTCAATATTTTAAGTTTTATCCATCCCGTACCGATACCACCATTATATGTATTATAGTGAAAAAACAAATCAGTTACTCTTACATCTGATGAGTACAAAAAATCTTAACCCTAACACTAACCAAAAGAAATTTAAAGGTGAAACTAGAAAACACACGTAGAACAAAACTGCTACAAACCAACAGAGAAAAAGTGTGAAGTACAGAAAAAGGTTACGTATCTTCACCACAAAGTAAATTAATAAAACCTAAAGTAATAAAAGCTAGCAGTTTGAGAATTTGATACGAATGATACAATCGCCAAATTTACAAAATGATTATTAGACTAGCTAAAGTTCATACTCAAATGGACTATAAAATACCAGTTTTTTATGAAGACCTAGAAAATACCTTGGCCACAACACACATGCTATATAACTAGTAGTTTTTTAGCGGCTTAGATGACTCTCAGGGGACTAACGTCTAATGTCGTCTTTTTAAAAAAAACTGGTACATACACATAAGACATTATTTTTTTTATTGGTTAACACATAAATTAATCATAGGGCGTCTATCAGTCACCCAAAGATACCTTGAGAGTTTGTTGTTTGATCTTTACTTTTGTTTTAGAGGAATTGGTTTACCTACTTCTTTTCTGCTTTAGCGATTTTAACTTAGGCATTGTTACACAGTAAATAAAACATAACGTCGCACCTGTATCACATGACATCATTTGCTGCAAAATGTAGGCTTGTGACGAATTTACAATAACGCTATCATACATGTGACGAATTTACACATATTTTAATAATTGTAGCTAATTTACTTCGAATGCACGGAATATGCAAAAGTGTGGCAAATCACTTTGTGGCTAATAACAATAACCCGTAAAAAAGCCGTAAACAACCTACAAAAAAAATACTGGTAGAGTGTTCATCATCATCGGAAAGCAATGATGAAAATGTACTCGACATAGTGTAGAAATTTTTACTCGTAGCAAAGTTTGCGTAGCCATTCTGGACCGATCAGCAAAGTTAAGCAATGTCCGCCTCTGTCATGAGTTGGATGGGTGACCGCTTGTGACATTACTACAGAGCGCTTCCGTGCTTCGGAGGGCACGTTAAGCCGTCGGTCCCGGTAGTTGTCTTAGGATGGCAGTCGTTATAGCATCGTGGTTGGGCATTGTGTGAATGCCCGCCTGGCTAGCTACCACCCTCAAGCAGAAAATCTGTCGCCAAGCACCTAACGGTTTGTTCCAGCAGCTTTCCTTGAGAGCCAGTAATTCTAGGTTACCCTGAACAACATCTTCGACCACATCATCACTTACCATCAGGTGAGATAGTGGTCAAAGGCTAACCAATCACGAATAAAAAAAATTATAAAAAAATGAAGTTTCATATAAAGATAATGATTGATGCCACCAATTCTTTAGGCAATTTTTCTGTAGACTGGATATACATAGTTCACGGCATGCTCAGCTGCATTGCACAAGCTTTATACCAAGTACAACAGCTGGAGCATATTTTTTTCAACCTAGAAAACTACTTTCTCTAAAAAGAAGATCAACGAATATAAATTACTGAACACTTATTATATATAAATAATTGCATTTTATTTTTCCTACACCGACACTGGATTAACGTCGTTAATTTAGATTAATTTTCGTAATGATGCTTTTTTTTTTTTACAAAACAATAAATGCGACTTCAACACTCAAACGTGTGAAGTAACTTGTTGAAGTCGGTAGGTACCATGCTAACTAAAAAGTACCTATTATCACAAATTGTGCACATGGTACCGACTTCGACAAGTTATTTCACACTTTTGAGTGTTCAACTAGGTTTCAAATTTAATTTAAAAAAAAATTCACACTTTTCTCAGTTCTTTTTGTTACTTAGGGGTCGATTGTCGTCTACTGTGATTGGCTATATCATCAAGATAGGAAAACACTGTAAAGTTAATGGAGTATAAACCGAAAACGGTTTGACCGATTTTGATGAAATTTAAATAGGACAACACGGGAAGCACCACCTTTTAAAAAAAAGAATCTTCAAAATCGGTTCATCCAGTCAAAAGTACTGAGGTTCAAATTATAAAAAAAACTAAATAACAGTACAATAATGCGGCATTTTATCAATGACATAGTAGAAATAGGGTCACAGGCCCACTCTTTCTACTATGCTAGTGAAGCAAATAAGCCAATAATGTCCCTAGAATTTTAAAATACATATCAATTGTACCTATTAATTTAGAACATAAGTTAGTATTAAATGTTAGATAGACAATTATAAATATTTCCTATTATAAGTTATAAAGTCCCAATTTTTTTCTTATATAATTAATTAAAGTTAAGAAGTTAAAGATTTGGATTGGAGGGTAGTCAAATAACATACACTACTAAAATTTTGTTCTCAATTAATTTTAATTAATAATTGTATTTATAAATCAATTACATCTAATTTTGATGAATTATTAAACTTTGTGTTACAATACCTGCCAGGAAGTGTTTTCCCTACAAACAAACTAGTATTTGTTGAGTTGCATTCACACCATAGTTTCACCAATACATTTTGCACAAGATGGAGGCCATCAAACAAACTATGTCCCAACTGAATCAAACATTTCACACTAAGTTGGCTGAATTCGAGGAAAGGCAGCAGAGGATTTCAACACCTTCAACTCCAGATGCTGCAAATTTAGCTGCAGAGTTCTCCATGTTCAAGTCTTTTGTTGTCAGTTCTCTGAAGACATTGCAGTCCCAAGTGGACATGATTGCTCGCAGTTATGATAACTTGGAGATGCACAATCGCAAGAATATATTACTCCTTCATGGTGTTCCTGAGAGTAAGACTCCAAATTTAGAGGCAGCCATCGTCGATACAGTGTTGAAGAAGTTGAAGCTTAGCGATTTCAAATCGGAGGACATTAGCCGGTGCCACAGAATGGGTCGTCAATCTGCGTCAGCTAAGCCTCGGCCGATATTATTTGAGGTCCATGCTTTTTCAATGCGCACCAAAATCTGGGCCGCTAAGAAAAATCTTAAGAACACGGGCGTAACACTGTCGGAATTTTTGACGAAGCCACGGCACGATGTGTTTATGATAGCGAGGCAACGATTTGGCGTGTCTAAGTGTTGGACGCACCAAGGTTTTGTTTTCGTGCTGGGAGCGGACGGTGTGAGACATCGCATCACTTGTACTGCAGAGTTAGAAAAACTCTGTGAACAGGGCGCCACAGCTCCTGCCGCGAAGCAACCAACAGTGGCTGTGGCGGCTGTTAAGGAGCCTACGGCAGCTGCAAAACCCAGACGTGCAGCAAGCGCAGCCAGAAAGTAAATAGTTTGTTTCACTTTATGTCTACTATGTATATATCATTCTTTTTTAACTACCCTTTTCTTTTCTTTAGTATACTTTAGCTAACAAAATTGTGCTTGCACTTCACACAGATTTGCTTCTTTAAAATTTAATGTTTATACGTAGGTAGTGTCTAAATAAAGGACGTAACATTGTCAAAGTCAATTTAGTCAATCATCTGAAACTTGAAAGTGACAGATGTGATTGTTTCTTTTTTTTTTGGTTTCAAATTAGATTCGTGTAGTTTGTAAATATTTTCAGTGTGTCTATTTTTATTTCTAGTACTTTAATGAGGGTGGTTATTGTTCTAATCTAAGTTTTGTGGACATGATAATATGAATGTATATTATTATATCGAATGTATGTTCTATTTTGGAAATATTGAATAGTACATTTTAAGTTGATTTTACACATCTGGCAGGTAGATTTTATGTTAATTGTAATTTTTATATATTTTTTTTAGGTTTAGGTATTATTTTATTTCTTATATATATTCTTATTTATATATTATTATCTATTTTATTATACGTATATAATGTTAAATATTTTTGGTGATAACGATGAAAGTGATGACTATTTTTCTGTGTCTTCTTCAGGTAGCAGTAGTGATAATAGTTTTTCAAGCATCCCCTCTCTTTGTGAAACTTTACATTCTGAATTTTCTGACGCATCCAAGAATTTGAATATTATTCATATCAATGCGCAGAGCATTCCAAAACATTTTTCTGACATGCAGACGTCTTTCAACAGTAAAAATATTCATGCTATACTAGTCTCCGAGAGCTGGCTTAAACCAGCTCTTCCTTCTATTAGTTATACTATGTCTGGCTTTAATTTAATCCGTAACGATCGGACGGGCAGTGGTGGTGGTGGTGTAGCAATTTATCTCCGTACGCACATACCTTTCTCTGTTATTAGCTCATCTACCCAACCACTTTCCTCTGACGCCGGAGAACATCTTTTTATTGAAGTCCTTCTTTCTCACTGTAAAGTACTTCTCGGAGTCTACTATAGCAATTCATCAAAGAACAATTATTTCTCTTCCTTCGAAAAGATCTTGACAGATCTGTCTCCTTCTTTCAGTCATACCATTATTATGGGTGACTTTAATACGTGCCTCTTAAAGCATGATAATCGTGCGTCTTCATTAGAAACCATTGTAGAATCCAGCAACATGCATATCCTGCCTCTCAGTGCCACGCATTACTTTCCTAATTGTACTCCATCTCTCCTTGATCTTATTCTGGTATCTTCATTAGATCATGTTGCTAAACATGGCCAGTTTACAGCTGATGCCTTTTCCTATCATGACTTGATTTTCTTATCATACAAAATTCGTCCTCCGAAGTCTAAGCCCACAATTATTCTGCAGCGTAATTTTAGTGGTATGAATTTCGATAAATTTATGATCGATGCCAGAAATATTGACTGGTCACCAATTTTTGAAACAGATACAATCGATGACCAAATTTCAATTTTTAATACTTTCATCACACAACTGTATGATGTACATGCTCCCCTTAGGTCTATTAAAATTAAACATACTCCAGCACCATGGCTCACTGAAGAGATTAAAATATTAAAACATAAAAAACATGCTGCCAAAAGTAAGTACAAGTGTCATCCAAATGATGTAAATAAAGCTAGGTACGTCAAACATCGTAATCGCTGTAATGTGGTGTGTAGGGATGCGCAAAGACGCCATATCTTTGAATCCGTTCAAAATGGGAATCCAGCAAAAATCTGGAAGTTCCTAAGGTCGATAGGAGTTGGTAAATCTCGTTATGAATCTTCCCCAAATTTAGATATTAATTCTTTAAACCAACACTTTTCCTCATCGTGTAACATTGATTATACGGTAAAAGCTTGCACTTTAAATTCTCTTTCTAACATTTCAACTCCTACCGTTTCGCCTTTTATGTTTAGCCAATTCACCGCTTGTGATGTTGAGAAGAGCATACTTTCCATTTCTTCTAACGCTATTGGTGCGGACGGAATCAGTCGTAACATGCTGATACCCATCCTTGATTCTATTCTCCCTATTCTTCGTTATATTCTTAACTTTTCTATTACTAATGGTGTGTTTCCGTCTGTATGGAAGGAAGCTCACATAATACCTCTTCCCAAAAAAACTAATCCTAAATCTTTTAGTGAATATCGTCCCATATCTATACTTCCTTTTTTATCTAAAGTGCTCGAACGACTAGTGCATAATCAAATTAATTCTTTCCTTATATTTAACAATCTCTTGAACCCTTATCAGTCTGGTTTCCGTCCAGGACATAGTACAGCTACTGCACTTGTTAAAATAACAGACGATATACGTTTAGGAATGGATAAGGGTCAGCTAACTGTGCTGACACTCATAGATTTCAGCAATGCTTTTAACACTGTAGATTTTGACATCCTCCTTGCAATTCTTCGCTCCAACAACATATCTCCAACGGTGATTGGCTGGTTCCATTCTTATCTTCATGGTCGCCAACAGCGGGTTCGCCTTGATGATTCTTATTCTTCTTGGTGTAACACGTCAGCTGGTGTACCTCAGGGTGGCGTCTTATCTCCTCTTCTTTTCGCTATTTTTATTAACTCAATTTCTAGAACTATATCTTCTTCCTACCACCTTTACGCAGACGATCTACAATTATACTGCCAAGCACCTCTCATTGAATTGTCGGATGCAGTTGCAGCTATAAACACAGACTTGGTTCAAATATCAGAATGGAGCAAAGCTTACGGACTCAATGTCAACGCTACGAAAACGCAAGTCATTGTAGTAGGAAGTTCTCACATGATGAGTAGAATTGACTGGAACTTATTACCGAAGGTTGTGTTCGATGGTGTTGCCATTCCATTTAGTAAAACAGTCAAAAACCTTGGCTTAACTATTGACAGTTGCTTAACATGGGGGCCTCAACTAGTTGAAACGAGCCGCAAGTTGTTCGCTTCTGCAGGTGCCTTACGCAGACTTCGAAACCTTCTACCAACTACCACTAAAATTGCACTTGCACAGTCTCTTTTAATCCCTATTCTTGACTATGCTGACGTCTGCTATCTTGACCTCACGGAGGATATGCTAAATAAACTTGAGCGTCTCCAAAACTTCTGCATTAGGTTCATATTTGGATTACGCAAGTATGACCACGTCTCTGAATTTCGTACTAAGCTCAAGTGGCTCCCCATTCGCCTTCGTCGGAATGCTCATATTTTGTCCCTTCTATATAGTATTCTATTTCACCCCTCTTCCCCGCGTTATCTCAAGGAACGTTTTCGTTTCCTTCATACTACTCACTCATGTTCTTTACGATCGTCATTGAATCTTCAGCTTGAAGTGCCTGAACGTAAAACTAAATTTTACGATGGATCATTCACCTCTGAGGCTGTACGTCTTTGGAACTCTTTGCCTCTTGCTATTAAACGCTCACCATCAATTAATATTTTCAAAAAGCTTGTAAAAGATCATTATCTTTCCCCATCATGATTGTATACATCACGGTCAGCTTTAAAAAATTGCTACTAAGTTCTTACTTTTATGGTTCTGTATGTTAACTACTTACATTATTTAATGTTATTGATATAGGTATATGTATATATTGTATGATGTTATGTATACACATATATATTTATATATTAATTTATATATGTATTTATATATTTATGTAGGTATATGTATTATTAATGAACTGTGTTAAATGTTTATTACTTTAATTGTTTTTATTTTATTTATAATTGTACATATTTTAGATGCTTTCTAAGTAATTATTTTGTTTGTATTATGAAGACTACCGTCTATGTATTTTTAGTAAAATGTTGTCCTCCAGTTATAGGTCGTCTGGAAGAGATCGCTCTAAGCGATAAGACCGCCTATTGTTACATCATATTTTGTATTGTTATCTTTATAAGTTATATTTTAAATGGTGTCTCAATAAAGTGTTATCTATCTATCTATCTATCTATCTATCTATCTATCTATCTAAAGTTGATTGAATAAAATAATGGGGTGAAAAAAGAGTGCTGTGTGATCGTGGTCTAATGCTAACCTATTAGGCATATAAAAAGAAAAGAAAAACTTATTCTCTACTTATTATATACCATAGGGTGCTTACCTTAGAAATATAATTCCTATATAATATCCAAATATCCAAATATTTACGTACTTTTATCATCATCATCAGCCGGAAGACGACCACTGCTGAACAAAGGCCTCCTCCATAGATCGCCACAAAAACGGCTACTAGCCACTGGTAGCCATTGGCTACCCGCGACTTTCACAATATCTTCAGTCCACCTCGTGGGGGGGCCTACCAACTCTACGTCTTCCGGTGTAGTGTGGTAACCACTCAAGAACCTTTCTTCCCCATCGGTTATCAGTTCGTCGAGTAATGTGGCCCGCCCATTGTCACTTCAACTTGCAAATTCTGAGAGCTATGTCGGTGACTTTGGTTCTTTGGCGAATATCCTTGTTCCGGATTTTATCGCGCAAAGAAACTCCGAGCATAGCTCTCTCCATAGCTCGTTGAGCGACTTTGAGCTTATCCATAAGGGCCACAGTTAAGGACGTACGTACTTTCACTGAATAATAAATATATGTTTGTAAAGACTATCCGTACACGATTAAGTATAGTTATATGTATACTCTTAGCTACATTAAGAGAATCTTAACAATATATATAGTTATATGTATACTCTTAGCTACATTAAAGGACACGTGTATTGTATTATGATACTCGTAGCATAATTAGTACCTATCGCAGAAGGATTTTCCTTGTATTGAGCAAGTGCTTACCGAATAGTTTGGGCATTGTAATCTTCTGAGAAATCGTGGAACTTAATTGAATATATTTTTGTTATATAACAGATTTGCTAAACGGGGATAAGCTACGGTTAGTTTGACTTTTTTGATCAACTTATGGGGTCAGGCTTCATCGTATCACAAGTAAAGAAGTCTTGACTCGGTTTGCATTCCGAAACAATGATGCAAGGCAATTTTATTTACCAAAGCATTATATTATGCAGACACAGTACATACATATATGTCGGAGCGTAACAGTTAGTTTAATAAGAGATTGGTGACACTATGATTTACCGCCATTATTCTAGTCTGTGGTCGCTAATAGTCTATAGTCATTTAAGAGACTGTGACTCAAAACTTACGTCACAAGACACTGCAGTTGACTGGGCAGTCTTGTACTAGCCGTCGAAATGACTACACCTATTTATGGAGTGGAACTAGTGATAGCTAGCATTGATAGTGAGGACCGTGATCAGTGTACATCAGCGATGGAAGATGACAGCAGTTCATGGAGGAATATTCTCTGAAGATGACATACGTGATTCATTATCGCACTGACGCCAAAATGTTGAGGAAATATGACCAGAAGGAAACAGAGTAAGATTGTGCAGAGCATTCTGCAAAGGCGAGGATTGGAATGGGTATAGGGGGTGGAAAGAGGCCATTTTGTGGGTCACCCCCAAAAACTGTGGATTGAGGAATAAAGTGTAAAAGTAATATATGTCTTCTCATTTGTAAGATACCCATTCATTTTCCGACATATATAACTTTAACTATTGGTACTAAGTTATGTGGGAAAAGCTTAAAGCCGTCTACCATAACAACATTATAATACCAGTTCATTATTTGTATGGCACAAAGAATTTAAATAAATAAAATCAAAATGCACTCAAATGGCACATATTTGGCTCAACGAATAAGCATTGCAATTCAACGGGGCAATGCTGCCAGTATGTTGGGCACGCTGCCAACTGGTACTGGGCTGGAGCATTTGGACAGCCTATGAATCTGCTATGACGTAAAGGTTGTCTAAATGCTTTTATTGTAGTAGCAGTAGTGTTGTATATAGTTCGTAGTATATTGTTTAATAAAGGCATACCGCCGGTATAAAAAAAAAGACGTGTGGCACTCGGAGACTGCCGCGGTAAAGCTATTACATAGCATTTTTTATCAACTTATGCAATTATAAATCTCGACAGGTTAGTTGTCAAAACCTTTTTTCCTGCCAAAATTTTGTTCCTTTTACTTACTGTAGAGGCGCTGATAAAATATAGTATCACCGCTGTGCCGGTCGGAGTGGGGGGTGTTAGGTTATTTTCGTTACGGAATTTCTGGATTCGGTCTCCACGCTCAAGGCCCGCGATAGAAGCTATGCAATAGCTTAAAAATACATTACTTGTGAAACAAAGAATTTTATAATGAAATTACATAAGAAACAATAATCAGCCTTCATTACAATGTCGATGAGTCAAATTTATATTTGCAGTCTGGTGATTTACAAATAGTTACTCGTGAACATATAGATAGTGTTGAGCTCACTTAAAAAAGATAATGAATATCCACAGATTGTGCGGTAATTCCCAGATACAAACAAAATGCATGTTTTGTTGTTTTTGTTCGATGGTCACGACGTTGTTTGCGTATTTTATCCATGAATTAAATACTATTTGATTGCTCCGCTATCGGATATAGCCTTGAAGGTAAATTTCCAAAAATAGATGCGTGTTGATGACAAAATACTGGCACGGTAATAAAATTGTTGAAGGTATATCTAGGTCACTTTCTAGTTTTAAGAACTTATCTCTTTGTTTTTATGGGCTGAATTAATAGGACGATGGTAGGTAATAAAATTAGAGTTTCTTTTTCACATCGTTTTCATAGCTCTTTCCATACTAAAGTAGTTTCGTCAAATTTTACATACCAAGTGTTCTAAATCGTTGAAATTGTTCATCCTTGTCCTTGAGCCTACAATTAATAGCAGACTTTTGGTCTAATCTAAACCTAAAACTTTCCTTATCCAAGTTAATTTATGTTCAAACAGGTAACTACATCAATAATTTCCAAAGTCAATATGTATTACAGTGAAGGATGAGCATATAAAATATGAGCACTTCTGGCTCAAAAATAGCCCTAGAGTTCCACTGTGAATCAGAGGGCACACTAATAAGAAAATCGCCCAGAAGCTACATTATCCCTATTTACATAACATTCATAAAAATAATGATAATTGTATCAATTTGCTTTTTCGTGAAATCAATCCAAGAGAATGTTATGCCTACGGAGAAAGTCAATGTAATTAAAAAGGTGTGCTATAAATAAACATAGATGGGACAAGATTCTAATATGAAATGCTGCGAGCTTTTTGAGCCTTCTACAAAGATATTGTGCTATTCTGTCTGACCGGGCTTTATGTATTAGGAATATCTTATGAAATACCTACTTGACAACAATTTAAGAAACAACCAATAATGATGTGGATCTCATATATTTCAATAGTGCTATTTGGACAAATGGTTTCATAATGCGTATAAATTATTAGTTATTTACTTACGTTTTGTGAAAATGAGGCTACCATGTCAATTTTAATGAGTATTTATATAAGTTATTTATGTCGTCTGCAATTCGTCAAACTTAATACGCTATAAGCATATTAAATTTGATATGCTAATTATTGGCATAATAGTTATTAAAATTGACATGGTGAATTGATCTCGTTTTCCGAAACGTAAATAATTAATGCACTTGTGATACAGTTATGCATATTAAATTTTCCTAAAAGCTGCATCCAATTGCCCTATATTATGGAATAAATTCCTGTGTTCTGCATTGATTTTTGGGGACATTGAATGTTATGACTGCACTTGTGGATAATTTACAATTACATGCACTCCTACAATTGTTTGTAGGCTAGATACCTAGTTGTCGTTGCACAATACGAGATTGAACCAAAACATTGTAGAAAAATGCCATGTGAAAGGGTAAACTCACACTTACTCAAGTAGGTACTGAAAATATCTCTATTTGAACGCAATAACATTTTTTAAAATCTATAACAACATATTTTGGTTTTATAAATATCTTGTACGAGTAGGTACAGATCTACGAATTAAATTTAAATGTAAAATTGTTATTAATATCATATTGTATTATGTCCTGCATCTGCTTAGGTGTAAAATTTGAAAATCAAGAACTTTCATTTACAAAACACTCAAGCCTTTTTTGTTAGTAGGCCTCCGCTGGGGTTTGGCAAGGTGGTCACGTTAGCATTCACCATCTTGTCCCGGCGGCAGACCCGGACTTAACGAGGCCTCTCTGCTTGTGAAGAGACGACTTTGCTCGCTATGGCCACCCCACAGAGGTGTGAAGCCGTGCAAGCCCTCAGCAGTCACTGATGGAAAGAGCCCCAACTCTCCATCAGTGACCCCACTATAGAGACAGAAGGAGGCGGTTGAACTTCTGTGATATCGTGGAAAGTAAGCACCGCCGGCCACGATCGCTCACTGTCGGGCATGGCGTTTACCATGCACGACATAAGTAAGGTGTGATAATTCACTATCGTTGATGAGAAGGTCCAGAAAATAATTTGAAAACAGCTGGATTCAAAAAATATTTTACACAAAGTAGAGGAGACGTGGAAGGCCGACCTTCATGCATCTCATAACTTGATGAGGCATATTTTTTATCAAATATAATTTATTAACAAACATGCCTTTGATAACTTTCCTATCGAAAAGTTTTCATAGCTATTTTAATAGAATTAATTTTAATCAAGTTTCTTTCATCACCTTTACTATTTTCATAACCGAATGAATTTCATCTCAAGTGATATATAGGTAGGTATTATTAGTTTTGTCGTGCTACGGTCATAAAGGAAGAAGAAAAATTTAAGTACGTGTACAATTATTTAATAGACAATAGAACAAAATAATATTCTTTTTCTACACAAAGATTATTGACTTTTAACAATGTAGACCATCATTGTGTTTTTCTCAAGGAAGCCATGACAGATTCTAAATTGCTGTTTTTGTTATGAAGAAGTCTATTGAAAATACCTACTTAGTTTTGTTACGACGCACGAACGACGTACATAATATATCTTTGTATATAAAAATTACGTGTCACGTTTTTTGTCCGAGATGGACTCCTAAACTACTGAACCAATTTTAAATTTGATTTGCACACCGGACCGTGTGCAATTTAATCCAAATTGAAAGATACGACAGCTCACATCTCATATATAGTCGTAATTATCCGTGCAAAGCCGGGCCGGGCCGCTAGTATATTATTAACAATTTATTTATAAAAATAAATTGTTTATTTCACTTGCTAAAGCAACGACACTTATGTAAGTAAGTAAAATTGAAAGGAAACTTACTTGTGTTTAGATTTTATAAGAACGAGTTATGTTAAATGTTTGAATCGTAAGTGAAGTTTAAAAATATTACTTGAAATTACGTCGTATCCCATTTCCTACTCTACTTTGATAATGTATATAGCGGAAAAATTAAATATTCACTTAGTTGTTTGTTCTCCTAACTATGTATAGGTACTTGATCAAAAAAGACGCGAGATTTGGGAGATTTTTATGACGATATTACGTCCGTGAACTAGACGGACATACGAGTATTAATATAAACTTTGTTTCAGATACAATTCATTGGTTCTCCAGTAAATGACTTGCTCAGCTATTGGTTCAAATTCAAGTGCCTCACCCTCTCTACCCACGCGGGGGTATATGTATAGATACTTTCCGCAAGTCACGGAAAGCATGAAAACTTAGTTATTGCTTCGACAATCGACAAAGCTTTCGTGTCTTCGTGTTCAATGTTCCGAAAATCATTTTAGGAGAAGCGCATTTAGGGTTAGGTTACAGGCGTATAGCATGTACATCAGTGTTCAATATCTTTACAAGATCATACCAACAATATTGATTTTAACTCGTGAATACCATGATCAAGTAGAATGGTAACCAAGCCCAGCTACAAGCGCGACGAAACTGTTCGGATTTTGTATTCACTACTACTACTTTTCGAGGTTTCGCTTTTCATAATAATTGTTTAATATTTTTCTTTTGGGGTTGTTGAACTCTTCTATCTATACGCGCTGGATCTATAAGAGCAGATGCAGACATAGGCGACGCGGCTATCAACCAGACCTTTAGATTTCATTTGTCCGAAAGAGATTCTTGAATTTAATAATCTTTCGTATATTTTCGCTATACCTTCTGAATATTTTATGATAATTTTAATATTATAATTTTATAACATGAACTTTTCCTTGACACGTTCTGACATCTCGGCTTGACATGAAAGTTTGAATAACCCATTTGATTTCTGTCATTTACTCTACACTTAATACTTACCTACACTTCATAAAAATACAGCCACATGAGGCTGCAGGGTGATAGGCGCATTGCATTTCGCCACTGTATTTGTGTAAATTGTACTTAATAAGGAGAATAAGCCAGGTGAGAATTTATCCCATGGCTTCAAGTGACGTTTGAATGCGAGAGTTGTTTTATTGAAACAAAACCTTCTTTCTTAATAAAACTAAGCGTTTTTATTAAATTTTCTAACGTAAACCTCACAAAGGGGTGCATTAATACGCTGTATTTATTGTTTGGCCTTTCGGGATGTAGTTATTATCATCATTGCACCCTTAGCATCATAAAAAATGTACGTCAATATCTTGCCAGATGGTCGAATTGCCTTGGTTTTCTTTGGATTCGGTTCATCAATTTTTTTTCCACTGGTTGAACTGCGGTTTTGAATCTAGAGTATGGTGGTGAACCCACTTTTCATCCTTGTCATACAAATCTGTAATATAATAATAAAATCTTATGGATTACCTTTAAACATCCCTAAATAGTCGCCAGAAGAATGAGTCGTATATTCTAAGTTTATAGAGATTATTAGGTATTTTAAGACTATCCATTAGATAAAAATAATAAAAACACTAAACTATCATATTTATTGTTTCGAGGATAAAACTTGGTACAAGCTGTACCTAAGAATTATATCTACGCTTGTAAAACATGATTTAAAGCAGTGCTGGCTCAGTGGCATTGCCTAAGCACAGCCGCGCAGCAGGTTCATGGGTCAAATCCCGCCGCGGGCTTGAGCTTCACTGCATGGTGGATGGGCATTTTCCGAATGCCCGCCTTGCTACCGACCACCCTGAAGTAGAAAATCTGTCGCCAAGCACCTAACCGTGTGTTCCGGCAGCAGTCCTTGAGAGCCAGTGAAATTACAGGCATATGAGACTTAACAACTATATCTCAAGGAGCAGTGAAAATAGTGACTTGTGACGAATTGCAACTGTTATAGGCAGAGGTCCGCTTAACATCAGGTAGGCCTCGAGCTTGTCCCGTACAATAACATAAAAAATGACCTCTTGTTCATATTTCAATCCACACATTAAGCTACCTTATACACATTCAGCTTCATTTTCAATTCACACACTTCCATACACATAGTAATACTACACATAACATAAACTTAAATTAACTACGATAAACAATGATGAACTTAGTCCACTCAACACATTATTATTTTAGTTAATACATTAGTTTTATTTTAATATGTATTTTTTTGTATTATTATCACGTTTATTTGTAAACAGGTCTGCCAATAATTTTGCATATCAAGCTTTTTTAATTATCACTGTGGTCGGTTTTCCTCGTCTTACACTGTGTGACAGAGATGAATCCCAATGTTTAAATTGTTGATGCCAAAACTCAGGTGAAAACCTATACAGGGCATCAGGATCCGTATCTAAAATTTAAATTATCTGGAATTCGTTGACGATATCCATATTTAAATATATATACGTTTTAAATTCTCTTTAACTATCTTCGTACTAAGGTAACTGAACGGAATGTTATTCTTAGGTTTTCGAGATTGTTACACATAGTAATTAAAAAACTTCTAGACAAAATAATGATAAATATACGCAATTTATCATTATTTTAACCGTTTAAAGTTGTTTAATTACTTTGTGTAACTGAAAGGAGTTCAGCAATATTAATTTCAGAAAAAAAAATTGTTTCGTTCTAAGTTTACATTTAATATCACCTAAACTATGGATGAGCTGTATTAATAACAAAGACTATTAAAAGCAAATATGCTGACGTCACTAACGATTCTCGAAGTACGCCGCCCATTACGAACGGTGTGTTTATCACTGTAACTTTTTTCTAATCTTCGTCATGTCGCGTATAAAGGCAGTAGGGGCCGAATCGGTGTGAGTGAAGGTCTTTGAGTGTCATCACGCGGAAGTGTATTTTCGTAGCAGTTTCAAGTTCTGAAAATGGATTGGAAAATAAGCTGTGTGCTGTTATTTTTCATTGGTAAGTGATCCATTGATTTTTTAAAAGTTTTTTAATTATTTTATCAATATGTGTGATTAGTTTGTATAGGTAGAATTTTAATTTTTAAATATTGTGTATAATATGCACTAACGCCATGGAAAAAGCTACCGTATGTTTCTCCGCACCTACTAAAATTATAAATATTCTTTAAATAGTAGGTAAGTTTATTTAAGGACTTTTAATAAGGCTCCCGGATAATTCCCTGTAGATAAATAAAAAAAATTGAACATTGTACATTGAATAGTTTGTTAGTTCTTTTTTTTCACCGACTTTGGATATATTCAAAAATTTTCTCTTATTTGGTATATATCCACGCATAACATTAAACTGAATTGTTAAACCTTGATTATTTTTGGATAGAGTATGCCACCTACTGGGTTCCAATTTATTTTTATCAACATCAGTCAAGTATATTTTGAGTGGTATGCCTTTATTAAACAAAATACTATGAACTATATACAACACTACAGCTACTACAATAAAAGCATTTAGATTAACATTATTATCATTAACATTATTTTGAGTTGAACTCAATTAACTGAAAATAAATATTTGTAAGATTTTGAGTAAAAAGCTTTCGCTTAGAAGCCTATATTATTACATATTCATACATATTCTCGTTAAGCCTATAGTCTACCTGGATATAGAAATTGCAACTCTTGTCGATACTGACCAGAGAGTATGGGTGAGTGACAATCGGACTTTTTTTTAATGTTATTATGGCCGAACAAGCTCGAGGTCCACTAGTTGCTAAGCGGACTTACATCTGCCCATAACAGATGCATTTCGTCACAAGTCACGAATAGCAGTGCGCCCGTCACCTTGGGACATAGTTGTTAAGTCTCATGTGCCTGTAATTTCAAGGCTCTCAAGGACTGCTGCCGGAACACACCGTTAGGTGCTTGGCGACAGATTTTTACATGGAAGTGGTCGTTAGCTAGGCGGGCATTCGCAAAATGCCCTTCCACAATGCGTCAATGTTTCCCAATGAAGCTCAAGCCAGCGGCCGGATTCGAACCATGGACCTGCTGCGCGGCAGTCCATAGCCATTGCCACTGAGGCATCATTGTTCATACATGGAAGTATGAACACTGAAAGGGGTTTTACTAAACGACCCTATTTCGTTTTCTAGAATGTATGAAATAGCTTGTGAAGTCGACTTCAACAAGTTATTACATTCTTTTCAGTGTAGAAAAAAAACTTAAATGTATTTGTGAAATCTGGACACGCAGGCTTTATTTAGGCACGTTTGACTGCCCAAAAAAAGGAGAGTTTTGTTTACATTCTTCATGTATGTATTTTTGTGAGTTTCTTTAATCCACCATAACTTCTTAACGGCTTAGTCGATTTTGATGTAAGAGATATCATTAGATTCGTCTTGTTAACTCAAGTGGCACTATGTACATAAAAAATAGAAAATCAAAATGGCGGATTTTAGACCTCATATTGTGAGGTAAAAAAAAATGTTTTTTCTTGCAAACCCATCGAGTGGGATCTTAAAATCAAGAGCTTTAAAAACTATTTTTAACCACATATAACTTGCAGTTTTAATTTCAATGTAACGATAATTACTTAATAAAAAAAAAATTGAAGTTTGGGTATCTACCTTTTTAATTAATTTGTACTTATTTTTGTATTAACAATAAATTGCTATAAATAACAGATAATTTTGTCTTTGGCCAATTATCTCACTATATTAGTTATTAATAATGTTTTCGAGGGCGGATATAATGAAACTTATCAGAGCGCATGGTCATCGTAATTGTTACTTAGTTTTACCCTCTTCATTTCAAAGTGTGACCAAAATTAAGCACTTTAGTTCAACTTTTTTTTTTAATAGCTGATGGGTTAGCCTTTGACCACTATCTCACCTGATGGTAAGTGATGATGTGGTCGAAGATGTTGTTCAGCCTAGAAATACTGGCTCTCAAGGACAGCTGCCGGAACACACTGTTAGGTGCTCGGCGACAGATTTTCTACTTGAGGGTGGTAGCTATCCAGGCGCGCTTTCGCAAAATGCCCTACCACCATGCTGTAACGACTGCCATCGTAAGACAACAACCGGGACCGACGGCTTAACGTGCCTTCCGAAGCACGGAAGACCTTGTCCTTAAGAGCCAGTCATTCTAGGTTAGTCTGAACAACATCTTCGACCACATCTTCACTTACCATCAGGTGAGATAGTAGTCAAAGGCACTAAAAAAGCTAACTAGCATTAAAAAGTTATGCCGTATAAAAGTTAGGTTATTCGCATACGACGTTAGAATTATGGGTATCCGTCATCGAAAACAAGTGTTTAGCAAAGCTTATTGTAAAAATAATCTTATATATAGTTCAACTCACCTTGAAGATGTCACTCCGTCCTCATGAGACGGTTAAATAACAAAAGCGTAAGGATATACTGTCCGTGGATAAATTTGTATGTACGACTCACCTTCACCACGGTCTAGTAGTTCAAATTCTGATGAGAGCATGTCCCAGGCCAGAAGATGATCGTGCACGACCATCCGTGCTCCAATCCCGCTAGTGGTTCTAATTTTTCCTTTTGACATCAACTTTGTTACCTATTCGCTTAAAATGCATTAATGTAATAATAAAAATTGATTAAAACTAACGTAAGTTTGACAAATACTATAAGACATTTAGAACCGATCAAACTGTTTTTTAGGTCGAGAAGGCGTCTCGACCGGTTTCACGACTTTCAACAAAGTCGAAAAGCGAGACAGTAACTTTAATTCGGATCAAAATGTCTTAAAATAATAAAAATGTTACAAATACGAGTATAATAAATTAATTATAAAAACAAAAAACAATGGAAAGTCCCGCCATACGTAAGCATCCCTCGTAACGCGAATACAGCTGCACGAATTAAGATGAAATTTGGTGCACATTTTATTTGCGTTTTTATCTCACTTAAAAGGTGGTTTTCACTTTCAGAAGATTGTTTTTTGTACAGTGTGAGTCTTCCACCGAAAACATCTACTCATTGGATCACTGCCTGCTTCCTAGTTAGAGGGAAGCACTTGCTCTCTTCGCAGACGGGGCGTATAACTTTTATTGATTAGTTGGATAGTCGGCTTATTGGGATGGTTACTCAGTCGTTGTAGGTCGTTGAAGCACATACAAAAAGTTTATTTTTTATCTCGAGTAATAAAAAGTTTAAAAGCAAAACCTAATTCTACACAGGTGTATCTGCCGCGGTGTAAATCAGTTTAATGGTAAATTATTTTTACATCTGTGTTTAAGTATCTACAATTTGTTATTCTCAGATCACATTGAAATTGAAACTAATGGATGTTGTAGATTAAATGGTCATTGACTTTATTCTGAATTAGAATGTCTTCGAATCTTCCAATGTCGGCTAATACAACCTCAGGAACCAGTTTCGTCCAAACCAATTATATTCCATTAGATTTTTTGTACCAACTTCTAAATGTTATTATAAAATATATGAGTGTTTTACCTTATACTGAGTTAGGTACTTACGTGCTTCAAAAGTTTTGAGGTACTACAACTAAAGTCTCACCTGATGGGTGTTGAAGAACATGCTTGCCTAGATACGTATTCACTCTGTACTTGATGACTCAAAAATGTTATTAATCGGGAAATAGACACGCTGGTAGAGTGTTTCTTACTTCAGCTGTACAAAAACGACATCGGTCTATCTATATGTTTGTGGGTACATTTTAT
The DNA here is from genome assembly GCA_963854805.1 of Plagodis dolabraria. Lineage (NCBI taxonomy): Eukaryota > Metazoa > Arthropoda > Insecta > Lepidoptera > Geometridae > Plagodis > Plagodis dolabraria. The sequence continues at coordinate 35,494,307 of OY978440.1, read as the reverse complement.
GTAACAAGACACTGTAGACTGGTCATGAGTCAAAAATCTAAATAGTTTATTCAATTAAGACGTCTACGACGCTGTTATGAAGGTCAATTACATGTCTTAATATTAAAATATTCAACATTCTATACAAAAAAAATTCAAAGACACAGAATTGTCCAAGCATATACAAAAACTGTATTGTAGGGTTTTTTGGAAAACCGCACACCATTTCCTAAGATGGACCTGTTATTTGTCTTTGCTGGTCTAAAACCAAGCATCCTTATTATATCCACACTTATATATATGTGTTTATATATATATATCAATATAAATATGTACTTTGGTTTGCTAAATTATTACTTTTATGTAGGTTATTTACGTTTTTATTTATTTATTGTCCAACTCTATCTTGTGCTGGAAATTAATATTTATTTAGTTATCTTTATTATTATTGTTATAGTTAGACCTCCATCCATATCTGTTTATACAATAAATATCCCTTTGTAAAGGGTTGTCTGTAAGAGATGGCTTTCAGCGATAAGACCGCCCATTGTCATACCTACTCTTAGTTACTGTGTTTTAATTTTTAAATTTTGGTGTCAATAAAGTCTAATCTAGCTATCTATCTAAATCGTGATTGTCTATGTTTATCAGATGGAAAAAATTGAACTGTCAAGTACCAGCTTCCATACCCTAATTGGTACTGGAATAAGTAGGTATTTTGAGGTTGCGGGTTCAAGTCCAATATGTATGCTTCTGGTGGAAAAAATTTTTTGACAGATAATCTTTTTTTTATTTTTAGAGAAACCACAAATATTTAAAACTATCCAATTGCGAGACAGACTTGCACAATGAGGGTTCCGTAATAACACAAAATGGACCAACATAGCTTTATTTTTTTCTTATACTTCGAGGTCCTCAGTGGACCATACTTAGTAACAATATTCAATCTTTGTGTCGATAGAGGAAATTTCCCCGACTTAATGAAACTATGTAAAATCACTCCAATTTTGAAGTCAGGGGCTGCATCTGACCCTTGCAATTATAGACCTATTTCCATCTTATTTATTCTGAGTAAAGTATTTGCAAAAAATATGCTCAAACAACTTTTATCTCATTTTAATGAGCATAATATATTGAATGCGAATCAGTTTGGTTTTACTAAGAGCAGATCCACAACAGATGCAGGTGTTCAATTAATGTCACATATACTTGAAGCCTGGGAGAGTTCACATGACGCTATTGGCGTATTTTGTGATCATTCCAAGGCATTCGACTGTGTAGAACACTGCACTCTGATTCGTAAGCTTTCACACTATGTATTCGTGGAAAAGCTTTGAATCTAATAGAGTCATATCTGTCAGACAGGCTACAGATGGTTGAAATAAATGGTTTTAGACTAGCAAAGACAAATAAAAGGTCCTTTTTAGGTAATTGTGTGCGGTTTTATAATAAAATTCCCAAACATATTACAATGCTCACAGAAGGAAAATTCAAGCTGCATGTGAAAAATATTTACATATATCATACTACAAAGTTTGTGATTACTTAAACGACAAATATGCTTGGAAAGTTCCGCCTCTGCCAAGCTATCACCTGTCACCTACGTAATTTAAACAAATATTGTAATAATCGTATTATATTTGTATATTATGACACATTGTTAAAATATGTTTAAAATAATGGCCCCGAGTTTCTTGCTCGTTCTTCTCGCAGAGGCCTTACCAATACTGTCGATTGTATGTTTAACCGTTTTTACAATAAACCAAAAACTAAAACTATAAAAAAACGCTTACCCCTTTTGTATTTGCTACTATTATTATTTGTTCCAACTGTGCCGATTTAGCTGATTTAGGTTTTGAAATGTTTTTCGTAGTACAGGGTAGGTTTAAACGATGAGAATATATGGAAAAATTGCGAAGAAGATATGTAGTTAATACAACATTTTTATTTTCCCCTATAAACTGTTCTACCTATACTTTCCTGTCAAACGTTTGACGTTTGTCCGTTAGGATAGGTGATACGAAGTACACCGGGTCATTATTATATTATATCATTATTATTATCATCATCATCTAGGAGCTATACATGCAATTCAAAGTAACCTAATAGCAGAGCTCAAGTTATACTGTTCTTTCTTTTACCAAGACACCCTCAATACGTTGCAGCACTATTTTAGCGGTGAGATAAAACGATTGCACGTGGTCAGGAGTTGGCGAAGACACGCCACAGTGCACCTTAATTTTACATACAATGGATGAGAATTAGGTCAAACATTGTTATTAGCTTATATTTACAAGTATCTGTGCTCTAATTGACTAATGAGGTTAATTCTTTGTTTTTAAATACTGGTGTATAAACATAAGTAAAGATGAGCGTTAGTCGTAGACACTGGAAATAATGCCACGCTATAATTTATTTTAATTTTACATACAAATGATGAGAATTAGGTGCGATATTGTTTATATTTTTTATCATTGTTCTAATTCACTAGTCAGATTAATTCTTTGTTTACAAATGTTGATACTTTCAAGCTTTTCTGCGTCCCTTTGTTTTACTACATAATTTGTATGGATATCATTATATATTAACACAAAGCGAGCATGAATGAAACAGATGGAAAAGCAGCCAGGAGCAATGTGTAGCTATTCGAATCGGGCGATCCACTACGTCAAATCTTTTAAGTTTCTGGACATACGTAGTAGACGCTGTTGATTGTGGATTGCAAGTTGATGCCGCGTATCTCGATTTTCAAAAAGCGTTCGACACTGTAGATAATGACATACTTGTTGAAAAATTCTGTAAGGCAGGTTTTTCTATTTCGTTATTAAGATTTTTTTGTTCATATTTGCGTGATCGACAACAATATGTACAGTTTAAAGGTCATATATCAGAGCCATATTACACATATTCGGGCGTGAGTCAAGGAAGCAATTTGGGTCCTCTTGAGTTTCTTATAATGGTAAACGTCTTACCGGAGGTTGTTAATACTGCTAAATGTGTTTTATTCGCGGACGACTTAAAAATTTTCTTAAAAATTAGTAAACCAGATGATTGCTCCCAATTACAAAATGCTATAAATAGTGTAACAACCTGGAGTATTGATAACAAACTCTTCTTCAATGAAAATAAATGCTCCATAATTTCTTATGGCCGTTCAGAAAACCCTATCGTGTCTCAATATAAATTTGGAAATGCAGTTCTTTCAATGGTAGAACAGGTAAGAGACTTGGGAGTCCTTATGAATGCAAGCATGACATTCCGACCCCACATTAATGACTTATGTTCACAGGCATTCCGAACACTTGGTTTCATATTAAGGCAAGCGAAGAGCCTGGATAGCATACCAGCTTTGAAGGCGCTATACAATGCATTCGTTAGAAGCATGCTAGAAAGCAATGCAATGGTTTGGTGTCCAACTGAGGATAAATATGTACTAAAACTAGAGAAAATCCAAAGGAAATTCATACGATGGCTATATAATAAGCAATACGGGTATTACGTTGGTTATCCGTTTCTGTATCCGAGCATGTTTTTGCTTGGAATGACGGGATACAACACATTAGAAGTCAGAAGGATCGTAACCCTGCTAGGATATATTTTAAACGTATTGGTGGGCCGCAAGAGCAATCATTGTTAGAAAGGATTCCTATTGCAGCTCCTAGTAACTACTTGAGAGCTCGAAGACATAACGTGTTTGAAATACCGCGCTCCAATTCTGAATTAGGACGTCAGTCGCCTCTTCTACGTGCGCTGCGCTTGCTTAACAATGTTACTCATCAATACCAGAATTTAGATTTATTTCACTGTACATTGAAGGAATTTCTAAGAGTGGCTCAAGAGTATTTGGAGTTGTTCCCTTCTAGATAATTAATAATAATAACAATGCCAATGTATATTTTACTATAATGTTATCATATGTTGTCTATAATATAGTATTATTTTGTATAACAACATTAAGCTTTGGGTGGGCGAATTGGGAAACTGTAATGCTCACCCAACAGTCATGTATATATTAATAAATAAATAAATATAATATACTATTTCGGTTATCCAAAAACATTAACCTCTTTTTGTGCAGTTGGACAAAAACTAGCCTAAGTCCTTCCTCGGGTCTCAAACTATTTCCATGCCAAATTTAATCAAAAACGGTCCAGTAGTTTTCATAATATATCTTTATAATATAAGTATAGATATAAACTATGACCAAATTTAAGTAATTCTGAAGAAAAACCACTCTATGGAGTAAGTCATCAGGATCGCGACTAGTGGGTATCCGTATCCTATGGAACTCACTTTCAGTAATGCTTATAATATATATATTAAAATTACGTGTCACGTTGTTTGTCCGCGATGGACTCCTAAACTACTGAACCAATTTTAAATTTGATTTGTACACCGTTTGCAATTTGATCCAAATTGAAAGATGGGATAGCTTATATCTCAATTTATAGTCGCAATTACCCGTGCAAAGCCGGGGCGCGCCGCTAGTCTCATTATGAATTATAATTTACAACCTATAACTTGACTTATACAGAACTACTACGGACCTTATACACACTGATAGATAGATAGATAGATAGACTGTAATATAGACCTTTTTGAACGTATGTACAATATCTCAAACTCTTGACGATTAAAACATTTTAAAATGGTATATTTATTTAATTGTGATGGAACAAGCACGAGGTCCACCTAATGTTAAGCGAATTAACCACTGCCTATAACAGATGCATTTCGTCATGTGACGGATTGCACTGCGCCTGTCACATTGAGACATACAGTTGTTAAGTCTCATGTGCCAGTTTTAACTTTTCAAGCTCTCAAGAACTATAATATTATTAAAACTCACGCACATTTTTAGTCGGTTATTCGGTTGTTCAAGTGTTAAATATCACGTGAATAACCGATCTCTCAAGAACTGTTGCTGGAACACACTGCTAAGTGCTTGGCGACAGATTTTTAACTTGAGGGTGGTAGCTAGCCAGGCGGGCATTCGCAAAATGCCCTTCCACCGTGCGGTGAAGCTTAAGCTGGCAGTGGGGATTGAACCAGGGACCAGCGCCACGGCAATAGATTTTAGACACCAAATTGAAAGAAGCATTTTTTTTTGTCCTTCCAAACCCATCGAATAAGATATCAAAATTCATCATTTTATATCAAGATATCAAAATGATGAGCTTTAAAAAACAATTCCAAAAATATATATACGAGTAAATTACAGTTTTGATTTTAAAGGAACGATAACATGCTTAACAAAAATAAATAAAATGCAGTCGTGTTTTTGATTTTTTTAATTAATTTATACTTGTTTATGCCCCGTGGGGTGACGGGTTAGAATTACACCTCCCCAAAACATCCCGTGGTTGTCGTAAGAAGCGACTAAGGGAAAAATACTGGAAGGTGGGCCAAACAACGGCCAACTTACACTGCGATCCCCAAGACGCCTGCCAAGCGTGGGGATTATGGCAAATACCCCCTTAATAGGGGAGGCTGTGTTCAGCGGTGGACGATATGGCTGTTACAGTATAGTACAGTAAGTGTTTATGAACCAATGATAGCCGAGTGGTTATTAGCAATGTACTGTGAAGCAGATCCACGGTTCGATTCTTGCCCCAGGCTTGACCTTCACCGCAAAGTGGGAAGGCATTTTGGGAATCCTCGCCTGGCTAGCTACCACCTTCAAGTAAAAAATCTGTCGTTAAGCACCTAAGGATGTCTTCTGGCACCAGTGATAGCCAGTAAATTTACAGACTCAGGCGACTCATCAACTATATATCTCAGGGAGTTGAGGTGACGATGTGCATCTGTTATAGGCAGATAATACCGCTTAACATCAGGTGGGCCTCGTGCTTGTTCCGTCACAATAACATACAAAAATTAATACATAATTTTGGGTAGCCCAAATTTTTTTAGTTTATGGGGTTCATATCTTTTGTACACTACTATCATTATTATTCATGTACATTTTGTACACTACAAATAGAACGAATTGATACAAAATCAGTTCATAGACTTTGAAACTAAATCCATACTAATATCATAGAACATATATATAATACTGCATACTAATATTATAAATGCGAAAGTAACTCTGTAGTCTGTCTGTCTGTCTCGCTTTCACGCCAAAACTACTGCACCAATGTGTATGAAATGTGGTATATAAATAGTTTGAGACCCAGGAAAGGATAGTTTTTATCCAATTGTGCAAAAAGAGGTTAATGATTCTGCGCGTTAACCGAAATACGCGCTGGCGGAGCCGCGCCTGGAAATCTGTCTATACTAATATTATAAAGACGAAAGATTTGTATTTTTGTATGCAACGAATAAGCCTAAAAAGTACTGTACCAATTTGGATGCAATTTGGTATAGAAATAGTTTGAGACCCGGGAAAGGACATGGATAGTTTTTATCCACTCGCGCAAAAAGAGGTTAATGTCATTGCGCGATAAGCAAAATACGTGCTAGTGAAGCCGTTGCTGGAGAGCTAGTTTAATATAAACTAGAAAATGCTTGCAACCTTGCAATACCTCTCGAGTTGCGCTTACGGCAGGGTTGTCATCTGGTGCCGAATTATCATAAAAAAACGATAATATAATAATCGATTTATACGTGTTATATCAGTTCCGGCCCATAACATAAATAACTAACAATTAACTAGATTTAAAAGGACATGAAGCAGATAATATCTTATATGTTGTGATATATCACAAATTACAAATGATTTACTATGCTTCTGGGGGCCGAGTTATTTTCTTCATCATTAGAGGGGTTTTGCCATAATCCCCACGCTTGGCAGGCATCTTGAGGATCGCAGTTATAGTCCTAAATTTCTCAAAAGACTCTGTTGCCCACCTTCCGATATATTTCCTCCTACTCTCCCATGAGACAGCCATGATAAAAGATGGGGGGGAAAGAATTACACACACTGCACAACTTGGATATGTAGCGGTGTCTAAGCCCACATGGTTCACCAGATGTTTTGGCTTTGGAGTATTAGGGGTCAAATTTATTTTCTACCCAGCAGGTCTACTAATCGCTTCTTTTTAAAAAAAAACCCATTAACTGTCCAATACGAGTATCGAAATCACGGCTTCAAAATTCTAAAGCGTAGTTTTATATCTTAGTAAGGATTAGAATCGTAGCGGTAGTTGACCACTGTCGGATGCCGTTGATTTTACCACGGGCTAGAGCAGACGGACTGGGGTAGCATAAATTATGGAAAATGAAAGAGGTAATGATAATACTCTTATTTAAGAATTCTGTCTCTGAAGTAAGGTACATAATAAAATCATGCCTATTTCAAAGACATAATCAACCATCGAGCTCAGTAGACCTTCAGCACTCGGCTATCAGGTTATTGATTATTCTGCATTTATCAGAAGCCCAGTGGAGCCGAACAAGTTGAAATAGAGCAATAGTTTCCTTATCCTAAAAAATTGTTTTGGAGAAGTAAACACCAAGGATTTTCATATTGCCGCTAAAATACGTCTCACGCATATTTCATTACTATGGTGGTCTTCATGTTTTTAGAATAGGTAATATTTGATATTGGTAGCCCTATTTGCAAACCAACATAAAGTGAACGCAATTGCACCTAGTTAGATCCTAGATGCAATTCTCTAAATGCCTAACAAATGCATTATATTGACACAATGTTGAAATTATCACGATATTTGTTAACTTATTTAAACATGTATAAATAATAATTCGAAGAAAGAGAGACCTTCCGCTGTACCAACTGTTATCCATATTATATTAATTATAAAACGAAACCTATAAGGTCTTCAAATAGTATAATTTATTATAACAGCGCGACCTTTGCAAAAAGAATGCAAGCGAATTTAACATCCTTGCAATATATGACACTGGCAAATGCACAAGACGTGCGAGTACAAATCCCGAGATAGGAGAAATATATATATATATATATATATATATATAGTCATATATATATATATATATATATATATATGACCCTCCAAAGTTCTTGAATGAAAATAATATTCACTTGTACTTGAGCTAAACATTACGCTTTGTAATTCACTTGAAACTTTGATTCTAACCAAAAAAATTATATTTTTTTTATTCGGCATAATGTTTTTTATCATTATGATTGTTAAACGATTACTTCGCCAGTTCATAATTGTTTTTTTTTTAGGTAGAGTATACTTACGGCCTATTTAACTATCATCAAAATAAGTTGATTGTTTTTTAGGTAATAGTCAATAAACTGAAACATGTATTTGTTTGTGTACATGGATGATTTAAGGGTAATTGCAAATGTTGTCGATGGTGAATAAGGCGAGAATGAACTTGTATTAATAAACATCCACCGTAACAAAATCTCAATTTATGAAATTTAAACCGGTTCCCTAATTCGTACCACTTTAGAGAAACCGTCATCTATTTCTCTAAAGTGGTAAGACTAACGATCAACTTAGAAACAGATAATATCTTATTAAGTTTGCTGATAAGAGTAAATATTATTTTATTTTTAATTATACCGACTCAAAAATAATATATGTAATAGGTAAGTTTTGGTAGTCGAACCATAAAGATATGAGGTCAGAGTTTTTCAATCACCATCGTACCGACTTCTACTAGTTAACTCAACTAGAAGTTAAGACATTTTTAAAAATGTTAAATATACCTAACTCACGTTAGTGTCCAAGGGAACGTTTCTCTTCTGTCATTTGTTGCCTCTTGCCTCTTCAGCATAATATGGAATTTTCTTCCAAGGAAAATTCTGGAACTTATTTGGCTCAAGGAAAATCTGCCTTGAGGACGGACATGATGCGAACTGGGTATCTCCAAACGAACCCGTTGGCTGGAGCATTTTGAAAACCGCCGATTAAACTATAAAAAAACATACATTTTATTAGAGAATTTCATTTGCTAGATATTACAAACGCCTTCAATGACAATACTTAATTCTACTATTAATTACCATACAATAGGCAAGTTACCAGTTCCGATAAAACTGAGCTCAGAAATGCAGCCGCATTGATAATATTTGCGATATGACCAAGTTCTATCTTGTTATTCCATAAATTATTTTAATATAAAACTATTCTAATTATTATAAAATGCCTGCATACATTTTAAAGGTTTAAAAAAGGTATCAAATTTCAAAGACAAAATCATTAATTCTGTTCAGAATCTATGACGTACACATGAATTACCGCGTCCTTGTACAGCAAAAATATATATTATAAGTTATTACTGTTTGGGCACGTAAAGAATCAGGGCCATTACTGTACTTAACAGATTTTTACGAAGTGTTGATTGCTACAAATTTTGATTGTGCTATCTGTGTTATACTTATATATGTAAAACAAGTAGATATTATTTTATAGTCAAACAACAAATAAACATTTCACGATCCAGTCATTTCGTTAAATGGTCGCACAGCTAATAGAATTCGTAAATCACGCTGTAGTGAAGTCGTGAAAGCACGCTGCAGGAAACCAACTCTATCTACTAAATCATCTAACCAACATCGCTATGATGTTGTAGAATTTATCAGTTAAGGAACTATCGTAGACTATCAAATTATTTGCACCTTTTCTCCTTCACAGCTGTCAGTGGTATTCTACATATATAGGTGCAATAATGGATTTTTCTAACTATACAAAGGGTACTTATTACTAGTCATTTTTTCATCGTACTAGCGGTCCGCCCCGGCTATAAATTCCGTCGGGTATTTAACAAAAAATAAAAACATATGCATTTACATTAAAAAATTGTCATTGTGACCCGACTGTAATAGTATTGCGGATATGTTTATTGATATTTATGTCTCCTATGAAATTGTAGTACATCACTTTGCTCTATATTCAATAATTTCTGCAGCGTACGCGATATAACGATTTTTATGGTATTATTTTCGCTTTTCACGGTTACATTATCGAAGCTTTCATACAGATCCCTAACTTTTTTAAAATCTTTTATAGCATACATCAGATGAGATAGTGGTCAATGGTTAGCCTGTCAGCTATAAAAAAAATCATTTTCTGCGGTTCACCTAATATGAAAGTTAAATATTCTACAAGGAATATTCACAATAACACAGCTACGACACCGACTGCACGTGAGCAGCTTATCGACCGTCGAAGACGCTTATAGGCTGCCCAGATCTAGTCCACTATCAGTAGGTATTTAAGCCAGCATGTTGTGACGTTCCCACGACATTGTTCAGTAACTTAGTATAAGCAGCCACGTTTTGCAAGACATGATTTGATCCCATGTTAATAGGGCGAGCATGTTGTCATCTATTGGGTACAAATACAGATCCGGAGACAATAATTTGTCCAACCCAAGAATGGAAAAGAAAACCAACAATCCCAAATCAGTGTTTTTTCACACACACCAACGAGGTAGAACCACGCTTATTTGATTAACTTTTTAGGAGATTATGTGTAGATTATCAGCTTGAAGTCATTATGTGACGTGTCAATCTGTCCAAGACCGCAAGCAAGGTCGCGGACTTGACTCTACAAAATGATAAAATTTTATTCATAAGATTTTGGTGCAAGCCATGAGCGTTATATATTATTTACTCCATACGGTTTATTACAATTGACGTCGAGATATGTTTAGTGTTCCGTACTTAAAGAACAAAATGGAGCCGTTTTAACGAGACGATATCATTAGCACTAATACAGAATTAATTGCAACTATGATATTTTGTGTAGAATGATTTTAATATAATTAAATAGCCCGCCACCAGATTGCAGCGTGCCCAATATGCTGACATCTATAGACATGAAGGTAGTAAAGAGCCTTTTTTGTACCCATAGTGCATCAACAACCCACTGACAACGACGAGCTGGTGCCATCCTACACGATTAGCATAGTTTCCCAGAATTACCTTTTACAACATCTGTTTAATAGATATGGATCAGTCCTAATATTCTTAAGCCGGAAACTATACAAAACAAGCAAACTAAACAAATAACACAAAAAATACCCCACTTGACTTTATGCCACGTAAAATATTTCAACCCACTTATAAAACTTTATCGTAACAACCTTTTCAATTCAGTCGATAACTTTATATTTAAAAATTACGTGTCACGTTGTTTGTCCGCGATGGACTCCTAAACTACTGAACTAATTTTAAATTTGATTTGCACACCGTGTGTAATTTGATTCAAATTGAAAAATGTAGCTTACATCTCAATTTATAGTCGCAATTACCCGTGTGAAGCCGGGGCGGGCCGCTGGTATGATATAAATTATAAACTACCTTCCTGCATCAAATTTAAATGTTTGTAATGTATTTTCGGACAATTATAAGATGTATACAAAAAAATTAAACAACAATAATTACTTATCATTGCTCAGTTTGAAACCATTTAATGAGGTTAAACTTTTACCTAATATTGACACTTACGTTAATTCTTAAATTGTTTCAAAAATACCTTACTGCCCACTTATAATGTGCTATTCGTAGTTTTCTACTTAAACGTACCCAGATATGTATTACAGGTTAAACATTTAAATGTAAAATGTTCCCGTTTGCCACTGAGGCTTTTTATTAATTACATCATTACAAAAGGATCCTGATTCTTCAAAAAATAAATATCTGATAAATAGTCCCATACTAATGTTAAGTCGTGATGCGAGAAACATATTTTTGTCATCGTCGTTGTCTGCCTACAAAGTAGATATATAGATAGATCTATCTATTCATCTCAATGAGAGATTCCTCTCAACGAACAGTTGAGGTAAATAACCGGATTTTCTATGTCGTTGGAGGCACTGTAGATCTGTGCCCCAGATGTATATGTGGACAAGCGTCGCCGTTTTAAGTATGGTAGGGATACTTAATGTTCCAACATCAAACACCATCCTACAAAAGTACTCCCCATTATAATAGCTATAAAATTAATTAATTTGATTTTTAACGATATTGATGTGTTTCATTGCAGCTTGATAAAATTCGCAGAAGTGTCACAAAAAATATTGCAATATCAAAAATCTAGTTTAGTACTACTGTAGTCTATTGTGTTATTTTTATTGTATTTAAATTGACTTGTATAATATTATTGTCCACAGGATCGATTTTGTGTAAACTGTAAAGGTGTAACTAATGCTTAAATAAATAAATAAATGAATTCAAAAACCGTACTTTGATAATGAAATAAACGTAATTATCACTTCAAAAAATTATTTCTTAGTTCCGAATAATGACTTTCCGAATCAGAGTTCTGAAACGCTATTTCCTTAGACTTAATCCACATTATGACTAATGGCTCTTAGAGTAGTTCAAGTGTAGTTACAGATTATTTTATAGTCATCAAGTGCTGGCGTTTACATAAAAATTATACCTACTCGTATGTGGTTTTACGTTAACGTTGTTTTACGATCGAATTCACGGAAACTACGCAAATAAAAATAGTTACAATGGTACGTAAGAATGATTAACAACGATCATAATATACTCACATATGAAGTATATACGAGTATATTATGGTCCTTAAGATTGCTTTTCATATATGCACATACGAGAATTAATGTTTTGTATCCATTTATACAATTATGTTAGCTCCAAAGTGTACATGTTGGAAATTGCACACATGCCTGCGTTCAAAATCAAACCCCTCGCAATATCTGCCGGATTTTGAACGAAGGCATGTGTGTGTATTGCAAGAGGCGACAAATGGAAAAATACTTACGAAACAATAATACGAAATACTACAAAAAGAAGAACTTTTCCTTAGTTGGGCAGATGCGGCTTCTGAATGGCCATCTTTCACTGAGATCCCCAAGACGCCTGCCAAGGGCTTATGGCGAAACATCGTTGGACGTTATGACTATTGATGATGATATAGTAGTAAACATAACTTACTACCAAAGTGAAAAGCCTTTTTTATATATTAATTGAAAGCGCAAATGAACGTTCACGCAGTGTTGGCTAATATGACGCTTATGACTTAGCAACAATCTAATGAACGACTCGATCAAAAAAGCATATAATTCCATCTCATCACTTCAAATTGATGTCATAAAAACTCAGACGTCGGATCTACGCACTAACCAGTAACCAGTTACCAGCTAACTTACTTAAGTATTCATATTACATTAAAATTCAAATTTTTGGTAATATAAAGGCTTAAAAATTTTATTCAATAATAATGGAACTCAAGGATAAACCATACGATAAGTGAATAGCAATATGTCTTCAATTTGTCTGTTTGGTTTTAGAATACCTTACAAGAAAACGAGACCTTAAAAATCGTGTAGTTCTCGTAGATCTTTCCATACACCCGTAGTGTTGTCACATTTAAAATACTAAGTTTTTAAACTGGTAGATATTATGCATGCATGTCTACTATGCTTACCTACCTTTACTATGCTTCCCCTTCTCTTAAATCTATGCCTTTGGTTTCCCAGTTTTTTCATTTTCATATTTATTTTATCTCTAAATGTGAAATAAGAATTGCCATAAAAAACGATATTTCCCAATAATTTGAAAATAACATTTCAATGGCAGATGTCAAGCCAGAAGCATAGATATAAGTTTTTGGACATGCATGTAAAGTTTCAACGAGTTTTGACACTTTGTATTTAAAATGCGATACAACTACTTTTCTATGGAAATATGAAGACATTAGCCTTAAATACCAATAGTATTTATTCTTATAAACTATATATGTTTCAGTACTTCATATCTACTTAAGGTATGTATTTGAAAATTATTCTACATAAGCAATACTGAAAACTGGCAAACCACAAGCATAGAACATATAATAATACTACCACGAAAACGGTAAGAGATAGGTGTTTAAACAAATGTCATAGGAGAGAAGTCGGGAGAACAGTCGAATGACACCTGTCAAGAATCCAAAATGGCGGATTTCAAGACGGCCACCATACAAAGTGCTCCGCCCCTACTGAAGCTCGGCCACAAGGATAGACATAAAACAGGGCCTGAATTTGAACACTTAGTATTTAAAATAAGACGAAACCTTAAAATCCATAACTATCCAACCCAGCTATTAACTCCAGGTCCTCAGAATGCAGTTTGTGACGCTCAGGCAGTACTTATTGCCATTGAGTTGGACCATTTTTTATGACTGTGTTCTTCCTACCGGTATTAGAACAAGTTTTGGAATTGTTTATATCTCAAATGACCCTTTGGATGGACAACTTTGGTGCGGTCAGTCACCTTGTAATGCCCTGTATTTTCTTTCCAATGGTTATGCAATGTTTTTCTTGTAATTAAACAGTACATTTTTAAACATCTTTTTTCTTGTAAAGTCACTCTTAAAACTCACGTGCATTTTACATTTCGTTAAGGAGTTAAGAAGTACTCTTTGTGTTCGTGCCAGAAAACGGGACTATGTTAGTAAGCCCAGGGTGTCAGTTCCTCTTCACTCTGTTCGTGTATACACCATTATACCTAATTACCCAATTGAGGTTTTACTGGAATATGTCTTTAGTATCGTACCTAATAAAATAAAAAATAAAAGAAAAGGTAAACAACCAAAACTTTATATTGCTCTATAGTAAACGGTAAAACACAAATAATAATTAATAATAAAGTACAATAGGGTAGACACGAAAATATTGCAATAAGTAAATAATAAAAACCAGGCAAACGCAATGCAAACCATCGTGTTCTGGGCTTAAACATCAAAATGATTGTTAATCAATATATTTTATAAATAATAGTCAATATATTTCGTGTTCTGCCACGGTACCCTCAGTGTGTGAGTCCAACTTGTTGTTGGCTGGTTTTATTATATTTAGATCCTGTTTTGCGGCTTCGTAAGTAAATACGCGCGCATGCAATAGAAGAATTTAAACGTAGGTAGGTTCTGCCATTTTACTGACAAAAATATATATATGTACATAATTACTACAGGACAAAACAAAGCCTATGAAGATTAATGGGATAAAAAGATTCTCAGGGCTTAATATCAAAAAATGGGACCCTTTGACGAAGCGTAGGCTGTCTAAAAGGGCTGTATCCTCTGAAACGTAGGTAGGTTATCAGTAGCTGCTAGATACTTTCATACTTTTCCCATTATGGAAGAGGCCTCATTCAAAAAACATTTGGAAGTATTAAATTTATTAATTATAAGTTATAGAAGGCATTTGGAATGCCTAAAGTCCTGCCATAGCGTTTGGGTTGCCTATATGCTTTCGTTGTAGTAGCAGAGCTGTAGTGTTTTATTTAGTTTGTTGTGTGTTGTTAATAGAGGCAAAACATATATGTTTGAAAAATAATATAGATGAAGCGAAAGAGATATGTAAGGATCGTAGCAAGTGGAAATCTGTGGTCTCTGCCTACCCCTACGGGAAAGAGGCGTGATTTTATGTATGTATGTATGTATGTTTGAAAAAAGAACATTTTTATTTCAATGTATTTCTGCATTGTCATAACTGTAGCACCCATTCAGACGTTTCCGTGACCAATCTCGTTTACAAAGTTGAAGCAAAATTTCCATAACACTCAAGTTTACATTTTTCTTAATCTATTTCGTCATTGAGTGTGGACTGTAGATACGCATAGTTATTGTTTCTTGTGGTAAATCGTGTATTTAAGAAGCATAGCTGTCATACCGCAAGCAGTCGTGATATTATAAAGGTCTTATAATCATATACCAGTGAAGGAAACAGGATGTCATTATGTATCATTCAGCATCATCATTTAGCGGCGCATTTAAAAAACCTCGCTCTAATTACATTAGTGTTTTTCGGATCTGAAGAGCGCTTTTTAGGAGGCATTAGCGTATCTAAACAAGAGGCAAAACAAGTTTAAAAATAAAATTTGGCATACTGAAAATAAGAGAAAAATGAACTTGCTATAGTATTTTTTTTATATAAAAAAGAAGGTTCATATGTCATCGCGCATATTGTACATTGTGACGAAAGCTAGGAAGGATAAACTTTGAATAGGTACATATATCTCCAACAACAATGTTGTGATGACGGATTACGTTGTTTATAATTTGAGTGGTATGATAATGACATATAATTTGTATATGTCCATACGCATCAATTTTTATTGGTATTTTAGACATTTGTTCTTTGTTGAGGTCAATTCACCACGCTACCCTTGAAAATCAGGACCTAGAACACAATATTGAGGTCAAAATATTTGAATCTGCATTTTGAATGATTTGAATATGAATTCTAAATATTGTTATATTTTACATAGTAAAAAATCTAAAATATTACAATATCGACAATGGTGAGATATTATAGATAGTAGATAATTATAAGTTTACAATATTGAGTGGTTACATAAATAAAAATGTTTATTCGTGTTCAACAACTATGTATTATTTCAATATCGAGAATTTAATGATCATGCACAAAAGCTATACCAAACCTAATTACAAAAAGTGTAAGTATATTACCACCCTAGTACAATTGCATCATATTATATAAGTTCTATACTATCCTCTACAGTCACAAAGAAAATTTTGTTCTCAAAGAACAAAATACTCACAGAATGAAAATTCAAGTTGCACGTGAAAAACATTTTGCTTAAGAAATCTTAATACACAGTTTGTGATTACTTAGAATACAAAAATGCATGGACAACTCCATCTCTGCAAGCTATCGCCTATTATGTTATCATAGCCTATTATGGTTCAACTTGAGGGTGGTAGCTGGCCAGGCGGGCATTCGCAAAGTGCCCTACCACCATGCTGTAACGACTGCCATCCTAAGACAACAACCGGGACCGACAGCTTAACGTGCCCTCCGAAGCACGGAAGCGCTCAGTAGTAATGTCACCAGCGGTCACCCATACAACTCATGACCGAGGCGGACGTTGCTTAACTTTGCTGATCGATTCAGAATGGCTAAGCAAACTTCGCTACGAGCGCTTCGAAATTAATTATATTAATTACAACGTATTATTATTATTGTAATATGCATTCTTCGACTAGCTCCTTGCTATAAAATATCCTTTACTGACATAATAATATGTAGTACATATTACATAATACCAGTTGAATTGAGACAGATGAAATTTCACCTGTGCGTTTCACATGAGCCGCAGAAATAGTGATGTCTAACATTAAGGAGGGCCTTGTGAGTACCGCTAGAGTTCGTCCTCTCTATAACTGACGTATGGTTGCTCTTATCTTCATAATATTTGCAAGGAAGGTAGGTTCTAGTTATAGGTTTTTATCAAATTTTGCAAAGTTAATCCATATGAGGGACGTTAAGAAATTCAGTTCGGGCACAGATTACATGTTCGGAACAAATTTATAGCTTATTTGATAGGTATGTACATAAATATATGAGAATTATCTAAATAATTATATATGTTTTGCGTGGGGATAAAGGCAAGTTCCCCATTGATGGCGGAGGCTGAATATGATATAAAAATCCGAAAATATTGGACACGTTTCTAGTTTGCGAATAACGCTGAAAATCACAAACTAAATATTAAAATATTTATTTTAAAAGAGGTTTCCTCATAATGAAACTTTTACTCTGAAGTTTTTATATAAAATAAATATTTTCTTGATGGCTATAATGTGTGCAAGTGCATGTTGCACTTGTGTAAAATGCGGGATCATTAAGCTTAAGGTGGCCGGTCACTTCTCGATACAAAAGTCAAAGGGTGATAACTCCCTTATTTGAGGTTTTAGGTCCAGAACTAAACATGATATCAATTTACCTCTTCATTATCTAGACTTTTATCGTTACACATTAGTTCATCAACTCCTGCGCAGGACACATCTCCATTCACTCTGTGAAACAACTTAGCGATTTCAGAACATGTACAGCGGTAATGAGCTCGTTTAGTCGGGTCAGCACAATGTATTATTTTCTAAAAAGAAAACATCTGGATGCATAACACCCTCATAGTTGTTAATTAAGCCGCTAAGCAGCACTGTTTACATTGCAGTGTTGCGCATTGTAGAACAATGTAGCCAGTTAACGGCACTCAAGTTACCACAACTGACATCTGATGGCAAAATTACTCGTACCTAAATCAATGCCGGGTTGATCATTTTGCTCAACATTTCTTGTTATGACAGGTCTGTATATATCATAAGCGAAGTAAATTAAAATTGGATTATGGGTCGCTTCCGTACCTTCTTATTATAGGAAGTAAAATAAAATAAAGCCATTCCATTCTACGTCTTATTTCTATGGTTCCACAACTATTGTATGTCAGTGAATGTGTAAAGTTGGCACTGTCAGAAGGTTAGAAGGCGAACCTGCCCCGGAGCGAAGTACGCAACGGAGCTACATACATCAAAGGGCAAACCTTGAAACTTGTACATTGTGACGAAAGCTAGGAAGGATAAACTTTGAATAGGTATCTATATCTCCTAAAACAATGTTGCGATTACGGATTACGTTGTTTATACTTTGACTAGGTGATGGCAGCCATGTCAAGATAGTCCCAAGCCGTTCTTTGTCTAAGAAAAATTAACCAGTGGCTTTGTGAGTTTGTGACTGATATATGATTTTTTGACGTTTTCTGCGACATGTCACATTTCTATTAAATTTAGGGTCTGTTTCAAAATGTCGTTATAAAATTTTGGGTTGCTAACCAACACATAAAATAACTGAATGATAAAATTACAGTTACCATGCAGCGCGTTTCAAGCTTTAACCGATGGATAGGCTAAACCGATGACTGTGAAACGCAAAGATAGCGTTTTGTTTAATAAATATGTTCTGGGTAGTACAACCGGAACTTACTCGAACATTCTGAAACAGGGCCTTAAAGCAATGATAGCCGAGCGGTTAGATATAGCCATGCTGCAGGTCCATGGTACCATCCTCGACGCCGGCTTGACTTTCATAGCATGGTGGAAGAGTATTTTGCGAATGCTCGCCTGATTAGATCCCTCCCTTAAGTAGAAAACCTGTCGCTAAGCAACATGTATTCCGGTAGCAG
The DNA here is from genome assembly GCA_963854805.1 of Plagodis dolabraria. NCBI lineage: Eukaryota > Metazoa > Arthropoda > Insecta > Lepidoptera > Geometridae > Plagodis > Plagodis dolabraria. The sequence continues at coordinate 35,475,442 of OY978440.1, read as the reverse complement.
TTATTCTAAGCCAGTTTACTATCCTGGACCACATCATCACTTACCAATATGGACAAGGCGTAGCTCATCAGCTGTAAACAAAAACAGGCAACTATTACGATTCAAAACAAAAATACCTAAATGGCACATAAATACATCACAGATTGCACACGTAAACAAAGTTGCGTCATATTTTATTCAGAGATCATGGAAAATATTGGCTTCCTGTAAACATTTGAAACTGCCACAAGTACCTTTTCTGTTATATTTTTTGTTTTACAATTATTCGTAGTGACTAAGATAAGGAACAAGCATGTCCCGGACCCACAGCAGCGGTAAACTCTGCCTATAACAGAAACATATCGTCACAGGTAGTCATTTTTCACAACTGGGGGCTAACTCTTACCTCTTACAGTAATAACCTTAATCTCACGGCAAAATTTTAGTCATGTGCGGGATTCGAACCTGCGTCATCCACCCCTTTAGCATTTATGCTCAGACCGACTATGCTAAACATTATAATGAGTCATAACTCTACTTTTTCCTATCGTTCTTTAACCATAGTATAGAGATCATATCGTACTTCGGAATATTGCGGGAAAACGCTATACAATACACATCTGATAATTCGCGTGCACATCCGTAATACATATTTCATTCATTTTTTCGCTCTCTAAGTAGGATAAAGTAGGATAAATAAAACCTATATTTCTTAAGACGATTGTGAGTTGTGTCAACGAAATGATTGTTTTAACCGTGAAATAAGACGCTTCTTTTGTATGATTGTTCCGTAAAATGTCGTAGTTGGCGCCCTGCACTGCTCCTTAGACATAATGTTGTTATTTTCATCGGCCTGTTGTAATTTCACACCATCATCGACACTCTGTAAATAAGAACTGTGTAAATTGATAAGCGCATACAATACAAATGCATTTTAAATCACTTTTATAAATATATCATTGCTTTCCGAAAATAGGAAACAGGATATGGGCTTAAACGATCTGGGCTTTATTAGACTAACATAGTAACATTATTATGTTTATATTTTAGGAAAAATACGTCGCAATTATACTACAAATAATTTAAGCAACACTCGTCGGCATCGTGATGTAATTATGTTTGATTAAACATGATTTACTTAAGTAATGCGAACATTAGGTACTGTGCTACTTACCCTATTGTCAGATCAACGCGGTCTAGCTAAAACTAGGCTACGCGTAATCTACATAATTACAGCAATTCTATTGCATTCTTTTTATTTATTGCTTTTTGAAGGAGCTCTATCCACAAATGACTGGTATACATGCATGGATACTACGCTTCCCAAAAAGAATCAATACTCAAGATTCGATGAACCGTTAAAAATTTAAAAAGCGATGCGTGGTGATAGCTCGAGAACCCCGTTCTGTTTTTGAAAGTCGCTTAAAAATAAGTGTACCTTCCTATTTACGCTAGGTATTTGACGGTGTGATTTTTTAAGACCCATCCACTCACGCTGTTTACATTTGTCATTTATTAACTGTTAATGTAGTGTGTAAATTTAATAACTGCACTAAACATTAAAAAGATCTGTCGATAGTTTTGTCTTAACAAAACGTTATTAAAGTATGAGCAATGTATAATATAAACCCTATAATGTAGTTACATTAGATTTTGTATGCAGATTGAACAAGACCACGAATTCTTACACTATTTGCTTACATTCGTGCACAATTACGACCATTTATACATATATAATATAACTATATAACGTTATACATACCTAAAATCTACGAACATATTTATTTGTTGCCTAAATACCTAAGTAAGTCTACAAAGTTTGTAAAATAACACCATAATAGCAAAAATGTCATGTTCTGCTTTTTCCACTGAGATGCATTGTGTTATTGCAAGATCTAAAGTACCTACATACGAATACAAGCATCCTTACAACACATACGCTCACACATAAATATTGTATGTAAAGGTTATAAGACAAGATTTCAATTAATAGTATCTCTCATAAGAAACAGATGCATACGAGAAAAAGTTTGTTTGTCTGAGATAAACACGCAAAGTCCAATGTACAAAATTCTAGGGATAAAATAAATGTAGCACAAAATAATATAATTACCTACCAAAGTAATGATCCAACAACCTGTTAAATGTATTCGTAGGTAGGTACTCGTAGTATGATTTACATTTGTGTGGTTGCAACATTGTCGTCAATTGAAGGATTCACTACCAGGGAATCATGAATACGAAAGAGGTATAGAAGAGCGTCAACGATGTCTGGCCCAGGAACTATGCAATAATCTGTGCTTCCTTTATCAATTTGCAAATACGCAATCTGGACGCAACATTGTAGTGCGCAAGTAGGTACTTATTTCGAATGTAACATTGTAAGCAAGTGGAGCAGAATAATATTGTACCAGGAGATCATGTTGTTGAGAAACTTTGTTTGGAGCCAACTCCCTACGTCATGAACACACGCTATCATATGTGTGTACTTTATAGGATTTATTATATCTAAAAAGTTTTCAGTTGGTTGGTTATTAAGGTTTTTTTAAAAATAGAAGAAATCCCTATCAAAGGAGCCCGTCATTATTTATATCAATTTTAGCTTATTATCGTAAAATTGGTTCGCATACCAGGACCAATTTGAATTAGATATATGGTATATAATTATGAGGCTGGACACCATAACATTTATTCACAGATCTCGAAGAGTTTCAAAGTATACCAATCTCCTTAAATACTTATTACAAGATGATTATATACAATACAATGTAGGCAGATTTAATATATACGTACTTAATTAGGAGTAGATATTTCATATACCTTTAATCGTAACTCTGTCAAAAGGGTTAGTTCGTATGTTTCCCATTCGCATATTTCCCCAAATGTAGTTTTCTTCGAGAGCTCAAAGAAATCATATTCCATTAGGGCGAAGCCGCGGAAGCGGAATCTAGTTATATCGTGATACCAATGCGATTGCGTGTTATATTTCGACAAAGTGACCAATAAGATTGAAAGAAAAATATAAATAGTGCAGTGCAAAATGACAACTTGACTATATCGACCGTCAGGTGCTTTCACCATCAGAGCACCAAATTTTGATAAAATACTACCAGGTGTCGACTCTCTGAGGACTTTTTCACTCTCGCATTATCACACAGTTGATAGTATTCATAATCGTTTGTTTATTGAAAAGGGGTTTCTGCAGTGTTAGATGAAAGTTAAATCGATCTTATCGATCGATCAAAAGAACGATTTAAACTTTTATCGGACACTCGTCTTTAATTTAAATGTTATTGATTTAGTAAACATAAGATTGTGGTCACGTTAAAGGTGAACTACTCTCTCATTTTCTTATTTGGATTCAGAAAAAAATATATATTACAGAGGGACGTTAGGACAACTAATCCATACTGAAGGTTGTACAATTGTTTCCTATGAAGGTAAAAAAAAACTGAGGTGCGGTTTTGATTTTACTATGGGAACTCATTTTTAAGGATAATATATTGTCAAATCTAACTTTCACTTAAATGTAACTTATTACATTTTAAAACCAAAATAGTTTTCTAATGTCTTCTGGAAAGCATCTCTGCCGGCTTCAGTCTTGTATTCCTTTTCTAAAAGCTCAGTTGATGACCCGCCTTTGTGATGGTTGATATTTTCTTCAATTTTCATAGTTTGCACAATTCTGCTTAAGTTCCTCGCAGTTAAATTGCGATTATGAGAAACTAGCTTTCCGGGCGCGGCTCCGCCCGCGCGTATTTCGGATATCGCGCAAAAACATTAACCTCTTTTTGCACAGTTGGATAAAAACTATCCTTTGTTTTTTTGCCGGGTCTCAAACTATTTCCATACGAAATTTCATTCAAATCGGTCCAGTAGTTTTGGCGTGAAAGCGTAACAGACAGACAGACAGAGTTACTTTCGCATTTATAATATTAGTACTGATTCATTACTCATAGTTGTTGAAGCATCATCCTCTTACGCATTATTATATTTTATTGTTGTTTGCATAAGTACCCGCTGGTAAGTGAGATAAATAATGATGGGATAAAGGCATAATCTAGAATTTAACTACTGGCTCTCAAGTTCAACTCACAGAACACTTTGAAGCAGTGATAGCCGAGCGGTAATAGCTTTACACTGCTGTGTCACAGGTCCATGGTTCGACCCCCACTACTGACTTGAGCTTATTCATAAGTATGCATATTGTTATAGAATACATCTGTTATAGGTACAGTTTATCTTTTAACATCAGTTTGGCATCGTGTTGATTCCGTCACAATATCATTAAAAAAATACATCCTTAACACATCCGTGCTATATAATATTATTTATATACATTTTAAAATTGGACAATATAGAATAGGAATATGTAATATTCATTAAAGTGTGCCAAAAGTTGGTCAGGCATAATTTTTTCAAAGTCAATGCTGGGAAGATGGATAACGGTTTATAATTCTTAGGGTCAGAAACATATTTTCTCTCATTTTCGTGCGATCGGACAAAGTAACGGTCGTAGCCAGAACGGGTATCGTGCGATGAGTTAGAACTTTTAAATTCTAGTTTTGCTTTATTTTTCTTTTTTATTTTGTTTTAAGTTCCTAAATCTGAATCGGCTCCATAATTCAATATAATATGTAGATTGAAACCATAGCCTTAATAAATATATAAGTAGTTTAAACATACAGACATGACCATTATCACGCCTTTTTTTTAAGTAGCTGACGTTTCTCAATCAACTCGCCAGATATATTTTGCTCCCTTGTAATAAGGGGATGATTCAATTGACAAGGCACAGCTTAAGACTCCGAATTGGTACTGTTTTGGGAACTTATTTGTCAATGAAATCCAATACACTATCTGAAGGGAGGATCGATTATCGACGTAACGATAATCGACGATAATGTCACGCAGCAAGACATAGCTGCACCGCACATTTGCTACTTAAAATTTCAAAGATTTCTGGTTTAATTATAGACACTTTGTAGTATCTAGGTGATATTACTTACGTTACTAAATACGGAAGTTAGTTAAATTGTGCAATTTTAATAAATATAGATACTTAATACTAAATAAATATATTTTGTAATTGATTATTATCTTAGGTAGGCATTAGACATAATAAGTAATTAGTAGATCATGATGAGATGTACGTAAGTACTTAATCTAAGTAAGATTAACCAATACGTACTGCCAATTGGTTTATCTTATAAATTTAAGTTGTTTTGTAGTTATTTTTAGTGATATCACGGTATTCTTGAACGTTTCAGTGAATAAATTTAGCTTCTTTTTGCATTTTTTATAGGTACTCTATTGTCTGATTGAATAGTTACATACCTATCCACTAGGTAGAGATATCTATGTTTATATTTCGCTTACATTAGTTATATTTTATCAGCTAAAACGGAAACCGTCTAGTGGGTCAAATTTAACTTAACTTGCAAGATATGGTTACAGACAGACACCGGGCGGGACATATGAATCTAAAAAAAAATATTATATGGTGTCTTATATTTTATAGATAATGGTACGGAACCGTTCGTGCGCGTGTCTGACTAGCACTTGGCCAAAACTTGTATATCCAGTACGGATCACGAAACAGCTATGAGTGTTCATCTACCCCAGTATTTACCTCCATAACTCAGACTTAGGTAACATGTATGGTATTTTCAATTGTAAATTTCGTTTGTGTTCCGTTTCAAAAGTGGTTTGTATATAAAACAATCATATATTTTCCCATTTAGAGCACAAAATTGTATTTTGGTTTAGAAACACGGCGCGAAATCGAGGGATTAGATTCTCGGCCGCGACTAAAATGTATGCTCTTATCATTTGAAATGCGATTTTCGCCTAGTACGCGATAGTGCTTGTCATTATAATTTTAGCGTCCGGCGGGCCGACTGATCATTTTATTTTTATTGTCAGTAGGCTAGTCTTGATCAAAATCTTACCACATCTTAAGAAGAGATTGTCTATTCGAGGGTGGTTGCTAGAGAAAATAACGCCGCCTAGCTAGGCGGCCATATTTTACAAAATGTCCTTTCCCCCAAAATCCAATGCATCATACAGTCAAAGCCATTGTGTGTGGAAGTGTATATGCACGTGGTTTATCATTAGCCAGAATCATCACTGTAATCCCATATTACTACTACTGGCTCTGGGAGCTGTAAACCTCTCGAAATTTCCCGCAAATCGGTTGAGAAAAGCGACCTGTAGAAGAAAACAACTGGACATAAGTACGAAGCACTTTTGTGTAAGTTGAAGCAGAGATGCTTAGCTCACACTATACGTGCTCGCTTGGTCTATGATAAATGCAGGATCATAATGAATGGACATTCTTATAATGAATTTACAACAAGACCTTCATTTTTAATCTATCTATTAACTGCGTAGGATATTTGTTATTTTCGATGGGAAATAAGAGAAGACCAGAATCCCAGCCAGTATATCTTTTATCTCCAATTTCCCTAATCCAATGTAATTATGGTTGTACCTACCTACGCAAGCCAAACATGTTCCGTTCTGATTTTCCTGTAATCATAGACCTAATGTTTTACTTTGTATTTGAGGACTTGATCATCGATGCTCCGGAAGAGCTATTTTTATTGGATCCAAATACTAAAATATATGTTCAAGTTAGCTATTATTACCTATTAATAATTTTAAAAAAAAATTTATAGCTTTCAGGGTTTAGAGTTTACGATATAAAATCAGTAACAAATTTATTTTACAAACTACTTTTGAAATGGAACACAAACGAGGGGCATTTACAATTGAAAATACCATACATGGCACCTAAATCTGGCCTGCACATAGGAATTAAAAGGGGGTTCAAAAAATTGCATGTCGAGGCAGCTACGGATTTTCAGGTGGAACTTGCACACTGCCATTTCATCATACTTGATGAAATGAATGTGGGAGGATGCTCGTTGATGCATAACGTTAACTTCAAGTGCAGGTAATATAAACAAGTGCAAGCACAAGAGATATTTTGGCGGTATGTGCTTGTACTTGCTAGGAGACCTTAAACAGCTTCCACCTGTGATGGACATTTCTATGTCAATGATTTTTTTCATGACTTAGTGACAGCTTGTACTTGATCGTTCAGTGTGAATTATATGTACAATTCACACTGAACGATCAAGTACAAGCTGTCACTAAGTCATGAAAAAAAATCATGAAAACCGCTTATAGGCAATCAAGATCCGACCAACAGTCGTTTAAAGAACTTCTTGATCTTTCGAGTGTGGAAGAATCCACAACAGGTGATTTGGGGCTTCTCATGACTCGTGAGACGACTTTAATTATCAAAACGAATGATTTCACGAATGCCTTGAAATTTCTACAATACAATGAGGCAGTAAGATGCCATAATACGCACTTGAGGCTTTGGATAGGCCAATGGTTAAAATTGTATCGAAAATAAATAAACTTACTTCAGCAAAAGCAGACGCGGAATTTGCACAATGTTTCGAAGAAGTACTGCAATTAGCTGTAGGCAGCAGGGTGATCGCATGACATGCCGCTAGTGGTCTTTGTGCAGTTTAATCGCTATAATGCACTAACCATCAATGGACCCGGTTGTGGCAGACATGACGAACTGCATTATCACGCACCGTTCATAGATCCCAAGCATTGGAAAATGTCATTGTCGATATCGGTGGCAAAAGGATTGCCGCAGGGTGCACGTATGTGCTCTCTCAAGATCTAAAGTATTCTAGGTTCAAAAGGAGCATCGATTTTAAAGGACTTAAAAACAATATAATAGCTTTGCAACTAAGAATCTTAATTTACATTATGTATCTTCGTCAGCCGGAGAGGGTCTAATAAGTATACGCTGACACTGCCATGGTGTACGCTTAAAATCTACTCGCCTACCTGGCAAGATCTCCAACACTGTTTAAATTAATTTATCCAAAAAGAAACTAAAAAAATATATACTTAATAACATCTTGTAAGATCGCTGGACTAACATATCATATAAAAACTTGGCTTATTAGATTAATTCGTTTTTAAGTTATATAATTAACAGTATCTCATTATAAGTGAACTTTGTTCCATATGAGAAAATAAAAATCATTAAACATATGTCATAACCATACTTGCTGATTTCCTCAACCGAATGTCAGAGTTAATCGTGCTACTAAGAGAAAAAGTGGTTACAAAATTACATGGCGTTATTTTGCATGACATGTAATTGTCTTGCTATTCGTCAAGAATCAAGTGCTATTATCATTTAATAAAAAGAAGCTCAAAGAGCACTCTAGTCGTATACGATAAAAATATATTGGTAACATCAATGGAAGTAACAAGGTTTTTCCCTAGAATATGAAGAAGATATACAAGAGGTAAAAGATTCCTGTGGCGTGGGTAATATGTGTATAAAATGTGGTGCAGAAAAATGTTAGTTCTATTCGACTAATAAATTGATATAGGTATTGGAAATTATTCTTTCGTTGACGCCAGGAATGTGTCTGTGGCCAGTATTGAATCGAAGTAACACGTGAGTTCGGAACCACACATCTACAAACGCCGTCATATTATGTTCGTCAGCTTGTTGGTTAGTCCATTTTATACGCAGAACATGATCGATTGTGGTGTATGGCATTAAAGTTATTGGAACGGGGCTTTATCTGTAAAAGATTTTGGCTTAGGATATTTTTTATTCCTATGGAGTGCTATATTATAGACATTGGCGTTGGTAAAGTTGTGGGTAATGGGTAATTAACCTTTCTTGAAAAAGCATTTGCGGAAATTACTGGCACTTACAGACTTAACCACATAACACACCTTACCCCTTTGCAAGGCCAAAAATATGTTTGTGATTTTGTAAGGTCAAACATATCATCGTACAGATAGTATAGTATATAATACGAGTATATAGCACCTGAAGCGGTCTCGATAGTGGTTATATGAGCCGTTAAGTGTGATAGTATACTCGAAGTATGTACCTATGTATATTGGTGGGGTTCAATAGAGAACATGTTACGTGTGCGATCGTGCGTCCAGAGGGAATCTAGGTTAAAACTAATATTCCCAGACATTGACGGAACCAATTCTGCATTGATTTTTGCCACCTTTCCATAGTTACAACTTAGAAAATTGTTGGTACCGCACACAGCACAGAGACTCAGCTATAGATTTTTGTCCCCAAAACCGATATGTTGTACTGACAGTACTATTTTCTAAATGATTTAGCCAATTATAAATAAATGTAAAATATGTTTTCATCATATTACCTAATATATTTATCCCTAAAAATCTCCACAACACGCCAGATACCAGCAGTGATTTCCCGGGACGCTGCTCAGAATTATTATTATTATAATTATTTGAATCTACCATTTCTCAAGATGTCATTGGTCCACCTCTTAGACATCAAGTTTGTAGTATCCAAATTGGATAATCTTATATTTCGTTTTAGTTAATAGCTCATTGGTGACCATCAGTTTCTAGTTCTGATCGGACAGCGAGAATTGTTTTCTCCGTGTGAGAATAGTTTTTCCAGTATCTTGCTGCGCGACGCAAATTTTCTTCAGATTAAGAAACACTTCTGAGCGCTATTATTCATTACATATATTAGTTGAAAACTATTTCTTGAAGGTCTGTGGGATGTTAGACTAATAGTAATTGCGTAGTAACCCAAATGCTGCCCATCCGTACTGAATTGTTTGGAGACCTCTTTGCCGTGTTCAAACTAACTTAAATCTTTTATGATCTTTGAGTATCGTTCTCTACTACGAGTATTTACGGGTGCAATGGACGCTTCAATCCATCAAAATGGAAATTTTTGTCCAGTTTATGTCCATATTAAGTATGTACCTACGTCCTACACTGAGGTGTCTGAACCTGATCACTATTCTGAGCTCTGTCACCCAGCCACTCTGCCAAGTAACTAAATCAAACATATATTTTCGAATATATTAGGGTTGATAGAATCCGTTTCTCTGACAAAACATCAACATTTATTTATAGCTGATACGCTAACCTTTGCCCATAATCTCACTTGATAGCGATGATGTGGTCGAAGATGTTGTACAGGCTAATCTAGAAATACTGGTTCTCGAGGACAGCTGTCGGAACACACCGTTAGGTGCTTAGCGACAGATTTTCTACTTGTGGGTTGTAGCCAGATGGACATTCGGATAATACTCCACCATTATACAATATGGCATTTTTATACCTAAATGTATTTGAACAATGCAAATAAACCTATAGTTGGATTTGGGATTGCTGAAGGAAACTCTTCACCAGAAGAGACCTCACGTCACGTTCTTAAAATTCACTTAGAGCCCGAAACTGGTCGGAATCTATCCGGTGAATATAACGTGAGTCCCAGCCTATTTAGTCACGTTCTTAAGCGTCTGTTGGTTTTAAGTGTTGGGCACTATTTTGAGATTTAGTTATAAATTTATGGCGCCATACACAGTAAACTTTTTCCATTTAAGTTTCATAAAGCTGTGATTAAAGTTGGCTATTAGCTCGCCCATCCCACTTTACGCTGTCAGAAAATCGTTGAAAAAGTCGAGGATTGTTAATAGTGCAACCTATCAAATGTGCAAAGATGAAAGTGTCAAGATTTTGGACTTTAAAAAGAAAGGTTAGTTAGTAGTTTGTAGTACAAACATGTACCGGATGCATCGCTTCTGTACTTTGAAGATTTTTACAATATCACTAGAGTTTCCCCAAAAGATAATGCCATACCTCAAAAGGGATGCATGGGCTGGCATGACAGGACGTAAGAAAAGCATCCGTAGTAACTACGGAATAATTTTGTGTAAAGCATAAGCAGTGCTACTCAATCTTTTGCTCTGTTTCTCTGTATGCGCCTTCCAATCCAATTTATGATCAATAAATAAACTTAGAAACTTAGCACAGTCAACGTTTTCTATAAAGTTATTGTGATCATGAACATAAATATTATCTTTATCCAGTCTTTCGCTGAAATGCAATTACTGAGATTTGCATATATAAATTTTTAAATTATTATACAAGCCGTCGTACAATATATACTAAACTTATTTTGTTATTATGTTTATTTTATATAACACTATTATTTTACATGCTATAGTGATGTACTGTCATCCGCAAAAAGTCTTTAGATGCGAAATATCACATGGCAGATCGTTATATAGTATGAACAAAATTGGTCCTAATATGCTGCCCTGTAGTATGCCGTATAGAGTCTTTCGTGCTTAATATCGTGAAGTTTCTTCATGCTTGGTATTAATGTTAACTCTATTTATTTCAGTTATCTGCTGTGTATCACTTTGATATGATTTTATTAAATCTTGAATATTGCCTCTAATGCCATAAGGTTCCAGTATAAAGCACCTTATAATGCCTAATGATACTAGGTGCTTTCGCAATATCAATGTTTCGGTTAGGCCGTGATTCAAACCCGCGTCTTACAGCTATACGAGCTGGATAAGTTTGCTAAACCAGATGCGATTTATTCCCATCTGTCCTGCCAACGTCCACCTTGCATTAGCATTTAGAGGCAAATACCCCCTGAATGGGCCGATGACCATACAGAGGTACAAAGTTGGAGATGCGCAATTTTAGACTCGGGTCGAACCCTTTGGCCTTCGGCGAAAATTTTGCACGTGATAATTGCTGAGAATGCAATACTGTATAAAAATATAATTAAAAATCACTCACTGGTACCTATCTCAGTATTCAGAGGGAGTCCCAATAGCATTGACATACATATAAAATTCATGCTGCTGTATAAATGTAATACAAAATAATTTCTTTTAATATTATGCCGCTGTAGTGACAGTTAATGCTATTTTCGTTATAATTAACATATGACCTGGGTTGCAATGTCATTTAGGTCTCTATTAATAGCCTGGATTAATAATTATTGTTTGAGGTACTAAAATTAACTAATCTATCAAAATATCTTATTTTAATATTCGAGAGAATGGACGAAAGGAGATTGACGAAATCTGTATACAAGGTGAGCATGTCAGGAGTCAGAAGGGAAGACCTCGGTGAACGTTCACATACATTACATCTATGTTTACAGCTCAAATTTAAATAAAAATTTAAGAAAACAATGTATTGATTTTTGCAGACGTGTTTCAACTCTCAAATCGTTGAATGCATTTTCCTTAAATTCTAGATTAATTCACATTTATTTTTTCTTTAACTGAGTAAGTCCAATGGAATCTATATAAACTAATTCTACATGGGTAAATTTGCTGCAGGAAGCTAGTCATAACATAGTCGAAATATCGACAATGTTATGAAATTATATTATTAAATTATTATGTTCACAAATTATTTGATTGTTTTATAATAATCTGAGAACAATGTTTTTTCTCTATTCATAAACTTAACAGCAGCTATTCGTATTAACTTGAAGTATTTTTAGCCTGTTGGTAACTTATTTTACAAATGCCCGTCTGACTACCTAGCACCCTCACGTAGAAAATCTGTCCCCAAGGACTTAACAGTGTGTTCCGGCAGCAGTCCTCGAGAGCCAGAAAAATTACAGGCACATGAGACTGTATGTGTGACGGGCGCAGTGCAATTCTTCATGACGAAATGCATCTTTTATAGGTAGAGGTTAATCCTTAACATCAGGTGGGCCTCGCGCCTCCTTTTGCGAAGACGTAATGTCCCAAAAGGAGACGCCAGAACGCGCAAGGGAGGTATACTTGCTGCGCCTCTGCGTAGACGCAGAAGTGGTGGGAGAAGGCGATTGAACCTTCCCCCTACCGGTGATGAGTAGCGAGAGACTCTCTCGCATTGCACGTGCTCACCACCTCCATCAGGCGGGAATGGCCGAGCATTCCTGGCCATTCCCGGGCCCCTCCCGTTGGGAGCGGCATGCAGGCCCCGCTGTAAAGGCGGGCGGTCGTCGGCGAGGGACTGGACGAAAAGGCTCTGCCAGTCTCCCAGTCCTTCTCCAAACAGACGATGCCGCAATGCCGCTTACTCACTGTTTTGCATTCTGGTAGGCATTGGAAACGGTTTTGTGGAAAGCTTTCGGGGTTTTGGACTTTGGGAAATGCTTGTGTAGGGTATGCGGATATGGGCACCGGTGATCGAAATGATCATACTGAATAACTTTATCTTGTGATTGTTATATCCACAATGACTTGTATGACACGCTACATACTAAGACAAGTACCGTTTGTATTGTAAGAGAAACACTAAGATTATCAGACACGACCTCTGAAGTTGAACATTGATATTCAATGTGTCTCTAATGATGCACCTCTATGCTAATGAATATTTGCTTCTTGGTTGTCATTATAATCGATCTCTTTTTTGTTTTAACCATCGGAGGTGAACAATGTCTACTACCTGGATGGTCGCTTCCCGAAGAAGGAATTCATCTCGAATGGTGACTTGGCAACTCTCCCACCAGAATAACATGTGACCTAATAAATAAATAAAATATAAACTTCTTTTTATAGATTCATTAATCAAAAAAATGTGGAGCATTGTTTTCAAACGTCCTAATCCTTGCATTAAACCCTGCTAAGCTAACAAGGTTAGAAAATTATAATGAAAGTAAAAATAAGTACGAGCAGAGTTCAAAACCGCGACCATCCATCCGAGTGAGTGAATCATAGCTCAAATATATCCTTTCATTCCTATTGTATGTAATTTGTACCGTTCTTATTACAATCACCGTAAGAGTAAGATTCGCACTACTAGTGTATAACTTCATGTTCTTTTGACTGTATTTAAAATGAAAAGTAGTGATACTTAAAATTAATTCTCATCCTCCATATATCAACTTGAATGTATTTCAATACATTTGAAATGTGACATCATCCTGTTTTTGACGAGTTTATTTTGAATATTGTTGCTTTCATACCTTCACAACACAATTGGAAATTTTTCAGTGTAAATTTAAATGTATATTTGTGAATTCTCACATAATTTTGCCGTGATGGCAGTTTCGTTGTACGTGTACAGTTAATGTTATGTTCACGGTGAGCCATAGTTTTGCCCTGGCAACACTTCGCTGTTTTCAGAGTTCTGTCTCGACTTTACATTTGGTCTGAAGCTAAGAGAATCACAATTGCAGTGGCTACCTACTTCAGAGCATTATTATTTTTCCACAATCGTTTCACAACAATAAAAGATAGCAATCTTGTCTTTCAGCTCCAGCTTATTAAATCCTTTCCACAAAGGGTAGATTATATCGTGAAATTGAAATGATATTCTTTGAGATGGTACGATGGATCTTAAGGTTTTTCTTTTCTTTTCTCGGATAAAAAATATACAACGAGTAAGACAGGATTATGTTGACGAACGTAAGTTGTAGTATAGTGCGTCAACACATTTGGTGAATATTTTTTTCCATTTGGTGAAGAATGTTTGAAGACTTCGATTAACTAAATATTAATTGCTGGACAAAAAAGCTTTAAATTAAGCTGTCTTAGCTCAGAGTAAGATTTATTTTAGTTTCTTTGCATGATCAAAACAAGGAAATATACCGTATATAGCTACACTGACAAAAACTATTAAAAAGCGAAAGTAGAAATGGTTATGCAGTCTGCTACCTAATACAAAACGTCCCACTGTGGCGTTAATAGGAGATTCGAAATTCAGCAGATTAGTATAGTCCCCAAGTGATAAGGATTGTAAATGTAATACGCGAGTAACGATAGCCATTCCCTATGTGAATATATACCATAAAAAATTTACAGTCACGTGTATCTAAAGGCAGGTATAACAGCAATATTAAGCAATGATGGCCGAGGTTATACCTGAACTGTAGTGCCACAGGTCCCTGGTTCGATCCCTGCCGCCGGCTTGAGCTACACCGCATAGTGGAATGGAATTTTGCGATTGCCCGCCTGTCAAGTAGAAAATCTTTCGCCAAGCACCTAACGGTGTGTTCCGGCAGCTGTCCCTGAAAGCCAGTAATTCTAGATTAGCTTGAACAACATCTTCAACCACACCATCACTTACCATCAGGTGAGATAGTGGTCAGAGGCTAACCTATCAAGCATAAAGAAAAATACTACATCAACATTCAGTAGTGTAGCTATCAGTATAGTTTAACTGATTTGTTTAGACTTTTTTTTTTTTTTTTTTTTTTTTTTTTTTACCTTAGATGGGTTTGCGTTTGACTCCATCTCACCTGATGGTAAGCGACGATGGAGTCGAAGATGAATCACGCTTGCCCAGAAGAAACCTATTTACTCTTTTTTTGAAAACACCAGGATCATACGCACCTGGAAAGACTGACGATGGGAGAGAGTTCCACTGCTTCGCTGTTCGCAGGATAAAAGAGCTCTGAAAACGCTTTGTACGAACCTGTGGCAAATCGACAGTGAAGGGATGAAAGCTCTCTCCACGTCTAGTAGTCCTATAGTGAAATGGAGAAGACGGTATGACATCATGTAGCTCTTGAGCACATTCACCGAAGTGAATGCGATAGAAAATCGACAAACAGGCTACTTGGCGTCTATGCGACAAACTCAGAAGTTTTTTCCCAACTAGCTCACTGTCACCAATTAGCTTAGTGGCACGCTTTTCTACTGAGTCCAGAGCCGCAAGCTGGTACTTAGCTGAACCGTCCCAGAGGTGGCTGCAGTACTCCATGCATGAGCGCACTTGGGCCTGGTAAAGAGTGAGCAGTTGCGATGGAGTAAAGTAGCGTCTCACTTTGTTCAGTATGCCAAGTTTTTTGGCTGCGGTCTTGGCTTTGGACTCAATAGATTGGCCATAGTTAAGGTTGGAAGATATGTGCATGCCGAGCAACTCAATGCCATTTCCCAACGGTATCGGTTCACCTTGGAAAGACGGAGGAACAACGATACAGTCCCGTTTGGCAGAGAAAAGACAAGCTTGCGTCTTTTTGGTGTTAAAAGCAACCAAATTTACTGCACCCCAATCGGACACCGCTTGTAAAGTGGTATTTGCTCTCTCGATCATGGCAGCTCTTGAAGACTGGATCTCAGATTTCTTGGCTCTAGGATTAGGAATGTATCTCTCCACTACTGTACTATCATCTGCATACCCAACAATACCTGGTGTAAGGAGGTCGTTTATATGCAGAAGAAATAAAGTAGCAGAGAGAACAGAGCCCTGGGGTACTCCGGCATTAATACTCATCTTTTCTGATGAGCAGCCATCTAGGACCACGCGAATAAATCTGTTGCTCAAGAAATCGGCGATCCAGTTACAAAAATCTGGTGGGAGGCCATATCTGGGAAGCTTGCTTAATAGGCTGGCGTGCCAAACTCTATCAAAAGCTTTTGATATATCAAGAGACACTGCCAGAGCCTCACCTTGCCGCTCGATAGCCTCTCCCCAGTAATGAGTGACGTACACCAGAAGGTCCCCAGCAGACCGGTCTCGGCGAAATCCGTACTGGCGGTCACTGAGCAAATCGTTTGTTTCGAGGTAGTCAAGTAACTTGGTGTTTAGTACACGTTCCATGACTTTACAGAAAATGGAAGTGATCGCTATCGGTCTGTAATTACTGGGATCTGTTCGAGAGCCTTTCTTGGGTACAGGCTGCACATTAGCAAGCTTCCATCCCTTTGGTACCTTGCCGGTTCTTAAAGAGAGGCGATACAAGCGCGTCAACACGGGAGCCAGCTCAGGCGCACACACTTTCAAAACTATAGCGGGAATACCATCCGGTCCAGAAGCTTTGTTGATGTCTAGACTCCGCAGCACCTTAAGCACTTCTCTCTGGTGGATTGAGATTTTGCTCATTTCGTATTCGCATTGAGGAACGAGAGTAGGAGTGCTATTACCGGGGTCCATCCGTGAGCTTTCTGCAAAAAGGTTAGCAAATAGATTTGCCTTATCTATTGCAGTGTGAGCTAATGACCCATCTGGTTTCAAGAGCGGAGGGAGAGAGCTGTGACAAAAATTAGCTTCGATCGATTTAGCCAAACTCCAAAAAGCTCTGCTTCCTGAGGGGTGGGATGCTAATTTGGCTCCAATGCGGCTAACTCGATCAAAACTAGCTTGGCGCAATGCTTTCTTATACTGCTTCGTTGCAGCGTTGTAGTCCCGTTTTTTGTCACTGAGAGTTGCTGATTTGGAGACACGCGCTTCAGCCCACGCCTTGTACTTTTCCTGCTTAAGTCTTTCGGCTTTGGCACAGTCAGAGTTGTACCAAGGGGGCGCCGCGGAATTGGGTACCTGGTCACGAAACGGGATATAATATTCCATTCCTTGGTTTATAACATCGCAAATGGCATCAGCACAAATGGACGGGTCTTCAGAAGGGAAACAGACCTGCTGCCAAGGGTAAGCTGCATAAAAGTGTCGCATCTCATCCCAGTCCGCTGAAGTAAAGCGCCACAGTCGTCTGCATTTTTTAGAACTATAATCTGGGGGAGAAAATGTGGCCACAGCGTTAATTAGACAGTGATCAGAATTTCCTATGGGAGCAGATACAGAGACTGAGTATCTATCCGGATCATTGGTTAAGATTAAGTCTAAGCAGTTAGCTGTGTGGCCTTCCACATCGGGTATTCTTGTGGGCTGGTTAACAAGTTGAGTAAGGTCGTGTGATAGCGCAAAGTTGTGCGTTTCACGGCCAGCATGGTCAGTTTTCTGAAAGGGAAACAACCATTCTTGATGGTGAGCGTTAAAGTCCCCTAGGATCACGACTTTGGCTTGAGGATATCTCTGCTGCACAATGTCGACCGAATCGCTCAGGTATTCAAGAAGTCGTGAAGTTTCCAGATCGCCGCTGTGTGATCTGTAAATGCAGGCGTAGACGATTTGTTCTTGACCTGTATCCACTAAAGTCCACAGGACGGAAAAATCTGGTGTTTCCAAATTTCGGAGACGTTTGCAACAGATATCGTCACGAACGTAGGAGCACACGCCAGCTCGTGGCTTAAAATTGGTCTCCAGGGTATAACCTGGGTAGTGGAGGTATGTCATGTCAGCTGGATTTTTTATCTGAGTCTCCGTTAAAAAGAGTAGGTGGGGTTTGTTAGTCTCGAGATGATGAAAGACTGATTCGAGATTTGAGTGGAGTCCTCGTATGTTTGAGAGCTGCACTTTTAGTGTGAGGACGTGCATCTGCCGTTTAAACTTACTCTTTTTATTTTTGTTTTTCATGTTTGGTGAAGGTAAATAGGTTTACAGGCTTTATGTGCACGAGATGTTAGGAACTAAATTAATCGACTCACAAGCACAAGACTGCGAAACTGAAAGACTTGCGCGGAGACCGCGGGGACGCCCGAACCCCCCTGAAATTCATCATCGGTTCCTCACACCCGGTCGCCATCCGGCCCGATGATGAGTCGCAGGATTTTTCACAAGCGGCGGGACAGCCTTTCATAGTCGGCTAGGCTATTATATGGGTCCCCTACAACTTGCGGTCGGCCAGCAGAGATCACCGTGCTTCGGATCCCGCTACCCTCCGAAACAAGCCTACCGTCACAGCAATACGAGTTAGTCGAAGCCAATCTTATTCCCAAACACAACTGTACACAAAAAAGCCCGTCAAAACGGTGATCCTGGCCATCATGGTGGAACACGACGGATCGTTTGGCACCAAGGCTTTGACCAGAAGGTGGTAACTAACCGGCGGCCGAAGCCTACCACCAGTTTTGTTCAAGTGGAGTTGCAGTCCTGAAAGCACAGGCACCACTAATATTGGGCATGTGCTAACCGGACTGGCAAGGGATGCGACGAGCACGCCTCCACGCTTATCCCTCCCTCAAAGACGAAGCAAAGAAGAGACGAAAAGCCTCTAGAGTAAATATCGTGAGAAACGAGCTCACGTGATTTGCGTTCGGAACGGTTGTGAATTATGAATAATTAAAAGATTAGAGGTACGCAAAGATTGCGTTCAAAAGTTTGCCGTTGTATCCTTGGTCGTGACTGCCAGATGCTTGTCTAGCTGCGTATAGTTTAGTAGGTATATTAGATACTAGAAACAGTGACAATGCGCAGTGCTAGCCGCGCAGCCGCTGTGACAACCCTTACGTCATAGTTATTTGAAGTTTACGAGATCACGCCACATTAAAGGAATTTTGGAATTTATAAGCCATGAAGGAATTAAACAGTAAGTTTTTAGATTTAATTAATTATTTTATACGTTTCCTGAATTTTCAACGTATACAGTATTTAGACATAAGAACATAGCGCTGCTATTTTGGCATTAGTGTCATTTAATTAAGTTATATGTATAAGTTAATAATGTTTTTCGTTATGCCGTTTCTTAAATTGTGACGGAAGATGCAGTTGTAGTAACGGTTAATTGATAGGTATATCTAAATATAACTCAAAACATCTATCATCTTATGCAAATATATTTTTTATTGCCACTTTAGCGACTGTCTATTATATTATGTGTATTGAACACTTTCATTAGATGTGTGTATATATAAGTATCAAATGGAATTTAAGGAACTCAATTTCGGTCTCTTTTCACGGTTGAGTCCCTTATTCTGTTTTTGGACTTGTTTCAATTGTATCGATATGCCCTGAACAAGCATATTTTAAGGTTCCATACCGACGGACCATAAACGGAACCCTTCATGTTTTCTCTGATCTAGATCTCTTCGTTCGTACGTATTGGATCCGTACCTCGCAAAATTTTTATTTTATTTTTAAAATGTTTATTAGGACTAGGAAAAATCAACCCTTAGAGTTTTTAGCCATTTACCAATAACCCTGTATATTGTATCTCGCCTGTACCTGCTATACCTCGAAAAAGTACGCATAAGTGTTTGACAAATACATTCCACCAGATATGTTGTTAATTCTCATGTAACGGGGCTTTTAAATATACAGTAAGCTGTTGAATTTGAAGATCGATTTAATTTCCCGATCAATTTAAAGGTAGCCATAATTTTTTTTTCTCTCCCTAGCGTAATGGTTGTCATCATGAAGAGATAATGGGGAAGAGTTTAATAATACTCGTATAATTGCTTATACGTAATTTTTACCTATAAAAATAAAGCATTCGCCACTGTGCTGATGATCTGGAGACTCGTTTTTGGTTGGTATTGTTGGGTACTTTTCTTTAGTTTTTATGGTTTTTTATTAGAAACCCTTAGGGTAGACCCTTTTAATCTCGACGGTCTGTCCGTAGATCCAAATATCTTTAACCATAAACGGTGGGTCATTAGTATTTTCACAGAATATAGCGTCTGTTATTGTGGATTGCCCAAGAAATAATAACAAAAACCTTAATATGAGGGGCATCCCCTAAAACCTGTTTTTAATATGAAATTTTCGTGAGTTTCACACATATTTAAATATTATACAATATATATATAAAGACTCACGTTGGGGATAGAAATCGGCCACGGCTGCCCCATTAAGTTGGGGTTCTATAATCCTTACGCTTGGCAGGCGTCTTGGGGATCGTAATTTAAGATAGCAGTTACTCAGAAGGCGCTGCTGCCTGTCTTCCGGTATTTGACCCACAGGGGTCGTAAGAGTGACAGTGCACAGGCAATAGAGGAGGTGACATCCTAGCCCGGCACCCCGCATGGTACGATAGTACAAAGTCTGAATTATAACCAAAAAAACAGTGTGAGTCGGATACATGGCATCGTTCTCTAGCCTATTAAAAATTAATCATTTTTTTGGTGAATTCATCTATAGATATAATTAAACAGCAACAGGTCCGTTTCTGTACATCGAAGATATTTTGAATAAAAATTTTGAGAGCACTCTGTAGCTGATACTTATTCCAAAATGGTTTCTATTTTCGTTGTCTGTATCTAGGCTGCGCATGGCAAGGCCCTCGCCATGCAATTCTTTGAACCCTCTTTCAATTCCTATGTGCAGGCCAGAATGAATTATGCACCTACGTTCACTGCTGCAACTCCAGTTGACACTAAAGACAGAAAGCTCTAAGGTCCCATCTAGTTGTATTACAGACTACTAAGGTATATTAACACACAGCCATTCGTGGACCGCTTTCTTGAAAAATCTGATTTGTAAGTAGCACGCTTTAAAAATATCATCTCAAATCTATCACCTAGCCTCAAATGAACATTGGATATCAAGTAATATTATTATATGTTATCAGTCAAATCAACTTCATCAATAACCTGTGAAGCCAAACCCCGAGACAAAGGGAATAAAAAATAACAATACTTCAATATACGCGTACAACAAAAGTACAACAAGATGGCACCACGTGTCTTTTAGTGGTGATATAATTTACTAAATCTTGGGTTCAACAACCATTTAGCCGAATTTTTCATATTCGAACATAAGAATTGTAATGGCTTTATCTATACATATAAAACATTTCGTGGCGTTAGAACCCACGTTACTCAAGTTATCGTCGGCCATAATATGATACATACAAACATGCAAACATATAAATATACTAACATACAAACGCTGATTGTCCCCAGTGGACTCTGAGACATCGCTACGCTCGGTCAAAAAATGCGGGATTTTTATTCTATTCCACCTATAAAAAACATGGATACGCATTTTCTTATGCTGAAACTGAATGCTAACGTCGAATTTCATATACCTATTGATTTTGTATTGTATTTAATGAGTGTTTTTTTTTATCTAATCGATAGGCTAACGTATGACCACTATCTCAACATTATGAGCTGATGTTGTAAGACAAACCACCAAAACACCTAGTGAATAGTTGCTTGGTGACAGATTTTCTGGTTAGTAGTTAGAGCCAGGCGGGCTTTCGGCCTTCAAGTCTAAGATCATGCTATGTTTCAGAAATTTCTAGCCGCCTGAAGGCCTCGATATCAAATATAAACAAGTACCTATAAAACATAATAATACGATTGTATGTTTACCTTAAATTACGATCTCATTCTTACTTCTATGTTTTCAATGGAGTCAGATATGTGTAATTATTATCAAGATGTCTATCGTGCCTAAAAACTAACCACAGCAATTAAACTTCAAAATTGCTACTCGTTACTCACAAAGTACACATAGTGAATAATTATTGCGCTAATGGTCCTTTTTATTCTGTACTAATGGTATCAATTAAAGTTTTAATACACCCCGGAACAGGTGCCTCCTCTTGTGTGGTAGTTTCGTTCGCGTGCGATTTGAATATATTCCAGTTAATTAACAAACAAATGATGAAAATATGAATAAGATATATCAACTTAAAACAAATTAAACTTTTCTCTTCTTAAAATTTATTGTTATATATAGTAATCAAACAACTTTAAAAGGTTTAAATCACCCATATTTGTCATTATATTTGTCATAAGATCGTGGTCACGGGGTGACTGACCACGACCACTGCAAAGTGTTTGAAACGTCGGGACAAAAATAATGACAAATATACGCGATTTAAACCGTTTAAAGTTCTTTAATTATTATGTGTAATAATCGCAAAAACCTAAGACAACATTAATTGTTATATGTTATATTCTATTTTTATATTTCACATATGTTTAAGTGCATTATACAGACGTAACAATAACTATAAATATTCTTAAATACTGCATTGTCTGTTCAGAAATAAGCAGTTTATACTGCAATCAAGAGAAGCATGTTGAACGGATATGAATTAAATATTTATTAGGTTGCCCAGGGGGAAACTATTTCAATTATGTTGAAAAGTAGGTTTCAAACATTTAGTATAAAAAAAAAAAAAAAAAAAGTAGGTATTGAATCATACATTTTTTTCGCATTGTAAATTGAAGAGGTTACCGTTTCCTGTTGGACAGGGACATAAACAAAAATAATGTGGGGAAACATCCATAACCTACAAGAGAAGTGGTGTGAAAAATAGTCCTACCACTGACTAGTTACAGCCTTGAGATAATCTAAATGATATAAGGTATACAATATTAATACCTTATATAATTTAAACAGTTACATTATACACAATGCACTCTTGCATGGTACAGATTTGTAGGCGTGCGTGAGTGGCTGAAAGATAGCGTGTTTCGAATACAAAAACGTGCCGTACGAGCGACTGTAGGGATTAAACAGGACGCTTCGGTTAGGGAACATTTTAGAGCCAAACGCATACAGACCAACATTTATCTACTGATGAGATAAAAAATGCCAATGTTCGTCTCATAGATAAACCATGTTACGACTTAGATGAATATATCAAGGTAAAATATTTCATCCATTAATGCAATAAAAATGCATGCATTATCATTATTCTAGAACTAATACCAATAATTAATTTAGTGATTATCATTTTTATCCCACTCTCTCATTAAAAATATCTAAAGAACTAAAATTTTCATTATAAGATTTTGCCATGCGGTACAAGGGAGAACGTTTGCCAGCATTGGTACGACAAAATGGTGTAGCAAATATTTGTTTATGATTACGTGAATAGGCGCTAATGCACATATCTAAGTTAATATCTCTTTCAGATACATTTGGTGGAAAACTCCAGGAAGACACTTATAAGTGCTATCGCTGTTTCACTGTTGCGCTGCACCATATTTATATGGTCAAAATAATAGAGTACTAAAAGTTGTTACCTTTCTCGAACTTGACTTTTTGCATTGATGCAAAAAGGTCCCGATAGATTGTATATCTTTACGTGCCATCTCACGTAGGAGCCGATCACACTGTCTCTGACAGGTCAACTTTTAGGGAATTCAGTATTTGGACTAGCCAGTCTCCATGTGTTTTGGGTCTCAGCCAGATATGCTATACCAAAAGAGCCTAAAGTGGTGCAAGATTTTTTTCTATTACTTTGTGGGTACAGAAGGCAAAAAAAGCAGGTCATGCCACACTAGAAAGTTGCACCCAAGCCCTATCATTAATCTCAAATCTCATAACTGACACTGAAGTACGTTTTACTAAGTTGTTTAGGCTTAAAAGAAGCTCACTGTGTTTCCACTGCTGTGTACAGAAGATAAAAAGCTGGTAATACCAAACTAGAAACTATGTGTATCCTCACCCAACCTCATAGGGCTCAGCCCTGTCTTCCATCTCAATTATCAAAACCGACACGATAACATATTTTACTAAGTTATCAAACTAAGAAGCTCACTGTGTTTTCGCAGCTGACAACACCGCAAATTTACAAGCTATACCTACTTGTCTGTCAAACAAACTCTACAGTCAATGAAGGTGAGGTGCGTTTTGATACAAAATAATTTTCATCAATTTTTTGCAGGTGGTGTATTGGGTGATAAGTACATTGGAAGACGAAATGTGGTTCCTGTGATCTACGCCACAGGCACGCACTACGAAGTTGGCTTCGATGTGGTAAGCAAGCTCGCTTATTTAAAACTTACCTATACGAGTATATCCTTTTACGAGTGCATGCCTTATATTAGACAATAAAGATTCCACAGGCTTAGCACAGCCACGCACTGCAAGTCCCTTCTACAAATCCTAACAAAAGTTAATATTTATTTATGAGCAAAAGATACCTAACGAAAAGTATTTTTTGAAAGAGTAGTGGAGCAGCTGTCATATCTGATAACTATAAGTACTGCCATGCCGAAGGTCATGTGTTTAGGATCATTCGATCCCAAAATTCGCGGGCCGACGTGGACTTGAAATTCGCGGCTTTTTTCAAGGGCTCGTCTGGCTACCTACGAGTACCAACCTCAAGTTGAAAATATGTCACCAAGCAACTAACGGAGAGCATTTTTTATGCGTTGACGGAACACGAACCAGGCCCTCTGATGTTAAGCGGTTACTTCTAAAACAGAAGTATCTCATCACAAGTGACAAACTACACTGCGCCTATCAGATCTTATATATCTCCTTTCAAACATCCTGAGACATACAGATGTTAAGTCTCATGTGCCTATAATTTCATTATATTTTCCCACTTCACCTACCATTGGGTTGCTTAACATAAATTAATTACCTATACATACACACAATACTATACATTACTACACATATACTATACATACACACAAAGCAAAATAGATACATAAATATATTTATAAGTACCCCAAAGAGTATAACTCCACATACTCTACTCAAAGTAAAAATAATTTATTAAATTTAGGCTTACCTACAAGGAACTTAAGCAGAATTGTGCAAACTATGAAAATTGAAGAAAATATCAACTATCACTAAGGCGAATAGTCAACAACTAAGCTTTCAAAACCTTTCAGGGTCGGAACTTTGCGTCCATCATCAAGAACTTCATCGCAGCGTACCAGAACTTGTATGACTTTGAAAAGGAATACAAGACTGAAGCCGGCAGAGATGCTTTCGAGACGACACTAGAAAATATGAAGAAAAGATTTCCCTATTACGTTAAGGAAATCCAGGGGGTCGCTGATGGTGCCAACGTATCATTTCATCAAGTAAATTTAAATTAATTAAGGTTAACTCCCAACCATAACATTAAGAGCCGTGAAGCAATGATTTACGACTTGAAGCGTTTCCTGGCATACCTATATCGGTGCCAATGAAAATATAATAGAAAATTAAATGAATGTATAGTACGAAAAATTGTAATAAAATAAATATTTGAGTCGTTTGGTCCGTACATTGAGCCCGTAAGGACTGAGAGGATAGCCTCTATGGTCTATGGGCATCGTGAGGAAAACAACCGTGGCATTTATGTGGCTAGATTTCAAACCAATTGTTAGTATATTGCAATCCAACTGAGCTAATTAATCAGCATGCTCATAACACTGTTAAAGTAGGATCTGTGATGTATGCCCTACTTTAACTAAAAGCCTGCCTTTAGGTTGTTCGACTTCCTTTGATATAGTAAATGCGGGATTGTAAATAGGCAGTTTTAAAGAATTATTTCAATGTAGAAATAAAAGCGATTCCCAGCTTTTTAACCCTTCTAGACTTGACAGACCAATAAAGCCCGGTAGTAAGACAGCCATCATAGAACATATAATAAAGCCATTTAACGTGGTTTTCTATAACTTTGGAATCAAAATGTTAAATAAAATTCTAAAAATTTCTGCCTTGATAAAAAGTTTGGTAAAATAAAATGCTCTTAAAAACTAAACATGGCAGGAGTCTATGTATAAATAGACAGCCACGTTACGGGATTTGCTATGCATTTTTACCAAGAGTTAGACTTGGTTGGTACTGCCACAGTTTCAAATATTCTGCCTCGGAGCAGAGCCGTGTTGGGCGTAAAGAGCACTGTCATAAGTGAATTTATTATAACTCTCATATAGTCCTAATAATGTCATGTATATAAGTTTCCAAAGAGTAGTAAAAGAACCTATGATAAAGAACTCAGCTCAAAAGCTCAGATTTCATACTCTTGAAATATATTCATCTTTTCTTATTAAATTTTTTAATTTGGTTTGGTTTATACCTCATGTCCCCGTGGGGTGTCGGGTTAGAATTACACCTCCCTATATCATCCCGTGGGTGTAAGCAACTAAGGGAAAAATCCTGGAAGGTGGGCAGCAGTGCCTTCTAAAGCACTACCATCCCCAAGCCACCTGCCAGGTTTGAGGATTATGGCATATGGGGTATATGCCATAATCCTCAAGCCTGGCAAGCTAAATAGGGGAGGCTGTGTTCAGCAGTTGACGATACGGCTGTTACAGTACATGATAAGTAATAATAGTAAATAATAATAACAATAATATAATAAATAAAACGAACGATAACTGGCGCAAACCAACGGTGCTGAGCACCAAAGACCGCAAGGCAGTATGGAAAGGCAAGGAGCTGCACGGAGGTTCTTCCGGGCCCTAACAGGGCCTGATGTAGACTTACTCGCTTGGGTGAACTGGCTACGCTTCGGAGACCTCTTTGGAGAAACCGAGGGTTTTGCTTGTGCAATTGCAGACGAAGTAATGATGACGAACAACTATCGGAAATATATCCTGAAGGACGGTACGGTCGACATTTGTCGAGCATGCCGCCGTCCCGGAGAGTCACTCAGGCATATCGGTTGTTCGCATCTTGCTAACGGTGAGTATTTGCACAGGCACAACCAAGTGGCCAGGATCATACACCAGCAACTTGCTCTTCAATACGGCCTTATTGAGTTAGAGGTGCCGTACTACCAGTACGCACCGGTGCCAGTTCTCGAGAATGGTCGTGCATTGCTCTACTGGGACCGCTCTGTCATCACGGACAGGACTATTGTTTGTAATAAGCCTGATATCGTGGTGGTCGACCGATCCCAGCGCCGGGCAGTGCTCGTCGACATTACCATCCCACATGACGAGAACCTCGTGAAGGACGAGAAGGACAAAGTCAGCAAGTACCTTGACTTGGCTCACGAGGTAACCGCCATGTGGGATGTTGACTCGACGATAATTGTCCCGATAGTCGTTTCAGCGAATGGCCTAATAGCGAAGAGCCTCGACCAACACCTCAAGAGGCTCTCACTAGACGGTTGGATCAAGGGTTAGATGCAGAAGGCAGTGATACTCGACACGACACGCATTGTCCGAAGATTCCTCTCTCTGCAGCCCTAACCGCTGGTAGTTTGGGCCCTGCCCCGCTGCCGGCGGCATCCTAATTTTAAGTTTTTTTATAATATTTGTTTCTTTTTTTTAATATTCGAATATTGTAAAAAAAAAAATTATGTTTTAAAATAAATGACGAAAATAATATAAATAATACACCTCATTATAAAGATCAGATATTAAAATTTTCATTAATCATTTTAATTTCTATTCAACGCAGAGCGCAACCGTTTCTGATCGATCATTTTTTTTAAACCAGCATTAGGTATAGGTACTATGTTATGTTATTTATGTGAATGTAGGTTAAGAATGCAGTTCTCAAGAAAAAAAATCAGCTAATTAATATCATGTAATATATTTAATTGCAGCTATTCCTTCTTCAAATGGACGACATCATCGGGAACGTAAACGATAATCACGTGCCAAGGAACGACACTGGAGGCTGCACATCCATCGGCATCATAAATCCTGAATATGTAATAATATAGACTAATATTATGTATAAAATATGTATAAAATGTATTGTACGTATAGTTAGCTTAAATTACTTCGTACTTTACCGATGTAAATAAAGTTTTCTTATCTCACGGATCTTCGTGATGAGGAAAACTCCTCGAAACTTATTGGCCGTAGTTATGTATTCAACTTTCAGCGCATTCACACGGATGTTACGAAAACTTTACATCTATGCATATACCACAGTCTACAGTATTATACTTACCGCACTTCTACAGTGTATCTATGTTGAAAGATTCGACTAACATCCTTTCACACATGTTTCACCTGGTTTTAACCGACTTCAAAAACATGTACTTTTTATTGGTTGAACCGATTTTGGTGTTTCTTTTTCTAGTTAGTTTCAAAGTTTAGATTTGTCGTGTGGTCCTATTTAAATTTAATTAAAATCGGTCATGCCATTTTTTACTTACATTCCAATAACTGAAAAGTTTTTTCTTATCTTGACGATATAGTCATTGCCAAGAAATTACAATCGATCCCGTAAGTCGTTTTTTTCAAAACACTACCATGGTACCGGCTTTAACAAGTTATTTCACAATTTTGAGTGTTGAAGTCGGTTCCATTTATCGGTAAAAAATATATGTATTTCTCATTTAAGGGATCATAGTATAAATATTTTTTAAATGACTTTTTAGTTCAAATTAAAAACTATTATTTTAACGGTACGTTTTTGCCGTACTTTTCTTTAAACTTTCGTGAACTAAACTCATATTTCTTAATTGTTACCGGGTCTATTCACACACGAATTAATATTAAAATAAAAATATTTTGACTAACCTCGACGCTTCGATCAAGTTGCATTGACCGTGGTCACGAGTAGTCTGAAGAAGCGGGTGTCATCTTCTTGAGGAGCGGCGGGAGCGATTCAAATCTACCCCCGCCTGGTTTTCGTTAATAGACCCGGTAACGATTAAGAAATACGTTCATGCCGTGATTATAAATATTATAAGATTCCATTCCATTTTTTGGCTTATACCAAGAACAAAGTATGAGAATGTGATACATTTTCTTCATCGCTAATTTCAGTCAGTCCTCGGACATACAGAAGACGCATTCAGCGAGACCCTCAATCATTTCTACATTTTGTCAGCTCACATCATACCTTCGCCTGAAGACAGAGAACATGGGGTAAGTTAACTTGTATACCATACTTACATACTCTTTTATCTTATGGGAAGTAATGCAGATATATTATGTGCACTCTAATCGAAATTTTCCAAAAAGTTTTTATGGTTTATATATTTTTTTATCACTTACCATCAGGTGAGATAGTGGTCAAAGGCTTTATCAGGCACAAAAAATAAATAAAAAAAGTCTGTCAATATGTCGGTGGGATAGTTAAATTTATCAATCAGTGATATTAATTATCTAGTAGGCTTTGTAAAGCTTAGTGCAGTATTTATCATAAAAAAATTGTTAGGTACTAGATAGATGTAATTAGGTACTAGATATATATGTGTTGCTGTTATTTTTGTGTCGTTACATTATTAATAAAATTCAAAATATTAAACAATAATAAAATGCATCGTCACATCAACCGGAACATCCACCGTTGAACGAGATCCCCCATTGGGAAAGTTATATATATCATAATCCCCACGCTTGGCAGGCGTCTTGGTGATCGCTGTAGAAGTTAACAGTTCCTCATAAGGCACTGCTGCCCACATTCCGGTATTTTTCCCTTAGTCGCCACTTACGACGCCCACGGGAAGAGATGGGGAGGGTGACATTCTAAGATATGTTTTCATGAAGTGCTTAAGGCAGTTCTCTCATAAATATCAAAATTACCGGGATCTTTGAGCTCCTACTGCTTTGCTTGCTACTCTCAACAATATCTCAAGGTGACGGGCGCAGTGCAATTCGTGACTTGTGTTGAAATGCATCTGTTATAGGCAGAGGTTAGTCCGCTTAACATCAGGTGGGCCTCGAGCTAGTTCCATCAAAATAACACAAAAAAGCTATTAAAGAGCTATGTGGTGTCAAACATATACACACAGACATCCGCATAATATTGGTAGTAGCATTATTCTCATGAGTAATAGTTTCTTGCATGATTATGGTAAGGGTCCGTTTCAGAATGTCCTAATAAAGTTTCGGGTTGCTAACCAACACATAAAATAACTGAATGATAAAAATGACAGCTGCCGGAACACCCCGTTAGGTGCTTGGCGACATATTTTCTACTTGAGGGTGGTCGCTACCAGGCAGGCAATCGCAAAATGCCCTTCCACCTTGAAGTGAAGCTCAAGCCCGCAGCGGGATTCGAACCATGGAGCTGCTGCGCGGCTGTTAAGAGTCAAAGCCACTGAGCCATCAATGCTTCAAAGAAACGACCCATATGAAAAAAAAAGAAAAGGTGCAGCATAATGATTATTATAAAAATCGACAAGATAATTATATCGTGGTTACAGTTTGAAGAAATAGTACCTATCTTACTATTGCTTGCTTTAAATGTTAATTATAATATAAATTTTGTCACCCACAGGCTACAGAAGAAAAGTTCTCTTCACTATGCTACGCCGGTCACATGCCAGGCTACACGATGCAGCACAACGAGTATGGCATGGTCTTCTCCATCAATACCCTCAGCCCGTACGCTCTAAAGTTTGGAAACACACGTCAGTTCTTTGGGTTACATATATTTATAAGATGGATACCAGGGGGTGCCGGAATAAAATTTCACTCCTCCATATCTTCCCATGGGCGTCATAAGAAGCGACTAGGGGCGATTTTTTTACGCCTGATAGGTTAGCCTTTGACCACTATCTACCTGAATCACTATCTATCATAATTGTAAGTGATGATGTGGTCGAGGATGTTGTTCAGGCTAACGTAGAATTACTGGCTCTCAGGGACAGCTGCCGGAACACACCGTTAGGTTCTTGGTGACAGATTTCCTACTTGAGGGTGGAGGCTAGCCATGTGGGCATTCACAAAATGCCCTATCACCATGCTATAACGACTGCCATCCTAAGACAACAAGCGGGTCCAACGGCTTAACGTGCCCTCCGAAGCACGGAAGCGCTCAGTAGTAATGTCACCAGCGGTCACCCATCCAACTCGTGACCGCGGCAAACGTTGCTGAGCTTTGCTGATGGGTTCAGAATGGCTAAGCAAACTTTGCTACCAGCGCTTCAAAAATCCCGGAAGATGGGCAGCAGTGCCTTCTGAGGAACTGCTATTTTACCTTGCGATTGCGTGAGGCTTGATTCAGCAGAGGACAAAACAAAGACCAAAGATTATTTGTAGATGACCTATAATTCCAGGCTCTCAAGGACTGCTGCCGGAACACAATATTACCTAATATTAATAGCTTGGTGACAGATTTTCTACTTGAGGGTGGTAGCTAGCTAAGCGAGTATTCGCAAGATGCCCTTCCACCATGCGGTGAAGCTCAAGCCAGCGGCGGGGATTGAACCGTGGACCTGCGGCACGGCAGTCCATAGCTATTACCGCTCGGCCATCATGGCTTCATAGCTCAGCTTTTCGTGGATAATATTGAATGCTCGTGAATCTTGCTTTACTTTTGTTCGTTGTTGTGAGCTATAGACTGCATTGTAGTAGATACCCATCTATATGCACCTACGATTTCCGTAGTTCTTATCTTATCAATGTTTGAGTTTTAACTTCACGATTTCTTGATGTATTCACATCACTAATGTAGAGATTTCTATGCTTTCTTGTCGTCCGCATTGAAACATCAAATAAGATAACGGTGTTAAAGGGCCTCTTTGTCAGGTTTTTTATAACCAGCTAGAAATAATAGTTGCTATTTATAATAATTTTAATACGATGTATTGCGAAGGTGCGCAATTGTTAGTATTATTTATTGATAGACTAGCCTTTGATTTTTGTCTAAGACTTTGTTCAGGCTAACCTAGAATTACTAGCTCTCAAGGACAGCTGCCGGTAGGATAAGGTTCGCTTGTACACTAAGTCATATTGTGGCTGTAAATAGATATGATACATCAGTAAAAGTATAAAATATATTCGCGTGATTCAGGATTACTAATTGCAACTAAATTCTAAAATATGGAAGAGCATGCTTTCATTAGTAGAAAGGTCTGTAGCTGCTGTTACAAGATAAAACTGACTTTTTCTGTGTCAGGTTGTAAAACTCAAACCAATGTATTACGACAACCAATGCTTATATATGTAAATCAATGTTAACTTATAAGTAGTGACGTAATTAGCGAACCTAAACCGGTATTGCTACTCTGAGGAATTTGGGCTGAATGTAATCTCAAACCGCGCCACGCTTCAATTACGAATATGAGAAGCCCGTGAGTTATAATTGGGATTTGTGACAATTTTGAGAGTTATTATTTGCACACATTCGATAATATCAAAATAGAATTATGACTCACCGTTTCGATCGAATTACATCAATGACGCGACGGCGCGATCACGAGTGGACTGTCTCCTGTTGTGATTTGAGAAAGCAAAACACTATATTTTTGGCATTTTGAAGTATAATATTTCATTGATTTAAGTTTTCAATATTTATGTGTGTTTTTTTATGTTATTGTGACACAACAAGCATGAGGCCCACCTTATGTGAAGGGGATTATTAACCACTGCCTATAACAGATGCATTTCGTCATATAACGAATTGCACTGCGCCCGTCACTTTGAGACATACAGTTGTTAAATCACATGTGCCTGTAATTTTTCGGGTTCTCAAGGACTGCTGTCGGACCGCACTGTTAAGTGCTTGGCGGCAGATTTTCTATTTGAGGGAGGTAGCTAGCCAGGAGCTGTATATAATTTAGATTTGCAGTTTCATATCCTTTGCTCAAGGGAACTAACTATAACGTTTTTCAACAGCGAAGAATCTTGGGACACAGAAGGTTATTATTCACTCGTAGGTATATCATATACTGGACTGTTCACGATGTTGATGTTAACTTATCAGTAGTGGCGTCGGGACTCACAGAGCCGGTAGCAATTACGAAACATGATAATCAGCCTTTACCCCGCGCCTCCCTGGTTTAAGGACATATACCCGCCAGCCAAAGCGTGAACTTTTATATAAACTCAACTCGTTATTAAAAAAAAACTCGCATGTAAATATAGTGTATTATTAGACCTATCGTTTCTGGCTTAAATCCCTTTTCTTTTGGACTAATAATTAATTTTTTTATTATATAGCGTTTAGTATATAGCACTCGTTTTTAGGAGTTTGAGCCAGTTATTCGTAGCTCCAGATTTATTTAAAAACTATAGTACACATGTATAAATAACTTCCCATTATAGAAAGTTTATTATATTCCCCGTGTTTGTGGTGCAATAGAAATATTAAAAACATGCTTATTTTTCTTGAAAGAGATGCTTAAATTTGGGTCTTTCTTTTATCTAAAATTACGAGTTTTTGAGCTAGTGTAATTTCAAAACTGTAGAATTTAATGAAAATCTGATGCACCACAAACCTAGATATTAGGGTAGTGATTACGTAGCTAAAAAATCATTGAGTTTTATTCGCTATTATTAAAATGAGATTGGAGCTGCGTTTTGTATGGGGGCGTTCGTCTAAAATATACCCTTAAACGTCTCAACCCAGTAGCTTCAATAATAGTTCTTATATTACATGCGCTCACGATGTTTATAAGGTAATATATATATACCTATGTATACCTATGTATACCTTTTAGAAATCATGAGCGCATGCTATCGCAGCTTTATAATACATATACATAAGTATATTATGTATTATTGTAGATAAGGTAGTGGGTGTAGATAGACATTGTATATATGTATTTTTTAAACATACTCGTCAACCTACTGATAATCAAAAAACAGACATTCTTGTACGAACAGGCACGCAATAAATTTGAAATTATTGTGTATTTGTTATGTACGCTATAAGGTTGTATATAATGTCACCTTTTATACAGTACAACTCCTTATTATGCACCAATATAGGCAGAAAATAAACAAATATAAAATGAGCTATTGAGAGACAACGCTTTATCGCAGCATTATTTGTGTAGTAAATTGATATTCATTTAACACATGCGAGACCAGATTTTTAAATAAGTTCTAAATTTTTAGCACGTACTTTCATCACTCGGAAGCTGCTGAGTGCCAGAAATTTCGCTGAAGCGGAGAGGATACTTCGCGACGAGGGTCTAGGAACTGCCAACGGGTTCTCAGTGAACATGATTTGGTCAGACGCATGGGGCTCACGTCAGATGTATAACGTGGAAGTCGCTCCGGATCTCAAGAGTGAGAGATCTCAGCTGAGTATAGTAAAGTATGACAAGGATCCACTGGTGCATTGCAATGTGTAAGTACCTATGATACACTAATTCAATGAATTACCAGGTTTATCTGGCGCGCCTGACTAATCTTCACACCGCTCTGTCACGCTGGAGTAACATTAAGGAAATAGAACTCCTAACTTAAGTAGGAAATTCATTTTAAGTAACGAAGTGGTAAATTGTAAATGCTTTATGATAATTGAAGCGCTCGTAGCGAAGTTTACTTAGCCACTCTGAACCGATCAGCAAAGTTAAGCAACGGCCGCCGCGGTCATAAGTTGGAGGGGTGACCGTGCTAATGCTCGTCTAGCTAGCTACCACCCTCAAGTAGAAAATCTGTCGCCAAGCACATAACGGTGTGTTTCGGTAGCTGTCCTTGAGAGCCTACGTAA
This sequence comes from Plagodis dolabraria, assembly GCA_963854805.1. NCBI lineage: Eukaryota > Metazoa > Arthropoda > Insecta > Lepidoptera > Geometridae > Plagodis > Plagodis dolabraria. Next base: position 35,440,984 of record OY978440.1, on the reverse strand, counting down.
GACCTAGAATTACTACAGCTACCGAAACACACCGTTATGTGCTTGGCGACAGATTTTCTACCTAGAATTACTGGCTCTCAAGGATAGCTACCAAAACACACCGTTATGTGCTTGGCGACAGATTTTCTACTTGCCTCCGTCTAAGCCTGAACAACATCTCCGACCACGTCATCACTTACCATCAGGTGAGATAGTGGCCAAAGGCTAACGTATCAAGCATAAAACAGGTACCAGACCATGACTATCGTTTTTCACATACCCAAAACCCTGATCACTTCTAGGTAGATACAGTACAAATATACATGCGAAAGTAGTATAAAGGTACGCAGGCCGTGGATGGTATTAGATTTGAACGTGATAAAACATTTATGAAAGCCGAATTTCTGTCCATAATTCTAATGTAAATGTCAGAAAATTTTATTTTTGCCATTAAATTCCTCCTCCTTGCATCGCTGTCCTCAAAGCTAAGGGTCGTGATACCCCGTGGAAATAACCTTTTTTCGCCATTAAATTAATGCTCTTTAAATACTGAGTATGTGCGGACTGATGCGTAGCTTTTACGCTATTTGGGACATGTAGCAATATAATTTAGATAAACTACTTATATACTATTATTTACCTTCTAAACTGACAGCTGAACATGAATGTATTCTATGTAATCTAATATTTCTTTTCTTTTTTCAGGTACCAAAGACTAAAGATCAAAGAGGTGATAGGTCCAATAATTGACAGCAGTTTGGTACGTCTTGGAGCCATTCGAAAGCACGGAACCCCCCAGACGAGGCAAGACATAAAAGACATTCTATCTGACACGTCAGCAGAGCAGTTCCAAGTTTTCCAGGAGAAGGAAGACACTGTCATTAACACCATTGCTGCTGGTAAAGAACATTAACCAGTTTTTTTTTCTAATTTTAAATTGTCTTTGGGGATTGTGGAGTTTACTTACTATTAGTTATTCTGTGCTTGTGGTAATATTATACCTTATGGAAAATACATCTACTCAGATAAGCTCTTAAGCTCCTTGTAGTACTATACCACTTTTACCACTTATTACGCGGAACCCTAAACGAACGAGGCCCGACAAGCACTTGGTCAGTGCTTATTTTTACCCGCCTGGCTAACTACCACCCTCTAGTAGGAAATCTGTCGCCAAGCACCTAAACGTTGTGTTCCTGTCACAGCTGTCATAGAGTAGTAGGAGAGTAATTCTACGGTAGCCTGAACAACATCTTCAACCACATCATCACTTAACATCAGGTGATATAATGGTCAAAGGTTTAAACTAACAAGAATAAAAAAAAACTACTTGTTGCAGTTGTGTAGGTTGCAAGTCCAGTCAAATTAGGCTATTAAAGTATGGACGTATATAAAGTTATGTGTTCTTGGGAATCGTAAGATAATACTTATAGTAGGCTCTCTAGTTGGTACCGTTTCTCGTCAGCACGTTAGCTCCTTAAGTATTATGTAGGTGGTAGTCGTAAATTTGAAAAATACAGATATGTTTCCAAACCACGAATAAGAGCTTTCTCGGAACATCCTCCTCCTCGAGTCGTAGCTCACTGATGAGCGTCGTGATGTCCCCGACCATCTGTACAGAGCTGTTTCTACCTCCCTCGATCTTTGGCGTACCCTGGGACGTTTTCCTTCCATCTTCCCAATGACTATTAGTTTCTCTAGGTTGTCGGGGGGTTTCGTGCTATGTGGCCGAAGTATTGCAGCACTCTTTTGAGGCAGATGCTCGATAGCTGTTATCTTCAGCTCTCGGAAAATAATGTATTTAAATTTTAAAATGTCCGTGCGATGTAGGGGAAAATTCTTTGTTTGTCACACTTTAGCAAAATATCGTCTAATTTGACTGAACTATGTGGCTCGTCTAAATGGGCCTTGATAATAAAGAGAAGCTATTGTTACAGGTGCTTGTGTTGTAGCTAATTATTATTATTCAATGGCATTTTGGTTTGTTTTCAGGTATTTTCGACCTGAACAAGAAGTCTTGGAGCATCTACACAAACAAGCCTAACGCTTTTGAACCCATCGCAGTTTTGCCTATAAGGTTCACTGAATTAAATAACAATTTGTAATTACTAATACTGAGAAAAATAATTACTATTTATTTGGAGGCATTTAGTATATTAATATATAAAAATATTTTGTCAAAGAAAAACTCATCTAAATATGTTTATAATTTCATAAGGTAAAATCGTCTGTAAATGCCTCTTTGGAGAGGAGTTTGGACATAGCTGTGTGCGAACCACGTTTCGCTAGATGTATAGCAATGTGCTCTACTCTGTACTGAGAACTTTCTGTAGGGAAATCCAATTAAAATTGGACGTTTTGAGATCCCGCTGTTTGGCCGCCCATGCCAACAAGACATACAAAAATTCCTTTAAGATATATTTATTAATAAATAAAAAGTTTTATCTTCAATTAGTAATATTGCTTGAAGAGTAAATAAATATAACACAAGCATTGCGCCTTTTTATTTTCATTAATTAAATGTCATGTACAACGAAAGAAGTCTAATACTAAACGGGACGAGGCGTCTTGCCCTGATAGCCGTCCGAGGTTGAAGTTGACCAAAATTTCACCTTTATAATTTTCGTTTTTAGATTTTCATCTCTTTCATTCACGTGAACATACACATAATCATAATAAGTAAATATATCAATAGTAGCTATTTAGCTATTGTCGATATATTTACTGAAGTACTAGTGACTTTTGACACTTTTGTCGCAAAGGTATCCTCCTAATTATGTCAGTGATGATGCAATGCCAATCTCACGGGTCTTTTCTAGGGTTCCGTACCCATAGGGTAAAAACGGGACCCTATTACTGAGACCTCGCTGTCCGTCCGTCCGTCCGTTCGTCTGTCACCAGGCGGTATCTCAAGAACGCTGATAGCAAGACAGTTGAAAATTTCATAGAAGATGTAATTCTATTGCCGCTATAACAAGAAATACTAAAAATAAAATAAATATTGAAGGGGAGCTCCCATACAACAAACTTGATTTGGTTTCTTGCTCGATACTAATAACGGTGACAGGTAGACGCACTAACTATTCACAGAATATTTAGTTTTATGTTCTCTTTAAATATAATAAAATAAAATAAAATAAATAATTAAGGGGGCTCCCTTACAATAACAGAGGTTTTCGCTGTTTATTTGCTAAAAATGATAATAACGAAAACAGGTAGAAACTTAAAATATACAACGAATATTTAGTTGTATACTTTTTATAACTTTAAAAACTTAGTCACTATTTAGGGTTCGTACCTACCTAGGACAGGAACGTACCTACCCAGCTCAATCGGACACTGCGAAAAGTGTCTGTAACTTACAAGATTAGGTTACAGATAATGGTACGCAACCCTTCGTGCGTGAGTCCCACTCGCACTTAGCCTGTTTTGTTTTATAATTTATCAACTTTATAAGTTTGCCGTGACTTTGTTACAAACTATAAATTAGCATTAATTAAATTTTCCCAGGTAGGTAATACCAATATCTTAATAGTTAACTAATTATAAAATTGCAAACTGCGGAGAAAGATATATACATATTTTTTAAATATAGCAAATCATATCTAAAATATTGTATCAATGCTGACCGGATAATGTTTTATGAATATGTTTTCATTCTACCACAAACTTAACATTCGTTTAATAAAATCGATTGTCGATGAAAATTATCAATTTTTTACGGATATATAAGTGAGAACACAAGTCTATAGTAAAACGCACTTGTTTAATGTTATAGGAAGGTAACATATACCGACATTTAGGCGTTTACAAAAAAAATAACAAAAATGCAGTTATGTGCTTAATCGCGGTAGCGCGCCGGAATAGTTACCGTCCGCCTCGAGCGGCAACGCCGTGTGTTGTTCTGCGAGAGGGCGCTGTTTGTTTCGAAATCCGCGCGGGAGCGAACGGCGGCGTTGGCAGTTGAGTCCCATTGGTTGGAATAGCCGCGGGAAAGAGTGTTACGAGATGTGATAGGCCCGTTTAAATAAGCTGGCGCTACAGACTCCCCCTCCAGGTCGGAAGAACGTCCCGTTTCGGACCTGGGATTCAAATTATCCGTAGAAGTACCTGGTTGACGCGGCTTACCACGAACTCTTTTGGGCATGACAGGTATAATATCGTGATGAGATGTTGCAGTTGTCAAAGGCGTTAAGTCTGTAGAGTGATATTTCCCTATAATAGTATTCGCGGAATCTACCAGAATAAATGTTGTTGGGCTAACAATTCGCTTGATACTGTAGGGTCCGTCACGTTTAGGCATAAACTTTCTAGTTACACCTTTAGAAGCGTTGCTTAGATCGTGTGTTTTAACCAAGACCAAATCACCCACCTTATAAGTCGGAGCGGGGCGACGTGCAGTATCGGCGGTCTCCTTTCGTTGGTCTTGACACTTTTCAATGCGTTCACGAATGTCATGCATACTATTAACAAATGACCGCAAGTAAGGAGTCGCTTGTGGCACAAAATTTTCTTTCTCCATAATGCCACGAATATCATGGCGGACGTCAAAGGGTGTACGCATTTCCCTAGCAAAGGTCAGATAAGCAGGAGTTTTACCAGTTGTACTACAAACAGCACTATTCATAGAAAAACGGACATGAGCCAAATATTTAGGCCAATTATTATGCTCTGCTTTGACTAGCATGGACAGCTGAACCTTCAAATCCCTATTCTTGCGCTCAGCAGGATTTGCTTCAGGGTGGTACACAGGAATCAGTTCCTGTTTGACATCAAAAACAAACATACATTGCTGCATCACAGCCGAGATGAACTGAGGTCCATTGTCTGAGATTACCCGTCGTGGTAAACCATATCGAAGGAAATATTCCCCGATGAGGACACGGGAGCAGTTCTCAGCGGTGGCGTCCTTTAAGGCGAATAATTCGACCCACATAGTAGCTACATCTTCCACTAAAAGAACCCAGCGCTCCCCCAAGTCTCCTTCAGGCAATGGGCCAAAAAGATCTACAGCAAGAACCTCAGATCTTTGTTGTAAAACCGGAGTTTGCAATAGCCCAGCGGGCTTCTGATTGGAAGCTTTGTAACGTTGGAAGTCAATACAATTTTTCAAGTACTCTGTAACGTACATACGCATTCCTGGAAAGAAATACCTTTCACGAAGTCGGTGTAAAGTCCTCTCTATTCCTTGATGACCAGCTGTAGGCAAATCGTGCAGTTCTTTGAGAATTTCTTCTCTTTTAGAGTTTGGAACGACAAGTTGAGCTTCTTCACAGTCAGCATCAGGGTCGTACCGTTACAAAACACCCTGTGACATGACATACCCACGTTCCAGCCATCGTGTAGAGGTAAGTTCGTCAGCATCTTCCAGGTCCTGTATGATTTTCAGCACTTCAGGATCTTCTAGCTGTGCCGCTCGTAGATCCGTTGCAGAGACCTGAGGAAGATCAAGCGAGACGGAACAGAGAGTTGCAAGCAGCAACATCATCACAATCAGGTCTACTCAGCGTGTCTGCAAGGACGTTAACTTTACCTGGCTCATACTCTATGCGAAGGTCGTAAGACTGAAGCTTGAGAGCCCATCTAACAGGATGACCGGTGGGAATTTTAATGGTGAAAAGCCATCGCAGAGGCTGGTGGTCACTTTTAACGATACAAGTATGTCCATCAATATAACCTCTGAACTTTTCAACAGCCCACACAACTGCAAGAGCTTCGCGCTCGGTTGTAGAGTAGTTCCTTTCAGCTGAAGTGAGAAGACGGCTAGCGTACTCTATAGGCCTTTCATCATGGCCTACTCCTTGAAGCAATGCAGCACCTATAGCATAATTGCTGGCATCCGTACGCAGCAGGAAAGGCTGATTGTAATCGGCTTGAATCAATATAGGTGTTTGACACAATTTAGATTTGAGCGTGTCAAAAGCACACTGTTGCGGATTATCCCATCGCCAAGGCTCATTTTTGTAAGTGAGTTTGGTGAGGGGCTCCGCGATTTTGGAGAAATCTTGAATAAATTTCCTAAACCAAGAGCAGGTTTGAAGGAACGATTTAAGATGTTTAACGTTACCAGGGGCACCCCGTTTCAGGATTGCCTCAATTTTTGAGGAGTCTGGTCGAATACCTTGAGATGTGATAGTATGACCTAGATATGTCACTTCCTGCCGGGCAAAGAAGCACTTTTCTCGATTTGCTACGAGGCCGAAATGACGCAATCGATCGAACACCTTTTGAAGATCACGTAGATGATCCTCGAAGGTCCCCTGAGTTATGGTCATTAAATCGTCAAGATACGCCAGGAGCGTCACATCCTGGAGAGCAGCACTAGAACGGAAGCGATCTATCAATCTCTGAAACGTAAATGGCGCGTTTTTGAGACCAAAACTCATACGACGAAAACGATAAGTTCCAAAAGGTGTGACGAAGCTGGTCTTGTCCTGGTCTTCTGGAGCCACCTGGACCCGCCAGTAGCCAGCTTTAAGGTCAATGGTGGACATAAAACAATCACGCTTGGTCAGCTGAATAAGTTCGTCAATGAGCGGGATCGGGTAAACATCGGTTTTCGTGATCGCGTTAAGACGCCTATAGTCAACGCAGAACCTTACCCCTCCATCCTTCTTCGGAACCAGCACTGCAGGTGAAGTCCAAGCAGATTCACATTCTTCAATTATGCCATCATTGAGCATTTTGTCCAGCTCTATCTTCATCAACTCCTTTTTAGCAGGAGTCAGCCGATACGGCGGAACAGAAATCGGCGGATGGTTGCCGGTATCAATACGATGTTCTGCGAAAGGTGTCGGGGCTCCCCCTGCTTGGAAAATATCCTCATTTTCCTGAAGGTCAGAAAGTTGCAGTCGTTGTTCAGGACTAAGCATCAAACCTTCATCTTCTCTCAAGAAGTCAGCAGTGGAGACCGTCGTGCATGACTTTTGAGCTTCATACTCTAATGGGTAAACATGCCTACCACCCGAGAAGCTCCATTTGGAAGCAGCAAAGTCAATGACAAGACCCGCAGCGTTAATAAAATCGACGCCAAGAAGAGTTTCATTTCCTGTGGCGTCAGGGAATATAATAAATTCCGCCATAATAGATTTATTTTCTTTTAATAAGACTTGGAGGTTAGCAACAAGAACCTGGCGACTTTGCGTAGAACCATCAGCTAATTTTATTCTTTTAGTCACCTCATGGCAAGAATGATTTTTCTCAACAAGAAGGCTATAAAGTGACGAGCCGGCCACACAGCCGCGCGCACCAGTATCTAACAAAGCTATACCTCTGGTTCCTAAAATTTCTATACCTAATATAGGCCTTCGATTATTATGATTTTTACTATCTTGAAGACAAATATCATTTGATGCCCCTAACGTAAATAAAGAGACAGACGGCGACATGGTCACCCTACTAATACTAGTAGGTGACGCAGACTGATCATCACCAACATTTATTTTGTGAAAATGATCAACTTCGTGATTCATGGTCACCCTAGTGTTGTTGACAAAAGGTGTGCACATACCTGGATCACCGACAGGAAACTCACAAAGCGGAGACGAAGAAGAGTCAAGGATGCCTTCCACTGAAGTCATGGACACCCTACTCACCCCGGCGGCATCAAAGGCTGGTGCAACTGAACATTTTGACTCAAACCTAGAAAAAGAAGAGTCACAAAATTTGTCCCCAAGAGTGGTCATGGTCACCCCATTATGAAGTAGGTCTTCGGTACGATCACCTGTAAATGCATCATGGCGGTTGGAACAACTTTCCGCAACAACAGGTGCATGTCCGCCCAATATCATGGTTACCCTACTATCAAGTATGCCTTCGGAACGATCACCTGTAATGGCATAATTGCAAAATAAACAGTTATCCGCTACAAGAGGTGCATGTCCGTTCGACATCATGGTCACCCTACCATCAAGTATGCCTTCGGAACGATCACCTGTGGCGGCATGATTGCGAAATAAACAGTTATCCGCAACAAGAGGTGCATGTCCGTTCGACATCATGGTCACCCTACTATTCTTATCAGAACCACAACATTGAGAAGATTTGTCCTTGGTTAAAACACACAGTTCAGACATAAAATCTTTAGGTAAAACATTGATAAAATCACACGGCATAAAATAAAAAGCATTTTTATCTAAATCGCATGAGTTAGGTAATTCGGGTAACCTATAAGACACAGACGCGCGTTTACTAAAACCAAAATACGATTTAGGCATAACAGCTTTAAAATCAGCAGGATAATACATACATACTTATATGTCTACCATACTGCCATGCTCAAAACAGCTGTGGTATTGCGGCCTTAAAGTCGGTAGGTAGGTAAGTTCTATTTTTAGATTCTCTAAACGGATTTATTGTTTGTTTACATTTTTGATAATGAGCTTTTATTGTAGGCTCTCCGATGGAAAGAGAATCTGTAGGCACGCTAGTAACGACAGAATAAAAGTTATTATCGTTGAAAGGACTCACCTGAGTTTCTGTCTTACCGGGATATGAATTACGAGAGCGGTGTAGGTAAGGGGTCATTGAACTCGATCCAACCAATGGAACTCCGTGGCCGTCAACATAATCTATGGCGTAATATCGCGAATTACACTTAGAACATTGAGATCGAGTAACTCCTTTTTCACCACATTCATAGCAACTAGGCACTACACTTGCACTGACATTGTTATTGTTTGTTTTCGCGGCTAGCTTTTGACATTGTTCTCGCTTATGACCTCAACTTTTGCAGTAGACGCAGAATGATGATGAACTCGAGGGTTGTGGCGTAGGCTCCGAGTTGATTCGCGTAGGTCGACTAGCAGCTGGGTACCCGTCGACGGATGTCGATGGCACAGACGTCCTTGGCGCGGCCGGGCGTGGCGCGGCCATCGAGCGCGGCCCTGGAGGGCGAAGCGCGGGCGGGCGCGGCGCCGGAGGCGAACGCGAAGATGACGCTAGCGCGGATACTGCAGCTCCGTGTGAGGGCGCTGCGTCTGCATGTCGAAAGCGTGTAGTAGGGCGCTCATCATGAAAATCTTCGGCGGTGGCGTCCTCAATTTCTCGTACTTTACGTTGAAGGACGTTAAATGTATGAAATTCATCTCGCCGTAGACGTTTTCGGATTCTTTGATGAAGCAAGCCGTAAACCATATCTAATTCCACTTTTTCAGATAAATCTCCACTAGGTAACCTTGAGAGTAATGATCGTGCTTTTGCTATGAACAATTCAGTTTTTTCATTTTCCTGTGGTCGACTGAATAACTCCCGGTATATGCGATGCGGCGGGCGAGTGTCACCGAAGGCGCTGCATAAGCCTTGAACTGCGGCAGTCCACGTCGTTATTGTTGCCTTCACTCCCTGCCACCAGGTCGCGGCATCACTTACGAGCAATATAGAAAGACCGCAAAGGGCGTTTGCTTCGTTAACGTCGGCACACTCCTTGTACGCTTCGACGGCATCCAGGAATGAGTCGAGCGAGTCACCAGGAGTTCCGCTGAACCGTGCCGTGCACGCTGTGAAGTTGCCAGGAGTTGGTTGCACGGGTGCTGACAACGATGGAGATGGAGAGTTTTGGCGCTGCATAACGTGATCGAACAGTTGTTGTAAAGTCTCCGTTTGCGAGCGCTGGAGTGTCGCCATCATGGCGGCAATGTCGTCACGGGAGAAGTTATTTGCTGCGGCTTGAGGTTCCGGCTGATCGACGGCATCGTCGAAGTCGGATTGGCGTCGCGATTGTCTACGCGTACGCGTCATTTTGCGAATAAACTTTTGTTCACTTAGCACTGTGGAGTTAGGTATAATGCGAATGTTCCCGGCCCCACACTTGGGCAGCCACTTTTACGGATATATAAGTGAGAACACAAGTCTATAGTAAAACGCACTTGTTTAATGTTATAGGAAGGTAACATATACAGACATTTAGGCGTTTACAAAAAAAATAACAATAACAAAAATGCAGTTATGTGCTTAATCGCGGTAGCGCGCCGGAATAGTTACTGTCCGCCTCGAGCGGCAACGCCGTGTGTTGTTCTGCGAGAGGGCGCTGTTTGTTTCGAAATCCGCGCGGAAGCGAACGGCGGCGTTGGCGGTTGAGTCCCATTGGTTGGAATAGCCGCGGGAAAGAGTGACGAGATGTGATAGGCCCGTTTAAATAAGCTGGCGCTACAAAATGATATAATTACATACATTTGCCAGTCCAAAGCCTGATAAAAGTGTAATGGAAAGTAAATTACCTATTTACAAGTAAATATCTACCACACAGCTTGTACCTACACGATGTCTACCTACCTCCTGTGAAGTGTTTTGATGCACAAACGTAACATCTTGATTTATTGGATTTAATGGGTAAGTTTAATACTTTAAACATTTTCATCTTTGTCGTGAACACTATTTTGAGATGTACCTAACTATCTATCTGATAAAAGTGAACCCCGATAGCGGATATTGATACGGAGCCATGAAAATCGCCTCTTTGAGCAATCATCTTGTTACTTACCAACTAATACCTACTTGGCCCGCACCGCCTCGCCATTGCTACCACTTCTGCGTCCGCGTCCGTCAAACAAGAAACAGCTGAGTTATACCGAGTTCATTGCCCTCGCATAGCGTTAGAACATGTGTGTATGTGTGAGTGGAGTCCACGGCGGCCGCCAGTGTGGTCGTCGCTATCATTCTCAAAGTTAAAGCGCCACAGCTTAGGCAATAGTTAATATTGATTTTAAAATACCAAACTTTTATAAAATTGTTGTCTGTGGCTCAGTGGCATTGACTATGGACGGCAGTACAACAGGTCCATGGTTTGAATCCCGCCGCGGACTTGAGCTTCACCGCATCGTGGAAGGGTATTCTGCGAATGCCCGCCTGGCTAGTGCCCACCCTCAAGTAGAAAATCTGTCGCCAAGCATCTAACGGTCTGTTACGGCAGCAGTCCTTGAAATGTGGAATATACTCCCAAGTCACAGCTTGGCTTTCTTATTACTACAAATTCGGTCGAAAATCTTAATTAAACTATAAATATAGTAGAAAACATAAGATAAATTACACCATATACAGTATGAAGAATGAGAGGGTCTCCTGGGACGAATCCAAAATGACGGAATTCAAGATGTCCGCCATACAAAGCACTCCGACCCCACTGAAGCTTGGCCTCGTTTCAGCAGGATCGCAGCACTTTGTACAGCGGCCATCTTGAATTCCACCATTTTGGATTTTTAACACATAACATTTGAATGCTTAATTTCCGATTCTCTACCTCAATAGTTCAAACCTCCCTTACCTATCTCTTACCGTTTTCGAGATATGTCATTTGTCTTCACTTAGCAGACGTCAACCAAAAAAATTACATTTTCAGAAAAACGACGTCCATAACAACCTATGTAGATATAAATTTTCAGCCAAATCGGAGTAAATTGTTTCACTTGGCAGACGTCATCGAAAAATAAATTCGGAATTCGGAATATGGACGTCCAGAACTACCTAGATATCCGATTTTTAGCCAGATTGGAGCAGCTTTTCTTACTTGGCAGACGTCATCATAAAAAGTTCCAAATTCGGAATGAGGACGTCTAGAATAACCTTGATTTATATTTTCAGCCAAATCGGAGCAACTTTCTTCAGTTGGCAGATGAGATCGTTATGCAGTATTAACTTATATCAAAACACCTAATACATTTATCAAAAAAGATCAAAACTCGGTGGCGGGCACAGTGCGATTCGTGACTTGTGACGAAATGCATCTGTTATAGACAGAGGTTAGTCCGCTTAACATGAAGAGGGCCTCGAGCTTGTTCCGTCGCAATAACATAAAAAAGTAAAAAAAAAACTACTTGTCTGGTGGTATTATGGTTTTACAATGCAATAATAATACTGTGATAAATCAAACTATGTACATAATCGTTTGCGTCGTATTGCTTTGTGGCACACCTTATCTTTGTCCCCAGGGGCGCGTTCCAGTAAATGTTGGTCGAGCAATATTTGCTCTAAGGCACCAGCTGGAACGACCTATAAAGGTCCTTTCAAAATATGGAATTGACAGCGATGTTTTTAGGTGATAAAATACAGTCTACATTTTTAATAAATGGGGCATAATACGTAATTAAGCAATGTTAACATAGTATGCCACTAATCCTTGGCTTAGCTTGTACAAAATCTATTATTTATTGCAGAATCTGTCACATTTGACAGCTGGCCAAGATTTGGCCGATTCAAAAGGTAGTAAAAATTTGGTCAGGCAGATCAAAATTTGCTCTGACAGGTCGCCCGGAACGGGTATGATCAAATCTTGACAGGATCAAATTAAGTTCGACTAGAGTATGCTGAAACGGCGTATATCTGCGTTTAGACCATAATTTGTCTTGGCCGACGGGTAGGAGGAACGCACCCCGCGCTGAGCTGGTTCAATCCGGTTTTGTACCCGAACGGACGCCCCTGCAACCCCCGCGCGGCTTGTCCTGACAAGGTGCACACATATAGCTGTGCGTGTAGTGTTGAAGGTTTCCTTCTGTACGGTTATTTATTCATGTGCTATTAATAGTCCATTGAAATGTAACAATTTAAGGACCGAATATTGCATTTCTTAGAGGACGCAATTTTATTTTTGAGACATGTGTGGGGGTCTTTAGAAGCTTAACCTCAAGCTCAAACATGAGCTTAACCTACACTACTTAATATTACTATTGTAAAATGAATATTGACGATGGTTATTGGAATGTGTCAAACAGGTAAGACGGAGATACGGCGATGTTTTTAAATTTCCATTGCCAAAGAAATTATGAAAAATATTTGAAAAACATTATGGACAAAGTCTGAAAAAAATGTTTTATTATTATTATTATTTTCTTCGAGAGACATTATATCTGTCATTCTTTAGATACACCGTTTCCTAGGAAGTGTTGTGAAATATTCTACAAAAACTCGTACACATAATTTTGTTTCGCGTCGCCCAAGCATTGACGGGACTATATATTAGGTACACAAAACTTTCCTTCCGAAACACCTACTGCACGTTTCATTGGTTCACCTTTTACATAAGTCTTGCTCAGATAATGGTTCACATGCCAATATCGAACCCCACGCGGGGGTAAATGGTGGATGTTTTTCATTAGTCACGAGAATCATGCAAACATAGATATTCTTCCTCCTTGATGCAAACAAACAAGTTTTTGTAACGCCATAAACAAAAGTTTTTTTTTTATATATTGTTTCGGAGAAAATATTCGCAAGAGACGCGCCTTTATACAAGAATTTGCTGGATATACAACTATGATCCGTAGAAAGAAAATAGTAATAGAATCGGCGTAATGAATTGTACTAATTATTAGAGAAGGATGCACATACCATAACTGCAATAATAATGAGCGAGACAGATATAAATATTTTTTATCCTTTTCGCGTATACCCTTTTATCTGTTGGGAGCCAGTGGTAACTGGCTCCCAACAGATGCAAGATGACTAGGGTGGAATACTCAGTTTACGGCCATTTAATGGCACATTCAATTTTAAGACGCTAGAAAAAATTCTACAATTGATTGAGCCCTGCGTTGTTTATTGATATATGTACCCTATATAATGTAGTTTACGTATTTAATATTTAATGGAACGTCAAGTGCTTCCTTCTTTATAGAAAAATATATAAATCCAAATATAGAGAAATCGCCGGATTTCGGCCATTTTTTTTAGTTTTCGGTCAGCACTACCCAGTTTTCGGTCGGAACATTTAAAATTGATTTAAAATTAATGTATCCATACAATTAACTAAAAAAAAATCATTTTTATGTGTAATATGTATGTATGTATCTATTTAAAATATCCTACTAGCCCAACACGCATTTATTCCAACATCCTCATGGTTTTGGCAGTACATACTTAAAACTATACTTTGATGTTTGATTTAATTTGTTACACTTTAATAGTAAAACTAGTAATTCTAGGGTGGCCTGAACAACATCTTCGCCCACATCATAATTTACTATCAGGTGATATGGAGGTCAAAGGCTAACCTATCAGCTATAATTCACTATACATTATTTTTAAAAATCGTTATTTAACATCAAATACTATTAAAATAATTATGAACGAATAACTATAGCTTCTCTCTTCAGTTATAAAACTATTAACAATCAACATTTACTTAGTATAACAGTAAAAAACTTACGGTTGAACGAGAGGCGAGTCAATTTTTTTTTTTGTATTTGCGTGCGTAACTCTTTCTCATCTGCCAACGTGAAATTAAACAATTCTTTAAAAATCGTTTGTTATAGTAACCCAACCGAATAATGTTTTAGGGTATCAGGCGATTCAATCAAAAAGTATTTACAAGACTTTCGTTCCTATATTGCAATATTAAGTAGCTAATATCTAAATAATACTGCAAGAGGATCAGGAATGGCCGATGGATAGGTGCCGGCCGGTGGACCGGTTCCCCTACCCTACTTAATCTATGCAAAATCTATGTATTAACCGACTAGAGAAGATAGTCTTGGCTTACACGTGACCCCAATATTTTCATGCATCTTCATTAATTATTAGGGTTTCCATTGAGTTTGGGATACTATTACCCAGAAAGTAGTTTTCCCATAAAAATACTATTTTTTTTATTTATCTCACGAAAACCACAGCCCATAATATATTCAACAAGTTTATACTTAGCTTACCCTACGGAAAATAACGGATTTAAATTCATTTTTATTGTCAGTCCAAGTTTATTGTAGCATTAAAAATACATTTAAACCGTTGTTTAGTTTACTAACAATGGTTTACATTTTTAATGTTTTGACTCCATACATTTTGTCTATTTAGAACAAGTATGAAAAGTGTTGAAGTATATTATTTACTATAGTAAATTAATTCATGACTGTGCTGAAACAGTCAAAATCTGTCACAGTCAAAATCATCATCATTACTAGAAGCTTAGGCAACAAGGTAAGTAAAGATTAACTGTATTTCTCACTCGCATTTTGTCTAGAAATTTATTCGAGAATACGCAAATTTTATTATACGACGGAAATTTTTATGGTGCATGCCATAAAAATTTCCGTCTAAACTTTCGTACTTACCTTAATATATTATGTACATAAGATTTATGTTATTTCTATGTTGCCAGTTAAAAAAAATTAATACCAGATAATTATATGGATTTTGCTTACCGGAGGCAAAAAAAAAACGTAAACATAACGTACAAAGTACGGAATGCTTGAATATGCTCTGAACATTTTGAATCTCATTGCTTTCGCAAGACAACACATAATGTAACTTATTTTAGAACGGACTCAATTCCAAACTATTCATTCCTATAAGTTCTATACTTCCAGTTTACTGGGTGTTGTTTAGATGACGTGATTGTAATAATTTCCCATATTTAGACTATAATAGGAAAGCCAAAAGGAAAACATATCTTCGGGTGTAAAATTATTTTTACAACTTTAGTTTAAATTCTATAAACAATCATAAAAATCCAAAACCAATACCTTAGGTTTTATAATGAGATTGGCAACAACTTGAGTATGTGATGATAGGTATTCATGTTTATCATAATATAATTAAATTAAATCTGGTGCTGCATTTTACCCCATCAATAAGGTTAAATCTTTCACCTGGCATTTCCATAAACAACGTCATAAACTATTGCTATCCCTTAGATATACGCTCATAGCGCTTCTATTACTATTTTCTTTCTACGCTATGATCTATCGTATATTCTTTGGATGGAAAGAGTTGAATCAGCATATAAAAATAACACCAAAGTATCGATACCTTCTCATTTATGTAACTCATTTTTTTTGATATGCATGCCAAAAAATATATACCTACCCACCACAAGCCACTGGGCTAGCACGACGTTTTATCGTTTGATGCATGCTTTAACACAGAGAAGATAATAGTTAATATGTAATTAATGCAGTACGCCGAAATGCAAGCGATGATATCTACGCTCTAATAGCCTGTTACCGTATGGATTGAGGAGCCAATGGAAGTTATATACTAGAAGGTATAAGTGAGCCTACTCCCTACTCACACTTTATAAATGTGCCTTTATTAGGTGAGTACTCACACATTGTACAGTTAGTAAGCATTTTATCATTTGATCCATGATTTAACACAGCTAAGATAATAATTACTTTCTTTTTAATTCCATTGCATCCCTGGGCACTGAGAATGGGGATTTTGGTACCATTTTGGTCGTGCCTATAATAAAATCTGTGACAGGCCATCAAGCTAGTAGTCCTGGCTACGAGCTAGTTTTAAAAACATTCACAACGGAGTCATTCATCGTACTAGATTGCTGTCTCTTATAAAAAGATGAGTCGTGCGCATACCATTATACCCGTAGTGACGGCAATTTGCAGTGTTCCAGTTGCAAGATAGTAATTTAGTGAGCTTCTTGCTTTCATCAGTAATAAATTTGACGGGTTACCTGAGATGCCTTACAGCGTATTGCGGGGATCAAATAGAAGCGGGTCGAAATATGGTATACAAGTTGCTAGCGCCGCCCAATAAATTTATGAGGTGAAAAGGAGGTAGTGAACAGTAAATTTATCTGTTATAAGCAGAGGTTAGTCCGCTTAACATCAGGTGGGCCTCGAGCTTGTTCCGTCACAATAACATAACAAAAAATAAAAAAAATAAAGTTGTTTTATCAAGATTAGTATGTAACAAGAGCAGCCATCTGGCACGATTGATGACTTCATCGGGAATGTTTTAAAACTAGCTTGTAGCCAGGGGTATGTATTCACTTGAGGGCCTGTCGGAGATTTATTCTTTATGGGTACGAACAAATTGGTACTTTTTGGGACCGAGAGCAAAGCAAAAAATACGCGTTCAGAAGGTACTACATTAATTTATGCATGCAGTTAATAATAATAATATTTGTTTATTTCAGGCATAAATTCATACTTAAATTAAATTTATAAAAGGTATAATATATATAGGCTAGCAGTGTATAAATGGTGTTAAAAATAAAACATATAATACTTATCCTAAGTAGATAAAAGGATTCTAGAATATGTAAAATAAAATACCTACGCGTCGCACTTATTGTGCCGAAACATATTTTATTCTTGTCTATGAGAACGGAAATCCAGTGCAGGACACAGGATTCCTGAATTTATCTTGCGCTGTCGCTTATGAGAATATTTTCACATGAATTGACGCAACTCAATCTCGTTGCGACAACGATTTCATGCAGTAGAGCTAGTTTATATAAACCGTAAAAGATGGTTTCCATATCTTTATAGTGTACTTTTGATCAGTTTCACAGGTTTTAGGTAGTGTCAATGCCATTAAAATTTTACAATTACAAATGACAATACTTTATATCCGATACTGAGTAGGTATTAAAAATAATTCAAAGGTAGTATATGTAATTGGTATCGTAATAAAAGTATCGAGTACTGATCTGACTCCTGCTTACCTTCTATCGGCAACTGGAATATTCCCAGATGCGATGGAATGTCACTGAACTGACTGAACGAACCACAGAGTAAGTTACATTTTTGTTTAGAACGGACGTGACTGCGTACTACATTGAGTTGAGCATAGATCAAATAGAATATATACTACGTATGGAGTTGAGGCATAAGGCATATAAGTGACAAGTGTTCGTTTTGAAGAAATGGAAGGATACAAAAATATCAAGTTTAGCATTAAACGGCTGCACCGATGTAAGTATAGATACCCACAGAAGCTAGCGCAGTCCTTGAATCTGCCATCAAATTTAAAAGTAAGTAAAAGTTGTTTTTTGTATGTTTTATTTATACTTTACAGGTTTTTCTTTCTTGCAAATTTGCCGGCTGCGTTGTAGTATTTTTTGTAGCAGGTGTTAATTGCAAAACTTGATTTCTGATAACATAACTTAAAATTTTTGAGATGCGACTAAAAGTGCAGTTGTTTTCCAGTGGAAATATTATATTTGGCCTGCCGGGCAGACAGTCACAATTCGAATCCCGCCGCCACTTGAGCTTCACCGCAAGATGGTAGGGCATTATACGAATACCCTGGTTCTAATAACATTCTCATGTAGAAAATCCGTCGCCAAGCACCTAAATGATGTGTTCCAACTGTTGTCCTTTATGAGCCAGATTCCATTCAAGGTGTTGTTGTCATCTTTGACCATATCATTGTGTAACATCAGGTGTAGTTGCAGTGGAAGGCTTACCTATATATATATATTATATATATATATTTATATTATTTTATTGCCTATATATATATATATATATATATATATATAGGCAATAAAATAATCTAAAGCTCAAGTCATTGTGCCATAATGCATGCATTATATTATACATAGAATGTAAATAAAAATTAAGTATGTAGAACTTATTAGAACCATACCTATTCTGGTATGTGCTAAAAAAATCGAAATTATTTATCAATTGCCATGGTGCTATGTAGCAAGGTTACCCATGTTTTCACATGTTTAAGACATATTTAGACATATATTACCTATAAGTAGTTCAAGTAACTTGAAAGATAGAGCCATTAATATCACATTATTTCTATGAAAACTAAAGAACATTAATGTTACTACCTTATAAAAATATTTTAATTATAGATAAATTTCACTTTACCTATGTATATCACAATGATAGCAATACTTAATTTCAGCTTACATAACATGTTGTGAATCACACCCATGCTTTTAGGTGATCAATGATTATTTGTGTAGGAATTTTGCTAATAGTGACCATTAGGGACACCCACTGCAAAATGGTTATGAAAATAAGAATTCTAGCTTGTCATCCTCACATAATTTTAAGCTTATACTTTATATTATACTATTTACATCGTAATATTATTCCCTACAAATTTGCCCATTAGGCTAGCCGCATTCCCCTGCTGTATTGTATATATTATTATTATATAGGTGCATACCTATTTTCTGGTTCCCTTAATCTTTTGACTGTGGTAATTAAGAACAAAGTTCACAGAGGTTCATAGGTATGTGAGAAACCTCATGAACCATTTAGAATCTACATGGATTGTTCTAGAATCCATCTGTAAATGATAATAATGTTTATTGATATAAAATCCAGTTACAATTTCAAAATACTTTCGGCCCCCAAACTAGGTAAACCTGCATCTTAGGGACCACCTTCCTAAAAGGTATAATTATTTTGAAATACACATACTAATTTCGTTATTAATTAACAGCTATTTTAGGTGTTACCTAAACCAGAATCGAATGTGATAATCTTAGAAAGTTACAAGCAACTTGTGAACCCCATTTTTTACACATTCAAAGCCGGTTTATATTTATAGTGTGTATATATGTATGTATATATACATATATATATATATATATATATATATAACTAAAAATCTTGACATTTATGTTGTCTGGCGTACAAAGTAAGCTGTTAGTGGTCAGGAAATTATGCAAATTTTTTCGTCTTTTAGTAGTAAGTACCTATTCTGTTATGTGATAAAGTGTTGCTTGTTCAAAAGTACCTGTTATCACAATATTGTGCGCATGGTCACAACTTCGACAAGTTATTTCACACTTTTGAGTGTTGCAGTTGGTTCCATTCTTGGCAGGCAACCTGATCTTCTTTTGTCCTTGTTTTATTCTGAGGGCATGAATTATTAAACAGTCTGATATTACATTTCATTGACAACAGATTCCAATACAAAATTTCTTTTTTAACCTTTAAGGGAAAAAGAATCGAAAACCCTTCCTTAGTGCCCTTTTTACCTCATGTACGGAACTCCAATACACAACTTCGAGCTTCACGAGCCACCGGTTTCGTGCGTTGTCTGTCAGTCGCCCTTAACGTTTTATTACGTTGTGATATGACGTCTAATGTTGAAAAGGCCTCCTATTGTTAGAGGGGTTTTGCCATACTCCCCACGTTTGGCAGGATTACAATGTAAGATGACAGTTATTCGGAATGCATTGCTCGCCACTTTCTGGAGTTGTTTCCTCTTCCGGCTCTTACGACTCCCAAAAGATCGCTTTGGGCGATAATAGCGCCCATTGATACACTTGGTTTTAAGTTATGTTTTAGTAATAAGTTTACTGTTTATCAAGGTGTTTTCATTAAAGAGTACCTATCTATCTATAAGATGACAAGGGAGTACTATAACCGGGTGGAGGTAGGGTTCTGCCCAAGCCCGGCACCCTCTTTTCTATATTATGTAAAGGCTCGTAGCCCAGAACAGCGTTTTTTGCGGTAACTATTTGGAGTTAGTGGCATTTGTTACTAAGCCTTTCAGTCTTTAGTCTCGGATGGCAGCTGTTAAGATATGTAAAAGGCATCGTGCGACCTGAAAACAACCATGTCAGCCATGGCGCTCTGGGGCTGTGTATATAATGACTTGTATACTTTCTCTCTTTTTCGATCATTAATTTCTCTTAAATATAGCATCCAGTGTCCTAGCAGGGCTAATACAGAAGTACTTATGTGTATGCCTACCTAAATACGTGTCGTTTTAGGCTATGTACACGTAAATAATTTCGGCACTAGTATGTTTATGTTGGTTGAAAGTCATGAAACTTTTTGCTGGATTGCCACTGCTGAAAACAGCCTCCCCTAATATGGAAGTTTTACCTTAATCCCCATACTTGGCAGGCGTCTGGAGATTGTAGTGTTAGATAGCAGTTCTGCAGAAGGTTCCACCTTCCACCTTCCGGTATTTGACCCTTAGCCGTCATTTATGACACTCAGGGGTAAAGACGGGGGATGTGCCACCTTCCACCTTCCGGTATCCTTAATATTTTTACCTTTATACCTTTAATATTTTTTTATTCATACATAAGTACCTACTAAGTTTGCGAATCTCGCAGTTATACATTAAAATATTTTGTTCCTAATCATTATGTTCTGAATTATTTTTTATACGAGTTATTGGTAAAATGCTAACAATCTCTTAGGGTTGACTTCGGCTAGTCCAAACAAACAGATTTTTTTTGTTTTGAATGATTTTTTTTTATTGTCTTTTTGACGGAATAAGTACGAGGAGCACCTAATGTTAATTAAGAGTCTGTCGTGCCTGTAATGTATTATTTCATATTTTTTATTACTTCGCTCGATATAAATATTCAAAACTCTATTGAAAGGGAGCACGGCGCGGTGCCCTGTGTTGCCGCGGCGGGCGCTCTTGTCTCGTAGTAGGCATTAAAACACAAAAAATATATAAATAAAAATATAAAATAAAAATAAAATTTTAATAAACATCTCACAATGTTTGTTAGGACTAGCAGAAGTCAACCCTAAGAGGTTGTTAGCATTTTACCAATAACACTGTATAAGCTGATAGATATAATATTATGTTTTTGTATTGTTTAATGTTTTCTCTCATAGTCAGGTTGTTTGATAGGTCGATAAAAACTTATAGTCTCAGATTTTCTTATTGCCATAAGTAAGGGTAACCTAATAACCTTATTTTGTGGAAAAATTCTTAGGTACCTACTTACATTAAATCGAAATTCGGTTGCAGTCAACTTTGCTCCGATATGCACCTAACCACCATTATCACAAGCCCTAAAACGTATCTAAAGACCTATCGTCCTGTATAATCTTTACATGTTGTATGAAAGACATGTTAAAATATGGATTATTATTTTATTACCTAGTAATATATTTCGTAAGTAGATTTAGAGCCTGTTTCAGAATGTTCGAGTAAGTGCCGGTTATCCTACCCAGAACTTATTTATTAAATAAACAATATATTTGCGTTTCACAGTCATCGATTAAGCCTATCCATCGGTTAAAGCTTGAAACGCGCTGCATGTTAACTGTCATTTTTATCATTCAGTTATTTTATGTGTTGGTTGGCAACCCGAAACTGTATTAGGACATTCTGAAAAGGACATTTAAAGTGTTACCAGTATCCGTTATATCTGTGTACTTATCTATTGTTATTATCTATATTGTATATCATACGAAGCGCAAGCGTGCACGGAGTGCAATGTTGTTTAATTACTAAGTACAGTTTGTGTACAACAAAATGTAAACAAATGAACTTAAAGTTACCTACTTGTGTTAGCAACTAAAATCATAAATTATAGATCTCTCTACCGCGTTTTAAAAACAAAATACTTAAAATTACTTTTAAAAAGTATGTGCCATATAGTTAAAAAATATCTATTTTGTGGTTAGATATGCTTTTTTGAAATTAAGTTGGAAACGTGGATTGAAATTGTATAACTATTTCACTATTGGTTAATTATAATCATCAGGATTAAGATTTATAAAACTTGTTTATTTTACTTTTCACTTAATTCGTTATAAGATAATATTTGATAAATAAATATTTTTAATAACTTTTCTTTTCCTTTTTATACTATAATATTTCCGTGTTATAGAAACTAAGCGTCGTTAGTGTCGGTATATTATAACTATGTCATCGTTTTTATACATATATATTTAATAGATTTGAAATACATCGATATTCTCGAGCGCGTGTCTTCTCTTAGACTGCGTTATTTTTGTATATGCATATATACGTATTATATATTGTGCCTGGCGGAGCTAAAACACGTTCGCTATTTTATGTAGTCTTCAAAACACATAACATGTACACTGTAATCAAAAGTCTATAAAATAGGGTCCATGTTATGAATTATCGGTGAGCTTATTATACACATTGGCACTCGTGAAACGTAGGTACATCTAGTACTAAAATTTTGTGGTTCCTTATTTTTTGTGAAAGTGAATTTCTAGAAAATACTAAGAAAATACTTTAGTGTTTAAGAAAAGTATATTTTCATTTCGTATCGTGATGATTTCAAAAGTAAATAAATTGTTATTTTATATATATTAAAACTGTTGATTTGTATAATCTTTCTAATAATTTTAAAGTGGACTATGTGGATTAGTTTTTTGTGAGAAGTGGGGATTATTTATCTGCAGACTGCAGCGAGCTCTCTCGAACGAGTCTCCACTTTATAGCGACTCTTCGCTTTGATACGTGCACCATTATTAAAACATTCACAGGAAATTGCGAATGCCGGATGGATTCTACTTTTATGTGGTACTTTAGCGTTGGCTGATGCAACTCATTTTTATTTGTCCAAACATCAATAACATGTTTCAATAATGATAAACTTTCATACATTCATACTTAATCCCCAGTGTAAAAATATCGAAAGCCATATCTTAGCCTTTTTTATCGTTCATATGAAACCCTGGTGTGATAAAAAAATGTCTTGCTCTAAAACCCACCGGCTTACGCTGTACATTATCAGTCAGTCGTCTTTAGAATTTTACTGAGTAAATATTAGTAGTTAAGTACTAACTCATGTCTCATTCTGCCTTGCTTGCCTAGTCGTTCTTAAGCTATTAAGGGGCTGATTCGAGATAAAAATGGCGGTGGAGATATATTAAAGATTGGAAATTAATAGGGAACCAGATAACGTGCGCAAGTTAAAGAATAAAAGGTTAGAACTGTGAAACCAACATTGATTTTTATATTATGTATATGTGACAGATTTTTGGGGATCTATCGAAAAGTCAAAGTAAGGTAATTATTGAGGAAATACAATTTAAAATTGTGTTTTACATTATGTAACTGTCCATTAAGTCTTCATAAATATTTTATATAATTATAAAAAAAACTCAATACTAAATCTCTAGCCCATATTATGATGGAACTATAATCACATTTTTATCAACTCCGCACCTTAAGCGACGTTCTCCGCGGTCACGTTTTATTGACACGTTTCGGCTTGTATTATGTATGTTGTGTTATGTATTAAAAAAATATTGTTATTACCATTTAATAATACAATATTTTAGTTACTTATGTTAGATAAGATATGTAATAAATATTATTAATCATTCTTACCTACGCCTTTTTTTACTATTATTTTCCAGTATTTAAGGAACTACATCATACACTATGTAATTACCAGTATATAGAATCATTGTACTCATAAAGGTGCTTATCTGTACTGATTGCGTTACACATGCAGGTAGGTTGTTAATGTATAATAGGTATTGTATGTCTGACGGAACTAAAGTGCATATTACTGAATCTTTCAGCTTTGTCATCTACCTAAAAATTGTTCTTGCATTCGAACAGAAATCACTGTCGCCTTGTGTGAGTGTAAAAAGTTGAATGATTGGATTCAATGGTCCAATTACTAAGCACTGTATTGTATCAGCCGGACTGTCGACTGTTGAACACAACCCTGCTCCTGCTCCCCATTAGGGGGGAATTTGCTGTAATCCCCACGCTTGGGAATGTCTTATGGTTAGTAGAAACTTCTTGGGGATAGCACCTTACAAGGCGCTGTTACCTTAGTCGCTTCTTACGACACCTTCGGAAGGTATTGGTGTTGCTGTTATAAATAAATAATTGGCATAAATAATAGTTATAAATAATTGGCCTATAAATTTGAAACTTCGTGGAGCCCTTTTGATATAGGTATATATATACTTTATAAGATCCTGCGATTAATGTACATAAAAGTTTATTAATTTGTTAATTATGATTTTTTATAACTATTGCAAAATTAAATAATAGAGATAGAGTTCCGGGAGCACGGAATTTTTATTGGAAATTTCCTCCTCTTTAACGAGCTTTTTTCCGAATTCCTTAAATATTTACATTTTTCGAGTTATTAACGAAAAACTAAATATCATTTATTTTTCGTCTTATTTTGTTAATAACAATTGCAATTTTTTACCTGCTCCAAAATCCTTCAAAAACATTTTTCTAGGAGTGATTCCGAATCCAATGAGCTATCGCTCTAATTTTTAGGACCTTTATATCTCGTTTTTCACGTTTTTGAACTTGTTGACTAGACTATTATTACTTCCATGATTTTATCACCTAAAAACATCGCTGTCAATTCCATATTTTGAAAGGAGCTTTATAGGTAGTTCCAGGTGCCTTGGAGCAAATATAGCTCCACCAATATTTACTGGAATGCGCCCCAGCAGTCTTTCGATGGGAAGGGATGTTCATACAAAAAAAGCATCGATATATTTTCCGATATAATAAATCTTAGTGTTCTATCGATGCTTCGCGATATATCGTAGATATATTTCTACGATATATCGCGAATATTGTAAAAAATATTTCTTGTATTTAGCTAGTCTATAATAAACAATATTTGATACGGCTCAGGCTGATATAAGTAAAAACAGGTAGGGTAAGGAAACAAATTAACTTTATTTATTTTTTAATTCCCAATATTTTTTCTCCAGACCTTGCAGAAAAAAATGCAGTTACGACTACTTAGTAATTGGAATGGGTAATTATTCATAATTCGTGGTTTTACGTTTTATTTTTACCCAAGTTGCCAACCATAAATCAGTATCTATTTATTTATTATTTATATTGAGAAACAAAACGGAATATAATAACTAAAAGAACATACATGCATGACATAGGTTAACATTTACGAACCAGACTATCTGCCTAAATATGTGTATACATCATGATCAGTATAATTAGCAGTATGTACTTATAATATACAATTCAAAGTTAAACGAAAATTATAAAATTAAAGTGGTGTTAGCAACGTTTACGATCAATTTGCAGTATATATAACTTTGCCCACATCCCATTTTTGAAAATGTAAAGGTTTTGGTCAAATATGTCAAGTGAGCTATGGTTTTATATCGGATGATTACTATCGATCGATCTATGTATCGATATTAGGTTATTCGATAAATTCGGGTGGAAGCGATATATCGTATCCATATATCGATATTTTATGAAATATCGATTTATGCACCCCTATTAACGGGTTGGCAGAAAAAACGTAAAGCGGCTCTCTATATCCGGTATATTACTTTTCTCTATGGTTAGGTTACTATTACTAAAGCAATGTAATGTAACAAACAAACAAACATTGTATTGTACTGTACTTGTACAATTTCTGTAACACCGGTTTTAAAGTTTTTAAAATGAGTTTAAATCAAGAAATAAGCAAAGTGTTTCAGGATTACCAACGAGCTCACAACGCCGACCATGCTGTTCGTGAGGTAATATTTTACTAATTATCAGTCATTATCGAGCTACACTTATATTGTACCTTTAGGAGTTTCTTTTGAAAGCAGAATACTGCATTTTTACCTTGCCTAAGAATAAATTTACTCTGTCACATTATATAGTACCCAATAAAGGCGCTAGCGTCTTGAATCAATTTGCCTGAATCTGTTAGTTTAGATGAATCATTGGGATCATTTTTCAATTCAACATTGGTATCAATAAATAAATTTTACCTACTGGAAATGCACCAAAATATTGTAAATACTAGTTTTCCGGCCGCGAAACCGCCCGCGCGTATGTATTTTATCGCGCAAAACCATTAACCTCTTTTTGGGCAGTCAGATAAAAAGTATTCTGTGTAAGACACAAAATACTTTTTGTCTCAGGTCTCAAACTGTTTCGGTCTAGTAGTTTTTAAGTTTATTCGTTGCATACTAAAATACAAATCTTTCCTCCTTATAATATTAGTGGAGATTAAATAAAATGTATTCAGACCTATAAATAAATGTAAACTGAGGGAGGTTCACTTGCTGGTATATCAGAATCTCAGCTCAGAATACAGAACGAAATTGTCAATGGCCATAGGGCTGTGGTTACCAAAATTAATCACTAATTTGTTTAAGTACTGTGTGAAGAATGAACATTTGCCTGACAGTTAGGACATCACATGCTTTGTTAAGGTCAACTGTTGGGTAGCGGAAGGGAAACTAGCTCTAAGCTTTAAGTGTTTCAGCTAGACTGAATTACATCAAATGCACTAGTATTTCAACTAAAGCTGGAATGCATCACATTTGACTAATTGAAAATAGTTAAATTAATAAATATCCTTAATATATATTTTTACTTAGACAAATAATTTATAAAAGATATATAAAAGAAACATGTACATAACCCATGTGGTGCCAGGCTAGAAGTTCCGCCGCTCTCCTCCCCCATGCCTTGCTGTGGGACACGTCACAAACGCATAATGCCAAGCCTGGGTACTATACCAAAATAATAGGGGAGGATAATTATAAAAGGCTCTTTATTCAAGATGTATAAAGAGATTTCTAATACATTATTTTTGATTATTTCTAGAGTATACGATCCTACAGCAAGCTAAACGATCTGCTTTCCCGAGAAATCACTTTCATGTTGCAAGTTATTCACCAAAGTGAGGAAGAGAGTAAGTAACAAATGTGAATATATTATAAATATTATATCTACTGCCATATATATACCCCCACAGGTCTCCAAGGCTCATAGATTCGAGTCTTGGATGTTTGAGGTGAGACCTTTTGGGCGTATATATAACACAGTCATGTAAACACAAACACTCTTAATGGATTTGAGAGTGTTTTACACCGGTCAGAATCAGGTTGCCAGTGTTTTTACACAACTGCACAAAATGAATGTATTGCCTCTTCACTTTTGGAGATGATCATTACTCGTCTGATTGGCTGTTATCAGCAAAGTAATCGACATAATCATCGAGCAAGCATCAGCATAATCACCCATGATCATTTGTTCAGTGTCAAGCATTCAAGATAGACGTGAAGCTGCTGCCACTGTTCATTTCTATTAAGTTCAGTATACTATCATTTTGACAAATTAGTTGAAGGAAAAGTAGTGAAAACAAATAGAAGAAGAGAAGATTAGTATTTGAGTATTCATCATAAGAATAAAGCAAATTTGTTCCTATACAAGTTAAAAGTAAATTAAGGTTCGTATTAATAAGTGCATGTCAAAGTCCATATCAATCTTAAGATGAAGTTTTGACATTTAATGTATGGAACATCTTTATTTTAATATTCTTATTATTGCAATAACGCATGCTCTGCAATGTAATCTGCATACAAAATTATGATAGGTAAAATTGTAGTCATGTGCAGAATTCAAACCCGTGCTATCAACCCCCATAGCTGGGGGTGCACTCGGACCACTAAGCCAACATGACTAATGACTCATTAATATAGCATCATATAGCATTCTGGAGTATGTGTCAGAAGTATAGAATCCTTGTTATAATAAATACATCTCACGAGTTGAAAGAATTCAAATCAAATTTATAAAGTTTTTATGTTTTCGACTACACATCCCTTACAATTCTGATAAATACCTTGACCTTTGCAAACAATTTCATATATTACCACTGTCTATGAGACGTGATATGACAGATATAACATTTTTACTAAAAATACTATCAAATCAAGTAGTCCTCCTTAGTAGAATAAATTTAAATGTCCAACACAAGTGCGTAAGATTCAACCCACCCTTGTCGTACCCAGTGGCTAATACTAATTATAGAAAAACACATAAGTGCAAAGAGTGAGCAGCAAATTTAACAGTTTAAGTAAAGAGATGACCTCATTAGATTTATTCTGCACAAGCGTGAACTCGGCAAGGCGGCTGCTTAGCTGCGATTTTTTTAAACATTAAGTAAGAATTTTGTCCTTACTTGGTAATATAAATTTATCATAGCATTATATAGGTATCTAATTATAACAAACTTTGGTACGATTTGGTGGAAATTCACATTCCAATTCAATTGTAAGAAAATGAATGTCCACATTAAATTTCCTATTTACTAAATTGTTTTTAAACGTGAGGACCTGTAATTGGCTTTCTTGGTGTAAAAATATTATTTAAAACAGTATTTAATAGCTGTAGGTCTTCCTATAAATAAATAACTCCAATTTGTCCTCTCGCTGTGCTAACCATTGACACAAAACTTTAATAAAATCGTGCAGATCAGTCTCAAACATCTCTTAATAATCAAGAAAAATTATGAGTCGAATTCGTTTTTGGTTTAGCTAAAAGCAACCTTGAGTCTAGGCCCACCTAGCAGCAACCTAAGAAAATCCTACTTTGTTGATGTTTTGTGTTCGCCCATATGAAATATCTTATAGTCAGCAATGTATCTGATAGTCTTATATACGTCCTCTGAGGCTGAGCAATATTGCAATTTTGCTAATGTCATGTGCTGTCTGATAAGTGAGGGATCATAATCTGTCATTAATTAATGAGGTACACTACAATGTAAAGGCTATAAGAAGTGGCTATGACATGATTTTGAGGGTTTGACAGTTTATGTATTATCATTGTGGCTTTAAAATTGATATAATAAAATATAGAATAATAGTTTTTTGATATATCAATGCCAACATAACGCAATATAATCTAATCAGACTTTATTTGAACGAAAATAAAATATTGATGAAAGAAAATGATGACAATATTCTGTTAGCGGCCGCACTTGAAACTGTCAAAACATAATGTTGTTGGCGTAAGTTATAATCACATAAACAATTTTTTTTTTTAAATTTTTCAGTGGTTCCTGCTTGTCAGAAAGCTCGAAAGCTTATTGAGGAAGCTCGAACAAGATATTCGAAAATAGCTGAAGTTGTTCCACCTGAGTGTTATTACAAGTAAGGAACACTTTTTTACTGTATCTCCCACATTTTTCTAGTAGGCTTTAAAGTTGTCTGCAATTCTTCTATCACTTATTGTAACTGTCATAACTTTGGTTGTAATTCTGCTATCCAACACTAACAAAAATTAAGTAAATAAAATAATTCAGTTATTAATTATTTTCTCTTTAAAATTCAATTTGGTATAACAAAAACAACATTTTAAAATTAACAATATATTTTTATCTTGAGAAGTAAAGTTGATTTTTAAATGAGCTGATTCCAAAAATACGAATTAACTAATTAACAACGCCATTTCATATCAGCCAGTACCTAGTAAATGATATTTTTAAATATAGATATAATTAAAAAAATATATGTAAACACACCAAGTAAGGGTATTTTTTCTCTCCTAGGGTTCCGTTCCTCAAAAGGAAAAAACGGAACCCTGATCACTTTGTTGTTTGTCTGTCAAGACCCTTTTTCTGAGGAACGCGTGGAGGTATCAAGCTGATATCAATATACTCAGGTCTACTGTCCCTTAGAGCTGTGAAAAAATCAAACTTCATAGCCAACGCAATCAAAAAATACAGCCGTTTAATTGCTGAAAATTTTCGACACTCGCAAGGGAATCAAACCTCCTGGGTACTTCCCGTGAAATCAGAATCTTTAAAAATGAAATTTTGTATGAAGCAACGTCGTATAGCATAGATAAAGGAAAAATTGCGAAAAGTTTTTGTACGGAACATTCGGCGAGTCCGACTAGCATTTGACCGGTTAAAAAAAATAAAAATCTGTTTTTTTACTAATAAAAAGCAAGACAGTTTTTTGTCCTGTGGGAAAGTACGCGTACTTATTTTTTACATGACTGCCCAAAATAAGGACAGTTATTACACAGTTATTACAGTTATTGAAGCGCTCGTAGCGAAGTTTGCTTAACCATTCTGAATCGATCAGCAAAGTTAAGCAACGTCCGCCGCGGTCATGAGTTGGATGGGTGACCGCTGGTGACATTACTACTGAGCGCTTCCGTGCTTCGGAGGGCACGTTAAGCCGTCGGTCCCGGTTGTAGTCTTAGGATGGCAGTCGTTACAGCATGGTGATAGGGCACTTTGCGAATGCCCGCCTGGCTAGCTACCACCCTCAAGTTGAAAATCTGTCGCCAAGCACCTAACGGTGTGTTCCGGCAGCGGTCCTTGAGAGCAGTAATTCTAGGTTAGCCTGAACAACATCTTCGACCACATCGTCACTTACCATCAGGTGAGATAGTGGTCAAAGGCTAACCTATCAAGCATAAAAAAAAAAATGTTATGTTTTCAGGGTGCATGTATGTTTGTAAGTTTCTTTATTCTACCATAACTTCTAAACGCTTTAACCGATCTCAATGTAAGATATATCGTTAGATTCTTCTTGGTAATGCAAGTGACACTAGGTACATAAAATAAATTAAAAAACAAACAGGCGTCATATTGGGAGATAAAATTTTTTTTTTTATTCCTTACCGATCATGTATATCAAAATGAAGGGCTTTAAAAAATCGGGCAAGTGCGAGTCGGCTTCGCGTCGCGCACGAAGGGTTCCGTACCATTAGCTATACTTCATATATTAACCTTTTTTTGTTTTAACCTGCGCGAGTCCGACTCGCACTTGGCCAAATTTTTGTATTTGTTGTTATAGCGGCAACACAAATACTTCATCTGTAAAAATTTCAACTGTCTAGCTATCACCATTCTTGAGATACAGCCTGGTGACGGACGGACTGACGGACAGCGAAGTCTAAGTAATAGGGTCCCGTTTTTATCCTTTGGGTACGGAACCCTAAAAACGATTACAACAATATATATAACTTTAATTGGAACGATAAAACGTTTAATGAAAATAAATAAATTGCAGTAGTCAACTCGTGAACGGGTGCTGCTAGAGGATACTGGTCTGCTCTGGATGCTAGTGCTAATGACATTAACAAAAAAAAATCTTTTAACACTGTTCGCCCTTGGAATGTTGCGTGTTTCCTATTTCATATTTCTTGTTTTTAAATAAAAAAAATTATAATTGAAAAAAGTCACCGACCCTGGAGTCTGTGGGCTGTAGATTAATAAAATTAAAAAATTAAAAAAAAAATGCAGTGGTGTTTTTTTAATTTTGTAATTCATGTATGTATACATGTTTAAATTACATTTGTTCAATCTTCATTCCTATTAGTACTAAATCGTTACGCAATTTCTTCGAAAATAATACGCTTCTTTATTCAGTTCAAATATCAAGATGAACTTCACTTCGTTGAAATATCTCGGGTGCACTGTACATACCACCCGAGGCTAAGTTATGTAAAAAAAATATAAATACCAATTTACGGAGAGAAATATAATCACATTCTAGGCTGTATAACATGTAGGTATAGATAGTGCCATCCACGAAGACGCGCCCAACTTCTCTTCTTTATTGCTTAGTCGAAGTATAGCAACTATCTTGCCATGTCTCGATTAACGCAATTTGAACTAGGCTACTCGTTTGCACCGACCTGTGTGTCAGCTCGAAACTGCTTCTCGGTTCAGATTCAGACACCCCGCACCACGCGATTGTTGAAAAAGAGAGGGCGCGTCTTCGTGGATGGCACTATCTATAACAACAATATTATCTTCAAGTTATTGACCGAGTGAAGCAAAGTAAATCTTTGTTGTGTTTGTAGATATTATGACCAATGGAGGGCGACGACTCAACGATTCAGCTTCCTAATTCAACTGGTCACTTGGTTGGAGCAGGGGGTCTTGGCCGATTATGAGACTATCGCTGATACTCTTGGTTGTAAGTGTTTTTTGATTTCTTATCCGATTGAAAATAACGAAGAACGATCTCAATTCGTCGGTATCGTTATTTTTTTTTCTTTTTTTTAACCGACATCAACACTCAAAGTGTGAAATAACTTGTCAAAGTCGGTACCGTAAGCACAATTTTGTGAACGTACTTTTGTACTATCATGGTACCGACTTCAACAAGTTATATCACACTTTTGAGTGTTGAAGTTGGTTCTATTTACTGACTTAAAAAAGAGGAGGTTCTTAATTCTTCCGTTTTTTTTTATGTTTGTGACTTCAGAACTTTTGACTGTGTGAACTGACTTTAATAATTATTTTTTATGCTTGTCGTTTGGTTCCATTTAAATTTCATCAAAATCTGTAAAGCCGTTTTTAAGTAACACTCCAATAACTGAAGCATATTTTCCTATCTTGATGATATAGTCGTTGACAATAAATGACAATCGATCCCGTAAATAGCAAGAGTCACCTAAAAGGAAGATTTTTTTACCTAAAAATGGAACCGACTTTAACATTCAAAAGAATAAAATGACTTGTTAGGTAAAAAAAAAACTCCGCACTTTAGGTACAAAGCTACATGAACATCGGCTTATCCGTCCGGACAGGATTATTGTACGGTGCGTGCAGCCATAGAAGAGATCAGTGCTATGCGTGGTTATGCGATAAAAAGAAATACGCCTTGTAGGTGAATATAAATATTAGGTACTCCGTGCTTCGCGAGGTTAAGTGCACTTTATTGCTTCGTGGTTAATCGCTTATTTATTCAAATTCAAATTCAAAATCATTTATTCAATTTAGGCGTCTACGACGCTCTTATGAAGGTCAATTACAAATTTTAATATTGAAATATTCTACATTGTACAGCCACGTTCAGCAAAAAAAATTATAGAGCCACTGCGAGAAGAACGGGCAAGAAACTCGGGGCCATTCTTGTAAACATCTTTTAACAATGTGTTATATACAATATAATTTGGGGGACTATACTGCTCGCGTCCGTAGGATTTAGCCCTCGATGTCCTACACGTGTCCCCTGGGTGGCGCCAAAAGAGCAGTACTTTTCAGGTGGTAGGCTTATGCCGCGGCGTGTTACCACCCACCAGACAAAGCCATGCCGTCAAGCGGCGTCGCGTGTGCCGTCGCGTTTCGGCATGATGTTTGGTGAAGCCATTATGGGGAACGGGTCGGAAACAGTTGCGCTTATTGCTATAGCTAGTCGTGATACATCGAAGGTCAATTTACCTGGCAGCCAATCTTGGAGAGCAGCGGGATCCGAGGCACGGTTTTCCGCTGGCCGACCGCAGATAGTTGGGGGCCCAAGTAGTGAGCCAGCCACTCATGAAAGGCTGCCCCGCCATCTCGCGAAAAATCCTGGATGTGCGCCATCGTGCTGGTTGGCGACCAGATGAGAGGACCCGATGGACACCTCTGGGGGGGCTCGGGCGTCCCCGCGGTCTCCAGGATTGGTTCCCATAGGGTGAAAAGGCTTAATTTGTGTCACGGGTTGGTAGTATGCGCCTCGTTTCCTCTTCCGTTTCCCTTTACCTATTTTCACTCCCCGAAAAAATGAAAGGAAAAAACAGAATTGAGGTTCAACAGCGAAAGCACGTCATCTCCCTCCTAGTGCACCTCTCCAACATTCGAGGCTTGCACTCAAATATCAACTCGGTCCACCACCATCTCGAGACCGCTAAACCGCATATTCTGTTCCTCACGGAGACGCAGATCAAATGTCCAGCTGACGCGGCATACCTTGCCTACCCTGGTTATATGCTAGAACATAGCTTCAAAGCCAGGGCGGGAGTTTGTATGTATGCCCGCGATGACATTTGCTATCGGCGTCTCCGCAACCTTGAAGACCCCAAATTTTCAGTCATGTGGGTTCTGGTGGACATTGGCATGGAGAAAATTCTTTATGCTAGTGTCTACCGATCACACAGCGGAGATGAGGAGATGACCAGGCTCACAAATTACCTCAGTGAGGCGGCGGATGTGGCCCAACAGAGATATCCTTCTGCTCAATTAGTGCTTCTGGGGGATTTCAACGCCCACCATCAAGACTGGCTATACCCATACCAGAGCACAGACCACGCTGGTCGAGAGATGCGCAAGCTTGCCTTGACGCTAGACCTCACACAGCTGGTCCAAGGAGCTACAAGGATACCGGACGTTGATGGCCACACAGCCAATTGCTTGGACCTTCTGCTGACAACAGATCCAGACCGCTACTCAGTGTCGGTTTCATCACCTTTAGGTAGTTCCGACCACTGTCTGGTGAAGTCTGTATCAGTCTACTCCCCGCCCGATCCCAGCCCAAAAGGCACGCGGCGAGTGTGGCGATACAGGTCAGCAGATTGGGATGAGGTGCGTTGTTTTTTCGCGTCTTACCCTTGGAGCCGGGTTTGTTTTTCTTCTAGCGATCCCTCAATTTGCGCGGATGCTGTGACAGAAGTATTACGTCAAGGTATGGAATATTTGATACCATTTTCTGACGTCCCGCTGTCCAGCAAAGCTCGCCCATGGTTTAATGCTAAATGTGAAGATGCAGAAGCGTTAAAGCATGAGGCCTACTTAGCCTGGGCTGATGCTCGAACCCGCAAATCTAGAGATGTACGTGAAAAGAAGAAAGCATTTAACCTGGCTGCCAAGTCCTGCAAAAAAGCCCTTAAGAAGGCTCGCTACGATCATATACGCCGAACAGGGAACAAACTTGCTTCTTACCCCTCGGGTAGCAAAGCGTTTTGGTCCCTGGCGAAATCGATCGAAGAGAACTTCTGCCGTCCCTCACTGCCTCCACTGCTGAAACCCAACGGCTCCCTAGCGCACACTGCTGAAGAGAAAGCAAATTTATTTGCCTCTCTGTTTGCAGAATCTTCACGTTTAGATGCTGGCAATGCTGTACCTTCAAGTCTGCCAAACTGCGGGACGTTAATGTCATAAATCCGCATTCGACAATCTGAAGTACGCAAAGCGTTGCGCAATCTGGACGTGAACAAAGCTAGTGGTCCAGACGGTATACCAGCTGTAGTCTTGAGGATGTGTGCGCCTGAGTTGACTCCAACATTGACTCGCCTCTTTCGCTTGTCTATGACGTCTGGTCAAGTGCCTAAGTCCTGGAAGCTTGCAAACGTGCAGCCCGTGCCCAAAAAGGGTAGTCGCGCAGACCCTGCCAATTACAGCCCTATTTCAGTCACTTCCATACTGTGTAAAACGATGGAACGTGTACTGAACCACAGGCTCCTGGCATACCTAGAAGTTAATGATCTCCTCAGTGACCGACAATACGGGTTTCGCCGAAACCGGTCTACTGGGGATCTTCTTGTGTATGCCACTCACATCTGGAGCGAAGCCATCGAGAACCACGGAGAGGCGCTTGCTGTTTCTCTTGATATCTCGAAGGCTTTTGACAGGGTTTGGCACGATAGCCTTATTAGCAAGCTTCCTTCATACGGCCTTCCCACTGGTTTATGTGATTGGATTTCAGATTTCTTGAGGGATCGGTCGATTCGAGTAGTCATCGATGGCTGTTCTTCTGACCAATTGGCTATTAACGCCGGAGTCCCTCAAGGATCAGTACTCTCCGCATCGCTTTTTCTGCTGCATATTAATGATCTGCTTAAGCCCGGTATTTTTGGGTACGCAGACGACGGCACCGTTGTGGAGAGTTATACATCTAACGCACGAACCAGTGCATTACAAATCCAGTCTCATAGGGAAGCGATGGTCCAGCGCTTGAACTTTTCTCTGAAGGCACTCTCCGATTGGGGCGATGCCAACCTGGTTTTTTTTTTTTTTTTTTTATGCTTGGTTGGTTAGCCTTTGACCACTATCTCACCTGATGGTAAGTGATGATGTGGTCCAGGATGTTGTTCAGACTAACCTAGAGTTAAGTTCAATGCTGCTAAAACCCAGGCGTGTCTTTTCTCCGCCAAACGGAGCCCTTTTCAGCTGGCTCCTACTTTCAGAGATGTGTCCGTGCCGATAAGTAACCATCTCGAGCTTCTTGGCATCTCATTAACACCGACTCTCAATTTCGGCTCCTATATTGAGTCTAAAGCCCAGCTAGCCTCAAAAAAGCTTGGTGTTTTGGCGAAGGTGAGACAATACTTCACACCGGGACAGCTGCTCAATCTTTATCAAGCGCAAGTCCGGTCGTGTATGGAGTACTGTTCTCACCTTTGGGATGGTTCTGCCAAATACCAGCTGGAGACACTGGAAGCTATTGAGAGAAGTGCCAAGAGACTCATAAACGACGACCAACTTGTAAGCAAGAGACTCCAAAGTCTCGAGCATCGCCGCAAAGTCGCTTGCTTATCGGTTTTTTATCGGATACATTTCGGGGAGTGTGCCACAGAACTACATGATCTGATTCCGCCATCCCCATTCTATAACCGGACATCCAGGGATACTCAGAAGCGCCACCGCTATATGGTGGATATTCCATTTACCCGAACGAAGCGATTTGCATCTTCTTTTATCATGCGAACCGCCAGGGTATGGAATACTCTGCCTGAGGCTGTGTTTCCGGTTAAGTACAATATGGGGGTCTTCAAGAAGCGAGTGAATAGGTATCTCCTGGGTAAGCGCGCTCCATCATCGATCGCATCATCACTTAACATCAGGTGAGATAGTGGTCAAGTGCTACCCAGTTTGGAGTAAAAAAAAATAAAAAATAATAATATGACTATTACAATATTTATTCAAATTACGTAGGTGACAGGTGATAGCTTGGCAGAGGCGGAACTTTCCAAGCATCTTTGTCGTTTAAGTAATCACAAACTTTGTAGTATGATTTCTTAATCAAAATATTTTTCACATGCAACTTGAATTTTCCTTCTGTGAGCATTGTAATATGTTTGGGAATTTTATTATAAAACCGCACACAATTACCTAAAAAGGACCCTTTATTTGTCTTTGCTAGTCTAAAACCTGGTACTGCTATTTTATATTTATTCCTAGTGTTGTAATCGTGGTTGTCACTATTTAATTTAAATTTACTCAAGTTTTTCCGAACATACATAATATTTTCAAATATATAAAGACTCGGTAAAGTTAATATATCAATTTCTTTAAAAAGATCCCTTAGAGATTCCATTGGATCCATTTCATATATGGCTCGAGTTGCAAGCTTTTGTAAGATAAGGATTGTTTCCATCTCAGCAGCAGCTCCCCACAGCAATACACCATACGACATAATACTGTGGAAGTACGCGAAATAAACTAGCCGTGCAGCAGCTACGTCTGTTAACTGTCTTATCTTACAAACTGCATATGCAGCAGAACTAAGTCTTCCGGCTAGATCATGTATATGTGGATCCCACTGTTGCACAAAGTTGAGTCCACTTTGATTCCCAGAAAGACTGTCGCTTTGTTAATAGAGAGTTTATCTAAGCCAAGCTTAATGTTTGGTTCAACATAAGGAACATTTGGTAAAGAAAACTTTAAATATTTGGTCTTTTTTGAATTTCAGAGAAGATTATTAGCGGCGAACCATTCAGAGATCATAGATAACACATTATTTACATGAATGAGTTCACTATCTTTCCTATCTACTTTAAAAATCAGAGAGGTATCATCTGCGAATAAAACAATATCGCAGAAATCTTTGACCATGCAAGGCAGATCATTAATATACGCTAGGAACAGAAAAGGTCCCAAAATTGATCCCTGCGGTACACCTATTTTTACTAAAGACCCGGAAGACGTATTGCCATTTATTCCAACCATCTGTAGCCTGTCTGACAGATATGACTCTATTAGATTCAAAGCTTTTCCACGAATACCATAGTGTGAAAGCTTACGAATCAGAGTGCAGTGTTCTACACAGTCGAATGCCTTGGAAAGATCACAAAATACGCCAATAGCATCATGTGAACTCTCCCATGCTTTAAGTATATGTGAAATCAATTGAACACCTGCATCTCTAGTGGATCTGCTCTTAGTAAAACCAAACTGATTCTCATTCAATATATTATGTATAAAAGTTGATTGAGCATAATTTTTTTGAATACTTTACTCAGAACAGGTAAGATGGAAATAGGTCTATAATTGCAAGGGTCAGATGCAGCCCCCGACTTCAAAATTGGAGTGATTTTACATAGTTTCATTAAGTCGGGGAAATTTCCTCTATCGACACAAAGATTGAATATTGTTACTAAGTATGGTGCGATAATGCAAATTATAGACTCTGCCACTTTAACTGACATACCCCACAAGTCTTCAGTACTCTTTATGCTTAAACTTTTGAATGTCTTTATAATTTCAAAGTTTGTCGTGTATCTAAAAGAAAAGTTCGGTGTTTTGCAGGGAAAATTATGTTTTAATAGGGCTTCTGCTACATTTGGACAAGAATCCAATGATTTAGTGAATTCTAGGGGTAAGTTAGAAAAAAAAATTTCAAATATATTCGCCACTTGTATTGGATCAGAAATTTGATTTTTATGAATAGTTAAGACATATCTTGAATCTCTAGATTTATTTTTACCAGTCTCAATATTTATAGTCTTCCAAATGGTTTTTATTTTATTTTTAGACTTGCTAATTTTATCTCTAATAAAAAGAGATTTAGCACACAAGCAAACAGACTTAAAAGTTTTTGAATAGTTCCTAACATAATCATGAAACTGCTTGCAAGGTGTTAAATTTTTCCTGCGATACAGATCAAACAAATAATCTCTACTTTTTCGAATACCTCTAGTTGCCCAATCACCAAACTTCAATTTTCCATTTATTTGTTTCTTTATTTTTGGACAAACTTTTTGAAACTCAATATTTACTAATGAAAATAAGTTATTGTAGATGTCATTCGGGTCACAGTGAGAAAAACTTGTTATGCCAAGCTTAGCTTCTATATTGGTACCGAGTTTCTAGCCTACTGGTTGTTAACGGCCTATGTTCAACTTCATACCTCTCTGTTTTTCTATTTCCATCAAATTTTATCGCAAGGCCCTCATGATCAAACCGAATGTATCCTATTCCGAATAATCCTAAGACCGAATGATGAAATATTAGAATGACTTTGCGGACTGATCTTTCTGATATTTTTAATTCTGTGGTATAGGCACACCCCGGACACTCGACTCATTCCCTATACAAAATCCGCGTTCTAACTACCTTTTACACAGACACTACACAAATGTTGTTTTTGTACACGCGTAATTGTGTGCGTGAAGAATAAGGTTGTCACTGTGAATAATTATTGTACTTATATACCTAACAATCTTTACATACTTTTATTAGTCGTATTCGATTTCGTAAATTATGCATATACCTGCAAAAACATTTACAAGGACAACAATCTTACTTGATTACATAATCACGTGTCCTACGTGATTATGTAATCAAGTAAGATTAGTATATAGTAGGAATATCCAACACACAGCAGAATAAGTACATTTCACTCCATTACTTAATATGCCTACTATGATATATACCTACACCATACAAAATGTATAATTTATATTATACAAGTATTGATAATAATTACAGTCACAATAATAATTTATGTTCTTCTCGTTTAAAAAACAATCACGAAATATGTCGTGTGTCAACCAAGGCGAAGGTCTTCCACCAACAAGCGACATGACTGCATGAGCAGCATTCGAGGAAAGAAACGTGAACCTATGCTGCCTAACCTATACCTATCGGTGAACATAGGTACATACAAATAGACGATCATACAAATTGTAATACCTCCTTCTTTTTCAAGTCGGCTAAAACCTGCAAGTACTCGCTATGGTTTCAATAGTTAAGAAAAACTATTTCCATTTACTTGTTTCGCTGATAAGTATAATACACTGACAAGCGTGCGAGTGAAACAGTTGCGAACATTTTTGCAAACTAAAATTTTCTATACCTAACTATTTGAATAGCGGTTTGAAAAAAATACTAAGATAAAGTACTGTAAATAACCGATTTTTATAAGGTACCTTAACCTTTAGCTGAAGAACAGAAAATAGGTAGGTATTGTCTCAGACCAAATAAAAAGTCAAGACAGAATGTTGTGAACAGAGAAGTGAGGCCGGTTTTCCAAACATGTGTGCGTGTGTCGGTGTTGCCATGATAATCAAATTACCTTAAATAACGTTACCAATTTAATAACGTAATTAGTATTAATACAACAATAGGGTTCCGATGTAACGTGTCGGCAAAAGTAGTGTCGTTAAGTAGGGGAAGGGAATGGAAAAAGTGTTTCAGAAATAACATTACTGGGTATTTAATTTACATGCATTTATTTCTTGTAACTAATTAGTGACGGGTTTTTTATGCAATCGGGGAAAAAAAGCACAAAGCCCACCTGGTGCTAAGCTGTAACCTCTGCCGATACAGTTCGTCACAAGTGGCAAACTGCACTGCGCCCATCACCTTGGGACATAAAGATGTTAAGTCTCATGTGCCTGTAATTTTACCGGAACATAGGAATGTGAACATTACTGCTTGGCGGTAGAAATAGGTATAAATAAATATAAGTCGCCGATTTTAAAATATTCCCATGATAGTTTCTTCTTACTTTTCCGAATGATTTCGATCCAATTTTGTTTAATTTTTGGACTCAATTCGGAAAATGAAAAAATAATTAAACAGTAACACTGGTAAGTGACAGTAAGTGAGTAAAGCGTGAACAGTTAAGAGGGAACTTAAATTTGCCTTTGTAATATTAATAATAATATGGTTATAATTCAACTCTATACACAACAACGTTAAAAACAACAAAAAAAAAAACAATGGAAATATGTTTTTATTATAACGAAAAAAAACATCATCTACTTCAATATCTTCGAAACCGAAAATCCAATACCAATGAAATGAATATGAGGTATCAGCAATTATAATTAAAGGTATCAGCTTTCCTATAAAATGACGGAGTTATGAAGTAACAAAGATTTAATCAAATAAATTAAATTAAAAAAAATACAATTGAATTGAAAACCTGGTCCTTTTTGAAGTCGGTTGAAAATAGAGAGAATGAATGAATCCATCTTTTAAATTTGCTATTAAACCACTGAACCGATTTTGATAATGATATTGCGTCGTAGATGCCTATCTTTAAAATGTATTTAAAAAATATACAGTCCAATTGAGAACCTTCTCTTTTTTTAAGTCGGTAAAACACATTGATCAACTATTAAAAAAAAACTAAAAGCAATACGTTGTGTCTATTATCACCCAATAATAGGGTAAACCTTATAGGCTTAATAACGGCAACACCAATGCCACCACGCCGCAATAGTTCGACTGACGAGTCAAGGCGTAGTTTCGTTGTACATATGTATGTGTAATCGTGTTTGTACACGGCGAGGCGTAGTTTTACCGGCCTCACTGCTCTTTACACAACATTCTGTCTTGACTTTTTATTCGGTCTGAGGGTATTGTATAGGTTACCAAGAATGATCGTATTATAAAATAAAATAAGATCGTAACCATGGTAACCTTCTTCGTCACATCGTCGCGTCATCGTCGTGCGCGTGTGGCGCGTCCCATGCTCAGGGACAGCTCACAATCGGTGGCGGGATGAGGAAGGCTGGATTGCGTGGGGATAGACGAGTGTCCATTCTATACGTTGTATTATTATATGTTCTATGGCATAGGTGTCAGATTCTTACATGATCTACTTCACGTCTAGTGATGTACTGCCGTGGTGTGCCTTTTATTATTAAATACTATTTTATCGACAAGTATCTTATGATTACTCTCCCACGTAGTATTTTGAATGTGTTAAAATATACTAAATAAAAAAATACAGTATCTAATTATTATGTTATGATATTTCAGTACAGTCAGTGGAGGGAAAGACCAGCTTTCATTTGAATATCGAAGACTACCTTGTGGGTCTCCTTCAGCTTAGCTCAGAATTGGTAAGTCGACTTTCTGTCTATGAACTGGTGGTTCTAAGATGACTTAACTCCAGTTTCTTGTTATAACGCATTTTTTCCTTAACTGGTACTGGTTTAGTGTGCAGTGTCAACACTAATGTATGTACACATGTACGTAAATGCTTTTGGCACGTTGACTTCGCGCTGAATGTTGTCATGCCTGTTCAGGTCTGCCACGGCTCATTTCGAGCAACTTCCATGGCATACGAATTAACATGTTGAAATGGTGGCCAGAGTTAAGTAATGCCATAGGAAATCCGGAAAAGTATTATTATTCAAATGCCTCTTCTATTTTGGATACGTAGAGTTGTATGTGTATTTTATATGCATATTATAAGTATGCATAATCATATTAAAAATTGACCAAATCGCGGATAAGAAAGTGGTCGGTTGGGGCAAGGTCCGGGTAGTATGGAGTATTACGGTTGATGGAGGTCTAACTGCAGTTCTCACAGTGTTAAAATTGTTTCACGATCAGTTTAAGGTCATGGCGCAGTAATGGAGAATATTGATTGACGATAAGTGGCTACTTAGCTGCGACTTTCGCCGTTATTGATCAGAGTTCTGCACAGTGAATATCTGCTATTATTGCTTGGACGGATGTGAAGATGCTGTAATGAATTACGCTCCTACCACTAAACAGTTACCTCTCTGTCTCACTTTCAGCCAAGCTTTCGCGCGCATCTTCTGAATATCAGTAAAAGATCGATATTGTGGATGTGCTTACGTCAAACCTCTCCACTAATTCTTTGGTAGTTTGACACGGATCGGCTTCCAACCTCACCGTCATTTACCTTAGTGGTTGGTATTCCTCGGGTTCATACTTGAGGTCGAAGATTACTCACTACGAAAGCGTTTGAACCAATAACACACGGTTGGTTATAGTGCGCTCGGAACTAGTTAGCCGCGCATTAGGTGGTAACAGGGGCGAGGGGGCGGGTTGCCTACTGCTCGCAACGCTGAGTACACACACACACTGAAGTAATATACGTGGGACGGAGGCGGGGGCGTTTCTCAGTGTACGTATATTACTTCAGTGTGTATATGTGCACGCGGATTAGGTAATCCGCGCGCACTATAGAGATGTATCCTCCCCAAACAAAACGTTGACATTACGAACAGTTTCTACTGCATTAGACCCACGTCGGGAATCGTATTCTAATATACTCTGACTTTAGCTGTATCTATTTTCACGTTAAAAGCTGAATGTAAAAATAATTGTAAGTCGAACACCCAGCTTCATGTCTTCATAGTTCTAGAAAATACTAGAGAATGACACCCTATTACAAAGGCATGACTGTCCGTCCGTCTGCCTGAACTTTAAAGGGCTGTCTTTGGAAGATGAACTAGGTAGCCGGTTAGAATTTTCATAGAATATGTGTTTGCTGGATTGACTACAAAATAATTATAATACTAAAAGGGGGACTCCATAAAAGAAACGTGTACTGTAAATACACGTTTCATTTTTCTATTTGCTCTATCGTTAAAATTTTAATACATACAAACTGTAATACTTAGTATGATTATATGTAATTTTCAACAGCAAATATTATAAACTAGCTTTTCAGGCGCGGCTCCGCCCGCGCGTATGTCAGTTATCGCGCACAACATTAACCTCTTTTTGCGCAGTTGGATAAAAACTATCCTATGTTTATTCCCGGGTCTGAAACTATTTCCATACCAAATTTCATTCAAATCAGTCTAGTAGTTTTGACGTGAAAGCGTAACAGACAGACAGACAGAAAGACAGACAGAGTTACTTTCGCATTTATAATATTAGTACTGATTGTACAATGGCAGGTCGGACGCCAGCTTAGGATATCGATGTGTATGAAAAAAATTACGATTCACAACTGCACTTATCCAGTTTTATTTCCAAATTTAGTACTTTATAGGTTTCGCGTGAAAAAAAGTTTAGTCTGAAATCCCACAATATTCAGTTTGATTTTTTATACAAAGTGGCCAGTGCGTTAATATGGCAACTTTATTTTTAAACCCCTATTATAATTAGTAAGGTTTTATTTTATTCCGAACAAAACTGCCGAGTGCAAGAGTCTTGCGTCTGCGATTTGGGATCGCAACTGCATTTGCAGCTGCCGCGGTGTTCAAAAGTAATTTCAGCCTGTTCAGAAGCTTGCAGTTGCAGTAGGCGTCGTTCTGAATAAAACCTTTATAGTTTGAGAAACATCATTGATAATATTGATACGATGATTGCATTGTTTCAGCCGCGATTGGCCATGAACTCCGTGACGCGAAAGGAATTCAGCCGACCCAGAAAGATTCTCAAATTATTGAT
This sequence comes from Plagodis dolabraria, assembly GCA_963854805.1. Taxonomy (NCBI): domain Eukaryota; kingdom Metazoa; phylum Arthropoda; class Insecta; order Lepidoptera; family Geometridae; genus Plagodis; species Plagodis dolabraria. Next base: position 35,396,709 of record OY978440.1, on the reverse strand, counting down.
GGAAATTAATTCTGGATTCAGGTATTTAAAAAAAGCTAGCAGGCGTTAATACAAAAATTACACTAACACTGTAATTTTAGCTTTTTTAATTACATCTTAATTATCTGGTTGTGTCATAGTAAACAAGTTTAAAGCTTATGAAAAATCCCAAGATTAAACAATAGAAAATATAGGATAAATTTGAGCTACGACTCACTCAATACGATAGCTCAATTGGTAGAAAACGTACTGGCTATAAGGACGGATGGTCAAAATTTCTAATCCTGCTTGTAGTTATTTCTTTCGTTGTAATGATGTTATAGTTTGACCAATACCGCTGTACCGCGCCTTACGAAGCCGCGCCAGTATGGAAAGAGCATGAGTTCACATGAGATCGATATTGTCGGATAGATATTACGATATCAGTTTATAGTTCTAAGGCATGCCAGTTTTTTACAAGACAGTCGTGCGTACTAAATTATTTAATTTAATAGGAAATTAATTAAATAAGAATACTTACATTAATATTTCATTTAATTAAACTTTACGAGTATATCATCTATTATACTTAGTTTACGATTTTGGCATTATTCGCAATTTAAAATTCAAAACTTTCTTTGTCTGATTTTCCTTAAAATGTTCAGCCACCTTAAAAATTACGGTTATCACGAGATAACGTACGACCTATCTTTAATATTTATCTCATGTCGTTGAGTGTAGTGTAACTTAAGAACTAATCGACCGATGTTTATGAAATTTCAACAACACCAACTCGGAGTTCATCAAGATTGAATAATCCAATAAAAGTTATGCATGGTCATCTAAACAAAAAATATGAGCGAGTGACGGTAAAATGATAAACACTTCCTAATTATTTTAAATCAGGGCTAAGTTAGGTTGTAATGTTTAAAAGATAATAATAATATACGAGGGTGGATTGAAAAGTTCGCGGCCTCAGCAAGAAAACTATTTGTAATATAAACAAAAGTAATTTTATTTTTCCACGTAATCTCCACTTAACTCAATGCACTTCTTCCATGTGGTTTCCAACGCCTGTATGCCAGTCATAAAAAAAGTTTCTTCAAGGCCTTCAAAAAAGTCACCCACTGCAGCTTTGACCTCATCATTAGATGAAAATTTTTGACCTCCAAGGTGTTTTTTTAGGTTTGGGAATAAATGAAAGTCTGAAGGTGCCAAATCAGGGGAATAGGCGGGATGCGGCAGTAATTCAAAGCCACAATCGCGAATTTGAGCCATAGATTCAACAGACGTGTGAACGCGTGCATTATCCTGATGAAACAACACTTTCTTGCTGAGTAATCCTGGCCTTTTCGCTTTAATTGTTTCACGCAAACGACGTAAAAGGATGCAGTAATAAGCCTAGTTTATAGTTTCACCTTTTGCAAGGTAGTCCACCATGATGACACCCTTAGCATCCCAAAAAACTGACGCCATCACCTTGCCAGCTGACAAAATTGCTTTGGCTTTTTTTGGAGTCGGTTCATCAGGTTTTTTCCACTGCTTGGATTGCTGTTTTGACTCTGGGGTGTAGTGGTGTACCCAGGTTTCATCCATTGTCACAAATCTGGCCAAAAAATCTTGTGGATCAGCCTCAAACATTTCCAAACAGGCGCGAGGAATCGTGAGCCGTATTCGTTTTTGTTCAACTGAAAGCAATCTGGGTACCCACCGCGCAGAAACCTTAGAAAATCCAAGTTCATTGACTATGATGTTTTGTGTTCGTTCATACGAGATGCCAATAGTGTCTGTAATCTCCCTGATGGTCAATCTCCGATCTGCCAATAGCAGATCACAGATTTTCCCGATGTTTTCTTCAGTCGTAGACGTCGTAGGCCGGCCGGAGCGAGAGTCATCTTCAATACTCTCTCGTCCGCGTTTAAATTCAGCAACCCACTTTTTCACAGTCGTATACGACGGAGCAGCTTCCCCCAATATGGTTGACATGTCTTCGTGAATCTCTTTTGGAGTTAGTTTTTTTTTAAACAGGTATTTGATGACCGCACGTTGCTCAATTTTCTCCATTCTTTAAAAATGCTGCACTTAGGCTCACAAAATTCAGTCTAATTTAAAAACTGATAATGCTATTGCGATAAAATTTTACAATGTGACAACCAGAGAGTAAGCAAATCGAATGAGGTCAGTTACATTAAAATAGTTCAAGTATTTATGTGTTAGGCCGCGAACTTTTCAATCCACCCTCGTATTTAACTGAGATTTATACAATATTGAAGACTCAATTAGGTATATAACTAAAGGGAATATGGAAATGTCAATTATACATTATACCATTCTTTTTTTTATGACCAGAGCATTCAATTATTTATTTTTATTTCCACAGAGTACTAAATTTGAAAAATGACCATCTCCGCCGGCGCTATGATAGATTGAAATACGACGTGAAAAAGGTTGAAGAAATTGTCTATGACCTCAACATTAGAGGTCTGGCGCCAACGGAAAACGAAGATTCGAAAAAGGAAGAAACGAAAATCAAAAAATCGGTAATTGAAGAATCGAAAACTGAAACAGAAGAGGATGTTTCTATGTCATAAGGTGAAGCAAAATGACACTTTACAGATAAGCTTGTAACCATAACTTAAAATTTAAAACTTTTAGTATCAATAAAGTTATAAGTAAATGGTCATGCATTAGTCATTACATTACCTAATATATAAAGAATTGTTTATTAGTAATGTATCTTATCGCACTGAAATACTACACTGGCAATCAAAAATGAATAGAGGATAGATAAACAACTATGCATACAGAAAAATGGCAAACAAATAAATACAAATACAAATATTTATTTCATAAAAATCAATACATTTACAACATTACGTTCACAACAATATCATTACCTATTTTATTAGTATGTGATTTAATCTCGGTACAGTTATTTACATTGTGCTAGGTCGAACCTGTGTTACAGTTGTCAATGTCCTCCGCCAGTGCAGTAACAGTCCCAGTAGTCTTATATAGGTACTGTTGCGGGGACCTATTCAGTTGTCTTAAAAAAAAAATTTACTTATGGACACACACACTATTTTATTTGAAAAATAAAATTATTAATTTACACTTGACTTTAAAAGTTCCCGCAACTCACTTTTGGTACTAATTTGGGCAGAGGTTCCACCTGAAGGGTATACTGGTACTGAGTCTGGTGACTCCTGGAGTTATCACAATAAATCTGAGCACTTAATTTTGGAAGCCACCGTTTATATACAGAAAAATACTGCTGACAACGCGTAAATAGGTTTGTGAGGGATTCGGGCCTAGGTCAGCAATATATTAGGTGTAACAGTACGTTCAAACATGTTTTGAATCAATACAACATCCTTCACGTTATACATCTTACTATACTCATTGTAGATAGACGATCTAATAACAGCACTAAACTGCATAACTTAAACTTCGGGTCATACCTACATTGAGCCAGGGCTATTAGCAGCAAAAAAGCTGGGTGTTCTTTGGAAAGTGCGGCGGTATTTCACATCGAGACAGCTTCTAAACCTACATCAAGCTCAAGTCAGGTCTTGTATGGAATACTGCAGCCATATCTGGGACGGTTCAGCTAAGTACCAGCTCGAAGCCTTGGGCTCCATAGATAACCGAGCAAAGAAGCTCATTGGTGATGATGCGTTGGTGGAGGCTAGACTCCAAAGCCTCGAGCACAGACGCAAAGTTGCCAGATTATCGGTATTTTACAGGCTTCACTTTGGAGAATGTGCGATCGACTTACACAACCTCATTCCCTCTTCTCCTTTCTTTCATCGGACAACAAGACGCACAGGAACACGGCATCCATACATCGTCGATATTCCAGAAATACGTACAAAGCGTTTTAAATCAAGTTTTATAATGCGTACGGCCGATGTATGGAACACCCTACCAGCGGCTCTATTTCCCGATAAATATAATCTGGAAGTCTTCAAGTACAGAGTAAATAGGTATCTGCTAGGCAAGCATGTTCCACCGTCGACCGCGTCGTCACTTTCCATCAGATGAGATGGCGGTCAAATGCTTGCTTACCATATTTTAAAAAAATCGTTTGTCCCCAAACGGTAACTCAGACATTTCTACCTGCTTAACCTTCGGAAAGTTATATTTGGTAAGTTCTATGTTATGGAAAACAGTTAGGAATATTCATTCCAGTAAAGTTGTAGGAATTTAATTTTTTTTAAAGAATTTATCAACAATAAATAAAATATAATAAGTTAAACGTTTCTTTTCGACCAGATTCTCATGAGCATTGACGAACCTGGTCACCTTTGGGGCGCTGTAACAGTGTTTTAAATTAATTAAATTAAAACAACTTAAAAGATAATCAACAAGATGGGTCTGAGGTATTATTTTTGTGATAAAAGTGTTAGAGCACAAAAAACAAACTCACTTTTTTGCTTATAACATCTTAAATGTTTAATTTAGGGCTAAAACTTATATAAAATATTTGTAGGAAAAATAATTTGCTACAAATTATGTGTGCTGTAGGATTTTTTGTAACACCCATAGTTTCTGAGATATCGCAAAATAAGTGTTTTCACCCCTTTTTCCAAGATGGCGGCCGGGGGGACAAAGGTGGCAACCCCACAAACTTGACGTTATGCTTCTATTGACCACCCACACATGTCTCAAAAATAAAATTGCGTCCTCTAAGAAATGCAATATTCGGTCCTTAAATTGTAACATTTCAATGGACTAAGGCGTTTCATTACATTCAAATAAATACAATTATTTATTTTATAATTATAATCATCTTTGTAATTTCTTTTATAATATTTACACATTTTTGATACTTAAGCTTTTTTGCGCACCTTAGTGCAATGTCCACTTTATTATTATTATTGAAGCAGTGATGGCTCAGTGGCATTGGCTATGGACTGCCGCGAAGCAGGTCCGTGGTTCGAATCCCGCCGCGGGCTTGAGCTTCACCGCATGATGGAAGGGCATTTTGCGAATGCCCGCTTGGCTAGTTACCACCCTCAAGTAGAAAATCTGTCGCCAAGCACCTAACGGTGTGTTCCGGCAGCAGTCCTTGAGAGCCAGTGAAATTACAGGCATATGAGACTTCACTACTATGTCTCAAGGTGACGGACGCAGTGCAATTCGTGACTTATTGAGAGAGCAACATACGTGCACCCTGCGGCAAACTCTTTGTCACCGATATTGACAATGACATTTTTCAATGCTTGGGATTTATGAATGGTGCGTGAAAATAGTTTCTCCTGACTACCACCACCGGGTCCATTTATGGTTGGTCCAGTATAGCGATTAAACTGCACATTGCAGTACTTTTTCGGGTCCTTGTGCAACTTCCGCGTCTGCTTTTGCTGCGGTAGGTTTATTTATTTTCGACACAATTTTGGTCATTGGCCTAAACAAAGCCTCCAATGCACAAAATTATAAGGCATCTTACTGCCTCATAGTATAGTAGAAATTTCAATGCATTCGTGAAATCATTCGCATTGATAATTATTACAAAGTCGTCTCACGAGTCACGAGAATCCTCAAATCATCTGTTGCTATGCTAGCTGTGTAATATTCTGGGTTCTCCCACACTTGAACGACCAAGAAGTTCTTTCAACGACTGTTGGTCGGATCCTGATGCCTGTAAGCGGTTTTTAAGAAGATTTTTTTCTCGTTTTAGTGAGAACTTGTCCTTGATCGTTGCGTGTGGATGGTAATGTACCATTGCCATAGAAAGAAAGCACCGTCCATACAAGTGGAAGCTGGAAGGCTAATCCCAAAAACGAAGATCGAAGTTTCATTTGACGGATCGTACCTTTTCTTACTACGAAACCCTTTCGGATCCGAATTTCGATCCGTACTTCGTGAATTGACGTATTGCCCGTATTTGAAGCTACTCCCAAATGTTATTTGGCATTTATTAGGTAAGTTAAGTACTTCGTATTGAGACAGTGACAACTCACTGTCTCAATACGAAGTACTTATTAATAATAATCTCATGATAGATACGCCCTACTGTTTACGTCTGTCGAAGAGTTATCGTTTGCTGAGAAAAGTACTAAGTAGGTACTTTGCCTCAACAAAACTAGCGCGATTCCGTTTTTAACCAACTTCAAAAAAGGAGATGCTTTTTCATAGGGTTTTTTCTGCTCATGACCATTTTGTAAATTTGCAGCATACATCATAAAAATGCAATTACTCAACTTATTTTCTACTCGTAGGTAGTGATGCGCTCGGTGGTGGAAGAAAAAGTTATGGAGTCTGAACATTAATGTAGGTATAATATATATACAAGAGAGTCACCGTTACAATATATTAACTCATTCTTGTACTTATTTCAAGAATATGTTTACCTAATTTAGGTACGCGTTGCATGGTTGTTCAGTGAAAGCAGCGCGAGAAATAGGTAAGGTAACTGTACCATTAACGGTCAGCGTTCTATTGATGGTCAATTTCGATTTAAAAGCTGGAAAATAAGATAACTAAATGTTGGAGGGAAAATGGCAAAACTTAATATTAAACCATAGACATTCTGCTTGTCAAAAAATAACGTTTCTCCTTTTGACACTTCACAGTTGTAACATGGCGAGCCTTTGAACGGAATGCAATGGTAAACATATAAAATAAATGTAATATTTGAAAAGGAGTTTAGTAATTTTGTTATTCTTGTTGTTGTAAAGTATGGGGTTTTGAGTTATACCTCTGTATTGATACTAAGAGTAACATACCTGTGAGATGGATGATACCACAAAATTCACATAATTCGGTCTTGGAGACTGCATGAACGACGCTGACCTTTACTGGAACGTCCAATTATGATATTTCCAATGATGGTCAAACTGACCATGATTGGTGTAATAGGGATTTTGTTGTTTTTGATCAAATTTGGAATATTTATCCATAGTTATAAAATTACATTTTATTGGCGGCTCGTTCTCGCATTATAGTCCAGTAATTGTCATAGTTCCCATTATTGGGGTGACCATGACTAGATGCTGAATCATAAACCATAATGTTTGCAATATATTGGGCGTAGGGGCTTGCTTGGTACTCAAATTTTAGACACCTAAATTTAAAGTAGATTATCGGCTAATGAAGGAAGGGAAAGATCAAAAATTAACTATTTAGTTATTTTTATCGAAATTGATCTCATTTTGATTTGTATTTGATTGTTTAAGTTTGAAAGATTCTAAGTTCAGAATAGTTAATAAAAAACAAATCTTTTGCTTCTTTTATCACGAATGACAACGTATTGACAACCTTAGCGACCATAATTGGTGCTGGCCATAATAGGAGATGACTATGAATGGTGGGTCAACATTGTGTTTTGGACTGACCATTATTGGCTCTGGCTACACTTACTTATCAAATATATTTTTTTACTTTACTATCAAAGTCAAGACTTATTTATAAGCTTTAGTGTGTAATGCATTCCTATTTTTATCAATATCAATAGTTTTGAAACCAATCTGGTTTTAATTAGATAATGATACAACAGTAAATAAAATAATAAAATCTTAAAGTGACCATAGCTGGTGCATTTCCCTTACTTCAAAAAAGAAGAATCCCCAAATATGGGTCTGCCTCTTTAGAAAATTAAAACATTCTGACGAACGGTGTATTGAACATATGGTCTTATCTATTAATGTAAGTTAATGGTTGCATTTTCGTTGTCATATACGAAGTAGTATTTACTAATGAGTTTATGGTGTTAGGCATCATTCAATTAGGTTCTTTGTTTGTCGACGACACAGTCATCTCTCTGAAAAACATTTGTTTACTAAGAAAACAAATTGTAGAATACATTGAATTCAACATACACATCATCACTACATAGTAAGTATAAAACAAAGTCACTTCCCGCTGTCTGTCTGTGCCTTTGTAAGTACCTACGCTTAGATCTAAAACTACGCAACGGATTTTGATGCGTTTTTTTTAATAGATAGAGTGATTCAAGATAATGGTTTATGTATAATACATGCATTATATAATAGAGAAAGACTGATAATGAATTTCTAATATGATGTCGTAAATAATCAATTTTTTTTCGCTTATATTGAAAACGCTGGCTGAACCCTACGAGATAATGTTGTCTTAGGTTTTCGCGATTGTTGCACATAGTAATTAAACAACTTTAAACGGTTTAAATTAAAGTGATCAATAGTGTTTATGCCAAGAATGTTACGCGAGGCTATTGAGATCAAAAAGTACCCAAATTTCAATAGAGATGATGGTTGGCAAGTACCACCTGCTTGGGATCCTGTGATCAAATTAATTAAATCCCAAGGCCGACACAAATCTGCAAGACCTCTGGACACTGTGAGCGAATACTGCGTGAATAGGGAACGTTATGATTAATATAAAAAAAAAATCTGACGGTAGACCAAATAATTTCTTAATAACTTATGTGACAAATAAAATCAATTAGTCACCCCGTGACCACGATCACTGCAAAGTGTTTGAAACGTCGGGATAAAATAATGAAAAATATACGCGATTTAAACCGTTTAAAGTTGTTTAATTACTACCTACGAGATAGATCAAAATAATGTACAACGTGAATAGGGTTACAAAAGAGTCCGCGATGGTACCTATACTTATGTCTGTCTCTTAGGAATAGGCCACAATAATAATTTTTATCCATTTATATCACGAGAAATAATGGCTTATTTACGAGGCGATTTTAAGCAATACGGCATTAATCATTATCCAATTATATATATCCCTTACATCATTTTATTTAAATGAATATTTTCGAAGATTTTACAGATTACTTAGTATCAGCATTGCATCCGAGCGATACATGAATAAACATTTTATTAAGGGCCAGCAGCGCAAGTACCGAACTTACCGATCGCTAAATTTGACATTACAATCGTCTAAATTCGATAAAACGGGATATATCGATGTTTGCAAACATCGTTTTATCGAATTTAGACGATTGTAATGTTAAATTTAGCGATCGGTAAGTTCGGTACTTGCGCTGCTGTTTCAGAATGTTCGAGTAAGTTCCGGTTATACCTACTACCCAGAAAATATAGTACATTACTGCAGCGGCCAGCAAAGGAGGCTTTGATGGACGAACGTGTAAATGTGAGCCGAGGCACACATACGTAAGTCCATCAATGCCTAGTTGTGATCTGTACTGAAAGATGGCCTTTCCAGAAAATAATTATTCACTCTGACCTATATTTTATCTAATTAATTTCTCGTACTTACCTATAAGTTCAGGTTTATTGGAAAATCGACCTATCCCTGATAGCAGGTTGTAGGGGGGTTATTACCGATGATGATATGATGATATGATGAATTAGATCATTATGTCCCTAAGCAAAAGTTGACCATTACTGAGGAAAAAAATAATTCAGTTTTTTCAATTTATCAAGGTCATAGGTTCAAAAACATATTAAAAAAACGACTTATTGTAATTAAACTTTTATTTTTGTTTTATTTAGAGGACATAATAGCACTCCCAACACTAAAACTAGAAATGTATGTCCACATTAGGAAATAGCAGACGAACACATCATAAATATAAATAATTTTAATTAATGAGTTCGTTAAGCAAAATCATTTTAAAAAAAACTATTTTTTGGCGTGCAGATTATAAAAAAACCGGCCAAGTGCGAGTGGGACTCGCGCACGAAGGGTTCCGTACCATTATCTGTATCCCAATCTTTCAAGTTTTATTGTATGGGAGTCCCCTTAATAATTTATTTTATTATTTTATTTTAATTAATTATATTTAAGGAGACCTGAAATAAATATTCTGTGAATAGTTAAAGCGTCTACCTGTGACCGTTATTAGTATCGAGCAAGAAACGGTAAAAAAATCAAGTTTGTTGTATGGGAGCCCCCCCTTGAATATTTATTTTATTTTTAGTATTTGTTCTTATAGCGGCAATAGAAATACATCATCTGTGAAAATTTCAACTGTCTAGCTATCACCGTTCTTGAGATACAGACGGACCGACAGCGAAGTCTCAGTAATAGGGTCCCGATTTTATCCTTTGGGTACGGAACCCTAAAAAAACATCTATGTAGTACCTGGAAGACAGTGAATGTGGATTAAGAATGAACGAATTACTTATCAAATGTCTTCTGTATGCTGATGACCAAGTGATACTTGCGTCGTCGGTAAAGGAAATGCAGTAGATGATAGATGTTATGCATGAGGCTTTAGAAAGAAAGAGAATGAAAATAAACGTAAATAAGACGAAAGCGTGGAAGTAATAAAGTACTACGTACAACAGGAATGAGCTGTAGTCGCAAAATTGAAGCCGAACGAGAGCTCAGTAACTGTACCTCTTATCCGTCTCTGGCAATGGTGACAATATTAAATATAATTTAAGGACAATACTTTTATTATAAAAAATGATTTGTGATCTGACGTCAGCAGATGATTGCTTCAGATTGATTTTAATCGAAGATGCTAATGATAAACTTGCTCTTTGCGGCACTGTAGATTTCCTGTTTTTGCTTGATTTTCACACTCGCGTCATATAGGTAGGTACTTACTTACTGGTGCTTGTGGTACACAACATGCAGTTGGACTGAGATATGATTACGATAAACTACCTATTGTGGTATATTTCATTAATTAGGTAAGAAAAAAACAGTTAAGTTTACATTTAAGTAAAATTCTTAATTAGGTATTGTTAAATAAAAAAGTCTTGTGAAGTTTCTGCCGCAAACCAAGCTTATTCCTTATATGTTTCATTGTTTCTAATTTTGCATTATGAGTTAAACTAACATTAGGATCTTTAAGTAATCTGAAATTGAAACAAAGTCATTTTAATAGAGAAAGGAATAAAATATACATAGGTACCTATTTAATTTATTTGTTCTTGAACTATAAATGGATAGTCATGCATGGTCACCGTAATTCCTCACTAACAAATTATGTTTAAAACTATTACCTGTGAAAAGATATACCACAATCAGGACAACACAAACTCTCCCCATTTTTACTAAAATTCTTCAATAATATCCCGAAATCAAATAACACTCCGTTATTAACGTCCGAGTCGGCAATTTCATGTGGGGTTGTCAAGTCCGCTCGTTCCACTACGATCCCCTTTTTCAGTCCCCCAGGGGACTGTACAACACTCACTATTCCACTAGAGTCCCCCAGGGGACTGTACAGCACTCACTATTCCACTACAGTCCCCCATAGGAACACTGCTTACCAATTGATTTCGTATTTCAGGTGTCCGTATTTCATACAAATAAAAGAAAACCGATACGCCAACAAATAATATTGCTTTAACATGTTGGTACAAAATTATTATTTATGTTTAGAAACATTTTAGAAGTAAATGTTTTTACTTCATTACATTACTTCAATCGCATATTTTTCGACAAACAACGAAAGGATTGAAATCGACTTAGCTCTTGCAACTCTAGGTCACTGTTAGAACGAGACACAGGGTTCAGTGGTAGCCTTCTCACTCGGCTTCATTTTTATTTTGCGCGCAACAAGACTCTTATGACCTTACGATAAGGTTCTATTTGCTTTATTTTAGCTTAATGCTGCACAGATAGAGCTCATTCCTGTTGTACGTAGTACTTATTACTTCTATGGACGAAAGTAATGGTGTTTGAACGAGATGTTAGAGTGACCATTGCAATATTGTGAAAGGAGGTAAAAAAGTGGAACAAGTGAAGGAGTTTGTATACTTTGGATCTATGTTTACAAAGGATGGAGATTGTGAAAGTGATATAGAAAGGAGAGTGAATGCTGGAAACATGGTTAAAGGAGCATTGCACGCGTTTATGAACAGTCAGAAGGTGTCTATAAAGGCTCGTCTGGCTGTTTATGGGGGTGTTGGTTCCGACGCTAATGTATGTTAGTGAAAGTTGGGTATGGCAGAAAAAGCATGAAAGTAGAATAAATGCAGTGGAGATGAGAGCATTGAGAAGCATAATTGGAGTCAATCGGAGTGACAGAATATGGAATAGTGTGATAAGGGAACGATGTGGTGTGAATGTGGATGTGGTGACTAAAATCAAGAAAGGTATGGTAAGGTGGTTAGGACACGTGGAGATAATGATTGAATTGAGAATTACTACACAGGTAACATGGGACAAGCGAAGTGTTGGAAGGTGAAGAACTAGGCGAACGTTCTGAAATCAGATTGTAGATACATTCTCTTTCTGTTCTGAAAAAAGGCCAGGTCAGGAGTACCGTAAACCGACGCTCAAATATAAAAGGATTGATTAGTGAATATAAAGCGAAAGAGGTATGTAATGATTGTAGTAAGTGGAAATCTGTGGTCTCTGCCTTCCCCAACCGGGAAGAGGCGTGATGTAAATTCTTTAAATAACTATGTTACTTAGTTCTATTTCTGTTCAAACGATTTTCTACATTCGTAGATAAATCGCAATGCGATATATCATGCCATGTGAATGAAATGTAGTTCTTAAAACGTTACCTACTTTTAGAACTCAAATTCGTATACCCTTGCGAATGATAGTCCATAAGGTTGATTTTTGTATTCAATTGTGGATGTTTTTGGTAAATTTAGTTGTGGTATAACTTGGCGCTTTCTAAACTGATGCAAAACTGCCAACATATGAATAGAACAATCCTAGTTAGAATGGCCATTTAAAATGTATACTACTACTACGTAGTATTATTATATGTTCTATGCCACTACTAATGTGGATTTTAGATTGAACAGAATAAGGACTACCATAGATAGCTTATAGTATTTTAAATTCAGATAATTTGTGTAGAATGACAACATTATTTATGAATATTATTGATGTATCGCAGTCCCAAAGTGAAATTCCAAGACCACTCTGTTTCTGTACAAACTCATCCTACATTTCCTAGTTTCCCGCCGAAACTCCATGGCTTATTACAACAAAAGCCTGCGTTGTTAAGTTCAGCGCCCTCTGTTGCGGCATCTAACGAGTAATGCAGTCAGCTTTACTCGTTAGATGGCGACAGTATGAAAATTAGCTCGCGGAAGCGTTTCATTCGTAAACGTACAATCAACGATTTCTACATTATTCATTCTCATATCTGACAGCAGGTCGGGTGCCTTGCACAGATTACAGACGTGCCTTGTTAACAGTTTTTGTAAATGTGTCTACACTTCACTAATACTAGTGAAGACACGTTGTAATTCTTTCATTCATCTCGTATTATCGACTAACCAAAATAATATAAATAATAGTTTTTAAAACGTTACCTACTTTTAGAACTCAAATTCGTATACCCTTGCGAATGATAGTCCTTAAGGTTGATTTTTGTATTCAATTGTGGATGTTTTTGGTAAATTTAGTTGTCGTATAACTTGGCGCTTTCTAAACTGATGCAAAACTGCCAACATATGAATAGAACAATCCTAGTTAGAATGGCCATTTAAAATGTATACTACTACTACGTAGTATTATTATATGTTCTATGCCACTACTAATGTGGATTTTAGATTGAACAGAATAAGGACTACCATAGATAGCTTATAGTATTTTAAATTCAGATAATTTGTGTAGAATGACAACATTATTTATGAGTATTATTGATGTATCGCAGTCCCAAAGTGAAATTCCAAGACCACTCTGTTTCTGTACAAACTCATCCTACATTTCCTAGTTTCCCGCCGAAACTCCATGGCTTATTACAACAAAAGCCTGCGTTGTTAAGTTCAGCGCCCTCTGTTGCGGCATCTAACGAGTAATGCAGTCAGCTTTACTCGTTAGATGGCGACAGTATGAAAATTAGCTCGCGGAAGCGTTTCATTCGTAAACGTACAATCAACGATTTCTACATTATTCATTCTCATATCTGACAGCAGGTCGGGTGCCTTGTTAACAGTTTTTGTAAATGTGTCTACACCTCACTAATACTAGTGAAGACACGTTGTAATTCTTTCATTCATCTCGTATTATTGACTAACCAAAATAATATAAATATTGAATGTACGTTGTTACTTGTTATGAAGGTTGATGACGAGAAATCTAATTAATTTAATATTGGCGATAGTGATTAATTTTATTTTTCATTCCTTGTTAACCATACCCCCGTACCATACCCCTGGTGCTATGGTCAACAATTCTCTTTGTTATCGTTACCACCATTCAAATAGTGATGGCCTATACGAGTACTATACCTCCAACAACAACAAATACAACGAACAGTATTTTTCAAATAGTAAGTCACCTGTGACAGGTCTATAGAACGTAAAATAATCCGTAAATACCAAACGTGACGTCATGCGCATAATTCATTACTTCTATCTAGCAGTGAAAATATTAGGTAAGTAAACTTATGAAACAAATTAATAAAATAAGGAATAACAACGCTCGTAGATAATCAGAACAATTTATTATTAGTAGTTTTTGGACAGAGTTTTAGCTTAACTTAGTGCTCAGTCTAGAATGCCCGCAAAAATGAGCTCCCGGCTTATTTAAACGCTTCCCCCCAACCATAATCAGACGGTCGCTATGGCGGAGAAATGACGTCACTGCCTGTCTACAACAGCAATAAGTAGGCTGTTATTGGTGGTTATGATTGTGGCGGTAGTTTTGACTGTGTGACTGGCGTGGCTTGCTAGGCTTGGCTGGCTTGGCTTTGCTTAGCTTGGCTGGCTTCCTTGGCTCGGCGGCATCAATTGAGGGCTGGCATATAACCTGACGTTACATAATAGAAAGATTATTACTACTTGTATACAAAATCACGAAAACTGTATATTTATAATTAATATTAAATTCATTATACTTGTTACTTTTAATTTACACAAAAAATGTTTTTGGGTTTTGGGTACCTACTTAATCTACGTAACCAAACAAGATGACTAAAAAAAATTTAAACAATGTAGTTTGTAGTTTCTAACTAGGTAGTAATTATTTATTAAACGAAAATTATAATTTATTTCTAATTTGATGCCAAATAACACTGATCCTGATTATTTTACCACCAGATTGCCTCAGAAAGAGAAGAGTGAATAAGTATGTGTGTAGTTTTGGCGCAAAGAAGTAGTATAAATGAAAAAAAAAATATGAACTTTGTTTTCATGGGTGTCCGGGAAAAAACTCAATATCAAGCAAATGTCCGGGTTTTTAAATATTTTCCGGCATCAGTGGTTTAGGTGATGGTAGCCCTATATAAAATGGACTTATTGGTTTTCTTCATAGAAATATAATGAGCTGACGTTGCACACAAATGAATTAAACGCGAAATGTTTTAGAGCGCCGCTTTTCTGTGATATCTTTCTCACCTGATAGTACTTACTTATTATCTTATACATATATCCCCGTGGGGTGCAAGGCTAGAATTTAACTCCTCCCCCCCCCCCCCCCCCCCCCCATTGCTATGCCTGTGGGTGTCGTGTCGTAATAGGCGACTAAAGGTTTTTTTTTTTTATATTACTGATAGGTAAGCCTTTGACCACAATCTCACGTGATGGTAAGTGATGATGTGGTCGAAGGTGTTAACAGGCTTAACCTAGAATTACTCTGGCTCCCAAGGACAGCTGCCGGAACACACCGTTAGGTGCTTGGCGACAGATTTTCTACTTGAGGGTGGTCGCTAGCCAGGCGGGCATTCACAAAATGCCCTTCCACCATGCAAAAAATACCGGAAGGTGCGCAGCAGCGCCTACTAAGGGACTGATATCTTAAACCGCGATCCCCAAGACGCCTGCCAAGCGTGGGGATTATAGCAAATCCCACCACTTTCTATTTCTTTTTTTTTAAATAATAATTAAACGGCACAGTACCAATATAAAAGATGATGCGGTCGAAGATGTTGTTCAGGTGACCTAGAATGACTGGCTCTCAAGAACAGCTGCCCTGTTGGACTAAGCGACAGATTTTCTACTTGAGGGTGACAACTAGCCAAGTGCCAGTCAACTAGAAATAATACCATGGAAATGGAAATAAAAATATTATTGTTGTTTAGTTATAATTATATCGTTAATTATGTAATATTATTGCTGGCTTATCGAATTGGCCTGTACCTAGATGTCTTAAGGCTTATACAGTCGCCAATGGCCTTGAGCATCTGGGCCTAATCGAGCTTACTTTACCAGCGCATCGCCGCAGTTAATCAACAAACGTTCGGCGCTCGCTGCACAAATATAACGGTCAAAGAATATGCAGATGCGCGATACGCTCCGGTAACATGGCACTTTATATACCTACCATACGATTCTAGTGAGTATCCGCAGTTGCAACTGCGACTGAGATCAGTACTAAAATTCATACCTACCTAGGTTTTTCTGGACGTCTTTATTCCTGGAATTAATATTTCGACGACATCATCCAAGTGAATAAAGTTACTCCGATTTGGCTGAAATTCAAAATCTAGGTTGTTCTGGAAGTTTTTATTCAGTATTTGGAATTATTTTTCGATGGCGTCTGCCAAGTGAATAAAGTTACTCCGATTTGGCTGAAAATCGATATCTAGGTTTTTTGGACGTCTGCATTGCAAATTTGGAATTCATTTTTCGAAAACATGTGCCAAGTGAAGAAAGTTACTTTGATTTGGCTGAAAATCAATATCTAGGTATTTCTGGACGTCCTTATTTGGAATTTATCCTGACATATCAGTACTAAAATTCATTCCTACCTAGGTTTTTCTGGACGTCTTTATTCCTGGAATTAATATTTCGACGTCGTCTGCCCAGTGAAGAAAGTTAGTCCGATTTGGGTGAAAATCAAAATCTAGGTTGTTCTGGACGTCCTTATTACAAATTTGGAATTAATTTTTCGATGACATTGATATAGTAATTTATAAAGCATCAAACATACAAACACGTAAATAACACAAATTTAGTTAAAATATAAATACCACCTGTGTGGATAATTTATAAAAAAAGTGTATGAAACTGATGTTATTTTATGGATAATTTGTAAGTTAAATTTATGTTTATAACTATTTTGCGTGAAAAATTGTACTGAAGTCTACTGTGCACTAACCCTATTACTGTACAGCTTTCAATTAAGGTCTTCAACGTCGAAGTGTGAAGACCACCAGCAATACAAGATTAGGAAAAAGTGTTATTCGCTTAAATAAAGACTTTTATTATTATATTATTGTTTAAATTATTATTATTACTCTGGACGTTTTTATTTCCAAATTTGGAATTTATTTTTCGATAACGTCTGCCTAGTGAAAAATGTTACTAAGATTTGGCTAAAAATCGATATCTAGGTTTTTCTGGACGTCCTTATTCCAAATTTGGAAATTACTTCTCGATGACGTCTGCCAAGTGAAAAACGTTACTTCGATTTGGCTGAAAATTAATATCTAGGTTGTTCTAGACGTCCTTATTCCGAATTAGGATTTAATTTTTCAACGACGATTGCCAAGCCAAGTAAAGATAGATGACGTATCTTTAAAACGCTAAGATATATCGGACAAGAGTAAGAAAATTATGATAATCAATCGTTTATGCAAATCTCCTTATAAATGAGGTTGTCCTCAAAAATAGTAGATTGTTATACAAGGGTTGAAACGAATCAATCCCCTTACGAGGTATTTAGACATGAGAAGGAAGCATTTACTATGAGATTTTCCCGCCCTTAAGTGGGAAGCAGAGTCTTCCACCCACTACTCGCATCAAACAAACACTACTTTCCGAGTACGAGATATGAGAATGATAATTTCTTGTAGATAGATAGATAGAAAACTCTTTATTGTTACACCACATATAAAATATTAAAGTTTACATAATAACATTTAATTAAATAATAATAACAAAGTGTTACAATGGGTGGCCTTATCACTAAAAGTGATCTCTACCAGGCAACCTTAGGATGGAGTTGAATAAACAAAACAGTTGGGGCGGGTGTAGTCTAACAATTAACAATGAAAAAAGTACAAATTCATAAAAGTATTTTAAAAATAAAACGAATTGTACTATAGTTTCTAAACAAATGTATAAAAATAGGATGTAAGTTTTTAAAATAAATAAATACATAATACATATACGCATAAATAAATATATACACATATCAACATACATAAATAGATAATGATATATATATACATATATACGTATATATATATATATATAAATAAATAAATTATATAAAGATACATACATATCATAATATTATCCCATACAAAGCCTAGACATTGACAAAAATGTAGTGCAAAATTAATTGGACAAATAAAACATTTTAACTTGATCCTTGAACATTCTGAGAGTCGGTGCTTGTCTAATAGATACAGGAAGAGAATTCCACAAGCGAGCAGCCTGAATGGTGAAACATTTGCTATAAAACGAACTAGTATGAGGATGGATTTCAAGTGTAAGATTTTCGTATGAAGAACAGTGAAGGAAATCAAAACGTTCCTTGAGATAGCGCGGGGATGTAGGATTAAACAATAATTATATTGTAAAGGAGACTAAGAATATGAGCATTCCGGCGAAAACGTATTGTCAGCCAATTGAGCTTAGAACGAAACTGAGAGACGTGATCATATTTGCGTAAACCAAATATGAATCTAATACAAAAGTTTATTAGGCCTTATCAGGTTGCACAGCCGCACAGGTCTACTGAAGTTACATAGACCGGAGGGAGTCACTGCCCTGATAGTACTCGTGATCCAGGTCCCAGATGTGGCGGTCTTGGCGTCGGCTGATAGTTCTGGATCTCGGTAGCGAGTGCTCGAAACAACCGTCCTCCGGTTAAATCAGTGAAATGGAATCCTGGAAGGAAGACACCGGCTTAGTGGCTGATATTCCTCAGCCAACTGTTGCCAAGCCGCTCCGACACGATCGTGGTACTATTACCAGTGACTCACATTTTAAAACTCAGTCTAGCGCGGTAGGGCAGCACAGCTGTTTACGTTACATAGGTTTTAGTCAGCACTATGAAATAACAATAATAAATAAGGAACTCACCCTAGAGGGATTTATGCACTTCACAACTAGTAAATAACAATTAAGATTGATACTACGTATTGTATTTTTATTTAACGCAAGAAGTGTTCCTTGCCAATTGCATAGACGAAAACGTAAGATATATCGTGTTTAAAACGCTAAGATATGTCTGTGGATTCCGCACAAAATTATTTTTAATAATTAGCAATATTAACGTAAGTTTATACTTTAAGAGCCCTTATTCCAGCAAAGCCGTTTTACAGCCCTTTTCTCAAGGCTGTTGCAGCTAATGTATAAAAGTTTTTGTTTTTTAAATGATGCAGGAAGAGAGTCTATTGTTTTTTTAATAGAGTGCATTAACCAAAACATTAAAAAAAAACAACTGAAATTCGACAAAATTTTTTTTACCAACTCATGTTTTCATAAACTTCTTCATCAGTGTGACTTCAACCGTCTTTTTATCGAACAAAAATTATTCGTTTTACAGATTCAAAAATATCAGTAAACCAATCATATTACCACCAATGGAGTGCATTAATAACATTTTGATAAATATATGTTACAACTGAGTAAATAAGGGATTGAAAGGGCACTTTTGGCACAAAAATACCATTCAAATTTCTTGTTATTTCTACAAAATCTGGTATTTTATCAAATAAATAAATATGCAATTCATTAGTTGAAGTTTTTATTTAATAGATAATAATATTTTGTCGTTAATTTAGTGTAAAATGTATTTTATACAATTTTTTCAATATGACCTATAAATTACGGAACACAACGCCTTGCACTTGCATCTCAGTTTGCGCCTAGCGCTCACGGAGGGAGGACGTATCGCTGCTCGTCCCGCGCCCTACACGTGCCGCAACTACGGTGCGCAATGAAAATATAGTGTGACCGAGTTGTTTTGATCTATGCGTATACTTTTATTATTGTAAAGATATTTTTGTTGAGACCATGCCTTTTTCATTATTAACTAGGATTTATTATTTCCTGATCGGAATTGAATTTTAACCGACTTCCAAAAAAAGGAGGAGGTTCTCAATTCGTCTGTATTTTTTATGTTTTTTACCTCAGAACTTTTGAAAGGGTGAACCGATTTTGAGTATTATTTTTTGGTTTGAAAGCTGATGCTTGTTGTTTGGTCCCATTTAAATTGCATCAAAATCAGTCAAGTTGTTTTTGCGTTACACTCCAATAACTGAAAAGTATTAAACCTATCTTGATGATATAGTCATTGACAATCGATATCGTAAGTAGCAAGGGTTACTAAAACTAGTGATAAATTTTTTAACCAAAAAAGTGGAACCGACTTTTTGGTTTTTGCCTTAGTAAAAAAAATTAACCATAAAATGGAACCGACTTCAACACTCAAAAGTGTGAAATAACTTGTCAAAGTCGGTACCATGCGCACAATATTGTGATCATAGGTACTTTTGAACTATCATGGTACCGATTCCAACAAGTTATTTCACACTTTTGGGTGTTGAAGTCGGTTCCATTTTTTTTTACTATGGCAAAAACCAAAAAATTGCGTGGTTGCTATATATAGAAAAAAGTTTTGAAAAAACTTGAAACTAGCTAGAGAGGCTAAAATGTTTTTTTTTTCCTCATTTGTTCCTTATTTTATTTTATATTAACCGAACTTATTATTTTATATTTTAACTTGGCCAAACAGATGGAAACGAAGTAATAAATTTGTACAACACGTGTCTTTTACACGAAATAATTGGCCATCAAAAAGCACGATCTATGCCTCTAAGAAATAATTTTTTTTTAAGGCAAGACTATCTAACGGTCTGTACCGTGTACTGATTTGGTTAAAAATAAAAGGTGTTTATAATAATATAGACGTTATATATTTTATTAAACAATTAGTACCAACCCTGAGTTAGGATTTAAGACTTCTATATTAAACGCAACTTATTTTCTTTCCGTAGCGACCACTAAAGCCGCTCCGCCAACGGGGCAGTTATACAAATATAATGAACCAAGATATGCATGCACAAAGCAGGTATACAAACTACAAAACTAAGTGTCTATATACAATGATGGTTAGAAGTACATAATCGAATATAGATACCTACACAGTAGTCCATTGAAATGTTACAATTTAAGGACCGAATATTGCATTTCTTAGAGGGCACAATTTAACTTTTGAGACATATGTGGGTGGTCAATAGAAGCTTAACCTCAAGTTTGTAGGGTCGCCACCCTTGTCCTCCGGCCGCCATCTTGGAAAAAGGGGTGAAAACACTTATTTCGCGATATCTTGGAAACTATACGTCTTACAAAAAATTCTAAAGCATATAATTTGTAGCAAATTATTTTGCCTACAAATATGACTATATAACATTTTGCCCTAAATTAAAAATTTAAGCAAAAAAGGCGAGAAAATTTTCGTATATTTTTTTTGCTCTATAACTTTCTTTTTCTCATTTTACAAAAAAGATACCTCAGACCAATCTTGTTGATTATAGATTTTTTAAATTTAATTTTATGGATTTTTTAAATTTAATTCATTTAAATCACTTACAGCGCTACCAAGTTGACCAGGTTCATCAATGCTCATGAGAATCCGGTAAAATGAAATGTTTAATTTATATTTTTCATATAATAACATATCCGTAAAAAAAAAAATTATTTGTACAACTTCACTTATTCATATCTAACTGTTTTCCTTACCATATATAACTTACTGAAGGATAAGCAGGTAGAAAAGGTCTGAGTTTCCGTTTGGGGACAAAGGAACATCTGCCTGCTACGACTATTATTATTATACGCAGGCTTAGCTGTTTCTTCTACCTCAGTTTATTCTCTTAGTTGTGCTACATTTTTTTTCACGTGTAAACGTATTGAAAATTGTGGATATTATTTTCAGTTTAATCAATTAAACTGCGAGTTTCGGAAAAAAATCCTCAGAACATCATCTACAATATTGTTTTGGGGTATTTTTTTTGTAAAATGTATAAAAAAAAGTTATAGAGTAAAAAAATATATTTATGCTTATAACTTCTTTAATATTTAATTTAGGGCACAAAGTTATATACGCATATACAGGGTTACTGGTAACTTACGCAAAACCTCTTAAGAGCAATATCAGTACATCACAAGGAACAAGTTTTGATATTTTTTTTTTCTGAAAACTCAATTTAAAAAATCATCAAGATTTTCTTGAGCTCTTTAATAAATTTTAAATCTATTTCGTCGCAAATGTTAAAGCAACAACGGAGCACGTGTGGCTCTGGCTACGTTACTCAGAGAGCTACGAATGTAGCTACACCCACACACGTAAGCGTAGTCAACCAAGACGCACCGTAGATACTATTAGTTATTCTGTAACACAGCGCGATCTACGCGGTATCTCCATATGCGGTATGGATATCTTTCTGCCTACCTACCTACACCATACTTACATTTACTGTCCACCGGATGTTTCTTATTACATGTACACTGAGTCCACAATCCCTTCATACTTGACTGGCTTGATTAAAAAATAAAAGTTGATAAAAATACAAACAATCTATTAGGTACAAGTAATTCAGCAACAAATAGCATCAAAGGAGGCGCGCGGTCGCACATGTGATGTATAATTGTCTACCTGTCGCGTAAGTAGCATTCAGGCACGATTGCGTACTTTTAGGGTACACAAAAACTTCCCACGTTTTTTTTAATCTATAAAAATGCCACTAGGGGTCACCCATCCAACTCATGACCGCAGCGGACGTTACTTAACATAGTTGATCGGTTAAGAACGGCTAAGTTAGTACCTACGCTACGAACGCTTCAAACTTAAACCTAAGTTCGAAGAAATTAATTGTAGATTATTTAAATATTATAAATAAAACCGGCAAAAAATAAAAAGTAGATTATTTTTTTATGTAGGCGTATTTAAAGAGTGGAATCATTCTTATTTACAATCATTGAACTATTTACAAAATATTTACATACCATTTTACAAATTATCACCCCTCAAACTCAAGTCCCGGGGGTGACGAAGTCTATCACGTGCAAATTGTTCAAAATAATCACCGGTACAACCCACACACAGTCCACATCTGAAATACAATTGTTCTTGAACCCAGGAGAGTACAGGTTCATGGGGGTTTTCGTGACACCACAAATGTTCGTTTCTAGTATTAAACAGTCCCACTCTCCCAAAGTAGCCTCATCGGTCCACAACACAGTCGGCCTCTCGGCAAGCAGCATGTTGCAGAATGTGACGCGATGAAGGTGGAACGGATATTTTCCTTCACTGTCCATGCGAACCATTGAGACACATCGAAGCGTTGAGCTGCATCATTTGTGTTTGCTGCGGGGTAAGCCTCGAAGAAATGTAGGATTGCGTCGTGAGTAGCGTAACACTAACACAAACACACACACAAACACAAACTCACGGCAAGCTTCAGACACGTTGTCTCTACACCTAGCATAAACACGCACCGTTTCGGTGCATCCAATATTGGTAGGTAGGTATATCGATATGCCATGTGCATCGATCGCGATACGTCACAACCAGAGCGCGCGCGGCGAAATTCGCGACTGTTGAGTGTCGGCTCGGCTTGCCTAACTAGCTCAAAGACAAAGGACAAGTGACCGCCCCCTTTCGCCTAGCCGCCACCCCTTTCTCTGCTAATTCTTCTAAATAGCGACACCGACACATCAAACACGTGCCGCGTGCCGAACTCTGTCTTAAACTGTGACTACCTCGTATTCTCGTACCTCGTAGGTACTATGAGGTAGTAACAGATTATGCCAGTGTTACGTGTCTGTAACTGTCAAAGAGATTTTAATGGTAACTGATATAGAAAGCTTGTGAACCTAATACCTATAAGAACTTCATACTAAACCAGGCTTAGGAATGTCTACATTAAAAAAGTAATTATTACTCCTTGCTTATGCTAGAACATATGATATGAACAACATAGGTAGGTATCCATCGTAATATTATGTTTGACTTTTATGTTTTTACAAAACTATACGTAGGTAGGTAGGTATCACAGATTATGCCAGTGTTACGTGTCTGTAACTGACAAAGAGATTTTATTGGTAACTGATACAGAAAGCTTGTGAACCTAATACCTATAAGAACTTCATACTAAACCAGGCTTAGGAATGTCTACATTAAAAAAGTAATTATTACTTCTTTGCTTATGCTAGAACATATGATATGAACATCATAGGTAGGTATCCATCGTAATATTATGTTTGACTTTTATGTTTTTACAAAACTATACGAAGGTAGGTAGGTAGGCTACCTATTATTGGTTTAAATCTTACAGCCTATTTGTTCACGCTGTTTATCTCTAATCTAAAAATACTTCTACAGTACCTACCTAAGTCCTAAGTAGGTAAGTAACTAGCTACCTACCTACCTATTATTGGTTTAAATCTTACAGCCTATTTGTTCACGCTGTTTATCTCTAATCTAAAAATACTTCTACAGTACCTACCTAAGTCCTAAGTAGGTAAGTAACTAGCTAACTATCATTTCACATACCTACATAAATCGAAGGGTGTTATTTCAATAAAGGCCTAGGTAAATTAAGTGCCTACTTAACGATAAAGACGTCTGCCTGATAAGAATCCTAACGCCTAGTGATCGGGTTGTTGAACCTCAAACGGGTCCAAAAACAGACTAAATATCAGTATTTTCACTAAAGATGGTGTAGTAGGTACCTACCTAGCCAGACATCTATCGATGACAGATGTATGTACCTGATAAGAATCCATTCCAGTGAGTAAAGGTAAGTAAAGGCGGTAGTACTACAATTAAATCATTATTTTGCCCACCTAGACGTCTGCCTGATAAGGATCCTACCAAGCAGGGAACGCGAAATGACTTTACCAATTAAGCCCTAAACGAGTTCAAAATCATGCAACTAATTTCACCAAAAGAAAGGCCAGACGCGGCGGCGCCGGCGTCGAGAGTCGGGCGGCGCGTGGCGGCTGCCACCTAAACTTTTGACTTTGATCTGCGTGCCGCATGCCGCGCCGTGGTATTACTAAGTTAGTATTATAATTAATTCTACGGTACCTATTGCTACTATTTACTGTATTTTAAAGAAAAACTCCAAAAAACAATGTTGTAAGGTCTTATCAGTCTACTCTGCTGGTAAAGTCGAATTTTACAGATATTTATTGAATAAAATCCGCCGGTCAAGTGGTAAAAGGCGCCGCCCGTGCCGCCACCCGCGTGCTGGTGGCGCGGCGGCGGCGCCATGCGAAAGGAAGATCAAAGTCAAAACAATAGCGGCGGCGCGGCTTTTGTTCCGGGAAATCCCACCCGTTTTTTATCTTAGCCGCGCGCCTGGCGTGACAGTGGCAATCGATCAGTCAGTCGCGCTCGCGAGTTAGGTACGAATTGAGATGCGTCGGGGCATAGTTATTCACGATTTCACGAATAATAAGACGATGTCATTTCAGTAGGTGCTTAATTTCGAGTATTAGTTCGAGTGACAGTGAGATGTGGTGTAATGATATGTGCCTGAAACCTGTCGCCACAGAGGACAGAATACTGAGGATATTCCCGAACATGCCTACATCACCAAGCCGTATGACAATGCCTTGGCATTGTCATACCAAATGTTGCCAAAAGTGGCTGGCAACATAGCCACTTTTATCCAAGATCGTGTTCGGCAACAACAGTTTCGGTCGTTAGCAACAGATTTTCTGATTGTGAGGAAATCTGTCGTTTAACAACGCCATCATTATGCGGTAGAATTTCTAATAGACAGACGTCTAGGTTGGTACTACTTACTGCCTTTATTGACGTTATTTTAAGTTAGGTTGTAACCGTTAACGTAAACGAGCCGAAACTGTAGGTACTCTTAAGATGTTATAATATTAAATAAAAGTTGAGTTGATAATTAGGGTTTAATAACGCAACCCTTACTTGGTAGGATTCCCATCAGGTACACGTCTGGGTGGGTACTACCACCTAGATTAAAATAATGCAGTTTTTAATCTGTTTAGGGTCAACAACGATATCACTAGGCGATAGGATTCCTATCACCTCTGCATATAACAGTCGCAATTTGTCTCAAGTGACGAACTGAACTGCGCCCGTAACCCTAAGACATACAGTTGTGAGACATAGTCTCATGTGCCTGTAATTTTTACTGGCTCTCAAGGAACACACACAAGTACCTAATGTGCTTGGTGACAGATTTTCTACTTGAGGCTGGTGGCTAGGCGGGCTAATGCAAAAAAGGTGCCCTTGTACCGTGCGGTGTTGCTCAAGCCGGTGGCGCGGCGGTGGTGATCGAACCAGGGACCTGAGACATTGCAAGCTATGGCTATTACCACTCGGTCATCATTGCTTCAATACATACACATTACTACACCATTTGAAATCACGGTCATTTTATGTGCCCTGAACCCATTTAGAGTTTAGCGACGCAATCACTAGGCGTTAGGATTCTTATCAAGAAGACGCATGTGTGTGTAGTGTGTACCGACTTTATTGAAGTTACTGACTTCTTATGTGACTGAACCAAATAACAAATGAAAGTTGGGTGCCACGAGTACTAGTAGGTATTGTATGGGTTACGTGCGAAGGAGATCGCTGTGCCACGCCGCGCCGCTGCGCTGCCCCGCCACGAGGCGCTCATTTCCGTCGTTGTCGTGTCGCGTCATTGTCCATGCGCCTTGCGCTTATCTACCTGCTGGCTACTACAAACACTGCATCGCTAATGTACACGTGTACAAGTCCTAGTGAATATGTATGTGACTTTGTCCAGCAACGTAGGTACTTCATATTTATTTTATGGGTTTGTCGCTATTTAATTTACTAAAGAACTGTTTAAGTATAAAGGGATTGTGGACCCAGTGTACATACACGTAATAAGAAACATCCGGTGGACAGTATGTAGGTACCGTAGAGTTACCGCGTAGGCTGCGCTGTGGCTTGGTTGACTACGGGTGTGCGTGTCTACGTACGTAGCTCTCTAAGTTACGTAGCGGCTCCGTTTTTGCTATAGGGTTTGTTACGTTACGAAACAGATCCAAAAATGTGTTAGAGAGTACAAGAAAATCTTGATGATTTTTTTTTATTAAGTTTTCAGAAAATTGTTTGAGCTAAACTTGTTCCTTGTGATGTACTGAAATTACCCTTAAGAGGTAAGGGCTTTGCTATCGCTTATGATGTATTACGTAGGCTAAAAATATGTAATAAGAACTATAGCGTAAAATTACAATGGGTTCCATCTCATATTGGCTTGACGGGGAACGAGGAAGCTGACCGCCAAGCGAAGTCAGCCGTTACTGACGGAACGGAAATTTATATTCTTCCATCACATTTAGAAATATTACCTAAATTTAAAAACAAATGTTTTGAGAATTGGCGAGAATATTTTGATGAGCGGTCGAAAAGTAAAGGAATCTGGTACAGAATAATGCAAAGTCAGCCTCACCGCTCCCCGTGGTTCATTGGTAATGTAGGTAGGAAATTAATTGTGACTGCACACAGGCTACGATCCGGACACATCCCACTTAGGAAATTCGCTTATATGATGGGTAAAGTATCGTCACCTAATTGTGAGGTGTGTGATAAATCGGAGGATGCTTACCACATATTGATGGAGTGTGTCCGGAACGACACTGAAAGGCATAGAGTATTTAAAGATATTCATGTGAGTGAGGCAAATATCGGTGCAGTGTTTGACGTATTGTCCAGGCCAACTTCACGTGAGGCTGGTATGATTTATGAATTAGTGGCTCCTTGCCTTAATTCATAAATCAAACTAACCACTATATATATATATTGTCATTAACTTTTTAGGTGTATATATACCTACAAAAATAATGACAATATAGTATGTGTATTATGTATTCTATCCTATATTATAGTGTTTAAGTTAGTTGTTATAAGGCTATGATGGGACTGGCATAAACTTAATGTTTAAAAGTCCCGAAATAAAATGAGAATAAAAAAAATAAAAATAAAAAAAAAACCCTTAAGAGGTTATGCGTTAGTTACCAGTAACCCTGTATATAGGCAAAACAATTTGCTACAAATTATGTCCTAACGAATTTTTTGTAAAACGCATAGTTTCTGAGATATCGCAAAATACGTGTTTTCACCCCTTTTTCCAAGATGGCGGCCGGGGTACAAGGGTGGCGACCCCACAAACTTGAGGTTAAGCTTCTATAGACCCCCATACATGTCTCAAAAATAAAATTGCGTGCTCTAAAAAATGCAAAGCTCATGTAACTTTTCAATAGACTAATAGGTGTGCTAATGTTAGTCAATGAGAGGTTTATTATTAGGTTTTTTAAGTCTACTTTGTGTGTAAACTGTAAAGGTGAGAAATGAATTTACAAAGTTACATAACATTCCACATTATTTATCAAAAACAAATAACACTTCAAAAAGGATTAAAATGTTTTATTCCATGCGACATCGTCTTTGACCGCTCGATCCTTGCTAACGGTGTGCTCGTGTGCGCCGCGCTACGATAAATGCCTAAATTTGAACGATAGCGCAAGGCGTAAAGACTCTTGGTATGTAAGTTAGTTAAAGAATTTAATTAGTATGTTTTTAGTTTATGATTAACATCTAATGTTTCATATTACGAATAATACTATTATTTAAGTAACGGCGTTAAGCACAACGTTACACTACATATTATCTTACCGTTCTCGAGATACGTCATCTATCTTCACTTGGCAACGTCATTGATAAATAAACTCCATATATATAATTGTAGAATAATGACGTCCAGAACAATCTAGATATCAATTTTTAGCCAAATTGGAGTAACATTTTCACTTGGCAGACATCTTCGAAAAATAAATTCCGAATTCGGAATAAGGACGTCTAGAACAACTTAGATACCTATCGATTTTCAGCCAAATTGGAGTAACTTCTTTTATTTGGCAGACGTCATCGAAAAATTATTTCCAAATATGGTAAAAAGGCGTCCAGGAAAACCAAGAAAGTATCGATTTGTAGCCAAATC
Source organism: Plagodis dolabraria (assembly GCA_963854805.1). NCBI lineage: Eukaryota > Metazoa > Arthropoda > Insecta > Lepidoptera > Geometridae > Plagodis > Plagodis dolabraria. Next base: position 35,367,944 of record OY978440.1, on the reverse strand, counting down.
GAAGTAACTTTTTCACTTGGCCAACGTCATTGTTAAATAAATTCTAAATTTGGAATTAAGACGTCTAGAACAACGTAGATATCGATTTTCAGCTAAACGAAAGTAATTTTTTTCACTGGGTAGATGTTATCGTAAATCAAATTCCAAATTTGTAATAATAACGTCTAAAACAACCTAGATATCCATTTATAGTCAATTCTGAGTATTTTTCTTCACTTGGCAGACCACATAGAAAAAAATATTCCAAATTCAGAATGATGACGCACAGCACAACCATGGTATAGATTTTCAGCCAAATCAGAGTAACTTTCTTTCATTGGCAGACGTCATCGAAAAATAAATTTCAAATTCGGAAAAAAACATCCAGAACCTAGATTTAGAATGTTAGCCAAATCGGAGTTACTTTCCTCACCTGGCAGGTGTCAAAAAATGTATGCCAAATTTTGAACGAAAACGTCCAGAAAAACCTAGATATCGATTTTTAGCCAAATAGGAGTAACTTTTTTCACTTGGCAGACGTCATCGAAAAATAAATTCAAAATTCAGAATAAAGACGTCCATAACAACCTAGATTTTGAATTTCAGCCAAATCGCAGTAAATTTCTTCACTTGGCCGATGTCGTCGAAAAATTAATTTCAAATTTGGAACAAAGACGTCCTGAAAAACCTTGATATCGATTTTTGGCCAAATCGGAGCAACTTTTTTTACTTGGCAGACGTCATCGAAAAATACATTCCAAATTCGGAATAAAGACGTCCAGAACTACCTAGATTTTGAATTTCAGCCAAATCATAGTAACTTTCTACACTTGGGCGGCGTCATTGAAAAATACATTCAAAATTCGAAACAAAGGCGTCTAGAACTACCTAGATTTTGAATTTCAGCCAAATCGGAGTAACTTTTTTCACTTGGCAGACGTCATCGAAGAATACATTCCAAAATAGGAATTATGACGCACAGCACAACCTAGATATCGATATTCAGCCAAATCGGACGAACATTTTTCACTTGGCAGACGTCATCGAAAAATAAATTTCAAATTTGGAATAAGGACGTCCGGAAAAACCTAGATATTGATTTTCAGCCAAATCGAACTGGTTTTGATTTTTAGAATCTTCTATCCGCCAATTTGGATTTATGACAAGTGTCATTTGACTGCTCTCCCGATTCCCTGCGATAATTGTTCTAATCTCCCGTCATTGAAAAATACATTCAAAATTTGGAACAAAGACGTCTAGGACTACCTAGATTTTGAATTTCAGCCAAATCGGAGTAACTTTTTTCCCTTGGCAGACGTCATCGAAGAATACATTCCAAATTCGGAATAATGACGCACAGCATAACCTAGATATCGATTTTCAGCCAAATCGGACGAACTTTTTTCACTTGGCAGACGTCATCGAAAAATAAATTCCAAATTCGGAATAAGGACGTCCAGTAAAACCTAGATATTGATTTTCAGCCAAATCGGATTGGTTTTGATTTTTAGAATCTTGTATCCGCCATTTTGGATTTATGACAAGTGTCATTTGACTGCTTCCCTCCTGATTCCCTGCGATAATTGTTCAAATCTCCCTTACTGTAATTGTTACAGCCAGATCGTCCATTGCTGAACACAGCCTCCCCTATTAAGGGGTATTTGCCATAATCCCCACGCTTGGCAGGCGTCTTGGGGATCGCAGTGTAAGTTGGCAGTTCTTTAGATGGCGCTGCTGCCCACCTTCCAGTCGTTTTACCTTAGTCGCCTCATACGACACCCACGGGATTATATGGGGAGGTGCAATTCTAACCAAGCACCCCAAGGGGCAAATCTCCCTTACCTATCTCTTACTATTTTCGAGTTATCCATCTTCACTTGGCAGACGTTATCTTTATGCAGTATTACTTAACATATAGGTAATTAATACATTTATCAAAAAAGCTTAGAACTCCAAAAGATGTATGAAGTCCCATACACACTCTTGAGGTAGTAGAGAACCATTTTGTACCCTACAAAGTACTAAAGCCGGAAACTATTTACCATAATATAAAAAAAACTAGTTATTCGGGCAGTGTGCGGGCCGCAAGCGGCCCGCATCTTTCTTGAGTCGGTACGAACTGTCATAAAAGCACCATATACATTAAAAAAAAGGATGTTCAAAACTCCAATAGAAGTATGAAATCCCATATAAATAGGCCTACGGCCTCGCCTAACTTGGCCTACGGCCTCGCCTAACGCTCGCACTACGGGCTCGCGCACCATCCTTTTGGCTTTCGGCCTCGCGGGCCTAAAGTTCGACCTTCGGCCTCACCAAAAGCTCGCCCTTCGGGCTCGCTATACCTTCGTGTAAGACAGTAACTCCAAAATCAGTCGAAAATCCCACAAAAACTCCAAATACAGTCGAAAATGTAAGGTAAAATACTCCAAATGAGGTATGAAGAATGAGAGGAAGATGTCAATTCGGAGCTCGGCCTTCGGCCTCGCGGGCCGAAAGTTCGGCCTTCGGCCTCACCATAAGCTCGCCCTTCGGGCTCGCTATACCTACATGTATGACAGTAACTCCAAAATCAGTCAAAAATCCCACAAAAACTCCAAATACAGTCGAAAATGTAAGAAAAATACTCCAAATGCAGTATGAAGAATGAGAGGAGCACTTTTGACTCATGTCAATTGACTGTTTTTCCGATTCCCTATGACATTTGTTTTTATGACACCGTTTTCGAGATACGTCATCCATCTTTACTTGGCAGGCGTCATTTTTATGATTTTCGATTTTTCCCATACTCACCTAAACCCCCCTACACTTTTCCCATACATCACTTTCTTCCTACTCGACTCCTTCTGGGAGAACAATTATGTCAGTCAGTGAGTCAGTCAGTCAGTCAGGACATTACTAATTAATTTTGTACATGTATTATGCACCTAATTAAAAAACTTTCATTGATCTTATTGATAAGGCCGCCCATTGAAAAGTACCTACAAAATTATCAATTTCAAGTTTTGATTCTTTTCATATGTGATAAATTTCTAATAAAATTTGTCTACAAAGTACCAATAAGAAAGCGTCAATGCGCATACTTCACGTCGCAATCAAGTTGGCCCTCTGCAGCGAGCGAATCATTACACGCACACAGCTGCGAATCTCGCGTGTCAATGCACTAATACAAAGACAAGATCGTTTGTCAGTCGAAAGCGCGAGCGGAGCTACGAGCGACACACAGGGCCTGATTAACCCTTAGGCTAATTAGGCTGCAGCCTAGGGCGCGAGGATCAGGGGGGCGCGCTGAAATCGTTTCTTCGCATGCACTATTAATCTAGCATCATTACATCTACCCTACATATTACTTCAGCTAGACCGAGACAAAACACTAAAACTAAATGCGCTGTGAACTGAAAAAGCTTCGGAGTCCCTAATTTAACAATTAATTTTAAAAAGCACTCTTAAAACACTGACTTGTCACTTCAATCGGTTGGTGGTCGAGCGAGTTGTGAGTGAGCTGTCAACAGCGCAGCAATTGTTAGTGCACAGCTAAAAGCAAGTTCTGTTCATTTATCCAACGTTGTCACTCTTTATTGCTACTTACATTACATGATTATTTTGATGGTTCAAATTTTTTTAATCAGAGGCAAGAAATAGATGCGAAGTAACCACATACAAAAAAGGTGTAAGAAGAAAGTAACCAAAGTTTTATTTTGATGAAGTTAAATTTATAAACATTTCTAACTCAATGTGCCCCACATTGAGTTAGAAATGAGACGATCTTTCATCGTTGATAATTATTATGCAGCTATTGATTGTCTTAAAGTGTACTTGCACCGGCAAATTATTTATAATACAGAAAATACAAAGTTTGGTTTCTTATGGAAACTACATGAACTAGGCGATGAATTTATAGAAGCATAGCAAAAAAGCTAAAAAAACTATATGCCACTGATTTAGAAGAAATCTTAGCAGAAGAATGCGTCCATTCGCGCAGTTTTTAAAATTTGACACCGTGGCCGAGCATTCTATTCTAGCCAGAACCCCAAAGGGTTTGTTGCAGTTAATATTTTTTTTAATGTGATATTAAGATATTTTTTGACACTAAGCGTTACTGCGGCCAAAGGTAATAAACATAGAATTTTTACAAACAAAAAAGTGGACAGATTTGCAAATGCTAAAGCACGGAAAAGGACTTTTGTTTATGTTAATCGGCTTCAAATCGGAGCATGCACCGTCGACAACGACCTTGATGCTCCGATCTGCCAAAAAACTGGAGATCCACTCGCATAATTTCTCGGAAAGCCCATAGGAAGGAAGCTTCGAAAGAAGCGCCATACCCGATCAAAGGCCTGTGTGTCCAAACTACCCGCCAACGCCTCACCCTTGGAATCCACTACCTCCACCCATCGATGCGTAAAGTATACGAAAAGATCACCGGCTGAGCGACCGCGATGAAAACCGTGCTGGCGATCGCAAGAAGCAAACTTGGCCCCAGTTGAGTTGAGTAGGATGTAAAAGTACCGCATCCCGTCCCTTCAGTCACTTGTCATGATTTTGGTTGCATGAGGTGCTTTTGCCTTTAAATATGTAGGAACGGTCACGGCCCGGCTAAAAAAATGGTTTGACACCCTTAGGTCAAATGTCGTACAGATTAAAGTAAAACGTTACTTTCGCTTGCAGATCGATCTGGAAACTTTTATAGGTACGAGTAGTATGAACCAAAAAAAAATTTGAACACTAGTAAACAGAGTCGAAACTACTTTTTTGGCTGACCGTAACACGTCTGGCGGGGGCACGTCCTCATAATTAGCCTAGAGCGGTCAGAACTCTTGATCAGTCCCTGGCGACACAACCTCCCCGTGCCAACGCTTGCGCAACACTGCCGCCCGCGTCCGCGCAGAGCACCTCGCTGGTGTGCTCGTGTAAATTCGCGATAAAATAATTAAATAAATGAATATTACACAAAAGTAAAAAAAATAAAACAATAGGGATTTGTAATTATATGTAATACACCTCTTGTATTAAACTTATCAAGATATGTTGATAAATACTAGAGTACTAGAAGATATTTTTAGACCTATGTTCATAATTTTTTTTTATCATTTAAATTGACTGTGATCATGTTTTGGGATCAATAGGAATCTCATAAATATGATCAAAATTTACATAATATTTTTTGTTTTGCCACAAACGTAATACTACGGCTCAACTTATTTTTTTAAAGAACCTTATTTGCCTCCACACCTCGTCACCTCCACCTTAAGTACTTATGATAAATTTTCTCTTCAGACACTGACAAGTTATAAATAGCTTTACTTCAACAGATTTACTCTTACGCGACGGAAGGCATGAGTGTGGATTCCGACCACCCAAAAAAGGAGGCATGGCGGAGGCCCAGGAGGAGCCAGACGGAGTCAGATGGGGAGGGAAGCTCGAATGACAGCGACCCAAACCCGTTTGACCTGTAGCGTCATCCAAATCAACCTCCAGCACAGCCTCACTGCAACGGCTAACCTGCGCAGAGTGCTGGAGGCGAACAACGAGGAGACCATCGCCCTGATCCAGGAGCCGTGGATCAGGGCCGGGCGTGTGTGTGGTCTCACAAACCTACGAGGTAAGTTAATCCTTGACAACACTTGTAATCAGCATCGAGCTTGCATTTATGTACCAAAAAATATAATAGCAGTACCACTAACCCAGTTCTGTTCCAGAGACTTGGCAACCGCCAGGCTCCCGAGCGTGATTGGGGAGGTGACTGGGGACGTTATCGTCGCGTCAGCTTACATGCCCGGCGATGAGGAGGTTCCTCCGAAAGACGTTGATGACCTGGTAAGATACTGTGAACAAAATAACCTTAATCTCATAATATCAGCAGATACGAATGCCCATCATCCGATCTGGGGCATGCCAACACCAAACAGCAGGGGAAATGATCTGGTAAATTTCTTATTCTCTACCAATCTTTCAATAGCAAACACGGGTGCGAAACCAACCTTTGTAAGAAATCAGAGCCGCACCATCATAGACCTCACCTTAGTATCAGGTAACTCGAGTCTAATCTCTAACTGGAGAGTTTCGGATGAACTCTCAGCCTCGGACCATAGGTGGATAAGGTTTGAATTACAGGTAACGAAAACTACACCAGTGCCCACAAGAAACCCCCGAAGGACTGACAGAGAAATCTTTAAGAAATCTCTGACCCAGTACCTCAAAAAGGCAAACACTACACAACTAGACAGCACTACAGACATTGAGCAGAATGTTAAACACCTTGCAACTGACCTCACTAAAAGTTTCGAGAACGCCTGTCCTCTGTCACTGCCGAATGACGACAAGGGCAGGAAAATAGTTTGGACAAAAGCTCTAGAAAGAAAGAGAGGGAAAGTACGCAAGCTGTTTAACAGAGCCATGAACACCTATAGGGACGAGGACTGGGACAGGTACACTGAAGCTAGAGCAGCCTAGACGAAACTTATCCGGTCTAAATCTCGTAGGTCATGGCGAAACTACAGCACAAACATAGCATCCAACGCACAAGCAAACAGAGTACGAAAAATAATGGCGACCAACTCGAGTAAAGATATCGGTACTCTTAAGAAAAAGGACAACACTTACACAAAAACAGACACAGAGACAAACACACTATTACTTGAAACACACTTCCCAGGCTGCAGCATCGTGGACGCCATTCGCTGGAATCCAGATGTAGTTACTACACCCACACCGACAGACTGGTTGGTCGCACAGACTGTGGTGACGGAGGAAAAAATCAGTTGGGCAATTAACACATTCCTACCATTCAAAACACCAGGCCTGGACGGGATTTTCCCTGGGCTCCTACAGTGGGGCCTGCCTCTAATAGCCGGAGTACTCAACCCCATTTTTAGGGCATGTCTAGCACATAAATATGTACCTTTGGAATGGAGGGAGGTCAAGGTTATCTTCATACCCAAACCAGGCAAGAGTGATTACACAGAAGCGAAAGCGTACAGACCGATAAGCCTCACGTCTTTCCTCTTAAAAACCCTTGAAAGGCTGTGTGATAGGTATATCAGAGATAGCATACTCACTATAACACCTCTTCATCCTGAACAACATGCCTACAGTGCAGGTAAATCTACTGAATCTGCCTTGCACAATGTGGTTCACAGAATAGAAAGAGATTTACAAAATAAAAATCTATGCCTAGGAGCCTTCATTGACATAGAGGGCGCCTTTGACAAAACGAACTTCACCAGCATCAGAACTGCAATGCGTCGACATGGAGTTGATCCCACTCTAACTGATTGGGTCATTAACATGCTTAGGCTAAGGGCGGTACGCATAGTCTTAAATGGTGAAACTAGAGGGGTGGTATCGCGGGGCTGCCCACAAGGGGGAGTCCTGTCTCCACTCCTCTGGAATATGGTAGTCAATGATCTGATCACCAGGCTCAACTCCAGTCGATTCTTCACGGTGGGCTATGCTGATGACCTGGCCATTCTAATATCGGGACTATGTGCCAGTGTCGCATGTGAACTGATGAGAAAAGCCATGAGGATCATTGAAGCATGGTGCACAGAACAATAGCTCACCGTAAATCCAGGAAAAACAGAACTGTTGTTCTTCACAAACAAAAAAGATTTAGGGAGGTTTACACTACCAAGTCTTTTCAATAAAGAACTTAAACTGTCAAAAGAGGTTAAATATCTGGGCATCATACTAGACAGCAAACTGAACTGGGCAAGTCACCTAGAGAATAAGTTGAACAAGGCCAGTGTCACTTTCTGGCAATGCAAAAGAATGATCGGTAAAAACATGGGGGCTCAGCCCCAAGATCACCCTATGGCTGTATGAAACGGTCATCCGACTATCCTTAACATACGGAGCAGTGGTATGGTGGCCCAGGACCACACTAAAAACTGCTATTGCCAAACTGCAAAAATTCCAGAGACTAGCCTGCGTCGCCATCACTGGGTGTATGAAAACTACGCCTACTGCTGCGATGGAAGCCCTGCTCGGCATGACACCGCTTCAGCTGTTTATACAGCAAGAAGCAGCGGCTTCCGCATATAGACTTAAATCACTAAATCTCTGGAATCTCAGTCAACAAACACCACACACAAGTATTATAGAGGAATACACTGCTAACAATAATAGCCTGATCTTATCCCTCTATGACAAAGTTAACAAGCAGTACCACTTCTCTAAGAGCTACACTATACAAATACACGAAGAGCCTAGTGATAGTTCAGGTACTCACGAATATAGAATTTACACAGATGGCTCCAAAATGACTACTGGCACAGGAGCAGGGAGCTTCTCCGAAGATTTTAACATACATATAGCAACAGGCCTTGGTGTACACAACTCCATATTCCAAGCTGAATGTGTAGGTATCATCCAGGCTTTGACTGCGCTACTCAGTAGAAAGGTAAATGGTCACAATATCAGAATCCTCTCGGACAGTACTGCAGTTCTACGAGCCCTGAAACGACATGATCTATCATCGGGGCTGATTATACAGTGTCACCAGCTACTGGAAGAAGTAAGTAGTTATAATAACAAAGTTACTCTCCAATGGATAAAAGGGCACAGTGGATCCAGAGGCAACGATGCGGCAGACGAGTTGGCGCGGAGAGGTTCTGATCTTCACCCTGCAGGACCAGAACCCCAGATTCCATTACCGTTCAGCCAAATCCGAGCGTGGATCCGCCAAAGAACTAAAAACTTACACCAAAAACACTGGGCAGGTACAATAGACTGTAGGCAATCGAGAGAAGCTTTCCCAAAAACTACAACAGACATAAAAAGTTTCTTAGGACTCATTGGTTACTATAGGCGGTTTATTAAAGACTTCGCCAAAATAACCCAGCCCCTAACAGCTTGCTTAAAGAAACGAAACAAGATAGTAATTGACCAAAAATATATAGACGCCTTCCAAAGGTGCAAAGAACTCCTTACACACGCACCGATTTTACAATTCCCAGACCATAGTAAACCCTTTATACTTACGACTGATGCCTCAAATGTAGCCTTAGGTGCCGTACTGTCTCAGGGAACCATAGGCAGTGACAAGCCAGTTGCCTACGCCAGCCGAACCCTTAGTGAAACCGAAATGCGATATAGCACCATCGAACGCGAACTCCTTGCCATTATTTGGGCAGTCAAACATTTCCGACCTTATATTTATGGTAAACCTTTCACAATCTTCACCGACCATCGACCTTTAGCTTGGTTGTACTCTCTTAAAGAGCCCAATAGTAAATTAACGCGCTGGAGACTGAGATTACAAGAATATGATTTCAAAATAATCTTTAAAAACGGGAAACAAAATACTAATGCAGACGCTTTATCCCGGATAAAACTAAATGCCATAGGTGACTCTGACGATGTGTCAATGAAAGCAAATATAGACGAGACAGAAAAAATTAATGACTTACTAAGAGACATTGAAGTATATAGAGAAATTGACGATAGAGTAGAAGCTCTAGCGAGTAGAAAAGATAGCGAAGAGACTATGTCGGTATCAGATACTTCAGAAACATTAACAGCCAGTGTCACATCCGAATTAGAACAAACTTACCCTCTTCGCCCACTTTCTAATAGTAGCGCTACGGAAACTGCACATTCTGCCGTAGAATTAGAAAATAAAGGTATTCCTATTCTTAACGAGACTATTGATACCAAGCCAAATCAAATTTTGGTATATACATGGTTCAATAAAAGTATGCAAGTAAAAGACATTTCTAACAGCAAACAAAAAATACTTGAAGTATTTCTGCCTGTAAACGATGAACAACTAATTACAGATGTTCTCAAGCAATATATACAACCTAAACGCAAATATTTCATATACTTCGAAAGCGAACAACATAGGAAAGATTTCAATAGAGTTATTATAAGGCTATTTAAGGAAGGTACCGTTGAATTTTACGAATGTACTGAGAGTTGTGTATGTAGAAGACGAGAATGAACAAAAGGCTATAGTCCTGCAACATCACGAAGGCAAAACTTGCCACCGAGGCATTAAAGAAACCATGCTTAGAATAAAAAGGAATTATTTCTGGACTAACATGCAAGAGACAATATCAGCAGTCATAAATGGATGCGAGGCATGTAGAAAGACGAAGTATGATAGAAAGCCACTTAAACCTCCCATTCAACTAACCCAAACTCAAGATGCACCCTTTCAGGAAATCTTCATAGATATATTTAGCATAGAAAACCGTTCATACCTGACTGTAGTCGACGCCTTTAGCAAACTAGCACAAGCAATAGAAATAAATAATAAATCAACAGCAGAGGTGGTTCGCGCATTAATTAAATACTTTCCACGTACGGCGTGCCCAAGAAAATAAGTAGTGACCCAGGAACTGAGTTCAATAATGAACTTATTAGAGAGTTAGCAGCTATGTATAAAATTGAATTGCACATTTGCACACCACATAACCCAAACTCTACAGGAATTGTTGAACGATTCCATTCTACATTAATAGAAATCTACCGCTTAGCAAAATATGAGCAAAAATGTACCGATGCAGCGTCGGTGATGACCTACGCTATAATGGCTTACAATAACTCTATACATTCTGTTACTGAATTAACTCCTTTTGAAATTGTCTTTGGCCACACAGACTCCAATAAAATGTTTGATGCTGACTTCGAAAAATGCTACATACAACAACTGTTAAAAGATCACGCAAAGCGAACTAAATATCTCTATCAGTATTTATCAAATAAAATGTTAGAGAAAAAGGAAAAAATTAGGGAAAAACGAACTGGAGAATGCGTAGTTCTACAAGAAGGTGAAGTAGCTTTTGTTAAGGATATTAACACTCGAAAAAGCAAAGACAAAGCTAGGTACCGAAAGGCAAAGGTCAAAGGTCAAATAGAGAAAAATATAGTACCGGTAGAAATAGGAAATAGAGAAACGAAAGTAGCAATTAAGAATATTAAACGTCCTCCACAGGTGGTGCGTGGTCATGATGGCCCTTCTTCCTTGCAGCCGGGGCCTTCATCTGCAAAAGCTTGATGGAAACCCCGGATTGTTACCCGTAAAAGAAGGACAAGCTTACAGACAGGAAGACAAATGGATTATAGTGAAAAAACTTGATTTGAACGGCTTAGAAAACGATTTGGAATTTAATATACAGAAATACGAAAAATTTACAAAATTAGTTGATTTACATAAAACTTATATTACAGAATTTTCCGGTATCAGAACTCAGATTGAATATTTAAAAAATATTACTTATATTAAACTAAGACAATTAATTCCATCTAGAAGAGTAAAGAGAGGTCTAATCAACCCTCTGGGTTCATTAATCAAACAAATATCGGGTAATCTTGACTATGACGACGCGGTTCGCTATGATAAAGAGATTTCCAAAATCGAGTCGAAGGAATTCATTCTAAATAAAAGGATGCCCGTGGTTACCAAAATGTTAGATAGTTAAATAAATAATACAGGCACTTTAAATGAAAATTCAATAATTATAGATAATCGATTGAAACGAATTGAAGAGATTATAAAGGCGGGAAATAATAAAGAAAACAACGGTTTGTACCTCACCCATGCTCTAAATATGTTTCATATGTTTTCAATTTCTTTTAGAACATCATATATCATGCTGAGTGAGATAGAAACGGCATTAGCATTCACTAAAGTATCTGTATTACACCAGTCTGTAATTAACGCAACAGAATTGTTAACCCTTCTTAAGGTAATAGAGCAAAGTCACCCCTTAATGTATAAAGTTAATGAAAACAATTTATTACAATTCGAACGAGTAATCAAGGTAAAGGCTTTTGTAAAGGCAAACCAGATAATTTATATTCTAGAAGTACCCTTAACAGATGCAAATATATATAACTATTATAAAATGTATTCCACTCCAATTTTCAAGTCTTCTGTTAATAAGACTATAGTAGTTCTTCCCGAATTCCCATACCTTTTGGTGAAAAATTCCATGTACTTGCCTGTTAGAAAGCCTTGCGAGAAGATCCATGCTGATACGTTCCTATGCAGCGACGAGAGCGTCATACAATTCCAAAGGCCAACCTGTTTAGAACAACTTCTGGAGTTCCAAGCAGATCTGACTTCTTGTATAGCGTATAGTGTTGAAGTAGAAGACATCAAGGTCCAGCGAATCAGTTTGGAAAGCTGGATTATGTTTACGCGCAAACCGACTATATTAGCAGAGAAATGTGAGAGCGACGATGTCAGAGAATCACTTCAGGGTACATATATAATAACAACTACGCCGAATTGCGTTTTTCACCTGAACGAATTAAAGTTATCATACCAACACACAGTTGCTGAAAACCTTCAGTAGCAAATTACGCCAGTTATTAACTTACCTGAACTAAAAATAGTTAATTCGACATATCTACCTTCTATTAACATAAAGGATATTAATTTGGAGGAAATGAGACAGTTCTCGCGTATTCTGAAGTTGACAGGAAGTGATGTGTTCAGTGAAAGTCTCTATGGTGACAGTGAAAACGTAAATTTTAGTGGTATTAACACTAAGAGTATTAGTTTAGCTACTGTTATATTATATGTGTGTCTACCTGTAAGCTGTATTAGTTATATAGTATATCGTTTTAGAAATAAGTTCTTGCGAAATCATCGGAACCCGATTGAAATCTCAGTGGAACCCGATAATTTCGCACTTGATGAGGGAGAGGTTATGCGGCCACCCGGTCTCCAGATAACAACTGGATCAGCAGTTTCTCGAGAAACTGCCGATGCATTATCAACAGCGACACCGGATTTCTGTATAACGCGTGGGTAGCTGTCTGGATAGATTAAGTTAGTCATTAAGAACATACGACTTTGTTCGGACGCATCTTTTATTAGTATTAAGAGCAAAATAAAATCTTTTATTAAAAATAGTGTTTTTTAAAAAGCTCTTTCGCGCTCCCGTAAACTTGACTACCTATATATTATTTAGGAATGTCTACACCACAATAAATACAGCTTCTTGTCTATTGTGGTGTATAATTATGTCTATTGTGCTGCAACTATCAACATCAGTCGTTGAAAGGTTGCAACCTTTGAGTATATATCATTTAGGAATGTATACTCAACAAAATGGTTGCAACCTTTGAGGTTGCAACCATAAATTACATAACTTTGACATTTATTGTCGATGATAGAATTCTATGCGCTCATGGTATACAATAAGATCTAGGACGATGTATCATAATGGACGTAGCGATGAGACGTTGGCACTCTGACGTTCAGTGTGTAAACACAGAGTCTAGCTTCTCTTTCTATTACACAGATTGTCATATAGAGTAAACGAGAAAGCTAATGTAATATTGACAGCCCCGCGCTTCATGTCTTTTTTTGACCGGCTTGTAGGCCACAACATTGCGATGCATCATATTTAAAAGTATAATTAAATGGTTATATCACTGTAAAGACTGAATACCGCGTTACATAGTGAAATAATGTCGTGTTGTGCTGTGTTTTGTCCATCAAGAACAACTAAAGGAGGAGTAAAAGATCCAGAATTATCATTTCACACGTAAGTTGTTGTGGGCATTTATTAACTAAAATAACCAATTTTAAAGCAAAATATTCATTTCGTTTATGTAATATAAATTTTTTTGTCATATGATTGCCAAGTGGTGGTAAATAGTTATTGATTAATAGCTTTAATTTAAGTATATTGATAGCATTGTTTTACGCCTCGCGGCTAGTGATGTACCACAACTGTGCAATATTTTGTCGATAAATATGGTCGTAATACAATAAGCGAAACGTTGACCATTAAATGATAAACATATAGTAAATAATACTAGTATATATATCTTATTAATATTATAAACTGCCTCTTTAGCCGTGCGGCTTTAACGCTTGCCTTGTGATCACGAGGTCCTGGTTTCTATTCCTGGGTCAGATATTTGATTTTGTGTCAAAAAAAAACACAATCCAGTCCGAAGTCTGGTACTATGCCCAGTAGATGGCAATACACTAACTCCCTATTACATGGGACTTAAAAACATCTGGTGAAACGTGTATGTTTCTACACCTCTGCCAGCCTTCGGGGAAAAAGCGTGACGATGTTATCCTGGTAATATTATAAACGCGAAAGTTTGTCTGTGTGGATGTTTGTTACTCTTCACGCTCAAACGACTGGACGGATTTGAATGGATTGGGCGGATATGTGTATCAAAAAGGAGAGAAGTTTGCTGTGGCGTTATTTACCAACCGATTTCCATAAAATTAGGCAATAATATATATAGTAACCCATTTTACATAGGAAGGTGCATAAACAAAAATAAAAAGTAGAGAAAGTGGGTAAAATAAGCAAAATAAGGAGCCAGTTCTATTCATCATCATCATCAGCCGGAAGACGTCCACTGTTGAACAAAGGCCTCCCCCATAGAACGCCACAAAAAACGGCTATTAGCCGCTTGTAGCCATTGGCTACCCGCCACTTAAACGATGTCGTCAGACCACATGGTGGGGGGCCTACCAACTCTACGTCAATGTCAATCGGGCAATGTCTTTGGATCAAGGTCTCTCTTCAATGGAGTGTAAACATGTACACTATAAAATAATAGTAATCAAGTACTATTTGTAGTTCTAGATTTTCATAGTTAAAAGGATCTTTACTATTCCATTCACCATACATTTGTCTGCCTGCCTGCCTATCTGTTCCCAATGCCTACCCACTCGCGAGGTCTACTGTTCGAAGAACAACTAGATAAATAAGATAGAAATAGAATATATAAGAAATGGAAATAAGATTTCTTTATATATATATATATATTAGCTTTCCGGGCGCGGCTCCGCCCGCGCGTATGTTGATTATCGCGCAAAAACATTAACTACTTTTTGCGCAGGTGGATAAAAACTATCCTATGTTTTTTCCCGGGTCTCAAACTATTTCCATACCAAATTTCATTCAAATCGGTCCAGTAGTTTTGGCGTGAAAGCGTAACAGACAGACAGAGTTACTTTCGCATTTATTATAATACTAGCTTTCCGGGCGCGGCTCCACCCGCGCGTATGTCGGTTATCGCGCAAAAACATTAACCTCTTTTTGCGCAGTCGGATAAAAACTATCCTATGTTTTTTCCCGGATCTCAAACTATCTCCGTACCGAATTTCATTCAAATCGGTCCAGTAGTTTTGGCGTGAAAGCGTTACAGACAGACAGACAGACAGAGTTACTTTCGCATTTATAATATTAGTATGATTAGTACTGATATATTATACTATAATTTAATAAATCATTTTGTTATAGGTTTCCAAAATGACCGGAAATCAGAGATCAGTGAATAAAGGCTGTGAGACGTGAAAATTGGGAGCCGACTAAATACTCCAGGTTATGTTCTAAACATTTTGAAAAATCCAGTTTTTTGACAGGGTTGTCAATCAAGAAACTTTAAACAGATGCTAGAGATCTAGCTAGGGCATCTGTTTAAAGTTTCTTGATTGACAACCCTGTCAAAAAACTGGATTTTTCAAAATGTTTAGAACATAACCTGGAGTATTTAGTCGGCTCCCAATTTTCACGTCTCACAGCTAGAGATCTAGCTAGGGCATCTGTTTAAAGTTTCTTGATTGACAACCCTGTCAAAAAACTGGATTTTTCAAAATGTTTAGAACATAACCTGGAGTATTTAGTCGGCTCCCAATTTTCACGTCTCACAGCCTTTATTCACTGATCTCTGATTTCCGGTCATTTTGGAAACCTATAACAAAATGATTTATTAAATTATAGTATAATATATCAGTACTAATCATACTAATATTATAAATGCGAAAGTAACTCTGTCTGTCTGTCTGTCTGTAACGCTTTCACGCCAAAACTACTGGACCGATTTGAATGAAATTCGGTACGGAGATAGTTTGAGATCCGGGAAAAAACATAGGATAGTTTTTATCCGACTGCGCAAAAAGAGGTTAATGTTTTTGCGCGATAACCAACATACGCGCGGGTGGAGCCGCGCCCGGAAAGCTAGTATTATAATAAATGCGAAAGTAACTCTGTCTGTCTGTTACGCTTTCACGCCAAAACTACTGGACCGATTTGAATGAAATTTGGTATGGAAATAGTTTCAGACCCGGGAAAAAACATAGGATAGTTTTTATCCACCTGCGCAAAAAGTAGTTAATGTTTTTGCGCGATAATCAACATACGCGCGGGCGGAGCCGCGCCCGGAAAGCTAATATATATATATATATAAAGAAATCTTATTTCCATTTCTTATATATTCTATTTCTATCTTATTTATCTAGTTGTTCTTCGAACAGTAGACCTCGCGAGTGGGTAGGCATTGGGAACAGATAGGCAGGCAGGCAGACAAATGTATGGTGAATGGAATAGTAAAGATCCTTTTAACTATGAAAATCTAGAACTACAAATAGTACTTGATTACTATTATTTTATAGTGTACATGTTTACACTCCATTGAAGAGAGACCTTGATCCAAAGACATTGCCCGATTGACATTGACGTAGAGTTGGTAGGCCCCCCACCATGTGGTCTGACGACATCGTTTAAGTGGCGGGTAGCCAATGGCTACAAGCGGCTAATAGCCGTTTTTTGTGGCGTTCTATGGGGGAGGCCTTTGTTCAACAGTGGACGTCTTCCGGCTGATGATGATGATGAATAGAACTGGCTCCTTATTTTGCTTATTTTACCCACTTTCTCTACTTTTTATTTTTGTTTATGCACCTTCCTATGTAAAATGGGTTACTATATATATTATTGCCTAATTTTATGGAAATCGGTTGGTAAATAACGCCACAGCAAACTTCTCTCCTTTTTGATACACATATCCGCCCAATCCATTCAAATCCGTCCAGTCGTTTGAGCGTGAAGAGTAACAAACATCCACACAGACAAACTTTCGCGTTTATAATATTACCAGGATAACATCGTCACGCTTTTTCCCCGAAGGCTGGCAGAGGTGTAGAAACATACACGTTTTACCAGATGTTTTTAAGTCCCATGTAATAGGGAGTTAGTGTATTGCCATCTACTGGGCATAGTACCAGACTTCGGACTGGATTGTGTTTTTTTTTGACACAAAATCAAATATCTGACCCAGGAATAGAAACCAGGACCTCGTGATCACAAGGCAAGCGTTAAAGCCGCACGGCTAAAGAGGCAGTTTATAATATTAATAAGATATATATACTAGTATTATTTACTATATGTTTATCATTTAATGGTCAACGTTTCGCTTATTGTATTACGACCATATTTATCGACAAAATATTGCACAGTTGTGGTACATCACTAGCCGCGAGGCGTAAAACAATGCTATCAATATACTTAAATTAAAGCTATTAATCAATAACTATTTACCACCACTTGGCAATCATATGACAAAAAAATTTATATTACATAAACGAAATGAATATTTTGCTTTAAAATTGGTTATTTTAGTTAATAAATGCCCACAACAACTTACGTGTGAAATGATAATTCTGGATCTTTTACTCCTCCTTTAGTTGTTCTTGATGGACAAAACACAGCACAACACGACATTATTTCACTATGTAACGCGGTATTCAGTCTTTACAGTGATATAACCATTTAATTATACTTTTAAATATGATGCATCGCAATGTTGTGGCCTACAAGCCGGTCAAAAAAAGACATGAAGCGCGGGGCTGTCAATATTACATTAGCTTTCTCGTTTACTCTATATGACAATCTGTGTAATAGAAAGAGAAGCTAGACTCTGTGTTTACACACTGAACGTCAGAGTGCCAACGTCTCATCGCTACGTCCATTATGATACATCGTCCTAGATCTTATTGTATACCATGAGCGCATAGAATTCTATCATCGACAATAAATGTCAAAGTTATGTAATTTATGGTTGCAACCTCAAAGGTTGCAACCATTTTGTTGAGTATACATTCCTAAATGATATATACTCAAAGGTTGCAACCTTTCAACGACTGATGTTGATAGTTGCAGCACAATAGACATAATTATACACCACAATAGACAAGAAGCTGTATTTATTGTGGTGTAGACATTCCTAAATAATATATAGGTAGTCAAGTTTACGGGAGCGCGAAAGAGCTTTTTAAAAAACACTATTTTTAATAAAAGATTTTATTTTGCTCTTAATACTAATAAAAGATGCGTCCGAACAAAGTCGTATGTTCTTAATGACTAACTTAATCTATCCAGACAGCTACCCACGCGTTATACAGAAATCCGGTGTCGCTGTTGATAATGCATCGGCAGTTTCTCGAGAAACTGCTGATCCAGTTGTTATCTGGAGACCGGGTGGCCGCATAACCTCTCCCTCATCAAGTGCGAAATTATCGGGTTCCACTGAGATTTCAATCGGGTTCCGATGATTTCGCAAGAACTTATTTCTAAAACGATATACTATATAACTAATACAGCTTACAGGTAGACACACATATAATATAACAGTAGCTAAACTAATACTCTTAGTGTTAATACCACTAAAATTTACGTTTTCACTGTCACCATAGAGACTTTCACTGAACACATCACTTCCTGTCAACTTCAGAATACGCGAGAACTGTCTCATTTCCTCCAAATTAATATCCTTTATGTTAATAGAAGGTAGATATGTCGAATTAACTATTTTTAGTTCAGGTAAGTTAATAACTGGCGTAATTTGCTACTGAAGGTTTTCAGCAACTGTGTGTTGGTATGATAACTTTAATTCGTTCAGGTGAAAAACGCAATTCGGCGTAGTTGTTATTATATATGTACCCTGAAGTGATTCTCTGACATCGTCGCTCTCACATTTCTCTGCTAATATAGTCGGTTTGCGCGTAAACATAATCCAGCTTTCCAAACTGATTCGCTGGACCTTGATGTCTTCTACTTCAACACTATACGCTATACAAGAAGTCAGATCTGCTTGGAACTCCAGAAGTTGTTCTAAACAGGTTGGCCTTTGGAATTGTATGACGCTCTCGTCGCTGCATAGGAACGTATCAGCATGGATCTTCTCGCAAGGCTTTCTAACAGGCAAGTACATGGAATTTTTCACCAAAAGGTATGGGAATTCGGGAAGAACTACTATAGTCTTATTAACAGAAGACTTGAAAATTGGAGTGGAATACATTTTATAATAGTTATATATATTTGCATCTGTTAAGGGTACTTCTAGAATATAAATTATCTGGTTTGCCTTTACAAAAGCCTTTACCTTGATTACTCGTTCGAATTGTAATAAATTGTTTTCATTAACTTTATACATTAAGGGGTGACTTTGCTCTATTACCTTAAGAAGGGTTAACAATTCTGTTGCGTTAATTACAGACTGGTGTAATACAGATACTTTAGTGAATGCTAATGCCGTTTCTATCTCACTCAGCATGATATATGATGTTCTAAAAGAAATTGAAAACATATGAAACATATTTAGAGCATGGGTGAGGTACAAACCGTTGTTTTCTTTATTATTTCCCGCCTTTATAATCTCTTCAATTCGTTTCAATCGATTATCTATAATTATTGAATTTTCATTTAAAGTGCCTGTATTATTTATTTAACTATCTAACATTTTGGTAACCACGGGCATCCTTTTATTTAGAATGAATTCCTTCGACTCGATTTTGGAAATCTCTTTATCATAGCGAACCGCGTCGTCATAGTCAAGATTACCCGATATTTGTTTGATTAATGAACCCAGAGGGTTGATTAGACCTCTCTTTACTCTTCTAGATGGAATTAATTGTCTTAGTTTAATATAAGTAATATTTTTTAAATATTCAATCTGAGTTCTGATACCGGAAAATTCTGTAATATAAGTTTTATGTAAATCAACTAATTTTGTAAATTTTTCGTATTTCTGTATATTAAATTCCAAATCGTTTTCTAAGCCGTTCAAATCAAGTTTTTTCACTATAATCCATTTGTCTTCCTGTCTGTAAGCTTGTCCTTCTTTTACGGGTAACAATCCGGGGTTTCCATCAAGCTTTTGCAGATGAAGGCCCCGGCTGCAAGGAAGAAGGGCCATCATGACCACGCACCACCTGTGGAGGACGTTTAATATTCTTAATTGCTACTTTCGTTTCTCTATTTCCTATTTCTACCGGTACTATATTTTTCTCTATTTGACCTTTGACCTTTGCCTTTCGGTACCTAGCTTTGTCTTTGCTTTTTCGAGTGTTAATATCCTTAACAAAAGCTACTTCACCTTCTTGTAGAACTACGCATTCTCCAGTTCGTTTTTCCCTAATTTTTTCCTTTTTCTCTAACATTTTATTTGATAAATACTGATAGAGATATTTAGTTCGCTTTGCGTGATCTTTTAACAGTTGTTGTATGTAGCATTTTTCGAAGTCAGCATCAAACATTTTATTGGAGTCTGTGTGGCCAAAGACAATTTCAAAAGGAGTTAATTCAGTAACAGAATGTATAGAGTTATTGTAAGCCATTATAGCGTAGGTCATCACCGACGCTGCATCGGTACATTTTTGCTCATATTTTGCTAAGCGGTAGATTTCTATTAATGTAGAATGGAATCGTTCAACAATTCCTGTAGAGTTTGGGTTATGTGGTGTGCAAATGTGCAATTCAATTTTATACATAGCTGCTAACTCTCTAATAAGTTCATTATTGAACTCAGTTCCTGGGTCACTACTTATTTTCTTGGGCACGCCGTACGTGGAAAGTATTTAATTAATGCGCGAACCACCTCTGCTGTTGATTTATTATTTATTTCTATTGCTTGTGCTAGTTTGCTAAAGGCGTCGACTACAGTCAGGTATGAACGGTTTTCTATGCTAAATATATCTATGAAGATTTCCTGAAAGGGTGCATCTTGAGTTTGGGTTAGTTGAATGGGAGGTTTAAGTGGCTTTCTATCATACTTCGTCTTTCTACATGCCTCGCATCCATTTATGACTGCTGATATTGTCTCTTGCATGTTAGTCCAGAAATAATTCCTTTTTATTCTAAGCATGGTTTCTTTAATGCCTCGGTGGCAAGTTTTGCCTTCGTGATGTTGCAGGACTATAGCCTTTTGTTCATTCTCGTCTTCTACATACACAACTCTTTCAGTACATTCGTAAAATTCAACGGTACCTTCCTTAAATAGCCTTATAATAACTCTATTGAAATCTTTCCTATGTTGTTCGCTTTCGAAGTATATGAAATATTTGCGTTTAGGTTGTATATATTGCTTGAGAACATCTGTAATTAGTTGTTCATCGTTTACAGGCAGAAATACTTCAAGTATTTTTTGTTTACTGTTAGAAATGTCTTTTACTTGCATACTTTTATTGAACCATGTATATACCAAAATTTGATTTGGCTTGGTATCAATAGTCTCGTTAAGAATAGGAATACCTTTATTTTCTAATTCTACGGCAGAATGTGCAGTTTCCGTAGCGCTACTATTAGAAAGTGGGCGAAGAGGGTAAGTTTGTTCTAATTCGGATGTGACACTGGCTGTTAATGTTTCTGAAGTATCTGATACCGACATAGTCTCTTCGCTATCTTTTCTACTCGCTAGAGCTTCTACTCTATCGTCAATTTCTCTATATACTTCAATGTCTCTTAGTAAGTCATTAATTTTTTCTGTCTCGTCTATATTTGCTTTCATTGACACATCGTCAGAGTCACCTATGGCATTTAGTTTTATCCGGGATAAAGCGTCTGCATTAGTATTTTGTTTCCCGTTTTTAAAGATTATTTTGAAATCATATTCTTGTAATCTCAGTCTCCAGCGCGTTAATTTACTATTGGGCTCTTTAAGAGAGTACAACCAAGCTAAAGGTCGATGGTCGGTGAAGATTGTGAAAGGTTTACCATAAATATAAGGTCGGAAATGTTTGACTGCCCAAATAATGGCAAGGAGTTCGCGTTCGATGGTGCTATATCGCATTTCGGTTTCACTAAGGGTTCGGCTGGCGTAGGCAACTGGCTTGTCACTGCCTATGGTTCCCTGAGACAGTACGGCACCTAAGGCTACATTTGAGGCATCAGTCGTAAGTATAAAGGGTTTACTATGGTCTGGGAATTGTAAAATCGGTGCGTGTGTAAGGAGTTCTTTGCACCTTTGGAAGGCGTCTATATATTTTTGGTCAATTACTATCTTGTTTCGTTTCTTTAAGCAAGCTGTTAGGGGCTGGGTTATTTTGGCGAAGTCTTTAATAAACCGCCTATAGTAACCAATGAGTCCTAAGAAACTTTTTATGTCTGTTGTAGTTTTTGGTAGTGGATAGTCTAGTACGGCTTTAATTTTGTCATTGTTAGGTCTCAGCCCTTCGTCAGTGATGGTATGTCCTAAATAAAGAACTTCTTTTCTTAGGAATTCAGATTTATCAAGTTGTACCTTTAAATTAGTCGCTCTTAGTCGGTCGAAAACTGTTCTTAAGTCTTTGAGGTGTTCTTGCAAGCTAGTACTATACACAATGACGTCATCCATGTAGACTAGGCAGTGTAGCCCTTGTAGCCCTCTCAGAACGTTATCCATCGTCCTCTGAAAGGTCGCTGGTCCAGTTTTGAGTCCAAAAGGCAGCCTGAGATATTGATAATGACCTGATTCTGTGCTAAATGCGGTCTTTTGTCTGTCATCTTTATCTACTTCTATTTGGTGAAAGCCATTTGCAAGATCTAGTGTCGTAAAGTACTTGCTCTTTCCTAACTTGTCGAAAAGGTCAGTAATGTTAGGCAAAGGATATTTGTCGTCTATAGTGATGTCGTTTAAACGTCGGTAGTCAATCACCATCCTGTATTTTATTTCACCAGAGGCATCAAGTTTTTTTGGCACAAGATGTACAGGTGCATTCCAAGGGGAATATGATTCTTTGATGACGTTGTTTTTTAGTAAATTTTCAACTTGAGATTTTATTTCTGCCGTTTGTACAGGTGGTTGCCTATGTTATACCGCATTTAGCACAGAATCAGGTCATTATATATATAAGGCTTAACATATATTGGATCTTCATTTTTAGTTCTAATACGGTGCTTAATTTGGTTCGTGAATGTCAAAGGTAGCTGGTCACTATGAAATATATCTTTGTATTCCTTGCATAAGTCACTAATATATCTTTTTTCTTCTTCGTTCATATGATCTAGTCGCAGTCGTGTCAAATTGTCATCTAAAATTTTGTCTACTTCCATGTCCTTCATTTCTACGTCTGTACAGTTCAAACTATTGGTTTGTTCAGAGTACTGAGTAACCTTAAAAGGTTTGGTTATAGTCAAAGTCATGGGTGTATCTAGCGTATTTTGTATGATAGTGGTGGCATAACCATTTTTACACTTCACGATAGCTGATGGCATCCTAACTCCTTCACAGAATTTTGTATAATTTAAAATTGCTTCCCCAGAAAATTGATCCGTAGGTAATTTCACAAGTTGTTCTGTTCGTGAGTCTAACTCAATATCATAATTATTACTATCATTAATTATTGGTAGCGTTGTTGTCTTGGTGATGAGCTTTGAATCTCTAAGGTCAATGACGGCCTCGAGTTGCCTCAAAAGATCGTTACCTATCAACCCATCGTACTTGGTGTCCACCTCATAAACGTAAAACTTATGACATTCCGCGCTATGAAAAGATGGCATTAAAGGTACATGAATAACCTCATTATGGCTGCTCGAAGCATGTGTGCTTATAACCGTAAAAGGTTCACAGACCGTGTACGACTCAAAGAATTCATGAGCCTTGTGGGGGCTTATAAATGATCTGGTACTCCCAGTATCAATCATAAACTTAGCGTCTATTTCAGGTATGTACACGTATGGTAATTTAAGTTTAATGTCGCAGTTTAATTGTACTATTTCTGAGGTTTCTTTGAGGCCTGAATGTAAAAATTTTGAACTTCTTCAGGCATACTATCATTCTTCACTATTTCATTTTCTGCATCCTTCTCAATCATTTCTGGCTGTTGGTAGTCTGCATAGTAGTTAAATTCATTCTGTTGCCAATCTTCCTGACTATCATATTCATAAACGTTCTCATAATTGTTATAATCAAAACAAGCGGCTTCACCTAATTCTAGTTCGTTAAGACGAAACCCTTGTGGTTGCGTTTGCCCTTGAGACTTAACGGGTGCTGCAGTACGCATAGAAACGTCAGTGTTTCCCGGCTTATTCATAATTTGGGGGGGTTTGTATCCGAATTGTCCTTGATTAAATTGGGGGCGATACCCAAATTGTTGCTGCTGTTGGAGTCTTAAATTAAACTGTGATGGTGGCATATACCTCTGCTGCATATTGAATTGTTGGGGGCTAAACTGTGGTCTATACCCAAACTGTGGCTAAATGCCAAAAGGTTTTTGGTTAACTTGAGGGAAACTCCCTTGATTATTCGGGATACCGAAATTAAATCGAGGTGGCGGCGGCGCCGATGCCTGTAGTTTAAAACCACTAGGTTGAATGGGCATGCTAGGTATGCGGGATATGTTAGGCATGTTGGCCATGTTAGCCATGTTAGGCGTGTTGGCCATGCTAGACATGTTCGAGTTTCCGAATTTAAATGGTGGTTGTGTCAACGGCTGTTTATTTAACCTGTTTCTCATGCTATATTGTTCGTAAAAATTTACTTCTTCCAATACATATTCTAAGGCCTTTTCTAAAGTTGCTGGTGATTTAAGTCTTACAATGCGTATTAAATTTTCTGGCAAATTATACAGAAACACGTTGAGCGCTGTATTATTGTAGATTATGATTTTAGCCTTTTTAATATCCACATTAGACAGTTGATTTACTTTCGATATCAGAACTGCTCTAGTAGATTGGATACGATTGCAGAATTCGAGATAATTCTCACCCTGTTTCATTTTTAAGCTTTCCAATTCAATTGCTATACATTCTTCATTTCTCGGATCACCAAAATGTTGGATGAACAAGGCCCTAAAGTCAGACCATGAAAGTATATCTTCCCTCTCACTCATTAAAGCCGCAGCTTCACCTGTTAATCTACTGGTTATCGCATGCATAACATAAGTATTCTGATCATTATTTCCACGAAAATTACTAATGACATATTCACATTTCCCCAAAAATAAATTTAAATGACGCTTATCGCCGTCATAAAGTGGGATAAGCTTGAGCATATCGGTTGGTATGACTTTAATTGTCGTCATTTTAAGTATTTATTTAACTAACTTATATATAGACACAGTTATCCTAAATTATATAGCAGAGTTGTCTTAAGTAAGTATTTGAACCCTATATTATTTAATTAGGTGTAGATGCAACAGTCGCACAATATCTTAATACTTACAACTAACAGTGACCTATTTTTAGGTAAACCAGATAAACTATAATGGAAAAAGTTCGATTCCAAATATAATGAAGTGGATAGGGAGAGGATGGCGAAAAATTCACTCACCAGCCAGTCTCCAACATGCTCCTTTGTATTTCTCGACGTATTTCTTTGGTTCGAGGATCGCACACACGCCAGTCAATCGCGAATCGCGAACACGCACTTTTAGGATTGCGTATATCACTGTTCACATAAAACAACACTTTTTAGGTGCTTTCGCGAAGGACGGCACAGCTAATTATGCGATCCTACCGGCTGCGCCAGTCAAGTTTACGGGAGCGCGAAAGAGCTTTTTTAAAAAACACTATTTTTAATAAAAGATTTTATTTTGCTCTTAATACTAATAAAAGATGCGTCCGAACAAAGTCGTATGTTCTTAATGACTAACTTAATCTATCCAGACAGCTACCCACGCGTTATACAGAAATCCGGTGTCGCTGTTGATAATGCATCGGCAGTTTCTCGAGAAACTGCTGATCCAGTTGTTATCTGGAGACCGGGTGGCCGCATAACTAGGTACTCAAAGGTTGCAACCTTTCAACGACTGATGTTGATAGTTGCAGCACAATAGACATAATTATACACCACAATAGACAAGAAGCTGTATTTATTGTGGTTGCAGTGTCCATGTCCGCACTAAGGTTCTGAACGTGCCTCCAAAACCATGATAAAATTATTTCTTGGATCATGTTCAAAACGAACTGCCTATGTGTCAGTTGTCAGCTGTCTATCTGTCAGGCGTCAGTCAACTGTCAGACAAATTAAAAGTACTCTTTGTTGAGGACATATTTTTAATATTTACTAAACTGTAATTATTTTTTATATGGTTTAGTAGGCTGTAGCCTTCTGTAATCTTTACGCTCAGGGCCTAAAAGCTCGTAAATATTTCGTAACTTAAGTTTTTTATAGTAGGTACAGGATATTATTTTTGATCATGTAAGACATCGCGAAAATGACTATGTCCGTGGATCCCTGCATCGAGGAAACCCAATTAGGAATTAAAGTAAGAGGTGATCTTGGTGATTTCCAAATTATCGAAGAGGAAACCGAAAGCGAAGGTGATGAAGACAACAATAGCACTTCAGGGACGGTGAATACTTTGTCTACTTCACCTCAGGAATTAGTGAGGACTTCGGTGCAGCCAGTTTTCGGTAGTGTCCGAGTGACTAAATCCGAAAATGTCCATTTCGGGAATAACACATACTTTCATGGTCCCGTAACCATTAAACAAGTAGTCCATGGCAAAGAACATGACAATGCTGCCTTTGAAAGCACAGAAAATGATGTTCCCAATGGTATTCCATCATGCAAGCCAGATACGAATAAAGATTCCACTCGTAAGTTAACATAAACTTTCTTCCTTGTTATCAACATTGTTGCTAAGTAAATAGATTTATCTTTGAAGAAATAAAAAATTCAAATCAAGTAGAAAATCTGTCGCCAAGCACCTAAAACGGTGTGTTGCGGCATCAGTCCTTGAAAACAAGTGAAATTACAGGCACATGAGACTTAACAAATATGTCTCAAGGTGATGGGTGCAGTGCCATTTGTGACGAAATGCATCTGTTATAGGCAGAGGTTAATCTTTTAACATCAGGTGGGCCTTGAGCTTTTTCCAGCAGAATAACTTTAAAAAAATACTTATGCAAATCAATCATGTGATTGCCTCTTTTCTAGAATATCCTTCTCGTCACTTATGATGTTTAAAGACATTTCTCATTACTGTAAATGACATTAAACAAATCACCATGTCTGTATATACCTTTAGGGATATTAGGTAGAGGTGTACATAAACCCATTTCATCAGAAGCTCTAGTCCCATAATATAGGTAATTGGTGAGTCCATTGCCATGTATTGAAGATACAAAAGTGTGACTTTACACCACAATAAACACAATTCCTGATTACATAACATTGTTTCCACTCAAAAACTGTATTTAGTAATATCTAAGTTAAGTTTATTAAGTGGGTAAATCTAGCATTTCATTAGCCACATATTTGTTTATTGTATATAAAAATTAATATAAGGAGTTTTTTAATGTCATAAATTTCAGGATTGCAAAGTAGGTAAAAAGAAGAACCTTGATTGAGTTATTAAAAATAATGGCATGTTAATATTTGTAAATAAAATTTAGATTAGAAAAATTAATGCAGTATCTGTGATAATCTCTCGTCCCTGATACTTAAGTTTTTAAATACATAGATCATTTTAATTGTCATGTATCACATCCCCAGTTATATCAATTGATATCAGTCATAAAATGTATACACCCAATACCTAGTTTCGGGCCTATGATGAGTTGGCAATTTGGAAAAATGACACATAAGAATATCTGAAATAGAGCTAGTAGTTTCAGTTTGCAACAATCAAACAAGATCAATTGCATCAGTCAAAATTCATTTCTTATGGTATTGTAGAGCACCACACTCTGATTTGCTAACTTGCACACTATGGTGTTTGTGGAAAAGCTCTGAATCTTATGGATTCATATCTGTCAGACAGGCTACTAAAGGTTGGAATAAATGACAAACAAATTCTTTCAGTTCTTGATAAAGATAGGAGGAGTACAGCTAAGATCCATTTTAGGACCTTCTCTGTTTCTAGCGTATATCAATGATCTGCCTTACATAGTCCAAGATTTCAGCAATAAACGCCAAAACGATACAAAGCTTGCAACAGCTACCATGTGGAACAGAGACAAGTAACGATCTTTACCTAATTAGTACCCGTATACACTGACCCCTCTTATAACCAGTGAAACAAGATTATCTGACTTATTAATTAAATCTTATTCCTTCTTTTTGGTAATTTGAACTCCCAAGATATACCATTTCACTGTACATGTAGAATATTATCTTATTTTGTTAACTCGCAACCAATTTTCACTGGCGCAAGAACATGCCCGTATAGGTGCTTAATGGTCTGACACTTGGTCGAAACTAAAGCTATGATTCAAAGCGTTCATTTATATCCAAGCATTTGTATCGATCTGTGGCGCGCGACCTCCGACTTGTTTGCGGAATCTAGAGGGGGTAATCTGTGGTTCTGTTGCATAAGCAGTTTTTTTTTTTTTTTTTGAATTTTAAATCAACACTCCACAGACTCCAGGGTCCATGACTTTTTTTAACTATGACATAATTTATTAGTAAGCAAGAAATAGGAAACATGCAACATTCCAAGGGGGAACAGTGTTAAAAGTCTTTTTTTTTTTCTTTTTTTTTTCGTTAATGTCATTAGCACCAGCATCCAGAGCAGACCAGTATCCTCTAGCAGCACCCGTTCACGAGTTGACGCATGTGCCAGCCATCGCCTTCCTCAACCATTTTTGAGGGAAGATGGCGACCCGACACACAACACCGCCGCTAGACAACACCTTTCTGTGAGCATGACCACTCCGGATACCCGTGCCAACGGTTACAATTACAAAAATAATTTGGGACTACAATAAAATAATATACCTACAGAAATTTACATATTTTGTTATTCTCCCACGTCACATTTTAACAGGGCCTCCATTACCGCGCTATTTCGATCTTTGATCGCCATTTTGAGGTTGTGATCATGGATGGCTTTTGGTGTCGCAACCATCGCCTTCCTAACTAACCGTCCTATGGCGTCGTTTTCGTCATCTGCGTAGTATATGAAGGTTCCAGTGTGCCGTGAAATTGCAACGACGGCATGCGGGACGCTCTCGTGCAACTTCATGCTGCTCTTGGTCTTGATGGCGATGACCGACTCGTATGTCAGTCCCTGCGCTTCGTGGATGGTAAGGGTGCGTGATCCACTTCCCTCTCCGTAGCCCTGGCTTATTAGGGTCTCCTTTTCTTCCTGAGTGTGAACCAGGAATAAAGTGTTGGTGAGGGATTTGGGGATTTTTGCACATGTGTACCTTTCAAGCTTAAGGGACTTAATACGGGGAGCTGAGGAATATATACCAGAGTATATTTCCCTCAGTGCGTACGCGACATCCATTGGGTTCCGATGCGTACATAACAACTCCTGGGTGATGTTTGTTACCAGGTTAGGGCGGTTGTACCTTAATACGAAGAGATTTTCTCTATCTATATAAGGCAGCTGATTGACATCTCCGATGAGGACAAGTTCATCAACTCCAGATAGCCTGGAAGCCATGACTATGGCTCCGAAATGGTTCATTAGAGCTTCATCCACCGTTAGGCGGCTGTAGCTCTCAGTTCTTTTAAAACCATTTACGAGGACTGAAGCCATTGTGCGCACCTTGGTTTTAACTAAGTCTCCAATTCGGTGCGCAAGCTTCTCCCTCAGGTCTTTCGCTGCTTCTGTAGTTGTTGTGATAATGATGTCCTTGTCCACATCGAATTGCCTTACCACCCAAGTTGTTTTGCCACATCCTGGAACTCCATTTACCCATTATATTTTCGGTACTTCCCAGTCTTTCCAGAATGCTTCGATCTCCGATCCCCTCAAAATAGATTTCGCCATTTCGAGGATACGGTCATCTAACATTATTTTGGTGCACTGGGCCATTACTACAATCGGGTCATTTTGTGGTGTCGCGTATTTAGGCCTACCTAGTCACTCCGTTTCTCCCTCGTCCAGGGACACAAATCCGCCTGTTGCATTGTATGCTGCCATATACTGACCTAACATTTTCCCCTTGATGACATGGGATGTGTCGTTGTATATAGCGGCTTCTGCCTCTTCGAGTCTCACCTTGCATAAGCAGTTTATAAGATAAGACAGATAACAGATGCAGTAATGCTAGGCTAGTTTATTTCGCGTTCTTCCACAGCGTTATGTTGTATGGAGAATTGCTATGAGGAGCTGCCTACACCTTAATTGAATAAATGATTTTACTTTGACTTTCACTTTGATAACAAAAACATAACCAACAACTTCCAGAAATCAAGCCAATCCAGTTGCAGCTTTGGTTGAAGTTGACATTTTCAGCAATCTGTATTGTTATTGTTGGTGGGATATGTGCCATTGTATCCATTACTCTGATATATAACAGTCAAGAAGACACAGCTTCGGTCAACCATGATGCAGAGGATTCTTCAGGTGAGGATGATGAGGATGATCTTATTCTTCAACTTTAAGTCTTCTTTCAATTCATTGAAACATTATAATGCTTCTCTTGTGTTGGGTTTATATTTTTTAAATGTATCATATACATACTCATTTCAACTAGGTACCACATGCTAGAATTTTATATCATTCATCTTGAGTTAGATCAATCTAACATATTCTATCTAAACATTACACATAGTTAGTTAGGTTCGACTGTAACAGCTTTATTTTGTAGGACATTAAAACTTTAAATTAGTATACATTTTTTTTTATGCTTTTGACCATTATCTATATATATAGTATTTCTGAAAATTTATAAAATATATTTATTTGTAAAGAATGTGCAAGTGTGACAGGAGACATTATCATATTCACCATACAACAGGAACATTAAATACTATTAAGGTTATTTATTATTCCTCTCTTCATAAAAATCAATAAGTCAGTTTGTATGTATGTTGTAGCTACATTTTTGATTAATATGCAGAGTGGGTTGAAAGGTCAAAGGCCAGTTTACTGATATAAAAGTAGTTGCAGAACGAACATCTTTGGCCAAACTAAAATAAACCATAAGATAACTGTATACATCTACTTTCATTTCGTACAAAAACAATTAAAGGCTATATAACTGTTTGTGTTAAAACCTGTACAACTGTTTTCTTTATTGATCATTTTGTAACCTATCTATGTAGATATAGACTCGCAATCAGTTTATTAGTCTAAATGGAAAGAACCTCACATAGACAAACATTTTACATAGTTACTTTGCTTGATCGTTGATTACGAGGCATTATATCTGCAGAATAATTATTTACTCCCGTGAAAATGAAATCGTGCGTAGGCGTCGGTAATTTCCCTGCCCCCCTTTTGGTTAATTATAAGTTACACATTATGAGTACAATCATACATTTTACCCAACAGAATGTGTCACTATGTTGTACAGTTTTCAGCTTAATAATCTAAGGACTATTCCATCTGATTCCATTGCAGAAAAATAGCATCTTAATCTGCCATGGATTTTTGTATAGGATTCATAACGTAAGTTTTAATTCAGCAAGTATGTAGCAGTATTGTAGCTGTGTATGAGATAAGTATAAGAGGTATTATCTCTGGTGGCAAACGGATTGCACTTATGTGCATTTGTATGTGCTGAACAGTCTCACCTGTTGGTAATTTCAGCAAGGAATGTGAGATCAAAGAGGTTAACCTAGAAAGGGAACGAGCCTACTTCATGCAAAATTACAAATTATCAATGAATCTTGCTCTATTATCTCTCAATTGATCCATCGTTTGTTGTGTATGGTCACTTCCGTTTATCACCTCCATCATCATCATAGTTAGCACATGCAGGGATCGGACACATATGGATATGAAAAAGAAAAATAAACCAAAACAGGCCCTTATTTCTTCAATGACCCATGTGGGTATACGGGTCCAACAACCTGTATACCCACATGGGTCATTGAAGTGTTTTCCCTTAAACTTTATAATCAAAGTGTAAGGGAAAACATTTACAAAAAAACATGATAACACTCTCGTAATGTATAGATCTGAATGTTTACTAAGTAATTAATCCAAGTAAATATATTATTATGTAATTTTCTTTTCAAGAACCCATTGAAAGTTCTTAATATATTGCCAGTACTGCTTAGTTACTGTTATCCTTCAATACGTAATACACTCGTAAATAATTGATATGCATATATTATATTTGTACATATGTTTTGTTTAACAATGTCTTGTATACATTTAAATAGTATGACTATATGTGAATAAAGTTAAAAATGTGATTCTGACTGCAGGTCAAGTCTACATAAATCCTGGCTAGGGTTGATCCACAATAATATTTTTTGTATAGGTCAAGAGATAATTTCCAGTGTGATTTGAACCTGCAACCTAAGAACACCATTCTGTAGCGTTAATACCAATAATGCTACGGAGATGCGTGCTGGACAGTCCAATATTTCTTCTACAAATATTGCTATAATTTTGCTTAGCATGCATCAATGCTGTATAAATAATAATCAAGGTTCTATTTGTGAGATTCTTGTTGGTATTATCTGTATGTGAACTTAAAATAAAATGAAGGATCATTATAATTACTTACAAATGTTTAAATTTTTTATGTTATCACTAGTAGTTTGCCTCGAACTGAGATTAAGGCGGTAGTCGAAAATAGTAACTAAATTACTGTTTTCGAACATATTAGTTAAATAACGATTTGAAATGAACAATTTATGCCCTTTCATCATAATCACCTTCCTTATACTTATACACTTGTTTGTTCCAATTGTGTTGGGCTGGCCCAGTATATCTTATATAACAACACAATGTTATGCATTATTATGTTAACAATAATAATACAAAGGACAACATTTCTAAAATTATTTTGATCTCGAGAATATTGGGTATATTCTCTCTTGGGTAAAAAGCACTGTTGTGAGCCCAATGTGCAACCTCCATTCACATCTGCAGCTTTCGTGGTGACATACTGCTGATTCAGCACATTCTTTACTTTAGTCATATTTTACAATGTTCGATATTAATATATAAAACAGTCCTTATATTCTTCAAGCCGAGAACTGTAAAGCAAAAATGTAATTCAATTTAAAAAGACAACCTTAATTCAAAGACATTTCTAGGATATACTATTTGACTTATACCAGAGTGTTTATTGAGGGGGTTTTGCAATCGTCGGATAGTTACTATTCATAAGAATAAATATATACAGCACAAAGCCAATAAAAATAGAATAAAAATATTTCGAATCTTCTTATGATGGTTTTGTACACATTGGGTGATAAGAAAAGTTTGTTTTGTATGTACGGTAACATTTTATCAACATGATATAATTAAGCAAATTTTTAAAAAATCTGGCCTTTGACTCTATGCATGTGATAGATAAAGCTTAAAACATGTTATTAATAATACAGCAGAAAATGTTTTTACACCTCTTTTGTATAATACACAGGATTTGCGTTCATATAATTTTTTTCTCATTTTAATATCATTTTATAAGTATTTATGTATTTAATGAAACCATAGGATTTTAATGTGAGGTATTATTAGCTTTGTACCATGTTTATAGCCAACCACCACATTGAAGTTCCACCAGCGTTAATTCATCGCATTAATCACCATCATTCTAATTATTCTATAATTTATTATTTCCATCCATTTCAGACTGTGTAAAGGTGGAGGGAGTATTTCTCAAATATCAAAATGTAAAACTTATTTTGATTTCAATATCCTTGGTGCTGTTAACATCAATTGTATGGTGTCGTAAATCACTAACAAAGGAAGCATATGCCGCAGATAACACGCCTATTTCTGTGAGTGTGAAGCATAATGGAGTGACGAAAAACAATGATAAATATAATTTAGAAGGTATTGTGGTTTGATTAGTGTTACACAGTCTGTCAACTAAGTTGTATAAGTTGTATTGCCCTGTGATTGAAAATCATTTATACATTTATTTACTCATAGAAAATATGGAAATTTTACTTATTTATTCAATGCGACTGATCAAAACGAGATGTACAGAAACGTAAATATAAGAAAATTAATAAGGATATATCAAACACGAATAAAAAAAAACCTAAATTAACCATCACAACTGAAAAGTATAAAAAGCAATTTGGTTTCATTTACTTGAATGATACCGGTATTTTGTCCGGGTGGTTTAAAAAACTATACTACTGAACAATCATAAATTTTGAATAAGACCTCATCTGAAGTATGACCTACCAAATAAAAGTAGAATTGATTATTCTTATATAACAAGTCATTATTGACGCAGTAAACAAAATAAAAATACAATCGAGATGACAGCTTCCTAATATTTTGAATTCGATAAAACAAAAAGTAGATTTGGCAATCGTTATCAATTCAGTTTGCGCTACACTTGTCTAAAACTGTTGCAGTAATGTACCTACAACATAACGCAATGGAACATTGCCCTGCGCTTGTGAAGCCATGAAATATGGTTATGTTTTGTACATATGTTAGTTATCACTTAATCTGATACTACATGCACACGTGTGGTTAGTAATTTATAGCACCAGTCTGACCCAAAACGTGTTATATGCATCGTTTGAAAGTCAAGGGCAGAAGTTCGTATCGCGAGCATCGTGTTTAAGTTAATTTAGTAGAATGAAACTTAAGGAACATATTAGCTCTATTAAATACAGACGCATGAGACTTAGCAACTTTATGTCTCGGAGTGAAGGGCGCAGTGCAGTCGCCACTTTTTAAAACTGCATCTTTTATAGGCCGAGGCGCTTATCGTAAGGTACGTTCGTGCTTGTTCCATGATTATAGCATATAAAAAATCTCTTATCTAAGTTACCGATACTATTGATGACAGTAGAACTATCTATTCCCATCGAGTTATGTTTTCCGAATATTTACTCATGATTGTCATAGAATAAAGACTTGTGAAAACCTAGACTAGCTTATTACATATTCTGTGCTGTCCATAAAATGCCTGTCATTAGAATTTGTGTTTGATTACAACCAAGTTCAATTATGTCATAACTTTACGCATTATCCTCTTTCCAATTCTATAATTAACTTACGTAATTCCACGCAGTTAAATACAAATAAAGACATATGACTCAAAGTTTAATGCATACTTTAAAAATAATTGAAAATCTGCGTATCCTTAAAATATTACAGCTTGAATTATACAAGTATCACGTCATGCCTGGCCGACTTGTGTAATTGAATATAATAAAATAGACTAATAAAAATCATGTTTTTGCAATAGTTTTTCTTTTTTTTTACTGAACAGAGGTTAAAGACGAGTAAGTATTCTATGACAAGGAGTGGTCTATTAAAGCAATACATGTCATAATTGAAATGAGGGAAGGCTGGCCTTTCGCATAAAGTAAGACAATATAAGGGCTTATATAAATAATTAGTCAAAGAACTTCTGACATTGTTGACAGACTTCTCAGATGTCTCCTAATTGACGTACTCATATCACTCATCTCTACAACTCATTCATCGCGATAGTAATAAAATCCAACACCGTAAGTGGTAATTCGGCCGCCATGCAGCTGTATGTAACTTTGTAAATTTAATTTATTGAAATCTGCTAGAACAGCCTTAGAACACTATATCTCCCGATGGTAAGTGACGATATGGTCGATGGTGTTGTTTAGGCTGACTTAGAATTACTGGCTCTCAAAGGCAGCTCCCGGAACACACCGCCAGATACTGGGCAACAGATTTCTTTTTGATGGTAGCTAGCCAGGAGGGAATACTCGAAATGCCCTACCAAGATCCTATAATGACCGCCATCATTAGACAACAACCGGGACTGATTGTTCAACGTGCCCTCTGGTACACGGTAGCGTCACAGGTGCAGCCTTTTTTGGTAATGACTACACCTTGTTTATATTCTATAACAATATTAAATTCATGGAATAACATTATATTCGAAATAGTCATAATTATTGTTTGTAAATTGATTGACATCACCTTACAGAAGACCTTATTTGCTTACAGGAAATATCGTCCATTATTATGCTTGTCGTTAATATTATTTGATGAATACTGACACTTACTATTTAATTTATGCTATAAAAGATTCAGTTATTATCAACGAAAAAATATGTCGAAAGTGTATCTCTCACAGTTACCTGCTGATTTCGGACTCATCTAGTTCTAAAATAACAAATTCAATTGTATTGGTTTATTGATTTGGCGCTTAGAATTGATCGCATACGATTGGTCGCGTCATGGTAATATCACGTTATGTTGTTGCGCCGCCCTGTACACTTTAATCCACGCCCGCCGCGGTAAGGTTTGCGTTGTGCTGTTTTTGAGCTTGACATACATTTCTGTACATATTTATTTGTAGTTTATTAGTATACTATGTTTTGGAAATCCCTGATGTATAGACGACCGACTTGAGCATTTGCAATGTTATTTTAGGGTTCTTTCTCGTGATCAAACGGAATAGACTAAACGATATGATCAAATCGAAAAAAATACTTTATGGTAAAATTTTTGGGATAAAAAACTTTTTACTATCAAAACGGTTAAGTATTAGAGATAAAAAATGTAATACAATTTATATTGTTATGATTATGGTTATATTTAATATTAATGACACTTCACTAGTGTTTTTTTTAATAATGTCGTTCTATTGTAAAATATATATATTCCCGCTTTTATATCCCTGAATGGGTAGGCATAGCGATAGTATAACTGCAAAAACATTTGCCGAACGTTTTAAGTAGTAATAGGGACTGAGCCTATATCCATTTGCAACTACAGTTTTGCTCTACGCAACGTAAGAAAAAAATACCTTTACGAAAGGCACACATGGTGGAGCCGGGGATCAAATCCGGGATACCCTAGTTTGGCGATCATGTAGAGTCATTGTGCCACTTCTTATTTATAATATAACCGTTGCTAGTCTGCAAGTTAAATAGGTATGTTTTAATTATTACTGATTGTAACTTTTTCAGCGGATCCTTTGTTGATTGCGCCTACGCATTTGCGCATAGTATCGAGGACTGATTGGCTCGCTCAGCCAGTAGAGAAGCCGTTGGACAAGATAAGGTCACCGGTACCCTGGGTCATCATCCAGCATACTGCAACTGAGAGCTGTCACTCACAGGTTTGTAAATCTTGTGTCTGCTAAAGTAAAAGTAAAAAAGTAAAGATCTATTAAACCCAGTAGCATGTTAATAAAAATCCTTTACCTCAACTATAAAGTCTAATAATTACGTTACCATCATTTTGTATTAGCAGCAACGGCAGCGGCTATAGCCATGGTCTGCCGCGTAGAGGTACCACATTTCGAATCTCGTCGTGAGTTTGGTGATATTTTCTACTTGACGGTGGTAGCTAGCCAGGCTGACATTTATAAAATGCCCTACCACCATGCTATTACGACTGTCTTCTTAACTGGGATCGACAGCCTAACGTGTTCTCAGAAGCATGGAAGCGCTCAGTAGTAAAACTAGCGGTCACCTATGCAAGGAATGACCGCAGCTGTCGTTGTTTACCTAGATGATCTGTTGCGAACGTTTAGACAAGCTCCTTTATAAGCGCTTTAACAGATAATATAATATAGAATATTATTGATTGCGACAGCTTTCACTGCGCGGGCAGAGAGGCTATTATCATAGTTATAGGGCATTTTCCGAATGCCCGCCTGGCTAGCTACCACCTCAAGTAGAAAATCTGTCGCCAAGCACATAACGGTGTGTTCCGGCAGCTGCCCTTGCTAGCCAGTTATTCTAGGTTAGCCTGAACTAACATCTTCGACCACATCATCACTTACCATCAGGTGAGATAGTGGTTAAAGGGTAACCTATCAGGCATAAAAAAAAAGGGCTGAATACAAGTAAAAATGTCTTCGTTCAGTGAAGACAATAATTAAGTAATGTTTTTAAGCATCTGACACTTTTAAGCTTTAAATTCTGGCTGATGCAGAGTTCATTTGCCCCATACCCTTGTGTAATCATGCTTATGACTTGCTGAAGCGATTCTTGTCACTTAACAATATTTCGTTATTTATTTAGTTATCCATACAGCATATATATATGAACATGTACTGTGTACAAAATCTCGCAAAGACCTCATTGACATTATAGTGCGCTGGTTATCTGTATATGATATGTATGCCCCGTTGGGCGAGTGGCATAAAGCACCGTATTCCAATCCCGAAGAATTGGGTTCGATTCCCGGCGTTACTAAATTTTTATGACAAGGAAATTTCCTTGTAATCTGGGCCTCTCCCTGTTAGATGGCAATAGGCTCGTCGGGTACACTACATGGAAGCAAGAACCTGGAGAAATGAGCGCTGCTTGCCCATTTCGGGGATATTAAGACGTGATGATATGTTGATGGTGGCGTTGGCCCTAGGATCACGGGTTCGAATCACGCCGTGAAATTACTTTATTGATGCGCGTTGTATATAAAATCTGTTCTGCAGTTTAAGACTTTAACTAAAAGCGATTGTAATATCTGTTTGCCCAGTTATCTCATATTTTTATTTTATTTTCTATTTATTTTTGTGTGGTTGTGACGTAACAAGTACGAGGCTACCTGATGTTAAGCGGACTAACCTCTGCTTATAATATTTTGTCACAAGTGACAAATTGCTCTGCGCCCCTCACCCTAAGATATACGATTGATAAATGTGCCTGTTATTTTACTGGCCCTCAAGTACTGCTACCGGAACACACTGTTAGGTGCTTGGCAATAGATTTTCTACTTGAGGGTGGCGCTAGCCAGGGGAGCATTTGCAACATACCCTCACACCATGCAGTAAAGCTGGTGGTAGGTATCGAACCATAGACCTGTGGCATTGTTTCTAAAGATTATATGCCATTTTTATATAGTACTTAAAGATAATAAACGTCCTAGCCCATTACAAGTACACACTCTCAGAATACAGAAAATACCACACGGCTACTGTTTTCTTGGTTTAATATTATATAGGTAAGCCTTTGACCACAACTTCATCTGATGGTAAGCGATTATGTGGTCGAAGATAAAGAGGCTTATCCTAGAATGCTAACCGGCTCTCAAGGAAACCTAGTGAAACACATTATTTTGGTCCTTGGCTACAAATATTCTATTAGAGTGGTAACTAGCCAGACGGCCATTTACTAAATACCCTACCGCTTTGCAGTAAAGTTTGCGCCGGGATTTGATTTAACACTGGGCAACAGTACAAAGTAGTTGCCACTAGGTTTATCTCACCGGCAACGATGAACGAGTAACGAGTAGAGCTAGAATTAGAAACGAGTTGGCGATCAGTGGGAAGCGAGTGTGTAGTTTCGATAGTTTTGTCGCGGGGCTATATGCTAGTGTGCAAATGCGAATCGGGTTTTCTTCTCAGACAGCGAGCTGTCTCAGGTAAAGGGGTGTCAGGGCGGTGTCCTCTTGCCCTGGCTCTTCACCTATAACTATAGGTGAGTCTCTTGTTTGACCCGTTGGTCCGGTGTCTCATGACTCATGACTAGGCCGCCCAGCGGCCATTATATGTCTGGGCGATCACGGAGGCCCCGCCGGGTGAATCCCGCTGGCTTTTGCAATGCGACGAGCTTACTCGTGTCACTCGCCCGCGGTCGCTCAGTCCTGTGTCACTTTCAAAGCCGCACTGTTTAGAAATAACCATGAAAAGAAATGATTATTACATAGCGAGTTTATTTTTGAAAGTTTTACGCTCAGCGACAAAACTAGTAATGCGAGTCGTCACCGGCAGTGTGAACAGTCAGGCAGTTGACTCACCGGAAACGATGAACGAATAACGAGTAGAGCTAGAGTTAGAAACGAGTTGGCGAGCCGCGGGAAGCGAGTGCGTATATAGTTCCGATAGTTGTGAAGCTCGGCTATCTTGTGTTATATGAGTGTTATCTTTCATAGTTCTTGTCGTTCAGCGACAAACAAGTGAAGCGAGTGCTCGCCGGCAGTGTGAACAGTCAGCGATCAACTGTTTGTATATGCATCTCTCTTATTTACTCTCTTATTTACATTTCGGTGCTATTCTTGAGAGAGAAAATCGCTGATAGTTAATCGTTTTCTCGCCGGCGGCGGTCGGACCACTGCCTTCCCACCGCCGCCGCCGCCGGCGAGAAAGCGAGTAGCTATAGATATTTTTTTCGCTCAAGAGACGTACAATAGACTTGGATCCCGTGTAAACCAGAGAGAAACATTTAATAATAGTTGTCGCTAAATATCCACACTGCCGGCGAGAACTCTCCACTTATTTGTCTCAGGTACAGAAGAACTCTCAAAGATAAAACTCGCTCTGGGATAATCGCTTGGCGGTTGAACACGCGCCAAGGGACTCTCGTTTGGTAGATAAGAATACCAGAAGCCGGTCTGAGCAATAGCATCGACAATAATATTAAAGATAAAACTCGCTCAGCGATAACAACGTTGTGGTTAGAAAACTTGCTGAAAGACTCGGCTCGGTAGATAAACGTGCCAGTGGGCCGGCCCGGATGAGTGATGCTAGGAATTTCGCCGTACTCGCAACTCGCTTATGCCTCAGCGGCAAAACTATTA
Organism: Plagodis dolabraria; assembly: GCA_963854805.1. Taxonomy (NCBI): domain Eukaryota; kingdom Metazoa; phylum Arthropoda; class Insecta; order Lepidoptera; family Geometridae; genus Plagodis; species Plagodis dolabraria. Next base: position 35,327,653 of record OY978440.1, on the reverse strand, counting down.
GAACTACCACACGTTCTTTCTAGTTTATAGTTCTACTCGCTTCTAGAGCATCGCCGGCGGTGGAATAAAAGCCTTAAATAATAAAATAATACGATCGCCTTCCTGGTATATGTGTCGTAACACAAGCAGATTGCGCACTCGGTAGCTTTATATCTTTTTGCGTATGCATCTCTACATACATCGGTCTCTTTTGGCGTATGTATGAATGGATAGGAAAACACATGTTTTTGTTCATAATTAGTATGGTTTAAAAAGTTTGCTCAGCGAATTTGAACTGCGCTTCTACTATTAGCGTTTAGGACCTATTTATTATTGTGTTTATAGATGTTTGATGGGCACTTAGCGACTGGAAATAGTATCCGGGTGTGCGTGTTCGCGGAACTTTATATTCGTGTCATTTTAACGCAATAGTGAGTTTTATAGACGTAATTATATTTTGTGTGGCTTTAAAGCACTGTATGTTTCTAATTCTGATTGAAAAAATAATATGTTTAAGAATAACATAATACATTTGAACTGAATTTAATTAAATTTACTACGTTTTATAGTTTGATGTGTTGGCTGTGTTATAAAGTGATGTGACGGACAGGTCGTGCGTCTGATGATAAGGGTCGCGCATGTCCATTACAGTTGCAGTGTCATAATCTCATTCTGCTTGACACGAGCACAGTGCAGTCACTGTGCTCGTTACTCCGAGGCGTTAGTTAGTATGTCTCGTACGTATATTAATTACGCTTGCTACAGACTTTTAAAAACTGACGTCTACCCTATATCATACCTCATAAGGAATTCTTATTGATAATATACCTTTACCTTTCGGCAGAAAAGCTCAGTACAAAACAAAGTAGTTTGTATATGATAAATAAATGTCTATGGCTGGAAATATAGCGCTTTTAGCTAAGTTTGGTAACCATTATACGCACCCATGGAACATGCAGGTTTACATGGCTAATATTGCTCGTATTATTTTAAAAAGATATTTAATATCAATGCACATTTCTAAATTTGATTACAAGTGCTTTTGCGTGCTAAGCGAAAATCATATTTTACAAATTAATGGAGCACAAAATTATATGCCCCGGGCGGGAACATAACCGCGTCCACCGATTTCGCGCCCGATGCTTAAACTACTCGGCTATCTGGGCACGCTCTCTCTTAACTCTCAACTTAGCAACAACACCAAAAGGTATTAGCATTATCTGGCATATATGTCACCGTTCACTTCAGCCAATGTTCTGAATTAAGACAAGAGCTGTCTTGGTTTATAAACTCGAACATAATGAAATATAAATGTGTTTTTTTTCACTATTTCAGAGCGAGTGCGTGCTTTCTGTGCGCCTCATACAAATGTTCCATGTGGAGTCGCGCGGTTGGTACGACATCGGATACAACTTTCTCGTTGCGGGCGATGGATCGGCTTACTTCGGCCGCGGTTGGGACTACCAAGGCGCTCACACGTTAGGCTACAACAAGTACAGCATGGGCATAGCGTTCATAGGCACATTCAACAACGAACCTCCGCCGAAGAAGCAACTCGATGCTTGCAAAAAACTCATCCAGAAAGGAGTAGAGCTAGGCAAAATAGCCAAAGATTATAAACTATTCGCCCACAGGCAACTAGCGTCCACCCTCAGTCCAGGAGATAAACTCTTCGAGATATTAAAGGAATGGCCACACTTTGTGAAGAATTTCACCGATATTGAAGAGCTCGTGCCGAAATATTGAAAGGTATTATTTCAAATGTGAGATATAGGTAATAAAAAAATGCTGTGCTTGTACTTACGTGAATTAGGATCGGGTAGACTGAATGTGTGAATCTCTTAAGTGTACTGTTACTTTTTAGGATGCTTTCTTTCAAAGCAAAGACATGTGAAGATAATTGTCGAAATTGAACATAGAAAATACTTTGGACTGTAAATTATTATGCTTTGAAGTGTTTGGGAAATTTAATGTCAATATTTTTGATGAAAGGAACGTAATATTGTTAAGGTGATTTGAGATCTATTGAATAGTTGTATCTCAGTTAGATGTGATGTATACTTAAGGATGAATAAGCATTATTTTTGAATTAATAGTCGACCATTATCTGTCTGGTTTGGATAGTTAGTGAATATTATGTAGTACCAACTGTTTATACGCACAGTATAATTTTATACGAAGAGTATTTTCGGCATCGAATGTAACTGAACATAACGGCATGTTATTATAACTAATAATTATTATTTTATTATCGTATTTTCGAGTATGTCTGATCTATAGATTGAGCATACTCATCTAGGGATGTGACGTATGCAGCGTACGCGATATATCGATTTTTTTTGGTATTTTTTCACACTTTGTGTTATGTTATCGAAGTTTTTATACGGATCCCTAGCCTTTTGAAAATCTTCTATAGCCTATGTACATCAGGGATAGTGTAGGATTCTAATAGTGAAAAAAAATTCAAATCGGTCTAGTAGGTAGTTTAAGAGCCTATTCAATGCAAACAAATAAACAAACCATCAAATCTTTCCTTTTTATCATATTAGTTTAGATTATCTTTTAGATAAAGGTCACCGCTGAACCAGACTTCTGCTAGGGCGGTCGTATGCTTTAGGGTTTTGATCACTTCTCAACTGATGAGATAAAAGTCAAGGGCTTACAATTCAAGTGTTCACTTATTGACATTTCTTTCCTTACATGCCCGCAGTGCAGTGTTGTCCGTGCTATCGTACGTTCATCTGTCCCGTTATGCTCAATATGTGTGTCACGAAATGTATTATCAGTACTTCAGTACTAATATTAACTAATATTAAATGCGAAAGTAACCTGTCTGTCTGTTACGCTTTCACGACAAAACTACTGGACCGATTTGAATGAAATTTGGTATGGAAATAGTTTGAGACCCGGGAAAAACATAGGATAGTTTTTATCCAACTGCGCAAAAAGAAGTTAGTGTTTTTGCGCGATAACCGACATACGCGCGAGCGGAGCCGCGGCCGGAAAGCTAGTCAGTACTAATATTATAAATGCGAAAGTAACCCTGTCTGCCTATTACGGTTTAACGCCAAAACTACTGGACCGATTTGAATTAAATTTGGTATGGAAATATTTTGAGACCCGGGAAAAAACATAGGATAGTTTTTATCCACCTGCGCAAAAAGAGGTTTTTGCGCGATAACCGACATACGCGCCCGGAAATATAACGATTCCGAATATTTCAATCTCAGTTACAATAAAAAAACTTGTTTTTAATGGCGATAAAGTTCTGGATACAAAGAGAAAGTTTTAAAGAAATCCATTTTATACATTTAAAACTTCAATACATAAAAAAAATATAGTGTTGCTATAAGTATTCCGCTTTATTCAATATTTAAAGTAGTAATAATAGTTTACTTTGTTTTTCTGTAAGTCATCGATATATTACAAATTTGATATCGAATAGGTAACAACACTAGCTCATTCTCTCTGCTCATTTTTTTTCCTTCCATAAAATTGTAAATGTGAACCTACCATGCGATAGTGCGTGTTAATATATAAAATATTTTTACTAACGTTTCACCGTTTTCCACTGAAACCTTAATTTTACTGAAATTGTTCCGAAATATTGTTTCACGTGGTTTCTGATATATATGAAGCACTCGTAGTAAAGTTCCCTTAGCCATTCTTTACCGATCAGCTAAGATAAGTAATGTCCGCTATGGTCATGAGTTGGATGGGTGACCGCTATGGGCATTACTAATGAGCGCTTCGACATGCTAAGCTGTCGGTCCCTGATGGTTGATGGCAGTCGTTATAGCATGGTGATAGGGCATTTTGCAAAGTCCAGCCTGACTAGCTACCACCCTCAAGTAGAAAATCTGTCGCCAAGCATTTAATAGTGTGTTCCGGCAGCTGTCCTTGAGATCCAGTAACTCTAGGTTAGCTGAAACAACGTCTTCGATCACATCATCATTTACCGTAAGGTGAGATAGTTGTCAAAAGCTAGCCTGTATAGCTAGGTATAAAAAAAACTGCGACCTATCATAATTCATAAGTTGATGTCAGATATTAGTAGGTTATATATTATTAGTAATAGGTACACAATCTACTCAGTTTGTTTTCCAAACATTCTGAATCTTCATAAGAAATTTGTAAATAATCAAGAATTAGGAATTATGTTTATTTAGGTAGGTGTTGCATTCCAAAGTAATATATTATATTTCAATATATTTTTGTTATCAGTCTTCCTATTGTAAAACTATTAAAATATTAAAGTAATAAAACCATTGACATACTTAAAAATGGACGTCTTTCGTTGAACGATATTCTTGAAAAAAGTGTCTGGAATTCTAATTGTTGTTTACATATAGGTATAAACTACATGCCTAATCATAACATCAAGTGTGTGTCTTGAAGACACACAATCTGCGATTACCTAAATTTATTGTTTTCATATGTATTTCGAATTTTAAGTGAAATACAGTTTTCGTGCGTAGTAAGTATGGAATACTAAACCGGTACGCTTCTGCAATATCTGACACTCGAACCTTATAGATATTATGCTTTAACTCTTGTTGCTTTAAACGTTGTCCTCTTTTACCATACATTATTAACTCCTTTCATAATTCGCTAATGTCCACGTACATTTTTCATACTGCCATTCTTTATTCAAATTCAAAACAATCGCCACAGCTCGCACTTGCCTAATTTGACGTATACCTACCTGAGCTCGCATAGAGATCAGATCTCTTCACCTATATATTTTCTATATATTATATTTTACCTTTATCTGCTTAACTTAATGTAAAAGAAAGTGAAACATTTATTACAAAGATAAAGTATACTACCAACTTCTCCCACAGCAGCTAGTGCCCATACCGACTAAATAACACACCGTGTTCCAACTTTACCGCTTCTCGGCGGGACTGGGACACTTTAGCACTCAACCACGAACCCGCCACGTTGTCCGTTTCCGGACCCCTCCCGGGGGCTACCCCTCACGACGCACCAGAACACAGTAGCACGTCGCTACCAGCCGAAAACCAAGCACGCAAATCCGCTTCCGACGCCCAAGGTCCCCCTTCGGTCGGTGCTGTCATATAGTACCTCAGCCTACCCCAAAAGCAAAGCCCAGTGAAGCGGCCGACTGCCCATGCCGGCACAACCCCTGGTTCCTCTACGCTTCACCGTTGGTGATGAAGCCACGGCTACTGAGCCTCACCGCTACGACAACGCGGGAACCGTTGGGGGGCCTTTGTACTGTTCCTGCATCATACAACACCATCCCGTACCATCTGTTACATTTCTTATGATCCGGCCTGAAGCCCTCTAATCGTTGCTATGTTTATTGCGAGTCTTCTTGCTTTTTAAAGTTACGTTTCTCTTTTTAGTTTCTGAAATTTCGTTAATAGAGTTATTTTGCCCGCATAATATTAAGTCACTTACGATGGAAAATATGTACTATAATCACCGCGTTCCCAACTGAGTCGTGCGGCCATAAATCGTTTGTCTATCTCGCTCGCACTTGTTGGTCTTATGGAGCCGCATAAAGATGTGCGTAAGATGGTTATAGGCCCATATCGATAAGAATAAAATCCGATAGAAACATTTGTAATGAATGTTAAATAAATAACGTTTATTTTTCCTCATCGAAATCTTCGTCCTCTGTATCGTCCGGTAGATTAATAAATCGATACAGAGGACGAAGATTTCTATATTCTATATTTCTATATTCATAATAATAAATGGTGCTTGATTTCTTATAATGGCTTTCTGTGAGTCAGTGTTTTGAAGTTCCTCGGCATGCCTCACACACTTGACCCAGTCTTCCTGTGTAACATTAGCAATAGCTTTGTGAAGGAGGCTTTCAACATCTGCTATCTTGAAAGTATTATTATTCGCAGCGACTTCTCCTTTGACCTGAGCTCAGATGAGTTCTATGGGGTTATATTGGCAGTGATATGGTGGTAGCCTTATCACTTCTTGACCCCGTTCATTTGCTAGGTTATCTATGACATAGATCTTCTGAGCGTTTCTAGCTTTCACCTTTCTTAATAGCTCTTCTTTTATTTCACATTTGTCAAAATTAATATTTGATTCTTCTTCAACCATTCTTGGATATCACTTTTCTTGGTATTTGATGTCGGTATCTTTTCAAGTTGCATGGAATGATAGCTTGCATTATCGATGATGATAACTGAAGGCTCTTTGAGAACGTTTAATAGGTCAGAGAACCAAGCCATATATTTTTTACCGTCCATTTCGGTGTGGTAGTTAGCGTTATTAGACTTAACAGCTTTAAATATCAATTTCGCATCCGGTACAAAACCAGTCTTTGCAGATCCAGCGTGGTAAACAATGAGCCTTTGCCTATCAACCTATTGGTTGATTCTTAGGGCCGCCTTCATCATTGCTTCCGAGCCACATGCGTTTTCTTGAGTGGTTCTGATTAACCCATGTCTATTCGAGATATAATCGCGGCCTCTGGTCGTCAGTTTACCGCAATGTGTCTAATTTTCTGAAAAAGTCCATTCTAGCACAAAGAATGTCACTTCTTTTAATTAAGTATTTACGTCCGGCATTTTGCTTATATTTGTATCCAATCTGTTTTAAAAATTTTCTCATTGAAGTATTTCCGCACTTAAAATCCGGCATTAGCTCTCGGTATTTTTCTATTATTCTATCCAGCGATGGATACTCTCCGTTGTCTTGTCATAAAGTGAAGCAATCGTGTGCTTCAATACACTTTTATCGAAGTCGTCAATGTTAGTTACAATAACTGGTTTCTTTTAATTTGTTCGTGGTTTGCAGGGTCTGCCTGATTGCACTACTTCAGTCTTTATTCGGTCTACTGACACCACAAATAAGCGCTGTCATTTCACGTGGCTTATTGAAATTCAATGAATCTAGTTTTTAGGGTCACTTTGAAGTTCTTAAAAAACAGAAATACTTTATGAATCACTGTCTAAGTTTGAGGGCTTACTTCACTTTGTAACTTCTTGAGGTCTACGTTAGATAATAAATTATTCATTGTGAGCGACGAGACTTGAAGAGAGTTGTCACATGAACGTAACCACAAGTCACAAATATTTATAGCAAAACAACAACTTTGCGACGACGGCAGCGCGGCAGCATGATGTTACGACCAGTCACAAGCTAGCGATAAGTGCTATTGAAGGTCGAATGCAGGTAGCGAATTATCGATAACATGTTAGGACGCTTTGCACATTCCTATTCCTATTGACGTTTATGACCCTACGACTCAGTTGGTAACGCGATGACTATAGCAAAATATCCGGGTATTGTCAAAAAAAATATGTAGATAATATTTGTGCATTTTCATGTGATATGCTCACATCCAGATGTTTGTCGGAAACACACAAAAAACAGGCAGCATTTCTGAATATCTTATGTTTTGTTCGTTCAATTAGAAATGTTTTGTTTCCTTGTCCATTTCATTTAAATATGTTTTTTATCTGTTGCTCATCACAGATATTTTGTTCATAATATACATTTGGAAGTGTGTGATTTTTTATAAGAATTAATCTATTTTCCATGCCATTAGGGGTTTATGCCATTTTTTAAGTTAACGGTGATATTAATTAAACAATTATATTATTATGGGGAACATTCTTACACTCTTAGGATGAAACACCTAAACCAATACAATTTGTATTCTAATCTACGTCCTCTAGACTGCAGTTACTGATACGTAAATATATTACGATAAGCGTGGTCGTGATCGTATTTTCATACTGAAAGTTCATAAAAACCACATTTGGATACTAAATTTCTCGCTGCATGCAATAATGCCGCATTACTGTTTAAATTCTCTTAAATTGAAATTCTTTAAATTATGGTAGATTTTATTCTATACTGACTAAAATTTTACACTTAGAACAGCATTTCTGAGAATATAACTATTCTATTCAATGAAACATACCCCAACAATGGGTTGATTACTGAAAACTATTCGCAGATGGCGCTGTGTGTTAGTTACTTTGCCATAATCTAGCTGAAAACTGATGATTATTTTCTGTCTGTTTCACTAACTTATCGGTTTAAAAAAAAAACTAATTTTCTAGTTAAGTTCTTTATTTATACCTGGCTGGTGTCACTTACTTAACGAGGCGAGGGCTTAAAAAAACGAGAGTTTCTGCGAAGGAAAGCTGATCTTGTCGAAAGATTAATTTCTTTCATTGTATTACTATCTTAATTCAGTTAAAATGACTTTATGTTGGTTTAAGTACATTGTTGCAGCCATAAATTAAATTAGATCAAACTTGTTAATTTGTCTTGGCCGCTTACCTGTAAACCTACAAGGTTTACCTTTATTAAGTTGCTTAAAAACCACATCACAAACCACGCCAGAACAACGTTATTTTCCCTGCAGATTGGAATTATAATATGAGAAGAATAAAAACTCGCGTAACTTCAATAAATTAAGTATTTTATCACACGATCAAAAATTTAAAGCATTTAACCTCCTTTCAGGCAAGTATTTTTTTTACGTTCAGGTGTTTCGAAGCAACTCTTCTTTTACCTAGTATTTATATAAGATAAATATAAAATGATTCCATACAAATTGACCATTGCTATATTTCTAGGTTAGCCTGTACAACATCTTCGACCACATCATCACTTACCATCAGGTGAGATAGTGGTCAAAAGCTAACCTATTAGGAATAAAAAAAAAATATAACAAACATTTAGCGTTAACTGGGTGGAACTAATTTGACAGTGGGCTTGCTATTTAAACAGAAATGACAAATTTAATTACTGTCATTCGCTAGCGTTATACGAGTTTTGATTTTCGTGTGAGCGGAATAATGATTACCATAATTAAGAGAATTTCAAAGAAATATGAAGTAATAAAAGCTTTCAAGTAAAGACATTTGTCAGGACTAACAGAATCCAACTTTAAGAAGTTGTCATTTTTCCAATAACCCTGTATAATTGAAATAGTCTGTGCGCTTAATATTTATATAATTTACACAATATCCGGTACATACTCCGTTATAGCGTTAAGTTCGTTTTACTTGTTATAGTGTAATTAAGCAGATAAAAAAACAATTGTAAATCTATAAGTAGGTAGTGTAATAATTTAGTACTATAGTATGTTTGTTGCGAATATACTAAGTATGCAAATTTTAATCGTAAAATAATAGCGTAGTTTTTTCTACAGTAAATTTTAGAAGTATTCAACATAAACGGACTTTAACAATTTCAAAACAAGAACAAAGGTATTGACCAATGACGGCAATGGCCCATCTCATTCTTTCAATATCGGAAATGTGCGAGAGACATACTCAGTACTCGTTTGTTAAAAAAAATAGACTATACTAATTATATCCTTCATCTATTCCATTTGAAAATAATTTACACTTTTCTATTGTGAGTACATTTACATTATATATGGGTGTTGGTTTGAGATACTTTCATGATTGAGCCCAAATGTGATTAGGTACATAGTATACATTAATATAAGTTGTATAAATAATTTCCTTTAGGACTGCGCATTACAAATCATCTCGTTGAATGCCAAGTTAGACACATGGGGTTTTAACACACAAAAACTGGCAAGCGGAAAACCATAAAACATTAGACATAGCGTCTTTCGCAGTTCTGTTCAAATTATTCTTCCTACATTGTTACTACATATATTGTGCATATCTAATGAAAAGTATATTAATCCATAATACATTTCGGAGGTAATTCCAAGTAAGCTATATTTATGTATAAATATGTAAGTGCCATATATTATTTGGCATCTGTCGAATTATGTTTAGATACAGCACATTAGACTTTCATATTCGATTATTTTACACTATTAATGTAATGTTATATGTAGTAATATCACAGAATATTGATTTAGAAATTTTAGGCCGTATATGTAAACAAATTTATTGTAATATGTACATGTCACATAATGTTAAATACAGTATTGTATGTAAGAAAAATACGTAAGAGTATTCAATGTACATTCACCATACATACACATAAATTTATGTTACCATAGATATAATTACCGATAATATTGTAAGATAGCGTAGATAATATAGAGTTATAAATATAGAAATTTTTCGAATATAAACTTCTCGTGGTTGTTACCACTATGGCGATCTTTCTTAGGATCAATTTCAAATTGATATTATCATTTGACAACAGTTGTTTATAAACCAGCTCCATTGCAATGGGAATATTGCCTTCCATACAAGCTATTACTAGTACACTGGATATTATTGAAGTAGAAAATAACTGCTACATATTCGGACCCACTGAAATCGACATTAAAATCACGTCTACCTTCACTTACGCACTGATGAAAGCATGGATTTTCATAGACTCTTATTTGCAAAGCAAGCCTGCACTCCCGATGGTAGATTGTCAACCTCGGGTCTAGCGCACCAGCACTGAAAGATATCAGTAAACCGCTTTTTGTGATGAATTCATTTACAATCAGCCCATGTCAATTTTATCTAAATACACTATGGATTTGCATGATTAAAGCAAATTGTCATGTTAATAGTTTCAAGTCCAAAGATGTGAGACTTCATATCAAACGTTCTCGCCATTTCTCATCAGAAGCATTTCGTAAATTTATATATGCAAACGTGATAAGTAATATTTTGTTTATAATCTCATTTGGAAAATATCAGGCCTAGATGTCAAACATTTTCCTAGTCATATTGTTTGTTCTTTTTGTTCTTTGCTTTAATTTACGTTTTTTAATTTATAACTGAACATAAAAAATAGTACCAGATAATGTTTAATAAAGTTAAAAGTAAAGTTTAAAAATGCTAAAATATATAAACGAGTTAAAATAAGGTACTAATACTAAATTCTTATTACAAAGATCTCTCATCACGAGTATTATAAAAAAATTATTGCCTCCAATAATTAAATCTGAAGTAAATGTACAATACATGTTATAATATATAAATATTTTTAAGTATTATTATGGAGCTCAAATATTTCTTATTTGATTTTGATTCATACGTGAATAAAAGCTTTTCAATAGTGATTCGCAAACAGTCCAACGATAGTAAATCTCCATGCAGATAGAATAATTATTAGCGTTATCATTTAATTAATATTAGTGTAAAATATTAACACTTATTTTGTATGAATCGACTTATTTTATATGATCGTTTCATTGTTGTAGAACAGTTGGTGATTTGCCATCTTTTATGTGGCCTACAATAAGAAAGATATGTTCTTTATTTTTTGCCCTTCGTAGATATAGTTGTAAAATCACAATGCATCATAGATGAATACTAACTCAAATAGACATTTAGTGTTTTCCTCTGTCTATACAGAGATCAGTGAAATATTGCCACCTAACCACTGTAAGTGAATGAGCAAAGAGTTGTTTTAATGCATTTATCTTGAGTTATATCATTATTATTTTATTTAAATAAATTGTGTTATGCCTCATTTCTTTATGTTCCTTTATTTTCGCGCTTACTGCTATTTTTACGTGCATATTTCTACTCTTACTGATATAGCAATTGATCGACTGGTTCTATAATATATCTGTCTCGTACATTTGTTTGGGTGTTGAACTGGTTGTGGTTTGGATAATAGCTGGTGGCTGGCCAGTGTTAAGTTGTTGTTCCTGTAAATTACCTGGTACGAGTTGTGTAAAAGAGCATTATGAAAAACAAACTCGCATATAAAATAAATCGCTGTTTACGTCCGTACGTAATTGTCTTTAACTAAACCACGAGATAAAATGTAGTATTTTAAGGGTAAGCTTTCCATCAGTTCTAAAACAAAAAAAAAATTGGTTATTGTGATCATAGCATTCACAGCTTCAGAAGTCAGAACTACTTCATAAATGGGCGTTTTAATTATTGGTTCGTTAAATACAGATTAAAGATGTGAAGTACATAGTATATCGAAATTCATTCATTAGTTTTATGTGACAAAATAGGTTTTAAATATACTACTTAGCCGCCCATTCGATAAAGAAGTATGAAAAATATATGTATACGGTACCTAATGAACTTTATACAACTACAGCACGGGGTCACGGTAATATTTATAGATAATATTACCGTGTCTGTTACGCTTTCACGCCAAAACTACAGAACCGATTTGAATGAAATTTGGTATGGAGATAGTTTGAGACCCGGGAAAAAACATAGGATAGTTTTTATCCGACTGCGCAAAAAGAGGTTAATGTTTTCGCGCGATAACCGACATACGCGCGGGCGGAGCCGCGCTCGGAAAGCTAGTTTATAATATAAGTACTGAAGTACTGATTACAATAATACACTTATAATTCTTATTTATAATATCAGCGAGAAGACAACAAATTTATTTCAACGATATAATGTTGTTGCAAATGCTATTATATTAATTTATATACTATCGATACCAGGAAGACGCTGGATGCAGGCCGCTTCCAACCGTTCTATTTCGTAATCTATGGGGGAGGCCTATGTCCAGCAGTGGACTTCTTGCGGCTGAAATGATGATGATACTACCAATTGAAAGTTTTCTTTCGACCTGTGTGGTAGACTAGATCACTTGTTCCCAGCTCTTGAATTCAGATTTTAAGATATTATGAATTTAAATTCAAATGTATTAATTAATTGCATGAACATGGGTAGTATAAGTTATAACAGCAATCGTACAAATGTAGAGTTATAATGCACAAAATTCTAATTCCCAACGCCTAGTTTGTTTGTTTTCGAGCAGCGAGATTCTTGCTATTGCATTCTGAAAAGGCGTTCCATGTAGGAAATAACAAATAAGTATCCATAAAAATGTTTGATTAGAAAAAGGGGCAAAAAAGCGTTGGTACTCTTGGTGGACCTATTCAGTCGTCTTAAAAAAACAACAATTTAAGGACACACTTATTATATTTGAAAAATAAAATAATTGTATATGCACTATGACTTGACTGAAATTATTGTACATACAAGCTCCCACAAGACAACTCACTGTTGCTACTAAATTGAGCATTAGCAGAAATTCCACCTGAAGGGTGGAATAATTCTGAGGACTTAATTTTGGAAGCTACCGTTTATATCGAGAAATACACCTATTGCTGACCACGCGTAAATAGGTTTGTGAGGATTCTAGGCTAGATCAGTAGTATATTGGGTATGACATTACGCAATTTCCAGGATATAAGAATGTTGTCAGTAAATGGAAGTTTTACCTTGATGGCCGATCTTTAGAGCTGCCCAATGGATCTGACTTATCACCCAGAGCGTTATATAACGTCCGAAGAAATGTCGATTCAATGTCTTCTCTTTATGATCAATATGAAACACTTTTCGGAATAACATCACATCGACCAAATGATTATTGAGTTATCGGTAAATAGTGTTCGTATTCGTAGTAAAAAATTAAGAACAAACAGGTTTCGATTTCACTTGGGGAAACCCACACCCCTCGTAGTAGGGTGCATAAATATTTTTTGGCGGCTTATTTCTCATGAATACTTATATCCCAAGTACTTGGAGTACTTCCGAAAAATATTTTAATTTAGTTTTATCACATCTATTCAAAAATCATCTATTCGAAGTAAATTCTTCGGAAACAAGGACTTAAATAGGTTTTTAATTCCTAAGGGACTAAAAGTGATTTGAATTTAGAATGTTGATATATTTACTAAAACTTCCAACCACCAAAGAGATCAATCACAAACATTATATGAACAAATCACAGGCTGTTATTAAGGTTTTTAATGTTATTCTTTATGTTAAAAAAAATATTTTTCAACCCAAAAAATAATACAGTTTTACAAAAATTACATCTTGAGACGACGTTTTCTGAGACTATTTTTGATTCTCAAGCTGTAAATAAATAGACAACTGTAACGGATGGTAACATTGATACGATGCACTTTCATAATTGTTTAAATATAAACAATAGCCCTATTTCTATGCTACGTCTTATTTTTCTATGTAAGAAATCTAGATAAATAAACGTACTATTCTTATTCCTAAGTTGCACCTACTTACATTCTCATAGAGTGTGACAAAAAGTAGAGTGTCCACCTTGGGAGCCAACAACTATTTTAAGCTCGAGTAAATTTAAATTCCAGGCTGCACCCCGAATCTAGGTACCTTAGAATCCCTTGCTACGCTCGTGATCCTTTAGAATATTTCGTTTCGCTCGGGATTTAAAGAAACACTCGCCTTTTAAATGTTTGTTTCCTGCCTTGGTAAACAATCTACTATTCTGGTTAATATTAATCATATAATTAATGTTTAATGTAGGTATTTATTTACATACGAGAGGTAATTTATATTTTTTTTTTATAATTATTGTTGGTTACTGCCAATCTAGCAAATTTTTGTGAATCCATTTTTTACGGTTGTCTGGAGGAAATTGCTTTAAGCAATAAGACTGCCCTACATAATGTGTGTTAATTTTCACTGTATTTTTTTAGGGTATGCAAATAAAGTATTATCTATCTATCTATTAACATACCCAACGGGTGAGTAACCTAATGGTTCAACATATCTATAGTTAGGTATAATATCCAAGTATAAAATGATGTTTAGTTAACTTTTACTAAAATTGGGTAGATAGACGTGGGTAGGTTGATGTATTTGCATATTTTTATAACTTGATGTTGATTTTTAGTCAGTTGTTGAAGGCCTCAGATTAAACTATTAATAGTTTTTCTGAGATGAAGGCACGTCACTTTCTGGCGCATCGCTGGTCGCTGCCGCGAGCAGCTTGCTTCGGTCCCTCGTCGCAAGCTGCTCGCGTCGTCGTGGTCACCAGTTACCTAACTCCTCGCTTCGCTCATCGTCGTACCTATATATATTTGGGACTTCACTTAACAATTCTGTTAAGCCGGTCATTCGTTATGATTGATCAACATTAAGATTGTTAGAATATTTACTATTTTTCATTATTAAAAGTTTTCAAAGAAAATATTAAACATAATAATTATAATTACAATAATTATTAGTAAACTAATTACTATAGGTCCCTTTACCAACAGTAATTCTACTATTAAGGAAGGTATCCAGTAAAAACTAGTTACGTATAACTTGAGCATTTCAGCATTTATTTGGTTAGTTTTTTTTTATTTTCATTATATTGGACGGCTTTATATTTTTTACACTATGTTTTACAAGCTGTGTTGAAATAGCCAACTCATATTTTTTTAAATACCGGTAAATATTATAAAATTATAATTTATAAATGTTATAATTTAATACAACCAGTAGGTAAGAGGTTTTAAGTTTATGTATATTGACCATAGTCATGAAATGAATATATATATGTACAATAGAATATAGTTCCTTTTAATTTAGACGAATTCGGGTAGGTAATATTATTCATATCAAATTTATAGATGTTAGAAAACACTTTTTTTTATTCTTCTAACCCTTCTTTGTTTTGTGATTTACTTACTCAGTAAAAATCTTCTTATTATTTTTGCAGCGCGAATACCTCTGACAGTTCCCACTGTTACGAAAATTATGCCAGGAGTATTTTTAACATAGATTTTAATGTACCCAAAACCTTTTTGTTCGCGTTTCACGCGGAGCCAATATCGTCCATTTATGAATGAAATTCAATTGTAATCATTATATATGATGTGCAATTGTGCTTGGATTTTGGTTGATACTCACTACATATTTGAGTGGTATCTGGTGTGGTTTGTACATTTAATAATAGGTAATTAATGTGTTCAACGGATATATCGTATAATTATTTAAATGGGTTATGGTAAACGCTGTTGTCTACGAAAGGTTTTTTGTTCAATTGCTATTATATCTAACTATTGTACTTGATCTTGTAATACGCGAGATTCGCAGAAGATTTTTACTATATTTCATGGTTACTAATGGAAATGATTATATGTTTTTAATTGATAATATTACAGGCGAACATAACTTCTAATATTTTGGACGATGCTAGCGATAACTTATGGAAATATCTGCGTTTATGTTTCAAACCCTCCTCAGGAGATAAAAAGAGCAATATGATACAAAACTCTTGAATCACATGATCTTGTAGTGTTTACCACACCAAGCGATCTTTTTTAATTTATAAGTTTAATGATAAAAACTTTTTAATTTTGAATTTCCTGCCACAAACGTGAGTATTTGCCTAAAATTTGTCAGGATTGAGACAAAGTCGGGGCGAGAACATTAAATATCTTGCTATTATATTAAACACGAAGTAAAACTTCTTTAGTTTTCAACATGCTAATATTCGTGCCTCAATGTTTTTTTATATCTATTATTTGTTTGATATTCTTTGGTATAGGAATCTGTTAATTAATTTATTTTATCGTTATTTTCCGAAATGTTTCTTCGTGTATTATCGTATTCGTAATATTGGTCTGGATTATTGACCACTAGATATTCGTGAAAGTGCACGACCTACGCGTTGCAATTTGAGTAAAATTAACTTTCCGACTATGAGTGATATAGATAACTAGATACCCAGTAATTTTATCTATTTCGCGTAATCAGGTTTCAGAACATCTTTATATATATATATTTATATCACCCCTGTATACTAATCTAACCATACAGTTATTTGACTAATAGGTATTTAAGATATAAAGAAATCCTTATTGTACTGGAAAAAAGTTAATTAAAATAATTTTAAATATCAGCTAATCATCATCATCATTGTGTCTTGTTAGCTCAATTGGTTAGAGTATACCCCAGCTAAAGGGGTGGATGGACGCGGGTTCGAATCTCGCACATGACTATAATTTTTTCTTTTGTAAATTTTTAATTTTTTGTAATGTAATTCGCCTAGCGGGCGTTGTTGCAAACTTAGCAATTAATATTCAAGCAAACAATAATTATGACTTTATTTGATAGGGCAATGAAATCTTAAAAAAATATTATAAAATAAAAACAGTAAAGTAGCCCTATTTCACCGGATAAGATATGAAAATATGTATATGATTACTATATTATGTAGATTTGCCAAAATTATAAACTTGATAATCTTTATAAGCTAAGTGTACTTAATTCATATAAAATATTTATATATGTTAACGATAATGTGTAATCTGCGCGCCAATATAAAAAGGGATTGTGTAGAAACTTCAGAAGAGGTAGTCATAAAAATGTTTCGAATAAGTCAAAAACTTATAATAATAATGTAATACATTGGAACACTTTGTACACCAAAAATAATCACGATATAGATCTTATGCTTTACACTATTTTTTAAAATTTTTCTAATCTCTTTAAATTATGTCTGTCCTTCCAATGGTTGTCTGGAAGAGATCGCTTTCAGCGATAGACCGCCAATTGTTACACTATTTTAAATTGTGTTTCTGCTTAAGTTATTTATAAGGTGTTTCAGTAAAGTTCATATATATCTATCTAATTTTTAAGGCGACGACAATGTCACAACATAAATTCGAGCCACAACAAAATTCTTATTATTTCTTATTAATTACTTTGAAAAAAAACAAATATAGTAATAAGCTTGTTTAGGAAGCCTTGGTGGGGTACCATTGGTGGTGACAGACACTCTTCATCTGAACCGCAAAGCGCAAGAACTTATGACGTGGGTGTTTCATATTCCCGAGTTTGACGAATCTAAAATACCTGATACACAAATTCCAAGAGCTTTTTAACATTAGGTACATAACTTGTCCTCGCGTCGTCGGTTAAAAAGCAGCGGGTATACTACCAAAACGAAGATTTTCAAAAAGTGTCAGTGGTGGCCAGACATTAACCAAAGCTGAAACTGACGACTATGACGATGAGAATGCATTGTGCCTTGTTGCGCGGAATATTCCGGTCCCTGGAGCAGAGATAGTGCATTTTGTTCTGGTAATACGGTCCCCGACTGGCGCTTGCATCGGCAACGTATCAGCATGACCTCAGCACTGGTTCCGGGTCGAGGCCATGCTATTACGGCGTTGATTAATGTGCTTTGTAGTCTGGAATTCCGTATGAAGAATATTCAACCGCCTTAGTAAAGCCGATTTCGATACTGTGTTGGGTTGGTCAGTGTGCACCAGAAATGAGTCGCATGGTCGTCAAAGACGATTCCGTTTAGCAGATTAATTAAATGAGGGGTGTTTCCCGTTATTTTGAATTACGTAAAAAACCCCGCTATTATTTAAAAACTAGATCTAAAAAGTCTACAACCTAATCAATAACAGTTTTGATAATGAACTTGAGTTAGTGAATGGTGAGTGCCGGTTAGGCTACCATAAAAAAACTTATGTCATCACTCACTCAGGTAGGATTCATAATTCTTATGATAATTTGTGGCATATCTGGTAAATTTAATACTATTGGAGTAAGTAAGCACATCAGTACTAATATTATAAATGCGAAAGTAACTCTGTCTGTCTGTCTGTTACGCTTTCACACCAAAACTACTGGACCGATTTGAATGAAATTTGGTATGGAAATAGTTTAGAGACCCGTGAAAAAACATAGGATAGTTTTTATTCAACTGCGCAAAAAGAGGTAAATGTTTTTGCGCGATAACCTAGACGTGCGGGAAGTTAGTATTAAATATAACCAATATTTAACTATTTGAAGTCGTAAATTATATAGATGTAGGTACTGTTTCGAAACAATATTTTATTGCTGGGTGTAAAGTTTATTTTAACTGGAGCCATTTGATAAAAATAATAACATTCCAAATAAAAATCTTATGATTGCTATCGTAAAATGTTTTTCATTAGAATATATTTATTATTTTACGAGCACCTATAGTCAGAAACAATTATGGTTGCCTGGTACAGAATATGTTATTGCTAACGCATACCTATATATATGTATATAAATTATATATTTTTCTATGAAAAAACTACTCCCCACTAAACAGTGCGTGGTCAATTAATAGTTTATAAGTATTTTGTATATATTTGTATAAATAAAAGTATGTGTAAATAGCTAACGAAGTTTCATTTCACATTTATCAATACAATCTCCGTGCTTCGGAGGGCACGTTAAGCCGTCGGTCTCGGTTGTTGTCTTAGGATGGCAGTCGTTACAGCATGGTGGTAGGGCACACCACATCATCACTTACCATCAGATGAGATAGTGGTCAAAGGCTAACCTATCAGGCATAGAAAAAAAATATATTTATATAAGGGACCCTATTTCAAAAGCCTCGTCTGTCTGCCCGTCCGACTTTTTGAATCTTTGAAACCAAAATAGGTAGCCGATTCAAATTTTCGTATGAAGTGTTGGTATGGCGGATTGCCTAACAAATTTTAATAATGGCAAAGGAATATAAATAAACGGTCAAATGGGTGTCGGGCCACGCACAATGTAGGGTTCCGTAGTAGCCCGTTGTCATAACATGTATGTCAAACTATTCTGTAGTTCTTTATTCTCCTCCACGTATTTCCTGCTAAAGCTTAATAATAAAAGTACGATTGCTGCCAAGTTATCATTTCATATTTTTTATTACAAGTTGTATGTAATAAAAAAAAAAGTTGTATGTCAGTTAATTTATTTTCTGTAGCAATAAATAATTATTCAATTCTATTGAAAAATAGTATATTTGAAAGAAAAAAAAAAGTATACACCGATAAATCCAAGTAAGCTTATAAAAGGGCATCATACTATATAACTAGTCTGGCCATAAATACTGTCAGATAATAACTTTTTTTTTCAACTAATCAAAAACAATTATTTTGAATTAGGAACGCGTTTATTATTTTTAAAGTCCTTTCGATATCGCGCCACTCACATATTTTTTCGTGTTCTTTATCAAATTACGATATGGTAAAAATAGGATTGCATTGATCGCCTTGCACAAAGTGGGTATGGAGCCGTCGGTCATATTCCAGACACTTCAAAAGCTTGGTATCAGCCGTATGTTCGTATATCGTAATATCAGTAGATACAACAACACTTCCCCTGTCGAAGACCATAAAAGATCAGGGCAACCGCGTGCTGTTAGAACTACAAAAGCTGTTAATGCAGTGAAAGCCAGAATTGGTCGAAATCCTATTAGGAAGCAAAAATATTATGACAACTAAACAATAATCTTATTGCAAGAAAAGAAGATTTACGGTCGATGCCCTAGATCAATCTTTACAATTAAAGGAAGTGGACCGATCAAAATGCCTTCTTAGCTTCCACCCTCAAGTAGAAAATCTGTCGCCTAGCACCTAACGGTGTGTTCCGGCAGCTGTCCTTGTGAGCCAGTAATTCTAGGTTAACCTGAAGCTGAACAACATCTTCGACGACATCATCACTTACCATCAGATGAGAAAGTGGTCAAACGCTAACCTACCAAGCATAAAAAAAAATAACATGGCTTACTCTAAATGACACGCTGACATTGGGTCTCTTAAGCACTAAGCTTAAGCTCTCTCTGAAGCAAGTAGTGGCGAAATTTCCCATGTAAACAGTGAGTTAATGCATTTTTGCTGAGACTTTAATAAATATGCACATATCAGTTTTAGTAATATAACAAAACTTCATTAAAAAGTTGCATTTTCATTTGTAACATAACTGAATTGATTCAGGCGTTACTTTGCGGAAATCCATATTTAATATTAACAAATATATAGTTCAGTCTCAATCGTGCGCTCGGTTAGTCAAGACCTCCTGAAGATGCTTCGTTTAGAAGCGAAACTAGTCGAATATTTTTCCGGTTAGACTGCGTGGCGTTTGTGACGTCACGTGGGCATAGCAGGAAATTAGGCGGAATTGTCACTAGATATATATTTTTATATTCTTTTCAGTGTTTCATTAAAATGTTATTTAATGTTTTCTTGAGATACTTTTAAAAATATATTTTTTATTATTATGTAACATAACTTTTTTTAAATATTTATTTTTATACATACATTTTATGTATGCGTCTGGCCATAAATCTATGGGAGATTTATGGCCAGACAGGTAAAGGTGGCCATTTTAAATAGAATATAGGTTATCAGTAAAACATTTATGGCTTCCAGTCTTGTGTTCGTGGAACCAACAAACACTTCTTGTGTACGGCGAGTATAAGGTCCAAATACTTATTGGATTATGATTTTTTTTTATGATTTAATTTTCAATGCAAGTCTTTAAAAACAACCAACTACTTCATCTTAGTCATTTTAAGGGAATTATTCTAAGGATTTTATATTTGCTACAAAATTATCTAACACCCAAGTTCAACAACTATTACTGCTAAAGTAATAAAGTTATCTCAACCGCTATACTTTTCCTTTAAAGTTCATGAACTGCACTATCATTATGATTTTTTTCAGATTTTTTAACCCAGCAGTTTAGCTTTTAGAGGGGGGGGGGACGCCCTTAACCCCCACATAGCAGCATTATAGCCACAGATATTTCATTTGTTCATAAAAGTAGAGAGGAAAAAGAAGAATACCTCTCAAAACAAGAACGGTATATAAACTGTCAACGCAGCTCTGTTTCGCTTGAACTACACCACGCAAGTTGAAGGTCTGGTGCGTAGGTACATAGCGCTCAAAAGTAACATGAGTCTGAGGGTTCAGCGATTGGAGTCACATCACAACGTGACCTTCAAATCATTTGTGGTGAGAGTACCGACTCGCGAACTGCACTTATCTAAATGTGTTATTTATAATGCTTATTTGCCTGAAAGAAATGGTTTATTCCATCTTTTCAGTCTTTGTCGGCCTCGCTACGTAAAACGCCATGGATGCATTAATTACGTCCCTAATTTAAAAAGTACTGCATGTAATTACTATAACAGGAACTGATTGACTACAGGAACTGTCGGAATTCCCCCTTTGGTACTGTTACGTAATCATATGAAAAAAAAACAAGGCAAGTGAAATAAATTTAAGTGATTAATGAGTGAGACATTAATGTTCCAAGACATTTCGGCCATCTGCTGGTTTATTGGATAAATTTAATAATTACTCTATTGGTAGAAATAGTATTTGGAATATTGTAAAATTTCGAGGTAAATATTACCTAAAACATAGTTCCAGATTGTTTTCATGTCCAAAATAGCCCAAATATGAAATCAAGCTTGAATATTAAATTAACTTACTTCTTTGACAACTGTTACCTTACTAGCCTAAGACCTATTTCTAGGTTTTTCAGGTCAAAAATAGTCCAAGTATAATATCAAAATTGGAAAGTACTACACTAAGACGCTGTAAAAACTGTAAACAAACTATATCCCGCCAAAAGTACGCACAACAATCTACAAGTCATTAGTAAAATTACATCTAATATTCGAGATGTGATTTTACTAATGACTTGTAAATTGTATTATTGACAGACTAATTCAAATATGGGGATCAGCTGAGTCAACAAACTTAAGCTCTTTGCAGAGGACATACAATAAATTAATCAAAGTTCTATTTTACTATCACTATTTTACTCCAACAAAGCAAATATACAAAGATTCTAAACTATTTAACCTGAAGCAACTATACGAGCTACTCATGCATTTTCTTAAAATAATCTATAACGCAATCCATTCACTCTAAACTAACATTCACACGAAGAGAAAATATCTGCAACTTAAGAAATAAAATCAAACTTCAACTGATTAAGACGCGTACCAAAACTAAGGAAAGAAAACAATTTTGTTTGCAGGAGTACAGATGTTTAACAGATTGCCAAATGAAATAAAAAAAAACTGTAGTAGCATCACTAGTTATAGGCATAAACTGCAAAAATACGTAAGAGATTTACCCTAAAGTTTTTATGTAATTGTATAGCTTCCAGCCAGGAGGCTATTAATTAAAATTCAATATTTTGTTTCTCATTGTAAATGAACGTTAGTTCTTATGAGAAATAAATTTCTTTAAATGCAAAATGCTGATATAGTGTCACTATGGGAATGCGTACCAGCGATGATGATAAAATCACGGTCAGTTTGGGTGAAAAAGGAAAGAATTTAAATTAATAACAAAACTTGATAATAATTTGATATTTTATTTTTATAGACATACTTACATAGATGTATAATTAAGATATTTACGTGGTAAACGTAATTTAGAGTCAACTTTGTAATTTTATTCTATAGAAAAATTACGGCAACTTGTTTCGAAATTAATTTGGCGTTAGAAAATATGATCAAGATTAACTATAAAATTTATTACTTCAACAAACGGAATATAATTGGCTGAAAATCTATTCACATAAAACGTAAAATGTCACTTTAAGTTAGCAGTCATGTGTTAATGGAAGATATAATGTGTCAAAGTCATGATAGACTATTATCCAAACAAAAATTGGTGACCTATATGCCACGGTATGGCTTAATAAAACAAAAGAGTTTTAATGTGTAGTGAATTTCCGAAGTTTTTACGTATAGACAGATTAAAACAAATACTTTGGGAACGCGAACGAAAAGTTACTTCGTCAAGTAATCGCCGAATATCGTCGAAACTTACTGTGTGAAATGAAATGTAGATATAATAAATATTAGTATATAAGTTTTCACAGGAGCTACATAATGACTCGTGGAGGGAGGTATTTACACCAGATCTAGAGTGGTCGAGTCAAACACGAAATAAAGACACGAGAAAAATCTAAACTAGAATAGCACCCAGTCTTCAGAGCTACCCTCAAAAGATTGATGAAAATGCTTAAGTAAGGAAATCGATCTCGATTTTAAAAAGAGACAGTTATTTTACTATGGCACTATCTAGGTTAAATATATTGAGGGTTTTCTCTCGTGGACTTATTTATGCGCCCGCACGGAAAAGGATTCCAGTGGAATATAATTCTTAACATCGAAGATCTTATGATTGTAGGTACACAACATGGTACCATAGAACGACGCGCAATGCATTAGACACGCGGAATGTATTAGACAAGATATCACGTCATTATTTAAGTCAAAAGGTAAAACACGAATTAACAGACACACGGCCTAACAATAACATGCAGGTGTTGCTAGCTGATAAAGGTGTTGCAACAGTGGTGTCGATAGCAAGGATTATGTGCGCAAATGTTATGTGATATAACATGATAATGCTTCGTACAAAAAGATAAACTATAATGTCTTAAATTACCACGCTAGTAGTTAAACTTACACATAGCTCAAAACGTCAAAAACGCCAAAGTTCACAAGCCAGTTTGGTTCGCAACGTCTGATAGTATAGTCAAATGGACTCACTAACTTACAAGCTACTTTCTTATAGCAGCGCACCCGCAAGACAAAGCATTGTGAATGATTCTAGTAATTTCGTTTAACTATTGCAAGATGTACGAATCCAGCCCACCGAAGTAGATAGATAGATAATACTTTATTGTTATTGTTACACACAAGACAATAAATAAGAAGTACCTAAAATTTGAATTAGAATTACAATGGGCGGCCTTATTACTGAAAGTAATTTCTTCGAGGCAACCTTTGGATGGAGAGTATTTGTAAAACCGATGGTAACGGGGTGTAGTTAATCTAGTAAAACTTACATAATAAATAAATGCTAATAATATGCAATCGATTTCAAACATTACTCACACATACTATTCTTAAACAAATAATCGGTGAATGGTCACTATTATATCTACATACGTCATAGTCTGCATTAATCCCTCGTGCGTCGAAGCCGGGCTCGCGGCTTTCTCATTATCTGTCCGTCCGGGTAACCGGTTGGCGAGTAGCTACTACTTTTACAAAATCGTCCTAAAATCTGCGTAAGTCCGATTTTCGTAATCCAAACGGTTTTCGAAAGGATTCGTCCATGGCTATACGACAAAAAATACATATTTTTCTGAGATAACGAAAAGTATGTTTGATATTTTTATGAAATCTGAAACCAGCTCAAATTACATTTTGGCGCCAAAATATTTCGTCATTTAATAATAATCTCGTAACAACTTCTACAGTTATAAACCTAGAAAGCTGTAATTTTGCATGTGTATAGGGCACAAGTCAATAACGATTTTAAAAGAAATAAAAAGGATAAGGATTGAAAAGTTTTTTTTTAAATTTTTTTGTTTTATCCCCCTGTGTGTCCCGTCCGAGATTTCGGTAGTCTGAAAAAAAGGTTTAGTGTGAAGCTTGTATATATCCAATCGTTATTATTCAAACGTTTTTAGTAAGCTAGTATTCTTGGCTAAACAACACAAGAAACCGCATCACTCTACGGTAACGGGAAGTTATTCAAATCGTGAAATTAAAATAAAAAACTTTCACTCGATACATTTTGCCGCGCAAACACTCACTGATGGAAACTTACGTAATAAATAATCTCGTAACTACTTTTAAACTACTTAACCTAAACATCTGAAATAATTCAGGTGTATAGATGACATGTAAATAATCATATCAAAAGAAGAACCAAAGTAGCAGGAGGTATAGTTATTGAAAAAAAAAAAAATTACGCTTCCAAAGATATTTCCCGCCAAAATTCTTAAAAAAAATCGCATTGTTTTAATCTCGTTACTTCTTTAAAAATATTTGTCCTAACAATCTGTAATAATTCATGGGTAGAGAACCATAGTAAATACTCATATTAAAAGAAAAAACAAAGTTATAGGTGGAATAGTTTGGGAAAAAAAAATAGAAATAAAATAAAAACATTGCTGTTTTGCGCCATTTTCGTCGTGTTTTCTAACCTCTTTTTCTGTAAAATTTTCCATGAAAAGGTCTATTTTCATTTCTTTTCCCGTAAAGCCTACATGATGGTATTTCATTTCTTTTCCCGTAAAGCCTACAGGATTGCATTGGTACCAAGAAGTTATTACATATGTTATAAATTGCATCAAATAAACCCGATTTAAAATCATAAAACCTCAAAATCTGTAAAAAAAAAATATTTCGCTATTTGGTCTACTCAAACTAAATGGATGAAAATGTTATTTTTGTATGGTGCAAGTGATATATTGGAGTATGGGGATAATAATTTTACTTAATAATTTTAACAAACTGCATGATTTTCCCAAACTGGACTTATTCAACACTTCTACACATTCTTATTTATAAGTAACTCAGTAATATATCACTGTTTTCCAAATAAATAAAAATGAAATAAAAATAAAATAAATTATTTTGCATGTAGGGGTAGACAGTGAAAAGGCCTGCATTTATAGACTTAAAAATATATATTTCCGCGATACATATCCTCTGCGGAAACGTTAACTAATTATAATTATGTATGGGGAAATCGTTAATTGACGCTAAAACTAGTTTTCAGTTATGTTTACTTTAGGTTTTAAGTTTTTTTAAGCCTACGTGACTTATTTTAATTCGTGTCGCCTATGTGTTGATTCTCTGTTAAGGGTCATGCAATTCAATAAGTTAAAAGAAGTAGGTATAGTTAATATGTTTTTGGACGATCTTATAAAGATTTTGGAGTTCCTAAATCAAACATTTTTAGCTACAACGATATACGGCAGTAGCTTACTTCATGGCAAAGGCAACTTACAATAATATAATATATATACAATATATTACTAAATTCAAAATCTTATGCACTGTCGGCAGGCAATATGCGTATCGAGCTGGGAGATCCACAACATCGTTTAACAGGAGAAGTGACTAGGCGAGTCATTGAGGCTCAAGGAAGCTCGAGAGAGGTCGCTGTCATCTTCTGTGACCTTTTGAAAGCTTTTGACGAAGCTGACTACCGTGTCCTTGCTAAAAAGCTGAGACACTGTGGAATCAACGGTATTGCACATAATTTATAGAAAGACTTCATGAGAGGCCGCAAAATATAATGTATTATGTACGGTCAGACACTCAAATACTGGTCTTTTTAGTTTATAGTTAATATTCTGTATAGAATCTTATGTAATGATCTCACTACATAGTTATATTATTATTATTCCAAAGAATCTTATCTAAAGAACTTAGGTATAAGTTGTAGATATGCGGCAGTAGCCTACTTCATGTACGGACGTGACGTAGGTTATTCAACAGATTAGAAACTCCAAAAATATATTTTTTTAAAGTATTATACAAAGATAAAACCTATTAGGGTTTATTATATATGTGTATTCGAAAGCATAGTACACCAATTTTTCATTTTCAAGTCTACCCCCATGGTCTGCAACATACAATATTATTTTTTTGGATTGTGTCTCTGCCAATAATAGATGCATTTCGTTACTAAGTGATGAACTGCTCTGCACCCTTCACCCTGAGATATACAGTTCTTAAGTATCCTGTGCCTGTTATATTATTTTCAAGGTTTTCTGCCGGATCACACTGTGATTTTCTACTTGAGGATGGCAGCTAGTGAGGCGAGCATTCGCAAAATACCCTTCAAGCCGGGGCGGTGGAGATCGAATTTTGGACCTGCGGCGAACTATTACCACAAGACTATCAGCCTACAAAATATAAACTAATAAACTGAAATAGATAGTTAGTCAGCAGAATCCAATTATCGTCCAAATGACATAGTACTGTTTTTTATGGAAGATAATGTTAATTAATCCCACGATTGACGCATGAACGTCAAATAGCTACCTTAATTATCGTAATTAATTTCACCTGAACGATAATGCTAAATGCATTAATAATTTTTTATCAAGGTTATCGTAATCCTCCATACTTATTTGTATATAAAAAGCCTGTTGATATCTGTATGTCTGTCATAGGAACAGTTTATACCTACTATAATAATTAATTATTGCTTTAGGTACCTAGTGTGCACTGCACATACACAGTACAATATATATATATACACTCATGCGTTATCATTATATAGGTAAGTACCTATGTGTTGTTGGAAATAATGTCTGACTTTAAAGTAGATTGTATTTTCTTATATCCAACATGAAAAGTCGGATTGTATTTGATTGGAAATCTAATCTTATCTTTAATATTTTATTATTAGAAGTAATTCCCTAAGGAAATATGCTTAAGAATAATGGGCCTTCGAATTCAGTAGATAAATATAATAATGATCACAATAGCCATTTGAGCTCTCAATAAACAAATATTATTACGTTACTAGTTGTACTGCGACTTCTTTCTGGATTCCCATCCTATTCACATTTGACCACTGTTTATCTAATATGTGGTCTACGATGGAGCACTCTTAGTAAAACATAGCTCAGCAAGGAGCCTTTTACTTTGGATTGAAAACTCCCAGGTTGTATATTCTAGAAGACAATAGGTAACTCAGAGAGTTCCTTTGCGGTTCGCACAATAAATGTTGAAGCAAAGAAGGCGTCATTTTGCTTATGCTCTCCTTGTTTGGCGAAAGAACGAAGTTATATTAGATTGTGCACTTGCATTGCGCAGTCTCAAAAATGCGGATACATTTTAGAGACTGCGCAATGCAAGTGATAGATAGATAGTATAACAAAAACTAATAGCGGCGAATGCTCCATATTAGAGTTTTATCTTAGCAAGACAAGCGTTGCCCTCTTGAGCCTCTTGCCTCGTTGCCTTTCAGTTAAGTCAATTGTCTTTTGCTCATATTTAGCGCATAAATCTCAAAATACACCAAGAATTTATATTCTCATGAATAAAAATTATTGATTGAGTAACAAAAACCATAAAAAGTATTAAGATTGCATTAAAATAACAATAAAGACATATCAGGAAGCTAAACATTAGCCTTTTTATTTGATTTTTGCCTTATTAGAAGTATGTAAAGCTCCAAATTTTAAAGCAGTTAATATTAATCAAAGTATAAATAAGAGTATAGTTTTGTTAAGGTTCCAGTTGATAGGAAATTTTATCTAGATCGAAATAAAAGGTTAATAACACTCAGTCAGGCATTGAATGCGCTACTCAAATATGTATGAACGCTATCAGGCTGAGATCTAAGGTCTGTAATTACTGTCACGTATGGCGGCTGACAAATCACATACCTACTGGCAGTTAGTTAGTCGGAGCCCTTGAAAGCTGTATACAGTACATTTGTACAGGAAAATCATATTGGAAAACAAACCTGCCGCAATGTTACATTACAGATCCAATAAATCGTTGAGTGTGAAATTCCACAGGGACTTAGCGAACAAGCCCGGTCGGCACGAGAGTTCCCGGAAAGGGTTCTGGACGAGAAGATTCGTCGAATTTTGTAAGAGGACAGATTTACATGGCTACAAATATATTGTGATGGAGGACCTCAACAACGTGGAACGGTTTGTATTGCTCAGTGTTGTCAGATGATACCACAAGTATTATTAAAATGCTGAAATTCCGAGTGACGGAGAGGCAACGATGGTAAAATCGTCATCATTTTTGGTGAAAAATTAAAGCTTAATAACAGAAAACCTTAAAAAAAGTTACTGAGAGGGAAAATAAAAATTTACTTGTCCCTTTTAGTAAGGTTTTGCTATTTTATTATTATACTAGCATTTCAGCCACCCCCGCGTATTTCGGTTATCGCGCAAAACCATTGAGCTCTTTGCGCAGTAGGATAAAAAATATGCTGTGTCCTTTCCCGGGTCTCAAAATATTTTCATGCCAAATTTCATCCCAATTAGTCCTATAGTTTGTAAGTTTAGTCGTTGCATACAAAAATACAACAAAAATACCTTATAATATAAGTGTAGAATGTAATGTTGATTTATATATACATATATACACATATAATTAAGGTATTTCCGTTAGAAGTGTTATTAAGAACCAACTTTGTGATTTTATTTTACAAAGAACATTATAAAAAAGACGTGTGGCACTCGGAGACTGCCGCGCTAAAGCTATTACATAGCATTTTTTATCAACTTATGCAATTATAAATCTCGACACGTTAGTTGTCAAAACCTTTTTTTCGCCCAATTTAATTCCTTTAACGCACTGTAGAGGCGCTGATCAAATATATTATCACCGCTGTGCTGTGGAGTGGGGGGTGTTAGGCTATTTTCGTTATGGAATTTCTGGATTCAGTCTCCACGCTCAAGGCCCGCGATAGAAGCTATGCAATAGCTTAAAAACTCGTTTTAAAATAACTTAGCCCTTGAATAATATGATCATGATTAACAAATAATTTCCTTACTGTTGCCAACTAAATACGTACTTAAAATCTGTTCAAGTAAAGCTATTTACCACTTGTCAGCTACTTGTAGCCTAATAAATCCTTTGTCCGATCTGACTGTGTAATTACAGCATATATACTGATGTTAAAAGAAATGCCAGAAACTGCTTTGATCTATTTTTCACGAAAATAACGTCTGAATCTGGTAGTTTTAGGCTCTTTTTTACTGAGTGGAGATTGATTAGCTAGATATATTATATGTTTACACCTTGCACAAAAGTAGGAAATATATTGCGAATCGCTGTCTGAAATGCTACTAGTTACGTAGCATTTACCATCCGTAAGTAGAAAATCTGTCACCAAGCATGGTTTAATCGGGCCTTGCTAGATGTAGCTAAATAAGAAAGAGATTCTTAATATGATTTCAGCCCTATTGCATGCTAAGCAAACATTACAAATATAAATTTATAGAGCATAACATTTTCATCTCGAGCCGGATTCAAATCCACGCTTTACGCACGCAGCGTTAGGTGAGGGCCCATACGGCGCAAAACTCAAAACAAGCCGACATAGGTTCTGCCGGCCTTTTCATTGTCGATTGAGCCTTGAAGTGAAAACTTTAAGATTTTAAGAAGCAGCGGTGAACAGCGGCTTTTATGAAAATTGACAAGTTCGGGCCGTAGGAAGAGCCCTTTCCCATACAAGTGAGCGAAACAGAACGCAATATTTAAACGGCATGAGTGATTTCCAAAAAATAAATTCATATAATAATAAATAAAAAAAACAGGAAAAATCTTTTAGATACTTGATTTACTATATTGACATACCTCATAAAGCGAAATTTAAATACTGTATTCAGCTATTTTTTCTATCGAGAATATATATGGAATCGTGTTTTTGAAACAAGCGTAGTATTTGTCTTATGTATATCCTATAGAATATAATGTAGAATATAATATAATTTAGTACCCCTTTTATTAATCAGTACTCAGTACTAATATTATAAATGCGAAAGTAACTCTGTCTGTCTGTCTGTCTGTCTGTCTGTCTGTTACGCTTTCACGCCAAAACTACTGGACCGATTTGAATGAAATTTGGTATGGAGATAGTTTGAGACCCGGGAAAAAACATAGGATAGTTTTTATCCGACTGCGCAAAAAGAGGTTAATGTTTTCGCGCGATAACCGACATACGCGCGGGCGGAGCCGCGCCCAGAAAGCTAGTTCTTATATATTTGAAAAATGTTACACTTTCTAAAAAACATGTTAAAAATTTGCCTTTTGACGACTCATGTCGCCGTTTTCTCTATCTATGTGCCAGTATTATCAACAATACAAAATTATAATAGGCTTCCTAAACTTTAAAGATAACGGAACACCAGCCGAATGACTTTTATTATGTGGAACCCCATATCAAATGATCAACACTGATATATAAATAAGAACAATTTTATTTAATAAATATGTAAGTAATCTATTATTTAGTTTCCCGTGGGGTGGGCTAGAATGTCACCCCCCCATCTCTACTCGTGGGTGTCGTAAGAGGCGACTAAGGGTAACACACCAGAAAGTGGGCAGCAGCCCTTTCTGAGGAACTAATATCTCACACTGCAAGCCCCAAGACGCCTGCCAAGCGTGGGGATTATGGCAAAACCCCTCATAATAGGGGAGGTTGTGTTCAACAGGGGACAATCCGGCTTATACAGAAGCAATATAACCTTCTTATTTAAATTAATAAATATTACGTATTATTTAGTTAATATTTAATGTTTATTATATATAATGAATATATATATTTAATACGGACTAATGTAATAATTTTGTTATTTGGTGGATATGTCACTAAACCTTCGTATTGGAGTGGCTCGTTGCTTGAGTGGCATAAAGAGTGACTCTGATGTATCACGGTGCTGGGCTATATTCCGAGTCTGATAGCTCGGAACTGTGTTGTAGATGGTGATACAGATCTGGTGAAACGTGGCAGTTTAAACACCGCTGCAAAGGGTACCTTCGGAGATAAAAAGATGTAGCTATGTGCATTATATTTGAAAACCGTATTTGTGTAATCTTAAATTCCCAATAAAAGATTGCTTTCCGAAGCGGCGCAGTATATCAATAGATAATTCTATCTACTTTGCATTATATGGAGTTACACAGATGTCGCTGTCATCTACATAGCCCATATTTTCATCTATCATGTTTATTAAATAAGTCGATTTGTAATGCCTTAATATAATATCAAATGCTTTGATAAAACGTAATTGACGCATTATGTCTACCAGGATATTCTATTACGGATAATATGTTGATACCTAATTAGTTTTACGCTGATAATGTATAGTATCAGCAGCAATATCAATCAGAGTTATCAAGATGGTAATTACTGTCCTGGTGTCATTTTGCTACCATTTATCTATTGCCACTGACTTTCGATAAAAAGTCAGTGGCAATAGATAAATGGTGGGTAGCTTATATTAGCGTCTCACGAACGCTACATCAAAGCTGACATAACGAGGACGATACTTACGGCGTCGCGGTCAATGTTCGAAATTATACTAGCTTAGCGTTCCTGGCATTGCATCCTATTTCAAGAATAGATTCATTAGAATGTAGGGTTATAGATCTGTTCACTCAAAAAAACGCGCCCCTCGCCTTGTTTCTAGCTTCGTTTGAACCCATGTCTTAGTGTGCTAATTTACAATAAATGTTAAAGCAATGTGTATAAAGTAATAGTACAAGTACCATTGTGGGATTGGAGGTCGTGTAAGTAAAACAATACAAAAAAAAATTTATCGCTTGGGTAAGCAGTTTTAGTTGCTATTACACTCAAAAAATATGAAGGGCAAGTACAAAATTTTGACAAGCCGTCGTCAAAGAGTGGTTTCGGCGTTCGTTTGTTCGTACGAGTATAATCATATTTCGTAAAAGCTACGATCGGTTCAGCCTGCCTTTGAGGAAGCATATCGTTCGGTGAAGGGTGATTCAATGTCCAAGTCCCCATTTTGTTATGCGTTTGATATGATACTTCATGATTCTTCATATCAAACGCATGGGCAAACATATAACATAATGGGGGCTTGGTGCTGGACGCGGGTTCGAATCCCGCACATGACTCTCGTAAATTTGTAAGGTTAATTAATATGTAATATAATAATGTCATAATTGTCATACATTTTCGAGTGATGGTGTTACGGGGTCTATCGTAAAGATTTGTATTTGTACTACATCCTCCATTTAACTAATAAATACTTAAAACGCTGATTTATGCAATCTTTATAAAATAATTAAGAAAAAAAATGTCTGCTAAACTGCGATGCAAAACCCTAATAAAGCGAGGCCAGTCTGTAATATGGCATTTAAAAAAATTATTACATCATTACAGTCGGTAGCGTAGATAAGGTATATTTTTAAATTGTCGGCACGTTAGGGAACGCTAATGATGTAGAGGTAGGCATTATCAATAATAGGTCGCATTCGTCATTAAACTTTTTATATATACGTTATAGCTCATATGCTGTCCTAGATAATGACGAGATCAATCGGTATTATGCTTAATTCTGGACCTAAAATCTCAAAGAAGGAGTGATCACCATACGACGTTTGTTTGGAGGACTGACCGGCCAGTTCACCTTTAAAAAGTTACTAGCGTGCGATGCGCAACTTTATGATAAATGGCCTAGTTTTTTGCCAAATTTAAACTTTGCAAACTTAACCTTATTGGCTTAACTCTTATATAAATGTAATTATTCACAACAATTGTAATCCAGTGCAAGTTTTTACAGACCCTCAGAACTTGGAACTCGATGTTCATCACACCTCTGCTGTGAGCCGTAACATAATATACTCGTATGTACTCGTATAGGTTTACGATTATATCAAGGAGAAATCGCATGTGGAAAAATTTTACAGTAGCCGCGCATTTATTTCTCATAGCTTTCATATGGTGACAAAACACTTCCGTACATCCGGATTTCGCTTATTTTTTTCTACAAAATATTGTTAAAAAATCAGAGTCAAAATGTTCTTATTTGAAAGTTTTTATTAACGAAAATGTTTTTCACACACTACTTCAATTTTTGTCTCTGTGGGCATTGTTATCAATATCTTTTGGAATTTAATTATAAAATAGCACACAAATCCCTTAGAACGACTTTTTATTGTCTTACCTAATCTAAATCCTGACACAGCTATCTTATCTTATTCCTAGTGTTACAATCGTTGCTGTCGCTGATTAATTTAAATTTATTTAAGTATTTAGTATCATAATATATATTCGATTTTCATAAATACACTTCTTCTTCTTTGTGTACCCTGTCCTCATCGGACGTCGGCGACCATCTCTCGGAACTTATTCCTATCTTGTGCCACCCTACTCAGGTTGGCAATGTCCTTAATATTTGTCCAGTTTTTAATATTGTCCATCCAGGTCAGCTTTCTTCTTCCTCTACTTCTGTGTCCCTCTATTTTCCCTTCCAGTAATTTCCTTAAAATGTGATATTTATTATTACGGTATATATGTCCAAAATATGAAATTTTAGTATATACACGGATTGGGCAATATATTTTTGTACTCAGAATTTACATGGAACTATTTCGTATTTTGCATGAGTTGTTCGCTTTTGGAAGATAAAGATATGTTCTCCATA
The DNA here is from genome assembly GCA_963854805.1 of Plagodis dolabraria. Lineage (NCBI taxonomy): Eukaryota > Metazoa > Arthropoda > Insecta > Lepidoptera > Geometridae > Plagodis > Plagodis dolabraria. Next base: position 35,293,238 of record OY978440.1, on the reverse strand, counting down.
TCAGCCATGACTGTCTACAACAATACGCTATAATTAGATATTATATAGCTATTTTCGCAAACAATCTTAACTTGCTAACGTCATTATGGAACAGGATAAGTCTTCCGGGCAGGGTATATGATGAGATATATCTCTTTATAAAAATTTAGGAAAATGAATTGAAGATTGTTTCTTTGCATTATTTGAACCATTGATAGTCGGGCGATAACACATGTATGGATTTCCAAGCCACAAGCGTTTGGTTCTATCCTCACCGCCGCCACCTTGAGCTTCACCGCATGGTAGAGCGGCATTTTGCGACCTGGCTAGCTGGGTAAGGCAACAAAAAAAATATTCATTTCAAAAATTAAAACGTGGGCCCAACTTAAATATAGGAAATAAAAATACAATATATTATTAATACTGTTTTATCAATATTAAGAGGATTCCTGTCCAGTATGGCGTAGTTAAAATTCAAAAATATCTTATTTATTTATGTGAATTTTTGATTACTTAATTTAATGATGGTTGACAGCTTCCATACAAAATCATAGTGTCCCTCGTCCATGTGACACCAAACTTTTGTTTTTTTTTTTCTGATTAAATCAAGTTATTATAATATGCTACATTGTACCTATATATACTGCTAGGGATTAGTTTGAAAAAAAAATAATAGTGCCTATTATGAAAAAAAACACGGTTAAAATTACGGGCCAAAGATTTCCGTGTTTGACAACATAAAATGCTCAGTTGAATTTAATTTTCATTTCACAGCAACACTAAGTATTTTTTTATGCTGCTAAACTTCCGAAGACATAGAACATATAATAAAACTGCCATATTATATGTTTAATGTAATATATATAATATATTTTTAAAGTAATATACCGGAAACATTTTAGCATGGAAGTAATTCGTGAGGTCGTTGTGAGCACTGAGCAAGTAATTAGTTGTGAGCGGAAATTTTGGTCATCTAATTTTTTCGAGTTACTTGATGTAACAGAATCTATGGTTATTATATATGGCTGTTCCTCTTCTCTTTGGTGAGAGTTAAAAAGTTTTTTCAGTTTAGATCTAAAACTGTAGATACTCTGTAGGTTCCTTATCGGCGGCGGAATGTTATATAGTCATCATAATAGGGCATAATGATAAAAGTATGCAAACTTGTCTGATTTTCTAGCACAGCACTATTAGCAGCAGTAAGACTAAGCTTTTTTTTTAATTTCTGATAGGTAAGCCTTTGACCACAATCTCACCTGATGGTAAGTGATGATGTGGTCGAAGGTGTTAAAGGGCTAAAAACCTTGAAATACTGGCTCTCAAGGATAGTGCCGGAACACACCGTTAGGTGCTTGGCCCCACTGTATTGTATGGAAGCTGAACAATTGCCAAGCACAACTTTTGGTTCTAAAGATTTGGTATTAGATAAAGAGACTATAAACATTCATTACTTATAAATGATGACCAGATTACTACATATCGACAACACATATAATAGGTCACTAGGACTTTGATCAATTCCCATTTTCCCGGTGCTCTACAGAAAATACATCAATTGCAATGTACAGAAAATACATCAAAATATACATCAGCTGCTGTTGTCTCAAAAATAAAGTGCTTCGGTAATCCACAGGACATTTATTCAACTTTTCTAGAATCTGAACTGATTATAAGGCTATATATACAGCTATATATGCAGAGCGGTGTGCAATGTATCCGTCAATAGGACCGCTTCTTTTTCCTAGTCACGCAGAGCGCTTTTCTTCCGCACACATCGCTGGTTTACACAAGAACAGCCTTATGCTATCTATTGTTACAGTATGTTGGCTATATATAACAAAAGGCTTTTGAGATGTTTTATTGAAGAATTTCACGAAATAGGTGAAAGCTAAAGTGCGATGCCGGTCTGGAATTGGAACGAGCAGACCCATTCCCTGCTTCAAGTACTGGTATGATTGTATTAATATATGAGTATTTCATAATATTTTGAAATCTACTCAAATAGCACGGTAATATTATGTATATAATATTAACGAGCAAATAGCGACTAATGTCATAATGCCTATAGCTGTATATGCAGAGGGTAAAAAAGTAGTAGACTATTTTTATGGACCTTCCGCATGTCTTCAGTAATCTTTGCATTGAAAATTGAATAATTAAAAATGTACGTTGTGTCGTTCAAGTGTGTTACAGTGTTACTCTAGCAATATTGTTTAAAAAAGGTTTAGATCATAATATGAAGCATAAATATAAAAAAAATTGGTAATCTCTTTTAGAACTTGCTGGGCTGTAGCTGTGTTCGTGAGTGTAGTCATCGCCATATATTTCGTATTTGCGGCGTACAATTGGTACGCGCGAAACTCGATAATCACGGTAAGCGTTTCTCTAGACACCTACACAAAGTACTCATAACATTAAAATTTATTTGTTCACATCTTCATCTACACACCAGAACGATCCAAGACCCGAATACATTATAACATTCACCAAGACATTGAATCCAACTCATGCGTTATCTTACTAATACGTATTTTGCATATTACTATTAGATAATTAAGTGGAAAAAAACTTATGATTAGAATCTTGATAAAAAGACGTCAATTAGAAGTTCTGAATTGTTTATAAACTCTAGTCAGTAAGAGTAGGTACATATATAAAGAATAGTAACGAACACAGGTAAAAAGTCGTACCGCACTCGCAATAAATGTTTATTTGCTTAACTATTTTTTTCTTAATATACATATAAATAATAAATAGCATAGTCAGATATAATAGTCTATAAATATTTAACTTCACGTACCTGTATGGGCTTGTACAAAATGTATAAGCTAAAATAATAGCAGTCTGCCTCTCTGGGTCATTGCCTGTTAGTTCTTCTTATTTTTACGGGAGTTCCTTACATTAAAACATTTTTAGATTTAATCTGATGATGCGATATTCAATCCATTTTCATACGTATGAACTTTTGGCAGTGGTGGCGTTAACAAAACTTTTACATACAATAAGTTGTACCAATAAAAAATAACAGCAGGACCACTCCTAAGCTAGCCATTCTCATAAATTAGCGAAGCAATAAAGTGCACTTTACCTTGCAAAGCACGGAGTACCTAATATTTATATTCTTAACTATCGTATAACCACGCATAGCACTGATCTCTTCTAAGGCGGCACGCACCGTACAATAATCCCTTCCGGACAGATACGCCGATGTACCAGTAGCTTTGTACCTAAACTACAGAGCAAGCCAGGCCTCCCAAAATGAACAAAGTTACTCGTTACAATACCTTACAGTACCTTCACCAGTTGTAAGACTAGTGCGAATTGCTTTAATATTTAGTACGTAATTTTCACAACTAGGTGTAATATTTAGTACGTAATCTTCACAAGGTCATTCTGGTCCCCAACATACAGGCCTAGCCGAGTTTGGGGCTCACTGATAATAGAAAGTGTGTGCTACATCATGATTATATTAGGTATACATTGTCTAAATTACTCTTACGGTTAATTTTGCAGCTATAATGTAACATGCATTTATACTTTCTGTGAAATAAATATTTACTTTACTCAACTCGAGGAGACTGGGTTCAGTCTCATTGATAATTAATATAATCATGTTTATTTTGCAGGTTATAGAGAGTAATCAAGGAGCAATATGGGATATTCCGTTTCCAGCTGTAACAATTTGCGATTTGAACGCCATCTCTCGGAAGGCTGCTCGCAGTTTTGCCAACAACGTGTTTGTATTACTCCAATTTTATACGGATAGTAGCGTTGTTAAGTGAACTAATGTTTGTCCGCGGCTTCACCTGCATTACTAAGTTTAGTTGTATCATGTCCTATTGGAATGAACACGGAAAATCGAGACAAAAAGTATTAATAATATAATCAAAAAGTAGTAATATTATGGAAGAATATAAAAACTGTGCGATGATGATTACAATTTTATTAATGTTGGAAGGTCGCGCATACAAACTTAATTATATGTACACTCGAGAGCAATGAATCCGGGTCACTTAAAGAATGTTAAAAATCTCGGAAACTAAAAATGATAGGTTAATGCAATAAATTGTATTTAATAGACAATGTAATACTCCTTAAATGAAAGTAAAAAAAATATGAGTCACCATACATTTTATTAACACAAAATTACATAAAGAAAAAAACTGCTGATCTCTCCTTAAAACAAAAATAGGAAACATGAAATTTTTGAACTTTATCACGATTTTCTTGAATTTTAATACTTCGTATTGCCTCCTCGTGCTTCCATTACTGCGTTTACGCGGTTTGGCATGCTGTACACCAAGTTCCTTATACGATTTTGGGGAATATTCTCCCATTCCTCTGTGAGAGCAATTTTGAGCTCACGAAGCGTGATTGGGGGAGGGTTTCGTTGTTTTACGCATCTGCCTAGCTCGTCCCAAGCATGCTCGATCGGGTTGATATCCGGGCTGCGCGCTGGCCACTCCATACGAGTAATGTTCATCTCTTGAAGGTAGTCATTCACAATCCTACCTGTATGAGGTCGGGCATTGTCATGCATAAATATAGCATCCTCACCTAAATTGACCATAAATGGACCAACGTGATCATTGAGGATTTCTTCCACATATCTTACGCTAGTTAAAGAGCCGTTTTCTATGATCACCAGCTCTGTGCGACTTTCAGAAGAAATTCCGGCCCACACAAGTACAGACCCACCACCGTAGGCTACTTTTTCTTCGATGCATGCTTGCTTGAATCTTTCCCCTGGTCTTCGATACACTCTGTGTCTTCCATCGTGCTTGTAGAGCATAAATTTTGATTCGTCGGAGAACATAACTTTTGACCAATCTTCAATACTCCAATTTACGTGGCTCTGGGCATATCTTAGTCTCGAAATACGATGCCCACGCTCCAGTTTAGGGCCGTTTGCAGGTCTAAGGGGTTTTAAGTTAGATTCAGCAAGCCGACGTGTTACTGTCCATGCACTTGGTTACTTCCTCCGAGGCGTCGAAACTGATTGGTGAGTTCAGTTCCTGTGAGAAAGCGATTTCGAAGCATGGTGTTCACCAAGTATCGGTCTTCTCGTGCTGTGGTACACCTGGTTCTGCCCGTTCCTGGTCTGCGTAGGTTAGAACCAGTTTCTTCGTAACGTCGGAGAACTCTTTGTACTGTTGACAGCGACACACCGACAGTCCTGGCTGTATCGCGCTGACTCCGGCCGGTTTCCAGCATTGTAAGTATTCTGGTGCATTCTTCAGGCGTAAGCGACATAATTTCAGCTTGAATAATGAATATAGAGCACTATCAACATGGTTTATGTACCCACATAAATGACAGATTACAAACAAAAGCAAAACCAAATGCTGTAATTTCGTAGTTCCATCTTCGAAAGTGGCCCTTTTTCAAATTTGATTTTTTTATGATATAACTTTACAATAACTAAGAAGTTTTAATACCTTCATTTAAGGAGTATTACATTGTCTATTAAATACAATTTATTGCATTAACCTAGCATTTTTAGTTTCCGAGATTTTTAGGATTCTTTAAGTGACCCGGATTCATTGCTCTCGAGTGTATTTGGAATAGTTTTGTATAACTTTTTTTCTTAATTATTTTATGATAATCATACTTTATATAACCATATAATAATTTTTAGACATTTCTGCTTCTTGATATAAACATTTGGGCATTCTGAATTGTCATGAAATAAAAAATAGAAGATATATATTCGTGGAAGTTGTACCTCGGTATTAAGAAAATCATTCTGTGGCGGATAGTTCCAATTATATGAACAGTATTTCCGGTTTCTTAGCTAGGATTGGTGGCTAATAAATGCAAATTGAACTAAATATTTGCGACACACAATACATTTGATCCATATTTTGGTGGAAGCGAAATATAAGTAATACCTGAAACAGTCTACAACTTTACGAATTTCCTGTGCAAATTATATATTTGTATAATTTACAATCGTTTAAAATCTTCCTACCTAGAAAATGATAAACACGGGTGCATTTTCTTTAAGCCGTGCCTCTTTACAGGACACTGCCACACAACGTAACATCAGACTTCATATTCGATACCATTAGGTTCGCGCCGTTGCTTCACTCCACGTACATCACTACAGCAGAGCAGAAGAACAAGTTGCAAGTGCTGCAGCAGGTGCTCGATCTCAACAAGGTTTCCATAGAAACGCTGTTCAGGATAGTGAGTATAAACAAATATTTGAAATTCTACGTCTATGATTTCTGTGATAAGGCCACGCCTATTAAGAATCAGTTCGAAAAGGAAACTGACGCTGTATGACGCTGAATGGATGGTAATAATAGATACCGCAAAAATTGCCCACTGACTACGTTAGGTTGTATTGAAAGCACGCGATTAAAAAGAAGAGCTTCTTTAAGAAATACTAGACAGCAAAACAAAGCACCACCTATCAAACAGTAGGTATAACACTATCAACCTATAGGGACGCATGTCGTGGGTTCAAATCGCGCTCTTAGTTCAAATTTTGTCTTAATTTGTAAACTTATTCGCTGGCGTTCATGAAAAAATGGAAAATATTACAATTGAAGAATTATACCCAGTTATACCTATAAAGGCTCGAATTGAAAATGGTGCCGCTAAACTTCTCATTCGCACATTATAGGAAGCGTTAGTGAGCGAGTCCGCGCGATGTTTTCGGCGCCATTTTGGATAATAACAATTGAAAGACAAGCTTCCCCAAAAAATCACCTGTTAACATAATGATTAATTTGTATGCTCAATCATAATGCTCACGCCGCAGTGCTTTGATTAAATTAATCTACATTATTTTTAGAAAACATGAATTCCAATCAACATTCAACCATTTCGTCCACCAATTAACATTGTAAAGTTGCAATTAGAGTACTATCAGATCGATAAATCTGTAATAAACTTGTTAAATAGCGAAATCAATCACTGAAAATATTACTGCAGCTACGGGAGAGTCATTAAATGATTTACGATAAGTAATTTCTTGATTTTTAAATGATTCGAGTTCCTAAGTGGCTAAGTAAAGAAAAGCATTGAGTCATTAATTTATCAATCAAGATTGGAAAATATCTCAAATCAATTTACACGCAATCTACATTTGCGGTATATATGTTACTGCTAGCTAGGTTTGTGTAAGCACTTGTTCGCATAAATATACGACAATAAAAAAAAATAATACGCTGTATGAGTTACAACACGTGAGTAGTGACTCAGTACTGAGAGGTATTATGCTTTTCGTGGGCATAGAACGAAGCTCATTACCATCCTGCTAACTTACTATCCAAATGCGAAATAAAAAATCATCCTTGTTGTTCAATCCAGAAACCACATCTTTTTACCACCACCAATTAGTAAGATATTATACGAATATATTAAGATTTAGTATGAGGCCACTAGGGTATGGGTCTTCCTAAAAAAGAAGAAGAAGAAGAAGAAGAACGGGTAAAACCTACTTGTCATTTGCGTTTGACACATGGATCAATTCGCACTCCCATAGGGCGTTCGGATAGCCTATCAGTTCCAAAAATAACACTCACAAACGCTAAAAATGATCAGCTTTGAAAACGCTACAAATGACAGAGAAAAGTGCTATTTTTGACCCACGTCTCACCGTGGGATCGTTGTGATCGTTTTTTGACAACTTGGACATTCATATCTACCTTAACATTTTATGAGAAATATTGTGGTTCCTATCATAAAATATAGAACTAGCGATGCCTCCGACAGATTCAATTACAGACCTATATCCTTGGCTTCAGTTGTTGCACCTATATCTTTAGCTGCAGTTATAGGAAACGTTATTTTGGTTTTCAGAGGTTGTCAAAATAAGTATAAGACGTTCGGATAGCATACAGTCATTGGTGGTCAAAAATAGCAGAAGCTTCTTTCCGAACGCTACGATACAAATGCCACTTTTGAAACTGCTACAAACGCAACCGAGCCAAAACGAACGCACCTCCAGTGTTCTCTGAACACGAAGTCACAGTATTAGGAATGTAAGGCGCACCTCCCACATTTTTTGACTAGTTGCAACTAATAATGTCTACCAAGCGATCGTATTTAACATTTTATTGTTTTAAACTGACTTCAAAAAAAGGAGGAGGATTTTGATGATTCTTTTTCAATTTGAAATCTGGTACTTCCCGTGTAGTCCCATTTAAATTTTATCAAAATTAACAAATAACTGAAAAATATTTTCCTATCTTGATGATATAGTGATTGACACTGTCAAACATTAGATCCTCTAAGTAGAAAAGGTCAATAAAAAAATCGGCCAAGTGCGAGTCGGACTCGCGCACGAATGGTTCCGTACCATTAGCTTTAGATACAACATTAGACCTCATATTTTAACCTTTTGCGCTAGTCCGACTGGCACTTAGCCAACTTTTTGTATTTGTTGTTATAGTGGCAATAAAAATACATCATCTGTAAAAAAAATCAACTGTCTAGCTATCAACGGACGGACGGACGGACGGGCGGACGGACGGACGGATGGACGGACAGCGAAGTCTCAGAAATAGGGACCCGTTTTTACCCTTTGGGTACGGAACCCTAAAAAGGGTAATTTTTCTTTACCACAAAAAGGTACCGACTTTAACACTCAAAAGTGTGAAATAACTTGTTGAAATCGGTACTTACCATGCGCACAATATTGTCATAATACGAGAAGGTACTTTTGAACTACAATGGTATCGACTTCAACAAGTTATTTCACACTTCTGCCAGCAGTATGCATCAATTAAATAAGTGAATACATGTTTATTTTTATAAAATAAAATATTTTTAAACAAACTAAGTTGAGCTCAAGTGTAAACATATCAACGCGCCTTTGTTTCAGGTAGTAATAATGATATTAAATAGGTGCTAATGGTTCTGCTTAATGGATTACCTACATGTGTTAATTATTGACCCATGTGATCGGGGGCAAATCTATTCTTTTACCACAAAATGGAACCGAGTTCAACACTCAAACGTGTGAAATAACTTGTCGAAGTCGAAGTGATAATAGGTATTTTTGAACTATAATTGTACCGACTTCAACAAGTTATTTCACACTTTTGAGTGATGAAGTCGGTTCCGTTATGTGTTTTTTACTGTACATTTATAATTTAAACCTACACTAAGATGAATAAAATCATCCGTACAAACTTTGTTTCTTTACGATTTTTAAAATATGCATAATTATGTACCTAATTAGAAACAATTTAATACAATTATTTTTAATACCTTTGTTTTTGCTCTCTATGAATTAAGCTTATTAATCAGTACTAATATTATAAATGTGAAAGTAACTCTGTCTGTCTGTCTATCGGTTACGCTTTCACGCCAAAACTACTGGATCGATTTGAATGAAATTTGGTATGGAGATAGTTTGAGACCCGGGAAAAAACATAGGATAGTTTTTATCCGACTGCGCAAAAAGAGGTTAATGTTTTCGCGCGATAACCGACATACGCGCGGGCGGAGCCGCGCCCGGATAGCTAGTATAAAATAAATCCGTCATTGGATGTAAGAAATATCACTATATGATTATGTTAATTTTAAATTAAGATCTGTGGATTTTGTGAATTAAATAAATAAATAAATAAATGCCTGTATATAATTTACTGGGGAGGGGAGTGTCTTCGTTAAAGGGCTGGTAAGAATATACAGTCCCCTGCATTAGTTATATAGGTGCATATAAAATTTCATATATATATATATTTGTACACACAGGATTAATTATGTAACATACATTACCTTACTTTAGACCAAATACACTCGAGTGAAATGAAACACACTGGCACGCATACGTCATTTACTTCAACTTAACCGGCGCCGTTTCGTTTATTCGTAGCTATCACCAGCTGCGTCTTGCGGGGACCTAGTGCAGCGGTGTATGTGGAAGAATACCATGTATCGCTGTGATCAGCTGTTCCAGCAGGTGTTCACCATCTACAAACTGTGCTGCGCTTTTAATTACTACGCAGTGAAGCCTCCCAACGCAAACCACCTGTAAGTCTGTATATCTTCATCGACTTCTTCTTTCATTTAGCTACACAGTGCAAGTGATCATATACTTAACTTGGCTGTATATGAACCAAAATTATAGTAAAAGATCTTACGGCATGACTCTGGTTCTGTGGAAGTTAGGGCGGCGCCTGCACCGAGGCAGCGATACGTAATTGTGTTTCGTGTGATCCCTTGCTGTATCTTTATTTCTAAATTTTGAGTTATGCAATTGATTTATATTATATTTAAGGATTCGTTCTATAAATCATACACTTTGGAAACACGATTACTTAAATTTTCCATGATGGAAAAATAAAACAAAGTTATATCTAAAAAACTAAATAAACCCGCAGTACGGCGTAAATACTTCAAGGAATGTCAACAGAATTTGAATAATAAATAACAACGTGTTTTCTGAAGCAGTGATGGCTCAGTGGCATTGACTATGGACTGCCGCACAGCAGGTCCATGGTCGAATCCTGCCGCGGGCTTGAGCTTCACCGCATGGTGGAAGGGCTTTTTGCGAATGCCCGCCTGGCTAGCGTCCACCCTCAAGTAGAAAAACTGTCGCCAAGCACCTAACGGTGTGTTCCGGCAGCAGTCCGTGAGAGCCAGTGAAATTACAGGCACGTGAGACTTACAACTGTCTCAATGTGACGGGCGCAGTGCAATTCGTGACTTGTGACGAAATGCAATGTTATAGGCAGAGGTTAGTCCGCTTAACATCAGGTGGGCCTCGAGCTTGTTCCGTCACAACAACATAAAAAAAAAACGTATACACATTACATTTTTCAAATAGTTACATATTTGTTTTTATTATACGAAAGAAAAAGCTAAATTCACGCACGTTCCGACCATTTTAGCCAGAGCCGCGATGCTTCCTCCCTGTCCGCTTTAGTAATTCTTTGGCCGTCCGACGGGGGCGGATACTGGACTCAAACCATGGAACTGTGGCAAGGCAGCATTGTTACTACCGCTTGTCTACCACTGCTTCAAAACAACCTATTACCCTAAAAAATGTAACTACAGATTTGTGCGCAAACAAACTACAACTACTTTTCTTAATACCGATATCTTACGGGATTACATTTTTATTCATAGATCAAACAAATTTATGTCATTCATTTATTTCTAAACATTTTTACCGCCTTAAATCCGCAATAAAACGTGAATACGTTTACAAAACAAACAGAAGCTGGAAGCTTTCCACACCATTGAAAGGAAACAAACTCAAAGGATCATTTTATTATTTTTCTTTTCATTATTTTACGGTCGAAGTTTTCATTAGAAAACATTCTGTGTCCATTCAAATTAAATAAAAAAAACAGGAAGTAAAATTATATAATTTTGGGTTTCCTATTTAGAATATTTCTGCTGATTTGATAACAAGGATGTTTTGCTAATTTTCATTAATAGTTTAATTCAGATAAAATCCATAATGCAAGTCTTAATATAAATGTCACAAACAATAGAGTTAAATTTAACAACCTTATGTTAAATTAAAATTCTTATAATCAAATTAAACTTATTAAGGTTTTATGCCCAATGCCCATGCCCGTCATCATACCCATCCACTTATTCTGTAATGTGTAATTAGACCTGGCGGCAATCTGTTCAAACTCGCTGCTGTAGGGAAGACTTTCTTGCGAATAATTGCTTGAAAGCCGTCCGTGTGTAACTAAAGGCGATACAACCCATTAGCACCCTGAAAATATCCTTGTATTGGACTCGTATGTAGGGTTGCCATTAAGGTTTATCAATTTCTGGACATTTCTGGGGTTACAAAGGGAGTTGGTGTTTTCATTTTTCTACTGCCATACTACTCGAAGAACACCTTCATTCGAGAAAAGGGGTATGCCGAAAATCAGCCTTGCAGAGACTTTAGTGTCTATGCAGCCCCGTGCTGCGTATACCCCCTATTGCCAATTATGTTTAAATTTATATATATGTTAATTGTAGTTATTGAATGATTTTTTTGTGGCAATAAAAATACTTTTCTTTCTTTCACCGCAAGCTCAAATCTAAATAAATATACGGTAATATATCCAAATATTAGTTAGATTTAATGGTTTAACACTTAGGAAAAAAGAAATGACAATTATTGATACATATATTGTGAAATTATAATCATAGAGAAAAAGATATAAAGTCTTTTAACTAAACTTTGAAATTACACATCATACGCCGTACGTAGCAAAATATTGATATCCGTATTTTTGTGAAAAAACCTAAAACACGTGAATTCCGAGATAGTAGAGCGAAATGACTGGACTCGGGACAAGACACTCCATTCCGGGACTAACCCGGAGTTCCCGGACGTCTGGCAGCCCTGAACGTAAGTCACTCGCCGCGGCGAGTGACTTACGTTCAGGGCTGCCGTTCTGCGCGCCGTCCGTAGAGCATGATTTATCCACAAGCTACTCATGTAAAAAGACACAATATGCGTTAAAAAGGGTTATTTTTATTTCCCTCGAGTAGCGTGAAAATCTACGTGCTATCATTTTACCCCGTACTGCGAATTGATTAACGCTTTAGGACCGTGGCACATTATTAAGATTATTCGGGGGCTATGTTGTGTGAGTTTCAATCCACACAATGATAATACCTATTGTAATCACCGTTATCGAAAGTGTGGCACCTAATAATTATTGATTCATTACTAACGTCAAGGATTAGATTGATTGATATATTTGATTCCTTACTACGTTCAAAAAAGGGAGGACGTCAGGTTCTCGTAGTTTTTTATGTACAGACAGTCATAACTTAGGTATTACTGAATCATTCGACCTTCATGATAATTTTATTGTTGTGAAAGTAATACTGATTCTATTAAAATTCCATAGATATATTCCAGCTCAGTTTGAATTGAAAAAATTATTAAAAAATTTGAAATAAAAGAATTAAGTAAAAATATGAATAAATAACCATAAAATTTTGATTAGTATATAGTTTGATATTTAATAATTTGGGGGTCAAATTGCGGGTCCCATAATTTTGGGCAAAAATAGACCTCAGCGTAGGGGTTAATTGAAAGTATAGAACGCTAGTGACCATTTATATTTGCATTTGACACAATCGATCCCGCTAGCAGTGTACATCAATGAAATAAGTGAATATATGTATATTTTTATAAAATATTTTTAACCAAACTAAGTTGAGCTCACGAGTCAACATAACACCGCGCCTTTTTTTCAGGTAGTAATAATGATATTATTCGTAATTACTAATGGTTCATTCATAACTCATTTTGGGTAAAATGGTTTATACGACCTATCTACCCCAAGGTGTCGATATAATGATAATTACTAATGGTTGGCTGCTTAATGGATTACCTACATGTGTTCATTGTTGACCCATGTGATCGGGGGCAAATCCATTCTTTTACCATAAAATGGATCCGACTTCAACACTTATAATAAGCCGAGATTAATTTTCATCAAAAAAATATTAACTTTTATTTAATGAAAATAGGCTTACTGACTTTTGATTTGCTAAAGCTTTCGTGAACCACGAGTATATAAGCGAAGTGCACTGTAACAGCTGTGTTGACGTCGGTAACCTAGTAGATCCTAATACAAACAACGAAGAAAATATTCATATTCTGTGTCAAGAAAAGATGCATGTATTAATGAACAAGATCGGTGATTAGATAGGGCTAAATTGCATAATTTTAGTTAATTTATCCAAAACTACAGAGAACATTGCTTTACCCAATTCATTTGTTTAAGAAAGCATGGCCAAGCACGCTCCGCTGCGAGCCTTTAAATTTATTTCAATTGTTTGGCATCTTAGACAAGAGTAGAATAACTTTAGATTTATTCCTACCTAACACAGTATTTAGATTTAATGTTTTCTGTCTTAAATTTAAGAAATATGTTGTGAGCTAAGCGTTATATATTTTTAGAAATAGATTTATATATAGAATAAATCTATTTCCGGGATAAATATAATACGTTACCCCGTTACCAAAAGTTCTAAAGGATGATATTTCATTGCTTCTTTTTATTTATCAACAATGAAGATACAACAATATAGTCGTTATATTATGTACGTACATATATAGTCGTTCTTCTCCCAGCGCAACTATTATTCAGAATTCCGTACACAGCCGGGGCACAATAAATGTTGCCAGCATAAATCTCATGCAAGAGGAAGCCGCTTCTACCGTGTACTTCCTTCACAGTTACTGGACTCTTTACAATTTGTAACACAAACACACTACACTCTAAAGTGAAAATTGAATTTTAGCTACTCTACAGTTGACGCCGATCTTTAGAGGTCTTCCTAAAGTCATTTTATATAACCAGGATCAACAGAAACATCTGTTGGTCCTGTTTACTCATTCTGTTGATTTCATTGAAATCATTTTCTAAATTAATGAGGCTTGCATCTGATTTATATCGATTCTTTGGCACTAGTTAACTAAAATTGACAGAAAATTGACATAATGTATATTTTTTATTTAAAACTGTAATTTAAATACTTACACTTACAAACTACGACCACGATCCCATTCTCATATTCTCGTTCGGAACTCTAAAAAACTGTTTTCTAGACTAAATTTTAGAAGTGGATTATTGCCCAAAGTACTGTCTGCAAAAATAGTGTACACGCTCTTTTACAATGCGTCAACCTTGGTACAGTGACACAGATTATATGTATCATTGAGTTAACGTGAGTTATGATAAAAGTTGTAACGAAGCTTGCGTGAAGAAAGTCAAACAACAATCGAACGGAAATAAACAAGAATAGGTTTAACGTTCATAATATATTTAATGTACATTTATATTGAATGGATTTTTTTGTGACGATAGTATCATGATGGTGAAAACTGAAATTAAAAGAAACGGAGAAGTTATAACCACTGAGTTATAACCTCATTTTCTAAATAGCTGCAAACGGGTAGCTAGTAGGGTACGATCAAAAAGAGAATGGACATGGAAATTCCAATTGTAATTTAAATAATCTATAACTTTACGATACGATACGATAACTCTTTATTGCATACCAACAAAAGAAAAATGAGGACAATACATTTACAAAACAATTATTAACATATAAAGCAATAGAAGTTAAATGTATGTGCACCATAGCTTATTTCAATACGTAATCGTTATCATGATATGTAAGTACATTATATATTTTTTAGCCTAACGTCTATTGCCGCATTTATCTAATCAGAAACAATTTATTGGCAAACTATTTTATCTGTTTAATGTAGAGCTCTTAGCATAAATATCTGCTAATTATTAGTCTATATTTAGATATTTCACACGATATGATCAAAGCTTAATAATTTATGACGTACCTTTTATTAAGTGTATCGGCTTATTAGAATTAGATTAGATAACTGGACTATTAGATAAACTGGAGACTTTGGTTAGATTGGACCCAGAATCGACCATAATTATGCGATTGATAGAGATATAGTTTGAGGCCAATGATATTTTATTACATGGGCAGGTTACTGGTATTTTTGATTCGACAGCATCGGTTATTCCCGTCGTGCACCGCTTTCTTAATGTTTGCTGTTATTTTTGAAAGTATAAATCTTAATGAAATGAACCCAAGAGCCAATGATCTAACGGTGTGTTTTGGCAGTTATCATTGTTTCCATTGTAGGTTAAGTATGTACGACCACATAATCCTTTAATATCAAAGGTTAGCCTATCAGGAGCGAAAATGAAGTCACTGTACTTATATATACACAGATGTATTTACTTCATTTCATTTTGTAAGAAAGCTCGAGGCAAATTTTTTGATGATTTTGATTTGATTTTACGGAATAAAAATATCAAAAATATCTTAATTTTGACATATATTTGCCTTATACTGTGAACCAATTAGACATAATTATTGACTTGATACTTGCATTGAAAAATACGAGTATATCAAATGTAGTGCTGCAGTTTCACCAAGACAAAAAAAGGTTTACGGGAACGGTAAGTTGTTGAGCTTACGACATTTACTTCCAAGCAACTACGGGGCCCTTGCGCGGTGCAAGGGACGAGCCGTTAGTGCCGCTCATGCATTACTAGACGACATCCAAGGTTACTGGCGTGATCCTGAGCATTAGCATTAGGTTTGTAAGTGGAAGTTGGCAAGGTTGTTACTATTTTATTTTAGAGCTACAGACTCGTTACGTACGGACGGACAGACAGACATTAAGACGGATTGCAGATTCTCAACAATAGGGCTCCATTTTTCTCTTTGGATATGGACTTCTAAAACATCATCAGGCACGTATACGTTGTAATTCTCTCATCCACCCAGATAAACTGGAGAACTTTTTTTTATGGGATAGGTGGGCAAACGACCAGTCGGCTTACCTGATGGTAAGTTATAACCATCGCCCACAAACATCCGTAACACCAGAGGTCTCGAGGAAACGTAGCCGGCGGATTTGCTCTCTTCTTAAAGGCTCTTAAATTTATTAATATTATGAGATTTATTAAATGCTCGCATGGATTTTAAATAGAACATCTCTTGCCCATCACTCCTTAGAACTTCTAGAACTAGACTAGTTGAGCTACTTCTTAACGATAACGAACTTACAGATCCAACTCACTAAAATGTAACTAATTATACCCTTAATAAATCCTTGTTGATATTTTTTATCGGAAAATCGATTTGATTTGAAAAGTATGCTGCCACTGCGTGGGTGGTAGGGCATTTTGGGAATGCCCGCCTGGCTAGTGACCACCTTCAAATAGAAAATCTGTCGCCAAGCACCTAACAGTGTGTTCCGGCAGCTGTCCTTGAGAGCCAATAATTTTAGGTAAGCCTGAACAACATGTTCGACCACATTATTACTTACCATCAGGTGAGAAAGTGATCAAAGGCTAACCTATGAGGAATAAAAAAAATATTATTTTCAGAAATTTTTGCGCATTTCAGACAAACAAAAGATTGTAGTCGCTACGTGATTTTTATTAATATAACATTTAAAAATGACGGTGATTTGACGGATGCGGAATGTTTCAAGCGTTTTTGTCGTCATAATAACCACTAAGTTTATAATATGATTCTTTAATTATATTTTACATGCAGCTTAAATTTTCCTTTTGTGATAACTTTTAACATTCAAACAATATGCGTAACCAATCATAGATTTTAATTCCTATAATGATAAAACTTGTATAATTTGCATTAAATGAGACACAAAAATAAATCAGTGAGTCCTCATGTGCGGACTATTTGTAACTTACGTAGCTATTCATTTTCTACAATAATTTCCGTATTAGCACAAAGCTAACCATTGGAAACGGAAAATATTGACATTAGACACTACTTCAGATCCTAAAAAAATCTCTAGTTTATAAGAATACATTAGAGGTGTCAGGATCCATTTGTTTCTTTTATTAATCATACAAATGACACGCAGGAATTCAGAGGAACAGATGTTTCAACTGCCGAGCCCGCGGCGCGTGGCATCCTGTGGCTACCAGACTGCCCTGACTGTCCTTCTCAATACAAACCGTGACGATTACTACAGCACCTTGGTCGCGTCACAAGGAGCACTGGTATGTGTATAGTTTTATTGTCAACCAACTTCAAAAACACCATCATGTCTCATGACAGCGTGGTCATCTGTAATGTTCTGTATCAGTCGTTACTCACACTCTCTAGAATGTATTGCAATCGTAAGCTCAATCCTCATATTGGATATAGGATCTGGCTTCAGCACCTTTGTATTTCCAGACAATGGGAGTGATGGATGAGAAAATCTCTTGAAAATGTATTGTAGGTAAGCCGAATCGTACATCTTTGCCACAAAAACATCGAACGACCACTCTAGCCTTAGCGATGACTATCGAAATGAAGATAGCTCCCAAACTCATCCACTCCGGCATTTCTAGGCAGGCCTTTGTTCAGCAGGACCTATAGATGTCGATGTAGAAATTGCTTCATAGCGGCTAAACCAAGAAATTAAACAAGACTTATTATTAGGGGAGAGTAGGTTTGAAAGGACACGTTGTGAAAGGGACAATCGCAATATCCGGCAAACTAAAAACATTTCCAATCAAAACAATTTTTATTTTCGCACATTCCTTTGAGCCTAAACTTCATTCTCCTGTCATTTAAAAATGGCGAAAAAGTGACAGTGTATTTTTTTTGACGTCGCAAAGAATTATTTCTTAATGATTGAAATACGTCTTTTTAAGTGCTGTGATTGGTTATTTGGCTCTTAATTATTACTTATAATAGCCCAGAGATAGCCAGATACAACAACAGCAGGTCAGTAGACTTTAATCTATAATCGCAAATATTGTGGTTATATTAAAAAATTCAGTTTGATATTTTTGAAACGACACATAAATCGGTTATGAAAGTGAAGCCCTATTTATGACCGACTCAAAACACTATCATGACTGTTATTTAAAAAAAAAAACGCGCCTCAAGTTTATAAAAACGTTTTTTAGTCTTTAATTATTGATTGTTCAATAATCATAAATATTGTTTTTTTGTTAATTAGGTATATAAAAGAAAAAGATTGTAATATTTTTGATTTTTGAATTAGTTACATTATAAGTACATAATTCTTATTTATATATCTGATGACAACATTAACTCTTTTAAATACTTTTTAAGCATCAAAACTTATTTAGTCTCATTAGCAAGGATCACTTATCCTTACAGCGTTACTTTTCAAACATGCTTACCTAAGTAGTTTTTGTATACTTATTCATATTTTAGGGCATTTGTAGCAATAATAATGTGATTTTTCCTGGATATGATGAAATGTCCCTTCCATGAATTGGGGTGTTCCTTTCAATACAACCAATTTATGAAAGGGACAAAATACACATTAAAAACAAAGTCAATGTAATCAATTATGGATTAAAAATTGCCAATAATGGTATTTTATTTTTATAGAATAATAATGACGGCTTGTCATTTGATGCCAACTGTTTTAAATAATATTTCAATAATTTGCTCGAGCCTCAGCAACATAAATGTCCCTTTCATACAACCTCTCCTCTACTTTTTGTTCTTTTTCAGTATCTTATAACGTATTTTCACCCATAGCTATAAGTAAAAACATTAATTCTGGTTCGATTTTTATATACTCGTGTTTGATTACTATCTTACAACGTCTTAATATACTGGTCAAACAATGCCAACAAAAGACAACAACAAAATATACAATAAATGCTTATATATGCTGCGTAGAATCAGACATATAAATACTGCTACAATAGCCAGTAAAGGATAACCTTAACAGCACCATCAAGATAATTTATGCACAAAAATACACATACATATACAAGTTGTGGCTGTCCAAGTCACAATTAACGATATTCTATAATTATAGGTAGTCATCCTGTATGTTCTCCGCTAAAGTATCAGCCAAAGCCGAACGCTTCGAGAGAGTCTTGAATCAGCTAGTTAATTACGTGACACAAAAAAAATACAACTGGAATAAGAAGACAAAAGTTCTACTTTGAAATCCGTAGAAAATTAAAATTAAAAAACAACAAATACTGAACGGAGTCCCAGTCTGTAGTAATTAGAAAAAAAATATTCGATATAAATCAGCGGCCGTATAACCAAAAAAGGACACACGAAAATAGCTCCTATTAGTATTACAATAAAACAATAAATCATTGCTATTGATAACAAAATAAAAACCTATATATTATATATATATGTAAATTAGGTTTTCCCCAAATATTAAAGATAATGAGACTTAGACAATATTAACGAATAGAAAATAGTAAGTAGTATGTTGTAACGTATAGTAGGTGTAGTGTTTTGTTAAGGTAGAAACTAACGCAACGTCGAGGGCGGAATATATTTGTTTTTTATCAGTTTTATCGCGCTTGGGTATTAACGTGTTTATTAAAATATTGTACGTATTATCTTCAGAAGTTATTGAACACAATCCCAGAGTGAACCTCTAAAACCGCAAAAATATTAAGTTTAACCGTAACTAATGTAATCAATTCAATAAGTTTATAATATTATATTAGATATCATACATAATTGTCTCCGAACCTCGCGTATTACATGATACAGTACTACAGTCAAAGGAACTAGCAACAAAACCAAAAAATATATATAACATTTGAATTTCTCCCCATAGACATCGGCATTCCCCTTAATACAAAAAAATTTAGAACTTGCTAACACCTTGTATACAATCGTATTTATATTATTATTATATATAATTATACGCGATTAAAACCGTTTAACGTTGTTTAATTACTAGGTGTAACAAGCGCGAAAACTTAAAACAACATAATCGTATTTTTTCGAGGACCTATAACAACCAAATCAATATAGAAAACGACTAATATTGAATAAAATGTCACACGCTAACCTAGAAATAAGACACTATACCCCGATGCTAGTTTATGTACGACGTCTGCTCTAGACGCTTGCATGGGAACCACGTTTGAAATATATCGTGACTATAAGTACATACCTACTCGTAGAATTCACGTCGCAAAGTTCATAGTAAAGCAGTATAATTAAATTTAGTCCAAAAATGATATGAAGCACTCGTAGCCGAACTTTTGTTGTTGTTTTTAACCAATGAAACGGGTTCAGCAACTTTCGCTGCAGTTATGACTTTCATGGGTGAACACTAGTGGCATGCACTGCTAAGCGCTTCCGTGCTCATAAGTAATTTTAAGCTGTAGGTCCCGGTTGTTGTCCTTTTGCAGTCGTTGTGGTGTGGTAGTGGGGCATATTACGAATCGTCGTCTGGCTAGCTGCTACCCTCAAGTAGAAAATCTGTCGCCAAGCACCCGACGGTGTGTTCGAGCAGATGTCTTTGAGAGCCAGTTCCCATCCCAGCTTTTTTAACTACTTGGAGCACAACTAATACGCTTAATTTAGCCGAACAATGTTTTCGACTGAATCATCACTTACCATTAGATAGTACAGTGGTCAAATAGGAAATAACCTTTAAAGGTGCCGTAAAAATGGAATACATAAAAGTATTTTGACCAAATTGGAATTATTGTTAAGGGAATATTAGCAAATATCCCCCATCGATGGTTTATATTTCTCTTCGTATACAACTTAAATCTATAACCCAAATGAGTAAATAGTACATTGCTGGTCCTTATTAAATAAGTTGCTTACTAAAATAAGATTAATTACTAATACTCAATTCCATTGGGGTGCCGGGTCAGGATGTCACCCCACCCCTTTTATGCGATGAGTGTCGTAGGAGGCGACTAAGGGAAAAATACCGGAAGGTCAATTTCTACTGCGATCCCCAAGATGCCTGCCAAGCGTAGGGATTATGGCAAACCGGGGAGAACTTGTTCAACGGTGGACTTCCCGGTTGATGTGATGATGATGATATAACACAAACACATTATACCCCTGAAATTTTCAGTAGGTAGAAAGTTACAGAGAAAAAGAAATTGGTGCTGTAATCGTTATTTGTAGTGGCCAAACATTCTAACACAAAGGATTCTGTTGTAGGTATCGTCAATTCACACTGCAATGGCAGCGGTATGTATAAGTAATGGATGAAAGAATTGATTATTGGAGTGTAACTCAAAAACGGCTTGACCGATTTTGATGAAATTTAAATAGTACTAAACAACAAAGATCAGCTTTAAAAAAAAGGAATTTTAAAAATCGGTTCACACGGTCATATGTTCTGAGATAATAAACATAAAAAAAAGGACAGACGAATTGAAAACCTCCTCCTTTTTTGGAAGTCAGTAATAAATATGTATTAGCTTGAGAAGAAGTCAGATAAGGACTTAACATTTTTACCAAAAAATGGAACCGACTTCAACACTCTAAAGTTTGAAATAACTTGTTGAAGTCGGTACCACGATAGTTCAAAAGTACCTATTATATTTTTATTCACTCTTTTAGTGACCCTTGCTATAATACGGGATCGATTGTCATGCACTATCAAGGACTGCATCATCAAGATAGGAAAATATTTTTCAGTTATTGGAGTGTAACTCAAAAACAGATCTACCGATTTTGATGAAATTTAAATGGGACCAAACCACAAGTATCAGCTTTCAAATAAAAAGAAAACGGTTAAAATGAATGAAGTGAGGTCATGAATTTCTGAATCAGCATGGTTACACAATTTTTTACAAATTTTTCAGTACTAGAAGTCTGAAGGTATCTGTTTTTGGAATTTCTACCTTTATATAATCTTTGCTCTGATATATAATGAGGCAAGAAGTTACTAAACAAGTTCAAGTAGTACAACGTAAGTAATAAGTAATAATAAGCATTGCAATTCAACGGGGCAATGCTGCCAGCATGCTGGGCACGCTGCCAACTGGGAGTGGGCTGGAGCATTTGGACTGCCTATGAGTCTGCTATGACTTATAGGTGTCTAAATGCTTTTATTGTTGTAGCTGTAGTGTTGTATATAGTTCATAGTATTTTACGTAAGTTGAACTATAGATGTCGCTCCATCCCAATACGATGGTTAAAAAGAACGATAGGATTTTTTTTAGTTATGGACTCATTGTTATGTTAGCTCAATTGGATTTCAGCATACCCCGGCTAAAGGGGTGGATAGAAATGGGTTCGAATCCCGCACATGACTTAAAATTTTTCCTCTAGTGAATTTGGAATTTTGTAAAGAAGTTACTTTGTTTGGTCGTGTTCTGTTGCCCGTGTATAAAGATAATTATTTCAAGGAAAAATGCGGGATATTAATGCCTGCATATATATTTACTGTACTGTAATAGCCGGATCTTCCACTGATGAACACATATTAAGGGAGTATCTGCCATAATCCCCACGCTTGCCAGCCGTCTTGGGGATTGCAGTGTAAGTTGGCAGTTCTTTAGAAGGCACTGCCGCCTACCTTCCAGTATTTTTCCCTAAGTCGCCTCTTACGATAACCACGGGATGATGGGGAGGTGCAATTCTAACTGGGCACCCCACGGGGCATATATATTTAACTTAGTTGAAATAAGCTCACAGTAGTTAATGGAATTTAATTCTAATAATGTGACTGAGTCCAGTTATGATAGTAAGGAAACTTAACGAGGACTACTAATAGCATGCTTGTGTATGTGAGATGGTTTGTGGGAGTGAATGTATGTATGCATATGTTGATTTGCTATGGAAGTGTGAGCGTGTGTTTTGATTTATATTTGTTTTATCTTTGCTTATTTACTGTGCTGATAGCTTGATCATCCTACTGCCATTTTGCATATTTATTGTGTGCTGTTATACAGGGTTATTGGTAAAATGCTAACAACCTCTCAGGGTTGACTTCCGCCGATGAATTTGTTTGGTTTGTTTTTGTTTTGTGTTTTAATGCCTACTCCGAGCCAAGAGCGCCCACCGTGGCAACACTGGACCGCGCCGCGCTCGCTTTCAATAGAGTTTTGAATATTTAAATCGAGCTGAGCAATAAAAAATATGGCATATACTGGCACAAGAAACTTTTAACATCAGGTTAGTGATCGTACCTATTCCGTCAAAAAAAAAAACAGAAAAAAAACAACATTTTTTTTCCAAAACGAAAAATAATTCATGTCAAAATGTTTGTAAGGACAAGCAGAAGTCAACCCTAAGAGGTTTCTAGCATTTTACCAATAAGCCTATAAACCCATACCAAACTTTCTGTGCCAGAATATGTAAGAGACAAAAGCCATAGTTTCACCTTTGCCTTCGCTTTTCTGTGTGTATACTCGTATGTTCTAAGGTCACATTTGTCACACCCAGAATTATATTATCGAAATATTTTGTTAACGTTTTACTTCAAAGTTACATGCTATAAGATATAAGTATATGATATGATGGATAGGATGCGAATAAACATTTTTAGAAATCCTGCCGTGATCGAACTGTCAATGCTAGCGACAATTCTTATTGACGATAGATCCTTTTACTACAGGACGTCAAATTGTAATAAAAAAAATAACTGTAACGCAGTTGCCGTTTTTGTGAATTTCTTTATCCGTACCGCTTAGGATGCGATATAGACCGTTATTCTCATGTAATGTATTTTGGTTAAAATGTTTGAAATAGATTATTTTATTCGTAACTCATTCTTTACTGAAATTTGCATTAATTGTTTAACATTCCTAAATTCAATCTAAAATTAAAATCATTATTTCAGGTTGAATTGGCAATCAATTTTGCACATGAATAGCGCATCTGTTGATTCAGTAATTCTGTATTTTATTATTGCGAATAAATAGGCATTTGATCGCAGTCTCATCTGATGGTGAGCGACGACGCGGCTGACGGTATGTTTGCCTAGAAGATGCCTATTCATTCGAAAAGGCACTGATGAGCTCAAAAATACAACAAACGTTTTTTAGGGGCCAAGTGGTTTAACTGGCTGGTGGCTGGAGCTAGACTATACCAATGAAATTACATTGGAATGTACCCATGAAATCACACAGGCAGATGAAAGTCTTTTTAAGAACATATAAATGTATGTTCTGATAGGGCACTTCTACTATAACGGACACTATGCATAGGTACAAATATGTATTAAAAGTGAACCTATACCAATGGCTACATTTAACTAAAGTTTTACACCCGACTGTAAGTAATTGTTTTGGCTTGAAAATGCTTTATTTTTGCAATAAAGACGTTTTTATATTATATCTTTTGAAATATTTTTATTATCTCTAGAAGTTTAAAGGAAGACTGTAATTGTCGTGGGTTGTGAGAAGTAGCGGTCTTACCATTTCGAGGGCTGCGCTAATTCTCCATTCCATTTGACACAGAACAATAAACTATTACAATCTGCACTAATTTCGATTTGTACCTGATTAAAGTAATTGCTTCATTATTATCAGTCTTTGTCCTCAAAACAGGTCGATACTTCTTACATGATAAGAAATCATCTTTATCTTAAAGGCTATCTTTAGCCATTTTTGCATGTAGCTATTATATTTTTGTATATAGCACATACTATGACATCTGTGTATTCCAGAACAACATAGAAATAGCAGGATTGGACATCCATCGTGTTGCGAAACTATTGAAATTTACAGGGCACATTTTTGAAACTCGAATATTACTGATATATTTTTAGAAAGAAAATCTAATATCTCTCCGTCTTAATGTTTTTGTACGACCTACCCACCTATCTACATGCCGAACAAGCTCGCTGACTTTTGCAAGGATACGTATGAATTATTGAGCTGAGGTTGTGATTGAAACTTATGCCTGAATCTTTCATTTTCCAGTAATGCTTTCCACCTTTGCATATCATCCTTATTACACCTAAATTAGTAGGATTCATAAAACAGGTAATATATTTGTATGGAGCAGATTCTCGATTGACGAATTTAGAATCTAATTAATTATTTAATAATTAATTTATTTAATCTAATCGAATTATTTAATAAGATAATAATATATGATAAGATCTTTGGCTTCATTATCACATAACGTTATCAGCTATTTACATAAAAAAATTCCAAAAACTGCGTCAAACAAACTGAAAACCTTCAGGATTTATAAGCACTCCGTTTTCCTACGTTTGCCATGCAAATCTAAGAATAAGTTTATCATTACAATTTCACATTTGAAGTTAATAACATTCTCTTTATGGCGAACGTTATGGCTTTACGCAATAAACAAGCTGGGTCATTGGCTTTTTTTATTGGCTAATCTTTTTATCATTTTCAAAATAAAATAAAACAGTGATTATATAGGTATTTACGCAAGATTTTTTTTATTGATTTGGAACAATATAAATAGCTCACACATTTATAAATTGTACACAATTCAACAGTTTCGCTTTAAAACAATGTTTTACATAGTAAAATAAGTATAAATAATTATAAAAGAACATTGAGACATGCAGTGATACAACCAACCAGCTGCGGATACCTACGGAGGGCAAGTTACAAAGTCTTAAATCATAAAACATTTTTAATATAACCTTAAAATGTACGAGTATTGGCACTGCCACAGATTCTCTAAGTTTCGATACATGACTATAAGATTAAAATAAAAATCAAAAATATGAAACTTTGAATGAATGGTGCATGTACCGCTTCTGTATTAAAACACACATGGACATTAACAGCTGAACATAAATAATTCATGTTTATATCACAAGCAACGAATTATAAACAGCTGTTTGGTGTATTTGTGCCATAGATTCATTCGTGCAACTCCTCTTTATCACAGAAGCAGATGAAGTACACTTGAAAGGTATACTTAGATCGGATTCTCGTCTCAATTCAAGAAAATATGATTTATATAGAATTTCCAAGTAAATGAGATCAGCATACAACGCAAGAGCATGGAAAGTTTTACTGGTTAAACATGAGCCATTATTCAGACCAATAAAACACAAGAAGCTAGCTGCTGTAAACTTATGGGCGCTAAGTGGTCAAGAAGCCCTTATGTACTTCCATAACAAACGCATCGTGCTTCAAATTTAACAAACGTTATCGACGAAGAGCTTTGTGGACTCGGTTGGTGTTCGTGAGGACTCGTTTCAATAATTCAAACATAGAATAAGGATGCGATATATCCCACAATAAGCACTGTCAACAAGGGTTAATAATGTTTGGAAAAATGCTCAGTGGCTTAGGGGGCCTCTGGTGCATCCTTCCAGTATAGTAGGAGTATTGTATCCAAATTTGATTATCCAAATGGTGTTCTAAATATCGCATTTACATGTTGGTTTTTGACCTGTGAGTGTATTGATACATTGATTTTACAGTTGGACTCATACTCGGACACTGAACATCTGATCCTGAATGTATAACAAACGTTCTCAAAAATGTTTTGTAGGAAATGGTAATTTTTATAAGCTGCGAATGAAAATATGTAATTCTTAGTAGATAGTCAACACTTGGTGATTATCAGTTCTTCGGGCAATTCGAGCTTTCTCTTGAGTTGTGCACAGTCCACGCGTGCAGTAAATACTCTGCACCTTGTTCAGGTGATTTGAGCGGATTCTTGCAGAGTATATAATGGTTGGTAATCAACCCATATCAAGTCCAGATGATACGGGTTGGTGTCTTGCATCTTAAAGGGGTCATGCATGCAGGCATTGATTGCCGTCATTTTCAACTGAGTGTAAAATATTATTTAATATGTACAGTTCACGCATGTAGCAAACATTCGACATCACGTCCTAGGGATTATGGCGTCCTGTTGCAGTTAAGTACAGTTTGTGCGTCCAGTAAACACTCATATCAATAGTATCCAGGTGATTCGAGCGTCCTCTTGCATTTTGCACCATTTGCGCTTCCTGTAAACTTTTTAAAACACATGCGTATACTAGTGATAAATGCGGGCTTGTATTGTGAGCAGTTCACGCATGAAATAATCAAACCACTTTAGGTCCGGGGATTTGGATTCGCATATTATTGTAAGTGCAGTTTGTGCATGTGGAGAACACAATATCAAGGTGATTTTAATGCTATTAGCTCTCTTAAAGAGCGCTTTGAACATTCAACATCATGTGCAGGTGATTCGGGTAGTTTCCTAAGTTATTATGCCCACGGGGATTGGGCAGATTGTTGCAATATGTACAGTACACGCGTGCAGTGAATAATAGAATGTCGGGGTGATTCGGGCAGTCTCAGGTGCATACGGATCTTGTAGAAGTACATACAGTAAGAACATATTGATATACTTTTTCCACAACATCAATAATGAATAAAGTTTGCAATTTATTTTCCTTGTTATGATTTATTTCATTTTGTTCGCTCTGTGTTTAGTTTGTAAAATAATAGGTTGTTCATCCTTTATAGACTACCAACTTTACCCAAACTTCTTCTCTTTCTTGAGTTTCGGAACATATTACTGAAAAAGGGTATATTCAAATTGTTTAGGTCAGTTATACAATGTTGGAGAAATTTATTGGCATTTTGAATATTGTATTTGAAAAATCACAAGGGTAACAATAACTTGTATGTCTCATGACAAAATGTGAAAGCGTGAGAGAAAATTAGCAAGTACCCCAAAGACTCCATTGAAAGCAAAAAAAAAATATATATATACGATATCGTGATATTTAAACCAGATGATTTTATGTTTTTTACTACTACATGCTAGTTCTTAGTTTATTTTCTTCAGGCTAAATTATTAGCATGAAGAAAATAAACAATTAATTAAATAAATAATCAAAATTCAATAATGTTTCAAAACTAGTTAATATTCATAATATAAAACATGTTAAAAAAACATTTATCCGCGAAGAAGAACAAACAACCTGTATTATTTATTATTTCATACATGGTTTGGTAACTAAAAAAATCCATACAAAAATCTACTGACAGGTGAATCCTAAAAAATAATGATACATATAAGAATGACACATCCAAAAAAGTGTACCACTAGTGCGCAACCTTAATGAAACAACATGTGCCCAATAAAAAAAAAGAACATTATAAATCAAATAAAGAACATATTATGACATCGGGGTAATAAGCAGCGGGCATTGAATTAAGTTATCAACATTCCGAACTCCATTACATAACTTCTTTGTTAATAGGGGGTGAACCTATCGACGTCTACTGGTAAATAATATCTGACCCGTGGATCATACAGGACTACGGTTTATAAAGGAAAGAAAATATTAATTAAGATTAATAATTATATTGTCTGTGTTATAATAACGAATTCATTTATAAAATAAGCCAAATACACTCAAATTATCGTTTACTTACCAATTTATGTTATTCGCGAAATTTCTCTTACATATCGTACAATATTCTCCTGTCAAGTAAAGCTACTTATATATCGTTCAAACTTTTATATGCCAAGCGATATTGCTTCTGTTTTCGAAATAACATTTTATTGTTAATTTGTTTTCTTCTGCATACTACACTATAAAGTATGCAGAAATGCGATGTCTGTACATTGAAGATACATTGAATTGTACAAAAACTTATTTACAAAAAGTAATGAGGATATTCCGAACACCAAAAACGTCTCCTTTTTCATAATTATGTAGCAAACTACATAATCAGCACTAGTTTCAATTTCAAACTTGTTTGTAGATTTCGAAACGACATACAAAGAAAGCTTTCATACGCTTCTTCTAAAGAAGAATCAAAGTTTTTTTTTATTGCAAATAGAAAAGTATTTGACCGCAATCTTACCTGATGGTAAGTGATGCGGTCGACGATGGAGCATGCTTGCCTAGAAGATACTTATTCACTCTAAACTTGAAGACTTCCAGATTGTAGTTCTCGGGGTACAAAGGCGCTGGGTGTTCCATTCCTTCGCTGTTCGCATTATGAACGTATTACGTATTTCTTTTTTTTTCTCCGTTGATAAGTACTATTTCTTAAGTACCGTCGCGTCGCGATGAAGAATAATAATTTCACATTTTAAAAGAAAATATTTTCTGTAACACTTTATTTAATTAATTCACAACGAAAATGTATGTTTACCATGTAATTGATCTTTTTAATATCTTTCTACGTGCTACACTTATCGACGGAAGGATGTCTTATTTCCACGTTATTCAGCTGATATGATAGCCTTATCTCTCCTTTCTTCCACCAACTAATTCTCTTTTCAGCTATATTTCGAATAAAGTAAGTACTTTGTTTAACTGTATTAGCCGGATCGTCTACTGATGATACATGATTCCCCATTAATGCCTCCCCCCTTTTAATGGGGGTGGCATGGTTCGTCATAAGGTGGTTCATCATATCATCGTATGGTTCATAAGTTTATCGTATAGTTTGGCATAATCCCTACGCTTGGGGGTAATATGTTTACTTCTTCAGAGGGCACTGCTCCCCACCATTTAGTGGTTTTCCCTGCGTCATCCACTCTGACTCCTACAGGATGATAATGGGGAGGGGGTCTACAATTCTAGCCCTGCACCTCACTGTGATAGTACTCTGATTTACCATATAGTACCTAATCATAAGGATCGAGTAATTTATATGTTCTGCGATAGAACATTTGAAGTATTTATTACAATACCACGCGAAGAACGATTGTAGTCATGTGTGGTCTCCGCACCATCCACTCCTATAGCCGGGGTATGATCTTACCGCTGAGCCAACACAACTATTGCACTTGAAATATTTGTCCAGAAAGGAGGCAGTATAAATAAGTACTATCAGTTCTGTTATGAAAGGGTTATTAAAGTATTACCTATTTTATCTGTCTCTAACATTAATAAACTGAAAAACTTAATATTAATTGATATTTGACTTTGAATTGAGATCGCATGTCTACATGATGACAAATTGAAATTGGTGTCTTGGTTAATTAACATATTATATGTAACTATACTTACTTCATACTTTTTTCTCCGAAACCAAAAAGTTAAAGTAGTGATACCTCGTGGACGTAGTTGGGGACGTCACCTAGTTTATATAAAAAATGTATTGCACTCCGTATATATGAAATTGGAGCAAATTTTGAAATAGCAATAAAATAAGAAAATTACAGTGCTATATTATTGCTATCGTATATGATCCTACAGCAAACTTTTGTTTATGGTTCAAGGGGTTTCGAAATCGGCAAAACTAAATTAGTTAAGGTTACACAATAACCTTTATGGAAGTCTACGTTACATTCAACATCTAACTATATATCACAGCCTCCCCATTAGAATGTGTTTGTCATAGTCCCCCTAGAAAAGCCACTACGAGCGCTTCAACATTGTGTAGCTAAATAAGTAGGTACATTTTAATCTTGTTTATGGGTTTAAATTATAGGTGTGACTCGTTACCTTTTGAAGGTTCAATAATAAGAAAGGTAAGACCTAGGTGACAGTACCTAAGGTTGTAAGAACATGTCTCAGCCTAAGAGAGGAACGGCTTTTTTATGAGACTATTATGCTACCAGTACATGGCCCACTTGTTGTTAAGCGGTAACTTCTGTCTATATCCTGAAAACCACTGTATATCACCCTGAAACATACAGTTGTTTCATGTGCCTGTAGTTTTACTGGCTCTCAAGGACTGCTGCCGGAACACACTGCTTCAGGAGCTTGGCGACAGATTTTCTACTTGAGGTTGATAGGTCGCCAAGTGTGATTTCGATAAAATTCCTATTTATCATGCGGTGAAGCTCAAATCGGAGGGATCGAACCATGGTTATAGACCGCTAGGCTACCATTGGTTATGGGTCTGTTTCATGTGTGGTTAGTTTTTTTTCGTTGTAATGTTGTAAGCTTACAACTACTAAAAGGTGTTCATGAAAAAATGACAACATTAGAAGTGATTTATCATGTCCTTATTATTTTTTAATTAACGAAATCATACTACATTTAGTAGAATTTAGATATTATCATTGATGAAACGCGAATTGAAGATATTATCATCTTCGTTTTACGTAATGTTTTCAGTTTTGAACATACGACGTGCGTCACGGCATTGTCATCGTATCTTGTGATCACCGGCTGATTTCAGTTAATAATGATAATTATATAGCTCACAGAAAACAAATGAATCATTATTAGGTACAAAACCTATAACATTTTACACAATATGCGATACTGGGTACCACAGAGACCTCAAATTTACGTGCGCCTACTACGACTCCATCCTTTCTTAGTCCATTAGCTTTCATTTAATTCTTTATCACTTCCGGCTGCCTTACCAGCAGTAGATCCTCGCATGTATCTCAAAAATCTTCATGGGATCGTGATTCCAAATCGTCTATACTAGAAGACTTAAAGTATACCCATATTAACGCGTTCATCTGCGTCCGCGCAAGAATTCAATTAGCGATTAGTAAACATCAATATTATACATTTTGTTTCAGCGTTTATTATTGATACGCCTTTTATTTGAACGTATGTTTAAGAAATACACAAAAAACTTTATAATATTATAATATTTAAAATTTATTTTTCATAAAATATTTTGCATATTATCAACATATTGCACATATACTACATAATATGTACCGTTGATGCTATTTAATCTAACAATTAATGATTTTTTAAGGTAATTTCTTTCTGTTTTATTTTTGACCACTTTCTCGACGCCTTTCAGTTAATAAGGGCGATAAAATGGTAAATCAATATAACAAAAGGTAATTATTCCCGGTATTTGACGTGAAGAGAGTCATGCTGCTAATTTACATGCGCCTTAAACGACTTCGCTAAATGTTCTTGCAATATGCCATTTCGATTGTGTGATGCGCCCGTGGGGTGCAATAGTTAAAGTCTTCCAGATGTTGGTTGTAATGATATATCATACCGCCCTATCCTAAATAAGAATTTTTAGAGCGTGATAAGTATACTATATATATATAATATGATACATATACTGTTGTATCATTAAAATAGGCATGAATTTTTAGCAAATAGCAAAGTTACTCGTATAAATTATAATGTAAATATTTATGGTACAATAAAAACTTTATTGCAAATACATTGGTTTTGAAATTTCAATTTAACCTATATTTCAACATCGGCCTAAAATAACAATCTAATGATAAAAAACCTGGCCATGTGCGAGTAGGTTTCTTTTTATTAGGGATCTGCATAGCCCGCTAAATATTAAGTATTTGTTGGTTTTATGACCCCAAGGCGCTTTTACCGTTTTCCCCCCGCGGGTACAGTTATCCCCAAGTCACTTTTAAAAGATAAGTAATCATTCATTTAAAAATTAGGGATACAACGTAGTACATACAGTTAAATGAAAGGACTATACAATTTCAAAATATATATATAAATATTATGTACTTATTATAATTGGCAGCTGGCCCCAAACTAGGCTAGGCCTTTATCTTGGTGACCCTAGATTAAACGCGCGTAAGAATAATATTTTCTTACGATAAGTAAATCAACTAAACTATACTAAGTTGAACATAATGTGAATGAGTCCGGTTATGATAATAAGGAAACTGAAAGAGGATTTATAGTGTGCTTGTGTATGTGAAAGGGTGTGCGTGAATAAGTGTATGCATGTGTTGCTATGTTATGGAAGTGTGTGTGTGGTTCGATTTATCATTATTTTATGTTTACTTTTAATACTCGTAACTTGATAACTTGATCATATACCTAATGCTCTTTGCATCACTGCAGATTCCTAATAGTTTAGTGTTAAACAGAATCCGTAAACAAATGGTCTTCTCTCTCTCTATCTCAATCAACGTCGATGGGATCCATAATATAAAAAAGTATAAAATTAAATATTTAGGTACTATAAAATGTAAAATATAATACTATAAACTCAATAAGCTAAAGAAAAAACATCATAAGGTGAAAAAAAAAATTTTTTTACTCAGCTGCCCAAAGAAAGGAGTGTTATGTTTCAGGGTTCATGTAGGTATGTATGTATGTAATTTTCTTCATTCCACCATACGTCGTCTTCATAGCACAAGTGACACAGGGAACATAAAAATAAATAAAAAACGAACTGGCGGATTTTGGACGCCATAATGTTAGATTTTTTTTATATCTTCCAAACGCATCTGGTGGGGTATCAAAATGAAGAGCTTCAAAAAATGGTTCCATAAATATTTACACATATCGGTAAAAACATATATATAAGGTGGCTATTAATTCATCAACAATACTGCGGGGGATGGTGTAGAATCGATAACTGAATGTGATCCACTCATAATTAATTTTCGCATAAACAAAATTAATACTAACTATTGCATAAGCTGTGGCGCGTTGACTTTGAGAATGATAGCGACGACAACACTCGCGGCCGCCATATATATATATTTATAAACTTTGATACATCTTGTTACCAATACTTCTAATTTTTAATATCATACTTTAAATGTGTTAATAGTTACAGTAATAAATAATCTGTTTACCGCGCGTATACTGCGTTAGAATAATAACTTGTTTTGTGGACGAGGAACGCTCTACCTTGCAGTCGCACAGCGCAAACTAGTGCGGAGGGTAGATGTAAATCTTTCATTAAAATTCGTTGTTTACCAATTAAAGTGTTATCATCACAAAAAATTAAGTATCTTCATGGATGTATTTATAAATACCTTACTCTTAAATTACTACTACAAAGAAGTATGTACGTATTGGGTACGTAAACTGTATGAAATTACAACCATTTTAGTAAAGTTTTCTATATTAACTTTATGTCTTCCGCAACCTAAATATACTTAATTATAAGTATTTAACGGGACTTCATCGTTATCGCGAGTAACGTAACGTTTACTAATGTAAGTAAATAATTTAACGCGTATTGTTTCACTCGTGATATTTATTATTCTACAAAACATGTAGCTAACCTACGAGTAGATTGTATGAAAATTGTATTCGAGTACGTACTTTGAAACTTATGTACAATAATATACAGTAGGAAACGTTTTCATTGGCAACAACTTTATTTTAAGTACCTACCTATAGAAGTAAGATTAATTGTATGTTAATAGTTTATATGATGAATAAAGCTATTATTATTATTACACTCCCTTAGCCTGACAACTTAAAATAATATGTCTAACAATCACGATTTATAAAAAAATATATACAGGGCGTTTGGTGCATGGACCGACAGGATTTTTTGTGGGGTTGGGGGTGGGTAATACGCTAGTTTTCTCCGATACATCCTATGTCCTAAGTGTCACGGTAGTTTAGATATGTTATTATTATTTTTAAAAGAGTTGCAGGAGATGGTAAATGTTATGCATGAGGCTTTAGAAAGAAAGGGAATGAAAGTAAACGTAAATAAGACGAAAGTTATGGTGTTTGAACGAGATGATAGAGTGACCGATTGCAATATTGTGATTGGAGGTGAAAAAGTGGAACAAGTGAAAGAGTTTGTATACTTGGGATCCATGTTTACAAAAGATGGAGATTGTGAAAGTGATATAGAAAGGAGAGTGAATGCTGGAAACATGGTTAATGGAGCATTACACACGTTTATGAACAGTCAGAAGGTGTCTAAGAAGGCTCGTCTGGCTGTTCATGGGGGAGTGTTGGTTCCGACACTAATGTATGGGAGTGAAAGTTGGGTATGGCAGAAAAAGCATGAAAGTAGAATAAATGCAGTGGAGATGAGAGCATTGAGAAGCATGATTGGAGTCAAACGGAGTGACAGGATAAGGAATAGTGTGATAAGGGAACGATGTGGTGTGAATGAGGATGTAGTGACCAAAATCGAGAAAGGTATGTTAAGATGGTTTGGACATGTAGAGAGAATGAATGAAATGAGATTGACTAAACAGGTATACGTGGGACAAGTGAACGGAAGTGTTGGAAGGGGAAGACCTAGGCGAACGTTCCGAAATCAGATTGAACATGTTCTGAAAAAAGGCCAGGTCAGGAGTACCCTAAACCGACGCTTATGTATGAAAGGATTGATGAGTGTAGATGAAGCGAAAGAAATATGTAAGGATCGTAGCAAGTGGAAATCTGTGGTCTCTGCCTACCCCTATGGGAAAGAGGCGTGATTTTATGTATGTATGTATGTATTATTATTTTTTTAAATCACCCGGAATCTTGCCTTTAAACTGTCATAACTTTTTTGTTTGTGGTGTTATACCACAAAATAACTTATGTTTGTATTCTGCAATGTGTATTCTAAATAAAATATTATTTGATAGAATTATTATCAAAAAAAATGATTTTATGAAAAGTGACAACTTTTAAATTCATCACAAAAAGACCTATAAGCCATTTTGAATATCAACAATACTGCGGGGGGTGATGTTTCACGTGTTCCACTCATATTTTATTTTCACATACACACAATCAGTACTTATTACTATCTATATTATATCTAAGAAATGGCGCAGTGCTTTTGAGCATTTAAGCGACAACCGCGGTTACTCCATTCATACACGTACAAACGCTACGCAAAATCAATGAACGGCTGTACTTGGCACAACACAACAGCTGTTTCATGTATCTATTCTGCTCTGGTCGGCCTTAGGCGGCTTGCGACCAAAGAACGTGCCATGCGGTAGCGGCTTAACACAAAACGGAATACCTACAGGCAAGTAAAATTTGTGAATTGTGAATGCAGTAGATACACTGCGTTCGTATACGTGCCACAGCTTAGGCAATAGTTAGTATGATTTTGTGTATGTGAAAATTAAACATGAGTGGAATACATTTAGTTTTCGATTCCACAGGATCCCCCGCAGGATTTTTCATATATTCATATCCACCTTATATACAAACTACCTTATAAAAAATATATATATCATCATATTATATCGTCTTTTCGTTATACTTATTATCATTAGTGCATTTAAAAAAAGGTACGAGGTAGGTACCTTACCTTATAATTTACTACTACACTTCAAGCTTCATTTGATTGATTATTTCTGCGTGACTGAATAGTTTGATGACCATGTATACTTTTGTATATTTTATTTTTCAATATCTTTATTCCACCATATCATTTTATCGAGATAGGTAAGGTACCTACCTTAAAAATAAAATATACAACAGTATACATGGTCATCAAACTATTCAGTCACGCAGAAATAATCAATCAAATGAAGCTTGAAGTGTAGTAGTAAATTATGATAAACCTTCTCAAAAATATTTCAGTGATTATTATCATATAACAAATGGATCGCTGATTGATGGATTATTTCCAAGCTACAAAACACCAAAACATATGAAATAGTACATTATGCAACAAGTGCGCGAAGTTATGTATTATAACCGAACATAACCACGGGTTTTAGGCCTGAAATCGAAGATCGAAGGTCTAAATGGAGTAAGAGATTATAATAAACAAAGCACACGAGTTTCATACGACGTTTTTCAACATACTTGCGAGGAACGAATACGGAAATTTCGATACTTTGACACTGGGAAAAATGCTAGAGCAATTATCAGACGAAATTGCAAATGCAGGGCTCACAATTAATATAACAAAAACAAAAGTAATGAGCAACTCCTCACAAAAAAAAACTATTACAGTTAACAATCAAAATTTAGAATATGTAAGCGAATATGTTTATTTGGGCCAATTAGTATCACCTTCAGAGAGCATGCAGAAATAAATAGAAAAAAAAAATAGCAAACACTTGAAAAAGATTGTGGTCGTTGCGCGAAATTATGAAAAATGATGAAATGCCTTTGGCAGAGAAACGAAAGTCTTCAATGCTTGCATACTGTCTTGTCTTACATACGGATGCTAAACTTGGGCTTTAACTGAACAACAACAAAATAAATTAAATATATGTCCGAATGGTATAGAGAGAAGCGTATTGGGAGTAAGAAAAAGGGATAAAATACGATTAAAAAAGATCAAAGGAAATGTGCAATCAATATGCAGAAAATCAAAATGGCGTAGGACGGGGCATATGCTGGTGGAAAAGAAAAATAATGGACTAGAATAATAATGGAATGGTAGCCTAGAGAAAGAAAAAGAAGTAGATGAAAACATTCAAAGCGATGGAAAGACGACTTGAATAAGTATCTGGGCCAGAATGGTTCCGTACAGCAAAAGACAAGCTGTTCCCCTTCACAGCTTGTCTTTCAACAAAGGCCTCTAAGGATTTCAATTTGTTTCTGTCTTTTGATGTACGTAACCATTCTGGCCTAATATATATTCTAATTAACTAATGTATATTCCCAGCATTCGTGTCTCCCCTTAGACATGAACCGAATGCTGGAAATACATATTAGTTAATTTATAGTTTTAAAATATTATTATCATTTTCATTTCTCTATTCATATGTAATGTTAGTACCGCAATAAAGTCTTATTTTATAAATTTATTTTATAGTCCAAAAAGGAATTGATGACTTCCAACCATGTTAAACACTCTGCTTTTCACTAATAATATAAGGAAAATATTTAAAAAAGTATTACCGCTTTTTAACATATATATACTTTGGAGATAACCAAGTATATATGACTTCCATCCTAATTAAATAATCTACTTTTCATTTAAAATATGAGGAGAGTAAAATATAATAGATTATCTAAAATATTTACTGAGGGTAATAACATGAGTAAAAGATACATATTATATAAATTTAATAAAATTAATTGAGGAGTTGGAATAATTTATGAAATTTAAGGTTTTTTTTTGTTATTTTTTTTTATAATTAGCCTGTCTCGCTACGCTCGGTCAATTATTATCTACATAAAGATGTAAATAACATGGATATTTCATTATTTGACCCATTAGGATAGGTCCAACCTTAAACAATAAGCTTAATATTATTTCTTCTTCGATTCTAAATGGCAAAGCTGCCATTTTTTTAAGTACTTTAAAATTGAAGCTTCTATCGAACATAGGATACTCTAGACGTTTTGATCTTGAGAGAGCAACATACGTGCACTCTGCGGCAAGCTCTTTGTCACCGATATCGACAATGACATTTTCCAATGCTTGGGATTTATGAACGGTACGTGAAAATGCAGTTTGTCCTGACTACCACGACTGGGTCGTTGATGGTTAGTCCAGTATAGCGATTAAACTGCACAAGGACTACTAGCAGCATGTCATACGGTCACCTTGCTGCCTACAGCTAATTGCAGTACTTCTCGAGTCCTTGTGCAACTTCCGCATCGGCTTTTGCTACGGAAGGTTTATATATTTTCAAAACAATTTTGGCCATTGGCCTATCCAAAACCTCCACTGCAATAATATTATGGCATCTTTATATCTTACTAGATGGTTGAAATTTCAAGGCATTCGTGAAATCATTCGCATTGATAATTAAAGTCGTCTCACGAGACATGAGAAGCCTCAAATCATCTGTTGTGGATTCTCCCACACTCGAACGATCAACAAGTTCTTTCAACTACTGTTGGTCGGGTCTTGATTGCTTGAAAGCGGTTTTCTAGAAGATAATGTTTTTTCTTGATTTAGTGACAACTTGTCCTTTATCGTTTAGTGTGAATGATATGTAAAATTGGCATAGAAAGCACCGTCCATCACAGGTAGAAGCTGTTTAAGGTCTCCTAGCAAGCACCAAATAGATTTTGTGCTTGCGCTGGTTTAGCTTGCTTGCACTTAGAGTCAACGTTATGCATCAACGAGCATTACCACACACATTTCATCAGGTATGATGAAATCGCAGTGTGCAAGTTCCGCCTGCCTCGCCATCCAAATCAACTTCATCAAAAACGTGCGAAGCCAAATCTTGAGCCCAAGGGAAGAAGCGTTACAGCAAAAATACGTGAGATGACACCACGTGTCTTTTAGCGGTGATATAAGTCACGAAATCTTGGGTTCAACAACCACTTAGCCGAATTTCTCATATTCGAACTTAAAAATTGTATTGGCCAACTCTATATCTATAAAAAATTTCGTGGCGTTAGAACCCACGTTACTCACTGAGATCCCTCATAGAGACTCTGAGACCCCGCCACCCTTGGTCAATTATGTTAAATAAAACTAGCTTTTTAAGCCTTTACGTGAACACAAACGTATTTGTTATTATTTGTTTCATTACAACAGAATATTTTACAACGTAATATCTATGACATCTTATTTTATTTTACCAATGGTTACCATGGTTACAAGTCATTCTGACCCTTGAAAAGGGAGCAGTTACTACGAGTTTTTCCCACTCTTAGGTGGGATTCAACTCAAAAAACACTACTTTCCGAGTATGAGAAATGAAAATATTATTCCCAATTTTCAAAAATTGATTTCTTGCAGAGTATATAAATTTCAGAAACTTGTGACGTTGCATGAAGCCAACCTATTCGATTCGCGGTAAACTAAAGCCGACATAAGAACGTCTCGGAGTGACGAGTGCTGTGAAGTGATAAACCAAATGGGTACGATGACACTGAGAATGTGGTGACAGGTGCGATGCCGAAGATTAGGCGAGGTGCAACTCGTCCGTCTTGGTCTCTCAGTGACATTATATATTGTTACTGGCGGTAATGGGATATCGTCACAAAATTCATCCAGGAGAAAAACCCGGCCATCATTAAAATCAGCATACCAACAGTTCAAGCACTGGGACTCAATGTGGTACCACAGATATAGTAATAGATACTATGGTGGTACATTAATCCCAAAAAGAATTTTGAAGGCGAGCACTACAGCTTGTGCAGATTAAGAAATTAGCAAAATCATCGCTTTAAAGACTTATCGAATTAATTCCATTTTGATTGCGCAACACAAACCATCAATCATACTACTACTATGAAGCAGTGATATCCTAGCGGTAATACTTGTACCTATGGAATGCCATCCCGCATGTCCATGGTTCGAACCCACTGCCAGTTTGAGCTATACCGGATGGGCATTTTGTGAATGCTCGCCTGGCCAACTACCACTCTCAATCTGTCGCCAAGCACTTAACAGTGTGTTGTTCCCACAGCAGTCCTTGAGAGTCAGTATGTAGTCATAAAATTACATGCACATGAGACTTAACAACTGTAACTCTCAGGATGATAGGCAAGTGCAGTTTGTCACTTTTAACGTCTGTAATTTTTAGACATCTGTCATAAAAGTCATCGCTTAACATCAGGTGGGTCGCATGAGTATTCGGTCATCATCATATATAAAAAAAGCAAATGAGGATCATTTTCCAAAACTAACTGAAAAAAATAACAATGTTTAAGCTTGCATGATAACCTATACATATATGTTATATGCATAGCCAGTAGTGTAAAACGTTCAGTGTGTCTTAGACATTATGTAAAATTCCATTAGATTATATAATGTTTAAAAAGATAATCTAATCCAATATAATCTAATCAGACTTGTACGTAATGTGTCATTGTGGTATAGCCTTTTGCATGTTGATTTGGCTAACTTTCACTGTCTAAAAAATCTGTCGCCAAGCACCCGACTGTTTGCTTCACCAATCGACACCAATAAACCGACAAACACACTTTCGCGTGAACGTGTATCCATGTAGAGATATCGTAAAGTTATTTAAGACGTATGAACAAAACAAAAATCACGTGTATCCGTCCTGAATCAATTATACCATAAGACAGGTAAATCCAAACCCGAGATTAAAGTGATAACAATAGTTGATAAATATTAACTTTAATCATAATTTATAGTATAATATATATATGTTTTATATAAATGTCGGGAACGATTTAAAGGATTCTATTATCAAGATTACTAAACACTTAATAAACTTCAAATAATATAAGTTATTTATAAACATAAGTATGGGCCTTTTTCGCGACCTAAAAGTAAAGTGTCGATTAGGTTAATTTCCGCTTAAAGTAACGAGTAACTGTGCAACAGTCACACTAGAAATTTAGGCCTATTAGCATCGACGGTACCCATTATAAGAAAACTAAGAACATACACTGTACGAACTTGATAACCATAATTTATTCAAGAATCATGAATCTGGTTAACTTAAATCAATTTCACGTGATTTTCTTTATTAAAAAAAAAAGGTGAAATCTATTAACTTCTATTTTACTGCCCCCCAATTTCCTCAAATTAGGTATAAAGTTTGAGAGCCGTTGATGACGGTATTCTTGACAAGCTTGTGTCCCGGTCACGTGACAACCGGTCTCGGAGTGTAATACCTGGCGTAGTATATTATTGTACCCTGAGCTAGATTAACACATTTTATCATCATCCATCAACCCGCGGGTGAAACCGCGGGGCGCAGCTAGTTTAACATAATTTGTCGCTGATTTGCGTTGGTGTACTATGTAATGATAGGAAATACTTTGACGGCCAAATTAATGAGATTTTTAAGATCAAAAAATATTATTTTCAAAATGAAAAGATGATGATACCCCACAAACTTGGATGCAAAAAAGTTTTCGGCTTGTTTCTTATATCCTGGAGCCCTTAAATCTCATTTGAATTTATAGTTTTTATCTTAGGGTCAACATTTTACACAGAATTTCAAAACTTAAAGTTTGTATCTCATTCTACAGGCTGTAGCAATAATAGCATACAGACAGATAGACAGGATTCTCGTTAATACGACTCCATGTTGTCCTTCGAGTACCTTAAAAACGATATGTGGAATACAAATACAAAACAAAATACAAAATATTTATTTCAGTAAACTTAATCTAATTTACAGTTTATATGTTTCAGACTCTCTTTTAAGTATTAACATACCTGTGTTAGAGGGTCTCGCTCTTCCGTATTAAGATAATTGTGATTAAGGGATGAATTACAGAAAAATAAAATTTGTATATTAATAAAGGGAATAACGGGAGAAAATTGATGGGTCAAAATTTATGTATGGCGAGTTATTATTTTATTTTTTAAACAGGTGTTCATAGACAGTGCGTACAATGTGCCCAACCAAGAATCGCCCGTTCGCATGGTGAACCCTTCTACCGAGGTGTTGATAGCTTTGTCTCCTGAGAGGACTTACACCACAAGTGGTATTAAATCATTCAATCCAGACCAGAGGCAGTGCTTCTATAACAACGAGGTAAATACTCTACATATCTTGTTTATAATATCTTTTCTGTTCTTATCCAGCTCTAAATGGGGTCGGCAGAATATGAATATATGTGCCACGCTGTTCTGTTGCTTATCATTCCACTACTTACACAAACTGTCCGCATACATGTCCTCCTATTTAGAAGAGTTCAAAGCTGAGCTTTACTAAATCCTTAGCAACGTTCGTTGCGGTCTTTATTTGGATGTGTGACTGCTAGTAGCATTTCCTACTCAACGCTTCGGTCGACGGTAAACCGTCGGTCCCGGTTTTTGTCTTAAACTGGCAGTCATTATACTCGTAGCATGGCGGTAAGGCATTTCTGGAATGCCCACCTGGATAGTTAAAAGTTTCAGGTAGAAAATATCTCGGCAAGCACATAATAGTGTCTTTCAAAAGCTGTCCTTATGACCCAGTAATTCTTGGTTGGCTCGAACAACATCTTAGAGATGCGGTAAGGTTGAATATCGCGTACAATCAGGTTTACAATAAAAGTAAGACCATCAGCTATCAAAAGAAAAAATATTTTAATTTTTCTATTTACTAGTCTCCGTGGGGTATCGGCATAGAATTGCATCCCCCAAATCATCCTGCTGAAGTCGTAAACGGCGATAAAGGAAAATACCAGAACGTGGGCCGCAGCGCATTCTGAAGAACTACTGTTTTACACTGCGGTCCCCGTAAAGTTTGGATGAAGTGCTTGCTGTCATCAGGTTTCATCTTTTAGAGTTTACACGAAGTAAACTACACTTCTACAGTATTAAATTAGCACTGTAGATATCCGGCCTAAATATTTGTACCCTGGTATTTTGACGTACCGTATATTGTTATGAGGAGCTGGAGCTGAGATAGAGTGCTAATCTTATATGAAATGGATCGAACTGAATCTCTGAGGGACATTTGAGAGGACAGGATACTTCAACTTTACTGAGTCTAAATACATATATATTCAAAAGTTATATGAATGTTAATGTAATATTGAAATGAAACAACGACAATTACTATATAACACTAGGTAATAAAGGTGTAAAAGCGGTGCCTGGTTTTCGAATAAAAAAACGAAAGAAACCAAAGACAAATAAAAACGTCTCAGAGAATTGTGTGCGATTTTTTACTAAAGTTTTCAAAGATAATAAAGCTCACCTACATAATTAAAGTAGCACGTAAATTGCATTTTCTTATAATGAAACTTTACATCTCAAGGTGAAGAGCGCAGTGCAGCGGACACGGGTTCGAATAACTCATATCACGATAATTTTGTCCTCGAAATATATGGGTAAAATGCTAGGGTAAGATTTTGTAATGCCCGTGTACCCTTATGATTATTATGATATGTTACTTGTATTATTATTTTCAAATTCAAATTAAAATTCATTTATTTGTCATAATGCAAGTTATCAAGTTGTAACATGGTTGAAAAGGCAATTCCCAGGTACATTCTCGCCTATATAAGGCATGCAAATATTAACAACACAATATAGGGTTCGTTATACATAATAATATATATATTTTTTTAATTATACAAAAAATAAGAAACAAGTAATAAAATAAGTCAGCAGTACAATCAAAATAAATATTTCAGAATAACAATAAAAATAATGTTTAAAAATTACAATAAAATGTCATGATTTTAAATATAATTTTTCTATCATTTAAGAATTAATTTAAACTATAGTAACATTTGTCAATGAGTAATTTTTTCAAATTACGAGTATGTTTAAACTTCGATATATTACACGCTTTTAATGCTTCTGGGAATTTATTATAAATTTTAGGAGCCATACAAAATACACTTTTGTGCATTAGCGTCGTATGGGACATTCTGATGCACAACTGAGATTTATTTCTTAAGTTTAACTTGTGTACATCTCTTACCGATTCAAAGTAATCTAGGTTATTTTTAACAAAAATTGCAGTTTCATATATGTACATGCATGTTAGTGTCATAATTTTGTGTTCTTTGAAGTGTGGTTTACAACTATCTGTAGATTTAAGATTTATTATTGCTCTAATGCACCTCTTCTGGGCCAGAAATACCTTTTCCTTATTAGTTGAGTTTGTCCAGCAGATTACTCCATACCTTAAAAGTGAAGCAACACTCCCATGATAGGCTGTTAATGCTGTATCTCTATTGACAACTTTGGATAGATGGTGTAAGGCATATGCCATGCTATTGACCCGCTTGGTTAAGACGTCTGTGTGATACTTCCACGTCAGTTGTCTGTCAATATGCAGTCCTAGAAATTTTGTGACCTGTATTTTATTTATAATTTGATTTAAATAGTGTATGTCAAAGTCTGATTTAGATGTCCTTTGATTATTAAAATGCATAATATTGGTTTTATTTAACTAAATTTTTAAATTAGTAATTGTTAACCAGTTTAATATGTTATTTATTGTAGAATTAATGTCAGTTATGTAATCAGTAAATTGCAA
Organism: Plagodis dolabraria; assembly: GCA_963854805.1. Taxonomy (NCBI): domain Eukaryota; kingdom Metazoa; phylum Arthropoda; class Insecta; order Lepidoptera; family Geometridae; genus Plagodis; species Plagodis dolabraria. The sequence continues at coordinate 35,248,625 of OY978440.1, read as the reverse complement.
TCAGGTTTTTCATTATATTTTCTATTCACGTTAAAAGCATCATTTATTGTTTTAACATAATGTGGCAGATAAAGGTTATTATAATCGATTGTATCTATCCAATAATTGATCCTTTGACACATGTCTTTTGTTAAATCTCTTACATTTTTATCTAGCTCTATAAAGTAACAATTGGCAACATGATTAGCTAAATTTTTTTATCATTTATTCAATTCATATTCATTTAAATACTTGTTTCTACGGACCTTAAGCAAGAATATAAAAGATACTTTTAGATATTTTAGAGTAGCGTAAATTTCGAATGTCAGTTTCATAGGATCTCTGTCATATTCACCTAAACACAATATTAATTTATCTTCTTCACTAAATTGATAACCTCTACAGAGTTATAGAAGAGTTTCTGTGTTAGCCTGCGGTTTAAAGAAAGCTTCTACGCTGTATTTTTCATATTTAGTATTCACTCGGCTGTATACAAGGTTCGATGCCAGATTTAGACATTGTCCACCACCTATTATTACTACTTTCTTCTTTGGTCTCTTATCTTCTTTTCCGTCAATAATGGTTGTAGTCTCTTTTGTTTTCATATTACCTGCCCGAGAATCGGTATTGCAGTTTAATAACTCTGTCCCTTCTTTTGTATGTTGCAATAGATTTTTGAAATTTGGCGCAGTTTTGCATTTATGTTCGTTTTTTTTTTTCTGTGATGTATTTAATTTATTTTGCAGATTCAGTATTATTTTCGAGAGTTTTTTAATCTTTCTCTTTAAAATTTTTCTATTAAAAGTACATGGTTTTGTCTTAAACTTCTGCTTTTTAGGTAATTGATTTATTTCTGTCAATTTTTTAATTTTATTGTTTCTTCCTTTTTCTTTTTCCAGCCGTTTGGATAATTGTTCAATATCATTTTTTAAATCATTTATTATTTTTAAGTGTTTCTTGGAATCTAAATTTCCTTGTGTCATTGATGCCGATTCCAAAAGCTCCATTGACTCAGTTGACGTTCTTGGTTTTTTTCTCTTTCTCCCTGGGAGAGTCCCAGCATCACAGTTTTTTTATATAGATTGCATATATCTGAATGGCTTTGGTGAGACTTTTTTAGGTTTTCGTTTTCCAGTAGCAAATTATTTATTTCGTGATTTGCTACCTTTAAGTGCGTTTTTAATTTCTCATTTATTTGTTGTAGGGAGATGACGGATTCATTCTGGTCAATATATATTTGGGATTGACATATTCTCGTCGATTCAAATAAAGAAGAGTCAGACAAGGTTCCCAACGAATTAGCTCGTCGCCGTTGATGAAAGCGAATAATTAATTTCGGTAATTAAAAAAAACTATTCAAATAAAACTAGATAAATAAAAATTTTCGCACAAAAAAAACAAGCTTCGGAGGGTTTGAACTCGGTTCCACCGTTTCTCCACCGATCACACCGCTCGACACAGGTTTCATAATTTGACTGGACGAAATTTGCATACAGTCTGTTTTATGAAGGTAGATATCTCGTTGAAATAAATGACAATGCAACATTGAAGTGTGCCGCGGCTTATGAGTCACTTATTGTACACCATGATACACCGATCAGATTGCACTGTTATTTAGTTATTTCCTGCGTAATAAGGTAATTACAGTTTACTCACTGTAAGTATAATTAGTCACATGCACTACACATTGAAGTCAAAAACGGCTTACATTTATTGTCACTGTTCTGCACTGTATATTTCACATAAATAGTTATGCCCACACTCTCATACGCGAATCTGTGCTTTTTATACAATCTCAGTTTAAGATCGAGGTATATAACTCAGAAAAACTATTTTAAATAATTTAATAATACGGATGCGATGTTTACTGCGTCACGACCTCTAGCGGACCTAGATATTGACTTATAGTTTGTCTAAATGCTTTTATTGTAGTAGCTGTAGTGTTGTATATAGTTCGTAGTATTTTGTTAATAAAAGTATACCGCTAATGAAAGAAAAAAATCTTAAGGGCAAGGAAAGTTCTTTCTTTTATCTATAAATGTTATTACCACTTTCTATAAAAACGCAGTTTCGACATATTTTAAATACTAGTGTTCAAACTCGCTGATTTTTTTTGTTATGAAGCCTTATACGTATCGATGGTTCTTGTTCCTATTTTCTGTTAAAATATTTTCAAAATTATGTGGAAAAATATTTTTGAAGCAATCATAGCCGAGCGGTTACAGCTATGAACTGCGGTGCCGCAGGTCCATGGTGCGATCCCCACCGCTGGCTTGAGCTTCACCGCATGGTGAGAGGGCATTTTGCGAATGCTCGACTGGCTAGCTACCACCCTCAAGTAGAAAATCTGTCATCAAACACCTAACGGTATATTCCGGGAACAGTCCTTGAGAGTCAATAATATGCCGATTATAGGCGAGCAGCGTAATGCTGATTAAAAATTCGAGCCAGTATGTTATAGGCAATAACATACTGGGTCGAATTTTTTTTTGTTGTGTCCACACGGTTCCTTTGCGGGCTGCCCGTGGGATGCTGGGCTAACCCGTAGGGGGCCGGGCTAGAATGTCAACCCCCATCTCCACCCGTGGGTGTCGTAAGAGGTGACTAAGTGTAACGCATGAGAAGGTGGGCAGCAGCGTTTTCTGAGGAACTGCGATCTCCAAGACGCCTGCCAAGCATAGGCATGTTCCGAACGTAAATCAATTGTTGTTTGTAAACAAGCCGTTTTTTTATTTTATAGCTGATATGCTAGCCTTTGACCACTATCTCACCTTATGGTAAGTGATGATGTGGTCGAAGAGATTGTTTTCAGACTAACATAGAGTTTTTGGCTCTCAAAGACGGCTTCCGGAACAAATCGTTCGATGCTTGGCGATAGATTTTTTAATTGAAGGTGGTTCCTAGCCAGGGGGGCATGCGCAAAATACCCTACCACCATGTTATAACGACTGCCATCCTAAGACAACAACCGTGACTGACGGCGTAACTTACCCGCCGAGAACGGAAGCGGTTCTTAATTTGTATTGTATAATTGTGAATATATTAAATGTAGTCTGTTTTGTGTTATAACATTACAATAATTTCCAGATAAAACTTGGAGAGTACCGGCAATACTCACTCCATAACTGCATAGAGTACCAAAGAATGGAAATCATAAGAAAAGTTTGTGAATGCGTACCATTCTATGTGAAAGTAACAGGTAAATAAGTAGATGATCACTTAACACGCGCCTTACGGTTTCAGCAACTTTCCATGAGAGCCAATTCCTTCTATAAGGCTAGTTAACAGCTTCTACCACATCAACCCTTAAAGATAAGACTGCCTAGTCTTTATAAAGAGAAGGAAAGAAAATAAATTTACTCAACATGGTTCTGAAGACATTCCATCTTAAAGTGCGTTCTCAAGATGCCTGGGGATTATGCTCACTCACCTCTTTCGCCATTGCAGGATGCCTCAGTTCAACGGTGGACGGTCCTTCAGCTGTCACTCAATATTTCCGAATAAAAAAACTACAAATATTGCAATGCTTTAGTAAAGAAGTATATTTCCTACTAAAATACAAATTTGTAGTAAGCTTGCAATCATATTATAATGTTGCAAGATTTGAGAGATGTCAGGACTAATGGAATGAGTTCCGACTCGGTATACTCTAGCCGGTTCTTCGTCACTGATTTTCAGTCCTTACTTATATTGTCTTATAGACTTGTAATGTACTTTAACTGCGAATTCTGTATTATTATTTTTGAAGCAGTGATGGCTCAGTGGCATTGGCTACGGACTGCCACCCAGCAGGTCCATGGTACAAATTCCCCCGCGGGCTTGAGCTTCACCGTGGAAAGGCATTCGCAAAATGCTCTTCCACCATGTGGTGTCTGGCTAGCGATCATCCCCAAGTAGAAAATCTGTCGCCAAGCACCTAACGGTGTGTTCCGCAGCTGTTCTTGAGAGCCAGTAATTCTAGGTTAAGCCTGTTGACACCTTCGACTTGCTCATCACTAACTATCAGGTGAGATTTTGGTCAAAAGCTTCATCAATCAGCAATAAAAATATATTTATAAGAGATATCCAAACTTGCATTTGTGATCGTTTTGTACGAGCCACACTAAGCCACGGTGCTAGAAGTATTTTTTATTGTTTTTGATGTATAAGCATGTCGTCTTTTTAGTGTTTTAGGGTGTGACCCATCGCAGAGTCACACACCTCAGTACCAAACTTGTGTACATACTCTTCGTGAGCACGCCATTTTATGTAATGGAACTACTACTGCTTACCGAAGCGATACTATTTCACATTTTATTGTTTTACCGTGCTTACTGTACAAACCAGGCGCAGCCGAACAAATGCGCTTCCATAATTTTCTGTAAAGTGAACGGGCGTTTTCATGAGTGAGCATTTACAATATATAAACGAACTTCAGTGTTTGAACAGTAAACGAAGTCGCTGTACAAAGATCCTATTTTAAATAAAACCATTCCTGAGCACGTCGTCACTTGCCAACACGTGAGATCTTGGACCAACCACTTTTGTGGGATAGTGGAACACGGATAAATATCAATAATTGTAAAAAAAATAACTGGCGTTCAAAACGACAGTAAAGATGACAAAGATAGGGTTGTGAAATTTGCTGATCGGTTACTGGTCTGTTACTGGCTTTAGGTTTCTTTTTTATTTCATATTTTGTAATTGATGGTTATATTTTAACCATTTGTAGTTCCAATATGCTCGCTTCCTACAACGTGAGACCTATAAACGTTGGCAAAACCATCTGTCTCCATTGAAGATTCACAGGTATCACGATATGTTTTTCTGTATAGTATTACCATATATAGTCGACATCACTGGACGACATCACTGGGGTGTCCTTTACAACTCTTTTATAACTAAACCACCACCGACAAGTGTTATCTTTAATAAAACAATTTATCGTGTTTAATAAGATGCAAATAGTAAAATTGAGCGAGTTTACTAAGGATTCTAAAAGCAATAGTTGTATCCTTTAGAACAAAAAAATCAAATATAAGTTAAAAACTAGACCGATACAACTTAACTGAATAGCTATCTTTTAGCACTCGTGATCGTTTCTGTTTTATCTGTAAAAATCGTCATTATTTATTTTACAATTCTCTTCTCCAGCAATTTCATCTCCAAGTGTATAACAGCGAAGCAATATTAACGTGTTTTGCTAAATTTTTTTGGTGCGTAAGCGTTTGCATTGTTGATAACGATAAATTCATAATAAGATTAGTATTTGAACATCAATACGATGGTGTAGTTACACAAAAGTATACCTACTTAAACGAAAACCTGTTAGTACTATCCAGTGGTATCTTTGACGACACATGACCATTTCTAGTGGTAACAGAGATTTCAGTCCAGCTTTACCTAAAGTATAGCTATGACCTCATACTTAACTTTTGACGTTGTCTGGCTGGCTGCATTCATTTATATACAATAAAAGCATGCACTTAATTAAGCTTTGCAAACCCGTGTAGCTTTTTTCCTCTGCAGGCCTAGCATGTATCACAGTGGACAATGTTTACGTCTTGACTTATTCTACTTTCGAAAGCCAAAATTTTCTTCTGCATCACAGCAAAAGGGAAGAGAACTTTTTATTTTTTTGCTTTCTTTCCTTTATTCGTATTTCTCATATCTGAGGGTCATGATTGCCTCTATCCAAGGCTATCTCATGCAATGTTTTTGGCTACATATATACGAGTGGCATGGTAAACAGATGTGTAAACGTGGTGCGAACTTCGTCAGACCAACGCATGGCTACACGAACTCTTGCCTTCCACTTTACCAGTAACTAAAAGTTTTTCTAAATTTTCCCCGTCTGTCCTAGCAATGAGCCCGCATTCAAGGATGTGCTTGAGGCAGATGGTAGAGAAGACTCCCTACCATCTGTCCTGATTTTTAATATTTTTTTAGTGTCGATGCATTATTCAGTTCGCTGTCCAAGGGATCCACAGCATTGATGCGTTTGCGGTTCGCTGATCTCAAAGTGCATGGGCAAGGGCCCAGCACCATAAAGAAAATTTAAGAAAACAAGAGTTCAAACTAGTTTTTTGTTGTGTTTAGAGAAATCTTTCGTACTTCCATGTTTTATGAAGCTGAGACATAGCACTTCTATTCTTATCCTTGTTGTAGTATGTTCAATATGAAGCAAAATCAAACAAAAAAGGTATATTAAAATTATTCTCGCTTTTGATTACTGGCACATACTTTTTTGCAAATAAAATGCAGTGCATCATTACCTGAATCTCCCAGCCCTTTTAAAATCTCAGCACTCATTGGGTCAGGGTAGCAAAATCTTCGGTGCGGAAGATGGTCAATCCCGTATTCTTTTTTGACTAAAGCATTTACCCTTAATAACCTAAACAAAATAGTCTGCATCCTACATACGACGTTTTCGGTCCATGATAGGCCTGCTTTCTTCTTTAGTTTAAATACGTTACATTCGTTTCCATTGTATTTCCCAAACCAGAAGGTTTATTAATTAAAATATGTAATACATGTTAATTTCACCTTTTTTTAATATAAATAACAAAGAGGAATTTAGCTTTTTATTAATTTATCGTATATTCATTAGAATTCATTAGATAGTTCAAATACTCATAACTGCATTTGCGAAGATATATTTATGAGTGTGTGTATGCGAATTGTTTATGTCAATAACGCATTTATGATGGCGAATGCACCTAAGTGTAGCAGATCTTTATATTTTTTCAAGCATAATTACTACATTGTTATAGTAATTGTCTGGAGCTTTCAATCAATATAGATTCTGCTTAAGTTATTGACTGCTCACTCATTCCTTGTTTTCAATGATAAATTTGTTTAATTTTTACATTTCGATATTGACCTCTTATTTTCGAATTTCCTAGAGAATAATTACATTACCTTTATTTTGCTGTTGGCAACTGTTATTTATATTAAAATACTTATGTTTATATATGTTTTTGTTATGACAGTTATTTGTCAATGAATTCAATTAAATTAGTGGATCGACTAGTCGATTCGGAGGAAATACGGGTAGATCAATATTTTTATCTTATCTTTTACAAAATTTTACTGAATAAGGATCACCATCTAACAAGATTTGATACTCTCACACATGAAAATATGATATGGTATATGTAATACTTCTAAAGCGTCGTTTTACAGTAAAACAAATTTATAATAACAATGTATGCAAATATAGTTTGTGCGATAAATACAGTGTGCGTACAGCACGACTGAACTGATTTACATTCATTCGGTCGTGTAGTGTCGTAATTACATAATGAAAGGAAATTGAATAATATTTTTAAGGGTTTTGAACTGTAGGCTGTCTTGGATATATGTACCTATCCCGAATTTGTTTTTAACCTCATATATTTATGTCCTTTCATAATAATATGTGAGATATACCTCGCTTGGTAAACGTTACGTTGTATTGCACAAGCAAATAATGTAATTTCCTGTCATAACAACAATAGTTTTAATGATATTTATCTTCATTTACAGATTTTCCTCGCATATGCAATTTTCATGACGTGGAATGCTTGGAGATGGCACTAAGTAAATCATTTTATTTTGCGAATATATAATGATTACAAGTATATTCAGAGATTTATGCTTGATAAATAATTACATCCAGGATCTTATTCCATCTCACGTTTTGATTTAATTTGAACATTGTCCACCGATTTAGTGATCATCACATTTCGATACCAATAGCACACCCTTCACATGCTTCACACATACCGCTTTTCACCAGCATTTACAAATGCCTGGCAAACATAGGAGAGCAAACGAAACAATGATTTTTTACTATCGTTCAATGAAAAAGCATATCAAGCGCTCCAGCGCTTTACGAGATCAGACTGCAGCCTAGAACTAATTATATCGTCTAACCAAAAGATCCTAATACGCAGAATCGTTCGGTTAGACGATAAAATTAGTTCTTGGCTGCAGTGGTTCAAATTTTATGGTGTTTTTGTTTTGAGCTACATTTTGGGGTTACTTTTAATTTTGATACTAAAAACAGCAGTTATCAAAGTAGCCACATTTCATGTGTGAAGTTTATAGCAAAGTTTTTTTTTCAGTAAACCATTTAATCCATGTTTATAAAATTTCAGTATATCAATCTACTCAAAATACTAATAAATATATTATGTTTTATCCAAATAAAAAAATCTATTTTATCGAAAGTTATGGGCACTTGTTTGTCAATTTCCAATCAATTTAACTCCATTCCACGTTAGTATATACAAGTCTCGTATGACCAATTTCACCATTTCTTATTCATTCCCCCAGTCACCATAAGCCGAATGAACGAGCAGGAATAGTTAATGGATTCACAAGTTTTCCATATAATTGTAATGATAATAATTTTGATATCAACTATGCGTGGATGTGGTGAATATTTGCAAGAACAACGCAAGTTCGATAAAGCCTAGTTTTAGTGGACTTAAGGTAAAAACTTCTATCTCAACTTACATGTCACGATTTGGTTCTGCCTGTATCAAACAAGTCCTAAAAATTTTGAGTACTATTCTTAATATGGATTAGTAATAAACTGATGCCTGCAGAAAGGCTAGAAAAGATATCCTTACGCTGGAAGGCAACGAAAAATGCATGAAACATAACAATTGCAAATCCGTTATTTCAGGTTATACCTTGGGGAAATAAGATTGGCGTTATGTATATAAGTACATATAATACATACCAAGTCCGATATAACCCGCTACGGAGTGACTATCACGGCAATGCGACAAATAACGAAAATGTAGTCAACGCTGCGACTTGTCGTTTTCAGTTGTTCACCTATGGAAATAGGCTAATCAACAAAGGTCAAACCATGCAGAATCGTTATTTGAAATATAGAAAGGTTTTTGATTTTACAGTCTAAGAATCAGAGAAAGCTAACGTGGTTTTCACTCATTTTGGTAAATAATGCGGGATAACTCACGTGAATCAGTCAGATAGCTCCGACTATAGTTTCAACCACATTCGGTGGTCTTTTTCAAGGAGAGCTCGGGACGCCCGCGTTGACGTCTCACTTAGTACTGCGAGCGGCAGCGCGTAGCCCGCGTGACGTCATCGGTTGGTGCGAGGGGTGGGATGCAGTTGGTCGTGTCGTCGAGTTCTCAAGCGAATTCTCTTCGTCGCTGATGATGAAATCCTGGCTGGCATGGGGAACGTCCCAGCAAAAAGAACTCTATCTGACTGATTCACGTGAGTTATCCCGTATTATTTACCAAAATCAGAGAAAGGTTTTAAAAGAAACAATATATTTTCTCTCATATTTTCTTCAAAATTGTGTGGTGATTGAATGTGTGTTGCATTCAATATAAAATAAAGGACCAAGATAAATAATCATATTGCGGTCACATCACTTGAAATATTTAAAATTCAAACAGTCTGAACGCCGTGACGGGTTTGAAACCCTAGCAGCATATGTATGGGTAGTAATATTAATAAGACAGATTTATTTGTAACTTCTTTTAAAAACTTTGTACTACTTATATTATACAGATACGGTGTTTTTAGAAAGATAAAAAAACAGCAACGTTTGTATGGGCTTACTTTACCTGGTTAGATTTAATTGTAAGTTTGTATAAATGGTCGTGGAAACAATACATTAAACGTGGGTTAGCGTTTTGCAAAATATTTCGCCTTTAGAGATAGCAATGTTAAAGAATAGAAGTTATTTGGAACTACGAATATGGTTATTTTATATTAGATAATAGAATATAATATAAGTTAGTAGTGGGCGTGATATATCAAGGAGTCCCTCACCACAAAAATCTAACTTCCGGTTCGCAGTTTTGTTCACGTTGAATAGCTACACTGTTTGTACTGTTTGTTTATACACGAACAATGGATAAATTAATCACTACAGAAATACGAATAAATCGAAAAATATAATCTGTAATTAAGTCTAAGCGAGCGAAATAGCGTGATAATATCTAACTTTCAGGGCCTACAAGTGAAGAGAGTTTGTCGAAGCTAGACAAAGCGCAAACGTTCAATTGTCTTCCTGAGTGTGAGCATTACGATTATCCGATAGAAGTTGCTATGGGGAAGCTGGCTGGCAGTGTGAAGTTGAGCGGACTGCCATTTTTGTAAGTATTATTAGGTTAACGTTTTATCGCGATACGATTAACTTTCTGATATTATTCCTCGTGTTAGAATTCGTTTTGTTATTTGGGAATGGTACGGATTAGCAGCGTTTTTTAATCATTAATGTTTTTTTTAATTTGAACTGGGAGATTCTGTTTCTCTATAAGTTTAAAAATAAGAAAAACTATTTTTTGTAAGCTGAACCTCAAGCTTTATCAAGTTTTTTTTTTAAATTGCTGATATACCAAGTCATGACTATTGGTAAGTAAGTGTTAATGTAGTGGAAGATAAATAAGCAAACAAAGTAAATATATAAAACAAAATATATGAAAATATGATTAAGTTTGGACAAACTGGACTAGTTCGGAAATTCAGCCACTGAACACGAATATAAAATTCCTTCGTGGCTGTATTCCTGAGACATGGATGGCACGCTGAGCCAATGCAGTGCCCCAATCATCTATTTCTTGATATGAGTGGTCTGTACTTATATTTTATAGAGGTATTTATAATATATTTATCGCGTGGAACATGACTTTATCCATTCCTGTCCACCCACGGCGGAGGTGGCCGCGATGTATCTTCCTTAGGATCCCCTAGGGAACCTACCATTACCTACCATTATTGTGAAATGCCAGGATACATGCCATGCCGGAATCACCCTGCCCGCAAATAGGCGTCAGACACCCCGGTGCCTCGACGCCCTAGGCCCGATAAGCAGATGAGTCGCCCCGCCGCCTGCTACTTCGGCCGCATAGGATCAGGAGAGTAGCTAACACCATTCTCCGCTTCCCTGCGGATCCATCGCCTCCGTCAAGAAACGGTGGCGGCCCCATTATTTTTGGGGAAGGTAGAAAGAGTGGTGCACCCCGATACCGGCAATCCACTCCCGCTGCGGCTTCCATCCTTCAGCCACGGTGCCACCCTAACAACACCAATACCCGCCTCAGTTGCAGTACCGCTCATAGAACACCGTGAACTAAACAATTTCACTCACCACTATTACTTACCAATAAGTCAGATAATATTGGAAGGCGTCACCATGTTTCAACTACAGTTAAAATTAATTATCAGATAACAAATGTTCCATGAATATTTAAAACGAGACTTGACGAGGGCACTGCCGCTGGGGCCCCGATATTTTTATCAATTTGTAAAGAAAAAAAAATAATATCTCATAAAATTACCGAAGAATTAAAAGCCTGAATAGTAAATGGCGATGATTATTAGTTAAGAAGTGCATGGAATTATGAAACGATAACATAACGTACAATCTTTCATTGAAGGTACTTATCTGGATAGTACATACAATTCGTTGATCCAGACTACTAGATATCGACGGCGCTCCTATCTACCTCCTCGAAATATTGGAGAAAGTTATGCAAAAGCGACCTTTAAAACTCATTTGGCTAAAATATCCAACTGGATGGCTTAAAACATTTTTACATCAGCTTTCGTAAAAATCGGTCGTTACTCTTGGCGGTCTATAGGCGTTTAAAAAATGGCCTTGGGGCTGATCTTCTTTGAAAATCAGAAGTTAAAAGCAATGCAGAAATATTTTATAAAAATAAAGTAAATGCTAGATTTCTCTACTCCATAACGAAGTATTAGGGAGCAGAGGAATCCAATAAAAACACAATCAAATCAACAGAGGCATAATAATTGACGAAAATTTGACGTACAACAATCACATCATTTTCATGGCAGGACGCGTAAGAAAACTTATTTTTGTAATGAAGAAACTGAGAGACTGCATGCCATTCGATCTCATACGACAAGTTTACTTGACTCTTTGTCAATCAGTCTTGCAATATTGTGTCTCAGTTTGGGGCAGTGCCGGAAAGACCAACTTTATTACTATAGAAAGAGCTCAGCGAGCTCTCCTAAAAGTATCTTTTAAAAAGGCCTTCCGATACCCAACGGACAAACTCTATGAAAAATTGCAAGTGTTGCGTGTACGTCAATTATTTATTTCCAGAGCGGTCTTCAAAGCGCATAAAGCGCTTCTAAATAGGCCAGACTATGACAACATTAAGTCAAAGCGCACTTTTTACATACCACTACCACGTGCTTCTTCCCTACTGGTGAAAAGGTGTCCAGATTATGCACATTTTAAAACTTACAATAATGTAGCAAAACTGTGTAACATTAAAGATTGCTCCCTTTTCAATTGTAAAAAGTTGGTCAGTGAATATTTGAAGAGGATATCGTATGATGCAACTGAAAACCTTATCTAAATAAGTGCCTGAAGGCTATAAAACGAAGACAGACTTGTGTACACACTTTATGACTCCACAAGCTTACTCACGTGCACACAACACACCCTACTCACTCATACAAAACACACTACTCACACACAACTCTAACATAACTTGTCCTGCTGTAATTTTAATGTAATATTTATCATTTTGTATATTTTTAACTTCTTTTCATTTCACGTAGACAATATTATTTCTCTAACAAATTCCTAGACTAAGATTGTGATTCATTTATTCATTTATCTAATTTCTGAAAACAACCACTCATTGCTTTGTACAACAGGTAGGTATTTGCCTGTAAAATCGCACTCTGAGTCTCAAGACACAGGCTCTCGCCTAGTTTGAGAATCACTGTTAACATACGTTTTTTTTTTTTTTTTTTAACATTATACCTTTAAATATTGTAATTAGGCATGTGTTTGTTAATTTAACTTTTTGGAAATAAACATTTATTATTATTTATATTTATTATTATAATCCAATAATTAATCATAATAAATATTTCAGTAACAACGTGGACATGGTGAACCGGTCTGTACTGAACGTGTTCTTCAACGATTTGGTATCCACCAGATTTAGACGAGATGTTTACTTCAAATGGCAGAATTTCTTAGGTATGGATATACTGCCGATGATGGATTTATTATACGTAGATACTAGCTCTTGACCACAAGGAATTTGATCGTGTGTGAATCGAGCTCTCGAACATGATTTAAGAGCAGATGAATAAAAATGGATACGATTTTTGTCGACCTCCGTCTTTTTCATACGTTTCTGAAAGAGCTGTTTTTCCTCACCTGTCTGTGGTGTGTACAGGGTAGGCTGCACCAGTCCACGAATTTGGGGGAGTGAAAAAAAAAAAAAAACTTTTCAATCCTTTTCATTTCTTTTAACATCGTTATTGACTTGTTCCCTATACATATGCAAAATTATAGCTTTCTAGGTTCATAACTTTAAAAGTAGTTATGAGATTATTATTAAATGACCTAATATTTTGGCACCAAAATATAATTTGAGCTGGTTTCAGATTTCATAAAAATATTAAACATACTTTCCGTTATCGCAGAAAAATATGGTCTTTTTTCTCGTAAAGCCAAGGATGTATCCTTTCGAAAACCCCATTTTGGACAGTTGAGGAGAGGTAACAGTAGACAGTAATGTATTTATGATGTGTAAAAGATATCCATAGATGATGGTGGTCGCTTACACAAAGGGAATTAGCGAACGAAATTTGCGTCATTTTTCTAGCCTAGCTGGCTTTAAGTAACGTGCCCGTTACGCTCATACGTACCACTGCGAGATGCGGCTTTGATTCCTGCTGTTAAGAGAAAATCAAGATGAATCAAGATAATACATATTGGACTGATCATTTTCAAATACGTCCTCCTATGTCTACCTTAAAATAAAAAGTTGATTTAAATAACAAAAGTTTGTTAAAATTAAGTATCAGATATCAAATGTTCGATGAATATTTAAAACGAGACTTGACGAGGACACTGCCCCTGGGGTACCAATTTTTTTTATCAATTTGTACAGACAAAAAATTGATACCTCATAAAATTACCGAAGAATTAAAAGCCTGAATAGTAAATGGCGATGATTATTAGTTAAGAAGTGCATTGAATTATGAAACGATAACGTATAATCTTTCATTGAATGTACTTATCTGGATAGTACATACAATTCGTTGATCCAGACTACTAGATATCGACTGGGCTCCCATCTACGTCATTATTCATATATATTATTATATCATCATTTAAATAACAAAAGTTTGTTATTTAAATCAACTTTCACACAATCTCTGAGTCAAAAATTGAAAATTATCGCTCTTATAATACTTAACTGCAATTTTACATTTTCAGCTGCGTTTGGGGGTCTACTCAGTCTAATGCTGGGCTTCACTTTAATATCCGGCTTTGATTTCGTCCTATTTTTTACTCTTCGACTGGTTTATGAACCTCTGCCGGAAGCACCTAAGGACCAAAATACAAGTAAAACTAATCTATACACTGACTACGACAAGAAAGTGAACAATTGGATGGACAAGTCGATACGAGATCATAAGCTTATGATGAAAGGTTTAGAAATACGGCATCATAAGAAAACATTTCCGTCTAGATATTAAAAACAGAGAAGAGAGAAAGAACTGTAACTGAGTTGCAGTTTTTATTTTGTTTTGGTTACTTATTTCAGAATTATAATTCAAATTCAAATTTAAATGAACACAAATTCTTATTAGATTTAGATTAAAAGGGCTAACTTTAAGCCAGATACGAGTAAGAAGTAGCTTACACGTCACGTTGCGTGACTATATGAACGAAAATGTTCCATACATCTATTAGTATCACAAGAAATTGTAGATAACTTATGAATCATGAATAAGAAATATTAGTTTTAGCCATATGTTATAAATTAGATAGAAAGAACTAATCACGCCATTTTTATTCCCTGTGACTTATAATTTTATCTGTCTTTAATATGTAATTTTCTTGGTTTATCAGTTGTTGAATAATCGATATAAAATATATTTATACAATTCACAAAGTATGTACCTAAATGCTGATTTCTAATCTTAAGCTTAGTAAGGAGATTATAGGCTGTTTATTGGCGCATGGCATGACGAATGCAATGACATATTAGTAGTTAGATAATAACATAAAAAGCATGAACAATTACCATGAAACCGTCCAATTTTGCCCTTATTGAGTAAAATATATTATGACCACTAAGTAAATGTGTTTGTTTTAGCAGGATTGTTTATATTTATGGCACATCTTTTGTTTTCTGTGTTCCCCAGCTTCACCGTCAAAGTACAAGTATATTATGTTATATAGCAAAGTTATAATACTACTGTTATGAGTATATTACTTGGAAGCTTACATAGAGGTAACAGTTTTCTTATAACAAGGTGCACAATAATGGAATTTAGACTTTTTCTAGGATGTTTCTCAAGTAGGGTTTCTGATTTCTCGACATATATACACTCGAGAGCAATGAATCCGGGTCACTTAAAGAATCCTAAAAATCTCGGAAACTAAAAACGCTAGGTTAATGCAATAAATTGTATTTAATAGACAATGTAATACTCCTTAAATGAAGGTATTAAAACTTCTTAGTTATTGTAAAGTTATATCATAAAAAAATCAAATTTGAAAAAGGGCCACTTTCGAAGATGGAACTACGAAATTACAGCATTTGGTTTTGCTTTTGTTTGTAATCTGTCATTTATGTGGGTACATAAACCATGTTGATAGTGCTCTATATTCATTATTCAAGCTGAAATTATGTCGCTTACGCCTGAAGAATGCACCAGAATACTTACAATGCTGGAAACCGGCCGGAGTCAGAACCAGGTGTACCACAGCACGAGAAGACCGATACTTGGTGAACACCATGCTTCGAAATCGCTTTCTCACAGGAACTGAACTCACCAATCAGTTTCGACGCCTCGGAGGAAGTAACCCAGTGCATGGACAGTAAGACGTCGGCTTGCTGAATCTAACTTAAAACCCCTTAGACCTGCAAACGGCCCTAAACTGGAGCGTGGGCATCGTATTTCGAGACTAAGATATGCCCAGAGCCACGTAAATTGGAGTATTGAAGATTGGTCAAAAGTTATGTTCTCCGACGAATCAAAATTTATGCTCTACAAGCACGATGGAAGACACAGAGTGTATCGAAGACCAGGGGAAAGATTCAAGCAAGCATGCATCGAAGAAAAAGTAGCCTACGGTGGTGGGTCTGTACTTGTGTGGGCCGGAATTTCTTCTGAAAGTCGCACAGAGCTGGTGATCATAGAAAACGGCTCTTTAACTAGCGTAAGATATGTGGAAGAAATCCTCAATGATCACGTTGGTCCATTTATGGTCAATTTAGGTGAGGATGCTATATTTAAGCATGACAATGCCCGACCTCATACAGGTAGGATTGTGAATGACTACCTTCAAGAGATGAACATTACTCGTATGGAGTGGCCAGCGCGCAGCCCGGATATCAACCCGATCGAGCATGCTTGGGACGAGCTAGGCAGATGCGTAAAACAACGAAACCCTCCCCCAATCACGCTTCGTGAGCTCAAAATTGCTCTCACAGAGGAATGGGAGAATATTCCCCAAAATCGTATAAGGAACTTGGTGTACAGCATGCCAAACCGCGTAAACGCAGTAATGGAAGCACGAGGAGGCAATACGAAGTATTAAAATTCAAGAAAATCGTAATAAAGTTCAAAAATTTCATGTTTCCTATTTTTGTTTTAAGGAGAGATCAGCAGTTTTTTTCTTTATGTAATTTTGTGTTAATAAAATGTATGGTGACTCATATTTTTTTTACTTTCATTTAAGGAGTATTACATTGTCTATTAAATACAATTTATTGCATTAACCTATCATTTTTAGTTTCCGAGATTTTTAACATTCTTTAAGTGACCCGGATTCATTGCTCTCGAGTGTATTTTCCCGGATGCCGATAATTCTCGACAGTTACTGCCCGGGTATTCCCAAATAATCGGGATATTCTCATATCACAGATAGAAGGAACGTATATACCTGTAACGAATAGTCAATAAAACAATATTTTCATATAATATTAAATGCTTTAAATTTAAACAATACCAAGGCATTTAGAGCATTATATCTTACAGTCAGTTTCTTATTTTGATAACAAAATTTCCAGACAAGACGAAATCTCTTTAATTTTCACGGAAGAAGTTTTCTCGGGTTCAGGATTATAAAGACTATTTAACATAAATACATACCCACTGTAATTACTAAGATACTGATGAAAATTACTTATTAATTTGCAAACCCCCTACTGCTCGGCTTCATAATATAGATTGTATAAGATAGTATAATATAGTATTACATATTCATAACATCGTATTTACTTCTTGAATGCGCTATCGTTTAGAAAAATGATGGGTGGTCCCTCTGTGACACGCGCTCTGCAGCAAGACGTGGGGGTGACTAGCTTGCTTGACTTCACTTGGGTTGAACTAAACAGGGGGAGCGATGCATGGTGGTACCGCGTCCTAAGAACGGCGGACAAAATTACTTAAATCCTAATTAGCGGTTATTCGTCGTGTAAATATTACTTAAAATCATAAATAATAACACAATTTAATCGAAAATCATAATTTATTAAATACTCATTTGTATATTATGTTTTAAGCATGCTATTAACAAAAACAAAACATTTAAAAAATACTAGATTTTTATAACGCTTAAATCTAAGTCTAACATGAAATTACTAATAATAAAACTAAATATAACAGTAACAACAGCTGTACAAAGTCTTAAACAATAAAATGAACTAACAAACTAGATCTAATATAATGCATCTACCTTCAAAAATAAATTAAAAATTAAATTTTCTATAAACTAATAGTTACGTTAAACCAAAATGTTCTTATCTAATGACCCAAACAATAAGTAAATCTAAAACCTGATCTGAAAACAGGCTCTTTTTCTTCTCTTTTTCTAATACGTTTTCTTGTGACTCCAGGATCCGTGAAAATGTGTGGTCTAACTCTAACTTTGCAAATCGACTTCTGCTTTTGAATCAGATTTTGAAATATTATTCGGATAGCATTTCTTCTTAGCCTTTAATACATTTTGGTATGATGGTAAAATATTACAGCCGGTTTTACTATTAATAAACATCTTACTTAATCGACATCGATTGAGTTTTAGTGAGTTTACTCTCTACAAAAAGTGATAAAACCTCATCCGCACTAATATTCATTTGTGAGCCGGTATTTGATACGTCAGAATTATCAAGTAATGTATTTACAGCAATCTAGTCAAACTGAGATAATTTTTCTAAATGCCTACGTTTTGAACGACCGCATAATTGAGAAAACTCTTTCTGCGGTCTCCCTACGCCGCGTAACGAGCCTGACACAACCGTACTCTCGTCACTCACATGTCGCAGTATTTTTGGGTAAATCAACAGGTTCGACTATCGCCAACCAATCTGAATACTCTGATAATAATTTCGATTTAGTTCTATTTACTATTTTCCAAAAGGACTCTAAACTTTTACACAAATTAGAAACTCGTTTATCTAAAGCACTTATTTGCACGTTATAGGTGGTGCCGAAGATTTTCTGTAAGGTTTCTATTACTTCTTTAGGTTTCTTCTTTGTATTCCCATCAGTTTTGACCCAAACATCAAAGATAAACGATCTTGAAAAGGAGCATTTGCTTGATGTATCTAAAAATAAAAACTTTAATTAATTCAACGGCTTCGTAGACTGCTCTACGGCAGTAGCTACGACGGCAAAATGACCCTATAACTCCCAGAGAGGCAACCAGAGGCAGCTGAATTTTTCTATTTTGAAAATATACAAATAGAGCTTTACTTTGTTTATAGTGTGAATGCCGGCCTGTGCCTGCCAATTTTTGTAAGTCGATGATTAATCAATATGCGACTAAAATATTTTAAAATAATATCTGCGGCGTAGCACGTAAATATTGCAATTATGAAACAAAATATCTGCGTTATATATATCAGGTAACAAAATACATACCTTGTTCTTTAAATTCCATTATCACAAATACTGGAAACAAACAACTGAATTCTTAGAAATGCTTTCGCCAAATACCAAAGGAATGAGTCACTGATAACGACAAGTTGAAATAATGCACATGCACTCACTTCAAAGGTCAAAAAATAAATGATAATTAAATAGGATTGCTAAACTATTTATACCTATGGCTAGTTTGTTTATCGTACTGCCTAGTTATCATTGTTTTTGTGCGATTTTCGAGGTTGTGTTTTTTTTATTTTGTCCTATGAACGGTACCACCGTGCGATGCGGGAACATGCGCTGCTCGTGTGCAAGCATTTTGGTTATTTAACAGACAATGTTATGTTTTTAGTTTCAAATTTTTCGACAAAATTTATAAAATATATGTTTTTTTGGAATTTCTCGGTTTCTCGATTTCTCGACACGTTTCTCTCGGCTCGACCAATGACAGATTTCCCGGGATTTCCTGCTTCGGGAAATATTGACCAGGAACCCTATTTACAAGCTATATGTAACTTTACCTGCATAAATTTTAACTCTATGTCAATTTCGTCCACTCCAAGACGTACGCTAGGTTTTTTCTTGATTCTTTTACCTAAGTATTCCAAAAACTTTGTTGGTATTGCACAAATAAATTAATGTTAGCTAAAATATAATTAACTAAAAAAGAAGAGTCAAATTAAATGAAAAACGGCAGTCATGTATGCAGAAGTTGTGGTATTTGCTTCTTGGTGTATAAGGAAATGGCCCAAAACCACGTAATACTAAGTAAGTACTGTACTGTAACAGCCGGATCGTCCACTGCTGAACACAGCCTCCCCTATAAACCGGGTATTTGTCATAATCCCCACGCTTGGCAGGCGCCTTGGGGATCGCAGTGTAAGTCCTGTAGAAGGCGCTGCTGCCCACCTTCCAGTATTTTTCCCTTAGTCGCCTCTTACGACATTCACGGGATGATATGGGGAGGTGCAATTCTAACCCTAAGTAAGTACATACTTAGTATTATTTGCTGGCTTTTTTTGAGCATATTACATATTTCATTTATTGACTTTATAACATTGTACGTTACATTAGGTAAGTCAAATTTACAAATATACAAAGTTAGGTAATAAATTATAATTATTATAATCATAAGCTTATCTAAATTGAGATGTCCAAGAAAATTATAAACAACATAAATAAAAATAAATGTCAGAAAATTGTGATAATCAAATAATTATATAATATACATTTCAAATCCGTATTTGGTTGTATAGTTGATCTCATTATAGCCTAAGCAGTCAAATGGATTGGTAATTTTATCGAATTATTTTTACATGAATGAATTTTCCGTTAGAGCATGTCCATGAATTCTTTTAAAGAATGTAATGGATGTGATTCAAAAAAAGATTTGTTGTTTTTAAACTCAAGATTGTTTAGTTTCGTTATAGTCAAGGGTAGTTTATTAAACATAGAAATTTTACTGTCGACGCCTTTTTTTACCTTTATTAGTCACGTTATCGGCATATTTTTTTTTATTTATTTCGCAAATTTAAATTATGTACATCTCGGTTTTTAGTCAGATTATCAACTTCTTGGTGTATCTCCTAAATACTATTATAAACATTTAATTATTTGACAGTCATTATATGTTTTTTTTAATATTCTCTGACTGATGTTGCGGGGTATGCGTTTTCGGGGTCCAAATATAATTCTAATCGCCCTCTTTTGAATTTTAAGAACTTTACTTAAATTTGTCCCGTTTCCCCATACCATAATTGCATAATTAGCTAAAGACTGATATATAAAGCATAATAAATTGACAAAAGCATCTTAGTATCAATTAACGGCTTAAGTTTAAACAATTCATCATTTACAGTTGCCATTTTTTTGCACGGACTATCTATGTAACCTAGGTGTATCTACTGTGTAACCTAGGAATACATTTTCTGACAAGCCCTTATGTGTTTTATCTTTTCTCGTTTTATAATGCATGACAACACTCTTGTCAGGATTTAGAATAATTCCATTGGCGCTAAACCATTCCTTGAGAATTGTCATCAAATCATTTAATTTTGCTTCTCTTCTCTCTGTTGAGCTCTGCAATGAATTGATGAATTCGCTGACACTTTTTTATAGCTGGTAGGCCAGCCTTTTACCACTATCTCACCTGATAGTAAGTGATATTGTGGTCGAAAATGTTGTTCAGGCTAGTCTAGAATTACTGGCTTTCAAGGACAGCTGCCGGAACACACTGTTAGGTGCTTAACGACAGATTTTCTACTTGAGGGTGGTAGCTAGCCAGGAGGGCATTTGCAAAAAAGGTCTACCACTGGAACCGTTGCTTAACGTGCCCTCCGAAGCACGGAAGCACACAGTAGTAATGTCACTAGCGGTCGTCCACCCAACTCCTGACCGCAGCGGACGTTGCTTAACTTAGCTGATCGATTAAGGATAGCTAAGCAAACTTCGCTATGAGTGCTTCACACTTCTATATTACGAAGTCCCGCAATACTACATATGAACCAATAATAAATTCACAAAAAGGAGGCGTGGTGTGAATGTAGTTCGCCATCATAAATAAAAAGAAATAATTAAAAAATTAAAAAACACGCCTGCCGTACCAAAAAGTGAACTAAAAACTTACAAACAAGTTACAGGATTTTAATGTTGAATGGCCACAATGTAGGTACTAAGTAGATTATATTTACTGTGCAATTAAAACACCATTAAACCCAAAAATGGCAAATAGATAACCAATCTTTTCATCGAAGTCGGGGGACCTGTAAAGAACTATTCCAAAGAACCGTATCCCGACTGCAATGAAAAGATTGGTTATCTATTTTCCATTTTTGGGTTTAATGGTGTTTTAATTGCACAGTAAATATAATCTACTTAGTACCTACATTGTGGCCATTCAACATTAAAATCCTGTAACTTGTTTGTAAGTTTTTAGTTCACTTTTTGGTACGGCAGGCGTGTTTTTTAATTTTTTAATTATTTCTTTTTATTTTGTACCTTTTAGTGATAATATATTCTTTTTTGCAAACGGACAATGTGCCACGAAAGATAACTTAATTTTTTTGGAAATTAATATCGCGCAAAAGATAAAGGTAAATATATTTTTTTATGATTAATTAATTACTGAGGTGTTACAGTTCTTGCAGAGACTTTTTGTCGTGGAGCTCGTTGATAAGCTTACGTGGATCTAAAACACCAATTCTTCTAGCTGTCTGACGCGACTAAGAGCGACATAAATTTTCATCATCGTCATCATCAGCCGGAAGACGTCCACTGTTGAACACAGGCCTCCCCCATAGAACACCACAAAGAATGGCTATTAGCCACTTGTAATCATTGGCTACCCGCGACTTTTATGATATCGTCAGTATTTTTTATTTTTATTTTTGATAGGTTAGCCTTTGACCACTATCTCACCTGATGGTAAGTGATGATGTGGTCGAAGATGTTGTATAGGCTAACCTAGAATTACTGGCTCTCAAGGACAGCTGCCGGAACACACCGTTAGGTGCTTGGCGACAGATTTTCAACTTGAGGGTGGTAGCTAGCCAGGCGGGCATTCGCAAAGTGCCCTACCACCATGCTGAAACGATTGCCATCCTAAGACAACAACCGGGACCGACGGCTTAACGTGCCCTCCGAAGCACGGAAGCGCTCAGTAGTAATGTCACCAGCGGTCACCCATCCAACTCCTGACCGCGGCGGACGTTGCTTTACTTTGCTGATCGATTCACATTGGCTAAGCAAACTTCGCTACGAGCGCTTCAAAGTCAGTCTATCTTGTGGGGGGCCTACCAACTCTACGTCTTCCCGTGTACCGTGGTACCCACTCGAGACCCTTTCTTCCCCATCGGTTAGCAGTTCATCGAGCAATGTGGCCCGCCCATTGCCACTTTAACTTGCAAATTCTGAAAGCTATGTCGGTGACTTTGGTTCTTTGCCGAATATCCACGTTCCGGATTTTATTGCGCAAAGAAACTCCGAGCATAGCTCTCTCCATGGCTCGTTGAATGACTCTGAGCTTGTCCATAAGGGCCACAGATAAGGACCACGTCTCGGTGCCATATGTCATCACTGGGAACACACACTGGTTGAGACGAGACTTTGGTCTTCAGGCTCTGTGGGATCTTTGACGAGAAAATGTCGCGTAACTTCCCGAACGCTGCCCATCCGAGTTGGGCTCTTCGGGTGACATCTTTCTCGAAGTTGGACCTACCTAATTGGACAGTCTGTCCCAGGTAAATTACATAAACTTTGCCCCTTGGCAAAAATTTAAGCGCCTAGATCCACGACGGCGCTGTCCAGTGTCGTTCCTTGCAGGTTGTGTACTGTCACAGCCCAACATAATATCAGTGGTAGCATGTTCCGCTCGACTTTACCTTGACCCCGTAACGCATTAAATTCGACAGTGCTCAACTGACTGTGTTGCCAGTTTTGTCATTGAACTCAACGAAGACGGCTTGCGGTAACTCTCCCGGTTACGACGTAGCGCTGGCCATACAAATTTTCGGATGACCCCCATAGTGCCATTTACCAAGCCGTGTCCAAAGTTAATATTTGTCCGCAACATTACTAGAACCAATACTAACTTTTAAGACTGGAACAATATCTCGTCATTTATTGGGGTCAGAAAGTATAAATTCGGTTTTGGCCGCTGTCCGTAGGTTTTGGCTTCTACAGAATTATCTAATGATACCACGTCACACATCCGGCAAATTTTGGCGAGTTCGGTGGTCATCGTTTGATTTTGATTTGGTGGTTCGAGTCATCCACCTGTTTTGTCGTGGGAAATTTTCGCACACTCACCATTTGGTCCAGTAAGTGGTACTCTACGATGATCCAGGATTTCAAGTTGCTACATGGTGAGTTGACCAGCCCGTAAACTATTCAAAATATCGACAAATGTGGTGTCGTCTGCTTGCCTCATATTGTGGCAGTTCGCAGAAGCTATATAACGCCCATAAATTCACTTCAGCACTTAAATGTGGCGGTTGTTTAAAGCAGTAGTATGCAATAAATGATTCAGTATACCCCGCTGACAGATTTAGCTACTGGTGGAAGCTGTATCAAGTCACTAAACAGTGAAATGTTAACACCGCCAAAATAAGTATTTCTTGTATTTGTGTATGAAATTTCGTCAATAATAAGCCATTTTATACTATTCCACTTTTGCCTTTCTCTCTGAAGGCGTTCTCTGGTCAAAAGACGCATGGTATCTGTCCTGCCGCATGCCGGTGTTATATTTATTTGTATTACTTATGTCTCCAAGAAGCAGGTGTAGAAACGGATAAGACAATATTTATTTCTTTTGATATTAGTTATATTGAATACTACTGTTATATATTTTTGTTATGTACTAAGCAAGCTCTAGACGGTGATGGTAAAATTTTTAAAATTTTCTCGATTTTTTTTTTGTTTTCTTTTAATTTCATGAACTATGGCCCCCTCTTAATTTTTTTTTAAATGTTCCCTAGCCTATGTTACCCGGAATAACTCAACGCTTCTAATGTTATCTTACACATCAAAATCGGTTAAGCCGTTCCGAAGTTATAGTGGAATAAAGAAACTCACAAACATACATACATACATGAACCCTGAAAACATAACTCTCCTTTGGGCAGTCGTGTAAAAAGATGCCGCGTAAAAAGATGCCGCGTAAGAGTCTACGCTGTACATCCTTATCAATCAGTGTTAGTAACTTGGTTTAAAAAATTATATATTTTTTCAATGCACCTGTTTGCTCTATGAAGATGTTTCTTGCAAATTCTATACTAGCTAAGATAGGACTATCAGAAAAGATAGTGATAACAGTTTCTTCGTCAGGAATTGCTGCAACTCTCTTAGCGGATATGAAAAATATCTGTTAATCTTGAGCAACAATATATATGTACCAACGGGCCTTTTGGTAAATTACTACTAGACGCTCCCTTGATTATGCAGAATTAATGCACCATGAGCCATAGGGCACATATAGAGGCCTAGGACAGAACCTTCAAAGATGTTAGAAACTCCTCTGCTCTCATGGGCGGGATTACTTTTGTATTTACTGGAGATTTCCGTCAAACTCTTCCTGTCATTAACATAGATAAACGAGCAGATATCATCGAAGCATGCTTGAAATCACCTGCCTTGAGGACTCCGTATGAAAATGTAAAATTATGGATGAATATGAGAGCTCATCTTCATGGAATCAAATTTAGTGATATCTCACAACTACTAAAACTTGGGAAGGTTTTTTTACCACTCCAAATTTAAGCTGATATTGTGATATCTTTTTGGATGAGTCTCTAGGCCAAATAGTCTATAATTTAGAAAATTTAATAGATGCCGGTTTTGTTGCAGTATTTGATGTATACCTGGACATTAAAAAACTGCAAATTTCCAAACCTTCTTCTTTTCTTCATCTCTATTAATAGAGACTCATCCAAAAAGATATCACAATATCAGCTTAAATTTGGAGTGGTAAAAAAACCTTCCCAAGTTTCAGTAGTTGTGAGATATCACTAAATTTGATTCCATGAAGGTTAGGAAATTTCTTTATAATTTTCTTTTTTTAGTAACCTGACGCAATAAGAGAGTTTATGTGTGTGTATTATAATTTTGAAATTATTATTAAACATTCATGCGAAGCCGGGGCGGGCCGCAAGTATATCTTATTTTTGATACTAATTGTAGGCAGGAAGTAGTAGCTGAAAAACCTTTTAATATTATCAAGGCACGTAACAACACATATATACGAGCAGTTAATACCCTCAAACATGTTTTATAATCACGTACTAAATATACATTTAAGTCGGTATTTAGATTAAGTCAGGATACAAACGTCATATTGTTGATAGGCTATCTATTGCTTCGATCACTATTTGTCAGTAAATCTGTAAAATATATGAATTTATATATTAATATATATCGTTGTTTTCATATTATTTTTATTTTTTTAAGAGATTGCCTTGTGTTACTCGAAAATCGCTATGATAAAGTCTAAATGGCCGTTTGTGTAAAGCAATCCGTGGATTATTTAATTTTTTATATACTTTTTTATATTTTAGCCAATGAAAATAGAAATAATATATTAACATGTCCGCTGAGTTTTCCCCAAAAGGTTTACAAAGATTTTGATAAAAACTTTGAATGGTATTTCATTTATTTACCAAGCAGTTTTTTAAGTTTGCTGTGTCAAGATGAACAAATTTCACCTACGATTACAGCATGCGGCATCTATGATAACAAACAAGTATATATAGTCTGCCATTCTTATTAATGGGATTGTAATGATAGAATAAAAAAAATATGTACCCATCTAATAAACTATTAAATTAATGAGAACTATATGTTTAAATATTGAGGTGTTATACATAGTTTGTGGAAGTAACAAGATCACATGTTAATTATATTTTGATTTATTTTCTTAGGCCTTGTGCACCATAGATAATGTTCACCGTTGACTTTCACAGAAATGCCCAAATTCGGGTGCGTGTGATGTTAAGAGGATTATATAGTGCGTACTTCTCCATTCTCCAAACAAAACTCTTTTCTACCTCTTAATATTGCCTGATTGCGGTGATGTTTGTGTTCATGTATTGAACATATCATTGACTAGGCATGTTGACCAGCCATGTTTTAGCGCTAAGACTATGTATTTTAAAAGAAATTTTATATCAGAAACCATTCAAAATTATGAAATAATTAAAAAGTACGATCTTGGAATACATTCTGTTCAAGCGATTGACATTTAGGGGGTGACAAGAGGTATGCCGCGGAACTAAATTTTATCAAAAATGTACCTACAACTCAGCGCAAGCACTACAATTTATTGAGAGAGATTAAGTTTTACTGAGTGGAGGGGTATTTAGCGAATATTTATTTTTTAACAGCAGATGCTCCTTTCTAGTCTTAAGAAACATACATCGAGACATGCCCCTTACATTTGATATTCTATTAGTTTAAACAAGCCCAAAATAGAAACAAAACTGGAAACTGGATACGAACTGTCACTTTGACAGCTGTAATATCTATGGCCTACGTACGGAAGGTATGTGCGTCTTCAGAGTTAATCCAATAGCAAAAGTATTCATGGCTTTCTTGGAAATTATTGCTTTCTATCAATTTTATTGTGATTTTCTTTGAAGCTTTTAATTTGTTCTACATATTATATTCTTTATATTATATAAGAGCTTGTTTTATTGGTAATCGACAGTTAATCTCTGCCGCGGTGTAAGGATAAGGAACGTCATTTTTTAGTGTAGGAGTTTTGTTATGTTACTGCCTATCCAAGCGATCATATTTTAGCATTTTATTGGATTACTGTATGTACAATTAGCATTTGAGCTACTACGTTGTGTAAGGGAGGCCCACCTGTATAAATGCCCTACAATAATATAATGCCAAGGGGCGTACCTTTATATTCTTTTTTTTTATTGGTGATAGGTATGCCTGTGACCACAATCTTACCTGATGGTAAGTAATGATGTAGTCAAAGGTGTTTACAGGCTTAACCTAGAATAACTGGCTCTCAAGGACTGCTGCCTTAAAGCGCCGTTAGGAGCTTGGCGACAGATTTTCTACTTGAGGTCGCTAGCCTGGTGGGTATTCGCGCCCACCTTGATGCCCTTCCACCATGCAGTGAAGCTCAAGCCTGCGGTGGGATTTGAACCATGGACGTGCGGCAGTCAATGCCACTAAGCCATCATTGCACTCAAAAGTACCTTTGTGAGTAAGTCTGTAACACCATAATTTGCATTTCGCATAATCAAATGTTCTTCTAGACATATTTATTCTCCATATAAGCGTACAATAAACGTAATGCAAAGCAAAAAAAGTTGGTATTGTAAAAATATACAAATAGAGAACACAAATTCTAAATCCTAACAAAAAAAATTATACGACGCATGCAAAGCCGAGGCTTAGAGGTAAATTTGTAAAATATATCTTTATAATATTTTTATAATATGTTATAAAAAAATTATGCAAATATATTTCAAATTTGCCGTTAATCTCTTGACAAGTTTCTTATCCTGAAGGAAGTATTTATTCAAAATACACAAACAGTGATTATGGACGTGATAAAGTAAATACCTTATGATTATTCTTATCTAACGATGATGGAGTTACAAAATGGTTTTAAAATAAATACTTACAAGTAAGAATAAATGATTCGTCATATACGAGTAAACCTTTTGTTTAGTACATATAATAATATTCAGCCGCTTGCCCAGTGTCTTTGGAGTTTAGAATATGTTTTAATAATCGCTACTTTTACTGCGGCCATTACCCCGCCACAGTTGTTGCATCGCTCATAGCACTATTATTAATACGTCCTCAAAGTACGTGTGAATGTAATTAACAGGCTAGTCGTAAGAGGGTCGGATGCGTTTGAGAAAAAGACGAAAAATCCATACGTTATCCTCTGTTTTCTCCTCCAAAACTGGGACAATTCAATAAATTTAAAAAAAAGAAAAAAGTATATCTAATCTCTGTTTTTTCTTTTTAATCGGACTGTGACGTAACTCTGCCCATAACCTGGACATTGCCCAGCACCCTGAGACATATTATATACATTTGCTAAGTCTCATGTGCCTGTAATATACTGGCTCACAGAGACTGCCGCCGGAACACACTATTAGGTGCTTGGCGACGGATTTTCTACTTGAGGGTAGTAGCCAGCATTCGCAAAAGGCCTTTCCACTATGCGGTAAAACTCAAGGCATCGGGAGGATTGAACAGACAGCTTCAGAAGCTCACCGTTGTAACTACTGCTAGTACATTTATTTTATTATGCTACTCTATTTTATTTGCTAGTAAACTACATTTATTTTATATGCTAGTACATTTACTTAAATCTGTTTTTCCGCATTCACCACCTGGGCAGCAACCCCACACGTCCTTCGCACAACTGGTCTGTCCCTTTCATTTTCCGCAGGAGAGATTGCTTGTCCCGTGTGGCACCGTTCTGCTCATGCTAAAGAGAAAACTATGAACCCCAGCGGAACATCTGCCGCCTGGTAAGAAACTGCAGTGGTCCATTCGGAAGTCGTTCAACTGACTCCGCACCCAAGTTGGTCGTTGCAAAAGTAACCTGGCCAAATGAGGAATAAGGGACAGGTTAGATGGCCCCTGGGCAAAATATGGCGCACTTACTGTTATGTTCCCAGTGCCCGACAACCTGCACACAATATGACCTCACATAATATGCATCTCACCAGGCCGTGGAGGTGGGCTCCCATTAGGCAAACATTATAAGGTAAAATAACCAATGATACGAAATGAATTAATCATACTACTATGGTTGTATATAGGTAAACATACGATACATTAGCGCCGAATAGCGTCAAAATTAATCGTTGATTCACCAATCAGAACCCACCCACATCTGATTATACGAGTATGTTTTATTGATACGATTGAATGGTCTCTTATGATTAAAAACAATATACCAACCAAATTGGACGTGGCGCTTTTTATAATATGTTTCGGCAAATTGTACACATATGACAAATGTAGTAGTTGAACTGTGTGTTACGGCAGCTATTCATGTGAGCCAATAATTCTACGTTTAACTTATGATGATTTTATTATAGGTGTTAAACTTCAGTAAAATCAACACTTACCAAAAGGTGAGTTTGTAGTAAAAAGCAATATCAGACTGCTTAATTTAAAGCGCTTGCTCATACTAAGGACAAACTGTTTAGTAACAATATCTTTATAATATAATTTTTACGAGTACATATTAGTATAATATTCTTCTTACCTACGTATACGTATACAAATCACATTTTTTAAACGGTTTTGTTTAGGTTCTCCTGTATGTTGTTTGTTTGTCTGGGTCTTATACAGCTCTTAACTTAAATTTTCTGAGGAATGCTACCGAAAGTATTTTGAATATTTTACTGCTATAATGCGCTTGCTTGTGACTACATTCTCACCCGATGGTATGAGATTATGTGGTCCAAGGTGGAATACGAGCTATTTGAGGGTGACAGCTACCCAGGCGGGCATTCGAAAGTGCCCTATCACTATTCTATGAAGACAACTGAATGCAATTCCAATCTCTTCCTGAAAGACATTGATGATAACGATTTTCTTGAACATCATATCAATCGATAGATAAACTAAATAATCTACAAACGATTTTGAAACAGAAGAACGCCGTGTATTAATTTTATTATAATATTTTGGCACTTTGGATGGAGCGACCCTTATGATTACATAACTAGAAAGATATTTTTTTTAATCGTATTCCAAAAAATCACATCAGTACATAACAAAGAAGCCCCGAGGGATGCTGGGCTAGAAAGTCACCTCCCCATAGCTACCTGTGTCATAAGGGCGACTAAAGGTAATACGGGATGGCGGGCAGCAGCACTTTCTGAGAAACTGATATCCCAAGACTCTTGCCAAGGTTGGGGATTATGGCAAACCCCCCATAATGGGCTGAGCTCAGCAGTGGACAATCCGGCTGATACAGTACAGTACACAAAGAACTGTAATAGTAAAACAATTTGCTTGCTAATATATAATTATAATAATTATTATGTTTTGATGTGAGAGGTCCGTTTGGTGTGGTTTTTCAAATTATGGATTATAAGTATTCCAGGTAGCCACATTTGCGTCAATGCTATATCAACAAATTAGTCATATCGATTGTATGTCTTATTCTATAAATAATAATGATTCACTGACTAGCGGCGCCTTCAAAGTAATAAGTAAATTTAATTTATGTTTGGGTTAATATTTTATTTATTATATAAATATCCGATATTAATATTAATATTCTTAAAAATGAATATACATTTTATCGAGAGCAATGAATCCGGGTCACTTAAAGAATCCTAAAAATCTCGGAAACTAAAAATGCTAGGTTAATGCAATAAATTGTATTTAATAGACAATGTAATACTCCTTAAATGAAGGTATTAAAACTTCTTAGTTATTGTAAAGTTATATCATAAAAAATCAAATTTGAAAAAGGGCCACTTTCGAAGATGGAACTACGAAATTACAGCATTTGGTTTTGCTTTTGTTTGTAATCTGTCATTTATGTGGGTACATAAACCATGTTGATAGTGCTCTATATTCATTATTCAAGCTGAAATTATGTCGCTTACGCCTGAAGAATGCACCAGAATACTTACAATGCTGGAAACCGGCCGGAGTCAGCGCGATACAGCCAGGACTGTCGGTGTGTCGCTGTCAACAGTACAAAGAGTTCTCCGACGTTACGAAGAAACTGGTTCTAACCTACGCAGACCAGGAACGGGCAGAACCAGGTGTACCACAGCACGAGAAGACCGATACTTGGTGAACACCATGCTTCGAAATCGCTTTCTCACAGGAACTGAACTCACCAATCAGTTTCGACGCCTCGGAGGAAGTAACCCAAGTGCATGGACAGTAAGACGTCGGCTTGCTGAATCTAACTTAAAACCCCTTAGACCTGCAAACGGCCCTAAACTGGAGCGTGGGCATCGTATTTCGAGACTAAGATATGCCCAGAGCCACGTAAATTGGAGTATTGAAGATTGGTCAAAAGTTATGTTCTCCGACGAATCAAAATTTATGCTCTACAAGCACGATGGAAGACACAGAGTGTATCGAAGACCAGGGGAAAGATTCAAGCAAGCATGCATCGAAGAAAAAGTAGCCTACGGTGGTGGGTCTGTACTTGTGTGGGCCGGAATTTCTTCTGAAAGTCGCACAGAGCTGGTGATCATAGAAAACGGCTCTTTAACTAGCGTAAGATATGTGGAAGAAATTCTCAATGATCACGTTGGTCCATTTATGGTCAATTTAGGTGAGGATGCTATATTTATGCATGACAATGCCCGACCTCATACAGGTAGGATTGTGAATGACTACCTTCAAGAGATGAACATTACTCGTATGGAGTGGCCAGCGCGCAGCACGGATATCAACCCGATCGAGCATGCTTGGGACAAGCTAGGCAGATGCGTAAAACAACGAAACCCTCCCCCAATCACGCTTCGTGAGCTCAAAATTGCTCTCACAGAGGAATGGGAGAATATTCCCCAAAATCGTATAAGGAACTTGGTGTACAGCATGCCAAACCGCGTAAACGCAGTAATGGAAGCACGAGGAGGCAATACGAAGTATTAAAATTCAAGAAAATCGTAATAAAGTTCAAAAATTTCATGTTTCCTATTTTTGTTTTAAGGAGAGATCAGCAGTTTTTTTCTTTATGTAATTTTGCGTTAATAAAATGTATGGTGACTCATATTTTTTTTACTTTCATTTAAGGAGTATTACATTGTCTATTAAATACAATTTATTGCATTAACCTATCATTTTTAGTTTCCGAGATTTTTAACATTCTTTAAGTGACCCGGATTCATTGCTCTCGAGGATTTTTAATAAGTGGAACAGTTTTTTAAATAGTTACGGTAGGTAAGATAAAGTCAAGAGTATTTGGGTACCCGCAATATATACACGACTATTATGATATTACACAGTATTATGATATTGGGCCAAAAGTAAACTGTTTTATAGTTTACATTGGCTCGTCAAGGTTAAATGTTTAACGATTAACGTTTTCAAAAAAGGAAGGTGTAAGTGACATCGCTAAACATTTTTAGTACAACTTATTATATTTTATTGTTATTGCTAATCAAAGCCTGCAATTATCACTGAAGAATGTCTTTGTCACATGTGATAAGTTTTGCTACGTTGATTAAATCATTTCAACCTTACCCAAATACCTAGGCAGCTAAACATAGCCATTTGAAGTTTGTAGTTGCAACCATTTATTTAAGTTACTACATTTTAATAATAATTATTGAAACTGCTAAAATACAACTATATTAAGCTACTAAAAATCTTGCAAATTGTCTTGCCTGCAGAATAAATAGTACTATTGTCGATAACAGCAAAGTATAATTATATAAAGGGATCGTCAAATGCGTTCTTTCTAAAGCTCCATTCGTTACAGCTCCGTTCCTTCTAACTTCCTCCGTAATTACTAAACTTGAAGATTTAAAAATAGAAATCGTAGATGAATTCAAGTACAACATTTTCACATATGATTTTACGGAATTGCTATTACTTCTGCCTTAAAAAAAATTCAAACACCATACTATTGCTTGACTTATATTCCGAACTCCTTCTAAATCTCTACGATTTTCGGAAACTAAAATTGTAACATAAATTTCTACATAGATATACTACAATTACAACCTAGCATTTCTAAAACCATTGCATTTTCCTTAGCAAATATCTAATTATTCAGATTCTAGCTAGCGGTTCCGCGGTGCTCTGTGCGGACACGGGCAGCAGTCGTGCCATATGTGTTTCCGTATATACATAGTACTTTGTGAGTCGTGCTCAAACGTTGGCACGGGGAGGTTGTGTCACTCGTAGCTCCACTCGCACTTTCACCAGACTATTTCTTACCTATTTAAATGTTAGTGCATTGACTCGCTCGCTGCAAGCGGCCACCTTGATTGAAACGTGAAGTATGCGTGTTGACCCTTTGTTATACGTACTTACTAGACAAAAATTATTTGATTATTATCACTAATGAAAAAAATCAACACTTTAAATTGACAACATTGTAGGTACTACACAATGGGTTGCCTTATCAATAAGATCAATGTAGGGTTTAGGTGCATTATACATGTACAAGATTAATTAGTTCTGTCTGTAACGCTGTCATGACATCTGTAGCCCAAGCACGAACATTTCGATAGTCCGTAAAGTAAACGTATCGAGTTTACAGTACGTTTACGCAGGAGGCGATGGTTGACAGCACAACGCATCGTTTCTTGGCTAACGTGAACTCGATAGGATTACGAAAGTGACGTCATCCGGCGTAAATCAAATTAATTGCACCTTCTTTCTAAGAGCTAATAATTCATTCCAAAAGAGGTTTGAATTCTTTTTCAGCTAGGAGAAAGTATCTATGATGGAGAAGACATTTATATTCTGTTGGTTGTGAGACAAGAATGGTAATATATACGCTTGCATTAGTTTGAATGAGACAGCATCAGTTTGTTTTGTCCTGCTCGCCGTATGCGATTTTTTTGTTTGCCACATTTCGCAGTTGTGGCAGACAAATTTGTTCGGTGCTTGAAAGTGTCCTTTTTTCGTGTTAAACAACGATTTTGATGTGTATATTGTAAATTGTAAGTTAAATTCGACGCTGCTGCTTCCACCAAACATGGTGAAATGCAGAATTCTTGGCTGTAAAAACAGAACTGAACGAAATGTGGAACACATTACGTATCACATGTAAGTACTATTTTTCATATGTTTTTACCATTCTTACACAGTCTATGTGAATCAAATATGAATTTCTGATCATAACATGAATGTCTGCGTGTTAAATTATTTGATTATCTTACATTTTACTACAAAATAATTTCTTGATTTTGAGATTATAATCCATAAAAATTAAGTAGTGTTCTTTTGCCTATCTGTCTCGCTCTACTATGATGAAATTTGTTTAGGGAGAAAAGAGAGTGTGAACATAGATCAAAAATTATACTTTTTCGAATTATAGCAATTTTCGGAATACCAGACCGAAGATTTTTCCCATAAAAGTGGGTAATTTTGTATGAACCACTTTTGACCAATTATGCAGTAAAATTAACGCAATTAAATTTTGACTTGCAGTTTTCATAAGGAATGCTGTCCTTCATCGTGTATGGATTCAAGCAACTGGACGACAAAATTAATTAAATTAAAAATTACATAATTAATTAATTAAATTGTAAGTGGTGCCAAAATGTTGAATCTCGATGTTATTCACACATATGTTTTATATACCATAAAGCTATAGATACATTATTACTTTGTTTTATTTACTATGAAATATTATAGGTACGAAGGTTTGTATGAATTCGTTACTCATACAAACCTTCAAGTCAATCAACGCCGAAGTTTTCAACGAAATTTCGCATATAGATTCCGTAGGACCCGGATTAATAAATTCGCTACCTTTATTTCGAGATATTGAGTATTATCGGGGGACTACGGTATAACTATTCCACGCGGTTGAATCCACAGGCGCAAGCTACTTATCCAATAGTACCATGGGTTAAGTTACGTAGGTAAACAGTTATTTGGACCTCTTAATGTAATAAGTAAGATTTTTGGTCCCACGTCCACTAAACCAATATAAAAGTTTGCATTTTTAAATGACGGACCTTGATGAAATTTGATACTTACATATATTTAGATAGCTTAAGTCGTATAACATGTATAACAACCTTTAAGTAGATTAACATTTAACTATGCTTTATTACCGAGGTTCTCGAAGGGATCGCGACCCAACCAAGTTCTATGTGGGCGAAATTATATGTATTTAACTAACAAAAATGCCATAGTTTTAAACTCCACCAAAAAATATTCTGTACGTATTCAGTTAGTTTTAGAATCATGGTAATTTTCTAAAACTAGCTGACCTGGTTTCTCTGCCATTAAGGCGGACCGTTCAATCTGTAGCGAGAAATTCAAAATTGAACAGTCTGTCTATTTGTTGCGAGATCGAATAACATTTATAGGTATATGATTCTATAATTTACTTAAATCAGAGATCTTTTTTGGGGTATTTTGTAATTGTATCTTACATATATGTATCTGATTTCATATATTTCTCTACTAATCTGCAAAAACCGTTTTATATATTTGTAAGTTATGATGCCAAAATACTTTAGGGTATAATTTCCGATTTGCGCAATTTAAAAACAAGACACGTACTAAAGTTATCCGATCTAGCAACATACATTAAATTTTGAATTCCCCGATATAACAAATTGAACGGTCCAGTGCACCTCAAGCAAGTACCATGCAAATTCTATTTTTTTCAGAAAGGGCGGCAATATTTTTTTCTAAAAGCTTCATTGTAATTTGGGTAATGTTATGGAACACTGGCAATTCTGCAATATTAGGTATTTATACTCTGTCTCTATCGGGTATACGCGCATAGCTACTCCACCATAGATACTTCCTCCTAGTTTTTCAGCCTATACAAAGTATTCTATTATTGCTATTTGTCAATTTTGGCGTTTTATTTGGTGAAAACTAAACTGTAATAAAACATCTTTATAGGTATTTAATATAAAATTTGATATATAAATAGTTATGAGTCAGGAATTCTCAAGCCTAGAATCTGTGCCACTGATAATTTACCTACTATATATTAATTACAAACAACTACTATCAGAATCTACACCTTTAATCAGAGAGAGGAGTCTCATGAAACCGTGAAGGGTCGTCAGCCGTCGTGAAGAGTAGCTGGCGCTAAATTTGATGGTGTTTTAGCAGAAAAAGGTTATTGAGTTCAAACAGTGTACCTACTCTCTTGGTTCTAAATGTTCACTGAAGAAGGTTTCCGATAGAATTTTAGTCCCCAGCGGTATTTTTACCGTCTGTTCTGGGAAATAAGAATACTGTAACAAACTGGAGCGAGTCTATAGTAATATACCTAATAGTTTCGCAAATACAAACCACTTGGCATTCCATGAATGCACCGTTACAAAAAATCGGGAGTGCTGTGACTTGCAACAGGATTGATAGTGTTGTTTTGAAATTATAATAATTTTAGGACCTATACGTGTTTATTTTGTATGAGTCAGCTTATGGTTGGATTATAATTTTGTGTGTGTTATTACTTTGCCAAATATAAAGTAATTACTACTGTTGGTGTAGCTTTGTTTTTATCCATCTCCTTTTCTGTATTCTTAAGTAATAGTGTGGCAAAAAGAGCGTGATATCAAGTAAACCCAGGCCCATAACACGATCAGAGGGGGAAGAAAAATGCTTCTACTATGAGTTCGCCACCCAATAGTCTTGTATACATGTGTCTGTAGGTAATTTCACTGGCCAATCTTTAATCACACAGCACTGTAGGTAAACATTGCATGGTTGCAATTTGTAGAGGAGGTTGTGGTACCTATATTGACCTACTCACGGATGCTAGTGTTAAGATAGCTGTATATAGCGACCGTCTTCCTAGTCAAAGCGTTGAATAGTTATATGCGCTTAGCAGTTTGGAGTACACACCATACGAAAAATACTGAAGGTTAAAGCGAATGGCGTCGGATGGAACAGTGTGCGCCAACCATTAGCAGCGCACACTGATCCATTTCATCAACACTGTTGTACGCCCAATGCGTAGCAACACCCCATTCACACCGACCTGAGTAGTGGCGAGCCGTCACGTATCCTTATCTTAGTCGCCTTTCACGTCATCCAACAAGAGGATATTGAATAATCCTTAAATTCATAAGCCAAGAACTTTTCGATATAGGTACCAATAAATAAAACGCACAAATGCACTTCGTTTACTTTTATTAAGAACCTAAAGTCCAATATCACAGCTTCTACATTTCATATTAAAATCTTCTCTTCGTAGTGGTTAGACTGTTGGCTTGAGCATGGTCATCACCTCAGAGTTCGTATAGGTAGTTAGTCTGACGAGCCGTTGGTATTCCTCTAGTATCGCCTTCTTCTGGTGCATTTGTTGACAGCCTTAGTTGATCTAAATGATGGGCGATCTGCTGAGAGCTTTATTGTTTTCGATTTGACCATGCACAATAATGACTTTCATAACAACACTGCAGCGCCGCGAGACATATCCAAAGAGTGAAGTTGGTGTAAATGTGGGCTGGAACGGTAGAATTTAGAGGCTGTTTGATGCAGAGTTTTAGAAAATGTCCTGATTTGGGTCCATCGTACATTAGCATCACTTCCTCAGGCCGAATAAAAAGTCAAGACAGAATGTTGTGTAAAGAGCAGTGAGGCCGGTAAAACTACGCCTCGCCGTGTACAAACACGATTACACACACATATGTACAACGAAACTACGCCTTGACTCGTCAGTCAAACTATTGCGGCGTGGTGGCATTGGTGTTGCCGTTATTAAGCTTATAAGGTTTACCCTATTATTGGGTGATAATATACAACGTATTGCTATTAGTTTTTTTCAATAGTTGATCAATGTGTTTTAACCGACTTAAAAAAAGAGAAGGTTCTCAATTGGACTGTATTTTTAATATTTCATTATCATTATCATAATTTATTCACTGGTTTAATTGAAAATTTAAAAGATAGATTTCATTCATTCAGTTCATTTTCAACCGACTTCAAAAAGGACCAGGTTTTCAATTCAGTTGTATTTTTTTAATTTAATTTATTCGATTAAATCTTTGGTACTTCATAACTCCGGCATTTTATTTTTTGTTGGAAAGCTGATACCTTTAATTATAATTGCTGATACCTCATATTCATTTCATTGGTATTGGATTTTCGGTTTCGAAGATATTGAAGTAGATGATGTTTTTTTCGTTATAAAAAAAAAACATTTTTCCATTGTTTTTTTTGTTGTTTTTAACTTTGTTGTGTATAGAGTTGAATTATAACCATATTATTATTGATATTACAAAGGCAATTTTAGTTCCCTCTTGACTGTTCACGCTTACTGTTTAGTTATTTTTTGCTTTTTCCGAATTGAGTCCAAAAATTAAACAAAATTGGATCGAAATCATTCGGAAAAGTAAGAAGGAACTATCATGGGAATATTTTAAAATCGGCGACTTATATTTATTTATACCTATTTCTACCGCCAAGCAGTAATGTTCACATTCCTATGTTCCGGTAAAATTACAGGCACATGAGACTTAACATCTTTATGTCCCAAGGTGATGGGCGCAGTGCAGTTTGCCACTTGTGACGAACTGTAT
Source organism: Plagodis dolabraria (assembly GCA_963854805.1). Classification (NCBI taxonomy): domain Eukaryota; kingdom Metazoa; phylum Arthropoda; class Insecta; order Lepidoptera; family Geometridae; genus Plagodis; species Plagodis dolabraria. The sequence continues at coordinate 35,210,058 of OY978440.1, read as the reverse complement.
CGGCAGAGGTTACAGCTTAGCACCAGGTGGGCTTTGTGCTTTTTTTCCCCGATTGCATAAAAAACCCGTCACTAATTAGTTACAAGAAATAAATGCATGTAAATTAAATACCCAGTAATGTTATTTCTGAAACACTTTTTCCATTCCCTTCCCCTACTTAACGATACTACTTTTGCCGACACGTTACATCGGAACCCTATTGTTGTATTAATACTAATTACGTTATTAAATTGGTAACGTTATTTTGATAAGGTAATTTGATTATCATGGCAATACCGACACACACACATGTTTGGAAAACCGGCCTCACTTCTCTGTTCACAACATTCTGTCTTGACTTTTTATTTGGTCTGAGATCACTTCCCTCCAGTGCCATAAATTAATTAACACTTACTTTGTTTCTGATAAACGAAATGGTACATTTCAACTTGTAATCATGCTGCCACGTTTGTAACTCTTTTCATAGTTGAAATATGAATGAAAAAAACACATTAAAAACATGAAATTTCGATGTTTTTATTACAAATTCAAAACGTTACGTCAACCATCTCAATGAAAACTTCTCAATGACAAACATTCGTAGAATTTTGACAGACTCTCGATAGCCAGCCTTCGAGTTTACGTTAAAATTAGGTTCGTGCTCACGATTTCATACAAAACTTTTTACGTGACGAAACGTTCACGTTAATATCTCGACGCGTTAAATGTCAAAACCTTTCAATGTGCCAAAATTTAGTTCCTTTTACGCACTGTAGGGGCGCTGATCAAATCCTACACAAAATGGTGACATTTCGATACGTTAACGTAACGTTTACGTTCTCGCAAGTTATTCGTGCTAGGGCTACTGGTGAACTGAAGATAATATTGTTTTGTAAGTAGTTTCCGGCTTTAGAATTCGAAGACTGAAAAAAAGAAAACTGAATCTAGCGTGGGTCGGTCAGTTTACGTCCAGATAGATTCAAATTTCAAGCTATAAAAGTCATTACTTTTTTATCTTTAAAACTTGATACTTATAAAATGAAGATCAAGTAAAACCGCTTATATTTTAAAATATTACTTGAACACGCTTTTATATTAGTCTACAAGGATATGTTGAAAAACGCCTTTACGTCAAAACTTTTCCTTTTGAAACCTTTCTACCGGTTTGTCTGTGAGTTCACGACCATATGAAAGACCCTTAATATTTTAGTATTATGGTGGAAATTCAAAAAAATTCAAATGTTTCCATGTTTATTTCGGTAAAAAAAAGGAGAAAGGTATAGTCTGAAAATATAGATTTTACGTATGAGTTTTGGTTTAAGCTGTAAATGAATGGATTTATGAACCACTGCAAACAATAGTCACAACTGAATTTTTTGTCTTCGTCATCTTTTACGTCATTGATCATATTATCGAACACTGGCTACATTCTCGTAATTTTAATGGCTTTATATTTTATTTTTATTTTATTTTTTTCGGGGGACTTACAGCTATAGTTACAAAATAATATATATATACATAAGGAGAAGCCACTTAAAAGCCTCTGCAAATGACAGTGATATAAGATGATTAAACAATGCAATAAATATGTAAATAGCAGGTAAATTATGCACATCTACACTTATCAGCTAACAATTAATCTATTGCCCAGGGCAGGTGCAGGTCGCAGAAAACAGTATGCTTGTTGACGCCACACTGCTTGTGAATAGGTCAATGGAGGGGTGTACTTCAAGAGTATTATTAAGAGCAGTTGCGGAACGTAATAAAAAGGAGTTAGCTCGATAGTTGGTGCGTGCGAATGGGGTGTGAAGCAAATCTCTGGTTTGTCGGGTCTGGAGTCTGGATGGTACATATAATGATAGCTTAGAGACTAATTCAAGGCAATCAACCTTTGACTGAGCCAGTTTAGTTAGATAACGCAGGTCACATATATGTCTACGACATTTTAGCGGTAGCAAATGAAAGCGTGAACACCTTTCATTATAAGTTAAATTAGGTGTTTTGAATTTAAAACCAAGATACCTTGTAAACTTTCTCTGTAGGCGTTCCAATCTATCAGAGTGAACTGCGTAATTAGGGTTCCATATTAGCGTATTCCAGATGGCTACGGGCATATGCACAGTATAATATTTTTAAGGTTTTCATTTTATGTAGGGATTTTGAATTACGGATGACAAATCCCAATGCTGCAAAACCTTTTTTCGCAATATGGTCAATATGATATTCGTAGGAGAGCTTGCTATCAACAAAAACACCCAAATCTCTAACAACATCTGTACGTGATAAGAGTTGGTAAGATTATTAATCTGACAATATTCTACTTCTCGCAATAGGTCTTCTTGTAACAGACAAGCATCGACTAGAGTTTTAATTGGCCTATAAACTTTCATGTCGTCAGCAAAGAGTAGGTATTCAGAATGTCTGATACATTCGCCGATGTCATTGACAAATGCTACAAAAATCAAAGGTCCTAATAGCGATCCTTGGGAGACACCGGATGGAATCGTCATCCAAGATGAGGTGAAACCGTTGAGTACTACCGCTTGAGTTCTGTTTACCACATAAGACGAAAACCATCTGAGTAGGTCGCCACTGATTCCCAAGGCAGACAGCTTCTTTAATAGGATATCGTGATCTATTCGATCGAATGCCTTACTATAGTCGGTATATATAGCGTCTACTTGGGTACCATTATCCATATGCTCAGAGATAAAATCTGTGAATAACACAAGTTAGAAACGGTCGACCTACCCTTTAAAAACCCATGCTGTTGGGGACTGAGACTAGATATCAGATTGTCGTAAAGTTGGTTATACACAATCCGCTCCAGTAGCCAAAAGACAGAGTTTGGAAATCGGCCTATAGTGATCTACCTTGTCTTTGGTACCTTTTTTATGGATTGGTGAGATAAAGGCAGATTTCCATAGAGCGGGCACGACGCCTTCAGCCAGGGATCGTTTAAATAGTAAAGTCACTGGTTCGACTAGCGCATCGGCACACTTCACTAAGAAAATAGCTGGCAATGAATCCGGCCCGGCTGATTTGCTTAAATCTAGTGTTTTAAGGTGTTTACGAAGAACATACGGATCAACTTCGATGTTATGGATATAACAGTTGGTATTCATATTAGGCTGAAGGTAGCTGCTAGGAGACGACGCAGTAGCCAGAAAGGTAGAAAAAAAATAGTTTTAGAAAAAATCACATATTTCTTCACCATTATTACTAACGTTACCATTGTTGGACATTTGTGATGGGAAATAATTGTTGTTCCGTTTACTTTTGATAAAAGACCAGAACAATTTGGGCGTGGAACTTATGGATGAATCAACACGTTCAATGTACGCCTTATAGCAGATTTGCTCAATACTGTCAGCTCTATCGCGTAGTAATTGATAACACAGAAGATCGGCCATATTGCCATAAACTTTCCATTTACTGTGGTACTTTTTTTATTTTATTATCTTAGTGAGAGCTGAAGAGTACCAGGGAGGACATTTGTCGGCTTTGTTGCAACGTCGTGGGATGTACATGTCTCTAATTTTAAAAATAACGGAATAAAACATGCCTACGCCATCATCAACACTACCTTTTGCTAATATGTCACCCCACTGTTGTTTACTAAGATCAGAACAATTGAGGTCAAAATCTGCTTTATTATACTGATAAATTAAGCGCTTTTTAGTTTTAAGCGATTGAAATTGTGGAATACCAACGCGAATTGATAATGGTGGATGATATCCGTCAACTTTGGATAGTGGTTCCGTACATGCTGAAACTGACAAGAGCATGTTAGAAAGAACCAAATCCAGTATCCTTTCATCTTTGTTTTTAACTAAATTAAATTGCTGAAGACCACACATATTAATAGAATCAATAAAATTGGAATATGGACTAATAAGGGGCTCCGAAGTCGGTCGGATTCCATCATCTGTTATGGTCCAGCATATAGAGCTCATATTGAAATCGCCTAAGATAATAAAACTGTCAGATGGGTGGTCGTTAACTATATCCGTTAATTTATCCAAAAAGGCATCTAACTGGTTGGCAAAACTGTGACCGTCTTGCTCACCGCACAAGTATAGCGCACCTATGTGGAGATGGTGGATATGTTTGCCACAGTGTGATTTTAGTTGAAGCGATATCCAAATGTCTTCAGCAGTGGATCGCCAACTGACATTATCAGAAGTAAGCAGTTCTCTGTGGGCTGCCACCAAAATTCCGCTGCCTCGTCCAAAATTTCGGTCAAGCCTCCAAACTATATATCTGTCGTCAAAAAGTTCACTATCCAGGATTCCACTAGTCAGCCAAGTCTCTGTCAAAACTATGATGTTATATAAGTTATTTTTTGCTATGTTCCTATAGAAAACATTAGTTTTTGTCCGTAATCCACGTACATTTTGATAATAAATATTAAGAGTAGCCATCATGGAGCAGTAAGCATATTAGGATATAGTTTATTATAGTAAAGGTAAAGTGGTAACAAATGTCTTATAGTTATCAAGTAAAATCGGCATATTGATACTAAATATTTGCGCGATGGAACCATAACGATTTTAAGAACTGGCAAACCAAAGTTCATGTTTTTAAGAAAGAAGCCTTGATTTAGACTCCAAGCAAAAGACATAACGCGAAACGTATACAAAGTTAAATTTCTTAAACAGACATCACCGACCGACAACGCACGTGGGGTAATACAATATATAAAAAACACAGGCGACACATAAAAACAAACACTAACTTTGTAATACAGTTCGGTAAGTAACGAACACAAATGCCATTCTATTTTATACAGTGCGGCAAATGCAACACTACAACAACTAACCGGCACGAGATCATAATTAAAAACAATTTCAAAAACCAACACCAAACTGTGACGAGAGAACCACCAAACTCATCGCGCATTCACAATGAGGCGTCAACATACACAGAACAAATGTAAAGACATGTTTGGTAACAGGATAGATAGATATACAGCTCAAATTAGCTTAAGTAAGAATTAGTGGAATCCGTGCGTAAACAAAGGACAACGAACAAAAGACTGCGATAAGAAGTCGAGTACTGATTAGGTTTCTCAAAGTTTTTAAGATGAACATGCATGCTTTAAAATTTAGGTAGGATAATAAATAGGTTACAAACATGTATATAAATTGCGCAAATAATAATACCGAAATAAAAACGGAACAATTAACTAGGAAATTTTTGATAAATCGCGTCCTGTCATGATTGTGATTGTCTTCGAAGTAGGGTCGCGCCTTAAAAAAATTTTCATATGTTTCACCCACACGAACTGAAAATTGCTTTCCTTAGCTAAAGTCTTGGCTCGAGACAATAATAGTTTATTTTAAATTGTGAGGTGATCATTTATAAATATCCGTCCCGAACCGGCAATACCATCATCCTTTGGAGTCAGAGAGTCTCTTCTAGACCGGGCAGCGGCTACAAAATCTTCCTTGACATACCTATTAATAAATGATACAATTAAGTTCTTGGTATCAGTTGCATTAGTAGGGACCCAGTGAATGAATTTAATTTGAGTCTTCGGGACTGGATAGGAGATCTGGTCTTCAATTTTGGCAACTATGTTGTAAAGGTTCTCTCTGTCCTTTGTTCTGTGTCTTGAAGCTCTCCCTCTAGCTTATCGATCACGTTTTGTAATTGAATGACGTTTTCCTGTGCCACTTCAACTTTTGCAAGCCTTTCGTCGATAGCTTCGACCACTTTAGGGAGCCCTTTAAGGTCGGTTAGCTCTCTCTTATATTACAAAGATCTAATCAGCTTTCTTTCTGTCATCATATATTTATTTGAGGCACTAGGTAGGTTGCTATTTACCAAAAAACACGGAAAATGTCAAAAGACTTTTCAGGAAAGCGTCGCACGCATGACTAGTGTTTATATACCTTAACCATAGTAGCCTGTAATACAACGAGCTATGAGTTTTCTATTTTAAGCACTGACTGGAGTTGCAGCAGTGAAAGTAGGTGGATACACAATTTATCCTGGCTTGCACATACCAATTAAAAGGGGGTTCAAAAATTGAATGGCGGAGCAGCTACAAATTTCCAGATAAAACTTGCACACTGTCATTTCATCATAATTGAGGAAAGTTTTGTCAATTCATCGTAAATGACGAAATGAGTATGATAGTAAGCTCCTCGCTGCATAAAGTTGCCCTCAGGTGCAGCTAAACTAAACCAGCGCGAGCACAAGTGCCATTTGTGCTTGGTAGGAGGTCTTAAACAGCTTCCACATATGATGGAACGTGCTTTCTATGGCAATGGATTCCCATCCAAACTCAGCGATTAAGGACAAGTTCTACATAAATTGATAAAAATAATGTTTCCTTTCTAAATATGCTTCCAAACACTCTTGCGTTTTAAGGGAAAATCCTGCCTGAGACATAAAATTTTGTGCTCATTTGGAATATAATATAATGTGTCGTCTTGAAATCTACCCACAGGCAATCAGGATCTGATCAACAGTTGTTTAGAGAATTACTTATTTGATTTGATCGTTTGTTTGTGAAAGAATTCGCAGCAGGTAATTGGTGGCTTCTCAATTTCAATGATTTCACGAATGCCTTGAAATTACTACCATACAATGCGGCAGTAAGTTGCTATAATATTTCTGTACTGGATGATTTGGATGGCCAAAACTGGTCAAAATTGTAGCGAAAAACAATAACCCCACGGCAGCATAAGTAGACACGATAGTTTTGCAAGTACTCAAATAAGTACTTTTGCCTGTAGGCAGCAGGGTAATGCTTAAGTCGAATATATGGATCGATGTAGGTTTACTTAACGGTGCTCTGAGTTATGTCAGAGACATCGTTTACGAGCCAGGATCAGCTCCACCGCGTGATAAGCCGCTAATTGTCGTTGTGCGGTTTGATCGCTATACGGGACCAACCATCAATGGACTCATACCTATTCCACCGGTAGATGACCCGGTCATGGAAGTCAGGGCAAGCCGCATATTCACACACGAAGTTTCTCTTGTCATTGGCATGTGCAGTCACCGTCCATAAATCCCGAGGATTGTCATTGGAAAAAGTAATTGTCGATATTGGTAACAAAGAGCTTTTAGCAGGGGTACAAGTATGTTGCTCTCTCAAGATCGAAACGTTAAAATGATCCTATCCTCTAAAGAGCAATTCCAATCGCACACCGCCGAGTACCTAACTTTTTTATTCACCTACAAGGCGCCTCTGTTTCCATCGAATAGTTCTCATCTCTTCTGACGCGGCACGTGGGTTAGGGTTATAAATTATGATTATGTGCTCACATACTATAACAGTTATGTATGTACATATAGTACCTATAACTACTAAAGTAATTTTATACATTACAAACATAAAGTACCTAGTATTAGCAGAATACAATTTTACTATGTAAACGTATATCTAAAAGGCACTTATAAAATGTTGGTTCGATCTGTTTCGGCACAAGTTATTTGATCTGGATTTACTTTTTATACCATTTGAACACTGTCTTTATTTATATTTATATCTGATAGGCTACCCTTCAACCAATTACTCTCCAAACGTTAAGTGTTGTGGTCGAAGATGTTGTTCAAGCTAACCTAGAATTACTGGCTCTTAACGACAGTGGCCAGAAATGCCGGAACATACCGTTAGGTGCATGGTGACAGATTTTCTCCTTGGTAGCTAGCTAGGCCATTCGCATAATGCCCTACCGCGATGCTGAAACGAATACCATACTAAGACAACAACGAGCCCAATGGCTTAACGTGTCCTCCGAAGCTCAGAAGCACTCGGTATAGTAATGTCACTAGCGGTCACGCATCCATGTCATCACCGTGGCGGACGTTGCTTAACTTAGCTGATAAGTTAAGAATAGCTTATTAAATTTCGCTTCGAGTTTTTTAAACTTATAGTCACCATTAAAACAGGCAATAACTAGGGATATATGGGTAACTGAAAATACTGATAAAAGTTAACATTAGAAACCTATAGGCGTACGTTTCCTTAGGCTTCGTTCACAGGGCATTGTCCTGCACGTTTTTTTGGAGTATACGTCTTAACGTATAAATAGTGACCATACAACGTACATAGATCCATTCACACGTTGATTCTACTGCAAAAAAACGTGTACCGCTTATACGTTTAAACGCATACTCAACGGACTTGTCAAGCAAATCGAATGAACTTCGACGTATTCGGTTTGCAGTGGCATATGATATATCTTTGTCTCCTTCACACGACACGATGTCATACGTTTTTTATCGAATAGCTTGAATTTTCTAGTCGAGTTAATAACTTTTCAAAACTTTCAATGGACATTCGAAGGTAATTAAAACATTTTTTCATCGTTTCTAAGATTTTCGAATAATTTTTCAAATGTGATCATACGCACAGATTCTTGATTAATACTCGTAGGATGTACCCAAAACCTTCTGTTTTGTCGGCGGCGAGACCGGTGGCGCCTTCGATACCAATATAAAAGTACTACCAAGCGTGGATCCGTCAGTGACGTCTACTCACTGTGATATATCAGTATACTCAGTGTAGAAACTGCGGCTATTCGTTTTTACACGAATGAAAATTTACCATATGAACACCCGGTTGACTATACGTTAAAAAAAGATAACAAAAAACATGCAGGACAATGCCGTGTGAACGAAGCTTTACCTTATCTTTCCTTACCTTTCGATGTCCTTTAGAAGTGGCATTCATTTCAACTAATAAATACTAGCCTTACTATTCTGTGCTACTATACAACAAACACCAAATTAGTCTTGTTTGTAGAACGTAAGTTGAACTATAGATTTCGCTCCATCCCAATACGATGGTTAAAAAGAACGATAGGAAAAATTTTAGTTATGGTCTCATTGACATTAGATTACGGCATACCCTGGCTAATGGGGTGGAAGGACGCGGGTTCGAATCATGCACATGACTTAAAACAATTCCTCTCGTAAATTTGTAATGTACCTACCTACCTAGAGACATCCACTTTGCAACTGCAGATACTCACTAGAAACGTACGGTAGGAATATAAAGTGCCACAAGGCGCATCGCTCAACTGCATATTTTTTGACCGCTATACTGTGGTGTAGCGAGCGCGGAACGTACAATGATTATGAGCAGTGATGCGCGGGCATAGAACATAATAAAATAATACTAGCGGGTAAAGTGTGCTCCCAGATGCTCAAGGCCATTGGCGTCTATATAGCCCTTAAGAACGTGTTGTAGCTGCACCAAATTTTTTGATATCATATATCTAAACAATTATTGTGGCAAGTAAGAAAAAAACTTGCTTTACATTGCTATTTTTCATATCAGCTTGGGCAAATTATCTAGGCTACTATAGTGAAATGTAAATAGCAGTACAATTTATAAGGTATTAAAATAATTTTGTAGGTCCAGCCATTCATTCATAACGTTAGCACATTATTAATGCTACATAAAATGACAAACAATACAGCTGTCCATAATTATATTGTAAATAGCAGTAAACCATAATTATATAATGTTCTCAAGTAGTTTTGTTGCGTCACCAATTTTTTGAAGACACTAAAGCATAATATTATTTGATGAAATTCAATTACGAAAGTCCTTTTTTCATTGCCTAAAATCATTATATATCTTTGCAAATCTAGGCTGGATACAACTTTTGCAACAGTGAATAAAACTCCGGGCAGATATAGTGTGTATATATCAGTGTGTGTGTGTCAGAACATTTTCCATATATCTCAGAATAGCCTATTTGTCAGACTCATCATCAAAAATGGTTTTTATTACAAGGAGATTCAAACTGTGCCCTTTACATACATTTTCCAATAAAAAAAACTAAAAAATCTTAGCTGTAATAGCAGCCAATTCATCCTATAGTACTGAAAAAAAAATATACATACGGAACGGTGCCTAATAAATTCTGGCTCGTTTACAGACTTTTATAGCTTTAACCACTTGCAATAGTTTAGGTATTTATGGAAGTCCGCTCATATTGTACCCACAACCTTAAGTAATGTAGTAGCTTCTAGTAACGAATCCAAAGAAAAACAATAACATGTGGTATTTACAAAAATCCGGTTAAATTTTGCAAATATTTAAAGTGAAATTTATTTTCACATTAATATTCTTTACTACTAAAACCAATGGTCAACAATATGGTAGAAACATCTATCAGGAGGTATAGTTTTGCAGTTTAATTGTATATATTGCTTCTTAAAGTGATAAAATTTTTAGTCTATCCAGAAATATACCAGAACTTATACATATATTGATAGGGATGTCAGCGTAACCTAATAATATTTGACTTATTTAATGACGTTATAGAGTGAAATCCTGTGTACATTGATATTATAGTAATATATTTAACTAATGTGTGCATGCCGCAGTTCAGCAAACGGCACAAGGCACACTTCGTTAAATAGTTATTACATCTTCTTGTAGGTAAATTTTACGCGAATTAAGGATATATTCCATTCTAAAATATATTGCATGCCCTGTGGTAGAGATGGTTGCAAAAATATAGTAGAATTAGAGCTCTTTGTGAGCGAGTACGTGTATGAGTGATATTCCCAGGGCTTGTACGAAGTGCTTCGTTTCCAGTTTTCTCGTGCATTGTGCGAACGAGTGGAACTCGTTGCAGTGGTCAGTTTATCCAGATGGATACAACATGGTGTCTTCAAATAGCAAGTAAACAGGTTTCTTTTAGGTAAGTGTCCTATATCTTAGACTTTATTTTTGAGTTCACTGGTATTTACTTCCTTAAATGGTTACTTACAAGATTTACCAAGCCTTTATTTTTATTTACGTGTGAAAAATGCATTTACGCATTCCCGAGTTCGACACCAACTACTCCCACAGCAGCAAGTGCCCCTACCGACTAAACACACGGTGTTCCAACTCTACCGCTTCTAGGCGGGCTGCGGGGACGCTTTAGCTCTCAACCACGAACCGGCCATGGTTGTCCGTTTCCGGACTCCTCCTGAGGTGCTACCCCTCACGACGCACCAGAACACATGGCACGTCGCTACCAAGCCCGCAAATGGGCGTCAGGCAACCCCGCTTCCGACGCCCAAGGTCCCTATGCGACGGGTCAGATAAGTAGCCCCGTCACCTGCTACTTCGTACGCAGAGGATAGAGAGAGTGGCACTTGGTATATACCGACACTCCTCTTCCCCTGCGGCCCCTCAACGTCTGCCATCCAACGATGGCGGTCCCGCCGTGGCCACGGAAGGTAGGGAGAGTGGCGCACCGTAATATCTGCACTCCTGCCCTACCGTGGCCCCTCACCGTCAGCTGTGGTGTCGCCCATATAACACCACAGCGGTGCTGCCTAAATTTTGCCGCTCTGTACTGGATTTAGAGGCAAAGCCCAGTGGAGCGGCTCCTCTGGGGCCGGCAGGAACCAGGCAGGAACGAGGGGCACTTTTCACTGGTTCCTCTTCGCTTCACCGTGGGTGACCAAGCCACGGCTACTGAGCCCCACCGCCACGACAGGCGTGAACCACCGGGGGGGGAAATTTACGTAAAAACATAAAAATAGTGTCGCATGAAGGTTAGTTGGCCGTGATATGTGTGAACATGAAAAATCACTATTAAACGGTGTTAATGTTTAAAAAACCGAATTTCCATCCTCAATACTAATGAAATTTTCTTCTTAATCATCAGACTATAGTGACAGCTCCGCCAAGCTGTGGTTCGTCGCCCACTGATCCAATACAAGTGGCAAATATATTTGACAATTTTTTTTCTGACTTACCCCTAGAAATCACTATGTCATTGGATGCAAGTCCCGATGTAGCAGAAACTCTGCTAATACATAATTTCCCCTGCAAATCGCCGGACTTTTCTTTCAGACACACAACAATATTTGAAATTATAAAGAAATTTAAAAATTTAAATATTAAGAGCACCGAAGACTTGTGGGGTATGTCAGTTAAAGTGGCAGAGTCTATAATATGCATTATTGCTCCATATTTAAAAACAATATTCAATCTTTGTATTGATAAAGGAAACTTCCCCGACTTAATGAAACAAAGTAAAATCATTCCAATTTTGAAGTCGGGGGCTACATCTGACCCTTGCAATTACAGACCTATTTCTATCTTACCTGTTCTGAGTAAAGTATTCGAAAAAATTATGCTCAAACAACTTCTATCCCATTTTAATGAGCATAATATATTGAATGAGAATCAGTTTGGTTTCACAAAGAGCAGATCCACAACAGATGCAGGTGCTCAATTGATGTCACATATACTTGAAGCCTGGGAGAGTTCATAGGATACTATTGCCGTATTCTGTGACCTTTCTAAGTCATTTGACTGTGTAGAGCACCGCACTCTGATTCGAAAACTTTCACATTATGGTATTCGTGGAAAAGCTCTGGATCTTATAAAGTCATATCTGTCAGACAGGCTACAGAAGGTTAGAATAAATGGCAATACTTTTTCCGGGTCTTTGGTAAGAATAGGAGTACCGCAAGGATCAATTTTAGGACCTTTTCTGTTTCTAGCATATATAAATGATCTGCCTTGCATGGTTAAAAATTTCTGCGATATAGTTTTATTCGCAGATGATACCTCCCTAATTTTTAAAGTAGATAGGAGGGATAGTGAACTTATTCATGTAAATAATGTGTTATCTATGATCTCTAAGTGGTTCGCGGCTAATAATCTTCTCTTAAATTCAAAAAAGACCAAATGTTTAAAGTTTTCTTTACCAAATGTTACTTATGTGGAACCAAACATTAAGCTTGGCCTAGAAAAACTCTCTTTTAAGAATGCGACAGTCTTCCTGGGAATTAAAATGGATTCAACTTTACAGTGGAATCCACATATACATGATCTATCTGGAAGACTTAGTTCTGCTGCATATGCAGTTCGTAAGATAAGACAGCTAACAGACGTGGCTACTGCTAGGCTCGTTTATTTCGCGTACTTCCACAGTATTATGTCTTAAGGTATATTGCTGTGGGGAGCTGCTGCTGAGATAGAGACAATCTTTACCTTACAAAAGCGTGCAATTCGAGCCATATATGAAATGGATCCTAGGGAATCCCTGAGAGATCTTTTTAAAGAAATTGATATTTTAACTTTACCAAGTCTGTATATATTCGAAAATATTATGTATGTTCGTAAAAATTTGAGCAAATTTAAATCAAACAGTGACAATCACGATTATAACACTAGGAATAAAGATAAAATAGCGGTGCCAGGTTTTAGATTAGCAAAGACAAATAAAAGGTCCTTCTTAGGCAATTGTGTGCGGTTTTATAATAAATTGCCCAAACATATTACAACGCTCACAGAAAGAAAATTCAAGTTGCATGTGAAGAATATTTTGATAAAGACATCTTACTACACAGTTTGTGATTACTTAAACGACAAAAATGCTTGGACTGGTTCGCCTCTGCCAAGCTAGCGCCTACGTAATGTAAATTAAGTATTGTAATAATTTTACTATATAGTGTGTACCTAACACATTGTTAAAAAACGTTTAAAAGAATGGCCCCTAGTTTCTTGCCCGTTCTTCTCGCAGTGGCTCTATAATTTTTGTTTACTGAACGTGGCAGTACAATTTAGTATATTTCAGTATTAAAATTTGTAATTGACCTTCATAAGAGCGTCGTAGATGCCTAAATTGAATAAATGATTTTGACTTTGACTTTGACTGTTTATTTTGTTATGATTTGGAACTTGAATTTAAGGAACTCAATCAAAAGAAAAATATGCAAAATTGAAATAAAACGGGATCACATATATTTCTAATACAAAAATTAGTTATATAGTCCAAAGTTATATTATTAACGTGACACTGAACTGTCACAATCAATTTCAAAATGGATCATGGCGAATAAACGAGCCTGATTAAACAGATTACAATCTATTATAACAAAATTAGTACTAGCATTGTTTATTTCTAATGAGCAGTAATCTTATCTATATCTTACAATTTAATCTTCAAACTAGATACAGCATGGCTTTAGTTGAAAACAAAGTGTCACAACGAGTAGGCAGAAGCACACATTCAGTAACTAATATCAGCGGAAAGACGTAGCAATAAAATATATCAGTTATCAGTTAAATGCAGTAGGTAATTAGATCTTATAATCGCTCAAGGGGTTTCTTATCATTATTGATTATTTAAAAACAAGTCGCGACGGTATGATTCTTTCAGTGCCTTGATGAGATTCCAAAGATTGCGGAGTGGGATTCAGTTCTAGTTTTTTTATGTTTAAAAATGTTATAAAACCGAGTTTTGTTTGAGTCGCAGCTGTTCAGAGTAAGTATACAATGAGCATTTTTATTTAACTATTACATATTTTAGAGTGGAGTCAACTAGATATGTGGAAAATATGTTGACTATAAATCAAATTCAATTAGCTGTTGCAAGTATATGTTTCTAAAGACCCGAGTTTGCAAACAAGTTCAATCACTTAACCGTAAATGCGGAAATCTGTTTGGAATCTTGGTTGTTGGACTTTCATAGTGTGTGAAAGCGTAAGCATCTCCTTATCATAAGGAGATCAGCGACAACAATACTGGTGGTTACATGATGGTATGATGGTAAATGTAACTTAAACAAGATGGCTTCCGGAAAGCTCTATCGTGAACTTTGATACTGGTAAGCTCATCTGTCAGTGCATGGTCTAAAAATCCTTGCTTATTTTTGAATATATATATATATGCAAAGTGCCTTCATAAACCGAATGAATTATGATAATTGATACTCCGAGTTGTTTACGTTGTAAGTGTTAGATTATAGCTCAAATTTAACGTCTTGTAAAACTGAAACTATTACTGCTAGCCTTGTTTTATTTTTAGTAAAGACCATAACCTTCTTTAAGTCAGCATAAAATAAAGCCGAATGGAATAGGAATCCAACGCGAAGTTGTAGGACACGACTTCAATACCCATGCGGAACAAAAAAATTGTGCTCCAATAATTTGTAAGAGCATGAAATAAGTTTGTGGGTTTAAATTTGACTTTGAACGTTGATATTACACACAAGGGTACAACGACATCTGGTATACTTGTTGCTCAACCGAAAACTATTATTTAAACTTATTACCTTCGTAGGTACTCACAGAGCTATATTTACAATAGAGATTGTCCTCAATATACCGTAAATGGCCGTAAGTTATACAAAATAATGTTATGCTCTAAATTTATAGCATGTAAGCACTCTTGATGTGATGATTTTAAGACATTGATGTATATCTATTTTGTGCTTGAATATTAGCTCAATTAATTAAATTAGCCAAAAGTCTTACGAGTACAAATAACTTCGGATCATTACGTACTTCAGTTATTATTAGTGAGCAAAACGTAGGCATTAAACAATATTTTTGTGTATGTGGAATATCTTAACACGATAAAGACTGGATATTTTAACTTTTAATTTATTAGCCTATGAAACCTACTCGGTCGATTTTAGACACGATAGCCGGATGAGTAAAAACGTCGTATCGCATCATTCATTGTAAATATAACCCTGTGAACGTTTTGTTAATCATGTTTCATTTCATGTATTACACGTGCTAGATACCACTCGTTTCTGAAGCCAACTTGAACTATATCTAAGTAGGTTAGTGTATTTACCTTTACTTTATTATAAATACAAAGTCAACAAAGCACTTTGTACTTAAGGCATGCATTATATTGTGTATTTATTCTGTCCGTAGGCTTAACCTATTTTCCATTGTGATAAAATATGCATGTTATTGTAAAACAGGTAGAGTAATATTAGAAAATATTAAAATTACATCTTTCACCTCAGTTTTGGAATTGATTTTTTCCAGCTTAGTTAGAAATGAAAAAATCATAAAAATTAAATTTGAATAAAAATATTAATTTGGTAAAGATATAAATAACCATAAAATGTTGATTTGTGTATATTTAAAATATAATGATCCAGTGACGAATGAGTAGGAACCTAAGCTAGATAAATTGGTCAATGGTATAAGTTTTTCTACTTTGGATGTAATAGTAAGGGTGATGGCATGGAATGAGCTCTGGACGGAGATCTGTTCAAATGTGTCAATGGCGTTAAAAGGTCGATGATAAAGTGCTGTGAAGGAAAGTAATTGAAGAAGATTTGGTACGAAATACTGTGAAAGTGCATGCACCGCAAACAGACTGTAAATATATAAATGACTAGCTTCCCGGCTGCGGTCGTATATCGGTTATCACGTTAAACCATTTACTTCTTTTTACGCAGTTGGATAAAAACTATTATATGTCCTTCCATGGTTCACAAACTATTTTTTTTACCAAATCGGTCCACTAGTTTTTATGTTTATTCCTTGCATTCAACAATAACATATCGTTCCTCTTTATAATATTAGTGTAGAAAATAAAACTTTCAAGGAATTTTGATGTGGTTGGTGGCTTTGAGGATATCGGACCATAAAAGAAAGATCACGACAGTCGTCTTTATTTTAGTCGGTATTTTGCTCCTAGTTTGCCAACGACGGTATAGATTCAATTTCTATAGATTCATTAATCCATTGTCCATGTATTTGTTATTTCTGCTTGTTACGTAAGATCCAATCATACCTATATACAGGGTTATTGGTAAAATGCTAACAACCTCTAAGGGTTGACTTCTGCTAGTCCCAAAAAACCTTTTGAGATGTTTTATTTTTGTTTTCACAAAAAAAAATTGTTAGTATTTCTTTTTACTTCTCTTCCTTGGCGGAATAAGCACGAAGTCCAAGTGTTGAAAGTCTCTTGTGCCTGTAAGGTATTATTTCATATTTTTATTACTTTTTGCGATGTAAATATTCAAAAATGTATTCAAAGGGAGCACGGCGCGGTCAAATGTTACCGTAGCGGGCGCTATAGACTCGGAGTACGGTTTAAAACAAAAAAAATCATCTCAAAATGTTTGTCAGGACTTATATTAATCAGACAAATTGTTTAAAATGCCATAAGCTTTTAATATTACTTTGTGTGATCAACTGTGTGCTTGTGTGTCTAACAAGTTTTTTTTCAGTAGTACATTCAACTGAATACTTAGCCTTATCCTCCATTACGACTGCATACGTATATTTATGACGCTAATAAACGTTTCACAAAGAGGCTCATAAAATAAGGTTGTAAATAACCTAGGTTAATAGAACAAACGCAGTTTAAAAAAAAACAGGCCAAGTGCGAGTGGGACTCGAACACGAAGGGTTCCGTACCATTAATTGTAATCTAATCTTGCAAGTTACAGACACTTTTCGCAGTGTCCGATTGAGTGATTGTCACTGTTATTAGTATCGAGTGAGAAACAGTAGAAAAATCGGCCAAGTGCGAGTCGGACTCGCGCGCGAAGGGTTCCGTACCATTAGCTATATAACATTAGACTTCGTATTTTAACATTTTTTTGATTTAACGTGCGCGAGTCCGACTCGCACTTGGCCAACTTTTTGTATTTGTTGCTACAAGTACAAGCTCTCAAGAGAGCAAAATTTCATTCTAGATTCAAATACGTTCGTTTTTTTTTATGAGTCGCAAAGTTTTTAGGTTTAAAAACATTTATTCTTTATGAGACACACCTATAGTTTTCTACACAAGTATATAACACCAGGTAATTTCATTCCGAACAAATAAATATTATAATATAAATTGTAATTTATAAAACATAGGAACAACCCTCACACATTTCATTTATTCATCACAGTAACAGCTTGATCTCGGTGTCCGATATGAGATATTCAGCGGGGTACTTTTTGAAGGCACTGAATGAGTGCAAGTATCTTATTATATAATTGTTTTACCATATTTAGTAACATACCGGTCAAAAAAAAATTGATTTTGTGATGTTACTTTAGTTCACACAGCTTGGACAGAACATATTTTATTACCTTTGTTCTCAACTTCAAAATAAAGCGCAATTACATGGCAATTGCTGACAGTGCAAGTAGCAAGGTTAATGGCCTGCAATGCCATGCTTTCCAAAGGCAGGTTTACATAGCCAGATGTTAAAACTTTTCAAATTTTAGATATAGGTATCTTACGACAAGGACTCTTGATATTGTATGCATTCAACTTTCTTCATTATCAATTTTCTCAGGCTTATCGACAAAGTTTCTTAACTTTTATCACTTTCAATTTCAATTTACAGAAAAGTTATTTTTGTTGTTCTTTTCATACAGCTACTTAGTATTGATTCATGATCACTTTGTGGCGTAACGACCATTATAATGAGCTGATAAGCTACAGTCATGCTTTTTATTTCATCTGCTGCAGCCAGCGTACAAATAATGTTATGATTTAATTTCAATTTGTATACAAGAAGATATCGGAATCGATTTATTCGTTGAGTAGGCGTTGTATATCAATAATTAAAATATCGTAACTAACTCGCGAAGAAGTTATGCAAAGTTAAAGAGTTCAGTAAACATAACCTCAACTATACCATAAAGTAGTTTTATCTTAATTTTATCAAATGATTACTTTTATCTTTAATATGAAATATTAATAATTATTTACCATATCCTACATTTAGTCGACAAAAACACCGATTTATATAATATTATATTAGATACAATGATAGTATGGTATTGAAGTTGTGATACATTTTAATTAACATATTTTCTCGGGCTTCAGCAATGCCCAACCCAAAAAGAGCGAAGCAGGATTAGCACTCGGCCAGTTTAATTATTTTTACTCTGTTTTCTACCAATCCCACTTATCATCTCAGTCCACAGCCATTTATGTGAAGCAATAACAGCTGCGGCCGAGCAGTAACAGATATTGATTGTCGTGTCGCAGGTTCATGATTCGATTGCCAGCTTGAGTTTTTACCGCATGTTGGAAGGGCATTTTGAGAATGCTCACCTGGCTAGCTACAACCCTCAATTAGAAAATCTGTCGCCAAGCACCTAAGCCATGCATTTGTTATGGGCAGAGGTTGGTCCGCTTAACATTAGGTGGGCCTTGTGCTTATTACATCTCAGTCACATAAAAATACAGGCCTAATATATTTGATATGTCCGGATTTTATAGTCTTTTCAGAATTTTTATTTAATGTAAATTAAATACATTGAAACTGCTCTAATACTGACTTTTAATTATGGTTTTAGAAATTGGTTCTACATAAAATACCTGTAACTAGCCTATTTATTAGACATCTACTTTAGGTCTTCGCGTTTAATTTGTTAGTCACCAAGAACATAATAAACTTTTTTTTATCTAGTCCACGAACATAAGCCTACACACACTTAAGCCATCTAGATTTATTTTGTTTGCATATTTAGTAAATTGTCAAGCGAATAAGACTAGTGTCAAGAGGAAAATTTGGAGTATAATGGGATCCAACGTTACTCAAAGAACAACGTTATCGTGGGCCGTCAATGGCAGAAGGTCGGTTAATATTTTGTAAAAACCAATTCCGCTTGCAAAAGTTTATGAAGACACTACCGTGACCTAGTTCTGTTGCTCTCCATTAGACTATGATTTGGTGTCCTGAGCGTACTAATTCAATATATCTATACTAGATATTCGTTTATTATAGAATGTCATCAGGTGCTCAACTGTACATGTACCAAAACTCTTTGCGAAACCATTGCACTAAGTCTGTTTTGAGAAAATGCTACAGATTAAATGTCGCAATGTTAAAACTTGCTAGATCCGAAACATGAGGTTAACGCAAAATCGGCAGGATTCCCTCAACGTATTTTAGTATAAGTGTCACCTAATGAAAATAATATATTAGTAATTATGTACAATTAGTAAATATATTACTTAATATTATATAAGTAAATATACAGTTACAAGTTGTTATTCTTAAATATAATTTTGATGGCGTGAACGCGTTACAAATGATGCAACTCAACTCTTCCAGAGTTTGGTTATTCACAGATTTGTGGCTTTACGCATCATGGGCACAATCTTAATGATTATTGAGTCATTATCTTCCAAAATATTATTTATTTATTTAACAATCCTGCGGAAATTTACAGCTATCAAGGAATAACAAACATAACATATCTGAAGACTAATTACAAATTTTCATATATAGCAACTAGATTTAAGAAAAGAAAAGCTAAGTTATTAAAGCATCTGCAAGCCCGAATCAAATATGTGTTTTGCCTGTAATTGGTCAAAATAGCAAATAATTTTGTCATTAATGAATATAGCGGAGTGGCAAAAAACTATTATCAAAACAAAGGAAGAGGTAGCAAATCCTCATATATAGATTTATCCGATCTGCAGCACTCTTCAGCTCACTTGTCAATAACTTATTCTAAAAAAAATATTTTAAAAAAATTTGCATACTAACTTATTGTTTCTTGTGATAGAATGGCGACGATAACTTATTGACAACACACTAAAAGCTAAATACAAAATTACAGCTACTTTAACGAAAGCAGTTATGCAACATAAAGGCAATTGCAGGTCTACGGGCAGTCCACGTTAGTTCCGACACTGTAACTGCAATTAAGCAGGCGTGGCGTCTAACATCACGCGAGTGACTTTTCTATTTCGTGACTTTATATGTCATAAAGATACATGGTATGTCATGATAACCTGATGTACATTTATATTTACTCGTATGTATAATGTTGAATGTAATGTTTTCACAACTATTATTGTATTTAGCAATTTTAGTAGCGAAAACCTAAAACAACATTATTATTGTATTTACAATATAATAATTAAACAACGCACAAACGCTAAAGATGAATTTCTAATTAGACTTTATTTTTTCTTTCTCAAACGCTTTTTAAGGATGTATTCATTATTTAAATGTTATTCTTCTAACAAGAATTTTGTAAAACTCGTAAAGACAAATGATTAACGAAACGAAAGCAAAAACAATGAACAATTGCGGAAAATGATTAATAGGTCATCTTCACTCAATACTTCTATAGATTATTTTATGAGTACTAAAAACAATATTATCGTCAAGTGATTAGGTTTGTTTCATTATTGTTTGTTTTGTACGTGAACGTATTGTATCTAGTTTTATTATATCAACATGTTAGTAACGAACAGTTTTAATTGTCGAAATGGAATGATATTGAAAAATCCGTGATTGTTTGCCAAAAAAAAATCTTTTAACACCAAATCAGTACTAATATTACAAATGAGAAAGTAACTCTGTCTGTCTGTTACGCTTTCACGCCAAAACTACTGGACCGATTTGAAGGAAATTTGGTATGGAAATAGTTTGAGACCCAGGAAAACACATAGGATAGTTTTTATCCAACTGCGCAAAATGAGGTTAATGTTTTTGCGCGATAACCGACATACGCGCGGGCGGAGCCGCGCCTTGATAATTTATTTTTACCTGCGTTAGGTGCTTAGGTGTCCGTTTGTTAACAAAATACTTAGTACGAACTATATAGAACGATGAAAGCAGCTACTACAGTGAAAGCATTTCGACAACCTACAAATTATTACAAACTCACAGGCAGTCCAAATGCTCCAGCTCAATAGCAGTTGGCCAACCTGCCCAGCACGCTGGTAACTAGCATTGCCTAAGGGCTCTGATAAGTACTGAAAAATACGATGAGCTCCCGGTCACCATGGATCTAACGTTTAACGCTTTATTATTAACTAGATGCGCCCCACGGTTTGCATACAATGATGTAAAAGTAAAGTTGACTATGATTATATAAACTGTCTATATTCACAGTTTCATACAAATCAGTTCAGTTTTTATAGTGTGTAGGAGTAACGGAGTAACACACTCATAAAATTTTACCTATATAATATTAGTATAAGTGTGATTTTTATGAACGAATAAATATGTTCTGGACTTCAAAATGTACCAAAATTTGATAATTTTTCATATAAATGTAGATTCGGGGGAACGACCTGCAATTGGTCGATTTTTAGTATGTTTTGTTGTACGTTAAAACTCATGCTGGCGGTCAAACCATGAACCAGCTGCACGGCAGTTCATAGCTATACCGCTCAGCCATCAGTGTTTCAAAATTATACACATATTCTGTGAAAATATCAAATGGCCACCAATTACCGTTTCAAAGATACAGCGCCTTGAAGCGCCTCAGACATTCGAGGTTAGTAGTAAAATCGTTTTGTAGTCGGAACTAAAAAAATGACATTTAACAATGTACAGCAAAGGAAACCGTAGCATAAACGGGGATCCGAGTGACTAAGTTTGAGCGTTATATAGAATCGGCACTTCATCTACCAACGCACTAGATACCAGACTGCTATAGGAAATGTCTTTGTCAGAAAAACACAACGACTAATAAAATACTCGGTCATATTAAAAAACACGTCATAAAGGTGTCAAAGTCTAAGTTGAATGCTTAGATCTTTGGCGCAAAATTCATGTCCTCCTATTCTGGGTTTGTTAGGTCATCTAACTATACCTACTTTGATCACGTATTGATAATGCGACAGTCTTCCTGGGAATCGAAATGGATTCAATTTTACAGTAGAAACCGCATATACGTGATCTATCCGGAAGACTTAGTACTGCTGCATAAAATATGTAGTTCGTAAGATAACCGATGTACTCGTACCTACTGCTCGGCTAGTTTTTTCGAGTACTTCCACAGTGTTATGTCGTATGGTGTATTGCTGTGGGTAGCTGTTGCTGAGATAGAGACAATCTTTATCTTTGAAAATTCAAGCCATATATGAAATGGATCCTAGGGACTCTTATTGAAGAAATTGATGTTTCAACTTAGTGTGTATATATTTTTATATAATTATTATGTATATCCGTAAAAATTTAGCAAATTTAAAATAAACAGTGACAATTTCCTAGTGTTCATTAATAATTAATTAACACTAGGAATAATCATAAAAATTCGGTGCCAGGTTGAAGTTTAGCAAAGACATATAAAAGGATCTTCTTAAGTAATTGTGTGTGGTTTTATAATAAAGTTTCCAAACATTTTTTTCCCAAACAACGCTCACAGAATGAAAATTCAAGTTGCATGTGAAAAACATTTTGTTTAAGAAATCCTACTGTACAGTTTGTGAATACTTAAACGACAAAATGCTTGTACAATTCAGCCTCTGCCAAGCTGCCGTAATTTAAACATATATTGTAATAACTTAATTATTTCGTATGTAACATATTTTTAGAAGACGTTTAAAAGAATGGCCCCGAATTCCTTGCCCGTTCTTCTTGCAGTGGCTCTATAAATTTTCTTTGTTGAACGTGGCAGTACAATATAGAATATTTCAATTTGAAATTGTAATTGACCTTCATGAGAGCGTCGTAGAAGGCTTAATTGAATGCATGATTTTGACTTTGACTTTGACGTAAAACGCGAGATTAGAAAAACAATTTTTACATCATCTGACACGTAAATACTTATTGTAACTATTCATTTTGTAACTGGTGCTTGTATTTTAATATTTAAGAAGGTCTGGGGGCTAATTATTGGACTCAGGTGAAGAAGTGTCCCATATCTGTTCAAAATAATAAGAATATTATTATTTCAAACTCACGAATACTATCTTGGAATGGTTAACTAGCTCTTTAGTATTAAATACATGAAAAATATTGATTAAATATTGAAGTTTTGGCTTAAATAAATTTGGTAATTTAGGACAAATATTATATAGTTGCTAAATACTTAAACCTTCCTAATCCGGATTCATATACTGGACACTGTTTCCGAAGAACATCGATCACATTACTAGTGGATGTTGATGGAGATATTACACCGCTCACAAAACACGGTGGATGGAAGTCTACGGCAGTGGCGGAATCATATATACATGAGTCCGTAAAATTCAACTATCAAACACAAACATGAATACTATAGAAAACCAGGCAAAAAAAGTAAACATAAATATGTATTTCAGCCCCAACTCTGAGTAACAAGAATGCCTCTGCTAGCTCCATAATTAATATTTATTTTCATAATTGCAACATTCATAACTTGATCAATTATTAAAATTAATAATTACTTAACTCATTTTCCACTTTTGTTTTATTTCAACTGTATGAGTGAAGATCAAAAAGTTTAAGTAAGGTATATAATTAATTAGGTATTAAAACACGAGTGTAGGTTTTTATTATAATATATTGCAATAGTTTACACGAGTATAACACCTATTATGTGACCGTTGCATAAACTGCTAATAAATTGATAAATAGTTAAATTATATAATAATAAAATTAATGGAACTATCAGACTTTCTATTAAAAATAGTGTTTCTATTCAAGTAATAGTGATTACTGAAAATAACAACTCCACCACTCCATACAAAGTTGCGCAAGCCCCTTCTACCTCAACTGTATTTGTTTATTTTAAGCTTTAAAAAGCTTTCCTCATCAAAGGACTCATACTGATAATGTGCCGACGGAGTTAGTTATACTAAGCTGTAAAGTTCCCGAATTACGTATCGGGATTGTTCGGGATCCCCCATCGTAAAAGCCGATTAAGGAAAAATTCAAATCGCTAGTAGGGTGTTGTTGCAATACTGCTGAAGCGCCAACCTAATTTCGTATTGGTTTTTAACTGATATGTTTTCTGAATGTCGAGTCAGTGTAGCTATTAGATATATCGCAAGCCGCACTAACAACGTTCAAGTTAAGATTCTCCGGGATTTATGAAATGTTTCGGCCATTTTAGCTCTGCTTTGTCTTTTAGATTTGCCCTGCCAACGAATTTCTTGTAAACATATATCAAGTCAAAGGAAAGTAATAATTAGTTGCTTTTGATTTCCATACCTACATATTATGTCAACTTCCGTGGGGTAGCTGCCTAGAATAAACTCCCATCATATCTCTTTCTGTGGGAGTCTAAAAAGGCGAAGAATGCAAAGTACCAGGTAGGCAGGAGCGCCTTAGACGCCTGCCATGCGTAGATGTGGCAAACTACTGTTCTACTCCCCTTATGAGGTCCTTTACTCAACAATAGACGTGATTGTTGTTGAATGTGATAATTATACAGCTGAACACATTACAACGCTCACAGATTCTCTATTCAGCTGACTCTGTTTATATTGAATAAGTTCTGTTTATATCGCGCCCTCTAGGGGACTTATATATAGGTTATAAAATATCATATCTCATAGTATACACCGGGCTAGCCTGGCTACTAACTGTCTTGTCCTCGGTTTAGTAGTTATTGTAAAGCCAACATTAAAAACACCCACGCTGAATTTTCGAATCAAAAAATTTTTAACAAAAAATGGAACCGACTTCAACACCCAAAAGTGTGAAATAACTTGTTGAAGTCGGTACCATGATGGTTCAAAAGTACCTATTATCACAATATTGTGAGCATGGTACCGACTTCGACAAGTTATTTCACACTTTTGGGTGTTGAAGTCGGTTCCATTTTTTGTTAAAAAATTTTTTTCAATCATTTTAGTGTAACTCAAATACGGCTAGACAGATTTTGATGAAATTTAAAATGGGACCAAACGACAAGCATCAGCTTTCAAACAAAAAAAGAATTTTCAAAATCGGTTCACCCAGTCAAGAGATCTGAGGTAACAAACATAAAAAAAAAAAATACAGACGAATTGAGAACCTCCTCCTTTTTTGGAAGTCGGTTAAAATTATCTAATAATGGAGTAGATTTCTTACAACTATAATTTTGTTCAAGCACATTTATTGTTATAATTGGTATACCCAAAATGAATGATAACTCATAATACTCATTATATCAACGGATACTAAATGAAGCGTATTGGAAAATTGCCTAGTAATTACAACGTCATACAGCTAAAAATATTATGAGTAGATTGTGTACTAAGTAGCGATATTTTACCCTTTTATCATTAAGCTTATCGTTGTTCTCTTCGTTGTTTTGAATAGCGATGTATTTTATACATGTATTATTTTTTTTGCATATTGGAATGTTCGTAGAGATCTTTTAGTTGACAATGTACGCCTCCACTAAACGTGATTAGTTAAATGTGTTTGCATGTAGCGATTTTACTGTAAACTCGAACCCTTGTCTGCAATGATATTGGCAAGTGTGTATCTATACACTATTTTACATATAAAGATTGCAGGGGCGTGATTTTTTAGACTTAAAGTAACCATCACCACATTTAACTTTATTTCTTACTCCGTTTACCGGAAAATGGTGTGTTAGCACGTAAACAGAAAGATGCCCTTTTTATGTCTCCCGGAGGGTCAGTCAGGGACGCGAGATGAAAAAAATAAAACATTATGTCCGCCTACTTCATTTTTACGTTTAAGATATATTATACGTGCATTTCAAGTAGTTTTTTCCCCAGTACTTTTTTGTCTTTTTATACAGGAAAATAACGCATTTAAGGGCTGGATAACACAAAGTGAATTAGATAATTAAAAACGAAAGGTTGTATAAAATCTCAATTAAGAGGACAATCCAAGGGATAACAGCTAAAAAAGTTAGCAGCTCTTTGCCGGTGGTACAAAAATGAAACAAACTTACGTTGAAATAAACTTCATATTCGCGCGCCCTGTACTTATTGCTACGACATAACACTGTCGAATACAAGCAAAAACTAGAGAAAACAATACTTTTCACACGAACGCGATAAAAAAAATTATAACAGGGTCACATTTGTTTTCTCATAAAGTTTCAATGTACGTCTATATCAAATACTATACCTACTTAGAAGTTAAAGGTAAGTATTGATTGAAGTAAGGTGAAGCAGTGATGGCTCTGTGGCATTGGCTATAGACTGCCGCGCAGCAAGGCCATGGTTCGAATCCCGCCGCGGGCTTGAGTTTAACCGCATGGTGGAAGGGCATTTTGCAAATACCCACCTGGCAGTGACTACCCTCAAGTAGAAAATCTGTCGCCAAGCACCTAACGATATGTTCCGGCAGCAGTCCTTGAGAGCCAGTGAAATTACAGGCACATGAGACTTAACAACTATGTCTCAAGGTGACGGGCGCAGTGCAATTCATGACTTGTGATTGTGAAATGCATCTGTTATAGGCAGAGGTTATAGTCCGCCTAACATCAGGTGGGCCTTGAGCTTGTTCCGTCACAATAACATAAAAAAAAAATAGTACCTCATCGAATAGTTTTATAGAATTATCAACAAAATACCGTTTATAATACGATTTCATGAAAATTCATTTTGTGTAGGTATAAAAGCATCAGCCCTTATCTGCAAGTACTATAGCATCAAGCAATCAGAAAACATAGGTATGAAAAAAATATATAGTCCTAATAGTTCAAACCATGGAACAGACGCTAGACGTATAACAGCAAGAGTGACCAAATATGTTAATTTTGAGAGAAGAATGTATCAATTTGTTATGTTATATTTAACATCTTATATTGGATTTGAGGTGATGATAATTCTGTGGTATGTACTGGTACATAAAAAACTAATACTAGCGATCTCTGTACTAACCTTACTGAAAAAAGAAGGTAATTTAGTTTTTCATAGTCATATAGTCATATAGTCTTTCAGTATCATTTACTGATCAAACAAAAAAAGTCATAATAACAACAATTACATGTCGAATAAGCATTGCAATTCAACTGGGAGTGGGCTGGAGCATTTGGACTGCCTATGAGTCTGCTATGACTTATACATTGTCTAAATGCTTTTATTGTAGTAGCTGTAGTGTTGTATATTATTTGTAGGATTTTGATTAATAAAGGCTTACCGACAGATAAAAAAAATGTCCCATCTTCACTGTTACCTAATATCCTAACTTCATATATATGACAAGTAAATGAAAAAAAGAATACAAAATCTGGTTGTGGCAGAAATTTACATCAACCAATTTTTAGCTCTTCTTTGAAGATTTTTTCCTCGTCACGCAAAGTAATTGATATCGTGTTTCCGGGCCCGCCAACCACCCATATAATGTTATCCTTATTTTGTATATAGTATTTATTTGGCTATATAAATCATGAACCAACTAATATGTGAGAGCCAGTAATTCTAGGTTAGCCTGAACAACATCATCACTTACCATCAGGTGAGATAGTGGTCAAAGGGTAACCTATCAAGCATAAAATAATGTATAAATTCTTCAGTTTTATCAAAAGCCTTTTTTTATATCGTGTTGGACCTAGCACGAGGCCCATCTGGTGTTAAGCGATCACCCTGAGACGTCTCTTGTTCCTGTACATGAGATATAAGAACTCATACACTTCTAAACAGAACCCTTTTTGTGTACATAACTCTATTCATTATATATTATATATATTACTAGCTTTCCGGGCGCGGCATCGCCCGCGCTTATATCGGTTATCCCGCAAATACATTAACATCTTTTTGCGCATTTTGATAAAAACTATCCTATATTTTTTCCCGGGTCTGAAACTATTTCCATACCAAATTTAATTCAAATCGGTCCAGTAGTTTTGGCGTGAAAGCGTAACAGACAGACAGACAGCGTTACTTTCGTATTTATAATATTAGTACTGATTACCAGTATTAGAAATCCTACTCGGGTTAAATTAACAGAACTCAAACTTAATAACACTCAGTATAGCCAATATAATGGTAGAGCTTTTGTCTCTAATATGAATAATATTATGAACAAAAGAAATTACATAAATCCATATACTATCGCTCCGATTCTCTCTGCATCAAATTACGAGTAGTATTTAAATTGACAGCTTTAAGCAGTACTTAGGTACTCCATAAGGTTACGCAGCGTTTATAAGAAAGACATTTTGCCAAACAGCGGTTAAGTAATGCTTAAAATTTAAGTAGCGTTTATAATTTATTTTTTTAATTTAATAAGTAAGCCTGATAATCTTTTGCCATTTTCGAATGATACCTTATGCTATTCTGTTTCCTGCTAGGTAATAAGTATGTAGTTCTTATTTTTCAAAATTTAATAACAAGTAGTATCGCATGCTAAGCGAAAATCACATTAACGAATTATTAGAGTACAAAAGTTGGAGCCAAAAAGTGTAGGCGTCCGGCGCGAAATCATAGGACGCAGTTTCGATTATATACCATATAATATATACACAGACCAAATGTTTTTGCTGCAATTATTTGTTAATGTGGTTTCTTGACTAGCCTTTTCTTTATTATCAGGACAATATAGGTACAAACTGATGCACCTAAACAAATTAGCGTTGTAATTCCAAGATAATCATTTTGATTATTAAATCGTCGGATATTTAAAGCATCATAATCATCATTTAAAAGATAATGTGATTCATATCATATTTTATCTTGTTTTGATCTGGAATTTCTCTGAAATCAAAGTGTGATTGATTTAAAACTCCTATAAAACATATTCGTATAACACTATATTATTAAGTAAGTACAAGAAGCTAATTAATTCGATATTCACTTCAATACGCAAATATAGATATATTTTACTATTTTTTTCCATACACACATCTATAATGTATAATGTACTCCCTTGATAACAGTTACTTAAAAAGGATAAAAGAGGGAAAGCATTCTATGTGTTATTTCAGATGCTTCAAAATATGTATGTCTAACGATATTCAGCCGTTACGTATTGAATAATGAACTAGTATTTTATTGTTACTACCTCTTAGTCACGGCTTAACCCGCGTTTATTCTATCGTGATAAAATTACTTTCCTGTTTGAAGTTGGATGATTATCATTTGACATAACTGATAGTCCTTTTAACCTACAATTAAACTTCTCACGTGTAATAAGTATGTCAATACAAACAATTCAATACAAACCAAAAATTCCCATCTCCAAGGCGACCACATCTCACTTCCGTTCAAGCAAGCCTGGCTCATTCTGCACTTTAGGTACGAGTATAAAGTTACTGGTACATCGGCGTATTCGTCCGAACGAGATTATTCTATGCTACGTGCCGCGTCTGAAGAGATCAGGGCTATGTTAAGCAACGCGATAGAAAGAGAGAAAATGAATTTAAATATTAGGAACTCGTGGTGTGCGAGTTGAAATGCTAGCTAGCTAGTCGCTTATTTATTGGAATGGCTTTGAAGAGTTTTCCTTCTGGTCCATTTTATTATGTGGTCCATCTGTCTTTTTCAGTTGCAATATATTTTCAATTATTTGCTTACAGTTGCCACGAACCCCGTTGTATTTAGCTGGATTAAAAATGTGTTTGATTCACTACCTTAGAAAATAGGTAATGATTTGTTATTACGTACGTTTTGTCGTCACATTATTCTTTGAAATGCTCTATTAAAGAGACATTATTTTAATGCAAGCCTAATTGTTACATTTTCTACCGTTACGTACACTTTTGACTAAATTTATACTCGTATTTATTGTGTTACATACATTTTGAGTAAAACAATTAAATAGCTTAATCGAAGTTCACGGAAGTTCGTTACGATTTATATCATCAAAACATTTTGTAATATCAGAAAATCACAGACATTTTATTTTTAAGCCGACTATCACAATGAGGAAGAAGAAAAATGGATCGATCAATATTTCACAACAAAAATGACCATGAATTATTATGCGTCGCGGAAATGTCAGCTCTTAAAAGAGTATTACAACGTATTAATATCAAAGGATAAATTATATGATAAAGAACTAGAAAAGAACTATCATACGGGCGTTTCAACTTTTGTAACTATAGGTTAGTAGGGGCTTAGTTTAGTTTATTAAATAAAGGTTATTTTTCAACCAATATTTTTTTTATAAATCTTTATGATAGATAGCATTTCACAAATATATGTAACTTATTTTTTGAAACCAGTATCGTTTATGTCATAATTGTTTTCTTCGAAAACAGTTAAGAATTAAAACTACGGTTAATATGGGTTAAAAAAAACCTCCCTCGCAACTGGTGACGCCTTTCCGCTTTTATGCGCGGCCAAAACTACTTGGATAATGCTTTTGGGTTGCTTTATTGAGATTTGATTGGCGCGGATTCTTGACTACTGTTTTCTTCGTGTATTATAAAGGCATTATTTTGCGTTAAGTCCTAACTTCAAACTGAAATCTTAATACCGGTCTAGTTAAATGATATGATAATTGAGTTTAGTGAGTTAGAAACTAGGTAAGGATTTGAATATTTATACTCATATTTTAACGATATTATTATATATCAAAATCCGTATTCGATGTAGCGAGATCCCGTCTCTCATTCCAAAAACCGAACAAGCCATGTAACAACTATGCACCATTAAAATTTTGTCACAAACGATATATTGACCAGGTTATGCATAGTAAAGAATCCAATGAAACTAGTATTTCTTTGAACTAGGAAGCGATTTGGTCAGTATTGATTTTTCTAGTTAAGCTAAAATCGAACTAAATAATCTTCACCAATAGGGATTGAATTGGAGGTATCTGATCTCATTACCTTATAACTGTGTGGACACAGCTTTCCGGGGTGTTTTCGGTGGCTATCCGGCTAGTTTAAGAAATGAGGAATTCTTTAATATCCATCCTCTGTTTCTGGAGAGAATCACCACCGTCTACGAGGTCTACTGTTGAACAATGCATTCCATTCAATCACTATAACTACTAGCCAATTGCATCCACCCTGCGCTGCCCGCTATTCTTACGATGTCGTCAGTCCACCTAGTGTCTCTACCCACGTCTTCCGGTGAAACTACTACTCGGCAAACTTGAAAGAATACTGTACCTGTATTATGTTTTGTTTCAGCCCCGTGACATTTGACGCTGGTTGTTTTGTGAACAGAATATAAAACTGTTAGAATGACGGGAACTAGCGGAATCTTGGGGGCATTCACCATAATCCTTTTCTATTCCAGCACTCTTGCTTTAGAAAATTTAAGTGAGTAAAGTTGTATATTCCTTTTACCCTTACATTTTATTTTTTATATAAAAAGTACTAGGTCAAAAATCGGGCCATTAAAAATCTTATCTAGGTTTAGTCGTTGCAATCAAATTGAAGCTTTTATCTGATCAGGAACTCTGGGAAATTTTGACAGCTTTTTAAAATATTAATTGACGTTTAGGTACTTATACCTTTATGTCAGTAAACTACGGATTTGTTGCTCAAGTAAATACATAGTAAACCGTCTTTATTTACATTAGTAAGGAATGTTATGAAAAATGTCGCTGGTAAATAATTTGAACCACAACACGAACTCAGTATTCACAAATATTCCCCAAAAGAGTAGGTAGAGGTAAGCACCCACGTTTTAAATAGGTCCGTCTTCTATTACCATTAACAAATATTCTGCCAACAGTATTATCTCTACGTTATCTTAAATTCAGAGATCGATATCCCGCGGGGAGTACTATTGTGTACGGACTTACATTCGCGTGGCCATTCACTGAACATTGATAACTAAAATGTTTTTCGTTTCAGATGTCACTAAACACGGAGAATTATATAGTGTCGTCCTTAATAAGGGACCAGTGTATGTGACTGAAGATATTCTGACGAAGCTTAAAGTGCAGGAGACGACATGGCATTGGTTGCCTTGGCAACGAATCAGGCTTGAATATGTCGATAGTATAGCCAGAGAAATAGTGCCTACAAATTCAATAGATAGTTTCCCAGATGGAATTTTCACAGGTAAGTTCAGCAGTATTTATGTAATAATTGTTTCTTTGTTATGTCCAACTGAATAACTACAACTCCGTAACTTTGTTACATGTTTTCTTTTTGTTTTACTTATATATTGTATGTAATTGATTGAAAAAGATAACATTAGCAAGAATCAATATAAAAATACATGTTTGTGATTAGGGAGGACAGTGGTGCTTGATACAGGCGGCAATAGTACCTCCACAAGAAGTTAGTAATTATGTTGAAAACAACAAGTGTAGCCTAAACAGTCTTTTCTCAATTGTATAAGTAGGTAGTTATGAGATGTATATTTGGCATAGGAATTAAAACAAGTCAAACATGTATATAGTAAGTTTTTATAAATCTTGTATTTTTATATATCTATTTATCATGCAAATTTGTAATTCATATAGGTACAACAAGTATACACGTTCATTATTAAAAATAAATAAAATGTAAAGTGTTGCAAGATGTGGTGGAGCTTATTTGTTGACAAAGCAGATAATTTTTTCTAATTTTATTGTGATTTCATGTATCGTAGAATTATCGTAAAAATTCCTGAGAATATTTCCTTCGTTCCTAGACCAAATGGCTTATTTTATTTCCTTTGTATCTAGACTGTAGATATGTATAAATTGTGGGTACTCGTATGCTATAGACTAAACCAAAACATTAACGTTCACTCAACTACATTGGCTTTCACGTTAGTTAATAATACAGTATATTATATCGTTATAGCATGGTGGTAGGGCATTTTGCGAATGCCCGCCTGGCTAGCTACCACCCTCAAGTAGAAAATCTGTCGCCAAGCACCTAACGGTGTGTTCCGACAGCTGTCCTTGAGAGCCAGTAATTCTAGGTTAGCCTGAACAACATCTTCGACCACATCATCACTTACCATCAGGTGAGATAGTGGTCAAAAGCTAACCTATCAGGCATAAAAAAAAAAAAAAAATACAGAATATAGTAATATTATAGTAATAGTAATATCATTTGTAATATTTAATAGTATGTAGTAATATTTGAAGCAGTGATGGCTCAATGACATTGGCTATGGACTGCCGCGTGGCTAGTCCATAGTTCGAATCTTGCCACGGGCTTGAGCTTTAACCGCATGGTGGTTAGGCATTCTGCGAATGCCCGCCTGGCCAGCGACGACTTTCAAGTAAAAAAATGTGTCGCTAAGCACCTAATGGTGTGTTCCGACAGCTTTCCTTGATATCCAGTAAATTAGGTTCAGACTGTTAACACCTTCGACCACATCATCACATAACATTAGGGGAGATTGTGGTCAAAGGATTACATAACAGCAATAAATAAAATATGTTAAAAAGTTGAACAGTTACTATATAATTATGTTTTTTTGACAGATGATCAGTTGCGTAGAGGTGGGGTCATTTTGTATATTTTATTCGGTATCTACGCCTTTACTCTGTTGGCCGTCATCTGCAATGACTTCTTTATCCCCTGTGTTGAACTTATTTGCGAGGACTTGAAGATTCCTGAGGTTCGTAAAATATTCGTTTAATATTTACTTCTGCTGATTTGGTTAAATATTCACGTAAAAGGAATTGAATAAAAATATCCCTCCAAGTTCTCAATATTCCTAGGAATCGTTTAACCATTGCGAAGGCGCGAGAAAAACATCTAGGCACACTAGTGTGTTAATTATACTATAATTAAGAATTGAGTTGATCATTTTAAATCTATTTCTTTATACAGAACAAAAAGCTTTGGTGAAAATATTAAACTAAAATATAATTATACCAAAGAGATGTGCTTCTTGTTTAATTATATACAATAATGATTATTATTAACTATTATTATTCTGCAGCTTATATTTTTTATTTTTATACGAAAATTTTAATTCTTTATTTGAAAACGAAAAGAAATGTTATATAATTATTAAATCAATGGTATTTAAAATTATGTTAAATATAGTAAAAACAGTTATTACGTGTTCAGGAGTAAATCTTGTTTTCATTTGAGAGCTATGTTTATACATTAGGGTACTGTGACAGCTTGAAACATATTATCTTCGATAATCAGTTTGAATTTAAAAACTAATGGTACGTAGATGCACATTATATCATAGAAGCAGAGCGATCAATTGCCATTAAGCGATTGTGTCTAAGATAATTAAGAAAGTTGTAAGTACCTACGTGGCGCAGTTACAAGTACCATTATCTAATCTGACACGTTCGAAACGAGGCCGTATCATAAGGATTACGATTATATGGTAACAAGTTATAGATAGAGTATTCCAATCAGTATTTAAAAATAGGTTTGTTTGTACGAAAGTCATAAAATCCCCACGAGGAAGAAGTTTAGATCGGCATACTAATCCAGACAATCCATCAGCCACCAAACGGGCACGATTGCGGGAAACGTTGAGTACATAACGTAAGGGAAGGATATTTTATATATACGAGTATTAGGTATATTTGTCTCTATATCACGGCGCATTGGAGATAACTGTAATGTCATGTTTATATTTTTTTAAATAAGTAAATTTATTGACATAAAATATCCTTAAGATATGGTTATGCCTTCCATGTTTCATATATTGTTTAAGTGATCATAAACAAAATGTGAAACAGTCTCTACCTAATGCTTACTTCAAGTGACTTCTTGTTGCACCGTGTCAGAGGCAGCATTATTGTCGTGATTCATACGGTCATTGACCTTTGTAGTTAATAAACCGTTTTTTGTATTTGTTTGCTACAACAGTCGACCCTCGTTAATTCAAACCTGTGATAATTCGAACCTCTCTCCTAACATACCTATTCATAAATGTTAGCATAATTTATAAATTTCGACCCTTAACTACGCTGCCGACTGCAAATGCAGGCTGCAAAGGCCGCGGCTGCATAGAGTCAGCAGCGTAGAACACATGAACAAATCTTTATTAATGTGGTTCAGAATAGACACTTAAGTGATGTTAGATTATAGCGTAAATCATATACATGGAAAACTTATTTATCGGAAATTTTACCAAAAATATGTGATATAATTAATGATGTACATTTTATAGTAATATATAATTATATGATATACATTTTTTCGCCATGGGGTGCCGGGTTCGAATTGCACCTTCCCATTTCTTCCCGTGTGGGTGTCATAAAAGTCTACTAAGGGAAAAATACTAGAAAGTGGGCAACAGCGCCTTCTTAAGAACTATGCCATCTAACACTGCGATCCCCAAGCCGCCTGCCAAGCGTGGGGATTATGGCAAACACCCCCTACATAGGGGAGGCTGTGTTCAGCAGTGGACGATCCGGCTGATACAGTACATAAACACATTTAACGACTCAATAACTGTATACTACAGATAAACATTGCTTAAGTCTGCAATCTTGAAAAGTCAAGAATGAATTTATGGACTATTAATTATGGACTAATTTCATGTCCTTCCGTTGCATGCCTCCACGCACGTTGGCATGAATGGGTTGTGGCACACATGAAACGCATAGCAGAGCACCTGGCCCTCATGCCCCGCTAATATTACCTGAAAAGTATCGGGTATAGTACCAAAAATAACTTTCATCTTTCTCGACCTCGAAGTCAGGAAGGCAGCCTGACATAAAACCAAACCTGAAATAATACTCCTTTTTGGGGACATTTCTTTACTAAAGGCTAATTTGTGGGATAGTGGAACAAACTGGAACATGCGTTTTCGGCAAAACTTCAAAGAGTTCTATTGACTCGGGTTTGCTCCGTTTTGTTACAGAATGTAGCAGCAGCCACATTCATGTCAGTGGCCACCTCTTGTCCAGAATTCTTCGTGAACATATTCTCTACGTTCCTCACCGAGTCAGACATGGGTATCGGAACAATAGTAGGATCCGCTATTTTCAATGCATTGGGAGTTGCCGCCATTGGAAGTCTTGCAGCTATACGGGTAAGCCTGAAACGCTTCTTGGTATAAAAACAGAATGCTGTGGGCTGGTATAATAACAAAAAACTACCGACAAGTAAGAAGTGTGAGTCATTTGCGCACACAGTACTGTTAACCATCAAAAAGGTTTTTGATGCGATCGTAGAGATATCTGCCAGGGCGCATAACGACTGCCTATGTTTCACCGCGGTAATTTTTTGGATGGGTGACCACTATAACTGGCGTTTCCTCCCAGTTTGTCATCACAGGATGGCAGTCGTTATGTATGAAGTAGAGAATTAAGCGAATGCACAGCAAATCTATTGTCAGAGATAGGGCTCATTTTCTTCCCGGCAAATCCGAAGTTTTCATTATTAATACTAAGTGTTACTTTATTGATACTAAGGGCCCGTTTCAGAATGTCCTAATAAAGTTTCGGGTTGCTATGCAACACATAAAATAACTGAATGATAAAAATGACAGTTAATATGCACCACCGATGGATAGGCTAAATCGATGACTGTGAAACGCAAAGATAGTGTTTTATTTATTAAATATGTTCTTGGTAGTAAAACCGGAACTTACTCGAACATTCTGAAACAGGCCCTAAGTGTTATTTTGTCATCAAATTGAACTTTATATCGTTCGATTTATATACATATGTCCGGCGGAGGGCATTGGTATGCCATCCGCCACACAGGTCTCCTAGTTTGGGTACCAGTTTTTTCTTATCAATGAGAAAGTATTATGTCCTGTAGTTATATGATTGTCAATGAATTTTACGATGTTTGTGGAAATACAATAAATTATTATTATTATTATTAGTTCTAGTTTCCTATAAATTATAAATCGAGAAAAGTGCAAATGTTGAAAATTTCAGTTTTTATACATCTTGAAATAAATTCAAATTTAGTTGTTAAATTTAGTAATAAAGTTCATATTCAATAATTTTGTATCTTAAAGATTCTTAAATTCTTCTAAAGCAGCAAAATTGAACTTAAATGAATAAAAGTCTCGAGAAATCCAGTTCGAGAATTCTCGAGACTCGAGATATGAAAACACCGAGACGCTATAAACCCTAATCAGAGCCAATAAAATTTTGACAGGCTGTAAAATTTCATTTGTTTTGTTGATATAACAAATCTTATCTTGGCTTTGATGATCACTTTCAAAGCGATTTTCCACTCACACGTCTTAAACACTCGCTTTGCTCACTGGATTCGCTTGTTGTCGCTTGTTGATCTCATTTGGTCGTTCAGTTCTTGTTTTGCGTATAGTCTACTTTAAATTTTTTTTTGAGGAACAGATTCCCGCATTTTGGTCACATTGAAGGTAAACTCCCCATCAGAGGACCATCGTTTGAATTTAGAGAAAATATGTGATGAAAGATTTTTCTTAACTTATTTTATAATATTTATTAAATAGTGTGAGCATTTTTATTTATAATAGTGAGCTTTTTGAAGAGGTTAAAAATTTAAGGTACTTTTTTATGTTTGCTACATAATAAATAAAAATAAATATATGTATTCATGATTTATGAAGTGAAATATATGAGATGGTGCTTTGGATCAAGCATAGTGTTTTGTCATATTTCTATATATTTTTTCAATATATTTATATAAATGTATTGTAAAGGATATGACTTTGAATATATATGTATATATACATATATTATAAATAAATATATTTTATGCCTGATAGGTTTTGGTTGAAGATGTTGTTCAGGCTAACCTAGAAATACTGCCTCTCAAGGACAGCTGCCGGAACACACCGTTAGGTGCTTGTCGACAGAATGTCTACTTGAGGGTGGTAACTAGCCAGGCGGGCATTCGCAAAATGCCCTACCACCATGCTACAACGACTGTATAAACAATATATATATATGTAAGTAGCGCACACATTATGAAAAAAAATGGCTCATTGAGACTTGCTTTACACTACTGGGGACGTGGAGTCTCAATATTTGCTATAAATATATGCACACTCACATTTTTTTGGGGAATTTGATATAAGATCGCTTTTAAACTGATTGAATGTTAAAATGTTTTATATATTTGTCCACAGCCCATACCGATAGGCGTACGGCCTGTAACTCGTGACGTACTTATCTACATGGTGAACGTCAGTGTACTAGTGGCTATAGTGTGGGATGGCCAGGTCGACTGGTATGAGGCAGTCATACTCGCAGTGCTCTACGTGCTCTACTTTGTGCTGATGTTCAACAGCACGAGGCTTTTTGGACTCG
The DNA here is from genome assembly GCA_963854805.1 of Plagodis dolabraria. Classification (NCBI taxonomy): domain Eukaryota; kingdom Metazoa; phylum Arthropoda; class Insecta; order Lepidoptera; family Geometridae; genus Plagodis; species Plagodis dolabraria. Next base: position 35,171,611 of record OY978440.1, on the reverse strand, counting down.
TGGACAAGCTCCTGGGCAGGTGTACTAGTAAAAGCTCCAGCAGTGATAGAAGTAAGAATCGATATTTTATTTCTGACAAATAGGCTCATTTTCTTTATGTAATAAGTATATGTTTAGAAATTACACTAAAATACGTTTTATTTTAAGATGTTTTTATGAAATTTGATTATGTATTTGGACTACACCCGCCTCTATTGTTTTATTCGTTCAAATCCATCCTAAGGCCGCCCATTGTAACACTATGTTATTATAATTTAATGTGTAATCTTTTATATTTCTAAAGTGGTGTAACAATAAAGAGTTTTCTATCTATCTATCTATATGGGGTCCGAGTGATGGCTCATTATTTCAGAATTATATTCATAAAAAATAGAGTTCTTCAAAACGGCGCATAAGAACTGATTATTTATAAGAGTGTATATATTTATGAATTAATAGGCGCAATTCTTTTTTATTTCAGTAGTAATAATAATTACTTAGGCTCGAGCTTTTGATTTGTAAGCATTTTACAGATAGTTGTGGGTGTAGGCACGGTAATGTTATCTATATAATTTTATATTATATATATATATATTTATGTAGATAACATTACCGTGGTGTAGGTATACTATATCACGCTCATACAGGGAATATTTTTGTTGACATTTATTTTATATTATTTCAGATATAGTAGTAGTTGCAAGCAATGGATTAGAAGATGGTGTAGATAACAAGGGATTTAATGAAGAAACCATTATTGTTAGTCCAATTTCAACTAGCGAGAAGATTTTACCAGTATCAGAAAAAGGTAAAATAAAATCGTCCATTATACATATCGTGACATAACTTTATTATGGGTACACACATTACATGGGTGAAAACATCAACAGCCATAACATCCACGGTTGAACAAAAGCCTCCCTTGGCAAGGTATGATCCCCGCACTTTGCAAGTGTTTTGAGAATTGCAGTGTTGATGGCAGTTCCTTAGAAAGCACTGCTGGCCACTATTTCCTTTCGTCAGTTTTACGATTCCCACACGTAGAGAGATATGGGCAGTTGTATTTCTAGCCCGGCACCCCATGGGGAACTACGGGTTCAAAAGAAAGGAACCTCATCCAGAAATACAGAGATGTAAAATTTAACATTTATTTAAAGTGTGACACGTGTGTATGAGTGATTGTTTAAAGTGTGTGTGGATACAAGGTAATGTCAGTTTGTAGAAAAGATAAAACTTTAGCAAGCATATTCTGATTAAATTGAAAGCATTCTGGAGCAAGAGCCAGTATCTTAGAGTAACATGAAATTTATGAATAGTTTATTCTAAACTGGTATTATATCCAAAAAAAAATATTTGACGTTTGTGAAACAACTTAATTCTACTCGCAAATATTCTAACATAATGGAAATTTAGATGTATCTACTTAATTTTAACATTTTCTTTTGAGAACAATAAATCATTTGAAACTCCCAAACTGGAGTTCAAATTTCAAAATGAAGGTCATTTGCCATTTTAATTAATCAACAAAGGCTACATAATAGCAGTTAAAGTTCAATATCTTTGGAAAAATGTAATAAAATCTTTATGTTACAGTTGAACCAGCCCCCCCGAAACCAAGAAAAAGCCTTTTCGCATATCCGAAACACAAGTCGGTGACGCAACAAATAGTCTGGATCTACTTGTGGCCTTTGAAGTTGATTCTCAGCTTCACGATACCTTCACCAGTTTACCAACGGAAATGGTATCCGCTTTCCTTCATCATGTGTTTTGTATGGATTGGAGTCAACAGCTACTGTGTGACGTGGAGCATGACAGTTTTAGGTAAGTCTTATAAAAGAAACTATTTCAGTTTCACGTTAAGTTAAGTCACGTGTAAACTTTTTTACTACTAAACTTTTTTGGGTGGTGGGTTTGAGTTTGGGTGAGAAGTATGAAAACGAAAAATTTAACGTTTCTTAGTATAGTTTCTATGCAATACTATTCACCTAACCTACTACTACGCATCATTATACTCTCACTTGTGGACACCAGGATAAATAATCAACCATTGTTACTTAACCGTTACGTTACTCAACGTTATTACTTGTTTCCGTTTATCACTGGATAAACAGATCTCCAGTTTTTGGAATATTAGTCTTGATTAGTTGACTTGCTAAATACTGAAGGGTCATTGGTCAACGTGACCGTGGCCAATGACTGTTTAGTACTCAGTTAACTGACCATGAATCTGACAAACCTTGCAGAAAATGGAGGTGATAGTAATACATTAAACTGTCTTATTTTATTTCCCGCTGCATATAATTTCAAAACCTCTTTAATTAAATAAAAAAAATGTTTGTGCTACTTGTTGTTTTATAATTTACCTTATAGAGCTACCGTTATAGGGCATGTAGGTATGTTTTAAAGATAATATTTATATTTTATTAATCACCAAATAAGCTTCTAATAATGTCCCTATTGCAATTTTCTATTGATACGATAGCTTTTGACCACAATGTCACCAAATACCTCTGTGTTACTCATTGAATTTGATCTATTGTTAAGCAATAATGTGGTCTAACTTGATGAACCGTAATTTGGAGTGAGAATTGACTTTTAAAGACAGCTACCGGAATACACTGTTTAAAGGTGCCTCGAGGTTAATACAATTTCGAGTACCTTTTTAAGGCATTGGTAATGAAATTGGTAGAAAATATTTATCTGAAAAAGGTTAGGACAAAAATTTGGTTATTAAATTACTTCCGCACTAAAATTTCCTTCCGCACAAAATTATGAGAATAACTAAATATATATTTTGCCAGAAATTTAATCAAACTGCGTATAATATAAATAAGACGTAGGATTATTTTAACCTTGTTCTTGGTGTCAAATACAACGACATTTGTCGTACTTGTAATAATAAGCAATTTATTACATTGTTTTTAGGTCACGTTCTTATGATACCGGATTCAGTCATGGGAATGACTTTCCTTGCCTGGGGTGGATGTCTACCGGAAGCTTTCTCCATATTCATCATGTCGCGACGAGGTCTGTCTAAATAATGTTCTGTTTCATTTAGGTACATGTAAGGATAAAAAAATACGTTTTTCCAAGCGATACCGTTCTTTTTGTGCTATGCTTATAGTGACGCCTAAAAGTTTTTGCGACAGTCTTTCTAGTATGTACATTATTTTGATGTGAGCTATGCGTTAATGTATGCTACTTTGTTGTCTGTGCGAAACCTTTTTTTCTAATATTAACCCAAATAAAATAGTGATGTAATTTTGAACAATTTTGACCTAGCAGTAATTCTTATAGACTACCAAGTACGTGGTAGAGAGACGAATTACTTAGCATTCCATGGATTCACCGTGCGGGTGCCGGTTCTATAGCGTTGCAGAGGAAGAGGCTAGAGGGGTCTGGGACTTGGAATCTAGGGAGTAGGGTTAAGGGCCCCCTTGCGATGACATCAATGCTTCCCTTCACAGCTCAAGCTTCCTCCATATATACGAATTATATATACTTATTACGTAACTTACCTGTATGTTCCCGTATTTTAAACCCTGCCGCGGACCTGAGCTACTTATACCGAAAATTGATTTTGCGTAATAGCTTAGCGAATTATCTGGTCATCATCTACATTTTTACGAGTACCTTGATTGCGATTTAATAGAGCGAGGCTGATAAGCTTTGTTGAAGTGATGTTATCTTTTTTATGTGCTATTATTGTTTATCGAAGATCTTGAAGATCGCGCGATAAGTTAGGGCGACATCTCTAGAGTTATTTATGGAAGGTTACACAGGATTAACGATTCAAAAAAATACACTTTTATTTATCATTGCGAATGTACTCAAATTACATTATAAACACAAAGTATATTCTTATACTGCATTACGTCTTATCCAAAGTTTTCTTTTGCAGGTGAAGGAGGCATCGGGGTATCAAATGCCCTCGGAGCGAATTCTCTAGCAATCTTATTCGCCTTGGGCACTCCCTGGCTCATCAAAACTCTAACCTTATTAGCACAAAACGCCGACAACACAGCAGTATTGATCAACTCAAAAGGAATCGATTTCGTCGTTGGATCCCTTCTAGTAGCTGTCACTTGTCTCTGGCTAACGCTCTTAATCTCCAAATTTAAGCTGCAGAGAACCATTGGTTTCGTTCTATCCACTTTATACCTCATCTTCATTACCTTTGCCGTCCTCATTGAGATGGAAATCATTTTCGATAGATGCTTAATCGAAGGTTGCTGATATTTTCTAGCTACCTTCAGTCAGTAGTACTGGTTGAAGTAAAACTGTAAAAGATTTTATTACCGAAGTAAGTCCTTAGGACAACGAGTTGAATGTAGAAAGAGAGATAGAAAGACAGAAATCAAAAACAAAACAATCGAAGGCATGTCTAGAGTTGAAAGTGATAGCCCAGTATGTTTCATTTCCGTTAGAAATATGATGATAACAGTCGTAAATTCAAAACCAATCTTTTTATTCAAGAAAATATCATTCAGTACCTACGGAATATGTTCCTATTCTCGTCCTGTTTCCTGTTTGCGTCCAATTCTCGGGCCTTAATATATATATATACACACTCTTTAAACCATGGAATTCCGTATTCATAGTTAAGTAACTATTCTTATTATGTAGTCATAATGATATGTTTATTAAATGTCATCAGTTTTGGCCAAAATAATTTTCCTTTGTGCAGTACCAACAACTTTTGATAAACCAATCATAAAGTTATGGAATGATTTGGAATATGTCCCTTTTATTTATACCTGTTTTATGATCTTCATAATAAATGTTTTTTTTATCAACAACTTTTATTAAAAATAATACATTCAGTACTGGGTCAAAGCTCACTGGCGAATAAGAGGAAAGAATCGGATGTGCAATTTGTCGGTGCTCAAAATTAAAGTAGTAAACGGAGCATCCGCCCCTTCGGGCAATTGAAAGGACAATATAATCATAAACGCCTTGGTATTGCTTCTGACTCGGATAATCCGACGATCAGATGAGACATACGGAGTGCTGAAAGATATATACAGCACAAATACTTTCTTGTGGTCGGTACAGACTATTTGACCCGACTATCGTCTAGAAAAATCAAACCCACGTATATTCTAAGCCTTAAATACACAGCAAATCTTAATTTACCGTAATTTACATTAATAATCGAGAGCGATGAACGTAAATAGTTTTATACCATCTCAGTACGGACAGGGCCAGTTTAAATATGTTTAATTACCTAGGTGGTTTGGGAGATATGATATTTTAACGGTGCTGCAACGACAAAAGTAATTGAATTTTGTCAAAGCCTTCACATTTTTCATAAGTGTATTTTATTTACAAAGCGTGTCTTTCACAGACAGCGCTGCTACTCTGTTTATTTCTTCACCTGTGCTGTCAGAGTGACCGACTATGCTGTGATTGGCCTATATGTGATAAAAATGTATAAGTAACATAGTAACTTATACTCGTAGCTAGATGTGTGACGTATAAATACTCGATATTTTTTATAATATATATTTAAGGAGCTATGTATTCTAAAAGTCAGAAAAGTAAATATGTGGTTGTTACCTTAGATTAGATCTGATATTTAAAATACATACTAATTAACGTTTAATTTCCATTGTGTAAAAGTTATTAAATAAAATTATAACATAATCATACAATTTTATATATACAAAATTGTTAGCTCACATCTTTTGATTGGTGTCAAATATGCTTGTGACAAAAGCTTAGTAAAAATGTGAATTTAGTTCTGTCAGGACAAAAGTGATGTGCAACAGTTTTCCCGTTCATAATAACACGACGGGCCATATGAGACGTCAGTTAGTACAGCGTAAAGAAAACATTTAGTATATTACTTTCCTATTTACCAAGACGCGCCCCTCCATTTTTTAAATGTAGTTACAACTTTTACTACCCACCCAAGCGATCATAATAATTTACATTATATTGATCTTTATTCTTTTACTGGATGTACCATTGACATGTGCATACACACTTAGACGTCATGTACACCCGAGACCTACCCGTGCAAATGCGCGTCAATAATTTACTGAGAAAGAGCGCGCCTTCGTGACTGAAGTCTGTACTAAATGACTTATGATAAATTTTGGAACAAGCCATTTATACCTTTATGACTGTTGCTTAACTTTGATTAACGTTCTTTAGTACTCCACAATGTAAATAATTAGTGTAAAGTCCCAAATGACGTTACCACAGTTAAGTTGCATCAAATGTAGTATAATAGTAATTATGATATTACTTACTTATAGTTAGTAATACGTTTTTGTTAATTCAACGTAGTAATGAACGTATTTTTACTAGGTGGTGTTATGTTTACTCGTTAAATTATAAATGTGATGTTTATATTATTATCTTAATAAATTATTTAAAGGTGCATGATGTCTGAAGCATAGCTGTTGGTATATACTTATACCGATATAATATTATGATTTGATCTTAATTGTTGGTTATGATAGCAAAATGTAGAAATTCTAAGTTTGTACATTACATATTTTAGTAACCTAATTTTTGTACAATCATTATTTTTGGTACTATACCTACGTGTAAGTCCTAGGTGATTTTAGAAGTATTGTAAATAAATAAATACCTTGCTGTTTACTCATTTATTTATTCTGTCTATACCACATTAAAGAAAGTACGGAAGCAAAAAGGATATGAATTAGTATAAAATTTCATCATTTTGGCAATAGACACGTAATTTTAACACAATACTATGAACGTCTTCTCAAACCTTTTTATGAAATATATATAGCAATAGTTCACTTTAGTGTCTTAATTATAATATTTTGATATTCATTTTATTTTTACCTTTTTTTAAATCAAAATACATCAACTTATTACTAAATCTTATAAAACAATTATAACTAGTGTGACAGAGAGATTCTACTAGCTCAGTGGCAAGGTGTGTCGAATGTCGTGTGCGGAAGACGTGGTTCTTGAGCTTTACTTTAACATGGTGTCTGACAGGCTAAGGCCTAATTTCACCATACCATGTTTGTTTACGCTAAATCAGGCATTAGCTAATGGGTCTTTAAAAATAACAGAGCTGTTAAATCAGTCTACGTTCTATGAAGTTAACTGAATTAATCATCCATTAACAGTTGGTGGGACACTCGGTTCAGTTAACAGTCCGTTAAAAGGATTAACAAGGCGTCAAATAAATAACAGAGTATGGTGAAACTAGGCCTAACTTTCGCAATATGGGCGAAAGTTAGCCTGTTTAGAGACCTCCACAAGTAGCAAATAGGCAGTCAAGCTCCTAGCGATGGATTTCAACTGTCATAAAGGTAATTCTTATATTCCATAAAATAATGACCAACATGCTCGATATTTTTCACCTCTGTACCATCACATGACAAAACTTACATAAAGTGGCAGAGTTGATTTTATTTTCCTTTCAGAACTCGTAATTGTTCGTTACAACTGTCAGTTTATGGCGCTGCTGAGCCCACAGCGATTGGTCCAGAGTTCAGAGTTCCACGTTCACTGTGCTACACAGAGCAAGCGGTCGAAATCTTCAGCTCATTCTGGTTCTTCTACATTGACGTTATAAGATGGACGTTACATATATAATAACAATGCTACAACTCCTACTCGAAATTGTGCGGTTCAATATTAAAGTTCCCAAACAACGCTCAAAAAAATTGTACGTGGAAAACATTTTGACTAAGAAATTCTACTACACAGTTTGTGATCACATAAAAACAAAATGCCTTTATTGACTGCATTGAATGCAGTTATTGACCTTCATAAGAGTGTCGTTGACGCCTAAATTGAATAAATTATTTATACATTGACTTTGAACTTTAAAATCCTACTACGTTTATTGTAAGCGCGGCATCTATCGGTAGAATTAAACGTTTGAGTCGCAATACACAAATGTACAAGAATTCATATGGACTATAGTTATTAGGCAGAGATCATTCAGTCTGCACGCCTCTCTTAAATATGTAAAGAAATGTAAGTCAAGCTCAAAAACAGCAGAACGCAAATCTTACCGCAGCGGGCGTGGTTTGAAAAGTGTACCGTGCGGCACATAACCTCGACGCGACCAATCGGATACGATCATTTCTAAGCGCCAAATCAATTAACCAATTCAATTGAATTTGAAATTTGGGGCGTGTTTTGTTTTGTGAATTTTTTAAGTACAAAATCAAAACAGTAACTGTATGAGAGTTACACTTCTTTACATGTTCATTCGTAGCCCCACCACTAAATTCGATTATTTAAATATGTACACTGATTTTACGCGTTCGCTCAGATTGCACCCAGGACGAAAAACCAATGGTATTGAGGAGGTGCAGGTATAACATGTACTTATACCTACTGTTGAAAATCTCAGTTTGTGTTACCCTTTTGTACTATTGAGCTCTTTACAGTTTTTAGTGTCGTCGTTGTACGGTGCATCCTTTACGTTAAAAGTAACTTCTAAGATTGATATTATGACGTTTGCCGTTCAAGTGAAAGCTAGCTAGTATTAGAATATAATGAATATATAGGTAATTAATATCAATCAAAAAGTTGTCAAAATAAAGACCACAGGTCTTCATAAGTTGTACCCAAGAATCATCTCGATCATGTTAGTCATACGCTTTCAAACAAAATAAAGAGCATCAATATCGGTGCATTTGTTTAGGACGATGCCTCAGACAACAACAGACTTATGACACCCCTCTTGTGGGCTTTATTTACTTATTTATTTATTAACAAAATCCACAGCTCTTAGAAATAAACAATAAATCATAATTACTGAACCATACATAATTATAATAAATATATAATATAATTAAGTGAAAAGAGAAGATTTGGAAAATACACATTTTAATTCTTAATAAGTACATGTTTACATTGTGGCTTACGCGTATACTAATGTAACTAATGACAAATAGACATCCAGTGACAAATAATTGAAATCCTCGAAAAAGTATCTGTATGTACTTAAGTCAACGTTTAGATTATTTATTAAATTACATTGCTGCGTAGAGCCTGCGTGTTCTAATATATTTGTCATTTTTATATCAATTTAATACTAGAGACGGTTATTGACTGTATGTTCTACTAAAAAAACTCACAATTTGAAAACAATTTACTTAATTATATATTCATAATTTAATTTTGAGTTTGTCCCCCAAATATTGTATTCACAGCTCTTTCCATAAAATCGTAGTTACGTCATATTTTAAATGCCAAGTGTTCATACTGAAATTTTGCATCCAAGTCCTATTACCTAAAGCATTAATTTATGCTTCCAGTTTGCCAGTTACTGTATATGTTCCGTAAACGTATGTAATTATTTTGATAATTAATGTTTTCAAATTTACAGAAAATAATAAGAACCTGACTCGCAAAAGTATAGATATTAAACCCTAAGGCTCTGTTCAGACGTACGCGGTTTGAGGGCGGCAAGCGCGCGACTTCGCAGGGAACGCGCGCCGCGCCACGCGCTCGCCGCGCCACCCTCAATCCGCGTACGTTTGAACAGAGCCTAAGACATGCATGCAAAACTTTACCGAGTTTGAACGTAATACTAAACGAACTATGTTTATAAAATATGACGAACTATGTTTATATGGAAAACGCTATAAACACAGTTCCATTCATGTACATACAATGCACCAGGTATATTTTCTCAACTTGCTAAGAAGATTTAACAACGCCAAAATACTAGACGGGTTCGTTCCGAAGGTGCGATTTTTTAATGCTAGATGCAAGTTTGGCACGCTATTGTGGCTCTTCGTTTGCTTCATTTCTCATTTGATTAGGGCACTTTAAATAGATCGTTAATCTACCTATCATTCATTTCTTACTAAGTTAATAAACATAGATATTAATTAGATACACATATACAAATGCTTAAATTCTTCACTTAATATGACTATGTCTTGTTTCGACGTAAATAGTATACAAAACGGTAGATTACTAAAAAATAGTAAATATTTTAATTAAACTACGTTTTCCCTCGTGTTCATCACGCTTTCACCTCCTGTGACACCTGGTAGATACAAAAAAAGTGTTACGCAAAGCGTAGCAGCACAGTATCATTTTACACGTGTCTTGATATGTAATGTAAGAACTAAATATCGAAACAATGGGAATTTTATTATTACGACACTGACCAGTGCTTTGTATGATATCTATGATAACATCTGTCATGAGCTGTGAGGGTGTTAAAAGGACTCACAGACCTAAATCCAAGTAGATTTCAAAAGTCGGACTATTCGTGTCGTAATATGTGTCCTAACTACGATTATTTGTCGAATTTTAAGTCTTATCACCGCTGCCGGCCCCAAAATTTGTGACCTTAAATCCAGTGGCGTACTTTTTTATTGAATTCACGCGGCATGTATCATCATGGCAGGCATTGCAGCGGCCGGCAGTTTTACTGTTGAACCATTTTCGACATTGTCTTTATTACTATATATTAGTATTGGATGAAAGAATGGACGTTGCTCAATGAATTTACGTTGAGAGATAGCAGCCTCTGCCACTTCTTTGTAGGTGGAGCCATTTTTGTTCTCACGCTCTTGACATCATAATCGGTACTAAAAATTTGACACGCTTGGTTTTCATTTTAAGAAGCGTTGCAGATTGTTTTGAAACGCTTTTGTCATCTACTTAGATAAAGTTCTGTGGGTAGTTTTGTAAGTATTAACTATGGCTGTCATATAAATCACGATAATAATAGGGGGCATACTCATATAACTTTACCACCATTTTTACTGCTTTTAACAATTGTTCCTCTACAGCAAGAGTGCCCTTGAAAGGAAGCACAACTACCACAGTAGCAACTATTCTGCCAGCAGCTGTAGTATTTAGACAATACTGTGCTTAGGCGTAAAGCGCATTGTATATCAACTAAATGCATAACAACTGCATTGCATGGTGCATGGTGGTAGGGCATTTTGCGAATGCCCGCCTGGCTAGCTACCACCCTCAAGTAGAAAATCTGTCGGCAAGCATCTAACGGTGTGTTCCGGCAGCTGTCCTTGAGAGCCAGTAATTCTAGATTAGCCTGAACAACATCGTCAACCACAACATCACTTATCATCAAGTGTGATAAAAGGCTAGCCTATAAAACAAAACTACCATCTGGGAGGGAAGTAGTACAGTTATAGTGTCACGAAGAACTAGGATGGGCAGTCATGACAGTTACCGCCAGGCACGCAACTTATTCATATAGTAAGATAAGAATATACTCGTATATATATATTTAGATATCTATCTATAAGATAAGATGAAATTTTGCATCTATTATGAGGAATGGGGGAATGTCTGAGGTTTCGAAACAAACATTATATTACCAGTCATAGGAACGCCGTCATTTGTCCTCAAAAGCCTGGAAATGTGGGTCTTAGTGGCGGTGGTGACGTCATGGTTGGTGAAACAGAATAGTACGGCTACACACAGACCCTGAAAACATAATTAAAATTGTCTTGCATCTTACTTTCTTATCACATGCTCTAGTGAAGATTCAGTTATAGTAGCTTAGAACGGAAATTAGAACAAAACACGATATAAATAAGTTTCATTCTCTATGCGCTTTCCACGAAGCGGCCACGACCTTCTGATTGGCCGAAAGCGCGAAAATTAGAGAAAATAACACTTTTCTTATGAATGCGATTGTCTGATGATCTGATATTTTCAATAAATAATTGTTAAGGATGTAACTGGTCACATTCTAGCGAAAGTTAAATGCAAAAATTCACTATCGCTGAAGAGTAAAAATACCTACATTATTACTGAATTTTAGTGTTTCTTAACCTACTAATGAAGCAGTTATGTATAAATATTACAATATGAATTCAAAACCACGAGCGATATACTGATCGCACAACCTGCAGTAATGCCGTTTTTAGGGTTCTGTACCTAAAGGACAAACAAAACGAAACCATACTAGCGAGACTGCGTTGTCTGTCTGTCCGTCCGTATGAGTATCTAGCTCGTAATCGTAATAACTTTTAACTCTGAAATTACTAAACTTACGAGCGGAAAAATTTAAGTCATGTGCGGGATTTGAATCCGCGTTCATCCACACCTTTAGCCGGGGTATGCTCTGACCGACTGAGCTAACATGACAAGGAGTCGTAACTCAATTTTTTTCTATCGTATTGGGATGAAGTTACATCTATAGTTCAACTTACGTTGTACTACAAACAAGACTAATTTTGCAATTAGCTTTAAACTTGTTAATGATGACACAACTCTATAATTTTTATATTTTTATATTTGCAATCACTCCATGCTCTTCGGATTACATTACAAAATTTCAAATTTACGACAGGAAAAAAATTAAGTATGTTACGAGATTCGAAAGGGATCCATCGATTCCTTTAGCCGTTATGCCCCGAAATGTTACGCAAAATGTTGACCCAAAGATGAATTTCGGAATAGAAATAAAATATAATTATTTGTTGCGTTGGAAAAATTATATAACAAGAGAAGTTAGCAGAATAACAGTTATTTTTTATGCTAGGCTGCAAAGTTGCTATTTGGGCGAGTAATTTTATTGAAACCTGAGGAAGCGAAGGATTCAAGAATTAAGTCATAAGCAAAGTTATTTCTTATATACAATCCTGAAGGAACCGATGCGATGGTTTGAAATGTACGAAACGTGAAATAATTTTGATGCCAAACACAAAACACAATGAAAAATTCCAAATTTCGAAAGAAAAAATTATTGTCATGTGCAGGATAATATAGTTTTTATTTCTCGTCATTTGGTATTGTAATCCGCAGAGCATACGTTATTGCAAACATAACAATATAAAAAAAAACAAAACACAATGTTTCACCTCACCACTATGTTACAAGTACAATATTATGTGATATTGTTTTTCTCTAAAAATTTTTTTTTTGGGGTCTTCGCAATTTTTTTTTACATCTCGTAATATATTTTAAGTTTGACTAACAAATATAAATATAATAATTGTATGAAACTCGAATTTAATTTATTATTCCAATCTCATTATCTATTGCAGTAAAAACCTTGTATTTGTATACCGACGCCTACGGCTCGATCTAACAATATCATCAATTAGTTACTTCGATTTGGCTGAAAATCGATATCTTATAAATCAGATTATATTATTATACTAGCTTTCCGGGCGCGGCTCCGCCTGCGCGTATGTCGGTTATCTCGCGAAAACATGAACCTCTTTTTGCGCAGTCGGATAAAAACTATCCTATGTTTTTTCCCGGGTTTCAAACTATCTCCATACCAAATTTCATTCAAATCGGTCCAGTAGTTTTGGCGTGAAAGCGTAACAGACAGACAGACAGACAGACAGACAGACAGACAGACAGAGTTACTTTCGCATTTATAATATTAGTACTGATTGATAAATCTGAGAAACTTTCTTCACCTTGCAGACGTCGTCGAAAAATTAATTCCAAATTTGGAATAATGACGTCCAGCAAAACCTAGATATCGATTTTCAGCTAAATCCGAGTAACTTTCTTCACTTGGCAGACGACATCGAAAAATATATTCCAAAATCGGAAAAAGGACGTCCAGAACAACCTGGATTTCGTATTTCAGCCAAATCAGAGTAACATTCTTCACTTGGCAGACATCACCGTAAATCTAATTCCAAATTTGGAATAATAACGGCTTCAACAACCTAGATGTCAAGTTTTAGACAAATCGGAGCATTTTTCTTAACTTAAAAATAATTAACTTTCCACACTCGTATCATAACTGTTATTATTCGTTTATTTTACTTAATAAAGTCCATTAGTATAAATATTAGTGAGTAGATCTCTTATTCTTTAGATTTATATTTCTCTTCTAGAAAGATTATAATTTACAAGGGTTCCGATATATTAAAATCTCTATTTAAAGTCAGTACATATCTACAAAATCGAAAATACGCTACTAATTATATTCAGTACACCAAAAATATTGAAAGAAAATATTTCATCGACTACAGGTAAATTATCTATTGACTAGGGAAACAAAAACGATAGAAAGATATTGTAATAGCTCCCAAATCTCATGTACCCACACTAGCATTTGTATCGGTAACACTCGACCTTGCAACACTTATCGGTCTTTAGTTCCTTTGGTCTTATCGGAAACTACTATCGTAACACGATATTGTGAATGTTACTTTGTTTCACCCGAGCGTTCACGAAAGGAAAAATACTTCTGTTATATAATCCAACGTTTAATATAACCATTTCCATTCTGAAGCTGAAAACGTTTATTCCACGCTTGACAACATAACAAGATATTGGAAATGTTGTTCCTGTATAATTAGTTATTAATTATCGTTTACGTCAGTCGTTGAATGGATGATGTTAACTCGAAATTCTTCATAGATAGATAAATGTATAAAGATTTGTGTTTAAAATTATCTTTATAGATTGAATCCTACGTCTCAACGACTTAATTATCAAAAGTTTTCCATGGTATTTTGATTAAATGCTCTGAGAGGAACTTGCAAGGTTTTTATGTCAATTTGCTTCAGCAACTGTGAAGGAGAGCTCTCTTATTCAGGGAATAGGGTAGAAATAGCACGACACATTGCTTGGCTTATCCAGAATATCCGTAACTCCAATGCGCTGTAGTACCTTTCAACAGATTGACGGCAACTTTTAAAGCAATTGACTACTTTAGACTGCTACTTACTACTTTATTAACGATAATTTTGATAATTTACCTGTAGGCTTGTAAGAAGAGCAGACACCACCTGATAAAGGTTCTCAACGGGAGAGTCCGGTGACGGGCGTAGTGGAATCAGAATGAAATGCAGACCGAATAGTGGTATCTAAAACAAAAAGCGACATTGTAAGTACGAATACTGAATTCTCATTTAAAGAAATAACATGTTGTTAACTAACTTTCAAACCGCTCTGTCGCATTTATGTGAAGGTTATGAAGGAAAATGCCAAATTTTTAGACTGTTGTATGTCAGTGTGAAGGTGAGAAAGAATATTTTAGAAAATATGCGCGGAAATATTTTTATTAATTTATTTACGTGTATGGAAAAACCAAAAGCATTGCAGGCGTGTTTTTTGTCTGGAAATCCATTGCAGGCGTACTGGGGTGTGATTTGAATTTGAAATAGGCGGTAAAAATCGGTGTTAAAGCAAAGAGTTCACCTGTTTTTCTGATAATAAAGAAACTAAAATGAGTTTCGGCGGTAATATATGAAAATTTGACTGGTGAAAACAATAAGGCAGTTTTTATTTGAAGTCCCTGATGATGTATATTTTGTATGCAATAATTAACTACGAGTATTACTAACTTTCATACTAAAATTATACTAAAATAGAGAGCAGCTTTCCTTATCTGAGCAACACTGATTTTTTTACTTTATTAATACATATTTTTATAGGTTTTTAACGGACTCTGCCACAGTACCATATCATTTGTACAAAGTACCAGGAGATTAGAGATAATAAAGGGGAAAAGGCTTTGTGATAAGGTACCAGAGCAATCTCTTTTTACATACCATAATAACTCTCATCTTTTCAGGATTTCTAGTCTCCTGGCACTTTAGACTGTGAAGTCGTAAAAATAGGTCCAAGGTGCAAGTTAGTGTAGATCAAGGATAACCTTAGAAAGGCCTTGGTGTATACGTGAGAAAACACTTTTTAGGAAAGCAAATTCCTATTCAGAATAAAAATGTGAGGTCCAGGAAATTTTCTTCTTGACCGACACACTAGTGTGAAATAGAATGCTATGTCACTAGGGAGGGTTAGTCGGCCGCTGTATAAAAAAATAATGGGCTAAGCAAAAGGGTTGCAAAGTATAAATGACGTCTAATATAAGGTGTTTAAGGCTTGTTGTGGAACTAAAATTTCTTGGACATATGTGTCACAGTAAATTTAATTGTACTCAATAGTTTGTATAAAATATTTATGACATAAGTTAATTCAGCAAAGTTTTATCTTTATCGAGACTAATGTAACTTAACTTTCTAAACTGTCCTAATTCTTTAATGTACTAAATTGATGGACTTATAGAAATAAATCCAGACAATTTAGTGGAAGGTGGTTTAGATACCTTAGCAAGGCGATGCAAGCACAATAATGAAGTTAATACAGGTCTTATTGCCATTGCCTTAAGCAATCATTTGTCCGAAAAGTGTTATCAAATACTTGTACCAAAAGTGGATACTTTTAAAAGTCGGGTCATTAAACAAGGCACTCCTTCATTAACAAGAAAAAAACCTTAAGTAGCTACATTTTTATTATTTAAACTAGCTTCCGTAGACTTTTCGGCGGCCCTGCGAGAATAGCTTCATAAATCTGAGTAAAAAATATCCAATATTTAATCCGGGATCTAACGAATTTATTACCAAATTTTATCAAGGCGTTTGGAGCACTCATTTACGAAACAGATACACTGTAACAAATCGCATGTACAATACGAGTATTTAGGAAAATTATTATTTTTAATGCACTCCCTTCATTAAATCGTAATCAAAGTAATCACATCAAAATCCGTTACATTTATGAATAAATATTGTTTTATATGTGATAATAGTTTTATGGCGTTGATCGTCTTATATTGAATGAGGCAAACAAAAACAACAGAAAGTACATTAAATTAGTCAATGGAAAACTTTGGATGTACAAAAAAAAACTAAAATTATAATATTTAGAACACGTTAGGTACTATGCAAGCATAAAACAAGAAAAGTGTATTGTTATCCAAACTTACGAGTATGAGAGCAGCTCTTGTGGCTTTCTTAGCAGCGAGTGAAGCATGTTGATTCGGCGCTGGGTGAAGCTTCGTTAGAAGTACCCGCACTACGTTTATCAGAAACACTGTAAATGAAACAATAAATGAGTTTACTGTCCTGAAGTTTTCATGTAATATATGTATATAATACAAACAAGGACAAAACATACGACGTCTATTTTTAGGATTCTGTAATAAAGAATAGAATCCTATGACGCAGCCTCGGCTGTACGTCCTTCCATTCGAATTTTGTAGGGCTATTTTATCTTTGGAACAGTAATAGGGAGCTGGTTGATATTTTCCTAGAATATGTACTAGTATGGCGGATTGCCTGGTAAATAAGAAAACAAACAGTTTACAATAAAAATCCCCATACTTGAAACGTGTTTACATCGGTACCGGGTGAAGGTATTTTTTTAAATGCTAGTAAATGTGATTTTTTTCTATATATAAAGTCATAAGAATTGAAATCAATATAAACTGTCAGTTGTCTCGTGCACCTGTGTACGAAATAATTGACAGTTAATACTGACAAAAGTAGCACAATACAATTGTAATGATTGAAAACCATTGATATTATATTTTTACATATTTGCTTTCGAATTTCCGAACCAGAAAACTGAGGCCTTGAAAGAAAAAAGGAACAAGAAGCGATTTTATAGGCGGATTTTTCCTCTTATATCGCTTATTTTCCTCAAACATTTCTTGTGGACGCACCCTTATTGCATAATTCCAATGGGAATGAGAATGATCTCCATTTTAAAATTATATAAAACTAGCTTTCCGGGCGCGGCTCCGCCCGCGCGTATGTCGGTTATCGCGCGAATACATTAACCTCTTTTTGCGCAGTCGGATAAAAATATTCTATGTTTTTTCCCGGGTCTCAAACTATCTCCATACCAAATTTCATTCAAATCGGTCCAGTAGTTTTGGCGTGAAAGCGTAACAGACAGACAGACAGAGTTACTTTCGCATTTATAATATTAGTACTGATTATAATGGCCAACCTTTTTCAAGCCTGTGCTCTCCGTCCCTGTGAGGTCTCTATCAACCGGCAAAGGTAGCCAGACGCATGAAACTTTCACCGGTCACATAATAAGTGACACAAAAATCGAGTAACCCAAATCGACGCAATGGTGGACGTTATGAGTCTGGATGGTAATGATATAAATAATCATATGATTCATATAATCATAATAAGATGATGTAAATCATCAAAGTTGCCGTCTTTATTTTTATAGTCAAAACTAGAACCGACCAAAAATATAGTGTCGAACCTCAAAGTTATATAATAAAATAACCGCTATACTACTATAATAACTCTAAATATCAATCTGATTTTTATCCTGCTGACAGTGTCCTGGTTCAACCTAGCACAGCCGTCAACGTTTCTATTTGTACTTATTGTTAACTTAAGTTATAAAATGATATATTATTTTATTTAAAGCGTGTACTGTTGGCGACAGAATATCCTTTTTACTATGTTTGCTGGCTGTTTTCAGTAAATATTTTATGTTGCATGTTAGCTTTTTAAGTCATTGTTTGTGTGAATAAAAGTCAGTCTTCAATATATTTTTACGTGGAATGTACTCATAACTGGTATTTTTATTTATTTATTTTCCTAGTTACTTTCATAGGGTAGAGTAGGTACTATGTGGTAGTTTTTGACGGTAAAAAATATTCTTATTCTATTCTATTCCCCAATCTGTTTTCTACTCTCCCCCAGAAGGTAACAGATGTGTCTCGTGGTAAACTTTGCTTCAGAAATGTTTTAAGCTTATGGATCGGGAGCGAGCCTACATCCATCTACTGAACATAGAACTAGACTCTAGAGAGTTACATAAAAACATTTTGTCAAAAGTTACAATTACTTACATATTAATGCCAGGAGATTTCATTTTTTTTACATTTAAACTATGTTTCTTTTTTCAGCAACTTATTATTAATAATAGCTATTATTATACGATATTCACTAAAATTCCTGTTTCTAATGCCATGATCAGAGGACAGCTAGAAAAAATAAGATTTTGACGTTAACTTAATTTTAGTAAATGCTTACCTATTAGGTGCTTACATAAATATTTCTTAAAATTGTAATACCAAAAAATTATTGAATCTAAAGTTTTTGAGTTAAAACAGGGGAATTCGGAATGGAAAATCGATCTCGTGAAGGATCTTCAATTTCCTCACAGGCTTCGTTCCCTTCCATGATAATTATAACAATAGAAATGGACGATATCGTCCACTACGGATGCTAAGATGTTAACAACTTTCCCAAAACCGCTTTGTACAGCTTTTGTTTTATTGGCAGAGGACTTGCATTTTATGTATACATGTAGTATAGGTAGTAAACAATAAAATTGTAAGTTTGTAATAAAATATCCACAACACTACAAAAATATCCGATTAGCGAAATTACCAAACATGCTTTACTTATAAGCAAGATCTGATTGTGTCTATCTTCTAGATTAGAAATGCATAGCTTAGGTCCAAACTTATCATTTTATATAAAAAAATTATCGGTTCAACTCAAGAGTATAGATAATGTTCACAAATCCTCAGAGTCCTAAATAATGCTCGAAAAGTGCTACTATTACCTTATTGAGCACCTACTCATGAAGAATTTTTCGAGGATCCTTCGATTATGGAGTAGATCTTCCCACTCCGCTACTTGTTGCATACCCTAGTAAGGTCATTATGTACCAATTCACTTATTTTGGTTTGTTTATATACCTGCATGTAGACCACATTAATTGTGGTACAAATTTTGTATGTACCTAATGATTGCAAATGGTTAAGTATTGATTACTTCTTGCATTTTTTTTTGTATAAGGTCATCCAGTTGTTATTTATGTAGCCACGTACCTCGTGGATTGCCGCGATAGAATTATACTGAATAAACCGGATTTTTTACTCCTGAACACTGCAGTCTCCCCGATTATGGAGCGGTTTGCCATAATTCCCATGACAGGCATCTTGGGGATCGCAGTGTGATATCGGTTCCTCAGTAAGCGTTGCTGCCCACCTACTGGTATGTTACCCTTAGTCGCCTATTACAACACCCACCGGTAGTAATGCAGGGGTGAAAATCTAGCCCGTCACCCCACTGAATGGAATTTTAAGCCGTTCGCGTCGGTCCCGGTTGTTGTCTTAGGATGGCAGTCGTTATAGCACGGTGGTAGGTAATTTTGCGAATGCCCGCCTAGCTAGCTACCATCCTCAAGTAGAAAATCTGTCGTCAAGCACCTTATGGTGTGTTCCGGCAGCTGTCCTTGAGAGCCAGTAATTTTAAGTTAGCCTGAGCAACATCTTCGACCACATTACTTACCATCAGGTGAGATAGTGGCCAAAGGCTAGCCTATCAGCACTAAATAAAAAATTTGCCACTACCGATCAAACTTTATTTAACGTTACAAGTAGGTAAGTAGTAATTCTTTGCCAGATATATTGTTATACTCTTAGCTGAGGTAAAAGTTCAGGGTTGGGTCGACCTGAAGCAAATTAGTGTGATTATATTACTCGGGTCGTCTATAATTGTCTTGATTAGTGGAGTCAGGTGCTTCCTTACTTCAGGAGCACCGCTCGTGTAGGGAATGAAATTGTACGACTTTTACTAAAAATAATGGCACTTGGATTATGTAGCTCCTAAACTTAACGATGTGTAGGTTTTTTCAAAGTTCAGTATGTACTATTTCATCTGTATCTAGAGCGTTTGTAGGTATTAAGGAGTAAAATATTCTTAAAATAATTATCATGATTGGTTAAGTTGGAATGTAAGTTGGAATGTGTGTAGAAAGTAATTGTGAATCTGATTGCAAACAATTACAAGTAATTCACTAAAATTGGTTATTAAAAAGGCTTCTTATAACAATATATTAATTCAAACATACATTCAATACAGTTAACATTCAGCGTGTTTCAAGCTATAACCGATGGATAGGCTAAATCAATGACTGTGAAACGCAAAGATAGTGTTTATTTAATAAATAAGTTCTGGGTAATATAACCGGAACATACTCGAACGTTCTGAAACAGGCCCTAGGAAGAATTATCTCAATGTTTTGATATATATTAAACAAAAGAATTTCAAAGGCTGTTGTGTAAATAATATTTCTCCCTACCATCCAAAATATAAACGTAATTCTATTTACAAGCTTTTATTTAGTTTCACCTGTCCCGATGTATGTCATGAAATTTGCAAATTAAATTTGCTCCACTTTCCGGTTACTGATTGAGATGTGTTTTTTGCGTACATGTGTAAATCACGTGACAATGCAATATTATGATGACATGTTGCTAATCTGACATGGAGCTGGAAGGTGGTCAAAGAAACTTCGCAATGAAACGTCACAACCTCATCGAGTTTGGGCTCATTTGAATTGCCTTGACGAGTATTTTTAAAAAAAAGCTGGTGTAATCTTTCAACTCAGTACTATAATGCCTGTACCCTTGCTCAGTATAAATATAAATAATGATAAAACTAAATTTTACTACTAATTGCGATGAGGTTTCATAATGGCGTTGGTATACGAATGAAATAAATTTAATCTTTGGTTCATTAACAATTTCCCAATATGGAGTCAAAATTCCGAAATGAAGATCTTCTTCCTCCTTACCACTGTAGCTATCAAGATTTCATTGAAACAAAAACAAAAGCTGACAAACAGTAAGTAAAGTAATCTAGGATTTTAGAACGTACAAATCTGTTGCTTTGCTTGATTGAATTTCCTTAAGGATGCCCAGTACCATGCCATGAACTGACTGCCTTCGTCTCAAAATTTTCGCATTTGATTTCAATAAAAACTGAAAAGCGTCGGTGGAGTGGTGGAAGTGTGACTTTGAAATCATGTAGTATTGATTAAATGCCCCATGTGGTATGGAATGAATGTAAAGGTTGGACAGTAATTCCTTTGAATCCTTGCAATAGGGCGCGAATTATTGTTATAATATAGGCAAAGGGATAATGGAATGCTATTGTTTATTTTATAAGAATAAAATTGATATATTCAACGCCAATATATACCTATCTAATGAATTATTAAGGTGTCTTCACTTTGTTTGGTACTTAGTGGATTTAAATGTTTGAAGGTATGGCCAGCAAAAATATATACTCCAATAGAGTATTTTAATTAAGTGTTTTATTTTTATTATTCATATTTTTTTATTAACTTACCAAAAGAAGCCACTAATGAAATAACAACGGGCGTAATGATGATCCAAAAGGTGTCACTCTGATCCATCCAGCATCTGGTTCAAAGAAAAACAATACTGATAAAAATTTGACATCTTACAAACCGCGTTTAGCATATTTTATTATACAATATTACTTCGGCGATACTTTCTAAACTATATAAAACGGATTTATGGTTTGGTTCTCTTATGTACTACTTAAAATAATTTCACAACCACGACAGATCTATTCATATTATTTAAAATATTGCATATTATTTAAAATCAAAATGTACATTTGACTAAGCTCGATGAATGAAATCGACCATGGTCACGAGGGGACTCAGTTCCCTGTAAATACCTGTTCACATACGCACCCCTTTACAGTTAATTATTGGTACGAGTTAATACACAACGTCTTAGTTGCTAAGTGCTAATATAGAAACAATATATTTAAGTAGTACATGCAGTAAACCAATAATATATAGATATATATAATAGATACTAAGATTGCTTAGGTAGGCAGTAGAAGTTGTAACCACTCTAGAAAAATATGTGAGTCCGCTTTCCTAAGTGGCAAGTTCCGTAAATAAATATGAATCTCATTGGCGAAAGGTGAAAATCTGCCCCCTGTGTGGGATTAACCAATTTTGCAGAACTCCCCATGAATGCACTAGGGAATTTTAACTAAAGATACAGCTGCATTTATCCGTCTACGCTAGGTTGATGCTAGGCCTGTGCGGAGTTCTATCAATTTTATTCATTAACGCAACGAGTTGGGAGGTTGCAATATCCGCTTAGCCATTCCATTTTCCAAATAAAACACTGAAGAAGCAATACCTCCTAACAAGGGAGTCCAACTAATGACAGTGAGCGTTGACAGTGAAGAACTGATCAGTGGACATCAGTGATGGAAGATAACATCAGTTCCTGCTGCAGCAGACTTTGAGGACGACATTTGTGATACATTACTGATGATGAGTTATGACTAGTAATGAAGAGTGTTCTACAGGGCGAGGATTGCAATAGCTACAGGAGGAGGCCATTTTAGGGGTCACCACTCTTTAACTGCGGATTAGGAGTAACCCAGAAGTGTTTTAGTGATCTGTGTCTTCTCAATCGCACGATACCCACATTTACGCTCACGCTATGAAAGCTCTGCCTGATAAACCTGCTGTTTAGGAAACTTACAACCTACATACAATTAGGTATTAAAAATTACGTTCATCCGTATCATATGTACCTAGTTAATTCAATAAGTAGAGAAAAATATTAGATATGGTAAAGTATCTCCTTGAAATCTCGCGTTTTAAGTTAAAAAAGTTTCCTATTTTGACTTTATCTTTCAAAAACCATCAGTAACCGACGTCTTACTTTCGATTATTTATTACTAAAATCTTCAATTACAAAAATGATTGAAATCTTATTGGATTGTTTTATTATTTACTAGTTTCTGCCCACGGTTTAACCCACGTAAAAACTCTGATATATCGCCTAATCAAATAAAATACAAAAAGTTATTCCAGATGCAGAATTCGTTTTTTATTTTTCATTTCATTAGGGAACAGAACAACCTCGACGTCCAAGTGGTAACCTGTGCCTATACTAGATATATTTCACAAGTGATGAAATGCACTGCGCCCATCATCCTGAGGCATAAAGTGAATACATAATTACAACGACAGGAAAAATATAGTTATGTGCGAGATTTGAACACGCACCATCCAATCGTTTAACCGGGGTATATTTTGACCGCTTAACCAACATGACATATTACGCTGGACTTTAATTTGTTCTTAACCATTTTATGGGGATACAGCGACATCTACAGTCCAACTTACATTTTACTTTTTTACCGGCTGTATGCCATTATTAACAAAATACTCCGAACTATAAACAATACCACAGCTAATACTACAGTAAAAGCATTTATACAACCTCATATGAGTCAGAGGTGGTCCAAATACTCCAACCCACCACCAGTTGCTAGCGTGCACAACATGCTGGCCATTTTTTTAAAGAACATAACAAATGGAACACAGTAGTAGAAACAGGTAAAACTTCCCAGGGCGAAGGCAGTACCAGAGAGCATCTGACGCAGTGATGGTTCAGTGGCAATGGCTATGGACTGCCGCGCAGCAGGACCATGGTTCGTATCCCGCCACGGGCTTGAGCTTCACCGCATGGTAGAAGGGATTTTTGCGAATGCTTGCCTGGCTAGCGACCACGCTCAAATTGAAAATCTGTCGCCAAGCACATAACGGTGTGTTCCGGCAGCAGTCCTTGAGACCCAGTGAAATTACAGGCACATGAGACTCAACAACTATGTCTCAATCTGACGGGCGCAGTACAATTCGTCACTTGTGACGAAATGTATCTGTTATAGGCAGAGGTCACAGCTTAACATCAGGCCTCGATTTTGTTGCAACACAATCACATTTTAAAAAAAGTTCTACAGTTTTACTACCCAGTAAATTGAGATAAAAGTATCATGATATAATATGACCGGACCTACAAATATACCTAGTTCCATTAAAATATCCTAAGGTAACATACATACATAACATCACGCCTCTTTCCCGTAGGGGTAGGCAGAGACCACAGATTTCCACTTGCTACGACCCTTGCATATCTCTTTCGCTTCATCTACAGACATCAATCCTTTCATACATGAGCGTCGGTTTAGGGTACACTTGACCTGTCCACCTGACCATTTCGGAACGTTTGCTTTGGTCTTCCCCTTCCAACACTTCCGTTCACTTGTCCCATGTATACCTGTTTAGTCAGTTTCATCTCATTCATTCTCTCTACATGTCCAAACCATCTTAACATATCTTTCTCAATTTCGAAGGTAAGTGACAACGAATGCACGCACACATATACCGGAACCTACACACATTATTTTTTGACAGCACAACTCCAAAGGGCTTTGAGCGAGGAAAGGCCCTTTTATAACTTATACACGCCCACACTTTACACGTTCACATTTTGTTATTTATACTAATGTTTTATTTCTTATCACTGGTTCTTTACATAGAATATCTGCAGTCTGTTGATATGAAACAAATACATGATGTATCCAATGTGTCCATTAGAATGAAAACACAAAAATACAATTAACATCGGGAGATCCGTATTGCCTTTAATTGGTATTAGGTATGATCGATCGACTTCAAAATGGAATCGAAATGCGTCATCTGTCAATTAAATTTTAGTAAAAATATTGTGTCCCATTTTATGTCAATATCTGAAAATATCAATAAAACAGCGGCATACGGGCATAGTTTTAAAAACATGATTTTACATTTTTGATGCAGGAAAATGTGTGAAATATGGGTGCGAATGGTAGTGGAGTGACGAAGAACAGAAAAGATAGTACTTAAAAATATACAGGGTTATTGGTAAAATGCGAACAACCTCTTAGGGTTGCCTTCTGCTAGTCTTAACAAAAATGTTGAGGTGAATAATTTTTGTTTTGAAAAAAAAAAAGGTTTTTTTTCTGTTTTAAAGCCTACTTTGAGTAAAGAGCGCCTGTGGCAACACTGGACCACGCCGTGCTGCCTTTGAACAGAATTTTGACTATTTACATCGAGCAAAGTAATAAAATAATACATTACAGGCACAAGATACTTTTAACATCAGGTGGCCCTCTTGCTTATTCCGTCAAAAACATATATAAAAATAATATAAATAATAAATATATACAAATTTTTTTGCAGAACAAAAAATTCGTCTCCAAATGTTTGTTAGGACTAGCAGAAGTCCACCCTAAGAGGTTGTTAGCATTTTTCCAATAACCCTGTATATGTAGCGCCCACCCTTTGTAACTTGGTTTAATGACAGTAAGAATGAACTTTGTCGTACAATTATTTATAATCAAGTTTGAATGTATCCACTAGGGACACCCTAACTCAACCTTCGGCATGCATCAAACATATACATAATCTTGAGCAAACCCTAAAGATTGTTAAGCTAACATATTTACTATTCACAATACAAATGAACTGAAACCGAGCTCCACATCGTAGCGGTGCTCTCGTTACAGATTAACCTTACAAATGGAATTTCCATAGTAGCTAGTCAAAGATACAATGGCTGACAATCACAAACTAAATGACACAGGTCGTTCAAATTTTGACAAGAGTCAACTGACAGATATCTTTTGATGGGAGCAGTGTCTTCCTTTCAAATAAGAGGCGACAAATTAAAAAAGTCACGGACTTATTGACCCGCCTTCGTATTAGTGGCAAGCTCGCCTAGATTTATCAAGCTTACTTGCTATATTAGATGGAAACCTAGGAGGATAGATACTTTTTCCTAGATTGAAACGAATAACCAAAACAATATAATACATAATGCGCGTAGAGTACCTCAAAATTGATTTTGTTATTCATCTCTATGCCATTAGGCATTGGTACTTGAGCTTTGCATGGAAATTGATGTAGTGATTGACAGGCAAAAATAATGTTTGTGTTAGCCACAGAAAAGAGAATAGTGTTTTATATCTCTGTGGTTGTGTTCGTTCACAAGGCCCAATTCTGAACAAAGAGGCAGCAGCAGACTGTTTACTGTCTAACTATTTTCGACTTTGAATGTATAACTACAATGCATAGTATCAGTTGGAAGTCAGTGGGAGGCCGCGCGACCAACCGCGGCACATCACCGACAAGTCTTTCATCCTATCTATACTGGAAGTTACCATACTCCGAGATGAAGAAGTTCCAAAAGTATTTTAATGGATTACAAACTCATTGGGGATACATTTCTAGAATTTTGAAGTACTCGTAGCGAAGTTTGCTTAGCCGTTAACCAATCAGCTAAGTTAAACAGTGACCGCTAGTGACATTACTACTGAGCCCTTACGTGCTTTAGAAGGCACGTCAAAGTCCGTCACTTCCGGTTGTTGTCTTACGATGGCAGTCGTTACAGCATATTTGTATGGCACCGTCTGGCTAGCTACAACCCTCAATTAGAAAATCTGCTGCATAACACCTAACGGATGTTTATGGCTCTCTTATGGTTAGCTCTCTTAAAGAGCCAGAAAATCTAGGTTAGCCTGAACAATATCTTCGCTACATCATCACTCATCATCAGGTGAGATAGTGGTCAGAGGTTACACTATCTGCTAAACATCAATAAAATATTTTTTCATAGAATGATCACACTTTTCGTGCTATCGTACTTTTATTTCCTGCCCTTGTGTCCGTACTGGACAAGTAAATAATCCACTATTATAATATGTGCTATATATGCAATAGAGTTTCTTAAACTTCCGTGAATTTGATTGAAATATTACTTAAACAGCGCAACAGGTCTATTTGCGCATTATCAAAACCGAAAATTTAATTCTTATTAACCTCGACTGAGTCCCTATGTGGCATGGTCGTATTTACATTCACATTTTAAAAGTGAGCACATGAGACTGTTTTAAAGATTTATTACCTTCCTTGAAAAGAAAATATGTTTTCTATTGAAGCAGAATAAATATGTTTGTGTTATTTTGAATCAGGCTCAGTAGCTTTGGCTAAGGACTGCCGCGCACATGTCTATGCGAACATGTCTATGGTTCGAATTCCGCCGCGGGCAGCTTCACCGCATGGTGGAAGGGCATGCCCTCCTGGCTAGCGAGCACTCTCAAGTAGAAAATCTGTTACCAAGTACCTAAAAGTGTGTTCCGGCAGCAGTTCTTGAGAGCCATTGAAATTACAGGCACATATGAGACTTAACATCTACTCGTATGTCGCAAGGTGAAGGGTGCAGAGCAATTAGTGACTTGTGACAAAATGTGTCTGTTATAGGCCTCGAACTATGACAATGATATGAAGTTACATTTTTACTCTGAAATACCTCTGTTGTGTATTTTAAGCAGTGTAGATTATGGCCCATAAAAAGCGTTCCAATTTTTTTACATAATATATAACATAATGAGCAAGTGTTTATTGATCCAAGTGCCTTATTTAATCCATAAAACATTTCATCTTTACCAGCAACCAAATTATCAAATAGAATTAAGATAACTAACAGAGAAAATATTATTCCCGCCAATTTAGTACCTGTTCATTTCTTTATCTGTAAAAGTTGCGTTTTTTTTATTTTATTTATTGACATATTACGAAGCACAAACATGATATTGTTGATGTATTTATATTATTTTTATACACATAACTCTTACATATAAATTTTAAGTCAAAGTGGATTTTGTTTTATAAACACAGAAAATGTATCTGTTAACCTGTTCTACATAGATTTTTAATGATAGTCATGCAGTTTGTTGAAAATTAAATGATTACGTCTGTTGAAGAAATTGGTTGCCATAATTTAGATTTAGTTGCTAAAATCGTGCACTTGCTTAATTGTTTTATTACAAAAATAATACTGACAGGTAGATTATTTCTTGAGAATTACGACAGTATATAAGTGTTTATATGTGTAGAAAAAAATATACATAAATAAATTGCTCAAATTGCAATTATGCAAAAAAAATGCATAAAAGTGGCAAATTGAGGTCATGTCAATTAAAAGCTTGGCAACGGAAGGGCTCGTGTTTATTTATTCCAAAAGTTTATGTTTAAATTCGAATAACTTTTCCTCAGGTTCATTTTTTGTAGCAGGAAAAGACTAACCCCCTCGAAAGGTAATTCATAGAGTCATTTAAACATAAAAATTCAGAACTCATAAAAAATAAATGTATATTCATACCCCAAAAACCACAAAGAGTTTGAATTTTTAAATATATTTTCACTGTTTAAATTCATATCTAGTTCAAAAGTGTGACTACTCTTTATAAACATTAGTCCGACAAGTAATATTAATATAGTTAAGTAAGATTCATATTAGTTACTTAAAACTAACCTCATTTACTTAAAGTTATGTACAAACTTCAGCCTTACCCAATAGTGACCAGGGCTTCACTTTGTTAGTACCCACCAAATTAATGAATAAATATATAATAAATATATACAGATATTAATGAAAACATTTCGCATATTTGCAATAAAATTTCGCTAGGTAAGTAGGTATGCGAACACTGCAATGGCGTAGAGAAATCACTTTTGCTATTTTATTACTTCTGGAAAAAAAAATACGCGTTGCTTTTTGAATAGTTTTATACGGACGATATCTTTGAAACAAACCTGACTAATACAGAACTGATTTGTTACGCTGACAACACTGCTGCTATTTTTAATGGCAAAAGTTGGTCAGAAGTAGTGGCAACGGCTGAAAAAGGCATGCCGGTGCTAGCTCGCTGGCTTGACCTAAATCTCCTCACTCTAAACGTTAAAAAAACAAACTTTGTCACATTTAGTATTACTAGAGCCACCGAGCCAGAAGTTACTCGTCTGACAATCCATTTGAGTGAATGTCCTGAGGCTGATAAAACTGAGTTTCCCTGCCATGCACAATCCTGCTTCTGTCACACAATTGAAAGGCAACAATCGGTAAAATACCTTGGCGTAATAATAGATAAGAACTTGTCATATCGAGAACACATAGATTCAATTTCTAAAAAAGTACGTAAATTCATATTCCTCATGAAAAACTTACGAAACACAGCAAAAACAGAAGTAAAGAAACTTGTGTATTACTCATTATGTCAATCACTAATAAGCTATTGCATAGGAGTCTGGGGTGGTGCTGCAAAAAGCCACATGATACAGTTGGAACGTGCCCAAAGAGCAGTACTTAAAGTAATGTTAGGTAAGCCTCGTAGATATCCCACTAACCTGGTATATCAAGAGGCATCCGTCCTGAGTGTACGCCAGCTCTTTGTAATGCGCGCTGTAACTAAAAGCCATAGCTTCATAGACGAAGAGCAATCTTCCAGAAAACGATCATGCCGCTCATTCAGGAGGTTGCTCCCTGAGGCGTGTTCCGTTTTTGCTCGTCGTCTTCCAAAATATGTACACATTTATACACTTAATGCACTCTGTACGAAATGTGACTTAAAAAATTGCACACTAACCCAAGCTAAGACAAAAGTGAAAAAATGGCTCTTTTCCATATCATACGAAGACACAGAAAGACTTGTAAAGGTCAGTGATTCTTAGAGCCCAAATATAGTAAAATTATAAATTCTAGGTTAGCCTGAACAACATCTTCGACCACATCATCACTTACCATCAGGTGAGATAGCGGTCAAAGGCTAATCTATCTATACTTGGGATCTTTGAATCACTGTCCAACACTTTAGGCATTCAATATTTGACATTATTTTATATATACATTATTAAATTTACTGAGCAAACGAAATATAGTAGCTGATGTCTCGGAGTGGTGAGCGCAGTGCAGAGTCAAGCAAAACGAGGTCAGTGACACTGAATCTGTAATGGACGGGCGTTACCGCTTACCATCAGGCGGGCGACATGTTCGTGTCATACATTCATAAAATTAAAATCACTTTTTGAAACATATTGCCTTGAAAATATAATTTATATATAGTGCTATACTATTATTATTGATAGAAGAAACTGGGAAACTAATTCGGACAGTATAAAAGCATGTGTAAATTGTGTACCTACAAACTATCTAAATTAAAACAAACACACCCACATAAACCCAACCTACCCTGACACGCACACATTGTTCTAACAATGCATGTGCACACAAACTCACATTCACCCATAGCCCGCATTGATAAAGGCAATACTAAAATCACCTCACATCTACCCACAATTAGTGTTATCGGATACTTGTGTTAGAAAACACGTTAACATCAGTATCCAATAATGATCTATACACGAGTAGGTATATACATAACAAGACCAGTTTGGAATGAATTATAATGTAGAATATGTTTAAAGAAGTATTATTTATAAAAATTTTATGTACGTAATAGCATACTAGAAAAACTTACTTTCTTGTTTCTTATTTGTAATCTGCATCGTCCCACGAAGGATAAATATGTACAGTAGCAACTAAGCGAACGAATAGAATACCTAGTTAGGAAGTTATCGTGTGGTGGGCACTCAAGATACAGGCGTTATCGCCTAGTTTGAGGCCCGTAGCCAAAATAAAATCATATTTATGTAATAGGGATTAATTTATCAACCGCTATACCTAGTTGTCTAAGTATCAATAATTGTTATCTCATAGTTCACGAAGTATTATTCCTTTTGTTGCATTGTTGTTCCCACAGAAAAAAAAAACGTTTCTGTTTAAATATACTTCGAGAACTATTTTAACTAATATATTTTATAGCTTTCCTCTTTTACTGTAAATGTGTTTAAAATGTAAGTCTGCATGCCTCCTGGAATGTATTTTTTTTCTGGAATAAATGATTATCTTATCTTATTATAAAGAGCATTGCTAAAACGCATGTTAAGCGAAGACAGAAATTATTTCAGACGGA
The DNA here is from genome assembly GCA_963854805.1 of Plagodis dolabraria. Lineage (NCBI taxonomy): Eukaryota > Metazoa > Arthropoda > Insecta > Lepidoptera > Geometridae > Plagodis > Plagodis dolabraria. The sequence goes on along the minus strand of OY978440.1, from coordinate 35,140,409 downwards.
AAAAGATAACTTCCACCGGGAACCCGCAACCCCGAAGCATCCAAAGTCTTGCATCCGATTACAAAAAAGCGGGTGCTGGCCAGTTAAATATTTTCCATCTGTACAAAACAGATACCTTTTGTCGGTACTAACCGCTCTGTAGCGCCGCAGTGGTAGCGAGTCGTGGCGTACACTACGATGATGAAGAAGGAGAGCCCCCAGCCAACTCCCATGAACCACCTCATCGCCACGTCGTCTTTCACGAACACCTGTCATTATGATAAAAGCTTCAGTAATAAGAACTTACAATTGTAATACTATCATACTATTGTGATAATATGCACTTTATTTTAGTCCGTTCACGTACGCCGGCGTCGCATGGCGCGAAGAGCAGATGAAAATAATGCTTTAGATTATCGACTTGAGACTTATTTTTAAAATAGAAATGTATCGCGAGATTTTCCTTATAAAAAAAAACAGAACGACGCCCGTCACTGAAATGTATCATATAAGTTGATGACGTCGATACCATGCTAATTTAAAAGAGTTCAGGTTTCATGGTACGACTTCCACAAGTTATTTCATAATTTTCAGAGTTAGAAGTCTACAGGGTTATTGGTAAAATGCTAACAACCTCTTAGGGTTGACTTCTGCTAGTGCTAACAAACATTTTGAAAGGCTTTTATGTGTTTTGAGAAAAAATAAATTGATTTAAAAAAGAAAATATGTTTTTTAACTATTATTTTTACGAAATATTTTTATTACTTTGTTCGATGTAAATAGTCAAAACTGTATTCGAAGGGAGCACGGCGCGGTCCGGTGTTGTCGCGGCGGGCATCTTGACTGAAAACCGAAAAAAAACAATATATCAAATAAAATTTTCATCATCTTAAAATGTTTCTTAGGACTAGCAGAAGAAAGAAGCATTTTACCAACAATCCTGTATACTGATTTAAAAAATACTCCCGTTTCAGTGATGCCCTGAATAGATCGATTATCACTCGCCCATATTATACTCATGATTAGAATAACCATTTCATCCTGGTATAAGATGGACATTGGACATTTTGGCAACAAAAAAGTGTTTGATTTTTCCATAACTGCTTAATTGGTAAAAAAAATATTAGCATCGTTTTCAAATGGTTTTTGGAACTCCTCAACTTTACTCAATTTAAAATCTTATTCACGCTAAAATGTGACCAATTATGCACTTAACCAATCCGTGGCGACATTTTAGAAATCAGACAGTCGCGTCCATTTGAAATGTATTATTTTCGTTGGTTTGGTCACTCAAAAGTTTGTAGGCAATACGCGCAGTGCGATTGAAATTTGTTTTTCTGTATCAAGTTCCTAACTGATTTGCATCGCCCCCTTATACAAGTGTAACATAAAAACTACTGAACCGATGTTGAAGCAATTTAAATGGGACCAACTTAAAGGTGTACTGTACTTAATTGACAAAGAAACATCTACGTTGGATGGTGCCGTAAAAGTTAAATGAGGAAGTACAGAAAAAAAACATGTAAGTATGTGTAATAAATAGAGAAATTTCCTTTTTTTTTATTTGATATTCAGTATACAAATATGTGGTTTTCGCACCGGTCTATGTGAACTTAATGTAAAACCACAATTTCTAGGCAATTGCATCAAAACAACATTTTAATTATACATACCTACATACTAGACTCTTAGAGCCAATTTCACCACTAAACTATGGTCCAATGATATTCCAGTATTTTTAATTTGCAATGGTATTTATTACTGTGATGAAATATTACTTCAAGCATACCGGCTGTATCAAAAGAAAAAAATAATTCTAAGATGTACCTACAAAATTATATCGTCGAATTTTACGTTACCTTTATTTATAAAAATTACGTGTCACGTTGTTTGTCCGCGATGGACTCCTAAACTACTAAACAGATTTAAATTTGATTTACACACCGTGTGCAATTCAATCCAAATTGAAAGATAGGATAGCTTACATTGCAATTTATAGTCGCAATTATCCGTGTGTGATGCCGGGACGGGCCGCTAGTAGTTCTATATACAAAAAAAGGCCGTTTTGCTATTTTGCCACTTTGATAATACATCGTTCTATTTCTATGTCCACGCTGCAGTCAAATTCCTTATTTAGAGTATGAGTTTACCATTTTTCAATGAAAGGAATCCAATAAGAAACATATTTAATATAAATTTTGGTACTACGTTGGTCGTTAAGGCAAAACACCTTTTAGTAGTTTATACCATAAAGTTGTTTTTATATAGACAATATATTGGCAAAATTGGGCCTGAATCGTAATGTGTTCTATTCAAAAACTTTTACACTGTGTTGTTATGATGTCTTTTAGTCTGTGCTACATTAATTATTTATGTCATGAGACGCCGATTACCCAGTTGATAACGGAAAATACCAACAATCGCTTGTTTTTTGAATAATAGTAAAGATTGTAGACGTTATCATAATTATATAATAATAACAAATATTTTTAAAAATATTAAAAAAAACCATCATATAATATTTTAATAAAACACTTTAAAAAGTATAAAAATATGTATCTAGTGACAATTCCGCCTAATTTTCCTGTTGAGCCTCTACGTGTAGTCACCAACGCCACGCCGCCCAACCGGAAGAATATTAAAATGTATTGTAATGTATGTAATACATTTTTTCAAATATCCCGTTTGTTGTTATTGACGTATCCAATATATCTTTAAGTTTTAATGAAAATGTTTGTTTCCAGAACACTTTATGAACTAATAATTATTGAATAAGACTGCGGCGTTTGTCGATTGACGCAAACTTCTTTGAAATCTTGAGTCGGATATCTTCGAGTCGGACAGCACTTGGGTTTTTTTTACTAACGTTTTCAGTGGGAGTCCGTGGCCCTAAATAAGGAACAATAAATTAAGCCGACAGTCAGGGCTTTTGAATATGAGTCGCGTCTGAGACCCGCGGGCAGGGGCAGAAAACGCCTGGAAAGCCATCGTGGCTGGCGAGAAGGAGAAGGGTATAAAATATGCTTGCCCCTATGGGACTAAAATATGTATAACTACATTGTTTAACGTTCTCTCTGAAACAACAATACAAGTACGTAATTTTATGATGACACCGTGTCTATTCCAGTGATCCACTTTGTTTCCGAGGTAGGTACTATAGTTCAGTTGAGTTTCTACTATATATTTTGGCCCTTGGCTCAAAAGTTACTTGACAACTTTGCTTTTCTGCCTCTTGGGGATAAACTTTAAAACAACAACGATTGGTTCAGAAATTACGTCAGACTCTGTGATCGAGACATTCATGCCTAAATCAAAACGAAATTTAATAAATCCTTTGGCATCCGAGATAACGGGGACTATAGAATTTCATTCATAGACGATATCGTTCACGCGGATGACAAAAGGTTAATTCAAAGAAAGATTTTTAACAAAATTATTATAAATACTGTTATTAGAGACTCGCTATAGTATGTCATCACCTTACCCTTATCCTAAATATGTACGGTTGGTAGTATATTTTTATGTAACAACACATAGAAATAAACAAGAACATATTAAACGGTGTGTGGTGCTGGGTTAGAATCTCACCACCCCATTTCTTCCCGCGGGTGTCGTAAGAGGTGACCAAGGGAAAAAATACCGGAAGTTGGGAAACAGCACCTTCTGAAGAATTGACCGTTTCTACTGCAACACTTAAGACGCCTGCCAAGATCCTGGTTGTTGTCTTAGGAAGGCACTCATTATAGCATGGTTGTAAGGCATTTTACGATAGCCCTTCTGGTAAGCTACCACCATGAAGTAAACAATTTGTCGCCAAGCACCTAACGAACAATTCCAGCAGCTGTCTTTGAGAGGCCATTATTCAAGCTTAGACTGAAAAACATCTTACATCACTAATACATCACTTACTACCAGGTGAGATAGTGGTCAGAGGCACGCCTTAGAAAATTGTATTTTCTTTTCTCTTCTAGACAGTTTTCGCTTCAGTTTCATGATTCGCCGCTTGCTAAGCACCATATATTTTGCATGTATTAGTAATGACCTTAATTAGGATAGTAACGGCTAAATCTAGCTTTCCACCAGCCAGATTGCTCATGTAAGTAACAGAAATTGATTACCTTTTGTTTTTTCATATTCGCACACAATAGAACTGGTCAGAATTGTTTTGACCAAACACGCCCTTATTTCCACAACATACCTGCCAGCTATACGCATAAAGATAAGTAGAAAATCAGATAGATCAAATTTGTCACTATAACCTATATACGGAATGATATTTTCCATTCTGCCGTCTCCCATAGGAATCACCGCAGTACGTGACCGTTTCGCCGAGCAACTTTGGGTTTTAGTTTGCATGTTTACTCAACATATGAAACAGGAAATTTCCGAGATGATAAGCACGGGACATGGCTATGAATATGCGATTAAAATCTATTCTGAAGCTTATGACTAACTTTCAATCGAATGAGATACTCAGAGAACGATGCGAACTAACATTGTTTTGTATGAAATGTTAATGTCTTGCAGAAGAATATTGGTTGTCTCCGTATTTACTCGTAATTTTAGAAACTTATGTGAGAATATTCTTTTATCGGACTGTTGGTGCCGCAACGCTGCAGCGTATGTTACTCGATTGAGTCAGTAGAATTTTTATTCATATAGGTATTCTATTTCCTTATTTATCGAGTGGATTTTATGTGAATGAAGAATTAATATGTCTTTTTAAATTATCATAAAGCTTTGACGGTCAAACGTGAATATCATCTCAGCAAGAATATGGAATGAAGACAGTAAGTGAAATTATCGAAAAATGGGTACTTACCACCACCAAAGCTATGTGCAGATGTAGACCCTCACAGAACATCCATAAATAGCTAGTCACCATAAAGTAGTTTGTGATGACGTGCAGTACTTGACACCACTCCTGAACAGAAAAGGTATTGTGTCTATTCACGGCCGCGACAATGTATTGATATAAGGAAAGTTAACTATTCGATATCGCTTTCTGATCAATTCTTTTACAATTTTAAAAGTCGCCACCAATCGTCTTTACTAGGATTGGATAAACTGAATATTAGTAACGATAGTTTATCACCTTCCGCTAAAATAAACCCGTAATTTTATTCAAATGTATGTACCTACCTAGGTTTTACACGTAAGTTGTAAGTATTCATTGTAATATTTTATATTGTAATTAGGTTATTGTCTTATGAATACTTACTAAGGATGTGATACAAATGAAAAAGTCCTTTATTTCATATATAAACATAATCTGAAACAAATTATATAAACCCTTTTGGGTTTATGTTATGAGAGAACCATCCAACATACAGCTACTGTTTTGTCCTTAGACAAGGAATAATAAAGATGGCGTTTATTACATATTGACTACCTAAATATGGAAATAGTTGGCACATTTATATAGAGCTTCATTGTGTTGAACGTTTTCCTTAAGGTTCTTATTAGTATTTCTGAATCGAACAATCGAGAAAATCAGAAAGTTATATCTGCTTACTTGGTTCCTAGCTACCTACATTATATCAGCAAAAAAATGAATTTGTGTTTTATGAAAGTAACAATGGTACACTAAGGGCAAAGTTCCTACCGAATGTATTTACTTGTTAGTGAAAAAGAAAAGAAAAAAAGGCCGGTATATTTTCTATCAGTTTTCCTTCGACATCGAATATATTCTATGTCTGCTTTATGAGATCAAAGATATGTCAGATTATCGATTGTGGTGCTAAAGGCTCGACAAGCCTTTTTTTCTTTGCCTGAAGACCGACCGAGTCCTCAGTAATAGGTGCAAGGGTGATCGTTCCGCTTTATAATGGGAAAGGCACAAAGCAGGACTATACAGATTACAGTAAAATTAGCCAACTAAGTCTCACACCATCATCCTACTACTTTCCTCTTTTCGTATCTAAGCTCGGCAGCAAGTTGTATGCAAAAGTGTTAAATTTTATGCGTTGTGTAATAAACCGGAACTACGAAGAAATATGAACATGCGGTTTATATTATAGAAATATTATGGATGTTCGGATCAGAAGGGTTTTCTTCGCTTTAAGGTATATGTTTATCGAGAGAGAATACAGTCTGCTAATATAGCAGTAATATCGCTTCTTGCCGAAAACGATGTTTTTGTGAACGGAAGCCAAACGGGCTCGAATCGGCTGACGTACACGAATATGTATGACAGCGATCAGCTATATACGGTGCGCTTCTTTGTGCTTATTGGATGCTTGGCATAGAAGTAAACATTTGGGCATACGCTTAAATATTGTGTGTGATATTTTATATTAATAACTATTATAGTACTTATACCTATGTAGTGAACAAATATGTTTACATGACCTTACCACTTCTTAGTGTCGATGATGCTTGTTTTGTCGGAAGGCTTTTGGAACAAAATTCACACGGGAAATGCTTCCTGCATAAAGAAAACGGCCAAGTAGAAGTTGCCCTCGTACACATAGGGTTCCAGACCAAAACAGTTTTTTCTACTCAGTATTAATCGTTTACTTTTTATACTGTCCGAGAACCAGATAGGAGCGGCCGCGGCATCGTCGTCTGAACGGAGCCTAATAAGTCCAACCCTCACTTGTCTAGTTTTATTATTAGTTTATATAACATTGTACATTTTTGACCATACTCAAAATAAGTTCGATTTTTATATGTGTTAACGTAAAACTTTACTTGTGTGACCCCTTTCTATTTCATTTTTCTTATTTATTAAGCAATCTGCCATACTATGCTTTGTGAATATTTCAACCGGCTTCCTATTACAGTTTTGAAGACTTAGCCCTTGATTAAGCACTTAATAAATTGTATGAACAGAGATTTAGTAATAGGGTTTTTTTTAATGCGTTACTTGGTATATACAACGCAATGTACAAAGACCACACAATAAATGATAGTAAGTACTTATAAGCACACATTTGAACAATGTTACAAATAAGCATCGTCAAGTATCACCTCAAAATAGACTGAACGAAACCATGAATTCAGCCATCAAAACTTCCGTTCAGACGAAACTTCTTCGGAAGCTATTATAGTACAGTCCCTTTGGGTCTTTGTCATCAATCCCTAGCAACTCTTTGCGTTGCTATGAGATATCGTGCCTCGTTTTACTTTTTTTCGCGTAGCGAAGTTTGCTTAGCCTTTCTGAACCGATCAGCAAATCTAAGCAATGTCCCCCTCGGTCATGAGTTGGATGGGTGACCGCTAGTGACATTACTACTGAGCGCTTCCGTGCTTCGGAGGGCACGTTAAGCCGTCGGTCCCGGTTGTTGTCCTAGGATGGCAGTCGTTATAGCATTGTGGTATTTTGCGAATGCCCGCCTGGCTAGCTACCACCCTCAAGTAGAAAATCTGTCGCCAAGCACCTAACGGTGTGTTCCGGCAGCTGTTCTTGAGAGCCAGCAATCCTTGGTTAGCCGGAACAAAGTCTTCGACAACATCATCATTTACCATCAGGTGAGATAGTGGTCAAAGGCTACCCTATCAGGCATAAAAAAAAGTATTGCATCGAAACAGTTATCTTTGTTCAAAATATATAAGTAGCAGTTTCATTAAATAGTTTCTGAACTGCAGTAGATAGTTCCCTTACCTCGTTGTTCTGAACCACAGTGACAGTGTTGACGACGGTCTTGTACCAGATGATCCAGAGAATGTTGTTAAGCGCAAATGACGTAAACAGGTGCATGTGGATCCGAATTCGCGTACATTGTAGTGACCTAAGAACAACACAATAGAGTTTAAATCATTTAGCTCAATGTCCTTACGCTCGGATCTAGTGTCTATTCAAAAAGAGAGTAAACTTGGTCATAATAGTAATAAAAACTTAATAAAGTTATTGCTCAGAAATTAGTTTTATTTGGAGTACATCGTAAGTTAAACTATAGGTGTCGCTCCATCCCCATACGATGCTTAAAGAACAAGAGGAAATAATTGAGTTTTGAACCACATTGTCATGTTAGCTCAGTCGGTTGGAGCATACTCCGGCTATAAGGGTGGATGACGTGGAATCGAATCTTGCACATGCCTTTAAATTTTCTTCTCGTAAATATGTTGTGTTGTGATGTAATCAGCAGATCATGTGTTATTGAAAAAATAACAAAATAAAAGTAATACTAACATAAATATATATCTAACTATCTAAATCCCTTTAGCCTGTACTAGTGTTGACTGTGTTACAGGGTTACAGTTCCTTACCATAAAATGGCCAAAAACAGAAGTAACATTTCCACCTGGGAAATCAAACTCACCTATCATGAGCAATTATATCATTGTGTTGCGTATCATTTGTTGATATATTTGTTAGAAAAAATGCCGAAAACTAGGAAAATATCCCCAGTTCCACGATATAAATAATATTTAATATTATTCAGTTTTGTCAAACTGAGAGAGAAGCGAAAATCCTCATTACCGATCTGCAAAAGATTGCAGAGCGTGAGGTTGCTTTGACTGGTATTAATTCATTCATTATGATTTATTTCAATATACACTCGAGAGCAATGAATCCGGGTCACTTAAAGAATGTTAAAAATCTCGGAAACTAAAAATGATAGGTTAATGCAATAAATTGTATTTAATAGACAATGTATTACTCCTTAAATGAAAGTAAAAAAAATATGAGTCACCATACATTTTATTAACACAAAATTACATAAAGAAAAAAACTGCTGATCTCTCCTTAAAACAAAAATAGGAAACATGAAATTTTTGAACTTTATTACGATTTTCTTGAATTTTAATACTTCGTATTGCCTCCTCGTGCTTCCATTACTGCGTTTACGCGGTTTGGCATGCTGTACACCAAGTTCCTTATACGATTTTGGGGAATATACTCCCATTCCTCTGTGAGAGCAATTTTGAGCTCACGAAGCGTGATTGGGGGAGGGTTTCGTTGTTTTACGCATCTGCCTAGCTCGTCCCAAGCATGCTCGATCGCGTTGATATCCGGGCTGCGCGCTGGCCACTCCATACGAGTAATGTTCATCTCTTGAAGGTAGTCATTCACAATCCTACCTGTATGAGGTCGGGCATTGTCATGCATAAATATAGCATCCTCACCTAAATTGACCATAAATGGACCAACGTGATCATTGAGGATTTCTTCCACATATCTTACGCTAGTTAAAGAGCCGTTTTCTATGATCACCAGCTCTGTGCGACTTTCAGAAGAAATTCCGGCCCACACAAGTACAGACCCACCACCGTAGGCTACTTTTTCTTCGATGCATGCTTGCTTGAATCTTTCCCCTGGTCTTCGATACACTCTGTGTCTTCCATCGTGCTTGTAGAGCATAAATTTTGATTCGTCGGAGAACATAACTTTTGACCAATCTTCAATACTCCAATTTATGTGGCTCTGGGCATATCTTAGTCTCGAAATACGATGCCCACGCTCCAGTTTAGGGCCGTTTGCAGGTCTAAGGGGTTTTAAGTTAGATTCAGCAAGCCGACGTCTTACTGTCCATGCACTTGGGTTACTTCCTCCGAGGCGTCGAAACTGATTGGTGAGTTCAGTTCCTGTGAGAAAGCGATTTCGAAGCATGGTGTTCACCAAGTATCGGTCTTCTCGTGCTGTGGTACACCTAGTTCTGCCCGTTCCTGGTCTGCGTAGGTTAGAACCAGTTTCTTCGTAACGTCGGAGAACTCTTTGTACTGTTGACAGCGACACACCGACAGTCCTGGCTGTATCGCGCTGACTCCGGCCGGTTTCCAGCATTGTAAGTATTCTGGTGCATTCTTCAGGCGTAAGCGACATAATTTCAGCTTGAATAATGAATATAGAGCACTATCAACATGGTTTATGTACCCACATAAATGACAGATTACAAACAAAAGCAAAACCAAATGCTGTAATTTCGTAGTTCCATCTTCGAAAGTGGCCCTTTTTCAAATTTGATTTTTTTATGATATAACTTTACAATAACTAAGAAGTTTTAATACCTTCATTTAAGGAGTATTACATTGTCTATTAAATACAATTTATTGCATTAACCTAGCATTTTTAGTTTCCGAGATTTTTAGGATTCTTTAAGTGACCCGGATTCATTGCTCTCGAGTGTATTTAGTTTTGTATATTATCTCCAGTGATGAACATAAAAAGGGGAATGAATAGATTCAGGCGTCACCTTTCGGAAATCCATCATTACATAGTATAAAACAAAGCCGCTGTCTGTCTGTACCTATGTGTGCCTATAGATCATTAAAACTACGCAACGGATTTTGATGCGGGTTCTTTTAATAGATAGGGTGATTCAAGAAAAAGGTTTATATGTTTAATAATTGCATAATATAGTAGAAAAACATTGATAATTTTAGAGGTTTCTAATGTGAAATCGTAATATAAACACATTTTTTTGCGCTTACATTGCAAGCGCTGGCTGAACCCTACGAGATAGATCAAATTAATGTGCTTCAATATTGTATACCTAAATAGGTTCTATAAAAAGTCCGCGGTGGTATATATCTGTCTTTTAAGGATATTACAATAACAATTTTTTATCCTTTACTTTTTATTAGCCGTGCGAAGCCGGGCGTGTCGCTATTATTTAATAATAACAAATATTTTAAGAAAACATTGAATTAATATTTGAATATAACATTTTAATGTGAAAGGCAAGAAGCAGCAAAATAATTTAATGTGGCAGCCCAAGAATTGATTTCTATAAAAAATGAGAGATTTACCAAAATCACTGCAGAATATTGACGTAAAAAACAAGACCTTTAAGATACAATATTTTTTTATGTTTTTTTCTTAATTTATAAGAAAAAGTATTATAATATTATAATTATAATATATATATATATATATAGTTCATTATAATCACATAGCCTTACTTTCAGCCTTATATTTTTCAGAGAGACCGGTGCGTACACTGGCCGATGCCCGATCATGTTAGTCAACGGTATGATGATCGCACGGACGATAATCAAACTGACTTTGCAAACACCAAAGTGCGATCGGTGCGTCTTCGACCGTTGTTATTTAACATGGTAGTGAGCTAAGATATAGAATAAGTATACATCCATGGTAGTGAGTGAATGCGTTGACAGATCTACTCTTGTCAGCTATCATTTGACAGCTCGTTGATTGATTAGTTAATGGGTAATAAAGTGCATGTGTCATAAAATATTTACATTTGCCTGGAGATAGATTTTCCATGTTTTTATGTTTCTTTTTCATCATTGAAAATCAGTGGTTAAAATGCATAACATCGAGCTCTTGCGCCCGAAACGAAAGTCATTTGCAGGTGATAAAATTAGTGACTAAATTCGGCTGAATCATACGTCATCTGTGCTTGAATTTAAGCTTTTTTACTGTCCCGTAAACTAAAACGTGTAAAATAAAAAAAAACATATGTTATTGAATACGATTTATGATTCAGGGCTGAATTATTATGATATATAGGTAGAAAGCGGGACACTTAGAAGGAAATATTGGCAATTTTGACATTTCTTCAGTTACTATGAAAAATAATATATAAATATAATAAAAAACTGAGAAACGCGATATAACCTGATAAAAATACACATGGATGCAATGAAAATTAAAATAAACGAAACAATACAAATCATTATATCAGGTTTTAATTGGTTTTCTTGTATGTAAGATTTGAACTAATGTAATACAGTACATAAGGAACCAATGTTTATTTTCGTCTCTTTTTATCGAAAATTGGGAATTCAAACAAAAATGATTCTAAACCATACAATTTGTTTGCAACGAACCTTCGAGAATTGTAATTTTTTACCGACTTTAAGGAACCAAAGGGTTCGTCAATAAAATAAAAATTTCATTATTGTTCCTTCCAAACCAAAAAAATCTAAACATAACAGGTGCTACTCTCACCTCATCCTCACCATCACCGCATATGCCACTGAAGCAGCTATGCCAGTGACCCTGAGTACTTTTCCGCTACATTAAGGAGAAGGGATGGTATGGGTAGAGAATGGCGGAGAATTGCACAAAACACCCCAAATGGCACGCCAGTGCAAGACATATCATTCCCTTTTTTTAGCGAGGACGTAGATGCTGACTCCCGCTTTCGGACGTTCAGCTCCACCAGATTTTGGGCGAGGTTAGGCCCTCTATAGCCCGGGGGCCCTCTATACCCCGGGAAAATATCACCCCCAATTAGAACAAGAATATTATTAGACTAGATGAAATGACACGATATCTTCATTCTAATAGAGTGGGGGTAAAAGTATACGACGGCACGTGCAGTCACAGTTTAATTCTGCCTATTCTATATTTTCTACAAATCATGCAGTTGTTTCTCGGGCACATACCTATGTCTTATCATGGTCATAGTTGTCTTGAAGAGAGCGTTTGTGCACCAATGTCACCCGATATAAAAATTTATGCTAACTTTTCCTTTTTATTATACTATTTTATTTTGGGTGGCATAGCTTCACCGTGTGATAGAAGGGCATTTTGGGAATGCTCGGCTTATACCACTCTCAAGTAGAATATCTGTTGTAAAGCAATAGATTCTGAACAACATGTTCGATCACATCATCACTTACCATCAGGTGAGATACTGGTCAAATTCTAATCCATCCAGCATAAAAAAAGCTCCGACATGATAGTGTATTCCACATGCAGTACTTGAGAGCCATTAAAGTAATTATGAAATAACAGCATGTGTTAGCCAGTCTGAGTGGTTGGAAGTTGGAAGCGCGTGGTTTATAAAACAGCTGATGCTTTTGACTAGTTATTACCAATTCTTAATTGTTGATTTATAATGTGATTCTAGACTCGTACACCGCATTGTTTTAAAAATTAAATACATCCGAATAAAATCAGCTGTGAATAAATAAATGTTTTTGTACATTATTTAATTCTTGTTTTCTATCTAAAGATATATAGATATCGTTGTAATGGAGATATTTTAGATTTAAACTCTTGTTAATATTGAAAGAGGCTATTTTAAGAGGGCGTTCTTTACTGATAGTTAGAAGGTGTACCTAAGTGCTTTCATTTATTAAAAATGTATTTTATAGCACCTCTTGTAATTTGTTTCTATAAAAGTAAATACATTCTTTACTCACCGGAAATACATAAATATCGCCAGCGAGATGAGTAAAGCTGCCACCGATATGGAATACCCCACCACGTAGATGTTGTTGACGATATTCCTGAACTGAAACAATTATTAATAGATTATATTCGAAAAGTAAACGGCAAATATATAGTAAATTTAATATTATTAAGGCGACAAATCCCAATAAACTACAATTATTTTTTCAAAATGTATAACTGACGTACGTGTGTTTACCATGTTTCATAAACATATTATTTTTCATTAAGTTATACTTTTACCCAATTATAGATGGAAAACAACAACATCGATTGTCACTTCGACAAATGTCAAATATAAAATCATTTTCATTTATTCCGAAAGTCTAAAAATACCTGTTGTAACAGCTATAAAGAATATAAGCTCTCCTAAATTACTTTGCTAATTGCTTAATATAATTTAACAACATGTTAAATTATATCTATTCCATGATAATAAAAAAAAAGGAATGTTGTATATACAATCACGTTTGACGTAAGAGTTCCATACTTCATGTATTTTTAACCGACTTCCAAAAAAGAGGTTCTTATTTGGAAAGTTTTTTTTTGATTGTTACGCAATTTGTCCGCCAATAAAAATTTTGATGATTCTTTTTTGTTTCTGTGTAATATACCTTCAAGATAATTCAATTTAAAATTCATCAAAAATGATTGAGTAGTTTTTAAGTTATATTCAGTCATTAATATTGTGTACCTATGATTTGTCTTGATATCACCGACTGTAAGGTTGGCTGAAAATTTTTGACATAACTGTAAAATTGGCTGAAAATATAAGAAAAACATTTGTCCACAACGTTTAAACACAAGCCTTCTAATAACGCTAAACTGACCTATTACGACGAAGACCCTATATAGCCCGTGGGGTGCCGGCCTAGAATGTAACCTCCCCATATCTACCCGTAGATGTCGTAAAAGGCGACTAAGGGTAACTCACCAGAAGGTGGGCAGCAGCACTTTTTGAGGAACTGATATTCCACACTGCGATCTCCAAGCCACCTGCCAAGCGTGGGGATGAGGGCAAACCTCCCATATTAGGGGAGTATGTGTTCAGCAGTGGGCTATCTGGCTTTATCTATTCATCTACAAGACTTAAAGCACTTCATCGAGAATCTTTCATACAAGAACATAGCCGTAAACATAAACTGCAAGAGTCTCTAAGTAAATAACATTACTTTTAACAGCAACATAAAATAAACGGACTCTTTCCACGCCATTCGGAACCGTTTGAGAGCTCTTCTAAACAAATGGTTCTTGGTCTCAATTAAAATAGCAACGTAAACAAACAGAAGTGAAATCCTTGTGTAACCAATCCAATATTTTGTGTAACCTGAGCTAAGAATAACAATGTAATAAAAAAATATTTGATATATTTGCTACGTATTGTATATAACCTGTAAATGTCTGAAGGAAATGTTTTAGCATTTTTTTTATGTTATTGAGACGGATCTAGCTCGAGGCCCACCTAATGTTAAGCGGACTAACCTATGCCTACAGATGAATTTCATTACAAGTCACGAAATGCACTGCGCGCGCTACTTTGAGACATAGTTGATAAATCTCGTGCCTGTAATTTCACTATATCCGTGGGGTGCCGGGCTAGAATGTCACCCTCCCATCCCATCCCGTGGGTGTCGTAAGAGGCGACTAAGGGCAAAATACCGGAAGGTGGGCAGTAGCGCCTTCTGAGAAGTCTACAACGCTAACTGCGATCCCCAAGACACCTGCCAAGCGTGGGGATTATGGCAAAACCCCCCTTATAAGGATAATAATGATTAGCACAAAAATGACTCGGCCCCCAGTCCCCAGCAGCTCTATTATTCCTGGCCCTCGTAGTAGGCCAGGTAACGGTGGAGCAGGGGATGCTAAGAATCCCTCGAAGATGCCCGGCTACCGCGTCTATAGGGCAAAGTCCAATGACCAAGCTGAAGGTCGACGATATCAGAATCATCTCATCAAAACCGGAAATTATGAGAGAGCTTGAGAGGTTTTATGGACAACTATACACCTCGACACGAAAACTCGTTGTCAGTGCAACTCAGGACAAAAGAGCTAAACTGACCCGACACTATACCGAAGACATCCCGGACGTTAGCCTATTCGAGATTAGAATGGCTCTCAAACAGATTAAGGACAACAAGGCACCAGGTGATGACGGAATCATGACAGAACTTCTGAGAGCGGGTGGAAAACCAGTACTCTCAGTCTTCCAGTAGTTATTTAATTCCTTCAGGCCAATTTCACTTCCGAGTCATGTTTATAAGCTGTTCTCGAGAGTCACTACCAATCGTCTTGCTTTGATTTTCTTTGTCTTGTCTTGCAGGTTTGATGAACTTCCAGCCTCCCGAAAAAGCACCATAGACCATATCCACACGCTCCGCAAGATTATACAGAAGACTGAGGAGTATAATCAGCCGTTATGTTTAGCGTTTGTGGATTATAAATAGCCTTCGATTCAATCGAAACCTGGGCTGTACTGCAGTCTCCTTAGCAATGCCAAATTGACTATAGGTACATCGAAGCGCTGAAGTGTTTGTATATATAAACGCTACCATGTCGATTCGACTACAGGACAAGAGCACGGAACCAATCCATCTACAGCAAAGCGTGGACAGGGAGACGTTATTTCTCCGAAACTGTTCACGAATGCGTCGGAGGACGTTTTTAAGCTCTTGAACTGGAAATAGTTCGTCCTTAACATCTGTGGCAATACATGTCTCATAATACTCACCTTCATATCGCCGATGATATAGTTATAATCGCAGTCTCTTGAGGAACTCAGTACAATGCTCAGCGACCTCAGTATAGTTTCCCAGCAGGTGGGTCTTAAAATGAACATGGACAAGACGTAAATTATGTCTAATGTCCATGTTGCACCCGTACCAGTAGTTGTTGGAAACGATACGCTCGAAGTTGTTGACCACTACATTTATCTGGGACAGACTATCCAGTTAGGTCCAAATTCGAGAAAGAGGTCGCCTGAAGTATCCAACTCGGATGGGCAACGTTCGGGAAGCTACGCGACAACTTCTCGCAAAGATCCCGCAGAGCCTGAAGACCAAAGTCTTCAACCAGTGTGTGTTTGTTTAGGGAGGACATAGATGCTGGCTACCGCCTGTGCGGTCGTCCAGCTCCACCGGGTTTTGGGCGAGGGCCTGGCCCTACAATAGCCCGGGAGGGAGAAGTGCCGAAGGCACTTCTCCCGAGACGGGCGTAGAAGGCGAAAAGCGCTTTCTACCTCCGTCTCCTGCGGACGCCGAAAACGTACCGCTACTATAGGAGGGGTTGACAGCGAGCTCAAGGGCACCACTGTGGTTCGGACCTCGGCTTGTCTCGCTGTCGAGAGACATGGGGGGGATCGGAGCAAAATGCCTCTGTGCAACTGCAGTGTTGCACAATTGGGCCCTACTGAATAATACTCTTTGACTATTTGGAGAGCAATTTATCGTGACCTTGTTTTTGCCTCGAGCTCGCCGGCGAGCTCGGTGTTTGATTGTGTGACCTCTGATTACCTCACACCTGGGGATTTTACCTCGACGACTTGCGGATAACGCTAAAGCTGCCAACGTAATGGCTGCGATGGGGTCATCCGGGTCGTCTAATACCTGCCGTGGTCGGCGACGGGGGGGTTTGAAAAATGGGATAGAAGAGGCAGTCGAGTAGTTCGATGCCTGGACAACCAATGGGTTCGGGTGGTGGGGCGCTCGATCAAAGTATCGGCGGGCGCAGTCCTTATTGAACTGCGCTAAAGAGGGAAGGTTTAAGTCGCAATGCAACTCGGTGTTCCGGATATACCACGGGGCGCCGGTTGCATTACGAAGAAAACGGTTTTGGATGACTTGAAGTTTATGAAGGTGGGCCTCACTAGCATGACTAAACACTACTGATGCGTAAGTCATGATGGGGCGGATGCAGGCAGTGTAAAGTGTCTTCTTATTACTAAGAGACATTTTACTCTCTTTGCGAAGTAGGGGACCAAGGCGACCCATTATGAAGGCCGCTCTGTTACGGACGGTTGTTATGTGATCGTTAAAGGTGAGATGACGATCAAGGGTGACTCCGAGGTATTTTGTTCTAGGAACCCAGGGAATGGGTTCGTCGAACAAAATAAGCGGTTTCGGGTAAGGGGAGCGTTTCTTCTCAGTAAAGCACATAGCTGTGCTTTTAGCTGGGTTGACCGCGATGCGCCATTTTCGGAACCAGTCACCGATCTCGGTGATGGCCCGTTGCATGACGAAATAGGACTGTCTGTTGATATGCCACCCAGTGGTGTAAATGGCGGTATCATCCGCATATTGGGCTAGGAATACTTTGGGCTGAGAGCGTGGGATGTCACTGGTATACAGTGCAAAGAGAATAGGTGATAGCACGGAGCCCTGAGGGACTCCGGCTCTGACTGGGTGGGGGGAGGAGAGGGTGCCTTCCACGCGATAGCGAAAGCTTCTGGCTTTAAGGAAGTCTTGTAGGATGAGCACAAGACGTTCTGGCACGCCAAATTGGTATAGCTTGTAGATCAAGCCGTTGTGCCAGACTTTGTCAAAAGCTTTAGCTACGTCGAGGAAGACTGCTAGCGTAGTCTGGGGTTTGGGGTACTTATTGAAGCCCTCAATGATGTGCTCCGTGAGGCGGTGCACCTGTTGGACGCATGAGTGTCCGGGTCTGAAGCCAAACTGCTCATCTGGGATAAGGTGGTGTTCCTTAGCATGGGACTGGAGACGGTTTGCAAGTAACCGCTCGTAAAGTTTGCCTAAGGCACTGAGAAGGCTGATGGGGCGGTAACTGGTGGGGTCAGATGAGCTTTTGCCTGGTTTGTGAATGCCAATGACATTTGCACATTTCCAGGTGTCTGGGAATAAGCAGTGGCTCATAGCAGCATTGAAGATGCTGACTAAGAGATGGATGAGAGGAGGAGAGAGGGTTTTAAGAACCCTGTTGGAGATGCCATCGGCACCGGGGGATTTGCGCGGTCGGAGGGCCTTGATCAGTCTCTCCACCTCAGCGTAAGTCGCTAAGGTGATTGGTGGGAGTTCAGAGGTGACCACAGAGCTTTTACGTTCGACTTCAGCATCCACCGAATCGAGGTGAGCTTGGTCAACGTGATCTACGTTAGGGGAGCACTGAGCCTCTAGGCTATCAGCTAGGCACTCAGCTTTGTCTTCGTCAAAGAACGCTGGGACTAGTGGGACTGGTCTGTATAAGGGAGGCATGTCGTTATGGTTACTTCCTTTCAAGCCTCGCGCCAAGTCCCAGTAAGCATGGTGGCTTGGCACGAGGTTTGAAAGTTTATCGCCCCATTGTTGATCACGCAACTCAGACATGCGACTTTGAACCATGCGTTCAAAGTGGCGTTTCTTAGTTTTGTTCTCTTTACTGGGGTAAGAGTCGTAATGTCGGGTCACTGCTTTACTCTCCGTCACCAATCGTCTCACATCCGCTGGAATGACAAGGCGCCGGTCGTCCGGCACTATGACCTTCTTTGCGGATGCACCTACTACGGTGGAGAGGTGATTGGTGAACGAATCGATCGCAAGG
The DNA here is from genome assembly GCA_963854805.1 of Plagodis dolabraria. Taxonomy (NCBI): domain Eukaryota; kingdom Metazoa; phylum Arthropoda; class Insecta; order Lepidoptera; family Geometridae; genus Plagodis; species Plagodis dolabraria. Next base: position 35,121,811 of record OY978440.1, on the reverse strand, counting down.
GTTACGTCATCTTTTGTCAGGATGTCGTCAGGGATCTTGTCTAGGTCCGGTGAACTGATAGCCTTTAGGGCATCGCCTACTTGCTTCCAGTTCACTATCGTCTTAGTGGGGCGGGGGAGGTCAGTCGTTGGGTCGGGACCTAGTCGCAGTATAATGGGTCGGTGGTCAGAGTGAAGCTCGTGAACCACTTCTATGGAGCGTAACCGGAGTGTTACGCCTCTGAATAGTGCCATGTCAAGCAAGTCAGATCGGTGGTCTTCCATATAAGGGTAGTGAGTGGGCTCAGTGGGCGCAATTATGTCAAAGTTAAGTTCTGCGATTAGGTTTTCAAGTGCAATACCTCTGGGATTGTTGACGTTACAATTCCATAGGATGTGCTTACTGTTGAAGTCGCCAATCAGAATGACGGCGCTTCCTAATGAGAATAGGGCTTCTAAGTCAGCTCGGACGATCGGCTTTTTGCAAGCTTGGTAACAGGATGCTATGACTATAGGTTGATGACCAGTCATAGCTAGGAGGCAACAAGATGCTTCCATATTAACAAGAGTCGGGGTAGGTAGGGGAATGCAGTGCAGGGACCTTTTGTAATAGATAAGAGTGCCTCCCCCACGGGAGTTCACTCTATCATCACGTACCGTTCTGTAATTGGCAAACCTAGGGTTCGCCTTCCCCGGTTTTAGAAAGGTTTCCTGCACGCATATGATATCGATAAGGTGGGTACAACAAAAGTCGTGGACGAGGTCACGTTGTCTGAAGAGGCCGTCAGCGTTAAATGACGCTAACGAAACTGAGTACGGTTTCGTGCGTTCGGTTGTACTACCCATAGTGGTTGTACTGGGGAGGGGCCTGGGGAACGAAGCGCTTAAGGGCGCTAAGTAAATTCGCGTGTTCCAATGTGTATTGGATCACGTCCGCTGGGGATTGAGCGTATTGCATCTTGTGGAATAGCTCTTGTACCTCATTGATGTCAACCGACATAGCCAGATCGCTGACTAGGTTGATTGCCTCTTGAAGAGGGGCAGCCATCAATGGCATAGGTGGAGCTTGTGGCCGGGAAGCGGCGCGGGGAGGCGCGCGAATGGTGTTGGCGACGGGTGCCGGGAGCGCGGGGCGAACCGGGGCCGGTGCGCGGGCAGGGGCCGCGGCGCGGGCGGGTGCGGGTGCGGGCGCGGGTGCGGGCGCGCGGGCCGGGGCGCGGGCGGTAGCGACGGTCTTAACCATACTGGGTGGTTTAGACCATGCGTTACGGGCTGGGAGCGGCGCGGGTATTACCTGTGAGGCAGGTACTACCGTTAGTTTAGGGCTTACCCGTTGGTAACGGTCGTAAGAGGGACGGGTCGGCCTATGCCTTGCCACCCTGTGGTTCACTCGTGGTGCTTTAGGGCAACCACGGTAATTCGCGGTATGCCCTTGAGCTCCGCATAAAACACAGCTGGGTGGGTCCGGTGAATCCCGGGTGCGAGTGCACGCTGCTGTCGCGTGATCGCCTAGGCACTTAACGCACCTAGCGCGAGCGAAGCAGAAACGGGAGGCGTGCCCGTATAGTTGGCAGTTATGGCACTGCGAGGGACTCCCATTTTTGTATGGGGCTTGGACATCGAGTCCTGAGAGGCCACAGACCTTTTTTAAATTAAAAATGGCCTTGCCTTCAGGTGTACGATCTAGTACTACGAGTACTAGATCGTAGGGACTGCGGTCCTTCCCGCTGTACATGCGGTGAACTGCATGTACGGGGAAGTCTTGTGCCTTCAGGTCGGCACATACCGAATCGGTATGTACCTCCTTGGGCACACCGCGGATGACCACTCGGAGGACTTTCTCCTCTTCGAGCGCATAAGTGTGAAAACTTATGCTCTCTTTACGGAGGAGCTTTGTTAGCGCTCTGTGGTCGCTAATGGTGGACACTTGAACTTTAATGCCCTGCTGCGTGGAGCGGGCATTAGTGTAGTGGATCCCACGATCCGAAACTAAACGGGACAGCATGTCCCATTTGGTTTTGTCCTGAATGAACAGGGGCGGAGGCGGTTTTTCGCGGCGCGCGCTCGCGTCCTGAGGGGACGCGGCAGTGGTGGCCGGAGCGGAGGGAGGAGACGCGGGGCGCGGGGCGGGGGTCGGCTTCTTGCCGGAGGCGGGGGCCTTAGCGGGTGCCTTGGCGGGAGGGGCGGAAGTTGCGCAACTAGCGGCTTTAGGAGCACGCTTGCGTTTTCTGTCTACGACGGTATAGCCGTCGTTATCGGAGTCCGAGTCAGTGCGTAAGGCGTGACTCGGATCTACTTCCATCTCCGTTTCGGAGTCCGAAGTGGGCTCGACAACGGCGATGGAGGGACGGGTGCTCGCTGGCCTCCCGATCGGTGAGCGCGAGCGAGACCTCTCACGGGGAGGGGCTGCCACCGTGCGTCTATTGTCCGGGCCCGGGGCGGGCGAAAGCGGGCTGTCCTCTGAGAAGGACCGGGTCAGAGGAGGGACGTTGGCCTCCGGGATTGAAGTCCCGGAGGGAGTAATAAGAGTGTCCGTGAGGCGGGCACTCGCTTCCTCTTCTAGGAGTTGCATATGAGCAACATACAGATCGGGGTGGCGGAGGGCGAAGGTCTGAAGGACCTGCACCTCACCGTTAGAGGGACGGGACTGCATCCTGAGGGGAATACTCAGGACGCCCTATCAAGGGTTTGAATTCCCTCACACACCTTGTGAGCTCACTGTGTGAGAGGGAGTGTGTACCTAGGGTGTGCCCTAGTTGTGTACCCTCTCCGAGCTTTTTTCTCGGCGGAGAGGGGTGCTCCTAAGCGCTACTCCGGGGTTGACTAGGGGCGACCCCAAGGCCAGTAATCCCGGAGCCCAGCTTGCTTCGGCTGACCCGTGAAGCGGGAAAGGCCACGGTGCAAGGTTAAACCAAAACAACAACAGTGGCCGTTGTCACCGTAGGGTGTCACACTGCGACCGCAGCAAATGGCGGATTTGATCGTTCAGACGGGTTTGGCTGACGCTACCCCACGCCTTAACGACGTCGCTTAACAGCACAAAGTGTGTTGTTACGCGACTGTTACTATGTTGTGTCGGGTAGTAAAGTGGTGAAATGCGCACCGAAAAGTGCGGTCAAAACAAGACCACCAGCCCGATATGATGTTGTTCGTCCGAAACAAGGGACTTGGGTAGGTGGTAATGCCTGACGTCTTAGAGCGCCTCTGCGCGACGGCACGGCGAGCTCGTAGCTCGCGTTGCTCGGCGTTCGGCGGCTGCTCAGCTTCTGCACACAAAACAAAACTTCGTCAGGACTGCGTATTCCAAGGCACTGGTCTGCAACTAGCGTCGGAACGATGACCCGAGTGAGACGGCAATAGTGCGGGGACTATTGCGGTCTCACTGGGAGATACTGGCGGAGCTGTAGACAGGTGTGCACGGCGTGGCGGCACAGGTCGGAATGAGTGACCAGTGTGTTGTCGTGTGATCCGCGCGCAGCGTGGGTACGCCGCGCGGACGCGTCTTCGGGCGTTTGGTGCCCCTATACGCGGTATTCCATCGCCGGCTGCTATCCAAGCAGTCGTGTCGTGGGGTTGGTATGCCAGGGTTCTGGCATCCTCTTCTTGGTGACGGGGTAAGTGGTCTAGTCCGGGGATCTGCAGCCTCCTTACTCGCCCCGTACCCGTCGGGGAGTCCGATAGGCGGGGGCGCTCGGGAGGCGAGAAAGTGGCGCGCCCGGGCCGGCCCTTGGAGCCCAGGGCGGCGCGGCAGCAGCTGTGGGTCCAGGTGGCGCTTCCTAGCGGCGGGCGAGGAGCCTGCTCACACCCGCTAGTAATAGCGGGATAGGGTCGGCTCCCTCCCTGATCGCCAGGAGCACTTCCTGGAGGGTGCTTAGGGCGGTTTCGAGCGTTTCAAGCTCCGCCGCCGTCCTTGTCATCTTCTTGGCTGTCTCGCTCTCGCGTGGGAACGAGACAGGTGTGTTGCGCCTTCCTTGTCCCGCGGCCAGGGCACGTGGTGCTTTGGCCGCTGAGATACTGATAATCCTGATAATCCAGTGTGTGTTGCCAGTGATGACATATGGTACCGGGACGTGGTCCTTAACTGTGGCCCTTGTGGACAAGCTCAGAGTCACTCAACGAGCCATGGAGAGAGCTATGCTTGGAGTTTCTTTGCACGATAAAATCCGGAACGTGGATATTCGCCAAGGAACCAAAGTCACTAACATAGCTTTCAGAAGTTGCAAGTTGAAGTAGCAATGGGCGGGCCACATTGCTCGATTAACTGATAACCGATGGGGAAGAAAGGTTTTCGAGGGGGTACCACGGTACACCGGAAGACGTAGAGTTGGTAGGCCCCCCACTAAATGGACTGACGACATCATAAAAGTCGCGGGTAGCCAATGGTTAAAAGCGGCTAATAACCGTACTTTGTGGCGTTCTGTGGTTAGCATGTAATAAAGAATAAATTAATTATATATTATTAATATGTAGGTGGTGGATACAAAGACTGAAATCCATCGCAAATTGATATCACATAAATACCATCAGCACAGTTGCATGTAACGCATGTGTCGTACGTATACACAAAAAAAACATCTGCTTAACTTCCTAGTGAAAAAAAACTATTTTTAGAAATTTTGCATTCTAGGGCCTAAATTGAAAGCTTCTGGTTTGGTAGTTTTCATTAAAAAATGTCATAATTATTTAGAAAAATCGTTTTGTTTTGGATTTCTTATTTTCATATTTACAGATAAAATAAATAATCAAATGAAAATCTGGTATTAGAATATGTTTTCGCTGTTTATATAATATATAATGATGTATATATATATATATATAAACATTATTTTTTTTATAGCTCTTATAACTACAAAATTAGTTTATACAAAAATAAGTTCCGTCAAAACAAACAAAAACATTCTGTAAAAGATACACTCGAATAGTTATGAAATCAAATACTATTAATTAGTAAGTACATTATATCTTATCATACCATTGTTCTTGCGTTTCATAACATGACGTATTAACTAAACATCATAACAAACTTATGGTAAGTATGAACCTGTTTAACTTATAGGTATGTATGTTATCTAACATATTATAAGCTGTTACGACTGAGCGAGGTAGGTATACTTATTACCTTGCACTCAAATTAATGTTATTCAAAGAATGGCTTTATTCTATACTTATGCACTTCTTTTTCGTTTCCTTTGTAGTTAATGTAACATTCGGTTCACTATCTCTTAATGCAATAAAAGAACCTAAGTACAATGGATCTAACTCAGTGCTATTTTCATTTTTGATTAACAATGTGTCACCTGGCTTATAAGCAATTTGATTAACACTACTGTCACATTTATTTTGTCTTATCTCCTTGGCTTTAAGTATGTTATGTTTCGCATCTAACTGGGATTTTTGCAGTCTATATTTCATCTCTAAGGGGTAACTTGAATAGTCATATAGATCTAATGATACTGTAAGGTTGTTAGGTAATAGACACGGTTTTCCAAATACAAGTTCGTAAGGTGTATACTTCGTTACAGTATGAACTGTTGTATTGTATGAGAAACACCAATACGGTAACCATGAGCTCCAATATTCTGGGTTATTTCTGGTTTGAATTCTAAGGTAGCTTCCTAGGTGTTTATGATTGTTCTCAAGTGCACCTATTGTTTAATGATGGTAAGCTGTAGATTTTATATGGTTTATTTTTAAAATATCACATATATTTTTGAACACTGACGTTTGTGATTTCCTGAAAAAGTTAAAGCTTTTTGAAGCGCTCGTAGCGAAGTTTGCTTAGCCATTCTGAAACGATCAGCAAAGTTAAGCAACGTCCGCCGCGGTCAGGATTTGGATGGGTGACCGCTGGTGACATTACTACTGAGCGCTTCCGTGCTTCCTGGTTGTTGTCTTAGGATGGCAGTCGTTATAGCATGGTGGTAGGGCATTTTGCGAATGCCCGCCTGGACTGAAAATCTGTCGGCAAGCACCTAACGGTGTGTTCCGACAGCTGCCCTTGAGAGCCAGTAATTCGAAGTTTGCCTGAACAACATCTTCGACCACATCATCACTAACCATCAGGTGAGATAGTGGTCAAAGGCTAACCCATCAGGCATAAAAAGTGTATAGTGGATGTGGCGATATATGTTACCAGGATCATTTTGACTGTTACATTTGTTTGATATGAATCGATTTGACATTATTTTATTTTATTTATTTTAATTATGACAATTTTCTTTCATTTTGGTTAAAATTTTGACACCATATTTGACAATAATTTATTGAATTTTGATAGAAATTATGTATTTAATTTTCATTAATTATTGTAATTTGATTGTATTATTATCTTAATTTTATTATAAAACACAACTAGTCTATATGTAAGGGTGTAACTTACCTGAAATAAATTTATTTTGATTTTTTGATACAAAAACAGCATTAGAAAGTTACCTAATACCCCAAAATATTGAAGAAGTCATAAGATTTGTAGCTTTAGCAAATTATTACCGTAAATTCATTCCAAACTTTGCTTAAGTCATTATGTCTCAACAATATTGTGTCGTATCAATGTAACTTTTCATTGGTCCGAAGAATGTCGAAATGCATTTTTGTCTCTAAAAAAATCTTTGATATCCCCTCCTATACTACAATATCCTAATTTCGATTATAGCAATACATTTATTCTACAAACAGATGCTCCAGGATTTGCTCTAGGCTCTGTTTTGTGTACTGGAGATCGTAGACTATGTAAGAATAGTTTTTTAATTTAATTTTTTTTTTTAATTTTTAATTTGACTGTAGCCTACGTCCGCAGAAGTTTGAATAAAGCGAAAAAAACTACCCAATGATTGAAAAGGAATTATTGACGATAGTTTGGTCCGTGAAATATTTCCGACCTTATTTTTATGGCAGAATATTTATTATTGAAACCGACCGCAAACCACTCATTTATTTATTTAATATGTCAAATCTATCTAGTAGCCTGATGAAATTCAGGTTACAGTAAGAAGAATATGATTTCACAGTAGTGTATTTGAGAGGAACCCAAAATTTGACAACAGATTTGTTATCACGTGGTAGAATAACGAGTGAAGAGCTCAAGGAGATGAGTCAAAACATTATGGCTATACTGACGAGGAAACAGAGACGCATGTTAGAGGATGAAAGTAGACAGACAAATAGTATTAGTATTACTACACTATAGCACCCCTCCCTGACATTTGGACTGATGACCCAAGAGTCGTGGAGATGGTTAAACTAGCGGACGATTATACAGAACTATGTTTATTTAGACAAGGTAAATGGAAAAAAATTAGCATGAGATTATTAAATGAGTCAAGTCATTTTGCATACGTGCCTTCTATGAAGATGGTAACAATGAAACTATTTTCTGGACCATACTGTACACGAGATGTCAGTGTGGAAGAATTAGCTTCTATTTGCAATAAAAATTATATAAAAAATGTATATGTTTCAAAGGTTGAATATAATGAGGAATTAATAAAAAAGTTAACTCAATCAATAAATAAATTAGATAAGTGGTCCGGACCACGAATACATATTTTAAAAGGAGTAAAGAAAATAAATGATAACGATACGAAAAGAGTAATACTCAATGACTATGACATGCTTCCGACAAACGGACATGTAGGTATTAAAAGAATGACATTTAATATTCGCCGAAAATATTTCTGGCCAGGTTTGGAGAGTGACGTCACTGATTTTGTTAAAAAGTGTGAGGAGTGTCAGAAAGAGAAGTATTTTAGGTATATAAAACAACCGTTAGTTTTAATAGATTTAGGAAGTACTGCGTTTCCAATTTTTAATAATGTAAGCGCTTTCTGCACGCAATATCCGATTTAAAACAATTAAACTAAAATAAGGAACTTCAAGAACACTCAATATTTAATTATTGTCCCACGCGAACGCGATCCACGGCTCGCATGGAGCCTTCTGTTTTCAGTGCCGACTGGAGTTGAAGCAGTATGTAGGTGCAGAATGTAGGAGCACGATTTATTCTGGCATGCACATAGGAATTGAAAGAGGGTTCAAAAAATTGCATGGCGAGGCAGCTACGGATTTTCAGGCGAACTTGCACACTGACATTGCATCATACTTGATGAAATGAGTGTGGTAGGATGCTCGTCGATACATAACGTTGACTCAAACTGCAGGCAAGCTAAGCCAGCGCAAGTACAAGAGCTTTTTAAACTATAGTAAATTAACTATAGTGCTTGTACTTGCTAGGAGACCTTAAGCTTCCACCTGTGATGGACACTACTTTCTATGGCAATGGTACTAATCATTCACACTCAACGATCAAGGACAAGTTGTCACTAAGGCAAGAAAAAAATATATCGTTTCAAAATTACAAATTTACGAGAGAAAAAATTATAGTCATGTGCGGGATTCGAACCCGCGTCCATCCACCCCTTTAGCGGGGGTATGCTCTAACCAATTGAGCTAACATGACACAATAACTCATAACTGTAATTCTTGCTCTCGTTCTTCATGCAACCATCGTATTGGGATGGAGTGACACCTATAGTTCAACTTGCATTGTACTACAAACAAGACCAATTTTGCAATTGTTTTTAAACTTGTAAATGATGACGCAATCTTATAATTTTAATATTGTTAAGTTTGCAATAACGTCTGCTAGGCGAATTACATTACAAAATTACAAATTTACGAGTGAAAAAAAACTTAAAGGGGTGGATGGACGTGGGTTCGAATCCCGCACATGACTATAATTTTTTTTTTCGCTCGTAAATTTGTAATTTTGTAGTGTAATTCGCCTAGCAGGCGTTATTGCAAATATACAATTTAAAAAAAAAATGTATCGTCTTGAAAACCGCTTATAAGCAATCAAGATCCGACCAACAGTCTTTTAAGAACTTCTTGATCGTTCGATTGTGGGAAAATCCACAAAAGATAATTTTAGGCTTCTCATGACTCTTGAGACGGCTTTAATTATCATTGCGAATAATTGTACGAATGCCTTGAAATTTTTACCATACAATGAGGCAATAAGATGCCATAATATTACTACACTGGAGGCTTTGGATAGGCCAATGGCCAAAATTGTATTGAAAATAAATAAACCTAACGCTGGTGAACCTTGTGCAGTTTAATCGGTGACCCGATGACCCGGTCGTGGTAGTTAGGACAAACTGCATTTTCGACACCCACATATCACATATCGCGAGGTCCAGTTTAGGGCGAACTACTAGTATAGTGTATTTCAAAAGATCTACAAACGCAAATACTTTAAGGAAGCTGCTTGACCCCATTCTTGCATCGCGGTTTTACTACCCCACCGCACCCTTCGCTAAAGGGCTCATTCTAATCTTGTAGAAATGTGGAAGTTTCGCGCTGTTTGCTTTACGAGCGTGTGGGTACCTTTTATCATTTCAAAAGTTTTACATAAAAACATCTGCTATATATTATATTTGATAAATTTTTTCAAAGTTACAACAGCACAACACCAGAAAAAATGAGACTATTTTAAAATTACATTTGTATGCAGAAGTAAGCAATGTCAGTTGATTATAATTATACCATTTTCTAAATTTATATAGAGCCTGTTCACATGGATTTCTTTACCAAAAAAGGCCACGAAAGGTTTCCTTGAAACATTTTCGTTGGAATTATACCCAATATCATTCGGTTAATACAGTTTATGCACCTAAGACGCAGTAAAACTAACTGTAGGTCATGCTGCTCCAGTACAAAAAAAAACATTGATGCTCGCACGCTCGCACGTTCTATGCCAACCTATACGCTCAACTCTATTCAAACCTCTTTGATCATCGGCGCACATAATAGAAGGAGCATGTAATTTTGCTAGTTTTATGGTTTTGATCAGATTTTGTCGTACGACCAAGACGCGAGAAAAATCTTGTAAATTCTTAAAAAGTAGAAAACATTTTAAAGTAATTGACAGTTTTTGGGAAGTTCAAGGCTTAAGTCTTGAACTTTCAAAAACCTGTCAATTATAATGATATATAATAAGAATATAAGAATTGTTCCGTTTCATCGCATTGGAAGTCTATTAAAGAGAATAAAATGATTAAACTTACGTCTAAGTCTTCAACATCGACGCATGTGGTGTAATTGGTCCATGGTTTCCTTGCCTCCGGGTGCATGTACCAAGTCCCATTTTCTGTACACCTGTGTAAAATAAACGTAATGTGAATCTAGATAACCACATCCATTATTTTCTGTCAGAGATTTGTACTATATATGTAGAAAACTTCGCTGGCCTTCCCCAAGAAGTATAAGGAGTTGGTGTCTTAAAGCCCAAGTTTCTACAAAACATTTTGATCCAGGTATGATTCTATTGCCGTATACCAAACACTGTCCTAAACTGCAGGTAGATAAACAGATGAACGATGCACATTACTACAGATTTTTGCGAAACGATATCTACTGTAAGAGAAATGACATGGCGCATCATAATTTCGTGATTTTGTCGGATTATATGCCACACGGTTGCTGTTGCGGCAGACCTGCTTAGATTGCTTGGGTTGCTATTTTAGTCCGTTCGCAGAGGGTGTTTTGGATAATGCTGAAGGTATGATTAAATTCTCCGAGAACAGCTGCTCCTATTGTATTGATGATTTTCTCGACTTGTTCTTGCTTGTGATGATAGGTGACGAATGTTGAATAGACTGAGACCAGGGACCTAATTTAAAAAATACTTATAAAAATGGGCTTTGATTAAATATTGCCTATAACATTAATATCATATCCACTCACATTTATACGTCAACTATAGTTGTGTGAGTAAAGTTGTAAAGTGAATGTTTAAGAGATAGAAAAATATACTTATAAAAATGGGCTTGGATTATAGATTGCCTATAAAGTTAATATCATATCCACTCACATTATTATCACGATACGTCAACTATAGTTGTGTGACTATAGTTGTAAAATGAATGTTTAAGTGGTGTGAAAACTTAATGACTAACTAAGTCAGCAATACGTTATTTAGTGATATTTTTTTTTAGATGTCGAATTGTATTAGATGGCATATTTCAACCACCTATGAGTCTGCTATGACTTTATATTAATTCTCGCTTCGTTTATATAGTTCTGGCACGCAGTCTCTTCTCTGAAACTGATAACATTCACTTCATCAACAAAGTTTTTTTTAATTTTTTTTTAATGCCTGATAGGTTAGCCTATGGCCACTATCTCACCTGATGGTAAGTGATGATGTGGTCGAGGATGTTGTTCAGACTAACCTAGAGTTACTGGCTCTCAAGGACAGCTGCCGGAACACACCGTTAGGTGCTTGGCTACAGATTTTCAACTTGAGGGTGGTAGCTAGCCAGGCGGGCATTTGCAAAGTGCCCTACCACCATGCTGTAACGTCTGCTATCCTAAGACAACAACCGGGACCGACGGCTTAACGTGCCCTCCGAAGCACGGAAGCGCTCAGTAATAATGTCACCAGCGGTCACCCATCCAAGTCATGACCGCGGCGGACGTTGCTTAACTTTGCTGATCGATTCAGAATGGCTCAGCAAACTTGGCTACGAGCGCTTCAAAAAAAAATAGCAGATAGTCAAATGATAGCTTATTAATAATAAATAAAAAAAGATATGCTGAACAATTTCATAAGTTGTTGAGTGTTACGTAAAATTTCAAACCTCAGGTGCTCTACTAATTCACTTACTTTTTTTGCAATACAATTGGTTGTCAAAGCTCTATTACGTATGCGTCACCTAGGGCTTTATTGTCTAATTGTAATAGTAATGAATATGGTCTTCATTTAGGAATTCGAACTCCATAATAGCAAAATTGTAATGAATCAAAGTGTGCTTTTAGAGTACGTAATACTAACAGATATTCTTCTTTTCCCGCTCTTGCTTTTAATGTTCCTATTACCTTGCCGCAAGACGCCTATTACCTAATTTGAATGGTATTGAATATTATCTTGATTTTTGAATAAAGAACACCTAAATGGGCATCGTTTTCAAAAGATAATGTTTAAGTTATGTCAAATTAATTTCATCTCCATTTGATTTCACAATTTTGTTTTTAGGGTCCTGTTTTGTTTTAATAAACTGCCATCAGACACATCAAAGAGATTTTTGGTCTTTATTCATTTTTCTTAATAAAACAAACCATGGAATTTGTTATATCCAGAGTTGAGAGAATGTAACACACTTTTATTTATAAGAAATTGGATATGTTATAAAACGCAAAAATTAATACAATGTGTAAAGTTTTACGGTTTAATACACTCGAGAGCAATGAATCCGGGTCACTTAAAGAATGTTAAAAATCTCGGAAACTAAAAATGAAAGTTAGCCTTAAATGAAAGTAAAAAAAATATGAGTCACCATACATTTTATTAACACAAAATTACATAAAGAAAAAAACTGCTGATCTCTCCTTAAAACAAAAATAGGAAACATGAAATTTTTGAACTTTATTACGATTTTCTTGAATTTTAATACTTCGTATTGCCTCCTCGTGCTTCCATTACTGCGTTTACGCGGTTTGACATGCTGTACACCAAGTTCCTTATACGATTTTGGGGAATATTCTCCCATTCCTCTGTGAGAGCAATTTTGAGCTCACGAAGCGTGATTGGGGGAGGGTTTCGTTGTTTTACGCATCTGCCTAGCTCGTCCCAAGCATGCTCGATCGGGTTGATATCCTCCTCCATACGAGTAATGTTCATCTCTTGAAGGTAGTCATTCACAATCCTACCTGTATGAGGTCGGGCATTGTCATGCATAAATATAGCATCCTCACCTAAATTGACCATAAATGGACCAACGTGATCATTGAGGATTTCTTCCACATATCTTACGCTAGTTAAAGAGCCGTTTTCTATGATCACCAGCTCTGTGCGACTTTCAGAAGAAATTCCGGCCCACACAAGTACAGACCCACCACCGTAGGCTACTTTTTCTTCGATGCATGCTTGCTTGAATCTTTCCCCTGGTCTTCGATACACTCTGTGTCTTCCATCGTGCTTGTAGAGCATACATTTTGATTCGTCGGAGAACATAACTTTTGACCAATCTTCAATACTCCAATTTACGTGGCTCTGGGCATATCTTAGTCTCGAAATACGATGCCCACGCTCCAGTTTAGGGCCGTTTGCAGGTCTAAGGGGTTTTAAGTTAGATTCAGCAAGCCGACGTCTTACTGTCCATGCACTTGGGTTACTTCCTCCGAGGCGTCGAAACTGATTGGTGAGTTCAGTTCCTGTGAGAAAGCGATTTCGAAGCATGGTGTTCACCAAGTATCGGTCTTCTCGTGCTGTGGTACACCTGGTTCTGCCCGTTCCTGGTCTGCGTAGGTTAGAACCAGTTTCTTCGTAACGTCGGAGAACTCTTTGTACTGTTGACAGCGACACACCGACAGTCCTGGCTGTATCGCGCTGACTCCGGCCGGTTTCCAGCATTGTAAGTATTCTGGTGCATTCTTCAGGCGTAAGCGACATAATTTCAGCTTGAATAATGAATATAGAGCACTATCAACATGGTTTATGTACCCACATAAATGACAGATTACAAACAAAAGCAAAACCAAATGCTGTAATTTCGTAGTTCCATCTTCGAAAGTGGCCCTTTTTCAAATTTGATTTTTTTATGATATAACTTTACAATAACTAAGAAGTTTTAATACCTTCGTTTAAGGAGTATTACATTGTCTATTAAATAAAATTTATTGCATTAACCTAGCATTTTTAGTTTCCGAGATTTTTAGGATTCTTTAAGTGACCCGGATTCATTGCTCTCGAGTGTTAAAATGTCTGATAGGTATGGGATAATTGTGGAATATGGTAAATTATCGTTAAAGGTATATTATGTATATGTAGGTCCCTATATATTGATATTTTTCTTATCAGGTATGAATTATTATTTTTAAATTTTCAGTTCTTTTTGTTACTAACAAGAACATAATAAAAACTTGTTTTTAAAAAGTTTATTTTTGCAATGTTAGCGATGACACGTTTATAGATCCTCATACCATTAAGCTCTCGGCACGTGCTCACCATCATTGGCATTGGGTAATCTATCTAATCCATCTAATCAAAGATATGATTTAATTCATAATAAACGGAACGAAGGAACTTTTTCCAAAGATGGGGTCGCATATTCACGTCCACCAAACCTCCACCACTTACCACCCATCACAAATGGTCAACCCAATCGAATATAAAATAAATCAAGCTCGTTGGTCGCGGTAGCGTCGCTTAGTTACTGAGTTCCTATGGCCACCTTCCAGCTACATCATCAGACTTTGGTTACCTTCTAGCACCGAAGTACTCGACAAGACGAATCCATCGAGACCGTACTCGATGGGGTTATGTCGTTTAATTACTGTGTTCCTATGGCCACGTTCCAGCTACATCATCAGACCTTGGTTACCATCTAGCACCGAAGTACTCGTCAAGACAAATTCAACGAGAGCATACTCGATGGGGTTATGTCGCTTAATTACTGAGTTTCTATTTCCATCTTCCAGCTCTATCATCAAACCCTGGTTACCATCCAGAACCATAGTACTTGTTAAGACGAATCAATGACGACGAGCCGAGACTGGTCGAGGTTGCGTCGTTTCTTTACTGAGTTACTATGACCTATTATATATTATATTATATATATTACCTATTATATTCAGCTCCATCGTCACCTGGTTACCATTGAAAGAAAAACTACTTATCAAGAAAATTCAAATGAGCCCCAACTCGATAAGTTTGTGTCGTTTCATTGCGAAGTTCCTTTGGCCACCTTCCAGTTACATCATCCAATCAGCACCACGTCATCATAATATTGCATTGTCTGGCGATTTAAACATGTATGCAAAATTTTGGCTCAACCGGTAACCGGGATGTGGATCAAACTGAATTTGCAAGATTTGATGACAAACATCGGTGACAAAAAAAGCTTGTAAAATGTTTTAATTTATAGTTAATTGTTTCAATGCAGACTTGCTTATAATGTTCTTTTATAATATACCTACATTCATATTAGTTAGAGGTGTTATTAACAAAACAAAAACAAGAAGGATGGCACACTCTATTGTAATTTAGAGTGTACACTTTGCAATATAAAGCCATTCTGCCGCACAACGCTACTCGATAAAATTTATTATATCAGCCAATTCAATCGAGACTCGGTAATAAATGTGAAAGCATACTTCACTCTGTTGGTACTTCTCTGCACAAACACCTGGCCGGTGAAATAATCTTGAAAGTGGACATTAAAACGCATTCAGTTACGTAAATAACTTTTGTTCAACAAGGCTTCGAATTTATACTATCTCATTTGATTCAACGATCAAGACTTTCAAGGAAGATCTTTTGTATATTATGCAAAAGAAAAAGTACAAAACTAACTTGGTGCTACCAGAGTAGCATAGATAGCAAGTTCTCATCCTGGTGCATACAATGTGAATGCACATTTTATAATTATATTAGCGAATAAAATAAGATACCATTTTTATCCATGGTAAAACGATTTTTATCTTTTTGATCAAAAAACACCAAGATACACATCGCTATGTTAATTTTTTTGTTATGATTTCAAAAGGTTTATCTTATTTTTTTTATCTTGTATAGGCTGTACGGTTCAAAAAGATTCAGGTTCAAAACAATAAAATTCGTTTTTTCATGGATAAAAATGGCATCATATGGCGGGATTAGCCAAAAATTTGCAATGAAAATTTGATATTGACTGCGATTTAAAAATAAGTGTCCTTTACCTGTAAATACTATATTCCTTGTGCGCCAAAATAAGAGAAAAAATAAATATAACAACTATCGACAGGTCGATTTGCCACAAAGGTTCTATTCCCTTTCTAATCGCGTCGTTCAAAATAACATTTTGTTTCATAAATATTTAAGTCCTGGGTGGCATTTTTGGA
Organism: Plagodis dolabraria; assembly: GCA_963854805.1. NCBI lineage: Eukaryota > Metazoa > Arthropoda > Insecta > Lepidoptera > Geometridae > Plagodis > Plagodis dolabraria. The sequence continues at coordinate 35,105,954 of OY978440.1, read as the reverse complement.
ATTTATATTGTGTGGATATAAGAGAAGCCAAGAATTCACCCTTCAGAAGGCATTTTCCGAAATATCTCAAAATATCTTCGATACACAAGCTGATAATGCTTGGAAAATTATTATGATTATAACCATTAAAGTTATGAGCCTTTAATAGTTTTTAGCTAACCAAAGCCAATGCTGAAGTTTGTTTGACAAAGTCTCTAAGCTGTAATCCGATGCTTACCTGGATATTATAAACCGTTAAGGAACCCTTCACTAAGCAAGGCTCAATATGCACATGGCAACATTTAATTCAATGTATTTTATCTGCCATGTATTACGAGTATTCGGTAATATCTATATATAACTATCCAAATACACTGGATCTGTCGGAGTCAACTGTACCAACTAGCCGTTTTACTAACTGCTTTAACCGTGCTTGCCGTTTAACTAGCGAGCTTAAATGGCTGATGTTTAGGTCATTCATAAAATGACTAGTCTCTATTGCCAAAATTATGCCGCCACCGCGCTTTTGAGTAGCTACATAATTTCTGTCTTTCCTCCAAATGATATATCTATCGTCAAATAGTTCACTATCGTTTAATCCATCTAGCAACCATGTCTCTGTTAGCGAGATAATATCGTATGAGTTAAGAAGTAAATTTCTTTTAAACTTTGTTGTTTTAGTGCGTAGCCCTCGAGTTTTCTGATAATAAAACGTTAAATCATTAGTAGCCATCATTGAGAACGAGTAGATAATAGGTCAAGCGAATCTGATAGCATAGTAAAACAGTATAGCCATTAAAATAAATTATTTCCATATTATTAATAAAAAGTTCAATTTTTCGTATGTAAAATATGACATACTGTTCAGTATAATGATGTATATAACTGGTTAGGATAATACATGACATCTATGCTTAAATCTATTTCTATAATAATGTTTGGAAACAGGGTGACGACGTAAGAAAATGCCGTTGACATTGCTACAAAATAAAAATACAATATGGTAGCAAGCAAATATGAGCTCAAATGATTATGAACGTAGCATGCAATAGTGAGCGTTATAGCAGCGCCAGTGCGGGCGATTGCCCATGAGTATTGAATGTACATCATTCTAAGGCTTGCAAGCGATTTCTGGATGACAGTCCAAACATCGCTATTGCAGCGATAAGGAGAACAAAAGGCTAGGTTTGATGCAAGTCTCGAAGTACCCGATATAAAGAAAATAAGCAATTGAAAGGGAGAATTAACTGATCAAGAAATACTGGCTCTCAAGGACAGTATACACCGTTATACGCTTGGCGACACATTTTCTTCTTGAGGGTGGTAGTAAGTCAGGCAGGCATTTGAAAAATTACCTACCAGCATGCTGTGACGATAGCTATACTACTGGGACCGACAGCGAAGCGACGGCTTAACATCCACTCCAAGTGCGTTTGGAATGACTAGGGAAGCTACATTTAATTAAGTACCTAGTGTATCGAATGTAACTAGTTTTTAAACCAAGGAGCTTTTTTTTTCTCCTGATAATAAATTTCTACTTGAGGATGGTAGTTAGCAAGGTGAGCATTCGCAACATGCCCTACCACCATGCAGTAAAATGTCCTACCACAATACAAAATGCCCTACCACCATGCAACGTTATCTCGTAATAAGCTATTCAATGTTTGTTGATATGTAACGTGTAATACAATATTTGATATCATTTATGGGGTTGTTTCGTACCCCTACCCATTTAACGCAACAAAGTTTTATAGTCGTCTTAAACTTTTCATCGCTAAACTTTAATTGTATCACCAGTTGCTTCTACAGATCATTTGAAATCTTTGTATTACAAAATTACAAATTTATGAGAGGAAAAATTTAAGTCATGTGCGGGATTTGAACCCGTGTCCATCCACCCCTTTAGCCGGGTATGCTCCAATCCAATTGAACTAACATGATATTGAGACATTACTCTTTTTTTCCTATCGTTCCTTTAACCATCGTATTGGGATGGAGCAAATTTGTAATTTTGTAATGAAATCCGCAGAGCATGAGTTATTGCAAACATAAAAATATTAAAATCTTTGTAAGTCACAATAACCGTGTAAATTAAATTAAAAACGTATATAAAACCTATTTTCCCTTTTTTCTTCTAGCTTTTAGGATCGTAGCAAATGGAAATATGTGGTCTCTGCCTACCCCTACGGGAAAAAGACGTGATTATATGTATGTAAAAAGGGTGACACATGTAAGCGACAAACTTCGTGCAACTATTGAACAAAAGCCTCCCCCATAAAACGCCACAAAGAACGGCTATTAGCCGCTTTAAACTATTATACCCACGACTTTTACGATGTTGTTAGTCCACCTAGTGCGGGGCCTTCCAACTGACGATAATTTTAATTAATGTTAATCGGATTCATGATCATTCAAACAAAGACCAAGCTTTTCTGTATCATTATGTATCCAATATGTGTATAACTTAATTCGTTTTATACACATATTGTTTTATTTTATTATTTGATGTCTTTGTCTACTTATGTCTTAAAATAAATTTGGGAAATTGAAAAGCAAAATATGCTAAAACACAGCAAGCTAAGTACCTCACATGACTCGTCACGGAGGCGACGTCATCTACGTGGAATTCATTCTAAGTGAAGTCATTCAAAGGTTATAAGTAGGTATCTAAAAACACACGAGATAGGAGTTTATTTCAATTTTTTTACCGACTTGCAAAATACCGGAGATGGTTATCAAATCGACGCGTTATTCGATATTCTATGATTGTAATTTTTGCATTAACGGTTGCTTAATGAATAAGCTTACAAAAATTTATTACAGATGGAAAAAGATAACTTCCAGCGGGACTTGAACCCGCAACCCCCGGAATACCGTCGTGGTGCATTGCCAATTATGTTATGGAAGCGGGCGCTGGACTGTCGAAATCCAAAATAATTTCTATGTTTTCGCTGAGCATGCGTATAATAATACTATACTAACAAAATTTACAAAGGAATGAATTGGAGAGCATATCCCAGCTTTATAGCCGTATGATGTGGTCGAAGATGTTGTTCAGGCTAACCAAGAGTTACTGGCTCTCAAGGCTAACCATAGGAACACACCGTTACGTCCTTGGCGACTGATTTTCTACTTGAGGGTGGTATCTACACAGGCGGGCTTTTGCAAAATGACCCACCACCACCTAACGACTGCCATCCTGAGACAACAACCGGGACCGATGGCTTATCGGAAACGCTTAGTAGTAATGCCACTAGCGGTCACCCATGCAACTCATGACCGCAGCGGACGTTGCTCAAATTAGCTAATCAGTTGAAAACAGCTAAGCAAAATACGCTACGAGCACTTCATCGTATTCAACCTTGTAGTAATTGGGGTTTTGTGGCAAAAACAGTTACAATGGCAGTCTGGCGTTAGACCAGTGCTCAGCAGATGGCACTATTACTAATAAGTGAAGTGAACGGTTTTAAACAAAGCTCGGATAATGCATAACTAACATAATGTAGTAATTGGGGTTTTGTGGCAAAAACAGTTACAATGGCAGTCTGGCGTTAGACCAGTGCTCAGCAGATGGCACTATTACTAATAAGTGAAGTGAACGGTTTTAAACAAAGCTCGGATAATGCATAACTAACATAATGTAGTAATTGGGGTTATGTGGCAAAAACAGTTACAATGGCAGTCTGGCGTTAGACCAGTGCTCAGCAGATGGCACTATTACTAATAAGTGAAGTGAACGGTTTTAAACAAAGCTCGGATAATGCATAACTAACATAATGTAGTAATTGGGGTTTTGTGGCAAAAACAGTTACAATGGCAGTCTGGCGTTAGACCAGTGCTCAGCAGATGGCACTATTACTAATAAGTGAAGTGAACGGTTTTAAACAAAGCTCGGATAATGCTTAGCTAACATAATGTAGTAATTGGGGTTTTGTGGCAAAAACAGTTACAATGGCAGTCTGGCGTTAGACCAGTGCTCAGCAGATGGCACTATTTCTAATAAGTGAAGTGAAAGGTTTTAAACAAAGCTCGGATAATGTTTAACCAACATAATGTAGTAATTGGGGTTTTGTGGCAAAAACAGTTACAATGGCAGTCTGGCGTTAGACCAGTGCTCAGCAGATGGCACTATTACTAATAAGTGAAGTGAACGGTTTTAAACAAAGCTCGGATAATGCTTAACTAACATAATGTAGTAATTGGGGTTTTGTGGCAAAAACAGTTACAATGGCAGTCTGGCGTTAGACCAGTGCTCAGCAGATGACACTATTACTAATAAGTGAAGTGAACGGTTTTAAATAAAGCTCGGATAATGCTTAACTAACATAATGTAGTAATTGGGGTTTTGTGGCAAAAACAGTTACAATAGCAGTCTGGCGTTAGACCAGTGCTCAGCAGATGGCACTATTACTAATAAGTGAAATAAACGGTTTTAAACAAAGCTCGGATAATGCTTAACTAACATAATGTAGTAATTGGGGTTTTGTGGCAAAAACAGTTACAATGGCAGTCTGGCGTTAGACCAGTGCTCAGCAGATGGCACTATTTCTAATAAGTGAAGTGAAAGGTTTTAAACAAAGCTCGGATAATGTTTAACCAACATAATGTAGTAATTGGGGTTTTGTGGCAAAAACAGTTACAATGGCAGTCTGGCGTTAGACCAGTGCTCAGCAGATGGCACTATTACTAATAAGTGAAGTGAACGGTTTTAAACAAAGCTCGGATAATGCTTAACTAACATAATGTAGTAATTGGGGTTTTGTGGCAAAAACAGTTACAATGGCAGTCTGGCGTTAGACCAGTGCTCAGCAGATGACACTATTACTAATAAGTGAAGTGAACGGTTTTAAATAAAGCTCGGATAATGCTTAACTAACATAATGTAGTAATTGGGGTTTTGTGGCAAAAACAGTTACAATGGCAGTCTGGCGTTAGACCAGTGCTCAGCAGATGGCACTATTACTAATAAGTGAAATAAACGGTTTTAAACAAAGCTCGGATAATGCATAACTAACATAATGTAGTAATTGGGGTTATGTGGCAAAAACAGTTACAATGGCAGTCTGGCGTTAGACCAGTGCTCAGCAGATGGCACTATTACTAATAAGTGAAGTGAACGGTTTTAAACAAAGCTCGGATAATGCATAACTTACATAATGTAGTAATTGGGGTTTTGTGGCAAAAACAGTTACAATGGCAGTCTGGCGTTAGACCAGTGCTCAGCAGATGGCACTATTACTAATAAGTGAAGTGAACGGTTTTAAACAAAGCTCGGATAATGCTTAGCTAACATAATGTAGTAATTGGGGTTTTGTGGCAAAAACAGTTACAATGGCAGTCTGGCGTTAGACCAGTGCTCAGCAGATGACACTATTACTAATAAGTGAAGTGAACGGTTTTAAATAAAGCTCGGATAATGCTTAACTAACATAATGTAGTAATTGGGGTTTTGTGGCAAAAACAGTTACAATGGCAGTCTGGCGTTAGACCAGTGCTCAGCAGATGGCACTATTACTAATAAGTGAAGTGAACGGTTTTAAACAAAGCTCGGATAATTCTTAACTAACATAATACAGCGTAGCTTAGTCTTTCCTTTTGGAGCTTCATGAAGTAGGGGAAGTATAGCCATCATCAGAGCGTTGTACATTATCAGTTATGGTATCGATATAAGATATACATAATTGCATAAACCTATTTTAATAAATAAGAAGCATACATAAGACTATTGCAAATTAATACATATGCGCGTCGTTATTTATAAATATCAAACTCTTTACCTTAATAAATATTTTATTTTTTAATAATTTATAGAATAACTGTATTTAAAATTAATATTTAGTTATATATACCTATCTAATACATTTAAAAATCTTAAATTTGGAACTATTTAGTTTATTTTTACTGTAATGTATCAGCCGGGTCGTCCACTGCTGAACACAGCCCCCCCTATTTGGGAGGTATTTGCCTTAATCCTCACGCTTGGCAGGCGCTGTTGCCCACCTTCCGAAGAGACGACACCCACGGGCAGATATGGGGAAGATGTATATTTATATGATGATTTCAATTTATATTAATGCAATTATATTGGTATATAATTTTAAGCGAAATAATGGTCTAAAGAAAAATAAATGTCATGCTAAATATTATTTTTTTCATATAAATTTGTGGTAAACTTGTAATACAACGGTATATATAATATATAAAGGTATTTTTCTATAAGTAAGTTTTATATATTTAAATTTAAATGGTTCTTTTAATTACGAGCCAATAAATAACGATTTTGTCATCAATTATTTTGTAGACTATTCATTAAAACATTGTATAGCGCACATTATGGGCAAAAAAAGCGAAACAAAATTCAAGCAATGCAGTTCAAATTGGGACTGAATTCGGCCCTTCAAAATAATGTCACGTAACGGTTGTGACAATGTTTTGATTAAAACTATAAGTCATTGTGTGCGTTGTGCCATAGTACTAGCATAGTACATATAATAATACGCTGTGATTCAATAGTTATTGAAAGTTAGATGAAATGTTATAGAAATGTATTATTGTTCCGGATTCGGAGAAATGCAGATTCTGTACAAGTATTTAATGTTTTTAAAGCTTTCCTGAATTTGGAACCAGGTCGGAGATTTCTTGTAGATTACCAGTTATCTTCATCTGAAGTTATCTTAGTAATAAAGGGTTTTTCAACAAGAACTTTGTTTTTCTATTGGGGCGACACCAACTGCATGACAGTTTTGACACGCAGGTTTTGACACGTATTCGTGGTAGATGCTTTGGCAATTGTTACAATGAATTCATTTCGCACAAAAATCGCATTAAAATAATTAACTAGGAAAATGGTGAATTACAATGAATAAAAGTTATAGCATGGTCGTAGGGCATTTAGCGAATGCCCGCCTGGCTAGCTACCACCCTCAAGTAGAAAATCTGTCGCCAAGCACCTATCGGTGTGTTCCAGTAGCTGTCCTTGAGAGCCAGTAATTCTAGGTTAGCCTGAACAACATCTTCCACCACATCATCACTTACCATCAGGTGAGATGGTGGTCAAAGGCTAAACTATCGAGCATAAAAAAAATTACCTTTTTGTAAAGTGATATTGGTAGTTATTAGACTCCAGGATTGTAGTTTAAAATGGCAGGATATTTGCCGCTTTCACTGTAGAATTTGTAGACCTTATTGTTACTATCTTAAAGTACATTTTCATACATTAGATATTGTTGGCTGTATACAGTTTTATGACACAGATTGTTGATGGCGGTGATGGCGTATGTATAGCACGAGATTTGCCAGGCATCGAAAAACAAATGCTTCAGCACTCGACGGCTAAATGCCTAATAAATTTGTGTTTAAAACAAACATTACGAAACTTTCAAGAGGGGTATTTAAATTTTAGGGCCCTAATAGAACTGACTATGAATGCATGATTATGATCATGCTCGCTCGGCTAACCAGTGCAATCTAAGCTTATGCTAGATATATTTAGGTACTATGTAATACCAGGCGAGTCAGTTGTCATCTACTAGGCACTGTTATTTTTGAAGCAATGATGGCAGAGATAATGATAATGATAATATTTATTGGTAATAATGCAATTACACGTCAAATCACAATCTAATTATATCTTAAAATATAACGCGCATATCTCTAATTAAGTGTAATTATGCATAATAATATTAATAAGTATGTAGTTTCCTAATAAATAAGTACACGCGTTTACTATACAAGTCATGATAAAAATATATAAATAATTATAATTCAAATAAACATCATAAATATTATGCATCGTTACAACAAAATAAAAATCAACTTAAAATATCAATTATTAAAATTTAAATAATAGTCAGACTGAAGAAACAGTACTTAAGGAAAATATCTATAATGAAATAAATTAACAATACACAATTCAAATGTGAGTATATTAAATAATATACATATTACATATCTATCATGTCAATTACGATATATTTGAGTTACTTTTTTATTTGTATGTCTTGCGAGAAATACTTACAGCTAAAAAAATATGCGCACTTCTTGATTATTTTTACTCTTTTTAAGGCAGAAAACGTAGTTTTTTGATAATGTTTTTAATTACATTATTTTTTGAACCCTCACATCACGTGGTTCTCGTAAGAGGCGACTATTATATTATCAGGTTTTGGTTCGAAGTAAATGAGTGCAAACTTTACTATGCTTAGGCGTGAAAGGCACTGTAAGTACCTAAGTGAAATTAATACTTCAACCTGAAGTATGACCCACGAGGAAGACAAGCCACTAAGGTTAAGTGCAAATATGTAAAATCATGAAAAATGGGTGCCTCATGATTTGACTGATAAGCAGAAAGTAAAGCGCTATCATTAACGCGCTTTACTTTCTGCTTATTATGGTTTAACGAGAAAATTACATCATTGTAATTTTCTCGTTAAACCATTAAGAAAATTACCGGAATGTGGGCAGCAGCGCCTTCCGAGATTATTATATTATTTTATAGTTAACCCTAAAATAATCAAACACGATCATTACAACTTCACTCGTTCATAAGAAATCACGAAAACAGGGAAATTTCGATAGTTTTTGAAGTCGTACCTAAATTATATTAATCTTTTAATTCAAAAAAGTATATCAAAACTTTTACTTTAAATAGGCAATGATGTGTGAAGAATATTTTTTAAATATATTTTTCATAACAGTATATTGTTTTTTTTATATAGGTGGATTAGAACTGCACATCCACGTGGCTCGGCACGCTTGGACTGAGGTATCGCTAAATGGCTACTGCTCATGGATATACTTAAATAATGACTACAAAGTCGTGATCAGAGTGGATAAACGACCATCTGGAACACACGAACGCAAATTTAACTCTCCAACAACACATGAAGTTGCCATCCTGATTGTTGATAAAATCTTGCATTCGCCATGACCAAGGACAAGTCACAAGGCCAATTCTTGAAAGTTTGTGGTCTGAGTTTAGAAAATACATGTTTCACCCATGGTCAATTATATGTGGCATGTTCACGGGTCGGAAGACTATCAGCGTTATTTGTTCTTGCGTCTGATAATAAAACCAAAATGTCGTCTATCACCAAGGTGCTTCACTGAAGAGTGCAATCCATGCACCAAACGCGCGAGTCCCACTCGCACTTGGCCGGTTTTTTTTGTACTTGTATAGGGTAACTGTCTTGGTTTGAACTTGATTTGTTATATCTGTAGAGCTTAGTAACTCGTAGAGAGAATACGGTATGGTAATAGGATGCTAACAATTAATGAACAGAGTGTAGAGGAACGCTGAGCCACGCATTCTGATATAACCATTATTTCAATAACATTACGTTCGATGTTTGTGTAAATCCATTGAGCTGCCTAACACTATTGCGCCAAGTATAATTTATTAGGCCTCTAATGTAAAAAGACAATGAAAAGATATCGGAAGTCATAAATAAATGCGGTATTTATGAAACTAATTTCACTGAATTTGGAACTGGATAATTTATATCTTTAACTACGTAACAATGACGTACATGTTGTATTTAATATATATACATTGAACTTGTATTTAAAAATATATCTATGTAGCTCTTATCTAGGTATATTCTGACCAATCCTTCTATTATGTCAAGAATATCATTTGCAATTTGAAAAATTATGAAATACATTGTGGGGTGCTGGGTTAGAATGTCACCCCACATTACTTCCCGTGGTTGTCGTTACAGGTGACTAAGGGAAAATTTCGGAAGGGCAGCAACGTCTTCCGAAGAAGTGACGACTTCTACTGCGATTTCCAAATCGCCTGCCAAGCGTGGGGATTACAGCAAATCCCCCCAATCGAAGATACCTAGTTCAACGATGGCTATTCCGGTAGATGAGGATGATGTAATATGAACGAAGTTTTGTTTTTTGTTATCAGTCTCAAAAGGTGCTGCCCTATTTTGTCTTGGAGTCACTGTGCACTACGTTAGACGCAACCAACACGGACAGAACTCAGTTTCCAATTCGTTCCAATTATATGTTTGCTCTTTTGTGCTCGTTTCTTACCTAAATTAGAATGACCGTGAAATCTAGACATGTTATGTAAAACTTGACCCAAAGATGATTGGACTAAAAATCATTCAAATTATTTAAAGGGGCGTACATGAAAATGTAACCGACAAAACATATTGCACCCTACCATGTAATTATTATCTTATATGTGCCAATGGATGTCATAGTCTAGAACTCGTAGAATACAAAGAATATGTTTTTATAACTAAGGAAATAAATTCATTGGAGCCTTCAAAGTGGTCCATTCATAAAACCATTATTATCACGGTGTAAAACTCAAGCACCAGCGATTATGTAAAAGAGGGAGATAGGATAGATTAATATATATATATCTAATATGCTCTAACATTAAAAGTACAAAAATATATTGACTCAAGCATATAATGCACACAGCTAACTTCAATTTCATATCATAGTTTTAATGAATGATAAAGATCAAATTGACAATAAGATTGTGCAGCAATGATGGCTCAGTGGCATTGGCTATATTGGCTATGGACTGGCGCGCATCAAGGTGTGTTCCGGCAACAGTCCTTGAGAGCCAGTGAACTTACAGGCACATGTGAGACTTGAAAACTATGTCTCAAGGTGACGGGCGCAGTGCAATTCGTGACTTGTGGCGAAATGCATCTGTTATAGGCAGAGGCTAGTCCGCTTCACATCAGGTGGGCCTCGAGCTTGTTCCGTCACAATAACATAAATTAAAAAAAAATTGCAAGACAAAAAGACAAGAATGCAGTAGACATACGCACACTACTTAGACTCAATCAACAGACGTCACCGTTGCTCCCGTTTTTATAACTTCAATATCAAGAACTATTTATGTTGAAAAATTACTCTGGTAGGGCGTGTTGCATATCCTCTATTATACCAACAAATACTAAAAACGTTGATTAAATGTGTAGTTTTTAAACGTGTGATCAAAACCCTTAAACTTCTTTCTCCACGACTGTCGCAGTTCGGCACCAATACTGAGGCAAATCAATAGTAACTGACCCACTTGGCCAGTTACTATTGATTTGAACGCCACGTTGTGTATAGCGTCACTTTGGAATCTGGAGCTCCTGTGTTCAATTCCAGGATTGGACATTGGATTGTCATGAAATAGGAATTTTCACTGGTTGAACAGTTATTACCAGTGTGTGTTGTCAGTGATGACATATGGAACTGAAACGTGGTCTCTAACTGTAGGCCTTTTAAGTAAGCTCAAAGTCGCACAACGAGTTATGGAGAGGGCCAAGCTCGGTGTTTCTTTACGAGATGGAATCTGAAATGAGGAGATCCGTAGTTGAACAAAGGCCACCGGCACAGCGAGTTGAAGCGGCAGTGAGCAGGGCATATAGCACGCAGAACTAATGGTCGATGGAGCCGAAAGGTTCTCGAATGGAGGCCACAAATCAGCAACTGCAGCGTCGGTATTTTCATATAATGCAGAGTTTTGAGCAAAAGTACTTCCTGATTAATTATTTGCTTATCAATGTTATGGGGAATGATATCTATTGCCATATATGTAGATATTTAATTAGTGAACTCTGATTAATGTGCGTGATAAGCATACTGCTGATTTATAATTAAATAGCTCCACTGTATAAATAAACTGATTAATAATATATGCATTTTGCCCAGATGGAGGATACAAAGGCAGAGATGGCAGAGATAGAAACCATACGTTTCTTTGTCGTTTAAATAATCACAACTTCGAGGACCACAAACTGTAGGCTATTTATAAGAAGTAACAGGTATATTTGTCGAAGCGACCGAGAACATGGCGAGATGTTTGAAAAACTGTACGCAAGAGTAAAGTTACTTAAATACTCGTATCAAGGTGTGACGGACACAGGGACGATACATACCTACCTATCTACAGCACCGCCGATCGACGCGCTCGAGCCCACCCGCATCGCACGCACACAAGCATAACCGCGATAACCCGTACGCTATATAAGCCAGCGCGGCCCGCGAATAGTGGCATTTGCTCGAGGCTCCCGCGGTGAACGGACGTGTGACCGGCACACTCACCGGACCGCTCGCAGAGCCTCCATCAAATCGCCCTACCCTGGTGTTCCCCACCAACCCGCTCCCGGAGGTACCCGGTGCGCAGTGGTTCGCCCACGCTGCAAAGGACCTCATCCCGCTCCCCGTTCCCGGAGGTACCCGGTGCGCAGTGGTTCGCCCACGCTGCAAAGGACCTCATCCCGCTCCCGGAGGTACCCGGTGCGCAGTGGTTCGCCCACGCTGCAAAGGACCTCAACCCGATCCCTATTCCCGGAGGTTCCCGGTGCGCAGTGGTTCGCCCACGCTGCAAAGGACCTCATCCCGACCCCCGTTCCCGGAGGTAGCCGGTGCGCAGTGGTACGCCCACGCTGCAAGGCCCTCATCTCCAATCCCGTTCCTGCCTAACCCGGAGGTTCCCGGTGCGCAGTGGTTCGCCCACGCTGCAAAGGACCTCATCCCGACCCCCGTTCCCGGAGGTAACCGGTGCGCAGTGGTACGCCCACGCTGCAAGGCCCTCATCTCCAATCCCGTTCCTGCCTAACCTGGAGGTACCCGGTTCGCCCACGCTGCAAAGGACCTCATCCCGATCCCCGTTCCCGGAGGTAACCGGTGCGCAGTGGTTCGCCCACGCTGCAAGGCCCTCGTTCCCGAATCTCCCGACGCACTCCCGTATTTACTAAACGAACCGCCGCCCGCCGTTACCCGCGAACCCGTCATACGCGTTTCTCCTCGCAGGCCGTCGCGCTCCTGTTAGAGTTCCCACCGCGACCGCGACGTCTCCGAGTCCGCCACACCGTAGATAACCATTTAATGTAAACTCAGGATAAGTTAAGGTTTATCTAGATGCCCTAAGCAACCTCTGTGGTACCCGAAATACATATTTATGTTATGTTAACCTGTTATTGCGCGTTTCCTTGGACCATCCCCCTTAATAGACAATCTCAATAGGATGATCCATCTCTTACCGTGAGGACCGCGGCAAGGAGCAAGACCATCCACCTGGACGAGGGACCCAGGCCAGCTAGCCGAAAGGGTCACCCACGTCACAGTGGCGCCCAACGAAAAAACCCATCCTAGGGGAGTCTAAGGAAACCACATTGCTTGTATTTCAATAGAAGAAAACCGAGTTAGAACAAGAGTGCATAAAGAGAAACTTAAAAACAGAAAATCAAACCGTCAGAGAATTACGCCATACCCTTGCAGAGGCAATAAGGGCAGATCTGGAACAAAACCGTAATACAGCCACAATGTCGACACATGGAAGCAATACCAGCGAAGCAGAAATTGAATACAAAGATACCATGTCGCCGCCGGATGACTACCCACACCAGAACGAACGAGACATAGAAAATTGGAACCTGCATTTTGATACACAGGACGACCCAGTCGAGTTCCTAGAGAGACTAGAGGATCTAATAGAATCAAGTGGTAGGGAAAAAGAAAAAGTGTTAAAAGTGCTACCCAGATTCCTGAGAGGCAAGGCCGTGCTATGGTACCGAAATAACAAGAAGTCATTTAAATCTTGGGGTGAGTTTATTTCATGTTTCAAACTCACGTTTTTAGCCCGCGAACAAGAAAGCGAACTTTTAAGAAGAATAATAATGAAAAAGCGACGATACCGCCAAAATTTTACAGATTACTTAATAGAAATACAAACATTAATGCGTCGATATGGCAAGATGCCGGAAGACGAAGAACTGAAGATAATTTACGAAAATATGTGCTCAAAATATAAATATTACATTAAGCATAATGAATTCAATACAGTCCAACAGTTGATAAGATTAGCGAATGACTACGAAAACATATCAGCAGAAAGCCATACCGAGTACGAAGATAGGTTTATGCAAAAACCTCAGTACGCCCAAAGGATAGAAAATCAAAGTCCTGAAATAATTCAAAAGAAGTGGAAGCCTAGGGACCAAAACCGACCCGACGAGACAGCAAAATATATTTACAATTATAACGAAAAAGAATGTTGTTGGAGTTGTGGAAAACCAGGTCACTCAATGAGAGACTGTAGAGGAAAAAAGACTCTATTCTGCAGCTTATGTGGCAGGCTAGGCGTACAAAGTATTAAATGTTGCAAGCGAATAACCCACAATGTTGGATCTTTAAACAGAAACTGTGCCAATCAGAAAGATATCCGACCGTACATAAAAATCACAGTGCTACAAAAAGAATACAATGCATTAATAGACACGGGATCTACGAGATCTTACGCGAACAAAAGCATATATGAAGAATTCATAAAGAGAAATCTAAAACCAAAGAAGGTTGAAGAAACAGCCATACTTGCAAATGGGGCACAAATAGTAATAAAAGAAGCCTTACCCATAGAAATAAACATAGGAACAAATAATTTCGTACACCAGATGCTACACCATCCAGATATAACAAACGTCATAGTGGGCATGGACATAATGCAAAGAATAGGAATGAGTGTACAATGGACACCAAACCAAAATAATGAAAGGCAAGAAAAAACACCAGAAAGAAAACTTATAAGTACAAATACCGAATCCAAGCAATCAGAGCGATATGACCGAGATCCGCCGTTACCAGCTCAAGAAGCAGAACAATTACAGAAAGTCATAACAGAAGAATGCGAAACCAGCCCACGCTACATAAACCGACAAGAAATAATAAATATAGTAGTAAACAAAAATGACTGGCTTCAAAAAAGAATAGAACAAATACAAAAACAACCAAACAATCCAGAATACAAAATAGAAAACAGCAAATTGTACAAGAAAATCAAATAACACGCATATGGGCCAAGACTAGAGGCATCATCAGAATGGAAACTATGTGTACCACAGAACGAAATAGAAGACATACTTAAAACCAATCACGACGCACCAACAGCCGGCCATTTAGGTACATCAAAAATACTAAACAAAGTAGCACAAAGGTATTACTGGCCCGGTATGTTCAGAGACGTACGTGCATATGTAAGAAAATGCACAACCTGCCAAGCGCATAAAAAACCCCAACAGAAGCAAGCAGGACTCATGCATATAAATAATGCAGAAACACCATGGAGCGTGGTGTCAACAGATCTCATAGGACCCCTACCCCGATCACCAAATGGATACATATATAACATAGGAATACAACACCAAAAAACTACACCAGAATATCAAAAGAAACATTACGATAAAAACATAAAAGAATGGCAACCCAAGATCGGACAGGAAGTATTAAGAAAAAAATTCATATTATCCGATTACGACAAACAATTCCGCGCGAAATTAGCACCAAAATATACCGGACCATACACGGTCACTTCAAAGAAATCACCCGTAATATATAATTTACAAGATACCAGAAACAAAACGAGGTCACTAACAGCACATGTAAAAGATATAGGTTAACCTTTAGATTTTATTTCATCATCGCGCATAAGTTTATAAAAATAATTTTGTTTTATATATTTATACCGCCTGAAGCAAATAATCTTATATTTTTAATCAGATTTTATAGTGAGGATAGCTTTCTGTTGTATAATTGGTAAAAACATTAAACCACACCGGAATGCGTCTAATTGATATTATACAGTATATATTATAATACAAGACATACTTTTTATATAGCGACACGGGGTCTAACATTTTTACCAAGAAAACGCTTAAATAAAAGCCACAGTAGACTGGTTTACATAGGACTAGTTTACTTAGACTTGTTGACATAGGACTTGTAACCAGTACCTGTATATGAATAGTAGCTAATAATTACAGATAAAAATAACTTTGTTCGTCAACGCTCCGTAGATATATGTAAGAATAGATATACTCATAGGATGGAACATGTAGTTCAGATATAATAAAACATACCGAATACTTTACCAGATATTTGCCATAATATACACTGTTGCATAGTAAAGGTTTATGTATATTTTTGTTTGAACATACTTAAAACGGTGATTTTTCCCCAGGTAAAAATCTCCAAAGAAGGAAGGAGGGTGTGACGGACACAGGGACGATACATACCTACCTATCTACAGCACCGCCGATCGACGCGCTCGAGCCCACCCGCATCGCACGCACACAAGCATAACCGCGATAACACGTACGCTATATAAGCCAGCGCGGCCCGCGAATAGTGGCATTTGCTCGAGGCTCCCGCGGTGAACGGACGTGTGACCGGCACACTCACCGGACCGCTCGCAGAGCCTCCATCAAATCGCCCTACCCTGGTGTTCCCCACCAACCCGCTCCCGGAGGTACCCGGTGCGCAGTGGTTCGCCCACGCTGCAAAGGACCTCATCCCGCTCCCCGTTCCCGGAGGTACCCGGTGCGCAGTGGTTCGCCCACGCTGCAAAGGACCTCATCCCGCTCCCGGAGGTACCCGGTGCGCAGTGGTTCGCCCACGCTGCAAAGGACCTCAACCCGATCCCTATTCCCGGAGGTTCCCGGTGCGCAGTGGTTCGCCCACGCTGCAAAGGACCTCATCCCGACCCCCGTTCCCGGAGGTAGCCGGTGCGCAGTGGTACGCCCACGCTGCAAGGCCCTCATCTCCAATCCCGTTCCTGCCTAACCCGGAGGTTCCCGGTGCGCAGTGGTTCGCCCACGCTGCAAAGGACCTCATCCCGACCCCCGTTCCCGGAGGTAACCGGTGCGCAGTGGTACGCCCACGCTGCAAGGGCCTCATCTCCAATCCCGTTCCTGCCTAACCTGGAGGTACCCGGTGCGCAGTGGTTCGCCCACGCTGCAAAGGACCTCATCCCGATCCCCGTTCCCGGAGGTAACCGGTGCGCAGTGGTTCGCCCACGCTGCAAGGCCCTCGTTCCCGAATCTCCCGACGCACTCCCGTATTTACTAAACGAACCGCCGCCCGCCGTTACCCGCGAACCCGTCATACGCGTTTCTCCTCGCAGGCCGTCGCGCTCCTGTTAGAGTTCCCACCGCGACCGCGACGTCCCCGAGTCCGCCACACCGTAGATAACCATTTAATGTAAACTCAGGATAAGTTAAGGTTTATCTAGATGCCCTAAGCAACCTCTGTGGTACCCGAAATACATATTTATGTTATGTTAACCTGTTATTGTGCGTTTCCTTGGACCATCCCCCTTAATAGACAATCTCAATAGGATGATCCATCTCTTACCGTGAGGACCGCGGCAAGGAGCAAGACCATCCACCTGGACGAGGGACCCAGGCCAGCTAGCCGAAAGGGTCACCCACGTCACAAAGGTATACGTGAAAAGCTACGAATAAATATTCGTAGGGGAAAAGTTCTTTCCTTTTTGTGTAAACTGATTGCATTTTTTGTAGGTTCATAATCGGCTAACCAAACTTAAGAATTTATTTTAATTTTAATTTAATTTCCTTTAGAGGCAAAACGAAAATATTTACATGGCAAAGGGCAAAATTTACCTTACAATATCACTGAAGGGCCGATCGGTTCCTTTATTAGTAAATTTAGGTTTTTCTCATTATCTATGATGAGACTCCCCTGTTTGTCCATCCATAACATTGATTTGTACCATACTTGCTAACGAGATGAGTAATACCAAGCTGATACTTTTATTTTTTGTGTAGAACTTTGACCCAAACATATATATTTGACGCCTATTACAAGCCAATATTGTATCTACCACGCTCAAGTATAAAATCTGTCGCCAAGCACTTAACAGTGTATTCCGCATTCCACGATGTGTCCTTGAGAACCAGTAATTTTGCGTTGTGGTAAGACATTTTGCGCGCATGGCTAGCTACCAACCTCAGTAAGAAAATCTGTCGCCAAGCACTTAACGGTGTGTTCCGCATTCCGCGATGTGTCCTTGAGAACCAGTAATTTTGCATTGTGTGGGCATCTTGCGAATGAGCACCTGGCTTTCTACTACGCATAAGTAGAAATTCTGTCACCAAGCACTTAACGGCGTGTGCTGCTATGTGTCCTTGAGAACCGGTAAATTTGTATAGTAGTAGGGCATTTCGTGAATGCACGCCTGGCTAGCTACCACCCTCAAGAATAAAATCTGTCGCCAAGCACTTATCGGTGTGTACCGTTATGTGTCCTTGAGAACCCGAAATGTTGAATGGTGGTAGGGCATTTTGCGAATGCGCGCCTAGCTAGCTACCGTCAAATAGGAGATCTGTCGCCAAGCACTTCAAAGTGTGTTCTGACAGCTGTACTTTAGTGCAATTCTAGTTTAGCCTGAACAACATCTTCGACCACATCATAATTTACCATCACGTGAGATAGATAATGGTCAAAGGCTAGCTTAAAAACTATTAAAAAAACTTAGACCACTCTTGTTAATTGACACCACTTCGTCTCAAAAATGAATCAAGTGAGATACCTATCTGAATTTTCTGCACTTTCTGTACCATATTATCCACAGTTCATTAAAATAGAAACCAACAAACAGTTTCCTCATACGGGTTTTTCGAATGCAGAAACCTAAAACGGTCACAAAGCCAGTATTTTCTATTTGTATATTTTTCTAACCTGTTTAGGGTGACAAGAGTAAGTTTGTACCTATTGAATTATTAGAAGGTATCTGCTAGCACCGCATAAACTAACGCTTTCAACTGCATCCGCAGTGGCGTTCACTGTGGAGATCATTTTTTTTCTTTTAATATTTAAAAAAATTGTGCTTATCATCAGCGTATAGCTTAAAAAACTGAAATGAACTACCACCGGAACGCGTGGTACCTTTAAGGGTACTTATAAATACTCATTTTAATATTGATATAAAATGATGATGATAATAAATACCCCCTTTTTCCATCGGACGTCCAGACAGACGGAGAGGCGTCTTCAAATCGAGAGTAAATAGGTTTTTTCTAGGTAAGCGTGCTCCATCTTAGACCACACCAATGCTTAACATAAGGCAGGGTGTGGTCAAACGCGAACCTATCATGATTAAAAAAAAATATTGTTAATTACACTGAAGAAATGATAGGCGAGCTGTTATATCGCTATGGACTGCGGTAATACAGGTCCATGGTTCGTTTCCCACCGCCACTTATGCTTCACCACATGGTGGAAGGGTGTTTTGCGAATGCTCGCCTAGCTAGCTACCACCCTCAAGTAGAAAATCTGTTGCCAATCACCTTACAATGTGTTCCGGCAGTAGTCCTTAAGAGCCAGTAAAATTACAGGCACATGAGAATTAACAACTATAATCCAGATACCATTTACAGTTTGGAACGAGTTCAACGTAACTTTCCAAGGTTTTTAAATCATCGGAGCTTTACTAAAGAAAAAGATTACCTAAAACTTAGCGCCAAGCACCATTTTCTTCCTCTGATACAGCGCCGCGATTATGCTGACATAATATTAATTGACAAAACAGTTATTTGTACCGAGCGTGCTAAACCTTCAATGAATATAACAAAGTCCTTGATATTGACATTTTTACAGTTAGTCTACCTTCATTGAAACGGCAACTTATTTATTTATTTATTTCATACAAGTAGAAAGCTGACAGTTCCAACACCAAAACACTTACTACCTAACTTAAACATTATTTGTGTGACTTAAATACATCCTAAGATTATTAACAATAATGCTCATAGAGTTAGAAAACAAATCCACATGCTGGAACTCATGCGTAAACAAGTTTAAAAGAACCAACGCTCGCTGCATGGGAGCATTCTGAGCGTGGCGAGTTAACTTAGCAAGGCTTTCTTTGATTCACGCAGGTGATTGAATTACTTAGTTACATATCCGTAGAATTGAGATTTTCTTTTCTGAGGTTATATTGTATAAGTACATACTTAGTGAGAGCAATATTACATAGATCATATTTACTGTCTACGTGTTGAGCTTATATTCTGTATCTGTCATAACATGTACTAGGACTGTTATTTAACCATTTTACCTCTATATGTGGAGACTTGGAAATGACCTTTTCGTTTAATATATTTCTTTACCTTATTAAAGCTATGTAGTTGATCGTCTTCCTAAGATATAATACATATATAATAAATACAGACATATGTCTCAGGGTGACGGGCGCAGTGCAGTTCGTCACTTGTCACGAAATGCATCCGTTATAGGCAAAGATTTCCGCTCATCAGGTGGGCCTGGAATTGTTCCTCAACAATAGCAAAAAATTAAAAAAGGGAGATTTGTTGTTGTGAGTTGTGTACCAAGTTACCTACCTTTTAAAAGCAAAACGACGTGGATCGAATCCTACAATGAACTCCGGACAGTGCTGGACGGCGGTAGTCCCTGCAGGTGCATCGTCCCAACACGCGAATCCGTCAAAGGTGCGAGGACACCAAAGCCCGCTATCTGCAATTAACATAACACTCAATCACTATCTTCCTTCCCTTGTCTCATTGTCACGGAGGTCGGTGCAATACGCTCACAACTTAAACTCATAAACATATTGTACATATTGTAATTGATCAGTTTAGGCGCCTCCCTGACACTAATTCTTATTAGTATTGTCGTTGTTCGTATTTTTTTTTTACCAGCGGCGTTACACTACAGCTACTACAATAAAATAATTTAGACCACCTATAAGTCATAGCAGACTCACAGGCAGGGCTTGAACTTCACCGCATGGTGGAAGGGTATTTTGTGAATGCCAACTTGGCTAGCTACCACTCCCAAGTGGAAAATCTGCCGCCAAGCACCGAACGGTGTGTTCCAGCAGCAGTCCTGGAGAGCCAATTGGAAAAAAGAAATTACAGGCACATGAGACTTAACAATTATGTCTCAAGATGACGGGCGCAGTCCAATTCGTGACTTGTGACGAAATGCATCTGTTATAGGGCGATGTAAGTCCTCTTAACATCAGGTGGGCCTCGAGCTTGTTCTGTCACAATAACATTAAAAAAACTCCTTACCCACTGCTCTTGAAAATACTGGAGAAAACAACAAAAAACGTTTTAATTCTAGATAAAATTAACGATACTAAGATTTATGACGTCTATGAGATCTGAATTTACCTGGTAACTTTCACTGTGTATCACTGTCTCTACATTGTCATTCTGTGAATATTTTATACAACATGTACCTACAAGCAGATTGCAGGTGAATAAATATGAATAGTAGGTACCTAGCACTGAGATGGAATGTGTTTTCATCACTATAATTCACGAATTGTCTTAAATCTTTAGTACCAGCTGTTTCGAAGGAGTCGACGGTTCATTAAGTGTAGGGACTTAAAAACTACTTTACTTTACTACAAGCATATTCTTTTGCCTTAATTACGATATTGAATTCGTTGTTGTTTATCTATTGTGTCATATTTTTACTGTAAACAAGCTGCTACAGTAGTATGTGAAATGGTGAAAAAATAAATAAAAATAAATGCGAAAGTAACTCTGTCTGTCTGTCTGTCTGTTACGCTTTCACGCCAAAACTACTGGACCGATTTGAATGAAATTTGGTATGGAGATAGTTTGAGACCCGGGAAAAAACATGGGATAGTTTTTATCTGACTGCGCAAAAAGAGGTTAATGTTTTCGCGCGATAACCGACATAAGCGCGGGCGGAGCCGCGCCCAGAAAGCTAGTATAAGTATATTCTAGCGGCCCGTCCCGGCTTTGCACGGGTGATTACGACTATAAATGTGCACACGGTGTGCAAATCAAATCTTAAATTGGTTTTAAGAGGCCATCGCGGACAAACAACGTGACACATATAAATATATTTACTGAATAACATATTAAATTTTATCTGTAATTAACAAAAATAATATCATTATATGGGCGTGTTATCGGTATATTTTATGAGTAGGAAGGGTATTATTGTGCGTACGTGTTTGCGTTTGGGAGAGATGTTTGAGAGAGTGTGTTTGTGGTAATGTATATAAAGGGAAAATATTTTTGAAAAAAGGTAAAATATTTATATGACTTGTAGTAATTTATTTGTATCTGTATAGCTGAGCGTTTTAAGCAAACTGTCAACTGTGTAATAAAATTTCTGAGTGCTCTCCCAACTTGACCAACTTCTACCCCTGTGGATAAGCACCAGCAATATGTTCTGGCAGACGCCCTTGAATGCCAGTAGTATTCCTTGGTTACAGTAAACCACGGTAATGTTATCTTTATAGATAATATTACCATGCCTAAACATAGTAGTTGATAAAATCACTTATCATTAACAGCTAATAAATGAAAAAAAAGTGTAAATTAGTTAAACGGTTGAGTCAAGTGCAATAGGCAATAAAATAAGATACAAGAAAAGGAGATTAAAGTAAAATATTTTTGGAATTCAAGCGTGACTTTATGAAGGTACCAAGTTATTTTTAAGGTACGATACTCAAAGGGAAACTGACCCCAATAATGACACTCCGATATCCGTATGTCTGTCCGTCCGGGTACTTCACGGGTGTCTTCGTAAGTTTTTTTTTTGATTTGATAAACCTGAAATGTATTATTTTAGAATAAAACCTTGACTCAATGGCAAATATTAGAATATAGAAATTAAATTAAATTATTTTACTCAACAATTCATGAGCTGGAAAAAAATGTCAACCAAGGTTGAGGTGTACGGTACCTATAGTTGCGTAGTTTGGGACATTTAACTCATTGGGACAAGTAAAAATAATATATATATTTTTTTAAATAAATATACACCTAAAATTGACAGTTCATAAAAACTGTAAATTTTAGGTCATTTATTTTCATGGAATCTATCGAAAAAGTAAACTTGTAAGAACTCTGGAATTTTGGTATATTGTGTTGGTACATCCCACACTCTCAACTTCCCACACTTCAACTAACAAATATTGAAAACGTCGAAATAAATTGAAATTTGGAATCAGTGATCAAAACCAACAAATCGTTTATCCATCTCCATCCCCATACCATAGAACTTATAATCATACCATAGTTCAGAACGAAAGGACAAATTAGAGTCATGCGTCGTATATAAAGTTGGCTTAGTGGTCAGAGCATACCCCGGCTATAAGGGTGGATGGAGCGGGTTCGAATCCCACACATGACTATAATTCCTGTCGTTGCTAAAGTAAAACAGTTTACTTAAGCGACTGTTGCAATACGAAAGTCTAAAAGAAGGAGTCTAGACATCCAACTGGTCAGCTTTTTTTGTTGCACGCAGAACGAAGAAGGCTTAAAATGTATGTAACCATACTTAACTAGTATAGTACTGTACTCACCATTGTACCCATCATGAGGCAGAATATCACTGTGAGTCACATTTTCAAAGTAACACTGCTTTATAAGATGCTCTAGTAATTGTAATTTCGGATTTTTTGACGTGTCCAGTCTTCTACTGGAGTTTGGCATTGCCTCTTTTTTAAAGACGATATCTTATTACGTCTGCTGTGAGTCGCCGATTACCAGGTGAGGGCATTTTAGTATCTTGAGCCCCGAAATCTGTAACAAAATAAAAATTGTTTTAGTTCATTACTAAGTTTTAGTTCATCTATTAGACAACAGGACCCTATTCTTATAAACCAATTTTATTGTAAAGATAGCAGGAACCGGTCTCGCTGCTCCACGCGCTTGTACTGGCTAGCTTCACGTTGTTTACTAGGAGACGAACGACTTGGACGGCTGACTGATTGTAGCTAATGTTACTTTTGTTTTAGTATTTTCGTTTATGAAAATACTCGCTACTAATACTCTGAACTAGAACCAAAAGGACTGCTTATATATAATTTTTAAATCATCAAAGTAAATATATTCAGTTATGCACAAATTGGCGAAAAGGTAAAGTAAACCCCAGGTATTAATAATTTGTATTACATTTTATTTAAATGTAAAGTCTAAAACTATCACGTATCTAAGTTAAAGTTATTATTTTGTTTTATTTTATTTTATTTTTATGAACTTAGTATTAAGTCAACTTGTATCGTTTTTCTTTTCTTTTTAACCGGGGAAGACATCGGCTCCGGGAATCATGTCACCTTATCCGGAGACGCACCTAATAATGTACAGGTATTAATTACTAGTTTACTGGGTACTTACCTACGAAAAAATAATGTATTTTATTCGTAGGTACTTACCTATATTGTATAAGATTGTCTACCTTTGTCATTTATTTGCGAAATAAAGATATTATTATTATTCTCTCTTGCTACGGTTTTACTGAAGCAATGCAGAAACTATCGTGGTCATTCTGGGCTATGAGGGATCAGACCCTATTACTGAGCCCAAATCATCAGTCCATATCTTTAGAAGCAAACGTCATTGTAGCCAGTTAAAATTTTCACAGGTTATTTAGTTGTTGTAGATTACACAATAAAGAAAAATAAAAACAAAAAGTTCAATATAAAGTGGCGTCCTCATACAAAAACTTGTGGTCATCTCAGAAAATAGTGAGCGGAATGCGATTTTAATGCGAAAATAAAGTGATTTGTATTTAAAATACCATGAAAACCGAATAACTGACGTTCGAACACGTATGTAACCTCATTATTTAATAATCGGATACGTCATTTTTAAATTTTAATACTTCTTATTAACATAATACTTCTTAATAATAATAATTTTAATACTTCTTAATAATAATATTCTTTGAATAATAGTTATTTGTTATACAAGAGTGAAAATTTGCATTTAACCGCGTGCTCAATTTTGATGACCGAGCAAGTGAAGGATTCTATAATTGAATCCGAACCAGCGAGTGATTAAAAAAAATAGAATCCTGCGTTAACGATGGAATAAAAAAAACATTTACAAATACAAGATGCTTTTTATTTCAGTTTAGGTATTAACTACAACATTATGATACATGAACAGAATAATCTTTCAATTAAAACATATAAAACTTAGATCAAGAAAAACTACTATTTAAAATTACTTAGAATAGCGGGATTCAGAGTAACAATAAGAGCAAAAACTAATAATTACAAAATATGACTGAGCCCGGCGAAGAAGTCAGAATAACACCAGATAAACTGAAACAGTCAGACTAGGAATGCTGAATGAAATTCCTTGGTGAAAAGTCATGTGGGAAATATGTCTCTAGAAGCCTTACCTTCTTGGTCTGTTTATTTTGTTATCCATATAGAACATATATTAAATACATAAAAGGAATTGCTCATTAATTTATAATTGTTAATATATTATGTCTATACACATGAACATTGTACTACTACTACAACTATATACTAAAAAGCTTATCCAAAAAGTGTATATATTATAAAAGAAAATTACGAAGATGATTATAATTATAGTAAATAACCGTATTTATTTGAATGTAATGAAACGCCTATGTTTGTATATCCAATAATAAGTTATGATAATCATTGTCACAGTCTGTAAATGTCTTCACAAAATTTGACATACAAGAGTTACTTGTCTTGATATCACGAGGTCTAGTTCGGGGCGAACTTCTAGTATATAAAAAAAAAATATTTTATAAAAAAAAACGTTGATATATATATAAACTAAATTTTCTGATTATTGGTAATAATAACAATATTTTCAAAAAATATCAGTGTCTCTTCGCATCAATACACGCGGTCCGCGATCCCCGATCTTTTTCCGATAGTTTGAGCGCGACCGGAGCAATTTTTTTTTAATATAAGCCAATTATAATTTTCTTATACTAATATCCACCATATATCACTTCCCTTAATTACGAAAATAACAAAGTTACGTCCACTTTGTACCATAGCGTGTAGTATACCAAAAGTTGCGTCTCCGGTAGCGCACTGCGAATAAATAATAAAAATACACTCATTCCATACAACATTTTACATGTCGTTAATGCTTTATTTATATGGTAAATATTAAATACTTAAAAAAATATTATTCATTTATATCGTCAATAAATAATCCCACAAGTTTCTGTAACATGATGTTTTTTTTCGTATGATTTCCTGCCTGTCTCGTGACACCGAGTAGTTTTGTGTTTTAGTCACCACTACGCTGTTGAGGTTAATCTACACAACCCCTTCCAAATCGTCTATAATATAGGTATTGATATCAGTACTAATATTATAAATGCGAAAGTAACTCTGTCTGTCTATCTGTTACGCTTTCACGCCAAAATTACTGGACAGATTTGAATGAAATTTGGTATGGAAATAGTTTGAGACCCGGGAAAAAACATAGGATAGTTTTTACCCAACTGCGCAAAAAGAGGTTAATGTTTTTGCGCGATAACCGACATACGCGCGGGCGGAGCCGCGCCCGGAAAGCTAGAAGTAGTATAATATAGTCATTCGCATCAAAAGTGAATTAGTAATTATGTCGTCCAATATCCAGCACAATAACATTTTTATTATCTTTGTAAGCGAAGGTAGTTAATTAAGAAATGGTTTACAGTATGGACTCTCAAACAGCGCTTAAATTAGAACACCTGGGTAATAAAACTATCAAATACGTGTATTTATAATTAACTTCTCGCCATTAGTCCGCTCTCTGGTACCGTTCAATCGTTGGGCATCCTGTTAGCTAGATAGTTGAAGGTTACTTACTGGCTATCCACCGTCTGAGCACATATGGACACAAACATTCAGTTGGAAATTAACGTGTATATATATACGTTTTAACGTATAAATGTTCCGTAGGCAATAGGCAAAACTTATCTATATATATGTACTGGTGCTTTCTCTGTCTATAAGTCAACTAATCACGGCCTCTGGGTTAATAAACACGTTGAATTAAAAAAAAACTGATATATATGTTTTGTACAATGATGACTGAAATGGAATTAAATATTTTTCTACCACGTTGAAAACTTAATACGTAAACATTAATATTTTTCTTATTCAAGCATTATGTTCGTTTCTGTAAAAAAATACTATTGAGCTACATCGAAAGATTGCTAATACTTTTAATAACATAATGTTAGTATAGTAGATTATGGTATAATTGTGTAATGTTCGTAATTACCGCTGAGGCGCCGCGCCATTGAGACCCGAACGGATAGGTGAGAGTCTTAAGAGAGCCGATTATGTGTATCATACACCGTTTTCCAACACACTTGTGAAGAAAATAATACTAAAAAAATCATTTGATTTCAACGGTAAAAACGAAGTTAGAAAATGTTTTCGCGATGGCGGGAAAAATTAATTAGTTTTCATTATGCGCGCGCATAACGATCGGCATAGACTAAAGAATGAGGTTTCTTTTTTTTGCTTTTCGCGGATAGCGTTTTAGCCATGTACAAAATGGGGGATTTAAAGTTTTCTTTATTGCAGAAAAAATAAAAGTTACTTGAGTAAAGTTTTATTTATTAGACACGTACAAGTTGAAATAATTTATTAATTAATAATATATTGCATTGCAATTCAACGGGGCAATGCTGCCAGCATGCTGGGCACGCTGCCAACTGGGAGTGGGCTGGAGCATTTGGACTGCCTATGAGTCTGCTATGACTTATAGGTGTCTAAATGCTTTTATTGTAGTAGCTGTAGTGTTGTATATAGTTCATAGTATTTTGTTTAATAAAGACATACCGCCGGTAAAAAAAAAAAGTTGAAATTATCTATTTAAATACAATGTTATATGAAATGAGCAAATAATAGGTACCTACATTAATTTATTTGTACTAATAAACACGATCATTTTTGTATCGAAACTTTTTTAAGAACAAAGGAACTCAACCAAACTAGGAGGCAGTATCATAGATACTTCCTCACAACTTCCTATAACAACCGAATATATAAATCACTTCTTCTTCTTCTTCTTTAGAAGTCTTTTAAATGATGCTTGGCGTTTTTCTGCCAGTGTCAGAGTGTGCCCATCACTTGTGGATAAATGCAATGAAAAAGTCACAGTTTGATTACAGGTATCATTATGTGCCTAATTGCGGTGAAATTAGAGCCACTTTATTAGCAAGTGTGTAGAAAAATATTACAGAGGCAGTGTACCTTGGTGTTCGTAGCTCAATACAATTTAGAAGTAGATTAATAGTTTGCACCAAACTGGACCTCGCGATATTACGACATGCAACTTTTGTAAGTAAAATTTTGTGAAGATAGGACAGACTGTACAGAAGTCACTGTTTGATGTGAATACATTGATTATGATTAGCTATCATACTTGGACATAAAACATAGGCATTATACTACATCAAATATGCACTTAAAATATTAAACGATTATTTATTATATAAATATTATCATTCTAATCATCTTTGTCAATTTTTTATAATACTTATACATTTTTGATAAAATATATATATATATATATTGTACATCTTAGTGTGATGTCCAAATAATCATTATAGTTATCTACATAAGGATGTAACTCACAGGCATATTTAATCATTTGAGCCCCTAAGATAGTTCCAACTGAATCGATAGAAGCTCTAAGGTAGGCTAGACGGCTTAATCTAATGTCATTCTTCGACATTTATTTGTTACAGAGCACTCATAGCTTTTTTAAGTCTTTCAAAATCGAAACTGCTATCGAACAAAGTATCCTCTAGTTTTGATCTTGAGAGAACAACATACGTGCACCCTGCCGATAGCTCTTTGTCACCGATATCGACAAGGATCTTTTCCAATGTTAATCCTTGCGATTTGTGGACGGTGCGACGTCTCATGCCAATGACAATGGAGATGGCGTGCTTGAACTTGCGGTTTTACCTGACTTCCAAGACCGTTTCCTTTAATGGTTGGTCCAATATATCGATAAAACTGCACAACGACCACAAACGGCATGTCTTGCGTTGGGGCTGATCGGGACATAACTCAAAGCACTAAACCTTCACCATATATTTGACTTAAGCATTACCCAGCTGCCTACAGCTAATTGCAGTACTTTTTCGAGTCCTTGCGCAACTTCCGAGCTTTTAATACTGTGGGGGTTTTTCTTTTTCAATACAATTTTGGTCACTGGCGTATCCATGGCCTTCAGTGCAGCAATATAATGGCACTTTAATGCCTTATTGTATGATAGTAACATGCGCTGGTTTAACTTGCATGCGGTCAACTTTATGCAGTAACGAGCATCCTACCACACTAATTTTATTAATTATGATAATGGCAGTGTGGAACTTCCGCCTGGAAATTTGTAGCTACTTCGCCACCCAATTCTTTGAACCCTCTTTCAATTCCTGTGTGCAGGCCTGTGCAATTGTGGACCCACGGACACTGCAGCTGCAATTCCAGTCAGCTCGTTGTATTCTAGACTACCGTGATACAATAATATTGTTTTCTTGGATCATACAGTCTACTAAGGTATATTAACATACAGCCATACGTGGAACGCTGTAAAGTCAGATTATTCGTAATTATTAGTAAATAGCACCTTCTAAAAATATCATCTCACATGGCAGTCAAATCAACTTGATCAAACACTTTTTCATACACCAATTTATTGATTAGAGTGACAAAAAGTCGCCTCAAGGAGGTCTTGGCTTCGATGTCCAGGTATGACGTTCATTGGCCTTTTCCGACAAAGAAATTCTCACTGTACCTTGGGGACTTAAACTTCAAAGGCGTAACGTGGATGTTAACCCCTGTCAATTCTTTCGGAGAATATTGGCTTGGGGAAATTGTCGTTGTTATTGAAAACCCACATTTCAGAATGACTTGTTATATGCGAGGACATGAGTTAGGCAGATAAATTCTGAATAAAAAAGCTTAGTTTTAATGTGGTTGGTTTACGCGTTAGCTAATTTATTAACTCACACAGTAGATGACTATTAGGAACTGATATGCTAGTGTTTTTTATGTAAAAATACATATTATAGTTTACGCCGGAGATATAAAATCAGCTTCCTTATATGAGATACGCGTATGCCGTGGTGTTATATTATTTATATTTTGCTTTCTTAAAGAGGGAAGTCAAAAGTTATTAGAAAGAGTCAGCAAATTGCTTTGATTAGATGAATTGAATACAGATTTTCTATTGGAACCATTTGCGCATAAGGTTTACTGTATCAGAGTCGCATTGTCCACTGCTGAACGGGGGATTTCGCTATAATCTCCAAGCTTGGCAGGCGTGACATTGGGATCGCAGTACAAAATAGCAATTCTACTGCTACTTACTTTCCGCTTAGTAGAGAGGGAGAATGACTTACTAGCCTGGCACTTCACCGGTATAAGATTAATATAATACAAAACTAATTATAACTCACAATTCTGTACTTAACTGCCCTTCATGGGTTCTATTAGGCGGCAGTATTATAAAAAAGGCTTTATTAGTACTCTAGCTTACTTGAGCTAGATTTAGAGCCTGTTTCAGAATGTTTGAGTGAGTTCCGGTTTTACTACCCAGAACATATTTATTAAACAAAACTTATTTAATAAATATGTTATCTTTCCATCGGTTAAAGCTTGAAACGCGCTGCATGTCAACTGTAATTTTTATCATTCAGTTATTTTATTTGTTGGTTAGCAAATCGAAACTTTTTTTATGTTATTGTGGCAAGTTCGAGGCCCACCTGATGTTAAGCGGACTAACCTCTGCCCAT
This sequence comes from Plagodis dolabraria, assembly GCA_963854805.1. Taxonomy (NCBI): domain Eukaryota; kingdom Metazoa; phylum Arthropoda; class Insecta; order Lepidoptera; family Geometridae; genus Plagodis; species Plagodis dolabraria. The sequence goes on along the minus strand of OY978440.1, from coordinate 35,075,621 downwards.
AACAGATGCATTTCGTCACAATTCACGAATCACACTGCGCACGTTACCATGAGACATAGTTGTTAAGTGTCATGTGCCTGTAATTTTACTGGCTCTCAAGGACAGCTGCCGGAACACACCGTTAGGTGCTTGGCGACAGATTTTCTGCTTGAGGGTGGTCGCTAGCCAGGCGGGCAGTCGCAAAATGCCCTTCCACCATGCGGTGAAGCTCAATCCCGCGGCGGGATTCGAACCATGGACCTGCTGCGCGGCAGTCCATAGCCAATGTCACTGAGCCATCACTGCTTCAAAATATATATTATAGGACACTATTTATAGGACATTCTGAAACGGACACTTAGGATATTATACCGCGTGAATGTCATGGGCCTACCTGAAAACTGTACCTAATGTCATTATAATATTTATATACGAACCATCGGGCTTTTAGTCAAAGATAAACAATATCTTAGAAGCATGCCGAGAGGTGTCGAAAAACTTCCTCCATAAACATTTTTAAAAGTTTTATTGCTCGCAGTTGAAACTTATGGAGGATTTGTATGTATGTTTGTCAGAACAGTTTTAACCGTTAACAGTAAAATAAACTGGGCATCGATCAACTCGTGTAGATATCTGTCTGAACTCAGGCGAGTAGTATATTACATTGGAAAAGTAAGCAAGAGCATAGATTCATTTAATGTGCTCTACTTTTTATGCTATACTAGCTGCGTGCCGCGGTTACACCCGCGTGGTGATGGATGATGATGTAAAATGTATGATATGATAATCAAGTGCCTTATCTACCTCCATACCTTATTTTTTTATACGATTTATATGGCTTTTTATGGCTTACGCAAATATGATCATGTCTCCTATTTTCGTAATAAGCTCGAGTGGCTCCCTATTCGTCGTCGCCGGAATGCTTATATTATCTCTCCTTTACAGTATTCTGTTCAACCCTTTATCCACGCGCTACCTCAACGAACAATTTATATTTCTTCATTCTACCCACAGAAAAGAGAAAGCAATTTATATCTCTATGAGTCTACCCCTTCTCTCTCGTTACTGTCTAATATTTTGACGATATCTATTGTTGATGGATTGTCTGGAAGAGATCGCTCTGAGCGATTAGACCATTCATTGATACACTCGGTTTTAATTTATGTTTTAGTTATAAGTTTATTGTTTTTTTATGGTTCCGTACCCAAAGGGTAAAAATGGTACCCTATTACTGAGACTTCACTGTCCGTCCGTCCATCCGTCCGTCCGACCGTCCGTCTGTCACCAGGCTGTATCTCAAGAACGGTGATAGCTAATATATTTTCACAGATGCCGATTCTATTGCCGTTATAACAACAAATACAAAAATTTGCCAAGTGTGAGTCGGACTCGCGCATGTTAAAATAACAAAAGGTTAAAATATGAAGTCTAATGATGTATAGCTAATGGTACGGAACCTTTCGTGCGCGAGTCCGACTCGCACTTGGCCGATTTTATTATGGTGTTTTCAATAAGTAGTTATCTATCTCCCTATCTATCATACCTATTTTCATCAAAATCGGTCCAGTCGTTTGAGGCTGAAGAAGCAGTGAACACTGTTATACATTATGCGCGTGTGACACTTAAGGTTATTGAATTACAGAATGTCTCTATTATGGCTGATTATCTATTTTCTTACTTACTTGACACTTATTTTATATTTTCGACAATTCACATAATATCTTTATAAATTATAGCCTATGTGTTATTCTTATGTTTAAGCTATATTACTGTAAAGTTTCATTAAAATCCATTCAGTGGTTTTTGCGTGAAAGAGTAACAAATATCCATACATCCATACTCGTACATACAAACTTTCGCGTTTATAATATTAGTAGGATTGTTGTTCCGTATACCAGAGTTATTTGAACTCCGGGACTACTTTGACTCAAACTTCCTTCTTTTATAAAAATGCGAATTGCGTATAACGGAAGGTATTTTAGGGTTCCAAAGTGTAAAAACGGGACTGTATTACTGAGACTTTTCTGTCCGTTCATACGTCCATTCGTCCGTCCGTCCGTCAGTCCGTCCATCCGCCCGTCTGTCACCAGGCTGTATCTCAAGAACGGTGATAGCTAGACAGTTGAAATTATCACAGATGACGTATTTATATTGCCGCTATAACTACAAATACTAAAAATAAAACAAATTAAATATTTAAGGGAAAAAATATTTAAATTTCCCATACAACAAAATTGTTTTTTCCGTATACTAATAACGGTGAAAGGTAGACGTTTTAACTATTCACAACATGTTTAGGTACGTAGTTTTATTTCTCTTTAAATATAATTAATTGAAATAAAATAAAAACATAAATAAAGGGGGCTCCCATACAATAAAAGAGGTTTTCGCCGTTTATTTGCAAAAAATAATAATTATGAAAACAGGTAGACACTTGAAATTTTCACCGAATATTCAGTTGTATATTAACTTTAAAAATAAACAATTAGTGAGATCACTATTTAGGGTTCGTACCTACCTAAGATAGGAACGTATCTACTCAGCTCAATCGGAAACTGCGAAAAGTGTCTGTGACTTGCAAGATGAGGTTACAGATAATGGTACGGAACCCTTCGTGCGCGAGTCCCACTCGCACTTGGCCCGTTTTATTTTTATTTATTTATGGTGGCATTACTAATGATATTTCGAACAGTTTTCGCGAGTGCGCTGGACATGCAAGTACACGTCGTGGAAAAAAATATTTATCAAAAAAATGAAACTGCGCACAATATTGTGACAATAGGTATTTTTGAACTATCATGGTACCGACTTCACCAAGTTGTTTCACACATTTGAGTATTGAAATCGGTTCCATTTTAAGGTTCAAAAAAAATGTTTCACTCTTTTTAGTGAACCTTGCTATTTACGGGATCGATTGTCATACACTGTCAACGACTATATTATCAAGATAGGAAAACTATTTTCAGTTATTGCAGTGTAACTCAAAAACGGCTTGACTGATTAACAATTGTGCATATTATTTGATCTCGTTTTGATTATTCTTTGAAGTAAGTAATACAAGGATTGTGCACATTATTACATTTTGAGAACAGAGTATATTATCGGTCACGTTGAGTAATGCAGTGGCAGTGCAGCTGCATTTTCTAAACACTGACTGTTCTTTTGGCAATATGTTATTTTTTTCTAGGAACTCTGTAAGTTGCGCGCATACAGCTCTCTCTAAATTTTTTTCATACATGGCAAAATGCTATTTGGCCATAGATCTTTCAGTTTGGTCGGATTTGAAATTTTAAGAAGAGGACGCTCAATAAAATGTTTCTACAAGTCAGGGAAAACTCAAGTGCTTATAGACTTATCAGCTTTTTCAATAGGTCTAAAGTGTAAGGAAAAGTCATAAGTAACATTAAAGCTGATAGCGTCATAGCCTTCCGCGTTGGATTTCAAACTTTTAATTATTCTGACAACTTTGTCCAACCTAACCGGTTCAATACGGAAGACTGCATCGCAACAGCGGTGATATTCAAAATTAGAAAAATAAGAAATATAAGCATTTGTTCTGCCTGGTATATTTAAAAAATGATTGTTTATACTGTTCGCGTCATCAAAATCACTAAGTAATTATTTTTGTTATTGTTATTTACTAAAAAAATATTTTAATTTCGTAAAACAGAATTCGAAAGATATCAAAAAACAAATTATTTGATATTTTTTATCGCTCTTATAGGTATTCAATTCAGAAAATATATCGCTTTGCATTTCAAAATTGATCAAAGTATACCCGGCTTATGGTCCTCAACCGGATTGTTCCCTGTTGAACACAAACTTCCCTAATTTAGGGGAGGTTTGCCATAATCTCCACGCTTGGCAGGCGTCTTGGGGATCGCAGTTTAAGATATCAGTTTCTTAGAAGGCGCTGCTGCCAACCTTCCGGTATTTTACCTTTAGTCGCCTCTTACGACACCCACAGGCAGCAATGGGAGGCATCCCACGGGTATATCATATATAAGCCACAAAATGGTACTTAAGTATGGAGCCCACATAACTAGTGGTTTCCTTTTAATATGACAGAAACATGAGATTATTTCGACATCGTGGGTTTCCTTACCCAGGATGTCGAAATAATCTCATGTTTCTGTCATAATCACCCGCATGAAATCATATTTCAACCGTTATTAAAATTTGTACGGATACCTTTTCTTAGATAGTTAATTATTATTAGTTGAAAGCACCACATTAATTTAATTATGTATAAAATTTCAATAATTGTAATAAAAATTATAAACAATTATGTTTTTGTGCCAACAGCTGAATTGGACTAATAGTCCGGTCAAATTATACCAAAAATTAAGAGTAAACCCAGCAAGCTGAAAATCAGTAAGATTGTTTCAATTATTATTAAAAATACAATTAGAAAGTTCCCCACCTTTCCTGTATTATGAAAAAATTATATATTTAAGGTCAAAGATCAAAAAAGTGAGATTTTCGCGATTTTCGCCAAAACGGTAAGTTTTATAAAAAAATACTTCCGACAAAAATTGTTGATCGTAAAATTGAATACAAAAATGTTCCAATACTTTTTTTTTCTACGAGCCACCGTTTTTCTCTAAATTGACCGGACTATAGGTAAAGGGCAACTTAAAAACCTTGACGGATATTTGACCCGCCGCCGCCTAAAAAAGTTAACGTGCATTGTATAAGTAGATATTTGGTTAGAGGACAATCATACAAACAAAACGTATTGTGTAAATATAGATCCCTTAAGTATCCGCATACGTTTGCAATATATTTGTATGCAAAGATTGCCATGAGAACAATAATTCATTACTTAAGTATGTTTATGCATTCAATGGACTTCAAATGATAGTTCCTATAGGTTCATTTAGTTTTCACATAGTTATCTATAAGATTGTAGTACAAATATTTCACGATAACACAATTTCATTATTTAAGTTACTAAATCGCACCACATTGCAAAGCAATGCAATTATGAAAATAGTAAATTATAAAGTATTAAAAATATAACGAATCTACGTTTATACGAAAAAATGCTACACAAATACATTCCGATACTGCATCGCAACAGAGTCCACTGGGAACATTCAGCATTTGTATGTTTGTATATTTGTATGAATCAGGATCATTTATTGCATAAACTGTACAGTAAATGGTGTTATAACAATGCTTCATTGAGTCTCAACAGTTTCGTCCTTTTCGGACATACAATATTAAATTATATTACTAAACAAAGTTATCAACCATCATGCAAGTCCAGTACGTATGTGTATATGTTTGTATGTATCATATCATGTCCGATGATAACTTGAGTAATAATTTAACAATTTTTATACATATAAATAAGGCGAATACAATATATAAGTTCGAATATGAGCGATTCGGATAAGTGGTTGTTGAACTCAAATAACATTAATTATATCACCACTAAAAGAAAAATGGCGCCATCTCATCTACATTTGCTGTAAGGCGAATATTGGGATTTGACTTCGTACGTTTTTGATGAAGTTGACTCTCATCAAATGGTTATTTGAGGTATTACCACGTATATGGTAACGATGATTTTCGTGGCGTTAGAACCCTCATTCCTCAAGTTATCGTCGGACGTAATATGATACTTACAAACATAAAAACGCCGATTGTTCCCAGTGGACTCTGAGACTTTACTACGCTCGGTCAATAACTGCTGAAAAAGTTCGAGTTACATACCGACATTTATGTTGTTTACCAAACTTAATTAATAGTAGAAGTAGTTTCCTTCTAATATTTGTACTGCTTTCGAATAAATAGTTAAATTGAGATATTATTTCAAAACAATGGAATGTGTAAACACACCTAATTGGATTTTTCATTGTCATTGTTTTGATATAGCAATCTTTACCAGCAAATATTTCGGAAACGTGATATTTACCTGGTGGTAAGTGATCACCGTCGCCGACAAACATCCATGACACGAGAGGTCTCGAGGATGCGTTGGGTGAGAATATGTTAAATAAAAATACTGCTTTTTAAAATATCAATGTTTATATTTAAAGAAATTAATATGTGAGTCACGATGTAAATTTCTAACTGTAGTGAGTAGTAGTATCGATTTTTTGATCGTTTCTTCATACATATTTTTATTTATATTTTTAATTTTTTACTACATCAGACGGATTGTCCAATCCTGAACACAACCTCCTTCATTAAAGGTGGTTTCTCTTAATTTAATTATAGGTTATAGGCTAGCATTTGACCACTGTCACACCTTATGGTAAGTGAAAATGTGGTCGAAGATGTTGTTCAGGCTAATCTAGATTTACTTGCTCTCGAGGGCAGCTGCCGGAACACACCTGTTTTTGTTTACAACACAATATTATATCAACGCGCCGTTTTGTCCCCACCCATGGATATATACAGACGTCATGTATTACCAGATATCTTTCACTCCAATGTGATACGTGGCGAGCCTATAGTTATTTACCGGGCACAGTGCCGTATTCTAGACTGTTACCAAAATTTTCTTTGTGAGCTAGTGGTCAAAGGTTTGCCTATTAGCTATAAATAAAAAAAAATTGTCAAATATGCTAATTTAAAGCAATTTAACGCCGCCGTTGGATGCCGTGGGGTTTTTGATGTTAGTTATATCTAGATAAACCAGCAACGTTGGAACAACTACATATAACTGCTGTCGATTTACAGCCGAGATAACGCATACAATTTACAAAAACGTCATCAAAAATAACCTTGTAACTAATGCAGAATTATCAGGGGCGGCCATGTGTCTGATAATAATTCATGAAAAACACAAAATATTAGACAAACAAAACACTACATTACCTATTGCTACTACAATGAAAGCATTTAAGCAACTTTAAGGCCATTATAGGCCCACAGGCAGTCCAAATGCTCCAGCCCACTTCCAGTTGTCAGCATTCCCTGCATGCTGGAAGCATTGCCCCGTTCGATTGGTATATAATATTAGATTAATGTATTAAAATAACTGAGTAAAATATAGTGTGTCTACAAATTTACGACAGGAACATTATAGTCATGAGCGGGATTCGTACCCTTGCCATTTTCTCTTATAGCTGGGTATTCTCTGACCGCTAACCTAACATTGCATATGTCTCATACCTCTAATTTATCCTCTCATTCTCACCATCTTATGGGGATGGAGCGACACCTATAGTGCAACTTACGTTGTAAAAACAAGACTAATTTTGCCTATAATGCGCCTCACATGGGTTGTTGCAAAAATAAAGTATTCAAATATTGTGTAGCTCTTTTATATAAACATTTAAAATTCCCGCCTTCTTTCGATTCCCGCTTTGGGCATACAATTTTGTACTCCAATAATTTGTTTGATAAAACAATTCAAAACTTTTATTGGATTATCCTTTATGGAAGTCTGTGTACATGAATCAAATATCGTTTGCGTAACCATCAATATCCAATACGACACCTATTGAATCTTATATCCATGTCAAAAGGTTGTGAAATTCACTTACGCTTCTCGAAATGCTTGTAAAAGTTACTCACAATTTGGCTCGAGTTAAACTCAAAACTTGGCTAACTTGTTCACTTGGTCAATTTAACTCTGGAGCTAAAAACCAACACGTCTGATCACTTATTGCTTACCTATAGCTATGAACAATGATAAGTTTTGATATATCGATAACATAAATAAATTAATGCCACGTGCAAGTTCAATGATTAAATATAATTGCCGTTGAGTCATACTAACCATTTGGCGAACATTTTAGATACCACTACAACATTTGTCTTATGAAAAGTAAATATTATTACTTTCGACATGGGTACTTAGTATAATTGGCTGGGCTTACACACGAACAGGTGTTTTCTAACAAACTGTACACTCACAATCACAAGTAAACTACTAGTGCGCCCCGAACTGGACCTCGTGATATCAAGACAAGTAACTCTTGCATGGCAAATTTTGTGAAGACACTTACAGACTGTGACAATGTTTATGATTACTTAGCATTGGACACACAAACATAGGCGTTTCATTACATTCAAATAAATACGGTTATTTACTATAATTGTAAACATCTTTGCAATTTTTTTTCTAAAATTTTGCGTAATTTTAATAAGCTTTTTTGCGCAGCTTAGTGCTATACTATTATATACTATAATTACTATTTATATTATTGTCTACATAAGGATTTAAATAACATGGATATTTAATCATTTGAGCACCTAGAATAGGTCCGGTTGGACGATAATGATACGTTTAAACGATAAACTTAATCTTATTTCTTCTTCAATTCTTAGTTGCATAGCTATAATTTTCTTTAAGTCCCTTAAAGTCGAAGCTCCTATCAAACATAGGATACTCTAGGCGTTTTGATTTTGAGAGAACAACATACGTGCACCCTGCGGCAAGCTCTTTGTCACCGATATCGACGGTGACATTTTCCAATGCTTGGGATTTATGAACGGTGCGGGAAAATGCAGATTGTCCTGACTACCACAACCGGCTATACTGGACTAACCATCGATGGATCGATGGTTCGTCCAGTATAGCGATTAAACTGCACAAGAATCACTAGCGGCATGTCATGCGGTCACCCTGCTGTCTACAGCTAACTGTAGTACTTTTTTGAGTGCTTCTGCAACTTCCGCGTTTGCTTTTGCTGCGGTAGGTTTATTTATTTTCAATACAATTTTGGCTATTGGCCTATCGAAAGTCTCAAGTGCAGTTATATTATGGTATCTTACTGCCTCATTGTATAGTAGAAATTTCAAGGCATTCGTAAAATTATTCGCAATAGAGAGCCACAAATCATCTGTTGTGGATTCTCCTACACTCGAACGGTCAAAAAGTTCTTTAAGCGACTGTTGGTCGGATCTTGATTGCTTGTAAGCAGTTTTCAAGACGATAATTCTTTTTCTTAGATTTAGTGACAACTTGTCCTCGATCGGTGAGTGTGAGTGATACGTACCATATACATAGAAAGCACCGTCCATCACAGGTAGAAGCTGTTTGAGGTCTCCTAGCAAGTACAAGCACTGACCACCAAATAGCTGTTATGCTTGCACTGGTTCAGCTTGCCTGCACTTTGAGTCAACGTTATGCATCAACGAGCATTCTACCACACTCATTTCATCAAGTATGATAAAATGGCAGTGTGCAAGTTCCGCCTGAAAATCCGTAGCTGCCTCGCCATGCAAGTCTTTGAACCATCTTTCAATTCCTATGTGCAAGCCAGAATGAATTGTGCACCTACGTTCACTGCTGCAGCTCCAGTCGACACTAAAGACAGAAAGCTCTTAGGCCCCAACTCGTTGTATTACGGACTACTAAGGTATATAAAGATGCAGACATGCGTGGGACGCTTTCCTGAAAAATCAGATTGGCCGTGATATTTTGTAAATAGCATCCTTTAAAAATAACATCTCAAATCTTTCACCTAGTACCTAAAATAACTATAAGATATCAGTCAAATCAACTTCATCAAAAACGTGCGAAGCCAAATCCCGTGACCGAGGAACAAAAATAAACAAATCTTTATTATATTCGGTACTTCAAATAGCCGTTAGATGACAGTCAAAACAGCTTCATCAAAAACGTGCGAAGCCAAATCCCGAGACCAAGGAAATAAAAAAAAAACAATATGTCAATAAACACGTTAGACACTGCAAAAGTACGTGATATGGCACCACGTGTCTTTTAGCGGTGATATAATAACATACAAACGCCGATTGTTCCAGTGGACTCTGAGACCACGCTACGCTCGGTCAATTTTAGAACGACAGTTATGAAAGACAAATTGATTATTTTCTTCTACTATGCTCTTACATGTTAAGCTTGTATATCCCTAAAAAGGTAAGTGGTTGTCTAAATATAATTCTTTCCCTATATGAATGCTATTTTAAAGGGTAGCTTATCTTATACATTATCGCCTATCAAGTGCAGCACCAAATACCACATACTAAAGAGAAAAACCCAACAACTACAGATTTTGATAGTTATAAATTGTTTTTCTCAACTTTTCGAAGTGACGCTAAATAACACTAGACCAATTTGGTAGTAGAAGTTCATATGAGTATCAATTAAAGAATCCGCTGTCACGTTCCGCAAGAAGTATTGAATTACTATACACAGCAAGTTTCTGTTTTCGACTTCGACGTGATAAGTAACGATAAGATAAATTAATAAAAAGACTTTGACATGGATTCTACGCGAGAAAATACATCGAGTTATGAAAAACATTGACACCAGCGCCTTGTCAGTTAGGAGGCTAATATTTACATGCTGTTTTCCGGGCGGATGGACACGGTAGCGCTTTTAAATACCGAACATTTTGTGATTTCTCGGAAGGCGAATGTATCCTTAGTCTTCCAAGAAATCAATGAACGGTATGACCTGTCTTCACAGGATGTTGTAATATGAATATATTAAAGTCATCTGTCATACTTGATTTAATAAAAAGACAATCCTATTAAATTCTGTAGGAAAATTTGCAATACAATAAAGAATTATCTTTATTGTATTGCAAATTTTCCTACAGAATTTAATAGGATTGTCTTTTTATTGCTAAAGCTAGTCTGTAAATAGTTTAGTTATGATGGTGACTGTACTCCATTATTTATTATGTACAAATAGATTGGCTAGAAGACGCCAAACCAAGAACGTCAAATCGAGGTAATAAGGTGAACAGTATAATATTTAGCTTCGAGCAGAGAGGAAATTTATCCAGGAATATAGCCCGTCATATGTTAAGGCTTTTTGTTTCCTCCTTTATCGCCGTTTCCTCTTTCCTCGCCGATTTACTTTCAACATCGATATTTAAAAAGAGAAGATATTTTTTTTAAAGAAAAAAATAATTTATAAAGCCTTGTTAAGTACTTATAATACTTAATAATAAAAATTACTTACCCATGATATAATTGAAAAATAGCTATTTGCGAGAAAATAACACGTCTTGAGGATGTATTGTTCTGTCTGTTGGGTATATTTAGAGTTGCAGTGTATATTTTTATTTTATATCTTATATGCAGCATCCATTGTTATATATTTTAATAGTTTTAAATATATTCTAAATGTTTATTAATTAACTCAATGTTAAAACGTAACAAAAGTTCTTGTGTATTTCCAAAAGAATAACTTACTACAAGTAGATTTTCAATTTTATCAGATCTCAAAAGTGCGCATTATGCACCTTATTTTCACATGTATTGTTATATATTTATAAATGCCTTTATTAAACAAAATACTATGAACTATATACAACACTACAGCTACTACAATAAAAGCATTTAGACACCTATAAGTCATAGCAGACTCATAGGCAGTCCAAATGCTCCAGCCCACTCCCAGTTGGCAGCGTGCCCAGCATGCTGGCAGCATTGCCCCGTTGAATTGCAATGCTTATTCGTTGAGCCAAATATGTGCCAGCATTATGATCACGCGTCGCATCGACCAAGCGCTCAGATAGGTTTTGGAAAATACGATGAGCTCCCGGTCCCCACGGACCCAACGTCTCTACACCAAACGGCTCAAATATGTAACCCATACCGAGGTTAGCATATTTGCGCCGCTTGAGTTGCTCCGCCGAAGTAGCCGCAGCGCCAGCCCTCACGTTGGTTTCAGAAAGATGTGACGGCGCTAAAGTGTCCACGCACGTAGCGTCCCACACTAAGGGCCGTCCTAACTTCCACGGAACCAGAGTCATGCCGTCAGGTCTTTTACCATCGTCACGCATCAGACCATTCGGTTCGAGAATAGCTGGAACATTGGCGCTGGTAAAAGCCCGGCGAATGATATCGTTAAGGCTGGCGTGGCGAGAAATTCGACCAGCACTTCGAGAGCAGGAGAGGCCATGGTGACCGAGTTGATCAACTGCAGTACCACACTGGCAGTGATGTGCAACACAACACCTTGCACCCAAGCGTAAGCTAATAGCTAGACGAAAAGCGGATGGATCTATAAGGCTACCAGTTTTGTAAGAAGGAATGGCCTGTAACCAAAGACCGGATTCCCACACAGAAACAGCGAGAATACGAGCACGATCTGCGATGCTAGAACACGTATTTAAAAGATCTTTCCGTGTTAGCTCGCATAGAGGCCGATCCCACTGTTTCTGAGATGACAACATTTTTGGGAATTCAGTATTTGGACAAGCCAGTCTCCATGTGTTTTTGGCCTCAGCCAGATATGCTACATCAAAAGAGCCTAAAGATCGTGCAAGAATTTTTTCTACTAATTTGTGTGTACTGTGTACAGAAGACAAAAAAGCTGGTAATGCCACACTAGAAATTTTGCGTATCCCTATGCCCCCCAACCTCACAGGGAGGGAAGCTTGCACCCAAGCCCTATCATCCATCTCAACATTCAAAACCGACACTAACGTATCTTTTACTAAGTTGTCTAAGCTTAACAAAAGCTCACTGTGTTGCCACAGCTGACAACATCTTAAATAGTATGTAAATTTAGGAACGAAAAGGCAAAATCTTATAATTGTAAAAGCCATATGGGCGTTAATTTTGGATAATCTGCTAGAAGCATTTCTAAACTTTTGAATTTGTTCTTCGACAAATGGTGATAAAGATTCGTTAAGAATCGGTGAACCCAAAAGACGAAGCGAACTTTTTTCTACTAATTTTATATTAGGCGCAAGTAAGTTGAATTTTTCAATAATCGAAACTTTATCCGGACAAGTATCACAAACAAAAAGTTCACATTTAGAAAAATTTAGTTCAAGGCCAATAACACGAAAATCGTCTATAAGTACTCGCAAGTCATCCAAAACCGTGTTCGCATCGCCTCCTAAGGTTCCGTCATCCAAATACCAAACGTTAAGTTTTGATTGGAGACGTTGAATTATTGAGTGGATCGCAAGGCTAAAAATGGCTGGTCCCAGAGGATCACCCTGTTGACATCCTACGGAAGATAAAATAACGTTATTTTGGTATGTTAATTTTGACGGTTTGCCGTAGCATTGCCAAAGAAAAGGGTATAATTCCGGAATTTTATCTTTCACTTCAGTCAAAAGAGTGCCTCTATCTAAAGAGTTGAATGCATTTTTAACATCCACCTTCAAAAGCACATCTCCACAATTTTGATCAAGAAATGTGCGAAGTGAATGTACAGCAGCCTCACAGCCACCCTGTGAACCAAAACCGAGTTGCAGTGGTTGAAAAAGATTACTTAAAAAAGCAATCTTTTTCCTACAACCGCATTTGGCTGTGAGGCGACGATAAGTGGTGCCTACTGCTATAGGCCTAATACCACCATCTTTTTTATTTAGGGCACATAAATTTGCACCGTACAGAATTTCGGTAATTTCATTGTTGACCTGACCCGACAACATCAAATTAACCAAAGCCGTCACATCCCTTAAAAGTGTCTCGCCTACCTCACCAGAACTAAAAGATAAAATATCTTTTAAGTGCTGAGGCGTGAGGCCATCAAGGCCACCGGCTGAACCACTTAAAAAAGATGCCACGGCTGCAGAAACATCCTGTGGGGTCACCTCAACAATGTCTTGTATAGGAGATTCGGGAAGGTGGAGACCTGCAGTTGCAGGCGGATGCTTTTCAATTAGGGAATTCAACGTATCAGATGTAAAAGGAGCCATTGTATCACTCGAAAACAAGATGCGTGCCGCGTTTTTAATATCACCATCAGTAATTTTGTTTTCTACTATTTTAATAGTAGCTGAATCGAAATTATTTGTTTTTGTATTCCGCCGCAGAGGCGGAATGATTATAGTTGTGCCAAAAGATTGCTCTTCCCGTGCCCTGTATTTCACGCAGTTTTCCTTTACTCTAGTAGTAAGTGATTTTTTGTTAGACGGATCAAAATTCACGTGAAATACGTGGTACGGGAATGCTAGAAGATGCTCCCAGGCTTGCGTAGTATTAGTAGCCAAGACGTTTTTAATGGAACAAGATAAAGATTGGGCAACAGAAATTCTTGCACCCCGAGGTATGCGTTTTAATAAAGGAATGTTATTTTTGTACGAGCTTAAAACCTCCCAAAACGGTTTGGAAGGCGTAGCAGGGCTCGCAACACTGCTACTACTTACGTTTTGATTATTAATTGGTGCCGAAAGGGGAATTTCTATTTGTTTATGACACCTTGTTTGGTGAATTTTGAGGCCTTTATGACCTTTGAAATAACGAGCCTGGGGGCACTGCGGACACAACATCTGGCTATCTTGCGATACAAAGATCCCCGTTACAGCATTCATAGTTGGGGCACAAAGCATTGTTTACAAAATAAAGCAAAGCTTATCTTAGAATCTCTAGTGTGACGTCTCAACCCGGATGAAGGCTCGCGTCAACACCGTCGTCGTAGTGCGCGCGCCGGTGTCGCAGGCAGCGTTGCCATGGAAACAAAAATAACTGATTAGAAATTAGCTCGACAAGAAATGTCAAAAAGCTATTGAATAAATAAGCTAATGAAACTAACTACAGAGGCCCAAACGAGCCCCACAAACAGTACCTCGCAAAATTCCACTAGGAAGAATGCGGGTGATGGGCAGAAAATGCCTATCTACTATCTGAAAATAAAATTAATTATTTTTTGAAGATAAATCTGAAATTTCCTGACCTGTCACGTTGATTGTCAAGTTGTTTGTTTTTTATTATATTTATATTTGTTTTTTATTTACATTATTATATTTATTACATTCTATGTATATATATTTATCTTACATGATTGTTCAGACTGGTATTTACTAATTTGGTTAATAAGTTCTTCGTGCTCCTGCCTATAATATATTTCACTTGATAGTAAGCGATTACCTCTGCCTATAACAGATGCGTTTCGTCACTTATGATCAGGAGGTGGACTAGTATTCGCACCCCATTTATTCTCGTCGGAGTCGTTTCAGTTGACGAATGGAATAATATACTCGGCGGAAAGAAGGGCCTACTGAAGAGTATACGTCTTACACTGCCATCCCCTAAGTGCTGTCAAGCGTGGTGATGACGGCAACCCCCTAGTGGGATTTCTTCATCTTGTTCATTGGTATGTCTTCATCACGTTATGGCTTATGTTTTCTATATAATACTCGTATCTTCGCGGTTTAACTTCAAATCTACGATAGTGTCTGTTTATATTCATTTGACCCGCGCTTCGTGTTCACGGTGAAAGTAATAAAAAGCAAACTTTATGTGATCCAACGAAATGGAATTAGAGTTGAAGTGACGACGCAAATCAATTTAATAATGGCAAATTATTTGCCTATGTTACAGAAATAATTAAGAAATTCATTGGTATGTAAATCGCAGAATCTATATATATTATTTATTACAACTTTTATTTTGTGATTCTGAAACAGAACTGCACATATCAGAGTCATCTTTGCGTTTTGAAGACCGTCTTTGTTAAATGCAGATTGTACAATTAATTGCACTGTTAGGTTTAAGACAGGTGTCATAATAGAAGTGAAGTGATTCTATGGCAGCTCAGGCGCTGTGAATACGCACTGCCTTACGATAAATACAATATAAAACTCATTATTTCACACCAAAAATACATTAAATAGTCTGATAAATAGTAATTTTAAATCAATGTGTCACATATAGCGATTTTTGATGACAACCTTTGTATGGACAGTATCACATTTTAAGATATGCATAGGTGGTGAACAAAGAATATCAATATAAAATATCAAATTACAATAAAAAAACTATAATTATGGAATGAAGTTTGTGCAGACACTATTTTGATATATATCTTATTACATTTGTTTTTTTTTTATTTTTGATAGGTTGGCCTTTGACCACTATCTCACATGATGGTGATGTGGTCGAAGATGTTGTTCAGACTAACCTAGAAATACTGGCTCTCAAGGAAAGCTGCCGGAAAACATCGTTAGGTGCTTGGCGACAGATTTTCTACTTGAGGGTGGTAGCTAGCCAGGCGGGCACTCGCTAAATGCCATACCACCATTTTTTTTTTTTTCCGCTGGTAAAACGCCTTACGCGTACCACGCGGCTTCTAGAGGGGGGACGCCACGTGGTTATGTGGGACTCAGTTCAGAATAAAAAAAGATTATACTAACAAACAAATTCGCTTTAGTCTTCTCGCTTCACCTTCACCGCTCCGGTTTCGCTTTGCCTGTAGCTCTTTGCCGATAGTAGACTAGGGGACCATGAGCATGTCCGGATTATAAAAAACACTCTAGGGCTAGGATAGAAAAACTGCTTGGATGGAGGGTCCTCTGATTGGGTTATGTCGACCTGATCTAAGCCACCTCAATAATTCACGGTCAGGAACAGTCTGATGAGTATTTAAAAAAAAACATTAGGCTATGCCATGTACACAATTCACACTAGGTACATTATAAGCCGTACCTTATTACGCGAAAAATGTTAGTTGTATTCTGTGGAATGTTTTGTTATCTGTAGACTGTGCATTATTTCATTAGTCATCTGTGCATGCATTCAATATACGTGTACTAACGAAGTGATTAATACACTAATAATGTTAAAATTAAAACTTCAATCATTTATTTCTTAAAAACTATGGATTTCCGTAAGATTAAATTTCGCGTGGTTATTCAAAGTAACTCTACTCGTATCTTTCTGTAAAAGAATGAAGGCATAGTACATGAAGGTACAATGTGGTGTTACAGATTCTAAAGGTAAGGTCCATTATATTCTCTTTGATTTAACCGATTAACAAACCAATACTGACAGTTAGTTGCACCTTCACTTATAATATAGTTACATACTATCTGTAATAAAATCTATTATAAAAAAAATTATAATAACAACACAGGGTACCCTAGTGTGGGGGCTAGAGTGACATGTAGACAACTTTGTTAAAAATTATAGATACCTAGTAAGTAAGTACATAGTATAATATTCTTTGAACACAATTTTATGCAATATTTTCCTTGATACTTATATTTGTACAACCTACCTAACTTAAATAAATACGTACCTAAGCTTTTAAGATGATATATTTTTAAGTTTTGTCTATGTATGTTTAATATTCACTTTTTTGAACAATAAAAATATTTATATAAAAGAAATGTTTTCAAAACCACGTTTTAATAATATGTGCAGAAACAGTCTAGCTTCGAAGTTGCCATTTCGTAATAATATTGATACTTTCGACAATTTCAAAGCCTTATATAAGACTTATCGACAAAACTTCCATACTTCTGATGGGCTATACAATTCGTTAAATATATCGATCTTAGCGATTCGATAAATTTACGATCCATACTTACACTGCAGAGTAATCAATTTAATCTTGACACTACAGGATGTTTTAATTTTATCTTATGAACATACGCCAGCGTGTTCTCTCAGATATGACTATTCAGTTTATACATATACGCTCAGTTAAGAGTTATGGCAGAACCAGAACGAAGAGAAACGTTATTTATTTTAAGCTGAAAATAAGTAGAGAATGTTCACACAGGTCAGAGCATCAGGCTTTCCACTTGGATTCTTTGTCACAAAGTTCCGTAGATACTTATCCGTAGATTTTTTTATCAAGGAAAACTTTTCAATAAAATCTTTTTGGTTTTGAGTGTCCACGAAGAGTAAGATTGGAAAAACGCTTCGTGAAAGGAATATATATATATTTGAAATACCTGCAATGAAAGTCTCAATAAATAATATTGTTTAAATAAAATATTTTATTATATTATTTTAAATAATATTATTTAAAATAATATATTAAATCAGTACTAATATTGTAAATGCGAAAGTAACTCTGTCTGTCTGTCTGTTACACTTTCACGCCAAAACTACTGGACCGATTTGAATGAAATTTGGTATGGAAATAGTTTGAGACCCGGAAAAACACATAGGATAGTTTTTATCCAACTGCGCAAAAAGAGGTTAATGATTTTGCGCGATAACCGACATACGCGCGGGCGGAGCCGCGCCCTGAAAGCTAGTATATTATAGAAGGGTGTTTGTTTCGAAGATGATCTTAAAATAATCTTTGGATTTTTATTCCTTTTAAATTCACGAAATATTGCACAGTTTAGTTTCTTATTATTAAAAGTAAGGAATGTCAATATTGTATTACTATTGAACAATACAATTATGTTTATTTATTGCTAATAGGCTAGTCCTCTATTATCTCATGTGATGGTAAGTGATGATGTTATCGAAGATGTTTTTCAGGCTAACCTATAATTACTGGTTCTCAAAGACAGATGTCGGAACACACAGGTGCTTGGCAACAGATTTTACAAATAAGGGTTGTAGCTAGCCAAGCAATCAAAACTATGATATAGAATTGAAATATTTACAAAAAAATATCAACATATGTTTGTTTAAAATATAACGACATCTAAAACTTAAAACTATGAAACGCGATTTGGTTTTATTTACTTGGATGACATAGGTGGTGATTAAAAAACCAAGCATAGAACCCACTTTTAGAAATATTATATTTAATTAAATTAAAATAAGTCATACTTCAAAATTGGTTCCAACCAATAAATGTAAAACAATGAATATATGTAAAATACTTTGTTATGTGACTTCATAATATTGCTATCCAACAGGAGCTTTGTTTTGTATATAAATACGCCTTTGTCCCTATCCACCTTTTACTATATCTGTGCTCAAAAAAATTGCTAGTCCACTACAGTTAATCCGTTGTTCCGTTCCAGCATGAAAAACAAACCAACAAACCTTCGCATTTCAAGTAGGTATATGGCATGAACCAGGGCGCAGTATATTATTGTATCATGTCATCAGTACTAATATTATAAATGTGAAAGTAACTCTGTCTGTCTGTCTGTTACGCTTTCACGCCCAAACTACTGGACCGATTTGAATGAAATTTGGTATGGAAATAGTTTGAGACCCGGGAAAAAACACAGAATAGTTTTTATCCAACTGCGCAAAAAGAGGTTAATGTTTTTGCGCGATAACCAATTACGCGCGGGCGGAGCCGCGCCCGGAAAGCTAGTGGTATATATGGGAATAGCTTTGGTTGAAAATCGCTTCTCATTTGTATTTATGATTGAAGTTACAGTTTAAAAAGGGGTATTATAAGCACAGATCATTGTAGTGCCTGTAGTGTAGATCGAGCTTGCCAATAAGTTTCAGAAGTAGATTTAAGTGTTACAGGTGCGGGAATTCGCACGCTCGATCTTCTATTGAACTTGCGCATTAGATGAGGAAGTTTATGTAGTTCATTACCCGTATAAAATTTGAGGACATTCACATGAATCTTAAAAATATCTAAATTCAGTTAAATTCTAATAAAGTTGTAGTTGCTATTGTTGGCTTGTTTACACAACAGTCGGGCAGTTGTTAGCTCCAGTCTGCTCTCACCAGCAGCTCCCACGTGACTTTCGGCCCGACCACCCTTGTGCCCAAGACTACATGACATGATATTAAGTATCAAAGGGCATATAAAAACAATACTTACTGTTAGTTTACTTACTATCGATTGATATTTCAAGAACTCGCCCTAATCCAAAAACAAGCGTGTCCCACAAAACTTTAATCGATGCTGCTCGCTAAGGCTGATTACTATTCAGTGAAAGAATTTCTCATAGACCAATCGATCATTGATTTATTTATATTTAATTATATATAACAATTTGATTTATTAAATTTGTATTATAATTACTTTAATAGTAATAAAAGAAATGACCTTTACCATAAATAATTCTAATTCTGTCGATTAATAACAAGAAATGTTGCTGTAGTTTAATCCTCGATTGTAATGTTATTTATGACACTGTAACACGTTGCTAAATATTGATAATAATTATCATACTGTTATAATTTAGAGATGAAGCAACTATCTCTGGATATTGGTCTTCAAAAGTGACAGCTGACAGACAAAACTACGACAAGCCAAAGGAAAATAATGTGTTTTTAATTCTACAAACGGGCATTTATGTACAAATAAGTAAATTTTGAATGATACACAACTGTTACAAATAGTTGCTGCCGCGCGTGGTACAGGAGCCCCTTGGGGTGCCGGTGCTGGAACGTCATCCAAATTGCTACCTGTGGGTGTCGTAAGAAGCGACTAGGTGTAAAATACCGGAAGGTGGGCAGCAGCGCCTTCTGAAGAATTGCTATCTTAAACTGCCCAAGACATCTGCCAAGCGTGGGGGTTATTGAAAAGCACCTTTAATAGGAGAGGCTGTCTTAAGCAGTGGATTATCCAGCAGATACAGTCACAACTGTTTTCTGCCTAATGTTCTTATAAAAATCCGACAGAACAACCAAGGAGTGGCACTGGCTTGCACCACTGCAACGCATCTCGCAACGCAATCATTACCCCGCGACGTATCTTCACGAAAATGGAGGAAACAAGAACTCACTAAAATAGGCCCCCCGTATGCAGTATACTCGTATATGATATAAGATGGTGCAACACGACAAGTCATCTCTCATCACAAGTTGTGGAATAACTGGGCGAACGAAACATAAGCGCTAATGTTTCGGAGTACCGAGCCCAGAGCAATGTCAAGCAGAACGACAAAGGTGATACTGGAACTGTATTATAATTGATAGGCTTGACCGTATCATCACTTCATAACAAACCAAGTTAACTAGAACCATAGATATTAGACTAAAGGGGATGCACCCAAACTTTAATCGAGTTTCACCATTTGATAATTAAAATCAGACTAAACTATGTTCCTACGGAAACCGCTACGAAGACTTTGACTTACTAGTGGTAGGTAAGGTAATGTCATGCATGATGTATAAAATTCGATTAGGGATGTACAATATTGGCCCATTCGGTATCATGCTCCCATCTCATCCGTACAAGGCCCCACCACTACGAGTTACTGGTGAAGGGGTAGAACGGACTACCGTGTGATACGTGCACTGCGGAGGCATTCTGGGAAGATCATCCGATGGCTCCGGACGTAGAGAAACTACTGCATACGCTGTTAAGTATATAGTTATGGAAAGTCATGAATATATTTATAAAGCCGAAATAGTGAACAGCGTTATTAAATAAAGTGATTTGAGAAGAATTAGGAGTTACTTTTAGTAAGAAATGCCATGTTTTTTTTAAAAGTAAATACGTGAAAGTACTACATGTGCTACTTGTGTAATTTTAGACCACAATAATTAAATTACATTCATCATAATAAGGGTAGATTGTTATGTAAATTCCGCTAAACTTCTAGTGAACACAACATCAAAGAAATTTAAAATCAGTATTATTTTTAGCGTCAAACTATTGTGTCATTCTTTGAAAATCTTTCAGTTCCGCAAAGTAATCTGACAGCTAGTTAATTATAAACAAACACGTCAAATACCTTGCGAAGATTAAAAATTACCTAATTTGTAATTCCTGGAACCATACCGGCAGTAGGTAGAATACATATTTTGCACGCATGCCTAACACGAGTGCCTTGAACACGGTTGAATATCAATAAGATAAATCAGGTATGCCTATGATTATAACGGATAGTGCACTGTTTTCATTCATATCTGTTTCTACGAGGAAAAACGATGTTGTTCTATTAGAGCTGAATTACTCAAAATAGCTGTTTGTGGGTTGTCAATTGGATACCAATCAAAACACCGTCAAAAAATGAAGCTATCGTCTATCACACGGAATTGATTATGCTGAAGCTGATTACAAAATATAGATTATTTCTGTTCTTTGATGATTTGGGGTCAAAATTTCGTTCACTTACATATTTTTGTTTTCTCTTATACATTTTCCCGTGGCAGCGTTTTAAATTAAGTTTGTATTAAACGTATTAATTTATTAAAGAAGTGTTTTTTGCTACAGTCGGTAGCGAGACTAACGTAATTACCAAAGAAAATGCTTTAAACAGAAGGCAAAGTATTTTCAATAGGTATGTACGTGTTTTGTTGTACAAAAATATATTTTACTATTGTACCCAGTATATACTTTTTTTAAAATCAAATAGTCTTTAACCACTATCTCACCTGATGGTAAGTGATGATGTGGTTGAAGATGTTGTTCAGGCTAACCCAGAATTTCCGGCTCTCAAGGACAGTTGCCAAAACACACCTTTATGTACTTGGCGACAGATTTTCTACTTGAGGGTGGAAGTTAACCAGACGAGCATTTGCAAAATGCCCTACCACCATGCTATAACAGAATGCCATCCTAAGATAACAACCGCGTGCACCCCGTGGGGTGCCGGGTTAGAATTGCACCTCCCCATATCATTCCGTGGGTGTCGTAGGAGGCGACTAAGGGAAAAAATACTGGAAGGTGGGCAGCAGCGCCTTCTAAGGATTTGCCATCTAATACTGCGATCCCCAAGACGCCTGCCGAGCGTGGGGATCATGGCAAATACCCCCTAAATACAGTACACTCCGAAGCACGAAAGCACTCAGTAGTAATGTCACTAGCGGTCACCCATCCAACTCATGACCGCGGCGGACGTTGCTTAACTTTGCTTATCGATAAAGAACGGCTCAGAAAACTAGGCTACGAACTTCAAAATTCGGGCTATATATATTGTGAAATGTTTGTGGAAGCGACGACGGTGGTGTCGGTCACGGTCGCCGACGCGCGGCAGGGCCACGTGCATGCTGTTTACCTGATACTAAACCGTATGATGCATGATGTATAAACGCAGTAAGTTCACTGATATAGGGATGTGTCTATTTGAGATTGCGTAATGTGTCTGGTACATTTAGAATAATAAGGCAATAAGACGGAGCAAGGCATGAGTGTTTAAAACGAACATTTTGTATGAGTGGACTATTTAGTGATTAAACGAACTTACCTGTACGTAAAGTTCAATCACAATTACCTGGTATGTACATAGCTAAGGAAATACCCTGGTGGTAGATCCGAGTAGCGTATGTATCGATATAGGAATTGGGAAGTCCCATACGGACAGCCCGGTTTCCATATTTATGGGATGGAAAGCCTCAAACAGACAGTCCGGTACCCGTTTATTCAAACAGACATTTATATATATTTTAAAAGTACTTAGGTATATCGAAGAATGTGACTTTCAATGCGAGATTTTCAAACGAAACCTTATGATATAATATTAAATCAAATTATAGGTAGTACGTATATTTGTTTATGTTGTTACATTACAAACTTACCAGGTGAGTTATGTTAAGAGGCAACTGTATGTCGCTTTCCGTTGACTAAGTTGATTAATGGCGTCGACAAGTATGTTTCAATTTTCATTCCAATTTCCTGAATTTTTTAGCTAAATGGTGAAAATGCTATCACTGCGTCTCTCACGATCTCTTTTGAGCATATTTTAAATATTTGATATCAAATATACACTTGATTATTATATATTAAGGCAAAACGTGCGAAACAGCGAAGCACTGAACTGTGAATGATGGTGGCCGCTATGGGTGAGTGCAACGAGACGAATTTTTTCTTAGCTACCTTCATATTTTTTAATGCTATTTCATTTTTATCCTTATTTTCTCTAAAATACAGTGCGTAATAGCGAGTCTGGTGTGAAACTACATGTGTACCTATTGCTAATATCGAGAACCAAAGCTCGAGGGTAAATAGTTTTAGGGCCTGTTTCAGAACGTTCGAGTAAGTTCCGGTTTTACTACACAGAAGATATTTATTAAACAAAACACTATCATTGCGTCTCACAGTCATCGATTTAGCCTATCCATCGGTTAAAGCTTGAAACGCGCTGCATGTTTACTGTCATTTTTATCATTTAGTTATTTTATGTGTTGCATAGCAACCTGAAACTTTATTAGGACATTCTGAAACGGGCCCTTAGTGTTACCAGTATGAAGTAATAAAAAAACTAAAACCTCCGACTACAAATTATTTATTTTCGGTATTCATTTAAATTTAAACGTTAAGGATATATATTTATGGAATGCCCTTCATTTTGATACTCGATGGGTTTCTATTATTTTTCTCACAAAATGGCGTCTTAAGTCTGCCAAATTGCTATATCATACATGAAGATAGGTTAAGTCTTTTAGAAGTTATGTTGGAATAAAGAAACTCACAAACATACATACCTGAAAACATAACACCCCTTTTTATGGGCAATCGTGTAAAAAACCACGGTCACATTCACTTTACAGCGAACCTTTTTTATGAGCCGACTTTTAACCTGAAAAGTTTTAGTTGAAAAACCATGGCCATATTCAAATGTATACTGTATCAGCCGGATCGTCCACTGCTGAACACAATCTCCCCTATTAACGGGGTATTTGCCATAATCCCCACGCTTGAGAGGCGGCTTGGGGATCGCAGTGTAAGTTGGCAGTTCTTTAGAAGGCGCTGCTGCCCACCTTCCAGTATTTTTGCCTTAGTCGCCTCTTACGACACCCACGGGATGATATGGGGAGGTGCAATTGTAACCCGGCACCCCACGGGTATTATTTTTTGACAGACAAATCGCCCGCGTGTTTTCACGCGTGTCCATTAAAGATGCAGTGTCACCATCCTCATTCTGCTTGAATCTGCACTGTGCTCATCACACTGAGATGTTAGTTTTTATGTGTCGTTTGTCCAGCTCACTTGCTACAGTACCCTTACACCTAACGTGCCTAGTGTTTCCATGCTACTGCTTTGAAGCAGAATATCGGTTGCTGCGGTGGTACCTCCCAGACCGACTCTTTCTGAACCTGGTAAAGGAAATTCAATTATATGACTGTTTCAGCTGTACTTATATTTTAACTTCACTTAAAATATTGTCTACATTGTGAATGAAAAAACCAAAAATTGCGTTTACTGTATAGAATTTATCGTATATACATATTCTTATTTTATTTTAATCAATAACTCATTAGAAAAATCAGTTATTCCATTTACGAGTAGTTATGACTGTAATGCTTAATATTTAATTCGCGAATACGTCATTAAAATTGCTTCCGCGTAGGGACGCAATTCAATAAGACTAATGATAACAAAATCGGGGGTTACAGTTGAGTGTTGCAGCTACATATCTATCATCCCTGTCCAAATTTCAATTACACCACTAGACAGCTAAAAAATCAAAGCATTCATTACGCTAAGGCCTGTAACACATTGCGCGCGGCGAAGGGGGAAGCCCGCCATTTTGAGACGTAGGTAGTATTATTCACGTACAAGAAATGACCGCGGCCGTGTCGATAACACAGCCAAATCCCATTTTTTTAAATTATAGTCATATATATCCGATAACTATAATATGTGGTGCCTATCCGGCACTAGAGCTAGAATTATAGCTCCAAATCTTCCAGTGAAAAATACTAGTAACGCTTACTGAACTACTATCTTTCACTACGATCCCCAAGACGCCTGCCAAGCTTACATCGTCTCCCCTCCCCTCATAACCTATCTTCAACGGTGTGTCTTATGGCCGTTAATGTAAAGTTAAGTAGTATAACATAATATTTAGCTAGAAAGCTACGTTTTAGGAAACATACCAACACATATATACATACACTCGAGAGCAATGAATCCGGGTCACTTAAAGAATGTTAAAAATCTCGGAAACTAAAAATGATAGGTTAATGCAATAAATTGTATTTAATAGACAATGTAATACTCCTTAAATGAAAGTAAAAAAAATATGAGTCACCATACATTTTATTAACACAAAATTACATAAAGAAAAAAACTGCTGATCTCTCCTTAAAACAAAAATAGGAAACATGAAATTTTTGAACTTTATTACGATTTTCTTGAATTTTAATACTTCGTATTGCCTCCTCGTGCTTCCATTACTGCGTTTACGCGGTTTGGCATGCTGTACACCAAGTTCCTTATACGTTCCTTATACGATTTTGGGGAATATTCTCCCATTCCTCTGTGAGAGCAATTTTGAGCTCACGAAGCGTGATTGGGGGAGGGTTTCGTTGTTTTACGCATCTGCCTAGCTCGTCCCAAGCATGCTCGATCGGGTTGATATCCGGGCTGCGCGCTGGCCACTCCATACGAGTAATGTTCATCTCTTGAAGGTAGTCATTCACAATCCTACCTGTATGAGGTCGGGCATTGTCATGCATAAATATAGCATCCTCACCTAAATTGACCATAAATGGACCAACGTGATCATTGAGGATTTCTTCCACATATCTTACGCTAGTTAAAGAGCCGTTTTCTATGATCACCAGCTCTGTGCGACTTTCAGAAGAAATTCCGGCCCACACAAGTACAGACCCACCACCGTCGGCTACTTTTACTTCGATGCATGCTTGCTTGAATCTTTCCCCTGGTCTTCGATACACTCTGTGTCTTCCATCGTGCTTGTAGAGCATAAATTTTGATTCATCGGAGAACATAACTTTTGACCAATCTTCAATACTCCAATTTACGTGGCTCTGGGCATATCTTAGTCTCGAAATACGATGCCCACGCTCCAGTTTAGGGCCGTTTGCAGGTCTAAGGGGTTTTAAGTTAGATTCAGCAAGCCGACGTCTTACTGTCCATGCACTTGGGTTACTTCCTCCGAGGCGTCGAAACTGATTGGTGAGTTCAGTTCCTGTGAGAAAGCGATTTCGAAGCATGGTGTTCACCAAGTATCGGTCTTCTCGTGCTGTGGTACACCTGGTTCTGTCCGTTCCTGGTCTGCGTAGGTTAGAACCAGTTTCTTCGTAACGTCGGAGAACTCTTTGTACTGTTGACAGCGACACACCGACAGTCCTGGCTGTATCGCGCTGACTCCGGCCGGTTTCCAGCATTGTAAGTATTCTGGTGCATTCTTCAGGCGTAAGCGACATAATTTCAGCTTGAATAATGAATATAGAGCACTATCAACATGGTTTATGTACCCACATAAATGACAGATTACAAACAAAAGCAAAACCAAATGCTGTAATTTCGTAGTTCCATCTTCGAAAGTGGCCCTTTTTCAAATTTGATTTTTTTATGATATAACTTTACAATAACTAAGAAGTTTTAATACCTTCATTTAAGGAGTATTACATTGTCTATTAAATACAATTTATTGCATTAACCTAGCATTTTTAGTTTCCGAGATTTTTAGGATTCTTTAAGTGACCCGGATTCATTGCTCTCGAGTGTATAATATATGTGCTTATACGCACTTCCTCGTATTATTATCTTAGCTTTTACTTTTGTTTTATGAGTGTCATAAAGGTAAGGTATACATTTATTATTTACGTTTCCACACCTCCTCAAACATAAACATTCTTACCTGTGTACATATTTTATATAGATTTGACAGACTGATTTATTTGCATGTATATGTACTCGTAGATGTAGGTGTGCTTTTAGAAAATGTTTTGGCTTTTTACATGCGAATGTTATGACAGTAAAATTATATATTGAATATGTAAACTAGAGCGTTAATTTATGAAGCAATTATAGCCGTAGTTGTAGCTATGGACTGCGGTGCCGCTGGTCCATTGTTCGATACCTAGCGCCGCCGGCTTGATGTTCACCGCGTGGGGGGAACGCATTTTGTGAATGCTCTCCTGGCTAGCGACCACCCTCAAGTAGAAAATTTGTTAAAATTATATAACAATGTGTTCAGTAAAATTACAGGCACATGAGACTCAACAACTGAATGGTGACGGGCGCAGTGCAGTTCGTAACTTGCGTCAAAATGTATCAGTTTATCAGATCATCATCATCATCAACCGGAAAACGTCCACTGCTGAACAAACGACTCCTCCATAGAACGCCACAAAAACGACTATTAGCCACTTGTAGTCATTGGCTACCCGCGACTTTCACGATGTTGTCAGTTCACCTAGTGTTCGCCAATTACAAACATAAAGTTTTTACGTCTTATGAGGCTGTAATTACACCGGTACCATACCATACAAACCGGAACACACTGAATATAACTGCTTTGCGGTAGATATAGGTAAGAGTGATGGCAGTATTCTCCCAGACGAACAAAGAGTTCTACTGCTACAGAGTGATGGCTCAGTGGCTTTGGCTATGGACTGCCGCGCAGCAGGTTCGAATCTCAGCGCGTGGTTGAGCTTCACCGTATGGTGAAAGGGCATTTTTAAAATGCCCGCCTGGCTAGCTACCACCTTCAAGTAGAAAATCTGTCACCAGGTACCTCACGGTGTGTTCCGTCAGCTGTCCTTTAGAGCCAGTAATTCTAGGTTTAGCCTGTTAACACCTTCAACTACATCATCACTTATCATCAGGTGAGATTGTAGTGAAAAGCTTGCCTATCGGCAATAATAAAGAGAAAAAAAACGCCCAAGTGTGAGTCGGACTCGCGCACGAAGGGTTCCGTACCATTAGCTATACAACATTTGACTTCATATTTTAACCTGTTTTTTGTTTTAACGTGCGCGAATCAGAAATTGCGCTTGGCCAACTTTTTGTATTTGTTGTTATAGCGGCAACAGAAATACATCATCTGTGAAAATTTCAACTGTCTAGTTATCACCGTTCTTGAGATACAGCCTGGTGACAGACGGACGGACAGACAGACGGACAGCGAAGTCTCAGTAATATGGTCCCGTTTTTACCCTTTGGGTACGGAACCCTACAAAGGATTGAGCTGGAAGACTTCACTATATACTTCATATATATGGTATTTTTAAGCTGGGTTCCGCAAAAGTTTCTGTACTATAGATCATATATACTGTTTAGAAATTATCATTGAAAAATATATAGAGTTCAGAAAACCTCTATATCTGGCCTTTGTTGATTACGCAAAGGCTTTTGATTCTATAGCGCATGACTGCATATGGAGTGCCCTCAAAAGCCAAAAAATACCACAAATCTATATCGACATCTTGAAAAATATTTATACACAAAGCACGAGCAGAGTAAAATTAGATCGAACGGGGCCGGAAATAAAAATATGTAGAGGAGTAAAACAAGGAGACCCCATATCGCCTAAGATTTTTATAGCTGTACTACAACACATTATGAAAGATCTCAACTGGAACGGAAAAGGAATTAATATTAATGGAAAGAATCTAAGCAACCTACGATTCGCAGATGACATAATAATTTTCTCAGAGCCTTCAAAACATCTTGAAACGATGATAAATGAACTCAACAGTGCAAGTACCTCTATAGGATTAAACCTAAATATCTCTAAAACATAGGTAGCAACAAATAGCATAGAACATCCAATAGCTGTAGAAGGAAAACTGCTTGAATATGTGGAAAGCTATATATATCTAGGCAAACAAATATCATTTAAACAATCCAGAAGCCAAGAAGAGATAGATAGGCGAATAGCTATAACCTGGAACAAGTTTTGGAGCCACAAGGACGTCTTAAAAAGCGACTTACCTTTAAAATTAAAAAAGAAAGTCATGGATACCTGTATACTTCCCTGCCTTACCTGCCAAACATGGACTTACAACAAAGAGACTAGAAATAAATTACAAGTATGTCAGCGAGCAATGGAGAGAAGCATCTTAAGTATCAAATTAAAAGACAAACAAAAGAACACAGCTATACGAAAAAAAACGAAGCTAATAGATGCACTGCAACATTCACAAAAGCTGAAATGGAAATGGGCAGGCCACGTAGCACGATCACCAGATACAAAGTGGTCCAAACAAGTAGCTATATGGGCAGGCCCTAAAGGGAAACGAAGACGGGGGAGACCACAGGAAAGATGGGCTGATGAAATAACTAAAATAGCCGGCCAAAAATGGCTTTCAGCAGCCAAAGATAGAAAAGCGTGGCTGGGAATGGAGGAGGCCTTTACCCAAAGAGGGGTCCTTAAATAATAATTAGTTATAAAATTGTTAGTTTTGTTTTGTTTTTATTTTATTTAAGGAATAAACAGGCTTTATTATTATTATTATTATATGGTATTTAAAAAAAGTGTTTATTAAACTACCACCTTTGTAACGTATGTTTTAATAATATGTTTTGTATAAAAATATTATTAATCAAATAATCCTTATGAAAAAAAGTGAATCAGTTAAAATTCATTCAGTAAAAATTTTAACCAACTGTAATCTATGCCAGATTACATGCACTTGCAATGATAATTGCTTATTACAATTTTGAATTGGGACAATTATTTATTGAACTCCAAACGTACTTACCTATCATCATCATCATCATCATCAGCTGGAAGACGTCCACTGTTGAACAAAGGCCTCTCCTATAGAACGCCACAAAGTACGCTATTAGCCGTAACTATTGGCTACCCGCGACTTTTATAATGTCGTCAGTCCATCTAGACCTATTTAGATGAAATTTCATCTAAATAGGTCTGGTCTGTCTTCATGGTATGGAAATAGTTTGAGACCCGGCGAAGGACATAGGATAGTTTTTATACAACTGCGCAAAAAGAGGTTGATGGTTTTGCGTGATACCCTAAATACACGCGGACGGAGTTGCGGCCGGATAGCTAGTATCATATCATTGGATCACGAAACTCGCATCTCACCCACCAGTGTCGATATAGTAAGTGATGAGAAATATTCTCAAAAAAATGTAAATGTGTATCTTTAAGGACAAGCGCGGGTCCCACCTGATGTTAAGTAGACTGACTGCCTATGACAGATGCATTTCATCACAAGTGACAAATTGCACAGCACCCGTCACACTGAGACAAACAGTTGTTAAGTCAAATGTGCCTATAATTTTAGCCCTATCACATATATATATATATATATCTTAGGAAGAGTATCAACTACTACCGACGAGTATCAACTACGCGCCGTACCGCGCGGTTCAGAGGTCTAGGGTCCAAACAAACACGAATGTTACCATCCTTTTTTGCGACAATTACTATTGCATTAACCCAGTCTGTTGGATGCGTGACTTTCCATACTACACCTAATTCTTCTTCATCAATTTATCTTTAAGTCCCAAATGGATTTTCCTAGTAGGACACACCACGGGCTGTACATTTTTATCTACTACAATACTATATTCTGCAGGCAATTTCCCTAATCCTTCAAACAAATCATTGTACTGCGAAATGTCTTACATATTTTATAATTGTATCTTAGTAATTAATCAACCCTAACACAATGCAGCCTTCCAAACTTAAATAAATATTAAGGTAAAGAAGAAACTTAGGTTAAGGTAAAGAAATGTATAAAACGAAAAAGTCATTTACAAGTCTCCACATACACAGGTAAAATGGTTAAACAACAGTCCTGATATGATGTTATGACAGACACAGAACATAAGCTCAACACGTAGACAGTAAATGTAATTATATATGTTATATTACACTCGTTAAGTATATACTTATACAATAGGTATAACCTCAGAATAGAAAATCTCAATATGTATTTTACTTTCGCTACTTCCAAGACCTTTTATTCAATGTGCACAGATTTAAATATTCATTTGATTAGCTAAGATTAAATTGAGTTAGTAGGTGTTTACAATAAAATAAATAATACACTAAAATCTATTTTAGTTTACTTACGAGTGGATGCCGTGCTCGCATAGAATATATAAAGTGGTTCGTTGCTAATATCACTAGAAAATACTCTACACTATGTACCATTTTGTCCAAAAAGTAAAAAGTTTAAATTATTATTTTCCAAAGATAATATCGAGCCATTTTTGAACGATTCAAACAGTATTTTACGTAGTTTATTCAATAGTAAAGAACCTATTTTCATCGCAGCGGTGACAGACTTACCTATTTTTATTTTAGTTTTATGTGAAGTCATAAAATGAGTGCATTATGATAAGTTCTCCCATCATATTCGATTTACGGTGCTAGACGGGGCGTTATCGTGTTCTACTTTAATATAAAAATTGGGTTTGGTTTGTATTTACAACATTTTACGTTCGAAAATATGATTCAAATCACACAACTAGATTGGTCAGTGAATACCAAATTAATAAATGAAAGATTGGTCAGTGAATACCAAATTAACAAATGAAAGATTGAGATATAATCGCGTGTTCTGTTTTACCTTGGCACCGGACCCCTTAACTAACGGGGTGGGTGGGTAATTTAGGTCAGACGAAACTTAGTGGTCGCATTGGATGGTGACAACGACCCTTAAAAGAGAGCAAGGTACGGTACGTATACTTCTCGAGCATCAATCTTGGTGGCCCTTTTTTTTATTGTCATGAGGAAAACGCATACACACCTGCCGGGAAGCAGGTGGTTATGTAGGGCTCAGGGTCAGTTGGTCAGGGTTATTGGAAAAATGCTAACAACATCTTAAGGTTGACTTTTGCTAGCCCGAACAAAAATTTTGAGTTTTTTTTTGTTATGAATAAAATAGTTTTTTTTTTTGTTTTTTTATATGTTTTTGACGGAACAAGCACGAGGGCCACCTGATGTTAAAAATCTCTTGTGCCCGTAATGTATTATTTCATATAATTAATAACTTTGCTCGATGTACTATTCAAAACTCGATTCATAGGGAACACGGCGCGGTCTAGTGTTGCCGCGGCGGGCTCAAAGTAGGGTTTAAAACACAAAAAAAAATTGTAATAAAGAATTGCAATATTAGGTAAATAATTGAAGATAATCAAATCAACACATAGATAAAGGAAACAATAAAATAAAGCGTTACGGATGACACTTCATAATTTTCACCGCACCTGAAACGTGCTGTTTAAGCGGCAATATGTACAATTCTAAGTTTCACTAATCACTTTGCTGGGTCTTTTTATTTTTAATTTACAACAATCCGGCGGTATGCCTTTATTAAACAAAATACTATGAACTATATACAACACTACAGCTACTACAATAAAAGCATTTAGACACCTATAAGTCATAGCAGACTCATAGGCAGTCCAAATGCTCCAGCCCACTCCCAGTTGGCAGCGTGCCCAGCATGCTGGCAGCATTGCCCCGTTGAATTGCAATGCTTATTCGTTGAGCCAAATATGTGCCAGCATTTTGATCACGCGTCACATCGACCAAGCACTCAGATAGGTTTTGGAAAATACGATGAGCTCCCGGTCCCCACGGACCCAACGTCTCTACACCAAACGGCTCAAATAGTGAGTTGCTCTGCCGAAGTAGCCGCAGCGCCAGCCCTCACGTTGGTTTCAGAAAGATGTGACGGCGCTAAAGTGTCCACGCAAGTAGCGTCCCACACTAAGGGCCGTCCTAACTTCCACGGAACCAGAGTCATGCCGTCAGGTCTTTTACCATCGTCACGCATCAGACCATTCGGTTCGAGAATAGCTGAATATTGGCGCTGGTAAAAGCCCGGCGAATGATATCGTTAAGGCTGGCGTGGCGGGAAATTCGACCAGCACTTCGAGAGCAGGAGAGGCCATGGTGACCGAGTTGATCAACTGCAGTACCACACTGGCAGTGATGTGCAACACAACACCTTGCACCCAAGCGTAGGCTAATAGCTAGACGAAAAGCGGATGGATCTATAAGGCTACCAGTTTTGTAAGAAGGAATGGCCTGTAACCAAAGACCGGATTCCCACACAGAAACAGAAACCCATACCGAGGTTAGCATATTTGCGCCGCTTGAGTTGCTCTGCCGAAGTAGCCGCAGCGCCAGCCCTCACGTTGGTTTCAGAAAGATGTGACGGCGCTAAAGTGTCCACGCAAGTAGCGTCCCACACTAAGGGCCGTCCTAACTTCCACGGAACCAGAGTCATGCCGTCAGGTCTTTTACCATCGTCACGCATCAGACCATTCGGTTCGAGAATAGCTGAATATTGGCGCTGGTAAAAGCCCGGCGAATGATATCGTTAAGGCTGGCGTGGCGGGAAATTCGACCAGCACTTCGAGAGCAGGAGAGGCCATGGTGACCGAGTTGATCAACTGCAGTACCACACTGGCAGTGATGTGCAACACAACACCTTGCACCCAAGCGTAGGCTAATAGCTAGACGAAAAGCGGATGGATCTATAAGGCTACCAGTTTTGTAAGAAGGAATGGCCTGTAACCAAAGACCGGATTCCCACACAGAAACAGCGAGAATACGAGCACGATCTGCGATGCTAGAACACGTATTTAAAAGATCTTTCCGTGTTAGCTCGCATAGGGGCCGATCCCACTGTTTCTGAGATGACAACATTTTTGGGGATTCAGTATTTGGACAAGCCAGTCTCCATGTGTTTTTGGCCTCAGCCAGATATGCTACATCGAAAGAGCCTAAAGATCGTGCAAGAATTTTTTCTACTAATTTGTGTGTACTGTGTACAGAAGACAAAAAAGCTGGTAATGCCACACTAGAAATTTTGCGTATCCCTATGCCCCCCAACCTCACAGGGAGGGAAGCTTGCACCCAAGCCCTATCATCCATCTCAACATTCAAAACCGACACTAACGTATCTTTTACTAAGTTGTCTAAGCTTAACAAAAGCTCACTGTGTTGCCACAGTTGACAACAATTAAATTCTACATTAGAATACGGTATGCACCTGTTCACTTAGAACGAAGAGAGACACTTATTATCTAATATTATCATGATAACTCTCAATATTTTTGATAATTATTTTTATACGCTGCATAATAACATACCTACTTATGGCATTAGAACTTTTTGTGCGAGTTCGGGGGAGTACCGCTACCATATTTTTCCGCTGCCAAGCAACAATGTTAACAATACTGTGTTTCGATTTGAAGGTGCCGGTGAAATTACAACCGAATAAGAGTCAACAATTTTGTCTCAGTCGCGCTGAAGCGTAGCTGTAGCGAAGTTTGCTTAGCCGTTCTGAACCGATCAGCAATGTTAAGCAACGTCCGCCTCGGTCATGACTTGAATGGTTCACCGCTGGTGACATTACTACTGAGCGCTTCCGTGCTTCGGAGGGTACGTTAAGCCGTCGGTACCGGTTGTTGTCTTAGGATGGCAGTCGTTATAAGCATGGTGGTAGGGCATTTTGCGAATGCCCGCTTAGCTAGCTATCTGTCTAGAAAATCTGTCACCAAGCACCAAACGGTGTGTTCCGGCAGCTGTTCTTGAGAGTCAGTAATTCTAGATTAGTCTGAACAACATCTTCGACAACATCATCACTTACCATCAGGTGACATAGTGGTCAATGGCTAACCTGCCATAAAAAAAGACGCAGCGTAATGGGCATAGCGCAGTTCAGCACAAATGGCTCTCGTTACAGTTTGTACTTATGGGCAGATGTTACCTTGGGCCTCATGTTCGGTACATAAAACATATCCACTAATTTAAGTTTATTTAATTGTGGGATGAACAAAAATTTCAAGCCAAATTTACTTTTTGCATTAATCAATAACAGGCCACATGATAAAACAGATATCTGCAAACAAGACTCTGTGGCAAAACAACAAAAAAGCTAATAGAAGTAGGTTTGCTATATTTTGTGAGACACTGATACTCGGATTGTATTACGTATTATTTTATATTATTATAAAATAATAATTAATTATTATTAATTATTAATAATTATTATTTTATATTATTTTATACTATTATTATATTTATTACGTGCATTTTAGCGCTGTAGTGGTTTATTGTCAGAGAGAGAGTTAATCCGGACAAGAACCTATAACATCGTAAGTTAACCCAAGTACATGATTTGGTAAATAGCCAAATTTTGTTAAAACATGCATAAGAACCTATATTTACTTAGGTAGTTAATCCGAGAATATCATTTGGTAAATCACCAAATTTGTTAAAACACTAATAAGAACCTATATTTACATAGAAAGTTAATCCAAGTACATGATTTGGTAAATAGCCAAATTTTGTTAAAACACGATATTTACATATGTAACTCTAGTATAACATATACTATACTTTAGTCCAATAAGCTCTTAATAACTAGAGCAGCGCTCAAAAATATTATGAGCGCTGCTGTCCACGGCTTTCATCGCGAGCAGTTAGGGTATCTCACGCTCTCATCAGTAAAAAACATCTATGTATACCGCAGAAAATAAAGAATCATTGTATAAACTTAAATCAAAATAGTACTACTAGGTACCTTTAATTATACCTAGGTACCTTTAATTACATTAAGGTAGGAGGTACCTTTAATTATATAATCAGTCGCCAAGCGCTAATGGTGTTGGCATATATAATTATTAATTTCAGTTAATCCACCCATATTAGGTCAAAATCATTTATAAAATTTTGGAATCCACAATTTTATTATTAAAATATTCATGTCATATGTTAATATTTAAGTTTTGTATGTATAAAATTACATCAGTAAGTATACCTATTAATATCCTTCTATTTATTTATTAAAGCGCCTCATAATTGAGGGTATATTTTGTTATATTCCCTCCAAGCCATTTATAAATAATTACTTCGTTAATAAAGCTAATTGTTTTCCCTTTGTTGTTGTTTGTTTTCCCAAAATGGAGGTATAAATGAACTCGCGGGTTAGTACCTTGTTTGCTTTGATGCTTGATTAATTGACCGACACTTAAAATGCACATATATTTTTTTTTTTTTTCTTATTACTTATAAAGGACTATTTACAATAATTAATCATAATCAAACTTACATGGTTAAAAGAAATATAGTATAAAATATGGAGATGATAAGTATAATACGTTTCTTTATATTATGTGCATACATAATCAAATTTTAACAGATAACAAAGGTTTTATTTGTTATTACATGAGCAATTTTTACATTGTATAACCAAATTCCTGAAGATAAGTGTACTATGTATTGTTAACAAAAGTAAATTATTATAACGGTGAACAATTGAAATGAGTGATAATCCGATATTTGTACTTCATCATACTGATAATCTAATAACTTCATTTCTCATCAAATAATCAATAATAAACGAGCACATAAATGTGTTTGTAATTTAACATAGACAATAAATAAGAGTAAATAATCTTTTAATATCAAAATCAAAAGATTCCTTAATATAACTGATGTATGTTATACGTAAAAAAATCGGCCAAGTGCGAGTCGGACTCGCGCACAAAGGGTTCCGTACCATTAGCAATACAACATTGGACTTCATATTTTAACATTTTCTTGTTTTTACGTACGCGAGTCCGACTCGCACTTGGCCAACTTTTTGTATTCGTTGTTATAGCTTCAACAGAAATACATCATCTGTGAAAATTTCAACTGTCTATACATTCACCACATCACCGTTCTTGAGATACAGCCTGGTGACAGACGGACGGACGGACAGCGAAGTCCAAGTGAAATAGACCTAGTGGCTTATAGCCGGCCATTTTATGCCTCTGCTCCAATGTTTTAGATCAGGTGCAAAAAATCTTTAAAACCGTTCATCGATTGGCTACAAAATTTGCTTCAAAGGTTTTAAGAATAAAATATGAAGTTGTTTGATTTTTATAACCAACGGGATATTTACCGTGTTTTTGGTTAGTTTTGAGTTCCTGATATGCAAGAGCCAAAGAAATGTTACAAATAGTTCACGACCTGATATCGTTAGTTTTGTATGTCGAAATGTAAATAGTGGTGTGAGTGACAATGACAATAATAGTATCGCCTTGCCGAAAAAACGTACTAGAAAGAGGGTAGACCGGACTAAGAGCAGACGACTACTCTTAGTGCCTACCATCCACTCGCATAGACTTCAGTTTACTCGTAATCATGGCGCTTGCAGCAGTGACGAAATATTGGCAGCTCAAAACTAACCAAAAACACGGAAAATATCCCGTTGGTTATAATAATTATAATATTAATGACCGTGACTGTTTAAAAACTCATAATGAAGTTGTTTGATTTCAAAGATCAGTAACCATTTTTTTAACACAGCATGATATACGTTTAAAAAATTATGTCTTTCTATTGTTATTGTTTCTAGTGGTATTATGATGATTATTTCAGTTTACAAAGAGTCATTAAAAATGCGAGCATCGACGTGGTTCTAACACAATTGGGACAGGCCGCAATATTAATGCTGAGTTTGATGGAAATACGACTAACAAACGCACTACGAGTTTATTTGCTTCCCCAGTGGGAAATTCACTTCGGAGAATAAACCACAAGGAAAACCAGACGCTAAGGTAAATAACAATGAATTAAAAGTAATGGTGCAAGCCGATCCTTATTCAACAACAGAATAAGGAATTAGCGTCATGGTTCGACGTCAGCTTACCAACAATATTGATTTATTTGCACGACATTAGTAAAATATTAAATGTTTTGGAATGGTTGCTATAAGAATCGACTGATGTTAGTACTAGATGTTACTGAGCTGCATGCTTTGAAACTTACTAGGTTTTAATAAGGAGGTGTAGAAATTAAGAGATTCAGGACAGTATAATAAAGTGAAAAAAATGTATTCTCTTTGATAGCCTCAAGCTAAATACATAATGACCTTACCCAGCTCAAACAGCAGATCGATGCCCTAAAGCGAAGCTTTCCCATACAGAAGTAATTTAATTATATGAATGTTACTAGCTGCGCCCCGTGGTTACACACGCGTGGTGATGGATGGTGATGATAAAGAGTATGATATGTGATAATCCAGCGCCTTATCTACCGCCATGCCATATATTTTTGTATAAGATTTATATATGGCTTACGCAAATATGATCATGTCTTTGATTATTGTACTAAGCTCAAGTGGCTCCCTATTCGTCGTCGCTGGAATGTTAATATATTATCCCTCCTTTACAGTACTCTGTTCAATCCATTATCCCCGCGCTACCTCAAGGAACCTCAAGTTCAAATTTAAATTTCTTCTTTCTACCTATTCTCCGTCGATACGGTCATTAAAAAACTTTACGTTACAACAACCTTCAACTGAAACTACTTTCTACCAATATTAATTTGCCACTGAAGCTGTCAGACTACTCACTTGACACTTATCATTATATTTTCGACTAATCACACAATATCTTTATAAATTATAGCCTATGTGTTATTCTGATGTATAAGCTATATTATTGTGAAGTTTCATTAAAATTCATTCAGTAGTTTTTGCGTGAAAGAGTAACAAACATCCATACATCCATAATTACAAACTTTCGCGTTTATAATATTAGTAGGAAGTAGGATAGTCTATTCATGGGTTTACTGGCTATAGATTTTTTGCAATCTCGTATATCAGACACAGCAGATGTGTATTGTGAAGAACTTTGAACAAAAGATGACAAAACTCTCCGTGAAACAAGTTCGACTCGTCAATATTCCATTATTGTTTCGTGTTAACGCGTAACTGGTCGTAAAACCGCTTAAAGTTAGAAACTAAGCAATTTTTCGTACCAGCCAAACTTAGCCCCAACCGTTTGGTACGATTTATATTACAATTTGTTTTTATTTACCAGACAGGTTAGCGTTTTGATCACTATCTCATTTGTTTGCAAGTAATGAATACCATGTGGTTCAGAGGCTAAATCGAGAATCACTGGGTCTCATGCACAGTTGATGAAACGCACCGTTAAATGGCACATTTTCTACTTGGTATAGTGTTTCACCTAGCTATCACCGGGCGAGCGTTCGCAAAATGCCTACTCACCATGCTGTGAAGCTCAAGCCAGTGGTTGGATTAGAACAAAGGACACACTCCCTGCACGGCTATTGCCACCTGGCCACCGCTGCTGTATTTTTGTGACGTAATACGCACGAGTCCCCCCCGATTTTACGCGGTAACCTTTCCAATTACAGATGCATTTCGTCAAAAGTGACGCACAGCACTGCGCCCATTACCCCGAGACATACAGTTACTCAGTCTCATATGTCTGTAATTTACTGGCTTTCAAGAATTGCTGCCGGAACACACTTTTATGAGCAAGCGATACAACATTCTTAGCCTTCAAAGACTTTGTAGATTACTGAAACCTATACTTATTTAATAGAATAATGAAATTTCGAGGGTTAATTAATTATGTTATGCCATTGCGACCTGATCCACAGTCCTATCGCAATATATACATAATTAATTAGCCCTCGAAATTTCATTATATATAGCGTTAATAACGACTTCGAGTCGTATAGGTTTCAGTAAACTACGTGTAAGCTTTTCAATATGAGCGTGTTTCATATTTAAATGCCGTTCATATTAATAAAGTTCATAATTAACTTACATTGTTTTAGAGAAGTTAGAAAAAGGGTTAAGTCAGCTTCCGTAACTCGTGTATAAAATTGAAACTATGAATTTTGCTCGATAGAATATTCCCTTAAATAATTAAAATTGAAAAGTTTTAATTATATTATTTTAGTCATGTATTGATTTTATCTCACATTTCCTTAGATTGAGCTTGCGAATTAGATGCGGAAATATTGTGTTAGAAGTTTTCATATCTTATAAATCGGATATGAGTTAAGCATACCAAAAATTAAGAATATTTGTAGTTTTATAACCAACAAATATTTTAAAGTTACTTATAGTTTATTTATTAGCTTTCAATCAGTGTTTTGGTTTGCTTATAAAGTTTTTACTATAAGCAAAAATTGTGCATGTAATTTAACATATTGTAGCCATTTTATTGTCAGTATGATATTGTCAGTATGAAATAACAGTTTTTGTGGTTAAAGCGTATATTATTGCTCCGTTCACAGGATCTACAATCAAGCTCTAAATTATTTTGATTGTCAGCTTATCTATATATTCTTTGATTATCTGTAGCTGTGTTCGGTAGACGTATGATATAGGAAGGTGAAAAAACACTAGCAGCTATATTTATTGCTTTATTTAGCTAGATTCTCGAGAACTGACACTCCTATCACTATAAATATTTGGAAGGCGGCACACCTTCCAAATTCTCTATAGATTCTGTGATAAAATACATCAAAGTCAATTTATTGGTTTAACCTTAAATAAAAAACTATTTGGTATTTGTATATTTTACTAAACAACTTTAAACGGTTTAAATCACGTATATTTTTCATCATGTTATTCCGACGTTTCAAACACTTTGCAGTGATAGTGGTCACGGGGTGACTCACGTTGGGATAAAATATACGCGATTTAAACCGTTTAAAGTTATTTAATTACTATGTGAAACAATCGCGAAAACCTAAGACAACTTTATATATTTTATGTTGTTGTGAAGGAATAAGCACGAAGCCCACCTTTTGTTAAGCAGACTAACCTTGGCCTATAACAGATGCAATTTGTCCCACGTGGCGAATTGCACTGCGCCCGTCACTCAATACATACAGTTGTCAAGTTTCATGTGCTTGTAATTTTACTGGCTCTCATGGACTACTGTCGGAACACACTGTTAGGTACTTGGCGACATATTTTCTGCTTGAGGGTGGTAGCTAACCAGGTGAGCATTCGCAAAATGCCTCTATCATCAGCAAATCACCATGCGGTGAAGCTCAAAATGGTGGTGCGAACCACGGACCTGCGGCATGGCAGTCCATAGATGTTACCGCTCGGCCATCATTGCTCCAAAAACATACATACATTACCATTTTATAATAATGACAGTCTTGTTTTTGTATTTTTTATATTTTATAATTTATTTTATAAACGTAATGGATAAGCATAAATTTATCTCAACATGTACCTATCATTAAAATTTTTTTAATGATAGGTACATGTTGGACCAAACGACAAGCATGAGCTTTCAAACAAAAAAAGAATTTTCAAAATCGGTTCACCCAGTCAAGAGTTCTGAGGTAACAAACATAAAAAAAAAATACAGACGAATTGAGAACCTCCTCCTTTTTTGGAGTCGGTTAAAAAGTAATAAAGTAGCAAAAACCTGCCACATCGGCTTGGTTTTAATTATGAATACTTGCCATAAACGTGTGGTTTCACTAGATATATTTTTATTTTAAAATACCATATTATGTAAAAGAGCACGATTGTTTAATTTTAGGTATAATGTTCTCATATAGGTAAACAACACAATAACAGAATAATTTAATTTGCATGTTAATGGCATCCTATAATGTGGGAAATTGCCTCCCAAGATGTTGCAGGCACTCAGGCCCGCCGCGTTAATTAAAGCCTAAAATTCTCCGGGTCAATTTACTCCTAATTACTTCGAATTTTTTAAGCCAATTTAAGCATATGACAATGATACTTGATATGATGATACATTTTACATGTATTTTTTTTTTATGCCTGATAGGTTACCCTTTGACCACTATCTCAACTGATGGTAGGTGATGATGTGGTCGAAGATGATGTTCAGGCTAACCTAGAATTACTGGCTCTCAAGGACAGCTGCCGGAACACACCGTTAAGTGCTTGGCTACAGATTTTCCACTTGAGGGTGGTAGCTAGCCAGGCGGGCATTTGCAAAGTGCCCTACCACCATGCTGTAACGACTGCCATCCTAAGACAACAACCGGGACCGACGGCTTAACGTGCCCTCCGAAGCACGGAAGCGCTCAGTAGTAGTGTCACCAGCGGTCACCCATCCAAGTCATGACCGCGGCGGACGTTGCTTAACTTTGCTGATCAATTCAGAATGGCTAAACAAACTTAGCTACGAGCGCTTCATGTATCAATGTATGCTTAAATTGTCTTGTCTTTTTGAAGCAATTATGTCTGAGCGGTTATAGTTATGGACTGCCGTGTTGCAGTTCCCTAGTTCGATCCCCACCGCCGGCTGGGGGTGTAATCTGTTATAGGCATAGGTTAATCCTCTTAACATCAGGTGGGCCTCACGCTCGTTCCGTCACAATCACGTAAAAAAAGATACATAAGAATATTATTTTTTTTAGCTATACAGGCTTTATCGATCGAAGATAGATACATTGACAAAGGTACAATTATAGTTATAGTACAAAATTTTTTTTTCTAACATATTTACTTTTCTGATCTATGCCGAGCAGTTTTTGATTCTTGCTTTTCCTTTGCACTGCCTATTGCATATGATAAATCACATCAGGTTTTTTTTTATTCTGGACTGCGTAGCACTTCACCACTATCTCACCTGATGTTAAGTAATGATGCGGTCGATGATGGAGCGCACAGTTAATTTGCATTTCTTCATTATGTTATTACGCATATTTTAAGAGGAGTATCGAATAATGCTATATAGGTTTTTTATACTACTTAGGTGGCAAAATAGGGTACTGCCCGCCTGATGGTTAGCAGTTACTTTTACTTCTTACTTTTTACTTTACTTAATTTTTTTGGGTATAGCCAATATTGGTTATTGGTTGACGACTTCTTTATATAGGTCAATAAAAAGCATTAGGTATTCCTATTCGAAA
Organism: Plagodis dolabraria; assembly: GCA_963854805.1. Classification (NCBI taxonomy): domain Eukaryota; kingdom Metazoa; phylum Arthropoda; class Insecta; order Lepidoptera; family Geometridae; genus Plagodis; species Plagodis dolabraria. The sequence continues at coordinate 35,032,773 of OY978440.1, read as the reverse complement.
AGCTGATGATATTCCCTTGTGGTTTGATAACGCAGGATATCAGTGTTTTTTTCATTCTCTTCTTCCCCGGCCCCTTTAAGTTAAGATGAAAAAGTTGTTCTGACAAAAAAGTTGCTTCTTGATAAGGGTAAAAAAATTTAACGTAAAATTTTTCGATATGCCAGATAAACGATTATTTTTAGTTTTCAAGCCCTATTGCTCCATCATTATCAAAAAATAAATTGACAAAAAGTACTGGCTTAGTCAATCATAAACAATGCATTAGGATTCATTATTAACCATATTTGGGAAGTCCATGACAACAAATTGTATTCATAAGTGATGTTTTTTTTTAAATAATCGCGTGTCTATCCTACCTTAATTTTAAACATAAAGCGCTATCAAAATGTAATTGAAAACACTTCGAAATCTGTCTTTAAATTGAATACAAGTTCTTTTATCATTCTTTTCCACCGCCACATGTAGATAAAAATACTTTTATAAATTTTAGAAGTATCGATTGTCTACTTTTAATCAATATCGAAAAGAAAAGAATCTTTTCTCTAAATACAATATGTACTTCAGCAACTACATTTAGACATACTATAAGTTATTGCAGGTTCACAAGCTGTCTTGCTTTTGAGCTCCAGCCATCAGTTGGCAGCGTGCCCAGCATGCTGGCAGTATTGCCCCGTTTAATTGCAATGCTATTCGTTGAGCCAAATAGGTGCCAGAATTTAATCACGCGTCGTGTCGCTTGTTAACAAAGGCATACCATCGGTAAACAAAACCTAGTCTAATAATATCCATAGAGCAGAACAGTGCGAGTATTCCATTTTATGTATTCATAATACCGATGATATATAAATATAAAATATTGTATGTTTCAGCAATCTCGAAGATAGACGCCAATATTTTTTGTTAACTCAGCAGGTGATATAGCTTAGTCTAATGCGACTTTCTGTGAGCTTTGATGTCCAGTAACACGTGAGTAGTGGAATGCTGCGTATGACAATAAGAAAACTAAGAAGTGACGAGATGTTCTGTCGGTACCCTTATGTTAAGCTACTTGTGTCTCTCTAATAACGTGGACTGCGCGTCATAATTTTTTTTCTGTTATGAAGTGTTAAGACCATGAAGATTCCCGCATGATTGTAAGTTTAATGCACTGCCTATGACTTTTGCAATGACACTAATCCACGTAGCACTGCACTGCACCCATCTCCCTAACAGATACAAGTTTTAATGTCTCGCACGCTGAGATATATCAGTTATTTAAGCGCCTTAAACGTTTGAACACGCATGTGTTTTCACATTGCTTTGTTGACGACGAATATCTGTTACTATGGCGGTACCCACTAAGACGAACTCATACATAAGGGTTACCACCTGGTGTTTTGCAATCATGTGCCTGTTAATTCTCTAGCTATTGTTACCTTTAATGCGGAATACAGTGGATAGTGAAGAAACCGTATTACACAAGTGTTATTCACGAAAAATCTCGAACTTGAGCAAAATTATGTCTCAAGGTGACGGGCCCAGTGCAATTCGTGACTTGTGACGAAATGCACCTGTTATAGGCAGAGGTTAGGCCGCTTAACATCCGGTGGGCCTCGAACTTGTTCCACCACAATAACATTAAAAAAAACACTCGCTCTCAAGGACTGCTGACAGAAAAAACCGTTAGGTGCTTGGTGACAGATTTTCTACTCCAGAGTGGCTAGCCAGGCGGGCATTTGCAAAATGCCCTTCCACCTAGTGTTGAAGCTCAAGACCGCGGCGGGATTCGGACCATGAACCTGCTGCGTGGCAGTCCATAGCCTATTCGACTGAACATCAGTGCTTTAACCGTTGCAAAGGGGTAATACGCATAGAAAAGAGTATTCTATAATAATAATAAGAGAAATAGTATTGTATATCTCTATGGTATACGTACCTAGACAAAAATGCAATTAGTAATTTTTAGTAAAACAATAGCTTCTGGGTAGTAAAGGATTGAAATCTAGTTATTGCTACGAACGATAAGATATTTGTAGAGTCATTGCCGTACAAATTAATATTTAGAAACTGGCATCCAGTTGCTTCACTGTAAGTAGCTGGCTTATTTATGTAATCTATTGAACACGATACGTTCTACAAATAAATACTAGAACTACAAAAGTTGCTCAGTTAGAATTAATGATGGTTAGAAACATGAAAGTACGAGTACAAAGTATCATTGATAAAAAAAAAACATCATCTACATATCCTATGTGAGGACGAACCCGCGCGGGGTACGCGCGATTCTCAGCACAGCTTACAGGCAACCGATGAGTAACTGGGGGACGAGGGTTTGATTTCCGTTTGAGGTGTATGTTCGAGGTACTCTAACGTTTGTACATAAAATGTTTTTTTTTAAATAAAATATGGAAAATTTTAAAGATATAAACGCTTAAAAAATTCAACATACACATTATACATAATTATTTATAGTTTTACCCGTATTAAACATCGAAATTGTATATCAAGGTTGCAGTTTCTGCATCTTTAAAAAAGTAGAGAGAATAACAATGAAACCGATTGTATAAAAAATAATTACAAATAGTGTAATAGTAGTAGTAGTAAACAGTGGCGAACACAACAATTTAACATAACATAGGAACTGAAACAACAAGATTGAAGCGCCCGTAGTAGCAAAGTTTGCTTAGCCGTTCGCTAAGTAAAGCAACGTCCGCCGCGGTCATGACTTGGATAGGTGAACGTTATTGACATTACTCTGAGCGTGCACTTTCTTTGGAGGGTACGATCAGCCATCATCGGTCCCGCTCCGTCGGTCCCACTTGTTGGCTTATGATGGCAGTCGATATGGCATGGTGGTAGGACATTTCACGAATGCTTGCCTGGCTAGCTACTAGTTGAGAGTAGTGTGTGAGAGTAGTAGAGATGAAAATCTGTCGTCAAGCACCCAAGGGGGTGTATTTGTAGCAGTCCGTTGGTAAAATAACAGGCACATGAGACTCAACAACTATGAGTCGGGGTGACGTTGGAGCAGTTCATCAATTATGATGTAATGCAAGTGTCTCTGAGAGCCAGTAATTCGAGGTGAGCCTGTAAAACATCTTCGATCACATCATCACTTACTTTCACGTGAGATAAAGGTTGGAGGCTACCCTTTCAGCCATTAATAAAAGTATCACACGATACGATCGTGATTCAATAAAATATAACATCCTACGCTTAAAACAAATTAAAATTTTTAACAATAATGATCGTCTAATTGTAATAAAAAGTTGCATTTTTAAAATATCCGAATAGCAAAGTTCTAAGACAAATTAATTGGTAGAAACAAAAAAAACATTCATTTATTTTATAATTCCATAATTAAATAAATGCATTTTTTCTATAGATTTCTGTAATCAAAAGATATTTTTCGATAGCCTTCAATATCATGATGATCAACTATACTACGTTGCATTTAAATAAAAAAAAATATATAAGTAGGTACCTAAGTGATTTTCTATAAGTAAAAATTTTTTACAACGGACTTCACAATGGTCTTCGATAAGTTTCCACTTTTAACAAAAACACCCGAACAGCTGAGCTCTACGACAAATTAATTAGCAGAAACAAGCAAAAGTACACGGACAGTATCCGCTACCCTAATTAGATAAGTAAGTACTTACCTTAAATGAAGATTTGTTTTTCCAAATTACAGCAAACACTTTGCCACAGTTTTAATTAAAACAAATCACTTCCAAACAGTTTCAACTTCCTGTCAAATCCAGGTTTCATAAGTTTTTTGTCCAGTGAATTGGTATAGCAAAAGTTTCGCGTGTATCGTGAAATGAACAATGGTTCTTTTTGGGCGGGCGGGCGATCGCTAGGGCGCCTAGTCACGTACTGAGATGGCGAGATGGAACTTATCAAATCACGGCCCGTTGTTGACTCTGCTCGTAGCGTTATAGATTTGAGTGTTATCATAAGTATCTTGACACGAAGTGGTCTTTGATAAATATCAGGCTGAGGACGTAGGATCGAGATATTTAGTTTCTCATTTGAGTGAGCAAAACATAACTTCATATATATAACCAGAGTGATCGGGTTTTTTTCAAATAAATTCTTATAAAAGCCATAAACAACCAAAAAATTATTTCGTGTATTTAGCACGTGGTGGTTACACAATAATTAGAAATAAAATTTGTATTGTTACGATTTACAATATACAAAATTTGATTAAGCGAAAATATAGATCTGCATTCATGTCTTTTTCGCTTGAGAGATATAGAATCGTGTTATCAGATCAGGCAGTATTAGTCATATTCTCTAGAATTTAAAATATTTTTGACCCACTTCAAAACAGGAGGAGGTTCTCAATTTGACTGTTTTTTGTGTGTGTTACCTCGACTCTTTAAAGGGTGTACTGAATATAATGATAACGAATCACAGAACCACTCGGTATTGGTTCCATGCTTCGGAGGGACCGTTCTCGGTTATTGCCTTAGGTTGGCAGTCGATAACATGGTAGTAGTAGCTAGACAGGTTGATATTTCCCTGACCATAGTTATGAATGTATAGATAATAGCACAAGATGGTAAGTAATAGCTTTAAGTAGAAAATCTGTAACTACGCACCTAACCATTGTAATTCAGCTGACCTTGAGAGCAAACAATTCTAGGTTAGCCTAAACACCTTCGACCACATTATTACTTACCATCTTGTGCTATTGCAACCAAAAGTTAGCCAGTTATATAGAGAGCTATTGGTAAAATGCTAACAACCTCTTAGAATTGACTTCTGCTAGTCCTAACAATCAATTTGAGATGAATTTTTTATTGTTTAAAAAAATCATCTTTGTGTTTTAAAGCTTACTCAGAGCCAAGACCATCGGCCGTTGCAACACTGGATTGCTCGATGTAAATAGAGTTTTGACTATTTACATCGAGCAAAGTAATAAAAAATATGAAATAATACACAACAAGCACTAGAGCCTTTTAACATCAGATGGTCTCCGTACTTATTCAGTCATAACACCATAAAAAAACACAAAAAGATATAAAAAAATGTATCAAAAAAATATCTCAAAATGTTTGTGAGGGCTAGCGGAAGTCAACCCTAAGAGGTTGTTAGCATTTTCCCAATAACCCTGTATGGTAAAATATTTTTCAGGGCTTATACGTCACAGACGAAAACCCTATGTTGCCCGCAGTCCACCGCCAGATCCGGTACGTTACCTTCTCTGTTTACTTGTTAGTCCCTAGAATTGCGATCCTGGACATCTACTGATGCAAGATATGCGGTTTATTTTATCACAACTCGAGTTAAAATTAAGTCCTCAGTATTTCTCTATAATAACATAGCACTCAGAAAAACCACAACTAAAGGCCGACAATGCATCCTCGAGACCTCTGGTGTTGCGGATGTCTGTGGGCGACGGTGATCACTTACCATCAGGTGAGTCGCCTGCTCGTTTGCCCTCCTATACCATAAAAAGAAGAAAATTACTTTCTTAACCGCTCAACTAAGTATTGGTATACATGTACCCAAGGTCAACCAAAATAGAAAAAATAATATATTATCATAAAATTTTGAATTTATTCGTTGCAGTAACAGTTTGTTTATCAAATTTGTTAAGTTAGTGTCATTAAATATTAACGTTGTCTTAAAAAAAAACTCGAATTTAAATGGTGTCTGTATGATGGTAAGTTTCACCGTAAAACAATTAGTACAAAGTAAGAATGTTAAATTACGGTTTTCACAATCGTTCTCTCGTGGATTTTTACATTAAGTAAGTATTCATGAATATCTTCCCTATTTCCTTATTCGATAAAACGTTATAAGACAATAAATTATTTTCTGTCGGGTTTAGTAACAGTTTTTATAAATTTGTACTTGATACAAATAATAAGAAATTAGGCTGGTACATTATCCCTGGTTAACATCAAATCGTTTGTCGAGTCAATTATTCTGTAAGTTGAATTTAGAACGTTTTTCACATATTTAACTGTAGTCACACGAGGTTCACCAGTCGGTGCCATACCCAAACCCGCAGTGCTTTTTATCGATAGGCTAGCTTACTTTTGATCTCACCAGTAGTTTGTAGGTTTTTTGTGACTGAAATGGTAATGGGGATGAACTTAAGTTTGATCTCCTTTGAAAACGATGCCCATTATGGAGTTCGAATTTAAAAATGAAAATAATTTTCATTAATTCGAATTTGTCAATAACATGAAACAATAATATATGGTCAATAATTCCGTAGGTCAAACATGTTAACCAGATAAATCGTGAACGGCGTGGACCAAATCAAATCGGAGCGGGAGCTCTCAAGGACAGCAGCCGGGAAACACCGTCATCGATTCGGCAACAGAATTTGAAATGAAAAGCTGTGGCCTTCTTAATCGTATTTTCGTACTAAAAGCCCCATCTGACTGATCATCAAAGGTACCTACTTGAACATATACGATAAAGTATTTCCCGGTGACCTATAACGAATTTATCATCACTGTTTTCACCGTTTTATTGATACATATTTAGAAAGTTAAACATTTTATTGTTCCATTGAGATTAAAACTACAAATTACATATATTAATAGAATCGATATTTAAAGCCTTTAATTTAGATTGATAGACCCTATTTGATGGGTTTGGAAGTTTATTTTATCTCACAATATGGCGTATAAAATCAACCAGTTTCTTTAATTTTTATTTTTGAAGTACCTAGTGTCACTTGCGCTATCAAAACGAATCTAACGATATCTATTACATTAAAATCGGTTTAGCTGTTTAGAAGCTATGGTGGAATAAATAAACTCACAAACATACATACATGAACCCTGAAAACTCAATACTAACTCTCCTATTTTTAGGAAAGTCGTGTAAAAAGAAGAGGTGTCGACAGTTCCAATTAATAAAGACCGATGTCCTTAGCCACTTTAATAGCAAAGGTGCTGGGCCATACTGCTTGAAAACCAGCTGCGTAAACACATGGCCCTAAATGATGCCCAATCTAGTTTTTAACCTGGAACTCTCAACTAAAGCTGTTATGCTCAGATCCAAGTACACTGAACCTACAGTGATGTAAAACAAGAGATACACCAGTGTAAGCATGTTATCCGGATATGAAATCCGGATTGAAAATATGATGTAAGTTCGGAAAAATTTGAGTAAATTTAAATTAAATAGACAGCTACGATTACAACACTAGGAATAAATATAAAATAGCGGTACCAGGTTTAAGACTAGCAAAGACAAATAAATAGTACATTGTTCACCGAGAGGAGAAAGTGACCGATTATCGTCGAGGGTGTCGTTTGAAAACACCCGAGATCGGGAATCGCACTTTCTCTCGAGTGATACATAGTGCTTTATACTACACCTACCTTTTATTTTACTTTTCTACGAAAACTGAATCCTCAAACAACACACAAATTGAAAATGGCGCCAATGGCGTTTGCAATTTTCACATGTTCTTTTTTTGAAATTGTTTGACACCATCCAACACACAGCTAGTGGCCAGTGTCATTTTGCGAACTTGGAGATAAAAACTCACTGTAAAAACTTTTTGGCTTTTGATATTCAGGTTACCAGCGCATAGTCTTACCCAAAATTAAAAAAGAAAAACCACGTAAGAAATGGATTTTCATACACTTTTCTCTCCCGCTCAGATGCGTTTTCTCCCCGCATATTTGTTCGATATGCAATGACGTACTTTCTACCGTAAATTTGATAAAGTATCAAGGTACTTTCCGAGCAGGTGTAGTATAAAGGTCCTTTTTAGGTAGTTGTGTGCGGTTTTATAATTAAACTCCCAAACATATTAACATGCTCACAGAAGGAAAATTCAAGTTGCATGTGAAAAACATTTCGATTAAGAAATCCTACTACACAGTTTGTGATTACTTAAACGACAAAAATGCTTGGAAAATTCCGTGATTCAATTGAATGTCGCATATTGCTACTACAATCAAACCAAAACTGTTTAGAAGTACAGTTTGGAGTGTGGGGTGAGATGGGGAGGCCTCATCTCTCTTTCTTTTTTTAATCTGTTCAAGAATACCCATATGTAAATGAACAGATATTGAAATTAGCATCAAGTTTCAAGTGACAATTGTGAATGAATGTTTTAGACTATTTAGTGTCTTCGTATTTAAGATATAATGTTATATTATTAAAAAAATATATGCACAATTAACCATACTTTAAAAACCGCACGTGTTAAAACTAGTTGCAATTTTGCATGCATTTCCTTGAGCCAAAAATTTAAAGAATGAATTTCTTATGTGTTTCATGTCGACCAGTCAATGACGACCCCTGCAGTGGTATGAAACGGGAAATAGGTACAAGAATGGAAAAATATGAGTGGTATGAAAAAGTGGAACGAAAACGGAAACACTCTGATAATATTATGTGAATAATAATAATACCTTATACAGCAACCATACCGAGTTTATATATAACAAAATCGCATATACTTAGACAACCATTCCTAATAGAACCATACCATTGAGGGTGCAATTCGCTTTCATTTGTTATGTTAAGCCCTTACTCAAGGCTGCCTCTGAATCTTATCCACAAGATTTGGCGGATTACACCCTTTTTTATTAGCCCATGAAAAAAGCCTACGGGTTCTATATAATATGTTCTACTCGCTTCCTTTTTATGCCCCGACAATAATATGTTCTCTGCTTTGCCTATTTCGGTTTCTTTTCATTAGCAATATAAAAATATATCGAATACAGTTTGGTACAAGTCAATGCAAGACTCACGCTTCGTAAGGCTGCTTCAGTTTTTATAATGAATACGAATTACAGAAATCAAATTAGTATTTGGTTTCATTAATTGGTGTGTCTGCAGGACAGACGACACGGGTATGTTTCGTGTGGTTCGTGGCAGAGTCCAAAATTCTTGGTCACTTTTCCACATTTTTGTCTTTCCATACATATAAGTAAGTAACTTTTTACCGTTTGCTGTTTGCCTCTTATCATTATCAACCATAATATTACATTCTAGCCGAATTTGCATTCAGCGAACTGATGCATTTACCGTCTATTATTTAGGCTTTCAAATTAAAAAATGTTAAATGGTGCTGAGACTTTCTGAGCATTCCATCAAGATTGTATGTAATAAGTATGAGGTATAAAATGTAAAACTTTTTTTGTAATTAGATTTCTGGTTTTATTTCACCCGGAGCAACGAAGTTATATATCTAAGTGGTCAAACTATGTTTCTCATAAACTAAGTTACAAAGCGATAAATATTAAATATTATAAATATTAAAGGAACATCAATTATTATTATTTCTTTGTTAATGGCTTCTGCGGTTTAATGATACAAGGAACATCAAAACTTTTTTACAATACTTAGTGTCATTTGTCATTTACTGTTTAATTGTTTACGTCAATGTCTGCCAATACAAAGTTACTCCATACTATATGGTTCCTTCAAAAAATATGAATTTGTTTATCAAGAGTGACTATTGCTAAATTTTATTTATTTGGCTACAATACAGAACTAAAATGTCGGCTTCTCTCGATTCTGCCTTGGACCCTATGGAGGAGATTCGTTTTCGCAAGAAACATAGTTCAATTTGGGCAGAGATACAAAAAGAATCTCACTTTTCGTACGACGAACTAGAACGTAATTTTCATTTATCTCGTTCATTGTCCCCGCTTCTTTAGTGTGTCGATTGGTGGTATCAGACCATCCCTATGGCTGGTGTTACCACGGACCCAAAGATTACACTACGAGAACTGACTATTGTTTAAGAGTATATCCGCAACTAGACGTCCGTACCTATTACGTACCTAAAAAATGGAAACGTACTTTTGAAAATGGCGGTGATAGAATCTCAGTGAGTGATAGATTCTCTTTTCGAGATATTCAGGGAGCCTTGAACATGAAGAGTCTACCTAATACAGTTGCACTTTATCAACAAGCTGTGAGGATCACATACGATAGGCAGAAATAAATGAATCCCCTACCGAATAACTATACAAAAGCAATAATTGTACAATTTAATCGGTGTAGTCAGAGAAATTTTAAGACTGTAATTAAAAAAAGTTCCAAAGTATTGAAATTGTAAAAATATTAGTACATAAATAATATTGTAATTTTGTTCTTTCAAAAATGTTAATAATGAGGATTTTTTTTAAATTATGGGTGACAAACAAGCAGGTAGCCCGTCTGATGGACAACGGTAACCGCCGCCTATGGACATCTGCAACACTAGCTGCGCTGCCGATGCGTTGCCTGCCCAAGTTTGGGGGTTTAACGAAACCGATTTTTATTATTATTAATAACATCTGTAATATTGGTGTTCTTACACTTATTTCTGTATTAATATTATTTAGTTTTAGGTCACATGAGGCCTCAATAATAAATCAAAATTTTACAACAAGGTTCCCTTTTGTCACAAACTTATTTACTCTATTCAGGATTAATATTAGATCAGAATAAATCAATCTGATCTAGTCTGGGGCCTCCTATCCCGTGACTAAAGTTATAGGGCGTGCCAAAAATATGAGATAAAAGTTGCGCCCCAGGGCTTCACCCGCGTACACAATGATGAAAAAGGATGTTGATAATGATGATCATCAAGTTTTTTCATCAACCAGGATTTGGATAAAATATGGAATATGGATAGTTTAGGTAACTATTCTAATTCCATAATTTATCCAAATTGGTTCAGGCGATGCAGCGTGGAGGAGTAACAAGCCTATTAATACTCACATCCTTAAAAAAAATTTGCTTTTATATAAATGTCACATTACTTGTTTAATATGTGTTTGTGAGTATAAATTAAATATTTTAAGCATATAAAAATTCAAATAATCAATGCCCATTCATAAAAAATCCGGAGCGTTTGAACATGCTCGCCTAGGCTGGATCAATTCACCTGGGTAGTCAATTATTTCTATATACTTTCTGAAAAATAAAAATTGGATTAGGAAGGAAAATTGAAGGAAGTTTTTGTCACTATTTCATAGGTGTGTGATTCACGATTCATCTTGAAAATTTAATTGTTGCAGATATTATGGTTATATTTTTCAAAATTCAGAAGCGTGATGAGAAGCCAGCTGGTTCAGATTTAATATCAAGGTACATTATTATTCTGTGCTTGTAATTATTATGTTTGATACTTTACTACCAACAAAAAGTGCTGATCCCCATGTCACATGGCTCACAGACTACAACCGTTTGCTAGCAAGCATGACAGAGCTTAGGTGCATTTCAAATAAAGAGGACTTAGAAACATCTAGATATGCTACTCTGGGCTTTGCTCTATAGCTATATTATAGTTATATATATTAGTTAGTGCACTTCAGTTCATTCTCTAATAGTTAACAATTAAAACGTGCTATGCTGCGCTTTTTGCCGTATTCTACGTAACGACTGATCCCTGCTTTTTAAGATGAAGTAAGTCTTAAATGGATAACTCTGAACACTTTTTTCTGAAAGAGTGTACGCCTTGCAGATATGATTAAAATATAAAATAATTATTCCAGATTATGTGAAGAAGTCCGATCCGTAACCATGATTCTGTATATCATGAAAGAAAAAGTCATGGCTTTCCAAAATTTCGCTTAATCAAGTTTTGTTTCCAGTAGAAGATTACCAATACAAATTTTATTTCTAATGATTATATAGCAACCATTTAAACAGCAATAGGTTTAAAAGTTTGTTTCCGTTTTTTAAAGTATCATATTTATGTGAATTAATTTTTAAAAAATCACTCACTCTATTAAATATTGCGTAGTTCTGTTTCGCTCACTCGCATGCGAGATGAGGTCTCTCCGTTCTATTATTCAAAGACCAGTTCGTCTTGAACTGCGACACAAAGCTCAGTCACTTCTCGCAGTGGCTCTATACATTTTATTTTGCAGAACATGGCAGTACAAATATTTGAATGTTAAAATTTGTAATTGACATTCATAAGAGCAACTTAGACGCCTAAACGTAATAAATGATATTTGCCTTCGACTTGGCCATTAGTCTTGAGCAAAATTTGTGTCAGATTTTGTCCCGTGTAAGGGCTTGCCCGCTAAGCCTATTGCCATCTACCAGGCACTATATAGTTACACACCCTGGACTGAGCCGAAAATTTGATTAAAAAATAAACTTGTCATACTTAGGGATCGAACCCTCGATACTTAAAAGCATTGCTTTGACGGACACGCCAAAGAAAAAAAAAATTGCCGACATATTTTTTTCAGATCACATTTCCGTGATGTTTTACACAACGGTCTCGGCATGACGGACGCGTATATGATGGAACGCGTGATGGTCGCACTCGACCGGGGAACTTCGCCATATGTGACCATGAACACCTTCGCTAAAGCCATGTCTTTGTATCTGAGGGGTACCCTTGAGGAAAGAATCCTTTACGCTTTTACGGTTAGAATTATCTACAAATTTCTAATAATAAATTGTCGAAGAGTTGTGCTCCCCGTGAGTTGCCGTTCTAGAATTAAACCCTCTAATATCTTCATATATGGAGATCGTAATAGACCAAGAAAGGAAAAATACTAGAAGCTTGTTCGCTTCTAGTATTTTTCGCTATCTTATACAGTGATTCTCAAGGCGTCTGCCAATCGTGGGAATTATGACAAACCACCTCCAAATGGATTTATGGTTGTGGATGTGGATGTCTAGACAAGAATACTGAAGTTTGCCAGCATGACTGTCTGTCTCGTTAGTCGCGGGGCATGTAGCATCGCTTTGTTATCTCGCAGTCCTGGGTCTGATCACTTTTATTTCTGATAGGTGTAAATATTACATTTACGAAGAAGAAATTGAAAAGCAACCTTTATCGAAGGACTAAGCCACATATTATTAATAATAGATTGCATGATCAAGAATGATCATGCGCTTGAAAGTCAAGATCTCCTGATGATGATTCGTGTGGAAGTGATACGATGTAATTTAAATATTCTTTCGGTTAGGCTACGCGGGTTAGTGGAGTAAATTCGTTTTACAGTCACTAGATATTAGTCATTATACAGTGTATTTTTGAAGCAATGATGGCCAAGCGGTAACGGTCTGCCGTGCTGCATGTCCCTGGTTCAATCCTCACCGCCAGCTTGAGCTTCACCTTCGCATGGTGGAAGGGCATTTTGCAAATGCCTGCCTTGCTATCTACAGCCCTCAAGAAGAAAATCTGTCGCCAAGCACTTAACGGTGTGTTCTGACTGGGCCGATTATTTTTTGGGGACGGCTTTATTCTTGTTGAAGCGGCCATAGGTTTCGGTGTTGTGGGACCATTCTTTGGTGTCGTAAATTTAATTAACTGAAAGTTTAAAAATATTAACGACTCCTTTTACTGTACTCGTTTAGATTTCAAATGTTAGTGAGAATACATTTTTTTTTATATTAACCGTTTTAATTTTGCTTTGATATTATTATTCTACAATCAGTATCTGTATAATAAACGCTTTCACGCCAAAACTACTGGACCGATTCGAATGAAATTTGGTATGAAAATAGTTTGAGACCCGGGAAAAAACATAGGATAGTTTTTATCTAACTGCGCAAAAAGAGGTTAATGTTTTTGCGCGATAACCGAAATACGCGCGGGCGGATCCGCGCCCGGAATTATTTTATAATAGCACCGACAGATTCGCCTTTCACCACAATTTGGTCTAGTATATCATCACTAAGTAATACTGTAAACAGAACCTAGAATGGGATCTGATTGTCCTAGACAACTGGCAGAACACGCATCTTTAGGTGTTGCACAATAGACTTTGTACTTGAAAGCGGTATATAGCAAGGCTGGCATTAGCAAAATGCCCTACCATCTGCATGTAAGATATTGGATTTTCCTGAAAACAAAATTTTCAGCTTCTTCGGATACTGGACGGTTTTTATTTGAATGGTTGGTTGCAATAGTGCTCGCCATCAATTATTACATCCATAACATACCATGATATTACGAGTATATGTGAGGTAGAAGAATAAAAAAAGGAGGACATCTATATTTGCAATATGTTTTTAGTAACCAGTATCCAATAGTGTCTTTCTGAAAGCTAATACGATGCTAAGTTTAACTGCATGGTCATATCATTTTCACAACTTCAATTTATTATTTTTCATTTAACATTCTTTACTGTTTTGTTCTTTTCTAGTGCTACGACTTGCTTGGTGAAGGACATCTGAGGAGGGAAACTATGTATCAGCTGATGAAGAAGAGCCTTGCAAAGGCATCCAGAGACGATGACGTTGAAGAAGCTGTTAAGGCAAGTTTTTACTAATAAATAATATTACCAACTTCTTTTGATAGTACAGTGGCAGTGAGAAAGGGCCTAAGGTTGAGCATTCTATTGCTGTGTTGAGCTTCGGTGTAGGTTTACCACCCCACGAGCATTTTTATAAAGCAAAAGGTAGAGCTATTTTTTTTACTAAATGTTTAACCTGATTTAAATCTTCGACTTTCATCTTTTACTTATTAAAAGGTGGGTGGTTAACTAATATATATATAATAAATGAATTGATCATTTGACACACTACACGAATTAATCAGCTAAAAAATCAAGTTTGCATATATACGAAGAAAAGTACAAAGAAATGTACAAGTCATGCTCAAAAACGCGGCGGGCGTGGTTTATAAAGTGTACCGCAGGCGCCGGATGCGATCATTTCCAAGCGCCAACTTAATTAACTGAATTTGGAAGATTGTTCGTGTTTTATTAACTGTAAACTTGATGAGCTCGAAAACAAAGCGGTGACTGTGTAAGAGGTAGATGGCGTGGTGGGTTCAAATCCAGCACATGACAATATTTTTTCCTCTCGTTCTAATTTTGTAATTGTGTTGTTAAAATGTTGTTAAAGTTATACTTAGTGTTGTTGATGTCGATCCATATACTCATTCGATGTTGTCACTTCATTCATTGACAGGAAGTTCCAGCGAATGTTTATATCAAACTTCCTCTTGTGTGCGAGATCTTGTATAAAATAATAAATTTTAAGGGATTCTTATTTTTATTGTTTACTAGCTTTCAGGACACGGCTCCGCCCAAGCGTATTTCAGTCTTCGCGCAAAAACATTGACCCTTTTTTTGCGCAGTTGGATAAAAACTATCCCATGCCCTTCCCCGGGTTTCAAAATATTTCCATACCACATTTCATCCAAATCATTCTAGTAGTTTTGGCGTGAAAGCGAGACAAACAGGCAGATAGACAGAGAGTTACTTTCGCATTTATAATATTAGTATGGATGTTGATATGTGAACGTAATGATTATGTAAATAAGAAGATACTTCTACCTGAATAGAGACGATATGGTAAAAAATATATTATGTTGAGTAGGTAGCCTTATATTGCTGTATATAACCATGTTTTTTATTTTATGGTGCTATAGGTTTTAAATATAGATAAATATATTACACAAATGTTCAATTCTGGTTAGTCGGTACCTCTTTTTAGAGACGTACAAATTTTTATACGTTCCCTCTTGCGGAACATTTGTAAACTATTTTGTTCTGCGACGTTCATTGTTGTAAGCGTGTCGACAGTGATAAAAACACGAACCCAACATTTTCATCCTATCGTACAAAACTTCCCGCAGATGGCGCTAGCGGTAATAATCGCAATAAAGAAATAAAGTTCGTTGTTCATTGTTTCATTATAGATATAATTTTTTTGTTGTATTTTTAATAATTTCTGTCATATTGAGGTGCAAATTACGAATGTTTTTCTTTTGGATTTTTTCATTGCATCTTGATGACGAGGCAAGTCTGGTCTATTCCGAGTACCTACCTATTGAATTTTCTGGCAATAAGTGCTATTTTAATGTCTTACTAAGAAAATTTATTAAACATTCACGTTATTCAATTCAATGTTTAAAAACCAATAAAACCTTTCAGCAAGATTCCACCTTGGTGCCCTTCTGTGTGGTGTACACAGAAAGGCGGCACTAAAACTGTAATGGGCAGACGCATAGCACCAAACAACAGGTGATTTTTTTGTAACTGTTAGATTGGTCGTTTGAAAACAATCTCACCTTATGGTTATTCGTAACTAGTAGTTATGGTATCCGTCAACGGAGAACAGGGCAGCGGAGGAGACTCTATGCCCTGTTTCACCTCCCATAACCGAGGTCTGGCGGCAGTTCACGGGGTGACTGCCGCCACAACAAAGACTTCGAGATGGCGCGCGCGGTTTTTCCACGTGCCCCTCCAGGACTATGAGGACAAAGTAGATCCGGATTTTTTTTTTTTTTTTTTTTTTTTATTATGCCTAATAGGTTAGCCTTTGACCACTATCTCACCTGATGGTAAGTGATGATGTGGTCGAAGATGTTGTACAGGCTAACCTAGAAATACTGGCTCTCAAGGACAGCTGCCGGAACACACCGTTAGGTGCTTGGCGACAGATTTTCAACTTGAGGGTGGTAGCTAGCCAGGCGGGCATTCGCAAAGTGCCCTACCACCATGCTGTAACGACTGCCATCCTAAGAAAACAACCGGGACCGACGGCTTAACGTGCCCTCCGAAGCACGGAAGCGCTCAGTAGTAATGTCACCAGCGGTCACCCATCCAACTCCTGACCGCAGCGGACGTTGCTTAACTTTGCTGATCGATTCAGAATGGCTAAGCAAACTTCGCTACGAGCGCTTCAAAATCAGCTTCGCCTCATCACGAGATTGGGACCCAAAGTGGGCTATCTATATAGAGAGTTAGTATATGGGTAGAGTTCGCAAACTTTCCCGTGGCCCAAGCATTAAGGCGTCCTGTAGGAACTCCGTGTGGTTTTTAGTCGGTAGGGGCACTTCTGCTGTGGGAGTATTTGGTGTCGAGCCCGACGTACCCCGCTCACCACCCCTTTGGTGAGAATACTATGATAAGTGTTACTTGCACGTCTCGTCATTTAAAGCATATTGCCGTGCTAACACGGACTATCGTGCCGCAGGTTTGATCCCCATCGCCGGATATTGGACTCACATTTTGCGAATTTTTCAAACAAATATGACTATACCAAAGTAATTTAGTATAGTAAGATCAAGGGATAAGGGATTATACGAATGTTATTGTTGACAACTTAACTGGTTAGGTAAGTAAATCTGCCGGCAAGCTCAAGCGTAAGGTTGAGATTAAACAACATCAATACTTCATTGATGTATTTATTTCGTATCAATTTTTAATAATTAATAATCGGCGTATTGGCTCTTAGATATTTTTTTGCCCAATAAGAGGCCACTTCCACGGCCCTGTCAGAAGCATTCTCTTGAGATCCTCTTGCGTGCATATGATAGGGCACAGGGGACAAGACAGTACAGTGTGTCATATTTTGCTTAGGAGCACCACACTCATATTCCTTGTGTAACTTATCTATATTCTTTATTCCCCTTTTGGCCAGGTTGCTTTTGCAACGACCAACTTGAGTACGGATTCGTTGAGCGCCTTCCCAGTTGGCAATATCAAAACTTACCAACAGGTGAAATGAAGACCGGCTTCTATAGGCTATCAGCTATTAACAATACTTAGTCTCTAAATTCAGTACCTTCCTTTTAATGCTTTGATAAATAGTTAGATACGTATTTATATCGTCTTTTTTACTCCTTCAGATTCTATCTATTTATTGTTTAAATAAAAGTTTATCTACATTAGATCTGCCACCGTGGTTATAATTAATCGCGTTATAACTGGTGTTTTTTTTTCTGTAATGTGATTCATAAATCTTCATTGAATATTAAACTGCTCTTTAGCGGAAAATGTAAACGCTAATGTAATAGAATACTAATTGCACTCCGAGCGGTGTTTGCAACGTATAAAATTACTCACGAGTTACAATTAGCTTTGTTTCTCTCCCCAATGTAAACTAAGTGTAGAAAGAATGAATTAGTACGAATGCGTTGATTAGATTTTCGTCCATCGCACTCACTAAAACTGGGTTATGTTTGTGCATGAGCTCAGTTACTAGTGCTTTTATTTTCTTTTGTCAGTACCAGGGACCAGAATCCATTATTCGTGAATACTCTACCAACTTTTTTAATCATAATGTGTTTCAAAGGGTTATTGGTAGGTAATGCCCTTTATTTTACACGTTGCCAGAGCGAAAATATTTCCTTGTATTTATATATTACAGAGGGCGCATTGAAGAGTACTCGCAGATTTTTGTCAACTGGCAGCATACTATATGATATATGATAATTCTTATAGTTTGTTCAATTAGTTACTATTTATACCATGAACTATATAGTTATTTTTCTTTTTTATAATATTATAACTAAATTTTTTTACCTTTTGATATTCAAGTATCTTGCTTTTATATTTTGTAAGTCAAGTCATCTGTGGGTGCCTGCAGGCTAAGAATAAGCATCCCATCTTTGGCCGTGGGACAAGTAGAAAGGGTCACAAAATGTGGATACCAGAGCAGTACTGTACTGTATTAGCCGGATTGTTCACTGCTGAACACTGCCTCCCGATCGATGAGGGTTTTGGCACAATCACCAAGCTTGGTAGCCATCTCGGGGATAGCAATATAAAATAGCGGCTTTTCGGAAGGCGCTGCCAACTTTAGGTATTTAACCCTCTGTCACCTCCAATGGGGTGAAATTCTACCACAGCACCCCTCGAGCAGGAGTAATTTCTGTGAAACTGTTGATAGCAATAAGATGAATACCACGATGTCTTGCAAGGTTGTTGATCTTACTCCTTAACTTTTAATGAGGCTTATCAGCATGATTTGTTGCTGCTACAGTTTAAAAGTCAAGTATATACAGTTATCAGTACTAATATTATAAATGCGAAAGTAACTCTGTCTGTCTGTCTGTCTGTTACGCTTTCTCGCCAAAACTACTGGACCGATTTGAATGAAATTTGGTATGGAAATAGTTTGAGACCCGGGAAAAAACATAGGATAGTTTTTATCCAACTGCGCAAAAAGAGGTTAATGTTTTTGCGCGATAACCGACATACGCGCGGGCGGAGCCGCGCCCGGTAAGCTAGTAGGTATATAAAATTATTTAATTTTACATTACTGAAACGTGTTGTAGTGGAAGCAACTTCGTATAACCGACACGGCTCAATGAGAGTGCCGGCCTGTGTCGGTATATTATATTGATGTCGGCTCCTTGGTGTTAGTTGGTGACAGAGCGCCAAAATACTCGGTATACTATTATGTAGGCATTGCGGGTTATTAACGAAAGAGATTCTTCGTCTTAGTTTATTTACTACTTTACTACAGCGTTGCTCGACAGGCGACCGAGAATTTATGGTAACTATGACCTCTCTCGTATTGATTTGGTATGTCACTGTGATTACAACCATTTATATTATTGTATTTTTCTATGAATCATTAAAACAAATGTTAATCGTTTATAAATTCAAAAAAAATTGTTATACCTATTTCATTATTCTCGTTTCTTGTGGAGAAAGCGTCATCACAAAAAGTGTGTTTGAATCAATGTCAAGATTACGCTTGGGAAAATCTGATTTAAATACATTTTGCTAGTTATTAATTTTAATAAAAAGCCATTAATTTCACTGTAGGTATTAGCTCTCTCGGGTACATTTTGTTTATCACACGACTCGATGAAATATGGCATTAAAATCCATTTAGCCGTTTCAATTTAAGCCCGCTCTACACATAGCTGAATTCAGTGCGCTAAATGAAAATGACTCTGAATTTAGACAAGTGTAAAGGTATTCAGACTGTTAGACACACTAATAAGATAATCAGAACACTGCCGACTGCAACTATAAGCTGCAAATGCAGCGGCTACACGCGATTGAACGAGTAACAGGTCCGTAATAAGGCAATTCATAGAAATACATTTAATACAGTAGTCCAGCCTAGTACAGCCTAATAGTTCTTTGTATAGTAACTTTATTGAGATAGGAAATAAGAAGTAGTATAAAAAAAATATTGAGAAAGAAAAAACTTACATGTCGCGAAATAAATTGTCGTTTCAGAGTTTGTTATTGTTTTGTATCCCTTAGTCGCCCTTTTTCGCCACCTATATATGTTATAATTATTTAAAACTCTTTATACTTGTTTAGTTGAGAACTGTACAGGCTAGACGGTCTTGGTCCTTAAGAATGATTCTGATTAAATATTTTTATTTATAGCTGATATTCACTGACCACTATCTCAACTGATGGTAAGTGGTGATCTGGTAGAAGATGTTGTTCAGGCAAACTTAGATTGAATGACTTTCAAAGGCAGCTGTTGGAACCGTTGGGTACTTGGCGATATGTTTTCTATTTGCAGGTGGTTGCTTGGCTACCACCATGCTTTAACGACCGCCATCCTAATACAACAACTGGGATCGACGGCTCAACGTGCCCTCTAAAGCACGGAAGCACTCAGTAGTAATGTCACTAGCGGTCACCCATCTAAGTCATGACCGAGCGTGTGGACGTTGCTGAACAAAGCTGATCGGTTAAGAACGGCTAAGAAAAACTTCGCTACGAGAGCTTCAAAAAAATAATAAACTGTATAGAATAACAAACTTAACGCAACCGTTTGGTGGTTGCTATTGACAGAAGGAGATACCCATTTATTGTTTTTCATCATTCACATCATCACTAATCATCATGTGAAGTAGTGGTCAAATATTAGCCTATCTGGTATAAAAAATAAAAACATAAGTTGTGCAGAACCTGGGCGATACTTTGTTTCTTAAACGATGTTAAATCGACTAAAATAATCCCCCTAAAGTACTAAAAAGTTTCTATAGAAACGCCACAACCTCAATTCAGTTACAGGAAAAGAGAACGTAACTATTCCAACTGCAACGGGGCGTGAAACAAGGAGACGTTATTTCTCCGAAACTATTTACAAACACGTTAGAGGACGTTTCAATTTATTTGGATTATATGTGGCATGACATAATTTACTTTCGTATTGCCCATGATAGCATCACGACTAATATAAGATATAGACATAAAGTCAAGACTAATAATGATTGTAATAGAATACTTATTATTACACTACTTACGTAGTATATACTTATTATTATAGTTATTTAAGCAACATAATAAGGGTAGTAAGGGGTAATACAAAGTATAATAAGGTGTATTGAAACACGAACGTGGGTTTATCTATGTATACACTGGCCTGCAGAAATAAGTAGCACACTTTAAAAATTGCAATTACTTGTTAAGTACACTAGATATACTTTCGAAACAATAAGGTCTCGAAGAAGAATTTATTTTAGTACATAAAAACTTCATAGTCGGTAACATTGTAATAAGAAATGGCTGAAAAAAGACTTAAATAACAAAGATAATCCTTTTCGAATTACAATTTTCCATTTATTTTTGTTACTATTCATTTTTTTTTGATCGATGAGTGTTGTTACAAAACTAAGTTATACAATCAGCACATAAATTTATTTATCGTGCCTTTTTCACCTGAAAAATGTGCTAGGATCATGACTTTTCTGGAAATAGGCATCAGTATGCGTCGTACTGCAAGAATGGTGGGTGTGACGTTATGAATGATCCTGAAGGTGAAGCGAAAGTACGAAAAGACTGGATACCTTTGAGGAGACCTGGTAATGGCAGACGCAGATGTAATAGTGCCCGAGAAGACCGTTATATTGTTTCCACTGTGTTGAGAAATCTCCACCTGAATGCAGTTGAAGTCCAGCAACAGCTTCTTTAGACCCGAAGGGACTATATTCGTGACAGTACAGTGAGAAGAAGACTGGCTGAAGCAAACCTGAAACCCCGAAGACCAGCGAATAGCCCCAAACTCGAAAGAGAGCGAGGCTGCGATACGCCCGTGAACACATACAGTGGGATAAAGAAGAATAGTCAAGAGTTTTGTTTACAGATGAGTCTCGATTCTCACTCTACACTTCTGATGGAAGGCGAAGTGTCTTCAGGCGACTTGTTGACCAATACCTTCAAGTCTGCTTTTCAAAAAGCCAGTACGGTGGAGGCAGTGTACATGTATTGGCTGGCATATCTTCAGAATGTCGCTCAGAGTTAGTGGCCATAGAAAATAGCTCTCCGACTGGGGAAAGATATGCTTGATATGCTTAGGAGATTCTCAATGTGCTTGCAGGGCCGAATTTAGTAAATAAAGGTGACGGATAGATGCTGATACAATGCTCGGCCACGGCTCAGGTCGCGCAAGAGTATATTCAGGAGGTTGGTATCAGCGTGTCTTGGCCATCAAGAAGTCCTGATCTCCATCCAATTGAGGACGCCTGGGTTGAGCTAGCGAGGCTAGTCAGAAGCCGCAGACCACCATCTACCACCCACAGGGCACAACAAATAGGCCCTGATACCACGAGGAGGCAATATCAGTAAATACAAAATAAATAACATTTAAAACATACTTGTAAATATTAATGGAGTTTTATGACACTAAGCTAAAAATGGCTATTTGTGTTGTTTTAAACTTTTGTAGACTTAAAAAATTTTAATTTGTATATTAATGACCTGATCACTGAGCTCAGCAGGCAATATATCGGTTGTCATATAAACAATGTGTGTGTTAACAATATTAGCTACGCTGACGATATGGTTCTGCTGAGCCCAACGATCAGAGCTTTGAGAAAATTGTTAGCTATTTGTGAAAAATATGCCAATGAACATGGGCTTGTATATAACAGCACGAAGAGTGATTTGTTGGTCTTCAAGGCCGCTGGAAAGGGGCCTCAAAACGTGCCTAGAATCAGCCTTTATGGTGACGAATTAACACGGGTTAGACAATTTAAGTATCTGGGGCACCTTGTCACCGAGGACCTTGACGACAGACCAGACATGGAGAGGGAACGCAGGGCACTGACAGTTAGATGCGATATGCTGGCTCGCAGATTTGCTCGTTATAGTGAGCAGGTTAAAGTAACACTATTTAAAGCTTACTGCCAAACCTTCTACACGTGCAGTCTGTGGACCAGCTATACGCAGAAATGCTCTCAGTGCCTTGCGCGTCCACTACAACAATGGCTTCCGTATTTTGATGGGCCTGCCTAGATGCTGCAGCGCATCAAATATGTTTGCGGAAGCCCGGGTCGAAGGATTTCATGCTATCCTGCGGAAAAGGACAGCCTCAATGGTCAATAGGTTGGGGAGGAGTTCGAACAGTATTTTGCAGATGGTATCGGAGTGTCTCAATTCATCGATAAATAGGCATTTCGTATATGTAATAAATAGATGAGGTACATTTATGGATATTGTGCAAAATATTAGTAATAGGAAATAGTATTTACTGTTTATTCTAAAATAATTTTAAGTTTTAATTTAAAAAAAATATTATTATTATATTATTAAAAATTTTTCAAATGTTTAGTTTCTAAGAAATCTGATAAAAAATTGTATAAATTTATAATTTAGTGACGTTTTTTTTTTAAATCTCTAAGTTATATAAATTAGAAAAAATCTAAAATTAAAAGTGTAGTACTTATTTTTGCAGGCCAGTGTATATGGTTCATGGATTATATGTATGTTATATGGTTCATAATATGTATGGTATGAGATAGTATCCCATGAGTGTTTTAATACCTAATTATGAACATTAGATACAAGACTGTTATCTACACCCATGACATGAATCCAGTATAAAAGTTTTGTCACCATAGGGGTGTACAGTGTAAAAGCTATGTATATTCATGGAAAGTTTAATTGCTGAATAATAAAATGCGTACTAATACAAACCATTAATATTTAGGTAATAATATACTTAATTATTGTAATATTTATTTTCTTTTTGGATCGTACAATTATTGATATGCACTTGAATATTTGCACCTTGATGAATATTAGCAGATCCTGATTTATACTCGAAGTATTTATACTCACCACTTCATTGTTTTCTTGACATTTCTGGTAACAATTAGTAAATAATGTCCTTTGCTGCAATAGAAATATCTGGTGGTGTTTTATCAAAGCTTGTAACAATCATTTTTGTAAACAATAAACTAATTCATTTTTGCAATACTTATATCGAAGAAAAATGGCGGCATACGACGTGAATTCGAATGACAGTTCTTTTTTAACCGTGGAGCTGTGGTAGTGAAAAGCGCCTGCCGGACAATGTTCTTTATTTAAAAAAGGAGTTGTATTATGATATTTATTACGACATTATAACCACATGAATAAATATGCGTTCCTTTATTCATTCATGTGTTATTATATAATACTCGTTTGGATGATATTATGGGTATTATGACACAGGATGTTTTAATGTTGGCAATAAGCTAGCTGTTTCTGAAAACTTTTATGGAGGATTTATAGCGTGGGTGTAAATAAAATACTTTAGAGTTCTATAGAGATTTCCGCGGCTGACTCTCACCTTTACTCTGGTTTGTCACACTAGAGTGACGATTAAAAAGAACATTACCTGACCATTAAGCTAGTTTTGTAGATATTAATTCGGATTCCAAACACACCGTGAAATAGTGTTTTCTCATGTTCACACATATCACGGCCACCTAACTTTCATACTAATCTCACATCGTGTATCTTCAAGCTGTACCTATTATTATGATTATTACAGTTACCAGGGCCAGAAATACTGAAGAGCTTACCTCTTCACTCACATATTATCGTATTATCCGTAGGTTATAGGGTATATGGAAAACGAAACTGCTCTAGTACCTAAAAACACAGCTTTAATCTGTCGCCTTACTTTTAACATCTTCACAATATCTGATCTCCTGGTATGCTTGTACTAATTTAATGGTACTTTGTTCTAAATAACTGATACTCTGTTAGAGGCATGTGAAACATTGGACTCTTTTTATAACTCATAAAATGATATCAAAATCTATGTTATAAAAATCAAAGCCCTGACTCACTGACTGACAGACAAAGCACAGCCTTAACCGCTGCTGGTCGAAGAGACATGAACATTGGAGGGTGTATTCGTCTTGATGCGTAGGGGTTTACTAAGAAAGGATTTTTTGAAATTCAACCCCTAAAACCTGAGGCTAAGTAAGCCTAAGAAAGTCCTTTGTTTTTTAACATACTGTTTTTGTAACAAGCAGTGATGGCTCAGTGGCTTTGGCTATGGACTGCCGCGCAGCCATCGTTCGAATCCCGCCGCGGGCTTGAGCTTCACCGTATGGTGGAAGGGCATTTTAGCGAATGCCCGCCTGGCTAGCGACCACCCTCAAGTAGAAAATCTGTCGCCAAGTACTTAACGGTGTGTTCCGGCAGCTGTCCTTGAGAGCAGGTCATTCTAGTCCTGTTAACACCTTCGACAACATCATCACTTACCATCAGGCGAGATTGTGGTCAAAGGCTTAACTATCAGCAATAAAAAAAAAATATTTTGGCCATGCTATTTATAAATAATGGCCTAAGAACTATTGAAGAATAATGGTGATATGGCAAATCATCATACCAATCAAAGTCAAAGTCAAAATAACGTGTTCAATTGTTAGACAGTCTCTTTCAATCCATGTCCTATTTATTCTATGGTGCTCAGGTCAGGAATCAGGAGTGGCTAATTTTTTTTTTTACTGTACGTTGTCATTCATAATTTTCTCATGCTTGATTAAGTGACAATGAGTTAAGGCATAATGAAAGCATTCGCTAAGCCCGTGTTCAGAATTTACCTATAGAACAAGGATAAATTAGTTTATCGCGACATGAAGAGCCAATCTACTGTAGCTTAACGAAGCTGAGGTGATTGCCCTAGGGGTTTCACGTTCGTGCCAATTCAATTATAACTCTCACCTTTCCATGTGAAACATACAAGAGCTTTGCCAGTTTAAGTTTTATTGATCTCGTATTCAATTTACATTGATTTTACCGACCCTGATATCTTTGCCCTTACTCTATGGTGCCCGCTTAGCCCCTAACTGGAGCATTTTCAATAGTAATGTATTTTTAGTACCCATTCGTCTCGTAACAAAATATTTAAATAACACCGTCAAAAATCATATAGAATAATGGCGCTTGATGACTCATAGCAATCAACATAATTAACTTGTATTTAAATTATATTCAACTGTACAGCTACTACAATAAAAGCATTTAGACAACCTATACGTTATTGCAGACTCACAAATGCTCCAGCCCACCATTGACATATTAAGCCTGCACCGAGGCAGCGACACGCAATTGTGGTTCGTTTGATCCCTTGCTGTATCTTTATTTCTTTATTTTGAGTTATGTAATTAATATATATTATATTTAAGGATTCATTCTATAAATCATACACTTTAGAAACACGATTACTTAAAATTTTCTCTATGGAAAAAAACCAAAGTTACATCAAAAATACAAAATAAACCCTTAGTACGGAGTAATAACTTAACGGAGAGTCATCCGTATTTGAATAATAAAATAAACGACATGTTTTCTATAACGTATATACATTAAATTTTTCAAATAGGTATTTGTGTTTATGTTCCGCCCATTTTAGTCAGAGCTGCGATACTTTGTCCCTATCCGCTTTTGTAATTCTTCGGCCGATGGACGGGGACGGATGCTGTTGGCGTGCCTTACTTACGCTCACATACGCGGCGAGCCTGAAAAGCTCGGTGCGCCCTGAAATAATTAGAAATTTCAGAAACAACTGTAAACAAAACATCTTACTCGATATCATTGAGTTAAAAAAATCGCAGCATATACCATTACAAAATACATTTCAATCGTGTGAAAAAACAAGTATTATTGGTGAATATATATATTAATAATAAAAGAAAAAAAACTTTTATTGTTATATGAGTTAATTTTTCTTTATTTCATAATGATTAGTTCTCGTGTGAACCAACATTGATTTTCTTGGGCATGCAAATTATAATACTTTCCAGCGTTAGAGAAATTTGTATGCCACAGCTGGGCCACTCTAATTGTTGTCAGGTTTTATGGGTCACTATACCGCCGTCTTTTTTCTTTTTCTTCTTTCAAAAGTCATCAAGGTTTTTTGAGCCTGCCTTGGGTGTTTTCATTACATTAGGTCTTAGTTCTTCCACTCACTATTATTTTATTGTATTGTTTTAGGGTTCATAAACATTTCAAAATATTTCCTTAAATATGATAACACAGCTTGCCTATTTGTTCTTAACCATTCAAAGTCAAAATCATTTATTATTTTCTGTTTGCTCTCTGATGAACGTCAAATACAAATGTTTTTACATATTTTCTTCTTACATCGTATTCAGCATAGCAAAATAGAGTCAATAATGCGAGAAAAACGGGCATGAAACTCGGTACTGGGTTCGGCAACGTTCGCTGAATCATTATACACTCGAGAGCAATGAATCCGGGTCACTTAAAGAATCCTAAGAATCTCGGAAACTAAAAATGCTAGGTTAATGCAATGAATTGTATTTAATAGACAATGTAATACTCCTTAAATGAAGGTATTAAAACTTCTTAGTTATTGTAAAGTTATATCATAAAAAAATCTAATTTGAAAAAGGGCCACTTTCGAAGATGGAACTACGAAATTACAGCATTTGGTTTTGCTTTTGTTTGTAATCTGTCATTTATGTGGGTACATAAACCATGTTGATAGTGCTCTATATTCATTATTCAGCCTGAAATTATGTCGCTTACGCCTGAAGAATGCACCAGAATACTTACAATGCTGGAAACCGGCCGGAGTCAGCGCGATACAGCCAGGACTGTCGGTGTGTCGCTGTCAACAGTACAAAGAGTTCTCCGACGTTACGAAGAAACTGGTTCTAACCTACGCAGACCAGGAACGGGCAGAACCAGGTGTACCACAGCACGAGAAGACCGATACTTGGTGAACACCATGCTTCGAAATCGCTTTCTCACAGGAACTGAACTCACCAATCAGTTTCGACGCCTCGGAGGAAGTAACCCAAGTGCATGGACAGTAAGACGTCGGCTTGCTGAATCTAACTTAAAACCCCTTAGACCTGCAAACAGCCCTAAACTGGAGCGTGGGCATCGTATTTCGAGACTAAGATATGCCCAGAGCCACGTAAATTGGAGTATTGAAGATTGGTCAAAAGTTATGTTCTCCGACGAATCAAAATTTATGCTCTACAAGCACGATGGAAGACACAGAGTGTATCGAAGACCAGGGGAAAGATTCAAGCAAGCATGCATCGAAGAAAAAGTAGCCTACGGTGGTGGGTCTGTACTTGTGTGGGCCGGAATTTCTTCTGAAAGTCGCACAGAGCTGGTGATCATAGAAAACGGCTCTTTAACTAGCGTAAGATATGTGGAAGAAATCCTCAATGATCACGTTGGTCCATTTATGGTCAATTTAGGTGAGGATGCTATATTTATGCATGACAATGCCCGACCTCATACAGGTAGGATTGTGAATGACTACCTTCAAGAGATGAACATTACTCGTATGGAGTGGCCAGCGCGCAGCCCGGATATCAACCCGATCGAGCATGCTTGGGACGAGCTAGGCAGATGCGTAAAACAACGAAACCCTCCCCCAATCACGCTTCGTGAGCTCAAAATTGCTCTCACAGAGGAATGGGAGAATATTCCCCAAAATCGTATAAGGAACTTGGTGTACAGCATGCCAAACCGCGTAAACGCAGTAATGGAAGCACGAGGAGGCAATACGAAGTATTAAAATTCAAGAAAATCGTAATAAAGTTCAAAAATTTCATGTTTCCTATTTTTGTTTTAAGGAGAGATCAGCAGTTTTTTTCTTTATGTAATTTTGTGTTAATAAAATGTATGGTGACTCATATTTTTTTTACTTTCATTTAAGGAGTATTACATTGTCTATTAAATACAATTTATTGCATTAACCTATCATTTTTAGTTTCCGAGTTTTTTAACATTCTTTAAGTGACCCGGATTCATTGCTCTCGAGTGTATAATGACGTGATGTTTTTTTTCTTGCTTCGGAGAGCACGTTAAACTTTCTGTAATTATAAAAACATAATTCATCGGCGAATTTACTCGTTTTAGATTTTGTCACGAAAATAAACTCCAAGCATAATACTCTCCATGGCACGTTGTGCAAGTCTGAGTTCGTTCAGAACGACTACTGTTGAAGATCACTTATCAGTGCAATATGTTGTCACTGGCAATACACTGGTTGAAGAATTTTTGTCTTCAGGCTTTGCGGGATGCTCGATGAAGAGATGTTACATAATTTTTCGAACGCTGCCCATCCAAACTGGATTCTTTGGGCAACCTCTTTGGCAAAGATGGACCTACTTAATTAAACGGATTGTCTTAGATAGAAGTAATCGTCGAAAACTTTGAGACTATTCTTTTCTTTAACTACTGGTATAACATTTGACATAATTCGTGTCTTGTCCTTGTACATTTTTAAACCCTTTAACAATTCTACTGAGGTTGCTGACCATGTATACTCAGCCTTTCAAGCAACATTACAATAATGTCAATATCATAGTGAAAACAAACGTGAGAGTTGTCTTTGCCATGAATATTGGCGTCGTAATTTCTCCAGTCCAAGAGCTTGAAAACGTCTTTTAATGCGTTTTTGAACAGTTTCGGAGAGATAACGTCTCGTTGTCTCACGCCTCGCTGAAGTTAAATTGGTTCCGTGCTCTTATGCTGTAATCAAATTGATATTGTAGCATTTCTATTCAAACACTTTGGACATACCATAGTCAAGGCTTACCTAAGAGAAGTACTGCCCAGGTTACGATTGAATCGTATAAGTATAAATATAAGTATAAATTCGTGCAATAAACACTAATCGACGTGCAAATGGGCCTTCATAGTTAGTCTGCACAACTTTTTAATTAAAGTACCTACGTTTCATTGTCTTTTGATCCTGAATGCCATGCACTCACGACCCTCGTGCAACAGCTCTATTCTGCAGACTAAAAATACTTAAGCTAAGGAGTTTAAGTATTTTTAGTCTGCAGGACATGCTAATTCCGCTCGAATGCCATTAACAGGGAACTAGACCTTCGAGGAATAGGAAGTAAATTCACGAAGCTGACGTTTCGCAATCCCATAATATGTTTCATCAAAAACAAAGTCGATTGAATTATTCATAGAATTTAAAAGATTTACGAAAGAGACTGCAATTATTTGTTTTGTGTTGAAAACTTCAAATTTGTCTGGTAGTCCTTTTATTGTGGCGGTAAAATTAGATTTTATGGAATTTTCAATGTCATATTTACCTTAACAATAATAAGTTGCTGAATAAAACTGTCAAGCCCTTCACAGTGCACCCTATCAGCTGTCCTTGAGAGCCAGAAATTATAACTTGAAATAACATTTGCAACTTGACCGGTGAGAAGCTAGCCTATTTATGTAATTAAAAACGTGCGCTTAACTCGCGACTTGATCAGGCAACGATACCGAGCCACGCCGCGCCGCGCCGCTGTGGAATTAAGCCGTTAATTAAAAAATCGGAAGTTTATGCGCGCCATCCACTTCCGCTCTCGACCCGCGTCCAGCCGATTCAGTTAGCAGATATTCGTTTTAAATGGCCTCCGCACGGTCTGCAAAAACATTGTTCGCATAGAGCACGGTTCGCAGAAAAATATTTTTTATTATTTTAAATTTAGAAGGGTTTCGCTTAGATTTGAGTATAGTTTTGGCTTGATTAGGTTAGGTTAGATATGTAAAATAAAACTAAATTTTCTAGATATTATTGTAAAATAAAATTTAGTTGTTCGGCGATATGTGTATGCAAATGTTTCAGACAATATTTTGGGCGCCCAAGATACAGGCACAGCCTAGTTTGGGGCCCACGGGTACATATCTTAAATTTTTATTTAAAAAAAATTATTAAAAAAATATGTGCAGCTTTCTACAAACAGTAAAGTGGTATACGAAGCCCGTTTATAATATTTTGTGGATTGATGTGTCCGCCAGTTTTCCTTTAGAAGTTTGCACCTTGATAATCATACTTTAACGGGTGTGTACATCGTTCAATTATGTACAACTGTTTTGGTTACTTACTCCTTGTAACTTTTTTATGTATTGGTCTCTATAAAACTTTGGAGGCCGGAAAATCAACACACTAAGAACTAACTAAAGAAAACTAATAGAAATTGTGTAATAAAAATTTGTTAAATATATTTTAATTAACTATTATTTTATATATTTTCTTTTGCAATTTTACATCCATCTCTACAAACATTTATTCTCTAAGCATAGTCTTCCAATAAGGGCTGATTCAAGCAGTTACTGTTAAATTAAAATTATAATTAAATATACCTAGTATGTAGTATATCTACTACACACGTCACCACCACCTTCTGTCTACCGCTTACGCGTGACATTCATTTCACTTGAGCGTGACGCCGAACGACATTAGTAACTGTGACTGTAATACATACCTAACACTTCACATGATACGTATATACAAAAATATGTTTCAGTACAATAGGAACCGAAAACGTGAGGCATTCGTTAACTGAAAATTGCATTATTTATTGTATAATATATCATATCTATATAACTATCATAAAA
This sequence comes from Plagodis dolabraria, assembly GCA_963854805.1. Classification (NCBI taxonomy): domain Eukaryota; kingdom Metazoa; phylum Arthropoda; class Insecta; order Lepidoptera; family Geometridae; genus Plagodis; species Plagodis dolabraria. Next base: position 35,001,505 of record OY978440.1, on the reverse strand, counting down.
TTTATATTAGATAATCTGTTTCTGTCGGCATAAAACCTCAAATATGTTTATTATATAAACGCAATTTTAATATGGTTTATGTAACTATAACATTTGTTATTAGAAATTTAATAGATAATTTCAGTAATTCTTAATAAATAAAGATTTTCTTTGAACACACAAAACAATTTGTAATAAGATTTGTTTGTATTTGAAACAAATGATTGTTTAATTCTGACAAGGTCGTTATTTGAAACGTTCAATCTCAGTTAGAACTTAGAGTAGCAGATCACAGACAGCAAAATTGTGATTTGATGAGTGATAGTGGTGAGTATTTTTCCTACAAAGCATTGCTGTTTCAATAATGCAATAGCTTCAATAATACGACGTCAACTTGATAACAACGTAGATCACTAAATATTTTACCGCGTAGAGTGGCATCAATCATCATTTGCCTTTTGGACGCCCGCGTTAATATATGATTCATAGCTGCTTTTATAAATGCTATTCGCCATTGTACGATTTAAAATTAAAATTAAATCTGAAAAACACGTAATCAAATATCACATTTACAAACTTCGGATGACTCTTTCATTTGTTACATACTTTAGTGTTAGTTGAAGTCGCTTACCTCTATATCCTATTTCAAGATTGTTTTCCATTCAATAGAGTTTGCTGGTGAGGAGTTAGGTATCGTGAAGACTCCAGGTGATGTTGCAACATCAAGTCAAGGTTACCATGTTTCTGTAATATTATTGAAGTATCATGATACCAAATTGCAAGTCGATTAGATCTGTGGGAGTTGCTGAAATTCCTTCATCAACTAGAAATGAGTAGATGATCTCCAAATAGTTAACATAATTTCTTGAATCATTAGCTAAAAATACTGTTTTGTATTGTATTGTATTTGTATTATTTGTTTCGGAGCTACGATGCTTCGACATGAATTATTATCACCAGTTTCTGTACTGAAGAGATGTTAGATACTTTTCAAAAACTCTGTTGAAGCAGGTTACGTAGACGGCCAATAGAGGACAGTGTGCCGTGCTAAAAGCATTAGGCACTCAAACTGCAAGTAACTGAATCCGATTTCTGGGCTTGGATATACTCTATTGCGCACATTAAAGTGGAGCCCGCAGCGGCAAAATGGGCTTCAATGACTGGTGTTTTCCCGGATACTTTAAAAGTAGCGAAGGTAGTACCAATACTCAAGTCTGTAATTAAGTCTAACCCATGGAACTATAGACCAATATCTGTTCTGCCTGTTATGTCCAAAATTTTCGAAAAGTTTTATACAACAGACTTGAATACCATTTGTCCCAAATCAATTTCTTATACTAACATCAGTACGGTTTCCGACCAAAATCGTGTACCCTATCAGCAACTTAATAACAAAAATAAAAAATAACTTCGATAATAAATGTTTCTGTTTAGGCATTTTGATAGACTTTAAAAAGGCTTTTGACACAATTAGCCATAAACTACTTTCATAAATTCCAAACCAATGTAGATAATACTTCCAAATACTATTTATTACAAACTTGTACAATTTCAAACTAGTATTTTTCGCCTCGAAGTCTCTTGCCAGAATGACCATTCGACGGACTGACTGGTTTCTTCCTCCTGTATTTTTCCCTCCAAAACGCGATGGTGAATCTTTTCTAATTGGTCGATCGAGCTCAACAGTAATTTTGAATAACCGACCACGATATCGTGTGTGTGTGTTGCCACTATTTAAAATACCTAAATATTGAATAAAATATTGGTTCAGATAAAATAATCTATAAATCCAATGAAAATCATGACACTACTAAACAAAGTGGAAGACATAGGCATAACAGGAACAGCCCTCAAAACTTTTAAATCGTATCTCACCAACAGACACACGTAGTAAAAATGGGGAATAGCGAAAGTAATCGGTAACGGATAATTTGCGGCATTCCGTAGGGTTCGATTTTAGGAAGAAGTTTTTTTTATTTATATATAAGCAAAATAGGTATTTCAGGATAAAAAATCCTATCACTAAAAATACGAACACAAATTAAATTTACTGAAAGAACATTTACTTAAAACTTAAAAAATTCAAACAAATTAAGGACAAGAGTTCCTAGAACCAAAATGTACGGTAATCGGAAAATACTGTAAGAAGGAGCACAGTTCTATAACGAGTTACCTAAAGATCTCAAAGACTGTCAAATTAATTTATTTTAAAATAAAGTAAAAAATATATATTTGAGTAATATATCATATAAAACTTTGCTAATTAGATTTTTAGGTTAAATAATTAACTGTATATACCATAGAGATATAAAATACTATTTAGAGTGGCAGCCATGTCAGTTTCCTTAGAAAACGAGCGTAGCCAGTTCAACACATGTAAATGATAGGTGACATTACATCTTTATTGTTCACTACAAACAATCCGATTCCCTGATTAGTCCCATTTTTACTCAATTGAAACGTTTAATAAATCAATTAATAACAGTTGAAAATAGACCGTATGTAAAGAGTGGTAAGTTTGAATTTCTTGTGAACTTTGTCAAGCTATCCCTTTCAGTGAGAGAGACAGATATATGGTAATGAAAGTTGCCAGTTGAGAATATCTGTACAGTAATTGTGCAGTCTCAGCTCAGTCAAGTATAATTTCAATTTTAAAATCGTTCCTTGGTAAAATCTGAGAACAGAAAATTGAAAAATAGTTCACAAACAACTGCACAAAAAATGGTTACGAGAAAATAATTATTGGGATAACTAGTAAAATTTGATCTTATTTTATTTATTTATTCAGTACAAAAAGTGGTATCCTAGCCAGTGATGTAGTACATTTTATCGATAAACTTTTCCTTCGACCTAAAACGATTTATAGGTGATGCGTTGATGTGCTGTGCGTTTGTGCTATAATAAGTTTTTATGCGGTTTTATATAATCATTTGAATATGTAGTAATGACAGGCAAGTAAGCGTCTCGACTGAACCATATAGCTTACTAGTATGTCTATACCAAAAGCTAAAATGACCGCTGAAAACAGAAGCATGTGGAAGAGCGTAGTACATCGAGCGATTAACACTATTTAAGACCTAGACACGACCTTCAGCAGTGAAAATGCTGAATAAGAAGAAGACGATTAAAATAAAATAAAGCTATTAATTTCGATATAATATGTTATAGGCTTGCTTATTTGTAGTAAAATTATTACAATAACATGAAATTCGCGTAAAGGGTGGTATTAGAAATAGGCACAGATAGGGGTTCATAAAAATAAACGGCGAGCTCAAGGTCGAAGTCATGGTATATATAAAAAGAGGTAAATTGCAGATGAGTTTGTGAGATTTGCCAAGATAGAGAGCAGTTATTTATGCAAAAATATATAGGCTCAATAACTTATAAGATGTTTGGCAGGATGCGATTCCATGTAATAAGGTACTATTAGTTGAGTTAGTAATTAACTACCTATCTCACTAGATTTTCTACGAAAAAGGAATCATAAGGTAAACTCAAAAGATACAACATTTATAGGAACACATTGAGCACTTTAATAAACATAATACATTAGGTTCACTTGGATTAATTCTGTATAAGTTTATAGTTACCATTCGCAACGATATAATCAAATGGGCAAACTATTTAGGAAGAACAAAGCCAACAAACTTAAACCCATACACAACACGTGAACAGCAGCTATGTTTCACTAAATAAATAAATAATAGAAACTTAACTTAACTGAGTCTGCGGAAGTCACTTGTGAAGAATCAAGACAGAGAGAGGCTCAGTAAGGTGAGACATTGGTTTTATAGCAATGACTGACGCCAAGTGTCTTTCGCCTCTTCATGAAACTTCCAGCCATATTTACCGCAACCAATCAGGAGTTGCCGCCACAACGTATCAGCCAATCCGAACTTGGACAGGATGGTTCGTCATTGGCTAGTCCAGAATAAACACAGACAAAACATAATTTTAGTGTGGTGGTTATTAAAAATGTCAAATATTAAGAAGTTTTAGGATATTCTAGGATAACATAACGATTACTTAGTTTTCAGTTCTCTTAACTTATTTAATTAAGATAATCTATATATCACACAATCTGAACAAAACTATCATATTTTCAGACTCCAAAAGCTGCCTCCAATCTGTTCTTGCTAACCCATTTTCGACTCCTGTGCTACAAATGCCATTCATACAGACTCTCAAGGACATTTTCCCAACTTTTCTCGCTAGATATCTGTTCGACTTTAAAACCATCTTTAAAAAACCTTGGAACCAAAAGTGGCAAATTTATAGAATATTAAAAAGTAAATTCTATGGTAACATTCAACCTGAGATTCCCAATAAACTCTGGCTCTCAAAATTCCAAACCGCTGCTAAAGTGACAACCTCTACAATATGCCGTCTGCGTCTAAACCATTCCTATAACCCGGTCTTCCTGGCCAAACTTAAGATTAGGGATAACTAACTCCCTCTGTGAATGTGGTTTGGACGAAGGAAATATGAATCACATATTCTTCTGTTGTCCCAAAATAAACTCTTCTCTCTACATATTATATAACTTATCCAAAAGTTGTTCCTAGGTGTTCTTTTTTTCTCCCATATATAATGAATGTGTGAGGGTGTGTGTGCGCGCGTGTGTGTGTGTGTGTGTGTGTGTGTGTGTGTGTGTGTACGTGTGTGTGAGGGTGTGTGTGTATTTGTGTTCGTCCAGTAGACAGATGAACTAACATCTTATTGTCGTAACGTGTAGTTCGTGGAGTACTATATGTGAATTAAGCGATACTTACGACAAATATTTATTATAATAAGGTGTCCTGGATAGTCAGCGGGCAGCATGTGAAGACCTTGTGACCAGGCCGTCTTTGTGCTGATGGTGGCTAGTACCTATTCGAGAGGAATGCTTCGCTAGGGGGCATGGCTGATGGAAACAATCTTTACACTTTACAAAAATATTATTTATTATACCAAAAATTACAATGTCTAACTCTATAGTCCTTTTAAGCCGAGCACTGCTGCTTACTACTACGCGCGGGGAAAATACGGAAGTTTGTCGCGCACATGGGGGTCTAAATTTGGTTATTTTGGTACCTTAGGTTATGACGAAGGGAGGTCCCGTCCTTTATACATGCCGTTCGTTGTTTCCCAAAAATATGTTCTCTTTTGCTCCGTTTAATTCCTCATGGATTCGTGTCGCCTCGTGGCGGCCATTTTGGTGAGCAGCGTCCGTTCCTCAAAGTTCAGCGAAGGAAGCTGTGTGGCGCCAAAGGCACACGTTTCCTCAATGCCTCTTAAATTTTCCTCGTATATTATTTGTATGAAAATTAATCTTCAATATGCCTTGACTTGGCACTTAATTTCTGGAACGCGAAATGTGTATACGCACGTACATTCAGTGCAAGAAGTAACGAGGTCTCTCCTTGTCATCGGCGGATGAGGGGTATATATACCAGCTTGCGGGAGGCAGGGTAACACCCGTTAGTTTGATTTTCCTTCTCGCTTGCTCGCATGTGCTACCTCTTTCCTTTTTTCATAACCTCACTTTATTATTGAGTATTCTTTGTAATATTAAATTCTAAAGCCTAATCTGAGTATACAATTCAAAAGAGGAAAATGCCAATACTAATCTATTCAATTTTCATATACAATAGCCCTTGCAATTATGACAATTATCATCATGTGGTCGACCCAGCTTTTCAAATGACTACAACTTTCAAACGAGGATTATTCTTAAATTAATTTATATTGTTACCTGACCAGGAACAGGTGTTAAATATAATTTCATAATGAGCCTGGACGGTAAAAAGGAAATATCTTGAAAACCAGAGACTGTTTCCAATTTCATTGACAAAACTTGTTATTGTTCTCAAATGGTCAATAATCTGTTAGACATGCAATAATTATATATTAGGGGTAATCATGGGTTATTGAGAGATCGCCTCGTGATCTTTTCCAGCTTCCAGAATACCGGGAAAAGCAGGACTTGATTACTAAGCATTTTGATTTTATTATTTATTTTTCGCGAGCAATATATTTTCGAGGCGACATTATCATCGCATTTTTATCAGGCGCTTGTGGGATCTCAGACCATTCTTCACATTCAAAACGTTAGAATATCTTTGCCGTGACATTCTCTCAATATTTCTAACTAATTAAAACATACCAGGTTTGGTCTTTCATACGTACATTCCGCAAACAAAACATTTAAGAGGCTTCGGTTTATTTATATTTCAATACATCTCCCAGATTTACCTAGGTTTGAGGTGCTATCTGAATAGTATGCTTTGCCCGCCTGTTTATTTAGGCGTTCTCACCACCGATTAGATAATTCTTATTGGAAATATAATGCAATAGGATAATAACACTACATTATGTTTCAGCACCAATTTTGCCTTGGCCAGTTCTCACCGGACATAATTCATTAAAACAATCTCTTTCGTTTGATCACAGATTACTTAATAGTTACTACGTTTGATGGTCTATCTAACTACGTGACATTAAATAGTGGTGGTGCCCAAAGGAGCCACAAAACAAGAGTTTAAGTTGAAATCCTAAACTTGAAAAATTGCCTGTTCTTGAAAATATTTGAATAATTTGTTAATTTAATTGATGTTAACCTTTTGATCTACACGTGTATTTTTACGTCCTGATAAAAGTTATATATGCACTAAAAGCAGAGGAACATATGGTTATTACTTTTGTGGGTCTAACAAGAAAGCTCCAAATTAGATATTGCATGAGGTGACATTTAGTGACTAACAATTTATCGACAACATTTTGTCGATAAAAAAATCATAAATCACTATTAGTCAGATTGCACCGACCTTGTTCATCAGCGAAATATAAAACGTTTAGGAACAATTTATTATGTTTTCCGGTGATAGGATATTCCTACTTTCTTTACATTTGTGACATCGCTATTGAATCTGCAATTTATAACAGCACAACGCGGCATTTTCATATACATTTACGGAGATGCATGCGGCGCGTTAACCGCGGGTCGACTGTCAGTAGCATTATAGTCCGTTGACGTAAATACTCCTGTTTAGGAGTATGTTAGGCTCGCGGGCCACGCCCTCTTCACCTTTCTATTGCTTTCTCTTTTCTGTGGTATATACATTATAAGTGAACTTTGTTCTTTATGAGAAAAATTGAAATCGTTAAACATGAGGCTGAATATTGCTTTTACGGCAGTTTATATTTAAGTAAAAACAAAAGTGTGTTTTATTTCATCTGTTTTTCTTTTTAAATGTGCCTATATATCCATTATGATAGGAATCACGATGCATGGCGCACGAAGTGGCACGAGAGACGAGACCTACAAACCTTCGATACCTATGGCAGTGGCCTACGTGGGCTACGTGACCAAAAGCACGCGGTATGTGGTGTGGTGCGGTACGAAATGAATATATTGAACGTAATAACATACTTGCGGGTTGGTACCGTATTTTTTTTTTTGATTATGTTATTGGAGGTAAACATTTGCATAACCAGGAACGTTCTAGCAATGCAATATCTTATGATCATAACCTGTTTTGATGAGAAGATTTGTGGATTTACTTAGTATTTACGTACTTCTTGAGTTACGTACTTGATTTACTTAGTATTTGATTTATAAGACAATAAAAGTTAAATATAATAGAGCACATACCACCAAATGGCTCTTATGCTTGCGCTGGTTTAGCTTACCTGCACATGGAGTCAACTTTATGCATCCTACCACACTCATTTCATCAAAAATGATTAAATGGCAGTATGGAAATTCCGCTTGAAAATCCGTAGCTGCCTCGCCATGCAATTCTTTGAACCTTCTTTAAATTTCTATGTCAGGCAAGAACGAATTGTGCACATACGTTCACTGCTGCGCAACTAACAGTCGGCGCTAAAGACAGAAAGCTCTTAGGCCCCAGTTCGTTGTATTACAGACTACAAGGTATATTAACACACAACCATGCGTGGGACGCTTTCCGGAAAATCACATTTGCCGTGATTTTTTGTAAAAAGCACCCTTTAAAAATATAATCTCAAGTCTTTCATCACCTAGTGGCTCAAATAACCATTAGATTTCAGTCAAATCAACTTCATCAGAAACGTGCGAAGCCAAATCTCGAGACCGAAGGTTTATAAAACAGCAATACTTCAATATACGCGTTACAGCAAATGTACGCGAGATAGCACCGCGTGTCTTTCAGCAGTGATATAATTTACGAAATCTTGAGTTCAACAACCACTTAGCCGAATTTCTCATATTCGAACTTAAAAAAATGATTTGCCTATACTTTACATATAAAAAAATCGTGGCGTTAGAACCCACATTACTCAAGCTATCTTCGGACATAATATTATGATATGATACAAACGTGCAAAAGTATAAATATACAAACATACAAACGCCGATTGTTGCCAGTGGATTTTGAGACCTCGCTACGCTCGTTCAATAAAATATTAAATAGCGTTCTCTGCATGCCTCCTTATTGTTTCAATAATAAATAATAATACTAAAGTTTGAGTGTATGCGCTGGTGTGTCTGATTGGTAACAGTATTTTGCAAAAGGATAAATTATTAACAAGTAACATTTTTCATCAAAATTGATACATAATAATTCAGGTATTCCCAAAGTGGGTACCGTGGAACCTAGGGGATCCCTAGAATACTCATTAGGATTAATTATTTATTATTTCTGTAAAATTCAGTACCACGGTTACAAACCTTATTTTGAAATAGCGCAAAATATATGCTGTAATGCACTCATTTGTTTTATTTTATTTACATAGCCAGATGTAGGTTTCAGCGTACAAGTATATTATCTAGTTCACACTGTGGCGCTCTATGCAGGCGTGTGAGTGTCGCTCCGTTTTGCATGCTTGCGGTCAGCGTCGGTTCAAGTGCAGTAAATCTGTATCTCTGAACGAGTTTTAGGTTGGCGTTAGGAGTGAAAACCCTGAAATAGCCAAAAAGCATCTTCACATTGCTTCCATTCGTCACAACGTATTGTTGTGAAACAGGTTTTTCAGCTTACGCTTATACAAAAAACAAATACAGGTCAAGATTGGATGCTATACGCATATAAATTGCTGGACAAAACCCAACTATAAAACAATAATTATTAATAAAACACTGAAACAGTTCCATTCTTCTCATTAAAACTTTAAGTTCAAAATATGTGTTTCTTAAAATAAATTGTTCATAAATATCAGTGTTCCATTATAATAAAAGGTATTTGGCTGATATTCCGGTATTTTTAAAGTTTAGGAAGCTCTGTAATTGTTATGACTTCGGTTAACAAACATGATACGTTTTACTGCAATTTTTAGCTCCTGAGGAAACGTATTATAATCAAATTCAACGAGAACAAAGCCGCAGTTGGACGTTTGTTTTAGTTCTATAGCTTACTCGGCAAATATTATTGTAATAAGCGATGAATCGCTAATATATCGAACGCTAAGGGAACCGCGTCAACATAGAACATAGGCATATGATTTCGCAAGAAACTTTTTTTTCATCAGATTGAGAACCACAGACGATAAAAGCACAGATACTCGTTACATGCTTTTGGGGCTGGTCCAAGCAGTACAGTAACAGAGTTGGAACTTTTAAAAATAATGCAATCCAATTTTATTTATTTTTGTTCAGACAATAATGATCCATCTGTTAGTAAAATTATGTTAACACATTTTACTAATAAATTTGTCGATTACACTTGCACCTATCCAGCTTCTTAATGATGCTCAATTTCTACGTATAATGGCGTTAAAATCCCCTGTCTGGTAGTAAGCAAACATTTCAGAAGCAATGCAGAACCCGTGATGCCCCAGTATCATCCCATCGTACCTGTTGTATTAAATTTTTAGGGCTGGGATGACTCAGTGGAATTGGCTATGGACTGCTGCGCAGCAGGTCCATGGTTCGAAGCCCGCCACGGGCATGAGCTTCACCGCAAGGTGGAAGGGCATTTTGCGAATGCTCGCATGGAGACCACCCTCTAGAAGAAAATCTGTCACCAAGCACTTAACGGTGTGTTCCGGCAGCAGTCCTTGAGAGTCAGTGAAATTACAGGCACGTGAGACTAAACAACTATGTCTCAAGGTGACGGGCGCAGTGCAATTCGTGACTTGTGACGAAATGCATCTGTTATAGGCAGAAGTTATCCCGCTTTAACTCAGGTGGGCCTCGAGCTTGTTCCGTCACACTAAAATAAAGAAAAAAAAATGTAGACCATCCAGCGAGTTTTTGTTATAGGCAAACCGTAGACTTCTCGTGTACATTCCCAATCAATATGTTTTAATTAGCTATTATTTTGTTTAGCGTGTAATATACTTGTTACTAATTTTTAACTGACGAAGGGAACGATACGTCCGTCTACAAGACTACTACCCATTTTCTAAGCAATATCACATGTCTGCATATTAAACTACCACAAACAAAAGGGTAAGGATCAAAAGCCCGTAGGGTATCGGGCTAGAATGTCAGCTCCCATCTCTACCCGTGGGTGTCTTAGTAGGCGACTAAGGGTAACACACCAGATGGCGGGCAGGTGAGGAACTGATATCTCACACTGCGATCCCTAGGCACCAGCCAAGCGTGGGGATTATGGAAAACCCTCCCATAATGGGGAGGCTGTGTTCAGCATTGGACAATCCGGCTTTCCAACAGTCCTTAAAAACCAGTGAAATTACAGGCACATAAGACTTAAGAACTATGTCTCAAGGTACGGGCGCAGTGCAATTCGTGACTTGTGACGAAGTGCATCTGTTATAGTGGTGAGGTTAGTCCGCTCAACCGGAGATTGGCCTCGAGCAGTTTGAAACAGTGATAGTTCAGTGGCTTTGGCTATGGACTGCCGCGCAGCAGGTCCATGGTTCGAATCCCGCCGCGGGCTTGAGCTTCACCGCATAGTGGAAGGGCATTTTTCCAAAATGCCCGCCTGGCTAGCGACCACCCTCAAGTTGAAAATCTGTCGCCAAGCACCTAACGGTGTGTTCCGGCAGCTATCTTTGAGAGCCAGTAATTCTAGGGTAAGCCTGTTAACACCTTCGACCACATCATCACTTACCATCAGGTGAGATTGTGGTCAAAGGCTTACCTATCAGCAATAAAAAAAAAAAAAAAGCTTTAATAAATCACAAAAATACACACAAACTGTCCCATTTTATTAGCGGATATACAGAGCTTGATTAAAATTAAAATTCACTAAACAACAATACTTGTAGACCTTACCAGTGTTATTGTCCAAATCTTTTTTAGGGTTCCGTAGTCCTGACAAGGAACCCTTATAGTTTCGTCATGTCTGTCTGTCCGTCTGTCCGGTTTTGCTAAGAGATCGTTAGTGCTAGAAAACTGAAATTTTGTACAGATACGTAAATCAATCACGCCGAAAAAGTGGTAAAATAAAATTTTGTAGAATATTTTTTTTTAAGATAGCTCCCATACATATGAAGTGTGGAAGATTTTTTTTTGTCGTCTAACCCGTTCTTTATGGTATCGTTGAATAGCTCTTTTAAAATGACTTAAGGGTTGCTAATATTGTTTTTCGATTTGATGCTCCATTGAAGAAATATTTAACTTTAAAGAGCATATTTTTGTTCCAGTATGCAGTAGGGCGTCCCCCCCCCCCCCCTCTAAAAGCTAAACTGCTGGATTCAAAAATCTGAAAAAATTCATAATGATAGTGCTGTTTATGAACTTTAAAGGAAAAGTATAGCGGTTGAGATAACTCTATTACTTTAGCAGTAATAGTCGTTGAACTTGGGTATTACATAATTTTGTAATCCTTAGAATAATTCCTTAAAATGACTAAGATGAAGTAGTTGGTTGTTTTTTAAAATTAAATCATAAATAAAAAATCTTAATGCAATAAGTATTTGGACCTTATACTCACCGTACACAAGAACCTATACCTACTTGTATAAGCTACAAATGAAAATGAATTTTTTAATGAAGTTAATATGTAATATTACTAAAACTGATATGTAAATATTCATTAAAGTCTCAGCAAATAATAAAAGCAATATTATATTCGAAATGGCCACCTTTACCTGTCTGGCCATAAATCTCCCATAGATTTATGGCCAGACACATATATAAAAATTAGAAATGTACTGATGTGAATTTAATAAGTACTGAGAAATTATTAAAACAAAAGTATCATACAATATTATATAAAAATGTCAACAAAATTAAATTAAAATAATATATATAACTAACAAAAAAGCCCGCCCCCGGTCGCACCCGGTCCAAAGGTGCCCATCACACTTGATGCATTAGCACGCTGTATGGCGATGGCCAGCCTTTGAACGAGGTACGACCCAGAGCGTTGGTCGTGACCCCTCTCTCTGAGACGACGGCCAATTTGTCGTACGAAGGCTTTCGCCTCCGCACCCCAACTCCCCGCCGTCTCGACCGCCATGGGCGAGGTCAGCGTATTTTGCGCTCTTTCTAAACGCTGCAGATTCTGCGGCACCCCCTGCTGCGCGGATTGTTTGGCTTGGTGACAGGAAGCAAAGGTGCTGACGCAGGTCGCGTCCCATAGCAAGCACCTACCTTTCTGCCAAGGGACGAGCGTCAGACCGTCTGGTCTTTTGCCATCCGCACGGCTCAGTCCGGGAGGCTCCAAAACGCATGGGATATTTGCAGAAACAAGTGCTCTACGGACGATATCGTTGAGAGCGTGGTGCCGTGGAAACCTACCTGCACAACGACGACAGCTAAGAGCGTGGTGACCATTGGCTTCCACCGTGGCACCGCAGATGCAGCGGTGAGGCTCGCATACATCACAGCCTAACCGAAGAGCTGCCGCAACACGCAAAGAGTCGCTGTCCAAGTGCGTGCCCAGACTAGGTGATGGAATCGCCTGCATCCACGCTCCGGATTCAGGTTGCGACACCGCCCGTAATCTTGCTACATCCGCACCCTTCGCTGCGCTCAGAAGTTTAGCAGCAGCGGCCGTCGTACCAACCTCGTCCCAGATACGCTGGTAGTGGGAAGAGGGACCCGAGGGAGCCGACTCGCCAGGATTGAGAGCCGACCATGCTGCTAGAGCACCGGATACATGAGGAATACTAACACTGTCACCGTTGGGAAGAATAGTAGCGACAAGACTTGCAACCCCATGCACCGACGCCAGAAAAGCCGGCAAACTCAAATCTATAGCGCGCCGCACACCCAAACCACCCTGTCTAATAGGCAAGGAAGCCTGGTCCCATTGGGAATTATTCAGACACACATTCAAAATGGACTCCACAGACTGCTTGATCACCTCATCAAGAGATTCCAAACTAGCGGGGTAGAGCCATGTCGGAGTGGTTCTGAGCAAATATATTAATTTTGGGACCGCCAAGCATGTCCGCAGCAGAACCAAAGCAACGTGGGGTGATAAGCTTTGAAGACGCTTCTGGGCAATAAGAAGGAGCTTTTTTCTCGCCAGAATAGCTTCCGGAATGGCAGAAGAAAATATAGGGGAGCCGAGAAGGGAAAAACTACTAGTGTCCAACTTTTTTATTCCTGGTACGAGCTCCTCAAAACGAGGGAAAGCACGGCAAGCCTCCGGGTCACAAGGGAAGAACTCGCACTTGGCCATGTTTACTTGCAGTCCCAACTCCTTCAGGCGTGGCAAAAGAACCCGCAAATCACGCTCTAAGGCGTCTGGCGTACCCCCAATAGTACCATCATCTAGGTACCAGACGTTCAAAGGGGACCGCAAATCGTCAACCACTTTCTGAATGCCGAGGCTGAAAATAAGGGGGCCAAGAGGATCTCCTTGCTGGACACCAACTTGAGGAAGGATAGGTTCTTGATTGTAGAAAAGGTTAGAGGGAGAATGATAGACTTGATGAAGGAAAGGATAGAGGGAAGGTATCTGTGTGGAGACTTCGCTAAGTAACACATCCCTTTCCAGAGAATTGAATGCATTCCGGATGTCCAATTTCAATACTACACACCCAGCATTATCCGGGTCCACCGCAAACGTTCGAACGGCATGAATGGCCGCTTCGCATCCCAGGAGAGTACCGAACCCCAGCTGGTGTGGACTCAAATAGGCCGCCATTTCACCCCTGACGGCACGACAACCCAACTTAGCGGTAAGACTACGAAAAATACTACCGATCGCGATCGGCCTTAAGCCCCCGTCCTTTTTTTCTAGCGCGCAGAGAGATGCACCGTACAAGTAAGGGCACACAATGGGGTTAAACTGGCCACTAAGCATAAAATTACATAGCCTTGTGAGGTGCTCCAAAAGTCGGGGGCCGTTATCACCTGCCGGAGTGCTGGTAAGCTCTTTTAGATGTGAGGGACGAATACCATCTAGGCCAGCAGAAGAGCAGTTGAAAAAAGAGCTGAGGGCAAGTGCTACGTCCTCCGTTTTAACGGTTACGGCTTGCAAGGATCGATCCGGTGGAGCAGGGAAAGTAAGGGGACGGGAAGGACTAGGGTGCTTGGACTGTAGGGAGGCCAGGGCGTCAGGGCTGGCGCCCGCAAATGAATCATCCGAGAGAAGGAGACGGGCAGCACTCCTTAGGTCACCACCATAGACCTTAGCCTCAATGGCTTTTACTATAGAGGGAGAAGAACCGGAAGGCGCGGAGTCCTCACACATAACTGAGCTGAGGCAGTTAATATTGTCTTTCACTAAAGTAGTTAGAGATCTAGATCCTCTCGATTGTGGGATTTTAAAAGCTGAGAACGCAAAGGAAAGGAGTTTGTACCAATCATCCGAGCTATTGGTGTTTATGCATTGAGCGATTAGTTCACACAGCCTCCCCACCGCCAAACTTCTCGCACCTTTAGGTATGTTCTTCAGTATTCGAACTTGAGACCTAAGGGCACCAAGTTTCTCAAAATAATTCTGCTCTGTTGTCTGCTCTTGAATCTGCGGGGATGGCGTTGGAGACACCCGAGAACCTCCCGCGGGAAGCTGTGATGGAGCCACAAACCCTTCGCCACTATGCGTCACATCCTTGTGCATGCGCCCGATGTGTATAGGGAGCCCTCGATATGAAAACCGTTTGGAGGATTGTGGCGGACAATGGGGACATACCAGAGTTTGAGAGGACGAGACACTCATGATCAATAATACCTACTATTTTAAGTAGTAAACATGAACCAATAAAATTAGTTCTTATATAAATTACAAATTAGGTATTACGGAAACCTATAGCGTCATACAACAATACAATTAGAGGTATAGGCAAAAATTTAAATTAAAAATTATGATACATTAAAGTAAAATACAAATACATCCAAAACTAATTCATTACTCGTATAAATTAAAAAACAATAGATAAGTAATCTGTACTTACTCGATACAAGCACAAATAAATATTTTGTTGTTAAATTATTTTCTACATGGAGTATTCATAATTAAACCTTTAACATCAACTTTACAGATAAAATAAATCTTTCAAAGCATTAAATTAGTGTAGGTACTCCAAACAAAGTTCAAAGAATACAATACCAAGTTAAAAAACTAGGAAACTATTCCTTTACTATATGATAAAAAGCTGGTATATACTAATAGGCCTAATTTGCGAAACTAATTAGGTGTATATATACCTATGAAAACTTAAATAGATATGTACCTAAATATAATATAGAGGTAGGTAATATATAAACATAACTGATCCTAAAAGGATCGCGTCACAAAGGTAAAGAAATTTCTATGATAAAAAATCACTCATGAACAGTAAAAACTAATAAGGGTCGTCCAAAACAGCAGCAGGTAACGCCCTCTAGACAGATTATGGCGTCCGACTTCGATCTTAACGAGGACGTCAAACGATAAAATGGTGAGCGGGCGAATATCAAATCGGCTTACAGCGATATATAAAAATTTATATATAAAAATAAACATTTGAAAAAAGTTATGTTAAATAATAATAAAAAATATATTTTTAAAAGTATCTCAAGAAATCATTAAATAACATTTTAATGAAACACTAAAAAGAATATAAAAAATAAATATCTAGTGACAATTCCGCCTAATTTCCTGCTATGCCCACGTGACGTCACAAACGCCACGCAGCCTAACCGGAAGAATATTCGACTAGTTTCGCTTCTAAACGAAGCATCTTCAGGAGGTCTTGACTCACCGAGCGCACGGTTGAGACTGAACTATATATTTGTTATTATTAAATATGGATTTCCGCAAAGTAACGCCTGAATCTATTCAGTTATGTTACAAATGAAAATGCAAATTTTTAAAGAAGTTATGTTATATTACTAAAACTGATATGTGCATATTTATTAAAGTCTCAGCAAAACTGCATTAACTCACTGTTTCCAAGGGAAATTTCGCCACTGCTTGTTTCAAAGAGAGCTTAAGCTTAGTGCTTGAGAGACTCAATGTCAGCGTGTCATTTAGAGTGAGCCATGTTATTTTTTTTATGCTTGGTAGGTTAGCCTTTGACTACTTTCTCACCTGATGGTAAGTGATGATGTCCTAAAAGATGTTGTTCAGGTTCAGGCTAACCTAGAATTACTGCTCACAAGGACAGCTGCCGGAACACACCGTTAGGTGCTAGGCGACAGATTTTCTACTTAAGGGTGGAAGCTAGCCAGGCGAGCATTCTCAAAATGCCCAACCACAATGCTATAAAGACTGCCATCCTAAGATAACAACCGGGAGCGACGGCTTAACGTGCCCTCCGAAACACTGAAGCGCTCAGTAGTAATGTCACCAGCAGTCACCCATCCAGCTCATGACGCGGCGGTTGAAAAAAAAATAAAAGATTTTATCTGACAGTATTTATGGCCAGACTAGTTATATAGTATGATAGCCCTTTTATAAGCTTACTTGCATTTATCGGTTTATACTTTTTATTTTTCTTTCAAATATACATCAACTATTTTAGAATAGAATTGAATAATTATTTATTGCTACAGAAAATAAATTATATGACATACAACTTGTAACAAACAGTATGAAATGATAACTTGGCGGCAATCGTACTCTTATTATTTAGCTTTAGCAGGAAAAATTGGAGGAGAACAAAGAACTACAGAGTCGTTTTACATACATGTTATGACAACGGGCTACTACGGAACCGTCATTGTACGTGGCCCGACACGCATTTGACCGTTTATTATTTTTCAGGAGTTGGTAGACATTATCTTGAAGCGCATGGACGTGGACCTAGATGGAGTTATCAACTTCAATGACTTCCAGCAGTCAGTGCTAAAGACTCCTCAATTGCTTGAGCTCCTCGGCTACTGCCTTCCAGAGAGACCAGCCGTATACGCATTTCTCGCGACTTGGTGCCCAACGTGGGGCAAAATGTAGTTCAAATTGTTTGTTATATCATTTAAAATTTGCTAGATAGACTTTTGACTTTTTCGTTAGATAGATTTGCATTTGAATTGTACAAATTGAGCTTCATGCATTGAATAATAAATACTTTGAAAATTATCCTAAAAAAACATTAAATAATATTTAAATAAAACACTTAAAAAGCATAAAATTATATATCTTGTGACAATTCCGCCTAATTTTCCTGTCATCTACGTGACGTCACAAACATCACGCCTAACCGGAAGAATACCCGACTAGTTTCGCTTCTAAACGAAGCATCTTCAGGAGGTCTTGACTCACCGAGCGCACGATCGAGAAATGACTCTCTCTAATGAATGATTTCTCGAGTTAAAAGTATTTATTATTAAATATGGATTTCCGCAAAGTAACGCCTGAATCTATTCATTACTTCATACATTGTTTTATTTAAATTTTAAGAAGTGCAGTTGTGTTACAAATAAAATGTTGAGGTTATGCACTATTATGTGTTGTTTTCAGTAAAATCAAACTAATTTGTTTATGCCTGGTAGCCTTTGACCACTATCTCACCTGATGGTAAGTGATGATGTGGTCGAAGGTGTTGTTCAGGCTAACCAAGAATTACTGGCTCTCAAGAAAAGCTGCCGCAACACTTCTACTTGGGTGATTCGGAACAGATTTTCTACCTGAAGGTAGGTGGTAGAAACGTCTAGTAGTAGTGTCATTAGCGATCACCCATCCAACTCATAACCACGGCGGACGTTACTGATCGGTTAAAAACGGCTAAGCAAACTTCGCTACAAGCGCTTCTTTTCGGAGCGCTTCTATAATAAATCCTAGCTGGTCGCTATGCTTACTAGGATTCAGTCCCGTAGCTCCTGCGCTGCTCGCGACTGCAGATTGATTAATCTCCTGATAATGTTTTTCCAAGTCGAAGATAATTATTGCCTGGTATATCTGACACTTGACGCTAACACTAATACTGGAATCAATACCCCGCATATAAAGATATATTTCCCACTGGTACAACTACTCTCAAAATCATTTCTGTCACGTAATGATAGCAGATATAACAAAAAAAATCGCCAAGTGCGAGTTGGACTCATAAACCGAGGGTTTCGTACCAACTCAGAATGTACCATACAATTGTCATTATTTAAAAGATCCCTAGCAAGAGCTCGACCTGCTCTTGACAGGTTTTTGAACTGTCAGTATACGTTACATATTGATTATTATTATCATGTCGAATCAGAAGCTGTGAAAACTGTGAAACATGCATACTGGTAACACAGTTTTTAAAATAGAGGAAAATAATTATTAAAAACTCAATTGATTATTATAAATGATTCATTTTGTTTAAAACCCCTCTACAACAAGAATAAGTACATTCCTTTATTAGCTTGGTCAAATTTTGTTTATTTTAGTATGAACAAACATGAGATTACGGCTATTAGGCGTGGGCCAGATAGAAGAGACGTAAGACGGAGACGCGTCGAGGACGGGGCGGAGACGAGGCAGAGACGCGACTTTTTGAATTATACAGAAGAGACGCGTCGCGGACGCGACGCAGACAGAGGGGGCGCGGGGTGGCATGCCGCCCGGTGGGCATGCCACCCCGCGCCCCGACCTCGCCCCCGCCGTGTCTCCGCCGCGTCTCCGCCGCGTCTCTCCTGTGTGTTTCGAATAAAAGGCGGAGACGTAAAAGCGTCGCGCCCGCGACCTGCCTCTTCTGTATGTTTTGCGTCGCGACGCTTCTATACATTTTGTATGAAAGAGACGCGGAAGAGACAAAGGTCCGCGCCCCGTCTCCGTCTTACGTCTCTTCTGTCTGGCCCACGCCTTAGATAGCCCTGTGTTCGTGCGTAACTGAATCCAGATTCGTCACCTCAGGGTTTTTACAGACACGGAAGTAGCGAGGCCTCTTCCAGTCTACAATTTACCAACGGTACCCTACGCCCGATCAGCAACTTGGCGATAATCAATTTGGATTCCGAGCAGGAGTGGGAATGCGAGAGGCGTTGTTTGCACTGCAGGTTCTGGTTCAGAAGTGCCGAGATATGCAGCAGGATGTCTTCCTTTGCTTCATTGATTATGAGAAAGCTTTTGATCGAGTGCAACATGATTGCCTCATAAATCTACTAGAAGATGTCGGCTTAGATGGGAAAGATATTCGCATTATTCGGAATCTGTACTGGAACCAACAAGCCACCGTCAGAGTTGCGACAGAAGAATCCAGAGATATCAAAATTAAAAAAGGAGTTAGACAAGGTTGCATTCTATCACCTACACTGTTTAATTTATACTCAGAAACAATCATGGCAGAAGCACTAGAAGATTTAGACTGCGGTGTCAAAGTTAACGGACGCCTTATTAACAACCTTATATATGCTGATGACACGGTTCTCATAGCTTCAACCGAAGAAGAGCTTCATATAATTATTAACCTGGTAAACGAAAGTAGTGTGAAAGCTGGCCTCAGAATGAACACCTTAAAGACAAAAATAATGGTCGTTTCAAAAAGCGCTGACTTGGACCCTATTATAACAGTGGCAGGCAAAACCTTGGAGAGAGTTCAGAGGTACAAATACCTAGGCACGTGGCTCACTAAAGATTGGGACAGTGAACTAGAAATAAAAACCTGCATAGAAGTTGCCCGCAGTGCCTTTGGTAAAATGGAGAAAGTACTGTGCAATCGCAAGCTCAAGATCTCATTGCGCACCCGCCTACTTCAGTGCTATATCTGGCCGATTCTTCTATACGGATGCGAGGCTTGGACCATCAAAGAGTATCTCAGGAAACGTGTAGAAGCATTCGTAATGTGGGCCTACAGACATGATGGCAATATTTTGGACTCAAAAGGTGACCAATGACGAAGTTCTACGACGAGTAGGAAGGAAACGAATGCTTTTGAACACCGTCAAGCACAGGAAAGTTTCTTATCTAGGCCATATATTACGTCATGATCGATACAAACTTTTACAACTCATCATGATGGGGAAGGTCGCAGGAAAAAGAAAAGCCGGTCGTAGGAAAAAGTCTTGGCTGAGAAACATCAGGGAATGGACTGGTATCGCGAGAGCAGCAGACCTATTTCGCCTCGCGAGAGACAGAGATAAATGTACAGAGCTGATCGCCAACCTTCAGTAATTGGAGAGGCACTATAAGAAGAAGACCCTACGCCCGAACGAGCGTAAATCAAGTTCAATCGCACTGAAAATGTACGAAGTGAATTTAGACGATGTTCTGAAGTACATGTTGTATGCGTTAAAAAATTGGGAAGTGTTAGAAAGTGCAGAAAAATTTACTCTTCATAAAGTGTTTTAGCTTGTGCCGCTTTGTTACGTAATTTAATATATTGCATTTTTTAAATTATATGTGCGTCGCTTTAAATTTAAAGAAATATGTATTTAAAAAGTTCATGCTAAATTATCGGAAAAGCACTAAATTAGAACGTTCCGATGTTTTCTCTTTTGTGGAGGGATCAGTACCTAATGAATTCCACTCACCCATCCGCTCTAGACTACAGGGGGCTTGATCAGCAGAGAAACTCTTGCCATTCCCAGTAATGCATACCGAAGCTTACTGGTGGTCCCGCCCTATGTTAAGATAGTTGGTAACTTAATACTAGTCAACTTAAAAAATGGCTTCTTCTATTTACTGTTGGGTGTTGGTCGTATATCAAGCTACGCGCCTAAGTAGACAGTCTCATGCTATTTAGGTAAATGACACTAACAACAAAATCACGTGCATTCAAATGGATGGAAGAAATTCGAAAGTTCAGCACCCGTTTCCATAGACGGTACTCTGGGGTTGCGGGTTCAGGTGCCACTGGAAGTTATTTTATTCGATAAACAATTTCAAAATTTTTTATTTATTTTTATTTTTATTTTACATTCCATGGAAAACAAACAGCCTATTAAATACAAAATGATGAGAACAGTAGTTTTATACTCTAAGGGCCCGTTTCAGAATGTCCTAATAAAGTTTCGGGTTGCTATGCAACACATAAAATAACTTAATGATAAAAATTACAGTTAACATGCAGCACGTGTAAAACTTTAACCGATGGATAGGCTAAATCGATGACTGTGAAACGCAAAGATAGTGTTTTGATTAATAAATATGTTCTGGGTAGTATTGTAACCGTCTAGATCCTACCTACCATAAAAAAAGGTTAACGCGACTAATATCTAAAAAAAATTCTTAACACACATGCAAGTAATAAATTTCTCTAAGTGGTCACGTTACATTTTTTTTCCAAATAAATTAATACCAATGACGTGTATTTTTTTGTGCCATTGAAATTTTGGGAACGTTCGAAGAATTTGAGTTAAGTGCTTGGGACATTTGGTAAGATAAAGAAACTGTTGGGACGTTATTGTTTCAAGATCGTAAAATTTTGAATCGTTAGAGATAAGGGGCTGAAATTCTTGAATTCTGAGTCAAGGGTACTTTTGTCCTCAGAAACAAGTGGTCCTTTCAACACGTGAACATACATTGGGTTTAATTTTTTTGTCGCGTTGAAGTGAGAAACGAATGCTTAGTAAGAGTGAGGGAGACAAATATGTTAGGAAAGAGAGGGAATACAGCGGTACCTGCTCAAAGGAACTAGACTATGTTTAAAGGTTTGTTCAGTGGTTCGCGAACGTTTGACTGGCCAAGTAGTGTGTAGAATTATTGTTTTCTTGGCAAAAAGTCACCCGCGCGTGTGTTCATCTTGAGCTGGTTCCTGTCGCCGAATAAAAGCTAAGTACTTAGGACTTAACTAACGTTACATAAGAAGTTCATTTACATAAATTCATTATTTGATTTAAAAAAGAACAATAACTATTAAATTTTTCATTAAACTAGTAGAGATGTTTCAAATGATTAAATCTACAAGTTACATCTTTAATTCTTTAATATATCTGGTAGTTTAAACGCTTTTGATTATTTATATTAAATACACAATTTTAATTAAATATTCTAACTATAATTTTATTGATAATTTATGTACATTCTGAGAATATTAAATTCAACTTGAACGATACCAATATGTTTAGTTATTATTTCTTGAACTACATTTTATTTCAGTAAATATTCAAATACTTTATTATTAATTAAATAATTGATAATAATTTATGAAGTATAAATTTTAGAACGCTAACTGAATTGTAATTGACATTTATTTACTAATTCTTTTGAAAGGGATTTAATTGATTTAAAATATTAAATGATTAATTGATGATGAGCGGTTAGATATTCAGTAAGATTGAAAAATACAGGTTGGATTTCCGTCAGGGATAGAATTTATTGCAGAGATTAACTGTTATCTAATTGTTTCATGTTTTATATGAATGTGTTATTTTTTTGTGTGACTTTTAGGTTGATTTTACATTGGCTTCATCTGTATGATTGAAATTTAAATTAATTAAATAAAGATCTTTATTTAAGCGTGAATAGCATTGCAGAGGTATAGGAAAATTAGACAATAAATTTTGTCTAAGCATACTTTATTTGACTGATCAAGATGAAAATGACATTACGAACATGAGAGTATAATTATTTGTACTTTTAAAACACAAAATTATGGTTTTGTTTCATAAGAACTTTTGTTGCAAATATTTGGCGAGCAAATGCGTAAATTTAATATTTTGCACGGACTTTAACTTTCAATAACACACTTGCCACTAGGCATACAAAGATATTCAATTGATCGAGTTGGCTCTAATTGCGCCATACGTAACACACCTATATATTATATGTATGCTTCCCTTTTCGAGTCAGGCACTTTGAGATCACCAAAAGGTTAGGATGACTATAAATTTCTTAATTTTATGTCAAAATGGTGCGTTCATTGTTGTCACTCACTCAAAAAGGAGAATTTATCTGTATCTAAGTATAAAATATCGATTGGTAATCTAGACAGGGAACAAAGAGAGTGTTCTTATGTTTCATTATCAATTGATATATCTTTTTAATTAAAGATCATATTACTAAATTTGATCTAGCTCTAATGAAGATAAATTAAATACGGAGCTTAAAACTAAAAGGCCCGACTCGATATCATGGAACAAAGCCGCACGTGTAAAAGTGACGGCTTGAGCTCAAAGTAACAATGACAATAAACGAGCTCGTACCCTAAAGGTATTCTATAAATAATTCTGAAGGGTAAACTTTATATTGTAATTTTATCACTTGACTTTATTTATCAGGGAACATTTGGGCAGATCAGTATCGGCCGATCGGAGACCTGGTCAAAATATACCCTAACACTTTTATATTATATGAAAAGAATATAAGTCCTTTATGGCCATTCTTTAGCGATATTCGCTCATCAAGGAGTTTTCAGCGTGATAGCCAAGCAACGCTGCTTCGTGGGATCTACACTCAGGGTATACACTTTGTCCAGATAGAGAAAGCCATGCATACTGGCAGTTCCAAACATTAGAAACAAATTTGACACATATAAACACATACACAGCAAATAATATGTCATGAATGCTTTCAAGCTTCTCTGCACGAAGTTGTAGCAAATTTATATGCTTAATAGAACTTAGTTAATTAAGGCACTGCGTACATAAGAAATTACAAAAGCGTAATATAGTATTAGCGAAGCGTAATACAAAGGGTTTTATGAAACAAAACACATATGATGAATTCACATTTACTTTTGTTATGGTGGAACCATTTTCATAACTTCTAAGTATGACATATTGACCATACATGACGAGACATTTTTCTTTTTTACAAAACTAACGTATTTACTTAATTATGTGAAACTATAATTTAATCTTAACGTAATTGAAGGATAGTATATTTGTACAATTTTATTACAAAAGTTTTAGGTAGTTAGGAACTTCATTTGAACACGTTAGAATTTATTTTTCTCTCTACAGGACTCTTCAATCCAGTCCGACCATAGGGAAAGCAGGGATTCCTGAATTACCTGAAATACAGAAAGGTTTGATGCATGTTCAGCCAGCCGTATGTGTGATGCCTAAACTAGTTCTAGGTTCCATACTTTGAATATTTTATGGATTCTATTTCATGTATGTATTTGTTTGTTGTTTTCTTGCAGCATTGTGTAAAAGTTTACATTACGTAAAATAATTTTTACATTCGCTATTACATCAGGAAAAGTAAATTTAGGTATTACGTTTTAACGATCCGCGGATTTATGTCTTATAATAGTTATTAAATAAAATAGGTATAATTTTAAAATATTAAATTCAAATAATAGTACAATAACGCTAGACGATCACAAGCAAAAAAAAAAACAGTAGCATTAAATTGTAGGATTCTTTTATTTTGAACTAAAACTTTATACAAAATAAATTGAGTCTGATAATTTTAATTCATCAATTCAATTTCTCACATCTAATAATAGGTTATCAGGAGGTAAAGGGGGGTTACTCACAGTATAATCGGAACTTACTCGAACATTCTGAAACAGGCCCTAAGCTTAAGAAGTTTTCGCTTATAGTAACACTCATAGGTAAGTTATATCTATATGACAATATATATTATAATTTTACTTATGTAGACAAAAATAAAGTAATAAGCATAAAAATAATATATATATATATATATATATATTAAAGTCAATGCCTAAATATGAAAAATAAAAACGAGAAATAATAGTATAAATAATAAAATACTATAATAAAAAGTTACTAATTTGTTTGCAGTCGATATTCTTTTAATCCTGTTATTTTTGTTATTATTAAATTCTCGAGTTGAGTAGAAATTCTATCAAAGTCCTGATTAGATATAAGATTTTTTAAAGTATAGTGCGTCGTAGTGAATATGTCTGTACATTTGGAGTGGTGCGAGTTGAAGTTTGACATAGTGCGTAAGAGAAATGTGTTAGCACGATAGATTTGAAATTTTATTTCACTATCATAATCCTACATTATCCCTGACGGACATAGACCATTAAATATATACAAAAATGTTTTTTTGATAAATATCCCTGCGAAGCCGCTGTGGTTGAATAGTACTTGTAACGTCTCTGGTCACACGCACGGGCACGAGCTCAACAATGATCAAAACATTGCGATGCGAGTTAAGTCATTGACTGAACAAGTACCCACTACGAGTACTACAAAAAAATTAAATGACATCATCGTACTAACATTAAAATCCTTCATAATTATGTCAAAAGGTCACTGTCCTGATTGCTACTGACGGTGACCGCGTCTGTCAGCTACTAAATTTAAGGCTAAAAAATAGGTTTACTAACAAGTCGCAGAAAAATCAACAAAATTACGAAGACAACAAAACTATTAGGATGTACCTAGTTTCTTTTATTTTTATTTATACATTTATAGTTTACTAGTATTATTGACACATGCTTATCGAAAACTTAGAAATTGACGTAAGTGATGCGCACTCTTGTTCTAACTGCGCACACTTGCACATTTGGCCTGCGCACTCTTGTCCTCATAGGTTGTACAAGAGTGCGCAATCAGAAGTTTTACTAAATTTCACATATTTGCTATTGCTTACCTTTTAAGTCTATTATTTAATTTTTTTACTATAACTAATTAACCTTAGCTAAAAAATAAAAAGTAATATGAATCCTACAATGATTTTTTTTATTTTTATATAAAAACAAAATAAAGTGCGCGCTCTTGCACCACCGTACCCCAAGTATCAAGCAAGAAACGGTAAAATATCAAGTTTGTTGTATGGGAGCCCCTCTTCAAGATTTATTTTATTTTATTTTTAGTATTTGTTGTTATAGCGGCACTAGAAATACATCATCTGTGAAAATTTCAACTGTCTAGCTATCACCGTTCTTGAGATACAGCATGGTGACAGACGGACGGACGGACAAACGAGCGGACAGACGGACGCACGGACGGACAGCGAAGTCTCAGTAATAGGGTCCCGTTATTACCCTTTGGGTACGGAAATCTAAAAATGATTGTTTTTTTATAGATCAAAAGTATCAGTTTGTAATGTATTTAATGTAAGAAGTTTGCCTGGATCTTCTATAATATTAATAGATCAGTTGTAATATTAAAGACCTAGATATATATTTCTCAAAACAACAACTTTTAAAATAGAACATAGTTCATATCAGTTTCACTTTTAATAAAAGATATTATTAGTTTTGATTACAATTTTATTCTTTAATATCCTTGCAATTTAAGTGAAAATCTGAGTGCATAACTAGTGCACAAAACCCATTTTAGCCTCGTCCTAAACACCACCCGTCGCCTTTCACTGATCGGACTTTCAAAGGTCTCGGCTCAAATGACTTATTTTATGCACTCGTTTTTCAATACATTAAGGTATTGCCTTACGTTTACATATTTAACTCATGTTTGGAAAAGTGTTAACATCCAACGGGTTTTGACATTACCTTGAGGGACCAATAATAGAGCCACCACACATATAACGTGCCAATTTCCGTCACTTGCCTGAGGAATACCTAATAAAATACCTTCCATCAGATTGTACAATAGTACTTGTTATGCTTCGTCGCGATTGCGAACACGGCCGGAAGCGTTCGTCGCTACAGGAAAATATGACTACCTATAATATTACTGATCATGTACGTTTCCTGTATTTTTATTCTATTGTAATATTTGCTATCCTTATAGGCAGTAATATCACAACATAAACGTTTTAATAAACATTCACCCTCATATACACACATTGTTAATAATTTCCAACTTTAAGTGACTGTAATTTTTTATAATATTTTATATATTTATGTATTTATTTTTAATAATTGTGGCTTTTTTATTTCTTCTATCAGTTGACTTTGTCGGCGTTCACGCTCAACTTTTCTCGGCGTTCTCAGAGGCATCACAATAACAAGTAATAACAACTCACGTGTCAGCGAGGGCTCGTTACTTTTACATGAAGGTTTTGCATGCGGAACCCTGCATCCCGAGTAAGTGAACATGAGCGCTGTTGTTCACTGTGCAAAACGTTTCACGTCCCCGGTGATTGTCATTATCTATTTCTATATTGTAAGCTGCAACGTGGGGTTACAAGTAGCCGCAATCTCCACAAGGGCAAGCCTTATTTGCTCCTGTCAATTCAGGATATGTTATTTAGGGAATTTTGTCTTTAGCATGTCTTGCTCTGATAGGTACAAAAGCTGACGTCCTTGGCTATTGGCGTCTATGGACCATTTTCATTCCGTTGGCGAGCTTGTGGACGGTAAATTCATAAAATATACAAATTAAAAAAATTATACAAATTGTTCACGATGAGTATTATAAATTTACAGTTAGGTAACCCTTTATTATTGTAACATAAGCTCAGTTCTTAATTTAAATTGCACTCAAATGTATAACAAAAATAGGAGGTAATATGTATTAAGACGTATTTTAAGCCTGCACCGAGGCAGCGATACGTAATTGTGGTTCGTTTGATCCCTTGCTGTATCTTTATTTCTTAATTTTGAGTTATGTAATTAATATATATTATATTTAAGGATTCATTCTATAAATCATACACTTTGTAAAAACGATTACTTAAAATTTTCTCGATCGAAAAAAAAACCAAAGTTACATCTAAAAAACTAAATAAACCCTTAGTACTGCGTTAATACTTAACGGAGATTCATCCGTATTTGAATAATAATAAAAACAACATGTTTTCTATTACGTATACACATTATATTTTTCAAATAGGTATTTGTTTTTATGTTTTATGTTCTCTTTAAATTAGTTAAAATAAATAAATAAATGAGGGTGCTCCCATACGATAAAAAAGGTTTTCACCGTTTATTTGATAAAAATAATAATAATGAAAACTTGAAATATTCACCGAATATTAAGTTGTATATTTACTTTAAAAATAAACTATTTAGGGTTCGTACCTACCTAGGATATGGACGTACCAACACAGCTCAATCAGACATTGTGACAAGTGTCTGTAACTTGCAAGATTATGTTACAGATAATAGTACGGAACACTTAGTTCTCCACTCACTCACTCACTAGCGCGAGTCTCCCTCGCACTTGTTATGATCTTGTGCTGCCCAATTACTACTGTACTTAAGATACGTTACTACTTTAACGTAGTAAACAAAGTTTCTGTTAGCGCCTTGCATGCGTGCGCTTATACTTATGTCCACCCACACATGCGTGCGGCAGGGTATGAAGTTTCTGCGAAGCCTCGCCGCTCACTTCTGTTCGAGCCTCCTACATTCCTGTTTGTTTTTCACTCGTATATACACTACCATTGTAGAAACGCAATTAAAGGTCATATAAAAGATAGTTCAGCGTTTCTTCGACGATACTCAAATTCCACCCCTTCAGACAAGCCAGTAACCTGTCCATCCACCTTCCTTATATAGGAACTAAATATGTAAAAGTGTACAGATGGTACACTGTAATTGTGACAGACTTGTGAGTCTCATTTCATAAATAAAAAGTACAAGTATTCATGACCTTCATTTATCCATATTATATATCTAAAGTAACATTAATAAAGGGGAAAGAATTGATTGTTTGTTTGTTTGTTTGCATTGAACAGGCTCTGAAACTACTGAACCGATTTGTAAATTTTTTTCAGTCTTAGAATTCTACACTATCCTTGATGAACATAGACTGTAAGAGATTTAAAAAAAAGTTGAGGTTCTGTATGAAAACTTTGATAATGTAACACAAAGTGTGAATAAAATACATTCCAATAAAAATCGTTATATCGCATACGCTGTAGAAATTATTGAAAATAGAGCAAAGTGATGTACTGCAATATTATAGAGGTCATCAATATCTATAAAAAGTTCGAACTATTACAGTTATGTCACTATAAATAATTTTTTATTGTGTTAAGTTTATAATTTTTAATTTTTTTGTTAAGCCTGCACCGAGGCAGTAATACGTAATTGTTGTTCGTTTGATCCCTTGCTGTAACATTATTTCTTAATTTTGAGTTATGTAATTAATATATATTATATTTAAGGATTCATTCTATAAATCATACTTTTTGGAAACACGATAAATTAAATTTTTCTCGATAGAAAATAAATCCAAAGTTACATCTTAAAAACGAAATAAACCCTTAGTACGGCGTAAATACTTAACGGAGAGGCATCTGTTTTTGAATAATAAAAAATACAACATGTTTTCTATAACGTATACACATTACATTTTTCAAATCGGTATTTGTTTTTATTAAACGAAGGAAATACTCAAATTCATGTTCCGCCCATTTCAGTCAGAGCCGCGATGCTTTGTCCCTATCCGCTTTTGTAATTCTTCGGCAGTCGGACGGGGACGGATGCTGTTGGCGTGCCTTACTTACGCACACATACGCGGCGAGCCTAAAAAGCTTTGAGCGCCCTTAAATACCCGTGCGAAGCCGGGGCAGACCGCTAGTAATATTATAAATAGCTCTATCTGTCTATCTGTCTCACTTGCGCGCCAAAACTACTAGACCGATTTGTATGACATTTAGTATAGAAATAGTTTGAGACCCGAAGAAGGACATCGAATATTTTTTATCCAAATGCACAAAACCGACATACGCGCGGGTGATCCGCGGCCGAAAACCCAGTTTCATTTAGATCGATAGAACTCTCGTGCAAACGAAGCTGTCGATAGCAACCAAGCTATTAGAAAACTGAAAACAGTTCACAATACTGTTAAAAATGTTAGCCCTTCGTTGTGGCCATTAAAGTAGACTCTAAGCGCTGGTACTTTTAAGGTCTATTTTAGCTTTATTTCAATCATCAAGCCCTTATAAAGCCAGACCTCTACGACTCTATTGAAAACTTCTCGAAACAGGATTGTGCACAACGAATAAATTTATATTTATTTGTAGATTACTTAGCTGTTGAGAGATTCGGAGGTATTCGTTAAATATCTTTGAATTAAAATCACAGCGTCACACTCCGTATTTTACTAAAATCGTTAATTGAACTTCAACTGCAGTTATGTACAATATAAGTAGCCTTCAAGCGCAACTAGGTATGTTATGAAAAAATTGAGTAAATTTAAATTAAACAGTGACAATCACGATAACAACATTAAGAATACATATAAAATAGCGGTGCCAGGTTCTAGATTAGCAAAGACAAACAAGAGGCCCTTTTTAGGTAATTGTGTGCAGTTTTATAATAAAGTACCCGAACACAATGCGCACAGAAGGAATATTCAAGTTGTACTTAAAAAGATTTTGATTAAGAAACCCTACTACAAAGTTTGTGATTACTTAAACGACAAAAATGCTTGGAAAATTCCGCCTTAGCCAAGTTATCGCCTGTCACCTACGTAATTTAAACAAATATTGTAATAATATCATTTTATTGTATGTAACACATTGTTAAAAGAAGTTTAAAAGAATAGCCCCGAGTTTCTTGCCCGTTCTTCTCGCAGTGACTCTATACATCTTTTTTGCTAAACGTGGCAGTACAATGAGTTATGAGTCCGTAAAAATTCGAACCATTTGATATTCGTAACATTTTAAAAGTCTCTCGAGTTTCAAATTAACGAGAGTCGACTGTATATGTTATTGTGTGTTCAGGTATATGACAAATAGTCTATATATTTCTTAATCGTTACCAGGTCTATTCACGCACAAATTAATATCAAATGAAACGAGTCACGGTCAACGCAACTTGATCGAAACGTCGAGGTTAGTCAAAATATTTTTATTTTGATTTTAATTCGTGCATGAATAGACCCGGTAACCATTATGAAATATGAGTTAAGTTCACGAAAGTTTAAAGAAAGATAGTCTATATATTTCTATATAGTGTTATTATCCTAGTTTAGTCTTATCATATATGTAAACCGTACAGTATGTTTAAAAAAAATATTTAATAATAATAACAAATATTTTAAAAATATTTTAAGAAAACATCAAATTAATATTTTAATAACATGACAATTCCGCCTCATTTTCCTGCTAAGCCGACGTGACGTCACAAACGCCACGCAGCCTAGATTGTCACTAGATATATTTTTGTATTTTGTAAGTGTTTTATTAAAATATTAATTTGATGTTTTCTTAAAATAATTTAAAAAAATATTTGTTATTATTAAATATGGATTTCCGCAAAGTAACGCCTGAATCTATTCATTAAAATATATTTTCATAAAAACGACTAAATGCCGTGAGTTCTAGCCGGTATATGTGGTTCGTAAATCTTTATTAAACGTTCAAAGTTTATCATTATGAGACTCTTTACCTGAAACTAAAACAGACAATAAGAGCTAGAGTCCACTCCGGCTAGCATTCATAAACATTACATGTAGGTATACAAATTAAAAGTTTGAAATAAAGTTGATCAGTTCTGCAGGATTACTAACAGTTTTGTTCGGGACTCACTTTTCTAAACGCTCGCTGCAAAAGTCGAATTTGTTACGAGTTTTAAACACCAAATCCGTCCATTTTGCACGGGTAAGATAAAAAATATTTCTTTTGGAAGCAAAGCGCAAATGTGGTTGTATCCAAGGATATTCTAGATTTAGTAATTTTTTTCAGTAACTAGTTGGGAACTTAGCGATAACTGCTGGACTAAAAAGACAACAACATGGGCAGTTTCACTAGGACAGAGAAAAAGATGAAGACCACACGCTGAGCAGACGACATCATAAAAGTAACAGGTATTTAATGGCCGCGAGCGGCAGAGAATAGACAGTACTGGTCATCCCTGGAGGCGGCCTTTACCTTTCATTGAGAGGGTTCTAAGTAACATATTAATTATATCTATATATATTAATATTTTAAATCTTTATTTATATTTACCATTTTTAGTTAAAGCTAGCTGCGCCCCGCATACACCCGCGTGGTTATGGATGATGATATTAAAATGTATGATAATGTGTTAATCCAGCGCCTCATCTACTTCCATACTAGACGAATTTTTATAACATTTATATATGAGTTACGCAAATTTGATCATGACTCTCCGATTTTTGTAATAAGCTATAAAAATAACATAGTTCTACCCATTCTCTGTCGTTACTGTCATTAGAAAACTTAACGCTATACATCAGTTATTTACAATTATTAAGACCATAAGAAATCCCGCCCAATATTTTGATCGTATCCATTGTTGATGGATTGTCTGGAAGATATCGAATCGCTCTGAGCGATTAGGCCACCCATTGATACACTCGGTTTTAATTTATGTTTTAGTAATAAGTTTATTGTTGTTATTACGGTGTTTTCAATAAAGTGTTCTCTATCACCATCCCTGCAAGCTGCAAACTGCCAAGTGTGCAAGGCAATATTACTTGCACAACTTGCAGCAATTGCCCCATTTGCTTGCAGGAGTTGCAGCCACTTGCGGGACCCACGGGAACTTACCGAGTCTGCGGAGCCCGCGGTTACAGAAGTTTTTAATGGTACCCCAATACTACTTTTAACTAAACTATTACATGTCTATCATGCACTGTGGGTAATTTTACACTAATAATTTTTTATTTTTTTTTTTTATTGCTGATAGGTAAGCCTTTGACCACAATCTCACCTGATGGTAAGTGATGATGTGGTCGAAGGTGTTAACAGGCTTAACCTAGAATGACTGGCTCTCAAGGACAGCTGCCGGAACACACCGTTAGGTGCTTGGCGACAGATTTTCTACTTGAGGGTGGTCGCTAGCCAGGCGGGCATTCGCAAAAATGCCCTTCCACCATGCGGTGAAGCTCAAGCCCGCGGCGGGATTCGAACCATGGACCTGCTGCGCGGCAGTCCATACCCAAAGCCACTGAGCTATCATTGCTTCAAAATTAACTCTATCTAACTTTAATATTGTTAAGTTTGCAATAACGCCTGCTAAGCGAATTACATTACAAAATTACAAATCTCCGAGAGGAAAAATTATAGTCATGTGCGGGATTCGAAACCGCGTCCATCCACCCCTTAAGCCGGGGTATGCTCTAACCAATTGAGCTAACATGACACGCACATGACGTTATTTTTTCTCTCGTCAATTTGTAATTTTCTAATCTATGTAACTTATTAATCCTATTAGCTAAGTGTAACTATTATAGATGAGTAAAAATTGTATATACTATAATTATAAAGGTACCCCAATACTACTTTTAAGGCTAACTCTAATTTTAACTTTCTTAAGAAAATCGAAATTTAAAAGTAAACTACATTTTTACATTATATCATGCGCTGTGAATATTCCTATTTAATCTGTAAGTTCCGATACCGGGAACCGAACCCGAGCTTCCTGGGTGAGAGCCAGGTATCCTCCGATATAGTCGAAGATATTGTTTAGGCTAACCTAGAATTATTGGCTCTCAAAGACATGCTGTAACGACTGCCATCCTAAGACAACAACCAGAACC
The DNA here is from genome assembly GCA_963854805.1 of Plagodis dolabraria. NCBI lineage: Eukaryota > Metazoa > Arthropoda > Insecta > Lepidoptera > Geometridae > Plagodis > Plagodis dolabraria. The sequence goes on along the minus strand of OY978440.1, from coordinate 34,968,018 downwards.
GAGGGCTTAACGTACTCTCCGAAGCACGGAAGCGTTTAGTGTCACTAGCGGTTACCCATCCAAGTCTTGATCGCAGCAGACATTGCTTTATAAGCGGTTAAGAACGGCTAAGCAAACTACGCAACAAGCGCTTCAAAATATACAGGGTTATTGGCAAAATGCTAACAACCTCTTAGGGTTGACTTTTGCTAGTCCTAACAAACATTTTGAGAAGATTTTTTTTTGTTATTTTTTATTGTTTTCATTATATTTTTGAGGACCACCTGATCTTAGAAGTCTCTTGTGCCTGTAATTTATTTTTCTTATTTTTTATAACTTTGCTCTATGTAAGTAAACCTGCCATACCTACAATCGTGCTGAAGATTTTGGCTCCTAAGCTGTTTCTGTTCCATTCAGTTTAATTTTTCTAGGCGATCAAGCAAGGCATTTGGCATCCTAGCTAGATTTATAAACAACCTAGATAGTTAGTATTCAGACTGGCACAATATTTCGACAAAATCGGTTTAAAATCAAAATGATATCAATATTTGTAACGGCATTTACCCACACAAATACATAATATTTTCAATAAAATCGATGGATGCCAGCAGGCACATATTATACCGTAACAGCCGGATCGTCCACTGCTGAAAACAGCCTCCTCTATTAAGGGGTATTTGCCATAATCCCCACGCTTGGCAGGCGTCTTGGGGATCGCAGTGTAACTTGGCAGTTCTTTAGAAAGCGCTGCTGCCCACCTTCCAGTATTTTTCACTTAGTCGCCTCTTACGTCACCCACGGGATGATAATGGAAGGTGCAATTCTAACCCGGCACCCCTCGGGGCTAGTGGCTAGTACGGAACCCTCGGCGTGTATCCACTCTTACTTGGCCAGTTTATTTACTGTAATGTATCTGTCGGATTGTCCACTGGTGTACACAGCAAGCAAAGGGCCAAAATCCCTACGCTTGGCAGGCCTCTTGGAAATTGTAGTGTAAGAAAGTAGTTCTTCAGAAGGCGTTGATACCCACCTACCGGTATTATACCTACTCTAAATCGCCTGTTACGACACCCATGAGAGATGGGGGACGAAGGGGTGAAATTCTTGCCCCACAGGGATCTAAACAGCTACTTTAACCTTTTAGTGTGTTAATCAATACTTCGACTCTTAAGTCCCTTAGCTAGCTTAAATTTTAAAAGAAATAATAATATTTAAGAGCATATATTCATCAAAACGTGATGTGCCTTTATTGTTATGAAGGTTGTCATGGTTTTCAGTAATGTTGAAGTATTTAATGTGCTGTGATATTTTCTCCTTGATGTTTATAAAATATTTTATCTTTGATGTTTATGAAATGTGATAACTGACCAGAGGAGACAGCCATAGCATAAAACAATATAAAAAGTAAAGTAAAACAAAGTAGGTATTATCTTCTGTAATTAATTAATACCACTACAAATTATCTGAACGCAATTAGCGGTTGTATTGTACTTTTATTGCGGAAAATTTGCTCTTGCTTGAAGCAACAAAAGTATCGGACTAACAAAAGTATTACCAATAAGAAGGCTTATTTTTGATGGTTGATAGGTTCGCCTTTGACCACTATCCCACTGGTCAATGGTAAGTAATGATATGGTCGTAGATGTTGTTCAGGCTAACCTAGAATTACTGGCTCTCAAGAACAGCTGCCGGAACTCACGGATGGTTGATTGGCGACAGATTTTCTACTTGAAGGTGGTAGCTAGCCAGGCAAATTCGAAAAATGCGTTACCACCATGCAAGGAAATCGATAGCATGTTGTGTATTACTAATTTAATTAATGTTTAAATTACACAAAATAATCATGTTAAAATGAATGATTGTGCTACTACTCAGTAAACTGCCTCTTTTACCGTTTAACTCAGATCCATTTATGATGTCTATTTTATAACATGAATTCACAATTTGTCTCACCTCTAGCAATATGTTATTCAGAAATCTAACCAAGGAGGCAGGAATGATTTCTGAACGCGTATGGGAATAGAAATTGAGTTATATCCACATCAATTGGGCCTTTTTTGTGACCAACAATCAAGTTTATGAGCGATAACAGCTTCACGTGGTGGGAGGGCATTTAGCGAGTGCTCGTAGGGCTAGCTACGATTTTATTTTGTTAGTACCCACTGTCTGTCTCCTTAAATCCCCGGGTGATGTGTGGAAAGGTTTTAATACAACGATTGACCTTTGACAACTTGCGTTTTCGCGCGGCGTAAGATATTTTCAAAGGACTATTAATGCTTCTAGCGTATAAAGTCTTTCTCATATTATTTGAAGTGGTCTTTGTTACTCCTTTGACCCAGAAGGAATGTATTGATTTCCAAGTGTAAGCAAGTAATGTGTATTTATGTAATGAATAGATTCAGGCGTTGCTTTGCGGTAATCCATATTTTATAATAACAAATACTCTTAAAAGTATCTTAAAAAAACATTAAATAATATTTAAATAAAACACTTAAAAAAGCATAAAATTATATATCAAAAAAGCATAAAAAAGAGCTCTTCTCGATCGTGCGCTCATCTTCTTCTCGATCGTGCGCTCGGTGAGTCAAGACCTCCTGAAGATGCTTCGTTTAGGAGCGAAACTAGTCGGGTATTCTTCCGGTTGGGCTGCGTGATGTTTGTGACGTCACGTAGATAACAGGAAAATTAGGCGGCATTGTCACTAGATATATAATTTTATGCTTTTTTAATTGTTTTATTTACATATTATTTCATGTTTTTTTAAGATACTTTTAAAAGTATTGGTTATTATGTGTATTTATGTCTATTTCTTTGGCTACACACGTAGTATTTTATTTAGCACTGCCTCATTTTTCGAGTGTATGTAAGTAATGTACTCGTATATTTCTTTGACAAAACCAGTGACTTTAGATTGCATGTACAATAATAAGTGTGCGTATTTACTATTAGGTTCAATTTATATCGAATATATTCTATTTTGTTTTGTAAAATTAATCGAGTTGCTTTCTATCTAAAATTCGTGCGCCTAAGTAGGCAAAACGAAATGAACTGAATTATCTCAATATCCATATATTAGCATTCCTTCCTTGTGTGTATATAATACTCATGTTACATGCAAATAAACGATTATCTCGTCTCTTCTTATCTTTGGTACACTCTGAAGTACTTGCTTGTTTTTCGAGTGTATGTAAATATATGTATATTTCTTTGATACGTTCTTTAGTACTGCCTTGTTTTATCGAGTCTGTGTAAATAATGTCTATTTCTTTGGTACAATCAGAAGCACTGCCTTGTTTTTCCAGTGTATGTAAGTAATGTATAATTCTTTGGTACACTCTGTAGCACTGCCTTGTTTTTTGAGTGTATGAAGTAATATTTATTTTTGTCTATTTGTTTGGTACACTCCGCAGTATGGCCTTGTTTTTCGAGCGCATGTATGTAATGTATATTTCATTCGTACACTTAGAAGCACTGCCTTTTTTTTAGTGTAAATAAGTTATGTGTATTTATATCTATTTTTAGTACGCTTAATCAAGCATGCCCTTGTTGACTTTTACATATAGAGGTGACGATAAATTCTTCTTTTAATGGTTGAATTCGGAAATTAGACATACTAGTTAGATAAAATAAAGCACCTAAGTATAAAATCTATAACAAAACACTTACTCAGGATATATATATCAACAATTTTCTAAAACAGCAGAGGTCAGTGAATTCCAACGATGAATTAAAAAAACAATAATTAAAGAAACAAAATAAATAATTTGTCAGGTTTTTACCTGCTTCCATAAGAAACGACGTAGACAGGTACCACACATGGTTTCTTATGTTGTTACAACCACTGCTAGCACGAAAGAAAAAAAAAAGCATCTATTTTTTAAGGTTATGTAATAAAGTAGCTGTATTTACGTCGCAATGTATATGTGAGTGTATGCAGTACATAATGATCTAATTAACATTATGGATTTTTTGGTAATATTTAATTCACAACATAAAAAACTGTTTTTTTCCTGTTAAAAACGTTTTGATAAATTGGAATCCGACTGTTTACTTATCAGGCCAAGTGCGAGAAAATGCACGTAGTGTAAGTAAAATACTGTACAAACTATTTTTTTCAACACCCTTGCTCGTAAAGTGAGCTTTATTATATCGTTCTTAGGGCCATAAACCGAACTATAACACCCTCGTGTATTATTATACAACGTAATATTACACACTAGTGCGTAATAGAATTACCCCTACAAAGTTAAGTTAGAAGTACTAACTGCAAATTATATGCAAGTAAACAGAGCATTTTCAATCTAACCGGGTAATTTATCCCAAAAAGTTAAGTTAGTACCTAACTGCAAATTATATGCGAGTAAACGGAGCATTTTCAATTTAACCGGGTAATACAGATTTGCAACAACACAGAGGTTTGTATGTAATCAACCACAATACATTTGCCATGCGCAAAAAAAAAAAACTTGCGCGCTATTTTCCATAATTTTCGTATGTTGTTTGTATCGCAATTATGTAATAATTTTTACACTTTTAAACTCTCACAAGGGTGTTGAAAAAATGCGTGTGAAACTCGTGAGCAACTTGCTCACTGTACACCCGGCTGATTTATGTCATCGCCTAGGGCTCAGGCTGCAACCCACAGCCTCGTGTATAAGGAGCAACTTACTTGTATCATAATATACTATTACCATATTTTACTGCTCCAAAGTTTTTGGAGTTTTGGATTTTCTACGGTTATTTAACTAAACTTTGAAAGGGAAAAACTGTTTCAAAATAAAATAAAGATGACTACTTTACTACTAGCTCGTAGTATAGAAAAGCATAAATATTCCCCACGACACAACCGGTATATAGTGTCGTGGGTAAGAACCGCATAGAAATAGCACCATGAGGGCCAGCAATAGCGAAATTGCAGGTTTAATTTTTAAGGTACCTACATCCCGTTACTAAAATTTGCAACTTTGACGGCAACCATTGACATTTATTTATGTTTTAGTCAAAAGAGATTAAAAAGTATATATACCTACTATTTTCAGAGAGTTCCAAACAATAACGCCACACATGCTAGGTCAAAATATGTTATCCCTTTCAGCTAAGTTATCTTTTCAAATTATGCTATAAGTGAATTTTAAAACAATATTCTTCTATGGATCAAGTCATTCCGCTTACGGACTAGAGACGCGTAACATAGGAACGGATGGATGGACAGACAAACGTAGAGAGAACATTGGAGTCACGCTTATAGGGCTCTGTTTTGCTCAAAGTCAAAGTCAAAATAATTTATTCAAGTTTATCCAATAAAGCGTCTACGACTCTTATTAAATTACAAGTTTTAATAATGAAATATTCTAAATTATACTGCCACGTTCAGCAAAAACAAATTATAGAGCCACTGCAAGAAGAATGGACAAGAAACGCGGGGCCATTCTTTTAAACGTCTTTCAAAAATACGTTACATATTATTTTGTAAAATTATTACAATACTTGCTCTTTGGGTAAGAAATCCAAATAAGAAGAAAAAATAATGTAATAAAAAACTCTAAGTGAGGGAACATCATAACTAAAATACGACTATGTTTATTTAATTATATAATAGTCAAACCTTCATCAAACTCAGTGAGTCAAGTGGATACTAATCCTACTTCAAACCTAAGCAAACTGAACAATATTTAAGCAAACCAAACCTAATTTCTGAGCTCTACATCCCGGTAGATTTACTTTGCAGCTCGGATTTATGTCTACCCGTGATTTGTGCTAGGTAATGGAATATCAGACTTGCAATTTAAACTTGACGTTCTAAGTAATTACTGTGAAAGGTTAGATTTGAGTGGCGTTTAGTGGAGCTACGCGAATGAACAGAAATGCGTTGAAATTTGTTGAATTTTTGTCTATGAAATAAATCTTCAGCATGTGAACATTAGACTCTGTTATTTACTGTATTGTATTTTAGTCGTTTTTGTAAGTAAAATAATGTAGATCAATTCAGGTATATGCATGTTTTCTTAGTTTGGTGAAAGATAACAAAACAACAAATTTACGAAATCTCTTACAAATTGTCCTTCTTCGAGTTTCTTTGGTCTCAGTATTAGATATAAAATCAGTTTTTATACAGATTTTAACCAGCCTACATTCTTTTCTTCTTTTTTAATTGCACCTATTGAACGGATTCATTCTCGTTGTTTGTACAGGTATTCACCATAAATATACTTATCTATACTATATGAAATGTTGTGTACATTTCTTTGGTATTTCGCAAAGGATTCAATACAAACGCATTCCTTTTTCGTGTTATATGCATTGGATACTTCGAGACTCTTGCCTGTTTCATGCTGCTTATTTAAATACTTCACATTTGGCAGTTTTCGACCGACAGTATGTTGAACATGAAGAGTAAGCACTGTCATACATTTAGTAATAGCAACATTGTCACTATCCCTCCGACTAGCATTGCCCTTTCCCCATCCGTTCCATTTCTCGTAAGTGACCTTAGTATGCAGAGATGCTATTCATCGTAGTTTAGTTAAGCGGTTGTAGCGTTGTTTTTATTAAACGTTCCTATATTCTGAATTTGCATTTATGTTAAAAAATATACTGTTAGTATACGAGCAGGAATATGATACTTGTTTTTCCAAATATTTACCTTTATTTTTCAAACATTTTTATTCGCTCGAAACATTTTGGATAATAGGCGACCCTTTACGATGTCTGCAGATACATGTGAACCTTAAAGGCGGAAAAATTTCTATAGCTCCACATTTGTAACGATGAGGTGGAGATTGTATCCGCACACCCACGAGTGGGGCTTGATTGTGGATTCTTGAAAACGAAGCGATATTTTCCACGTTTCAGTTGAAAGCTGGCTTCAAAGGCAAAATTCTTACCAGCAAAATTCCTACCCGCATAATTTTTATTTAATGAAAAAGGAAAACTCACTTAGTGCTAGACGAACATTCTTTGTCGTAGTGCAATAGGATGGAGTTTTGTGGTGATTCTCGCAAACTTTCATTTTAATGAAATGTCTGAACAGGAAAATTAAATTTTCCTAGCAACTACAAGCACATACCAACAAATTTCAAATTTCAAATTTATTAATTTATTAAACTACAATTATTTAATTATACTGTATCTATAAAGTGCACGCCTTCGACGATTGATATAGAGCAACACATCATATCAACATTTGACCTGTTATGTATCTAGCAAATAAATAATTTTAATTTGAATTGATTAATTTTTTTTATTATCAGTTGGTAATTAAAACCTCAAGTTAGACAAACATCCAGTTCAATCTATTCTTTTGCATTATGTGATCGTGTGCTATTCATTAGTTTAAAACAATGTTTTTTTTTGTGTTCATTTATGTATGATATAATCATTTGATGGCAGTCGATTGTTAAAATTGTTTTATATATATAAACAAGCAGATCCCGCTGTGATTTGGTTAAATACCAGTTAATGGAAAATACACGACGAAAAGTGTAAATCAACCCATTTCGCTACTTATCTTCCTTATTTTTTATACGAATTCTGTCGATTTCTGCCAAGCACGATGTTAGCTGACTAATATATGAGCATTCAGAGGCGACGATATTTTTACAACCTATTTTTATCTGAACTAAGAGAACCGAAAAAGCGATTGGATTTGGATTTCACTTGGAACTTAATAATCATAATAATATTGTTATTTGCCAAAATTAGAATGAACAAAATATACTTAAGAAATTTTATTCCTAATTAGAACTAATATTATACATTTTACTATCACCTAAGAAACAGCGGCTCCACAGTAGTCTCTCAGCCCGTATCGTGGATACCTACAAAATATCGATGCATATGATGTAGGTATCTAAGAATAGTACACGAATGACGAAGATGACGCCATAGGACGGTTCGTTAGGAAGGCGATGGTTGCGACACCAAAAGCCATCCATGATTACAACCTCAAAATGGCAATCAAAGATCGAAATAGCACGATAATGGAGGCCCTGTTAAAATGTGACGTGAGAGAATAACAAAATATGTAAATTTATGTAGGTATATTATTTTATTGTAGTCCCAAATTATTTTTGTAATTGTAATCGTTGGCACGGGTATCCGGAGCGGTCATGCTCACAGAAAGATGATGTCTAGCGGCGTTGTTGTGTGTCGGGTCGCCATCTTCCCTCAAAAATGGTTGAGGAAGGCGATGGCTGGCACATGCGTCAACTCGTGAACGGGTGCTGCTAAAGGATACTGGTCTGCTCTGGATGCTAGTGCAAATGACATTAACGGAAAAAAAAAACTTTTAACACTGTTCCCCCTTGGAATGTTGCATGTTTCCTATTTCATATTTCTTGTTTACTAATAAATTATGTCATAGTTAAAAAAAGTCAAGGACCCTGGCGTATGTGGAGTGTAGATTTAAAATAAATAAAATAAAAAAAAGAATAGCTACGACATTGGAGGCATTTTACAATGACATATCGTATCTTACTGGTAAGGAAGTTTCACAAATAATGTTTGATATTTACGTGGTTAATAATAATACTTCGATGGTTTCTTTGTAATTGAAATATTAATTAGATCTGATTTGTTTGTATCTAGTATACTCGTATCTAGGTAAATTTAATTAATATTGTAATTATAGTAATATTGAAAAAGTCAAATGAAAAAGTCTAATGAAAATGTATAATCTATAGTGTAATGTCTGTATGTTGTTAATAAATGGGTGTGTTTGTATCGCTTTCATTATTAGAAATGAAAAGAAATAGCTATTTATTGCAATACAAATAACATTCGAACGGTATAAGTTTTAGCTATGAAATACTCATTTTAAAGTTAAAATTTATTCCGTCAGTAATTATATTTGGTGCGTGAATATTGCTAGGAATAGGGTTACACTCAACATAAGCCACGTGACATTTTCATGAGCATAAGTTTACGTCTTAACATTTAAGGACACGTATTATAATACGGGGTTCAGAAACCCGTTGGTAAAATCAAAATCAGTGCTAAATGTCACTCAACTTAGCCTTACATTTCCCTTACAAAGTGGATTTGTTAGTCAAAAAGGGGCATTAACTTCGCATTAATCTTCATTGGGGGTGGTCTGAGGATCTCAACGCATTTGTATATGACATAGATATTTATACTTTGTCATATATCACTCTCACACAGAAAAAGCCGAGTGGCAACTGATATTAAAATTCTTAGAACTGTTAGTAAAAGGTGCTGAGTGACTCGGTAACCTCACAACTGCTGGACAATTATTTGATTTCTTGCCAACGAAATCTGATTGGAATCATAGAAAATGCCGGTTTAGCGTTTGAAATGAATTTTTTTTTTTTTTGAGAATTTGAGAATGAATTCTCAAACGCTAAACCGGCCAGCATTTGAGACTAACCAAAACTGTTAGTAATAGAAGTCCATAACAGATATAATTAGTATCAAATGTGCATTCATACATTTTTGGGATTGGTTGAGTGGCTCGTAAGAAGTGGCTTTGTCACGGCGGTTACGAATAACATGTAATGAGAGGTTAGAAAAAAATTATATATATACATCGCTGGAAGAGTATATTTAATGTTGCTTAAAGTAAGGTATGCAGCTATTTGTTCGCTCATGTCTAAACACATGGATCGTATGCAGCGCTTCTGATGTTTGAAGGCCTAGTTATTTTAGTAGAGTTACTCCGAAAGATAAAACCATATCTCAAAACCGATTCAGCCAGACCATGATACGCCGTTGGAAGACCAGTACTGGTAGTTGATGCCAGTTCATATAAAACATAAGAAGAGCTGCTTATTTTTCTATTAAGTTCTGCGACGTACGCTCCCCAGTATAGGATTGGTTGATTGTTCAGCTTAAAAAAAATACTGTTATTATGTAATTTATACCGTAAAAATTATATGCTCAGAATTGTTAACGGTAAATTTTTCAATTTAATTGAATAACTGTAAATAAAATACATTGGATGTAACTATGATATTAAACGCATTGATGATTAACGTAGTTTTTTTTATCAAATACGAGATATAATAATAACTGATATCGAGATGAAATAATAAATTAATTCAATGCGTGTGCTATTGCTGCCGTCTAAACGTAAAATTAAAAATTATTGTCTCCATTTAAAAATTGTAAGTATGGTATGAAGAACATATGAATAAAATAATTTTGATAAGACAATAATAAATTGATTAAATGTGAAATAATTTCTGTATTACAAAATCAATAAGTGTACTGAGGCGTAGCTCCGAAGCGTAGCACAATAGCGCCGGGCCGTAGTATCGTAGCTTAATCTAAATGTAGGATGGTAAAATTAGAGTGCAAGGGCTTTTTCAGGATGGAAGTGATTTACTACTATAATTTTTTTAATTAATATTGGTAACACTCTCACTACGATGATGTGTGCTTCATTATAATATATAACATCTCCCTTTTGTACGCTAGGAAGGCAAAGTAAAAAAAACATCAACTTATATACTGTATTAGCCGGATAATACACTGCTGAACATAGCCTCTCCATTAAATGGGCGTTTGCCATAATCCGTATCGCAGTATAAAATAGCAGTACCTCAGAAAGAACTGCTATTTTATAGAGTCCTATCAGAGTTCTAAACATTTTTTATTAATTAATGTAAAGGCCTAAGCTGTATGCCAAACATAATTGCTGCGTACTGTCACTATGAACATGGCCTTAATAAACACGCTTGCGATATTATGTCCGAGCCAATGCTATGCAAGTCTACTTCCTAACGTATGCGCTTGTAGGGTATTTATAAAATAGAATATAATGTATTATTTTTAAGTAACTCTTAAGATTAATTACCATGATAATTTTATTTTAGCTACATCTACAATCTGCGGCATATTATATTTATTTAAGAGGCCGGTCCCTAAGAAAGGCGTGAAAAGGCAGTTGCAGTTTTAAAAAAATTAAAGGTTTGACTTCATTTGATGGCACAATAAAAAAGACACAATTACATAATAGATGAGGCTACACTTATGCCGTGTGATACTCCTAAAATTATGCTTGAATTTCGAGAAAAAAAATCGTCAACTTCGATGAAAAGTATAGAAATCGATCTTTTCTATTCGGACTATCTATGCTATGTCGTTGTTATATTTGAAAATATTTTGGAGCGAATCGTGGGTTGAAAGTATCAACGACACATTCACCATTACTTTTTATTACCAATTTAAACTAAAAAGCAGTAATGTGAGATTAAAAATCAATCAATTTATAGCGAAAATCGTTCCCCACTGCCAATACATTTTAGTATGAAATGGTAGCCTGACATAATTAGCTATATATTGTGACGTACGAGCGCAAAAAGTTCAGTACCGTCTCAGTTTTCAAGGTGAACGCACGTCCGTTCTTCGCGCCACATTTTACCTCCGCGATATTCATATATCTATTGTTTGAACTAGCATAAAGGTGGGTCCCGAGTGTTGGACACTGGTGAGTCTGGTGATTTGTGATCTTCGGGCAAGAAACTAGGTATGTGTTTTTTCTACTAGTTATGTGATTAATTATCGCAGGATTATGTCATTTATTTTCCTACCTATTTCAGGTAGATTATGGGAAAACGTAAAGAAAATTATTATAAACACAAAAAAAATAAAGGAAGATTTCAAATAAAGCTGTAAGTTCCTATAATGTACTCATCTTTTATCCATCTGTGGCAAAGCCCAAAAAAGAATATTATGTTGTTTTGTTTACGGCAAGTTACAGACAGTTTTTTGTGCAAGTTCCTCAGATATGTATATCTGTTTTTATGTCGCTTTGTAATCGTAACTACTGAATGAATATACTGTTTTATGTATGTGGCGTTGGTTTCAGAAATTCCAAACCATATTCAATAAAAATAAAATATGTTTCCATCACTGAAAAGTTTGAAATACTCAAATTCGGTCACTTAGATGGCATATTTTTTGCAGTGATTTTGATTTACGAACCAAATTTAGATGCGACTAATCTGAAATTATATTTTTCAAATAGTAAAACGATTTTCTAAGTCGGTTTATAAATGACGGAGATATTTTTTGAAAGTGGTTAAAAATCGATAAAATTATTGAAAACGCAGTATACAAAAGCATAACTTATGAACCTTAATGATTTTTGTTTCAGAAAACAAGGAATCCCATTTCAGAAAAACAAAAACTTGAAAGAGGATACTTGCACCGTAGTTGTAAGTGTCGTTCATAATACTCACCTCACTACAATGAACTGTTCAAGACATTAACGAGTATTATACCTTCCATAAATTTCAGGCAACATCAGGGCAAAACAATTCAGGAAAAGTAAAGAGGGTTCCATTTCAGGAAATTCAAAATCATCAAGATATTATGTCCACGGAAGCTGTAAATAGTGTTCATTTATTTCACCATAAGCACTGCACAGTTATTATACTTAAGAGATCACCAAGTAATACAATTATATTATTTCAGACAACGTCGGAACAGAATACTCCGCAACTTATCTTTCAAAAAAAAAAAGAAAACGAAAAGTTTAAAGTAAATGGTTGCAGACTAATTGATTTTATGTACTTTTATGAGGAATTGCAAAAAATTGCCAAACACGATTCACCGCTGGGTTGTGATTTCAGTTATTTAGAACTTATAAAAGAGCGAAAACAAGGGTTCTACTCCAATTTCACTTTTCAATGCAAAATGTGTAATATCGAATTACATGTGAAGAATTGTAATCAAAATAAAAATAGTAGAGACTTGAATCTTAACGAGACAGCAGTGTCCAGTTTTATGTCGATAGGAGCTGGTTATGCTGGTCTAGAACAGGTATCAGCTTCTCTCGGAGTACCATGTATGTCTAAAAATCTTTACGCTAAATGTCATAAAAAGGTTTGTGAATTGTGGGAATTGGCAAAACAGAAGTGCATGGAAGAAGCTGCAAAGGACGAATACGATTTAGCCGTACAAAATGGTGACGTAGACGTTAACGGAGTACCAATGATCACGGTAGTTGCAGACGCGTGCTGGTCTAAACGATCCTATAGAAAAAACTATACAGCTTTATCAGGTGCTGCTGTAATTATTGGATATAGAACAAAGAAAGTTCTGTATATGGGAGTAAAAAATAAGTACTGCATGATATGTGCCAGAGCAGCTAATCGCAATATTCCTTGTCCAGATCACGTTTGTTTCAAAAATTACAGTGGTTCCTCAAGTGGAATGGAAGCTCTTGCAATAACTGAAGGTTTTAAAAGCTCCATAGAAACGTATGGTATCATATATTCCAAATTAATCGCCGATGGAGATTCCAGTACCTACAAAAGTATACTAGATGCTAATCCATATCGTAGTATAGTTGTAGAGAAAATAGAGTGCACTAACCACTTACTTCGCAACTATTGCACAAAGCTGGATGAACTGGCGAAAAATACTAGCCACCCCTTGCACTTACGTAAAGTTTTGTCCAAAAACATTTTACGTTTAAGGCGTTCAGTAACTGGTGCTGTGAAGCATAATAATTCACAAAACGAAAAAACCTTCAATGAAAAAGTCACTGATCTCAAAACAGATTTAATAAATGGACCAAATCACGTTTTTGGTAATCACACAGCTTGTAAGCCTTACTATTGCAAACATCTGAATATCACAGATAAAAATAATGACAACAGTGCTGATAAAAATTTTGTGCCATATATGAAAGCTTGTACATTATACAATGCAGTTATGAAACTTATTTCAAGGTTAGTCAATAACTCAAAAAGTTTAATTTACAACGTAAACAGCAATATTGCGGAAGTATTTAACAGTATAATAGCCAAATTTGTAGGAGGAAAACGGATCAACTTTTCAAACAGACAATCTTATTCGGCGCGTTGTGCAACGTCCGTTGTGGCATTTAACACGAAGCAGCCATTAACCTACTTGTATACTAAAGTAATCCTTAAAAAACCCAATACATTTATAAGCCGTCTTGAGTTAAAAAAGAAGAGAATGCGTCCAAAAACAAAACTCAGTCACAAAACCAATGTTTCAAAACCAGGCAATAATACGGACAGAGACTATGGTTATTTCTGCCAAAAACCCGACTTAAACGAAATTGACTACGAATTTGCAAAAAATGAACATATGAAAAAACTTAAACTTACAGAAGTAGAAAGGAATGATTTGGAAAGAAGGACTGTCTTGCAATCAGACTCCATGGAATGGATGCAAGAAAGACGACTGCGTCTGACCGCATCAAGTTTTGGGAAAGTTTGCAAAAGAGGTCTTATAAAATGTGGCCCTCTTGTAAAAAGTTTGCTTCGTGGAGTGAATTTAGAAAATGTTAAATCGATACAACATGGCAAAGACCACGAAATTATTGCGCTAGAACAGTTAGCAGTTTTTTTGGGTAGTATTGATGGAACTCCTTGTAGCATAAAAAAATGTGGGTTATTTGTAGATTCTAAAATATCCTACCTAGGAGCAAGCCCAGACGGATTATTAGATAACGATAAAATCGTTGAAATAAAGTGTCCATATTCATGTGCCAATATGTCTATAGACGACGGTGTCAATAAGAAAAAGATCACTTTCTGGAAACGCAATCTAAAAGGAGATCTGATGCTAAATACCAATCACGACTGGTATTATCAGGTCCAAGGACAGCTTCACATCACTAAAAAAATTGAATGCATTTTTATGGTTTGGACCAGCGTGGACATAAAAGTTGAAATGATTAAAAAAGATGATGAGTTCTGGAAAAATAATATGGAAAAAAAGTTAGAAATGTTTTATCTTGATTGTATGCTCCCGGAAATAATCGATTCTAGATTAGACAGGAAAATGGAGGTAAGAGAACCCGTTTATTTAATGGAGGCGATAAAAAAACGAGAAGCTATACGCGATACAAAAAAACGAAAGAATGAAAATGTATGCGAAACAACCATCTCTAATAAAAAAAAAATATATAGAACAAAAACAAGTAGAATAAGTTAATAATCTATTTTGCTTTACCCCTGTGATTGTTTTAATCTGATATATGTTATCTATAAAATGTTTCCAAGCCACATTTCCAATATCACACAAGCACATTGACATAACAATTACTTAAATTTCTCCATTAAAAATAGTTTACGTAATGGCCAGAAAGCATACACTATGACCCCACCCTTTGTTTTGACTTCGCACTACATGCGCGCAGGCTTCGTGATGTGACAAGCTAATGGCTAAATACATTGCGGTTTTTTTTTGACATGAATAAACATCCTACAAAGATGAAAGCGTGATGAATATATAAATTTTGCGATGCACCGAAAGTAGATTTATTCGTTTCCCGGGTGTGTATACTAATGCTAAGCAATGCGTCTGTGTGATATGCAAATATCAATGTGGGTATTCTATCACAAGTTCCCACGGTCGCGGACCACAGTCTTAAGTTAGTTTAAGTTATCTCAGTAAGTGAATGTTTGTGTTCTTATGAGATAAATAAATATTCTGAAACCGTAAAGTGCAAATAACTTGAATGACTGGAAGTCAGCACTGAGTGTTTCAATGTTGGACCTAGCAGAAGAAGACTTCAGATCACTCTCAAATGCAGTTCTCCTAGTGTTGAAAGCTTCCATAACTACATAAAAAATATGTGATACAAGATCCATTGTTGAAATTTGAGAAAATAGCACCAGTGCCAGTGATGAATTTATTTAAATTTTGTGGCTGCTATCCACAAATTGTAATGTTTTAATAGAAAACAATGTCAGGCAGGCTAAGTATAAAGTAGCTAATATATACTTCTATGCAGTGATAATGTGTAATAACTTATTAAAGTATTAAGAAACGAAATAAATACGTAAGACAAACACAAAGGCGTGTGGTTGCGCCTACCCCCAGATAGATATCCAAGGTCAAAATGGCAATGTCGCATGGCTAGCTACCACCCTCAAGTAGAAAATCGATCGCCAAGCACCAGGCACTGTGTTCCGGCAGCAGTCCTTGAGAAAAACTAAGATGCCGCCTGGCGCTTCGGGTTTAGCGATCCCTATAAAATACTATAAAGAAAAGCAAAATTGTCGGTCTAGTAATAGTCTACCACGTCTGTAGGTTGTCTCAAGCATAGATTCCTCGAGAATATACCGCTACGGTTTAATATAAGAACCTAATTTGAATTTAAAAACAGTACAATATGAAACAGTGTTTTTTTCAAGTTGTCAATGCAACTATCAAAAACTCGATTAAGTAATATTTCTATTAAAAATAATCATATTTTATGGACTTCATACAATATTTCGTTAATTAGAAAATATTATTAAATTACCGAAACAAAACTTAACTCAAGACTGTACATCTTTTATTTTATATGTAAGGCACTCGGCGCAGCTGGCGCAACTAGCGCGCCAGTCTGTGTCAGCTTCTGAAGGCGAATGCACGCCCGTTTCTTCTCTTAAAATTATTACGACTTGTAAAGTTTTAATAAAGTAGTGTAATATGACACGTTTTTAATGGTAACCTTTTAGAAACTGAAGAGGTATCTGGAAATAACTATAAGGACTATATGACATTATTATTTCAAACTATTTTCATTATATTAACATATTGAGTAATCAACTGCAGCGCTAGTAAGATTACTACTGAGCTGTTCCATACTTCGGAGAGCACTTTAAACCGTCGGTCCCGGTTGATATCTTAAGATGGCAGTGGTTATAGCATGGTGATAGGGCATTTTACAAATGCCCACCTGGCTAGCTACCTGGCAGTGAGATTGCGGTCAAAAGCTAGGCAGTTTGCGAAAGCTAGCCAAAGTTTGCGGATTGCGAAAACAAGAAAATAAATTATGGAGAACAACATTTGGATAAAGATGTCTGTGCGTGAGAAGCGTGGTTGGATTAGAAAGCAAAAAAACACTGCAAAATTTACACGGTGGAATCTGAGCAAACGGGTTCAATTACGGCCCGGACCAAAATATATTGTGCTCCAATTATTTGTTAATGTGTCAAACCGCCACTTTTCTAAATAATTGCAGCACATCCTTAATTACACTTTCGTACAATTTGAAAAGCATATTATACAGTGAAGAAGTAGCTCTAGTCAGCACTATCTATGCATAGAATGAACGGTAAATTAATGCGAGTACTATGATGATAAAGCGCTATTAAGATTCCAATGCTTGTGTTGAACATACTCTGAATTGTTTAACATCGAAAACAGTAGTTTACAGTGATGTGTAATATCACCGTAGCTATTTCACTTATTCACAGAGAAATGTTTGATTAATCAGAGACTAATTCAATTTCTTTATACCTCACCCACCCAGAAAGTGTCTCATTGCTTGTTCAAAAACGTGTTATAAAGTTCGTCATTTCTTCTCTATAAATGTATTGCAGGAAAAGTTATATGGAATTTCATTCCTTCACTACTACGGAGGGAATGAAAATCCATACCTGCCTTGCTAGCGTTCTTTTGTTTTTTAGCTGCAAACAATAAAAAATACAAACGTCTAATCTCAAAAAGGTTTTATATCAAATAATTAGAAAAGAGAGGAGAGATTTTTTTGTACTCGATTTTCAATTAAAGTAGGTGGCCAACCTTTTTCTGCACTACGAAAAAGCACGGCAATTTGTTCTGCTTTTGAGAATTTTGTTTTTTATTAAATTTATTGATTTTAACAAACAGTATGCTATTAATTATTCTTAGTAATATTCCAAAATGTCACATGATAGTGAAAATTACGATTTTATAATGAAGACGCCAACAGAAATAAAAAATGCAGCTCAAAAAGTCATAAAGAACTTACTCCAAAAAAGGTTTAATCAAATAATTACAATAAAGTGGCATTTTTTGTACTCGATTTTCAATGAAAGAAGGTTGTCTCCCTTTTTCTGAACTAATAAAAAAGCGCGGCAATTTATTTGGTTTGTTAAATTTTGATTTTTAGAAAATTTAACGCTTTTAATTATTCTTAATAATTTTCCAAAATGTCTTTCAATCTGATAGTGAAAGTGACAATTTTATAATGATGAAGCCACCAGTAATAAAAATACAACTAAAGAAGACATAAAGAACTTACTTCCTCAGAAGTTTCGGGACAAATACGATATACACCCATTTAAAAAAATATATTCATTCATTCGTCAATAGGTTTATGTAGTTTTTATTTTAGTTTAAGAATGGAAATTGGCTTTAAAAGAAAGTTGCCGGAGTTATCGGAATACATTTTAAAAGTACAACACAATATCTTTTGAGATGCATGAAAACAGTTGTTCTACTTGAGACTGCTAGCTGGGTCAGGTGGGCATTTGAACCTAAGAGTTCATAGTTGTAAGCAAACCAGCAGTGCTTGCTGGATTGTACGCCAAAAAGGTTCAGCGTCTCAGAAGGCCATCACAATTTTACCTAAAGGCCGGAATATATTGACTTAAGTCAATTTTCAAAATGGATGCTTAAAATAAAGAAATAAAATATACGCATATACGCATACGTCGTAGAGAACCATCACCGTTAATAGATATTTGACTAACATACAATTACGAAAATATAACTGACTTAACTATTCAGTCTATTAGGGCGCTATTGGTAAAGCGTCTTTTTTAATTCCTTTGACCACCATCGTGATAATATCGCTGGTTATATAAATTTTTCAACAATTTTAGAGTCCAAAAACTATGGATACAGAATTGGATCTGAGAATATGTGAATTGCTTATGGTATTGTAGCATACTGGCCTTTTTTAAGCAATGAAAAGAAATGTACAAATTTTAGTTTTAGGATGAGAGCTCATATAATACGTGTTTAAGTTTTAAATAAGTATGAACAAAAAAATTGCAAATGCCTTTAAATTGAAAATAGCAGGCTAAGCTAAGACACTCTTTAACCGTTTAACGACATTCGCCCCGACACGACACCGCTTTCACACTAAAGCAAAACCTCTCAATTCAATTGAAATCGTATTTCAACTGAATTGAGAGCCAGTCTGGAAATATTGAACCATCGACAAACTCGAAGTATTGCGGATACTCTTTATTATTAAGAAGTACGGGACCGCTACTCTTAGGTTTTAATTTAAAGCATAGAAGTGAGAACTGTTGACACTAACCGTCTTATTACAAAACGTAGACCAACTGTGGTCTAACGATAGTACTGGTTTAGAACCATCGTTTAAGTCAAATCCTTATTACAAAACCTAGTTTATCGTTGATTCGAGAATCATCTATGGTCTAAAGTTAGTCTTCCGATGACCCTAGTTTAACTATGGTACTAACCTCAAAAATAGCTATCAAGTTCGCCATTTTAAAATTATCTTGATCTTTGTTACAAATTATATCTCTAATTTTTCGTTTTTTTTTTAAGACAAATGGATTTCGACAACTAAGATTACATGGATTTAGACGATTTGGAGTTATTAGAGGCTACCCGGCAACCTATAGCTTAGACATCGCATGAACCCTTTCGACCTAACTAATACTTAACTTGACCTAATTAAAAAATACTTAATAGTAAGATTAGATACATTAGAGTAGATAATATTACACATAAAGCTTAGTTAAAGTCGTTAAACCGACTCCGGACTCAAGTGGGTCGTTGCCGGTTTAATATGACCAAATGTTTAGATTCCAGATTTGCCTAGCCAGGCATGATAAATAGCAGAGTTCTTCTACCTAGACAATTTATTGATGAACCTACTGTCCGCGATACGCGGAGCTAAAAATAAAACTAAATGACATGTAACGTACATGAATTTTGTCCTTTTAACACTTGCACCCTCACGCTTACCTAATAACAAA
Organism: Plagodis dolabraria; assembly: GCA_963854805.1. NCBI lineage: Eukaryota > Metazoa > Arthropoda > Insecta > Lepidoptera > Geometridae > Plagodis > Plagodis dolabraria. The sequence goes on along the minus strand of OY978440.1, from coordinate 34,948,327 downwards.
GTAATAAAATAAATATTTTTATATTATACAATAATATAATATAAAAAGAACAAAAATCAACGTCCACACCAACTTCTTTACAAGGTTCTTCAAAGGTGCACTGCACTCGACAGTGCCTAAAACAAGCAATCACCAAAGTTTATACACAAATCACTTCAAACCCAATCACGTACACTAATTATAGAGAACTACAAAAGGAGCACCAGCCACCACTTTCAATGTTTAAATCAAGTTATTACTTGAAATAAATCCAAGTTAAGAACAAGAAATCAAAAAATAAAATCATTCATCAACAAAAATTATTTTCACACACAAAAGTATAAATCGCCAAGCAAGTAGATGGCGCCACCGCGAAGTTGTGTTCGGAACAGGGGTTACTCTGACGTAGGAATCTAATGTAGTTGTGGCGCTACGCAGGACTTGCTGCCCTGCCCTCAGTGTCCCAATACTTGCACTTGGGTGACCTGTACGAGGCCACTACCCTTGGGGTGGCTACAGTCCAGTACTGGCAATCATCCATCAAAATTATCTTGTCGAATATTCGTGTCGAAATCGTTGATACGAAGACTAACAATTTTATAGTAGGCAATCTGTATAAAGTCGGCTTTTAGCTTTTAAATATTGTAACAAAAACGTCGCAGAAAAACTCCCTATGAAATGAATTCAAAGAAATTTTCTTCCCAAAAAGCTTTAGTTAACGAGAGAAAATTATTCACCGAAGAGACAATAAATACTTTTCAAGAAAACCACTTTCATGCTATTCATAAGGCCCTGATTTACGAGTTCTTAGAACAGTTTATTTTCAACAGTAGCGTTAATGCGTGGTTAGGTGTGTACGTTCGTATATATCATAACGTTAATTTATAATATTGTGATCTCAGGTAATAAAATTTCCTTTGAATTGGCATGAAAAAATATATGAATGAAATAACAAAAGCTTCGAGGTTCCTTTGTTGGTGATATTGTCGCTTGTTTGTTATTGATATGGATTGATATTATGACAAAATAGAGTACATTTTCTGGAAATATGAGACTTTAATTCAACTTCATATAATGTAATATAACTGTAACTCAGACCTAATAAAAAGTCAAGACATAATGTTGTGTAAAGAGCAGTGAGGCCGGTAAAACTACGCCTCGCCGTGTACAAACACGATTACACACACATATGTACAATGAAACTACGCCTTGACTCGTCAGTCGAACTATTGCGGCGTGGTGGCATTGGTGTTGCCGTTATTAAGCCTATAAGGTTTACCCCATTATTGGGTGATAATACACAACGTATTGCTATTAGTTTTTTTTAATAGTTGATCTATGTGTTTTAACCGACTTAACCGTATTTTTTTTAAATACAGATATCATTATCAAAAGCGATTCAGTGGTTTAATTGCAAATTTAAAAGATGGATTTCATTCATTCAGTCCATTTCAACCGACTTCAAAAAGGACCAGGTTTTCAATTCAGTTGTATTTTTTTTAATTTAATTTATTTGATTAAATCTTTGTTACTTCATAACTCCGTCATTTTATTTTTTGTTGGAAAGCTGATACCTTTAATTATGACTTATATTCATTTCATTGGTATTGGATTTTCGGTTTCGAAGATATTGAAGTAGATGATGTTTTTTTTCGTTAGAAAAAAACATATTTCCATTTTTTTTTGTTTTTAACGTTGTTGTGTATAAAGTTGAATTATAACCATATTATTATTGATATTTCAAAGGCAAATTTAAGTTCCCTCTTAACTGTTCACGCTTTACTATTCCCTTACCAGTGTTACTGTTTAATTATTTTTTCATTTTCCGAATTGAGTCCATAAATTAACAAAATTGGATCGAAATCATTCGGAAAAGTAAGAAGAAACTATCATGGCAATATTTAAAAATCGGCGACTTATATTTATTTATACCTATTTCTACCGCCAAGCAGTAATGTTCACATTCCTATGTTCCAGTAAAATTACAGGCACATGAGACTTAACATCTTTATGTCTCAAGGTGATGGGCGCAGTGCAGTTTGCCACTTGTGACGAACTGTATCGGCAGAGGTTACAGCTTAACACCAGGTGGGCTTTGTGCGTTTTTCCCCGATTGCATAAAAAACCCATCACTAATTAGTTACAAGAAATAAATGCATGTAAATTAAATACCCAGTAATGTTATTTCTGAAACACCATTATCTCCATTGACTAAACATTATTTTTCTTATTTATTTTTTATTGACATAATTGCAACAATGATGTACTGAATATTTATTATTAATAATGTAATTTTGTCATTTATTTACTGATTCATTTGTTGATTATTTTGTAATTTCGTGAAATCATGACATGATGATGGTGAGCACTAGTTCATTGTATAATTACTTTAAAAATATATATTTATATAATTTTATTAGGTACCTTGTTATGATCTGATATAATATAATATATAATTTGTAAATCATATTAATATTAATTGATTGTATAATTAGGCTTGTTTGATAACTAATGTAATTGGTGATACAGCCGTATTAGTTTTAAATAAATAAATAAATCGGAACCCTATTGTTGTATTAATACTTATTACGTTATTAAATTGGTATCATTATTTTTATAAGGTAATTTGATTATCATGGCAACACCGACACACGCACACATGTTTGGAAAACCGGCCTCACTTCTCAGTTCACAACATTCTGTCTTGACTTTTTATTTGGTCTGAGAACTGTAAGAACGTTGTGTAAGGTAGTAAAGTAGGTATTTAGTTACTGGCCTTGAAACGGTCCGTTTTAAATTTAGTTAAATATATACACCATCACATAGACCTCGTTAAGTAGGTTATTTTTTCATATATAAGCAAATATATTTACAGAGTTTAAAAGCTTGACATCAATTTTAGCAACATTATTTAAGTGCCGCAAATTCTACGTTAAATAGTTATATTAGCGAACAATTTCTCGCACATAATTATCTTTCTCCACCTCATTTCAAAGGGTTATAAAGAAAATAGTTGAATAGGTAATCTACGATTTTTTTGTCTAATCTACATAACTAATTGATTTGGACGTTAACTAAAATATGAAGTTGTCAATATTCGAAATATTGACACCTCGCTTATTTTTTATTTATAGAAGGACCACAAACTATCATTCTCGTTTGGGAAGGGAGTAATACATATTTGCAATCTACGATTTTTTTTATCACAGAAGATGGGATAAAAAAAATTGTTGTGGAGATGCCAACGGGATGAGGGTACAGGAACTATAAAGAAGAGTTAAAAAATTAATGTTATAAATGTATTTTCGTATTTAATACAAATGTTTGAAATTATTTTTCCCTCACTTATTGTAATTTTGGGCAGATATCTTATATACTGGCTTCTTTGGGTGCCGGGTTAGAATGTCACTCCCACTCATCTCTTCCCGTGGGTGGCGACTTAGGGAAAAATACCGTAAGATGCGCAGCAGCACCTTCTGAGTAACTACACTGTGATTCCCAAAACGCCTGCCAAGCGCCAAGGGGATTATGGGAAACACCCCCTTCATGGGGAGGCTATGTTCAACAGTAGGCTATCTGGCTGATACAGAACAGTACAGTATATTATATTATAAATGTGCATTTGCACTACAATTTGTTAATTTTAAATTCGCAAGCTTTCGGTTACATCGCTTACGGTAGGTGTTTTAAAGGTAACGGTTAGGTGTAGTATGAATATTATTATATATATTATTATACAATTATTAAGATGACTTGTGTTAAAAATCTTCTAGCACAAATAATCTAGTACTAATAAATCTCTGGTCGAGGGATGAAATAAATAATAATATAATGCATATAATAACTTAAAAGAGCGCTTGGTTGATGCGACGTGTGATCATAATGCTGGCAATAATTTAGCTCAATGAATAAATACAGAAATCCAGAGCGACAATGCTTGCTCAGCATGCTGCCAACTGGTTATGGGCTGGAGCATTTGGACTGTGAGCTGTAATAGCTTGTAGAAATGCTTTCATTGTTATTGCTACAGTGTTGTATATAGTACGTAGTATTTTGTTAATACAGTGTTGTATATAGTACGTAGTATTTTGTTAATAAAGGCATACCGCCGGTGGGAAAATACCTCCCTGTATTTTTTTAATGTTATTGTGACGAAACAAGCTCGAGGCCCACCTGATGTTAAGCGGACTAACCTCTGCCTATAACAGATGCATTTCGTCACAAGCCACGAATTGCACTGCGCCCGTCACATTGAGACAAAGTTGTTAAGTCTCATGTGCTGGATTGCTGCCGGAACACACCGTTAGGTGCTTGGCGACAGATTTTCTACTTGAGGGTGGTTGCTAGCCAGACGGGTATTCGCAAAATGCCCTTTAACCATGCGCTGAAGCTCAAGCTCGCGGCAGGACTCACTGCTTCAAATATTTAATACACAGCGAGGTAATGCAGCCAAGAATTTTCGCACTTTTATTTCCACCAGGTGTTTATAAGATTTTTAGCACAACATTTTTACAGTATTAGTGGACCTTGGAAAGTCTGTAAACTAAAAAATCTTTCGCCAAGCACCAAAACGGTGTCTTCCGATAGCTGTCCTTGAGATCCAGTTCGTTTTCCTAGATAAAGCCTGTTACCATCTTCGACCGCATCATCACGTACCATCAGATGAGATTGCGATCAAGAGCTTGTCTATCGGCAATTAAAAAATGCGCAGTAGTGCTTGGTGCTCTTGTAAATGGGGCATCAAGAAAATTTGTCTTATATTAAAGAGGGTATTAAAATAAAACAATGATTGGGGGGAGGGATAGATTTATTATTTTTTCATTTCTACTGGATATACGTATACAGACATTAATGAAAACTTATCATTATACAAGACATAGGTTATAAAAAACCATTTATGTAGTTTGTGAATACAGGAAACCTTTAGAGGAAACACATAATATTATAGAACCTGGATACAGTATGAAAGATACGAATTAAATAATAATTTGAGAAGAAAAATGTACACAGATCAGAACTTGCAAGATAATTGATTAAACTATGGAGTAACATGTAACATTGAATCTATTTTTTTTGTGGTTTTTATGTTTTTAATCTAAGATTAATATGCTATTGACATTTTCTACTAAAATACAAGATAAAGTGTATTGATTTGAATCATCTACTGCACTATCATAACAACATCGATAAACATTGTGTGATTAGATTATATTGAAACACCAATATAGTAAACAATTAAAATAGCAACATCAATACAATTCCTATTTAAAATATATAGTTACATGGATATTTCTCATAAACATAGTTACTATATATATATATATATATATATAGATACAGCAACATGTTCGCAATAAACATGTTATAGCAAGTACTTAACCATTGTAACCAAGAATGTTTTGCGCCAAATTTGACTTCCGTGAAATCAGTGAAAACAGTTTTATCTATTCAAATTGATTTGACAAACTATTTGTCATTAATTATGGTGCAGCTAAGGTTTAATTTCACTTACTGTGCAACTTAATTTTAGTTTAATCATCTATAGTTAACATCAAATCGTTCTTCAAGTCAATAACTCCGTACATAAGGTTGTCTTGACGAACGATTTAATGTCAATTAAAGATGGTGCAACTAAAGTCCAGTTGCACCATCTATGGTGAATATCAAAGCTATCTTCAATTCAATAACTCCGCTGGAATAAGGTTGACTTGATGAACGATTTGATATCAATTATAGATGGTGAAACTAAAGTTCAATTATATCATCTATGGTTAAAATAAAATATTTTGTCAATTTAATAACTCTGTTGGAATAAGGTTGACTTGACGAACGATCTGATATCAATTATAGATGGTGCAACTAAAGTTAAGTTGCACCATCTATGGTTAAAATCAAATCTATTGTCAATTCAATAACTCCGCTGGAATAATGTTAAGTTTGGCGAACGATTTGATATCAATTATAGATGGTGCAACTGCACTTGCACCATCTATGGTTAACATCAAATCTTTCGTCAATTCATTAACTTTGCTGGAATAAGGTTGACTTGAAGAACGATTTGATATCAATTATTATAAGATGGTTATTATATATGGTTAAAATCAAATGTTTCGTCAATTCAATAACCCTGCTGGAATAAGATTGACTTGACGAACGATTTGATATCAATTATAGATGGTGCAACTGCACTTACACCATCTATGGTTAACATCAAATCTTTCGTCAATTCATTAACTTTGCTGGAATAAGGTTGACTTGAAGAACGATTTGATATCAATTATTATAAGATGGTTATTATATATGGTTAAAATCAAATGTTTCGTCAATTCAATAACCCTGCTGGAATAAGATTGACTTGACGAACGACTTGATGTCAATTATAGATGGTGCAACTATCAAATTGTTCGTCAAGTCAATAGTTCCACTGTAATAAGGTTAAACTTTAAACTTTTTCACAGATTTAACGGTAGTCAAATTGTGGGCAATTCAGTCTAAGTTCAAATGCCAAACATCAACACATCAAGATCATATTAAGAAATTATCATCTCCCGGCAACACCAACTTTATATCCATAACATTTTCTACAAGTCTGAAAGAGACTTACACCAATAAATAAGGGCACCTACTGCACCGTTAGTCTTACAAGTACATTTAAATCTTTCAAAATCTGAATATATTTTGGTAAATTAAGTAATACAATTAGTTCTACGTACACATATAAATACTAATAAAACATCTTATAATGCTTACCTAAGTTGATTATATTTTAACTTTTATAAGTCACAACGACTTTATAATAAAAGCGAAGGATCAAAGAGCGCTATATAAAATATATAGTAAAATACGTTTTCCTAGAAAATTACACTCGGGTAAATGTTAAATTCATCAAATAGTAGAATCACAAGATAGGATAGGTATGCGTAAGTTATATAAGTACTTGTAACATGTAATAATTAGCTTAGGGTAAATAGGATTTTAACACGATATAGATATATATATATTTTTCAATTACATTGAAAAGGAATTAGTTTAGGATGACGTAATAGGGCACGCAATATATCACATAGATTTTTAATGCTGAGCAAACAGCACAACCTTGAGTATATGCGTACGTATAGTGTATACTTGCGTTTCATGGTTTAAGCTATAATTACAAGTAATTTTATGAAGAAAACATTTATTTCAATAATACGTGCATGTCAACTCTTGTACTTAATTGCAGTGTTATGGAGAAAAGCCGATTTACTTTATCAATAGTACTTATTACATTTATATATTATAATAACATTTATTTGTAACATTTAATAATAAGCAAAAATAAGGACGAAATAAGTTTTAAGGTTTTTTTTGTGTTACACTGTAACATTTTTATCTTTTTAGTTTTGGTCATCTGTTGTTTGAACAATTCAAGTCCTTCTAACCAATCATCTGTAATAAGGGTTCTTTTACGCAGCTTTTACCAAATTGTGCAGCTCTTGGCTCTGGTACTGTCTTCAGCCCTACAACATTTCTCAGACTCCCATAATATCAGTCCATTATAATACCTTTCTTTTCTCCACAAGCTCTTTACAATACCGCAGTTACAGACAATAAATAATTAATTAACAAATCGAGTTCTATTTGCAACGATGTGTATAATAGTTACATATTCAATAACGAATATTAAGTCTTTTTAAGACAAGGATTCCTCCTCCTTTGGCCAATCAATATATACGATCGCGAAACTGAACAGTTTTTAAACATGTTCATTTAAAGCTTTATCGTATAATTCAAGGAATTTCTCATTTACGCACTCGTATTAAGAATACAGTATGGTTTTAATAAAATTTTGTAAAGTTGATATTAGACAAGGCAATGATTTAGATACAAGAATATAACATTATTACATCAATATAATACAATATAGGTTAAACCGTGATATAATATAAGACATCAAACTCAATTGCATTACTATTAGGTATATAATACTATAGTGATATTTTCAATAGATAAGTAGATATACTATACGAAGTTATTTCTCTTACCGCTAGATCTCACTTTCTGGATTCTTTTATTTATTATCCTATTCATATTTTCCCTCCAATAAATGATAAGCTCCATCTTTTAAATAACTTCAATACTTAGCTTTATATTTGATACATACGATAAAAATATATATAACGGGAAAACCGTAAAACGTTTGTAAGAAGTGAATACGTTTTTAGACTCAAATTCCTTCATGTATCAATCTAATAATTTGGCTTATTCTTTCTGAATATGCTATGCGCTGCCATTATTTTGGCTCATTTGATCTTCGTGAGTTAACAAGATAGAGGTATCTTTTGACAGAGATATTACGATTCAAATATTACCGCAATGTTGAAGTATCCCAACAGTTATATACCTATAACATATCTGCTGGTTTAATTAAGCGCACAATCATTTCAACGTTCATGTCTTTCATATTTAGCTGTAAATAACTTAAATAGTGTCAATATTTGAGTCTAAATAAGAGATTTATATACAAATCGAAATATATTTTGCAAAAATTACCTAATGCAAGTAATTTGGCACATTACACATTGCACTCGAGGGTGTAATCACTTAACCGCTTCTCTTTCACATTTCGTAATGTTCAAGTTAGATTTAATTCTTGCCATATTTCTAAATAGTTGTTACCGTGCTTCATTCATGACCCCAACACCTAGTTTGCATCCTTCCACAGCACGTTCATTCACCCTTCTTATATAACGCCCGCGATTCCTCATCTCTACCTAACAACCCGTGCCCAGCCCACCCAATTTTGTGTGCCATAGCGAAAACGTTTCCTTTCACGCAAAGTTATTTTTTTTTAAATATACCATTCATACTCTATTATGCTTATAAAATGATGCAAATGCAGGTAATATATGAAATTTCAGTCAAGAGTAATAGAATCAATGCTAATAAATATGCCCACACTTTCATAATCCAGACTTCTACAATTTATATAATATTGTTCAGTGTAAGAAGTCGTTTTCACTCTTTTAATCTCCAAATCGTAACCCGAAAAGAGAATCTACACCGGTATTTTTATATTTTAGGACATAATGATACTCGAATTAAAGGTGCACTTCGGGTGCACGTGTGAATTAAGAACATGTAATAGGGTCGAATATAATCGCGACGATATGTTTTAGTACGATTGATATGTGGAAATCGAAAATTTTGACAAGGTTTTTTTGTTACATTTATAGCCAATTGGTTCCGGAAAAAAATTGTAGCGGAGCGTTGAGCGTCGAGCGGTGAACGTTGAGCGGCAACCGGTGAGAGTAGTGATAAGGATGGGTGGCTGCCACTCCTCGGTTTACGCAACGCGGCTCTAACGTTAACCGAATGCTTTAGGAACGCCCGGTAAACAGCTGGGACTGTAATCAACCATATTATGAAGATTAATAAAGGTGGTGTGTATGCCTAGGCGTCAGGCCCAACTACGCTACCTACTCTACTATGCGCTACAGAAGAAGGCTACAGCCGCGCCCGTCACTAGCCAAATCTGCTAGTGACGACACAGCAGTCGGCCCTCAACAACACTACAAAAATGACGCACTTAAAAGCTAGAAAGCAAGTTGTAGGAAAGGACAAATCGTGCTAAGTACAAATAAACTAATGCCATTAAAATAGCTAGTTTTATGTATAAGCATAAAATACTTTCAAGGTTTTGACACACATGGAATTCAACATAAACCGAATGATTAAATATCATTATTTCTTTATAATATATTTTATATAAATCAAATTAGTATATTAACTCTGTTGAAACCATTAGGTGTATTTAAAATAAATATCTACGAAATCAATTAAGCCTCGCTATAAGGTTGAAGAATGAAGTTGGCAATGAAGAAAAGGTAATCACTACTCAACTATAACCAATACATTTATAAGTATAAAAAATAAGTCGATATTTATTCAGAATATAATAAATAAGTGTTAGTAAATTTAAATAACTAAATATAGAAACGATTGTAGAATTCAATCCGGATTAAATATAGGTCTATTTTGGATTACAACTGGCGAATAATATCCAAACTGTGGAAAGACGTGTCCCCAGTCTGATAGCATTCCACAGGTTGCCTATACAAATGTCAAATTGAAGCACGTACAAAACGTAGCTTGTTCATTTTGGCACTTAGCCTCATTAATCGAGTGCTTGAATTACATTTAAACCTTTACATTTGAATATTCAGACATGCGGCATGTTTGAATGTACACTTTATTGGCTGATAAGGCCATATCACAGACAGACAGCGATAACTTGCTGTACTTACTATCATACTTAGACCACAATTTTTCGAGCACCATCCATTAACGATGTTTAATACCAACTGACATTTAAAATGTATTGTTACCAATTCAACCCTTCTCGTCTTATTACAGATAGAAGAGAATCTTTATGAAGTTTTAATATATCGTCTCAAAAACATTCACAAATATATTATTTGTTAGTTTTTTTCACTTAATAAGAACAAACAGCAGTTTGAACAAAAAGTATCACCAAACGATATCAAAATAAAAGTAGCAAATTAATTTAATTTACATACTAACACCAACAACATTAAATATTTAAGACATTCTAAACATTTGAGCTGCCTGCAATAGTTAATATATAGAATGGAAGAAGAATTACAAAAAGAAAGATACAGAAATAGAGGAAAGTAAATATCAGAAGAGTCAAGAAAAGAGAATAGCAAGTTAAAAATATAATGGGAGGAAAGGAACAGGAAAGGAGACAGCGATCTGCGTTCAGCAGTGCTTAACGCACGAAGCTGATGTTCAGCGACGGGCATTTCCTGATGGTCAACTGCAGAGCATTGTTGCCAGCATTGAGAGCGCTCGACAGCCACTGCGCGGGGCGCGAGGAGGTCGAAGGGCGCGGAGGAGGCGCCACACGTATGCTGCGTGGGGGCACAGACGGGAGTTTCCTTACCACGCCGGTCTGAATCTGCTGCAAGATGTTGCCCGATGCCTGTGGGGCATGCGCGGGCGAGTGGTGAGACGCGTGTGAGGCGTGCGAGGCGCGCGACATGTGCGACAGATGAGACACGTGCGAGGCCGTGCTAGGGCAGGCTGAGGGGCGGCGAGAGCCGCGCCCCGATGCCACCGATGTGTTGGACGCCCCCAAGTACGGCGCTGATGAAGCTGTGTTCGGCATCGAGCCACCCTAAACATTACACAACGTATTTTAAAACTTTTTTTCTACTCTCCTGCTCAGGCGACTTGGAAAAGATAATTATTAATATTTCACCGCAAGCCAACGCTTTGTGTCGGTTCTCGTTTGAAGCCAAGCCAAACACCTGTTACACCATTGGCATCACTGGCACGAAAATGCAAAGGGGAATCTCGCTTTGAAATTAAATTACGGATACAAATAGTTTTATACTAGTTTAAAGCTAATTTAATTCGAATGCCAAATCAATTGCGCTGTTTTATAAAACATATATAATTTTGTAGTAGTTTCTTTGCAGATATTTTATATATTTTAAGCGCATTACATATTTAACGTATGCATGTACTAAAATACATTAAACATGTCGAAGCTTTAAAAATACGACTTATCTTAATAAGTTTGATAAGCATAACTGTTGCATGCTTCGTATGAATAGCATCTCTAATAGTTACTAGCATTAAGCGTGTTGAGTTAGAAAATCTAGTGAACCAGTTTTCATATGCAGTTACACTACACTACTAGTAATGAGTTTCTTTCACGGAGATGTTGCTAAGAGCGAGATTTAAAAAGTTTATTCTTATATATTACTCGCGTTGTCGGGCCACTCAGAATCAAGCGTAATATAGAAGCCAAGGCAACATCTGAGTGTAGTCGCACATGTAATGTGAATGATTGCACACTTACAGAGAAATTAGAAGTAACGTTCGCGAGTAGTTATCACGATAGAGAAGAATCATACTCACGATCATGCTCCGTGCAAGCTGCGTAGAAGAACAAACAGCAACAGTGAATGAGATAGCGTTATTAATGCTGGAGGCTTTGTGCCCCGTAATGAATGAACTAATGGCGTATAATATAGGTACCTCGTCTCTTCTTCTCGTAGACAGAATACAATTGAACAATGAGGCATCGGTAAGCGTGGGTAGCGGCGAGCGGCAGCAGCGCGGCGTGTTTGTATTGCCGCGTGACAACTCTGCTGCATCATGCAGAGATGTGCTGAGCAGTTAGCTACGCTTACCTCGTGGCGCGACTGCCGCTCGCTGCAAGTTCGTAGTCACCTCGACGCTTCCTGTAAGGTACTACGGTGCCGCCACAATTACAGAAATGTTACTTTTTATGTATTATAATATATATTTTTTAATAAGTCAATGGCGTTGAATTTTGAAAACGTTATGCCGTGTGTGAGTTATTCCCTGTTTAGCAATTATATCGTATATATTATGAAAAAATCGAATTGGTGTTAACTGGAAAAGGGTGGTAGAAGTAACATGGCCGCATTGGTAGGGGCTCAGATTATGGAACGGATACATAGCGGTGTAGTGGTGGGCGCAGAGGCATAATGGGAGATGTAGTAAAGGCATACTGAAGGCAAGGCCGCTCCGGCCACCACTCCACATTGTGCCTGGGTGAGGTCTCATGCGCGCGTACTGATTAGGTACATCAACACGTACATGCACCAACGCCGCACTGACTCGCTTGGACAAGCAATCCTATCGAGCTACACGATGGGGTTCGATGAGCAAACAGAGGCAGTCTCGCAAAATGATGTGTATATATCAACCAGATCGTGCAAATGTATGTATGTGGTGGTGACGTGATGGATGGACGCTATATCTCTCCCAGTCGGTATGGGTAGAAATCACCGGGAAGAGCACAGATCACATCAAGATCAAGCCGTTAAGTGGGACATTTAACAGAGGGTGGTGGATGCGCAGCCAGGCACGCGAACGTGACGGATGCATCACTTACGACGGGATGCGCCGTAGCAGGCACGGACAGGCTCGAGCCTGACCCGCCCCTTCCCCTGTTCTGGTGGGCCTGCCAAAATAACCAAATTGTAATGTGGAACAGAGTGACGCTTCTTGGCGCTGCTAGCTGTAGGTAATTAGATGGTGTACATTGAGCGAGTGAGTGCATGTGTGTAGTTATATACACGTTATTATAGCGTTGTAAGTTGTTCGGTGAATAAGATAAGGTGACTTACAGTTGGTGGTGAAAGATTGGCGTTGCTAGCATTGCTAGTGTTGCTGGCGCGGCGCTCCTGTGGACCAATGCTGGAGTGGCGGCGCGTGGGCAGGCCGGAGGCGCCGCCTGGCGTGCCACCGGGTGAGGATGAGCACGACGGTGCGCCATTTTGCACGTGGATGCGCGGTGTCAGCAAAGTGTTGTCCGACAGGCGACGGTTCGGGAACACGTTTGTGGCCACGCGCAAGAAGTTGTTGTCGTTGTTGTTCGAGTTGGTAGAGTTGTTAGATCCAAAGAACCACTGCCCGATTTCTGGTACAAAATGTATATATTGGTTTTTTATCTACAAATCTATAAGAGCACAATTACAAAATTCATTAGAAAATTGACGTAGCTATAGTCACCAAAAATTATGAGTTCTAACATCTTTATATCATTCTGATATACCTGAAATTTATTTTATAATTATTATTTAACTAGCTTGTTTTGCTTCAAACCACACCACACCGTTAAGATGCAAAGTAACTACTACATAACCTATAACCTATTTCAACGTTTTTGAATAGAATATGTGATCAAAGTAATAGACAGTAGTAGATCTAAAGACAATCATTACCTACCTGCTAAAGAATTAGAGGAGTAATCCAGCAAACTACACACAAATCTAAGCTTCTTTATTGTATCAGCAGGTTTTCCATAATCCCCGCGCTTGGCAGGCGTCTTTGGACCGCAGTTTAAGATATCAGTTCTTAAGAAGGCACTGCTGCCCACCTTCCGGTATTTACCTTTAGCCGCCTCTTACGAAACCCACAGGTAGTTATGGAGGGGTGACATTCTGGGGTAAGCGGCCACCATGGGGTACCCGGTACCCCAAGAAGCACCCGGTACCCCAAGGAGCACCCGGCATCCCACGGGGCAAACTTCCTTACGTATATAATAAAAACCAATAATTAAAAAAAAAAAAAAAACACGCCTGCCGTACCCAAAAGTGAACTAAAACATTACAAACAAGTTACATGATTTTAATGTTTAATGGCCACAAGGTGAGTACTACATAGATTATATTTACTTTGCAATTGAAACACCATTGTGCCCAAAAATTGAAAACTCATAACCAATCTTTTCATCGAAGTCGGGGGACCTGTAAAGAACTATTCCAAGGAACCGTCCCCCGATTGCAATGTAGCACAATGTAAAATGTAGTAGCAATTCGTACGGCAGGCGTGTTCTTTAATTTATTAAATTATTTGTTTTAACTTGTTTATTTAAATGTATGTATGTTTTTGCTCCAAATAAAAATAAATTAAATGTTTTTCTTGTCAACGAAGACGGCTTGCGGTAGCTCTGGTTCAAGTTGGTCACGACGTAGCGCTGGCCATACGAATTTTGAGATGACCCCCATAGCACCATATACCAAGCCGTGTCCAACGTTAATATTTTTCGGCAACATTAGAACCAATACCAACTTTTAAGAATGATAGGTATTGTTCCATTCTTAAAACTTGGTAGGTATTGGGGCCAGAAGGTATATATTCGGTTTTTGGCCGCTGTCCGTAGGTTTAGGCTTCTACGGATGTATCTGACGCTGCCACGTCATACATTCGGCAAGTTTTGGCGAGTTCGGTAGTCATCGTTTGATTGTAGTCATCCACCTATCTTGTCGTGGGAAATATTCGCACACACTCGCCATCTGAGAATGGTCCAGTAAGTGGTACTCTATGACGATCCAGGATTTCAAGATGCTGCATGGTGAGTTGACTGAACCGGAGACTATTCAAAATATCCACAAATGTGGTGTCGTCTGCATGCCTCATATACTGTTGCAGTTCCCAGGAGCTACAACGCCCATAAATCCACCTCAGCACTTTTTTTTTTTTTTTTTTTGCTTGATAGGTTAGCCTTTGACCACTATCTCACCTGATGGTAAGTGATGATGTGGTCGAAGATGTTGTTCAGGCTAACCTAGAATCACTGGCTCTCAAGGACAGCTGCCGGAACACACCGTTAGGTGCTTGGCGACAGATTTTCAACTTGAGTGTGGTAGCTAGCCAGGCGGGCATTCGCAAAGTGCCCTACCACCATGCTGTAACGACTGCCATCCTAAGACAACAACCGGGACCGACGGCTTAACGTGCCCTCCGAAGCACGGAAGCGCTCAGTAGTATTGTCACCAGCGGTCACCCATCCAACTCATGACCGCGGCGGACGTTGCTTAACTTTGCTGATCGATTCAGAATGGTTAAGAAAACTTCGCTACGAGCGCTTCAAAAAAAGCACTTAAATGTGGCAGTTGTTTAAAGCAGTATGCCCCGCTGGCAGATTTAGCTACTGGTGAAAGCTGCATCTAGTCTCCAAACAGCAAAATGTTGACATCACCAAAATAAGCATCGCCCACTTTCATTTGTTGTAGCCGGAGGTGAATGTTTCTTAAAGTTGGTTATGCCACAATAGAAATCTGATTAATAATAAGACATTTTATACTATTCCACTTTTGGCTTTCTCTCTGAAGGCGTTCTCCAGTCAAGAGACGTATCGTTTCTGTCCTGACGCATAACGATGTTTTATTTATTTGTATTACTTATATTTTGTCTACAAGAAGCAAGCGTAGAAACGGATAAAACATTTTTTTTGTTATTAGTGATCGAATGCATATTTAATACTACTGTGATATATATTTTTTTATTTACTAAGCAAGTTCTAGACGGTTATAGTAAAGGTTGTAAAATTTTCACGAAAATTTTTTTTGCTTCTGATTATTTTATGAACCTTGGCTCCCTCTTTAAGTTTTTTAAAACGTTCACTAGCCTATATTACCCGGAATAACTCAACGCTTATAATGAGAAGAGCCGTTACGAAGTTATGGTGGAATAAAGAATCTTACAAACATACATACATGAAACCTGAAAACATAAATCTCCTTTGTTTTGGGCACTCGTGTAAAAATAGAGAACATATTGTCATGCAAATGGTTTTAGAGAAATATATTCTATGATATCAGATCTTATCAGACCCAAGCATCCACATGAAACTGAAGGAATGTTTATAATAGTGTTAGACAATGAAAGAGTAGAATAAAATTAGAATGTTAGTTGCAGATATGCGAATGTTGAGATAGGTGTGTGGTGTAAATAGAATTTATAAGATTAGAACTAGTGACAGGAACATTAAAGAGTTAACAAGATTAGGTTTAACAAAAAACGTGTTGAGTATGAATTTATAGGAATACAGTAATAGAAGAAGGTTAAGTTATGGATGGACTGAGAGAAGAATGCTGTATACGAAGGGTGTGTGTATTGAGATGACGGCTATAAGAATACATATTGTGCCGACTATGCTAAACTTGCGACGAGAGCAGAATTAACAAATACTAACTCTTGATGCCAGTGCCGACGCTTGACTGGCTGGTGGTTGGTTGCACAGAGGGTCCGCTGACGGAAGCTTTGCGCGCCATGTCTTCAGCACTGGAAGCCTTGCGCTCACGCTCCACACGCAAATTGGGAATGTTGAAGGGCGGAGCATCTTCGATGTTATCCGTGGAACGGCGGTGGAACAAACTCGAGCGTGAGGGGCGCTCGATACGTGGCACGCGTGGCCCTCCCGCAGCTACCACCACACGCTGGACCCCATCAATTTGGTCCAGCAAGTCGTACAGTATCTACATCATCATTCACTTTAGTTTGCAGAATTAACAACTAAAGTGAATAAAATAACTCGACAAATGTGACCTTTTATTCTATTACATATAATTTCATTAAATGCTGTTTTGATTAGTGCCTAGTTTCAGTCTAAGTAATTATTTAGTTGAATAGTAGATATTAATAAAAACAAAGCAGATTGATACAATAATGAAATTGACTTTCAATCAAATCATATTAATAATGTTTAACACCAATTCAACAACTGCTTAGGTTTGGTCACTTTGGTATCAAAAGTGATACGAACAGGCCACTGAATTACAACAAACTTACCTCAACGAGATTATGGTACTGTTCCATACTCAAACTTGGGTTGACGGTCTGTGGAGCCAGGGATGGCAACATATCCTGCGCCATAATGCTAGAGCTCAGCCCATACTTCTTGTCCGTAATCATTATCTTGTAAAGCTCTGCAACGGCACATTTTAGCATATTGTAATCACAATAAAACATTTGAACGGAATACGCAGTCGCAGAGAACATTCACTTGAATTCGCCTGAGTCTTTATTTGCAAATGCATTCGCTGAGCAGCACCGCGTATATCTTTTCAAGCAGCGAAGCAATCAACATCTAAAAATTTATTTTAGGTTACTATTATCTTAATAAATTGAAGCCTTTCGTATATGGTACCATATACACACAGCGGAAAGTGCTCGGTGACAACCACGCTGAATTCATGAGTACAAAATTTATGAAAAGTTAGAAACTGGCCGAATTCAAGTTGATTGTTTAGATTAGAAAACGATACTCACTAACAACCCGGCTTATGATATCCGGGTCATTGAGTTTCATGATCAGCATGGTAGGGATGACATGGTCCACGAGGTGGCGTTTTTCGAGCCTATGGAGCACTTTCTCGTAGAAGCTGAGTATATGGCTTATTATTTTGATGTCGCAGTAGTGCCGTTCCAGTAAGTTCCTCACTTTGGCGAGCACGTAGGCTTGCAGGACGTTGTTGTCGATGTAGTCCGCACAATTTTGCAGGGCGACGAGAGCGGCTGTTTGCTAAAATTATTATATTTGTACTCAAATCACCACAGTTAGTTAACAATCAGCTAGATATGTAGGCATTTAAATAGAAGCATAATGTAAATAAAACTTTGGATAATCTCGTTGTATACAAAGTGTGATATGTATATGGATGACGACTTATAAACACGTTTTTACATAAATGTAAAATTTTATGACGCTTTTCTTTGATAAAATAGTGTCAGCAGCAGCTTATACTATATAATATATTCTGGAGAGAATATCAAAGTCCTTGTTGCTACCCCGTTCAAACAGTAATCTTTTCTCAGTAACACTCCGGACACTGGTATTGAGGCACAGTAGGTGACAATAGTCTCATCTCCAAATACATGGTACAAATTTAAACAAAAAGTTGTCACGCGATTTATTTTAATATGTATACTTATTTTAAGTAATTTTTTATTATTCTTTACCAATGTATGAGATGAAAAATTGAATCTACTACGAAAGAAGATTAAATTTTTCATCTCATACAGATTATTTAATTTGGAAGTGCGTGTTTTTAAGACACACATGAGATCTTTACAATCAGGATGTACTTGGATGTCTTTAGAACCTTGTACAACGGATTTCCCTCGCAATACAGCGGGGAAATGCGGCCAGCCTAATGGGCACGTTTGGGCAAGGAAATAAAATTGGGACGTAATCTTTTATTTAGATTTAATGTAATTTTATTGACGAAATGATTGTTTTACTTTGTGTATTTAATAAACTGTGACATTTATCATCAGGATGTTATTACACAAAACGAAATAAAAACATTAACAAAGTAATTTGTTCTACGGACCTTTCCAAGTAGTGGTGTAAGCTGTCCCGATGTTGCGTTAGTGTGAATGTGGTTGTGACAACATGTTACATAAAAATGTTATAAAATATCGACTTACTCGGCTTGAGGGACATGTTTTAGGCCTGGGCAGAGGACTGTCTTCTGGTTGCTGAAGAAAACAACGAAAATATATTACAATTATAATCATTTACATAAAATGGTACTATCACATCGAATGTAAAATCCAAATTATAATTGTAAAATACAATCAACACTGTTATTGAATATAGAACTGGATTAACTTCAGTCTAAAACGTAAGTATGAAATATATTTTATAAGAATTATGTTATACCTTAAAGCGCTACAATAGTTACTAAATTATATAAGAAGTTGTGCGCTATAACTAGTATTATATTATATTTCATAACTGGCTGTACACTTTTGCGTTGGTAGATTTATCTACCTCTGATACCTACGAGGACAACCTATGCCCTTCATTATGCGAATGCATTTGACGATGGCTTCGTGCAACTACTGTATGAAAAGAATCGGATATCAAACTAATGTCACAGTATAAGGAAGAGGAACTGTGTGAAGTGAAGTCATCATAGAAAAATTGTTTGGTTAACCAAAGTTTCTATACTGTTAAGGATTTCCTGCAGACGAGTTCTAATCGCTACTACATTTACCATTTTAAATAATTGAATTGTTATTAGGTACTAAATAGATTATGACAATTTAAAAAATATTTGACATCGTTATTATTATTCATGCTCAATTTTCATTGTTTAATATACATAATTGACAATGCACACCTCGTACGAGGTTCTTTATGGTGAAACTATTGTACTTCCTACATATTTTATATCTTTTGTACCCGTACTCAAGCAAATAAATGAATTGAATTGAATTTAATAAAAAAACGGCTGAGCAACGTCATACTACCATCCGAGCCCCATATCTACGCGCCTGGCATTTTCGGGTGACAGCGGCATACAGTAGTCACGTCTCGAGCATATAGTCACATGTGTACAGTTAAGAAACGTTACTATTGCCTTTTAGGTTGCGGTTATTCCAATAGTTAGTAAAAAAAAACATTATTCTGCTCATCAGCTCGGGAATAAGTCATATAAATTCTAGCCCAGGGAATGGGATTACAATACCATGGACTTGATTTGAAAAATTACCTATAGCACGTCCTGTACTATAAATAGGCACTATCTCATTATATGCACCTGCTCGAAAAAGCTCTATTACAACTATTTGTACCGAAATGTAGTTCTTTAGTTTTTTAGTTTAGAGTTTAGTTTTAATCAGCTGCCAGCAACTTAGCACTAAGTTGATTGTGGTTCGTTTCGTTATTAAGAAACGCACGTGAGAAATTTCTCCTTACTGAGGTCAACATTCAAATAAGATAATAATCTCTTTACTTTTGGCGTTATAATGTTAGCTTTGCTTTAAAATCCAGCAAAGGATATAGAACTTATTTTTTCGTGAATTAATAAAATTTCGGCATTATGTACGACTACACGACTTGCTTATGGCTTGGCCTTACCATACCGTAGCCTAGATAAAAATTATTAACTTTCCGTATTATATCATAACGTTCTAATAATTAAGTTTGTATCATTTGGCCAGTTTGTGCATACCCAACTGAACAATATAATAAGGTAAATGCATCTAATGTGTGAACACAACACTTATTGAAGATATACATAAATTATAATATATTTTCTTTCAGTCTCGCTGCAATACATCGATATCTGATATATTGCGCGCATGTCTATTGGTGAAGTGACATAGGTTACATTTTACCAAGTTTTTCCTTAGAAATGTGATAAAACTAACTTGCAAAGTACTAAATGCAAGTACAGTTAAAATATAAATTCTTATTTAACAAACCTGCACATTATTGTTGGTTGTAGTTGAGGGATCCAATGCAGTCACCAGTAATGGAATGATTTCAGAATACGACTCATCGTTGGCACATTTCTCCAGCAAGATATGCATATGCTCCAAAAATGCGATCGATGCAAGAACGCTCTTCGGATTACTCATAAAGTTTCTGCAATACATTTGCCTAAAACACATACAAAAGGTTACTTATTCATTCTATTGTAGACAAAAAACTTTACAAACCAAACTTACGCAGTATATTTTGAAACTTACTAGCTAATTGCTGTGTATAAGCCTGTTTGTAATGACGTTATAAATAGTTAAACGAATGTCAAATAATTTGGAAGGGTTATAGCTGTATTCTTTGGCTGCTAACAAAGATTTCAGGTAATCTGTGCCTTGACATCAAAACTTCGACGAACTGAAAACCTTACCCCCTAACTAGTTCAGAATGAATCAAGGCAAAGCTACAAAACAATTTACGGGTCCATTTAATTTATAATACCATGTAAGTAAAGGCACGACTGATGTTAGTTAGATGTCAATTACGTTACGAATACTATTATTTATCATTGTATTTTTTTTTATGCCTGATAGGTTAGCCTTTGACTACTTTCTCACCTGATGGTAAGTGATGATGCGGTCGAAGATGTTGTTCAGGCTAACCTAGAATTACTGGCTCTCAAGGACAGCTGTCGGAACATACTGTTAGGTGCTTGGCGACAGATTTTCTACTTGAGGGTGATAGCTAGCCAGGCGGGCATTCGCAAAATGCCCTACCACCATGCTATAACGACTGCCATCCTAAGACAACAACCGGGACCGACGGCTTAACATGCCCTCCGAAGCACGGAAGCGCTCAGTAGTAATGTCACCAGCGGTCACCCATCCAACTCCTGACCGAGGCGGACGTTGCTTAACTTTGCTGATCGTTTCAGAATGGGTAAGCAAACTTCGCTACGGGCGCTTCAAAAAAGTAAATTTCTAGGAAAATTCATAATAACATAATATTTAACGCCAAAATGTTAAGGAAAAACTATTTAATAAATATTAAAAGCCTACATATATAGTACTGCGATAAAAACATTTTTTTTAAACTTTGGGAATTATGAAAGAGATAGGATGAAAGGAAAAAGTAGGAAAGAACCTAGTCGAAACTAGCATAAAATAGTGGTGAATCAAAGGTAAAAATAAAAAGGATTTATTTAAATGGATTTATTTTCTAGTTTCCATTTTTTAAAACTACAGTTGTGTAAGGCATATTTATGATACTACTGAGTGAATTGGTTTCAATGAAATGAATAAACTCAGGATGGATGAAACAACGACAACTCAACGAAATATCAGGTCATAAGCATGGAACCTACAACCGTCCCTTAAACTTTTAAATTAACCAGTCGGTTAACAAATCTGTCATGTTAATTGGATCCATATTGGTCTACGCCAGGGAGCATATATAAATAGAGATGATATGCAGCTGAGATGTGGAAAGAAGAGAAAAGAAAGTTGAAAAGTAATTCATAGTAGCGGCAGTGAATTTAATATAAGAGTAATTAGTTATATGCAGAGGTAGTTCAACGGTTGAATTGTTTAAAGGAAAGCATCTGTAAAAAGGCTCTGCATAAAATACTTCGGAAGAATAAAACGTTTTGTTATGTCTATCTGGAACAAGGCTGTTAATTCAACCAAATGAGGGCAAAAAAAAATACCATCATGAACCTTTTGGCTTGTAAAAGTTTCAATACCACGGCATAGAGTTATATTCGTATGATTGTAAAATATAATTTGAAGCGCTCGTAGCGAAGTTTGCTTAGCCGTCTTTAATCGATCAGCTAAGTTAATCAACGTCCGCCGTGGTCAGGAGTTGGATGGGTGACCGCTGTGCTACTGAGTAGGGCATTTTGCGAATGCCCGCCTGGCTAGCTACCACCTTCAAGTTGAAAATCTGTCGCCAAGCATCTAAAGATGTGTTCCAACAGCTGTCCTTGATAGCCAGTAATTCTAGGCTAGCTTGAACAACATCTTCGACCATATCATCCCTTACCATCAGTTGAGATAGTAGTAAAGGCTAGGCTATCAGCTATAATATATATATATATATATATATATATTTCATTACGTGGCATTACACATTAATGTTAAATTTGTAGCAGAGTTGAAACAACACCCAGAGAATCGACACTTACTTCAGTGTCGGCAGGATCAGATCTTCAAACTCCTGTTGCGAAGATTCTCTAACGAGCCACATGACCGGTACTAAAACCGACGCGACCACCACCCCTGCTCTTACTTCGGCTTGAAGAGACGGCCACACGTGCATCCATATCAGTTTCTGCATCACAAACAATCGTCAATAATAAATCTCGACTCACTGTTTTACAGTGATTTGACAACCATGAATAACATTAGTAATAAATATATATCACTGAGACAACTATGTTTAAAATTAGTTAAAAACAAGAAGAAGTCCTTTTTAAAGAATTGCGGGCGATATAATATTAAAATAATTTCGAAGGATATTACAGTTCTCACAGAGGTTAAATTTAAGCCACATGTAAATCTATTTTAATTAGAAAAACCAAATACAATGTGTGTTTAATAATCACTGATTATATAGACCACAAAAATACTTGTAACATTCCACCTCTGCTAAGCCACCTCGTATAAAATGAAAATAAATATTATTATTATTTTACAACACAATATAATATTTTACGATTTTAGAAAACACATTTAAAATAATGGCCTTGATTTTTTGCTTATTTTTTTCGCGGTAGCTCTAAGCCTTAAATAGGAATCTAATTCACAACTGTATAAAGTAGTCTAATAATTTGGATATTATATTTTCATACATATTCAATAGTTGTAAAGTTATGATATAAAGCTCCGTGAAATTTCTATGAAATAATCGATAAAATCCTTAAGTTGTTGATATTTAAATTCAGCTTCATTTAACTTTAAAAGTCGAGACGTTGAAACTAGGGCTTTAAATGTTTCCTTTGACACAAAAGGCAAAAAAAATGCGCATTTATGCTTGCAGTTGATTTTCATTCACATTAGAATTCACGTTGGAAAAACTTTTAGCATAATATTATATAATTAATTGACTATACTATGACACTAAAATCGATGCATTTAAAGGCCCGTTACGAGCGAGTGTGTTGAAATAGTAGTTTATGCAACTGCCATATAATAGAGGGTATATGGCAGTTATATATTTAATTTATTTATTTGTTGAAATATGTGGTCTCTGCCTACTCCTACGGGAAAGAGGCGTGATTTTATGCGAATGTATATCTAAGCGACACATTAAGCACAACTGTGCATTTCGCATTAAAGCATATTCAACAATATGAAACGTGTGCTAAGGACCGCTTATCAGTCGTCTACTGTAAGCACAGTTTGATTGCCGTATCTTAATAACTACCTACTTAATCTTGATCTGTCGATTACTAACGTGTAAATATGTGTGAAAATGAATAAATTTTGTTTTAGTTTTTCATAGCTTAATTGTTAATTGAGAAGAGACAAATTAAGGCATCGTAGTTGAACTGGTGACCACGCACTCCTTAATAACGATGACGGTTAATTTTTGCTTCAAATTGCAGGTACTGTGTGTAAATATCCGTTTTAACTTGCGATGCTAAAATAATACTCATATCACCTTGTTACCAGCCATTTCAAGGGGCCGTTATGACTCCCAGCGCTCAGGTGAAAGAAGAGAACATAGATATGGCAGCAATTACCGTAATATCCCAAATACCAGAATTTTCAATTGTTTTTTCTGTCTGAGTTTATTAATCTCATCCCAGCCAAATGTCAGACGAGGTATAATTTAATTTAATTATTACCAAGTTATCCAAAATAGTATAAAATAACCAAACACTAAGAAGTACATTGCTCTGTTCACTATACACGTGGAATCGGAGATAAGACGGATTAGAATAATTGAGACGGAAGTGGGTGAGCAGCGCTTATTTCAATTGTTACGACGCATTAGGGATTTCGTTAGGCAGGAGATACCAGACGAGACCTTGAAAATTATATGGCAGGGACATCTACCCCTGACTATCCGTGGAATTATTTCGGACATTGAGTCGCCTGATTATAGCATATTCTATTCTGATTTTTAAAGATTACTAACAAGGTGAAGACAACAGGTATGTCTCAAGCAGAAAACAAAATAAAAGCTTTTTGATCTGAAAATTTTATCTTAATTGACTAGACTATGAAAGGCCACGACTACCTGTCTAATGGTACATCACTGGAATATTACAGATATTATTATTACACAATATACTGGATGACTTAATTTATCTCGTAATTTGTTTTCAATTGTTTATTTTAGTCAATTAAGCTTATTAGATGATAATAATAATAACACCTCTAGAGGCTTTCGCTAGACGGTTGGATCAAGGGTCAGATGCAGAAGGCAGTGATACTCGACACGACACGCATTGTCCGAAGGTTCCTCTCTCTGCAGTCCTAACCGCTGGTAGCTAGGGGCTGCCCCGCTGCCGGTGGCATCCTAGTTTTAAGTTTTTTATATATTTTTTTTATGAATGTTTTGAATTTTTTTTATAATATTTATTTTTTTATTTATGAATGTTGTAAAAAAAATAAAATTATGTTAAAAAATAAATGACGGGAATAATAATGATAATAAATTTTATTACCATAACAAGATTATACAAATAATAAACAAGTTAGATATAATTAACAAGTTAATATTAGAATATCTAGATTTATGAAAAGTGGTTCCACACAAGGCTCTTGGCCCGTATCGTGGAAACCAAATAAATGAACGATATAATATTACACAAAATGAGGAGTTTTCATTACTACAATTGGAGTAAGCTTAGTAATCTTTAATATAGCTGTGCGTGTTCGTTAAGTAACTAATAAATAAAAAGCATGCGTGTGTTTTTGTTTTTGAAGAGCGATTTTGGGGAAAGATGATGGATGTGGTCTGTTTGTGTCTAAAAAAATTATCATTGAAATTTGCTCACAAATAAATAACATTTTCAGAATTATCATGTGATAATCATCATATAAAATTCACACCTGTACATAATTTATACATGTATTGTATATAACAGTATTAAAAGTTCATAATCAGTACCATGAAAATAAAATCGTTTCTCGTATTTTTCTCGAAACTTCTCAGAAAGTAAGTTCTTTAGGATTTTTAAACTGTATTTTTTATTTCTGAGGCGTCATCATTATAAAATCGTCACTTTCACTATCAGATAACATTTAGGTAAATTATTTAGAATAACCATTATTCTAAATAATTTTTCCAAATATTTAATAATTTTAAATTATTGAAAGCATACTGTTATATTATCAATTTAGTAAAATCAAAATAAAAGAAAACAGAGTTGCAGAAAAAGGTTTCTAACCTCCTCTCATTGAAAATCGAATACGAGCGTATATACATATGTATTATATGCTTTTGTACACACTTTTATTTAGTCATGATAGAGTTATTATCTCTAAAACAAATAGAATTCCCAAAGTATCGCATACATTTAATCATTGAAACATCACAACACTTTGATATTTAGCTAACTGTATAATATCAACATTATGTACCTACCTGTCTACATCCACATTACTCGTACATACTATCGTACCTACATACTGGTATGTTATAATAATGTGAATTCGTATCTAACCTTACATGCCGCCTGCATACCAAGTACGTTCTAATGTTTTGAGAATCTGTATTACTGCGTATAGACAAATCTTTGCATAAATTGCATCAAAATACAGCATGTGGAATTGAAACCAATATACGAGCGATATATCGTAGCGCGTCAATAATATTCATATGAGCCTGTACATATTATTGACTACCTCTTCATAATAGAGTAACATTGTTTCTCAGCTATTTAGGAGTATATAACTCAATACAATATTTTTTTACTCGATTTTAAGATCTGTTACTTATATATAAAATTATAACAAAGAAACTGAACGACAGGGTTTATCTTAGTGTGGGATGCAGGGTCTTGGACATGCATTATTAATTTTGAAAATACCAAATTTTACGGAAATCTGGAAAATCAGAAGCATAGATTTAGGATTAAGGACATGCATGCAAAGTTTCACTGAGTTTTTTTTTACACTAGGTATTTAAAATATGACGAAACTGCGTTTGTATGGAAAACACCACGTGAACTCTACTCTTAAAGTCCCGGGCGTCGCTGTCGCGACCGCGGTGATTGTTTCGTTAAAGTGGAAACGTATCGCACTATATTAAATACACAAGACTGCAAAGAAAGCAGTTCTCTATGCAAGAAGTATCTTTATGGAATAAAGACTGTTTTATAGATAATTTTGCAGTGCTGGAATAAAAGTAACAAAAATTCAAAATAATGAAGCCTTTTCATACTACCATACTTGCTTGACTCATTTTTGTGACTGGAACTTTCAACCCCTGGATACTCGTATTCCAACAAACAGTCAATTAATTTGACACATCATTGAATACTGATATACAAACTGAGGTCTGTAAAATGCCAGAGACTTTAATTCGCTTGCTCAATCAGGGAACCATATATATACCTATCCAAGGAAAAGCCCAAAGATTACGAGTTAAACGTAGGTTAATTAATTAATAATAAGTGTAATTTGACAGATTAAGTTTATATATCAGTGTGTTGCAGCAGCTGTTATTGAGATTCCAGGTAAGCCTAAACAACAACATTGCCATCATAATTTACCCTGAAGTAAGATAAAGACTTGGTTTTATTTTTCTTAAATTACTTACTTAACTTTTATATATACAAAAATATTTTTTAACAATGGACATGTCGGGACATAATGAAAGTCATTTCATCCTACATATTTTAATATTTATATTTGTACAGTTTCGTTCTCGAGGGAGCTGTATTTTCAAATTTATGATCGTCGGCCTGGTACGAACTTTAGAATGCGGGCCGCGCTGGCGTGGTTACCGGAGTATCACACGGCTTGAACGGAAATATTACGTTTCGCACACCTGTAGTCTGACGCGGCTTGATAAAAAAACGACGCTTTTTCTTCGGACTTGTGTAGTATAATTTTATAATGTACATCTTTCTGATAACAATAAAAAAAATATACTTAACCATAATTGCCTAGTATAGACGTGTCTTATATTAAAGTATATTGCTTGCTTTTATTATGTTTTCACTCAATCAAATATGTTGATATAGTTCTTCATATAGTACCATTATAATAATACTATAAGTATAATTATAACAGTATAATTATATATATTTAATTATACGTACTATGACGATCTGAATGCGAAACTTTTATCGTGCTTACAAATATTTGATTACGTAGCTACGTCACCAGCTACTCTTTGACAAACGAGAGAGATAAGAAGTGACGGATAATTATATGAAGCTACTAAATCCTATATTGAAAACAGAGTTCAAATTACCTTATTAAATTTTGTTTTTTATTAAGTGGGCTCCTTGTTAAATCTATACAAAACATATTACGCATCGGAAGCTAAACTTTGTTTGATTGCTTTTCCACAAGGAAGTAATATCTGACCACTTCTCTTCATGACATTTGTAAATGTCCTGCATAGATCTGTTAAGCTCAATATGGCGAGGATCATCAAGGTAATGATATCGCTATTAATTACCTCAATAAGAAGCACCAACCCTTTGAACGAACCATTAGATTAGCTTTCGATAAAGACTGGTCAACATCCAACGATGTAATTTTAAAAGTACATAAAACCAACATTTGGATATTCCTTGTAAGTAGGAACTAGTGACGGTAAGCAATAACTTACCGTCACTAGTATATTGGTAAGAAAAGGCGAGTTATACGAGTATAAATTCGTACCTGCGAGATATGTAAGAGCGAACTTTACCTTCGGTATATAAGGTAGGCAGTCCATAAGAGTGACTTTGTAGAAGTGGCACCTCTGACTAGGATCTTTCGTAGAAGCAACGTCCAGGAACTGCAGAGCGTTGATGATTGGCTCGCTGTTGCACCTTTTAACAAAAATTAATAACGTATATTTGTCTGTGTCAGTTATTTAAAGTTTTTATCGAAATAATAAAATAGTTACGTTAGGTTTAGATGTACGATAATCGTATATACATGTTAATATAAAATTATAAAATATCTATTATGAAAAAACATTTGACTTCTGATTTATTATTTCTTTATAACTTAAGGGTATCAATTTACAAATTATTGGAACACAAAACTTTTTAAGCCCCGGGCGGGAATCGAACCCTAAACCATTTGGCCACCTGAACACGCTATTTCTAGTCGAAATTTCGTGTTCCATTTGTATTTATACATTAAATATGTATTTATACATTATTGGATGTATATATTATAATACCTTAAGCGTCATAAGGGACGTTACGCGATATGTTGTAAAATGATTTTCGCTTAGCACGCGACAGTGCTTGTTATCATATTTAGAAAAAAAAAACTTAAGTATATGTCTTTCAAACGACTTTAGTACTGAGTTAAGGAAATCTTTTTAATGACGTTTGATTAACCTAACATAAAGCTATAATAATAATATATTTATATGTCAGATAACAGGATTAAATGAACACTGACCCATAGATATATATACCCTATACACTAACATACATAATATAATATAATAAAATAACTAGTTTAATACTTATTAGTTAGGAGTTGCGAACATTGTGTGGTAGATTTAATAGTAGACTTTTTTGTTAAGCTACGAGTAACCATAATGGTAACGTTTGATAGGTCCTCTACGTACTAACAATGTTCAAAATTCTCTATTCTCATTTTAAAACACACAAAAAATTTCAATATATCCTAATCGAGTCCAATAGTAAAACAAACGAGTATATATTATAGGGTCCAATCGAACTCTCTCCCACTACATCATCTATCATCATACTTATGTATGGTATAAAACTCCTATATGGGAATGCAATATATAAGTTATACTTACTTAAAGTATTTAATTAGCGGCAACAGTTGGGTAGTCGGGCGAGTGTGTGGATCCTTAGATAGCAGACGAGATACGGCTTCTTGTAGAGTGTACGGGATGCGCGGCAGTAATAGCTTCAGTTGCTCCGACAACTGGACAATATAATAAAACAAGTTAAAACTTTACACCCCCGGCCCAGTGGGATGCTGGGTTAGAATTGCACCTCTCAATGTCATCCCGTGGGTGTCGTAACATGCGACTAAACGACTAAATACTGGAAGGTGGTCAGCAGCACCTTCTAAAGTACCGCCAACTTACACTGCGATCCCCAAGACACCTGTCAAGCGTGGGGATTATAGCAAATACCCCCTTAATAGGGGAGGCTGTCTTCAGCAGGACGCTACGGCTGTTACAGTTAAACTTTAAAAGATAATAAAATAGGCGGGCAGATCATAATCAGTTTTTGTTTTTTGTATTCATTGTAATAATATTGATCTTTTTTTAAGCTGGCAATAAATATGCTCGAAAAGTTTTTGTTTATGCCCGGTGAAAGTAGATTTACTATTTATTCTCTAGTTAATAAAAGTTTGCTCTTTAGGCACAATCATGAAAACACAGTGTGTTGAATTGTTATTTTTAAGCAGTTCGTGCGGGTAATTAGTAATATTTGAGTATCTACCAATCTCTCAAGACTCAGACTTAATTTTTTTCGTAACTAAGCGTTTGGTGTGGAGACATTGGGTCCGTGGGGGACGGAAGCACATCATATTTTCGAAAACTTAACAGATCGCATGCTAGATGCGTCGCATGATCCAAATGCTGACACCTATTTGGCTGAACGAATAAGTATTGCAAGGCAACGGGACAATACTGCCAGAGTGCTGGGCACGCTGCCAACTAGTAGTGGGTTGATGCGTTTAGACTGCCTGTGAGCCTTCAATGTGTTTATCACATCTTAGGTACAAAGGTTGTTTATATTTATTTCGGTGTATAGCAGCTGTATTGTAATATTATATAGATCGTAGTGCATTGTTATTACAGGTATGCCACCAGCAAATATAACAAAGGAATAGAATATTAGCCAAATATCACTTTAAATTGTAACTATGAAATACTTGAGATTCTGAGCCAAAGCTTTAGCTCTGCTTCGGAATCTCAAATGAGTGCAGTGTCATAGCATTTTATGGACATTTCAATCTAATTTTATTACGTTCACAAACACACCCTCCCTTACACAAACACACACACATTCACATTATGAAAATATAACTTTGACTAAGCCTTTGTTCATTTCCTCGCAAATCAAATGAAAAGTTTAGTTTATAACTCGTGCATTATACCCATTTTATCCTCGAGTTAAATAGTATAATTCGTTTGTAGTTCTAAAACGGTTTATTTTATGCACTTGTTGTACAAACTACTATCACCTACTGTTTCTCGTCAATCAGCAGATTAATGTGATTCAAATGTCGTATGAATAATCCTATGAAATTATAATAGGTATCGGCAAATATCCTATGAGTTTTAACAGAACCAGTCTACCCAACTTCGTCAAAAACAATCGTCAAAATCAATAATATCTATATATATAAATATATATAGTCTCAAGCCGAGTTGGAATATAACATATCGTATGTACCATAGAGTAATATAAAATACTATTCTCTTTTCTGTGGTGTGTTCCAAGTATGAAGAAACAAAAAAAATGTGTCCGTCCTGCACTTCGAAAATTGTATTGTTATTTATGTGTATACTCACACTAAGTTTGACGCATTTATATTACTTTGCCTGGTTTTTAGAGCACAAACAAAAAACGTTGAAAAAAAATGTTTCTTGCATAAGGATCCCCCTTATTTTTTTTTATTATGTATTTATTTTTATTTGTTACGTAATCAGCCAGAATACTTATTCTGTGTTGATGCTATTTTGTTCTGTGTTGAGACAAGCTCTAATATTGTTCTTTTAAAAACCAGTAGCTTTAGCGACGTCCGGAAATATTGCTGATAATGTTGATAAGGTGAATTAATTTTGTATACTATTACATTATATAACATTATATTACCCTTCCCTAAGTTCCTCGGTTATCGGAGGGAGTTATTTCGAAGACCATCTAAGATGTACAAAACACTCACAAGGGGTAGCTGCGATATAGGTAGTCCGCGTGGAATATTATGTTTATACTTGTGGTACCTACTTTCTGAAGTACTTCTTAGTCTTCTTAGAAGTTTGGATAGAAAAAAGCCTTATATTATATTTCAATTCCAATTCATCAATATCCGTATAGAAAGTGAATATTTACAAAAAATAATATAGTGATTACCGTTTGTTATAAATGCCGAACAAAGCCAATATTATAAGTACATACGATAGTGGTCAATCAGAATAATAATAAGTTAAACTATGTCTTTGTTACATTCAGGAAGATAAAAACTTATATAAGGTTATGGTTAAGCATTTTATACTATACATCGCGACCTTCAAAATACGACCGTAGTCCGAACGAGGCAAGCATAAATCTTCAACTATTCGTAACATAAACTTACGAAATCTCAACTTAAGGGAAAATTAGAACAACAAGTTGGACTCAACCCACAATATGATTGACCCTTCAAGCCGAGACAAGCTCTAATATTGTTCTTTTCTCCTATAAGTTGCATGTAAGAAAAGACACACTGCAGTATTCTACACGAGCGGGATGGGTGTAGACCAAACACGCCTCGATCGGAGTTCTCCCATTGCACCCAAAGTCTGTGTATATAAATTTGTAATTGTCATCAAACAAAATTTTATTACCTTTTTTAATTGTAGTACACTCACACTATGTTGGAGTACCACTATACAACATGTATTCTATCTAAAGCTTTTGGAAAGTTTCATTTTTTATTTAAATCTTCAGATATTTTTTTCAGACATCTTCATATGAAGAATTTTAGTTATTGTAGAATCTAAGTTAACCATTGTATTTACTTATAAATCTTTTTAGCAATAAATATCTTATCTTAAATATCTTATGAAGGTAATAATAAATAAAACTCAATGAAAATCAGAATGCACCTTCTTCCAACAACGATATTTTGAAATCACCAGAATCGACAAACATCAACAATAATTTTATCTTCTCAACGAACTTCTAATAAATCTTACAAAGCAGACGAAGGTTTAGACCGAACATTAAGCGTAGATATTGGATAAATGTGACGATGCTGCCAGTTTTGGTGATTTCGGGGCTGCTGCGATCCGGAATATACCGAGCGATGCTCGAAAATGAGAATTAAAACGTAAAATACAACGTATTATATCGGACATGGAAGAACTAAATGAATCCCATCAGTATTCACTTCCTTCTGTTTCTTCTCGCTTTTCTGATCCTCTTACTCCAATGCCAAATCCAACATGAGAATCTACAGAAGATCAAAATCAGGTGTCCGAAAATTTGTAATTGCTGATTGATCATTTTTGTACCTTTTATTTTGCCTAATTAATAAAAATAAATATATTAAATGAACATTAGTATT
Source organism: Plagodis dolabraria (assembly GCA_963854805.1). NCBI lineage: Eukaryota > Metazoa > Arthropoda > Insecta > Lepidoptera > Geometridae > Plagodis > Plagodis dolabraria. The sequence continues at coordinate 34,915,357 of OY978440.1, read as the reverse complement.
TTTAATTCTACTTAGGTCTATGTTATTTTGTTTTAGAAATCTGTAGTGACTAGAGCTATCGGAAACATTCAAAAATTTGTCGTGGTACACGAAATAAGTACGAGAATGATCAATATGAATCTTCTACAACGACTGCAGAAGACACTTATTCAAACCGACTTCAATGAAATAGTTTATCAATTCGACCTGTTTGTGTGCTGTATTTAGAGACATAGTGGTGTAAAATATAATTTACCTGACGCCAAAAATCTAATATGTATATCTCGTCTAATTTGTATCTTGTTTCTTTATTGCAGGTGAAATATTATTATACATATATTGAAAGTCTTCGTGTTTCATCTGAAGAAAGTTTTTATAGCATTCTGAACCTTCGATTTTCAGATCATATAACAATCGATTAAATGCATCCAGCTGTGCTCTTCTATTAATCCATTCTTTAACCCATATCAATCTCTTTTTACGACGATGACGACGCAGCCAGAGAATAAATTGCAGTCAGTGCCATGTCGCGAATCATGTAGACATAAGATATTTACAAAATCGGTGTCATGTTTCAGTGTATTAAAATCTGTAAATACCAATATTTATCAATGAACGAGCTCAAAGATTTTGTTCTCACGTTTGATCCGTACACCAAAGAGTTGAAATACTATAATATATTTTTCATCCCACCATCTCGGAAAGAGTATTTTTAATCTTCAATATCTGAGTGGAAAAGCCGTTTTTATTCTCTAGAGGATAAAGTAAATTGAATTTAGAACATCGTGTGTACTAAGTTTGTGAATTAAAAAAAACATTAAACCTATTTACTGCTACCTCTATAGTGCCGAATATATCATACAACTTTTTTTTAATTTGTTAAAAAATCAGACTCGGAACCTTCTTGGTGTTCTTTTTTCAATTTGCTTTGTACGCGGTTCTTTACGCGGCATATGTCATTTCCTCGCTGAGGTGGAATGAAAAGTTACGTGTTGCACTCGAGTGCAAAGATTTTTCACCTCGTGCTCTTTTGATTCCCTCGCTAACGCTCAGGATTCTAATTTTGAATCACTCGCTGCGCTCGTGATTCAATTTTAGGATCCTTCGCTTGCTCGGTCATCAAAATTGAACACGCGGTTAAAAAGCAACTTTGCACTCTTGTATAACAAATAACTATTTATATATTATAGTATTTCAACTGTATTTTATATAAGTATTATTTTGTCGGATTGCTTACAAAAGCACAGAAACAAACACGTAATATTATCCATGTAATATTACAGTGACACAATAAAATACAAAACGTATTAAACATCTATGAAAACCACAACATTCTATAAGTAATATATAATTATTCTTTAAAACAATAATCGCCATAATATGGCGGAAGCTACGAATAAAAATTATCTGTAGTTTGTTTCCATGAAAAAAAAATAAAAGATAAATAAAATATGTAACAAAGAGTCGGAAACAATGGCGTTATTGATGGGCTCAAAGCTCTATCCATAAGCCAGGACAGTAACAGTTGGTAGGTACGTTTTTATCGGCGTTTGCAGTCGCTTCATGTATTTGTATTGGTTTTTCGATGGTAAAAGTATTTGTTGCGTAAAATCAGTTCTTAATTATGTAATAATACACTGATTATGGTATATACTATACAAACTACTTGATCGTTGGTAGTAGGTAATACTTATCCGAAATGTAAGGGTAGTAATGTATACTTTGAAGCAATGATGGCTTAGCGGTGGACTGCTGTGCCCTGATCAGTGCCGTGTCCTACCAGGTCCCTAGTTCGATTCCCACTACCGGCTTGAGCTTCACCACATGGTGGAAGATCATTTTGCGATTGCTCGCCTGGCTAGCTACCACCCACAAGTACAAAATCTGTCGCCGAAAACCGATCGGTGTATTTCGGCAGCAGTCTTTGTGAACCAGTGACATTACAGGCACATCTATGTCTCAGAGCGTCTATGAGACTCGACAACTATGTCTCAGAGCGACGGGTGCAGTTCCATTCGTGACTTGTGGCAAAATGCATCTGTTATAGGCAGAGGTTAGTCCGCGGGGGCTTCGTGCTTGTTACGTCACAATAACATAAAAAAACTCTCTTATGTAGGTTTGTGTGAACGTGGTGTGAACTCAGGTTAGGCTGTATCTACCTATATAGTGCAATTTCTCGCCAGTTGTAGGTATTAAACTAAGACAATAACTACGAGCGACGACGACGGCGCAACGGCACTGTATCAGGTGTAGTTACATGGAATTATAATACTCCATGCGGGAATCTATTCAATTAGGTGTAACAATGAACACGGCCCAACATAGCTGATCTAGGTACCCGTACGGTTGTACGTAAAGCAGTATCGAACAATTCAGTAGTTTCAACTAAGCATATACGTAGTCCGTATCTGTATCCAAAGCATATAAATAGTACCACAGTATTTCAGGTTTACTGAGAAAGACTAGATGCAAAATACAAAGTATTTTGGGTGATGACGAGCGCTACACCTTGTTTATCATTAGTGAAAATATAGCTTTTTTATCATTGTAATTTTATGAGAAAATATATGCATTTTACAGTGCTTTGTTTGGTTAAAAAGTTTTTGAGGTAATGTAAAATTAAGGTGCATATACCTAAAATGAAACAGACCAGAGTGCGTGGCCCACTCGCAACGTGAGCGCGTGCCCAAGCAAGCATATTGCAGTTTCATAAAACATAAACAGAGAAACAATCTATGTGTTTCATGCTGCAACATAAAGTGTCAAATATTCTGTTGAATTGAGCATAATTTTACTGTCACCATGTTTTGTCAAGCTTCCCAATTATATGGCATACAAGTGATAGAAGTCAACAAATATATTCTACGAAATGAGCAGCATGCTATATTATATTGCCCGTGGGGTGCCGTGCTAGAATGTCACCCGTGGGTGTCCTAAGAATATAAAGGTAAAATACTGGAAGGTGGGCAGCAGTGCCTTCTAAGGAAATGATATCTTAAACTGCGGTTCCAAAGACGCCTGCCAAGCGTGAGGATTATGTCTTACGATGGCGTTCGTTACAGCATGGTGGTAGGGCATTTTGCAAATGCCCGGATAGCTAGTTACGAGTATCCCCCTAAAGTAGAAAATCTTTTTTTTTTTTTTTTTTATTGCTGATAGGTAAGCCTTTCACCACAATCTCACCCGATGCCAAGTGATGATGTGCTCGAAGGTGTTAACAGGCTTAACCTAGAATTACTGGCTCTCAAGGACAGCTGCCGGAACACACCGTTAGGTGCTTGGCGACAGATTTTCCACTTGAGGGTGGTCGCTAGCCAGGCGGGCATTCGCAAAAATGCCCTTCCACCATGCGGTGAAGCTCAAGCCCGCGGCGGGATTCGAACCATGGACTTGCTGCGCGGCAGTCCATAGCCAAAGCCACTGGGCTATCACTGCAAACCATCACAAATCTGTCGCCAAGTGCAAATTTTGCATGTATAGCTTGAGCACAATACGTGGCACGTATAAGTCTCACGTAATACATAGCGTACACTGACAGTTTAACGTCACTCATAAATAAATCGATTGACGTGTAATGTTCATTAAATTTTTTTTCAAATATATGCGAAATAAGAGAAAATAAATACAAACTTTAGTTGTCTACGCTTTTTGCCAGCCTCAATTTTGTTGGTTTGCTGTCCACTTCTATCATACAGAAAACTGCTGGTTTCCCACTGGCATGTCACAATATATCCATATTTCATATCCTGACACAAGAATTGAAAGTTCGTAAAAATATATGCTATTACATAATTGATATAATAAAAATGTATATGTTTTATTATATAAGTTAAATTTCAATATTACAAACAATTTACACCAAAAAAGTTACACCAATCAACTTTAGTCGGGTTTTGTTCTGAGATGAATTGCTCACTAACTGAGAGAGATAAGTACCTAACTTTTAAATGTGTAAAAGACGACAAAAATCAAGTCTTATATATTATGTCCTAGAGTGGACGGGAGCCGCCAGAGTAGAAGAGCTATTTTGTATGGCAAAAATATGTTAGGAATATACGTGCTGATAGTCAACCGTCAAGGCACTGAAAGAAGGACGGCAATTAAAACGTAATATAATATTTATCCCGAATAAGCGGACCACGATATAAACTAATATGCAGTTGAAGTCACAAGCTAGTAGTGATGTATAGTATATGCTACGTTTCTATAATTGTATGTTAATAGAATTGAAGATAATAAAATATATATATAAACAGCGGCATATTTTTGGAAACTCCAACTTCACGTTTTTGTCCCAGCGTGTTTTTATTTACTTATGACGGAACAATCAGGAGTCCTATCTGATGCTAAGTGGACCTCTGCCTATAACAGATGAATTTCATCAAAAGTGACAAATCGCACTGTGCCCGTCATCCTGAGAAATACAGTTGTTAATTAAGTCTCATGTGTATGTAATTTATTGGTTCTCAGGAATGCCGCCGATATACACTGTTAGGTGCTTGGCAACCGATTATCTACTTCAGAGTGGCAGCAAGGCTGGCGAGCATTCGCATGCCCTTCCACCATGCGGTCAAGCTTAAGCTGGCGCATCGGTGGGAATCGAACCATGGATCACGGCAGCTATTACCGCTATTATAACTTAAACAACATTAGAGCTTTATAAAAAAATAAAGTGACAGTTAATAAAAGATCACAAATAGTATAATTCATCCTTGTTCTATCCATGTATGTTGATATTCCATTTACCCGAACAAAGCGATTTGCGTCTTCATTCATAATGCGAACTGCCAGAGAATGGAACACCCAGCCTGAGACTGTGTTTTCGGGTAATTAAAATATGGGGGTCTTCAATACGCGAGTGAATAGATACCTTCTGGGTAAGCGCGCTCCATCATCGACCGCACCATCACTTAATATCAGGTGAGATAGTGGTCAAGTGCTACCTAGTACAGTATAAAAACAAGGTAACTTTTACGTAGTTGTAGAACAAATATAGTTCTATAAATGCGTATACTTACAGTCATAAAAAACTTATGATGATACGTCTATTGCAATATTGTTAATTTACACATCTTGTTAGGAGAGTCACATTGATTATACAATATGCGGAGACGCTATGTATTTTTTTCCCGTGGGATATAAGTATCTTTTATGTGAGCGCAAAAGGCTTGTAGAGCGAAAATGAAATGAGAGAGAGAGAGTACGCAAAAGCAGGTACCAATTGTTACGCATTTTCCTTCTATATCTTCGCTTTCATTATGAAAAGAATTGTTCATTGTCTGTGAAAACGATCTATCAATCTTTACGTTATCGCATTCAGAATTATACCGAAAATATCTCAAATGACAAAACCATCTTATTCCAATTCCATGTTCAAAATCCAGACGAAACTAGTTTTAAGAAATCTTTTTATTATAATAAATTTATATTTGCCATTGATTTGCCTTCCTGTTTAAAGGTCAAAATTAAACTTATACAAAACAAATCTACGATATACGGAAGCTTTTCTGGGTAAAATGAGTTCATTTTAATCTGATTTCTAGTTATGAAACGCAAATTCCTCCATATTTGCATAGCTTTAAAGCGAACTCACAAAGTTAACAGGAATGCAGGTTGTATTAGGCAGTATAATTAATATTTCAATGAAGTATGGGATGCAATTACTTCTCAAAAGCGTTCAGTTTAATAAAGGACAGCAACAGCGCAGATTTTAATATTTCAGACAGGAGATTAAGCTCCTGTTTATTTAAAATATTTTAATAGCCTTTATTTTCTGATCTTTTTATTATTTATTTGTAGGATACAATGAAATTCACTATTGTATGTTTTACTGATTATAATGATACTTGTTACACTTCACGGCTGTCTCACTTGATGGTCATAATTTGATCGGAAACTGCTTGGGCTAGGGATGATTAGACTAGGGTATTTGGTACTCGTAGATATGGGTAGGGTAGGGACAGACAGTACTCAATAGTTAGGTACAAACACTTTCACACACACATACAAGTGCACGTAGTCAATAAGGATACATGCACTAGGGTTCCATAATTTATAGAGAAGTTATTAACACAGGGACAGGGACTTAATAATGGCTCGCATATATAGGTATTAGGGTAGGCTTCATGTTATAGTAAGAGTATCTGATCACTATACATGTTCATACTACAAGTAGGGTAAAGTGCCGCGTGTCATCTAAAGGTCAATACTGATTAGATTGAAAAAAATACTTAAAAAGCCTTTGCAACGGTAAATAACTCTGGAACGCTTAAAAATCATCAAGAGATAATGAAGTAAGAATCTGTCTCTTCTGGTTTGCTTTCTGACTCGGGCTTTTCGCATAAAAATCTATTTAAAACATGATTTTGCTGGAATTTAGTTTTTGGTGGATCCTACTCGTTATTAAGTACGCAGTTGTAACGTTGTGGTTTAAATAAATTCAAAGTTGATTACGTCAGATTTTATAAATGACAATTTTTCTTCAACATCCTACTAATATTATAAATGCGAAAGTTTGTGAGTGTGTATGGATGTTTGTTACTCTTTCACGCAAAAACTACTGAATGGATTTTATTGAAACTTTACAGTAATATAGCTTAGACATCAGAATAACACATAGGCTATAATCTGTAAAGATATTGTGTGAATTGTCGAAAATATAACGATAAGTGTCAAGTAAGTAAGTAAAAAATCAGTCATATGCGAGACATTCTGGCATATGACTGATTTTTGCAGTAACGCTGCAAAAACCTTAAGTTTCACACGTACATAATGTATAACGGAAATGTTAATCTTAAATTTTCCTACAAAAAAGCCCGCGACAGCATATATCTATCTACATTTTAGGTGTATGCCATTATCGCCAAAATAGTGAACCATAATACATATATCCTATAAAAAATATAATTTAATTATAATGCAAATTCAGTAGTAACAAATTGATCCTTTTCAAACTAATATTATAAAGGCGAACGTTTTTCCAAACGGCTGGACTGATTTTGAGGAAATTGGGTATGATGCATAGATAGATATATAACTCTTTATTGAAAACATCATAATAACAACAATAAATTCAATTCTGAAACAAAACTTAACACCAAGTATATCACGGGGCGGTCTTATCCATATTCCAGACTACAGATTAATTCGAGATATGGTCAAAATATTGGGCAGGTATTCTTATGCTCTTAATAATTATATACATAAATAACCAAATAGTTACATAATTAACCAAAAACCACGTAAATAAATGAATACACAAAATTATATATAAATATATTAATATAACATAAATACTAATATTATTATAATAAATAAATACATAAGTACGTCATAGACATATATTATTTATACACGTATAATTTTATACATGTTAAACACAATTGAAGTAAAAAGGATGTTTGTACCACAGTGTCCATTATTATAGAAATTTAGAGCAAGAGAAGTTTTTGACTTGATCCTTACAGCTGACAGCTTCAGCGGCAAATGAATAGTGGTAAAAGGTAGTTTTAGTTGCACGTTGTTGTAGCGTTAAGTTTTCTAATGACCGTAACGACAGAGAATGGGTAGAATGAAGAAATTTAAATTGTTCCTTGAGGTAGCTCGGGGATAAAAGATTGAGAGATAATATATAGAGCATTGCGGCGATGACGAATAGGTACTTGAGCTTATTGCCAAAATCGGAGACATTATCATATTTAAATCTTAATCTAATACAAAAAATTATGGCATGGGATAAGGAGCTGGATTAAAACATATCATAATTTTTATCATCATCATCCATCACCACGCGGGTGTAACCGCGGGGCGCAGCTAGTAAATTAATATTTGTGTATTGAATCATAAATTTCACGAATTGTTTTTAACTGTTGGCGCTAACTCCGGCAGCTACAAGAACATGGCATCTGTCATTGAGAGCTACTTTCAATTCTAAACCTAGTGTGCAAATCATTGTTTGTCAAAAAAAATACTACTGCCTGATTGTCAATATAAAACTATTAAAGATTTTGTAGGAAATAAAGAGAATTAATAAACGTAGCATATATGCAAAAACCCGTACGCTTCGTATCCCGATAATGGATTGACGACCTCCATTCTATTCTTTCCATCGGGAGTTCGATTTGCAATTCATGAACCACTTTCATATTCCAATACACGGAATCATAGTGTTTGGGCATTGGAGAGCAAATTAAAGTGTTCTGCAGTTTATTACCGATATTTTTTCAAACGGTGCAACGGATATACTTGAAAGTAATGATACCGAACAGGTGGTTATATTTTAAAAATATTTTTCGCACTTGAATTTTACAACTTGTTGGAATTTTGTATGCTCGCCTAATTAGGTAACATATTCAGGTCGGACATTTAAGGGCTCTCACCATAATTACAGATTCTCTAGGTTCTCACTGGCAAATGGAACCTACCTTCATTTTAATTGTTTTTAAATAACAAATCTAACTAAGGGTCCTTGACTTTTTTAATTGTGACAATATTTATTTAATACAGGAAACAATATAAAGGAAACACGCAAAATTCTAAGGGGGAACAATGGTAAAAGAAAATTATTTTTCTGGTAAAGTTATTAGCACTGACATCCAGAGCAGACAGGTGTCTTCTATCAGCACCCGTTCACGAGTTGACGCATGTGCCAGCCATCGCCTTCCTAAACCATTTTTGAGGAGAGATGGCGACCCGACCACATACTACCGCTAGACAGCACTTTTCTGTGAGCACGACTGCCTGCATACCCGAGCCAACGATAATAATTACTACACAGATTGATAATTTGGAACTACAATAATTACCATTACTAAAATACAAAGATTTTTTTTGTCATTCTCTCACGTCACATGTTCCTACCTACTTTTTTTTATGCCTGATAGCCTTTGACCACTATCTCACCTGATGGTAAGTGATGATGTGCTCGAGGATGTTGTTCAGACTAACCTAGAGTTACTGGCTCTCAAGGACAGCTGCCCGAACACACTGTTAGGTGCTTGGCGACAGATTTTCAACTTGAGGGTGGTAGCTAGCCAGGCGGGCATTTGCAAAGTGCCCTACCACCATGCTGTAACGACTGCTATCCTAAGACAACAACCGGGACCGACGGCTTAACGTGCCCTCCGAAGCACGGAAGCGCTCAGTAGTAATGTCACCAGCGGTCACCCATCCAACTCCTGACCGCGGCGGACGTTGCTTAACTTTGCTGATCGATTCAGAATGGCTAAGCAAACTTGGCTACGAGCGCTTCAAAAGCGCTTTATCTTATCACCTACCTTCCTTCAAACTGTTCTACTTTAAGAATGTTGTCTTTGAACAGTATTAGGGGGAAGGTTGACATATTTAAACACAACGTACAATATCAAAACAATAATAAATACAAAAGCAAAAGATTAAAAGTTACCGAACTGTAATTGGATCATTAGAACATTTTTTAAATTATATGTCAGTGTACGATTTCAATTCGTATTGGGCCGAGTTTAGATCTGACACATTTGACCACTACCATACCTGTTGTTGACCACAAAAGCTGTTCTTGAGAGGTATGCTCTGTCCAGACGTTCCGCGGTGTGCCCAAGGAGGTACATACCGATTCGGTATGTGCCGACCTGAAGGCACAAGACTTCCCCGTACATGCAGTTCACCGCATGTACAGCGGGAAGGACCGCAGTCCCTACGATCTAGTACTCGTAGTACTAGATCGTACACCTGAAGGCAAGGCCATTTTTAATTTAAAAAAGGTCTGTGGCCTCTCAGGACTCGATGTCCAAGCCCCATACAAGAATGGGAGTCCCTCGCAGTGCCATAACTGCCAACTATACGGGCACGCCTCCCGTTTCTGCTTCGCTCGCGCTAGGTGCGTTAAGTGCCTAGGCGATCACGCGACAGCAGCGTGCACTCGCACCCGGGCCTCGCCGGACCCACCCAGTTGTGTCCTATGCGGTGCTCAAGGGCATACCGCGAATTACCGTGGTTGCCCTAAAGCACCACGAGTGAACCACAGGGTGGCAAGGCATAGGCCGACCCGTCCCTCTTATGACCGCTACCAACGGGTAAGCCCTAAACTAACGGTAGTACCTGCCTCACAGGTAATACTCGCGCCGCTCCCAGCCCGTAACGCATGGTCTAAACCACCCAGTATGGTTAAGACCGTCGCTACCGCCCGCGCCCCGGCCCGCGCGCCCGCACCCGCGCCCGCACCCGCACCCGCCCGCGCCGCGGCCCCTGCCCGCGCACCGGCCCCGGCTCGCCCCGCACTCCCGGCACCCGCTGCCAACTCCGTTCGCGCCCCTCCCCGCGCCGCTTCCCGGCCACAAGCTCCACCTATGCCATTGATGGCTGCCCCTCTTCAAGAGGCAATCAACCTAGTCAGCGATCTGGCTATGTCGGTTGACATCAATGAGGTACAAGAGCTATTCCACAAGATGCAATACGCTCAATCCCCAGCAGACGTGATCCAATACACATTGGAACACGCAAACTTACTAAGCGCCCTTAAGCGCTTCGTCCCCCAGGCCCCTCCCCAGTACAACCACTATGGGTAGTACAACCGAACGCACGAAACCGTACTCAGTTTCGTTAGCGTCATTTAACGCTGACGGCCTCTTCAGACAACGTGACCTCGTCCACGACTTTTGTTGTACCCACCTTATCGATATCATATGCGTGCAGGAAACCTTTCTAAAACCGGGGAAGGCGAACCCTAGGTTTGCCAATTACAGAACGGTACGTAATGATAGAGTGAACTCCCGTGGGGGAGGCACTCTTATCTATTACAAAAGGTCCCTGCACTGCATTCCCCTACCTACCCCGACTCTTGTTAATATGGAAGCATCTTGTTGCCTCCTAGCTATGACTGGTCATCAACCTATAGTCATAGCGTCCTGTTACCAAGCTTGCTCCAAGCCGATCGTCCGAGCTGACTTAGAAGCCTTATTCTCATTAGGAAGCGCCGTCCTTCTGATTGGCGACTTCAACAGTAAGCACGTCCTATGGAATTGTAACGTCAACAATCCCAAAGGTATTGCACTTGAAAACCTAATCGCAGAACTTAACTTTGACATAATTGCGCCCACTGAGCCCACTCACTACCCTTATATGGAAGACCATCGATCTGACTTGCTTGACATGGCACTACTCAGAGGCGTAACACTCCGGTTACGCTCCATAGAAGTGGTTCACGAGCTTCACTCTGACCACCGACCCATTATACTGCGACTAGGTCCCGACCCAACGACTGACCTCCCCCGCCCCACTAAGACGATAGTGAACTGGAAGCAAGTAGGCGATGCCCTAAAGGCTATCAGTTCACCGGACCTTGACAAGATCCCTGACGACATCCTGACAAAAGATGACGTAACCCTTGCGATCGATTCGTTCACCAATCACCTCTCCACCGTAGTAGGTGCATCTGCAAAGGAGGTCATAGTGCCGGACGACCGGCGCCTTGTCATTCCAGCGGATGTGAGACGATTGGTGACGGAGAGTAAAGCAGTGACCCGACATTACGACTCTTACCTCAGTAAAGAGAACAAAACTAAGAAACGCCACTTTGAACGCATGGTTCAAAGTCGCATGTCTGAGTTGCGTGATCAACAATGGGGCGATAAACTTTCAAACCTCGTGCCAAGCCACCATGCTTACTGGGACTTGGCGCGAGGTTTGAAAGGAAGTAACCACAACGACATGCCTCCCTTATACAGACCAGTCCCACTAGTCCCAGCGTTCTTTGACGAAGACAAAGCTGAGTGCCTAGCTGATAGCCTAGAGGCTCAGTGTTCCCCTAACGTAGATCACGTTGACCAAGCTCACCTCGATTCGGTGGATGCTGAAGTCGAACGTAAAAGCTCTGTGGTCACCTCTGAACTCCCACCAATCACTTTAGCGACTTACGCTGAGGTGGAGAGACTGATCAAGGCCCTCCGACCGCGCAAGTCCCCCGGTGCCGATGGCATCTCCAACAGGGTTCTTAAAACCCTCTCTCCTCCTCTCATCCATCTCTTAGTCAGCATCTTCAATGCTGCTATGAGCCACTGCTTATTCCCAGACACCTGGAAATGTGCAAATGTCATTGGCATTCACAAACCAGGCAAAAGCTCATCTGACCCCACCAGCTACCGCCCCATCAGCCTCCTCAGTGCCTTAGGCAAACTTTACGAGCGGTTACTTGCAAACCGTCTCCAGTCCCATGCTAAGGAACACCACCTTATCCCAGATGAGCAGTTTGGCTTCAGACCTGGACACTCATGCGTCCAACAGGTGCACCGCCTCACGGAGCACATCATTGAGGGCTTCAATAAGTACCCCAAACCCCAGACTACGCTAGCAGTCTTCCTCGACGTAGCGAAAGCTTTTGACAAAGTCTGGCACAATGGCTTGATCTACAAGCTATACCAATTTGGCGTGCCAGAACGTCTTGTGCTCATCCTACAAGACTTCCTTAAAGCCAGAAGCTTTCGCTATCGCGTGGAAGGCACCCTCTCCTCCCCCCACCCAGTCAGAGCCGGAGTCCCTCAGGGCTCCGTGCTATCACCTATTCTCTTTGCACTGTATACCAGTGACATCCCACGCTCTCAGCCCAAAGTATTCTTAGCCCAATATGCGGACGATACCGCCATTTACACCACTGGGTGGCATATCAACAGACAGTCCTATTTCGTCATTCAACGGGCCGTCACCGAGATCGGTGACTGGTTCCGAAAATGGCGCATCGCGGTCAACCCAGCTAAAAGCACAGCTATGTGCTTTACTGAGAAGACACGCTCCCCTTACCCGAAACCGCTTATGTTGTTCGACGAACCCATTCCCTGGGTTCCTAGAACAAAATACCTCGGAGTCACCCTTGATCGTCATCTCACCTTTAACGATCACATAACAACCGTCCGTAACAGAGCGGCCTTCGTAATGGGTCGCCTTGGTCCCCTACTTCGCAAAGAGAGTAAAATGTCTCTTAGTAATAAGAAGACACTTTACACTGCCTGCATCCGCCCCATCATGACTTACGCATCAGTAGTGTTTAGTCATGCTAGTGAGGCCCACCTTCATAAACTTCAAGTCATCCAAAACCGTTTTCTTCGTAATGCAACCGGCGCCCCGTGGTATATCCGGAACACCGAGTTGCATTGCGACTTAAACCTTCCCTCTTTAGCGCAGTTCAATAAGGACTGCGCCCGCCGATACTTTGTTCGAGCGCCCCACCACCCGAACCCATTGGTTGTCCAGGCATCGAACTACTCGACTGCCTCTTCTATCCCATTTTTCAAACCCCCCCGTCGCCGACCACGGCAGGTATTAGACGACCCGGATGACCCCATCGCAGCCATTACATTGGCAGCTTTAGCGTTATCCGCAAGTCGTCGAGGTAAAATCCCCAGGTGTGAGGTAATTAGAGGTCACACAATCAAACACCGAGCCCGCCGGCGAGCTCGAGGCAAAAACAAGGTCACGATAAATTGCTCTCCAAATAGTCAAAGAGTATTATTCAGTAGGGCCCAATTGTGCAACACTGCAGTTGCACAAAGGCATTTTGCTCCGATCCCCCCCATGTCTCTCGACAGCGAGACAAGCCGAGGTCCGAACCACAGTGGTGCCCTTGAGCTCGCTGTCAACCCCTCCTATAGTAGCGGCACGTTTTCGGCGTCCGCAGGAGACGGAGGTAGAAAGCGCTTTTCGCCTTCTACGCCCGTCTCGGGAGAAGTGCCTTCGGCACTTCTCCCTCCCGGGCTATTGTAGGGCCAGGCCCTCGCCCAAAACCCGGTGGAGCTGGACGACCGCACAGGCGGTAGCCAGCATCTATGTCCTCCCTAAACAAACAACAAACTGTCCAGACGTACGCGGTTTGAGGGCGGCGAGCGCTCGGCGCGGCGCTCGGTCCCTGCGCCGCGCTATAACTTCGCAGGGACTGCGCGCCGCGCCGCCCGCTCGAGCTCCCTCAAACCGCGTACGTCCGAACAGAGCCTAACGTCCCAATTTAGATGAGATAGAGGTCAGGGGCCTATACACAAGACATTCATATTTAATAACATTTTGATATTATTGATGATGATGTAGTTATTTGTTAAACAAGTGAGGAAATTTGTATAATGGTGCGAGTGTCGACTTAAACTGAAAATAATGATGTCATCTCTAACGCGATATACTTTATTTATTGACATAAAATGTTATGTATATTTTGTTCTATAGAGAAGTTGCGTTCTTAAATTACTTCATAAAATTGATTACCTAAACAAAGCATAAAATTTTTGAAGTAAGTGAGATTAATTTTTATCATTATTTTTGATATTAGTCAGTACACAGTCCTCAGTCTTGATTGTAGGAACCTCCTTGAAATGTTTTTTTGCTGTGGTCATAGCCGACTAATCTATTTATTGATAAGTATTATTAATTAAAATAGTTTAGCCTTAAAGCTTTTATTGTTTTGTGATACCAATATAGCGTAAATGCTAAAAAACCTTACCGCGGTGATTATATACATTAAGAAAAGTTTAATCATCCATCTTTGTCCACCTATATTTATCACTTAATGTAGCATAAATGGTAAATTATACTTCTATAATATATATAATATATTTATAAATACTTATATAATTCTATAAAATTCTGTAAATTAATTATAAAATATGAATCGTACGTAAATAATAATTATTGATAGAATTACATTTATTAATTATGTTTTAACCGGCAGCATGTCTTTTTAACAAAATACTACGGACTATATACAACAAATACTACAATGAAGTTATTTACAAGTGATTGCAGACGCACATGCCCAGCATGCTCAGCAACCGAGTTGTAGTGATTGGGAAATATCACTTAAAAAACAACTCGCATTAAAAAAAGTTTAATGGCCACGCTACGTATTAAAATTACCGTGAATAGAGCTGTCAAAACTGTAATGTTGTTTATGTGTAAGTGACTACATTCTGATTTGTCGATGAGCCAAACGGTAGTAATATACATAGCTATGTGAGCGCGATTACAACCGTTCTGAATTGTTGGTAGCATTGGACCGCAGTTTATATAATAGTCACAGAATTAACAGTCTGAAGCGCGATTTCTGAATTGCAACGGTGCTGGTCGCTAATATCGATTAAATTGCTTTTGACGTAAAATGGAAGGCAGGCTTTACCTGCTAAATAACAGACGTACAGGAAGCCCTTTAATTAAAAGTTTGTACTTGGAATCATACACACATATATTATTATTTGATAAGAAAAAAATGTCTCGTGTCTTGATTTTTGTCTAGTGTACAGCAATAGATTTGCTCTTATTACATGGCAGCAAAACAGGAAATCACGACACGTGTATTTTTATGTACTTACACACGTAATATATCAAGTTATTTAATCATACTTAATACTAATATATACTGTTACAGAATATTTTCTTCTAATACCCATAACTAAAGTTCACCTACTTTGGCTTAGGTATGTGTTATCTCTATATATTATAAAAATTAAACAAATTACTTGTTGAAACTACGATAGAAATTCAGCCTTTATAATATATTTATAAATACTTATATAATTCTATAAAATTCTGTAAATTAATTATAAAATATGAATCGTACATAAATAATAATTATTGATAGAATTACATTTATTAATTATGTTTTAACCGGCAGCATGTCTTTTTAACAAAATACTACGGACTATATACAACAAATACTACAATGAAGTTATTTACAAGTGATCGCAGACGCACATGCCCAGCATGCTCAGCAACCGAGTTGTAGTGATTGGGAAATATCACTTAAAAAACAACTCGCATTAAAAAAAGTTTAATGGTCACGCTACGTATTAAAATTACCGTGAATAGAGCTGTCAAAACTGTAATTTTGTTTATGTGTGAGTGACTACATTCTGATTTGTCGATGAGCCAAACGGTAGTAATATACATAGCTATGTGAGCGCGATTACAACCGTTCTGAATTGTTGGTAGCATTGGACCGCAGTTTATATAATAGTCACAGAAATAACAGTCTGAAGCGCGATTTCTGAATTGGAACGGTGCTGGTCGCTAATATCGATTAAATTGCTTTTGACGTGAAATGGAAGGCAGGCTTTACCTGCTATATAACAGACGTACAGGGAGCACTTTAATTAAAAGTTTGTACTTGGAATCATACACACATATATTATTATTTGATAAGAAAAAATTGTCTCGTGTCTTGATTTTTGTCTAGTGTACAGCAATAGATTTGCTCTTATTACATGGCAGCAAAACAGGAAATCACGACACGTGTATTTTTACGTACTTACACACGTAATATATCAAGTTATTTAATCATTCTTAATACTAATATATACTGTTACAGAATATTTTCTTCTAATACCCAAAACTAAAGTTCACCTACTTTGGCTTAGGTATGTGTTATCTCTATATATTATAAAAATTAAACAAATTACTTGTTGAAACTACGATAGAAATTCAGCCTTTTGTATACTAGAAGGATGGTCAAAGTTGTTTAATTACTATGTGTAATAATCGCGAAAACCTATGACAACATTATGCCTATAGCAATTTCTCTTACCATACACAAGGTTGGAGAGCGACTGGCATCCTATTCATTTACAACAATAACGGAGCAACAAATATAATATTCTTTACACAACACTTGAACAACAGCGTCAGTGCAATAAAAGACTGTAACTACAGACATACTTCTTCGACAGCCCAGCACTGAAGCAACAAACGCCCCGTCAAAGTTAAGACGAGGCTGCGGAAAAAATACTCTCATTCGACTAGTTTTTTTAACCAACTTAAATATGCAATCGACACGTTAACTTAAATATTTGATTTTCAAACCTTTTTCTATCCGTTGTTAAGACAGAAACACATTTGAAAGAAATTTACTCGATAGTTTTAATTTTTTTAAATGAAGCCTTTTCTTTAAATTATTGGATTTTTCTTGGAAACTACGTCAGTTACATATCAATAATAAATACACATAGAAAGGAAATGTAGTTTATTATCCTCTGTAAAAGTAAAATTTACCTAGAGTTATTAGTATTCTCATAATAAATTAAATTGTGTTTTAGACTTACGACCTTTAGTTCTGTGCAGGATTACGGTCAATCGGAAGATTCGATATTCAACCTTATTAGCTTACGCTTACGAAATAAAATCAATGCGTAAGAGCTGTCCTTCAGTACCGCGCTGTGCGCCGTTGGACGTGGACCTGTCGCTCGCGCGCTATCACCTGAGCAGTATAAATACGTATCTTGGTAGGTATATCAATCAATATGGGAAATAAAGATAACTAAAAAATAAAAAAAGGAAGCAGAAGAGTCGATACAAAGACTTTGCAAGAATTATGAGAGAGGCAAAAGCGTATAATATTTCAGTTTTTTTTTACCTATTGCACCTATGCAAATTTAATATTCGTTTGTGTTTATTCTATTCATGAAACATACTATCTCGACCGAACTAAGAGATTCTATACCAACTAGGTTTCCTATAGTACTGTAATGGAGCTGTAAAATAACTATATGTCGTACTAATCTAAGTATGATTAGTAGGGTACTATAATAATATCTGGTATATGTATAATTATGGTCTCACCTGATGGTAAGTGATGTGGTTGAAGGTGCCAAACAGGTGTAAACTAAAATTATCTGGCTCTAAAGTACAGCTGCCGTTCAACCGTAAATGGAGTTGAGTGTTGCTAAATAATAATAACACAAGCGTAGCAAATCAAAGCATTTGGTTTGGTGGGTAGGTATATCGCAATAAAACATCGAACATTCTTTATGTCCCTCAAGACTAGATGTAGATTTATATCAATGAAAGAATATTCAGAATCAGGCAAGTAGGTATATATCCAAGAGATTATCTACAAAGTCACCTGCATAGGTACTTTTAAATATACATTTTATCACTTAGACATGTACATATAAGTATCGATTTATACAAAAATAATAGAGTGGAATAAATAGATTGTGTATATACTCGTATAATAAAAAAGACTGTGCTCAAAAATGCACCTTCTTTCTCAGGAAAAAAAATAATAAATCAGTCGAAGTCCGAGATCACTCGGAACAGGGAGAACTGTCGGAGTCGCCATCTCATATTATAAGTTTAGACTGTTCTTCCACTACACGAAAATAAGTGAGTAATTCATTGAACATAATACTTTAGTATTGCTAAATTTGCAAATTTTATTCACAGGAAATTTCGTAAAGGAAATATTTTATATACTACCTATATTAGGCTAAAAATTATGTTGACCTATCCATAGCAGAGCAGCAAGTAAAATTAAATAAAATAACGTATAAATGTATAAATACAATGAAATTTTCTTTTTTACACTGAAAAAAAACTTTACATTATTATCGCCCTGCACTTGTCACACCTCTGTAGGATCGGTATAAACAATATATTTTTTCTGAGTACCTACACAAAAGACAACGCATTGACATAATTTTGCGGAGTAAGACTTAAATTTTATGGCCGGCCTCCTATCTGAAGCAATACTCCTTTGCGAATGCCATCGTTGATACGTATTATACTTGCCTTCACCCCCTTTTCGGTTATTAGGGTATTAGATAGATGGTAAAGAGCGATGTTGTACTCTTGACGTGCAAAAAATCTGACGTGCAAATTATCTGAATTTATGTATTTAAATTCATTTATTCATATTCCCAACACCCCCTTTCTGAAGGCCGAGCTTCAGCAGGGGCGGAGCAATTTGTATGGTGGCCGTGTTGAAATCGCCATTTTGGATTTTTGACAGGTGTCATTCGACTGCTCTCCCGACATTTATCCTTACAAATTATATTACAAATTGTGCGAAATTGATTGTTGGACAAACAGAAATGTACAGTTGCTTTTCTGAAGGCTTCAGGTAACTGATTGTCTGTAAAATGTATTTTGCAGGTATATATATCAATCAAAAATCTGATTGATATTATCAAACTGAAGGCTAAATGCACATTTTGCATGGTGGTAGGGCACTTTGCGAATGCCCGCCTGGCTAGCTACCACCCTCAAGTAGAAAATCTGTCGCCAAGCACCTAACGGTGTGTTCCGGCAACTGTCCTTGAGAGCCAGTAATTCTAGGTTAGCCTGAACAACATTTTCGACCACATCATCACTTACCAACAGGTGAGATAGTGGTCAAAGGGTAACCTATCAGGCATAAAAAAAAAACATTTGTAATATAACTAAATGCTAATTTGCCGTGTAGTATGGAGACAACAAAATAAAAATAGAAATTCTACAAAAAGATGAAGAATTTTGGACGAAAAAAATGGAGACAAAACTAGTCACATTCTATATGAACTCCCTTCTGCCCGAGCTGGTCGATCCCCACCACCCTAAGAAAATACTGATCCGGGATCAAGAATATGCGGATACTTCTAGAAAAAGATAAAATCAAGAGGAGGCTGTCGAGGGCGACTTGCAAAATCAAAGTGCAAATGCTTCAGTACTTCCTCCCGCCATAAAAAGAAGACTTGACTTAATGTTGTCTTAGGTTGTCGCGATTGTTACACATAGTAATTAAACAACATTTAACGGTTTAAATCGCGTATATTTATTATTATTTTTGTCCTGACGTTTCAAACACTTTGCAGTGATCGTGGTCACAGGGTGACGATCGGGGGGACTGCAAACTTGAAAAAAAACTTGACTTTCCGTTCCGATACTCGTTATTTCTCACGTACACTTTTGCATATCATTAATTCTGTATAATCATTAATACTGTATAAATTGAAAATAATATATATTTTATTTCATAAATGATTTTTTGTTAATTTATATACATCTTAACTTAATTTGTCTATAACCACTTACTAACAATCTAAGAATCCACTGTTTTTATTTAAATGTCTAATTTAGTCACCTGTTCCAGTGCCACTCACTCTCTCACTTATCTGCCATGTTGCATTAAAAGAAGCTTGTATAACATGTTGTCTACAATGTTTCTGCAGTTGTGTTATTTTTAAAAAACCCTAAGTTTAAGGCCATTACAATTGCGTATATAGACTCTTCTGAAAGTTTGGTAAAAAATCTTATCCTGCTGTTTAGAAGTGGCTAGATCTATATCTGGTTGGTCTATCTAATTTTTACCATAGTTGGTATCTAAAAGCAGAGTTGTAGTAAAATAACACCTTTCTGTTCACCAGTGTAACTGAAAAATAAAACGTAATAGGATGTATACGAACATATTTTCAACATTAGTAATTAATAGTTAAAAATTATATGATAGCAATAAAAAAACAACCTACTTTATATTATTATGGGAACGTGTACCGTAGCAAAGTTATGAAAAACTATAATTCATATTTGTATGACGAGTCATGGTAAAATATATTGGCCACGACTAACATTTAATCAAATCAAATCCATTTATTTCAGGTCAATTGTACCCATATTCACCGAATATAATATAATGTTATGCTCATTCAATTTGATGGTATTTTACTTTATTCTAATGATGTGTAATCTGATTAATCGCATTCCAAGATACTGAGAACAATGTTGATTCATTCATAAATTATCGTCCACGCCAAGGGGTAATGAAATTTTTGTAGTAAGTTTAATCAGTAGAAATCACTTTCGTTACTACGGAGAATTTAAAAACACCCCCCATTTATCAATATATATCGTGCCGTTTGGGCTGATATGTACCATCATCATATTCCGACCCTTGTCTCACTTTATTTTGGTTTGGTGCAATATGTTTTCTCTATAAACACAACAACATAGCAAAGAAAAAAAAAAGACTTGAAAACAATTTTTTTAATTAAAAAGTCTGGTAACTAACTGGTTGATATCGGTGCAATATGATCTCAATTTTGTGCTCATGTAACTGACTTAGACAGGTTATTTGATATACTGATGACTACAGACTTTACTAGAGAGATTATTATTCACATATTATTTATAGATTGTATCACTATTTAACAATAACTTTCATCTATATTCATAGTTGCCACTTACATTCTTTGCTAGAAGCACTGCGATCGTCAAGGCATTTTGGCAAATTACTTTTTAGTAAGTTGACTGTAACTGGCAAACCGTTCGACCGATGTTGATGAAATTAAAATGAAACCAATTAAGAGTTAAACTTTACTAGCAAACAAATAATCTGCAAGATTGTAAGGTTCAGTAAAAAAGTTATGTGTGGTCAAACATAAAATAAAAAATAGACAAGTCAATTTAAGAACCCTCTTTCTTTTGGGAAGTCAGTTAAATATGAATAATATATATACCAATACATTCATACATAATAATATATACCAATAAAGTCGAGCAGACATGATCATATTGTAAAAAGTAAAACTTTTGGCTTTAGTTTTATAAGCTACTGTCGACCGTAAGAATAATTTTGGAAAGTAAATCAAATAATCAATTTCTTACTCAGAAATATTAGTAATGTTGATAAAAATACAAACGTGACATCAATTTCAGTATATACAAAGTTACTTTATGTATCGAAATGCGTCACGTGAATAAGATTATAAAAAAAGTTGAAATCGTCTCAATGGTATCTGTGTTCGCGAATCTAATTTCAAGTACACAAATATTTTTATAAGCGAGACGCGTGCGCCGCTGCACATCGCGTCGTTCGGTGCAGCGGGGATCGTTGCGCCGCATGGGCGGAGCTAGCGTGGGAATTATTTTTGACTGCCTGGACTTAATGTATTCATCGCTGGGTCAACATATACCCGTATTTATAAAAGCTTATACCTACTCAAGCAACCGAATATTCTTGCATTTTTAGAGCGCTGCAATAATTACACATCAGGTTAATATACACACGTCTGGAGCAACGTAACTGTCTTTCATTGACACAAGACTGTTTCAACAGAAAATTCTTGCAATAAACTGGAGCATCAGATATTTCTTTGATTTACTTAAGTGTTGGGCGGATATTGCAAAATATATCGCTAAATTAGGATTTCGGGCTCCAAATTTGTCCAATTTACCCAAATAGAGGACTGGATTTATCTTACCTAAAGTATAAAGACATCTCTTCACTTAAATAAGTAGTGGCACTTATGTTTTTGACTCTTAAATACGCCATTGTGTCTTTGTTATCTCCACACTAAGTTATCTTCGTACCGGCTAACGATTGCTTGTTAAGTTAGGTTATGTGAACTTATATGGAAATTTATGTTAATTCCTTAATTTCGTCCATAAATAAAAGTCAGATCTATTTACAGTATCAGCCGGATTTTCCACTGCTGAATACAGCATCCCCCATTAAGGGAGTTGCTGTATTCACCACGCTTGGCAGTCGTCTTGGGCTATTTATTGCAAGTGTTAGATAGGAGTTCCTCGGAAGATGCCCAAATTCCGGTATTTTACCCTTAGGCGCCTCTTAAGACACCCATGTTAAGAGATGGGGAGATGACATTCAAGCCCGGCACCCCAAGGGAATCATATTCTCGCGCTCCCCTTCTCCCATATTATATGCTACTCTTTGCTGGACGCTGCACTGGAATGAGTTAAAGATATTCGTGTGCCCTTCTACCATGCGGTGAAACTCGAGCTGGCGATGGGGATCGCAGCATAGTTTTGCGGCTCGGCGATCTATAGTATATAGCACTCGGCTATCGTTGTTATACTTTTTTTTACCGGCGGATGCCGGCGGTATGCCTTTATTAACGAAATATTACGACCTATACAACACTACAGTTACTATAATAAAATCATTTAGACAACGTATAAGTCATTGCAGACTCACTGGGAGAATGCTCCAGCCCACTGCCAGTTGGCAGCGTTCCCAGCATGCTGGCAACATTGCCTTGATGAATTGCAATGCTTATTCGTTGAGCCAAATTGGTGTCAGTATTTTGAGCACGCGTCGCATAAACCATCGTTGTAATGCTTCATATATTGTTTTATTTTAAATTGACGTCGATAATTCTCTATGACAATTCTATTTAATTCCATTTTATTTCATCTGTTCTTCTTTACTAGAGTTAATCTAAAGTTTAATTTAACATGTAATAAGTACCTGTGTTGTAATTTTAAGTTCACCGTTGTATAATATTAAATGTTAGCGTTTTAGAACAAACATGTAAACCTCAACAAAATTACATTACTAAATAAATTTCAGACAGGATTTTTTTTTTATTGCTGATAGGTAAGCCTTTGACCACAATCTCACCTGATGGTAAGTGACGATGTGGTCGAAGGTGTTAACAGGCTTAACCTAGAATTACTGGCTCTCAAGGACAGCCGCTGGAACACACCGTTAGGTGCTTGGCGACAGATTTTCCACTTGAGGGTGGTCGCTAGCCAGGCGGGCATTCGCAAAAATGCCCTACCACCATGCGGTGTTTGGATGGATAGGATGTTTTTGTTTAGGGTAAGTCCGAATGAGGAAGGTAGTATACACCCAATATGTGAATATAAATGCTGAAGAACAAAATGTGAAAAGAGAGAATAATATTTTATTGAGAGATTAAAAAAAACATCCTGAAGTTTTATCATACCGATCAAAAGGTTTCATCATAACAACATAACTTAGAGTCATAAATAAAAGGAAGACCATGAATTTTAACATTTTCATGTGAAATTTAGAATTATTTCTTTATAATCAGCCAGGCGCATTACGATGGACAAAATAATTTACGCGTCTTTCGGCTCAGGATACGGTTCGATATATACAAATATATTTTGTAAATGTAAAAAACACGAGATCACATTGTCCGACCCGGGATTCAAACCCGAGACGTAGAGATTCAGTGACATGTCTGTTACGCCTCCACTTGTCCTACTAGGCATATACCTAGTACTTACTTCAGAAACGGTAAATCAATGGCTCATTCTTTATGATAATGAATATGAATTTGTATTTGTCATTTTCCATCAAAAAATAGGCACATCGTAGAGTTCAAATGTCTAACACTAAATGTCTACACTAGAGCTAACACTTTCATTACTTAGCATTGGTTAGATAATCAAGCCCCTTATTTAGGTTATAAATTATTGAAAAAATAGTACGCAATTTACCAAAACAAGCGGGAAAATCATAATTAGAATTTTGAAATGATAGTTTTTAAAATTCCTTTTTTATAATTTTGTCTTAGGTTTTCGCGATTGTTACACATAGTACTTAAAAACTAAACGGTTTAAATCACGTATTTTTATGATTATTTTTGTTCCGACTTTTTTTTATGCATGATAGGTTAGCCTTTGACTACTATCTCACCTGATGCTAAGAGATGATGTGGTCGAAGATGTTGTTCAGGCTAACCTAGAATTATTTTGCAGTGATCGTGGTCGCGGGTTGACTAATTGGTTTTATTGGTCACATGAGTAATTAAGAAATTATTTGGTCTACTTTCATAAATATTATATTAATCGTAACGTTCCCTATTCACGCAGTACTCGCTCAGAGTGTCCAGAGGTCTTCCAGATTTCTGTCAGCAATGGGATTTAATTAATTTGATAACAGGATCCCCAGCAGTTCGTACTTGCCAACCATCATTGTTTTGTACTTAGATGTCTTTGTATTGAAATCCATTTGCGCTGGAATCTTCTTGACCGGAACAACCACGTGTCCAGAGAAACATCCCCACACATTTCCACCGCCATGCTTTACTGTCTTTTTTGTGTACTTGTTATTCAAAGCCTCGTTAATTGGACGTCGACCGTATTGTTTTCATCAGAATTCACCAAATTTATTTTAGTTTCATCCGAAAATAAAACTTTTTCCATTGTTGAACAGTCCAACTACCATACTTTCTAGTGAAGGCTAGACGATTTTCTCTGTGTTGCCTAGTAATAAGTGGTACCTTCCTTGGAAGTGCAATAGCAACATAAAAAGCAATTTAAACCCCTAAGTAACTTTATATTTCTAATTATATGACCACCACTGTATGTATTTTTATTTATTTCAGACTACGATCACTGCAAAGTGTATGAAATGTCGTAATAAAAGTAATAATAAATATACGCGATTGAAAACGTTTCAAGTAGTTTACGAATCGCGAAAATTTAAGACAATATATACCTTTATGATTATATTCTATAATATATACTACGGTACTTTCTCTTGTGAAATTTATTGCTAACGTGCTGGGATGTCGTTTCAATTTTGATCTCTTTCATCGACATCTCATTACAAGTTACGTTCACGTGTTATATATGTATAATATGTATAGCTACTGTACAATGTAGCCAACACCTTACGACACAGGTGGTAAAACAATAAAATGGCGGTAAAGCGAGAGTTCAACCAGATTCTGCAGTTATTTTGATGAAAAACATATATAAAAATTAATTCCGACGGTTCCTAAATTAAAATAGATATTGATTGCACTCCACCAGATCTAAATCGGTGGCCAAATGAGCAATCTAAAAACGGCTTGCGGCGAAGTACAAAGCAAAATACATAAAATATTTCAGAAAATTAACAGATGAAAACGATGGTGATGATGTGACTGAAGATGTGTTCAGGCTTACCTAAAGTTACTTGCTCTCAAGGAAAGTTGTCGGAATGCATCGTTAGGTGCTTACTGACAGATTTTCTACTTGAGGGTGGTAGGTAGTCAGGCGGTCATTCGCAAAATGCTTTACCACATAACAGCTGCATAAGACAGCAACCGGTACCGAAGAGATGTGCCATCCAAAGCAGGGAAGAACTCATTTAGAATGCCGCTAGCGGTCACCCATCCAACTCAGGACCGCAGCGGACGATGAGCTGATCGATTTCAGAATGACTAAGCAAACCATAGGAGCGCTTCAAGTTAAATCTCACTAAAGAATGTTAATATAAAACTGCGCTAAGTAGTTTTAAAACGACCATGTAAGTATAAAGTTTTGTACACTATTATTATTTATTTTATCAGCAAGAACTCGCATTACATTTACTGGAAATATGTCCAACAAGTTTCAAACTTATTTGATGCAGACGAATAAGTTCAAACAAGTTTGAAACTGGACAGAGGTTTGTTCAAGTTAAATAACATGGGTTTCTGTGTAATATATATTATCTTGTGACAGAGTTTTGTGCAATGCCACGCAGGATATTTGTTGCCCTGCAAGTTTGGCAAAGGCAATATCTAAACTTGTTGGAGGTTTGTGTGACCAAGCTCAAAGCTCATTTCATCACTAAAGCCGCTGTCGACTCTCTCTCTTGAATGAGTTCAACATATATTATTTGGTACTTAGTCTTTTTAGCCGGTGATGAATGGAAGTTTTTGTGAATAGACTGCAGTGTCAAGCGTAGTAGTATGCAAACACTGTTATATTTGGGATTAGAAATTAGGAAAGATACTGTAGCAATGTAAAATTAATAGGCAAACGAGACAGACCTTTTGCTATCCGTCTAGTTAAGTTTTAACTTAATTTAGGCTGTTTATCAACCAGAAGTATTCGAAGAAGCTGAGCGGAATATGAGATCCACCAAAAGGCTTTATTTTTTTAGCCTAGCTGAGCACAGTGATTTTTTCCTGGAACACTACTCTTGACATAACGGAAGCTAATTTCTTATTACTTACTTACTACTTCTCCGACGCACAGCGGAGAGCTTAAAAGAAACTCGAGAACAGAAATATAACTTTCTCCCGAGTGATACATAGTGCTTTAAACTACACATACGAGGAAAATAAAATCATTAGTTACCTAGTTATAACTTTTCTCGTATTTGTGCCGAGACGTCTCATGAAGTAAGTTCTTAATGACTTGAGCTTTTTTTTTATTGCTGGCGCCGTCACTTTAAAATCGTCACTTTCACTATCAGATGACATTTTGAAAAATTATTTACTACTGGACAAAAGAAGAGTAGGTACTTAAAAAAGATTTCTTAATATGGGGTTTCTGGCGCTGCGCGGGTGCGCGAGGTGTATACGAGCTGCGCAAACGAATTTGTGACAAAAGGCTGAAAAATTCCAAATTTAATGTTTAAAATTTGACGATTTTCACTAAAATGTTGAAGAAAAACGGTATAATTTCGAAACTATAATACCTACTAATTAAATTTCTTTTTTCAGGTCATGTAGGGGGACGGAGCTGCGTCTTGAATGGTATCACACACCCAGACGGACTGTAGGGGGGACTCTCTAAAATAAATATTTCTAAGTTGAAAATTTAAAATTTTCTGATAGATTTTACTAAATTGTCTATAAAATTTTCCCTATAAAGTATTATTCGCTTTTTATTATTTCGTTGTGTTTGGGACGTGAAGCCGCTTTTAAAGAGGTATGACACATCTTTATTGGGGAACGTTTTGAAGAAGATATATCTACTATGAATTTTGGGTATGTGACGGTTTATGAAGACTTTTTACATACAAAATGTACAATAATGACAAAAATTTAAAATTTTCGTCGCTTTTTGGGGTTTTTGGCGCTGCGGGCGGGCGCGCGAGGTGTGTACGAGCTCCGCAAGTGAATTTGGCATAGAAAAGTTGCCAACCTCCTTTCATTGAAAGTCTAGTATGAATACATTCCCACCTTTTTTTTCTAATTATACAAACCTTTTCTATAAACCTTTTTGAAGTAAGTTCTGGAGCTATATTTTTTATTTTTCATGGCGTCATCTTTATAAAATCGTCACTTCTACTATCAGATGACATTTTAGAAAATTATTTTGGAATAAATAAAAGCGTACCTATTGTTAAATGATTTATTTTGTAAATAACAAAATTAAATGAATTAAATTGATTTCGAAGTGCAGAGAAAGAATGCAACCCTCCTTTCATTGAAAATTGAGTACGAAAAAAATTCCACCTCTTTTTTCTAATTATTTCATAGAAAACCTTTTTGAGATTTGAAGATTGTATTTTTTTTGTTGACAGCTTAATAAACAAAACAGCGCTAGCAGGACAGGTATGGATTTTCATACAATATTCCGGAGAGAACAAATGAAATTCCATATAACTTTTCCCGCCATACATTTATAAGGAAGAAATGACAAACTTTATAATACGTTTCTAAACGAAGAATGAGGCACTTTTTGAGTGGGTGTGGTATAGATGTATATTTAGCGACCATGTTATAAACTCTTCTTTTTATCCCACTATGATAAAAATATACAAGAGACTTAAATACTACAACTCATATATATAATAAAAAAAATATACCTATTATAATATTATTATTCTTGGATAAAATTAAAGTTAAGTAATAGGTAAGAGAACATTTATATGAATAATTTTTTATCTAATAATCTGCTGTAGTTATTAATCGTGAAGTATCTCGCTGCCTCGAACAGACCGCATTATCGCGTTCTCAGTTTGTTTGCCTCGAACAGACCCGCATTGGCGAGTGCTTCATTAATTGTTACATAACCTATAACCGGCTAGTTACACACATTTCGTTTATAAACGATTCACCTAATAAGACGCTATGATCTAGTTGGTCACGACCAGTGACGGACTATATGCCCTGCAAGCCAACAGTTTTTGTATTCATATTCCTAATTCAAACTCTTTTCCGCCCTCGATACAACTGACAGAAAAGACCTACTTAATATACTCGTATATAGACGGACCAATATTTTATACATAGTTATAACATAACTAGAAAATTATATGATCCAAATATGTCTTAGATGTGACACCTAAGAAAGTGATAGCTTTGTCATGGATGAAGAATGTCATGGATTCCATATTTTCATGATACATTTTGTACCAATGTCAAAGGAGTTTTAATGAAATTTTAATAATATACTTACGAAGCAGGTTCCGAAGAAACGTTAATATAATGAATGTGAAATTTCAGGTAAAAGATAGTGTATGTGTTAATGTATAGATTCAGGCGTTACCTTGCGGAAATCCAAATATTCGAGAATTCTCGATCGTGCGCTCGTAGAGTCAAGATCTGAGAATGCTTCGTGTAGAAACTAAACGCGTTGGAAATTCTTCCGGTTTGGCTTCGTGGTGTTCGTGACGTCACGACGGCTTAGCAGGAAAATTACGCGAAATTGTCACTAGATATTTTTTTTAATATTTTTTAAGTGTTTTATCAAAATATGAATTAGTATTAGTATTCTTAGAATATTTTTAAAATATTTGTAATAATTGTTTGTGTTAATTTCTAACACGAAAGTTACGTCTTACCTACTACCAGCTTACGGAGCACCTCGATACATGTCCAAGTATGTTACTACAAAAGAAGACTCAGGTCATTGCACCCCATTACCTACATCTTAGACTCACTGCTACGTTCCAAGATAACAAATCGTCCGTGTTGGCTACGCCGAGTCTGGCGAAACACTAATGGGCTCTACGAGCTGTGTATAGTGGACTATATACATTATCAGTTAGTGTGTATTGATACTATTCTTGATGTTATTCGAACGATTCTTGCTGGGTACAACGGCATCGAAGATTTTGAAATTGCAATGACCTCGTTGGATTGCATTGCTTATTCGTGTTGCTTAATTGTATTGAATGTCTAATATATGAACATGGTGTTAAATTCTCTATTATTATGAGATTTATATAAAAATATTTGAAAGATATACTTTATAAAGTTTAAATTATATTAATTATATAAAAAAATATATTTGCAAACGTTCCAAACCTATCATGACAAAAATCGTTTTTGTTTTTTTTTTAGAACGAACCAAGCACCTAACGGAACACACCGTTAGGTGCTTGGCGACAGATTTTCTACTTGAGGGTGATAGCTAGCCAGGCGGGCATAAGCAAAATACCCTACCATTATCCTATATAACGACTGCCTAAGACTGACCTAAAACATCATTATATCAAATGAATATTCTTTGAACAGTGTTCGTTTTAAATTAATGTTGAGTTAGAAACCAACATGTATATGATGCAGCAATTATTCATACGTCTATTTCAATACTTATGTAAATAATGTTAATGTGATTAACAAATCAACCTTTATGTATTTTTATTAATGCAGAAATAAGAAGGAAACTATTTTTTCTTAGTTTACCGCTGAGCAATAGTATTATGGGTATAGCTTTTTTTGTTGGTAGGTATAGTGATACAGATATGTATATACAGACCAGAATTCGTCATATTTTTTTTGTTTGTTACCTCAGAACTTTTTACTGGATGAACCGATTTCGATATTTTTTTTTACTTGAAAGCTGATGCTTAACGTTTGGTCCCATTTAATTTAATCAAAATCGGTCTAGCCGTTTTTGAGTTACTTTCCAATAACTGAAAAATATTTTCCCATTTTGATGACGGTGAATGCCAATCGATCCCGTAAGTAGCAACGGTCACTAAAATGAGTGAAGAAAAAATTTAACCAAAAACTGGAACTGTCTTCAACACTCAAGTGTGAAATAACTTGTTGAAGTCGGTACCATGCGCTCAATATTGTGAAAATAGGTACTTTTGAACTAGCATGGTACTTCAACAAGTTATTTGACACTTGAGTGTTGATGTCGGTTCCATTTTTTTTATATAAATTTTAAACCCATTAGGTATTTGATCCCTAAAAGTAATAGCGGGTAGGATATATCCAATTGCAATATATTTTGTAATATTTAATAAAACATATGAACACCATAGTAAAACAAGAGGAGATGTTTGACTTCATACAGCAGTACCAATCGCATCTTGTATGTGTGCACGCCCGTACGCACGCGCCAAAGCATGCACACTATGGAAAATATCTAGCGTGTCCAGAATGCGTTGATTTATATACTCGTACAACTAGCTTACCGGCCGCGGCTCCACCCGCGCGTTTGTCGGTTATCATGCTAAACTATTAACCTCTTTTTGCGCAGTTGGTTAAAAACTATCCCATGTCCTTTTACGGGTCTCAAGCTACTTCCATACCAAATTTTATCCAAATCGGTCTAGTAGTTTTTAAGTTTATTCGTTGCATTCAAAAATACAAATCTTTCCTCTAATATTAGTATAGAGTACAGAAGAGTATAATTATTAACAATCGAAAAAGTCGTGTCTATTATTTGTAGCAAATAATTGATTTTGTCATCGCAAACATATTACATAGACACTAATAAAAGTTTGAAATATGGAAAACCCGCGTATCCAGATTTCAATACAGGCAGAGGGTGGAAGCTAGCCAGGCGGGCATTCGCAGAGTGCCCTACCATCATACGAACACAAATTGTGAAGATAAAGAAGCAAAAGAAGTTTCTAGGCAACGACAGCTTCACCCAAAGATAGGAGTTAAAACAAGCTGTTCGGTTAACTATGCAATCGGGTTGAACCCTATCTCTAGAAGTGTAGTGTTCATAATCGCGTGGACGCGAATCCTGTTTTTAATGCATTTCCGAGGCAGCGCTGTCACCGCAGGTAGGCTACATAATTGATTTGCTTCCTACTTCGTTTAGAGAGACCCTCCGGACTGCGCATGCGGTTGTTTTGTTTTGTTTAGGGAGGACATAGATGCTGGCTACCGCCTGTGCGGTCGTCCAGCTCCACCGGGTTTTGGGCGAGGGCCTGGCCCTACAATAGCCCGGGAGGGAGAAGTGCCGAAGGCACTTCTCCCGAGACGGGCGTAGAAGGCGAAAAGCGCTTTCTACCTCCGTCTCCTGCGGACGCCGAAAACGTACCGCTACTATAGGAGGGGTTGACAGCGAGCTCAAGGGCACCACTGTGGTTCGGACCTCGGCTTGTCTCGCTGTCGAGAGACATGGGGGGGATCGGAGCAAAATGCCTCTGTGCAACTGCAGTGTTGCACAATTGGGCCCTACTGAATAATACTCTTTGATTATTTGGAGAGCAATTTATCGTGACCTTGTTTTTGCCTCGAGCTCGCCGGCGAGCTCGGTGTTTGATTGTGTGACCTCTAATTACCTCACACCTGGGGATTTTACCTCGACGACTTGCGGATAACGCTAAAGCTGCCAATGTAATGACTGCGATGGGGTCATCCGGGTCGTCTAATACCTGCCGTGGTCGGCGACGGGGGGGTTTGAAAAATGGGATAGAAGAGGCAGTCGAGTAGTTCGATGCCTGGACAACCAATGGGTTCGGGTGGTGGGGCGCTCGATCAAAGTATCGGCGGGCGCAGTCCTTATTGAACTGCGCTAGAGAGGGAAGGTTTAAGTCGCAATGCAACTCGGTGTTCCGGATATACCACGGGGCGCCGGTTGCATTACGAAGAAAACGGTTTTGGATGACTTGAAGTTTATGAAGGTGGGCCTCACTAGCATGACTAAACACTACTGATGCGTAAGTCATGATGGGGCGGATGCAGGCAGTGTAAAGTGTCTTCTTATTACTAAGAGACATTTTACTCTCTTTGCGAAGTAGGGGACCAAGGCGACCCATTATGAAGGCCGCTCTGTTTCGGACGGTTGTTATGTGATCGTTAAAGGTGAGATGACGATCAAGGGTGACTCCGAGGTATTTTGTTCTAGGAACCCAGGGAATGGGTTCGTCGAACAAAATAAGCGGTTTCGGGTAAGGGGAGCGTGTCTTCTCAGTAAAGCACATAGCTGTGCTTTTAGCTGGGTTGACCGCGATGCGCCATTTTCGGAACCAGTCACCGATCTCGGTGATGGCCCGTTGCATGACGAAATAGGACTGTCTGTTGATATGCCACCCAGTGGTGTAAATGGCGGTATCATCCGCATATTGGGCTAGGAATATTTTGGGCTGAGAGCGTGGGATGTCACTGGTATACAGTGCAAAGAGAATAGGTG
Organism: Plagodis dolabraria; assembly: GCA_963854805.1. NCBI lineage: Eukaryota > Metazoa > Arthropoda > Insecta > Lepidoptera > Geometridae > Plagodis > Plagodis dolabraria. Next base: position 34,882,816 of record OY978440.1, on the reverse strand, counting down.
ATAGCACGGAGCCCTGAGGGACTCCGGCTCTGACTGGGTGGGGGGAGGAGAGGGTGCCTTCCACGCGATAGCGAAAGCTTCTGGCTTTAAGGAAGTCTTGTAGGATGAGCACAAGACGTTCTGGCACGCCAAATTGGTATAGCTTGTAGATCAAGCCGTTGTGCCAGACTTTGTCAAAAGCTTTCGCTACGTCGAGGAAGACTGCTAGCGTAGTCTGGGGTTTGGGGTACTTATTGAAGCCCTCAATGATGTGCTCCGTGAGGCGGTGCACCTGTTGGACGCATGAGTGTCCGGGTCTGAAGCCAAACTGCTCATCTGGGATAAGGTGGTGTTCCTTAGCATGGGACTGGAGACGGTTTGCAAGTAACCGCTCGTAAAGTTTGCCTAAGGCACTGAGGAGGCTGATGGGGCGGTAACTGGTGGGGTCAGATGAGCTTTTGCCTGGTTTGTGAATGCCAATGACATTTGCACATTTCCAGGTGTCTGGGAATAAGCAGTGGCTCATAGCAGCATTGAAGATGCTGACTAAGAGATGGATGAGAGGAGGAGAGAGGGTTTTAAGAACCCTGTTGGAGATGCCATCGGCACCGGGGGATTTGCGCGGTCGGAGGGCCTTGATCAGTCTCTCCACCTCAGCGTAAGTCGCTAAGGTGATTGGTGGGAGTTCAGAGGTGACCACAGAGCTTTTACGTTCGACTTCAGCATCCACCGAATCGAGGTGAGCTTGGTCAACGTGATCTACGTTAGGGGAACACTGAGCCTCTAGGCTATCAGCTAGGCACTCAGCTTTGTCTTCGTCAAAGAACGCTGGGACAAGTGGGACTGGTCTGTATAAGGGAGGCATGTCGTTATGGTTACTTCCTTTCAAGCCTCGCGCCAAGTCCCAGTAAGCATGGTGGCTTGGCACGAGGCTTGAAAGTTTATCGCCCCATTGTTGATCACGCAACTCAGACATGCGACTTTGAACCATGCGTTCAAAGTGGCGTTTCCTAGTTTTGTTCTCTTTACTGGGGTAAGAGTCGTAATGTCGGGTCACTGCTTTACTCTCCGTCACCAATCGTCTCACATCCGCTGGAATGACAAGGCGCCGGTCATCCGGCACTATGACCTCCTTTGCGGATGCACCTACTACGGTGGAGAGGTGATTGGTGAACGAATCGATCGCAAGGGTTATGTCATCTTTTGTCAGGATATCGTCAGGGATCTTGTCTAGGTCCGGTGAACTGATAGCCTTTAGGGCATCGCCTACTTGCTTCCAGTTCACTATCGTCTTAGTGGGGCGGGGGAGGTCAGTCGTTGGGTCGGGACCTAGTCGCAGTATAATGGGTCGGTGGTCAGAGTGAAGCTCGTGAACCACTTCTATGGAGCGTAACCGGAGTGTTACGCCTCTGAATAGTGCCATGTCAAGCAAGTCAGATCGGTGGTTTTCCAAATAAGGGTAGTGAGTGGGCTCAGTGGGCGCAATTATGTCAAAGTTAAGTTCTGCGATTAGGTTTTCGAGTGCAATACCTCTGGGATTGTTGACGTTACAATTCCATAGGATGTGCTTACTGTTGAAGTCGCCAATCAGAATGACGGCGCTTCCTAATGAGAATAGGGCTTCTAAGTCAGCTCGGACGATCGGCTTTTTGCAAGCTTGGTAACAGGATGCTATGACTATAGGTTGATGACCAGTCATAGCTAGGAGGCAACAAGATGCTTCCATATTAACAAGAGTCGGGGTAGGTAGGGGAATGCAGTGCAGGGACCTTTTGTAATAGATAAGAGTGCCTCCCCCACGGGAGTTCACTCTATCATCACGTACCGTTCTGTAGTTGGCAAACCTAGGGTTCGCCTTCCCCGGTTTTAGAAAGGTTTCCTGCACGCATATGATATCGATAAGGTGGGTACAACAAAAGTCGTGGACGAGGTCACGTTGTTTGAAGAGGCCGTCAGCGTTAAATGACGCTAACGAGACTGAGTACGGTTTCGTGCGTTCGGTTGTACTACCCATAGTGGTTGTACTGGGGAGGGGCCTGGGGAACGAAGCGCTTAAGGGCGCTAAGTAAATTCGCGTGTTCCAATGTGTATTGGATCACGTCCGCTGGGGATTGAGCGTATTGCATCTTGTGGAATAGCTCTTGTACCTCATTGATGTCAACCGACATAGCCAGATCGCTGACTAGGTTGATTGCCTCTTGAAGAGGGGCAGCCATCAATGGCATAGGTGGAGCTTGTGGCCGGGAAGCGGCGCGGGGAGGCGCGCGAATGGTGTTGGCGACGGGTGCCGGGAGCGCGGGGCGAGCCGGGGCCGGTGCGCGGGCAGGGGCCGCGGCGCGGGCGGGTGCGGGTGCGGGCGCGGGTGCGGGCGCGCGGGCCGGGGCGCGGGCGGTAGCGACGGTCTTAACCATACTGGGTGGTTTAGACCATGCGTTACGGGCTGGGAGCGGCGCGGGTATTACCTGTGAGGCAGGTACTACCGTTAGTTTGGGGCTTACCCGTTGGTAACGGTCGTATGAGGGACGGGTTGGCCTATGCCTTGCCACCCTGTGGTTCACTCGTGGTGCTTTAGGGCAACCACGGTAATTCGCGGTATGCCCTTGAGCGCCGCATAACACACAGCTGGGTGGGTCCGGCGAATCCCGGGTGCGAGTGCACGCTGCTGTCGCGTGATCGCCTAGGCACTTAACGCACCTAGCGCGAGCGAAGCAGAATCGGGAGGCGTGCCCGTATAGTTGGCAGTTGTGGCACTGCGAGGGACTCCCATTCTTGTATGGGGCTTGGACATCGAGTCCTGAGAGGCCACAGACCTTTTTTAAATTAAAAATGGCCTTGCCTTCAGGAGTACGATCTAGTACTACGAGTACTAGATCGTAGGGGCTGCGGTCCTTCCCGCTGTACATGCGGTGAACTGCATGTACGGGGAAGTCTTGTGCCTTCAGGTCGGCACATACCGAATCGGTATGTACCTCCTTGGGCACACCGCGGATGACCACTCGGAGGACTTTCTCCTCTTCGAGCGCATAAGTGTGAAAACTTATGCTCTCGTTGCGGAGGAGTTTTGTTAGCGCTCTGTGGTCGCTAATGGAGGAGACTTGGACTTTAATGCCCTGCTGCGTGGAGCGGGCATTAGTATAATGGATCCCACGATCCGAAACTAAACGGGACAGCATGTCCCATTTGGTTTTGTCCTGAATGAACAGGGGCGGAGGCGGTTTTTCGCGGCGCGCGCTCGCGTCCTGAGGGGACGCGGCAGTTGTGGCCGGAGCGGAGGGAGGAGACGCGGGGCGCGGGGCGGGGGTCGGCTTCTTGCCGGAGGCGGGGGCCTTAGCGGGTGCCTTGGCGGGAGGGGCGGAAGTTGCGCAACTAGCGGCTTTAGGAGCACGCTTGCGCTTTCTATCTACGACGGTATAGCCGTCGTTATCTGAGTCCGAGTCAGTGCGTAAGGCGCGACTCGGATCTACCTCCATCTCCGCTTCGGAGTCCGAAGTGGGCTCTACAACGGCGATGGAGGGACGGGTGCTCGCTGGCCTCCCGATCGGTGAGCGCGAGCGAGACCTCTCACGGGGAGGGGCTGCCACCGTGCGTCTGTTGTCTGGGCCCGGAGCGGGCGAAAGCGGACTGTCCTCTGAGAAGGACCGGGTCAGAGGAGGGACGTTGGCCTCCGGGTTTGAAGTCCCGGAGGGAGCGATGAGAGTGTCCGTGAAGCGGGCATTCTCTTCCTCTTCTAGGAGTTGCATATGTGCAACGTATAGATCGGGGTGGCGGAGGGCGAAGGTCTGAAGGACCTGCACCTCACCGTTAGAGGGACGGGACTGCATCCTGAGGGGAATACTCAGGACGCCCTATCCAGGGTTTGAATTCCCTCACACACCTTGTGAGCTCACTGTGTGAGAGGGAGTGTGTACCTACGGTGTGCCCTAGTTGTGTACCCTCTCCGAGCTTTTTTCTCGGCGGAGAGGGGTGCTCCTAAGCGCTACTCCGGGTTTGACTAGGGGTGACCCCAAGGCCAGAATTCCGGAGCCCAGCTTGCTTCGGCTGACCCGTGAAGCGGGAAAGGCCACGGTGCAAGGTTAAACCAAAACAACAACAGTGGCCGTTGTCACCGTAGGGTGTCACACTGCGACCGCAGCAAATGGCGGATTTGATCGTTCAGACGGGTTTGGCTGACGCTACCCCACGCCTGAACGACGTCGCTTAACAGCACAAAGTGTGTTGTTACGCGACTGTTACTATGTTGTGTCGGATAGTAAAGTGGTGAAATGCGCACCGAAAGGTGCGGTCGAAGCAAGACCACCAGCCCGATATGATGTTGTTCGTCCGAAACAAGGGACTGGGTAGGTGGTAATGCCAGACGTCTTAGAGCGCCTCCGCGCGACGGCACGGCGAGCTCGTAGCTCGCGTTGCTCGGCGTTCGGCGGCTGCTCAGCTTCTGCACACAAAACAAAAACTTCGTCAGGACTGCGTATTCCAAGGCACTGGTCTGCAACTAGCGTCGGAACGATGACCCGAGTGAGACGGCAATAGTGCGGGGACTATTGCGGTCTCACTGGGAGATACTGGCGGAGCTGTAGACAGGTGTGCACGGCGTGGCGGCACAGGTCGGAATGAGTGTGGTGTGCGCATGCGGTTGTGCGCACGGGTGATTTTGTACAGTGTTTGCTCTTGAACTAGCTGACGTGAGGTCACGTCCTTGACTTCGATTCGATCGTGGCTCCGGACTGCGCGCGAGTTCGTGCGCGGTATTTTGTGGTGAAACAGTGTTAGGTTATTTGTGGGGTCGCGGTGACCTAGTTAACCTATTTGAAATTGGTTCTGACACCGGGCGTCCAGGATTGAACACTTTATAAGGATTATAAATATCAGTGCTATCAGTGTATTAGCGGGTGACGATGACGGACCACAACCTGTCTGCGGGTTACTAGCGACGTTGACATCTTGACTGAGGGAAGTTTATGCAAATATAATTGGATTCGTTAGAGAGAGCTAGATTTATTTAACTGCAGTTAGAATAAGTTAGGTGTTTTGGCATAATAATAATAATCCCTTCGGCGGAACGATCAGTCAGCCATTAGTAGGTGAGTGAATTCCCGCCAATACGTTTTCCTGCGGTCATATACTCGCACATATATCGGCTGGTGTCTTCCTGTGACTTCCTGGAACTCAGTCGAATACGCTACGAAGTACGTGGTAAAGTGTGGGGCTACGGGGATTCCAGAGAATCTCCCTTTCCCATACACAAACCAAACTTTACAACGTACAGAGTGAAGGACAGATTTTGAAGCACAATTCCAATTCCGCCCCTTTAACATAGTTGTTTGACCCTATTTTGCACACTATTGCAAGTTTTAAAACTATTTAGAGAAAGTTTGAAAATTTTCGTTTCTTTACACAATATTCTGTAAGCAACTTCTTTTTAATGCCTAAAATATTGAGATGAATTCGACTTTTGTTTTTAATGTTATCAATTATCACAAATGCCAAGATTAAATGCTATTGTTAGTACAAAGGCCCGTGGGTTGCCGGGCTAGAATGTAACCCAATCCAATCTCTCGTGAATCTCGTAAGGGGCAACTTAGGGTAAAATACAGCAGCGTCTTCTGAGGAACTGCTATCATACACTACGATCTCCAAAACGCTTGCCAACCGAGGGGATTATGGCAACTCCTTTCCCTACTCCCTCAATGGGGCAGGCTGTGTTCAGCAGTGGACAATCCGGCTGATACAGTTACTTTACAAGTATAAAGAAGAAGCGCCTTGTGGCAACACCTAAAGGTCCCTTAATTTATTAATATCTATTTATTATTGGTGGGTTTTTTTTCCCTTACTATCTACGTCTTCACTACAAAGACGAATAGGAAGAAGTTACAAGCTCAAGATAACCTTGCCCTGAGGGCAATTGCACGAGCACCTAAATTTGTTAGGAAAAGAGGACCAGACCAGAGACTTCAAAATTGAGCCGCTATAAAGATTTTTAACCATTTTATTATTTATATTTTTGCAATGACGCATTTGCCTTGGATTACATTACAAAATTCAAATTTACTTAAAAATAATTCAATTCAAAATTACAACGAGAGGAAAAATTATAGTCATGTGCGGAATTCGAGACGACGCTATCCACCATGGTTTAGAATGAGGGAACAAATTAGACTCACGAGACATATGTCATATTGGCTTAGCGGTTAGAGCATATACCTAAATAGTATCTTTTTAAATTAGTTGTAATTTTATTAACTGTATTTGCCGAATAGTCCACTGATAAACAAATGCATTCTCCTATATAAAGATATAATCTTAATAAACTGCTAAAAATTCGTAGTAAAAACCGAACAACTCATATAATTTAACTTATTCAAAATCTGTAAGGTTAGAAAATGTTAAATAAATATCTGTTATTATTAAGTCATTAAACGGTTTCTAAATCTACGTTTTCACTATGACGGTGATAGTCGTAGTTGTGTCAATTTAAAAAGTATTTTATTCTGTTATATAAGACCAGCTGTAACACTCAAAGTCATAAAAGAATATAATAACTCACCTTATTTGTTAAGAGACAGGACTTCGTTTATTCCTAGCGCAGCATATTTACTGGTAACAATTGAAGTTCGTTCTTAAATACCTAGATTCGGGTGCTTGTGATGCTAACAGATTAAGACAACAAGTAAACCGGTCCCTATCAGGAAATTTTGAAGTTAGTCCAGAAAAGTTATAGAATAGTATACACACACATAAATATATGAAAACCTATTCTTTATTTTACGAATTTATCAAAAAACCCACATAATTACAATGTTATAAAGTTACTGAAAACTACTTACATTCTAGGTCGAGCTTAACATCATTGCTACGGGTTGTATTAACGCAAAATTCTATACTGACAAATCTTTCATTTATTTTTCGTAGACTAATACAGTCTCCACCTACGCAACGGCGACGGCCGCGGGGGAATGTGTAATTTCAGTGAACAAGTAAAATAAAATATTACTTCGTTCCACATGTTATTTGTTCAACAAGTGAGCAAAGTTGTTTTTTTGGTGCGAGTGCTGACTTAAATACGAAGCTTCGGTATACATACTCAAGAATTCTTAAACCAACTACTGAGGGCATTGAGGGATTCTGAGACCTAAAAACAGGTTCTCGTGTGACATACACATTACAACGAGTGGGAAAAGTATTAGGCGTGGGCCAGACAGAAGAGACGTAAGACGGAGACGGGGCGCGGACCTTTGTCTCTTCCGCGTCTCTTTCATACAAAATGTATAGAAGCGTCGCGACGCTAAACATACAGAAGAGGCAGGGCGCGGGCGCAACGCTTTTACGTCTCCGCCTTTTATTCGAAACACACAGGAGAGACGCGGCGGAGTCGCGGCGGAGACGCGGGGGGGGGCGAGGTCGGGGTGCGGGGTGCCCGCCGGGCGGCATGCCACCCCGCGCCCGCACTGACTGCGTCGCGTCCGCGACGCGTCTCTTCTGTATAATTCAAAAAGTCGTGTCTCTGTCTTGTCTCCGCCCCGTCCTCGACGCGTCTCCGTCTTACGTCTCTTCTGTCTGGCCCACGCCTTAGGTTATAATATAAACATATAAACAACTAGTGACCCACCACGGCTTCGCTCGTGTGCAATACTAATACTAAATGTGCTACCGAAGGACTTGTCTTTTTGGTAGACCTTTTTAGGTGTACAATACTGTAGTACCTACATTATTTTGATCTATTTCGTAGGCTTCAGCCAGCTTATGCAATGTAAGCGCAATTTTTTTTTTTAATTACTACGTCAGATTAGAAGCCTCTTAAATTATCGGTGTTTCTCTTATATACTAGTAGTTCGCTCCGAGCTGGACCACGCGATATTATGACAAGTAACTCATGCATACCAAATTTCGTGAAGACACTGACAGACTGTGATAATGATTATGATAACTTAGCATTAGACATGCAAACATAGACGTTTCATTACATTTAAATAAATACGGTTATTTCTTATACTTATAATCATCTTTGTTTTTTTTTTATAATATTTCAACATTTTTGATAAGCTTTCTGCGCATCTTAGTGCAATGTCCACTTTATTATTAATATCTACATAAAGATGTAAATAACGTGGATATTTAATCATTTAAAACCCTAGGATAAGTCCAACCTTAAACGATAAGCTGAATATTATTTTTTCTTCGATTCTAAGTTAGAAACCTATCATATTTTTTAAAGATATACCGCGTACTACTCCATACAAAAAGAAAACCTCTTTTCTTCCTATAAATATTATTTTTTTACCGATTACGGTGTTTTTCTTCGTCTTGTAATTAACACATCATGGACTAGGCTTGTACGTGGGAGGACCATGTCCTTGAGCAGGGCACCGCTCCGGCGCAAAAGAACGGGAGCGAGGAGACGGCAGTTCGCCCGCCTCCTCCCTTCTCCGTATTGGGGTCACTAGTGGAGAGTTGGGGGATTCTCCACCAGCTTGCACGACCCCACACGTTTGGGGGGTCGCTTGGTGAGCCGGGTCACCCCTCCACTGGCGCAGAGGCCCGTTCGAGTTCGGGCGTACCGCCGGGGCAAGATAGTGACTGCTAACGCGACCCTACCTTGCCCCACCTCGGTGGAGGCCTGCTCACGGGGGGGGTTTATTGGGTTCAAGTCCCACACATCCCACGCCACCGCCCCCATGGTGGAGGGATAGTGCGAAGGCATTTCCTCCCCTCAAAAAAAAGGCTTGTACGTCTTATTCATTACAGTTTTTTAAATCACTTTAAAGTTAGAAGCATATAAACCAGCCTTTTAGCGCTGAAACAATGTTTATCAACAAACAATTTTTATCGAAACCAAAATACTTTTTTGAAAATAATAAAATGTACTTGAATGTACATCATCGCATCGTATTACTCCCAATTAAAATTTGTTGTAACATTAAAAAAGGGACACACTAACACATTTCAAAACAATGTGGGTTTATTCCAAGGTTGTTGCTTGTCACCAATAGCATTTAATATTGTAATTAATATTTGAATTGACAAGTCATGTAAAAACTGTGGGGCCATCGGTTTAAGATCAATAACAGATACACATAGTCCATCTTAGCTTTGGCTGACGACCTTGTAATTCTGATACGTAACCTAAAGGGTTGAGAACATAACCAAGTAAATGCCACTGTCTGTGACTGGGAAGACGGAATACCAAATTTACCTCTCACGACCCGGGGCTCTTGATAGGAGGAGAATTGGTTTTCCACAGTTGCTGAAGCTGTGCCATTTAAATTTCTTGGTGGAAAGATAGATCACAAAGGACGCACAGCACCGGCTAGGACTCGCGTAATATTTACCGGATATTGCTCCGACCAGTTTCGAACTTATTTGAAGTTCGGGCCTCAGCACGTAACTGAATTAGTTACGTGCAGCTTTCTAAGAGACGTATGGTAGACCAACAACTAATAAGTGACATTAAAAAAGCTTAGATATACAACAACTACTTAACATCACGTCTGATTTGGCTTTTTCTAGTATAAGACATTACTAAATACCTTTTAATAAAGCTGGATGTAAGCGTCATAAGGACATTGAAGTCGTGGTTGGGGCTTGCAATTTCGGCAGACCCATCTACATTGTTTAGGGATCAAACTAATTTTGGGATGAAATTTAAGAAACCATCGGAGCTTTATGAACACCTCAGAGTTACCAAAACACACGTTTTAGTGACTTCATCAAATATGTGCGAAGCCAAAACCCGTGACCAAGGGAACAAAAAACAATACTTCAATATACGCGATACAGCAAAAGTACGTGAGATGGTACCACGTGTCTTTTAGCGGTGATATAATTTACGAAATCTGGGGTTCAACAACCACTTAGCCGAATTTCTCATATTCGAACTTAAAAATTGTTTTAGCCTAATCTATACGTATAAAAAATTTCGTGGCGTTAGAATCCACGTTACTCAAGTTATCGTCGGACATAATATGAAATATACAAACATATAAATATACAAACGTACAAACGCCGACTGTTCCCAGTGGATTGTGGAACCTCGCTACGCTCGGTCAATTATGCTTGTACGATATAAACTATATTATATACATTTAAAACCTTCCTCTTGAATCACTCTATTAAAAAAACCGCATCAAAATCTGTTGCGTAGTTTAAGAAATCTAAGCATAATTAGGGACAGACAGCGGGAAGGGACTTACTTTTATAGGTACTATGTAGTGATATATACACACTCATCAAAAGTGTAAGTATTTAAGTTGCCCCTCCATGTATTAAACGTACCATAATATATTTAAGTTGTACCTGAAAGGGTTTGTACTAATATATGTTTTTATTACATTGTACTAATGTATGTTTTACTTTGTGAATTTACAGAATATGAATATGAGCAAAATACGATTTTGCGGCGAGCGTGAGACAAGGTAAAAAAATATTTAAATAAACGCTCCATAAGATTATTAACCAACATCATAACTCAGTGTTTTACCGATCTTTAATATCGAAATAGATTATCACATTTGCAGTTTCAAAACACACCTTTAAAAAAAGTAGCAGAGACCATGAAAGTTAAAACGAATATATATAATTACAAAATTGATAGAAAGATTAATTCTCTATTGAAACACCATAATTTAGACAATTTTAACAAACAAAGAATAAGATAAGTGTTACAATGGGCGATCTTATCGCTCAAAGCTATCTCTTCCAGAAAACCCATTTGAAAGAGAGATTACATAAAAAAGGTGACTTGGTTGTTTCACAATTATTAAACATCTAACAAACATTAACTAACTAAATTCAAACTTACCTTTAACACTTTAAATACCTACAGAGATTTTATTAGACATTATCTTGGTAATTATCCAAGAAGTTTAAAGATAATAAATAAATTTTGAAATATATATCTTTATATATAAATAGAGTTGTATATACTTACTTAAAATATAGATTTGTCTAGTGACGAAGACAACAATAATTAACAATCAGAGGTAGCTACAGAAAATTTGTGTAGCTACCTATTTAACAGTCTTATCTTCAATATGTTGCCACTACTAAAGTCGTATGAGCAGAACGAGACCATCGTTTTAAAACGTGCTTTAGACTCGCTCGATACGCTCAAGATTCTAGCTTATAATCAATTGCTTCGCTTGTGATTCAATTATATTAATCTTCGCTTACTAGACATTCAAATACAGCACTCGTAACAAAAATAACTTTGCTTTCTTGTTTCACAAATAACTATTCTACACTAACAATACTCTGGAGCTTAATCAATTTGTCTAAGTCATACGGTCATTACCTACGATTTCAAAAATGGCTAGTAAATTCTGATTTTGTTAAGATATAATGGTTAAACATTTTCTCGTTATATAGATACAAGCTAACCGAAAATACCCGATGTGGTTTGAGCGGTGTAGTGTTTCCGAGACTAAATCTACTGCATACATTATAAATCTTTGTTGACCACTATGTCTACAGGTGCTGATATTCCCATTCAGGTATTATTTAATCTAAAAATATAGTCGCATACTTCAAAACTGGAAATAAATGTCTAAATTGTTTGCATTGTTGCCGAATCACTAATAATATAATTGCTAAAGTAGATGTGCATGTATGTCTCATTGCTCGAAAAATAACTTTTTGTGCTAATTTAATTTTTTTTTCATTAATTTTCTTAGATAGGTACTTAGGTCTTTAAACAGGAGAGTCGTTTTATCCCGATTAACTGACGGGTTTCCAAGGGATCGCACAGGGAATATAATATCAATTCATATGTTTGCATGGAGTCGCCGAGGAAAGCAAACATTGATTAAGGCAGCGGTATTATTGTGTAAAATAAAATAACACCTTTCAATATTATCACGTGGATATCCTTTAACTACTAGACTAGAGGAAAACCAGAGCCGATACGGAGTTCACGGATAAAGAGTTTGGGAATGATAGTTGCCATGGTTTCACCAACCGAACAATGTCTTTCACCACGATACATCCTATCATATTTTGTTCCTACTCGATAAGCTGAACATCTTTCAATGTCAGGTTGATTCTAGAGAGTTGTGATAAAAATTCAGATTAATCAATATATAGCTCAAAATAAAAATCGCCCAAGTGCGAGTCGGACTCGGTTCCGTACCATACACTACAATATTAGACTTCATATTTTAACCTTTTTTTGTTTTAAAGTGCACGAGTCCGACTCACACTTGGCCAATTTTTTGTATTTGTTGTTGTAGGCAGCAACAGAAGTACATTATCTGTGAAAATTTCAACTGTCTTGCTATCACCGTTCTTGAGATACAGCCTGGTGACAGACGGACAGCTAAGTCTCAGTAATAGGGTGCCGTTTTTCCCTTTGGATACGGAACCCTAAGAGGGTAATTTTTGTTAATCGTTTTGCCGTCAACTGAACTGAAGGTGCATTGTTTTTGAGTACAACTAAGGGGAGTATGAGCATGTGGCAAGACTGAAACGAAGATATAAAGATCAGATAAAATAAGTAACATGTTCCACTTACATGTTCCACTTGTTTTATGTAACTCATGGGGTTACAGTTCGCTTGGACAAGCGGTTTCCCTTGATTGAACACCGAACAAACCACCAGGCCCAAAGAGAACATGTCAGACAGGATGTTGCATTGTCCGGTGATCTGTGCTTCAGGAGCTGTAACAAATAGTTCGTAAATTATTCTATTATTCAGTATATACCTCGAAATATTTTTAAATAGTAAGTCAAAGTGCATTTTATAAATCTGCTCATCTCGCTTAATGAGCAGGCAACTCAACTGTTTTAATTGACAATTCTACGTCTTTCTGTCCTTGTCTCATACCAAGGGTGAGCACAGCTGTACTTTTCCTCCACTCTGTTCTATTGCTCGTCATCTCACTACTAGCAGATTTTGCACACATATCCTTCTTCACTTTGTACATACATACGCTTCTTTGTTTTATATCCGTCCATATTCAAGAAGTTCTGCATCCCTCTTCATGAGATCCTCGAACCATGAGTCTACTACTTTAATATTCACATCGTCTACAGCTGTACACTGCCTCCCCCATTAAGTGCCACAATCCTCACGCTTGGCGGGCGTCTTGAAGATTAAACCCTTCTGGTATTTTTTCCATTAGTCGCCTATTACGATATCTATTTGAAGCTATGGCAGGATGCAATTCTAGAAAAGTACCCTACGAGGATTATCATAAACCAACTTATTCCTTATCTTCACTATTATAGTAATATCACACGACCAACATAACATTCAAATCTCTGCCACATATACTCATCGATCATCCACCTTTTTTGTTGTTCAAAATTCAGATTCGTAAATAACAACAGGCTAAAGAATGATCTAATAATTTAATCCCATAAGCGTGGTGGGTGTAAGTGAATAAACAAAATGAATTTGCCTTCGCCACACGAGATTTTGATCTTATACTTTACGCTGCCTATGATTACTATATCAGCTGTATTGTCCACTGCTGAACACAGCCTCTCAGTCAGGTTTGCCATAATCCAGCTAATTTTGGCAGACGACTTGATTACAAGAGCAAATTTAGTAGAAAGGCTACCCTCATCGAGTATCTAATTCTAGTTCACTACGGCATTAGGCTGTAAATTAATTTTAAGACCGCCTCAAGTGACCTAATTAGTTTCCACGACCCTCAATACCAAATTCGTTATCTTGATGGTCTACAAACCTAGTAATGTATAATCTAGCTGCTGACGTTTATCAAGATATCGATATATATTGTTACCTGCTCTTATCATTCGGGTGTTGGAAGGTACAACTGCTTAGGAACTGACATACTGTTTTAGTAATAGTATAAACTCTTTGTGCGATTCTAACCCGGGAATATTCTATTCAACTGCCAAGCAGGAATTTTGGCATTACTGTGTTCCTGTTTGGAGGATATAGATGCCGGTGAAACAACAAACATACGACACATGACAAATGTATATATCAATGATGGACGCAGTACAGTTCCGCCACTCGTGGCAAATGCAACTGTTATAGGAAGAGGTTATCGCTAGAGGGCCTCGTGCTTGTTCCATAACGTAAGCGTGAAATGTTTTAGATTTCATTGACAATGTTTACTGGTCATTTAAATTTCAAACTTTAATCACATAATTCATTTTGGGGAAAATAAAGCAATTGCATGGTGCTAGGTCTAGTCTAAGTACGGGATCGATCACGTTTACGAAAGCTTTAAGTTTTCAAAAGCGACCAATTTACTTTGTCTTGTTCGTGTGCCGAAACATGGTCCAGAAGAAAACGCTTACTCTTTTGCCTACTTCTCGTATGTGTAATTTTGTTGTACTCTGTACTATATCAGTCATATTGTCCACTATTGAACACAGACAATTAGGGGCATAATGACATAATCCCCACGCTTGGCAAGCTTCTTGGGGATCGCAGCTTAAGATATCAGTTCCTCAGAAGGCGCTTTTGCCCACCTTCCGATGTTTTACCTTTAGTCGCCTCTTACGACACCCACAGGTAGCAATGGAAATGCGTATGAATGGTTCCTGTCTAGAATGTAACCCAGAATTCTAGCCTGGAACCCCACGGGGGGTCCTAATACCGCTAGTAGTGAATGTTATTTGTATCTATCACAATTTTGTAAGTTGTGAGCTACTTACCCATATAATCGAGATGAGGCTGTGCTACCTTCGTCGTCTTGATGTTGTACGGAGGCACGTTTATCATGTCCGTTGGATCCACGCTCACGATGTTTTCTATGTAATAAAATCAAACATATTATATTATCAGATTATCCATTAAGTGATCTGTATGTTACCAGTTTTACGATAGAGTAAAAATAAATAAACCCTTAAAAACTAATACGTTTCTTGGATAGGGAACCGTTTTCGTTTTAATATCATTATTATTTGTTAAGCAATCAGCCATACTAAGACATAAGCTAAGAAAACTTGAACTGTCTACCTGGAACAGCGCCAAAAACGCAGCCCTTTAAAGGTTAAATAGACAGACGGATGGAAGGACGGATAGCCAACAGACATAATAATACTCATATTCAAGTACGGAATCTTAAACTGTTTCTTGGCAGTTTCAAAACACTAATTTCACCTAATCGACCGAGCGTAACGAGGTCTCAGAGTCCACTGGGAACAATCGGCGTATGTATGTTTGTATGTTTATATGTTTGCATGTTTGTATGTATCATATTATATCCAACGATAACTTGAGTAACGTGGCTTCTACGCCACGAAATTTTTATACGTACACATGGGGCACACTAAAAGTTTTGCACTTCTAGCTAATCGGAACTATTTGAATTTCGAATGTTATATTTTTTGGAACGACTAACAACCTTTTTCTTCTTCTTCTTCTTCTTCTTTAGATGGCTTTTAAACGCTGCTTGGCGTTTTTCTGCCAGTATCAGAGTGTGCCAATTTTCAGTAATAAAAAAAATTGGCAGTAAGTCACTTGTCAATTGTTTTATTCACACATCAAAGTTCTACGTCCGCGTCGCAACGAAAATGGAATTAAGCCGAGAAGATTTTAGAGCAATGAATTTTTTATGATTTTAAAAGATCTCTCCCTCCGCAAGACTGTGCCGCTCGTCTTCAAAATGCTTTTGGGAGAGAAGCACCTTATTTGAGCTCCGTGAGGCAAAGGTTTACTGAATTTGAGAGAGGCCGAGTTTCTTTACATGACGAATTTCGTGAAGGGCGGCCTTCAACTGCCGTCAGTAAAAATAATGTGGATACTATTAAGCTACTAATTAAAGTAAGCCCGCGGATTACCTATAAAACAAATCGAGGACTGTTAGGGATTGATATGGGCCAAATTCAGAAAATTTTACACGAAGAATTAAACGTTCGGAATTTTTTTTGTTGTTGGATCTCTCATAAACTGACAGCGGAGCAGAAGCGGACTTGCGTGGAACGGTGCTCACAGAAGCTACTGAAGTACGACCGCGGACATTCTAATGCTATTATTCATGATATCGTAACAGCATACGAAACGTGGATTTATTGTTGTGAACCCAAAAAAAAAAAAGAATCTTGTGAATGGGTGTTTGAAAATGAGAACAGGCCAACAAAAGTGAGGCAGGTGAGAAACGTTGGTGAAATAAATGATCGCGTTTTTTTTCTCAGCTACGGATCCTATCTGCACAATTCCACTTGAAGATCAAAATAATGCCGAATACAAAATACATTGGTATTCTACCATTTGTTTAACCAGTGTGATAGAAAAAGTTCGCGAAAGACGGCTTTTTGGTCGTCTATCAGCTTTTAGCACAACGCTTTTTCACACACGGCCAACAAAACAAAGTCGTTTTTAGCGTAAGAAAAAGTACAACATGTCACCCATCCTGTACATAGTCCCGACCCTTCACCCTGTGATTTCTGTATTTTCCCTGATGAGAGGATTCACTTTTACCAACTCCGAAGAGGCAGTGATAGCGCTCAATCAGCACGTAGAAAACATGCCTTCAGATCTGTGGTCCTCCAGTTTAAAAAAAAAGGTACGATCGCATGGAAAAAAAATTAAAATAAAGGAAAGTATTTTGAAACATAATACTTTGGTTATAACATATTGTATTTTAAGGTTACGCAAAACTTTTAGTGTGCTTGACAATTATATTAGCCTAATCTATTTTAGATTAGGCTAACATAATTGTCAAGTTCGAATATAAGAAATTCGGCTAAGTGGTTTGTTGAACTCAAGATTTTGTAAATTATATCACCGCTAGAAGACACGTGGTACCATCTCACGTACTTTTGCTGTAACGCGAATATTGAAGTATTGTTTTTTTGTATTCCCTTGGTCTCGGGATTTGGCTTCGTACGTTTTTATGAAGTTGATTTGACTGTCATCTAATAGTTATATGAGGCTAGGTTAAAGATTTGAGATGATATTTTTATAGGGTGCCATTTAAAATAATCACGGCAAATCTGTTTTTTCAGGAAAGCGTCCCACGCATGGCTGTGTGTTTATACCTTAGTGGTCTGTAATACAACGAGCTGAGGCCTAAGAGCTTTCTGTCTTTAGTGCCAACTGGAGTTGCAGCAGTGACAGTAGGTGTACGATTTATTCTCGCCTCTACATAGGAATTGAAAAAGAAAATATATAAAATAAACCTACCGCAACAAAAGCAGACGCCGAAGTTGCACAAGGACTCGAAAAAGTACTGCAATTAGCTGTAGGCAGCAGGGTGTCCGCATGACATGCCGCTAGTGGTCCTTGTGCAGTTGAATCGCTATACTGGACTAACCATCAACGACCCAGTCGTGGTAGTCAGGACCAACTTCAATTTTACCCACCGTTCATAAATCCCAAGCATTGGAAAAAGTCATTGTCGATATCGGTAACAAAGAGCTTGCCGCAGGGTGCACGTATATTGCTCTCTCAATATCAAATCGTCTAGATTATCCTACTAGTTAAATTGTAAGTTCATTCATAGTAATCGATGCAAGCAGCCAAATATCTTGTTTAAATTAAAGCGTTTAATTAAGGGGAAAATACAAAAATGAGGTGTTTTAGGCACTGCCGAGAATACAGCGTGTTAAGCTTTGAAATATATATCCTGTAACGCGCATCTTGAAGTGTGCTATCCATATTCAAATGCATTTTGTTAACTATAGTAGGATAACACCCTGGTAAATTAGCACCCTGAACTATTTGAATTGTTTATAGAGGTGATCATTTGGTACCAAACTTGGGTCAGTTATTCTTTGAGTTAGTACGAATGTTTTCGTGGCCCATTTCTTTGAACAGTGATTAAAAATAAAGATCATAAGAGTAAAAGCTGTTTGCGCCTACTAAAACAGAACTTCTAGTTGTGTCGAAAACTAACTTCCTTTGCTCGCAAATAAAGGCGAAAACAGTAAGGCAGACCATCAACTGGCCTTACTTTTGGCCTTAAAAGTTACATTCAATATACCCAACTCACAGAAGTGCCGTATGTTAAAAGAATAAACAAAAACTATGTCAGTACAAAGGTTATTGTTATAATAACACGTTAATAAAAGTTATTACAGAACTGGGTCGGCTTTATTACTTTGGTTATGAAAGAGCACTTTTATTTATGTTGTTATGTTTTCTGAATAAATATATTGGTAGATATTTGACCAAGCTACGCAAGTTTTTCTACAGTGCATTTTGTGAGTTAAACAACTCTTAGACAAGTTTTCATTAAACTGGGTAGTTATTAATTTGTATATCCGTGAATTAATATTAGATTACGCACCACATCCCCGTGGGGGGCTAGAATTGTAACCATCATATCTTCCTGTGAGAGCCGTAAGAGTCGACGAGAGGAGAAATACCAGATGGAGCTACACCATCTCAAGAACTACTTTCTTACACTGCGATCCCCAATCCACCTGCCAAACGTGGGGATTATGGCAAATCGCATTTAATAGGGGACCCCTTGGATCAATGGTGTATGTAAAATCTGTTGAGGTGTGTTATGTAACTTCCAGTATCACCGAGTGGGGTATCAAAATTAAGGGTTGTCATGTTGATCTATCGTTAAAATGTTATAAGTTACATACTTCAATTTTGGTTTGGTCACAGTCCAATATCTAACATTCAACAACAAATACTAAACACCGGCAAAGTGCAGGTTGGACTCTCGATCTGTACGAAATTAAGGCTCTGAAATATCCGGACTGATTTGAAAAATTCTTTCACAATGAGGATCCAACATAATCTCTGATAAACGTAGGCAATAGAAGATTTTCAAGAAAGTTAGGGATTTATATGAAAATTTCGATAGTGTAACCCAAAGTACGAAAAAAATACCAAAAAATCGTTATATCACGTACGCTGCGGAGAGTATTGAAAATAGAGGAAAGTGATGTACCTACTACAACTTTATAGAGGACATCAATATCTATAAAAAAAAACGTCCGCAATACTGTGAGTCTGACTATTACAGTTATGTCAAAATAACTACTTTCTTATGTATTTAAATTTATAATTATTGAAATTTTTGTGAAATACCCATGCGATGCCGGGACGGGCTGAGTGTTGTAAAATAAAATAGACTCTAAGAACGGTTGAGAAATTCAAATAATTAACTCAGTCTACTTGATGGTGTTAGGTATACTTATATATCTTTTAATAGAGGTTCATTATGCGCAATGGAAGTCTCGCCTTCTACATTTCCGAAGTTTGTTCTTTCACCGAAAATTCTTCCAATAACCGTTTTATTCCTTTCCGGAGCTATTCACTCCGAGCTCCGTCTCTCCTTATAAAAGTTGCTGGGGAGTCTACTTAATTTGACTTCGCACTGTTAAAATAAACTTTGAGCAGTAGAATCCAAGGTAGCTTTTTGTGCTACAAGCGAAAATGACATTCTATTCCGTTAATCTTTGGCGTTTCCGTTTTTCTTTCATCGTCATAATATTTGGGGTAAAATAACAGACGCTCGACTAACTGAAGTCTAAAGAAAGTCCTTCGAACATTTTTGTAAGTTCAAATAAAAGCGTATCGCTTTATTCTATTTTATTTTCTGCAATATGGAACAGGCAGGTATAAAATAGTTGTTTCAAGGCCCAGAGTGCTAATATGTATAGATATATATTTATATATATTCCATGCTATAACAGCCAGATTCTCCACTACTGAACACAGCCTGGGAGGGTTTGCCATAATCCCCACGCTTGGAAGGCGTCTTTGGGATTGCAGTGTAAGATATCAGTTCCTCAGAAAGCGCTGCTGTCCACCTTCTTGTATGTTAACCCTAGACGCCTTTTACGATACCCTCGGGCAGAGAAGGAGGGGAGATTCTAGGCTCGCTCCGGCACCCCTCGACAAATATACTGGTATATGCCATATATAATTTTTATCTCTAATTCAATGTGATTGCGATTTTTCCTATGGCTTCTAAGCAGACCAATGACCTAGTTTTTTGGATTAGATATTCCGTTCACATATATGTATCTTCGTAACGGGTCAAGTGTTCTTCCTATTCTTTAAGCCACTCATATTATCTACCTGTACAAAATCTTGCCTAAAAGCCCTTGTTTACAAGACTTAGTCGGCGTCTTACCATATACGTTTTTGTCTAGGGTCAAAACAAAATGTGAACATTACACGGCGACGTGACTCGCGTGTCTTGGAAAGATTGTTTTTGTTGATACGAAAAATACGTCGCATTTAACTTGGCTTGACATCACAAAGAACAACATAAGAACGTTAAAAAAGTTTTAACGTTGAGGACAACATAACGACATTTATTGTTAAAACCTTTTGTTTGTTTTATAAACAAAAAAAGCTTTTGTTTTATAAACAGTCGCTAGTCTGACACCGAATTGTTTATTTTTTATTTTACACATGACCGCTTTTCACTTGGTCGTATGACTAATACTAATGACGTGATCGATAAAGTTGTTCAGGATAATCTATAATTAGTAGCTCACAAGGACAGCTCTCAAGACACACCAGTAGGTGCTTGGCGGCAGATTTTCTGCATAAGAATGGTTGCCGGCGAGGCGAGCATTCACTGAATGCCCTGTTGCGAACTACCGCGAAACATGCAAAGCTTGAGTAGTCTGTGGGATATCTATGGGTGATATTTTTTGAAGATGTTTTTTTTTATTTGCTGAAGCTTGTTTTTAAATTGAAAATAAATTTAATTGGTGGCGGTGAAGATGGGAAGGAACCGAAGCGTGTAGTCCGGATCTCGGTGAGTGTTTTGTAACCTATTAATAGGGAAATTAGGAAACCAGATGAAATTCTAAGAACTTTAAGTACGATTACATGAAATGTAATCTAAAAGAAGCAAGCGTGAACTGCCAAGCTTGCGGTTGCTTGGAACGGACTATATGGGGAGTTGAAGAGGTCTGTGGGGGCCCAAAGCCCCATGCTAAAATATAATATGGCACGAATTTTGAATAGTTCTCATAATGATAACATGTTGTTGTTCTTGTTTTCTGGTTAACCTTTGATACTTGATAAATTCTTACCGTGATGTGAATATGTTCTTTCAATTAAACAGGCTTTTATCACAAGTGGCGACATGCCCTACTACCATATAATAATGATTGTCATCGTAATACAACAACCGGGACCGACGCGACGGCTTAACCTGTCCTCCGAAGCACGGAAGTGCTCAGTAGTAATGGCACTAGCGGTCACCACATATACAAGTTATGACCGCAGCAGGCGCTAGCTTGGTTTATGAGTTAAAAATAACTAAACAAGCTACGCTTCGAGCGCTTGAATCCCTTAGGAATGTACTCGTATTGTTATATAGCATGTAGTATACCCACTACCTTTCAGTTGAGGTTACATCCCCATGCTATTGCCAGCTGTGATGCGTCTAATAAGCAGTAACACCTTAAATACTCACATCGAAGTGAGTAGGGGCATTCTGCATCGGTGGCGTGTTATTCCCTTAGTGGTTTGTCAGTTTTTAGTACTTCAAAACCTGGACCCTATTACTAAGCCTGGGCTGCCCGTCCATCTGTCCGTGCTTTAAAAGGCTGTATTTTTGGAATCGTAACAAGAAACCGATTGGAATATTCACAGAATATGTGTTAATATAGCATGATCTATTAAACAATAATATGAACAAATAATTAATCACTATTGGTCTAGCACCAATAGCTTCTGAGATAAAACATTTTTTAAATTGGCAGTTGTCAGCCGAAAAAGGAGTTCTTTCACTTTTACAAAGAAAATATTTTTCTAGGATCAATAGTTTACGAGATATAGAACTTTTGAGTTTGACAGTTATCACAAAGCTGAAAACAGAAACCATTCTAGATCAACTGTTGCTTTGACAGCTATTACATCTAACTCTTATTTTAAGGTCAATGGTATCACAAAAAACAAGAAACACTTTTTTATTCGTACTCTATCGTAACATCTGCAATATTTATAACACGAAATTGATGTAATGTAAGTTAAACATTTAAAATATAACAACCAATAATAAAAACGAAGTGCAGGCCACCTTCCTGCTAACAATCCGAAAATATAAAAAAATTGTACATTCTTAGTTGCTAAAGGCCCCCAATGCTTGCAATTGGCTGATTTTCATTACAAAATCTAACAGGAGCATGATGAAGCAGTCCTCAAGTTAAGAACTACTATGGCAATATACGATCTCTATTGACCCAAATACGTATAAATTACACTGAAATGGTGGATGGGATTAATTTAGTTACCCGAAGAGGATTTACTTAAATTGTGAACCTCGGGATGAAACAAAAGGTTGAATCGAGTTAAAAATAACTTCGTTTTCTTGCGCTGAATTTCATATTTTTTCACGTTTTTATTTGTACAATGAACCTGTTCTACATTCAAAGTAAAAATATTTACAGGTATTTCAAGTACAATATCAATAAATAATGAAGATAACGCTTAAATTTTGCACTGAAATAAAATCTGTTTATTTATATATATATATATATATATTAGTTTATGATGCCATAAAAATATAAATAAGCGCCGATAAGATACAAAAATAGATTCAATACAAAATATTTATTTCGGGTTACAATCACAATGTAAATACATTTTATTCCCTACACTTTTAAAACTACATCTTATCTGTTAGCCGATTTCAGGACAAAACTGTTCCGGCGACTGGCCCGGATGTTCAACTGGATATATTTCTATTGCCACAGTCGGATATTGCCAGTCGTATTATAAAAATTATATTTTTCAATGGTCTTGCATTACCACACTACGCCAGCAAACTTCCCGGAAATTCTAAATAATTCGGCTTCACATGTTGATTTGTTATTTTTGGGCGTCCTTTAGTCTTTAACAGTCTGTTCCACTTAGCCTGATGAAAATACATTTTTGTCTCGTCATCTGAGTCCAAGCTCAATATCTATGATTACATCCTTTAGGGGCCCTACATGTAATGTCTAATTTTGGCCTTTTCATTTGATGTCAAACTTTGACGAAATTAACGAGTCACTGATCAATTTTGTACATAGATTTAGAGAAGATACATGTGAGCTTAATAAAGTACAATGGCTAATAGATTGTTCTATTTAAGATACAGATTAAATACTAGTAGTTCGCCCAGACTGGACCTCGCGATATCATGACAAATAACTCTTGCATGTAAAATTTTGTGAAGGCACGTATAGACACTGTGACAAAGATTATCATAACTTAGCATTAGGTATACAAAGATAGGCGTTTCATTACATTCAAATTAATACGTTATTAATTATAGGTTATTATAATAATTATATTATATTTTATAATTATATTAGGTTATTTATTATAATTATAATCATCTTTTTAATTTACTTTAATAATATTTATACCTTTTTGATAAGCTTTTTTACACATCGTAGAGAAATGTTCACTGTATTATTGATATCTACATAAGGATGTAAATAACATGAAAATTTAAATATTTGGTAAAGAATTCGTGAAATCATTCGCATTGATAATTAAATTCGTCTCACGAGTCACGAGAAGCCTCAAATCATCTGTTGTGGATTCTCCCACACTCACTATCAAGAAGTATTTTAAACGCCTGTTGGTCGGATCATGGTTGCCTGTAAGCGGTTTTCAAGAAGATTTTTTTTTTCTTGACTCAGTGACAACTTGTCCTCGATCGTTGAGTGTGGATGGCAATGTACCAATGACATAGAAAGCACCGTCCATCACAGGTGGAAGCTGTTCAAGATCTCATAGCAAGTACAAGCACATACCACCAAATGGATATTGTGCTATCGCTGGTTTAGTTTGCCTGCACTTGGAGTCAACGTTATGCATCAACGAGCATCCTACCACACTCATTTCATCAAGTATGATGAAATGGCATTGTGCAAGTCCGCCTGAATATTTGTAGCTGCCTCGCCATGCAATTCTTTGAACCCTCTTTTAATTCCTATGTGCAAGCCAGAATGAATTATTGTGCACCTACGTTCACTGCTGCAGCTCCATTTGACACTAAAGAAAGAAAGCTCTTAAGCCTCAGCTCATTCTATTACAGACTACTGAGGTATATTAACACACAGACATGCGTGGAACGCTTTCCTGAAAGATTCAACTTTGCCGTGGTTTTTTTGTACATAGCACCCTTTAAAAATATAATCACAAATCTTTCGCCTAGTGCCTCAAACAACCATTAGATGAGAGCCATAACTTCACCAGAAACTTGCGAAGCCAAATCCCGTGAACAAGGAAATAAAAAAAATAAAAAAATACTTCAATATACGAGTTGCAGCAAAGGTACGTGAGCAAGCACCACGTGTCTTTTAGCGGTGATATAATTAACGAAATCTTGGGTTCAACAACCACTTAGCCAAACTTTTCATATTGGAACTTAAAAATTGTATTGGCCGAATCTCACGTATAAAAAATTTCGTGGCGTTAGAACCCATGTTACGCAAGTTATCGTTGGACATAATATGATACATACGAACATGCAAACATATAAATAAACAAACATACAAACGCCAATTGTTCCCAGTGGCCTCTGAGACCTCACTACGCTCGGTCAACAAGCTGATTTATTTACTTCTTGTAGACAATAATTACCCGACGAACGTTTTTGATAGGGTAAAAGTTTATTGGCTATCCATACTTGTAGAATTTCAATTACTATTACTGTGCTATACGATTAAACCCATTGGAGAAATATTAATAATTAGTTAAGGTGCTCAATACTATTGATTAGGATGCCAGTACTCACGTCTGACGGATATTAGTTACTGCACTAGTTACTGTTAGATGTCTGTCACCAAGGGGACAAGTGTCCAAAAACTAGGTTTAGTGCATCCGTTGTTTAAGAGATATTTCAAAAAATAGGTGGCACCGCCAGTGTAAAGTTTCGTTCAGCAATGACAATGAAGTGATCAGAATCTACGCTAATTCTAGTTTTTAGGCACTAAAGAGCACAAACCTTTTGGAAATTTTGTACCAAATCGGGGAGTTAGTTCCGCCCTGATGAAAGACTTGCATTTTAGACGATTAATACCAGAAAGGTATCAGAGTGGTGACGAGTACATACCACCAATAGAAGCAGTCTCAACAAGTGTTGGCGTCAGGAATGCCAACGGCCATAAAATTGAAGGTTTTTATAATTATATTCTGGTGTGTTAGTGACTAAATATGTACATATTAATGTGTTCATGTGTTGTTGTACAAATCTCACATCATTGAGATAAGCTGTCTTTTTCGGGGTTAAAGCATTGCTAATGACATGTAAGACACGACTATCTGGGTTGTTCCGTATTTATTATTTGACGTCTCATCCTTATATAAACCAAACTAGTTTATCGCTCAAAAGCAGGGACTTTGATGTAGAAACACACTTTAAGAATTTGAATAACAGTTTATTGTTATAGTTAAATATATCTACACAGTATTAAATTCTTATAGTTAGCACAACCAACAGCGATACAACACAAGTGACTTGGGTGGATGTCGAAATACGAATGCCCGAGCATACCGCTAAAAATACCGGTCAGGCTGACTTATCCCCACTATTAAACTTGCTTGTGATTGGTCGAAGCCACGACCAATCGCAGGCAAGCAAAATATTAGATTTGAACGCACAACTTTATAATAATTATTGTAATTAGTCAGAAACACGCAAATAATTGTAGGTATAATTAAAATATTTATAACACTTAACATTTTGTTTTTAGTAACTCAACCGATTTCCTTTGTTTTCCTAATTTAATCCCATACTTCCAAAAAATTAAAGAAATATCACATTTTGTTTTATTCCGATTGGAAATAGTATTCTTGACAAAATTCGGTGAAAAGTACTGAGATGGGTAAGGTAGAAAAATATATGTGGTTCCGATGCCACTTGCGTGGGCTGAGGACCGTCAAAATAACGAAGGAATTAATGACAAAGATCAGGAATATAAGATTGTTATAGATATAACCAATATAATATAAGTTCAAAGGCCCATATTCCTCAAATGAACAGATTTTTGCGGGCGACTATGGAAATGAAATTTATTTAATAGCAGCGTGGCGGTCGCAGTAATCGTTTTGGTAATTAATTTAGGGGAAATAATACTTTTCACATGGACACCGTCGTGCTCCGATTTTAAACACCACATGTGCAAATCAAAGAAATTGAGCATTAGGACGGCCTGTAAACCTGCAATGGCTTTTAGGTTGCCTAAATGTTTTCATTGTAGTAGTTATAGCATTGTAGTGTGTAATTAATAAGGGCTTAGAGTAAAAACCTCTGTTTTTACTCTATGCGATTACCAGTTTTTCCATTCTGCTAAAGTAGATCACTTAAAGTCATTTCTGATTCTAATTTGAGGACAGTTAAAGGCTTTAGGACACACAAACACTCACCGACAAAGTCCAGTCCGAAGAGCTTCCAAGTGCCTTTCTTGCAGACCAGAATAACGTGCGGAGATATGTTGCGGTGCACCAATCTCGCCGTGTAGTGCAGATAGTTGAGGGCGTCGATGATCTAAGGAATAAAGATAACAACGAACGTATTAGCTCCCCAAAAACAAATCATTAATGTATTTTTACCGTACCTAGTAAGTAAAAAGAGGCTTGACTATTTGATAACTGTAAAAGCCGGATGGTCCACTGCTGAACACAGGCTTCCCTATTAAGGGGGTATTTGCCATAATCCCTACGCTTGGCAAGCGTCTTGGGGATCGCAGGGTCAGTTGACAGTTCTTTAGAAGGCGCTGCTGCCCACCTTCCAGTATGTTTTCATTAGCCGCCTCTTACGACACCCACGGGATGATATGAGGAGGTGCCATTCTAATCCGGCACCTCACAAGGAACTTTGTTTGTGATTGATGATTATTTTTTTGATTCAATGGCAGTTCTTGGTGTTAGGGCATCTAGCAAATGCCCACTTGGATAATACGTGGAGCTACCTTCAAGTCAAAAGTAGAAAATATGTTGCCAAATACCTAATGGTGTTGTGTTCCGGCAGGTATCTTTGTAAACCTGTCCCCGTTCCGTGTTGAACTGACTTACCATCTCAGACCACATACCATCAGCTAAGATGAAAGTTAAGAGCAAAGCCATCAGCAGCAAAGAAGTCTTAGCTATAAAAAAGGTTTTCATAAATGATTACTTATATAGCTATAACCATGATAGGTTGAGCTTGAATTTTGGAGTTTTATGTTTAATTTTCATTTTAAATATGCAACCTAAGGTTGTCTTATTGAAATAGATATGCAGGACACCCCTAATTGTGGATAAAATAATCCCCAATTAAAACATAACCTCAGCAACCCTGAATTTCCCAAGCGGAGCTTAACAGATTATAAATTTACGAGCCAAACAATCCTCTCTGCTGCGTGGACCACTCAAATCAATTTGGTCTGATTTGACAATAAATGGCAAGGCTTCAATTATTTTAAGCCTAGTTTTTTATTCATAGCGCTTGTATTTTTCACAGTACAAAAGTAGTTTTGTCATTTTTTAAACGCCCAGTGTTTAAACTCGTAACATTTTATGCATATCCTTTATTCTAAAATCTATTATTTATTATATCTATTAGCTTCTTATGGTTGTTAGATTTCCGTAAAAATGTGTATTTGCATGAGAATTCTTATTTTCACATTAAGAGATAAAATATTTTTTTACAATTAAACAAAAAAACTGTCAAACCAGAAGCATAAATTTTTAGCTCAAAAATATGCATGCATAATTTCAACTAGTTTAAAAACTTGGTATTCAAAATACGGCAAAACTACTTTTACAAAATTAAAAAACTACGATGGTATGGAAAGAGACATAAATCCAGTACTTACATAATTGTTTCATGTTTTTCACAAATAGAATTAAGTTTCGTTTCTTTTTGTGAGAAATCCATTTATAAAATACGTGAAATAAACCAGTAGAGTACTGTAAAATATCAACACAATTGTATAGAAAAGACAACCATCCTCTACTCGTCTTGTTACACAGTTTTGCTAAAGAAAAGTGGGATCCGATAAGCTCATGATTACGGCATTGATCCAACGAGTATAAGAAACGAATTACTATCAGTAACTGTTCCTAATCTATCTTTTCCTTCGAGTTTCACCCAAAGTTTTATTATTTTCTCGTTGGGACTATAAACATGAATGGGCCGAAGTGCACGTTCATACTAAGTAGAAAACAATCATATATTCATTGATTTCAAGCAATCGATCGCTTATGGAACTTGTTTAAATTTTTAAGGCCACTCGAATATATTTACCCAAGTGGTGGTAGTTATGGTCTATTAGTCGTTAGTTGAAGTCAAAATCACTTATTCAATTATGGCGTCAATATCGGTAAATATAAAATGTAAATGTGTCCACCGCCGCTCGTCGTAGGTATGGTTAAAAAATGAATTTCTTATTAATATGGCCGCCTTATTCATTTACATTACAGGCTCAATATTTTGCGAAACGAAACGGTACGAAAGCTACTAGGTAAAACGGGATTGCTCAGTCCTGCACTTCTGGAAATACAGACGTTTACCTTTTTAAATAGATTTCTTAGTGTCAACCGAGCTATGTTTTGGAATTGAGCTGTTGTGTATCCAATGATACACAACAGCTCAATGTCATGTGGTGTTTTGAAGCTTTGTCGGATCAATTGCTTATAGGTTTCGATGATTGCACCATTTAGCGTGAGAAGCAAAAATGACAATAGTGGGCAGTTTCACAGCACTTATCAACTTACGCATGTTTGCCCTGTCGATAAGCGACAACGCGTAGTTATGCACAAAGAACCACTTAGCCCGCGAGCTCAACTGGAAATATATTCATTGCTTTAAAGAGCGGTAACCATATTGAAAATAGTTTTGATAAACTACTAAATTAGTTTACTGTTCAAAGAGCAGTAACCATATTGAAAATAGTTTTGAGATCATTTCAGCTACACGGCTCAAGCTGTTTTTAGGATTAACTAAAAATAAAACACATTTGGAACAATTTAAATCTAGAAAATCTAAGTCTGATTTATTTATATCTATATGTAAGGAAAGTATGTTATATCAAATTATGCGACAGCAAAAAAAATATACAAAATATTGTTACAATTTGAGCTCACATTGTTACAATATTTGTATTTTTTATTGAATCTAATTTATTTCAGTGTTGGCAACAGCGGTCTCCCATGAAACTAAGGGCGGCAGCGAACGTTGCTCGTTTCAAAAGAGCATGAAGATGTTCTTGAAAATCTCTCATAGCCCAATATTTGTAAAACATTTAAATTATCGCTCTTTTCGTAGCTTTAGCAACTCTGAAGAATCTTGCATTCATCATAATCTCACAACACTGAAAATGTATCGTGTTTTGTGGGACATGTCATTGCTGCATGGTTTATGTAATGGGAATATTGATATAGTCCAGAATAAATATCATAAACCTTAAGTTTCTGCTATCCTATATCTATAACAAGACATACAAAGTTATTTGAGTCTACACTCACAAAAACTAATTACACTCTAAATGGATACACCCATGATCTTCTTCGTGTACCCAGACTCTCACGAGACTTGTATTATCAAGAGAATTTAAATGTAAAACACACACATATGAGGCTCTCATATGCCAAACCAGGGTAGTAACCCAGGCTTGGCTCTTTTGCCACCTTGTTATCGTTAAAAATCTCTCTCTCACTGCTACAAAACTATATGCCTGTGCCAAAAAGCATTGGTTCTTTTTGGCCCGTGCCTACACTCCACAAGCATATGCACTTATAATGTACATGCATGCCAAAGAAATACGTAATTTCTTACTTTAAACAATTATTTTAATTTCTTTTTTCATTCATCAATGTACGTGAAAGTGAAAATTGAAAGCAATTTGAACATTCAAGTATTTTGCCTGCGTAGATGTAGTGAGATGGCAGATCTCACGCAGACCTATGAACAAAACAGTATTTTGTAGTAAAATCATGACACAGTTTCTCGTAAATTCAAATTCAAATTCAAGATCATTTATTCAATTTGGGCGTCTACGACGCTCTTATGAAGGTTAATTACAAATTTTAATATTGAAATATTCTACATTGTACTGCCAAGTTCAGCAAAAAAAAAATTATAGAGCCACTGCGAGAAGAACGGGCAAGAAACTCGGGGCCATTCTTTTAAACATATTTTAACAATGTGTTATATACAACATAATACGATTATTACAATATTTGTTTATATTACGTAGGTGACAGGTGATAGCTTGGCAGAGGCGGAACTTTTCAAGCATCTTTGTCGTTTAAGTAATCACAAACTTTTCTTAATCAAAATATTTTTACATGCAACTTGAATTTTCCTTGTGAGCAATGTTAAATGTTTGGGAATTTTATTATAAAATCGCACACTACATTTATTATTACCAAGAATAGTACAAGTAGATGCTACTATATTGTAAGCCAAAACCATAAGAAAGGTATTACAAGGTTTTCTTATAATGATATAATGTTATAATTTTTCACTCTAGGGATTTTTACACCTAGATAATATATAAAAGCTTAAAACTCTATATATGTGCTGAAGGCCCTTGATGCCCGAGGTGCAAGCGAGGGTTGTAATAAATCTTGCTGAGAACTGTCATATGACTATTTTCATTACATAGTAAATAAAGTTAGTTTTAAATGCCCGCCTGGCTAGCTACCACCCTCAAGTTGCAAATCTGACGCCAAGCACCTAACGGTGTGTTCCGGCAGCTGTCCTTGGGAGCCAGTAACTCTAGGTTAGTCTGAACAACATCCTCGACCACATCATCACTTACCATCAGGTGAGATAGTGGTCAAAGGCTAACCTATCAGGAATAAAAAAAAAAAAAAAAAAGTCTTCAATTCACTAACTCTTTCAATTACATACAAATACGCGAACTTATCGCAGCGTACTGCCAACAGTGAAGAAGTTGATAAGTGATTCTTATCCTTTACTTCGAAGCCGA
Organism: Plagodis dolabraria; assembly: GCA_963854805.1. Lineage (NCBI taxonomy): Eukaryota > Metazoa > Arthropoda > Insecta > Lepidoptera > Geometridae > Plagodis > Plagodis dolabraria. Next base: position 34,852,027 of record OY978440.1, on the reverse strand, counting down.
GAAACTCCTTAGTTTGTTTTTCTAAGGAAATTAAATAAACGCCATGACCTCCTTGCTTGGCGTCAATCTGATAACAAGAACGTAAAGTAAAAAGTATACTAAAAAACAAAAAGCCGGTGACGCCTATTTAACCTTTTCGAACAAGAGTGTTGATAAAATGAATAATAGGTATACAAGCAATAGAAAATGCACCAAACAATCTCTCAAATATCGATATTGATGTGTTTCTTTATATTCGAAAGCTGTTGCTTACTGTATCAGCCGGATTGTCCAGTGCTGAACACAGCCGCCACCATTAAGGGGGGATTTGCCATAATCCCCACGCTTGGAAGGCGTCTTGGAGATCGCAGTTTATGATATCAGTTTCTCAGAAGGTCCTGCTGCCCGTTCCGTTATTTAACCTTTAGTCGCCTCTTAAGACACCCACAGGTAGCAATGATTTTTGTTAAAAAAACGGTTATTTGTTTAATTTTATTTAATAAGTGATAGGAACCGTATTTCCATTTATATGATAAGTTCCTCTCAGACGGCAAAAACTTATCATTTGCTATGCCTACTAGTTCTTTTCATCTAGAAATAGTATTTTTTAAATATTATATAAGTTAATTAACTGTCAAATAAATTATTGACCTAAGTTACGATTAGCTTACGGTTGGTTAAGGAAAAGTTACGATTGGTTTTCTCATTATAGTCCAAAATTTGTGCCTAAATTATAACGTGTACCAAAGTTGAGAAACTGGTAAAAATATATGATAGTGACTACTCGTGTTCTTTCCAAAACTTCCTTGGAAAAAGGAACTTCTTTAGACTCGTGTTTTGTTTAAAGGTATTTTTTGCTTAATGCTTATCTTAGATCACTATTTCACCTTATAGTGAGTCATGATATTTTTAGATAGTTTTCAGACTGACTTAGAATTACTGGCTCTAAAGGACTGTTGTCGAAACTCACTGTGAGGTGCTTGGCGACATATTTTTTACTTTAGGATAATATCTAGCCAGACGGGCATTCGCAAAATGCATCACCATGCTGTAATGAATGCCTTAATAAGACAACAATCAAGACCGCTAAACGTGCCCTCCGAAGCACGGAATCATTCAGTAGTTAATGCTACTAGCAGTCACCCATCTAAGTCATGACCGCAGCGGACGTTGATCTACGCTACGAGCGTCTTGAAATATATTTGTTTAGTTATTTTTTTACATTCATAACATTACTGTACGACTTATGACTTTCCAGCGTAACTAGAAATTTAATGTGGCTTAAATACAGAACGTACACAGCTGCACATGGATACAACAAAGGAATAATAAATAAGCAGTAAATATTGAAACAGTGAAAGTGGCTTTTTGGTTAGTTAGCTAGGTAAGTTAAAACTATGCATGCAACATGTAGTCACTCTGGGCACTAGCTGTTTTCTGGGCGAAGTGCGCTATAGGTTTTTTTCAACTACAGTGTGGAATCATATAAAATATGCAAGGTTGTCGGGCACGTTATAAATATCAACAAACGTCTGATCTAAAAACAAAACTGCGGTATTATAAAAACCTAAAACTATTTGCAAAAAAAATTGGAAAAAATTAATTTATCGCCGTATTTTTGAACTGTTCACCGAGTGGAAAGAGAATTTATATATTTTTTTGTATGTAATGTTGCCGTAACATCTCTAAAAAGTATCCAGAAAGTGAACTCTACCGGAGGCTTATTCACAACTTTCCAGTAAGAAGCGAGATTTTAAATATGGAATCTCCTACTGTCCAGTAAGTAAGTATGTAATTTACTTACTAGACAGTACATCAGATCTGCATAAAAAAAACCATTGTACCAGACACAAATTAGAGTTTGGCTATAATAACATGGTTTTAGGAGGGAGGCTCCAACTATATCTATCTCTCTTTTTGGTATGACATTTTATGAGATAGATATAGTTTTGGAGCTTTTCTCAGCCATTTTATAGTCAGTAACACTTAACTTCAGTTTATAAATCATGTTGGATTAAAACTTTCCATTCTAAAATTAACATGGAGTTTCATAAACAATAATTTATATTGTTTTACTTAAAAAATATTGTAATGTAAAAATAGAACAATGTTCAAAACAAGATGCAAACATTTTAGTAAAAATAATAACAACGAGTGGCTGGATTTCACATTCACTTGCGACAATTGTGTTTTAATTTACCGCGTGATATAATATTTATCAGCGTTATTTGTCTTTAAACTTTCTTTCATTTAGAAAAGCATAATCAAGCCTCAACAAGGAAGAAAGCCATCACCTATACGTTTGGTCCGGTTAACTCATACTTAGCCAGGAAGGCTTACTTACTGGATTCTGCAGTAATGTTACAATATAAGTTAATAAAAGAGCTCGCGTAAACTGATAGATATATATATAGGTCACACTAAAAGGTTTGCGTAACTTAAAAGAAAACATGGTTTAATCAAAATATTATATTAATTGCTTTTCAAAAAATCTCTTTTTTCATTTAAAGACCACAAAACTGGAAATACATCGTAGCTTACATAATTTAATATGTAATATAATTTATTTTTTTTAGTTTAATATACAATAAACATTGGAATATATACTTCCTTCTTGATGTGGACCTAGCATGTGTATTACATGAAATTCGTCAATCTCATAGTAATAAGCAACCAGCAAACAATACCAAGGGTATTGCTGAAACTTTCTATTTCAAATCCGGAGCAAAGAGATAATGATTTAGAATAACATTTACATTTTTTATGCGATCGAACCTGCATTTTTTAACACATATCTGTGGACATGTTTTCCACGTGCTTATTGAACGCTATCACTTCAGAGTTAGTAAATGTGAAACCTCTCAACAAATCTTTGATTTTGGGGAAAATTCAGAAATCACAGGGTGCAGGATGGGTGATGAGTTGTCCTTTTTCGGAAGCTAAAATAACTTTGTTTTGTTAGCCGTGTGTGAAGAGGCATTGTCATGATGTAGGAGAACGTGGCTTTCGCGAACTTTTCCTAACGCGCTAGGTTGATAGAATACTCGGCATTAACACGCTTTTGATCTTCAAGTGGAATTGTGCAGACGAGACCCGTAGCTGGGAATAAAAAACGCGATAATTTTTTTACCAACGTTTCTCGCCTACCTCCCTTTTGTTGGCCTGTTCTCATTTTCAAACACCCATTCACGAGATTGCTGTTTTTTTTTCAGGTTCAAAACAATCAATCCACGTTTCGTCTGCTGTGACAACGTCATAAATAGCATTAGAATGTCCGTGGTCGTACTTCAGTAGGATCTGTGAGCACCATTCCGCGCGAGCCCGCTTCTGCTCTGCAATCAGTTTATGAGGGATTCAACGACAACAAAGTTTCCGAACTTTTAATTCTTCATGTAAAAATTTCTGAATCTCTTTCTGAATGCTCATACCAAACCCCAATAGTCCTTAATAAGTTAAATTGTCTCATAGGGAATTCGCAGGATTTCTTCAATTAGTCGCTTAACAGTAGCCACATTATTTTCGTAGACGGAAGTTGAAGGCCACCCTTCACGAAATTTGTGATGTAAAGAAACCCGACCCCTCTCAAATTCAGAAAACCATCGCCTCATGGTGCTCAAACAAGGTGCTTCACTCCCAAAAGCATTTTAAAGACAAGCGGCACAGTCTTGCGTAGAGAGAGAACTAATTTAAAATCATAAAAAATCATCACTCTAAAATCTTTTCGACTTAAGGCTATCTATTACTCCATGAGTACGTAAATTCGGCACGCGAGAGTTGCTGTCTATGCGCACAACGCGGCGCTGCGCTCTAGTTGCACAGCGCGCTCTCAGTACACCGAGCGTCGAATAGCCCAATGTAACGTCACACACAGTGCAACTAAAACAGTTGATTGACTCCAGGAGGTCTACTGCCAAAAACGAAGTTCAAAGTTTCGTGAAGGATCGCACTTTTTCTTACCACGAAACCCTTTCGGATCCAAATTTCGATAAATTCGTACTTCGTGAATTGACATAATATTGCAAGTATTAGTTTACACTACTCCCAAATGTTATTTGGAATTTATAATTTCGTATTTAGAAATTAAGTTGATTATGGATTAATGATAATCTCGTAATAGATACGCCCTACCTTTTTGTCTGTCGTAGAGTTATCGTTTGCTGCGAAAATACTTTGCTTCGACAAAACTTGCTGCATTCCATTTTTACACATTTTCGTTTTTAACTAAGAAGCTATGTACCAAGTATAAATGAGCACCTACACCGGTATGCTATTTCATAGGATAGTTTATACATTGTAAATTTTATCCCTCATTTGCAGCATACATCACAAAAATGAAATTAATTTATTTTATACCCATATAATGGTGATGCGCTTGGTGGTGGAAGATAAAGTTATGGAGTCTGAACATGAATCATTGTTGTGTTTTCAAGAATATGTTTACTTAACTTAGGTACACGTTGCATGGTTGTTCGTAGAAAGCAGCGCGAGAAACAGGAACTTCAAAAAAGAAGGGTTACGTGTATCACGGGTCTGCCTCTTCAAAAAATAAAAACATTCTGACAAACGTTGTACGTTGTATTGAACACATGGGCTTATCTACTAATGTAAGGCTCATGGTTGCATTCTCGTTTTCATATTCGAAGTAGAATTTACTAAAGAGTTTATAGTGTTAGGCATTATTCCATTAGGTTCTTTGTTCGTCGACGACACAACCATCACTGTGAAAAACATTTGTTTACTAAGAAAATAAATCGTAGAATACGTTGAATTCTACAAACACATACATGAATCAATAGTTTATTAACTATCGAAACATTCTTCTTCTGAAATTCTTTTTGGTTTTTGATTTATATACCAACTATTTTTTTATATCTCAACTATTTTTTGTTGTTACTTATTTTATTATCTTACAGTTCAAACACCACACGGTATTATTTATTTGCTTATTGAGTATTATTATCATGAAATAATAAAGTTGCTGTTTAAATTTTTTAATCAACTTAAAAATATGGAGGAAAGTTATAGTCACGTATATTTTTTTATGTTACTGGATCATGCAAATCCAGTAAAAAGTAACGCTTAAACGTATCGTTATGATTATTTTATGTTGAGCAGCATATACCTACAAGTGAGTGTTCTAGTAGTTCGTAAATTACTCTCAATTTACTTAATAAAATTATTTGCTAAATAAGCCTAAAACTAACAATAATTACTACTCTTGCTGATATTAACCAATATATTGGGTGACAACTTGTCTTAGACGTATATTTAAGATACTAAAAATGTTGAAATAAAATTAATCAAACGTCACTGACTCCTTTTTGAAGCGCTCGTAGCGAAGTGTGCTTAGCTATTCTGAACCGATCAGCAAAGCTAAGCAACGTCCGCCTCAGACATGAGTTGGATGGGTGACCACTGGTGACATTACTACTGAGCGATTCCGTGCTTCGGACGGCACGCTAAGCCGTCAGTCCCGGTTGTTGTCTAAGGATGGCAGTCGTTATAGCATGGTGGTGAGACATTTTGCGAATGCCCGTCTGGCTAGCTACCACTCTCAAGTAGAAAATCTGTCGCCAAGCACCTAAAGGTGTGTTCCGGCAGCTGTACTAGAGAGCCAGTAATTCTAGGTTAGTCTGAACAACATCTTCGACAACATCACTTACCATCAGGTCAAAAGGTCAAAAGGCTAACCTATCAGGCATAAAAAAAATAAAACACCAAAAAAGATGAAAGCAACTTGTGGAAGTCGGACAATGATACTGTGAGCTCAGAGTGTTTTGAATCTGCATGGTATCGACATCCACAAGTTATTTTATACTTTTCCGCGTATGAAATTTATGTAGTTACGTTTATAAAAAATATTTTCTAAAACTCCTCTTAATTTATTTGACGTATGCTTTCTCCTAGTAGTGAATAATTAGGATGAACATTGTCGTTATTGTTTTCATAATCAGGGTGAATGTTTATGTTGTCATCTTGAATTTTTAAGTTTCTAATGGGCATACCACGCTCATTTCTGCTGTCTATGATTTCGGGCGGTAAGCATTTCATATAAAATTTTATTAATTTTGGTCTCACCTTAGTTTTAAAAAATGTAACCTTAAATCTGGTAATACCAAATAGAGTTTTTATTTACAGAAGTAGATCTGATGTGTTTATTATATATATATATACTAAATTATATATTTTTAAATAACATTTCGCATAAACTTTATTCTGCAGTTGAATAAAACATCTTGAAGAAAATATAGGAATGTTTATTGCTGAAAACAACTCCTCGATCTGAGAAAATCCTATACCAGAAGCTATAACTCCCGTGGTACAGCTATATCAGCATCAACGTGTTATCTTTCTTGTTTTCAGATGAAGTCAAACAAACTTCTTTACACATTTTGCACTCAACTTTGAATATTGATATAAGTTAATGTCTTCTCTCACCTATCAAGAAGAAGTTGTTTGATTTACATTCAAACAAATTATTGTGGTGTTCTTTTTCTTGAAGTTGTTTTAAAAAGTAGGAGATGTCAATAATTATTCGCCGTCCCGATATAGGTTGAAAATAGTCTTATATTTATCCATTTGAATAATAAACGCTGCCATCAATTTCTCTGTAACACCATAAAATAAAATATAAAGATAGTATGACGAAAATTATTCCTATTAAATTCCAGTTTTAGAATTCAGTCCTTATTCTAATTTAGAATAAGTAAAAAGCCCAAGTTTACACTTATTTTAATATACTTAGGGCAATAATCGTACTCGTTCGTTTTAACGGGCATAACGTAGAATTACTGGCTCTTAAGGGCAGCTGCTAGAAACATGGTTAGGTGCTAGGCGACAGATTTTGTACTTGAAAGGATGGGAGCAAGTCAAGCAGGCATTCTTAAAATTCTCAACCGTCCGCAGTCCTTGAGAGCCACTGAAATTACAAGCACATGAGACTTAACAACTATGTTTCAAAGTGACGGGCGCAGTGCAATTCGTGACTTGTGACGAAATGCATCTGTTATAGGCAGAGGTTAGTCCACTTGACATCAGGTGGATGGGCCTCGACCTTATTCCGTCACAATAACATAAAAAAACTTAGTTGTCTGAAAAAAAATCACCACTTTTTCAAACTGAAAAGTTGACTGAATCTACAATATCTGAGAACCATGCATACCTAGTCATAATGTTAAGTGTTTTGAAGGATTACTAGAAATAGTAACTTTTTACCTCTTTTAGAACCTACTGTTATGTTTAGACTGTGGTCAATAGAAATAAATAAACAAACAAAAAATTACTTACCATATTTCAATTCCCATTTTCTTTTGCCTTCAACCGTGATTTAGTGCGTGGTTTATTTTCTTTATTTGCCATTTCCAGAAAACAACCAAAAAAAAATATTGTCTCATAAGTTTTCATAAAATATTTACACAACGGGAGATAAACACAAACACAGTCTATCTAATGCCTCTAATGTTCTAATAGAGATATTTACACTATGAGGAATAAACACTGTGTCATAATTATATGCTATAAGTCACTAAATAATAATTATTTACAATTTATTGTGTATCCTCATGATATTTGTTTACGCAGATACCAAGAAGTGCGCGCGCAAAAATTTGACACAGATCTTGTCTTGGTGACGTCCCGCGGGACACTGACGAGCGACATTTGGATATATTATCACTTAAATATTCGATTTAAAAAAGAATAGATGTAATGAGAAAAAAGGATCGGTTTAGTTGTATTTCAAATTAAATTACCTACAAAATGGTATAAGTTATATATTAAGTGGAGTATTAGTACCTGTTAAAAATGAAATTTGGCCGGTAAAAAAACCGCAAATCGAACTTAGTTCATGATTTTTTTCTATCGAGAAAATTTACTCGTATCGTGATTTGAACGAATACACAATAAAGAGAAAGAATGTAACTAAAACATATATTTATTTCAGATTTGAAATGTTCTTCTTTGTTTATAAAAAACAACATCTACTTTAGGCCAAAACGAGAATACCCGACTGTTTGCGCGCTTTTATGCCGCAAATCTTTGTTGTCTCTTTTGGCTAATGGGAAAGATGGAACGATGGAGTGCGCTTGTGATGCCATTGTGACACGAAGCCAAAACAAACAAAAAAAAAAAAGAGATACTGACGCCTGTCACTGTCAAGTGTCAAGCTTCTTCTTGAATCATTGACCGCAACTCCACCGAAGCAAGTTCGTTCTAACGACGCGACGCTTACGCATATAGTTTTTAGTTTTTACACTTTTTTACACTGGAAAATCACCGCATGAAATATAGAAGAGCAGATATCACATTAGAAGGAAACGCTGACAGCCACCGTTATTTGCGGCTAAGGAGGAACACTTACTCAAGAAAGACGCAGAACGCAGAGCATGCTAGGCATCGTGGCTATGTTTGGAGGCTCCAGGTTAGTGCTCTAAGTTCTATTCGCTCCCGAGGCCGTTCTATTTTTTTGTTTTCCCCGCACCCCCTTATGGTGGATTTACGATCCACCATAAAGTTTGGTCAACTTCGAGCCATATATTCGAACCAGTAAAATTCCCGCCTTGTGTTCGGCACACAATCATATTTGTTAGTGCTCCCGCTTACAAAACGCATTTTTATTGCATTCTTTAATTTAAATTTTCCTTATAATAGAGTATCTTGCTCCTACGCACACCCCGTTGCATATAATAAACCAAAGTTGGCTAAAATTCCCACTTTGACCAACCGCCATTTTGTTGAAAACTTGACACGTTTTGCATTTCGCAAACTTGGTAATTACTAATTTGCCAATCTCAATAATGGCAGATATAAAGATTAAGATAAATGAATCCAAGAGAAATGCTATTTTTGAACAACTTAGTTCAATGTATTCTGTAACCAAGAAAATTTCACAGGCTGATACGCGAACAAAACAGGATTTTTTGTGTAAGTCATCAAATGTTGAGAAACTTTATGATCAATTTGATAAGCTATGTGATGAATATTATACATTGAAGCTGGAGGCAGATATTGAATACAAATTAGATAATGGTCAATGGTTAGCATTTGAAAACTTGTATACTGCAGTCAAACACTTCAGAACCCAGCTATGTGAGCGTTCTGGTTCTTCGACACAATCTAAAAAAGAAGCATCATATGATATAGTTCTCCCCCGCTGTGAGTTGCCTATATTTGATGGGAAAAGTGAACACTGGCCTTTGTTCTATGAAAGTTTCAAAACCAATATACACAATAACTCTAAATTATCAAACTCTCAAAGAGTTCAATACTTAGTTGGCCAATTGAAAGGTAAGGCTTTATCTGTCTTTGCTGGAATATTACCTTCTGAGGAGAATTATTTATCTATTTGGCAAGGTTTAGTAGATAAGTATCAAGATAATAGAGCTTTAGCTGCTGTTTATCTGAACAACATTTTTGAATTGAAAAATACTTCTAGTGGTAACAATAATCAATTGAATGAATTTATTGAAAGATTTTCTTCTTCATTCAACGCTTTAAAACAACTTTCTATACCTGATTTGGCAGATTTTATTTTACTTCATGTAGCACAAAAGAAGTTGGACTGTACCCTAATCCAAAGCTTTGAGTTGTCTAGGCGTGACAAGGAAATTCCTATGTGTAGTGAATTTATGGACTTCCTACGCCAGCATATAAAAATTGTTGAGAGAACTAATGTCCAAAAGGGATCTATGCCACGTACCAATCGAAATGTGAATTCTCATTCCTTTGCATTAGTTGATGGGGAGGTGCAGGTCGGTAAAACTATGTGTCAGCTGTGTAAAAGTGACTCCCACTTACAGATTTACATGTGCCCAAAATTTAAAAATATGGATGTGAAAGACCGCTTTGATTTTACAAGAAGTAATAAATTGTGTACCAACTGCTTGAGTTGTAAACATTTAGTCAAGGAATGTAAGTCAAAATCAACTTGTAAATATTGTCAACTGAGACACCACACTATGCTACATTTTGATGCATATAAAAGTAAAGTAGACCATAGTAGTAATATCACTCACAGCCAAACTGCTCCTGTTTGCAGCAACTTGAATACTGCAAATAGTAACAGTTCATTTACTGCTGCCCTGATTGAAGACACACATTTATTTTTTCCAAATCATCAGACTCAGACACTTAGTGAAAACAAACAGAACTCTGTAACCCTGGCTTCTATACCTACTCAAAATTCTAAAAATAAGAAAACCACTGTACTGCTTTCAACTGCACAAGTTTATGCTATCAAAAATAATCAAAATAAATCTATGGTGCGTTGCTTGTTGGATTCAGCCTCTCAAAATCATGTTATTAGTTTAGACAGTTGTAAAAAACTTAAACTTAAAATCATACCACTTGGTAATTCTCACATAAACACAATAGGTTCCAACTCGACACAAATACTTGGATATGTATACCTGACCATACAATCACGCTACACTACAGATGTTTATAATTTAAAATTACTAGTTGTTCAGCATATTGTGAATAAACTGCCAACTTCATATATTGATATATCGTCAATGTCACAGATAAAAAATTTACCTCTTGCCGATGAAAACTGGAATGTACCGAGTGCTGTTGACATTATATTGGGTGCACAATTGTTTCCATACCTATTGCGTGGGGGATGCCTGCCTTCACCTCCACTTTCTTATGGTGCCAACACACGCTATGATACTGGCAAGACTGCCTTAGATAATTCCGCACAAAACTCCGCATTCGCCGCAACTGGTTTAAAGGCTTCAGATAGCCTTTCTAACCGCTCTGCTGCATCCGCACTTGATTCCGCACCTTTTGAAAATTCCGCACAAAATTCCGCATTCGCCGCAAATGGTTTAAAGGCTTCAGATAGCCTTTCTAACCGCTCTGCTACTTCCGCGCTTGATTCCGCACCTTTTGAAAATTCCGCACAAAACTCCGCATTCGCCGTAACTGGTTTAAAGGCTTCAGATAGCCTTTCTAACGGCTCTGCTACTTCCGCGCTTGATTCCGCACCTTTTGAAAATTCCGCACAAAACTCCGCATTCGCCGTAACTGGTTTAAAGGCTTCAGATAGCCTTTCTAATCGCTCTGCTACTTCCGCGCTTGATTCCGCACATTTTGAAAATTCCGCACAAAACTCCGCATTCGCCGCAACTGATTTAAAGGCTTCAGATAGCCTTTTTAATCGCTCTGCTACTTCCGCGCTTGATTCCGCACCTTTTGAAAATTCCGCACAAAACTCCGCATTCGCCGCAACTGGTTTAAAGGCTTCAGATAGCCTTTCTAATCGCTCTGCTACTTCCGCGCTTGATTCCGCACCTTTTGAAAATTCCGCACAAAACTCCGCATTCGCCGCAACTGGTTTAAAAGCTTCGGATAGCCTTTCTAACCGCTCTGCTACTTCCGCGCTTGATTCCGCACCTTTTGAAAATTCCGCACAAAACTCCGCATTCGCCGCAACTGGTTTAAAAGCTTCGGATAGCCTTTCTAACCGCTCTGCTACATCCGCGCTTGATTCCGCACCTTTTGAAAATTCCGCACAAAATTCCGCATTCGTCGCAGCTGGTTTAAAAGCTTCAGATAGCCTTTCTAACCGCTCTGTTACTTCAGTGCTTGATTCCGCTTCTTTAAAACATTCTGCACATAAGTCCGTTTCTGCCACGACTGGGGTAATAGATCCTAAAGTTAAGGTTATCGCATCTAGTTCTACGCGTCAGTCGCTTATTAAGAAATTCAGTAGTTACACCGTGCAATCGCCTACATATTCGCTTCCAGTTCTCGAGACTACGCTCGGATACGTCATTATGGGTGAGGTACCGGTTTGTCCACCTTACCATGCTGACGTGGCCTGGTCCTTCGGTCCTGTAACAAATGATGATTTGAATAAAAGTTTGACTAAGTTTTGGGAAACGGAAGAAGTATCGACACGTTTGGTTGATAATCCTGACGAAATGGAATGTGAGGAAATGTATGCATCTTCTGTCGCTCGCGACCCGCACTCGGGCCGATTTATTGTTTCGCTTCCGTTTAAATCAGATCCTGACTGTATAGGAAACTCATATTTAGCCGCTAAACGCAGACTAGCTGCTCTTGAACGGAAGTTCAAAGGAAATTCGGATTTACGCCTTGCATATAATGACGTCTTAACTGAATATATAGAGAAGGGATACTTATCTGAAATACCCTTTTCACCTGCAGCTATTCAAGAGGGTTATTTTATTCCACATCATGCAGTGGTCAGACCCGATAAAATCACGTCGAAAACCAGGATTGTACTGGATGCTAGCGCTGTAACAGATAAGAAAGTATCTTTAAACGATATTTTGCACACAGGTCCGAATTTACAATCAGACTTGCTCGCGCTTCTGTTGAAATTTAGACTTCTGCCGGTCGCTATTACCGCAGATGTTCAGCAAATGTACTTACGCATATTGGTAACTGAAAACCATCGTAAGTATCAAAAAATACTGTACCGATTTGACGAAACCGAAGATATCCGCTTATTTCAATTTAATTCCGTCGCCTTTGGACTTCGGTGTAGCCCGTTTTTAGCTATGCGCTCAATCCGTCAACTAGCTGCTGAACAGAAGTGCACCTTTCCTCTGGCGGCAGAGGTAGCTACAAACGACATTTACATGGATGATATAACTACATCTGTACTTTCCGCTGATATTGGAATTTACTTGTCCAAACAACTTCTTGAGTTATTTAAATCAGGCGGTTTCAACCTAGTCAAGTGGGCAAGTAACTCACAAAAATTGTTAGCACATGTTCCAGAATCAAATCGAGTAGCTATAGAATTTTCAGATAGCGATAACTTAAAAATATTAGGTCTAAAATGGCTTCCGTCTTCAGATGCCTTCACTTTCACTACGAATGATGCTAACCAAGGTTGTACTAAACGCATAATATTATCTGTTATAGCCAGACTCTTCGATGTCCTCGGTCTGGTTGCGCCAGTAATTTTGTATGCCAAGTTATTAATCCAAGAATTGTGGCTCGCTAATATTGGATGGGACGAGGTTGTATCTGATTCCATCTCAAACCGCTTTATTCAGTTCAAAACAGAACTACCGCTTTTATCGGAATTGAAAATTCCACGACATTTAGGTGTTGCTAATGACTGCGTCGTCAATATTGTTGCATTCGGAGACGCTAGTCTTAAGGCGTACGGGTGCGCCGTTTATCTACATGTAACACACCCTAATGGTGACGTGTCGTTGACTTTAGCTTGCGCCAAGTCTAAGGTAGCCTCCCCAAAAATTGCATCTCTCGCACGGTTAGAGTTATGCGCCGCCTTGTTGGTTTCTAAACTTGTCCGGTACGTTCACACAGCCTTCAAAGATCGCTACCTTATATCGGACATATATGCTTTTTCGGATTCGACTATCGCTTTATCCTGGATTCACTCGCAGCCACATCGCTGGCAAATATACGTAGCAAATCGCGTCAGTAAGATTCATGAAAATATTTCACCGGACCGCTTTTATCACACCGACGGTATTTCAAACCCTAGTGATTGCGCTTCCAGAAGCCTTCTACCTTCTCAAATATTAAACCATCCGCTTTGGTGGACTGGGCCTACATGGGCTCAGGGTCCGATCACTGAATGGCCAATTAAGCCCTTCAGGCCTTTAGATGAAGATTTGCCTGAGACTAGGAAGTCGGTAGTTCTCGCGACTGTAGGTGAAGTCGAAGACTCTCCTCTTTATGATCTTGCATTAAAGTTGTCGTCATGGGCAAAGTTATTACGCATTCTTGTGTACATTTTACGCCTGTTGAGAAAACTTCCTCGAGACAATCTCATAAAATCTTCTGACCTTGAAGCGGCTGAATTGGTAATCCTACGGATTTTGCAACATAAATATTTTCATGATGATTTAAAGATTATTAAGAAGAATAAACTTACTTCTCCCGCAATTCGTAAACTCGATCCATTCCTTGACGAATCTGGTTTGCTACGTGTTGGTGGTAGACTAACAAACGCGAATATTCCTTATGAAAACCAACATCCTATATTGTTACCGCGTCGCGACCACATTGTAAATTTGCTAATAGATTATTATCACCTCACCAATTGCCACTCTGGCTCGCATTTGCTTATGTCCTTGTTACGGCAACGTTATTGGATACTCTCGGCTCGAAATATTATTCGACAACGTGTAAGATCATGCACTACTTGCTTCAAGTGTGCACCAACAAATTATACGCCTGTTATGGCTAGTCTCCCCCCTGCTCGTGTTATGGAAGCTAAAGCATTTGCAAACACTGGAGTCGATTTTGCCGGCCCAGTTAACGTCACAATGACTCGACACCGTGGAGTGCGAAGCACGAAAGCATACATTTGCCTTTTCGTTTGCCTCGCAACCAAGGCTATTCATTTGGAAATTGCCTCAGATCTAAGCACTGATACATTCCTTGATGCTCTCAAGCGCTTCATTGCACGACGCGGTCCTGTCTCGTCAATATATTCAGATAATGCTACCAATTTTGCTGGGGCGAAACGGTATTTGGACGAACTATACGTTTTTTTGCAATCTGAAGATACAAAAACCGCTTTTAATCGGGAACTATCGAAACACCGCATCAATTTCTACACAATTCCCCCCCGGGCTCCCCACTTTGGTGGTTTATGGGAAGCCAATGTGAATTGTGTTAAAGCTCATCTATTTCGTTGCATTGGTCAGCAAATTCTATCGTATGAAGAATTGTTAACCGTATTGACTCAAATTGAATGCTTACTAAATTCACGACCTTTAGGCCTTCTGCCAGACGAACCGCAACCGGAAATCCTTACTCCGGCTCATTTCTTAATGACAACTCCGTTGCAATCCTTACCTGCTTATGAAATTAATACCGACAAATCTGTGGTTCAGAGAAAACGGCTGTTAGATAGCTTGGTCCAAAGTTATTGGAAAAGGTGGCGCCTTGACTATCTACATACTCTCCAGCAAAGGCAGAAATGGCTTAAGCATAGGGAAAATATAAAAATAGGTACCGTTGTTCTTGTTCACCATGATGACGTGCCACCGCTTCGCTGGCCTCTTGGCATTATTGAAAAGGTTTTTCCTGGAAAGGATTCAATTATTCGTGTTGCATTAGTTCGGTTGTCACCTTCCTGAACGGTGAACAAATATTACTTAATTTACTACTAGCGCCATCTAACCATGTATCTACCATTAGGAGCAGAATAGAATATCTATCCGTTCTCAAAGAGATCTCAATACAATTGTGAACGCCTTGCTCGCTGAAGTAGTACATCAATGATCCGAGAGAGGTCGCCTATTCTTAAACCAAAAATCTGGTGATGTGTTGCAATAAGTAAAATAATATTTTCATATTAAGTATATCTTGCTAAATAAATAATAATAATATCTTAAAATAAATAACGAATTTTAATAGGTCTAAATTACAATAAAATAACTATAGGTCCATATATAGTAACTGACAGAACTGGCTTGTTACAGCTGTCAAGTGTCAACATGGCCACCGTCATAGTTTTTACTTCCGATTTTCTAATGCAGAAGCACGTTGTAATTTTAAATTAGTAAAATAAAAGTGAAGCCATTGGTGGATTCAATTCTAAACGGTCTAGTCACCACTAGCATTACCATATTTGGTAATGGATTACGGAGCAAACTTCCGGGGGTTGAGTGGCTAGGCGCCAAAACGGCAAACTAGCTTCACTTTACATGAGACCTCCAGAAGATAAACTTAACTGAGATCCTTACAATTTGTTGAGCTCAGACTTTATTATACCAGTTCTAAATAATTTAAACCTCAATCCAAGCTATACGAAACCCCATTTAACGGGTAATTGAATATGTGCTTAACCAATAATTACCACAAAACTAACCTCTAACTTGTGTATTTAATTCTTGCTATGTTATCCCATTGTATTTACTGTGTTTCCCTATGTTCTAACCTTGCTAATAGCTATTCGAGCTATAAGCATATATCATCTTGTGTAACCTATCTCTATTTATCTATGTTTTTCTGTATTTTCTTGGTTGCTTCACAACACACAATTTTACTTAAGCCCTTCAGGCATCTGTTGTTTGCTGGCGGGTCACATCCTTGAGACCTCTGCGTTCCTAGCCATGCTCAGTAGCAGAGGAACAATGGACCCACCAGCTCAACACCTTCACTGATAGGATTCTGACCTGAGCACATCCTTTCAGGGTTCTTCCAGTACCGGGTTTCCAACTCCAGGCTTCCTGTACCAGGCTTCCACTACCAGGCCCAGTACCTAACGAGGCTGATCCCCTGACTCCGGCCGTCCCCTGAACTCCTGCGCAGACCGCTGCCAAACTCCACGTCTCTACAGCGCCTAGCTGGGAGGGGGTTTAGTGGCTAGGCGCCAAAACGGCAAACTAGCTTCACTTTACATGAGACCTCCAGAAGATAAACTTAACTGAGATCCTTACAATTTGTTGAGCTCAGACTTTATTATACCAGTTCTAAATAATTTAAACCTCAATCCAAGCTATACGAAACCCCATTTAACGGGTAAGTGAATATGTGCTTAACCAATAATTACCACAAAACTAACCTCTAACTTGTGTATTTAATTCTTGCTATGTTATCCCATTGTATTTACTGTGTTTCCCTATGTTCTAACCTTGCTAATAGCTATTCGAGCTATAAGCATATATCATCTTGTGTAACCTATCTCTATTTATCTATGTTTTTCTGTATTTTCTTGGTTGCTTCACAACACACAATTTTACTTAAGCCCTTCAGGCATCTGTTGTTTGCTGGCGGGTCACATCCTTGAGACCTCTGCGTTCCTAGCCATGCTCAGTAGCAGAGGAACAATGGACCCACCAGCTCAACACCTTCACTGATAGGATTCTGACCTGAGCACATCCTTTCAGGGTTCTTCCAGTACCGGGTTTCCAACTCCAGGCTTCCTGTACCAGGCTTCCACTACCAGGCCCAGTACCTAACGAGGCTGATCCCCTGACTCCGGCCGTCCCCTGAACTCCTGCGCAGACCGCTGCCAAACTCCACGTCTCTACAGCGCCTAGCTGGGACAGCCTACCGGCGCGGCAGTGTTGGAGCTGAGCCACTGCACGGCAGACCTGCTGCTGAGCATTAACTCAGTTGCTAGCGGACCGGAGATAAGTTCTCAAACAAGGAAGCTCGCTATTGCCACACCTGTCTGTAATCCACGACCCTTTTTCTCTACCCAATATAATTCTAAATCTTTCCTTCTTGTTTTCTTTTATGCTCCCTTCTACCAACCGTAGGTAGGTAGGTGACATTGGCGCCCATACTAAATAGGATCAGACAGGTTGGTGTGGCAAACTTTCTTGGGTGTGGCTCTGCCACATATTTTCTGTACTCTCTAAACTGTATTTTATTGTGTTCTTCTTGTGTGTGTGTTAATTATAAGTTGGCAAGCCCTGTGTAGGCTCGGGGTACTATTTAGAATAGGCCTGCTGCAGAGCTGCATGTCGTAAGAGGCGACTAATAGCCAACGGGTAACACCCTCTGGCGGCATAGAACCAGCCATATAGCCCTGTGTAGGCTCGGGGTACTATTTAGAATAGGCCTGCTGCAGAGCTGCATGTCGTAAGAGGCGACTAATAGCCAACGGGTAACACCCTCTGGCGGCATAGAACCAGCCATATCGTCTTCAACGAGAAATTTTAAATATTTTTTTTTCTAAAATTAAATTTTAGTTTTTTTTAATATATTTTATCTTACACATATCTCCTTCTAATTTTATAACTTGCACTTAATATAATTGAATCTGTAAAACAGCTTATAAATAGCACACATACCATATTTCTATGTACCCACATTTTTTTTCTGAAATATTTTGTACTTACTAACTAGCCTTCATTGACCTTGTATGACACTGTTGTCATTGGGTATAGGTCAAGTACATATTCACTCCAATAATCATGGGTCTGCACATTTACTTTCTATCTATGCAAAAAGCTGAATTTGCATATGAAGTGGCACTATCTTATAACTTGAAATTTTCTAAAAACTTGCAACGGAGAATACTATACTCAAATGTTCAACTGAACTGTAAATTTTGTAAATGTCGTTATAAATCTAAACTCTTACTTGCTATCTCTGAACTTATTGATATACATAGATTATACTTATGACATATCAAAGTTTCTTAGTTAATACTTATCTCAGTATTTAACTTCTTTTATTTGAACGACTGACTAAATACAAAATTTTACTAAGTAATGTCTCAAATGCAATCTAAATTGACATAAATATATTGAATAAAACTACAGTCATACTATGACTTTCTATCACAGTTATATAGATAATAGCTATTCTAATAAATTTAACTAAATACAATGTGTTGCAAATAAAACTAAATTTTCTCTTTTTGTTTCTGAATTGACTGATATGCAAGACAATAAACTTAGGTTCTTGGCATATCAGGGATGATAATAAATACATATTCTAGTAATTACTTCACCTTACTTAACAATTATTATATGCAAATCTTTCTACTGAATAGATTGTTGATAACCTAAAATTTAAATAAATCTCAAATAAAACCAAACTCATACTTTGAATTAATTTAATAAAACTTTACTTATACAACCTTACAACTAAAATACATATTCTGAATATCATAAATAACTAAATTATGGTAGGCAAATAAAACCAAACTCATAGAATATTTTTATAGAATAGGAGAGATAACGTGCAGGCGTCTGACCTGATAGTAAGTGATCACCGTAGCCCACTTATAGAATAAACTGTTTTAATAAATTCTAATATAACCTTATCTTTATAGGAAAAATAAATCCTTATATAAAACTGATCAGGCGGCTCACCTGATAGTAAGTCATCACTTTAGCCCACTTATAGAATAAACTATTTTAATAAATTCTAATATAACCTTAACTATATAGGATAAATAAATCCTTATATACTACTGATCTACTATGTAACAGTATCTTATATACTTCTGAAATTCAAATAACTTGTGATCTTTTCTTATATTGATCCTTGTTTATAGATATATCTTATATACAACTGTAATGGCATAAGATATATTATAACTTAACTCAAGTGCCTATAATGTACTACAAACTAAACATCTTAACTTATATACTGAATTAATTGTAACTTCCTTAATTTTCTTTGTCACTATCAAGTTTTAATGGAATAGTGTTGTAACATTGCTAAATTCATTCTTTCACATACCATATGGTAATTCTTCCATTGAGAGCGGTTGTTCAAACTCTTTAAATTAAGCCTTATTGTTCAGAGCGGTTGTTCAAACTCTTTAACTTAGCCTTATTGTCCTGAGCGGTACATAACTCAAAAAATAAGCCATTATGTATTTCCTTTTGATTAACTTCTATCTGTCATAATATTTTATTTAACTTAGGCAATCATGGAACCTATAATAAAATTAATTCCATGAATGCTTACTTTATGTACTTAAATTAACTATTGTTCTAGTGTGTTCTTTATACCTATAATGTAGCTAGGCTGTTTTTCAGCCCTACAATCTTCCATTTCTCCCAATATTGCTGTCAATAATCGTTTCTTGGGATGTCTGAATCCAAACGATGGGGAGGAATTCTAGGGAGTTCTTATATATGTATATGCACATCGCTATGGCGGCTAGACAATGTTAATACTTAAGACCATATGCTGGAGCTTCTATAGTGTATATATGTAACT
The DNA here is from genome assembly GCA_963854805.1 of Plagodis dolabraria. Lineage (NCBI taxonomy): Eukaryota > Metazoa > Arthropoda > Insecta > Lepidoptera > Geometridae > Plagodis > Plagodis dolabraria. Next base: position 34,832,398 of record OY978440.1, on the reverse strand, counting down.
CAAGTAATGTCTTAAGTGAGGTATTTTTCTTAGATCTGCTTGAGGCTAGTGAATTTTTAGTTTCTAGTAAAACAAAAAATTCTTCTCGCCGAAAGGGGATATGTCACCTTCCTGAACGGTGAACAAATATTACTTAATTTACTACTAGCGCCATCTAACCATGTATCTACCATTAGGAGCAGAATAGAATATCTATCCGTTCTCAAAGAGATCTCAATACAATTGTGAACGCCTTGCTCGCTGAAGTAGTACATCAATGATCCGAGAGAGGTCGCCTATTCTTAAACCAAAAATCTGGTGATGTGTTGCAATAAGTAAAATAATATTTTCATATTAAGTATATCTTGCTAAATAAATAATAATAATATCTTAAAATAAATAACGAATTTTAATAGGTCTAAATTACAATAAAATAACTATAGGTCCATATATAGTAACTGACAGAACTGGCTTGTTACAGCTGTCAAGTGTCAACATGGCCACCGTCATAGTTTTTACTTCCGATTTTCTAATGCAGAAGCACGTTGTAATTTTAAATTAGTAAAATAAAAGTGAAGCCATTGGTGGATTCAATTCTAAACGGTCTAGTCACCACTAGCATTACCATATTTGGTAATGGATTACGGAGCAAACTTCCGGGGGTTGAGTGGCTAGGCGCCAAAACGGCAAACTAGCTTCACTTTACATGAGACCTCCAGAAGATAAACTTAACTGAGATCCTTACAATTTGTTGAGCTCAGACTTTATTATACCAGTTCTAAATAATTTAAACCTCAATCCAAGCTATACGAAACCCCATTTAACGGGTAAGTGAATATGTGCTTAACCAATAATTACCACAAAACTAACCTCTAACTTGTGTATTTAATTCTTGCTATGTTATCCCATTGTATTTACTGTGTTTCCCTATGTTCTAACCTTGCTAATAGCTATTCGAGCTATAAGCATATATCATCTTGTGTAACCTATCTCTATTTATCTATGTTTTTCTGTATTTTCTTGGTTGCTTCACAACACACAATTTTACTTTAGCCCTTCAGGCATCTGTTGTTTGCTGGCGGGTCACATCCTTGAGACCTCTGCGTTCCTAGCCATGCTCAGTAGCAGAGGAACAATGGACCCACCAGCTCAACACCTTCACTGATAGGATTCTGACCTGAGCACATCCTTTCAGGGTTCTTCCAGTACCGGGTTTCCAACTCCAGGCTTCCTGTACCAGGCTTCCACTACCAGGCCCAGTACCTAACGAGGCTGATCCCCTGACTCCGGCCGTCCCCTGAACTCCTGCGCAGACCGCTGCCAAACTCCACGTCTCTACAGCGCCTAGCTGGGACAGCCTACCGGCGCGGCAGTGTTGGAGCTGAGCCACTGCACGGCAGACCTGCTGCTGAGCATTAACTCAGTTGCTAGCGGACCGGAGATAAGTTCTCAAACAAGGAAGCTCGCTATTGCCACACCTGTCTGTAATCCACGACCCTTTTTCTCTACCCAATATAATTCTAAATCTTTCCTTCTTGTTTTCTTTTATGCTCCCTTCTACCAACCGTAGGTAGGTAGGTGACACGGTCTCAAAATAAATTAATTAAACGTGCAGTTGCCAAACTGTATCCTCTTCCAATTAATGAATAACCTTCAACGCATAGCTTAATTTCACATAGTTAATTACATTAGAATACTTAAGAATAGTTATTTATAATATTTTTTTAATGAACCTTATTGATGACTTGCAATATATCTCGTGACTGTTTGCATGTTCCGCCTATTTTTTCTTAATCCAGTTATTCTGCTTCACTACTTACTTTGAAACTCTCAGGACTTTCAAGCCGGGGAGTATGTTTGCGCGCTTTTATGCCGCAAATCTTTGTTGTCTCTTTTGGCTAATGGGAAAGATGGAACGATGGAGTGCGCTTGTGATGCCATTGTGACACGAAGCCAAAACAAACAAAAAAAAAAAAGAGATACTGACGCCTGTCACTGTCAAGTGTCAAGCTTCTTCTTGAATCATTGACCGCAACTCCACCGAAGCAAGTTCGTTCTAACGACGCGACGCTTACGCATATAGTTTTTAGTTTTTACACTTTTTTACACTGGAAAATCACCGCATGAAATATAGAAGAGCAGATATCACATTAGAAGGAAACGCTGACAGCCACCGTTATTTGCGGCTAAGGAGGAACACTTACACAAGAAATACGCAGAACGCAGAGCATGCTAGGCATCGTGGCTATGTTTGGAGGCTCCAGGTTAGTGCTCTAAGTTCTATTCGCTCCCGAGGCCGTTCTATTTTTTTGTTTTCCCCGCACCCCCTTATGGTGGATTTACGATCCACCACCGACCTTAATTCCATTTTCGTTGCGTACGTAGAACTATGATTTGTGAAAAAAACAATTGACAAATGATTTTTCGCCTTTTTTTATAATAAAAAAGATGCAAGTCGATTCAAAAATATAAAATTCAAAATTCAAGTAGTTAAATAGAAGTGTAAAATTTTTAGTGTGCCCCATGTATTCTCAGCCTTTATGCCGAATGAAATAGGCATCCGGTGCAAAATCGGAAGACGCGGGTTCTATTTATTTCCGGTACAAAAAATACCTCCAATATTTGTGCATGGTATATTCTCTACCATTATTTACTCGCTAGACAACAAGTTTGGCTACTACTACGTGGCCTCTAAAGTATAAAAACAATATGAGTATTTCTATATATTGCCACCAATCTGTTCGGGGAAATACGCGTGGTACGAGTACATAGCGCGCTTATACTCTGCGCGATTCATCTCGATTAAATAACGTTTCAAGTGAATTAATTACCACTCCGGCTCTGGATAATTTTAATTAAAAATTGTGAAGGCTTATTTATAAATAAACGTGGTGTAGATTTCACTTGTTGGTTCTCCAATTAACTCAAAAAGGAATAGAGACGGAACATCCCAATAACTTTGCAAAGACATGCTTGTTTACGTTTTGTAAATGCCAATAACTTTTGGCACCAGATAATATAAACCAAGTAGCTGAGGTACAAATTGTTTATTTTATTTTAGTGTTTGATATTACAAAGAAAACCGTCAGTACCAGTGATCAATTCATTGTTTACCAACATTTTCATTTTATTGAAAATAAAATCATTGTATCTGTATATCTAAGGCAAGTTCTTTTTTCGCTGTTTTACTTGACTTAAGATATGCAATTGAGGACGTTGTTTTTGAAGTGATAGTGAAGGAAATTGGAAACTGGATAGACTTTTTAAGACAAAAACATGCTACATATAATATTTTTTTGCTTAAAATGATTGCTTAGATGTTGATAAGAATGAGTAAAATGGGAAGGAAAGTTTGTCACCTGAAGCTAAGCCGCTGGCACTCGGCCTATTCTTCCGTCTTTAATTTTTATGTATCTTAAGAACCGTAATAGGCAGATACTTGAAATTAAAAAAGTCATATATAATAAAAAATAAAATAAAAATAGCATACGAATAAAACATTATTATAAAAATTAATAATATTATTGTATCTTTGTACTATTAAGTTAATGTTAAAAATCAGTTTATAAATTAGCTATTAAACTTATAACAAATATGTTTTACGAAGCATGGAGAGAACGCTACGCGCCAACACTTTCCATCAGGTGAGACTGCGGTCAAATGCTTGCTTGTAAATTATAAAAAAAAAAAAAAAAAAAAAAACAACATCAGAATTCCGAGAGACGTCCGCCGCGCGTCGAGTATGACGGGCAACTCGAGTGCAGTGTTCGCAACATCCATCACGTGTTTTTCACTACTGCTACTCTTTCAAACCCTGTACTATAATATATTATAAGGGATTCAGAAAAGGACAATGGATGTCCGTAAAGAATGGATGGCAGTGTTTGTATGATCCCATCCACAAACATATAAATCAATGTCCCGATTGCTAAACTAATTGATAAAAATTGGCAGGTTGATATTCCACACCACCTTTATTCGTGGATTATTTAAATAAACAACTTAAGTTGAATTATATTATTTATAGAAAATAACCTTTAGACATTTTGGAAGTGATTGTTGTGTGTACTTCTGTTAATGATTTTTATTTTTACTTCATAGGCTAGACTTTGACCTCTAACTCACCTGATGGTAAGTGATAATGAGGTCAAAGATGTTGTTCAGACTAATCTAGAATTACTTGAGTCAAGGACAGCAACCGGGACCACAGAAAAGTGAAATAGTATTTTATATTTCTATGGCCGGAACAGACTGTTAGGACAGACAGATTTCTACTTGACGATGATATCTAGCCAGGCGGGAATTCGCAAAATGTCCTATCACCACGCATAACTACTGCTATTCTAAGACAACAACCGGGAACGACGACTAAACGTGCCCTCCAAAGCACGTGCACGCGCAGTATGAATGTCAATAGCGGTCACCCATCCAAGTCATGACTGCGGTGGATGTTGCTTAACTAAGCTGATCGGTTAAGAACGGCTAAGCAATCTTCGTTCAAAAAGGCTAGGCGAAACAATTCGTTGAATGAACTACACATCGTACAACATCCCATTCACATGAATGGGATGTTTATGTAGCGGCAATAGCGCCCACAAGTCATTCATTTATTAATTCATTAATTAATTCATTCATTCAATCATTCATTTATTCACCAAGTAAAAAATCGCTTACAAGATCATTCAATCGCCTAAAATAGTGTTCATCGTCTACAACAACCAATACCACTAAATCATCCAGATAAGCGAATATAACCTGAACAACATCTTCGACCACATCAACACTTTACATCAGGTGAGATAGTGGTCGAAAGCTAACCTATCAGGCATAAATAAAAAATAAATACACAATAAATATATTTTTCGGTTAATTGACTATAAATTACAAACTACTCAACCGATTTTAATGAAATTTATATACGTCCATTCCGAAAATACTCGTATACCATAGCTAATAAAGAACGAATTAACAAAGTCGAACTACTCTCCCAAAAGTTATGCGTTTTCATACATAAAAAATGAAATATACGCGTCGACTTGAGAATCTCCTCTTTTATTGGAAGTCTAATAAAAGATTTACCCCCACATGAAACGGGTATATTTCAATGTTTCTGCTCTATCAGTGAAACGATAATACATTGATATGATAATTGATATTTAATAATACATTGGCATGACTCTTGTGCCGTGGATGTTAGGACGGCCCTAAGTGTGGGACGCTACTTGCGTAGACACTTAAGGGTATATTTTAGACGAACGCCCCCATACAAAACGCAGCTCCAATCTCATTTTAATAATAGCGAATAAAACTCAATGATTTTTACCTACGTAATCACTACCCTAATATCTAGGTTTGTGGTGCATCAGATTTTCATTAAATTATACAGTTTTGAAATTACACTAGCTCAAAAACTCGTAATTTTAGATAAAAGAAAGACCCAACTTTAAGCTTCTCTTTCAAGAAAAATAAGCATGTTTTTAATATTTCTATTGCACCACAAACATGGGGAATATAATGAAATTTCTATAATGGGAAGTTATTTATACATGTGTACTATACTTTTTAAATAAATGTCGAGCTACGAATAACTGGCTCAAACTCCTAAAAACGAGTGCTATATACTAAACGCTATATAATAAAAAAAAATATTAGTCCAAAAGAAAAAGGATTTAAGCCAGAAACGATAGGTCTAATAATACACTATTTTTACATGCAAGTTTTTTTTTAAAAACAAGTTGAGTTTATATAAAAGTTCACGCTTTGGCTGGCGGGTATATGTCCTTAAGCGCCGTCACATCTTTCTGAAACCAACGTGAGGGTTGGCGCCGCGGCTACTTCGGCGGAGCGACTCAAGCGGCGCAAGTATGCTAACCTCGGTAGTGATTACATATTTGAGCCGTTTGGTGAAGAGACGTTGGGTCCGTCGGGACCTCATCGTATTTTCCAAAACTTATCTGAGCGCTTAGTCGATGCGACGCGTGATCAAAATGCTGGCTAATATTTGGCTCACCGAATTAGAATTGCAATTCAACGGGGCAATGCAAGCTGGGCACGCTGTCAACTCGTTTTTTTTTTTTTTTATGCCTGCTGGGATAGCCTTTGACCACTATCTCACCTGATGGTAAGTGATGATGTGGTCGAGGATGTTGTTCAGACTAACCTAGAGTAACTGGCTCTCAAGGACAGCTGCCGAAACACACCGTTAGGTGCTTGGCGACAGATTTTCAACTTGAGGGTGGTAGCTAGCCAGGCGGGCATTTGCAAAGTGCCCTACCACCATGCTGTAATGACTGCTATCCTAAGACAACAACCGGGACCGACGGCTTAACGTGCCCTCCGAAGCACGGAAGCGCTCAGTAGTAATGCCCAACCAGCGGTCACCCATCCAAGTCATGACCGCGGCGGACGTTGCTTAACTTTGCTGATCGATTCAGAATGGCTATGCAAACTTGGCTACGAGCGCTTCGATTCGCTGGAGGATTTGGACTGCCTGTGAGTCTGCTATGACTTATAGGTTGTCCAAGTGCTTTTATTGTTGTAGCTGTTGTACATAGTTCTTAGTATTTTGTTAAATAAAGGCATACCGCCGGTAATAAAAAAAGTATATATTATAAGCCGGCCAAATGCGGGGACTTCGCGACGGATCTCGAATTGTATGGATAAAACAACGATTTTTGCATTACAGTGTTGGTTTTTTTTTATGCCTGATAAGTTAGCCTTTGACCACTATCTCACCTGATGCTAAGTGATGATGTGGTCGAGGAAATTGTTCAGGCTTACCTAGAGTTACTGGCTCTCAAGGACACCTGCCGGAACACACCGTTAGATGCTTGGCGACAAATTTTCAACTTGAGGGTGGTAGCTAGCCAGGCGTACATTTGCAAAGTGCCCTACCAACATGCTGTAACAACTGCTATCCTAAGACAACAACCGGGACCGAAGGTTTAACGAGCCCTCCGAGGCATGGAAGCGCACAGTAGTAATGTCACCAGCGGTCACCCATCCAAGTCATGACCGCGGCGGACGTGGCTTAACTTTGCTGATCGATTCAGAATGGCTAAGTAAACTTGGCTACGAGCGGCAAACTTGGCTACGAGCGGCAAATTTGGCTACGAGCGGCAAACTTGGCTACGAGCGTCAAACTTGGCTCCGAGGTGAACGGAACTTTCCATGTGCGAGTGCAGCTTACACTCTGCCGCTTTTATTAATTTTATTTTATATTCTTGCTGAAGACATGATGCTCCAAACGTACAGTAGTGGGATGTAGGTATGATAATGATAAACCTTTAGACAGATAGTATTACGTTTGGCTAAAATCCGCTTTGAAATGAAGCTTTGACTATCACATCGCTAATGAGGCCAATTCAAGGTCATGAAATCAAATCCTATTACCGGATTATCCTCCGCCTCGTAGACTAGCTACCTTCAATTTTAATTGAAAACCTTCGAAGTCTCTCACGGTGTGCTCCAGCCACATTGTCTCAAAACAATAGCTAGCCATCTTCAAGGTATAAGTCTGTTGATAAGTGGTGTGTACGCTATCTGTGAAATTCTGTCTCCGTTCTATTGTCTATATTTTTAAGGCATCATAGTGATGGTGAAAAATTTATCTTCCTACTTACTACCAACGCATTATGGGTTCAGAACAATGTCTTCACTATGCATATTTTTTTATATTTTTTATGCTTGATAGGTTAGCTTTTGTGTCTCACCTGATGGTAAGTGATGATGTGGTCGAAAACGTTGTTCAGACTAACCTTGAACCTAGCCAGGCGGGCATTCACAAAATGCCCTACCACCATGCTGTAATGACTGCCATCCTAAGACAACAACCGGGATCGACGGCTTAACGTACCCTCCGAAGCACGAAAGCGCTCAGTAGTAATTTCACTAGCCATCACCCATCCAAGTCATGACAGCAGCGGACGTTGCTTAACTTTACTGATCGGGTCAGAACGGCTAAGCAAACTTCGCCACGAGCGCTTCGATATTGTATTGTAGTTTTTTTTCATAAGGGAGGTCATTAATATTTTTACAGCGAGGGCACCGTTTTGTATCCTGAGCTTAGCAAGCGATTCTATGCGTCGTGTATGTATCTAAGGATATTATAATTGAGTACATAATACAGTAATAGTTTGTTTCACGTGATTTGAGCGTTTTTCATTTGTTTTCGTTAATGCAGCCGGCGCGGCACTCCTTTCTAACCGGCCAGTAATTTCTTACAATATCTTTATTCAAATAGTAAAGTCGCAAGCACCATTATTTATGTTATAAATACAAAACCATCAAAGTATACTGGAAGACCAATTTTGCTCGCACTTATCTGCAAACTAAAATCCTTTTTTGAAATGGTGAGAAATAAGTTTTTGACAACAATACACAGGACAACCCAAGGGCATCATTATAAAACTTTTGGCTTACGTTTTATGTCCGTCTTTATTTTTATTTTGATGTTTTCATTGTGCGTAGTATACGCGTAACCATGTATTAGGGCGAGATAATTAAATAGCCAAATGCTACCTTAATAACTAATACCGAATGCAGGAAAATATTCATTTTAAAAGCTGTTACGAGAAATGAGGGCCTCGCTCAGATTAGACGGGATCATCCCTTGCCTTTGTAAGCACAATGTTACGGTTAGTGTAATAAATTGGGAATTCTAATTAATTACCGGTAAATAATTAATAATATTAATAATAACTGTCACTAGGAGCTTAACTGATTGTTGGTGCTCTTAGAAGAGCGATTTCATTTTACTTACTTTTACCTGCGGCTTTGATTGAGGGGGTTATATAAGTTTTCGCATAAAACCATGTAAGATTCGATTGAGAACAAAAAGCTATTTCTATTTCCCGGAAAGGTGCAGATGCTATCACGGCACGATTTCAAGAGATATAACTCCACGAGGGAGCTGTGTAATCGCTAGAAAATCCCTCTCTAGCCATGGACTTTTGTAACACAGATATATTTTCTGAGAGACTTTTCTTTCCTGTTCTGGGGTACATTTCTTTTTGCCAGGGGTGATTTTACGGGATATATCTAACATCTGCTGTGCGTAGACTGCAAGTATCATCTGTGAATCTACGTATGCAGTTATAGGTCCCCGAGTAGTGGTGGCGGTAATAAGAGAACTTTATGGAGCCCATACAGATGGGTACAGATTCCGTGCGTGAACATCTCTCCAACACAGAGATATACTTGTCGATTTCAAAGGCTGCCATGCTGAATGTTTTGCACCACCAATCACGTTTTTCCACGTGTTCCCTGAAGGGAATTTGGTTCAAATCATACGCTATACGTCGGACACATGATCACCTCTGCTATGATGACATTCCTTGTTGAAGCTTCTGTGTCTGTGCTTATGCGAATAGCTACTCCCCTAGAATTATAGGACCATTGCATGATCTGGAGTTCAACGTCGGTTATACATTATTGGGCCTTTTCGGGCAGCATATTAAGTAGCGATATGTGCTTTTTTGCAGTCTGCCCTTAGGTGGAATTTTTCTTTTCGCCGGAGGAAGGCACCTTAATGAAAATGGAATGAAATTCCCTCCTCAAATGCCAGCCTACGCGGCTTTGAGGCATCAGTCAGATCTTTACCGGTCGTTCGACGATAACGTTTGTATATTATAACATTATTCCGAAAAGACAAAAATTAAAAGAATATGTTCTTTTTGTATTTATTTTTAATATTTAGAAGTTTGTCTGCTTTAATAGCATTAATTCTGTTTATATTTTGTAAATGGCTTTAGTCAAGCTACTAGCTTCTATAAGATTAAGTTCTATACAAGGAGGACCGGTAAACACAATCGTGGGTTTATCAAGAAGGGTCCTTTTTTGTAAAGGAACCCTTCTAAGAAGTTTCTTGTTATGATCCTCAAAGTATACAGAATTCTATCAAATTCGGTTTGGTAGTTTTCACGTGATACGTGGTAGCTAGCTAGGTTGACATTTGCAAAATACCCTACCAACCTGCAAGATATAATGAGGTATTACAGTTAGAGCACCTCATGTAACCATTTTTCTTGACAGGGTGCTCAATGTGGGTTTTTCCTATCTATACTCTTTGCTTAGTTGGTTATCATAAAGGAGTAGAAGCAAATATGCTCTGAGCCACGCCAAGGATCGAGGGAGGTCGAAACAGCTTTGTAGTGAAGAAACATATGGTTGGGGACATCACGACTCTCAGCAGTGACCTACGACTCGAGAAGGAAGAGGAGGAGAAGCCAATAAGTCTGTAAGTACCGGAATATATATTATTTTAAAATGTGGCTTAGGTTAGGAGACACAAAATAACTGAAAAGAATGAAGCATCTTTGAGAAATATTTTTTTCTGTCTGAATAAACCCACCCTGAAGTAAAAAATATGTCACCACGCACCTAGCGGTTGGTCCTTCACCAACTTGACAAAACATCTGGTCTTGACCTTGTGATCAAGTAGTTCTAGGGTAGCGTAAATATCATATTCAACCATATCATCACTTACTATCAGCTGAAATGGTGGTCGAAAACTACTCTATAAGCCATTCAATAACATTTGCTGCACTTCCATACCGTTTTTGAGAAACGGAGGTTATTCTCAAGACATCTGAATTAATCAAAGTATTTAAAATTGGAGGAATAACGTCGAATATCTGGTAATTACATATTACGCAAAGAGTCCCAAGCTTGTGCCTAATTGTGACATCTAATAAAATGCCTAGTTGTGACACATTTGTTTGATATAACTGTATTATAGTCTTGGACGTTTATCGCGTGCCTAATATGGCACCCGTGATGACGCAAAGAATGAGAGGGTGGGTATGGGTGTGTGGGCTAATTATATGTTTAACGTGTGACATGTAATCAACATGTTCTCAACAGGTCACATGTATTTACTTTTACAAAAACGTTTTTACCTTTCATTCACAGTACCTGTCTAATATAAATAGAATGGATCTACATATTTATATGGGCTTATTATATAGACTGCCTCATTATTTGAGTGTTTTTTTAATGTCACCTGGTATGTGATCACCGGCGTCCACGGACATCACCAGAGGTCTCAAGGATGGGCTGCTAGCCTTTGAGGAGGGAATATACTTTCTTGAAGGCTCTTAAAACGTATCGGTTCGGAAATACTTTGCAGGGCAAATGGTTCCACATCGTGGCAATACGATGAAAATGCCGTGAGAATCAGTTGTAGATTTGGTCAACATAAAATTTATGAAACTTTCTCTGGCTAAATGTCCGATGATGAAATTTAGCTGCAGGTAAATTTAACCGAACAGCTCGTCTGAATACTCCTCGGTTTGATACGGTCCTGGGTTTGATCTCCGGGCTTTAGAATTTTACCGCTCGGAGAAATTATTTTTATTTGTTTTGTATCAGTTCATGTAATTCCTTGTTTTGCATAGTTTTTGAACAACTTGCGTAATATTTAAATTACTATTCTTTTTGAGGATTATAAGCATTTGACAAGATATGACAAGGAGCGAGCCCGTAGCCAGCGCAATTCTAAACTCTGGCCACTGTGTCTGTTATAAGATATGTCTTTGTTTGATACAGCGACTTTCCGTCCTGAGGGTGGAATCCTGATCTTTTGATTCAAAGACCACACTACGCCACTCGACTAACACTGAGTAACACTCGACTTGACTGCCTACGTCAATTTATTGATCTTACTTTTTTTCGCTTGAAATTTCATATAATAAAAAGGAAACTTAGAGCTATTTTCAACAGATATACCTTTTATTTGCGGGCTCAGTTGTGGAGAACTGTTTTTTATACAACTGTAATATGGCTAGCAGTTTTATTTTTGAAGTATCCTTGAGGTGCCGGGAAAATATATTGTTTTTTGAGAGCCATTTGTTTTTGCTTTGCAATTGTCAAGCCTGATTACCAACTACGACTACGTACATCACTTCGTGACATCCCAGGTATAAGTTTACCTCAACAGTCATAAAATATAGTTTGCATTATACAGGGCATGTTGTAAATGGCCGCTTGGTTAACTATACCTCCCCTAACTCATCAAACAGCTAATGGTGCGCTCAGAGAGAGCCTACAGCGGGACTGACCTTCAGAGTAGTCTTGCATAACATCTCCGACTACATTATCACGTCTTAATATTATATAAGATGGTGATCTAAAGCTAGGCTATCGGGAAAAAAGGGTTGCTTAAAAATTGCACTTGGAAGTTTTTTTACCGGGGGTGGTAACTGTCGCATAAACAACTAAGGAAAAACCCGAAGACGACAGAAGGATTTGAAAACCAGTGTCTGGAAGTGTAGTGTTCAGAACTAGATATTCTGGATTTATAGAATAATGATAGTTTATATGGAATTCAAAAAAAAAAATACCTGCAGGAGCCCGTATCGAATCTCGACTTCCATGAACCAGTAGTTCTTGATTTTTGGCGGTTCGTCCGGTTTGTCTTCCCCCACCAGCGGCGGAGGGGAATAGCAGGTTGCCATTGGTTGGATCGGCGGTGGATTCCCCGGTAGAGGATTGTTTTCCTGTGAACAAGTAACATAGTTCCATTTTATATGTATGAGAGATACCTATACCTATTTGGATATCTATACCTATTTCAAAATATATTTTAGTGGAAAGATTTACAATGTACACTTGCTGTCTAACTGAACTCAAGAAAGCATTTCTGCATGTCCGTGGCAAAGTGGAAAATCTGTCAAGAAGCACCTAACGGCGCGTTCCGGCAGTTATGCTAGGCTAGACTTTTTTTTTTTGACGCTGGGAAAAATGCATTACGCATGCCCCCCCATCGGGGATGGAGGGGGTATGTGACAGCATCTTTGTTCATCAACACTTGCTATCAGGTGAGATAGCGCTCAAAGAGAAACCTACCTTGATGGAAATCTTACCTGATAGACCACTATCTATGGTATAAACAGGATAAATCTGACGTTACTGATTCTAGAGATCAACTGCCGAAACACACTAGTGACTACGAATCGGTATCTAGTAATATTCCTTTTGGAGTGATCTTTATATTTTTATTCTGTTTTCAATATTTTAAAGAATTTTTCTCTTGTACAGAGATAATAAATGCGTGCGAACCGTCATCAAAATACAAACACCCGCAAAAACAATATTAATAAGGTAGGTATGAAGTGGTCGCAAGTCGACAGTCAAAATATACCGTTAGGCGTTTTACGACAGATTTCCTACTCGTCGGTGATAGCTGGTCATTTTGCAAATGCCCAATAACTATGTAAAATATTGTATTTGCTCACACACTGAGGTAAACAAATAAATTATTATATTTATTCGTAATTTTATTTTGAACATGTAATTTAAACTAATTTGCAATTCAACGAGGCAATGCTGCCAGCATGCTGGGCACGCTGCCAACTGGTAGTGGGCTAGAGCATTTGGACTGCCTTTGAGTCTGCTATAACTTATAGGTTGTCTAAATGCATTTGTTTTAGTAGCTGTAGTGTTGTATATAGTTCGTAGTATTTTGTTAAATAAAGGCATACCGCCGGTAAAAATAATTTAACCAAATAAAGATAAATTTGACGATGGCTAACATTCATTTCCCAAGACGGTGAATTACTCGTTGATCAATCTTGATATAACAGTAGTGGCACAGTAAAATAAATCACCCGTGAATCGACTCAACGAAGTGATCTCGAGTAGATTCATTGCAATTATCCATTCATCCAGTTACCTGGGAATGGTTGTAAATGTAAACCTTATTCAATTACTGATCCAATAGAACCAATTGTCATTTTTGCTTCTATATTATTGGAAGCAATTAATGGAAAAGCTATTGAAGCGCATTAATAAGAGCGATTGATGATAATTGTTGCTCGGTGCAATCGACAGTTGTTGGTTATTGATGCCACAATAACCAATCAGCAATTATGTCTGCTTTGTTGGATTAAAGCCCAAATAACCGCCAGGATCAGATTTATTATTAGAACGAGTTTATTCTACTTTCAACCTTCGCAAGATCACGTTTTTTTGATCCCCACGATAGATATAGTGTCTAAATACACCCAGATATGTTGTGATTTTATAGGAGGCGATCCAATCGTAGATTGTCTCGAAGACTCTCATGAATGAACTGCTTCATAATTAAGTAAATTTGACGTTGCATCTTTCTCTAGAAGTCAATAAAATATCTAATAGGTAAATCTATAAACACTATTACATAAATGTTTCATGCAACAGACATAAGTGAGTACTTATCTTGTTGTTGTAATATTAGAGACATAGTTTTTTTTATGTGGGAAAAAATATAATTGTAGGTAATTATACAAATGTTTGTCCACACGCTCATAAAATGTAGAAAATTTAATAACATTATCTCTAAAGAGCTCAAAAAGCAAAACTGAGAATACACGTAAATAATACACATACTACACGCTCAGCCAGTCTGTATAGACATGTATTTTATACGAGCGTTCAACAGGTCGAACTCGTGAGCCAGTGGTTTAAGAATCAAATTGGAAATTGTATTCGACGTCTCAGATCAAGCTACTATTTGAGAGTATTTTCTACATCTCAAACTGTTGTGTGAAGTCAAACTACCCATTATAATCAAGGTACTTAGGAAAGGGGTTCTTCAAACGTAAGTACTAGTTTTTTCGGTAGAATAATTGTAATTACGGCAACAGCACAGTTCTCTACGGGACTAAGACATTTATCGGTAGTCATATATGTTTTGGAATTCTGTTTCTTCACTATTTAGCATAGTATAAAACAAAGTCGCTCCCCGCTATCTGTTTATAAATGTATGCTTAGATCTTTAAAACTACTGAACAGATTTTAATGCGGTTTTTTTAATAGATAGAGTAAATAGGTGCACAGCAGGCGTTACATCGCGGAAATCCAATCCAATTTAATAATAACAAATATTTGAATAAACTTTTAATATAAAAAAATATATCAAGTGACAATTCCGCCTAATTTTCCTGTTAAGCCGACGTGAAGTCACAAACGCCACGCAGCCAAACCGGAAGGATTTTCGACGCGTGTCGCATCTTCTAGAAGTCATGTAGAAGTCGGGTAACGACTAAACGTGTTGAAAATTCTTCCGGTTTGGCTGCTTAGCGTTGGTGACGTACTTTTACGAGAAATAATTTCTTATTTACGCTTATTCAAACTTATCCAATTAAGTACCTTATATACATAGTTCATTTAACATAGATCAATATGGCCTTGCATGTATTATTTAAATGAATATTTTCGATCATAGAGATATTACAGACTTAAAATGCATAAAATGCAGGGACATAGCGGTAGGTATTGGCCGGGGAGAGCCGTAGGCGAGGACTTCACTAATATGAGACAGGCTACTGCCATTTCCGCTGAAGCATAAAATATATGCTTTTCTCAAAAGAATGCAGGGAAATAAAACATATTTTCTTTATAAATCGCAGGGTCAAACTTTTAACGTTGCAGGCTTAGGTTTGAGCGGTGAGTGTATTTCACATGGCCAATTATACGTCGCTCTTTCAAAAGTAACCTCTGAAGAAAACATTTTGTATTGTCTAATGAAAAAAAACAGTGAACGTTGTACATAAAAATATCCGTGCGAAGCCGGGGCGGGCCACTATTTACGTATAAAACTATTTTTGAACGAAAATAAGCCTGCGGTCAAGCTTTATAATATCCACTTTATTTATTTTAAAATACAATTTTGCTGCAGCAAGGTCTTTCGCTCGGTCGGATGAGCTAATTGGCTATTTTACGGATATAAAGAGATCCAGTACAGACTAAAGGTGTACAATGTGTTTATATAGAATAGCTTAGCGATACAACATGGACCTAAACATTTGTAGGGGGAGGAAATGCTGGAGTTGTAATAATCTAATAATATATGAAGAAAGATTCCCAACCAATCAACTAGTCACAACGTTATTTATTTTTGTTAATAGTTTTACCGTTCTAATGAAATTAAAACTACTAAGTTTTACTTTATACATTTATATAATGTTTTTAAAGACCTTCATTTTCATACACTACTCGATGGGATTAAAAGAAAAAAACGTCTCTCTATGTAGCATCTAAATCTAATCCGCCATATTCTTTATGACCCATGTGTCAATTGTACTCTCAAGACGAATTTAACGACTCTCATCACAAAAACTGTTTAGAAGTTATGATGATATTGCATAGAGAAACTCATAAACTTTTTGTATGTATGTATGTATATACATGCATAAACCCTAACAACATAACACTCCTTTTTTTGGGCAGTCGTGATATAAACTACAAACTCACACTTCTTTCATTGCTGATATTGGACACGGTGCCACACAAACATTTTCCACATATCCTACAACTATCATATCAAAATATTGCTAAGTAACTTGCAGCCGCTGGTGGCGGACCGTCCTGCGTTGGTTTTAGGTAATTAGCATCAATAGTGAAAAAGTTATCAACTTTTAACAGTCATAAATTTCAAAATTTAGTGTATTTTCAAAATTAAAAATCAGATTTCAACCTAACAATTTCCCTACTTGCTTGACTCAAACCAAATATTCGTAGAATCCTACTTTTCAGAACAAGTAAAGTCACAAGTTAACTTTGATACATAATCGGCCGGCTGTATGGCACCACCAGTGGTATAATAGGGAGTATTGAATACCATGACACAACTCCATTGAGTCAACCATTACCGTCGGTAGGTAGCATATTTTTTCTGTACTATACGCACAACATTGATGGATGTAATACATACAGGGACTTCAACTTTGAAACTTACAATATTCACACATAATCACTGTATACATCTTGAATCGTAATTACCTATACATATACTAGCTATACTTACTTTGAGGCGGCATTGCTTGGCGCTCATTACCAAATACGTTTGATGTTTAATCTCGTGTTGATAATTGGACCGGCTGGGTTAGTCATTAAAACCTGAACATGGCAACAAATCACATATCAAAGTGTGACAGTAAATTAACTCCAGTACATTTGTAATGACTTCCCTGAAGCAGTCGAAGTACCTAAAGAGATGAACACGGGTAACTTCAGTTCAACTGAGGGTAGATAAACATTACGGCTGAACATTTCTGTGCCATTGTTCTGCATGACACTGTACTGCACCTCTCAAAGAAATCTCTCCTTATAGTTTCCTTATATTTTCCCTTGTTTCCTAGTATTATTCATCTAATTGATAAAGACTGTATGAAGGTATCTTTAAGATATA
Organism: Plagodis dolabraria; assembly: GCA_963854805.1. Lineage (NCBI taxonomy): Eukaryota > Metazoa > Arthropoda > Insecta > Lepidoptera > Geometridae > Plagodis > Plagodis dolabraria. Next base: position 34,815,249 of record OY978440.1, on the reverse strand, counting down.
GGTATATATGATACTGAATTGTTTCCAAAATACACATAGTATGAGCATATGCGTTGAAGCATCATCAGTGATTCGTCATCTTATGATGGTTTTTCGCAATTTTTGTTGTAAACTCACTCCACATATGAGCCATTTTTGTGTCAGGCATATTGTGTTTTCCTGTAATTGGACTTTCGCTATAAATTGTCTATTGAACTCTGTATGAAATGCTTGTTTAGTGTTAAGTCTGTTGGAAAACCTTAATATATAAATAAATAAATAAAGGCAATTCTCTCATTAATCAAATCAAATTGTTTGAAGCGCTCGTAGTGAAGTTTGCTTAGCCGTTCTAAACCGATCAGCAAAGTTGGATGGGTGACCGCTGGTGACATTATTACTGAGCGCTTCCGTGCTTCGGAGGGCACGTTAAGCCGTCGGTCCCGGTTGTTGTCTTAGATGGCAGTCGTTACGGCATGGTGGTAGGGAATATTGCCCATGGCTAGCTACAACCCTCAAGTAGAAAATCTGTCGCCAAGCACCTAACGGTGTGTTCCGGCAGCAGCTTGAGAGCCAGTAATTCTAGGTTAACCTCAACAGCATCTTCGATCACATCATCACTTACCATCAAGTGAGATAGTGGTCAAAGGCTAATCAATTAGCAAAAAAATACTTACTACTTACTACCAGTGCCTTTCATAAATAAATACTTCAGTATTGACATCGTGCTTCGAGGTCGAATAACTGACACTGCTGTGCGTACCCAACAAGACAGACTCCAATGCCACGTTGCAAAAGTAAACTTTAAATTTATCACATTTTAAAAACTTTTTGGTGTATCTATACACGGCGTCCCACGGATATGCCACATGGAGGGAAAGTATCCTGAATATTTAGATGTCACATTTTACTGAAAGAAGGTATTATTTTAATTTAAAAAATAATTTTAACTACATTCGTAGATATTTAAATAATTACATGGTTGAACTGGGAATCGAACCAAATACACGAGAAAAATAATCATCCTGTGGCTTTATCATACCGATCGAAAGGCTTTATTATAAGGATTATTTTTTGCTAAATAACATAGTGTCAAAATAAAAGGAAGACCACGATTTTTTAAATTTTTCACACCATTTCACACACCACGATTTTTCCTTGTAAACATTTTTAATTTTGGAGCGAATCTATTGCCATGTACCGGGTAGATCTCCCGTAAGGTGCCGGGCTAGAATGTTACCCCCCATCTCATCCCGTGGTTGTCGTAAGAGGCGACTAAGGGAAAAATACCGGAAGCTGGGGATCAGCACCTTCCGAGAAATTTACAAGCATTACTGCGATCAAGCGTGGGGATTATGGCAAAACCCTTATGGGCGAGGCATTTGTTCAACAGAGGACGTCTTCCGGCTAATGATGGGTACGTCTCCGGACTCAAGAGATGCTGAGAATGTCATTGTTTGAAATCTCTAATAAATTTTACGACCCAAGGATGGAACCAAATACCTCAACTTTCAAAAGCAGCGCTTCCATACACTAACAAGCATATTAACACGGTAATGTTATCTATACAGTATTTTAACTCGGCTCTGTCTTTGAAATAACTACCTACAGCCGCGCTGTACGTAAACATGCGATAGGGCTGCCCGCTTCCAGCATTTTACTTACATTTGTCTATTTTGTGTTTCCATTTAGTTTAGTGATTGTAAATATATTTTTTTTAACAAATAAAATACTTTGTGAATTGAACAGGAAGTGTTCACTAAAAATGCGTGTTGTTTTTTTACTAGTAAAAAAACCTAGATTACTCAAAAAACCGTTCTTAAAAATTTGCGACCGAAAAATATTTGTGAGACGTACGAAATGCATTGTTATTAAATTTTAAAGTATTTAAAATCCGCATTCTAATAACTATACTCGTCATATTTAATATGTAAATATGTACTAGAACTTATTTTTTACCGTCAATAAAACAACAAACCATTCGCTCGTCTCTGCAGCATAGTCACGACACTCGAGACTGTCTGCGTGCCGAGCGCAGGCCGAGATCAAGGCGCGTAGGTACAACTCGCGTTTTGTCCGTTTCTATGAAGTTGAAATACTGTATAGATAACATTACCGTGATATTAATCAGGCGAGAAGTACATGAATATGATCAATTTTCTCTATAGTACCCGCTACAAATCGGTAATTAATGAAAACAATAGATTGTATTGCTTATTCTGAGGTAATTCGCATTCCCTGTTTAGCGGGTTCACGATATGCTGAGACTGTTAGAATTCCAGCACATCAATGATGCGTGCCTTCATAAATACAGGTGCTTATGAATAAGTTATGGAAACGAGTTGAGTTATTACGGAAATTCAGGACATGAGAGTTCCGTACCGATGGAAAATTGTTTGCAAAATGAAGTGATATATCCAATAGCAAATATAGGTCACTGTACAGCTTTTGTTTGTTCATAACCGATCATAATGATGTGCAGCGCTCGAGCCTATACCTACTTTATTACAATTAACAGGAAAGCGGGAAAATTCACTCGAATATCATTAGGTATTATTATCAAGCTTGATTGCTGCCAAAATATTATAATTTTCGTTGTACCACTTTTAGATATTAAAACAATATAAAATTAGTAAAACGTGTTTAATTATTTTTCTTTTCAACTATTTGTTAATCAAATAAATATGAATTATGACATAGCGTACTTTGCCTAACCGATTTTATGGATGGGTGACCGCTAGTGGTATTAATACTCGCTTCCGGGCTTTGGAAGGGGCACGTTGATCCTGGTTGTTGTCTTAGGACGGCAGTCGTCAGAGCTTAGTGATAGGGCATTTTGCAAATGTCCACCTAGCAAGCTACCACCTTCAAGTAGAAAATCTGTCACCAATCAACGAACGGTGTGTTCCGACAGCTGTCCTTGAGAGCCAGTAGTTTTAGGTTAGCCTGAACAACATCTTCAACTAAATCATCACTTAAGGGCGCACCGAGCTTTTTAGGCGCGCCACGTATTACGCATACGTGGCGCGCCTAAAAAGCTCGCCTAAAAGGCACGCCAACAGCATCCGTCCCCTTCCGACGGCCGAAGAATTACTAAAGCGAATAGGGACAAAGCATCGCGGCTCTGACTAAAATGGGCGGAACATGCGTGATTTTGAGTATCTCCTTCGTTTAGTAAAAATAATTACCTATTTGAAAAAGTAATGTGTATACGTTATAGAAAACATGTTGTTTTTTTTATTTTTCAAATACCGATGAGTATTTATCTAAATACTCTCCGTTAAGTATTTACGCCGTACTAAGGGTTTATTTAGTTTTTTAGATGTAACTTTGTTTTTTTATTCTATAGAGAAAATTTTAAGTAATCGTACTCGTATTTCCAAAATGTATGATTTATATAATGAATCCTTAAATATAATATATATTAATTACATAACTCAAAATTAAGAAATAAAGATACAGCAAGGGATCAAACGAACCACAATTACGTATCGCTGCCTCGGTGCAGGCTTAAGTACTATCCGAAGAGGTAGTGGTCAATAATACTAGTACGAGTATATATGTTAAAAAAACAATCAACTAGTATTTTCTACAATTAGTAGTACTCAACCAAAATTTCTCCGTTTTCTTCTTCGGTCTCAGAACATTAAAGTCTTAACCACCCCAAACCAAACTATTAGGACTAAATTTTAATTTCAATCTTAGCAATATATTGCCTGCCTAGCTGTATCCGAGGCTTCACTCGCGTGTGATTTGGTTATATCCCGGTTAATGAGAATATGCATTATGAAAAGTGTAAAACAACCTATTTCAAATTACCTATTTATTTCATTTACTATAATTATTCGGTCGTTTTCTGCCAGGAACTGTGTTAGTTAACTAATGAGCATTAAGATGCGGCATTATTTTTCTCATAAATTTTACAACAAATATTTGAATCGGAACCAAGAGGAACCAAAAAAGCGATGGAATTTTCGACCGAATGACGGAGAACCAGTCGCACAACTAATGCGACTGAACGTCCCTAACCGAACATTTTTATTTATTTAGAGGGGGCTTGGATGCTAGTTGCCCCTGCAGCATATTTCAGCTTCACTACACTTAAAGCGAGGGTCTACCCTCAGCGGCCTCTTCCCTCAGCCTTGGGGTTGAGTGCTAAAGGCACCTTAGAGGCACTTTAGAAGATGTTTGCCGTGCTTACATTTTCGTTATATGTATAGACTAGTAGTTCGCCCCGAACTGGACCTCGCGATATCACCACAAGTAACTCATGTACGTCAAATTTTGTGAAGCCACTTACAGACTGTGACAATGATTAACATAACTTAGCATTGGATATATAAACAAAGGCGTTTCATTATGTTCAAATAAATACGGTTATTGATTATAATTATAATCATCTTAATACATTTTTTCTTTTATTGACTGAGCTTAGCGAGGATTCACGAAGTGGAACGTGGAAGGAACGTGGGTTCTAACGCCTCGAAATTTTTTATACGTATAGATTAGGCTAATACAATTTTTAATTCGAATATGAGAAAGGTTGTTGAACCCAAGATTTCGTAAATTATATCGGAATAAAATAATTCGATATAAAATGGATAACTCATAACCAATCTTTTCATCGAAGTCGGGGGACCTGTAACGAACTATTCCAAGGAACAGTCCCCCGACTTCGATGAAAAGGTTGGTTATGAGTTTTCTATTTTTGGGCACAACGGTGTTTTAATTGCACAGTTAATATAATATGTGTAGTACCTACCTTCCTAGTGGCCATTAAAATCAAGTAACTCGTTTGCAATTTTTTAGTTCTCTTTTGGGTACGGCAGGCGTGTTTTTTAGTTTTTTTAATTATTTATTTTTATTATTTCTAGTGGCACCATCACTATAAAAGTGTAACTTTCACTATCAGATCACAGTTCGGAAAATTATTTAGAATAATTGAAAGCGTGCTGTTATGTTATCATTTTAGTAAAAACAAAATTTAACAAAACAAATAAATTACCGAGTTTTGTTTTTCAAAAAAGATTGCCAACCTCCTTTCGTCGAAATCAAGTATAAGAAAAATCACACTTCTTCTAATTATTTGATATAAAACCTTTTTCAAGTAAGTTCTGGAGCTGTATTTTTTTATTTTTGGTGGCGTCATCTCTGTACAACCGCCAGTTCTAAATTATAAAAAAATATTTAGAAGAATAAAAAAGCGTTCCTATTGTTAAATTATTTATTTGATAGATAACCAAATTTAACCATATAAATAAATTGCCGCACTTTGTTCTTAGTGCAGAGAAAGGTTGCCAACCTCCTTTCATTGAAAATTGAGTACGATAAAATTCCCACCTCTTTTTTCTAATTATTGATATACAACCTTCTTGAGATTTGACGATTTTTTTTGTTAGCAGCTAAAAAAACAGAAGAGCGCTAGCAGCGCATGTATGGATTTTCATACAACATTCCCTCACTGCTACGGAGGGAACGTATGAAATCCCATATAACTTTTCCCGAAGAACATTTTTAAGGGACTAATGACGAACTTTATAGCACGTTTTTGAACGAGGAATGGGACACTTTCAGAGTGGATGTGGTATAAAAGTATTTGTTCAAAACAGGTGGAGGTTCTCGATTCATCTGTATTTTTTTATTGTTTGTTAACTTAGAACTTTTCACTGGGGAACCGATTTTGATAATTCTTTTTTTATTGCCTATAACAATACGATAGAAATTCTTAAATTTACAACGCGTGTACCTATTAAATATGTTATTATACAGGGTTATTGGTAAAATGCTAACAACCTCTTAGAGTTGACTTCTGCTAGTCCCAATAATCAAACATTCGTGATGTTTTGAAAAAAAAATTTTTTTGTGTTTTTAAGCCTACTCCGAGCCAAGAGCGCCCGCTGCGGCTACACTGTACCGCGCCATACTCTCTTTGAATTGAGTTTTGAATATTTATATCGAGCAAAGTAATAAAAAATATGAAATACTACATTACAGGCACATAAACTTTTAACATCAGGTGGTCTTTGTGCTTATTCCGTCAATAACATGTAAAAAGATTTTTTAAAAAATTAAAAACAAATATTTTTTTTGTTTTTAAAACAATAAATATCTCTTAAAATGTTTGTTAGGACTAGCAGAAGACAACCCTAAGAGGTTTCAACAGGAGACAACCCTAGGAGGTAAGTGTTTCATATTTCCAATAACCCTATATAGATTTAGCAAAACTTCATTAATAAAAAATCCGCTTTGCGACTCTTCCATCACGCGTTTCAAAGACAACAATGGGTCGACGCCTGAACCAAAGCCATTTTATTCTGTGTCAATGCATCACTGTGACACACACTCTTTTCACTATATATCTACTGCACTCAGCGAGTTACAGACTTTTCGATTTATTATCTAACTTGACACACTTGGTCACAAGGAGGTTCATCGTGCATATCGAAAAGAGTTTTAAGTTTCTTTTAATCCACATACCATAAAACATGACACTGGCAAATGCTCAAGACGTGAGAGACCATATCCATACATAGTGAGAAAAAAAACGTAGCTAACATATGAAGAATGCGGTAGTTTTCTTAAAAAATAAACTGTTATATGCATTCGCTGTATGTTAACATTTTACCATCAGATCTGCTAATTATACCCTAAAAAAATATTTAGCTGAAGCCTTTTTATGCCAACCTACCTTGGAAATGCTTACTTTTGTAGTGTACCCATTTCGGTAATCAGGGCAACAACACCTTGATTTCATCTGAGTGATTAGTAGTAGTGTGTTCATTAGGCGCTTTCGTGTCTTTAGTTTAAGTATTTTTGTTCATCGCGAGTAGCAAAACTGATCGGTAATATATTTAAAGTGTACTTTTGCTGATCAAGTATTTTCGTACCTAAATCCTTATGCAACAATAAAAAAAATGGTAATGACTATAAATATGATGGCTATCAAAAGTGAGGTAAATGAGAGAGAGAAAGATTTTCATTTCTCATTTTAGGTCTCCTCTTTATGATTAAATAATCAGGGCCACGAAACTCTCTCTGCGTAGACTATATATATATATATATATATATTTATTTTTACGCAACAATAATATTTTATTGCGAGGAAAAAGATAATAAAAACATATTAACAATGTATCATTTTTTAAATAAAAAACTGTGCTGATAATATTTTTATTTTTCAATTAGATAAGATATGAGAACATTTTAGCCCTCTGAGATAATATCGGCCTCTTAGGAAACCAGCGAGGTGGAAGATACGAGGCAGTCATAAAACCAAATAAAACGTAAAAGAAGTTTACAAGGCATCGTATAGCCGAAGAGCTAGTGTTAACTTGAAACTACGACTTTCGGATTAAGGAGATTGTATTATAATTTGAAGTTATAAAAACTTTCGCGTCGTTTGTAATGTGATTGTATTTTGCAAAAAAACTCAAGACGTCAAGTGGTAGATGTTCTTCATGTACTTTATGTCAAGTTCCCTTTCCGATTTTAGTAAATAATACGATACAACTCACGTTTATAAGTCTGATATATCTGACCATAGTTTCTTCTCTGATTTTAGTAAAAAATACGGGATTACTCAAGTGAATAAGTCACATACCTCTGACTATAGTTACCTTTGTGATTTCTTCTCTTTTTGAAATATCCTCAACGTACTATTAAATGGTAAAAAAATACCGTGGCAATTCTAACTAGTTATTTGATTCCGAGTTTAATTCAACATTTATGTTCATTAACCAAAAACAAAGGTATATTATCTTATCACTTTATTTTACATCCAAAGTAAATAATATTTCGTGCTTTAAAACACATTTTCGTTTGGTAAGTCCTTTGTATTGCTTACAGAAACAGGCAACAGTGAAAGAGGATACCCTACAAAGCTTTGATGAAATTTTGTGCGTTTTACTCTTAAATGAGCTCAAAGTGAATGACTATACATTCAGAATAACGAATTCTATTTATTCGAAGCTTTCTACTTTGCCAAATAATTAACGTAGCTGTAGCGGCTCGTGACCTTACCAGCTGAGTTTCTCAATCTATACTAATTTAAAAAAATAAGGTTTTGTATTCTTTAAATACACAAGTTTAAATTGAAACAAAAAAGTACAAGCCAAATATCTCGAATCTCGATATTTTTACAAAACAAAACTGGAAACTTTTCTATTGCCTAAACTTCGTTACAAGTTTCCTGCGAAAGATAGATTTGCTATTTACTCAAAATAGTTTTACAAAGAGTCTAATAACAATGTCGTTGGAGCCGTATTTGACTCACCACATTCAATAGGATGTTGCTTTGATATTGGTCCAGTATTAATTAAACTCCTATCTGACATTGGCTTTTGCTGCATTGGGCATTGACGTGATATAACGTGCTCGTTATGTGGTAGCACAAAACAAGCACAGTTGAAAATTATAGAATGGAATTTATTAGTATTTGTAGTTAATAATATAGCGAAAAAATATGATTACTGTGAAGTTTTGTCACAGAAAATAAAATGTATACTAATGTATAGATTAATATGTCATAAGACTTTACGAACTTAGAGTTGACTTATTTTTATTCACCTTCTACCTTCTCCAAGATATTTTTGTCGTCTGTTAGGGTGCATACAGGAGGCACACCCGATGTTAAACGATAACCTCTGCCTACAGCGAATGCATTCTTCACAAGTAACAAAGTGCAGTACGGCCATTTGTCAGTAGTTGCATGAATTAGTTACAGGTTCTTAAGGATTGCTGTCGGAAAACACTGTTACGTGCTTGACGACCGATTTTTCTAGTTGAGTATGTTAGCTGGCCAGACGAGTATTTGCAAAATGCCCATCTAGCATGCGGGGATGCGCAAGCCGGCGGTGGGGAAGAACCCCGGACCTGCGGCACAGCGATAGCTATAACCGAGCTATAATCACTGCTTCTCCATATTCAGATTACTATTTTTACTTTACTTACTTTAACAGCTGGATCGTCCACTGCTGAACACAGCCTCCCCTATTAAGGGGGTATTTGCCTTATGGCGTGGGGATTATTCCCCACGTTTGGCAGTCGTCTTGGGGATCACAGTGTAAGTTGGCAGTTCTTTAGAAGGCGCTGCTGCCCACCATTCAAGTATTATGCCCTTAGTCGCCTCTTACGACACCCACGGGATGATAAAGGGAGGTACAATTCTAACCCGGCACCCTACGGGGCAGATTATAAGGTGTTTTTTTCCAGCGATAGTATTAATATCTTACAAACATGTTAGTCGTAGATCCATGAAATCGAACCTATCGATTTTGATAGATAGGTAGATTGATAGATACATAACACTTTATTGACACAATTATTAATACAAATTTACAAACATAGAAATTAAAACATAAAAAGTAAGAGTAGGTGTGACAATGGGCGGTCTTATCGCCGAGAGAAATCTCTTCCAGGCATTGTTATTCAGTATCATTTTCACAATACTTGGTTCCTGGTTTAAATATTTTGTGCGTTATTTTCTAATTTGGTTAATTTACGAACATGCGCGTATTAAATTGTCTTTTTTTTCAAATGTTCACGATAGTAAATAGATACATAGCTTGGACATCACTGACTGATCCAATTTTTATATATTCTGTGGTCCATACTAGCAATAGTAAATTGATTGGATGCATTCCGAATCGAAATGACAATCACTGTCCAAACTCGCGCTGAATTAAGTTGGGATGTATCAACTGAAACTAATACACATATAAGGCCAATTCACACAATCTATGTTATTATACATATCTTGTCCAATTACATTAGTTGTAAGACTGAGTGTGTTTATAATTAACGGGTTTCAAATAGCGTGTATCGTACATCTCTCTCAGACGAAACTCTGTGTCCCACTGTGGGTACATGATCTGATTAGGATAATCTCTGCTCTTATTCTGACAGTATTGGGACAGCAATATGAGCTGTTCCTTTTCAAAAATTGTATTATCAACATGATGACACAAACCAAGTTGATAATGAGAAATCGCAGGTGTGTCTTTCAAATTTAATGCATAGTAAATAGATTCAGGCGTTACTTTGCGGAAATCCATTTTAAATAATAATAATTATTAAAAAATAATATTTAATTAATATTTTAGAAAAACCTACCATACCTATATGTAAACACATATTCAGTGAAAATTTCAACCGGCTACCTATTACCGTAACGTTTTAGAGGGCGGTCAGCGGAGGGTTAGTACTAGTGTCTTGTTTTCATAAATTGAACCCTAAAACGGGATATTTTCAGCTCCTAAAACAAAGGAGAATTTTGAATAACAAAAGTTCATTAATAAAATAATATTCGGTTTGGTTTTATGGGCCCAAAGAAATTTTGCAATTTCGAGTCAGTGTAGTAATGATGGCAAGAAGACTTGATATACAACCAAAGTATAGCAACACATATACAAAAATTAAATATAAAAAACAATAAAACACAAACACAAATAAAAGACGTAAATGCTAGCATGCTGTTCAATAGACGTATTTTCTCCCTTAGTAATAAAAACTAACAAATTGATGTAAGTCTTGTCGAGTGCTCATTAGAGTTTTAATTTACACAAAACCTTATCGACAATACTAATTGAATACAATTTGACGACTTATTCACGCACTTCCTACTACCGACCCTTTGTGTAAACCAGTGCGTGGCGAAATCCCAAAAGATCACACACAATACAGCTACAGTGATTGTTTTTCATGTACAAAAAGGTAATAACAATTTTCGTACACGCAGAGATGGGGTAATAAATAGGTCACGCGTGAAGGGTTGCTTGAAAAGGGTACGAATTTGGTGGAAACGTCGATTTTTCCATGATTGCTTAGTGAAGGTAGTCAAGGAAAGGGCTACAGAGATATGAAGGTAGAAATTGATATTTTATGGATACCTGGAAACTGGACAAAGGTTTTCTCAATTGTTTTTATTGTAGCTTAGCTAACTTCTTTGATGTCGCGTCCAGGACATGGTTTTTCAAATCAAGGGGATTTTTACCACTACTCAGTGCCGTAATCCCCTTGATCGAAGGGGATTTCAGGGCTAAGCCATTGTAGTGCTTTTTCCGTAAAAGTGTTAGTTTGAGATAAAAGACCGATTGCAGGTCGGGCCTTGGTCTATTAGGGTTTTTTTATTTATTTCTTATTGGTAAGCCTTTGACCACTATCTCACCTGATGGTAAGTTTGGTCGAAAATGTTTTTCAGGATAACCTAGAATGCATAGCAGTTCAAAAATATTTAACTGTTTTAATCACATCAATGAATTCAGTATCATACATATAATTTTTGACTTTTTTTTGCTGCTGTATGCCTTTATTAAACAAATTACTATGAACTATATACACCACTACAGCTACTACAATAAAAGCATTTAGACAACCTATAAGTCATAGCAGACTCATAGGCAGTCCGAATATATTCAATATAATTGTTGTGAGTAAAACGAAATCCGTTCTTCGTTATATTTTTTTGATACATTGCTATTTATTAATCAAAATGGACGCGAAGGTATCAGTCGACGCACACTACGTCACGGCTGTTTCCCAGAGGGGTAGGCGGAGACCACAGATGTCTACTTGAAGATGAGGATTGCGTCACATCTCTTGTTTCGTAACTCTCAGTACCTACATCCTTTTCACTCAACCGTCTGTAATAAACAAGACCTTAGAGCCTTCATGTAGTTACATAATAATGTAGGTAGATGAAATTATTTTGACATCATATATTATAATTTTCCTTTGAAAACGATGCCCATTATGAAATTCGTATTTTATAATTGTAAATAACAGGCAGATAAGATTCAACAATTGTATACAGATCAGGGTGACGGATGCAGTGAGATTCGTCACTTGTGATGTAGGTCACACTAAAAGTTTTGCGTAACTTAAGGACATATACCCGCCAGCCAAAGCGTGAACTTTTATATAAACTCAACTTGTTATAAAAAAAAACTCGCATGTAAATACGAGTATAGTGTAAGCCAAAAACTATAGGTCTAATAATAAGACCTATAGTTTTTGGCTTAAATCCTTTTTCTTTTGGACTATTTTTTTTTTTATTATATAGCTTTTAGTATATAGCACTCGTTTTTAGGAGTTTGAGCCAGTTATTCGTAGCTCGACATTTATTTAAAAAGTATAGTTGACATGTATAAATAACTTCCCATTATAAAAAGTTCATTATATTCCCCATGTTTGTGGTGCAACAGAAATGTTATAAACATGCCTATTTTTCTTGAAAGAGATGCTTAAAGTTGGGTCTTCCTGTTATCTAAAATTACGAGTTATTGAGCTAGTGTAATTTGAAAACTGTATAATTTAATGAAAATCTGATGCGCCACAAACCAAGATATTAGGGTAGTGATTACGTAGGTACAAAATCATTGAGTTTTATTCGCTATTATTAAAATGAGATCGGAGCTGCATTTTGTATGGGGGCGTTCGTCTAAAATATACCCTTAAGCCTGCACCGAGTCAGCAATACGTAATTGTGGTTCGATTGATCCCTTTCTGTATCTTTATTTCTTAATTTTGAGTTATGTAATTAATATATATTATTTTTAAGGATTCATCCTATAAATCATACACTTTGGGAACACGACTACTGAAAATATTCTCTATAGAAAAAAATAACAAAGTTACATAAAAAAAACGAAATAAACCCTTAGTACGGTGTAAATACGTAACGGAGAGTCATCCGAATTTGAATAATAAAAAAACAACATGTTTTCTATAACGTTTGCACATTACATTTTTCAAATAGGTATTTGTTTTTATTAAAGGCACGCCAACAGCATCCGTCCCCGTCAGACGCGACGGCCGAAAAATTACTAAAGCGGATAGGGACAAAGCATCGCGGCTCTGACTAAAATGGGCGGAACATGCGTGAATTTGAGTATTTCCTTCGTATATTCGTTTTTATGTTTCAACGTGCGCGAGTCCTACTCGCACTAGGCCAACTTTTTTGTATTTTTTGTTATAGCGGCAACAGAAATACATCATCTGTGAAAATTTCAACTGTTCTTCATCTATCACTGTTCTTGAGATACAGCCTGATGACAGACGAACGGATGGACGGACGGGCGGATGGACAGAAGGACGGTCAGCGAAGTCTCAGTAATAGGGTCCCGTTTTACCCCCTATGGGTACGGAACCTATTTATTCATGATTTAGCCATATATCTATGCATTAAGAGATGAATGGATACTAATAAAACAACAGTTTGTAGATTAGTTACATAATATGCCTTATTAGAGTTTCCAACACAAGTCTGGTAATTATATTCCGAATGGAAGAAATTCTATATTTATATCATCGAATATAATTTATTATAAAATATTATGAACTATATACAATACTACAGCTACTACAATAAAAGAGTGCTCTCCTACCAGTTGGCAGCGCGTCGGATTCTCTGTCAATATATATAACCTGTTGAATTGGATTGTTTACGTTACAACCCGAGAAATTTACTCCAAATACAAAGTGATCGATGGAAACAACCGTTTTAATTGCTTTTTTTTATACCGAACTGGGTAGCACTTGACCACTATCTCACCTGATGTTAAGTGACAATGCGATCGATGATGGAGTGCGCTTACCCAAAAGATACCTCGCGTTTTGAAGTCCCCATATTGTTCTTAACCGGAAACACAAACTCAGGCAGGATTTTCTATCCCTGGCGGTTCGTATAATGAACGAAGAAGCAAATCGCTTCGTTCGGGTAAATGGAATTTCCACCGCAGGTTCCAGGTAAATGGAATTTGCCGACTTACCATACAGCGATATTGAAGATTTCAGATTTCATAAAACAGTAGTGATATATTACATTAGAACGCATGTACGCTAAAAATATGCATTCAAGTAAACATTCAGAACCATTTCAAAGAAAGATTACTCGGACAACCCATAGTGTGGGAAAAAGGATCTGAATAAACACGTTCTTTCCCTAATGTCAATGTTTTGTCAATCCTATATCATTTATTGAAAGAGAGGACCCATTTTATATATTCTGTATTTTGCGGAATTACCACCCTCGACCAAATGATCACTAGCCATCGGTTGAGTTTGTGGCAGTAATTTTTTTTTATAACTGAATTAGAATACATCATAAATTCAAGTCCTACACACGAAGAACTATGTAAAGAAGTGTAACTCTCATACAGTTACCGCTTTGATTTTGGACTCACAATTTACATAGCACGCATAATCTTCCAAATTCAATTTGATTCGATACTCTACTTGGCGCTTAGAAATGATGGCATCTTATTGTTTGCGTCAAGGTACTATTGATGAGCCGCACGGTACACTTTTTAAAGCACGCCCACTGTGGTAAGATTTGCGTTGTGCTGTTTTTGAGCTTGACTTATATTTCTTTACATATACATTTGTAGCATATACATTATTCATGTGGAATCTATGGTTAGAGTAAGTGATGACAGGAGTGATGTATAAATAAAATAAACCTGCGTGTTTTCAATGTGCCATCGTGTGTCTACTTCGATATATTCTGTGGCACATACATTATATTACACCAAGTTGAGTTGAAGCAACAGGTCGAAACGATGTTCGTACCCGAAATCCGTTAAGTACCATCTTGCATAATAAACTAGATTTATTCAAAAGCAACATTCGCCAGAGTGTTTGGTAGGATATTGAGAAGTTGATAGTTGTTTATTTTAAAACAATAAATCTACTTTAGACAATGTTCTATAAATGTTTATGATACCTAATATTATTATATCTATATTTAATTTTATATTTATTAAAACTTGTTTGTTGTATTTTTAGAGTTCCGTATCCAACGGGTGAAAACGGGACCCTATTACTGAGACTTCGCTGTCCGTCCGTCCGTCCGTCCATCTGTCACCAGGGATAGCTAGACAGTTGAAATTTTCTCAGATGATGTATTACTGTTGCCGCTATAACAATATATACAAAAAGTTGGCTAAGTGCTCGCGCACGTTAAAACAAAATAAGGTTAAAATATTGAGTCTAATGTTGCATAGCTAATGGTACGGAACCCTTCGTGCCTGAGATTGCAAAACTATCATTTATTTTAAGTCGGAAGGAAAATCGAAACTCCTATCGAACATAGGATACTCTAGACGTTTTGATCTTGAGAGAGCAACATACGTGCACTCTGCGGCAAGCTCTTAGTCACCGATATCAGCAATGACATTTTCCAATGCTTGGGATTTATGAACGGTCCTGACTACCACGACCGGGTCCATTGATGATTCGTCCAGTATAGCGATTAAACTGTGCAAGGACCACTAGCGGTATGCCATGCGGGCACCCTGCTATCTAAAGCTAATTGCACTACTTTTTCGGATCCTTTTGCAACTTCCGTGTCTGCTTTTGCTGCCATAGGGTTATTTTTTTTTATACAATTTGGGCCATCGGCCTATCCAAAGTCTCCAGTGCAGCAATTTTATGGCATCGTAATGCCTCATTTTATGGGAAAGTTTCAAGGCATTTGTGAAATCATTCGCATTGATGATTTAAGTCTTCACAGGTGATTTAAGTCTTATCAGGCATAAAAAAGAAATTAGATGCTTATCAAATAAGTGTTAATATTATAAAAGAAAATTAGATGCTTGACCATGTTTCGATCCTCCCCAGGCCGGTTTGAGCTTCATTGCATAGTGAAAGAGCATTTAGCAAATAATAACCTGGTTAGCTACCGCCCTCAAGTGAAAAATCTGTCGCCAAGTATCAAAGCAGTAAAATGACAGTCTCGTGAGACTTTCGACTGTATGTCTCAGTTTGACGGCCACAGTGCAGTTCGTCACTTTTAAAGCAGCTGTTATAGGCAGAGGTTAGTACGTTTAACATCAAATGAGGCCCACGCTTGTCCCGTAACAAGACCATCAAAAAAACTAATGCCTTTCCGAGCGATCATATTTCACATTTTATTGTTTTACATTTGTAAGTACCATTATCATTTATACATACACTTGAACAAATGAATGAATGAGGGAAATACACTTGAATGAGGCCTATGCCACGAATATATGTATAAAGAAGCGTACAGAAGGAAAGCGTCGAGATACGTCATTTGTCTTCACTTGGCAGACGTCATCCAAAAAAAATTGCATATTCAGAATAACTACGTCTATAACAACCTAGATATCGATTTTCAGATTGATTTCCAAATCGGAGTATTTTTTTACAATTGACTGGCGTCATCAAAAACAAATTCCAAATTCGTAATATGGACGTCCAGAACAACCAAGATATTAATTTACATCCAAATTGGAGTAACTTTTCTTACTTGTCAGACGTATCATCGGAAAACAGTTCCAAATTCGGAATAAGGACGTCCAGAACAATCTAGAGTTTTATTTTCAGCCAAACCGGAGTAATAACTGTACTGTATAACTGTACAGTGTATAACAATGTCATCTGCCAACTGAAGGGAGGTGCTTCAGTTGGCAGATGACATTGTTATACAGTACTAACCTATATCAAAACACATAAAATATTTAGCACATAAAGATCGAAACTCAGTGGCGGGCGCAGTACAATTCGTAACTTGTGACGAAATGCATCTGTTATAGGCAGAGGTTAGTCCGCTTAACATCAGGTGGGCCTTGAGGTTGTTCCGTCAGAATATCATAAAAAAAATATGAAAAACGACTTGTCTGGTTCTGTTATGGTTTTGCAATCCAATAACTATTAATACTGTTATAAATCGAACTAATTAGTCGTTTGCGTCGTATTGGTTTGTGGCACATCTTAACATTGTCCCCAGGCTGAGCTGGTTCAATCCGGTTTTGTACCCGAACATATAGCTGTGCGTTTAGTGGTGAAGCTTTTCTTCTGTACGGTTCTTTATTCATGTGCTACAAGTTTATATTTAGTGTGTGTATTAGAGTGTGTGTTCGTTGGTGTGTTTAGAGAGAGGGTGTATATGTGAGTGTATACATGTGTAGGGTAGGGTTAATACAAGTGTGTGCGCATTTGTCCTACTGAGTGCGTGCGTGTGAGTGTGAGAGCATTAGCATGTTTGCATTTGCATGTGTATGTGTTAAATTGTTTTAGGGGTTTGTGTGATGAGTTAATAGTGTCAATGGATTTTAACTAGCATGTTTTCTATATTTTCATCATCTCTGTTTTGCAGCCATTCTTATTAATGGTTTTAGATTGTATGAAGCGGGTTTCCAAAATGTGTTTCAGTCATCATTAAATTTATTACATAAAATAGGGGCCATATGATTATAGTGTTGCCAGGCTATGAGGCAAATGTATCTAGGTACAGGACATTTGTGGCGTCTTTTTATTATTTCAGGCAGAAGCGGAATAGTTTTAACGTGATACCTTTGTTTGTACTGATAGACAAACATCATTCCTATAGATAAGATCTGTTCTGAAATCTGTTGTAGGGTGTCTAAGGGGTAAAGCCAAAATAACTTTCAGTAGAGATCGTTGTCTACGCTCAGCCTTGATTAAGTGACTTTTTGCTGCGCCACCCCAGGAGCAAATGCAATAATTTATATACTCGTACAATCCCCTAACAAAGAAACTTATGTACTATAACTGGACCTTCAGTATGGTATTAGTATTTTCTTTGACATCATTCTAGGAAAGTTCTATATTAGTTGAACAAAGCCCATATTTTCTTTGAAAAGATATTTGCTATTCTTGTTACCAGTCATGGCCCAACTTGTATAAAACTCTTTCAGTTCAAAGGAATTAAGTAAAACAAAGAAAGTATAGGTTTTTGCTGAATCAGTGTATTTTTACGCGGGTATTAAATTGTTTTAAATGTGTGTCAGACAACAATTTAGGAACTATTTAAATGTTTTCTTGTCGGTGGCATAAAAGAAATACATTTTCTGCATATGCAATAAATATTTTATCAAATTGGGTCGCAGAGCAGATAATGTTAATTTTGGCACGTTGAATTCAGTTCATAACATAACTCCTGGCTGTATATTTCTTTGTCTCTACTATTTCTTACATTATTTATTAAAATATTTCAACAAAATTGTCACTATTTTACAAACTTTTACAGTTTCTTTTTGTTTTTACATAGCTCGTAGACTAATCTTTGACCACTATCTCACCTGAAGGTAATTGATGATGTAGACAAAGATGTTGTTCAGGCTAACCTAGAATTACTGGCTCTCAAGTACAGCTGCCGGAACACACTGTTAGGTGCTTGGCGACAGATTTTCTACTTGAGGTTGGTAGCTAGCCAGACGAGCAAAATGCCCTACCACCATGCTATAACGACTGCCATCCTAAGACAACAACCGAGACCGACGGCTTAACGTGCCCTCCGAAGCCCAGAAGCGCGCAATAGTAATGTCGCAAGCAGTCATCCATCCAAGTCATAACCGCGGCGGACGTTACTTAATTTAGCTGATCGGATAAAAACTGCTAAGCAAATTTCGCGCTTCAAGTAACAGAACGCTATCAACGACCACTTCTGAAGACAGTATACAGTTAGGTTTAGTAGTAATTAAATCAATAACAACGTTTGTCACTATAATGTGTCCTTACACATAGGTGCATTTTTTTTTTACCTATGTTCTTGATTATTTTTCGCAGTTTGTTGTTTTTTAAATCCCTGTAGTCAGGCGAACTACATAAAAAGAAAATAATCAAATCAGTTGAGCCATTTTCTATTTTTACGCATGGCAAGTAATTTTTATTATGAGCTTCTGAGTAGTGAATCAACACCATCTATATTCAATGTAGGGAAGCATTATATTAATTGTTTCGTTTACGTTACTTATTTTTATGAAAATTCTCATATTAATTTCTATCGCACTTAGAGTACTCAGACAATTGACTTTTAACTAGCAGTACATTAATCTTTTTATACTGCTCTTGAAAGTATGAACGGTAACTAGTAAAAAAAAATTGAAATAAACTTTTGTTTTAACACTGTTCCCCTTAGAATGCTGCATGTTTCCTATTTCTTGACTTGAATTAAAAACACATAATTATAAAAAAACACGGACCCTGGCAAAATATGGTATATTAAAAAAGGGCAATTACTGACAAATAATTAATATATGCTGTGGAACAAAATTTTAAGTTGGTCCATATTATCAGTAGTGATTTTTTTCGGGTTGGAAAACTGAGTATGACATTAAAAAAACCAAGGGTTGAATATCAGTGATTATAATCAACGACAATTGTTTTGTCACCATTGATTTCGATAGCCACTATGTCAATAATCATTCGAAAATTGCACGCTAGTGGTTTTTATGTACTTTAGGACGTTTAACTAAGATATGCTCAAAAAAGCGGAAAATTAATGTACGCTAATCCCTTGGCTTCCGCGAAAACGAGAACAATAGAATTTCACTCATAAATGGACGATATCTTCCACGCAGATGCACATGGGTCTGCTAACTGATTACCTTCTTGTACGCAAACTCAGACGAAGTTTGTTTTCAGCGTTTGTTTAGACATACGCGATAGATAGATAACGATAGATGTTTGGCCAATGTGGAACAAAAAAAAAATATAAAGAAAAATTGATTCCTCTGGTATCTAAGATCACGTGGCAGTTAGCGATGTCGACCCACGTCGTATAACGCCTTGGTAAGCAAATAAGGCCAGATCAGCACTCTCTGGCGTTTCAATTCACAATGAAAAAAGTAGCATACCTGCCAAGCCAAAATATCATGGAGACTCGCAAGGACCGGTTCCGTGGCAAATGCTAATGTAGTAGCGCCTTCTTCCACCGTATGAATAACTTTTAGCATCTTCGGATGTCGTGCTTTCTCAAGCATGTGGACCGTGTTACGTATGCAGTCTATCATAAGCTCTTTCTCCTTTTTCTGTTTTGTCGGTCTGTATATTTTCTCCGCACAGCTTTTCTCGAGAACAAACACTGAGCACTCCTGGGGACAAAAGAAATAAGAATATGTTAGAACACGAATGAATATTTCGGAATTAATTTTCGTTATCAGAAACGTTGGGAAATACGTTACGATTTTAATTATAATTACTTATATAGAACAAACATGTACACACACAATACGTTTATATAGTTGTTTTATATTACCGATTACGTATTGTTATATAATAAGAATAAATTGCTTTACGGACATCATCGTAAAGAATTTTTTATATATGGAATTTAATAATTGCAATCATCATTTGTTCCTTAAGTATGTTTTTTGCTACAAACGCCAACTTTAAAACACTGGTCACTTTAATTAAAAATAGACCTTATTGTCTCATTCGAAAAGTAATGAAAATGATATTCATTTTAAAAGTCAAGCTACATAATGGGCATCATTTTTAAAATAAGACATTAAATAGACGACAATAAGATCTAGTGTAGATGGATGATGGACTTCCACTTTATATGCGGTTTGGAAAATGTTTTCCATGAAAAAATAATTCGTCAGGAAGCAGTACAACAAGGAGGGAAATGATATCGATCAGCAAAGT
This sequence comes from Plagodis dolabraria, assembly GCA_963854805.1. Classification (NCBI taxonomy): domain Eukaryota; kingdom Metazoa; phylum Arthropoda; class Insecta; order Lepidoptera; family Geometridae; genus Plagodis; species Plagodis dolabraria. Next base: position 34,794,861 of record OY978440.1, on the reverse strand, counting down.
TAAGCAACGTCCGCCGCGGTCATGACTTGGATGGGTGACCGCTGGTGACATTACTACTGAGCGCTTCCGTGCTTCGGAGGGCACGTTAAGCCGTCGGTCCCGGTTATTGTCTTAGGTTGGCAGTCGTTACAGCATGGTGGTAGGGCACTTTGCGAATGCCCGCCTGGCTAGCTACCACCCTCAAGTTGAAAATCTGTCGCCAAGCACCTAACGGTGTGTTCCGGCAGCTGTCCTTGAGAGCCAGTAATTCTAGGTTAGCCTGAACAACATCTTCGACCACATCATCACTTACCATCAGGTGAGATAGCGGTCAAAGGCTAACCTATCAAGCATAAAAAAAAAAACAGTCAGAAGGCGCTGCTGCCCACCTTCTGGTTTTTTTACCTTTAGCCGCCTCTTACGACACCGTTAGCAATTTAACATTCTAGCCCGGCACCCCACGGGCATATATCATATATCATCCTACAAAAGAAAACATTTTAAGTTATTATTACGAAACGGCAATTTTATACCTTAACCCCAATTTAACGTTTTACATTACCGGCAAGCAATATTACCTTTAGGTTAGAAAAACACATAAAGCCTGACTAAATTTGTGCCTATATGTATAAACTGCTTTCAGAACTAAATGATGCCGCGAAGCAATAATGTTAACTTGTTCTTTTTTTTTTTTTTTTTTATGGGATAGGATGGCAAACGAGCATGCGGCTCACCTGATGGTAAGTGATCACCGTCGCCCACAAACATCCACAACACCAGAGGTCTCGAGGATGCGTTGCCGGCCTTTAAGGAGGGAATATGCTCTCTTCTTGAAGGTTCCTAAGTCGTAACTGTTCGGAAATACTTCACCAGGCAGCTGGTTCCACAGTGTGGCAGTGCGAGGTAGAAAATGCCGTGAAAATCGCAAGGTTGTGGACTTCCAGACGTCGATATGAAATTGATGAAACATCATGCTTTGTCGGGAAGTCCGGTGGCGAAATTGAGCTGCAGGTAGTAAATCGAACAGTTCCTCAGAACACTCCCCGTGATATATGCGGTAAAAGATGCAGAGTGATCCAACATCTCTACGCAAAGCCAAAGGGTCGAGCCGACCGGAGAGAGCTTGATCGTCGACGATTCGAGTTGTTCGGAAGTGAACAACAACACAGTCATTAAAAATTACAGGTACATGAAATTTAGCATCTATTTCTACTAAACCCTATCAAAATAATATCAGAAAATTTTAAACTATGCAAGAATACACGAGGCAGACTACTTTTCATTTATTTTGGTCTCTATTCATATCATTTTTTATTTATTCCATACATAAAGCAATAGTGGATGTCCATGTTGCTCCAATATTTCATATTCCGAGTAATTTCTTTTATTCGTTTACTTGGATAGCGCAACAAAAATAAAACAGCTGGATTTGATGAAATATCAAAATTAATCCGGCTTTCGAGAAATGAGGAAAGACGATAGGCTTCGGAAACATTGATATCAATAAGGTTGGACTTTACCGCAGCTAGCAAATAGCCTACGTAACTGATTTAGTAACAATTACTAGGTATTACAGTTACTTGGAAAAGAGATATTAATACTTGCTCTTTCAGATATTTTTTTAGTAAGTATTGCTATTTTTAGTACGAATACATTTTCAACTACTTTTCAGTTATTGGAAGCTAGTCGGAACTAGTTGAATTACGAATATTATATTTTTTAAACGACTTGCAACCTTTTATGTTATAATAAAAAAAATTGACGTGAAATCATTTGTCAATTGTTTTTTTTCACACATCAAAGTTCTACGTATGCAACAAAAATTGAAAGGCGAAAAGGTTTTAGAGCGATGATTTTTTATAATTTTAAAGTTCTATCCCTCCGCAAGACTGTGCCGCTCGTCTTCAAAATGCTTTTGGGAGAGAAGCACCTTGTTTGAGCTCCGTGAGGCGAAAGTTTACTGAATTTGAGAGAGGTTGGGTTTCTTTAAATGACGAATTTCATGAAGCTTCCAACTGCCGTCAACGAAAATAATGTAGCTACTGTTAAGCGGCTAATTGAAGAAAACCCGCGGAGTCACCCATCCTGCACATAGCCCCGATCTAGCACCCTGTGATTTCTGTATTTTCCCCAAATCTCATCTCATCAAAGATTTAATGAGAGGTTTCACTTTTACCAACTCCGAAGAGGCAGTGATAGCGTTCAATCAGCAAGTAGAAAACACGCCTTCAGATCTGTGGTCCACCTGTTTTAAAAAATGGTTCAAACGCATGAAAAAATGTTTAATATGTAAAGGAGAGTATGTTGAAAAGCAATAAACTTAATATTTTGTTTATAACATGTTGTTTTTTTTAATTTAAGCAAAACTTTTAGTGTGACCTACTATATGCCGAATCTTTACATTCAAAGAATTAGTTGTACTGAATTAATACTAAATTATTATATATAATATTTTTTTCGGATTTCAGTGGATAGACTTTTACAATTTGTTATCAGGTAAATTAAAACAAAATATTATTATTTTAAATAATATAAAACAAATACAAAATATTTAAAAAGAAATAGGGTGTTATGGACACGGCCACGCGGCCGCTTGTTGTACGTGAATAAGTCTCAAAATGGCAGGGTCCCCCCTCCGCCGCGCGCGATGTGCTACACTCCTTACTCAGTATAATGAATTATTTGATTCTTTAGCTATCCAGTGCTGTAATTAAAATTTGATATGATAATAGATATTTAGATATATGCAAAACTAAACTTTATCCCCTGATTTTGTTATCATTAGTTTTTTTTAATTGCGTCCATATGAAAGCAATTTTAAAGACGTCCTCACGTCAAAGCTACTTCCACGACAGAAAATTATCAAATGCGCAGTTTTGGTTTATTTATACAGTTACCTATATCAAAAACGAATTTATAAAAAGATTATAACGAAGTCTCCAGGAAACCAGCTCCAGCTTTCTTTTAAAAAAATAACTTTCCAAATTGGTTTATAAATGGCACAGTTCCGAGATAGCCAACATTAAAATAAATACAGTTAAATTGAGAACATTTTTAAGGTGGTTAAAAAAGGATCCCTGAGAGCATATTCGTTCTAAGACTAGCTGCAAACTGATAGCTGAGCATGGTTTTATTTTATTTATAGATTATACGGTAGCCTTTGGGCACTATCTCAACTGATGTAAAGTGATGATGTGTTCGAAGAAAATGTTCAGACTAACCTAGAATTATTGGCTCACAAGAACAGCTGCCGGTACACACCATTAGGTTCTTCGTGACAGATTCTCTTCTTGTGGGTGGTAGCTAGCCAGGCGGGCATTCGCAAAATACCTTACCAACACGATATCGACTGCCATCGTAAGACCACAACCGGGACCGACGGCTTAACATGCCCTCCGAATAACGGACGCGCTCAGTAGAGTACGGCTAGTCTTCTGAAGCTGTACTATTTCGTTTTAAAATGCCCTATGCGATCGATATACGTACATGCCGTTATAGATTAAGAATCGCGCTTTCGGAATTCACCACAAGTCATAATAAATGTACAAAACTTATATTCAGAGGTATACTATGACTTTTATAAAACCAAATTCGATTGAATAGTCTCGGTAAGCCAGTCGGTTTGTCCTGAAAAAAGATCCCTTACTTCAAAGAATTTCTAATAGCGAAATTGTGTTCTCACAGAAGCGCACGACGGCACGCTGCCTTTTTCTCATTCGAAAGATATAAATTCCAGTACACAATATGGAATGAATTGCACACAATGCGGATAGTCTTGCAATAAGTTCACGATATTATTGCGTCGATGGAAGTTATTGAACCGTTAACGAGACCAATTCCAATCGTTGACCTCGGACGTTAAAAATGCACTAGTATTTCAGGCTCTGAAAGCTTAACCGGTTCAAACGTTCTACGATTTAACGGGTATAAACATATAATTAATTAATTTCGCGGCTTTGTCGAATGTCAAAGCTAAAGGAAAATTGAATTTTAGATAGATGTTCGGAACGCAACTTACGGCGGGCAATCAACTCTTTGTTTTGGGCGAGCTTCTCTTTGGTTAGATTTTGTGTTAAAATAGCCCTTGTTGAAAATCCTTGTATCCGGTATATTACTTATCTCTATGATCCTTGTTGAATGACAGGCCTTTTGGAATTGCCGCGTGTACAGTTTTGTTTGATTTTTTTGAAAAACTTGTCTTGTACATAATTGTGAAAAGTGAATTTATAGCTGTTGCATACAGACGTTATAGACTTGGTGAATTTGAGACGTTGAAAAAACTCAAGAAGAGGACTGGATCCCTCACCAGCACCACCCAAGCATTAAGTACTTAGTTAATATGTAGTTGACCAACCTCTCATTAATTGGGGAATCGCAAGGGTGGGGTCGGCGAAGGAAAGAAGACAGGAACAATTTTGTAAGTCGTTGATTGTACATTATTTTAACCCTTTAGCCCCACGTACCGCAGGCAGTTAGGATTCACATACCAGGTGGAGGCTTACCATGCCTGCCTAGGCAATCTGGAATCTTAACAAAAGAATATGTTCTGCGTATAGATATAGATAATGGGTGTTAACTACACTAAAATATGAGTTTAAAATGTTTTAGAAGAATGAAATTCGTGTCACGTGTGTACAACCATGAATGTGATGTGTTAGATTTGAATGTTCCCAAACATGTTCATTATATTAGAGAAATATGACTGAGGCGGAACTGGCTTAGAGATAGCAGTGTAAGATGGCATATCTGGTATTTTTTAGAATACACCTAATGAGTGCACTGAAAGACATGTTGTTCTGCAATCTTCTTCTGGTGCATGGCAAAGGGCCGTGTGAGATGTGAGCGAGTATACAGCAGTAATCTAATCTGCATTTGTATTTTTTTACAGGTTTTACTGCTGGCTTTTTAAACTTGTATTTATATATAAACCAAACATTTTAATCCATCTTTGGGTTAAGGAAAACGCTGCTAAAGATCATGAGGCAAATCAAAATCCTTTTATTTACATAAGCAAGTATTTGTTCCTTTCCTTTTCATTTGATTTAAAGCTAGCTGCCACCTCAAAGACGAGATTAAGCAAATAGAAATAAATGTCTTTCGCGCTAAGTATAAATGTGGTTGTACCAGATTACCAAAGCGTATACTAACTTGTTTAAAGTTGATACACATCTGAGAATACCTGGTAATACTGTCATAACATAAACTGTGGTTTACTCCAAACTACCTACAAACCGACAAACCTCTCGAATGTTAGTTTTATCTTACTCCTGTGTGACATAGCGACTAAGTTTTCCCACATTTCAAAGGAAAATCACTCTTACTTCTAAGAAAGTTCACTATTAGCTTCACATCTGTCTTCTACAAACTCAAAATAAATTGAGGTAGTTTTCAAGCTTAGAACTATATGAAGTCATTCATCTTAGTTATTAAGAGAACATCGATGTGAAAATGAATTTGGCTGTGTGCTCACGCTTTAATAATGTATTTATTTTCGAACGAAGTACAGAGACATACCAAAGGGTTAAATAACGGTAGTTTGCGTCATCTTTGAAGTCTCCGATACAACAAACTTTAACAGCTTCCACAAAGATTTCCGGTTCCTGTACCCTACAACTGCTGGTATTTGTTTGAAATTTTAATAAAGAGAGAAGAGCAGCGACTTCTTAACAATGTTCTTGAAAGTAAATTAGGTGTTAATAGATATTTAACGCCATTTATATTAGCAGTGTGGCCAATAACAATGATCTAAATACTCTCAAGGCATTAACTCCTGAAGGCTATTTTTATAATTTGCGATATAATTTCGGTCTTTGAATTGGAACTTGTTAATTTAATTTTATATTTAATTTTATAACTAGTACATCGCGCAGTGTGAGGGCCGCAAGCGGCCCGCATCCTTCTTGAGTCATTTGAAAATTTCACAGAAACACCTAATACGAAAAAAAAAGTATGTTTAAAACACCAATAAAAGTATAAAATTCCATATTAACTCTATATACAATAAAGAACATAACTGTAGCTGCCTAACCAGATTCACCCTACTGCCATTAAAAAGTGGTACGGGCAGAATCGAACCAAGGTTCTGAGTCACTTTTGTTAAGGAACCCCACTCGTAGGTGCTTCGATTATCAGGGGCAGTTGTCATGGAGACCAGTCGAAGTCGTGGAAAATACTCTCTATTTGGAGCTCGCAAGTTACTAACACGGCTCGGCCTGCATCCTCACGAAGCAACTCTTTCAGTCAGTCGACTCGTCTTTCTTACGTTGTTAACTGCGTGTTTACGTGTATCCTGTATATGTTTTAGCAAAATAATCCCATGGACTCCTCATAAAAATACAAGAAAAAGGTTCAATTAATGGAAAAAAGGTTATAATATAGCGTCTAACGTTGTGTTAATAATGGAACGGAACCCTTCGACCGCGAGTCCGACTCGCACTTTGCCGATTTTTTTATGTTAGCATTGGACTTGGATGACATATAACATGCTTCAAGGCGGATATGGGGCCAATATCATCAATTTAATTTTAAAAACAATTCACTGTACTGCGAATAATTTGACTACTACATAAATAAGTATGCTTTATTTATTATAGAGCGTAAAACCCAGTGACAGTGGAACCAAACCAAACCCAGTGGATTTATTTCGTGGAAAAAGGAAATCTCATTAGGAAAGCGTAGACTTTTATGACATGTGACAGCCGCTGTAGGCATAGAAATAGCACAATACTTAAAACGAAGTAAATATTTGTACTTGGAAATATGGTTACTTTGCTTAATACCTACTGAATATACCTGATAATACCTACTTTATCAGCTATAGCAAAGTGGCCATATTATTTTATATTATAAAGCTATACCGCCAAAATCTCTTCAATTCGATTTTACAGTATTCTTTTTAATCATTACATTAGCTTGTTTACATTATCACATTAGCAGTTTCTTACATATTTCTTTTTCCGCATACTTAGGAGAGGGAAAGATAGTCTGGAATAACTGGTTATATATATATATATAGATAAGAGGGTCGTAGACGCCTATATTGAAAATAATAATTTGACTTCAATTTTGACAACACTGAAAGGAAGAGATGACGTGGCTGGTAATTAACCATATGGTATAAAGAGATCAGGAGATCAGAGACACCTGTACTAGACTGAACAGTCACATCGTCCACTGCTGAATACAGTCAGGTCTTAGGGATCGCAGTGTAAGATGGGAATTCTTCAGAAGCCGCTGCTGCCCGTCGTTATTTTATCCTTAGTCGCCTCTTACGACACCTTCCGGGAGATGCTACTTCGGCACTCCACGCAAAGCGACTACTCACTTTCTCAATTCTATGCGACTCTTAGGAAGGCCATAGACCGAAACGAATGGAAAGAGTGTGCAATCGCGATTTTGCAATTCAATATTGAAGAATCAATCGCTAATAGCTTATAGATTTCATAGTGTATCTAAGAGGCAGGTTATTTCAATACTTCGACCGAATTTCATTGGTCTACGAACGATGCGCTCGTAATGAAAGCAAGCGTCATCGTCGACGTCTTGAATAGAGATCCTGTTTCATCGCTTTGAAATAAGATTTATTGCAGAGTATATAATAATACAACGTAAATATACGTAGAACTCCAACAAGCATTCGCAAATTAAACGGCGGCACGATTCGCTTCATCCGATTAGACAGGGGTCTAAATTAGACGAAATTGAACAACCGAATTTTAAATATACTCGCTCCGTATCTCCGTATCATCTCAACCATAGAGATATAAAATACTCTTTTCTGTGATCTCAACTTATACAGAACAAATGTTAATTGTATAAAGCTACAAATTGCATAGGTTTACTACGATTATTGCTAAATTTAAGTTAGTGTATGTCACATATTTCTTGAAGCTTTGATAGATTTGTACTTTTTTAAAAGGCTTAATAATTGTTGAAAATATGTTACCAGTCACGTAAAGGTATCTTCCAGAAGACTTAACAAGTGTATGTCTCAATGTGATGGGCGCACTGCAATTCGACACATGTGACAAAATGCATCTGTTATAGGCAAAGGTTAGTCAGCTTAACATCAGGTGGGCCTCGTGCTTGTTTTATCATAGTCACATAAAAAACCTTAAGAACCAGTTCCTTTAAAGGATAACTTCTCTTACTATGATCAAACAAATTCGTTTTGGATTTATAGAAAACTCTTCAGTTATAAAAATAAATCTTAATAGATATTATTAGTTATTATTTATAACAGCTATATTATTCTACAAGTCTTTAGTTCTCGCTCCCTTTTATGATATCAAAAATTTAAGCCATCAGAGGTCCATCGCCTAGAAATACCTGAAAATAAAAGTGTATTCTATGAAAAATCATTTGCGTTGTAGCAATCCACCTTCGGAACGAGTCTATTTTTTATTGTCTCAGCAAGCATTATTTGGTAACGTATGTAGTTTGATAATATTATAAAAGATATTCCACTGTTTTTATTGCGTTATATACACATATTAGTTGTGTTTGTTTATATGTATGATATGTAGATGCCCGTTTGTAATATTGTAATACCTGTACATAATAGGGGTTAAATTATAAAATTGCAAATTGACATAGAACCTTCATGGTTTAAGATTTTAATTATGAAATTGCAAGTTTTAAGAGATAAACTTTTTTCACATGGATTGTACCTATGATGTTCTTCTTTTTCAAAATGTGCAACATTCGATTATCGACTTTCAGTTGTTTTTTTTTATTCAGTCCATACATGAAAGATGGATCCTTCGAAAATTCGAGTGATTTTAATACGACTTCCGGCGCGGAACTAACGCGGCAAAAACAGCTCGCAATATCAATTTTGCGTTTGGAGAGGGGACTGCTGATGATCGCACCGTGCGATTTTGGTTTAAACGCTTTCGTGATGGAAACTTTGATTTCAAAAACGAACCACGTGGAAGACTGCCCACACAGTTGAATAACAATGCATTGAAAGAGATGTTGGAAGCCGATCCGGGCCAAACTACCCAGGAATTAGCGGCATGGCTTAACGTTACCTCACCAACAATATTAACTAATTTGCATCAAATGAATAAAATAAAAAAATATGAAAATGGGTGCCTCATGATTTGACGGATCTGCAGAAAGAAACGCGTGTTGAGACTTGTGTTGCTTTGTTGAATCGATACAGAAATGAAGGAAAATTTGATCGAATTGTGACATGTGAAGAAAACTGGATTCTTTGCGATAACCGTAAGTGAAAAAAGCAATGGCAGACCCGGGGTCAAACGCCGCAACAGTGTCCTAAAGCAAAGCTTACCAATAAAAAGGTAATGCTAACTGCTTGGTAGCCTCAGCATGGTGTTACTCACAATAGCTCTCTCCAATCTGGTCAAGCAATAACTGCAGGTGTCTACTGTGCTGAACTCTGAACAATGATAGCAAAACTAGCAGTGAAACAGCCCAGACTCATAAATCGATATCAACCATTATTGCTCCGTGATAACTCAAACCTCATACAACACGAGAAACCGTTTTAACTCTACATGAACTGCAATTAGAAACTAATCGTCACCCTCGTACTCGCCAGACCTTGTTCCAACGGACTACCATTGTTTTCGTGATTTGGACAAATTTCTACGTGATAAAAAGTTTTCTCCCATAAGGCAGTACAAATTGCTTTCACAGTTTGTCAAATCTAGATCACATGAGTTCTATCGAAAAGGCATAAATGACCTCCTTATTAGTTGGCAGCAATGTATAGATAATAATGGTAATACTTTGATTGAGTAAATATGTTGAATTAAAAAAACTTATGTCATTTTTTTTTATTTTTCTGGACTAATCGGGGATTCCATACTTCAATCCCTAATACAACTAAATGTTTTAAGTATCTACTTATAATTTATTCGTTAAAAAAAACCCTCTCCTTCTATAGGTTCTTGGAAAATGATGGCTGTTTAGCGTTTGGACCACACAATGTATGGAATGTTAAAAAAACGAACCTATGAAATTTTGTTCTTCTAGGTGTGCAATAAAATGTTGCTGTATTGGTGTACTGCAAATAAAAAGTGTGTAACTGGATATCCAAAATGTCGAGGCTATATTATTTCCATTTCTAACAGGTAGGTACCTCATCCATTTGCGAGCGTGAATCTGAACGTATTTTTGCGATATAAATTAATTTTCTCTGTGCCCCCATCTTCCCATCGACGCTTGTTCCCTCGGGGACGGTGTTATATTGCGGCACACAGCCCTAGAAATTTAATAAACGACATCCAACATTTTTTGTATATATAGCGCTTCAAGTGTGTAAAAACTTAATTACTTGGTACTTACTATACGAACAATACAATTCAAATAACATTAATATTTTTGACGTTTATTTTAGTTTATTTACGTGTATGTTTGAAGCATTGGTAAAAAAATCTTGGTTACATCTCGTTTCCTTGATTACTTTGCGATCGATGGAATTCTATTATTTAGCCATTGATTTTTTTCTGACGTTAATTTATGAATATAGTAAATAAGCGAAAGTAAAAATGGTAGAAATAAGTCCCATCTCTTTTTTTTCTGTTTGATAGGTTAGCCTTTGACCACTATAAATGTAAGTGATGATGTGGTCGAAGATGTTGTTCAGGCTAACCTAGAATTACTGGCTCTCAAGGACAGCTGCCGGAACACACCGTTAGATGCTTGGCGACAGATTTTCCACTTGTGGGTGGTAGCTAGCCAGGCGGGCATTCGCAAAATGCCCTACCACCATGCAGATCTCTCATATAGATTAGCTTCGAGGCTAGGGTTATTATAGTAGTTTATGCAACTTTCATATAATAGAGGGTAGTAGTTTTTTGAAACGAGCCGCAGGCGAGATTCAAAATAAGATTACACGAGTGTTTTAATACCTAATTATATGCAGTTGCATACACTACTTTATTTAATCTCATGGCTATATTAATTTCTTTTACCTGTATTTCAACTCTCTGTGGCTATACGCTTTTCTTGATTTTTCTGGCAAAAGACTATTCGTCAGTTTCGTAGCTGTTTCTAGAACGTCAGGAGGAGTTAAATCATCAGTTTCGTGGGTGTTGCTTGACATTTTTGCTACTTAAGTTTTATCCAATAAAATATTACTCAAATTTGTATGTACGAAATAGCGCCAAAATGGAAAAAGTCTGTAATTGGTCTGTTGGCTCGGAACCAGCGCAGCGCGTTGCGCGCTCATCTCGCTCACCATAGATAATGTGTACTTAAATTGAATTGAAACCTCCTTGGTCGGGGGACGGACGACGACGATTCCGACCTGTGCCGCCACGCCGTGCACACCTGTCTACAGCTCCGCCAGTATCTCCCAGTGAGACCGCAATAGTCCCCGCACTATTGCCGTCTCACTCGGGTCATCGTTCCGACGCTAGTTGCAGACCAGTGCCTTGGAATACGCAGCCCTGACGAAGTTTTTGTTTTGTGTGCAGAAGCTGAGCAGCCGCCGAACGCCGAGCAACGCGAGCTACGAGCTCGCCGTGCCGTCGCGCAGAGGCGCTCTAAGACGTCAGGCATTACCACCTACCCAAGTCCCTTGTTTCGGACGAACAACATCATATCGGGCTGGTGGTCTTGTTTTGACCGCACTTTTCGGTGCGCATTTCACCACTTTACTACCCGACACAACATAGTAACAGTCGCGCAACAACACACTTTGTGCTGTTAAGCGACGTCGTTCAGGCGTGGGGTAGCGTCAGCCAAACCCGTCTGAACGATCAAATCCGCCATTTGCTGCGGTCGCAGTGTGACACCCTACGGTGACAACGGCCACTGTTGTTGTTTTGGTTTAACCTTGCACCGTGGCCTTTCCCGCTTCACGGGTCAGCCGAAGCAAGCTGGGCTCCGGGATTACTGGCCTTGGGGTCACCCCTAGTCAACCCCGGAGTAGCGCTTAGGAGCACCCCTCTCCGCCGAGAAAAAAGCTCGGAGAGGGTACACAATTAGGGCACACCATAGGTACTCACTCCCTCTCACACAAGTGAGCTCACGAGTTGCGAGAGGGAGACAGAACCCGTTAGGCCATCCTGAGTATTCCCCTCAGGATGCAACGTCCCTCTAACGGTGAGGTGGAGGTCCTTCAGACCTTCGCCCTCCGCTACCCCGAACTCTACGCTGATCATCAGCAATCACTTAACGATGCAGAGAGTGCCCGCCTCACGGACACTCTCATCGCTCCCTCCGGAACTCCAATTCCGGAGGCCATCGTCCCTCCTCTGACCCGGTCCTTCTCAGAGGACAGCCCGACTTCGCCCGCTCCGGGCCCTGACAACAGACGCACGGTGGCAGCCCCTCCCCGTGAGAGGTCTCGCTCGCGCTCACCGATCGGGAGGCCAGCGAGCACCCGTCCCTCCATCGCCGTTGTCGAGCCCACTTCGGACTCCGAAACGGAGATGGAAGTAGATCCGAGTCGCGCCTTACGCACTGACTCGGACTCCGATAACGACGGCTATACCGTCGTTGACCGCAAACGCAAGCGTGCTCCTAAAGCCGCTAGTTGCGCAACTTCCGCCCCTCCCGCCAAGGCACCCGCTAAGGCCCCCGCCTCCGGCAAGAAGCCGACCCCCGCCCCGCGCCCCGCGTCTCCTCCCTCCGCTACGGCCACTACTGCCGCGTCCCCTCAGGACGCGAGCGCGCGCCGCGAAAAACCGCCTCCACCCCTGTTCATTCAGGACAAAACCAAATGGGACATGCTGTCCCGTTTAGTTTCGGATCGTGGGATCCATTACACTAATGCCCGCTCCACGCAGCAGGGCATTAAAGTTCAAGTGTCCACCATTAGCGACCACAGAGCGCTAACAAAGCTCCTCCGTAAAGAGAGCATAAGTTTTCACACTTATGCGCTCGAAGAGGAGAAAGTCCTCCGAGTGGTCATCCGCGGTGTGCCCAAGGAGGTACATACCGATTCGGTATGTGCCGACCTGAAGGCACAAGACTTCCCCGTACATGCAGTTCACCGCATGTACAGCGGGAAGGACCGCAGTCCCTACGATCTAGTACTCGTAGTACTAGATCGTACACCTGAAGGCAAGGCCATTTTTAATTTAAAAAAGGTCTGTGGCCTCTCAGGACTCGATGTCCAAGCCCCATACAAAAATGGGAGTCCCTCGCAGTGCCATAACTGCCAACTATACGGGCACGCCTCCCGTTTCTGCTTCGCTCGCGCTAGGTGCGTTAAGTGCCTAGGCGATCACGCGACAGCAGCGTGCACTCGCACCCGGGATTCACCGGACCCACCCAGCTGTGTTTTATGCGGTGCTCAAGGGCATACCGCGAATTACCGTGGTTGCCCTAAAGCACCACGAGTGAACCACAGGGTGGCAAGGCATAGGCCGACCCGTCCCTCTTACGACCGTTACCAACGGGTAAGCCCTAAACTAACGGTAGTACCTGCCTCACAGGTAATACCCGCGCCGCTCGCATGGTCTAAACCACCCAGTATGGTTAAGACCGTCGCTACCGCCCGCGCCCCGGCCCGCGCGCCCGCACCCGCGCCCGCACCCGCACCCGCCCGCGCCGCGGCCCCTGCCCGCGCACCGGCCCCGGCTCGCCCCGCGCTCCCGGCACCCGTCGCCAACACCATTCGCGCGCCTCCCCGCGCCGCTTCCCGGCCACAAGCTCCACCTATGCCATTGATGGCTGCCCCTCTTCAAGAGGCAATCAACCTAGTCAGCGATCTGGCTATGTCGGTTGACATCAATGAGGTACAAGAGCTATTCCACAAGATGCAATACGCTCAATCCCCAGCGGACGTGATCCAATACACATTGGAACACGCGAACTTACTAAGCGCCCTTAAGCGCTTCGTTCCCCAGGCCTCTCCCCAGTACAACCACTATGGGTAGTACAACCGCACGCACGAAACCGCGCTCAGTTTCGTTAGCGTCATTCAACGCTAACGGTTTCTTTAGACAACGTGACCTTGTCCACGACTTTTGTTGCACCCACCTTATCGACATTATATGCGTGCAGGAAACCCTTCTAAAACCGGGGAAGGCGAACCCTAGGTTTGCCAATTACAGAACGGTACGTGATGATAGAGTGAACTCCCGTGGGGGAGGCACTCTTATCTATTACAAAAGGTCCCTGCACTGCATCCCCTTACCTACCCCGACTCTTGTTAATATGGAAGCATCTTGTTGCCTTCTAGCTATGACTGGTCATCAACCTATAGTCATAGCGTCCTGTTACCAAGCTTGTCAAAAGCCGATCGTCCGAGCTGACTTAGAAGCATTGTTCTCATTAGGAAGCGCCGTCCTTCTGATTGGCGACTTCAATAGTAAGCACATCCTATGGAATTGTAACGTCAACAATCCCAGAGGCATTGCACTTGAAAAACTAGTCGCAGAACTTAATTTTGACATAATTGCGCCCACTGAGCCCACTCACTACCCTCACACGGAAGACTTTCGACCTGACTTGCTTGACATGGCACTACTCAGAGGCGTAACACTCCAGTTACGCTCCATAGAAGTGGTTCACGAGCTTCACTCTGACCACCGACCCATTATACTGCGACTAGGTCCCGACCCAACAACCGACCTCCCCCGCCCCACTAAGACGATAGTGAACTGGAAGCAATTAGGCGTTGCCCTAAAAGCTATCAGTTCACCGGACCTTGACAAGATCCCTGACGACATCCTGACTAAAGATGACGTAACCCTTGCGATCGATTCGTTCACTAATCACCTCTCCACCGTAGTAGGTGCATCCGCAAAGGAGGTCATGGTGCCGGACGACCGGCGCCTTGTCATTCCAGCGGATGTGAGACGATTAGTGACGGAAAGTAAAGCAGTGACCCGACATTACGACTCTTACCCCAGTAAAGAGAACAAAACTAAGAAACGCCACTTTGAACGCATGGTTCAAAGTCGCATGTCTGAGTTGCGTGATCAACAATGGGGTGACAAACTTTCAAACCTCGTGCCAAGCCACCAGGCTTATTGGGACTTGGCGCGAGGTATGAAAGGAAGTAACTACAACGACATGCCTCCCTTATACAGACCAGTCCCACTAGTCCCAGCGTTCTTTGACGAAGACAAAGCTGAGTGCCTAGCTGATAGCCTAGAGGCTCAGTGTTCCCCTAACGTAGATCACGTTGACCAAGCTCACCTCGATTCGGTGGATGCTGAAGTCGAACGTAAAAGCTCTGTGGTCACCTCTGAACTCCCACCAATCACCTTAGCGACTTACGCTGAGGTGGCGAGACTGATCAAGGCCCTCCGACCGCGCAAATCCCCCGGTGCCGATGGCATCTCCAACAGGGTTCTTAAAACCCTCTCTCCTCCTCTCATCCATCTCCTAGTCAGCATCTTCAATGCTGCTATGAGCCACTGCTTATTCCCAGACACCTGGAAATGTGCAAATGTCATTGGCATTCACAAACCAGGCAAAAGCTCATCTGACCCCACCAGTTACCGCCCCATCAGCCTCCTCAGTGCCTTAGGCAAACTTTACGAGCGGTTACTTGCAAACCGTCTCCAGTCCCATGCTAAGGAACACCACCTTATCCCAGATGAGCAGTTTGGCTTCAGGCCCGGACACTCATGCGTCCAACAGGTGCACCGCCTCACGGAGCACATCATTGAGGGCTTTAACAAGTACCCCAAACCCCAGACAACGCTAGCAGTCTTCCTCGACGTAGCGAAAGCTTTTGACAAAGTCTGGCACAATGGCTTGATTTACAAGCTATACCAATTTGGCGTGCCAGAACGTCTTGTGCTCATCCTACAAGACTTCCTTAAAGCCAGAAGCTTTCGCTATCGCGTGGAAGGCACCCTCTCCTCCCCCCACCCAGTCAGAGCCGGAGTCCCTCAGGGCTCCGTGCTATCACCCATTCTTTTCGCGCTGTATACCAGCGACATCCCACGCTCTCAGCCTAACGTCCTATTAGCCCAATACGCGGATGATACCGCTATTTATACCACTGGGTGGCATATCAGTAGAAAGTCCATTCCCGCCCTCCAACGGGCCATCACCGAGATCGGTGACTGGTTCCGTAAATGGCGCATCGCGGTCAACCCAGTTAAAAGTGCAGCTATGTACTTTACTGAGAAGGGCCGCCCCCGCTACCCGCAACCTATAACTTTGTTCGACCAACCCATCCCCTGGGTTAGTAAAACAAAATATCTCGGAGTCACCCTTGATCGGAATCTCACCTTTAGCGATCATATAACAACCATCCGTAACAGAGCGGCCTTTGTAATGGGTCGCCTTGGTCCCCTGATTCGCAAAGAGAGTAAAATGTCTCTTAGTAATAAGAAGACACTTTACACTGCCTGCATCCGCCCCATCATGACTTACGCATCAGTAGTGTTTAGTCATGCTAGTGAGGCCCATCTCCATAAGCTTCAAGTCATTCAAAACCGTTTTCTTCGTAGTGCAACCGGCGCTCCGTGGTATATCCGGAACACCGAGTTGCATTGCGACCTAAACCTTCCCTCTTTAGCGCAGTTCAATAAGGACTGCGCCCGCCGATACTTTGATCGAGCGCCCCACCACTCGAACCCATTGGTTGTCCAGGCATCGAACTACTCGACCGCCTCTTCTATCCCATTTTTCAAACCCCCCCGTCGCCGACCACGGCAGGTATTAGACGACCCGGATGACCCCATCGCAGTCATTACATTGGCAGCTTTAGCGTTATCCGCAAGTCGTCGAGGTAAAATCCCCAGGTGTGAGGTAATTAGAGGTCACACAATCAAACACCGAGCTCGCCGGCGAGCTCGAGGCAAAAACAAGGTCACGATAAATTGCTCTCCAAATAGTCAAAGAGTATTATTCAGTAGGGCCCAATTGTGCAACACTGCAGTTGCACAGAGGCATTTTGCTCCGATCCCCCCCATGTCTCTCGACAGCGAGACAAGCCGAGGTCCGAACCACAGTGGTGCCCTTGAGCTCGCTGTCAACCCCTCCTATAATAGCGGTACGTTTTCGGCGTCCGCAGGAGACGGAGGTAGAAAGCGCTTTTCGCCTTCTACGCCCGTCTCGGGAGAAGTGCCTTCGGCACTTCTCCCTCCCGGGCTATTGTAGGGCCAGGCCCTCGCCCAAAACCCGGTGGAGCTGGACGACCGCACAGGCGGTAGCCAGCATCTATGTCCTCCCTAAATACAAAAATACTCCTTGGTCGGGACACATTGTACTTTAATAATTAAAAAAATGTTTTAAAGCATTGTTTTGTTTTGAACAATGCTTTAATTTCACTTTTTAATTTTCTTAAAGAAGTATGTACATAAAATATGCCAATAAAAGTCTGTATTTAATTTCATAATTAGAATATTACCGAATGAGATTATATAAAAACATATATACGAGTATATACTTCAAACATACTTCGCATTAACGCGCCAATAATATTCCGGTTAGGCTACGCAGCGCTTCTCACACAGCGATGTCACTTCGTCCTAAAAAGCAAATGCAGAATTAGCATTATACATATTTCTAAAATTATTTCAAAATAAAATTCCTTAATATATTTTTTAAGTCTGTATATTAACTATGGAGTTTGGCTCAGTAAAGTCTGAATCTATTATTTTAAGCGTACCTTTCAACTTAAGCTTCTTTTTATTATAACACTTGTTGTCACCTTAAGCCCAGACTTCACCTTTGAACTTATCTTCAACTAAAACCTACTTCTTCTTTCATCAACCGCCATAATATCAAACTTTGTACAAAGGCCTCCCATAATAGAGGTATTTCGTCAAAATCCCCGCGCATGGCAGTGGTCTTAGAAAACACAGTGTAAGATATTAAGACACAGTTATTCAGAAGAACGAGAGCAAACATTAGAGTATAATGTCATGTTACCGCAGTCGGTCAGAGCATGCCCCGGCTATAGGGGTGGATGGACGCGGGTTGAAATCACGCACATGACTATGTTTTTTTCTTTGTGAATTTGTAATTTTGTAATTAAATCCGCAGAGCAGGCGTTATTGCAAACATAACAATATTAAAATGATAAGGTATCATTTACAAGTTTAAAACCAATTGCAAAATTGGTCTTGTTTGTAGTACAACGCAAGTTGAACTATAGGTGTCGCTCCATCACCATAAGATGGTTCAACAACGAGAGCAAAAATTAGAGCTATGAGTCATAATGTCATATTAGCTCAGTCGGTCAGAGCATTTACATTTTGTATGATTAATGTTACAATTTGTTCTACTACGTATTGTTTTTTTACCGAACTACTCATTACTTTATTGTCTACTGTTGCTCTCGTCTACCACTCGTACGAAAAAAGAGGTATGCCGAAAACCATCCATGTGTTAATCTGCTAATTAAAATTGCGTCTACGCAGTACGGTGCTCAACCTACCCCTGTTGCCATAATTTCACAAATTATTATTTAGCTATTAGTACTTTTAAAACGGTAAATGTGTTTTTTAAGTATATACGGTAATAAGTATATTTTCTGTCTTCATTTCTTTATTTTAGTAACCCACCGGAATTCCAAACATGATACTTAAAAACAGCAGAGAATAAACTAAAGGGATTATTTGAAGACCCAACTCAAATCGATAATTTGAAGCGCTCGTAGCGAAATTTGCTTAGCTGTTCTTAACGATTCCGAGCGATTCCGTGCTTTACAGGGCACGTTACAACGTCGTCGTCCCGGTTGTTTTCTTACGATGGCAATCGTTGTAGCATGGCGGTAGGGCACCTGGCTAGCGACCACCTTCAAGTAGAAAATCTATCGCCAAGCACGTAATGGTGTGTTCCGGCAGCTGTTCTTGAGAGCTGATTCCAGGCTATTAACAAAATCTTCGACCAAATCATCACTTACCATCAGGTGAGATAGTGGTCAAAGGCATCAGGCATAAATAAACATAAGTAGTACCATTATAAGTTATAAGCCCAAACTTTTAATTGATTATTCATGGATGCTTCTGACGATTTATTTACAAGATTAATATCATATGATTTTTACCACTGTAAAGTATGATAAATACAATTGCGTTTATTTGGATGATATATTTTAGTAGTTGTTTCGATTTAAAAAATACCTTATTGTGATGAAGTGTATATGTAGGACCAATAAGTAATTAAATCTTTTCAAACGAAAAAAATATTCCCAATCCAGTGTATAAATGACGGAGATTAATAAGATAACAAACATACAACCGAATAGAAAACTATTTCCCGGTATTTCAAAATCTGTGAAAAATTAGTTATATTACATTTTATATCATCATCATCATCAGCCATAATACTGCTGAACAAAACCTCCCCCAACGCGTTTGCCATAATCCACACGCTTGGCAGGCGTCTTGGGGATCGCAGTGTAAGATGGCAGTTCTTCAGAAGGTGCTGTTGGCCCACCTTATGGTGCAATTCTATGCAGCATTTACGGCCACAGGGTCGGTCTGGTTTTTCATATCGTCAATACAGTGCTTTGACATATTCTCGCTTAGCTCTACATAAGATACCCAAGTATTTACCTGAGATCGGCATAATTACAGTGAATGAAATTTTCCGGCTAGCTTATAACTTACCCTTATCAAAATATACGTCACAGGAATTGGTCTTCAAAGTTGGAGTTTCGGTGACAATATCGATAAATGTGCATGAATTGTTTAAGAGCTTTTATTAGTTTGTCTGATGATTCGTAGTTTCTAGAAGCTACGAATCACCAGACTACGTTAAGGCGTTATTGCAAAAATATGAGGAGGGAGCAATAAGAGGCGTTATTTTTAGGTTTTATTTAGGCGTAATTAAATGATTGATTTAGGTTTTTCAATGTTTGCTGTAGTCATTATTTGGAGAGGTGACCGATAGTGGCATTTTAATATTGAGCGCTTACGTGTTTCGGAGGGCACAGTAAGCCGTCGTCATAAGTTCCAGTATTTAATCATCGAAGATTCCAGTTGTTGTCTTAGAATGGCAGTCGGTATTGTATGATAGTAGAGAATTTTACAAATGCTTGCCAGGCTAGCTACCACCATCGAGTAGGAAATCTGTAGCCAAGCATCTAGAGGTAGAGTGCGTTTAATTTGTTCGAAAGTCATTATGCATATTTTAACAATCGTTTATTGGATACAATATCCATATTTGTCATCACGAACTGTTCGTTTAATTTTATAAAATGATCGATTTATTGGATATAAAATGTAGAAAATATTCCTGCATTTGATACATTGGTATAAGTTCAACTAATATTATATAATACCGATTGAATATTATAATTTTCTTTGATACACTTTATATATATCGAGATAGACCGGACATAGTATATACTCTCGGTATAATTTTGTTAAAGTAACTATTTTTGTTTAGTATAAGTTTAGGGAAATGACAAGTCTAGGGCAAATTCATAATATATAGGTGCAACGACGAGCGGAGCTACGATGAGCGTTAGATTTCTTGTGACCACAACAGCAGAAGCGCGACCGACCGAAGCGCGCATACGTGCGAAGCGAGCGTGCGTACGTGCGAAGCGATCGCCAAAAGAAGAAGCATATTTTATTTTAATTTTGTGAGCTTATTCGCTTTGCAGGCGTTAATGCAAAAATATAAGGAGGAAGCAATAAGAGGCATTATTTTTAGGTTTTATCGTACTTATTGTAGTGCCATGGGAAAGTACAGAAAGTTCTATGCAATAAACTGGTGGATTCAAGCAGTCGTGTCACGGGAAATAAGAAACAATACATAGGATGTGTACATATAGTTTTTTTACATAGATACACGTTGGTAAATGAAAAACAAAACGGATTATAATATTATTAGATTTCCAGTTTTCTTGTTTAAAATTGTATTAATTTATATTTACATTAGGTATTTATAGCACAGCTGTCATCCAATAATTCTTACCTCCTAAAAAGTTTCTTAATTTAAGGTTAGATTTAATCCATTAGTGAATGAGAATTCTCTTGTGTTGTCGGCTGTAACGCGTACAATAAAAGATCGAATATAAACACGCTTCCATCTAAGGGTATATTCGGCCCTAAATTCGGAGATCGTTGGTGTGAGTAAGGGGCAAAGGAGGGTTACCTTACCTTCAAAGGACCGGTAGCGGGAGGTTCCCACCTCCCCGGGTGGGATGGTGTACATCCCAAGAGACTCTAATAAATCGCACGAAACCACCAAACTAATGAACGTTAACTTGAATTTAGTTAAAACGGCAAGATATGGTAAAGGTGCCATAGTAGAGCCAAGCGGATGGGGGGGCTGAAAGGAACTCTTATTTTGAACAAAACAAGGGCTTATTCAATTTTTAGTAGTAATTAATCATAACCACTGAATAACTTTTAGATTCTTTATTTAATGAATGACCATCAATATCCACGGTACAGGACTCTGATAATTTTGTTCTTATTTTTCTTGCTTAGTTTTTAATTTTAAATCTTTTTGGCGACGCGTTGGGGCAATGCTTAAGGGGCGAAGGGGAGACGATGAGCGCACGTGGCAATGTTTTTTTAGTCATTAAGATTGCGTCATATTCTTGGCGATTGTTTGCGCGCGTGTCTTATGTAGTTGTTGCTATGTCGGCGTCGCTTCTCAAAATCTCGCAACACGAACTAAAATCACCACTTTAAATGTTCTAGTCATCCAACTCCAGATTATTCTGTTTTTATTTTAAGTCAGTTCACCGCAAGTGATGTTAGTAAAGCCATCTCTTTAATTCAGTCTAATGCAATGGGTTGCGACATCAGTCGCAAGATGATTGTACTCATTTTAAATGAGATTCTCCATAATATTTTGTCACATTATTAATTTCCCCATCACTAACGGTGTTTTTCTTGCATCCTAGAAAGAAGCACAAATGATTCCTTTGCCCAAAAAATCAAATCCAGTCTTTGTTTCCGAATATCGGCCTATTTCTATTTTACCTTTCTTTTCCAAAGTCATTGAGCGTTTGGTCCGTAATCAAATAAGTATTTATCTTTCTATAAACAACCTTTTGAATAACTTGCAGTCTGGATTCCGTCCTGGTTATAGCACTGCAATGACCGTCATTAAAATCACAGATGATATTAGACTAGGTATGGAAACTAATCAGCTTACAATTCTTATACTTCTAGATTTTAGTAATGCATTCAATAACGTTGACTATGACATCCTTTTAGCGACGCTCAGCTCTATTAACATATCTCCTTCGGTGACTGACTGATTTCACCGCTATCTGTATGGACGCCAGCAACGAGTTCGCTTTGAATTGAGGATTTTTACTCCTCGTGGTGTGACGCAATCGCTGGTGTTCCTCAAGGCGGTGTGCTGTCTTCTCTTCTATTTGCTATATTTAACAACTCCATTTCTAATTCTTTAAATTATGCTTATCACCACTATGTAGATGATCTCCAAATTTATACACAGGCTCCAGTTGACGAGCTGGCCGAAGCTATTCTTAACACTAACAGTGATTTATGTTGTTTAACTGCTTGGAGCAAGCGTTTTGGCCTAAATGTCAACCCCACAAAGACAGGCAATTATAATAGGAAGTTCCAGAATGTTACCTATAGTGGATTTATCGACACTTCCCAAAATTGTATTTAAAGGGGTTGTCGTTCCATAGAGTCAGGTAGTTAAGAATCTTGGGTTATACTTAACAATAATCTCTCATGGAAACCTCACTTAGCATCCATAAGGCGTAATATCTTAATACAGTAGCTATCTTTGAAGGCTACGTCATTTTCTTCCTACTGCCACTAAACTTACTCTCGCACAATCGTTTTTTTCCATTCTTGATTATGCCGATGCCTGCTATCTCGATTTTGCGGAGGTACAGCTAGATAAGCTCGAGCGTCTTCAGAATTACTGTATAAGATTTATTTTCGGTTTGTGTGCGTATTTTAAATTTTAGTTTATATGCGTAATGGTAACAGTATGTAGTATTTAGTTTTATAGCATGTAGTATTGTGTATGTTTATGTATTGTATGAGCTACAGCTTAGTTAATTATTTCTAGTACCTATATAGAATTAATGTACCTATTAAAATTAAGAATTTGATTTATGTAAGTAGATAATTTATTGCGTTTGCCAACCTCCACGACTCCTTAAACGATCTCTATCCAAAGGTAGACTGGAAGAGATCGCTTTAAGCGATAAGTCCGCCCTTTGTACTTAAGTTTTAAGTTTTTCTGGTTATTTGTATTTTTCTATTGGTGTACAATAAAGTGTTTTGTATTGTATTGTAGTGTATTAAGCAACATTTACACACTCAATGTTCATATTATTATTAGTTTGTCAGAATGTTTAATGATTTAAGAATATGTAGCATATATCTTTTTATTTATGTTACCTACAGCACTTATATTTTATAAACTGCACCTTGAACCTTAAAGAATCCTACCAAGTTAAAATAGGCACTTTACAAGAAAATAATTGAAAAGGAAAAATTACTCAATTGCGACGAGAAATTCAAATTCCATATTAAAAGAGTAACTTTGTACAAACATCGTTGAAGGACGAGCTTGTTAAAATCGTGCCGCTGCAAAATGTTTATTTTCAGTGTTTGAATTCACTGAATTGCAAACAATTTTCCTTTTCTTTAGAATACTTTAGAGGAACAACTCTTCTGCAAATAAAGGTCATCGGGAACCCTTTCTCTGCAATAGTTTCCAATGAAATGTAAATAAATAGAAGAGAATACTTTCATTCGAACGGAAAGCGACTTAAGTACTCGTGCAAAATACTTGATAATGTTAACCTACAATTGCAACATAGGCGTAAATCATTTTATTTATCTAAAATTCTTGCCAGGCGTTCTCAAGCGATCAGGAAACAGCCATATTTCCAAATTTAATATATTTTATAAAATATACGCAATGTACGGGAAAATTAGAGCAATGAATCCCCAAATTCTTTTAAATAATGTGTTTGTGATCAATTAATGGATTCAGGTGTTACTTAGCGGAAATCCATATTTAATAATAACAATTATTTTAAGAAAACTTTAAATAATATTTAAGATATACACTTTAAAATATAATTACTTAATATGTACTGAACTCTGTTTTTCTACTGATGGTTGCCTCCTGGTAGAAAACAGAGCTCACAATTTTTATGTACAACATTTTTAGGTCATAGATATAGTTACATTATTTATTTTTGTGTTTCTTTTCTTTTTATATAATGTGAATGTAATTAATATAGTGAACAATAACAACTCCACCTTATTTTCCTGTTACCGGAACCGTCATAGGGGACGGTGCGGCCAACAACCAGACTATTAGACTTTATCAGACCGAAAGAAGAGTTTTTTCAAACACAACTCACATAATGATGTCGCTCCCCTTCCATGTTTCTAAATATGATTTAAAGCATAAAGACTAGATATATCGATTGCTAAGCGAAAATGACATTTACAAATTATTTGAACAGAAATTCACACCAATTATTTTTCAATAAAGAATCACCTGTCTATAGTAAATTCGTCTAGAAGAGCTCGTTGATTAGAATTTGAATAGTATATTTAGGGCTCGTTTCAGAATGTTCTAATAAAGATACGGGTTGCAACGCAACATATAAAACAACTGAATAATAAAAATGACAGTTAACATGCAGAGCATTTCAAGCTTTAACCGATGGATTGGCTAAATCGATGACTGTGAAATGCAAAGATAGTGTTTTATTTATTAAATATGTTCTGGGTAGTAAAACCAGAACTTGCTCCAACATTCTGAAACAGGCCTTTAATATAATATATTTTTGAAATGAAATTCTCGTGAGTTTCACACATATTTAAATATTTTAAATAAAACCGGCAAAAAACACTCACGTTGGGGATCGATCACCTAGCACCAGCAGCGCTGGGCTCGCTCCGCCCCCACCCAGCTCCCCGCTGCCGCCGGCGCCGATAACGCGCCGAGCCGCGCAAGCCGCGCGCCGCAGTGCCCGTCGGGAGCTCGCAGACGCAGCTGTGCACTCGCCCTGATGATGAGCATCTGATATGCTCGAAACCCGGGTCGACGTATTCGATCCCCAACGTGAGTGTTTTTTGCCGGTTTTATTTAAAATATTTAAATAATATATTTTATCCATAAACAAATATGGACCGTTATCATGTCAGATTTAGACCATTTTAGTAACAGGGTCTATCTCAATTACTAAGGAATTGAAAATTCAAATGTACATATATCTTCATATCCACGTATAATAAATATTTAAAATAAACTAAAGGAAAACATTCAAATATATCCAATTCATAATCTAGTTTTTAAGCTATGATCCAAACAATGTAATATTTTTTTTGTATCGCGTTTTTTTGTCGTATAAAACCCAAATAGAGCGAGATCAGATTCTCACATGCATTTTTTATATGGCAATAGCGTGCATTGTATTTAAATGTGTCTTTCAACCTCGTGTTGAAAACTTTTCACCTCAGAACAAATATGTATGCAGGTCTTTTTCGGAAAATAATATTTTTCCAGTCGGAAAATTAACCTGACCAGCCCGCGGTTTCACCCATGCGGTTTATAAGTTTAGCAAAATAATTTTTAAAGCTTCCCCAATTTCCTTAAGTGACCGTATAGTCTACTATCAATTTACAAATATAGTTGAGTCGTTTGGCATCTATGTTTAGTAGTGTACTGGTAAATTTCTAGTGATTAGTTACAGATAAGAGCTGAAGGTAGTTGAGGCAAACTAGTACGAATAACTATATATGTAGAAACTTACAGAGAAAATAACACTTAGATATGATATAGATACGACGTTATCACTTTGTGAATGAATTCATCTAGATGTTAAAATATGTAATAGTAATTCCTCTGCCATAGCCTGGCGTAGGCCCATCACACATTATTTTATTATTTGTTATCAGTGCTCCATTCAGCTATACTCGGTCCATGGTTCCTGTAGGTTCTGACTTAACGTAACGTAACATGGATACCTTTATCCTTTCTTTGTGGGGGAAGATGGGGATGCATTAACATTCACCATCTTGCACCAGCGCTAGGCCTGAATTGATTGGGATCCCCGAAGAGAAGCCCCCGAGTGTCCCCACAAAGGTGGAAAAAGCGGGCAAACCACCACCCTCATCACCGCCCCCCGTTCGTCTGCACTGGAGCGGATCAGCTCAGATTTCGTTCAAATAACGCGCGCCGCGCCCTTCTTCTGTGCCATCATCGCTTCACAGAAGAAGGCCACTGCCTGCCACGATTCTTCACGTCGCACATGGCATTTTGCATTTTCAAGCTCAGTAAAGAGAGATCCTCTCCAATGAGGGCTGGAGGCGTGTGCCACTATGGGTCCCATCTGGCACACATTTGCAGCGCGAGTGTCCTCGGCGCCCCACACTCGTGCCAAGCTGTGGTTTTCTCCTGTCGCGCAATCTTCTTTAGGTACTTTCCGAAACATCCGTTTCCGGAAAGCGCCTGAACCAATCTAAAGTCCAGCGGCTCTAGCCGCTGCCGCCACACCCGGCTTCTAATTACCGGATGGATAGCCTCCACCATTCACTGCCCAGGGACCAAGGGTGGAGCCAAGATATCTGGGATACTTTTATCCTATTATAACCAATTTCAACGCTGGCAAAGCTACTAAGAATTTTTTTGTCTGTGTGCTGCTTTTGAAATAGCAGAATAGTCTTCTAAAATTATTGAATAGCTTCTGTCTCAGTTAAGTATTTGTTTAAGAGGATTATATAGCGCGTACTTCTCGCGCTAGGCTTGTACGTTTTATTTATTCCATTTTCCTAAATAACTTTAAACTTATTTAGAGAACTGGAATAAATAAAACGTACAAGCCAAGTCAATGATAAAATATGTTCAATACATGAACACAAACATCACCAAAATCGGGCAATATTAATGGGAAGAAAAGAGCTTTTTCATTTTGTATGGAGAAGTACGCCCTATATAATCCTCTTAAATAGCGTAAAATATCGGAATTCCATGCCGCTGAAGCCAGGTTAAAGCCTGATATCAAATAAATTTTATAAAATATTAGGGAAAGACATTGCAGCTATATTACTTACGATCTGACAGAGCTATAAATTTTCCATGAAATACTTTATAAGAAGTATTTGATATCAAGTTGGTAAGTAATGTTGGGTTTAAGATCTAGAATGTACTCCCAAAGATTGCTTGTCAGCACCATGGCCATACTAATATTATTAAAATGATCTTCTAGTTTATTGTGAAGCTCGAACCCCGACAGAATATTGAAATGCTCGTAGTGGAGCTTGTATAGTAAACGTTCAACTAGGTTAATCAATGGTCGCTGCGGTCATAACTAAACTTGGATTGGTGACAGCTAGTGACATTTAATACTGAGCGCTTTTTTGTTTCGGACGGCAAGTTATGTCGATGGCCTTTGTTGTTGACTTGGAATAACATTCGTTAAAGCATGATGGTAGGACATTTTGACAATGTCCGTCTAAATATCTACAATTCAAGAGACTTAAATTATCTCTAACCAAGCACCTAACGGTGTTTTCCGGTAGCTGTATGAAGAGCCAGTTCCCATTCTAAGTTAAGTTTATTTACCACCCTCGACTACATAATCAATTACCAACAGGTGAGATTATGCTCAAAGGATAATAAATTTCTTCCAGAAGTATCGAGAGCACTAATGTAATGTTAAATATCAATGACACAACTTTAATGCTCAACTGGTTGAGTTCTTATAATAAATATTCCCAATTAACACTGTTGTTGTGTTGAATTTCCTGAACGTTATGTTCTTATTTACCAAAATGCTGAATTCTAAAGTAAATATGCCCAACAAACTTGTTATTTAACTAACGCCCCACTGCAGGAACCACTAGTCAGTGCTTTAATTCCCCACGGATCTAGGTACAGAAATTTTATTTGTTATTTATTTACCTTGTGTAAATAATGTCTTGTTTAATTAGTTTTCGGAGGTTTTGACAGAGTCTCAGTTAATTATTATTTATATAAGCTTTTAGGCATTCTGTACATAACAATCCTGTTAGATTGTAAGACCATTTTCTACTAGCGAGAATTGAATTTACCGCGATTAGCCTGAGCAAATTATGTTTCCATGTAACAGTATTCTAATGTGACAGTTTTTACACGTATTTTTTAGCTACAGTTCCCCGTTCGGCAGGCAACAAAATTCTCGGCAACCATAGTCATGACATCGCGTATGGACGCCCGCGCCGCTCCACGCTAAAACGCCGCAATCTGTAGTGCTGCGTTTCGCTCGTCGCTTGCATATACAGGGTTATTGGTAAAATGATAACAACCTCTTAGGGTTAACTTCTGCTAGTCCAAACAAACATTTTGAGCTGATTATTTTTTGGTTTGTTTTTTAACGCCTTATCCGAGCCAAGAGCGCCCGCCGTGGCAACGCTGGACCACGCCGTGCGTCCTTCGAATAGAGTTTAAAATATTTACATCGAGCCAAGTAATAAAAATATGAAATAATACCTTACAGGCATAGGAGAGTTTTAACATATGGTGATCCTCGTGCTTATACCGTCAAAAACATATAAAAAACACAAAAAAAATATCTCCAAATGTTTCTTAGAACTAGCAGAAGTCAACCCTAAGAGGTTGTTCGTAATTTCTCCAATAACCCTGTATATCCCAAACATCACGCCTATCGTGTAGACATTCCCACAGTGCCGCGCGGGTCTAGAAATTTGAGGTTTTCTACCAGGATATCATACGCTACTGAAGATGAAAAAAGCGGAAAATGGTTTGGTGGGTGTGAAAGAACCACTTTAATAGTAGGGGAGAATTGGGGGTTCTGCATCTGCATCGCTCTCGCTTCGCTCGAGCTCGCGATGCATGACCCCCAATTCTCTCCGTTATATAGATCACAACTGGCATTCTTCTTGATATCAATGGGCTAAGTTCGGATCGAGCTGTTTGCACAATCGTCCATCCTTATTGTAACTTTACAAGATTTAAGGATTCTAAGAGTGCTTATGCATTAGGCACCCCTAGTTATTTTTAATCCGAACGGTTATTTTTTAAAATTAAATAGGATAGGATTTTATTAAAAAGATAGGTAATTTTAAAAACATTTATTTTCTACATTCCATTTCTGAAGACAAATTACATTTCTTAGAGCACAGTATGAAGTATGATATACACAACAATAAACATCGGAACATGAAATATACTTTCTATACAAACTTAGTAAACTAGGGCAACCATAATCCTCTAGATCGAAAATACACTTACTAATTCCGTCATACATTATATTATCTTGTTCTAATATTTTCCTTAGCCATCTAACTTTTTCTGAACCTTTGACATATATTTTACAGTTCCTTAAAATTTCTGCAATATAAATCTTATGATAATTATACGGTATAAGTCCTTCTTTCCAATAAATGTGTCTATTTCTTTCAATCCAGCATACTTGTCTTTTTTCTGTTTTTGTTAAGTCATAAAACGGGAAGGGTGGCTTAAATACAAGATTTATTATTTGTTTATCAAATTGTAGTGCTATTTCTTTTACAATGAATTCATTAGAATCAGTTTTGAAACCTTGTACGTCTACAATTGCATTCATGTTAGTTTACGTACAATATTACTTAGTGGTTTGTATTCAACAAGCCGGTCGTTCACAATAAGGCAATAGGCTGCTGTATTATTTGGAATTTCTTGGGCACTTTCAATTTCTAAACGTACATCCACTGGTCCTGATTTTAAATTTTCATTTTGTCGTGAACAGTCTATTATAAACAAAGGAGCTTTCTCTTTAAATTCGTTAATGTTTAACAACGGATCAGCTGGGAGGTTGTAATAAGACTGACGGAATTTGGCATATAATTCGTATAATATATTATACTTATTTTCATCGAACTTTATGTTTAGTGAATCATAAGGATAATATTGGGAATTTAAAAATAATGTAACGTTAGTCAAATTACAGTGATCAAATGTAGAACTATCTTTAGTTTTGTTATTTTTTCTATTAGTTTGTAAACCAAATATAACATATCGAGGCTTTTCTAATTGAGAAGCCGTTTTTACAGACCATGAATGCTTTGTGGTTCTTGGCAACAAAGGATATTCATATAAGTCCCAATTTCTAAAAGCCATTTGTATAGGTTTATCTTTTTCTAGAAATTTAAGTAATGAAAGCCTTTCTCGGTCAGAAACTTTCACATGTGGTACGCGCCATTGAACTCTCAGTATATCTATTTCAATACTGTCATCTTTATCAATAATAACACTGTTATAGTTAGTGCTGCTTCTATTAAGTACCAGTTCATGTTTGCAGTTTAAAATTATTCTATTATAATCTTCAGCAAACCCTAACATTTTATTAAGTGGTATAACAACACTAAAGAAATCATCTTTGGAATTTTGACCATTTATATTCCAACCCCATACAGCAGCAACTTTGCTCTCACCGTAATTCATAGAAATATATGATTTTATAGTAGAAGAAATTCCAGAGTTCCTGATACGATCTATTTCTACGCCATTTATTTCATATCGAATGTCTTGAAACAGATATGATATTGGATTATTAGTAAAATTGACAGGTTTTTTAGTAGGATGGCCTGCAGCATCTTTTCCAGTTACCGTAGCACGTCCTTCGATGTAAATAGAGCTGGCAGATGGTAGTACATATATGTCTTGTTGTTGGATAGATATGCGTATTTCATCATTGGCTTTAAAACTGTTATTGTATGGATTATATGTATGTATTTCGTAACTCTCAATAGAGTTGTCGAAATGTGGTGAATTATCAATATCGAGAATATTCATATTTTGAAACCCAGAGCTCGTAAAAAATCTTTATTCTTTTTTGTTATTTTTTTTACTTTGGGATTTCTGATACGTCTATGCCTTTTGAAAGCATAGCTGATAATACCGTTTTTTAATTTTGGTTTTGGTGATATAATATTATATTTTTTTGTGTTTTGACCAAATACAATCATTTCTGCTTGCGTAGATGAAGGCTCATCTGAATTTCTTCTGCACCGAAATCAATGAGATTGCCTTCTTGATCAACAACTTTTACTGTAATTGATGATATGTTGTTGTCTTTTACGGGAAAATATATAATATTTTTAGGTTTTTCAATAAACCGAAAGCTTGGAGGAACGTTTGGTACAAATTCATAAATAATGTGGGAAGATAAACCATTAATGTACGAGCCGTGTATTAAATCACATTCGATCCTTATGACTGTTGTTGGAAGAATGTTCACTGGATTCTCTGATACATGCCATTTATTAGCTTCTAGTATTTCTTTTCGAAAACCTAACATGTTTCCCATACTATTTATTACTTGGAAATTAACAGGTTTTGTGCAAAAAAGAGAACATTTTGCAGTATTTAAATTGGATTCAATATTGAGTTCACAGTCATCCAATTTGCTATTTAAATAGTCGGCAATGTCTTGTAAATCATAATTTCCATTTGGAATTTTTAATCTTTTATTTTTTTCACCGTAACTAAATATATTGTTAACATCTGATATATTTGGTATAACATTGAAAACAGAGAAATATAATAATCCGCACTCATAGCTATGATTTAAAGATAGAGGTGGATGAAAAGTGGTTTCTAATATAGATTTCTTTCCAGAAAAACTTAATGAGATAGACATAGTCGTAGACTGTTCTACAATTTATACTAAACTGGAGAAAACATAAAACACATCCACTATTTATTTGTTTGTATTACACCAAAACTGTTCTAAAAATTTAAGGCATAAATGACCGCAGTTATACGTATTATTTTTTTGATGATTATTATAGTTATATAGAATGTTTCCCTTCATCATATATTTTATAAATTCCTTAGGCGGCCTCAAGTTCCCATAGCTATCAAAATATTCAATGTAATCGTCAATTTTCACATAGGCTACCCAATGAGTTCCAGGATTTATTGAGCTATCTAAATTGACGACACCACACTCAATAGGATATGGTCTTTTAGGTAAATTATCTCTCATAAAAACACCTCTAAAGTAAGGAATATTATTACAATATTTCAATAAATCTATATTTGTAAGAGCCCGACTAGGCAACCGTTGATTTAGTTTTTTTTTTTTTTAGATAAGTATAATCCAAAACCTTTTTTATATGGTTTAATGCATAGCCCTTTGCCTATAGTTAAACCTTCCAATTTATCATGATGTCTCTTTAACTCCGAAAGACGTTTTTTTGCAGCTTTGTATTCGTTGTACGTTTTAAGGATTCCGGATACTCCACCAGCCAGACTTCCAGCAGCTGATAATCCCGCAAAAATAGGTATTAAAGGAAGAACACCTCCTGATTTTGGTAAAGGAATAATTCGTGGTAGTTTAATAGGTAAATCTTTCGTTAAATCTTTTGCTGCAGCAAATGCCAGTTCTATTGCCATTTTTTTACATTTTGGTTTCATTTTACGAATCTGCTTTTTAGTGTGAGATACAATGCTTTTAAAATTCTTTTTCATTCCAGAACCAGAAGCAACTTTGGCCAACATTGCTTTATTAACCAATGAAGCTGCTATTTTTTCTCCGGGACTAGCATTAGCAGAAGTAGTCCGTGTCTTCGCCATTTTTAGTAAAATTATATCTGCCTTACGCCGTTTATGTAAATTAGATGAATTATTGTAGGCTATATCGTGTTGTTTGCAATATTCGTCCAGCTGATTGATGCCTTTATCCCCACGAGCCAGTCTTTCTTTTAAGCGAGTTCCTGGTCCACAGAAATTATATCCTGGTAGATGAAGTTCAAATGGCAATTTGTTGATTAATCTATTCAGAAGACTATCTTCCGTCATAACCAGATGGAGACTGAATTACAATTATGTATAATCAATCTTTATAAAACATTCGTTTTGTTAATCCAACTGTTTTCACTGGAAGGGAACCCGAGCCATTTAACGTAACACCTTTTAGCTTTTTTTTTCAAAACTTTTTCGACAAGATAAACATCAGGGTGCTGAGTTTTTTGTAGTTCTTGTATATAAAATGCACCTAGTATTGGACGATGCCTCATGTCCGCTAATAAATAAGTTATTGGGTCAGTGTTTTGCACTTTGATGATTTTGAAAATTTCTGTTGACCAATTCGGCGTATACCCTTTTTCAAATGTGCCTTTATATTTACTTATGCGCACATAATCATTGGCATTCAATTTCTTTCTATATTTTTCTTTAGGGATAGAGGTAAGATTCTTTTTGAACCTCTCCAGTAATATATCTTTATTTTTTTGTTTTACTTGTGCTGGAGACATACCAATTGTTCTATGAATGGTATTGTTGTATATGTCAATCACTTTATTAAAAACTTCGTCATACCATATATAGTTTCCTCTGAAACTGAATTCTTTGTAGAGCTTATTTTTCAATGTTCGGATTAATCTTTCTACAATAGATGCTTTTTTAGTAGAGTAAGTGGAGTAGTGATTTATTTTATAACTATCCACAATTTTTTTGAATTTGTCATTATAGAACTCATTGCCTCTGTCCGTTTGTAGGTGTTTAGGCACTCGTCCTTTATGTAATAAAGATTGAAAAGCTCGAGTGACAACTTCTTTTTTTTTACTTTTCAGTGGATATGCCCATGCGTACTTTGAAAAAGTATCGATAACGGCTAAAATAAAATTATGACCACCGTTAAATTTAGAAACAGCTTGCATATCTATTAAATCAGCTTGCCAAAGGTCATCAATATCTTTCATCACAACATGTCTTCGAGGAAAATTTACCCTTGCATATTTATGAATCTCATTTACCACACTTTTTTTGCTCATGTTTATTATAATGTTTAAATATTACTTCTAATTTATTAACTCGATTATTTAATTCAATAAGCAAGTTTGTGTTAGATGAAATTTTATTCAAAATATTAATGAGAGATTTATCAACATATTCTTTGGTTGCGCTGTCATTCAGATCAATTGGATGTTCCAAATTTTTAAGGATCTTATTTTGGGCGTTTAAATTTCCATCACTAGATTGTTTTATAGAACATTCGCTTTGGATTATATAATCTTTTTTCTGTTTTTTATATAGGTGATGGCCGAATTTGTTGACATTCATGTTTGAATGATTCTTAAAGACTAAACAAATATTCGCAACGCTTAGTCATTTTATTCTTTAATTATACCAGCTTCTTTTAACTCTTCTATGATTGAAATAATTTCATTGTCATGATTACTGTTACCAGCATCTCTAGATGCCACCAAAAGCATAAGTCTTTCAATTAATTCATTAGGATCGTCCCAATAAATAAAATCTGTATTTGATTTATAGGTTTTTTTAAAACTTGGGGATTTAACTCCAGTTCCACGCTTGATAGCTTTGTTTTCCACTTCATCTCGATCAAAAAATAAGGGTTTTATAATTTGGCAGTACTTCATGCTTTTGTCTCCTCTTATTTGGCCTAAACGATTAAAATCTCTTTTGTGAGCATTAGTATTGTGTAACATATCTTTATAAACTATTTTATCTCTCTCTGTTACCAAATTTAAATCCGGCTTTTTTTTAAATAAAAGTTCCTTAATACCAGGTGTCATTTCGTAGTTTATATTTCCAAGGGTCATTAAAGAAATTTCATTGTCGCTATAAGTTTTACCAAAAACCTTAAAAGAGATTGGTATGTTTCCCATGAATAATTGCTTGTTTTCATCCCGTACTCCAAATGGTACATTTAATGTATTATTTTCATCAAGCAAATTTTGTTTTTCTAATATTGATAGAAGGGGAGTGTCTAAATTGGTTACTTTTTTTTCATTTTTAAATGGCGTTGAATGTATTTGTTTTTCTGATTCACTATCGGTTAATGTATTTTCACTTTTAGCAGAGTTATAGCTTTGAAATTTGTCGTCGGGTGAACCGTTGGAATAATTACACAGTGATGAATCATTTGTATCAAAAGTGCATTTAATATCACTTTTATATGAATTAGATTCAGCCATTTTATTAAGAGGATCAGTGAGAGGTTTAAATATTTTATTTAAATTTAAGTTTGTGTTGTCTTCTTCATCCTTTATTTGTTTTATTTTGTTTTTAATTGTTTTAACTGAGGCGAGTATTTGGTGTTTCCATTTTTTTTCCATGTTTTATAACGATGTTACCACATCCATTAAATTATAAGAAATGATGACTTTAGTAGTTATGACTTGTATTTAAATGAAATCAATCGAACTTAATAAATGTATCAAATCCACTTCTGTATCTACCATTATTTAATTCACTATATTTATCTATAATTAAGAATGAGTGCGGATAAGTCCATGTTTTTAAACATATGTTTTTAAATTTGGACCAATCAATGTCTGAATTAACATGTTCATTATAAATATGTTTTAAATTTATATCATCCTGTTTAAAAATTATTAAAAAGTTTGCATTATCTCGTATTAATTGTTTTGGTATTTTCGAATAAGTTTGGGACAAGTAAAAGCAATCTATATTTTTATGCCGTCCCATTGAAAAATAGTTACGTATATTTGTCTGATTCTCGCATGCCACATCGTCAAAAATAAAAACAGAATTTGGTAAAGCAATATCCGGGTCAATAACGTCTTTGTTATCATTAAATATGTTAAATTTTATATCTGGAATTTGATTCAAGATTTCATTTAAAAAGCAGTATTTTGGTTGAAATGTGGGTTTTGAATACAGATAAACATTCTTAAATTTTAAGCCGTTTTTATGTAATAATAAGCCTATCATTACATTGGTCTTTCCACAATTAGATGGACCGCAAATTAGACAGCGAATCGTATTGGGAAGTAATACGCTATGTCTGTTAATTCCGGAATGTGATTTTACTTCTATGTTGTTAATTTCTAAAGTTGTGGGTTGCTTTATCAACCTCATAATGATATCTGACAATACTGTATAGGGTATTTATATTAAATAGATAAATCATTACAATGTCCATTTCTATTGATCGAATGTTAGCGGTTCTAATGTTTGCTTTCCAAGAAATTTAGCTTTTAAAAACAACCTTTGTCCACGTGATCTATTACCAAAAAAGGTAAGTACCTAGTTATATTTTAGTTATTATTTTTGTAATACTTATTAATTCATTGTTGCACCAGCTCCACTGTATAGCAGACAAATTTGCATTGCACTGTTGGTTTACATATATCCTGATTTTGGTAAGTGTTTATTTTAACTTTTTACTAATAATATCAGTTAAAACTAATTGGTAGTTCATATGAAGGTTAATTTAATAAGTATTATTTTATTTTGTTACAGAAACAATGACAAGCATAGTTTTTGCTGACGCTGATCCTTTCTATCTACAAGAGGCTCAAG
Organism: Plagodis dolabraria; assembly: GCA_963854805.1. Classification (NCBI taxonomy): domain Eukaryota; kingdom Metazoa; phylum Arthropoda; class Insecta; order Lepidoptera; family Geometridae; genus Plagodis; species Plagodis dolabraria. The sequence goes on along the minus strand of OY978440.1, from coordinate 34,758,732 downwards.
ACATGAATTTAATCTGGAACAGTCATGAACACGATAGAGATATTGTTCGAGAAAATAAAGAAACCAATACAAAAAATAAATCATTCAAAACAATTCATAAGAAAGGAAAGTTAAGTTTTAAGAAAAAAATATCACCAGATTCATCATTCGTTGTCAGAAAAATACCAGGAAAAGGACATCACTTAATAAAAATTGAAATCAGTGAAATTAACACCCTAGCAAGTGATGATTGTTGTGTAAGTGTGCAGTATGTAGTTGAGGATAAATATGATAACATTTTAGACGCAACGCAAGATTTAATAAGTAAGATGACAAAAAAGTTATGTGTCCCAGAACCTTTATAAATCTATCTAATTGTATTTATTGATATTTTATTTTATTGTAATATTATTGAATATATAACCTAATAAACATAGTTACGAGTCACGTACTTGTTTTATTTATCTTGCTTACGCAGGGTTTACCTACACATTATTTCGGTGACCGATGTAAATCTGGATTCGGTCGAACACTAACAATAATCTTATAAAATCAGACAGGAATTAGGATAGGTTAAGAAAAATGCAAGGAATGATATTTTATGCGATTTCAATTTATTTCATATATATTTCACATATATTATATATAGCAAATTATAACTTTTACCAGTAAATCAAGACTTACAGACTATATAACTTTACAAATGTATTACTTATAAATATATATATAGTTATTATGTTAGGAATTATAGTAAACATTTACCAAAATAAAACGGTTTTCAGTTGACAAGATATATAATTTTCTCATTATTTACAGTTCAATGTTGCTTTTAAATGTCACTTTTATTATTATGATATATTTCTAATATAATACAATATTATTATAATATATTGCTGTAATGTCCCCAAGGTACAGTTTTTACTATATCTTTCGTGATCTGTCTCTTATCATCTGATTTATTTAAAATCAATTTATTCAACCTCTGAGTAAATATTTTATGATTAATTGATTTAATAATGTACATACTATCTCTAAAATCAATATTCCTAAACAAACATCGTTTATATTTTGCCATGTCAAGTTTCCTCGTTACACATTTTTTTGTGCCTTTGGCTTTCTTAAGTGAAGATGTTTCAGTATTTATGCAATAAAGTTTTGCGCGAAGTCCTGTGAATTCTGTAATTAACTCACCAGCCATTTCATCTTTAAAATATCCAGGTTGTTTAATATTAACATGAGGTATACCATATACATTATCTTCTTTAAAATTACTAGTGTCAAAGTATTGTAGGTTAAGTTTCATATCCTTGTAGAAATCATCAGTCCTTATCAAATATAAAAGACTATCAGTATCTGTGTAGCAAAGGCATATATTTTCTCCATACATTTTTTTCATAATCGCGTAATGGAATCTATATAAATGTCTCTTCGCGAGTTCTAGAACAGTAAAGCCAATATATATTGGTCGGTCTAGATTGATTTGTGTTGGCTGCATTTGAATAGCTACCAAATTTTCTGTAAAAATCGAGAGATTCATAAAATTTGGCGCACTTATATATTTTTCAGCGCCGCAAATTTTATTAGTTCTGTTAGAACAATCTTTCCATACATTAACTAGTTTTACATCAACTTGATTTCTTTTGTTTTCTATCGTTTTACCAAATATAGAGTTATTCTGTTTTTTAAAAAAATCCCTTTCAAATTCGGAAGTTGCATTTTGTCGCAACAATGTGTTTAATTCAATGTAAGGTTTTAGAAATTGTTTCTGATCGAAAGCCAATACTCTGTGTATTTTTAATAGTACAAGTCCGTTTCTCAAACATTCTTTTAAATGAGTATAATGTATGACATATTTATATTTATTATGTAGGTTTGCTATTAGCTTTTGAGATTTTCCATTAGGCGGAATACATTTTTCTGGCGCGAATGGTAAATCAGAATGATGATCATGTATTTGTGGAGGATATTCAAGGTCCACTTCAAGTATGTATCCGCGATTGTTACTATCTGGTATCGATTCAATGTTGTTAAGGGTTTTAATTTCGTCTTCATTTAGAAAGGAAAAATTATTGGTAGGAAGACATTTCATCATCGTATATCCATAAAGATTTACACAATCGAGGTACATTAGATAAGAATTGGGCTCGTATTTATTGTAATTAGACAAATATTTATTATTTGCTTTAGCATTTCTGAGAGAACATTGTGCTAAACCTCCTCTAATGCCTTTTTCAAGCATTTGATACATTTCAACATCGGAAATTAAATCAAGCTCAACTTTTGTAAACAATAACATGGCATCCCAACTTAATGAAGGTGATGATACATAATGACAAGGATCTAAGTTGTAGTAAGTCAAGCTCATTGTTCTGAATTTTTCAAAAACGTCACATAATAATAATACATCGCATTTTAAATATAAATCGGTGTACTCCCCTAAATCTTTTATGTTAAATTCATTCCAAATAGTTTGCGCATGTTCGTAATCTTTATCTGATATATCTTCAGAAGAAAGCCTATTAAAAAAACTACTCTTGTCAGGAAGATTTGGTTCATTATAGCGTTCCATCGAATTCAAATAATCATAGCAATATACTCCTTTTTGACACAATAAATCAAACGATTTACTATCAGGATAATATTTTTTTAAATTTTTAAAGTCACTTTTCTGCAGTGTTTTTACTAACTTATCCAAGCCGCAACTAAGAAAATTGAACGAATCAATAAATTTCAACTGAGCGGCATTGATGGAATCAATTGGTATAAACTTTGTGATTGATATGTATTTTTCCTTTGTTTTTGAAATAAGATTAATACGTCCTATGATCGCAGATAGCTCGGTAATAAATAAATGACAGTCATATCCGGAAAGATTGTGGAATATGATTGGAATAAATTTACATGTCCTAGCATTCAAATTACATCCCACGTGACTCGGACCTAAATAAGCTGAATCAAAATGATCGTGGTCTGCGCATTTTACGTCATCAGCTACAAATTCCTTTTTACACAAGTGACAGATGGTAGCATGTTTAAACGATGCCAGCTCATTTTCAGTTAGCGGCATCATTTCATGTTTAATTGATATAATTTGATATAATTCCATTACATCATTAGTTAGAGCTTCAATAAATTTTTTTACACAATTTGGGCCCCGATAAGACACAAATTTGTTTAGACTCGGTTTAGACTCACAGCATATGTAATAAGCAAAGCAAGTCGCTTGATGTATTTGCACGTTCTCAACATGTTGTGATTTGCTTTTATCCGAATATTCTTTAAGCAAACTTTCAAAATCACCATATATTACGAAAGGAATTCTACGAGTTCGTTCAACATGCGAAAATAATAACTTACTACCTGGTTGAGGCAGAATTGTTTTTACTCTAGCGCAATCGTGATTTACCAGTTTTTCTTGCGATGGAAAATAAATAAAACATTCGTCACACAAAAAAATTCTGCATTTATGTTGTGTAAGTTGTCTATGTACAAGCTTTCCGAAATCTTTTATCAAACAGAAATGGTTTTTCCCGTTTATCTCAATGAGGAGCAGGCTAATATGCGTCAACTTACGATGTTTTGTTTTGTAGAGGGGACCAGATACTATATTGTTTTTATCCAAACCGTACACATTTACCGAAATTAAAGGATTTATCTTTTCGAATATTTTAATATCATTTAAACTCAAAGGAAAAGTCATTCCTGAAGTGTTCAGAATATGTTTATAATGTGGATATGACGACACTCTATTTGGATTATTTTTTGCTGGATACATATGCGCAATTATGCTCCATAAGAAACATCGATCATCTTTGTTTTGAATGTTTAAACATGATTTGGTGTTTTGAATTTCTCGCGGCAATTTCACGTATGAGCCCGCCCGTAATGGATTGTATTGATTAATATTTAATTCTAAATGACTGATAGAATTTAGTGTCCAACCACTCCCCGACATTTCGAATTCTGAACATTTCGTTATCAGCTTTTGGACACATGTTTTATAAAACGATATCAAATCAGAGTTGTAAAAAATCTTTACAAATGGCACATTAAATGACTTAAGGGCTTTTTCATCATTTTTAGGTAAATAATATGACACAAAAAATTCCATGTTGACTTTTAATGCATTGTGTTGGATCAATGATTTTTTTATTAATTGTAAAACTGAAGTAGAGGCTTTATTCAAAAATTCCTCAGGCAGCATATTATTCGAAATAGGGTTTATTTTATAACTTACAATTCTAGATTTAAATGCACTAGCTATAATCTGCACATCTGGGAACTCAGAGTTGATCAAACAGTTTGATTTATGAATACTACTTTTATAATGCGACGAGATACGAGACACCTCAATATTACACTCTCTACAATATACCATTTTGCCTCACTTGTTCCTTAGTAGGTATACTTGATAACAAACTTGAACTGATAAAAAATATTAAAAAATATAGGTAAATATTTGAGGTATTTACTTAATATAATAGTTGCATGAATTGATATGAAGCGATTAACCTGCCTAGATGTCGGTAATAATATAAATGCATAGTTTCGTAATCTGAGATTTAATTTTACTGTTTGCAATTAGTTTTCAGTAGTATATTTCAGTATTTCAGTTTCTATATTTAAATTTTTCAATATTCCAATATTTCAATATTCCAATATTTCTCATTTATAGTTTTGCTGTAAATAAAACAATCATTAGACATAACATAATAATAACCAGTTAAAATTTTATTCATGAAAATAAAACTTACATTTGTTGATTAAAAAGTATTGTAAATGCTTTCCTATTATAAGGTATAAATAAAATAAAGATAACAGTTAAGTAAAGATAGTTAGATAAAAGTGAAATAATTGAATATTATTGCGTCAGTATGTTAGAACATATTGTTCATTGCGGTATCATGGGATACTTAAATGTATAGTTTGGTAATCCTAGTTTGCAATTTACTGTGTAGATATTATTATAATGTTTGCAATTAGTATTTCAGTTTCTATATTTCAATTTTTCAATATTTCAATTTTCAATATTTCAATATTTCAATATTTCTCATTTTTAGTTTTGCTGTAAATAAAACAATTATTAGACACAAAATAAGAATAACCATTTCAAATTTTATTCATAAAATCTAAAACTAACATTAACTAATTCAAAAGTAGTATATATGCAAGTAATTACCTATTATAAGGTAGAAATAAAAATATCAAGGTAATATAATAAAGTAAAGACAAAATGAAACAATTGCGATTGTACCAATCTGTTAAAACATACTGTTCAATGTAATTTCATGGGATACATTATTGGCTGTATAGCCTTGAATTCATTTTTCCCGGCTTCTACAAGTGTTGACAATGCGCGCCATACAGGTGTTTGGGTGTCAGTACACAATTTTAAAGTAACCAGGGCTCTTTTCCAACGTTCTTCGCTAGGCTGACATTCAGCTTCTTGGGAATTATAGACCCTTAACTCGACGTAATACTCCCCGCCACGTGTGAGATCTCGTTGTGTTGTATACCCGCTCGTTCCGCGCTGTGAAAAGAAGCTCCGCAATGTAGCCGCACGCGCTGGTTTCACCTTGCTGCTTTCTCCGATCTCCTGAAAAAAAATCAAACAAATAATAAGTGACCTTCATACGTAACAGTTTATTGATATAACTGCTGTAACAAAAGTAAGTTACATAAATGTTTACAAAAATAATCTAGCCTGCATTAAACAACGCTTATCCACCATCGTAACTAAAAAAATACCCTGCCTAAGAGGGCCATGGTGCCGTAAACAATCATCACACACACACACACTGAGTATCACACCCATAAAAATAAGTAAACGAGCGAATAATATTTTTTCATTACCTGTGTAATCGAGGGCTGCGCCAGAGGTAATTCTACGTCATCCGTGTCCGAGCCAAAGAAATGGGATGTCGTCAACAGTTCTGTTGACACCGCCGCTGGCAGTTTTTTCTTTCTCGATGAAGACCCAGCGCCGCTGCTAGCCGTCCGTTTCTTTGATGCGCCTCCGTCTTTCTTCTTTTCTTGAGCCACCTTTTTTGCAGGAGGTTGTGGTGTAGGTGGAGGTGCTACAGGCTCGGACCCCGCCGGTGTTTCGTCGTCCGATACATCAATCTCATCGGCCCAGAAAGGATTTTGCGACCAGCCCGGCCTGAAAGCAATAATTTAAAATAATTATAATAGAAGATAACTTCGCAACGAGTTAACACAACATTGTTTCTGAACATTGTTTTAGCCTAGCATAGCAAAATGCTTTATAAATAAAAAATCCATGAGTTAACACAAGTTAGTTTGCCGATCAACACAGGTACCTAAGTCACATTACACTTTATACGTTTACATCCTCACACTCACAGTCCACACTTAGTTCAATGACTTGTATAGCGGGTGCCAGAAACATTCACTTCACTCATAATCTCACCTTGAACCAGAAATACAAATTTCCCTTGGGGAAGTAAATTGAGCTTCTGTCAGGAATCGAACCCGAAACTCCCGGTGTAGAAGGCAATTACTTAACAACTACGCCAGCATGGCATCTAATTTTTTTCACCGAAGTTATAAGGCAATTTGCACTCACTAATAATTCATTCATACTAACAATAAATACTTTAAGGTCACTTACTTACATAGTTAGGTTCCTTGAAGTTCCGAATATGTAAATAACTGCACTTTTTTTGGATGCTGGAGCGTCGTCGCCCACCACTGAATATCCGCTTTTAAATGTAGATGCACCAAATCAGTCCTATTTATAATCTCATTTTATAAAGATGCATTCACAAGTCGAATCTTGACTAAAACGTACAAAAATAAAAAAACAGAAAGGTTAAAGTTTTAACGATTGTATACCTTAACGATCTTGTAAACAAAGTTCATTTCATCTTGTCAACCGATAAACAAATCTGAATGAGACTTTATGCTGTCGTCAAGGGATGTAAAGCGATGACTGCTGCACATTCTCGAGCAACTGGAGACAAAAATCCTATAAGGAAGTGGCAGGTACTTATACCAATTACGAGTCTTTTAAATTACAGATCTCACTTAACTGGTAAACAACATATTTCAATTGATCACCAGTAATGAGAGAACCTCTCGAATAAAACAATGCTTTTTATGAAAATCCTTATAACTAAATCTTTTAGATATTAGTAGCGAAACAAACATCAATAAGTCGATTTGTATTTTTTGACGATACTAAAAATGTATTGCTACTTAAGTAAATATTTAAAAATCACATAATGTTCTGATCACTACTGTTACCTATTTAGTATTTTTATTAGACATTAATATGTAGGTACCTACGTTAAATTTTAACCAAAACGTATATTATAATTTTAATTATGTAAAATCATGAAACGAAGGTTGTATCTTTGAACCATAGGCCGTCATTTATTTATTTATTCATTATAATCAATCTCTTTTTTAACTTTTTTTATTTTCTATACAAGATGATTACTACAAAACATCAAAAGAACCAAAAGCCCGTAAAGTAACCTATGGATAGTGACAATGGAGTCTTATCGCTAAGAGAAATTCTTTTCAGAAATATTTGTATCGATATAATCACAGTAATATTGTTGTTTGCTAAGAAGCTATTTAATAGTATAGATAGTGAAAAGTATAGATATCTTAGAAAATACTAAAAACAAAAACTTTTAAACTCATAGCCCACACTAAATTCATAGACTTGTATCTTAGGTGCTAGAAACATTCACTTCTTCACACACACACACACAATGACACCCAGAACCAGAAGTGCATATTTTCCTTGATGAGGAGATTTATGCTACTGTCGGGAATCAAACCTAGTACCCGCAACATAGAAGACAAGAACTTACCAACTACGTCAACATGACAGTCTGACTAATCGTATCTTTGATAAAAAAATATGACGAAAAAAATATCGTTGAATCACGTACGCTAGAAAATCCAAATATAGGCTGACTTGATAGCCTAGGTACATAGGACTGCACATATCATTGACATGAGTACAAAATAATAAAATGTAATAATCATAAAAAGTCCCCACTTTATACGTACTCGTACGTACTCTAGGTAACATACCACGGCTGTATAACCCACACTTAAATCGGGATACTATATACCTATGCCTTATAAATGTGTCGGTCGCATCTGTTTCACTAGACAGACAAAGTATTATGTTCTGAACTGATCTGTCTTGAACGGTCTAAAATAAAATGAACTGCTCAGATAAACAAATGCAGACTGACCAGATAAAACGATAGCGGTTTATAAGCTAGAGGGAACCTCGCTTTTTTTAATTCAGTGCGACGAATATAGTGAGCGAACATAATACATGTTGTAAAATGCGCTAACGAGACGATTATAGAGAATAAAAACATCTGACACATGATCCGTGCGCAAACAAGTTGTCGGTTCCCTTGTAATTACAATACTACTTATTAATCGTATGTTTGATGTGGATTGGATAGCAGATAATCGAGAGAATTGGGGGTCATGCATCGCGAGCTCGAGCGTAGCGAGAGCGATGCAGATGCAGAACCCCCAATTCTCCCCTACTTTTAATGTCTAACGAAGTCATATTATTTATTTATTAGATTTTCCATTTAGATAGTTAATAGTAGGCATAATACATTCAATAACACGTACATGTAATGTTATTGTAACAATTTTTGCAGCATCGTTATATTTAACTTCAATATTACCGCGTTCAAAGCATCACTTACATTTCTGTATAGTTTTCAACCGACCCGTACATATATTTACATTATACTCCAACATTTGTGGAGAGTGACAGGAACTTCCCTAAGTATACTTACTAAGGAAGTTATTAGCCTACAGGTTATTATAGCTTATTCGTACCGAAAGAGGCGATTGATATGTTTGCTGTCATTGTTTCATGAGAATTTGCTTTTACACGAATAGCGACTGCCCAAAAAAAGGAGTGTCATGTTTTCAGGGTTAATGTATTTTTATAGTGTATTGGTTTACTAGTTAATGTATGTATGTTTGAGTATTTTTATTCCACAATAACATCTAAACGGCTTTTAATATAAGATACATCGTTGGTTTTGTCTTGATAACGTGACACTAGGTACATCAAAATAAATAAAACACCTAACTGTCAGATTTTGAACGCCATATTGTGAGATAATTTTTTTTTTCCATACATGGGTATGTAAAAAGTGTGAGTATATCGAGTGTGGTATCAAAAAAAGTTATTTCACACTTATGAGTGTTTAAATCGGTTCCATTTTAGGGTTTTTTTAATATTATTTTATACTTACTATTTAAGTACTGTTAAAGTTATATTTATTTGTCTCCAATATTACAGTGATACTTGTACGTATACATACAGATTGTATCTCGGGAGAGTACCTGGAAGCCACAGATTATTAGGTACTTGTGACGACTTAGCCATAACGCTTTGGAGTAATTCTTTTCACATTGTTAAGTATCGTGAACGCACACAACTACAACACCCTGAGGTTACGCACCTCACGTACACTAAACTGATTATATTGCTTGCTGCTGCAGTGCCGGCCGCTTCATATCGCTCCAATCATTGATGATATTGAATGTAATGTATATGTTAAATCTACCTATTTAGTAAGTTAATATTGTTGATATCATATTTTTAAAGCTAACAACGAAAACTTAATATCTAGACAAACATAGTGTAGGTTTAAGGACATTATTAACTAACCGTTTGATTTGTATTACTATATATTGATGAATAAATAAAAAAAGGATTACAAGTTTTCCGTAAAATTAATTATTTTCAAAAATAAATGAAAAATCGTTTTGCGCGCCCTACTTGAACTGACAGACAATTTGCATTTGGAACCCCTGATTGTAAATAGTAAACTAGGTAAGTATATTATGTAGTACCCATCTAGTAGCTCTGCGGACAGAATAATTCAGCAATCAAAACGCCGCTGCCAATATATTGGCGACAAACATTCACCCGCAAACAATTTGCCCGATGATACCGAAATAAATCTAAAATATTTAACATAAATGGTTTGATCAAGCAGTGACCTACAAATTTTTGGGGCACAAAGATTAAAACCTCAAGTGAAAATCGAACCCACGACCGCTGGGCGCACCAAGTGCCTTATAAACCACCAATGGGCTATCCTATAAAGGGGTTTTGGATGACTCGACTGAGCGGAATTTTCTGCTCTAATTGTAGGTATTACTTAAACTGTCACAGGGGACGCTGCGATAGTAAGTCACAAAATTTGAAAATTCGATTTTCGCTTTGCATGTAATAGTGTTATTTAAAATAATATAGACATGTTTACTATCAGCCAGATTGTCCACTGCTAAACACAGCCTGCTCTATTATGGGGGAATTTGCCATAAATACCACGCTTGGCAGGCATCTTGGGGATCGCAGTGTGAGATATCAGTTCCTCAGAAAGCGCTGCTGCTCACCTTCTGGTGTGTTACCCGTAATCGCCTTTTACGACATCCACGGGTACAGATGGGAGGGTGACATTCAAGCCTGGCACTCCACGGAGATGTGAACGAAGACATGTTTACTGTAGGTATTTAACTACGTAAATAACACCATAAAAGCTTTCGTTAATGTCAAACGTGCCTGTGTTAATGGATGTATCCCATCAATACACAGCAAAGGTGACATAGTTGAACAATGCATATAAGAGCTTGCGGCAGCCCACGCAAAAAATCTGAATAAAATTCTCAAAAAAGAATGTTACAGAATTCGATGCTTCTTAACCTAGGAAAAATTTTTGAACTCTTGCTGTATGAAACATAACGATTGATTCCCCTCCAACCAAAAAAAAAATATACCTTGGTTTACACCTGGACACTCGATTAACTTGGAATACTCATATAGAACATATAAAAATTAAGTTAGTAGCGCGTCGCGGTGAATGACAGCTACGCGATGGTTATCAAATTTACAAAGAATGATAATTCTTAGAACTAAAAAAAAATATTGAGTAGGTAATCTTCAGTTTGAAATCATCCAGACACGTTTCTTTATTCTGCTAAAGTAATGTTAGTGCTTAACAAACTCATCTGGAGCCTAATAACTAAACCTTTGACTTTTGATTTTCTTCGCATAATGTTAAAAATGTACCATTAGTACTAATCATACGTTGCAAAGAAAAGGCTTTGACAAGTACGACAAGACGTAAAAGCTTCGAAGAAATCTCTAATAGCATTTGGTTGATAGATTGTTGGGCCGAGACGGTAAATGTCGAAAAAATGTCGAAACTACAGCAACAATTAGAATTTTTAGAATTGTTTTGTCTATTCACAGAAGGTATTTTTTTTATAGTACAGGAGAGCAAACGAGCAGGCGACTCATCTATTGATCGCCGTCAACAACAAACATCCGCAACACCAGAGGTCTCGAGGATGCGTTGCCGGCCTTTAAGGTTGCTCTCTATTTATGGCTCCAGCCGACTTCTTTCTTTTTTCTCAACTCAGATTACTACTTCGTGGTTCATTCGGTAAAAAACATGAACGAGAATTCGCGGTGCGAAATGAACTCAATTCCCGAAAAAGCTAATAAAAAAAGGTTTTGATATTTAAGGATTTAGATTATTTGCCGGCGCAAGTGTGTCGTTTCTGACTTTGAAGGTGGAGGATGAATAACTAAGATTTTGTGCATTATTGTTCTTTTACCGATACTTTTTTGACAGAGTAGTATATTCGTCTTCAGTGAGTTTTATGTCATATGTGGAGTGTCAAGCTGTGATTAGAGCTCAAGGGAATGAGCCTAATCACAGCTTGACAATAACCTTCTTGCTTAAAAGAAGGTTTGAGGTGTAAGGACGCTCCCGGATGCGCCTTTCAAGCAAGTCCCAAAGGAGTTCATTCTGATTCAGGTCAGGGCTCATGGAAGGCCACTCCATTAAACGGATTTCATGATGCCGTAAGTAATCTGACGTGATGGCTGCAGCCTTGTGCATTTAATGAAAATCTGGACCGATACCAAATGCAGTGGGCAAAACATGACCTACGAGCATGTTTTTTATGTAAAGTTAAACACACAACCACCGAGAACAACGATGAGATCTCTGCGCTCGTCCAAACTTACTCCGCCCCAAACCATCACAGGGCCACATACAAATCTATGACTATAGATACTAACATTATAAAGAGAAAAGATATGTGTTTTGTATGCAATGAAAAAACTTTAAAACTACTCGACCGATTTGGATGAAATTTAGTATGGAAATAGTTTGAGACTCGTGAAAGGACAGAATACTTTTTACCCAAAAAGAGGTTAATGATTTTGCGCGATAACCGATATACGCGCCGGTTAGCTAGATTATAATATTCCTGGATTGCCGCTGTAACGCTTACTTGGACTACGTAAACATGGAGGTGACGTATTAGACGGAATCGTGATTTATCAGTAAAAAGCACACTGACAAGATGCCAATTAGCGTGATTTTGCGCGAACCGTCGGCGGGCTTGTCTATCTGGAATAGTAAGAGGCACAGCCCGTCGTGGTCCCCAAGAAAAAGATTGACTTCAATCTCAATTAAAATGAAAAAAAAATACTTAAAATGTATCTGTAATCAGAAAGTAAATAAATTCAGTGGCGTCACTTTGTTTTAAGGTGTTTATAGACGCTAATGCTTTTTTATGTAGTAATTTCTTCGACATTATTAAGTAGCCAGTTATAATTAAAACCTTAAGCAAAAAGTTTGGTTTAAAGTATAGAAATAAATTATTATTATTATTAAAGTTTTGTTCCCATAATTATTTTGAATAGTATTTTATATTCAATCAAGTAGATTCGGAGAAAATAGGCTTACTAATATTATGTGAACCTAACAGATATAAACAAAAGAAGGAGTTTATTTTGACATTCTTTGCAGTTATGTGTATATTTATGAGTATGTGAATGTATAATATCAAATTTCATGTTTCTAAATCATTTATGGCTTTATTTAGCTAGAGGTGAACTCTGTTGGCGTAGCATGTGCGTATACCTAAGTTCATTCAGTGAATCAGTTAGTTGAATTGTATATAATATGTTGTAAGTTGTAGATTTTTAGGACACACCTTTTTTAACTAGGTTAATCATATAAGTAAGAGCTTACTTTTTTACAATTTAGTTAAAGAATACAATTGCATTAGCATAACTTTTTTTTATATTCACTAAGGAAAGTATATAAGAATCTCAATTAACTTTGATATCATAAAATTAAGGTGTAATTAAATATTAAACAAGTTTGCTAAGTAATCCCGAAGTTATGAGCGTTACCTACAGCTATCGATACATAGGTATAGCTTTAAAAATAAAGCCGATTCACTGGCTAATCGACGTTTATATTCAAAGGTATAACTATTTATTGAAGCTTTACGTATCGCTCATTTCACACATACATTGTTCTTGTTGTTATTGTAGGATCATTTTCTTACAATAATTTTGAAAATTGAGGAACCCGCCTTTTTTTGAGATATGAATTTTCAAATATTCTAACTTGCTAAACGCTTCTTTTGTAAAATATCGAATTTTTTGTATCTTATTTATTTCTTTTACATGTTGTTTGCCTATATTTTAAGAGTACGTCAAGATATTTAAATTTCTATGTACTTAGTTCAGATTCTGCCAAAACATGGCACCACAAAATAAATCAATTCATTGACAAACATCACCCAGTATATATTTTTCAATTAAAGAATTAATTAAAGGGTAGCAGTTTGGTTTGCCCCCAATAGATGTATGTGTAATCAAAAATGCTTCTGGCGCATCACCTGCCGCTGCCACGGCACACTCTTCTCGCTCATTCGTGGTACACTCGCTTCGATCGCGCATTTTTGTGATCACAAGTAACCTAACGCTCCACCTGTCTTCGCTCTTCGTCGTACCTAAATATGATTTTGCCCTAGACTACTCACAACAAAAGCCAAAAGGCAACATCGCTGAAACTTGTTTTCATTCCGCGTTTTGCTGAGGTCGCGGGTGAGGCGGTAGTGATTCTTACTTGCGCTATTGACGTCCTGGTACTGTTAGAGTGTTTCGGAACGAAAGCGTAAATATCAAAGATCAAAAAATGTAAAGTAAGGTTAGAAAATTAATAAGGAAGTTCGAACACCTTCTAACCCTTCCATCAAAAAACCCCTCTCTCCTTTATTTTCGTGCGAGAGGATTCAAATGCCAATCCCCTATATGTTTCTCATACCAAACCTGGTTTTTGATCCCATGTTACCTATCGGGCACTGTGCTAGACTCTTAAACTGCCATTGAACATTTCCTAGCAACAAAACCTAATAATAATGAATGATCCAACTTGGGAATCGAACTAAGAACATCAGGATCCAAGAGCGGGTCTTTTACATACCGCACCCTGGCAGACGTTTGTTGAATCCTTGAAATGACGTACGCCTGCTATGGCCACGATCTAATTGTTGATTAAAAGTTTTCCAACTGAATAAAATTTATTTGAATTACATATTTTATCGTCTACTACAATAAGCTATTAGCTTTGACAACACTCAAATATAATTAGTAATATTTCTTGAACCGACAACCCACTTCAATTTCAAATATTGCGATGATTTAGCAGCGGTAAAATTGTTCTGACATTTTACCTGTCTGATAAAAATTTAATTAATCTTGGCTAAAATTTCACCTGAAACAACAATAACAAACATTTTGGAATCGCAATTATCGCTTTAAGGGTATCCTTTCTGTAATATTAATTAGTACAAATCAATACGAATGAATGATTAAAGTAAACGCCATAAGACGTTGGAAGGTTACGCTAATAGCTTTCCACGTCCAAGTAGAAAAACACCGCGTCAGAAAAACAGTAGAAAATACGGAGCACGAGTAATTTATTTTTTTATTGCGACGGAATATTCAAGGCTTCCATTTCTGATAAACTTCGAGACGTACTTACGTAAAATTTGAAAATGTCACAAGAAATATTTAAAGCCACTCCTGGAAATTCTCTCTACATATTTGACTTTTAAATTTAAATATGTAAGTACGCAAATATATAAAATAATGCAATTGAATTTAATAACGATCAGAAATAAGTCTCATTTCAGTAGCAAAATCTAAAATGATTTATTATAATATTTTGATGACGTCTTTACGAGAACACAATACCACCTGTTGTCAAGCATTCAATATGATATCTATCGTCCTAAGCACATACTAAATTGAACGAGAAAAAAGTCAAGCAAAGTAACCAGATCAAAGTAAAAGCTATCTGGCTTACGTGAAATGATTTTCTATTATACTACTCGTATTGTAGAAGAGAGATAATTTAATCTTTATAGTTACATATTTATATTCGTACGCTTTTTATTATATCCATAAAGGAATAATGCAGATATCTCTAAGCACTAGGTTTTCAACAATTATGTATGTTTTGTGTTTTGATTGTGTGTTTTATTTCCATGTTATTGGGGATGAACCTTTGCAACTACCAGACAATGATAAATACTTCAATATTGTAATGTTTGCAATAATTCCTGCTCTGCGAATTACATTACAAAATTTCAAATTTACGAGAGAAACAATCGGTCAGAGCATATCCCGGCTATAGGTGGACGGACGTGGGTTCGAATCCCGCACATGACTTTAATTTTTCCTCTCGTAAATTTGTAATTTTGTAGAGATAAAGACTCCGCACTTAGACTAAAAATCTCAATTTCTATTCGATGAGGGTATCGCATCGCATGTCGCATCCTGGACAGCGATGCTTTACGCTATTTGACCTATTATTCCATTATCCCTATAACATAAAACTAATTGTTAATATTACTGAATATGAAGCGTTCGTAGCGTAAATCTAGTTATTCATAACCGATCAACTAGGTTAAGCAATGTTCACTGCAGTCATTACTTGGAATGCTGACCGCGAGTAATATTACTCTGAACATACGAATAAATATGTAAATAAATGTTCTCATATAAGTAGTTAACGCTTTGATTTCGGACTCAGCAAGTTCACAATTAACAACAAGCACAATCTTCCAACTTCAATTAGGTTACTTTAGTGATTTGGCACCTTGAAGTGATCGCATCCGATTGGTCGCCAATTACCAATTACCAATAAGCCACGGTCAAAGCAAATTTTTTATAGCGGTTACTTAGTTACTTACTTTACTGTGGTTATCGTAATCAAGATATGTTGCTCTTAATATTTCAAGGCGTGTTCAGCTCGTAACATGTCTGTGACTCACAAGCAATTGTTAAAAAATTGCTATCGGATGATATTATAAATACTAGTAAAAAAATTCTAAGACTTTTTTTCATGATTAAAAAAACATGATGTCTGAGCAGAATGCGCCGCATTAGATTCTCTATCTCGAGGCCTCAAGGAAGTTACGTTTATGGAATTCAAGGGGATCGTCTTATTAAGAGCAAGGATTCGATTCACGGCTAAAAGTTCGTATATCTGCGTTTTTTCAGAGTCAATATCGTGACAGTGCAAGCAGTAAATTCTATGAAAAATACTATTTTGGAAAGGTCTAATTCTATATTAGTGCACATCAGTGAAAAAAATAATAATTTGTAAACAGTTTTTCTAACTGAAAGCAATTTATGCAAGCTGTTTTCCGGAAATCTGTCGCAGAGCTGTTTTTCAGGTCGAATAATACTATTTTAACGTGACATAGTATTTTATATGATACCTTTATTATGAAAAGTATGAAGCCTCAAAGTGCACTACAGAGCTATATTACAAATATATTATTTATTATGTGTCAAAAATAAAATACTGTCGTGGCATAAAAACGAGTTAATCGGTCCACTTTAACAATTTTTTTTACCTAGTTCCCGAAAGTATTTGTAATTGGCAGTCTAATTTCATAGAACAACAGATATTGCTTAATATTTCAATATTTTTTCCTGCACCTTTTAGGGACTTTGTAATTTAACCTGATTTTTTCAAATAAACCTATATAATCTTGCGCGCATCCATTGTTCGATTAGTACGCGCCGGGCCTTCCCAACGAGAGGACGCGTCGCTTGCTCGCTTCCCCTCCCCCGCATCCCGCACGTACCGTTTTGTGTCTGCAGGCGATACGGTTCAATGACCTTAGCCGCAAGCGTGTCTAGCTCAAATTGATACTTGGTAAGTAATATTGGTGATGAATTTGTTTTGTGTGAATAGCTGAGGTAGTAATGAATAGATTCAGGCGTTACTTTGCGGAAATCCATATTTAATAATAACAAATACTTTTAAAAGTATCTTCAAAAAACATTAAACAATATTTAATTAAAACAGTTAAAAAAGGATAAAATTATATATCTGTCGGAATTGTCACTAGATATATAATTTTATGCTTTTTTAAGTGTTTTATTTAAATATTATTTAATGATTTTTTTTAAGATACTTTTAAAAGTATTTGTAATTATTAAGCTGAGGTAGTTTTGATAATGTTTAATTTCTTATGTATATTATTAATCCATTTAATGATTATTACGTGATGGTGTTACTTACTGTCTTAATTTATTTTCTTTCAGATATGGGTAATAAACACAAAATGTTCTAATCTAGTAAGAACAATAAATCTTTGGCTTGCGCTAGGAAAGCAAAAAGGTTAGTTACGTAGGGTGAGCCAGCTTATCAGTTAAATGATGATATCATGATATGTTATGATGGTAAGGGTCTAGTATCGTGCCATGCGAAAAGGGGGGGGTGGTTGTCCCCCTCCCCCATGATACCCTTCCAGAAACAGGGTAATGAGTCATTGCAAAGACAATCAAAAACGAAGAACAAAAAGATATAACTATTGAGGTTAAGTATGAAAATTTTTGATGACAAGTTAAATGCTCTAAAATTCTTCTGGCGCATCGCCGGCCGCTGCCGTGTTACGCTCGCTTCGCTCGCTGAGCGCGCGCATTGTGGTCAAAAGGCACTTAACACTCCTCCTCGCTTCACTCGTCGTCGTACCTAAATATCACTTTGCACTAGACTAGTGTGGTTTGGATGGATATTATGTTTAATATTATTTCACAATATTTAATTATTTTGACAGATTTTCAGTTATCTTAGCGCGTCATTTATTTGGATATCTACTTATATTTACCAGAAGATATGCAAATTTTTATTTAGACTAAAAAGTAGTCATTGTTTGACGGAAGTCAGTCAGCCAGAAGCTAAACAATCAAGTTATTCTAATGATGCACCAAAATATAATGATTCAATTGAAGTAAAGTTAAATGAGCCCAATGATGGTAGTGTTAGTACATATTATATTAAAAATATATCTTAGTGATATAATGAAACAGAATGGATTTTAAAATTAAACTTGTATTCGTTATGATTCTAGGAAATGTTTTCGTCGCTTACAGAAGATCTGGAAGAGATACAGGAAAAAACTCAAATGCAAAGTGCGACAGAGGAATATCAAACTGTAAGTACTCAAACTCTGATAATAATTAGAATGTCTGAATTTACCTGAATGAAACAAAAAACATGAAACATAAATTAATACAGATCGGAAGTATGAGTAGCATTTTTATTATTAATATCCAATCAAAACCAAAAAAGCCCAACTTTGTAAGCACTCTGGAGTTAAAAGTATTAAGGTTACCAATATGTATGTGTGATTTCAATTATTTTTTTCAGAGTGTAGACTGTAGAATCAAATGCATCAACCAGCTCACCATTCCGGATTGTAGGCCGAAGGATTGTTGATTTTAATCACTTTTTTGATAGATTGAAAGCCTTATCAGATTACAACCCAGGCTTAGGGTGTACACTAAGTAATATACAAATTATAAAAGAGAAGCTTATTGGTCTAGAGTCTATATCTACTTCCAATGTAATATGTGCAACGAAAAATTTGAAATTAATTCATGTGACAATTTACCGGTTGATATAAGTTTAACTCATGCTGCTTTGACTGGTGCAATGTTAATTGGCTGTGGACAGACTAACTTAAATGAGTTGCTTACTACAATATACCTACCAAATTTTAACCCTAAAACCTACAAGAAGTGCCACAGTGACGTCTCCAACTGGTGGGCAGCTGCTGCGGAAGCTAGTATGAGAGAGGCGGCTAAGGAAAAAACTGAACTAGCAAATGAAAACGGAGATATTATAGATGGGATTCCTGCGATCACAGTTGTGGCAGACGCGTGACGGTCTAAAAGATCATATAGAACTAATTATGCCGCCACATCAGGTGCTGCTGCGATTATTGGGCTAAAAACAGGTAAAGTTTTATATATGATGGTAAAAAATAAGTACTGCATAATATGCGCCAGATCCGTAAAGTAGTTTTTGAGTGTTGTTCCAACTTTTTCCGTTATCCCTTTGATGTACGGCAAAAACGCTGCTGGTTGTCTTTTGAACCATTGCACCATCTTTTGTCAAAAGACAACCAGCGTTTTTGCCGTACATCAAAGGGATAACGGACAAAGTTGGAACGGCACTCAAAAACTACTCTATAAAGGCTGTATATAAACCGTTATCTCAATTGGCACGCCATGTGAGAACAGCAAAATATGTTATTCCATATCAAACACCTGGTGTCTACAAGATTGACTGCAGCTGTGGTAGCTCATATATAGGACAGACTAAACGCACTATTGCAGAAAGGGTCAAAGAGCATATCGTAGCTGTGAAGAATCGGGACACGCATAAATCTGCAATAGCTGAGCACTTACTGGAGTCAGGACCTAACCACTGGATCGAGCTACATGACCCAAAAATTCTCTCCACTGAACGGCATTATTACTCTAGAATTGTACGTGAAGCGGTTGAAATTAAGAAGTACAAAAATTTCAATGGGGAAGATGGATTTAAATTGTCTACATCGTGGAATCCTGTACTAAGAAAGTGCTCGAGTCGTAATTTGCCGTCGCGTGCAAGTTCCGATACTGTTAGTGTAGTGTGTCGAGGTGACAGTAATAAAGACACTAACGAAAACCAAGCGGGGTTACATTTAAAACGCTCGCGCTGTTCCTCAAGACGATGACACCCGCTTATTCAGTCTACTCGTGACCACGGTCAATGCAACTTGATCGAAACGTCGAGGTTAGTCAAAATATTATTTTGATGTTAATTCGTGCGTGGATAGACCCGTCAGTAATTTAGAAACATGAGCTCCACATTAGGTGATAACACCAATAATTTATAATTTAATTGTTTTTATTTCTAATGTTATAAAAAAAAGTAATTATGTACATACGATTTATTTCAGCTAAAGAAACATTTGCTTGTTTGCGGTGCGGATAGGACCAGAATACCGTCTGAAATCAACCCGAATCACAAGAGACGACGTATTCTGGTCAACAAAGATTATTGAGTTTTTATGAAACTTGTCTTTTGCCAGAGCTCATTGACCCCAGCAAAAGTCACTCCATGTCAATAAGAGACTCCAGTTTTTAATGTTTTTGCTAAAACTTTGTGTTTTATTACATATACCTGATACGCCCCGCGAGTTAACACGCGCCTTAAAAACTTAAAAGTAATAATAATAATTTTATGTTATTCTAGAATATAAGCAATAACAGCACTAACTTTTTACTAGTTATTACGTTAATCGCCATCAAAGTTTTCTACGGTAAGATTCTTTTTCTTACTATGGAATTTGTTTAGAGTTCACGCGGCCTGAACTACGCGTTAACTTGGTCAGCTATGGCTCGTAAACTAGTAGTCTAGATCGTCATTATAATCTTGTTTGTAATTTCGTACATTTAGGTACAAATAGGACCTTGAGTTTTAAACATTTTGGGCTTCGTGAGTTAGAAGGGACATGCAACTCAAAAAAAAAAAGTTAGCTTATTGCTGAATATTTCGTAAACGCAAACCAAACAAGAAACCTCATTTTATACCCCAATTGATGGGGTATCTTTTTAGGTATGAGAGCAACTCGTAATATTTTTACCTACATGTGCCAAATTTCAATCTTCTAGTGCTAATAGTGTCTCAATAAAATGGCTGTAACATACAGACCAACGGCGAAACGCACATGGCAAAACTAAACTAAGGTTTCCTTATTTGTGATAAAAAATGTGTCAAAACAACGTAAGTTTTCATGATAAAGTTTCCTTGTTTTACTACGGAAACCTAAATAAAACTTCCTTATTGTTTGGTGCAGCCCGCACTTGACCGTTATTTAAAAAAATATCCTTAATATCATCTCACACATTAAGCTTAAGCGTTTGAAGGGATAGACAGACATACGAAAACAAAATGATTTGGCTTCTATAGATAAAATATAACGCAACCATTATTTTAAAATATATTCAATGTACCTACAGATTTGGCCTGTAAACAGTTTTATTATAGTAAATAATTATATTCACAACATGAAACCGATTCAAAATTCAAGTAAATAAATAAAAGTATCAATTCTTTTTCGCATCATAGCGCTCTTGCACACAGATACTATCGTAGTGTGCGTCAGAGCTGAGCCGTTCGCCGCGTAATATAGATCGCGCAGAATTTGACTTGCGGTAAAACGAACGCACGTTCTTAAGTTTACCACTGAGCTGGCAACATAAGCTTGACAAAAAAGCAGTTGATACTAAAGATATTGAGATATATGACAAGAGCGCGTTCTCGGCCCGTTGTACTCCTGTCTAACGTAAAGAGATTACTTCATTTTTGGTGTAACTGGAACCGTTATCACACTACTTTCTTTTAATATTATATTCAAGACAGTTGTTTTTTAATGTGATTTTGATGGGCTTTGCCACAAGTGACTACATGCGCTGCGTCCATCACCCTGAGATATAAAGTTTTTAAGTCTGATGTGCCTGTAATTTCACCGGCACCGATACCCTTCAAACCGGGACACAATAATTTCTGCTTGGCGGTAGAAATAGGTATGGAAAATTGCTCAGCGAGGATGCCGGGTAAGTGTACGTATTTTTCTCGGAGTGTTTAGCAGCGCTTGATTTAGCCGTTACGAAGAAATTCAAACAAATTATGAGCGCCCGAAACGCAAAGTATTGGGCGCGTAATTCGATCGCTTGTTATTACTAGTCCCTAAGGTCGATACATTTCAATTAAAGTTCACAAACATAGCACAGATACAAACTTCGGTTTGAGCTATGAGTTTCAGCTATGATCAAAAGCACTGTTTCACAGTTGAGATCGAGAGCGAGGACCGCAAAGCGAACTAATCTGTGTCCATCAACGCCATCATTTTGTGATGGGCAGATATTGGCGCAGTATACGAGTAAAAGGCTATTTCAATTCATGAATTTGTTTAAAGTTGTGACATCACGCCACATGTTCTCAACCACGATCATGATGACGTAAAATGGCAGCAGTTTCTGTAGCAGCTGGTTTGTAAGACGCCCTTCCAAACTATTATTTTGCTCAGTTCGCTACGTCATCGCGTACAACATCTACCTTTTTTATGTGATTGTGATGGTACAAGCACGAGGCCCACCTGATGTTAAGCGGACTGACCTCTGCCTATAACAGATATATTTCGTCACAAGTGACGAATTGCACTGTGCCCATCACACTGAGACATACAGCTGTTAAGTCTCATACGCGTGTATTTTTTCTGGCTCTCAAGGACTGCTGCCGGAACACACTGTTAGGTCTTTGGTTCCAGATATTCTGCTTGAGGGTGGTAGCTAGCCAGGCGAGCATTTGCAAAATGCCCTTCCACCAAGAGATGGGGATCGAACCCTGGACCTGTGGCACGGGAATCCATAGAAATTACCAATCGGCCATCGTTGCTTCAAAAATACAAACTATAATATATATATTTTTTTTATGCCTGATAGGTTAGCTTTTGACCACTATCTCACCTGATGGTAAATGATGATGTGGTCAAAGATGTTGTTCAGGCTAACCTAGAATTACTGGCTCTCAAGGACAGCTGTCGGAACACACCGTTAGGTTCTTGGCGACAGGTTTTCTACTTGAGGGTGGTAGCCAGTAAGGTGTGCCAGTAAGGGTGGCAGCAATAGCCAGGCGGGCGTTAGCAAAATGCCCTACCACCATGCTATAACGACTGCCATCCTAAGACAACAACCGAGACCGACGGCTTAACGTGCCCTCCGAAGCACGGAAGCACTCAGTAGTAATGTCACCAGCGGTCACCCATCCAACTCCTGACCGAGGCGGACGTTGCTTAACTTTACTGATCGTTTCAGAATGGCTAAACAAACTTTGCTACGAGCGCTTCAAAATTATATATATATTATTACGATGCTAGCGAAACAGTGATGATTAGTAAATCATACTTATGATATTAAGTAAGAACATTAGTGAAGAGTGTTGTTATAGCAGTTCTGCAAGAAGTTTGCAGAGGCCACTGCGGGCATCCCAGAATCAGTATGTGCCTATGAAATTATGATGGTTCTGTCCTAAACCATGAGAAATATACTAATGTATTTCGTTAATATAAGGGAAATATAATACACCGTCTTTTCCTACTTTCTTTTATCTGAGAAGTAACAATATATCACTTGGTGACAAGCGTAACTCTTGGTGAATTACCCTTTAGACTTTAGATTACTCCAAAGTTTACAAAATAGAAAACGATATAAGTACAAATTATTGAAGTACAAAATTTTATGCGGGAATTGAACCTTCGTCCTTTGATTTCACGCCGGATGCTAAAACCACTGGGCCACCTGAGCATGGCTATTCCTGCCGAAATTTCGTGCTTTAATTAAATTTCATAGCGAACGGTGCGCGGTCATCAACCAGACTACTAGACTTCATATAATCGAAATAAATGCTTTTTCAAACACTTAACTCCCGGAATGATGTCGCTACCTTTCTATATTTCTAAATATCATTACATACACTACCGCGTGCTAAGTGAAAATCATATTTAAACAAATTATGGGTGTACTAAGTTTTATTGCTCCAGGCGGGAATTGAGCCCGCGTCCTCCGATTTCGCACCGAATGCCTTAACCGCTCGGCCACCTGGGCACCGCTATTTCTGCCGAAATTACGTGCTCCAATTGTATTTCTTTAACCATCATAAAAAAATCTACTTCAATAATTTGCTAAAATATGTTTTTGGCTTAGAACGCGGTAGTGCTGGTAATAATGCTATCTTATAATATGCTATCTATTCCAGCGTCGAGAGAGTCGTAGAGGTCTAATTATCGTAAACTTCGTACGATATTACTGTAAGTATCAGCCGGATAGTCCTGAACACAGCCTCCCCTAATATGGGGTAGTTAGCCATAATCCCCACGCTTGGCAGGCGACTTGGGAATCGCAGTGTGAGATATCATGTCCCTTAAAAAGTTACACTGTACAAAGTTATTGGACTTCTGCTAGTCCTAACAAAATTTTCGAATATTTTTCAAATATTTTTGAGTAAGTAAAATATTTTTCAAATATTTTTGAATAAGTAAAATATTTTTCAAATATTTTTGTACAAAAAATTTTTTTATATTTTTTTGTGTTTTTTATGGTTTTTTGACTGAATAAGTACGAGGACTACCTGATGTTAAAAGGCTCTTGTGCCTGTAATGTATTATTTCATATTTTTTATTACTTTGATGATGTATATAGTCAAAACTCTATTCAAGGGGAGCACAGCGCAGTCCAGGGCGCTCTTGGCTCAGTGTAGGCATAAAACACAAAAAAGAAAAATGTTAGGACTAGCAGAAGTCAACTCTTAGAGGTTGTTAGCATTTTACCAATAACCCTGTATAGTATTCCATTATTTTACATTTCCAAGTATGTTTAAATACTTAACAAAATAGTATTCTAGATATGAATGGCAGTTTTAAGTTAATAGGCTTAAATTCTACAATGTTCGTAGCAAATTTAGTTTGAACAGTATGCCAGTACAGCCTTTCAAGCTTGCTGCTGACGTAAGCAGCTTATGTTTCAAGAGCTACCTGCAACATGCTCTTAGCCCAAATAAATATTTTTAAGTAGGCATACTGTTCAAACTAAAAAAAGTATGAAAAATGCGAGTTATAAAGGTACTAAAAGAGAACCTAAGGAGTAGGTCCTGTGTTAAGTATTTAAACATACTTTGAAATGTGAAATAATGGACTACTATACAGGGTTATTGGTAAAATGCTAACAACCTCTAAGGGTTGACTTCTGCTAGTCCTAACATTTTTCTTTTTTGTGTTTTAATGCCTACACTGAGCCAAGAGCGCCCTGGACTGCGCTGTGCTCCCTTTGAATAGAGTTTTGAATATATACATCATCAAAGTAATAAAAAAATAATAAATAATACATTACAGGCACAAGAGCCTTTTAACATCAGGTAACATTTTTATTTAATCTTTTTTCTAATTTTGACCTTTATAACTCGCATTTTTCATACTCTTCATAATAATTTAATTATTTTACATTTCAAAGTATGTTTAAATACTTAACAAAATATTATTCTAGATATGAATGGCAGTTTTAAGTTAATAGGCTTAAATTCTGCAATGTTCGTAGCAAATTTAGTTTGAACAGTATGCCTTGAGTACAGCCTTTCAAGCTTGCTGCTGACGTAAGCAGCTTATGTTTCAAGAGCTACCTGCAACACGCTCTTAGCCCAAATAGGCAGAGCTCTTACTTAAAAATATTAATACAAAGCAACAACATATTAATTTACTTTTGAATATAAAAAATATAAAATCGTTGTGGTGTTAGACATAAGTTTGTTTTCTACAAATAAATTGTGCCAGAACTTTTTGAGGTGGTAGGCTTATTAACACTCGCACGTTAACGTTGCACGCGGCCTTATTTATCACGTATATACAAGCCCAGGGCACCACCGTGCCCCTAATTTAAATCAGGGTTATTTATATAATAGAATACAAATGTAAAATAGTATAAGTGTCTTCAAAAATCAGCGTTTATTTATGCTTAGAACCGTAACAAAGAAAGTTACATTCACTTGTATATTATATACGTTACAGGCACAAGAGACTAAACACAAGGTGGTCCTCGTACTTATTCAGTCAAAAAAATATAAAAAACCCAAAAATAATCCAATAACCCTGAAATAGATTACCGATATCCTTTTTTGGATTATGACAAAGAAGTATTAACATTAAAAGATCCAATTAAAAGGCATACCTATGTAGTGAAACATAAAATATACACGTCGATTTCAGAACATTCCTCCTTATTTGGCAGCCTGTTACAAGGTTAATATAAAAATTATCTCGTCCCGATAGGCAGCTTAATTAATTGGCATCGGATAATCCACCGGCAATTTAAGTAAGGGAGAGATTAAAGATAGGTACAGTATTCGTGAACCTAATCAATTTCTTGATGAAGGAAAAATCCATTAAACCTTCGCTGCTTCTGAATTTTAATGATGGGTGTTATAAATATAAAACATAGATAATTAAGAGTGACTATCGGCGTTTCTATGTTTGTATATTTATATGTTTGCATGTTCGTATGTATCGTATTATGTCCGACGACAACTTGAGTAACGTAGTAACGTGGGTCCTAATAACGTCACGAAAGTTTTTATACGTATAGATTAGGCCAATTCAATTTTTAAGTTCGATTATGAGAAATTCGTTTTTTTTTTTATGCCTTTGACCACTATCTCACCTGATGGTAAGTGATGATGTGGTCGAAGATTTTGTAACGGCTAACCTAGAATTACTGGCTCTCAAGGACAGCTGCCGGAACACACCGTTAGGTGCTTGGCGACAGATTTTCAACTTGAGGGTGGTAGCTAGCCAGGCGGGCATTCGCAAAGTGCCCTACCACCATGCTGTAACGGCTGCCATCCTAAAACAACAACCGGGACTGACGGCTTAATGTGCCCTCCGAAGCACGGAAGCGCTCAGTAGTAATGTCACCAGCGGTCACCCATCCAACTCCTGACCGCGGCGGACGTTGCTTAACTTTGCTGATCGATTCAGAACGGCCAAGCAAACTTCGCTACGAGCGCTTCTAAAAAGTGGTTAAGTGGTTGTTGAACTCAAGATGTCGTAAACTATATCACCGCTAAAAGACACGTGGCGCCAGAAGGTTGTTATATAAAACATAGGTAATTAAAAAGAAACAACTTTCTACTCTGTAAAAAAATTGTCCCCCATCTGAAATAAAGGCTTCATAGTGTTTCTTTCCAACAACATTGCTAAATTTTAGTAAAAATCTAAATCAATTATGCCATTATTTCTTTTTTTCGGTTCTACTTTTTTATCCGACCTCAAAAAAGGAGGAGGTTCTGAATTAAGTAGTATGTTTCTTGACTGTTTGTTACCTCAGAACTTTTGACTGGGTTAACCGATTTTGATAATTCTTTTTTAATTTAAAACCTGATGCTTGTCGTTTAGTTCCATTTAAATTTCATCAAAATCGGTTGAGCCGTTTTTGAGTTACACTCCAATAACTTAAAAATATTTTCCTATCTTTATGTTATAGTCGTTGACAATGAATGGCATCGTTCCCGTCAGTAGCAAGGGTCACTAGTAGGGTCAAAAGTGTGAAATAACTTGTAGAAGACGCACAATATAGTAATATTGTGCGCATTATTTTATATTATTACGTTTTTTCTCACTTTTGGGTGTTGAAATCGGTTTCATTTTATGGTTAATTTTTTTTTCAGATTTTAGTACTTTACACTGCTTAA
Organism: Plagodis dolabraria; assembly: GCA_963854805.1. Taxonomy (NCBI): domain Eukaryota; kingdom Metazoa; phylum Arthropoda; class Insecta; order Lepidoptera; family Geometridae; genus Plagodis; species Plagodis dolabraria. The sequence continues at coordinate 34,731,259 of OY978440.1, read as the reverse complement.
TCTGACCAAGTCGAAGGTAACTTGATTCAACAATATACATTTAATCGTAAGTTCTGATATCATGTTATAAGTTGTAGCTACTACCAGTTGCCAGCATGCTAGACACGCTGCCAACAAGTAGTGGGCGTTTTAGTACTGCCTGTGAGTCTGCAATGACTTATGGGTTGTCTAAATGCTTTTATTGTAGTAGCTGTAGTATTGTATATATTTCGTAGTATTTTGTTAATAAACGCATACGCCGGTTAGTAAGAAGTTAACCTTTTTTTTTACTGTTCTGGATAGCACTTGACCACTATCTCACCTTATGTTAAGTGATGATGCGGTCGATGATGGAGCGCGCTTATCCCGAAGGTTTTCACTCGCGTTTTGAAGACCCCATATTGTACTTAACCGGAAACTAAGACAGGCAGGGTGTTCCATTCCCTGGCGGTTCGCATGATGAACGAAGACGCAAATCGCTTTGTTCGGGTAAATGGAACATCAACCATATAGCGGTGGCGCTTCTGAGTATCTCTGGATGTCCGATTATAGAATGATTATAGATTATATAACAAACCCGCCAATGGCAGGCTAGCCTCACGCACCGATTATTTTGTCACAACACACAATACCTTTACATATTTGATGTATGTATAAACACGGCTATTTTTATAAAATCGGGATTCTTAGCGTCAGCCCGTTGAGATCGAATTGGCCGATTTCCACTTCACTTGTGGTTTCACTTGTGGTTTCATTTTAAAGTGTGAAATAAAATCATACTACTTTGCTGTTATACTCGTACATATTGCAGTTTTTACAAAAACGTAGATAAACAAACGCAAAAAAATATCGTGTCTGGTAAGGGACCCAGTTTATTTTAAAATGTGATCTATGTTATTTTTTACATTATTTCTGTAATGAATAGCATCTTCTGTGCATATCAGCATTATAGTACAAATGATGTAGCCCTTTGTAAGAAGGACAGACGTATGGTCAGTCTTATAATTAAAGCACGTTCATCCGTCTATCACAGGCAGACGGACAGCGATAGCGTGGCCTTAACAATAGGGTTCCGTTCTATCGTTTAGAAAATAACCAAAACATATATAATTACCTATTGTTTCGAAAAAAATATGAAAGTCTCATAAAAGATTTTACTCTGACTGTGACAGTCAACCTTTTTCTTTGTTACTCTTTAGCACGTCTACATTCAAAGCCCTGTGTTCACAACATTTTTACTTATACGACGTAAATGATTCTCCCACTGTGTTTAGCTTAAACATTACTGTGTTTGATCTTGACAACTTATCGGCTGAATAGGACTTGTAATGTTTCAGCATAACCATCGTAGTAGAAGGCTAATATATAAAATCTAAGATACTATAAATCACCTTTTAGATTTCAACTGCCGACGGATGAATAACAGCTTTAAAATTTTTTATATTTGCTCACCTGATTTCGGTGCAGTTTATTATATTCGTCATATTGTTGTCGATTATAATAATGTGCACCTAAATCAGCTATGCTTTTTTAATTATATTTCACTAAAACTGGGTCAGCAACATCTAAGATGAAACGATTTTATACTATAAAGTTAAAATATTAGCCTCAATCGAAGCTATCACAGATCTAGGTAAATACTTAAGCTTTAAATGATTCTCGTTCGGATTTATTTGATTCGTCTCATTGAGATAGATATCTGCAATAGGATTGAGTTTCAACGTCGGGGCAAAGCCAAGTAATAATGAAATTTACATTAAACGAAATACGTCTAATGTCAATTTCATTATAACTTGTAGTAATAAAAATAAAAAAATCATCATAAATAGGGACATCTTCCGCCCTAGCACGGAAAATAAGATAAGATGACGTTTATAAATATTTATCAGGCTGATTCCAGAATATTTATTTACTAAAAGCCGAAAATGATACGGATGGCAGTATGATATAGGTATAAAGTTGATTTTAAATAATTTTATAAACACACTACTGTGTCTTGTTTCATCGTATCGCGTCAGATGCTTATCGGTTTCATACATTTAGTATAGATAGAAACAATTTTTAGTGTCGTGTCACAGTACGATATTTCGTGGCGCGGAATGTTACATGGATTATTGAGCACCGGGTACAAGCGGAGCGTTCTCGAATTCTGAGTTCCAATTGTGAAGTATGTAATTGCTTGAATGAATGCACAATGTCAGATCGCGGTAGTCATTTTGAATGCAAAATCTATTGGATTTAAATTGGTTTTGTTGTAGAGTAGGATCTGTCATTCGTCTCTCTTGTTAATTAGGTAAATTGATTGAACTGAGGAACTCAACCGCTTGCTGTGTTTAGCACAGTGAAAGTGAACGCAGAATTCTGAACTTTAGAACGCTCGCGGTGGTCACGCTTCTGACGTATTTCAGGTACACAGGAAGCCTAAGCAGTCCGTTTCTCTGTCCACCCTGTCCCACTTAAAGAATTTTGTATATTTGAGACTGTAATTATAGTCCCTCTGACGCAAATTCTTGTCAGCAACTGTTTGCAACATGTTATACAATATGTGTTACTTTAACAAAGTCCTAACTAATAACATTAGATATAAATAAAAGTATTATAATTTCAGACATCAATTTGCAGTTTTTAAAAATATATAACTGAGAGTGATTATAGAAGAATCTTTAAATTAAAACTAGATATAAGTATTAAAAACTGAGCAAAAGTAAGTTGGATTCACGGTACGGCTAACTGCATAAAATATGACCCATTTATTTTTATAAATACTTACCAGAAGAGTTTTGCGTATTGGTTCACATGATATACTGGCCTAGGTATGAAAAGTTAAATAGCATAACTTGAACAGATTTGGTCATGTTTAGTTTGTAGCAATAAGTAAACTATTATGTTACACTAAGGCCAAGCTAACTAAAACACATTTCGTAAAATTTTTCTTGATACAAGAAAAGTTGACTATCCGGTTATAACGTAAATATCTCAATTATGTATGAATATATGCGTAACAAAATATATCAATAAAATAGAAAATCTTTACCAAAGAGACAAAATAAGTTATATTTTCGATGTACTGTACTGGTTTTATGTTATTATGCATTCTTTCGTTGATCACCCAAACTATTTGTGATTTCACCATCACTGCGTGTCTTTCACTCCTACCCAATCTGATAGTGTTAGAATTTCAGCATTTGGCAGCGTCATAACCAGTTTTTACATACTTAAGCTTAAGGATACGAAAACTGAAAGCACTATGAACGTATTATCAAATAAGTCAAGATGATAAGGCAGATTTAAACTGAGACATACAATGTTCAAGGTTCATGATGGTTCTTGTAATCGTAGTATATGTAATAACATTATCTAGAACAACAATATCTATACAGATTTTTTCCTACATGCAGTAGAAATCACAACTCAACACAAGACGATCACTGACCTAAGTCTGCAAAGTAAAACAATGTTTTGCACAGAAAACTTTGTATCTATACGAGTATATGTATCCACATTCTTTCAATCGCACCTGCAGAACATTATCGAGTTCAGTGTAGCTTCTTGAAAAAATACATTTATTTTGCTATGTTTTAGTTTTGTGTACAATATTTGTAAGGACTATGAACTTAATAATTACAATTTGATTAAGTACCGAAACCTTCCAGATTTAATTCCCAAAATATACGAAGGCCTAAAATAACCAATTGAGAGATCAAAGCAGTTTATATACAAAATACTCATTCATTTTAAAAGTAACGACAGCCTGTTATAAATAAGGAGATGTACTTTAGATGAGAAAACTCGAAATTGAAAATGGCGTAGAATAAATTGAGGTCTTATTAAATCTTAAGGTGGATAGGGGGAGGTGGTTTGAGGAAGTGGGGAAGGTGAAGGCGCTTTTTGTCGTTTTATGGGAATGCAATTTCGTAAGTGTACGAGGAAATATTTGATAAACTCTCAAAATCAGGTGTTAGTCTGTTCCACGTACAAAAGTGTTTTATAAAAGTATTTATGTTTTAAAGAAATGTGATGGGCAAATCACTATCGGATATGAGCATAATGCCTTTCTATTACAGTAGCAGTGTCACTGCTCTTGTTCTACTTGACACTACTGTGATCGTCATTCCGAGACGTGAGTTGTCATTTCTCGTTCGCCCATTGATTTCGTTAGCTACAGTGCTTTTTGCAATAGTTTTGGCGCAATGTTTCAAAGCAGAATATCTGACCTGGTATGGTACAAGTCGGAGAGGTCCATCGAGATGAAAACTTGCTAAAGATACGTATACATCTTGTTGAATGCTTAAGCTACTTTTGGTCGCTAGAAAAACATTATCATATTGAAACAATCTACATCGGCAGTAGGAATGGCCCCTCTGACGCAAATTCTTGTCAATTTTCATTCGTAACGCTCTTTTATTTACAGGTGATAGTGGCCTTGACTAGCTACCACCCTCAAGTAGAATAACTGTCACCAAGCACCAGCTTATTCCCACAGTAGTCCTTGAGAGCCACTTGTGACGAAATGCATCTGTTACAGGCAAAGGTTGCCACTTAAGATCAGGTGGGCAACGTGCTTGTTCTGTCACAATTCCATAAAAACAGTTTAAGAACAATAAATATGTTACACATAGCTACCTCCAAAAACAGGCGAAAGGTTCTAAAGTCGACGAGTAGGTACGAGTATATTTTTAATTTCATTTATTTGTGATTCAACTTTTGATGTTACCATTATACTTATACATGATCTATCCTTCCTTACATGATCCGGAGGACAAAGTTTTGTTGCAATTTTTAATACAAGACAGTTAACGGATGTACGGCTAGGCTAGTTTATTCAAAGGTACTTTCACAGTATCACGTCGTAGCCATTCAGGATGACATTGGGGCTGCTGATTCTACAGCGCCTAAGGCATGTTCACGGAGCTCTCGCCTGCTTCCACGCGACCATGCGCAAGTACCTGCCTTGGTGCGCAGAGTGTGAGCCAACTCCACTACTTACCTTCTTAAAAATGCCCGTTTCTCCAACATTGCTGCGACACACATGTCCTAGTAAATATGCCTGCGAGAAGATATGACTGAACTATGGCCGGCTATACCTGACCTGATACACACTGATACCTAGTTTGGACGTTACTGGAATAAAAAATATTTTCTGTCATTGTAAATGAACACGATTAATACTTTTGATCATTTTATATGAACTAATAATTTATGTATAATTGTGTTTAATCTGTGAAATTTATAATTAAATATGCAGTGTGTTTGAATTGATTGACATAATTTAATAAAATAATTTATTTATAACTAACCCGCGGCTTTGCCCGCGTGGACTATTTCTCACGAGCCGTTACCGGTTTTTGGGAGCCGTGTAAAACGTTTTAAATTGACCCCGTTAATCGTAATCGTTTTATAGATCGACCTTCAGTGCCAAATTTTCCATAAAGCATCCCATTCTGGTACACTTCGAAAACATAGTTACTTATACACTTCGATTTATATCCATATAGTCACTTTATGTTACTATATAAGGTGACTATTAATTCATCAACAATACTGCGGGGGATGGTGTGGAATCGATAACTGAATGTGATCCACTCATAATTAATTTTCACATAAACAAAATTAATACTAACTATTGCCTAAGCTGTGGCACGTTGACTTTGAGAATGATAGCGACGACAACACTCGCGGCCGCCGTGGACTAGACTCACACATACACACACGTTCTAGGTATACCTACCGAGTTCATTGCCCTCGCAATGCGTTAGAATACCTAGAACGTGTGTGTATGTGTGAGTCTTGTCCACGGCGGCCGCGAGTGTTGTCGTCGCTATCATTCTCAAAGTCAACGCGCCACAGCTTAGGCAATAGTTAGTATTAATTTTGTTTATGTGAAAATTAATTATGAGTGGATCACATTCAGTTATCGATTCTACACCATCTCCCGCAGTATTGTTGATGAATTAATAGTCACCTTATATATAGATGTGTTTAATATATGGGTATAATTTTACCTGCAATAAAAAAAAATGAGAACGCAGCGCTAAGGGTTCTACTTTAGGATCCTTCACACCATATCGCTTCAATCTGTATTCAAAATGCCTGCTGCGATCTTGCCGAAATTAGAATTACCTTGCCCCAATATTGCTACCTAATAATAATAAGTAATCATTTTACATCTATACTACAGTTGATGCATATGAGACTAAAGTTATAATTATATTTCACCGTAGGAAAACAACAAAAAAACAAAACTTAAAAAAATTTGCTTGACATGGCCTCCGGCTGAGCCAAGGAGCTTTTATTCTAAAGATCGCAAAACCTAGCTCTTTAAGTCAAAAATTTGAAAAGTCGCGAATGAATATGAATACCACATAATTATGCTTCGAGCTTCTTTAATACATCGAGAATATTCGAATTTCTACATAATATGAATATGCTTTAGATATAACATTTTATAATTTTTACTTTAAACAAAAAATTTGAATTAAAGCGTTGAATAACAATGGAGATATAAATCAACAGTCAAAAGCCTTAACATTGTCAACTGTCAACTCACTGTCAACAATATGTATTCTTAGAAAAGTGGACGAAACATGCCTATTCAAAAGCTAGAGACAATTTTCAGTAACGCAAAACTATAAAAAGCATCAATTCCACGCCTGAAGTGCTTCCAGCATTAATCTTCATCAAATTCATTAACCTACGTTGTGTATTGGTCTAGACTAGAATATGAATAAGACTCAATAATTTAATATCAAAATGTGGGTCGTACGAGTTACAAATATTGGAATAAGTAATTGTTTCGTCTTCGTCAATTTTTTATTGAAAAGTGGTCTCCATATTCTGGTAAAAAGTCATTCAGTTCATTCGTGACATTACTCACATTACATAAATGCTTGATTATATTATTCAAGTGAGACCAATACATTGCAAAATTCAAATGTTTTCAGCTCTATGGACACAAGTAACAACAGGGCGCTGGGGATGAATTGATTTGTAATTGGGTATGTACGGGAAACGTACGTACCCTTCAACATACGCCCGACTTGGTCTTGCGTAAAAGTATTGTTTTTTTAATAATTGAATAGCTTTCCAGCTGCGGCTCCGCTCAAACGTATTTCGGTTATCGCGCAAAAACATCCTAAGTCCTTCTCCGGGCCTCAAAATATTTCCATCCCATATTTCTTCCAAATCGTTCCAGTAGTTTTTAAGTTTATTCGTTGCATACAAAAATATTTTTTTTTCCTATTTATAGTTTTAATATAGATATATTTTCTATTTATATTTATAGTAGTAGTCAAAGTATGCATTTGATTGCAGCCTCACCTAGTGCAGACTTTGTCGTTATAATAACAATTTTAATCAAATTATTTTGCGCATTGATTTTATAACTTTAGTATGTTAAATGTTTCACTATTCCCTATGAAGGACTTTTCATTGTTTTTTTTTTTTATTGATAATCGACGTGTATGTCACTGTTTAATTTAATTATATTTTTACGATGATATGTACGTAATATTTTTTATATATACAGACTCAGTGAAGGTAAAAACTGTTCGATATCAATTACTACTAAAAAATACAATTCGCATGGACCTATTTCATATAATTGCGAATGGCCTGATTTTGTAAGATAAAGATGCTTTACCTGAGCATACACCATATGACATAATGTTAGTGGACTAAAAGCGCTTCGTGCTAATTTCTGAAACAAATTTCGCTTTTACCACAGAAAAGAGAAAGCAATTTACATCTCTATGGCTATTACCGTTGGCTGGAAATCCCGTAACTCGACTGCAAACTGACGTCATGCCATTGTCACTGCCTATGATACTAACTGCAACTGTGACACGGCATCTGAAGCAGTCATACTCTCAGTTTAAAAAAAGTCTCAAACTGCTATTAAAACGTAAACCGATTGTGGCTGTACATCAAGCTGTATCCTGTGCTTTTAAAGCCTACCTCTCTCGACTGTACAAGGAGACAAAAGGAGAGATATCCTGGTTACGTCCGAGAGATCCCGGTGTCAGGAGCAAATCTCATTGAGTTTGATGCGGTCACGGACACTTTAAGTCTACACTCTCAACGTCCTACGGTAGCTTTGTTTACTAAATGTCTGATATATGTATTAGATTATGGAAAATGTCATGTATCTGTTTGTTTTGCCTGATAGGTTAGCCTTTAACCGCTATCTCGCCTGATGGTAAGTGATGATGTGGTCTTAGGTGTTGTTCAGGCTAACCTAGAATTACTGGCTCTCAAGGAGACAGCTGCCTAAACACACCGTTAAGTGCTTGGCGACAGATTTTCTACTTGAGGGTGGTGACTAGCCAGGCGGGTATTCGTAAAATGCCCTACCACCATGCTATAACGACTGCCATCCTAAGACAACAACCGGGACCGACCGTTTAACGTGCCTTCCGAAGCACGGAAGCGCTCAGTAATAATGTCACTAGCGGTCACCCATCCAACTCATGACTTAACTTTGCTGATCGGTTAAGAACAGCTAAGCATACTTTGCTACGAGCGCATCAAAATAAATATTTATAATTATTTTTTCCAAATTATATAGAAGTTGAAAAGTGTAGCGTGCGTCGCAACTTTACCTTGACGCGAACAATCGGATGCAATGATTTCTGAGCGCCAAATCAATTACCCAATCCAATTGAATTAGGAAGATTGTGCGTGTTTTATTTAGTGAGCACTTGATGAGCTCGAATTTAAAGCGATAACTGAGAGTTACACTTTACATATATATTCGTAGATATCGACCTGCATTGAGACAAACGTAAACAAACAGGTACAATACATCAGGTTCAAGTTCAGGCGCGTTCATGCAGATAGATTAAATTGATTGAAAGTACAGCGTATTGCGAAGCTATCTGAAGGTGAACAGATGTTTCCAATTTCCGAGTCTGGGATTCAAGTTCACTGGCAATTTATATTGACAGCCTGGCCAGGGGAAGTCCGGTTCATCAATTTAATGGTCCATCACGTAGATTATTTGCAGTCTCCACTGGATACGCTATTTGTTGCCGTCAAATTGATTATAACATCTATTGATTCATAAGTAAACTGAGCAGGGAAATTGTCGGCTGGCCATAATCGGGAAAGTTATAATTGACATGCATCAAATATATATTATAATAACAGCTTGCATTTTTTAAATGTGATTCGATTACGGAGCTTTTACGAAGCCCATACGGTGTTAAGCGGCAATGCTTATAACTGATTATTCATGAGTAAAGAACTGCATGAAGCAATGATGGCCGAGCGGCAATAACTATGGACTGCTGTGCCACAGGGCCATGGTTCGGTACCCACCGCCGCGCCGGCTTCAGCTTCACCGTTTAGTGGAAGGACATTTTGCGAATGATCGATTGGCTAGCTACAAGTAAAAAAATCTGCCATCAAGCACCTAACAGTATATTTCGGCAACAGTGCTTGAGAGCCAGTCAGATTACGGGCATATGAGACTTAAGAACTGTATGTCTCAGTGTGACGGGCGTAGCGCAATTCGTCACTTATGACGAAATGCATCTGTTATAGGTAGAGGTTAGTCTACTTAACATCAGAGGGGCCTCGCACTTACTCCATCACAATCACAGTAAAAAAATGCGCCTTTCATCTCGACACAATCGAATCGAATAAATTCTGAGGTTACTTTGCAGTAATCCATATTTAATAATAACAAATATTTTAAGAAAAAATCAATTTAATATTTTAATGAAACACTTAAAAAATACGTCAAGTGACAATTCCGCCTAAGTTTCCAGTTGGCGACGTGACGTCACAAGCACCACGCAGCCAAACCGGAAGAATTTTCGACCCGTGTCGCATCTACACGAAGCATCTTCAGGAGATCTTGACTCTACGATCGCACGATCGCATCGCATTGATGTCACTACATATCATTTTATATTTTTAAATGTTTTATTAAAATATTAATTTAATTTATTTTTAAAATATTTGTTACTAGCTGCGCCCCGCGGTGTTACCCGCTGTTTTACATAAATGATATCCAAGTTGACTGGAATAGAACATATTGTGTGTTCATGGGCAATTTTAAAACCACATACCAACCACCAACCATAATAACTAACCAACCAACAATAACCATAACCTATATTTTGTATGTTTTTTGTGCACCATATTGTTGAATTGTTCTCTCCATGTTGAAAAGGTAAAATCGGCCTTCTGATTTTATCATTAAATATGCCTTGCTCTATATAGCCATATTTCGGACAAAATACTGCAGCTAGAGCTAGGTAGTTTTTCACAGTTTTTATCGCACTGATGGGGGACGCTGATTTTAAGTAGCGTAGTACGGTTCCATGCTCAACCCACGGAAGTACCATATTGTTTTGCTATAATAAGTAACCTGGCTATAAATCCAGAGTGTAAGGTACCTCCGTACCAAATTTCACTATAATTAGTTAAGCCTTCCCTTGGTAAGCTAGTAGACAAATATATTACAAAATCCTTCCTCATCCCAAGGGAAAACTTTACTTTTTCGGAAAATAAAGTAACCTATGTGTTATTCCAGGGTGTTGTCTACCTTCATACCAAATTTCATTCAAATAGATTCAGCTGTTTGAGCGTGAAGAAGTAACAAACATATAAACACACTCACAAACTTTCGAATTGAATTCGGATTCATCACCACACACCCGCTTTGAACCGAAACATATTACTGTTTGGCGATAGAAAGAGGTATCGTTGCACTACTACCCCGGATGAACTTATGCAAAATGTACTGAAGCTATATATTTTATTACAAATTTACGAGAGGAAAAATTTAAGTCATATGCGGGATTCAAACCCGCGTCCATCCACCCCTTTAGCCGTTGTATGAACTAATCCAATTGAGCTAACATGACAATGAGTCATAACAAAATTTTTTGCAATCGTTCTTTAACCTTTGCACAAGCATTTGAGAAATGGATAAATATGGCGTGAAAAAATAATATATTTATAATAAAAATACTGTCCCACGAGTGTTTTCTAAATATTCGTATAATGTACGATTCCGAGTGAAACATTAATTGGTACAATTTCCTGCCGGAAGCTGTAGTTACGTCTCGAAGGTACGTCGGCGACGATGAACTTAATAGCTTTCCATGCTTACAAATGTAAAATATGCAAATATTGCAGCACATGGTAATGTAACAGTCAGAAAACATGATGATGTCGTATTGACCATACCGGATAGCTGTCTTTTGCGCGATGGAAATGGAATTTAATGATGGAATGAAATTAACGTAATGTACACTTGTTTTTCAAAGCGGTTTCACCAAAGTGGATTAGTATTCCATTACTCTCTTGAAAACTACTTATTAAATCAGGGTAAAGTATTTATATCTCAATAAATTCCAGCACATATTATACAAAAAAAATATTTTTTGACAAATAATAACTAAACCTGTTGATGTGTAAGGAGGTTTAGGGGCCTTTACATTCGTATGCTTTTTATTCTATATTAGGTTTGTTCATTTGTTTACTCTTTCGTACGTATAATACGAGTATGTTATCACAATTAACTTCATAGGTGCAATCTTATCTTCGAAAAATTATTAAGAAAGTAGCATACCAAAATAGATCATTATCTATTTTGGTATGCCATCACGTAAATTAGTCGCAGGATGTTCAGACATAAGATTCTATGTAGATAACTTTTTATTTTTACACTATTATGAACTATGAATCAATGCAAAAAAAATATAACTATGATACAAGTGTCACAATTGGTAGCCTCTTTTTTATTTTTTTATACTGAACTGAGTAGCACTTGACCACTGTCTCACCTGATGTTAAGTTCACTCGCGTTTTGAATACCCCCATTTTATACTTAACGGAAACACAGACTCAGGCTGGGTGTTCCATTCCCTGGCGGTTCGCATGGTGAACGAAGACGCAAATCGCTTTGTTCGGGTAAATGGAATATCAACCATATAGCGGTGGGGCTTCTGAGTATCCCTAAATGTCCGATTATAGAATGGGGATGGCCTTATCACAACTAGCGACCTCTTCATAGTAACGGCTAAATTAACTTTACCAGCTTTATTAACTTTAATAGCTTATCATTGGGTTTCGGAAGCTGTTCCTTAGAGAGCCTGTTCACGCTATAAATAGGCTATCTATATAATAGGGAAAAAAAGACTTTTTCTCAAATGTTAGATTACTTTACTAACTTTTACTTTATTCTGCTCATGCTTTAATTTGAGTTCAAAAATGACGAACTTTCATCCTCTATTGAACCAACATTTTGTAAGAAACTCTTATAAATAATTTAAGCTTTTAATTTTTTTAGGCTTTGACTATTAGTCATGTTTAGGGTTCCGTACCCGAAGGTAAAAACTGGACCCTGTTACTGAGACTTCGCTGTCCGTCCGTCCGTCTGTCACCAGGCTGTATCTTAAGAACGGTGATAGCTAGACAGTTGAAATTTTCAAAGATGATGTATTTCTCTTGCCGCTATAACAACAAATACAAAAAGTTGGCCAAGTGCGAGTCGGACTCGCGCACGTTAAAACAAAAAAAGGTTAAAATATGAAGTCTAATGTTGTATAGCTAATGGTACGGAACGCTTCGTGCGCGAGTCCGACTCGTACTTGGCCGATTTTTTTAGTAATATACAAAACAGAGCTTCATTAAAGCATTACGTCACCTTGATGCGTAATTTTAGTTTTTCGACAGATGTCAAGAGAATTTCTCCTGAGACACCTGTCATCGGAGAAATTCTCTATGGCATTACTTCGAACAACCCCCCTTACATTTCTTACCGTTGCCTAAATCTATTCAGCTTTTTTACTTGACCTAAGATAAATACGAATTTATATTATTTTAAGTTTTCACTAAGAACATCAAGTAATATTTTAGAAAATTACTTTTGCTATACGAAAAGTACTTTTGTACATTCATAATTCTTATTGCCTACATTTTAATATTTAGCTTACCTCATATTAACGAAACAACTTCTTTTTCTGCTCTTGTCTACGCAACTGCCTATTACAATTTATATTTGTTTCTCGGCTTTCAATATTCTATGAATAACAGGATAAAATATTTTCTCGATATTACTGTTGTGACAAAGTTGCTTTCTATAGTAAAATTAAAGGAAAGTTTTATTTTATGTTAAGTAATAAGCATAAAGTTACAGTATGTAATGTTTTGACGCAGTGATGGCTCAGTGGCATTGGCTATGGACTACTGCGCAGCAGGTCCATGGTTCGAATCCCGCCGCGGGCTTGAGCTTCACCGCATGGTGGAAGGGCTTTTTGCGAATGCCCGCCTGGCTAGCGACCACCCTCAAGTTGAAAATCTGTAGCCAAGCACCTAACGGTGTGTTCCGACAGCGGTCCTTGAGAGCCAGTGAAATTACAGGCACATGAGACTTAACAACTACGTCTCAAGGTGACGGGCGCAGTGCAATTCGTCACTTGTGACGAAATTCATCTGATATAGGCAGAGGTAACCGCTTAACATCAGGTGGGCCTCAAGCTTGTTCCGTCACAATAACATTAAAAAAAAAAAAATTATAATAGTATTAGCAGTAAAATTGTTTGTACGATTTGCAGTAAATGCGGAAATATGTTACAGTTAAAATATTAAGACTTAAAAATAAGAGAGACAAAAAAAACTAGGGTTCTATGTTATATTAAAATTCCTACAAAGAAATTTTACCAGCTATCATGTCAGTTCAGTCACACCTACCACGTACATAATGTGTTATCTGATATATGTTACCTCTAATATACAAAAAAGCATAGCTAAGTATATTCAAAAGTGTAGAAGTACGAGTAGGCCTCCAGTACCTATAAAAAAATATGTAAAGTAATTTTTCTGGTGTCGTACATAGTACATTATTGCTATGAGTCGGTCAGTTAAATTAATATTGACTTTGGATCCTGTTAAAAATAAAAATAATAAAATTTGAGTTCCGAATGAATAATAAGAATATATAGGTAATACATATGCTAAGATAGCTAAGAAGCTTACGACTGTAGGTACTTATATCCATATAAAGTTTAAATTTGAAATTACCGTCAAAAGTGCAAATAGATCTAACGTAAGTGTTTGGACGGTAACATTTTTATTTCTACAAAATTAAAAGTGAGCAGCAGTACCCAGAAAAACGATTTCTCCGGAAAGGTATTGTCTGAATTTCATTTTATATAAAAAGAACAAGGGCAGCTTTGTAGTGTAAAAATAAAATTACTCGTAATTGCCAAGTACATAGATAGGTATTACCACTGGTCCTTCACTGCCAGCAAGCATTAAGCCCGCATCTATGTTCTCTATCATGTTTAACTAAGTAAATAGTAAATTAATTCACAGTATATATTTACCTACACAACTGGTCTACACGCGCATAAGTAAAATAGTACGCGAATAAGCCCGTTGTGTAGGTACAAATATGAAACTCATACGTGAACGTCTAGAAACACAGAATCATAGTAAGCGAAAGAACACACTTGCAAAAGCTTGTAATAAATATAAGTAGCTATAACCTTGTAACATGATCTTATTATAGGACAAAAACAAACGGTTTTCACATATTACAAACAGGGTAACGGGAGAACCTAAATAATGACATTAGCTGCGTAAAACTCGTTACTCTATTTATATCATTGCTACCATAAACATGTAGATAGTACATAATAATATGTACGTTTAGGGATTCAACATGACGATGAGTACGTAAACTATGAAAGGATATACGGAGACCGAAATATGGCACACAAGAAGTAGGAATCTTTTTTATAAACACGATATAAGATTTATTTTATTTCCTGTACAAGTACAAGCTTCCGAAGTTTGAAATTAACCATGTCATTCCTTTGATATATTTATGTAGGCACATACGCTACACACAATGCGTGTTAGTACTACTATACTACATATAGTATTTTACTATATATATCACTATATAGCGTTAAATTACTTGTGGGTAATTTCGACCTAAACTAACATTAATTACAGTCCAACTAAGTCATCCTTAATCCACAGATTAGTTGCAAAACTGCTATATATTCATTATTCGTATCTAACGTTTTATTTTTGCTTTTACGTTAAATAATGGTGGCTTTGTTTTATCTGGCTAACTAGTTAAGTGTCTGCTAAATGGAGAGTGAAGGCGGAGATAACTTGAGTGAAATAAATAAATACAGAGGAGCTACAATGCGCTACATTTAACCTAGTAGTCTTAATTCAATATTACATTTTATAACGACTGTCACAAATAAGAGCTTAAAAAAATTGTTTTACAAAATAAAATTAGAACCACAAGTAATTTTATTTGTAAAACTGTTTGATTATGTCTACTTATTGCATTATCATCGTTATATTTTATACTTGTGATAATGTATACTTTGTGATGGCTATACAATGAAATGGAACCACTGCATTAATATTGTGATGGTAGGGTTTGCACTGTAATAATATAATAGAACATAATAGTATCCCTACTTTGTTAAGGTCTGTTGCAATATACTCGTAGTCTTAAAATGAACTCTGGCTCTATTTTTAACCAAACAATTGTAACGCTGACTTAATTAGCACTTAGCTTTAATACTACATTTTACTACACCTAGAACATAATTCTAGAACTTGGAAATACTTTGATTTTAACGCTAAAAATCAACTGTTATTCCCTGGGCTTTTCTGCATCAAAAAAAGAAATAATTCATCAAAGCTGAATTACTACTTATTTAAATTACTTCTCGGCTAATATGTAAATGTATTGTCTACGGCTTGAAATAAATGTACAACGTTTACAAAATTTTCGGTGAAACTTGAAAATTAAATTGGTTGGAAGTTGATGAAGACTTGATTACAAAATCGGATTATGAGTGAGGTAGCTGAGACTTTAGGTTAAGTTATACCATGTCCGTTGAAGAAAACACGCGGTAAGTTAGGCCTACAAGTAAGGTTATAAGTGGCGTTTGCAAGTTCGGTACAGGGGATCGTAATGAAAACATTCCGACCCGACAAACACAACAAAGTGGTGAAGCTTTTAGTACCTGCCGTAGTCCGTATTGTGCTATTAAATTAATTAACAACTTAGTTAGCTTTTACACGTGTCTGTGGCTTGGAGCTGCTTGCTGAAACTGAAGGTCCTTCATTGTTAACCCCGACGCCAACACATGGATGTTATAACTGTAACTTGTGTCTCGATGTATATACCATGATGTAGATTCCAGAGAACTAATTTTGATTAAGTTTTGTTGTTAGTTCAAAGGAATTCAAACAAAGAAGCATTAATGCGATGCTTCTTAGCTTAGCTTGACAAAAGTCTGATCTGCCTTTTATTTAGATATGCAAATAGCCAGCGCATCATGTAGCTCCAGATCTGTGGATATTATTGCCAGGTGCAGATTGGATTTGGACCTATATATTGATTAGGCAAGCACCTTACCTTGTCAATGCAACTTTGAATCCAAACTTTGAACTTACATTGTAGAGTTTTTATTATAAAAATATTACTCCTATTGTTTTTTATATTTTAGTCGATATGCTACTTTTTGACAATTTTCTCACCTCATATTGATAGATAGTCTCTCCCTATATAGATAGTGTTGTCGAAGAAATAGTTAAGGCCTATTAGGAGTTATTCTTTTAACCTAACAGTACTGGCTTATAAGGTGACTGATTTTCTGGGTGAGGTAAATGGCCAGGCGGGCATTCGCAAAATGCCCTACCATATGACGTCAAAGATTGTGAAACTAATCTCATATGTGCTTTAATTTTTACCTACCCTTTGGAAGTGGATGGTTTAGAACCAAGGGGGCTTAAAACCATTTTGCATTTATTAAACTTGGGTTCACGCAAAAATTCCTCCGCATAAACCATCTCAACCACGAAGGGCAACATACAGCAACTACTAAGACTTCGGTGAATTCTGATCAATATTTGATATTATCATCAAATATTAGGATAGTACTAACATATTGATGTTATCTTTAGCCTTGCTAAACTGTCTATTTTAATTATATACGGATATATTTAATTATTCCCCATTCAATGTGATATTTTATGATTCATCTATGAAGGGGCAATGGCCCCCAGATTCTTAGATGAATCATAAGGGAACGCCCTGATATAGGTCACTTTGAAGGTAAACTTCTGTTCAGAGGATTATTATTTGGGTTCAGAAATATGTATATTTTGTGCGGACATTTTGCATCAAACCCGTTTTGAAGGTTTTTTCATAACTGTTCGATTCAGTGGAAAAATAAGCTGAAGTGCAGCTATTTAAAATTATTTTTGAAACTCCTCAACGGAAATTAATTTTAACATCTCACTATAGCTAATGTGTGACAAACAAAAATTGATGAAGAATCCAAAAAAAACCAGTCGCTTCCAAGTAAATGGTATTTTTTTCACAAATATTCGTCCATTTCGAACAATTAAAAGGTAAGTAGCCACCTTGCAGCGTGGAATGAGATTGAACTTTGGTTTGTTTTATTTTCAATTACAAGAACTTAATTGATCTGAATTGCCTTCGTAATTATTCTCGTACTCCACGTAAAGTTTTTCTATTTGACCTTCTCTAGCGTAGCGGTTGAAGACTCATTAGTCCAACATTTTGCTTGTTATATTTAATTATTGAGATTGAACTTTATTTAATTATTCTTTTGTTTCATTTTCCGTTACACAAGTTTTTATTGATCTGCATCGCCCCCAATATTTCAACAAGTCACCAACTATTGGATATTAAACACCTACAAAGAAAATGTTGAAATTTACCAGTGAAAATATTATACATATTAGGGATAATGTACTTTCTTGTCATGTTACCTATTCGAAAAATTGCACACAAAATACATTAACACATGCGTAATCTGTAACCACAGCCATAACTTAACTCGTGTTTCGCCGTTAAGCACATATTCTGGCTGGAAAACCGGTGTACGTTTCTGCATTCCTTCGGCCAAGGCAAATTTTGCTTTAAACATGCCGTTCCAGCACTCCAATCGAGATTAACAATATTTGGTCGAATCGGCCAAATCTTGCTGTCAAATGTGACAGATTTTATAATTTTTTTTTTCAATCCAAGCCTATATTATTGATTTCTATAATACTATTGTTTAACTGCGTAATGAGACTAATTCCCAAAACATGCAGAATATAATACACCACTTAACAACATCGCTATCAAATTCATATTTTGTCATTAGCCAAAAAGGTTGTTTCAGAAGCATCGAGCAAATATAGCTAGACCGTTATTTGCCCAAGGCACTTGCTGGTACGGAGCCCAGAATAAAGCGCTGTCTCAATGATTTTGCGTCTGAATTCTGATGTTTCACTTAGAACTCGGATAATAACATATTAATGCTCATTTATTTTGAACGATGCAGGACTACGAAAATTTAAACACGTTAATTGTAAACCAAATAACTTTCGTAACTAAACTTTTTCAATTATTAAACAAAGTGTTCTTAAAACGTAGTACATACATAAATTAGCTCCCTATATCTTTTGTCCGTAAACGTTGAGGTTTTTGGCAAATAATTCTACTAATATAATTTATCTTCTATAGAAGATAAATTATATTAGCTCAGGCGAGTATTTAATAATACTGTACCGGTATTTAATAACTTTTTAATAATATTCATTCGAGCTTTTATATCGCGTATTTCGTTACCACGTACAACAGTTGGGTACCAAATCTAGTTATCACAGTCAAAAAATCTCTTGAATTTCTCGCCAAACATATGGTGGAAACGGATATAGTGTATATCAAGTTAGAATCTTGTTTATTTTATTATATTTTAAACTATTTCCAAAACACAATGTCATAGTAATTTTTAAATTAACGGATATACCGTTTCAACGCCTCTCAAAAGCTCCTACTTTACCTCTTATTTTATCAACACTTTAATAACAGATTGGCAAAATCTTCCTTTTATATTGGTTTTAGATATTCTACTTCAGGTGGGTATTCGCAAAATACCCTACCACCATTATATAACGACAACCGTCCTAGGACAATGGGGACCGACGGCTAAACGTGTGCTCCAAAGCATGGAACCGCTCAATAATAAATACCTCTAGCGCCCATCCAAGCATATAATGACCATAGCTAACATTGCTTTACCCACTTAATCAGTTGAGAAAGACTTGCCAAGATCCTCCGATAGCACTCAAAAAAAGTTCACAGGACCACATTGCTTCTTCTATTCAATAATTACTAGTGACTCTCCGAGCTGTAGACCTCGCATGCTAATGGTAGAATGTGGCAAGAAATCCAAAAATCTAGATATGTAGATAATGTAAATAATAAATGGTGAAACGTGTAACACCGGGGCCCCAGCGAAGGCTAGTTGTATCAGATGTAAGTAGATAAGTAGTAAATATACAATAATTATACATACTTGGTAATATATTTGTCTTGAATTAATATACTGGCTACAAAAACATGGAAAATACATAATTGACTATACGAGAGAGAGCCTATCACTTTAAGGCACTTGACGTGCGTATGGATATTGCCGTTAAATTTAGCGCAAGCGTCTATACCTTCAACACATTATACCTCAGTAATTTAAAAAAAAAAACTGAATCGATAAAAAAAAAATTATAGACTTAATTAGAAATATTAGAGAACAACCGGACATACGAAAGCATTTTTATCAAAGTCGAAGCAGAGACGCTTCGCTCAAACTAAGTCGAAGCAGAGACGCTTCGCTCGAACTAAGTTATCACTCGGTCGATAACACGTACTCTTAGCATCCCAAACCGTTATCAATGAACATTGGTAAGAAGTAATGCTAAATTTTAGTAAAATAACCGGATTAATACCACTAGTTATCTACTACAGTTGAAGATTCTGAAAGGCCGACAGAATACAGTCGTTAACAAACTAAATGGCACATCGAGCGCTCCGACATAGACTCGTTCCGGACCGTTTGCCTATCCCGGATACGTAATTGAAGTCGCGGAGATCCACTTCCGTGCTAAGTTCCGCCCCATTTCACTTTGTTAGTTTGTAATGTCACTGGGCAAATGGTGGTTGATTAATAAGGTTTCAATTTTTTACAGGTTTAGTTTCCGTGGTCTAACAACAGAATTAGGGAGGTACCAGCG
The DNA here is from genome assembly GCA_963854805.1 of Plagodis dolabraria. Classification (NCBI taxonomy): domain Eukaryota; kingdom Metazoa; phylum Arthropoda; class Insecta; order Lepidoptera; family Geometridae; genus Plagodis; species Plagodis dolabraria. Next base: position 34,711,201 of record OY978440.1, on the reverse strand, counting down.
ACTTACTTCTACGTACTTGTTGTTGTTTGTTGTTGTATAAGACTTGCTACTGCCAGCGTGGTTTGGCTTGGTGTGTAGCAACAAGCACAGACAATTTTTTGCATTGATAATATATGTTATTTATAATATTTTAATTTTATTTCTGATCATATTTAACTTGTAGCTACGACTTCAAGGAAGCCTAGAATTATTGGCTCCCAAAGACAGCTGCCTGATGTATTCCGGCAGCTGTCTTTGCAGGTCTGCGCAGGTGCATGGCAACAGATTTTTTACTCGAGGATAGTAGCTAGGCAAATGCGGTACTACCATGCAATGACCTTCCACCTCCCAAAAATGTATTATATTAATGGACTAAGGTAACCCATGACAGGCAATTTAGATGTGGTTGGTAAAGATGAGATTACAAACATGGACCACGCCAAAGCCCGATTAACTTAGGGAATGTCGATACTGCTTTATTATATAGTCGTACTATATATCTCAATATTTGGTCTTGTGAGGAACTATACGTTCTCTTAAACTTTTAAGAGTCGCAGATAAGCTTTTCTTTTTTACACATTCTTAAATATTTATAAAAGTAATACTGTATTTAAAAAACCGTCTACTAATTGGAATAACAAAGCAGAGGAACTGAGCAGCGCACGAAATGTATATATTCCTACTTAGCACACGACACGTGACCCAAAACGCATGCAAACTAATTCAAGGATTTCACCAAATAACCCCGGAACTTCGTGGCTTCATTTAACATTGGACGTTCCGGCGCCAGTAACTAGCACTAAACACTGGTGTATAAATCTCTGAATTCTAAATTTTGATCTTTATTCAACACAATGTTCTCAAGTTAAATAACAAAATATTAAACAAACTAACCCACAACAGCAACTAACCAATTACTACTTAACTATTTTATTTATTAGAACCTCAACCTTCTCAACGCTCTACAGGTATTTTGTTAGGTTCACGATTAATGTACATATTTAGCCCCACTACTACTTTCCGGCTCAACGTATCGTTTAATTATTTCAAATATTGCTATGTTTACCTCAAATATTGCCTAGGAGCCGGATACATCAAGCCGGATAGCGGCGTAAGTGGTGAAAGCGTCACTATAGAAGGAAGCACTCTCAAAGCCCTAAGTTTCATCCCCGCGTCCGCGTCGGCCAGTTGACAAATGTTTTAGACCGAATTCCAGTTCTTGGTTCAAGTTACTATCTTCGTAGCTCTTTTCATACAGACGTTTCAACGTATTTTAAATACCAAGTATTAAAGCACGTTGAAATTGTGCATGTATGTACTTGAGCCTAATATCTAATCTTTTCTTTTCACATTTTATTATTTATTTTATATCTGTGAAAAGTATTTCCATACAAAATGTTTTGCGGAACTCAACGGACATCAAAGGATAGTGCATGATCTTGTTTAAGTTAAAACAATGAGAGACAATTTAGGAGTAACGTTATCATCAGTGCAGCTCAGGACCTAGCAAAAAAAATTAGGCGCATTTCGGCTGGAAAGAAACTTTAAGTAAGTTTTAATTTTTAGGTATATTTTTTACGAAAATCATAAAATATGCATATAATTTATTAAAGTTTTAAGCATATTACGTTACAAATTATGACAGTGTTACTATTTTTATAAAAACATCAACTAAAGTTAGTTTTATATTATTTGTTGTTATTCTGGATATACAATACACCTCAAATAATTAAGGGTAAATACTTTTTCATATACTTTTGGATAAATATTTTATAAAGAAATACCTTTATCATAAAGTTGCACATTTGTGCATGCTGTATCAGCCGGATTGTTCACTGCTGAACATACACTGTTTATAGCAAACACTCGCATTATGGGGGAGGGGGACAGTGCCATAATCCCCGAGTATCTATATTCTTATTCTTGCATTTCCTCTCCATCCAACGGTTGCCTGGAAGATATCACTATTAGTGATGAGGCAGCCCATTGTGACACTTTATAGTAAGCTTTACTTTTATGTTATTTTTGTATAGTAAGTGGTGTACCAAAAACTATTATCTATCTATCTATCTTAGAAGTAATTAGAATTTAATATATTTAAGCTAATAAAACTTCTCTATATCCTTATGTCTTTATCAATTCTTCATAAATCGCTGCTGCCCACCTTCTGGTGTATTACTCTTATCTGGTGTATTAGTCGTCTCTTACAGCACCCACGGGTAGTATTATTATATGTTCTATGCCCACGGGTAGAGATGGGGGGGGGGTTACATTCTAGCTCGGCATCCCACGGCACCATCGTGCATGCCATTTTCCGAAAAATTAATTCCGAGTTTTTTAAATGTATCTTCCAAATACACGAGACCCTCCAAAATATTTGTATAACAAAACTATAAAAAGATTAACATTTAGCCGGTTGGAAAGTGAAATAATTTTAGAAAAAACTGACTACCCAGAAGCATAGATTATAGGCTCAAGGAAGGACATAACCATAGAATATATAATAGTACACATAACTATATATTAAAGAGCGATCAGGTAACTTTTTAGCCAGCGGTCTATATGATCGACCGCATCATCAAGTGACATAAATGAAAACCGTTTGAATTGAATATTGAAAGAGCTCCGTCTCAAGGATCAGAACCCTCGACCTTCAGTGTCTGCAAAGAAAATTGCTGACAGAATAAAAATAGACATAAAATTGGTATTTTTTCATACCGCAGTTTATTTACCAGTTACAATTTACCCTAAATATCTTTGCATGGGTAAATAAAATCTATTATATCGGTCTTCTAACAAATATCTTAACATTATCAATAAACAGTAAATACAATATTAAGAGGACAACACGTAACGCTGGTGCCTGTGTATAAGGAGAACATTGAAGTATATCAACTGGAGTGTGAATGTCTAAGGTTTATAGGCGTAAATAATACTAACTTCAATGGCTCGTTGGTAAAAGGCGAAAGCGTCACCTTATAATCTAGAGGCCTTGGTTTCGATCGTAGTGGTACATTGTATGAGTGTTTTAACAAATAATTTCTCAGTAGTAGTCCAGAGTCTAGAACTGTGTCTGGTATATGAAGAAGATAGAAGAAGAGTTGATTTTATATATGGTGCATGAGTTCATTAATTATCTTTACTTATGTAATACTCATTGGATTGGTGATATTTGTCAGGCGTGATAATACATTTAATATTATTGACAGTTTTAGCCTAGAACTTTATAAACTTCTCAAGACAATACAAGCAATATTATTTTAAACTCACGAATAGGTACCATGATAACGTCAAGTAAGTACTAATCTCAGCTAAAAGCACGATTATTAAAATTTGTCGTTCTGTGTGAAATAATATGATACCTAATTTACATATAAGGTGGATTATATATATTAATATATCAACAATTATGCGGGGGGTGGTGTGAAATTGATAACTGAATGTGTTCCACTCTTGTTTAATTTTCACATACACAAAATCGGTACTATTTCCTAAGCTGTGGTGCGTTGGCTTCGAGAATAATCGCGAGTTTGAGAATAAAGCGCAGTCAATGAATGGTTATACTAGACACAACAAAACAGTTGTTTTGTGTACCTTTTGTGCTCTGGTTGGTCTTTGGTGGCTTGCGACAAAAGAACACGCGACGCGGAAGCGGCTTTACACAATAAAAATAATATAGACAAGTAATTTTTTTATATTTCAAAAGTTTTAAAGCGATAGGTACCTATAACTTTGAGAATCTTTTATAAAAGTTTATAAGCGTTGAAACTTGTATACCTACGTGGCGGTTAGATACCTATCTAATGATGTTTTCTGATTGAAGTAGGTTGCTACTTACTGAACACACAACATAGATATGCGAAACAGCTATTTTTTCTAAGCTTTTCTTAGCTTTAGCGATAGCGTTTTATTTACTTTACATAGCGTTCATGTCAATGGAGTAAACCGTGGTTATCGCTTTCATGCTTAAAAGCAACGCGCAATTTATAAGATAATAGTTAGGTACTACTGATTTCGTGTATGTGAAAATTGAACATGAGTGGAACACATTCAGTTATGGATTCCACACTACCCCCCACAGTATTGTTGGTATATTAATATCCACTATCTATTTTATATTATAGGCATATTTTCGTGTTTCATACATATTGTTGGCCTTGTCGTTGTATAGAATGCTGATATCGATTACTGGAATCCGCCTGATAGCGCTCTAAAACAGGCCCAGACAATAACATGTTGTTGTCTAAATGATAAATCGTCCAAGACTTTCGTAACAGTCTACATAAACAGTTTTCACATATTACTATGGTGTTCAGGTGTGTAAAAAAGAGGTTAGTTTAGGTTTTCCAATCTCTGGACTTAAACCTCTATAGCTCTGCTCGTGGAGCCGTAACCATTCGATTTCTAAATAAAATCTTTCTAGTGTAGCTTAATAAAAAAAACGGAAAAAAACGGGTTATAATTAAAAATCACATTACTGACTAGGTTACTATAACGATATATTTTACAACATTATTGTCCAGCTCAGTATATAGGCTAAAATGACCAACTTTAGTACGTGGCACATAATGTGGCCTTTTTAGCAGATGATATAGACATATTAAACGCACATATTTTATTATCTAGTGTTATAAAAAGTTTAATAATACATTACTTTAGCCCCGTGAGGTGCCGTTCTTTTTGCATGTTGGGAAGTACAAAATTTTACTCTACAACACAAAAAAATCTTATTTTCTTCACTAAAAAATATATTTTCGAAGAAAAGGAAAATAAAAGAACATCAAAAGTTAATAGTTTAACTTCGGTTTTATGACCAGCCATCGTTTTCTTCTTGAGGTGTTCTTCTTGAAATTCTTGAGATTACTCTGGTTAATTGTATACCTGCTATTCGTCTATACTTTTCGGGTAATCAGGTTACTGAGATGGTGGGAGAATTGTGTGCCCAATTCGCAGCAAAACCCAACTCACAGCGAGTGGCATTCAACCCATTAGAGGAATGGTTTCTCTAAGTCTATTTTACAACATGTAACTGGTAACAGGAGGGTATAGAAAAGTTCTTATGGTATGCGAAATATATAATATATAAATATGTACTTAGGAGAAATGGTAATTGAGTCATGATATATTATAAGAAATTAAGTGTTTTGTATGTCTTTGTTCTCATTCTGAGTTAATATCTCAAATGAGTATTTAACAAAATAACAAGGAAAATAAACCTTGAAAATAAGCTGCTTGAGTTTTTCATGTGAAAATATACTCGTATGTTGGGTGTGTTTTCTGTTTCTGTTCTGTTCTGTTTCTTGGAGGCAGATTAAGCCATTGAATTGTTTTTTCTATTCAGCAATTTCTGCGAAATCAAAATATATTCCTTTGACATGTATAATGTCTACCCAGAACGTTCCACGTAAACGAAGTTTAGTCATGTTTTTAATAAAGTCATGTGTTTAACGTTGTGAAATTCTACGTAGGTTACTTTTAGTTTTTTTTACGTCGATACCTTCATGTATTTACTTGTTAAGTAGCGTGTACAAGATTTCCGTCTAATTATGTGAAAAAAATATTGGGTGAAACGATTTCTATGATATTTTTTATTTAAGCCTGTTAGAAAAAGTAGCAAACCGCAACATAGAAATAAGGCTCAAGAACGTATTTTAGTAGATAGTATAGAAAATCACATCTACAAATTTGTAGAGCATAAAAAATTTTCAGCTCTAGCGGGAATTGATCGTGCGTCCACGGGTTTTACACACCGTATAACTAGATTATATACTTATAATAGTTTCATTTTGCAATAACGCATGCTCTGCGGAATACAGGGTGGAATAGGGTTGCGTCATCATTAACAAGTTTGAAGCGAATTGCAAAATTAGTCTTTTTTGTAGTACAACGTAAGTTGAACTGTAGATGTCGCTCCATCCCAATACGATGGTTAAAGAACGATAGGAAAAAAATAGTTATGAGTTATTGTCATGCTAGCTCAATTGGTCAGAGCATACCCCGACTAAAAGGGAGGATGGACGCAGGTTCGAATCCTGACTTAAATTTATCCTATCGTAAGTTTGTAATTTTGTAATAGACTATATACTGTCCTTTTTTATATTATAGCTGTAAGCCAGCCTTTGACCACTATCTCACCGGACTGTAATTGACGATATACTCGAAGATATTGTTCAGGTTAATCTAAAATGACTGGCTCTTAATGACAGATACAGTATCACTCTATCACTCTTATAGTAAAAATACTATGGTAGTTATGCCACTAGCGGTCACCCATCCAATTCGTGAATGCAGTCGACATTGCTTTACTTAGAACAACTAATCAAGCTACGCCAAGAGCGGTTCACTACCTACACATGTTTTTATGAGTCAGTATCAGGATTAGCATATTTCGGGTTCAATTAGTTAGATGGGGCACTCAAGATTTTTACATAAAAGTTACGAATATTGCAAATTGATTCAAATTCATGGGAAGCTAACACCACACCTACCTGTGGAATGGGCGATTTAGAAATTAAGAGGGATTTGTCGAGGCTGCTCATAAAGTCATTACGCGGCCGAACCGTTGACCTATTTGCCTTATTATTCTACGGTACAATGCAGCCAGCTTTTTGGTTCAAAGCAAAGTAACTGGATCATTGAGGTTTGTTTACCTTACAGATGATTTTATAGTCTCCTTAACTACAGCTCTAGAACATTATTATTATTATTATTTTGTGAGCTATGGTTTTAAATTGTTGCTCATAGGTAGGTATATGTGACAAGCCTCTAGTCCAATATGATATATATATATATATATAGATAGTTACACATTTATTTTAAAAGGTACATCATGATATTTACTGGTTTGCCACAAACATTATTTATTGAATATTGATAAAGAGGTGGAGCAAAGTAAGCATTGGACTTGATTTTGAAAGCTACGTTGTGTCTTATAGAAAGCTTATTATCATACAGGTTTCGCTAGGACAAGACAGGTTTCGCTAGGAGAAGACAACACATGATTATAAAAGTTTTGACTTGAGTTTTATATCCAAAATAACGTAATTTAAACCAATCATTCAAAGAATATATATATTGGAAATGTTGATCCTTAACTCGTTATCTACGATTTCTTCAAAAATTTCTAAAGCAGCCCCAAAATTATTTCTCAAATTAAAAAAGGGTTTTAAAAAGACCTTCTGAAATTTGCGATGTTACAAACCAAACTTTGTACCTCGGTTCAATTCGATCGATTTTCTTCAAAACCAGTCAATTGTTAATAAAACTTATAACGTTAACCCTGTCTGTATCATTTTGAAATTAACCAAATGCATTATTCACATTTTTAACGAAATGAAGCGAATATCTATACCAGAACGTTACAGCGCCAGCAACTTCTTATATCAACAAGAGTTTGGTTTGTTTTCTTACGGTCCGCCGGTATTGAGCTGCTAATCTTGATAGAGCTCTTGAAGTTTTTACTTCATGCTGAACTTCGCTCATTACGTAAGTAGTTTTCACTTTGTTTAATGATTTTTTGTGAAAGTTTCTGAGTTATATCCACCCTCCATGATCAAATTGATTGAAGAATTTACATCTGACGATGAGGTTGACAGAAAAGTAATGATTGTTATATTAATCAAAGAAATTGCTTAGCAATTCTATAAGTTTTGTTCATTAATCACGGTTTAAATTTAGGTGATTACAAAATTTTATAAATTTATTTCCATGTATGGTGACATTGATAACGCTGCATGAATGTACCCACGCTTTGGGGAAGTCCAAGCACATGTATTATATATATAACACCATTAAAATATATATATATATATATATATATATATGCGTAATTGATGGTTTTTATAATAAGTTCTTATAGTAATTATGAAAATAGCCGGTGGAAAAATCAAGAAGACTGAAAGAAAAAGTAGCGTAGATCAGTACCTACGCAACGGTAGCAAAACTGCATATTGTTTAACGTTTTTACGACATTTCATAGAACTTTATATCTTATGTAAATAATTATAAGTCTACTTTTACTCCCCAACACCATTTAAACACTTTTATAAACTGCCAACGTCACTCATAGATAGCTGAATGAAAATTGTGCACGGAAATATTTATTCAAAGAACATTAAATATGCAAAAACCGTCCCATACCCTATTCATGAGGGCAAATGTGAGTATAAATTGATGGAACACCTGTCACTTTAGAACATAGCAGGTTGTGTACAGGCAAATGCTCAATTATGTAAGCGAAGTGCGGCGGCTTGCTTCTTGCGAATATATAGGTACCTACTACTTCCACATGTACATAAGTATTTGGTATGCATACTCTATGAATTTAAACAATAAACGTTAATATATGCTTTGTACATAAATTATTATTGTGAAAATGTGTAAAAATTGACGTCTGTTCATTGACATTGTATCATTTGGATTATGTTTTATAACATTATGTAACATCTAACTATTATAATCGCATAAATTTAACAACCTCAATATTTTTTCTTATTATATAGATAAATTTAATTTAATTTCTTTTAGTAAATTAATGTCATAAAAATATGACTATTAAGTAAATAACGCAATTGAAATAATTAAATATTGTATTGTAAAATAATTAATAAATTAAACCGTTTATATAATTCAGAAGCATTTAAGAACTTATTGGTATTTGAACATGTTGCATACCTCTTTATGAGGTTTATTGTAAATGGTAATTTTTAACTTTAAGAACTTTGTACAACCTAGTTCACATACATTAAATTAAATTAAATTTAAAAACATATTGTGATGTATAAAAAGTTTAAATGTTTAATCGATTTTCATTAGAACGCCTCGAAACAATAGTTTTGATTTTAAGACCAAGATAACCTCTTATCTAGTCTAATTAACGCTAGAAACGGGATTGGTGAAACTTTTCTCGGTAGATTTATCTTCAAAAATTGTCTCTGCCCCAATACTTTTTACGATTTTGTTTAAAGATATGAAAAATATAACACTCTTTTTATACAATTAGTACGTCAACATGATGACGAGTCAAATGAAAGAAGTTTAGTTTTAATTTGATCGTTTAAAAGATATTAATTACTGTCTTGTGGGTCGCTAACTTCGTTTACTTTCGATCACTTTTCAATGTACCTACAAACAACGCGCAAACACATATTTCTCTTTTTTCATTCAAGACATCATAAAAGTCTATATAAGTTCCTTACTCTCTCCTCATAAAACTGCTGATTCTGTGACTAGCTAAACGCAACACACTCGAAATTTTAGTTTTCGTCTTATCAGTAAGACATTGCAAATATTATCTCGTTAAAAAAATCAACTTAAAAGGAAGTTTTCTCACTTTCACATTTCCTAACATTTTGTTATACGTCTGCAACAAAGCTGAAATATCATTATCCTTTTTATTCTTGATCTACTGCAAAAAAACTGAAATACCATTTTCCTTTTTTTTCTTTATCTGAATTGAATGACAATTCAGGCAATCTGCAACAGTTGCCGTTTTAGTATGTTTTATGCAAAGGTCTAGTTACAGTTGGAGCTTTATAAGCTTCATAGCTAGTAAGCAGTGTAGTGTGGAGGAAAATATATGTCTATTTAGATATATAACGTATAATAGGTGCTTTATTCAGAGAGCTCATTGTAGAAAGAGAGACGTGAACATCACATTAGTAGTAGATATTTTATCAAATAAAATAAAGGTTTATTTTCATATCATTGTGACGAAACAAGCTCGAGGCCCACCTATAAGCGGTAAACTCTGACTAACCGTGAGACACACAATTGTTGAGTTTCATGTGCCTGAAATTTTACTGGCTCTCAAGGACTACTGCCAAACCATTTTCACAATAAACGGGCAGACCACAACAAGCATAGATTGAAGAATTTGAACTTTTGATATGTACGATATGGCGAGAATACGTTTGTATGGAGAGTGCTACGGGCACTATAGCCATAATACTGTTTCATATATGAAACAGTACGAGGCCTATTGGTCTATTCTACTATTTCAAAGTTGGCATTAGATGATGAGCATTTCGTCCTCTACATTGAAAGTCTCACATCTCGGGCGTCCTAATAATTATTCATACAATCCAGCCAGACCGTCTGGCGAAACATAAACTGAAAAAACCGCAAAAAAAATGATTCCTTATGGGTCTACATTTACCTCACAAAATGTCTTTACGACGTAACTCTGTAGCATGTACACGTTTTTGCACTCAAGTGTCCCTGTAGATCTCCCATAATGAATACGTGTTTGGTCTTCAGTGACGTGAAGCATGATCGTTTATCTCTAATTCCTTTTCTTTAAATCAGCAGAGATTTTTTAGTTATTCCAGTATAATATAATTGTACATATATTTAAAATATTTAGTTAGTTAGTTGGTAATTTTATGAATCACTGATAGCCGAGCCGAGCAATAGCTATGAACTGGAGTGCCGCAGGTCAGTAGGACGATTGCCACCGACGCCGCCGACTTGTGCTTCACCGCACGGTGGAAGGGCGTTGTGCGAATGCTACCAAGTATAAAATCTGTCGTAATCCACCTAGCTATGTGTTCCGTCAGCAGTCCTTGAGGACTAGTAAGAAATTACTGGCACGTGAGACATAGCAACTGCATGTTCTGTTATTATTTTTTTACTTTATACTCAATGTACGTAATGCAACTTACGGTGGGCAATCTACGTCGGTCCTTGACGCTCTTCTCTTTGGAGCGATACTCTTTGGTTATACTTGTGTTAAAAATGTCTGTTTGATAGCGTTACGTGCAATTTTGTTTGTTTTTTTTTTAAACTTGTCTTGGACATCATTTTGAAAAGCGATGTGAAGTGCCTTATGAATACAATGGATATTTTATTTTTGACTTAAAATTGTTATCATTTATTATTGATTTCATCTTCCACTGGAGGGCAGTGATCTTTGAAAACCCTTCACCAGCACCACCACGTGAGTTCAGATTTAGTATTTTTTGCCAAAAACATATTAATATCATGAAAGCGTGAGGGTGTCGTCATCGAAGGGAAGAAGACAGAAACAACCTTGTAAGTCGATTAACTATATTTTATTTTCAGCCCCGCGTATCGTGGGCAGTTAGGATTCACATAACAGGTTGTCCAGGTGGAAGCCTCTGCTTACCATGCCTGCCTACGCAATCTGGAATCGTAACACTCAAGTTTGTGGCAGCATTTTAACCTAAGATACTAACACACTACAAAGTAAAATCGCCACTGGAATAAAAATAATACAAAATATACACATTTTTTCGATTCCTATATAACATTATTCAAACCTATTAGAAATAAGTATAAAGATTTTTTTTAGAACTGTTTAATGCCAAATTTTACGGCCGAGTGAACAGTTCATAGCATATTCATGAGTTAGTTGCTTTTAACACTCATAGCGAGAATGGACAATATGAACAATTACCATTGTACCTATTGAATTCATCCATACATATAATATATAATACGTATACTCTTTCATTTATTTAAGTAGTGTATTGTCTCTGAAATTGTATTCTGCCATCAGACCGATTATGAATGCTAGAGTTGCCCGTAATTGCGTACCTAGCTGTTTAAATTTATATGACTTCTATGTCGTCCAATTTTGTGTTTTAATTGCAGCAGTTAAAGTTTAGAGTACAAAACGCGCACTCAGACGAATATATTTATGTTGTTCTAACAAAGCAAACCACTGTTGAAAGCAAATACCCTTATAAAAGTTTTTAGTAGCCAAGGTCCCTGGATATTAACCCTATGCTTTACTTTGCGACGGTTCTCATCATATTTTCATGAGGTTTTAATGTACGGCACACTTGCTCATTCGCAGGAACGCATAATTTACTGAGTATTATTTAATTGTTTGATGGTAATGGGATTTTGTAGCATCATATCATGAACTTATTTCATATTACTCGGAGAACCATTTGAACCGACATTTTAAAATCGTAGGCCAATTAGAAAAATACAGTTGTCTTGAGTCTAGCATCAAAAAAATACAAACAATTGTAAAAAAAAACTAGTGAGATGACAGCTACATAATTTTTTTATTTATAACATGGCGGTTTAATTTCCTGCTGTAATGTCCTGCTGTCCGTCAGTTGGTGCGATTCGAAAACTACACACAATTTGTGAATCGTATGCGGTGGTACACGGGCTAAGGTATAAACACTACTAAAAGCAAAGTTCTCGTTATTAAGAGTGGTAGCATAAAGACCCCTTATGCTTCGCCTATTGTGCTCAATTGTATAGCTCTGAGAGTGATAACTAGTTTTTAATACCTAGGACACATTGTCACTGAAGAGCTCAAAGATATATGGACACAGAAAGAGTGTGCAGGGCGCTGGCGGTGCGAGGAAATATGGTCGTAAGATTTCCTCGCTGCTTTTTAGTAAAAATCTGACTTTTTAACACTTATGCAAGCCATTATTTTTACTATAGCAGTCTATGGATGAACGATCCTCGCTGCGTAGCCTGCGCCTCCAATATAATGATAGCTTGAGGATGCTGTTAGCACTGCCTCGTTATTGCAGTGCGTCCGGCATGTTTGCGGAAGCGCGCACGGAGTGTTTTCACGCAATCATTTGCAATCAAAGTTGCCAGCTTATCCCGGCGGACGTGAGGCACTGGTAACGGTATCCTGCATATGGTTGAATCCCGAGCGGACTGCGCTATCTTCACTAATATTACAAAGACAAAACATTTGTATTTCTGTATGCAACGAATAAACTTAAAAACTACTGTGATTTGGATGAAATTTGTAATGGAAATAGTTTGAGACACGGGAAAGGACATTGGATAGTTTTTATCCAACTGCCCAAAAAGAGGTCAATGATTTAGCGTGATAACCATATGCGCGGGCGGAGCCGCGGCTGGAAAGCTAGTCCAATACAAATTGATAAAAATTGTTTCTCGGAAAATCAAGTGATTTATTTGAGATGATCACATAGCCATCTATTACCTACTAGGTGACATTACATTTTTTTTAAATACTCTGGCTTATTTTCTATTTATTGGAAAAAATACAAAAAATTATTTTGATTTTACTAAGCTTTGATTACGATTTTATAACCATTGTAATGTTATTGTGTGATTTTCAGCTAGTTTATTTTTTATATTTCTGTGGCGGAACAAGCTTGAGGCCCATCTGATGTTAAGCGGACTAAGCTTTGCCTATAGCAGATGCATTTCGGCACAAGCAACGAATTGCACTGCGCCCGTCACCTTGAGACGTAGATGTTAAGTCTAATTTTTGCCTGTAATTTCACTGGCTTCCAAGGATTGCTGGTTTCAAAATTTAAATATTTATTTTTATATACAATGTATGTACATAGTATGTACTCGTATATACACCATAATATTATTATGGTTTAATAACAGATGTAAATTATTACTTTAACTCCATGTCTCGATGTCAGCTTTGTTACAGTTTCCAATGGTAAAACCCAAATCAACCTCAAGTACCAAAACAAGACAAATTAATTTAACTAAATAACTTTTAATCTATATTTGTGTACAATTAATACCAGTCTATATATTCCTTTCTTAATTAACCGATAGCATAGACGTATTTAAATGTGTGATCAAATTCCTTGTAAACACCCGAATAAGTTTTAATGAATTATATCGAAATTCTGCTTTGGGAGGGGGCAGGAAATAGTTGCTTTTGAATATGGTCCCGAACTTACTTTACATTTAGCTTTGCTATTAGTTTAACAGTAATAGAATTATAAAATTGCTAATAATTAGTTGTCGTATCCATATCGAAATTAGGAAATGGCAATATTCTTCTTCCTGCCCTGAAGTTTAGTGTGTACATAGTATTTGCCCTACAGACATTTGTTCATATTTTAAATATTAACCCTTCCGTTGCCAAGCTTTTAATTGACATGACCTCAATTTGCCAATATAAACATGGTTGCCAATTTTTAGCATTTTTTTGCAAATTTGTAATTTGAGCAATGAATTTATTAATTATTTTTTCTACACATATAAACACCTATATAACTACTGTCGTAATTCTCATGAAATAATCTACCTGTCTCTATTATTTTTGTAATTAAACAGTAACAGTGTAAGAAAACTTAATGATTACGTCTGTTGACGGAATTGGCTGCCATATGCAACATGTGCACGATTTTAGCAACTTAACCTAAATATGGCAACCAATTCCGTCAACAGACGTAATCATTAAGTTTTCAACAATGTGCATGATTATCATTAAAAATCTATGTAGAATAGGGGGAAGCTTGGCAACGAAAGGTTTAAGTATTGAAACTTTTTTTTTATGTTATTGTTCCGGAACAAGCTCGAGGCCCACCTGATGATAAGCGGCCTTCCTCTGCCTATAACAGATGCATTTCGTCACAAGTGACGAATTGCACTGCGCCCGTGACCTTGAGACGTAGTTGTTAAGTCTTAAACTTAGTGAAATTTCGAATTTTGTAGGACCTGCATTAATCTATATCTCTTGTTTGCCAGTTTTATGTAAAATCTAAACTTAATAATATTATAAAGAGGAAAAGTTTGTATTTTTGTATGTATGGAATAAAATTAAAAAGCTACTGCACCGATTTAAAAAATCTTTCACTGTTAAAATCCTACAGTAATCCCGATGAACATAGGCTTGAATCTCTCCACTGAACGGCATTATTACTCTAGAATTGTACGTGAATCGGTTGAAATTAAGAAGTACAAAAATCACAATGGATTTAAGTTGTCTACATCGTGGAATTCTGTGAAACGTCGTAATTTGCCGCCACTTGCAAGTTCCGATTCTGAGTGTAGTGTATCGAGGTGACAGTGATAAAGACATTAACTAAAATCCGCGGGGGTAGATTTAAATCGCTCCGGCCGCTCCTCAAGACGATGACACCCGCTTCTTCAGTCTACTCGTGACCACGGTCAATGCAACTTGATTGAAACGTCGAGGTTAGTCAAAATATTATTTTGATGTTAATTCGTGCGTGGATAGACCCGTCAGTAATTTAGAAACATGAGTTTAGTTAGAAAAGTAAGTATAGGCTATGGAATATTTTCATAATTAGGTTTTTATATTTTACCCGTGCTTAGCCGGGCAGTCTGCTAGTTATATAAATATATATATATATATATTAAAATTATTTTGAAAAATGTTTGTATAGGAAAATATATGATTATAGCATTTACAAATAAAATTAACAAACAAAGTTTAACGCTGGTCTGTATTACAGTTTAACGATAACGTAAACACAAATGAAATAAGCAATAATTAATTTAATACGGGGAATCCTCTTTTTTATTATATATTAGGAAATTTACTATAAAAACATATTCTTAGACAATAGCGAAAACTTCAAGTAGCTACTTTATTCAGTTTAAAAATATAGCTCTATAGAGGTAAGGTGTAGGAAAGCGCGGGCTTCGCAGCATGCGGGTCGGGCTTTATTCTTTAAGAACGTTCGAAATTATTACAATAAAGACACTAACCTTTCCATCTGACTTCCTGTAAGCGCCATGGACCTTCCATGCCAGGCCCGGTCCCGCTGTAGTCACCTCGCTCCCGACCTCAAAATACTGCAATATGGGATTAGCCTCTAAGGGCGGGGGTTTAGGAGTACTCCCCACTTGAGCTTTGAGTTTTGATATTATGCCTGCCATTGGGAACTCAAGCGAAAATGATGGTAGAGATGGAAGTGTTGGTAGCTGTAATTCTGAAAGGTAGCCGGTTACCCTGGAAGTTGTCTCCCTGGCACTGGCAAGAAAGGAACCTGAAACAAAAGAAATACATATTCAGTAACTCTTTCATGTTATTCGACTTTGCCACGATCTGCAGCCTTATTATCTAATTAGAATGTTAGTGGAGTTTACCTGCATTTTAACATTTGAATTCCAAAGTGGGAACATTGCAATAGAGTTGGTGTGATTGGTCAATGAATTGGTAGTAGCTGGCAAAGCAGCGGCGTTAAATCATTATCTCAGAGTTTTGCTGTTAAATCATTATCTTCTTGGTCACTATCACTATACAATGTTTACTATAGGATGAAACAATCGATGGTAACGGGCCACGGACGGCTACGCAACTTATACAACTCTTTCAAGCGATATTATGCACTAAGCAATGTCGAACATAGTTTGACCGCAAAACTTCACGAACACTTAAACTATGGGTAGATTATATTTGGTGGTATATGTTACATTGTACAAATTCTAAAACAATTCCTCAGGAAACAATGCTCATTCTGGAGTTCAAATATCAAAGTGAACTTCAATTCCATTACCGGATTAAAGTTAGACAATAATGATGATGTATTGTTTCTATTGGAGATTATTTCTATCTGTATTACGTTGGTAACCTTGTTCGTAAAGTTTTTGCGATATTTGGAAGCTATATCTAGGCGAATCAATAATTTAGCACTATCCATTATATCTTCAGAGGAACAATCTAATGGCACCACGAAAAATTTACTGGCTCGCTCGTTGTTGTTTTCACTCAGATATGCCCTCAGATGTACCATTAAAATTTTATTTAAATCGGTATCTACAATAAAATATCTACCTATCTTGGTGATAAAGTCGTTGTCAATTAATGACAATCGATCCCGTAAGTAGCAAGGGTCACTAAAATGAGTGAAAATAATTTTTAAACAATAAATGGAACCGACTTCAACACCCAAAACTGAGAAATAACTTGTCTGTCGACAAGTTATTTCTCAGTTTTCGGTTTTCGGATCGATACCATGTGGACAATATCATTTTATTGTAGATATTTTATTGTACATTCGTGATGCACTGCCATAGGCACAACTTTTGATATAAGTAGTACACGCTTTTGTACAATGTGATTTGAACTCCCAAATCCAAATATATGGGGAGGGGTATATCTAAGGTGAATTTCGGTTTATCGTAAATCCAGTGTTTTACTAATATTTCAAAAAGTATAGCACCGTGCGCGAGCAAACAAACGGTTAGTTTAAAAAGATCCTTTTTTTGAGCCGAAATTGCAGCAACACTAACCATTCAACTAAGTATAACTAAAAGGACAAGGTTTTCTTTTTAAAGTGCTAAACTGTCTATAAAATAAATGTCTATGTTACGTAACAAGATTTCTAAAGTTCCTTAGCAGAACGCTGTCTACGACATAAGCTTGGGACACTGACATTTTTATACTATTTATTAGTAGCCATCTAATGGATATCTGTTTCGTTTGCGTAAGCATCTAACCACCCACATTACTTGAATATTACCAACTTGCTACATAGTAAAAGGGCAAAGTAACGTATACACAAAGTTATGGATTATCTACCATAATCAATAGCTTCGCATCATACATAGATATAAATATCATTTTATTCAAGTATTAACTATATTTATGTAAAAGGAATATAATTATGTGGATGGATACATAATACCGTTTTTTCAATTAATTTAGTATTAAGTAGTTTTGACACTCCATGATGCGGATTAAAGAACTAAAGTATCTGCTTAATAATTCATGCCCGTCTCAAAGTTCTTTCTTGGCCATATGTGAGTCTTACACGTGATACGCAGCGAGCGAGATAACGCGATTTTGTATGACAAAATGCTTGATTCACTAACGCGCCACAAGGGGCGCTGTGCTTATACCATACAAAATCACAGTTACTCACTCATTGAGTATGATAAAAAAAATCAAATGTATGAATATTAAAACTCAAAAAAATTATGAAGTGTCAGGATCGATGGTAGTTACACGT
Source organism: Plagodis dolabraria (assembly GCA_963854805.1). Taxonomy (NCBI): domain Eukaryota; kingdom Metazoa; phylum Arthropoda; class Insecta; order Lepidoptera; family Geometridae; genus Plagodis; species Plagodis dolabraria. The sequence continues at coordinate 34,693,520 of OY978440.1, read as the reverse complement.
GTGATCTATTAAGTTTGCTCCTCGTTAGGCTCTAATACTATTATATAAATAAAATTGTTTTAAAAATAATCTATAAGGTTTTCTCAAACTTGATAACACTATGTTAGTAATAGAAGCCTCAAAGAAATAGCTACGAAAATTAGATGAGACATATTCAAATCTACCGTAGTTTATTTTAGCCCACTCTGCGGCGTAGACCACTCAAAGTTTAAATGTGTAAGTGAAAGGATTTAACGGCCACGCAATATTGAGCTTAGAAGGGTTTTAAATTTAATATAGTCCCCAACCTAATTCTGTATAATTATGTTGGCTAGCTCCTTTTGGAGCCGTTGACTAACCACACTATAATTTTATAAATGCGAAATTTTGTGAGTGTGTGTATGTGAAGATATGAGGGTGTGAGGATGTTAATGTGTATTTTGATTATTCCTTCACGTTGAAACGGTTGGATAAAACTTAAGATATAGATAGTTTAGGTGCTGGATAAATACATATAATACTTTAAATCATTATCTACAATGTCAATATTAATATTGACATTGTATATAATGATTTCAACACAATGTCAATATTAATATTGACTACTAATATTTCCTACTACGTAACATTTCCTTCTTCAGAAAACTCTGCTAACAGTTATCCTGGATTGAAATCAGGACAGTTTAGGTGCAAGGCGATACTTTCACCATTCTTTTACAGCACATAACTAGTTGCGCCTCGCAGTTTCACGCTCGTTGACAATGATAAAATATGATGATGATCATGTATAAAACTATGTATGAATTGTACCATGTATGAATACTTTTATTCGTAGTAGAGAAAATTATAATTTTCACATGGATGCAATTAGAAACGTACATAAAATCACGCCGTTTTTCCGTGGGGGCTGAGACCACAGATTTCCACTTGCTACGATCCTTACAAATCTCGTTCGCTTCATCTACACTCCTCAATCTTCTCATACATAAGCGTCGGTTTAGGGTACTCGGGACTTGGTCTTTTTTCAGACCGTCTGCAATCTTATTTCGAAACATTTGCTTAGGTCTTCCCCTGCCAACATTTCCGTTCCCTGGTCCTACATATACCTGTTTAGTCAATCTCATTTCATTCATTCTCTTTAAATGTTCAAACCATCTTATCATACCTTTCTCGATGTTAGTCACTACATCCTCCTTCACACCACATCGCTCCCTTATAACACTATTACTTGTCCTGTCACACTGTTTGACTCCAAATCATGCTTCTCAATGTTTTTTTCTCTTTGTTTAATTCATTCAATTCTATTTATTCTACATTCATGCCTTTTCTGCCATACCCAACTTTCACTACCATACATTAGTGTCGGACTCAACACTCCTCCATGAACAGCCAGACGAGCCTTCTTAGATACGTTCTGACTGTTTATAAACGCGTGCAATGCTCCGTTCACCATGTTTCCAGCATTTACTCTTCTTTTTATATGTATAACTTTCAAACTCTGCATCTTTTGGTCACAGTGCCCTAACCTAACGTTAGATCATATTGTTAATGTAATTAAGTATTTTTTTGACATACATTTTCCTTTGCGGAGATATCCTATCTACAATCCTACTAAGGAATGGATCAATGATCGAATAATTACTGTGCGGAAAAGCATACATGACACGAAATTGGCGATGTCATTATCATACTCTAATACAAAATACCTTTGTTTGTTGAACGAAAAACTATTAGACTTAGAAATAAAGCTTAAATTTGAAATAAGTTTAGCTCGGAAATCATATGTAAACGGAATAATAACTAAATCTAAAAATATTAGTCGTGGCGTTTGGCGAGCAGTGGCGTCTGAAACGGGACAAAAATCAAAATGCAATGCAATCGATGTACTAATAAGCAAGTCAGATGGAGGCTGCCTTTGTAATCGTACCGCCACAGCCGCAGCGAACCTTAACCGGTTTTATGTTGATGCAAACAAGAACTCAAATACAAAGCATTGCATTCCTGAGGCTATAAAATACCTAACGAAATTTATAACTAGACGTGATGCTACTTTTCAATATGAGACATTCTCATTAAGTGAACTATTGGGAATTGTAAAAAATATTAAAAGGAAGGATTCTAAGGACATAAATGACATGTCAACGCAAGTGTTGGACTTCTTGCCTGATTTTATATTTGATATATTTTGTGAATATTTTAATAGATGCCTCGAATCTGGACAGTTTCCAAAAGCATTGAAATATGTTAAAATTCAACCTATCTATAAGGGAAAGGGAGAAATGGATGCACCAAAAAACTATCGGCCTATTTCTCTTATTCCCATCATGGCAAAAATTTTAGAAAAACTGGTAAGTAATAGGCTAATGACTTTTTTTAAAAATAATAACTTATTGAACAGACAGCAGTTTGCATATCAATCAGGTAGATCTACAGTAGATGCGACAAGAGAGGTGATCTCAAAAGTGATGCACCACCTCGACTGCCACCGGCAGACAGCAGCTATCTTTTGTGACCTGTCACGTGCATTCGAGATGGTAAATCACTCACTTCTTCTTCAAAAACTTTCTCACTACGGTGTAAACGGACCTTATTATGACATGATAGCATCTTTTCTTAACGAAAGAATGCAGCTGACCATGGTGCACGGAGTGAAATCTGACTTAGAGCTGATAGGTAATAAGGCCGTACCACAGGGCTCAATAATGGGAAACTACCTATTTCTCATTCTAATGAATGATATTACAACCGCGTCTTCTGACGCTGAATTTGTATTATTTGCAGACGATAGCTGCCTTATAGTCACTGCAGATAGCCTCAAAAACCTGAGAACAAATTGCAGCAACACTAGTACTTCGTTTTTAGTACTTACATATAGTTTACTGACGACGCTGAGGAGGTTGATTCCGCGTTATTCCGCAATTTGAAAGTCGGATAAAATTAGTAAAATTTTAGCGGAAATTTATGTACGAATTCGTTGATACAACGTTTGAGATCCAAAAAATTCTTCTAGAACAGCTTCACTTCAGATTATTTTCCTATAATTTAAGCAATGAAGAAAAATCCTTCACCGCGGATTTTTTGGCAAATTGTCCGTAAACCTACACTAATAGGATAAAGTGGAAAGATTTTCATTTTTCTATGCAACGAATAAACTTAAAAACTACTGGACCTAAATTTTGGATGAAATTTAGTTTAGAAATAGTTCCCGGGGAAGAACATAGGTAAGTTTTTATGCAACTGCGCAAAAAGAGGTTAATCGTTTTGCAAGATAACGTACATACGCGCAGTAGGAGCCGCGGCTGGAAAGCCAGGTACTTATATTTTATCTGGATACAAATCACGAACATCTGAATAGGACCTTCAAAGTGACCTAATATAAGGGAATCGACCCCTTAGTGCGAAAGGCGTTCTACATTTAGTTCCATCAAAGCCTATTAGCATGACAAACTTCGCGTGTATAGGCAAGTTTGCCTAATGCATTTCATTTGAGACAACCTTGTACTTCATGGAAGTGCCATCAGCGTAAATGTTGAATAATAATTTAGAGAGAGGGTAATTAATAACTGAAACGAACCTTTCAATTATTAATTCAACCCTTATGAAACGAGTTTTATAATAAACCACCAAAATCACTTTTAAGATAGATCTTGCCTCAGCATTCTTATGAAGGATAGACGTTTAAATTCTCAATGTGTCTATCAAATGGTTTTATTTATTACACCGAGTATGATAAAATTATACAGTCGGACCAGCCAAGGATATCTTTAGTGAATGATATACGGAAAATGAAGTAAAAGAAAAAAACTTTTACTTTATTTTTCTAAGAACAATAAAAATATAATACGTCGTTAAACTCTTTTATTTTTAATTGCCGATAGCCTAAGACCAGAATCTCATCTGATGGTACCGAAGTGATGATGTAGTCGTAGGTGGAACAGAAATAGCATGCTTATCCTTATATATTTTATAACCCTATAAGGACTGCCTTACTTACACACACACACACACACACACATAAACACACACACACACACACACGCATACGCACACAAACACACATGAGATAAGAGACCTCATCGCATTGTTTCCGTACAAAACGTAAGGGAACAGGGGTGGCTGAAAATCAGCGCCACCCGGAATGTATATTTCGGGTCGCACAACCTTTGCTTTCTTTCCTCCTTATAGTTTGTTATAAATGTTAATAGTTAATGCCATGTAATAGTATTAAAGGGAAAGCAATAAATTTTTTTTATTATTATTATCCTAGGTTAAGCCCCTTTTCTTATGTTATTTAGAATTAGCTGTATTTTACGCTAGAAACTGCCTCTGAAGTGCAGCTGCCAGAACTAATCATAAGGTTGCTCACTAAAAGAAATAAGATTCCCTATGAGGATATTGCCTGACCGGACACCACAATTTAGCTATCTGTATCTGGTTTAAGGGTACCGTGAAGTTTTTTTTTTATGCTTGATAGGTTAGCCTTTGACCACTATTTCACCTGATGGTAAGTGATGATGTGGTCGAAGATGTTGTTCAGGCTAACCTAGAATTACTGGCTCTCAAGGACAGGGTTGCCTAATATTCAAAAGTAACTAACAAAAACACTGCAGTACTTACGGCGCAGAACTTTGCAGAGGGTCCCATTAATTCCATTATCTTTTTCACACAGCATAATTTACACAAATTACCAGCTAGAAGGTCTCTTCAGCAATTGGCGATCTTGGTGGGTATCACCGCAGTTCCAAACGTCGCCAAGCACCTAACGGTGTGTTCCAGCAGCTGTCCTTGAGATCTCCAAATCGTTGTTCAGGTTCACCTAGGAACCTGAACAACATCTTCGACCACATCATCACTTAACATCAGGTGAGACAGTAGTCAAAGGCTAAAGTACCAGGCATAAAAAAGACCTAAAAAAACACTACGAACCAACATCTCGGTTGCTCTGTGCAGTTATACACAGAACGACACGACGGTGAAAGTGAAACCGTAATAGACAGGCATATCGCTTACCATCATGCGGTTGACTTGTCGATATCATCATCGTATGAAAAAAATATTAAAGAAACGTGTTTTACCACATTATTTATTCATCACTAACCACCAGAGGTCAAAGGCTGGCCTATCAGTGTTTCAAATGTTACCTTGCAGCACCACTATCTTCACAAATTCTACTTAGCTTTTTGATGCAGTGATGGCTCAGTGGCATTGGCTATGGACTGCCACGCAACAGGTCCATGGTTCGAATCCTGCCGCGGGCTTGTGATTCACTGCATGGTAGAAGGGCATTTTGCGAATACCCGCCTGGCTAGCGACCTCCCTCAAGTAGAAAATCTGTCGCTAAGCACCTAACGGTATGTTCCGGCAGCAGTCCTTGAGAGCCAGTGAAATTACAGGCACACGCGTCTTAAGGACTATGTATCAAGGTGACGGGCGCAGTTTGATTCGTGACTTGTGACAAAATGCATCTGTTATGGGCAGAGGTTAGTCCGCTTAGCATCAGATGGGCCTCGAGCTTGTTCCGTCACAATAACAAAAAAAACTGATTTAATATTCATAATCATGATCAACAACCGTTTACGGCCACCGTTAATCAATGGCCTCCCTCATTAGGAGACGGGCCCTATCAACACGCTTGGCAATTTTCTTGGGAATTTAAAAATTTATTCAGAGAGAGCTGCCGCCGCCTTCCTTCTGATACGTTTCCCATTGTCGCCTCTTACGTATCCTAGAGAAACATGTGTAGTTCTAAACCGACACCCCACGGGATTTGCTATTAAAATGTAGTCATCTACTATTGATAATTAGTATAATTGTATTAATTTTTCTAATCGAAATAACTAAGTCTGGATTCTATTATAAAATGTATGAAACACTCATATACTATGTATTTTGAAATCTTCAACTGTTGGAATTTACTACGTAAATCATAATAGAAACTACTGAGTTTCTATAACCTTATTATTCTGTATCTATGGTAGAGTAGCTACTATTTTAGTTAGTGACAAGCTCTATCTGGTCAAAGGTATATGAGGCTAGACATAGAAGAGGAATTTCCTAGAAATTAACAAAAATAAACTCGCGCCGATAACAAGGGACACTTTATTCCCTTTATCGGAGTCTTAATTTAAAGCTTTGAGCGGTACTTAACTGTTATCGGATAGTAAAATGCCTGCCAGTAGATACCTACCTACTTTGCAACTCAATGTTATTGTGTACAAGTTTATTTTCAGTTTGAGATTTGTTTTTCATAGTTACGTAGCAAGACGAGCCTGGTACATGTGTAGAAGCATCAAGTAAATTACATTTGCAATCTCTGTCGAAGTAATATGGTCTATAGACCTCCATAAAACTAACCTCTTTTTGGGAAATATTTTATAAAAGCGCCCATATTTAGCGGAATAGAAATATATGTATGGGCTGTGATGTGAGAGATAATATACACTTTCTAGGTTACTTAAACTCGTATTATTTGTGGTCTCTTTTTCATTGAGTACAGAAAAATATAATGGGATACCCTTATCTTCCTATTTTTTTAATTTGTAAGTGAAAGAAATACTTCCACTATAGAGAGGCTATATAGTAATTTATAATAAGCTGATGAAAGATTTGAAAAGTATTAAAAGTGACATTCAATTTATACAAAAATTTAAACGGTATCTTAGTGACAAAGCCTACTTTATTCCATTGACGAATATACAATGTCTACACATTTTACACAGAAAACATTAAATTTTATTAAAATAATGACAATTCTAATTATAAATTCTCATTATTATAATTTTATCCACCTATCCTCCTCTTTTCTGCTTTGCTGTGTCCGACGCGCGTCGGGGTCCTTACCAATCTATGTACCTATTATACCTACAAAGTATAATTTTATGTAACCTTGTACTGTATATATGGCTGCAATAAATATCTGAATCTGAATCTGAAATGATTTACTTTTGCTGCTAAGATCAATATACGATACGATACGATTACTCTTTATTGCATACCAACAAAAATAAGTAAGTACATTTACAAACACAATTAATAACTTATAAAAGTTATAAAACAAACAGAATTAGTTAATTGGAAGTGTAAATTTACAAACAGATACAATGTATTATATTTAAATGAATTCTTATATTCGTCCAATCAATGATTTTTGTATATAAAATGTATAATTTAATTAACCTCATTTATCATTTAATTATGTTTTTAATTTTGATAAATCTAATCAAAATGTTGAATGTAAAATAAATGACATTTTGTTAAAAATACACTACAAACTATATACAGGCTATGAAAATGAAAGCATTTAGGCAACTTAAAGACCATTTCAGTTGTATAGGTAGCCCAAATGCTTCAGCTCACTACCAGTTGGCAGCGTGCCCAGCATGCTGGTAGCATTGCCCCGTTAGATTGCAATGCTTATGGTCGTTGAGCCAAATACCTAACGGCTCAAATATGTAACAGCTCCAGTTAGTTTAAATTTTGTTTGTGTCATATTTTAATGAACAGATATCTAAACTATTGCCCCACTATTAGTCACGCACAGCGTTTTTAGTAGAGTGCTTTGCGCTCAGAGTTTTAAAAAGCACTTGGACCGATAAAAAGCTCCAGGTGCGATCACAAATTCAAAACGAATACAAAAACGCGCGTTGAAAAATTGAAACAGCAATTGTGAGAACATAGCCCGTTTTCCAAATGAAAAACTTGGCCTTAGTTACCTAGAATAGCTCTAGCTGAGAAGAAAACTGGATTATCATGATTTTTTTCTTTAGAAACTACTTGTAAGAAACGAATTTATAACGTTTTTAATTCATCCAATGCCAATTGTCTATTTACGAACAGACCGCTCGAAGTCAATTAACGAACTTCGTTTCCGGAGCTGGCCCACTTATGCAATTCCAACTGCAATTCTGCGTAAGGCACAGTGAAATGAGTGGGGTTCAAAAACCAATAAACGGTAATTAATTCAATTATGCACATTATTTTCCTACGTATATATATATATATATATATGTTTTATAATGCTTTGCATTTATATTCAATCAATTCATAGAACAGTGATTTCAATCCAATGTTAACGTTGGTAAAATAGCAAAGAAGATCAAAGGGATTATTTATTCCACAAGTACTGCTTTAGTTGGTCTCATCATCGAAATTTGTAAAATGAGTACCTGCCATTAATATTATTTTTTTATTTAATATTGCCATTGACATGTTGATGATAGGTATTCGGATTCAATAGATGCGTGAGTGCAGAGTCTAGAACTGTACCCAGTAAATGGCAACAGGCAACCTTATTACATTCGAGCGAAACATGTGAGGCAAAAATTGAGTTATGGCCGCGAAGCCCAACAACCCAATATGTGATCTCGATATGGCTGGCTTCACGTACATCTAAGATTATCCATAATTTTCATACCCATGCGTTGCCAATAGTTCTTCGTTCCATGCATTCAATGCGTCACTATAGTGGGAGACCGAGTGGCACGTCAGATCATGTCTCGTCACGCCACTTAAATGGGCTCTGTGCGGTACATTTGAATATTGAAGCGCTCGTAGCGCTAGCTCGTAGCGCTAGCTTGGTAGCTAGCCAGGCGGGCATTCGCAAAATGCCCTACTACCATGCTGTAACGACTGCCGTCGTAAGACAACAACCGAGACCGATGGCTTAACGTGCCCTCCGAAGCACGGAAGCGCTCCGTAGTTCCCTATCCAACTCCTGACCACGGCCGACGTTGCTTAGCTAATCGAATAAGAACGGCTAAGCAAACTTAGCTACGAGCGCTTCAATATTCAAATGTACCGCACAGAGCCCATTTAAGTGGCGTGACGAGACATGATCTGACGTGCCACTCGGTCTCCCACTATAGTGACGCATTGAATGCATGGAACGAATAACTATTAGCAACGCATGGGTATGAAAATTATGGATAATCTTAGATGTACGTGAAGCCAGCCATATCGAGATCACATATTGGGTTGTTGGGCTTCGCGGCCATAACTAAATTTTTGCCTCACATGTTTCGCTTGAATGTAATAAGGTTGCCTGTTGCCATTTACTGGGTACAGTTCTAGACTCTGCACTCACGCATCTATTGAATCCGAATACCTTTAAGTAGAAAATCTGTCGCCAAGCACTTAACGGCGTGTTTCGGCAGCTTTCCTTGAGAGCCAGTAATTCTAGGCTAGCCTGAACAACATCTTCGACCACACACTTACCATCGGGTGAGATAGTGGACAGTGGATAGCGGTCACCCATCCAAATCCAAGCAAACTTTGCTACTAGCGCTTCGGCCACAATGGCTCCACTCTACACCAAACGGCTCAAATTATAGTAACTATTACCGAGATCAGCATACTTGTGCCGCTTGAGTTGTTCTGCCAAGTAGCCAAGCGTACAAAAATAAATCTTTTAATAACAAACAAAGGCATGTTTGTTATTAAAAGATTTATTTTTGTATATAAACAAAGGCCTTACTTTCTTTATGTAACAATACAGCAACAAGGTGCAGGAAGTTAGTTAAAAAAAAACTAACATATGATGTTGTTTTTTGTTTTCTCTAATAAATTAGAGAGTATATAATATTGTACCGTCTCTGACAAGTTGGACGTTGATCCTCGAAATACAAGTTCAGAGCAGCAGATCAAAACTGGATAAATTGATTGCTAAACTGTTGTTTTTCCTTTGACTAATTTTCAACCAGAATTTGTTGCTCTAAAACGAACACATCAAAACTTACAATTTCCCTTTTCAGTAACAGTTTTATACCCGTGAAAAAACCTGTTATTTATAATATAACATCCGGAAACGAATCAGGTTTGTTTTCTTTGAACCAAAGCTAAACAAATGTATAGGTAAGTCACCTTGTTCCACGTACTAAGAACAAAATCGCACATAAATGCCATAAAGAACAAATTGGATTGGCAAATAACAATATGTATTACCAGCTTGCTGGAGACAGGTGTGTTAGTGTCAGCTAATGTTAGCATAAAACTGAAAACAAAACCGTTTTCCAATATAAAATCCGTTACTATATTTTCTGTTGTTGCTATTGTGTTGTTTTAGACAGTATGATATACTGCCTATTGCCTGTGTTGCATGCAAGTAGCTTATTAGTGGATAAACTTTAGTCATTCATTTTTCATACTTACAAAATAATTCGTAGTTTTTAAGATTAGAAATTAGTAGTTGATTTAAACTTTTGAGTCGGTTTTCACATAAATTTTACGAATTGTGCATATATATTGTATGTATAATTGTGTTTATATCTTTTAATCAACAAATCTGAACATCTAAATATCTTTTTTCTAACAATTTGTTATTTTCATCGGTTTCAATTTCCCGATCGATAATCGGCCTTATTTTGACAAAATACTACGAATTATATACAACACCACAGTTACTACAATTAAAACATTTAGACAACATAAGTCATTGCAGACTCACAGTCAATCCAAAGCTTCTCAAGTTTACTTAACTTGTCAAAAATCCATGACGTAAAAAAGGCACTCCTGTAATCGCTACATTTCAAAAATATTGATATGAATATACCTACTCAACTAAATAACGTATAGAATGGCAATAGCACTATATAGTTACTGTACTGTTTCAGTGGGATCGTCCACTGCTGAACACATCCTACTCCATTAAGGGAGGGGTTTTTCCCTAATCCCCATGCTTAGCAGGCGGCTTGGGGATCGCAGATTTTAAAATGGTAGTCTTTCAAAAGGCTCTGCTGCTCTTTTCCTGGTATTTTTCCTTTCTGCGCATATAACGACTTTCACATGAAGATATGGGCCGACATCCCATGGAACTAAATAGATCTAATTTAGCTTTTTATTTTTTCCTCCTACTATAAATTTATGTCTGTCTTGCCCTGGAATAGAACCTAGGACATCAGTATTCCAAAGTGGTGATTTATACCACTCGATCAATGATACATTTATTGGAGTTTATCAACAAAGATACTTTCTATACTTAGTGCTATTTTACCAGGTAGATGGCGACAGGCTCGCCTATTATTACATGAGACCAGCACATGTCAGTAAAACGTGGTATTTCATACACCTATTCATACCTACCCATGTGTTTTTAAACAGGTGCAATGAAATCTATAAACGTAAATGCACTGTTTTTTTTTATGCTTGATAGGTTAGCCTTTGATTTGAGATAGTGGGCTATCTCATCTGATGGTAGGTGATGATGTGGTCGAAGATGTTGTTCAGGCTAACCTAGAATTACTGGCTCTCAAGGACAGCTGCCGGAACATACCGTTAGGTGCTTCGCGACAGATTTTCTACTTGCCAGCCAGGCGGGCATTCGCAAAATGCCCTACCACCATTGTATAACGCCGCCATTCTAAGACAACAACCGGGACCGACGGCTTAACGTGCCCTCCGAAGCACGGAAGCGCTCAATAGTAATGTCAAGTAATGTCACCAGCGGTCACCCATCCACCTCATGACCGAGGCGGACGTTGCTTAGTTTGCTGATCGGTTCAGAACGGCTAAGCATACTTCGCCACGAGCGATTCAAAAATAAACAAAATAAACAACAAGTGAAAGCATAGTCTGACAACGACTTTGTTTGGTGAAATACAGAATTCTTTCTACTTTTCTTTATGTCACTTTTTATTGCACGTAAAAAATGTGATAAATTTCACACGTAAATATTTTATGCTATCATCATAGCAAAATATAGCGTTACAATCGAAATTTTTACATTACTAAAAATACGTTTATTTTACAGAAACTATTGATTTTTCTTTTATCATACCTTTGTTACAAGCAAGCTTTTAAATTAAACTTCTGAATTCCCATCGGTACATAACAATCAAAGCGAACAACTGTAGTACGTCGTACTTTGTTTACTCCAAGCAAATTAAATCAGAGTAAAAGAAAATTTCAATCAGTTGATAGAGTGTGGATAGAACTAAGAAACTTTCACAAAAACTACTGGATACTACGTACTATGGAGAAAAAATATTTCACCATTTCGTTGAAAGTCTAGACAGTGGATTGAGGTAACTCCAACCTTCTCACCAGAGTTTAAACTCCAGACTCGGCGAGGTTTTTCGCTTTGTGATATTCAAAGTTGAAAAGCAATGTTTGCGTGACTCGATGGACATTGATGACATTTAAAAGAGAAGACAAAAAAAGTGGAGCGGGTAAAGGGTGAAGCGTAAAAATAAAAAGTATGTACGATTTATCAAGATATTATCAGACATTTAGTATGATTTCAGTTTTAAGTTACATACGCCTAAACCATAAAAAAGTTTTGGAACAATAATAAATGAAAGCACAAGGCAGGTACAACATAGCATATAAAATCATAGAATAAATGTACAATACTATAGAAACACGAGCTCGTTTCACCGCTTTGACGCGTTCGAACACATCTGGAATTGGTGACTCAACCTGTTCTCAGCTGAGCATATTCTCCTGCTCCAATAAAACTTGACTATGAATACAGAACTATTGGGAGTTTGAATCTATAAGTCTGTTTTTTTTAACAAACGAGTACTGAGTATGTCGATCGCACATTTCCAATATTAACAGAGTGGGATGGGTCATTGCCGTCATTAGTTAATGCCTTTGTTGTTGTTTTGAAATTGTTAAGGCCCGTTCATATTGCATACTTCTTAAATTTACTGTAGAAAAAATTACGTTATTCTTTTATGATTCAATCTTGCATATATAGTATATTCGTAACAAAATTTTCTGTTCGCGGTTATAATATAATATTGTAATAATAATGCACTAGAACTTTTAGTACAACTCGCTGTAATCTTAAAAATTATCGTCATCCTTCTGATGAACTCTCTGCAGATAGGTCAAAATAAATTGCTCTAACATATTGTACATGATTGTAGACTCCGTAAATTTTTGTTTCTATCTTGGTTATCACATGATTGAGACATTACCACCATTTTCATCTATCCACTTTAGCTGCTCCTTGTAACATATGAGTTCAGACTTCATAATTTTTTGGAAGCGCTCGTAGCGAAGTTTGCTTAGCTGTTCTGAACCGATCGGCAAAGTTAAGCAACGTCCACCTCGGTCATGACTTGGATGGGTGACCGCTGGTGATATTACTACTGAGCGCTTCCGTACTTCGGGGGGAACGTTAAGCCGTCGTCGGTCCCGGTTGTTGTCTTAGGATGGCAGTCGTTATAGCATGGTGGTAGGGTATTTTGCGAATACCCGCCTAGCTAGCCACCACCCTCAAGTTGAAAATCTGTCGCCAAGCACCTAACGGTGTGTTCCGGCAGCTGTCCTTGAGAGCCAGTTATTCTAGGTTAGCCTGAACAACATCTTCGACCACATCAACACTTACCATCAGGTGAGATAGTGGTCAAAGGCTAACCTATCAGGTATAAACAAATAAAAAATAAAATTATAACTTTTGTTATTTCCTGAACTGAATTAGATTGAGCTCACAGTGATACGTCGGCAAACGTATGACGACGATTCGTTAACTTAGCTACAACTTTTTTTTCAAAACTATCTTTGTTTTGCATACCCTAATTCAATAGTTGCAACATTAGTATTGATTCGTTACAAGCAATATTTATCGACGCGCAGGTAGTCGAAGACTCAACTGAATGTACCTACATGTAACTAAAGAGATCGTGTGGAACAGACTTCATGTTGATTACGTTGGCAGTACAATGTAGTATATTTCAATATTAAAATTTGTAATTGACCTTCATAAGAGCGTCGTAGACGCCTAAATTGAATAAATGATTTTGACTTTGACTTTGACTGTGCAGTAAAATTTTCAGTACTCGTTTGTTAAAAAATAGACTTTATTTTTAAAGACTCATATTTTACGTGTTCAAGGTACTGTTCAGCTCCAAGTTTTGTAACGACATTGTCGTACTTTTTTGAAAACACGAATGATGACGAAACGGGACTATACAATTTCAACCTTGAAACAGAATGAAGCGTAAAATTAAACTACGTTTACGATTTATGATAAAATATTTTGAGTACTTATAACATGGTATACGTTTTAAATAACATATGCACAATAAAATATCTAGAATAATATTTAAACAATTTAGAGACACAGGCAACAATACAATATATAGTAGAAGAATAAGTGTACAAAATTATAGAACCGCAACGTCTTTTCACCGCTTTAACGCATTCAAGCATGGCAGAAGTACCCAATTTGGTATCTCATTCTCCACTGGACTAGACTGTGAATGTAGAAAAGTTTTTGTGGGATTGGATTTTGTGTCTAAACTCATATTTTGACCATAATAAAGTTAGAGTCACAACTCGAAATCGTCTGAATTTCAGGCTTAGAATCTCAACACGAAATCGTCTCTGAATTTGAAGCTGAGAGAGAGCTAAGAGAACAGTCCAACAGACTTTAATTAGCAGATATTGGATACTATTTTCCGTATGAAATCATACTTAAATTAAAATAATATTAATAGATAAAGAGAAATTACTTTTCATTAGCACGCCATTATTCTATTTCGCAATCGAGTTCAACAAAGGTATTTTTAATTCATCCATTTATTTTAAATTGTTTATAGGTCAGTTATAATGTCAAATCCAACTATTATTTTTGAGACCTTTATTGTATGCGAGTACATTACAGTCATATTTTTTTTTACGTTATTTCATAATTGAAGTTATATGTAACAAACATAATTTGAATTATTATTCGGACATATATTTCAAAAATTGTCTAGATCCTTTATTAAATAGTTTTTTGCTAATACTTAAATTTAACTAGCGAAATTGTTCAGTACAGTATTGCAAATTTAGAATCTCTAAAATATGGTCCTGCCTTCAACGTACCTTTTACTAAGTTGTCTAAACTCAAAAGAAGCTCACTGTGTTTCCACAGCTGACAACAACTCAAATCGTGTGTAAATATAGGAAGGAAAAGGAAAATCTAAAAATAGTAAAGGACTAATATGGGCGTTTATTTTGAATAATCTGCTAGAGGCACATCTAAGCTTTGGAGTTTTTTCTTTGAATAAAGGTGATAATCTGGGTTCGTTAAACCCAACAGACGTAGCGAACAGCGGCAATAATGGAGGTCTTAAGGGTATATTTTAGACGAACGCCCCCATATAAAACGCAGCTCCAATCTCATATTAATAATAGCGAATAAAACTCAATGATTTTTACCTACGTAATCACTACCCTAATATCTAGGTTTGTGGTGCATCAGATTTTCATTCAATTAAACAGTTTTGAAATTACACTAGCTCAAAAACTCGTAATTTTAGACAAAAGAAAGACCCAACTTTAAGCGTCTCTTTCAAGAAAAATAAGCATGTTTTTAATATTTTTATTGCACTACAAACATGGGGAATATAATGAACTTTCTATAATGGGAAGTTATTTATACATGTGTACTATACTTTTTAAATAAATCTGGAGCTACGAATAACTGGCTCAAACTCCTAAAAACGAGTGCTATATACTAAACGCTATATAATAAAAAAAATATTATTAGTCCAAAGAAAAAGGATTTAAGCCAGAAACGATAAGTATTTGAAAAAGCAATTCTTTCGATCAGATGTCTTGTAGTCCGGTAAATGCCGCACGGCCCCCTATAACGGTCGTCTAATCTTGACAGATACAGATATTAATTTAAACAAACTTCTACTACCAAACTAAAACGTTTGCTTAATGACAAATTCTTTTGTTCTAGTTAATTTAATCCTCTATACGAACTATCATTGCATTAGTTCATACTTATTTTCGTAAGTTATACGGCCACTCAAAATATTTTGTTTTATAAATCAATTAACCTATAGTTGGAAACTTGTTATTGGCCTTCAGCAATACATATGATTTTCATATATATACATAAATACATTAATTATTGTTATTTAGCTAGTTGTAAGTTTTCTGTAAATTCGAAAATAAATAAAAATTATAATTAGAGAACGATATTTCCGCACAGTAATACCAGTTGTGGTTAAGGCGTCGGGTGCTTAAACTAAAAGATGCGGATTCAAATCCAGCTAGAAAAGAAAAAATAAGTGCGCTTAGCACGCGAAAGTGCTTCTAAATCATATTTAGAAATTGAAGTTGGTCCCCTGCATCAGCGTGTTTTAAATCAAACTAACATGACTGCTTATTTGATGTGCGAACGAAACTCAATTGACGATAATTTTCAAGTAAAGGGGTGCTATGAGGGTTGCTATGGTTTGAACTTCTGTCAAATTTTGCCAAGTTTCGACTTTGCTGAAATTGAGAGCAAAGTTTGATATACAAAGTTAGTATATGGTTTACCATACTATATTACTAAGAAACTTTGTATATCAAACTTTGCTCAACTACCAAAGTCAACTTGCATAGCGTTGCGCGCAGTTTGACCAACTGCGATTTAATACCCACTATCAAGTTTATAACGTTTTTTTTTATGTTATTGTGACGGAACAAGCTCGAAACCCACCTGATGTTAAGCGGCTACCTCTGCCTATAACAGATACATTTCGAATTGCACTGCGCCCGTCACCTTGAGACAAGTCTCATGTGCCTGTAATTTCACTGATTCTCAAGGACTGCTGCCGGAACACACTCTTAGATGCTTGGCGACAGATTTTCAACTTGAAGGTGGCCGCTAGCGGGCGGGCATTCGCAAAAAGCCCTACCACCATGCGATGAACATCAAGCCCGCGGCGGGATTCGAACCATGAACCTGCTGCGTGGCAGTCCATAGCCAATTATTGACTGACTGAGCCATGACTGCATGATGTAACCATAATATTCTGAAAGATTCTATGGTCTAAGAAAATATACTCCACAAAATACTAAGTGCATTCATTGAGACGTCAATGTCATATTATGTCATGGAATGCACGGGGCAGCGATAACACATATTATATCGTTGCCTGGTCAGTACAGACGCAATTTTGGTCACAGACGTTGTTTACACTAACCTAGAATTACTGCCTCTTAAGAACAGCTGCCGGAACACACTGTTAGGTGCTTGGTGACCGATTTTCTACTTGAGGGTGATAGTTAGCCAGATAGGCTCAGTGTCACTAGCGTTCACACAGCCAAGTCAAGACCGCGGCGGACGGTGCTTAAATTAGACGGCTAAGCAAACGAGCGCATCAAATTTATTTAGTTCTTACTACACTTTGCTGTCCGAACAGCAGGATCACCACGGACTTTTAATTAGAAATCATGACAAAACCAGTTCCATATAAGTTATTGCGAAGAAATTTGAGGGAACTCACTAATCTGCCGTGACAATAACGATTTATTTGAAAATATTAACTTCATTGTCACTGTTCTTAAAACAACTCGTCATTCTAATATATAACACTCGTATTATACGAAAACATTAATTTTTGTAAACATTTTGAATCGTTTGGCACGAAAAGGAAGGGGTGTAAGTTTGAACGGAAGGAAGGACCTCACCTTGCCTTCCCTACCATTTTCATTACAAGGTAATGCATTATGCCTTTTTAATAAAATCATAACCTTACTTTTTTGTAACGCTTCGCTGATCAAGTTTATTGTTTTGTTGGATGCGTAACAGACTTTTTAGCGCATCGCCGGCCGCTGCCGCGTCTCGCTCGCTACGCTCGCTCGTCTTGTGCGTTGTTATCGCAGCTTCAACCTAAGCAAGTTTGTTTTTCTGGTGAGATGTTCTTATTTACTGTAACAGCCGGATCGTCCACTGCTTAACACAGCCTCCCCTATTAAGGGGGTATTTGCCATAATCCCCACGCTTGTCAGGCATCTTGAAGATCGCAGTGTTAGTTGGCAGTTCTTTAGAAGGCGCTGCTGCCCACCTTCCAGTATTTTTCCCTTAGTCGCTTCTTACGACACACACGGGATGATTTGGGGAGGTGCAATTCTAACCCGTCACCCCACGAGGTTCTTATTTAGTAGTGGTAAATCATATAAATTTTATTAGTTTACTGAGGCATCTCTCTTATATTTAACATAATCTCTTCGCCACAAGTGCTCACAAGATCGGCAAAATCTGCTCCATATACGAATGGAGAAATTTTTTTGCCGAATTGTCTTCTGAAAAAAATTTTCTTTATGATTTTTTGAGTTTGCATGCCGTCAACAGCCACAAATAATAATAATTTATTTGCCAGAAAAGTATTAAATGTGTTACAATATAAAATATTTTTAACTAAGACTATTGTTGACAGAAGTAGAAATCTCACTAGGCAAACCTGTATCTTGGCGACCCAAAGAGGGTTGACAAGGTACAACGGTGACACTCGTCTTAGGTATGATCTAAATAAACTATGGCCAGTCCATACTGGCCATAGATTTCTCGTTTAACTGTGAGACTCATGTAATGGAACAGCATAGGTCAACTTATAACCATTCATAAGTTATCCTATACTGATCCATTACATGAGTGTCACAGCTACACCATGACCCCTCAAACCAAGATTTACCAAAAGAGTAATGGCGCGCAGTAAAAATAAAAGTGATTTGAAAAACTAACGTATAAATAGTAACCTTTTTTATGACAGTAATAATACATATACATATATATTTTCATGTGCAAAAGAAAAAGAATACGATACCTACTCTGTCAGTGTTATTTCCATAATAAAATAAAATTTACTTATATATGTGATATTAGCCTTCGGGCTTGGGCATAAAACAAGTTCATTAACCCGGCTTAAGGGACAGTAGAGCAAAATTCTCTACCATCCACTTAAGTAATTCTTCTCTGGCGCATCCACGTCGCGGGGATGGGCATCGAGTCTTTCAGTAGGCCGGGAGATGTAGATGGCGAAGTTCAGAGGGGGACCAAAGGTTTCGGAATTCTATCAAGAACGCAGTTAGCTACCCGGGAGCCGACATCAAATCAGATCATAATCCCGTCGTTGTAACAATGCTTTGTACATTTAAACGCACACAACAACGCCAAAGGAGATTCACAATAGATACGAGGAGAATGATGGAACACAAAACCAGAGCTGAAGTTTCAAATTCTATTAATGAGTGGGCAAAACAAGAGCTAGATAAAACAACAACACTTTTGGACACGTGGTCAAGTTTAAAACTTAAGGTCAGTGACATCTGTAATTCAATGTTGGTGCCAAATCGTCCTGGTAAGAAACAGTTGTGGATGACGGATGAAATTTTAGACTTGATGGAAGAACGCAGGACCTGTAAGACTACAAATCTGGCAAAATACGCAGAGTTGGATAAACTCATTAATACAAAAATAAGACTTACCAGGGACAATTTCTATAAAGACAAATGTGATCGCATGGAACGTCTTCTTCATAAGCATGACAGTTTTAATCTTCACAAAGAGGTTAAAGAGTTAGCAGGTCTAAATAAAAAACATAACTCTAACATACTGTGTGATAATCGTGGCGAACTTTTTGTTGACCTGGATAGTAGAAAACGTGAATGGAGCGTCTATATAGTGCAACTGTTTGCTGATGCCTCAAGGAGTTACAGTGGTGTAGATACGGATGACACTGGACCAGCCATATTAACGTCTGAAGTAAAACAAGCATTGAGGGCAGCCAAAACAGGAAAAGCACTTGGCCCGGACAACATTCCTGTTGAAGTTCTCAAGCTGTTAGAGAATGGATATGTGGATGCTCTAACTATCCTCTTCAACCTGGTCTATGACTCGGGAAATCTTCCCGAAGATTGGCTCATATCTACGTTTATTATACTGCCGAAAAAAGCTAAAGCCAAAAAGTGTTCAGAGTACCGTATGATCAGTCTTATGAGTCACGTACTCAAGGTGTTCCTAGCTATCATTTACAATAGGATACGACCACAAATTGATGAACAGCTGGGCGAGAGTCAATTTGGTTTCCGGTCAGGCATGGGTACTCGCGAGGCATTATTTGCTTTGAATGTTCTAGTGCAAAAATGCAGAGATATGCAGACTGACATCATACTCTGCTTCATTGACTATGAAAAAGCGTTTGATCGCGTAAAGCATGATATCCTTTTGCAGTGCTTGATCGACGCTGGTCTGGATGGTAAAGACATTAGAATCATCAAAAACTTATACTGGAACCAAAAGGCTACTGTCAGAGTCGAGGATTCAAAAACAGATCTCTTGGAGATTTGCCGAGGAGTTAGACAGGGATGTATTTTGTCGCCACTTCTCTTCAATTTGTACTCAGAAGCGATTATATCTGAAGCACTGGAGGAACTAGAGATCGGTGTCAAGGTAAACGGCAAAGTCGTAAATAACATAAGATACGCTGACGACACGGTACTTATAGCATCATCCGAGCAGGACCTCTAGACATTACTAGACAGAGTACAAGAGTGCGGATTGAGGGCAGGGCTGAACATGAATGTGTCCAAAACCAAATTCTTGATTATATCAAAAAACCACCTGAACCCCAGACTTACTGTAGCAGGAGCAGATTTAATGCGAGTTCGGATGTATAAATACCTCGGTGCTTGGTTGAATAAAGAATGGGACAGTGAACAAGAAATTCGAGCCCGGATTGAAATTGCCCGAGCCACTCTGAAGAGAATGGAAAAAGTGTTATGCAGCCGCCAATTATGCATAAAGCTCCGAGTGAGAATACTCCATTGTTATGTCTGGCCTGTAGTATTATACGGTAGTGAAGCCTGGACTCTGAAAGCTAATACCCAGAAGTTCCTGGAAGCTTTCGAGATGTGGTGCTATCGTAGAATGCTACGCATTAGCTGGACACAGAAAATTTCCAATGAGCGGGTACTCCAACGCGTCGGCAAGAACCGCGAATTGTTGCAAACTATCAAGAGAAGAAAAGTCGCGTACCTCGGCCATGTCTTACGTCACGAGAAATACGAGCTTCTCCAGTTTATTATGATGGGCAAAATTGAAGGAAAGCGACGCGTGGGACGTAGGAAAAAGTCTTGGTTGCGTAACATCCGAGAATGGACGAGTATTTCCAGCGTGGAAGAACTATTTCGCTTGGCACAGGACAGGAATAAGTTCGCTGAGCTGACGGCCAACCTCCAGTAATGGAGAGGCACCTCAAGAAGAAGATGTGATATTGTTTAGCAGTGTGTTTCATGAAGTTTTGTGAGTACAGGAGATATGTAGGTAAATATGTTTAGTAGGGTGTGTGTGATTACGATGTATAAAAAGCAGTATTTGTATGTAGCTGTCTCTGTGAATGCAAGCTATCATTAATTGGCCCATATTTATTATTAGATAACCAAAACCAAACCGGTATCGGTTGGTATTGCTGATATTTGTCTCAGGAATTTGTCAGTCTTACTTGTATGTTTATTTCCATTTAGTTTTCTAGACTGCGCAACAACTACTTATAGAACCTAGTTTTTAATTAATTTTTTGGTTTCTTCGCAACCATTTTTTTACCTTAGCTCTGGCTTTCCTGTGAGAACATACTTTAAGGTCACAGAGCTTGCATACTTCATTGTATGAGAAGGCAAGTACATACGGCGGAAGACGACGTTTAAATACCGTTTTTCGATAAGGGAGATGCATCCTTTTGAGACGCGGTCTTAAGCGCTTCTACTTTTGGATTGGTGGGTTTGCATGTTTTTGGCTATCGCACGCATAATGAAAAGTTGGCGAACTCTGCGGACTCCCACTTCCTCAAAAAGTTTGTCAGTCTTGTCTCGCCAAGCACCTTCAAACCAGCCCACTGAGCACATTCCGATTCTATAAGATGCGTCTTAGCAGCACCCCCCACACCTCAATACAGTATTGCAATATTGATTAACAAAATGCCATGTAAAATTATACATGGATGAGCTTTCTAGTTAATTTAGCGAGGAAAGAAATATGTTTCAGGAACGTCAGATCCTGGTCCATTATAATTCCCAGGTATTTGGAGCTGTCCACACGGCTGATATAGGTACATGTACAAATTGAGTTACTTGTAACATGATGCTCTGCTGCAGGACAGGTATCAGAGTGTACTTTTAGTATGTTTATGGTGGGTTCTGAGGCAACTATTATTTGGAAAGCTATGAAGTTTGTTTTTTCACGTTTAGCGTGAGAAGGTTTGTACTAACCGTGACATGCCTTCTTCCGCGGCCTGCACTGCACCCTCTCAGTCATCCCCATGGAAAATCGCTAATGTGTCATGAGCGTATCAGATGAGGTCCCCTTGCGTGTCAATATCGAAAACATCGTTCATATGTACCTATTGTGAAAAGCGTTGGAGAGAGTATTCCCCCTTGGGGCACCCCAAAGGAAATACTTCTCTCATCACTTGTGTGTTCTCCGATTTTAACACATTGACGTCTGTTACTGAGATAGATCTTAAACCATGTGTGGGCAGTGCCTCTGATGCCAAGGCATTCCAGTTTCTTTAATAACATTGGAGTTGAAACTGTGTCGAAAGCCCTGGCTATGTCGAGGAACACACAAATGTATTTGTTTTAATGGTTTTGTATATTTTTCGATTAGATTTCTTATATATAGTTTTATTGTAAAATATGCATTACATAAGAATGGATTTGTTACAATCGGGGACCAACCTCTATCCATCCCCAAAACACTTAATATCAAACTCGCGCCAAACGATTCTAAACCTAACCCCTATTTTTTTTAACAATCCTATCGTCATTGTTATAGTTATTCAGAGTTGTTCCTAACGTTTTGTTCTAACTCATCAGTATGCATTATGTTTTATCAGTTTATGACATGAATTTCCAGCACAATGTTATATTGTATTTTTATTAGTGTGATATCTAGCTATGATATACTCATACGAGTTACTAACACAATATAGGTAGTGGTAGAGCTCTTGGTCAGTAATTTTAGGAATACTTTAACTAAAACTTATTGAAAAATCACAGTATTTTTTTCAAAGTAATTTTTATATTTTAACGGTTTTTTTCTAATAAGTATCATCAACCTATGCGTTTTCTACCCGCAGGTAGAATATTCATAGAAATCCGCCATTTTCAATTTGAAGAATACCGAGTGGCTTAAGAAATGTCTAGTTATTTATTTTTATCTAGACGTTATTATACAAAATATTTAAAATACTTTTTTGTAAGATGAACTTTTTTGGAAAGGTATATTCTAATACTTATATAGAGTCGCAGGTGCTATAGACGTAGATAGAATAGTTCAAATTAAAAAAAAAATAGATTTGCAGTTTTCTAAATTTGACGAAAAATAAAAGGAAGTAATAAAAATAAATATGGACCACTACGTCATAACAGTACTCGTATATAATTTATTGACATTTACTCGAATTAATAAAATGTTGTGGAGAAATACTTTATTCAAGAAAGAGCCCGCCGTAAAAACAATACCTATAGAACCACTTAAAATGTTTATGTTAATGTAAATGTGAACCTATATAAACATATAAACATCCTCTAATAACGAACTAGGTATATTGTTCCGTTTATAGCCGGTGGAAATGCGGAGTTCAAAATTATTAGACGTAGGATCGATGCGCCAAATGGAACGAGACACCATATCACGGAGCTATAGATTAATGTGCTGAAACAACTATGGAGACTGGTAACTGAGACCTAAAGATCCGGCATACAGCTCTAGAACGACACTGGCTAGGATATAGTAGAAGTATATTTAGCGAGACATCCAACAATCCGAAACTTATTGATGATGATACAAAATCATCCAAAGCTTGCAATACTGCGTTAAAACTATATTTTTTCTAGTTGTATATACTCTATACGTAATTCAGCGTACAGATGATATGTAAGGAAGAAACACGCGTTAGCCGTACGATGCAATTGTTGCTATTTTCTTTACAAGTTACCGAGAAATTTAAAAAAATAATATTTTATTGAGCATTACAAATGATAATCACCTAACTATTAGAGTAGCGATAGCATGAATGTGGAAAAAGATCTTAGAGACTTGTCGGCAGAAGTGGCTGATACTACGGTTCATCGGTGAGTTATTATATCAAGATTTTATTTATTGTGTTTCCTTTTAACAGAGATCTACAATATTAAATTTACAAACCACATATGGTACAACAGCAATACTTTATTTTTCAAATCTACTTTGGTGAACTTTTTCTATGTAAAATTTTTATTTTTGAGAAATGACAATTACACCTTTTATCTATTAATGAGTTGTTTACGTTGTGGCCCGGTGAAATTTGGGCCAATTTTTTTTTGATACCTTAACACCGCTATTAAAAAAAATGTCTATGTGTGGATCGCTTCCTTGTCAAAAGCTATAATAGCTGCAGTAAGTGCACAGCTCACAGGTTGCATTCAAATCGACCTGACCGCGGTAAGCAGCACGCATCCCGTATGAGCAAGATGTACATATTATGCAAATCAGAAAGGCCAAATAATAAAGCCGTCACTTTCTTATATACAGGTTTTTAAGTTTTAAAATCAGGAAATTGAAAATTGAGATCGGTGATTTATTTTCATTTAAACAAACCTGTCTAATACTAATAATATAAAGATTATTAATAGCAAAGGTGCCTTTACTACAATTAAAACTTGCTTTATCTATTTTTAAACCACCAAAAAAAACAGATGCAAATAAAAGATTTTTAATTATTATCAAACGCAATTCTCATAACTGCTATTAATTAGTTTCACAAATAGAATAGTACGCGTAAAAACTAGAAAAAACTAATCCCTAGCTTATTTGCGTCCAAACATTTGAAATTACTAAAGTGCAGCATTAAGCTAATTGAATGTCACTATCACAAAATTTTTGTTACAATTGTTAAAATTTCGTTCTATAAAAACTCACAAGAACACCTATCTAAAAACTGAAAATAAGTTATTATTAAATCAAAACATACCCCAACCCATTCTGGATTATTAATTGTAGATATTTGATATCACTGTACCGTAAAGTTTATGAACAAAAGTTAATAAACAACATTTGACTAAAAGTCGCGACGCTTAATTCACCATACTACAATGTCCCAGGGGGACTACCGGCGCAAGAGGCGAATCAGAGCAGACTAACTCCTTGGACCAAAGAATAGACACTAGATGCGCCATGCAACCCCTCTCCTTGCATCCCACGCACACTTCCAGATTAATTACCTCCCATATACGTAGATACAAATAGCTTACAATAGCTGTAGACATGACATGATGTCAATGCATTTGGAATTTGATATCTATTCTTTCCGATCTTCATAAAAGACAGTTTTGTAATTCATTAAGTGTATACCTTTCGTGTTTTCGCTTCGTTATATGCGAAATAATATTAATATTAATAAAATAGTCTTTCATCCCTCGCCTGGACTTTTACACTCCCTTCAAAACGACTCAGTAAATGGGAATCGTTCGTGCGTCGTCAATTTTAAAGCTATTCGCTTTCAGTGACTAAGATTGTCGTACGAACACTTTCTTTTCACAACTGGATTTATGTATCAAATGTGATTATTAATTATCTATGTAGCAATTTGAAAAATAGAAAACAAAGCGCAATGTCCCTTGCTACTTACCTAGGGCTCAAATTTTGTATGAGAGTGTATTGAGAGAGATTTTGAATTTAGGAAAATGCAATTCAGTATCAAGTTTCAATGACATAAAATAAATAAGTACTGAGATCTAAAAATTCCACGAAAGGGATAAGTTACACAATTCTTATGTTTACGCTTAAAACGACTTGACTTTTAACGAAGCTTTTTGAAGCAGTAGTGTTAGCTGATCGTTAAAAGCTATGGACTGCCTTGCTGCCCGTCTATGGTTCAATCCTCACCACCGGCTTCAGCTTCACCGCATGGTGAAAGTGCATTTTGATAATGCTCGCCTAGCTAGCTACCACCCTCAAGTAGAAAATCTATCGCCATGCACCTAACAGTGTGTTTGGACAGCCAATTGATCCATATTTGAGAACCAATAAGTAATTCGTGATATTTCAAGCGCATGAGAATTAACATGTGTATGTCTCAGGGTTATGGTTGAAGTTCGTCACTTGTGACAGAATGCCACTTACCGCTTAGCGCCAGGTGGACCTCGTACTTGTTACTTAACATTAAAAAAAACCCGATATCCGCCATTATTACCAACGGTGCTGACAGGACTGATTCGTATATGCACGCTCACGGCGAAGCCGTTTGCATTAAAAACAAATCGGACCAAGCAAAAGCATGTATATAGTAGATCAGTATCGTTCACGCCACGGACACTCAACAAGCCGATAATTTAATTTGATCGAACAGACTCAATTGTAGTAATGAAACATAAAATCCGATCAGAAAAGTTATAACATAAACCTATAGCTATAATATAAACCTCAGTCATGAGTTGGATGGGTGACCGCTGGTGTAATTACTACTGAGCGTTTCCGTGCTACGGAAGGCACGTTAAGCCGTCGGTCCCAGTTGTTGTCTTAGAATGGCAGTCGTTATATCATGGTGGTAGGGCATTTTGCGAATGCCCGCTTGGCTAGCTACCACCCTCACGTAGAAAATCTGTCACCAAGCCTAACGGTGTGTTCCGGTAGCTGTCCTTGAGAGCCAGTAATTCTAGTTTAACCTGAACAATACCTTCGACCACATCATCACTTACCATCAGGTGAGATTATTTATTTGAATGTAATTAAACGCCTATGTTTGTATGTCTAATGCTAAGCAATCATAATCATTGTCACAGTCTGTAAGTGTCTTCACAAAATTTGAAATGCAAGAGTTACTTGTCTTGATATCTCGAGATTCAGTTCGGGGCGAACTACTAAACTACTAGTTTTACTATAATCCCCACACTTGACGGGTGTCTTCGGGAGTGCAGTGTAAGATGGCAGATGCTCAGTAGGCAATGCTGATTGAAATTTAGATTCATTATTTATGCTGCCCACCTAGTATTTTTTCATTCTCCGCCTTTTACGACTTCGACGATGAAAGGATCAACTGCACTACTGATACTCGACTTTTTATCTTTATTTACTGAGTTATTTTGAGCGAGCAGGAAATGAGAAAATTCAATTTTCATATTTAATCTCAATGGCTAATGTCTCACACTAAAAGTAAAATACTATTAAATAAAATACTATAAGTGTGAGACTAGTGAGTTTATAAAAATATGAGTGAAATAATATCACAAAAGGCTTTTAAAAACATTAAAACTACGTCACGGAATATCACAATATACTATTCGACTTCGTTTTCACGCGTAAGCTACTTATACGGGAAAGCTACTTATAAGCTACCTGAAATATATTCGTAGAAAATGTTGTAACTGAAATTCTCTGCAAGAGATTTTACCTATTGACCAGCTTCATTGTGAGGAAAACTCGTGATGATGGTGTCTAAAGAAAAAATACCATATCATCACGCACTAGCTATAGTAATGGTGATAGTGGCCTAAAGCCTTATATAGCATATCTCTAAAGTTTTTTTTTACTGCTGGTAAATATGAATTTGACCAATATCTCACCTGTTGGTTAGTGATGGGATGTCGTGGATGGTTAATCCAGAATAAACTGACCATTAGGTATAATTGCAATTCGCCTGGAGACAGGTGCTAGTCAACAGACTTTTTTCTTTTGGTCAGAAGTTAACCAGCCTAGCATAGCTTGGCTAGCATGCTTAAATAAGACATATGTCACGCATGACACGAGAAGAGTATTTTTCTCGCGCGTAGAGAGTGGAGGACTATAGGGGCGGCCGCACCAAGTTAAGATCCGTTAATTGAGATTATTTATGGACGATTCTCCTTTGCACTATTTGTTAGTTGAATTGCGAACAGTTTTAAGAAATAAGCAGTGATGGACTTTGTACTTATAAAATACTATACTTTTATAAACGATTAAACATTTTTACCGTTCTCGACATTTAATTAGGAATTATGATGGTTTTATGATTAAAAACTGTTCCCGTTGATGTAATTTTCAAACGAGTGATAAAGGTGTAATAGAATTGGCATATTTCTGCATATAGTAGGTATTTCATTTTTATCTCTATTGACGATGGTTGCTTATCTGTTTTTAGGGTTCCGTACCCAAAGGGTAAAAACGGGACCCTATTACTGAGACTTCGCTGTCGGTCCGTCCGTCCGTCCGTCTGTCACCAGGCTGCATCTCAAGAACGGTGATAGATAAACAGTCGAAATTTTCATAGATCATGTATTTCTGTTGCCACTATAACAATAAATACAAAAAGTTGGCCAAGTGCGAGTCGGATTCGCGCACGTTAAATCAAAAAAGGTATGAAGTCTAATGTTGTATAGCTAATGGTACGGCTCCCTACCTACGGCTAGTTTTCAGTGCCCCATTTAATTTTTTCTTTATGTAACAATATAATAATACTTTATGGCAATATATTGACTACGGAAACCTAAAACGAAGTTTTTCATTTGGATTACTTTAAATGTTTACTGTTGCGAATTTCATGAAAATTTTAATAAACGTTTAATACCTACTCTATTTATATACATATAATTTTTTTTTGAGTAAACAGCTAAGTACTTATAATGTTATATTATAATGTAATTATTTTAAATATAGTTGAAAAAACTACCTACGCTACCTACAGCATTATTCAAAGTATTTAAGCTACGCACACAGAGTTCGTTAGTTGTGTTCAAATAACGTTATTGTATAGATTACACACACATATATTACGGGTCTGCTAACACTGGACGGAAAGTAAATGTATACTAAATCGTCGATCGCCCCCATTATACTTGGACCGCTTGGGAAAGACTATCGATTTATCTCTTCCTCAAAAATTTGGTAGAGAAAAATCTCGCAGATAAGTGCTAAAAATCGATTAAACGGAAGGCGCGCATGTTAGTGTTGGTCGACAAGTTGCCACAGGTAGCACAAAATGTAGGTAAACACGGACGAGTCCTTTGCTCTGCCATGTCAGCATTCGTAGACATATGTCGATATGTCTATATTACACGAGATAAACGGTAGACAAAATTTTCTCGCGGCGCGAATGCTAGCCGGGCAGGCGTTGTGGTCCTTACCACATTGCATCCATACCAAAAGTATTTACTACTGGGTACTCCATTGCCTAAAAAATTTCACTATATAAAAAGCTTATTTGTTTGAAAACTATGAAGCTAGTGTGCCTTTTTTTCTGTTTTTTTTTCGTGAGAAAAATGCATTCACGCATTCCCGTCTACCCCGGGGAAGGTGGCTGGAATGTTTCGGACTCGACAGCAACTCCTCCCACAGCAGCAAGTGCCCCTAAACGACACACCGACTAAATGATACACCGTGTTCCAACTAACCGCTTCTTGGCGGGACCGGGACAGTTTAGTACTCAACCACGGACCCGCCACGGTTGTCCGTTGCCGGACCCTTCCTGGGTTTCTACGCCTTACGACGCACCAGAACACAGGGCACGTCGCTACCACCCAGGAATCAAGGCTCCTTTTTGTATGCTTGATAGATTAACCTTTGACCACTATCTCACCTGATGGTAAGTGATGATGCGGTCGAAGATGTTGTTCGAGCTAACCAAAAAAGACCCTCTAGAGGAGACTGTAGCTACAGCTATGTGTTCGTAGCTGTTCTACGGTAGTAATGCGTGGACAGAAAACGTAGCGTTGCTGCCTAGCCATTATTCACTACGATTGAGTATTATACTGTAAAACAGCGACGCCCTACGCCTACGTAGCTGTTATACAATATACATAACTCGTAGACAAAATAGGTAGCAATAGCTACAGAGAAATTACTAGGCAAATGAAAAATTGTAGGAACTAGTCTATTGGAGAGGTGTGAACCGTGCAGTGTTATGCGGAACAGTGGCACTTTAACTGTAATGGACAGGCGTAACGCTTACTATAGGCGGTTGACTAGACCGTCTCGACACTTTAACTAGTAGTTCGCCCCGAACTGGACCTCGCGATATCAAGACAAGTAACACTTTATATCAAATTTTGTGAAGACACAGACTGTGACAATGTTTATGATTACTTAGCATTGGACACACAAACATAGGCGTTTCAATACATTCAAATAAATATGGTTATTTATTATGATTGACCAAGCGTAGTCCACTGGGAACAATCGGCGTTTGTATGTTTTTATATTTATATGTTTGCATGTTTGTATGTATCATATTATGTCCCCGATAACTTGAGTACCGTAGGTTCTAACGCCACGAAATTTTTTATACGTTATGATTAGGCCAATACAATTTTTACTTCGCATATGAGAAATTCGGATAAGTGGTGGTTGAACCCAAGGTTTTGTAAATTATATCACCGCTAAAAAACACGTGGTGCTATCTCACGTACATTTGCTGCAATGCGTATATTGAAGTATTATTTTTTTTATTCCCTTGGTCTCGGGATTCGAAGTTTTTGATGACGTTGATTTGACTGTCATCTAATGGTTATTTGAGGTACCGCATATATTAAAGATTTGTTGAAAAAAATTAAGCTACGGCAGCATAAGCAGACGCGAAATTTGCACAAGGACTCGAAAAAGTTCTGCAATTAGTTGTAGGCAGCAGGTTTTTGCAACAGAGAACCCAAAAAAACAAGGTTTGACTCCAACGTGGTAAATTTTTATGTAACAATATACTCATATTTGTTTGGCCAACAAGTTGTCTTGACTGAAAAATCTTTATTAGGCCTCTGGCATAGCAAGGCTTTCGTCATCATTGGCAATTAAATGTATTGATAGGTCGTTTTGTTTTAATGGATATGTTGTTATCGGTCTATTTGAATTCCATTACTGGTTCGATACAGCGAGACCAATAAAATACTGGGCAAGCCTTAGAATGACCCGAATGTACATGTGCTTAAGAACTTATTCTATTTTAGATGTTGTTACCTAGCGATTCTGTGTTATAATATAGAATTATTGGTTATTTACGAAATAATGAGT
Source organism: Plagodis dolabraria (assembly GCA_963854805.1). Classification (NCBI taxonomy): domain Eukaryota; kingdom Metazoa; phylum Arthropoda; class Insecta; order Lepidoptera; family Geometridae; genus Plagodis; species Plagodis dolabraria. The sequence continues at coordinate 34,662,820 of OY978440.1, read as the reverse complement.
CGACTGGCATACAAAGTTGCTTTCAGCCCTAAGGTCCTGGGTTTGATTATTATTATTATTGTGTAGCTATTTTTTTGTTTTTTTTTTTACTAATAAAATTTATTTGTTTCATGTACATGAGTGGTATTAGAGTTCTTAATTGCACAAAATTTCTCTATATTCCACCTTTATGGCACGCAAAAGTTAGCAAAAATTAGAGTCATTTCAGACATAATATTATTACAATATTATTCAGATAAATTATATTGTTAGATAAATTAAATTTTATATTTTACATTACATTTAAATGTCATTTCACGGTGTTAATTATATTTTTGCATAGCAATAAGCATAGATTAAAATATGTCAAATTAAAATTAAATTATACCTAGTAGAACGCCGATTATCCGAATTAATTGGGTCCGGGGTCGATTCGGATAATCAAAACTTCGGATAATCGGACATAGACTGGTAATAAATAAAAACGAACCGTCACACATACAATAAACTTCATTAAGTTTAACAAACACAGTTCATCAACAAAGCTCACTTAAACTTTTTGGTCAGAGTAGGTTGAAAACTCTAGCTTTCAACAACAACAGTTGAAACATATCTAGACTCCAGCGAGTTCCAACTTGTTACAACAAAACAAAACAAAAATTACATAAGTACTTGGTTTTAATTTTTCATAGTATGCTTAGGACCGATTCGGATAATTGGCGATCGGACAGTCAGCGTTCGGATTATCGGCGTTCTACGGTATTAGCTTTTGACCACTATCTCACCTGATGGTATGGTAAGCGGTCGAAGGTAATGTTTCCGTTATTAAATAGCAAAAAGTAGGTATTTATACTCTTTTTAATCCTTTCGGTAAACAAAGGCGTAATGTTGTGTAAAGAGGCTATTTTCGTCACGTACGTCGTCATATGCCTTCATTATAATGAAATTTGAAACTTTACAGAGCGGTATGGGTGTTCAAAGGTTTAATAAACATAGTCCTAAAATGATTTAATTTTAACACTTAAAGGGTGTTTTCTGGCAGCTTTCCGTAAAATTGGATGGCAATGTACATTATGGAAATAAATAAATAAATTATTTCTATGTTTTTTTAAAAGTTGCTTCAAAGTGATGCTTAAGTCGTTCCAGTAGTAAACTTTTCAATTTGATTTTAAAAGTCGTCGAACTAACTATTTTTCTCATCGGTGGAGGAAGGTTGTTCCACACTTTCGAAGCGCTGTATTTGAAGCAACCCTTAAAATTAACAGTACTATATTTAGGAATTGACAAAATGTTGGTGTGTTTAGAGCGAGTATTCAATTTGTGTAGGTAATAAATATATATAATAAATAATAGGTAATCCATGTGAGCTTTTCAAATAAATATTCAGGCTTATTATTCCAGAGAACTTTTTGAGTTGTGCAGGCTATGTGTAGTTCCCTTCTAGTTTTCATATTCATTATGCCATATTTGACCAGATAAGGGGTGACATGCTCCCTTCTTGGTATGGCAAATCAAAAGCGAGCGCATGCGTTCTGCACTTTCTGGATAGCATGTTCAGTTTTGGTCCATATCCTAGGGCCGTACACAGCACTACAATAGTTGAAAGGAGATAAAACTAACAGGTCACATAACAAAATACGTACCCTTTCTGATAGGTATTTCCTTATTGTATATAAAACCTTTAATTTGTAAAAAGAACTTCTGATTTTATCATTTATATGTATCATATACCTCATCTCACTGTCAAATATCAAGCCTAGATTTCTGGCGTCTATTCTAGAGGTATTTCTATTTCATTTATTGTTAGTTTCGGATTATGTAACATAACTTTGCTAATTTGTGCTTTAGTACCCAGAATTATCATTTTTGATTTAGCTGGACTGAGTACCAAAGCATTACGCGTGGCCCAATCAAAAATTGCAGCTAAATCGCGGTTCATATGTTTTAATGCATCTGCTGTGTCCTCTGCTTTAAAACTATGGTACATTTGAGTGTCATCAGCATAAAGATGATAATTTACAAGTTTTCATGTAAATATCATTATATGTATATAAAAATATCATTATACTATATTATTATATATATTATATTATATTTTTCAGGCATATCTGCCGTAAAAATTGAAAAGAGGGTTGGACTTAAAATTTAACCTTGAGGCGATCCCCTGGGTACTCTAGCAACATCAGACACATTTTTGCTTCCGTTCTGATTGACAATCTCTTCATATTGTTTACGACCAGTGAGGTAAGTTTCGAACCATTTGCACGTTTCGGGAGAGAATCCATAATATGAGAGCTTGGCAAGCAGTAGCCGAGGATCTAAACAATCGAATGCTCTTGAAAAGTCTAATAAAACGAGAATACTACTAAGTCCTAAGTCAGAGGCTGATATTAAATCATCTGAAACCTTCAAAAGTGCAGTTTCCGTACTATGAGATTTACGGAAACCAGATTGAAATTTCGGTATTATATTTTCTTGGTTTATAAATTTATCCATTTGAGCATATACTACTTTCTCTAGCACTTTAGACAGCACAGGGAGAATACTTATAGGCCGCAAGTCTTTCAGTGCATCTACTCTGCTCGATTTAGGGATTGGCTTTACAATAGACTGCTTCCAATTGTCAGGAAAGGTACTTGTCAAAATAGAGCTGTTAATGATGTCCGTAATAATTGGCAAAGTGTTAGGCAATGTAAGTTTGATCATTTCCGCATTTAGTCCGTCGTGACCCATCGCACTTGTTTGTATGCTAAGTATTAATTTACAGACATCCTCCTCAGAAACGGTATTTAAGTGAAATATGGAATTACATTTCTTTTTGGATAGAAAAAATAAAAGATTATCACAAATCTGTCCATTACCTGGAATATCCAAAAAACGTTTATTAATAAGGTCAGGGTTCATCAAATTTTCAGGTAATGACACGCGTGCAATATTTTTAACTGTTTTAGTCTTTTTCAGAAAAGTCCACATCTTTTTTGGTTGGTGTAAGTTTTTATTTACATAATGGTTGAAAAATGCGGATTTTTCGTTTTCGACTGAGTTAGATACTAAATTTCTTAAAGATTTATAATATTCTTTGGATGAGTCCGTTTTCTTTTTGTGGCTGATGCCTAACGCTTCATCCCTAAGTGACATCATAAACCTTATCATACTAGTAATCCACGGCTTTGGAGAATCCACAATCCTTTTCCACTTAAGAGGAGAATGTCTATCAAATATCTGAACAATCACTTTATTGAAGTACTCTACTTTAGAGTTAACATTATGTAGATCCCAGAAACCATGCCATTCTATGGAATCTAGATCTGTTTGAAATAAGTGCGGATTTATGTCATTTATATAACGTAATTCACTAAAACAAGGTATAGGTTTCGGCTTTTTTACATTAAAATCACATAATACTAGAGCATGGTCACTTAAATCCCGGTTATGCAAAACAGTTATTATTTTACATCTTTCTGGTACATTAGTAATAACGAGATCAATCAGGCTCTCAGTTTCCTCGGTTATTCTAGTAGGTTCGTTTATGAGCTGTACAAGACTATGTTGGGAGCAGAAGGTTTATAATTCGCGAGCTCTTGGCGATTCAGATTTGGCAAATCACAGTGCCCAAACGTACTTAAAGATTCACTGAGAGTGTCTAAACCTGTGGTGACTTTCACACTCTCTGGTCTGTATGCAGTACCAATAGCCATTCTATCCCCCGACAGAATAACTTCCAACCACAGTTGCTCTAACTGAGAATCAGGATGAGGCCGTATACGCGCGCGAAGGCCTTTTCTAATGTAAAAACCAACACCCCCCCCCCCCCCCTACCATTAGACTTTCGCGATTTATGGTGAAAACTATAACCAGGAATAACAGGAGCGATCATTTCTGGTCCATCTCTTATCCAAGTCTCATTAAGAGCTAGTATGTCCGGCAAATTAGTCGTCATACTAACTTCAAACTCATCCCTGCCTGTGTTCACGGATCTTATATTTAAAAGACCAAGCTTCAAATTTTAGTAGTGGATTTTGTCTTATCCATTGTCAAATATTATATGTACATAACACATATGAACTGCTACATTTCGTGGACAGGAGTGTTTAGTGTAGGTGTGGTGTAGCACAGATAGTATGGTGTAATAAAAAATAATAACAATACATTTAACCTGATAAATATGGAAATGTTTCAAAAAAAATTATTTTGATAATATTTAGGATTTTGCAATTAACTATACAATTAAATACATTTAAAATTACGTTATTTATATAGAGTAATTGCCAGAGATAAAATAAAAAGAAAGTATTCTTCAAACAATCATACGTTTTAACGCTTAAATTAACATATACAACAGTAATACAATACAACCAATTCTTAAGAGAAAACCACTTATAGATGTCCAAAGTACAACGCTTAGTTGGGGCGAAAGTCTGAGTGGAACAGGCAAACTTAATCGCATTTAGGAGCAGGGCGCATTCTAAATACTGTGTCCAAATCACCTCCGTGGCGAATACGAAACGCCTGTTTACCATCCGCTTCTTTAACTAAAACTCTACCTTCTCGCGTCCAAGCGTATTTCCAGTTGAATTGTTTGCATAGATTGCGAGCACGACCAAATATTAGTCGGTTGTCTTTAGTTAGACGCTCATTAACGTAGATTGGGCGCGGAGTTCCTGCTAACTCAATATCGCCAGTAGTCAGGTGACGTCGCGAACGCACGCTTCGCAGCACTTGCACGTGCACCTCGCGCCAAAACATACGTACGACAATGGGACGCGGCCGTTGTTTGCCATCCTGATCAACACGCATTGGACTAACTCTACGGGCCTCCACAATATCACGTTCATCCACGGCTAAGCCAACTTTGCTAAATATGAGCCCAGTTATGTGCATGACGTTTTCTCCACTATTTTCAGTCACTCCGCTTATTTCGATGTCATTTCGTCTTCGAAATGATTGCAACAGGAAATGGTCTCTAAGTTCCTGTTTTAACAGGTGTATCTTGGTTTCGAGGGCTTGGGTCTTAATACAAGATGCTTCTAGCTGTACGAGCCTAGACTCTTGACGGTCTAACCGCTCTGAGAAGTCTTCCATTCTACTGGTGCAACTCTCGTACATCCCTCTTAGGTCTCTCAATTCCCCTCGGACTTCCTCCCGAAAGGATCCAAACTCTTTTCGAAAACCATTCATCTCCATCCATAAAGCCCTTAACTCTTCAAGCAGCTGATCACTATAGTCTCCAAGTCCTTGAGATGACTCTTCCACTGCGAGTTCTGTAATCACTTTCACAGGAGTGTCTGTGTTGTCCTTTCGTGGTTCATTTGCAACGCAACAAGGACATATCCAGTTCTTTGGAGACTGGTTTGGAGTGACATTAACACATTGTCGATAGTACATAAGTTTACATTTTATACAAGTAACGCCACCTGACAGATTTTTGGGATAAGCCCAAAGAAGCGCATCCCCGAAATATCCTACCACAACTCAAGTCCGTGTCGAGATTAGATTCCTGGACCTTCCATGCAGCAGTCCACAGCCCCGTTTGGTATACTCTCGATGTTTCTGATAATTAGGGCGCTAAAACGGCAATAAAGAGCCCTGGAGTGCACTTAATGTGAAACAGGACGCTGTTTATTTGGCACATTTTTATCTTTGTCACCTTGTACGATCATGCAAAGGGGGAATATTGATCAGTCTTGATATTTATGTCGAGAACTGCTGCACACCCTTAACCCATGTGTATCGAGTATAATTATAACAATAGAATCATCAATACAAATGGACGATATCGTCCAATGCGGACGCTAAGAGTTCATGGTAATACACTATTTGAAGGATGTTCATATCTGGTTTTTTAATAGCTCTGGGTTTCGTTTTTTTTCTGGGTTGTTAGTTTTATTATTCTTATATAATAGACAAACCGCTGCTAAAGTGTACAAAAAAACATATGTTTTTCTTATCCCTTTTTTGTGTTATTGTGACAGAACAGGCTTGAGGCCTGATGTTAAGCGGACTAACCTCTGCCTATAACAGATGCATTTCGTCACAAGTCATTAATAGCACTGCGCCCGTCACCTTGAGACATAGTTGTTAAGTCTCATGCGCCTGTTATTTCACTGGCTCTCTAGGGTTGCTGCCGGAACACACCGTTAGGTGCTTGGCGATAGATTTGCTACATGAAAGTGGTCGCTAGCCAGGCGGGCATTCGCAAAATGCCCTTCCACCATGCGGTGAAGCTCAAGCCCGTGGCGGGATTCGAACCATGGACCTGCTGAGTGGCAGTCCATAACCAATGCCACTGAGCCATACCTTGGCTTAGCTTGGGGGACTCAGGTAAATAGATAGAATAAGGGTAACTGAATTATTGACACTTGATCTACAAAACCAATTATTTCAGTGATATTTAATACAAAATTTCGTACGTAGAAGCAAAATACATGTGTCATAGTTCAGACAGAAAATACTGGGGAATCGGAATAAATATGTCATTTATACGACATTGTAAAAGTTTTCTTTCTGGTTTTATGGCTGAATAGATGTTCGGATAATCCTATATAGGACTGGCTCATATAATTTAATCCGAAGCCACATACGTCTACGTGAATAACAACATGATTTTAATTAGCGTACTCTTTGTCACTAACAAACAAACTAAAGCAAAATAAATCTCTCGTCAAAAGTGCACTCTGCCAATATCAATTATATCTTATTACGAATTTGTACTTCTATAAACAATACTTGTAAAAGGATAGATATCTCTAGAAGAAAATATGGACGATGAAAATCAATCAAAACTAATAGTGCCACATTTCTATCTTATCTTTCAAAACAAACAGACTTTCATGAAAGTGTATTGGTATTAAACTAAGTTAAGCTTTGATTTTCAAGTGTTGAATGTGGACTTGAGTATCAGCGTTGTTTCTTACTTATTGTTCTCTTATCTACTAATATTGTTACCTTCCTGAGAAGGTGAAGGTCAGGAGGTACTTCTTTCAAAGTTTGCTAGAAGACTATAAAAGCACTTTACTAGATTGTTTATTGTCATTTTGCTCGATTTTTTGTATCTACTGGGAGTAATATAGAAAGATTCCTCAGTGCAAAAACTAGAAGGAAGTAATTTGAAACGTAAAGAGGTAGTATATTTGACTGTCTCGAAATAATAGAATGCTTTTCTGGACAGTCCTTAAGAGCCAGTAGTTCTTTCTAGGTTAGCCTGAACAACCTTTTCGACCACATCGTCACTTATTATCAGATGAGATAGTGGTCACAGGTTAACCTATCAACTAAATAAAAAAGAGGTCAATGTGAATTACGTACATGCCACATGACTCACGTTTTTTTATAGGAGCTGAAAAACTAATTGCAACTATGACTTGTCCCACGACAGCTCAATAAGTAAAGCATAGCCTGGCCAAAGAACAGATTGGTAGTGCGTTTAAATATAATTTTCCATTATGTTTGTACCGGCGGTATGCCTTTATTCAACAACATTTTATGTTCCGTTAGTTTATTATATTTTCTATGCAAATCAGAGCATACATTAGAGCTTTTTATTGATCACGCATTGTATAACAAAGATTGTATCGAAAAGTGCATGTTAAACCAAATGTTGTGTAAGTAGATTAATGCAGTTTATAGAGATTTTTGAAAACTTTTAGATTAAGGGCGAAGGACGGGCAGACCTCGCTTCGCATGCGAGGGAGCGAAACAGAACTTCGCTAAATATTTAAAGCCCGAGCGAATTGGTTTTTATAAATTCATATAAAAGTGGGCTAAAAAATCTTTCAAGTATGTTTGCACATAGTTCCTATATAATTATTAGAAATTAAATTTGTAATTATCCGAATTGCTCTATATAGACACAAAATGTGACTTAGCGAAATTTAGATTCTTTACTCCATAAATGTTTTTTTAACGAGAGAAGTAATTATATATATTTTATCTATTGTATTTCTATATAGATAGGTATCTAGAAATATATTCACGTATTGGATCAGGCATATTATTATTCATATCCTCTAACATATGATATATAACGTGGATATTAATATATCAACAATACTGCGGGTGTTGGTGTGGATTTGATAACTGAATGGTGGTTGTCTTCAATACAACCAACGTGCAATAGTACTGATTTTAGTATATGTAAAAATTAAACATGAGTGGAACACATTCAGTTATCGATTCCACATCATCCCCCGCAGTATTGTTGATGTATTAATAGCCACCTTATATATTATTTATATATTATGTAAAGCATACACTATTTTTAAAAACTAGAGACTCACCCCACATTTAACTCAAATACGGTTTTTAACAAATAGGTAACTAAAGAACGTATGAATTACTGAAAAAAACATGATCATTTCTGGATCGTGCATATCACAAAAGCGTGACTTATTAGGTTATAAATAAATTAAAAATGTAGTAAAGTAAGTAGCTTGTAACGTCATTATAAAATCGATGTACAAGTTTTAATAGCACCTGTTTTCATTTTAGAATCAATATATAGGCTATTATAATAAACGTTGTGTTCACTGAATTTGAAATAATTTTCATGACCGACATAATTTAGGCATAATCTGTAGAGGAGACTCAACATATCGAAGCTAAAGAAGAAAGTAATTAATTCAAACGCATTGCTTGATTCCTACTTTATTTTATGCAATGATAAATGTACGCGTTGTTGCAGGATTTTAATGCGTATAAAGGTCAAGAACGACAAGGTATAAGCTTCTATAGTATGTTATACGCCTGCTAATGCTTAGAGTTATTCATCAAAACTTTCATGAAAATATCGGCCGGGCAAATATTACCAGGTGGGAGTTACGTGAAAATGACATTTATTAGGAAAGTATCCAAATTAGAGATAATGAAAGACACCAATAGCTTATGCAGACGTGAAAAAGTTTCATCATTTTAAATAAAAATATGATAAGTCTGAGATGTAAGTAGGGAGTAAATAATATGTAAGTAAATAAACGTTGGCGACGTTTCTAGACAACAAGACATTAATTCGACGGACTGACAAATGTTTTGCATCATACTTTTCATATTTATGGTATTAAACTTTTTACTTGACTATTGAACTCACGTCTTGTCCTAAATGCTTTTTGTTTAATATGATGTTATAATAATAAACAGAGCGTTTAGTGGTCCTGTTGAACGTTTCACTATAAACTCGAGTGTTTTATTATAACTCGAACACATATTTCGTCTCACAAATAGCTTCAAAGTTTCGAAGCTTTGTAACTTGTTACATCGCTAGTAAAACTCGATTATCTCCACCGCACCCCACGTTTTGTGCCAATGAAGCAAGAACAATTAACTTATGATAAAGGTATGTGAGAAAAGCTTCTTTTCTATTTATATTGACGTATAAAATGTACAAATCGCTCACATGGCACGGGTTAATTTAAAACTATGTTACATCAATCATGCTTACGTTTTTCTTAATTATAATCTACTTCCGAGGTTTATAATTTCACAAAAAATCGTCTCATAATTATTTATAATAATCATAAAAATATACATTCTGTGAATTTAATGCCATTGGAAGCATTTTATTTATGAGCTTCAAAATATTATGTGATTTCATTCGTGCATGAAATGTGAAGAATAATTAATTATCCATTTTTTTTTCGTTGGTCGAATTTCCCTGCTCTCCATTCTTAACAGTATCATGCGCTGGGCTTTTACCAGCGCCAATGTTGCAGCTATTCTCGAAACGACTGTTTGACGATGGTAAAAGACCTGCAGCATGACTCTGGTTCCGTGGAAGTTAGGGCAGCCCTTAGTGTGGGACGCTACATACGTTGACATTTTAGCGCCGCCATATCTATCTGAAACCAACTCGAGGGCTGGTGCCGCGGCTACTTTGGCGGAGTAACTCAAGCGGTGCAAGTATGGTAGCCTCGGCAGTGGTTACATATTTGAGCCGTTTGGTGTAGAGACATTGGGTCCGTGAGGACCGGCCGGGGAGCTCATGGTATTTTGTAAAACTTATCAGAGCGCTTGGTCGATGTGACGTGTGATCAAAATGCTGGCAACTATTTGGCTCAATGAATTATCATTGCAATTCAACGGGGCAATGCTCGCAGCGTGCTGGCAACTGGTAGTGGGCTGGAGAATTTGGACTGCCAGTGAACCTGCAATAACTTATAGGTTGTCTAAGTGCTTTAATTGTAGTAGACAGCTACTACAATTAAAGCACTTGCTGTAGTAGTATTTTTTTGAATAATATTAATTGCATTGAAGCTCAAGCCGGTGGTGGGTATCGGACCACGGACTTGGGGCACATTGGCATAGTCATTTAGTATTATTTATTATTATTATTTTCACATAGTTATTACCATTCATTTATCACTACTGCAAAAAAAATATTATGATGGTAGATTTTATGAAATAATTTAGTGAACTCTCAGAAGATGTTGAAGAGAGTATAGTTTTAATGTAATAAATGTATAAACATTACAAATCTGCAAATGGTTCTGCGAGTTACTCTACTATGCGAGTAGTTTTATAGATGTTATAATCAAATTGATCAAACGTGCTTCGACTTCAAGAAACGTTTTTGCCACATTCCTAAATGCCAAGTTCTTAAACGGCCAAACAGCCCAACAAATACACGAGTACGAGCACCGTCTTGAAAAATCGATAATCATTTTATACCTCGCCCAAACCACTTGGAAACATTCCTGCCCGAAACCGTGAGCTTGTAAATAACTGTTTATGGGCTACCGTAAACTGAATACTAACCATTTACTTTATTGCTTTTATACAGGATACTTTGAGTGCGTCAATTGAAAATACCTTTACTTTCTACCCTTATATTTGAAAGGGATAGTTTGATGTATTACTTAAGAACAAAACACAAAAAAATATATTATCTCATAATATCTAAATACAGCGAAACGAAGGTACCTGTACCTTAAGGTATCTTTGATGGGAAAGACTTCGTGATTTCTAAAATTACTAAAAATAATGTCCATTTCGTTACGATATTTGAAATCGTAAGTTAAAAATGGCCAAAGTATCATTTTTGCCACTTGGCTTTATATTTTGGGTTTTGTGAGATGGTTAATCTTATTGCAAGAAAATTGTTACTCCGTCAAGTTTTTTCCTAACTTTATTCATATTCGATATTTTACCATGTACACTTTTTGTTCGATGCAACGCGTTAACAAAATGCTAGCTTTTTTTCGTTTAACTAAAAAGCATGGCTATACTTTACGTATTCATCAGAAAAAATCAGGTTAAGTACCTTGTCATATACATTGGTGGTCATGGAATTAGAAAGACCAAACTACACTCCCATTATTATTAACTTACTTTTAGTTTTACTAGTAAAAAAAGGTTGTAAGTATTTATACAGAAGCGTAAGTTCTTCTTTAGTTTAAAAATATAAGCTCAGTAACAACAAACAATGGTTAATTTTATAAAACACTAATAAATTTCTGTCGACATAAGGAACATTATTTCTTCTAAGATGTCTTTGTGTTATTTTGATCGGTTTGCCCTTGAATTTTCCTCATCTGACCAACACCGAAGCCAGAGAAACATCCCCAACTTTAGCAATTCCACCGCCATTCTTTACTTTAATTTTTATTCAAAGCTTCCCTAATTGGTCGTCGAACAAATCGTAGCCCATCAGAATTCACCAAATGTATTTTAGTTGCATCCGAAAAAAAAGCTTTTTTCCATTGTGGAACAGTCCAACTGCTTTACTTTCTAGTGAAGGCTAGACGATTTTCTCTGTGTTGCCTAGTAAGAAGTGGTATCTTCTTAGCAAGTCTTCCGAAAATTTTGCCTAAAGTCGCCTAAAGCGTCCTGGGAAAAGATTTCTTTTCTAATTGATATTTAAATCTTTAAAGGGCCTTCGCTACGTTAGCTAAACGAATCATAATCCTGTTTTCTCAAACAGTGGTTTTCTTTTGTCGCGCTTTTCTATGCACTGTATTATCAGATATCCCAAACTGTTTATAATGTGCAATGGCAATTAAAAACTGGGGCCCTATTACTGAGACTTCACTGTCCGTCCGACCGTCCGTCCGTCACCAGGCTGTATCTCAAGAACGGTGACAGCTAGACAGTTGAAATTTTCACAGTTGATGTATTTCTGTTGCCGCTATGACAAAAAATACAAAAAGTTGGCCAAGTTTAAAACATAAAAAGGTTAAAATATGAAGTCTGATGTTGTATAGCTAATGGTACGAAACCCTTCGTGGGCGAGTCCGACTAGCACTTGGCCGATTTTTTGTTTTAACACCTGTTGAACGGTTTACCATTTTTACGGGTAAAGATTATGTTTAAATTTGATGATTTTAGGTAAAGGTAAGTAGGCTCAGGGGAACTCCTTGGTGTCACATGATAAACAGAAAAAGATCGATGTTGCGGAGATGACGAAATTGATTCAGGAACAAGGATAGAATAGATTGCAGGTTGATTAATATATTAAGTTACGCAGATAATAAATAATTTAGAAACATAACACTTATTCTTCCTTGCAAAATGTAACTTTATTACAAGATATCAATAAGTTACAATTAGGTATTTTTATTAATTAAGTGAGAAGTCAAGAGCTTCCAATCGCCAAGAAAGCTCAGAGTGGAATGCGTCAAACAAAATTGGCTGCAGTAGCAATTCTTTTGAATTTGAATGAAGAATGGGAGTAAAAAAATGTATACGGATAATAATGAATTATAAAAGTAGGGCTATTAGTTATCTAGTGTTCAAAAAATTAATCATTTGACTGACAAATGTTTAACATTATACTTTCGTATTATATAATAGTATTCTTTGACTTTTGACTATTAATGAGCTAACGTCTCTTGCTCTAAACGCTTTTGTGTATAATATGATATTCACATAATAATCGTAGAGTAGTTCAGTTAAACAATATTAACGCTAGTGTTTTAATTAAAGCTGCCGCGAATACTCACTATTATTCGGTATTCGGCATTACTCGAATTTTTTTTTATATTCCTCGAATACCGAATTAGCTATTATTTGGAATTCGGCAAATAGTCGTCTAAAATAAACTTTTATCGAACAAAAAAATAATGAGTAAAAAATAATCAATTTTTATTATTTTCCTTGATAAAACAATACACAGTATTAATTATTATCTGTAATATGTGCCTGTGCCTGTCATATTCATGAAATCAAATTAGTTAATAATAGTTAAATGAAAAATTAAATTACTACGTTACATATATGTAGGTATGTATACCATGAAACAGATTTCTTTAACCTTATTGTTTTATTTTCTCACAATCTTAGAAGAAGTTAGAAATATTTTTAATGTGCCTTATTTATGTCGAATAGTAATGTCGAGTTATTTGACTATTCGCCAAAGTGAATGGCGATAAATCGGTATTCGACTATTCATTATAACAACTATTCGCGGCAACTCTAGTTTTAATATATATAACTCAAATTCATATTTCAACCGACAAATGTATTCTACAAAAGTTTCGCAACTTCGTAACTTGTTACATCGCTAGGAAATCACGATTATCTCAACCGCACCGCAATAACAACGTGCCAGTAAAGCAAGAACAAAAGAACAAATAGAAAAGCCAGAAAATGTTTAACAATTTACATTAAAGGTTTGTGTGAAATGCTTAAATATACATATATATATCGATGTACTCGTATAGAATGTCTTATTGGCTCCTAATGCACGTGCGTTGTGTTTTTGCAACTTAAGGTTAGTGCCTTTGTAACTCTTTCCGTACAAACTTAGTGTCGTCATATTTTGAGTACCAAGTATTCAAATTCGTTGATGTTTGTATGCATATCCTTGATTCTAAATTCTATGCTTTTGGCTTACCAGTTTTCAATAATATTAAGTATTTGTAAAACTATTTGGGAAAGTCATTTTGTATAGGAATACCTAATTTCACATCTCTCAGATCTCACAAAATCAATAATAAGCGAAAAAATGGCAAATCTTAAACATAAATATTAGGCTCAAGGCCATGTTTGCAAAATTTCGACGAGTTTGGACACTTGGTATTCAAAATATTACAAAACTACGCACTACTAATGGAAAGATCTATGAAGCCAACCTTAATCCTATGTTTTTGTAAATTATAATCAACTTCCGAGATTTGTAAAAATAAATAAATTCGAGTCATAATTATATTTAACTAGCGACCCGCCCCGGCCTCGCACGGGTGCAAAGCTGACACTCGATGTACTACAGAATGTGTTTATTTACAACGTTCACAGAAAAAAAAGCTTAGTAAGTAAGCCATTATTTCTAGTAAAAAAAAAAGGATAAAAATGGTTATTGTGGGATATCCCTAAGAGATAGACATATACCATTGCTGACTTTTTCATAGACCTTTGTAAGGTGTAGAATACTGTAGTACATTTTATTCATCTATCTCGTAGGGTACAGCCTGCGTTTGCAATGTAAGCGCAAAAAATGTGATTATTTACGACATCACATAAGAAACATCTAAAAAAATCAATGTTTCTCTACAATACTATGCATGTATTATACATATAAACCTTCCTCTTGAATCACTCTATTTACAAAAAAACTCATTAAAGATCTAAGCATATATAGGGACAGGCAGACTGCGAGAAGTGACTTTGTTTTATACTATGTAGTGATTATCATTAGGAATACACATCCTGTACATTCAATGGTATTTAAAATATTATGTGTACAAATTAGTACATGGAATATTGAGAATAATCAATTGTCTTCTCTGTATTCCAGGTTTTCTTCCGTGTAGTCTCTATATGTCCAAATGTTAATTGCGATGAAGCTCAAGCCTGCGATGGGGTCCAACCATGGACCTGCCGCACGAAACTCCATAGTTATTACCGCTCGGCTATCACTGTTTCATAAATTTAATTAAGATATTTATAGATTATATTAAGATTGAGAGAGGTGCCAAGAGGTTAATAGGCAGTGACTTTCTTTGGGAGTCTCGTCTGCAATGCCTCGAGCACCGCCGTAAAGTCGCCTGTCTATCGGTCTTTTACCGGATACATTTCGGTGAATGTGCACAAGAACTGCACAACTTAGTTCCGCCCTCCCCCTTCTTCCATCGGACGTCCAGACAAACGGAGAGGCGCCAATTACAGAATCAATTACATATTAATCACGAATATATCTGACTGTTTTAATTTAATACGAAATTGAAACTTAACGTAATCGTTTCCAGAACCAATCCATAGAATAAAGGTTTAATGTGAATCTCGAAGGAAGAAATCTGATCCTTGCCTACCTATAATAGCTTTATTGTCTACGAACTGGCGCTCGTCCTCCCACTTCCAAACACCTCATATATATGTGTCTAACTGTTATGTACGAGACACATACAGTCGACTCGCCGGCCCCAAGCACTGTGTTCAACAAGTGAACCAATGTCACGGAGAAAATTAATTTTACTTTCACTCTCTCACTGCGTCGGCACAAAGACTTGATTCTTAACCTCACTAGAATATTCTTTGAAATGTTTTGCAGGATCTTTCAATACTATTGAACTCTTTCCTGAAATAAGCAGCATTGCTATGTCGCCATTATTTTAGTCAGGGGCTATTTGTTTTGTTTGTGTTTTTCTATAGAATAAATTTTTTAAAATGAAATTGTATTTGTATTTTTATTTAAAATATTACAGAAGATAACAAAACGTAAATACTGTGTGAAATATGCAATTCTAAAATATGAAGGACATTATAAGGGAAAATATGTGAATCTTAATAAGTTCCAATCCAAACATATATGACCCATAAAACTATTTAAGAACCTTGATGTTTTGTACATATAAATTTATATAAAACTGGCTTTCAAACCGCGACTCCACCCGCGCGTATTTCGGTTATCGCGCAAAAACATTCTGATGAAAACTTTTCTATGTCCTTCCCGGGTCTCAAACTATTTTCATGCCAAATTTCATCCAAATTGTTCCACTAGTTATTAAGTTTATTCGTTGCATACAAAAATACAAATCTTTCCTCATTATAATATTAGTGTAGCTTGAAGTTTTTTGTCTCATCTATTGATTTCTTAGAAGCTGTAAAAAGAGGGAAATAAACAAACGAAACGCTAGTCGCCGTCTGCCATTAATATGTACAAATGACAATATTTGAAACGAATTAAAATAATTAATGTGTAGGCTGTAGGCGTTTCGATTGTTCGTGTATGTATATATGGTTGATTTTGGATTTCCCCAATGTGGCCTCGGTATTTACCTACTATATAGTGTTACGTACTAGAAAACAGAAACCTATTAGTAAGCCTCCACTGTCTGTCGGACCTTTTATGCGTTGAATTTTTGGAGCTGTGTCAGGTAGCAGGTTGAACTTTTCACAATATTTGTGTTACCATGCCGGATTACCCAAAAATAATAATAAAAGTAAAAATATATAAAAAGAGGGTCTACAAATATGAAGCGTGTTTCTTTTAACGTTATTTGTTCTTGATGTATCATAAAATCTTAACATATAAAGGCTTTAAACTTGTGAATATAGTTCAAAATTTGAAGTATAACAACAAATAATAAAAATCCGCCAAGCGCTAATATTTTGAATATTAAATTTTTTGGTAAAAATAACACTCGCTCCACTAAGATCCCCTATTTCATAACCTTCATCTCGCACACAAGCATTATGAGATGAGATAAGATATTGTGGGTGGGGTTCACAAAAAAAATTCTTTACGATATATTTCATGATTAAAATTTTGCGTTCCTTTTCAAAAAGAGAGTGTGCTGGTTTTATACAATATAAGCCAATAAACATGGAAACTAATGAGTTTAAGAAAACGATAGTCGCAACTTTTGGCTTATACATCTAGACTAGCTTTTACATACGGCGTTGACTGCGTTTAAAATACTTTCTCGCACCACACGTACAATATACATGGATCAATGTTTCAGAATCTTAATATGTGCCAAGTTCTGCAATCATTCAACTGATTTTTAATATCTTTATTGAATTTTCATTATACTTTTCTTTCGCAAACACAATTCATGTTTAAAATACTCCTTTATGTCTATTGGTCGATGTTACTCATAAATACTGTCTAGATAGGTATAAATCTTCATCTGATAATAAAACCTAGCGACTTCTTACATTGTGATTGTGGCACTAACTCCAAAAGCTTTTACAATGTAAAAGAAATGAAACTGATATTTCTTTGTTATAAGGTGCACTGCGCGAAAACAAATCCAGACTCCAGCTTATATATAAACATCATACTATTTATTAAAAAATGGTTGTATCGAATTTCCAAACTTTGGGGAGAGGGTCAATAAGCTAAGTTTAGACTATGGAGAAATTTTTAACAAATTATTATTTTGTCCTTGGGTTTTTCTCTCAAATGAAAAATATTGTCTTGAAGTGCTCGTAGCGAAGTTTGCTTAGCTGTTCTTTACCGATCAGCAAAGTTAAGCTACGTCTGCCGCGGTCATGAATTGGATGGGTGACCGCTAGTGTCATTACTACTGAGCGCTTCCGTGTTTTTGGAGGACACGTTATGCCGTCGGTCCAGGTTGTGATCTTAGGATGGCAGTCGATATAGCATTGGTGGCAGGGCATTTTGCCAATGCCCGTTTGCCTAGCTACCACCTAGCTATCAAGTAGAAAATCTGTTGCCAAGCACCTAACGGTGTGTTCCAGCAGCTGTGCTTGAGAGCCAGTAATTCTAGGTCAGCCTGAACAACAATTTAGACCACATCATCACTTACCATTGGTTGAGATAGAGGTCCAAGGCTAAAATATCCAGCATTTAAAATTTTAAAAAACATGCATTTGTGATAAAAAAAAATTGCTGTGGGGGCAGTCATCAAACATTGGTGTTGAGTAAATGTGGCATAATGTAATTTTTGGTGCAGGGATATCGCTCTCCAGCATAGACTTTCATTTATATGTTTATGCGTGAATATAACATAATGCTTTTTCATACAGTGTGCCTCTTCGGATCACTAGCACTAACAAAGTCACCAGGAGTAAAATAATAATTACTCCTAGCTATAATTAGTGACTACAGTGGTGCTAAGAAAGAAGAAATCACAATCCTTAACTATTTATAACCTACAAAATCTTAATAGTTTAAGTCTATATAACAATAGAATTCTAGTCGTAAGGTTGAACATTCCCCTATAACGGTTACAACTGTTAAAATAATAAAATAAGAGCGCAAAATGTTCGTCTATCCAGCCAGTCTCGATGGTCAAGGGGTCAAGGCACCCGGTGCGTAGAGCTGGGGGATGTAAGTTCGAATACAAGTCCAGACGTATATTTAGTGCTCAAAAAATTGTAAATATGTTTGCTCAGCATGAGATAGTGCTCGAAAATATATTAAGCAAAAAAATGTGAATGCAATATTAGGGATTCTCTTCGGTTCACAACCTATCCACAGACCTCTATCTGCATGGCACCTCCCATCACCACCCGTTTCACATTAACTTCTTAGAGACCTCATTGATTCCTCACCACGAGTGATCAAATCGTGCTTTTGATTAATGAATTAATTTAAAGTTATTAACACCAGAAAGAAAGAAAAGAGGTTTATCCAATACAACAAATATATCATTGCATATAGCGTGTTAAAAATATAAACTTGGTACTTTTAACCATTTAAAGTTTTCATAAACAATTTTTCCCTTAATAATAACAAATATTTTTAAAAGTATTTTAGGAAAACATAAAATTAATACTTAAATAAAACACCTAAAAAGGTATAAAAATTATATATCTAGTGACAATTCCGCCTAATTTTCCTGTTAAGCCCACGTGATGTCACGAACGACACGCAGCTAAACCGGAGGAATATTCGACTATTTTTCTAAAACGTCTCAATTGTGAGACGTTTTAGAATGAAAAAAAGCTTGTTAAAACTAAAAAATATAATAGTCAAAGCTAGCCAAATGAGGACTTTCATCTTTTTGAACGTTAAAAAGTTATTAATAAATGAGAATTAGTAATAGACAAAACTTCTGTCTTATGTGCATTTTGATATTACTGGATTTCTATGAATTGAAAACTTGACTTAAAAACCTGAAAAACAAAATGTTCCGCCTTTGTCTTCCGATCCCGGATTTATATATAACTCCTGCTTGAGCAAAATGTTTGTTATGCCTTTTCCGTTACAAGGTCAGTATAAATCAGGCTTTATTTATGCCATCTTTTTATGCCTGCAGCTTCCGATATTGCAAAATTCCTATTTAAAGTCGCGTTCAAGACATGTTGTTTCCAAATCAAGGCAATTTCCTCACAACTTACGTGCAACGCTGAAATCCCCTTGATCAGCGTTCAATGTCCTAAAAAGGATTTTTATCAAGAAAGTTCCAAAATCTCCTTTAAAGCATAAACTTAAAAAGGATTGCAGAACTAAGCCCCAGAATTGTATAGTTTTTCTCCGTTTAAACAAAATCTGTATCTTATCATGCATATGAAGGCGCAATTTACACTTCAAAATCATAAGGGTTAATTTGCATTGTTCTGTCGGGCAAATTATTATGTATTTTATAACATTAAAAAAAAGTTTTCAATATTTCCAACAGGGGCTATAATAACAGTTCTGTAGCTAAACGATGAATTGATGAGCCTTTAAAACCAATTAACGCTGGTAACCTCATAGGAAAATTGTGTTGAACTTTGCAAGCTTGTATAAAGTTATGCCATAGTGTTGTTATAGCTATATTTGAACGTTTATTAATAAAATGCTTTGACATTGACTTATCACATGACTGTCTCATTACAAAATGAGTAAAGTTGTAGCGTTAACTTATAGTTTAGGATCTATAACTAAATCTAACTTAGCTTTTAAACCCATTAGCTAATAGGGATTGAAGTGCTAAAACAGATTGCGTGAACAGCCGACGTGTTAGATATCTATTAAGCTTGCTGGAAGAGCTTAATTAATTGAGTTAGCAGGAGTGTATATATTACATACACTATAGGGCCTCATAGTAATGTTAATATTATCACACGTGTAGCTTGATTACCATCACGTGAAAATAAACATGTCACATCTAGGTTGAACAAACTAAGTTAATAGTAAATATGAATGAGTATATATGTAACATTCCATCTCACAATTTTGGATGTTCCCCGTGAATAAAATTATTATAAAGCCTCACCTACGTTTTTTTTTATGCCTGATAAGTTAGCCTTTGACCACTATCTCACCTGATGGTAAGTGACGTGTTGTCGAAGATGTTGTCAGGCTAACCTAGAATTACTGGTCTCTCAAGGACGGCTGCCGGAACACACCGTTAGGTGCTTGGCGATAGATTAAAACCTACATCTTGGGTAGTAACGGTATTATAGCCTTTATTTGAATAATTTACGTGCTGAGCTCGTATCATATTATTGCATTATGTTTCATTTATTTTTAAGGCTAAAAACGAGCTGCTGTGAATTATGTCAATCAGAGATATAATGTTCACGTGTTATGTTCAAGCTATGCTTTTCGAATCTATTGAATTAATTAGTTCAGTCCTGTAATCAAGAATTTAAATGTGAATAAGGTAAGTACTTTATAAATTCTGTAGTTCTTTTTTGTTGTTTAAGTTTGAAAAGGCTGACTGAATTTTGATGAACATATTATTTAGGGACTAGATTAGCACATATGGTATGTTTAAAGTAAAAATCATTAATTAATTATTGCTTTTACGAAACTATTGCGAAAGTCAGTAAAATTTTTTTATTGTTAAAAATAATTATACTGCCTACAATCTGTTTTAAGACTGTTAACTAAAGTTTATAATATATATGACAGATATGCACCATAACATACTCTACAAACAGATATGTATTATCATACATTAATATGGCGTTGCGCAGTAAAATTTAATATATTTTAAAACTTTTTATTTTCATTCGAATATTAAACATTCTAACATAATAAATAAATAACATAATAAAAAATAAATATTCTAACATTCAAAATACAACGAAAGAAAAAGCAATATGTACGAAAGGATAATTTTGGGCAATGACTCACTCGCCTCGATAGCTCAATTGGTGGAGCATGTTCCTACTATAGGAACGGATGGCAGTGAGTTCAAATGTTGTTTTTCCTTTCGTTGTTATTTCGTAAGCTTTTCGTGAATTGAGTGCTCGATCAGATGTCGCGCAGGCGAGTGCAGTGTAAGCTGGTAAAATGTGCTGATTCAACCACGTTATAATAACCGTTCATTAACTTTTTAAGATGCCAATTATCACTGGGAAAAGCAAAATTATTAGGCGCAGTGCTAAATGATGTTTTATAAAGTTTATATAGTAATGGGGCTAGTCACCGCATCGAACCAAATGGCGAAAGTTCATATCATTTAGCGTTCTGATATTGTTTTCCAATTTAAAATTAAATTATACCACAGACACACCATCAGACAACATATTATTTAGGTATTGTAAATAGATCGATACGTTTTCTATTTACACTTCAAATATCAGTGAGTTGTAAAACAAAGCTTTAATTAATATATCGATCCTAGCGAGCTATTAGCATCCAGTTTTAATTAGCATCTATTGCTGCCAGTTTTAATTAGCAGCCGTTAAATGTAAATTCATTAAGCCGTTTCTAGGCGTAGTAGTACAGTTCTCGACACTGTGAAATAAATAATTAGAACACCATTTTCCCCGATATACAAAGGAAATGAAATGATTATTTTTTTCATTGGGATCCATTACTCGTACTTAGCCCTCATGTGTCTGCCGGAGCAATGCCAAATATATAGACAGTTATATCTGTCGACTATAATCTGGAACACACCGTTAGGTGCTTGGCGACAGATTTTCTACTTGAGGGTGGTAGCTAGCCAGGCGGGCATTCGCAAGATGCCCTACCACCATGCTATAACAACCGGGACCGACGGCTTAACGTGCCCTCCGAAGTACGGAAACGATCAGTAGTAATGTCACCAGCCGTCACCCATCCAACTCATGGCCGAGGCGGACGTTGCTTAGCTTTGCTGATCGGTTCAGAATGGCTAAGCACATTTCGCTACGAGCGCTTCAAAAGGATATGTGGTAGGATGTGTGGTAGGATAGCGACATCTTTGGTGTTTGAAAAAGCACTTCTTTCCATCACATGAAGTCTAGTAGTCTGGTTGATGACCGCGTCCCCTACGGACGGTTAAAGTAATACAATAATTGTAAAACAAAGTTTCGGCTCGAAAGAGTAAGTTTCTTGTGGCCGAGAAGAATAGACATCCGTCGTGCAATAGGAAGACAAAGGTTTCATTCGCGTTTCGCGTCACAAAAAAATTGTGCTCCAATATTTTATAATGCGATTTTTGCTCCGCACTCTATAGTGCTTCTAATCATATTTAGAAATAATTATATTGTAGTTTACTCGTACAGGTCTCAGGAGACAACAATTACATGGTTGTTCCATTTCCCAGGCGTTGGCTTGAATGGCCAATGCCAGGAATGGTTTACATCGTGTCGTATCACAAAAAAGGAAATTTAAAGTTTACTTTATTAAAGAGATAATAATAGTTATATTCGAGTAAAAGTTTAAATTATTAAACAGGTACTAGTTGAAATTAACTATTTAAATACGAAGTTGTATGAAATGAGGAGATAATTGGTACATTATAGTATATTATGATACAAGTGAGGCAATAAATCAGCCGATTGTATAATGAGCAAGTTGCTCACGAGTTTTATATGCACTTTTTCAACACCCTTGCGAGGAAAAAAAATATTGCCCAAATACGATACAAACAACATACGAAAATTATGGAAAATAGCGCGCGTTTTTTTTTGCCTGTGGCAAATGTATTGTTGTTGATTACAATATACTTAGCTTTAAACCTATTTGTTGTTACAAATCTGTATTACCCGGTTAAATTGAAAATGCTCTGTTTACTCGCATATAATTTGCAGTTAGGTACTACCTTAAGAGGCACTTCACATTTTGATGCGTGTATCGAAGATTTTAAGCGCTTAATTTACTATCATAGGAAAGATCTACAAATTGTTGAATAATTGATAAAAATAGAATAATTTGTTCCATTTTCAGTTAATGTACCACATTTACAAATATTACTTCAAGTATTTTGTAGTGACCAATCCCCCGCACCTTGTTTTACGAATTAACGTACACATAGCCATTTTCGGAGCTCTATCTCTTGTATAAAAATTCATCAAATTAACTTTAATTTTTTTTTTACATTTTAACACGATGTATTGCGTCAAATAAAGTGTAATTCCAAACAGATATTATATCAGAAGAAAGTGCATTCTTCAATTAATCTAATCTTAATTAACTGTGATACTAACTCTGTTTTCTTGGTCAGGAAAGAATATTTAACATAACTCTAAATTATCATTGTTTACTCATGCCAATTACACAATGTTTTATATCACAACTTATATTTATTTATTAATTAGTGCAAATATCAAAATGAGTTACTCACAGTCACGCTATTCCGTCGTCACATCTTTCGCTTGTGTAAAAGATGCGCTGGCATTTACCGAAACTTCAGTAGCGTGGTTTTGTGAAATGGCTCTTAACTTTGTAGGGATAAATTACCCGGTTAACTTGAAAATGCTCTGTTTACTCGGATATAATTTGCAGTTAGGTACTAACTTAACTTTGTAGGGATAATTCTATTACGCACTAGTGTATAATATTACCATGCACGTGGGTGTCATACTTCGGGTTATGGCCCTAAGAACGATATAATAAAGCTTACTTTACGAGCAAGCGTATTGAAATTTTATTTGTAGTATTGAACACGATCTTTTTGGATCGAAACTTTTTTAAGAACCCAACCAATATTAGAAAAAAATCTCTTTAACTCACTTGTGAATAATAGCAATGAAAAAGTCACAGTTTAATTAAGGGTGTGATTATGTGCCTAATTGCGATAAAATGTTGCAAAAGCTATAATTTATTCTGAGTTAATAGGAAAGCTTCTATCACAATTGGTTCCATTGTCATATTAAGTTACTGAATAAGAGAGTTAACATACCTATATAACTAGCACTTTTACAAAATCTATAAAAAGCTACAAGTATATCGGAAATATTGTGCGGTTTCTTAGTATGTTACAAAATAAATTAACCCAATATTATTCACCAGGTTCCATAACTGGTAAGGTGGTTGTAATGTTTAAATGCTAGAACACGAATATTAATTAATTTTGCAATATAGGTGCCTAAAAGTTATGGATGTACTTACTATATTGTTAAGGAATATAACTAGAGGAAATTCCGTAACAGTAACAGCCTGTTTCATCAACACTGCAAATATTTGTGTTACTTTGAACTTGACTGATGTTTACAATGTTGACATCTTGCTTTGATCAAATTGAGCAGGTCAAAGTAATCACGATGGGAGATTTTAATCAATTTCGTGAACTACGCTTTCTATATTTTCCAAAATATAAATTATGGCTCTGCAATGTTCATGAGTCTAAAATAGGTATGAGGTAAGCTGAGTACCAAATGTTTAAAGTTTTCTTTACCAAATGTTACTTATGTTGAACCAAACATTAAGCTTGGTCTAGATTAACTCTCTTTTGACAATGCGACAGTCTTCCTGGGAATCAAAATGGATTCAACTTTACAGTGGAATCCACATATACTGGATCTATCCGGAAGACTTAGTTCTGCTGCATATGCAGTTCGTAAGATAAGACAGCTAACAGACGTAGCTACTGCTAAACTCGTTTATTCCGCGTACTTCCACAGTATTATGTCATATGGTGTATTGCTGTGGGGAGCTGCTGCTGAGATAGAGACAATGTTTGTCTTAAAAAAGCGTGCAATTCGAGCCATATATGAAATGTGTAGCATCGCCAAAAGGGCCAAAATAGATGCTGGGCGGATTCCACATAGGTTGGGACAATACGATGGACGTTTAAAACGAGGGTTCTAAGAAACACGCTAGACCTAGCAAATACTATGCACCACTTACCTTGGTGTGCGCAGGTCTCCGTATAAAAGGTCTTTCACCAGCCAAATTCACAAACCAAATTCGCATTCGAGGTCCGTATTCACTTGAGAAGTTTGAATATTTGTTTATGGCCACCACACTGCAGTTCTGTTTATTATTTGGTAATTTTCACATAACGATAGAAGGATACGTGAGCGCACGATGTCGAGAGCCCCAAAGCCGCCTTTTTTAATCCCCACCAGGATTCTAGCGCTCCGATTGGACGAGTGAGTGATGCATTGCAGCTATAGGCTGCTTTGCCAGGCGGCGCGAATTTCAAACCCCGTTCCACCCATCCAGATCGATTTCCCAAGCCACAAAAAGAATCGCAGTGAATTGTGGCAACGATACATCCCGCCCACCAAAATGCCTACGGTATTTTCTGGTCAACGATAATGGAACAAATTAGGGGACAGGGCGATAGATATGACGTTACATAAGTATAAAATATTAAATTTTAATAACGGTTCAATTCAGTTATAATAAGACGATACAATTTAGAGATAAAGCTTAAAAATACAACTTAACTAATGTTTGATTCTGATGTTTGTTACGATTCAAGTTAATCCTCAGTTGGCAGAGGGCATAACTTGACCAACGGTCGTTTCAAGAGATGATTGTTTGCGAGTTTAACTATTGCAATCCGAGCTACCCCATCAGGGCCGACCAGAAGATCAACAACTCTCGCGAGAGACCACTGTAACGGCGCGCGGTTGTCGTCCTTGATTATCACCATCGAACCTATTGATAACGGCTTAGACTCTTTGATCCATTTGGCACGTTGAGTTAATGAATTCAGATATTCATGTTTCCATCTGGACCAGAAATTCTGATGAAATGATTGTAGCAGCTGCCACCGATTAAGCCGACGTGGATTGATATTTGATAGGTCTTCGTCGGGGACAGCCGTTAGAGGTTCTTGAGTGAGAAAATGACCTGGAGTCAACACGGATAAATCGTTAGGGTCTGAACTGATTGGGCACAAAGGTCTGGAGTTTAGAACTGCTTCAATCTGTGCGAAAAGGGTCGTCAACTCTTCGAACGTGAGAACTTGGTCACCTACAACGCGGAGTAGATGGGATTTCGCAGCACGTATCTGGATTTCCCATACACCTCCAAAATGGGCTCCGGTTGGTGGCCCGAATTTGAAGTCAATCCTTTCTGCGGTGGATGCTTCTTGCATCAAAGAACTCAGCTGGTTCTTGGCGCCAACAAAGTTGGTTCCGCAGTCGGAATAAATAACGTTACAGCGTCCTCTACGAGCGACGAAACGCCGGAGAGCAGCAATGAATCCATCTGTCGAGAGCGTTGAAACAACTTCCAGGTGGACGCATTTTACTGAGAGGTCGAGGAACAGCGCTAAGTAGGCTTTGTCGATTTTTGCGCCTCGATGCAACCCGAGTTTGATCCGAAAAGGCCCTCCAAAGTCTACGCCAACGACCGAGAACGGCTTGACCTGATTCACGCGAAACGACGGAAGATCGCTCATGAAAGGTTGCAACGGTTGGGGATTCGTTCGAAAGCATTTAATACATTTCGCGAGACGTTGACGGATAATGCGTTTAGCAGCTATAATCCAGAACTGCTGTAAGAGCAGAAAGTGTGTTGTGTTAATGCCTGGGTGCAAGTAGTTGCGATGGATAAAGTCGATGATTAAAAACGTCAGTGGGTGGTCAGACGGTAAAAATGCCGGGTGCTTCTGTTCGTAGGCTAAGCCTGATCGTGAGATTCTTCCGCCCACCCTGAGAATACCTCGACTATCAAGAAACGGATTGAGTTTTCGAAATGGTTTCGATAATGGTTTGTTTGCTTTCAAGTTAGAGATTTCTTGCGAAAAAGCAGTAGCCTGGACGTGTTTGACTAAGTGCATTAGTGCGTGGTGTCGTTCAACATTATTGAGAAACTTATTATGGTTAGCCTGAGCTGGGTTGCGACTATTATTAATGAAACGACAAATGTAAGCCATTACATTGATGAGCTTCTGAAGAGTTGAGAAACGATTTAACAAGTCGTCAAAAATGACTGGAAAGATTTCATCGCATTCCGTTGTGGTCAGTGCTACGGATTTACGGTTTTCAGCCTCTACTGTTACCCTGTCTTCATGAGAAATCTGGACATCATTGATTGGCCAAGATTCGCGACCCTCCGATAACCAACGCGGCCCCGACCACCATATCGTATTATTGAGAAGTTCAACGGGAAACTGGCCACGTGAACATACATCGGCGGCATTGTCACTGGAGAAACAATGGCGCCACCACTCGATTGGTGTAATATCTTGGATGTGACTGACACGGTTTGCGACGAACGCATTCCAACGAGAAGAATGAGACCGCAACCACGAGAGGACTACAGTGGAATCAGACCAAAGATAGACAGCATCTATTCTCATACGCGAAAGATAGGTATCACGCACCAATTTGTACAAATCCGCTAGAAGCACTGCAGAGACAAGTTCGAGTTTCGCGAGAGAGACACGTTTCAATGGCACGACGCGAGCTTTGGAGCAGACGAAGAAGACATGGATCTTGCCATGCGCATCCGTAACACGGAGATAGAAGACAGCACCGTAAGCCATTTCAGAACTGTCACAAAAGCCGACTAGCTCGCATGATATAAAATTTGCACATGTGAGTTGACGTGGGAGTTTAAAATTCGTCAGCAATGATAATTGATCACGGTAAGTGTTCCATATATGAACAATTTTATCAGGAGGTGTTTGATCCCATCCGACCCCGAGGACCCAAAGATTTTGGATCAAAGCTTTAGCTTTAATCGTGATAGGGGATAGGAACCCCAGAGGATCAAATATTCTAGCTATTTCGCTCAAAATAGAGCGTTTCGTACATGGTTGTTCTGACGGCTGAATGTCGAAAAAGAACGCGTCTGACGTGGGGTCCCATTTCAGACCCAGAACCTTAAGAGTTCTAGTTTCAGTAGTATCGAGAGATACGGAACCTGTCAAACAATATTCGCTGGGAAGATCCGATAGTAGGTGGGGAGTATTACTGGCCCACTTCCTGAGTTCCCAACACCCACGCTTGAAAAGATCGATAATTTGCGATTTAGCCTCTTGTGCAATTTCTAATGACGGAAATCCGCAAGTGATATCGTCAATGTAGACGTCAGACTGAACGATGTCTTTCGCGAGTGGAAAAGAGTCTCCCTCATCTTCAGCAAGTTGTCGCATTGTACGACAAGCTAAAAATGGTGAAGACGCTAAACCGTAGGTTATCGTATTCAGACGGTACTCTTGCAGAGGCTCGCTAGGCGAAGCCCGCCAAAAGATACGTTGATACTCACGATGTTCAGGCGAAATCAAGATTTGTCTATACATCTGACGAACGTCGGCCATAAAGACGACGTTGTGTTCACGAAAACGCAGGAGGATTTCGAAAATATTGAGTTGCAATTTCGGACCAATAAGCTGCACGTCGTTTAGCGATTTAGAACACGAGTCCTTTGCTGAACCATCGAACACTACCCGTAGTTTGGTGGTAGCTGAATCAAGACGAAGAACACAGTGGTGAGGGATGTAATATTTACCCATACCCAGTTCGTCTACTGGTACCAACGACATATGACCACTTTCGATGTAGTCCGACATGAAGTCTGCGTATTGCGAGCGTAAGTTTGAGTCACGTGATAGTCTACGTTCCACAGCATGAAACCTGCGTAACGCATTCTCACGAGAACCGTTGAAAATTGGTTCTGAATCATGTTTGAAAGGGATACGAACTACGTATCGTCCAGACTGATCACGATAATGGTCAGATACGAATTTTTGTTCGCATAAAGATTCGTCTGGAGTTAATGGCGATGCATTAGGCAGTGAATCTAGTTCCCATAAACGTTGTACTAACGAAGTTAATTCATTATCGATATCTGGCAGAGTATGCAGAAGTGTAGTCGATGATAGGCACGTTTTTCCTAAAAGGAGCCAACCAAACACCGAGTTGAAGGCGGCAGGTTGATTCAAATCTCCCTTAATACGCTCACCGAGCACGGACTCGGCGAACACATCTGCACCTAACAACAAATGGATTGGTCCTGGAATGTCGAATCCAGGATCACTCAGTGGCAATGATTTTATATGTGACCATCCAGATGTGTTGAGTTGTGCGATAGGTTGATCACCACATATTTTACGAATAACGTGCATGTCAAGGTTGAATAAAACTCTATCATTGACACCGATAGAACAAGTGACGTCACCGATGATAGGAGCCGCGGCTTCGCCCAAGCCACTGACGTTAGCGTTTGTGTTTGTCACATTTAAATTCAATTGTTTGGCTGCAGATTCGGTTAAAAAGTTGCTTTGACTGCCCGTGTCGAAAAGAGCTCTGAAAGACTGCATATTGCCTGAAGCATCCTTGACTTGCACAATAGCTGTTGCCATCAATACTGTAACGTCAGACTTTGAGCTTGACACTAAAGTCGATGCGGTATAACTTGATTCGGTAGAATTATCGCGATGTAGTAAACTGTGATGCTTACGCTTAC
The DNA here is from genome assembly GCA_963854805.1 of Plagodis dolabraria. Taxonomy (NCBI): domain Eukaryota; kingdom Metazoa; phylum Arthropoda; class Insecta; order Lepidoptera; family Geometridae; genus Plagodis; species Plagodis dolabraria. The sequence goes on along the minus strand of OY978440.1, from coordinate 34,633,431 downwards.
AAGATCGGCACGTAAAGATAGACTTGCAGTCTTTTAGTTGATGTGATGGCTTCAGGCAATTGAAGCACCATTTCTTTTCTGTCGCTACGGCCATGCGTTCGTCAAACGATTTTTTAATAAACGCCTGACACGATAGAATTGAGTGAGATTCGCTGCAATAAGGACATTTTCCCGAATAAGTACCGCCTTTGATCTCATTCGCAAACTGTTGTTGATCGGTAGCTGCTACTAGTAGGTGCGACAAGCTACGCTTGGATTGCGGCATAGACGTGGAAGCGGGTGTAGCTATAGGCTTGTTCACTTTGACAGATTCAGAAAAGTGAGTATCACGTAGTAAGGCTTCGCACCTCGATCGTAGGAATTTTCTTAATTGATCATACGACGGCAGTTCAACATCTGAGTATTTTTCTTCAAAATCACGACGCACATCTTTGTCGAGTTTCGATAGAATGTGATAAACTAACACAAAGTCCCATTTCGCTATCGGTAATTCAGCTTTCTTCAAAATACTCAAATTCTCTTCGAAATGATCTAACGATATTTGAAACTCCCGCGCATTATTACATTTAAAATCAATGTTTAAAATGTCCCGCCAACAAGTAAAAGCTAAGGTACGCCTGCTCTGATAACGAGCTACCAGCGATTGGTATGCATCTCGATAATGCTCATGAGTCATAGGGTAAGCCTTCACCACTAATAACGCATCGCCGCTAAGAGAAGAAATCAGATAGTGAAACTTTTCCGTATCGGAAAGTGTCGACGAGTCGTGTATCAACGCTGTAAACATATCGAAATACTCAGACCACTGTTTTATATTGCCGCAGAATTTAGGTAAATCGATCTTAGGCAATTTAATATTTGATGCGGACGGACCATTGCAAGACTGAGACGGTTCCCGTTTTGTTAAGTTACGATGTATCGATAATACCTCAAAATACATATCATCGAATTGTTGTTGGATCTTGTCATCCTCATTATCTTCCGGTTCAGAACTACTATTATTATCGCTATCGTGAGGCACTAAACCAATGATCGCAAAGTGCGCGCTTTCAAAGTTTAAAACAATTTGCGTTATTTCTTGGTGATATGATAAAAACAAGTCGCGCTGTAATGCGTCACTAATACATAAGTTACCTATTTCTAAAGCCTTAGCAAGTCTTTTGTATGCGATGGTCCGCTTCCGACGTAATGCCGGCAGATCTTTCGCTGTAAAATCATCTTCGCCCTTAGACTTAGATTTTATTAAAGAGCGCCTACGAGACGATGACCCTTTTGCTAGAAGAGACATGGTTTGAATTTATCTATTGAGCTCAAATAGCCAAAAGTACACAGCAAAATGGATAAAGATTAGAGCTACGAATTACTGAACTTCAGAAAAATTGCTAAGTTCAATTTCAACCTTAACGTAACCATACAAGGCACACGATAACAGTAAAATTCACGGAATAGTCTTACGACCTTACGTAACAAAGTTGTTAAATTGAATAGGCAGGAATATAAAACGGAGCGGGAAGGTAAGAACAACGAGCGAAGTTCTTCACGCGTTCGAGTTTGAAACTACCGTCGAATTTCGAAATGATAATGAATGACAAATAAACTGACAATGACTATGCTACTTATTTACGATAAGAGATTATGTAGTTGATGACGTATTTTAGGTTAGTGTAGGAAGGTAAAATATATAATTTATTCTTGAAAATAATGTGCGATTTTGATTAGTGAAATTATTGTAAGTAGACAGTTATTTAATTATTATGCACCCACAAGATTTGATCGATTGCACAACAATTTGTGGATAGATTTTACAATAACTTCCGATTTTTGTTGATAGGACGATTGAATTATTGTAAGCCGATGGAATTAAGCACCGACGAGATATGAGATTGCTTAATTAGAACTTACAATAATTTTCGATTGTTCTCGACTACGATTTACGAATGAATTAGTTTTTTGATTATTACAAGCCGATGGCAAATAAGCACCGATGTGATTAGTGATTGCTTATTTGAGTAGATCTTGTACGTTATTCACGATCAGTGTGGAAAGCCCGGTTAGATAGTTCGTTAGTGATATTTTGTGAACTTTATGATTTGTAACATGTAGGTAGATATTCGTGTAGTAAAATGTGGATGATGCAATAACTTGGAATGCAATAGTTTTACACTTTATAGGTTTAAATTGATGTAAATAAGCGTTTTGACCACACAGTTAGGTAATTTAAGTTAGAATATAACGAGTTATGACCAGAACTACCGCACACATTCGACGATTGGGGTGATTTGGCAAAAGCACCTCCCGGGTTTCGGCACCACTTAACACTATGTAGCATCGCCAAAAGGGCCAAAATAGATGCTGGGCGGATTCCACATAGGTTGGGACAATACGATGGACGTTTAAAACGAGGGTTCTAAGAAACACGCTAGACCTAGCAAATACTATGCACCACTTACCTTGGTGTGCGCAGGTCTCCGTATAAAAGGTCTTTCACCAGCCAAATTCACAAACCAAATTCGCATTCGAGGTCCGTATTCACTTGAGAAGTTTGAATATTTGTTTATGGCCACCACACTGCAGTTCTGTTTATTATTTGGTAATTTTCACATAACGATAGAAGGATACGTGAGCGCACGATGTCGAGAGCCCCAAAGCCGCCTTTTTTTAATCCCCACCAGGATTCTAGCGCTCCGATTGGACGAGTGAGTGATGCATTGCAGCTATAGGCTGCTTTGCCAGGCGGCGCGAATTTCAAACCCCGTTCCACCCATCCAGATCGATTTCCCAAGCCACAAAAAGAATCGCAGTGAATTGTGGCAACGATACAAAATGGATCCTAGGGAATCCCTGAGAGATCTTTTTAAAGAAATTGATATTTTAACTTTACCAAGTCTGTATATATTTGAAAATATTATGTATGTTCGTAAAAAAATGAGTAAATTTAAATCAAACAGTGACAATCACGATTATAACACTAGGAATAAGGATAAAATAGCGGTGCCAGGTTTTAGATTAGCAAAGACAAATATATTACGTACAAGCCTAGTCAATGATATGTACAATACATGAACACAAAAATCACCGAAATCGGGCAATATTAAGAAGTAGAAAAGAGCTTTTTGTATGGAGAAGTAAGAGTACGCGCTATATAATCGCTTTTATTCAAAATGAGACCTACACAATTTATTTACGAATAATCTTAGGGCCGTCACTATACATGAAGATGGTGTAATATAATGGAACAATTAAAGCATTGTTCACAATCTTCATTTTAGAGATAAAGTAAATATACAATATTTTTATTCTTCTTATTGAACTTTACCCTACTTTTGTGTAAAAATATATTTTTCTATCTAAGCTTTCATGTTAATTATGGGGTTCCGAATTAAATTTCGAGTCCAATATTTATCTATGGGTCAACGTTCTGCAATTTTAGAGTTTACCTGTGCTAGGTGGGTAAATTATAGCTTTTTTTTAAACATTAATCATTTTATTTATCTAAAAACACTATTTTACAATAATAAATGTATATCAATAGGCTTATATTTCCAGTTTGGGAAGTCTATTTACTTTCTAATATACAAATATATGTTTGAGCTTACATTTTATGGAAGAGAAAAATTAAAGTAAAATGATTCAAAACTATGAATTACATTCAATTCACATTACACAACATTTTTATAACAGTAGTTAATTTAAAATTTATTAATTTACGTTTCGAAATAATAATATTTAATATTACCTAAATAGATTTATTTTTAAATTAATATTGTTGCATTATTTATGTGTTATGTGCTGTGAGAGGGTGTGTATGTTGTCGGGAGGGGTTGTTCAAGGTATGTTTGTAAATTAATAAGGGCGTGACGACGCTCTTCTGCAAATAAAAACTGGCTGTGTACTAACCCTAAAAGATAAAATAAGTTATCCAGCGGACGTTGCTTAACGTAGTTAATAGGTTTTAAGAACGAATAGGTAAGATCTACTACGAGCGTGTTAGTTTAATAAATAAAATAAGTCAAAGTCAAAACCATTTATTCAATTTAGGCGTCTGCGACGCTCTAATGAAATTTTAATATTGAAATATTCCAATTGTACTGCCTCGTTCAGCAAACAAAGTTGTATAGAGCCACTCCGAGAAGAACGGGGAAGAAACTCGGTGCCATTCTTTTAAACATATTTTAACAATGTGTTACATACTTATTATAAACACTTTATTTACACTTTTACTGGTTCATCAACTATTAATTAACATTATTACAATTATAATTCAATACAATTCATAATAACTGTCAAAACCTTTTTAAGAACCATTACATATAAACAAGGTTAGTCCTTATGTAATATTATGATATTACATAAGGACTAACCTTGTTGTAAAGAGAATAATGAATTACTTAACTTCACACAATCTTGATCGGGCAGCACTTCGTCGTTAAAGACTACTTTGAAAACATATTTCGACACCACTGTGAGATCTGAGTTGTTCACTCTGAGCTTGCTTAAAGACGACTGACTTGCTGGGCAGAGCCCCTTTCAAATAACAACTTCGGCAGTCAATATCAACACTTTTAGATAATTACAATTTTGGTCTACTAATTAATTATTTGATTAGAATGTGCCTATAAATAACTATTTTAATCATAAGTATTATTACATTAATCTTATTATTGATTTTATATAATTATGTGTATTGAACAAATATAATATATTTAATATGACTAACGTCAAATCAAGTACCCTTAATTTAAACCTTAAATACATGTACAACGGTTCAACATGATACGAGTACTTATTAATAGTTCCTTGCAAGTCCTATTTTATTCAACATCTTAAAATTAAAACAAAGCACATTGCCTAAAATGTAAATCTAACGACACAATATTTACCTATGCTATCAAGCGCTTAGAACATCAAAAAATTAATGAAAAATATATGGTAGTGGAAGTTCACAACCTGTTGCATTCAGACTTGACATAGAACTCGACTACTGTGGCCTTTTTTCCTCGTACAAATGAGTTCGTTGGATTAATACGTTGGTTAAGAGGCAGCACAACGACAATTGCCATGGAAATCGAAATTCTTGCAGTAATGAACATTCTGTTCCGTTGATTTGAAAAACGATTGGATTCTCTGTAGAGTTTCCATTTGCGAATCTCAAGCCTAGCTTTAAATTTGTAGTATGGAATCGAAGTATTTTGTCGATGTTGTAAACAATAGTTTCGTGGTAGGGGCAACGGTGTTTGCATAAGCATTTCGTCGACGATATCTACCTGCAACTTGCTTTCGTTGTTTGGCTTGTAAAATGTTTTGGTATATATCCTACTGTCTGTAAATGAAATTTAAATATATTAATGTTCAAAACTGCTCTAATGCCTATGACAAAATAAACAGGATCCATTATCCCTAATGCCTACTATTTACTTTATAATATCCCTTTCGCGGTGAATAAGCGATTATGTTAAGACTTATTTATAGAAAATCTAGTCTTTTGTCCGAAAAGGCGAAGCCCGGCAGCCTGGGTTCTCAGAGTACAATTTGTGGCCGATTTCAAGGCCTTCTTGTGAATATTAAAGATGATTGTTATCATCAGCATCAACAACCAAATAGTTATTAAATCTTAAATATACTATTCAAATACTAGAAAATTGTTTCTCACCTTAAACGAGTAAAAGCTACCAAAATAAATTTGATCAAACGCGTGTCTAGCGGTTCGAGGTTCTTGTGTTTTTTGAGTAAATAATATATTTTTGAAGCTTTTTAAATTTGATACATGGCTCAAAATAGCTAGCTAAAAATCCTTGCGGCCCAATCACGTATAGTGAAAACTGTAAAGAAAGGATGGCTAGTTTCGATTCCAAAGTATGGTACGCACATAAACTATTTTAATTTATTGAGTAAATAATTCAAGTAGATATTAAATATATTTATCGCGTGTATACCTATTGTGTGATGATATAAAAGTTCTTACTTGTACAAAACTTTTCCATATTCCAATGCAAAAGCCGGTGCAAAAGTTATGAAAACTTCTAGTTATTTTACACATATTATAACTTTATCATTACCTACCATCCATTATATACTTATAAAAATAAAAACAGATAAAATTAAATGAAATCTAATTTACGAAATCTAATCATTTAACAAATGCATTTTATGCCATTTTATTCCCAGATGTAGGTATACTTTTAATTTCAATATTTATATATTCATTCAAATATGCATGTTCATAATCGTAACTTTGTTTCGTTTATATCTGTGCTTCATATCCAATGCATAGTAAAGAAAATTTATGAAAGTTTAGAGAGGATCCTTAAGATCAGAAATAAATCTGGTTGCTCTTACTAAAATTTTACAATAGCTCTCGTGCTATATGTGACAGTGAGAATCGTGTAGTAACATTATTATACAAAAAAAATTGTAAAGTAATGGTGTAATTATAACAATCTCTTTTAAAATATATCTTGTGATGAATACAAAGTTTTCTTACATTGATTACAATGTTTTCTTGAATCTATAACAATTTATTTTTGTAATTATTACAACTTGTTCTTGTAAAGCTTACTATTTTAATATCACTTATTATAGCGACAATGTGAAACCTAATAAGAGAATATAAAGAATCGAACAGTACTTCACTGAAATAAATACGTCTAACGCGTATCTATTGATAATGTGAATATTTACATTAACACAGAACACTGAACGATGTTGTCAGGTATGTGTAGGTATACTTAGATTGCTCAACTGTATCAGGATATTTTTGAAACGAAAGCGAACAGGAACTTTGATTTTGATTTCTTTTACAAGTCTTTTGACAATAATCAAAGCTACTTAGTACCTATTAAAACAGACGATAACGTTTTTATTGGCGTTGTTACATAACAATATATATTTGATGTGTCGATTTATTCAATAAACATTATAAAGTTTTCCAAGTCCACGCGTTTAATATTAATTTAATTTCTTCTAATATAGCTTAAGCCATACTTCACTTGATATTTTTATTGGTGATGATTTATTTTTATATGCTACTTAATATTGTGCACCTAAATGTGTTGATACGACAATGGTAATGGTGACAAGGGCGGTGATGCCGGCGATTTTAGGTAAGCGATTTGCGAGAGAAGTCACGCGCAGGCGAGGGCCGGGGGGGGGGGGTCGTTATGCGAGAACTTTGTACCGGTTACAAAATGCGTTGTAACTATATTCAAGACATTCATGGTGCTCTAGCTTAACGTATTGTATTAATGAAAATAATACAAACAACAGTTGTTATATTACACATTTTTTTTTCACCGTCTTGAGCTTCATCGTATGAAAAAAGGGCATATTGTGAATGCCCGCCTGGCTAGCTACCACCCTTAAATAGAAAATCTGTCACCAAGAACTTAACAGTTTGTGCTGGCAGCAGTCCTTGAGAGCCAGACAGGCACTTGAAACTTAACACCTGTATGTTTGAGGTAGACGGGCGCAGTGCAATTCGTCACATGACGAAATGCATCTGTTATAGACAGAGGTTAATCCATTTAACATCAGGTGGGCCTCGTGCTTGTTCCGTCATGATCACAAACTCATTACTTGTATCATAATATACTACAACAGTTCAATTTAGTGATTACCATAACATTTTGAATATTTACTAAGCGTTTGTAACTCTTAATTCTTCTCCGTATAGGATTTATATTCTTGGACTATTTATGGAACATACATTTTGAAATTATCAATTTTGCAGCGAACCCGAATAGCTAAAAATACTGTGCATAAGAGTTTAAAAAAGGGCAATATTTTAACTCTTATGCGCATACCATAAGAGTTAAAATATTGCTCTTCGATACAATGTATGGTGTCTACAACCACCACGATATAATTTTGGAGTGTACCAGATATTTTACATGCCTGATATCAAAATCTACTAGCAAAGTGTTTCATATTATACTTTTTCATAATGTGTCAGTTTTTATTCTTGCATCCCTTTTTTTACATAATTTTTTGTAAGTGTATGTATTTGTTGTTAATAAATGATTATTCTAGCGGTTAAAATCAGCACATTAAGTAACAAATCATATTATGACACAAACGGGCTTCCAAATACTCCCTGAATCCGCTACTTATATAATATTAGGAAAAAGAAAACAAACAGGTACTTAGTTTGATTCCATAGACGGTGATTGATATCAATCATTATACTTCTTTTTAAGCCTTAATATATTTATTTTCCGGGTTATAAGTTTGATTACATTCTCGCTTACTATGTTATAACAATGTATGAAAAGATAATATGATATGATCTTCAAAGGTTCAAAGGTAGCCATGTTTATGACATTAATAATATTTGCTATTTTACAAATGATTGGAGCACAAAATTTTATGCCACGGGCGGGAATCGAACCCGCGTCCTCTGATATGGCCCGGATGCCTAAACCTCCTCAGCCACCTGTACACACCATTTATAGCAAAAATTTCGTGCTCCAATTTGTATTACTTTAACCATCATAAGGGACAGTACGCGACCATCAACCAGACTATTAGACTTCATCTGATCGAAAGAAGTGTTATTTTCAAATACGTAACTCTCGGCATGATGTCACTACCCTTTTATATTTCTAAATATAATAACAAGCATTACCGCGTGCTAAGCGAAAATATTTTTTTTTTTTATTATTGGAGCACAAAATGTTCTGCCCTGGGCGGGAATCGGACCTGCGTCCTCCAGTATCGCGTTGGATGCCTAAATCTTTTCGGCCACCTGGACACGCCATTTCTAGACAAAATTATTTGCTAGTTCTAGGCAAATTTATAAGTGACGGTATTTGTAACAGTTTAAATCATCGAGTTAAGAAATATTGACGGATAAAGCTTTTATCTAAAAAATTGCATGACAGTATCTGATGAAATTTACGTGGGAACAGTTTGTTAATATATTTAGTTAATATATACCCTGCCAGCAATGAAAAATAATTCTCGAAATGAATGATCCATTTAAAAATTAAACATAGACGTAGCAAAATAAAAATAAAATAATCGACTTAAATACCTTCGTCTCTTTTTTGATGTCAAAAATAATTAAATCAGTAATTTTAACAACTAATTCTACCGATCATACGAATTATAGGGATTATAACAATCCATAAAATTAAATGATTAGCATGGTGACCTGGTAAATAGTTTAAGTGTCTAAGTGAACAATAACGAACCCAACTATTGACTCTTTGGTTTATCGTTCTGATAATCTACCATCCAACCGATCAAATAGAGGACCATTCTTGATTACAATTTTATTAATATATATCTATAGGCTTCCTTGTTCTGGGATGTCTATTTCCTTCCTAATATACAAACTACTATGATTGCATTTATTCATGACCAGAAATAAAATCATATTCAATCATTCCAAACTATCAATTACATTAATTTATTTGTCGTCAACAGAAGTGCATATCAAGTAGTCCATACAACTAAGATTTGTACAGTCAAAAATCGATACAGTCAAATACCGATACAAGAAAGGATAATATTCTCAATCCAACCATCTGTCCCTGGTAATTTTATTATGATCATGCAATTATTTCAGGCATTAATAAAAAAAAGCTTGTATTAATCGAGAACTACCTATTTAATATTATTTCTGAATTTTTGTATCTATTTTAAAATAATCGATCCACCGCTAAGTCAATCAAACTATACCCCGATTAAACTGTCCTCAGTTTAATGACTCAACTAATTAAATGATGAACAGATCCATCTATGACGCCTAATAATAAATAATAATAAAATGATGAACTGATCAACCTACAAATATCAATCGACTATCCCGAATAGATTATGCACTGTTCGAATAATCAACTGAACAACTAATCCACCGCTCTGTCGCTCAATCGAGCAACTCAATCAATCAAATGAAAAAAAAACAAAAAGTCTAGCTAATCTGTTAATAAACTGATGAACCAATTGATCGACAAACCATTAATTTAAATAAATAACAACTATAAACCAAAGACACCAATCAACCTGAAAAAACAAAAAATGACAAGCCGATGAAAAACATATTTTACCTATTGTCCAACAAATTCAATAAATAATTAGTTACGCCGATTGACTGATGATTTAATTGATTAACCAATCAACTTATCAACAAGTAGATACTTTTTAACCTGCTAAGCAATTCGTATCCTCAATCATATGTCCTTGAGAGTTTTGTTATAATTATGCAAGCTTTGTTAACAGTAATGCAAAAATATGCTAGAATCAATTGAGAACTGCCTCTTCAATCTACCCTCTTACTTTTATCTATTTTAAAATAGCCGATCTACCGATAAGCCAACAAAACTATACGAGATACTGATAAACTACCCAGATGAACTGATAAACCTTTCAACTACCCAACTGATGAACGAATTTATTCAATAACGCAATTAATTTAAATTCCATTCGAAATATCAATTGATGAATCAACCAATTCAACAATCAATCATAACAAATTTTAATCATTTAATAATTTTCTTAGTCAATCCAACGAACCATTATGAATGAATTAACCAATGAACCAATTCATCGATCAATCGTTAATTTATTTATGTTATCTACCAGAATCATTGACGAATCGAGGAAAACATAACATTGACCCGAAGTCCAATTAATTAATAAAAGAAAACATTAAATTAAAATAATGTTATCTGAAATTAGAATAATTTCAGAAGAACACTTATATAATATAAATAAACTTTGACTTTGACTTTAGAATCAATTGAGAACTAAGTACCTATTTACCTATCTACGTATTTACTCTTTAATCTTATTCTTATCTATTTTAGTATTAATTGATCAACCACTAATCCAATGAACTTATACCGCAAGTGAACTGATAAACCGTTTATGTAAGCAACTGGTGAACAGACTCAACAAAACGCCCTAAAATTTATGCACTGATCAATCTACAAATATGAACCGACTATCCTGAATAAATTAAGGACCATTCGGATGATCAACTGATCAATCATTCTACCGCACAACCGATCAACCGATCAGATCAATTAACCAATCAATCAATCTATCAATCTTTTCAATCAATCCAATGAACCACCACAGTGAATCCATCATCAATGAATTTGCTGATGAACCGATTTATCGAACCAAACAGATAATTCAGAAAAAAATACACACACACACACCAGTCGCATGACTTACATACTATCCCGATTAACTGGTGAACTAATTTCTCTACCGACTACGCATCAACAAGTCAGTTAATATAACTTTCTACGTTCAAGCAAAAAAGGATAATTTTATTGTGATGATTATAAAGTCACAGCAAAAAGATACTTATATACTTGGGTACTTATTTAATATAATCTTAGATACAAGAGATTCCTTGCCAATAACTCGTGCCGTTATAACAAGCAGTACACTATAGAACGTTTGACCACGTGCTAAATAGACAAGGAATCTTCATACGGTATTTTGTATGCAACGAGATAATTATGTCGTTTATGGCTAATTCTTATATTTCAAGTATTCACGAGTTACCTTTGAAGCCTCTCTGTCTCAAAAGTTCCTTTACCATAGACGACAGTATCAATATTTTTATCGTTTCATAGCGATAGTTAATACTGGAAAGTTATACACGATTAGAAGGCCATAAAGAAATATTGTATCTTACATTTACTTCACAGGGGCCATACCGAAGAAGTTGTTCTTATTGAGTCTTATTGAGTTCTTATTATGATAGTTAGAAATATGCAATGCGCCGTCAAAGTTTTTTATTTCACGATCTTGCCACAGAGATAACGTACAGCGCGTAACGTGGCGCGGGGCGGTTTTGAATAGGCATAATAAAGAGTAAGGGCCCTGGAGTGGGATCCGTATCCGCAACCAACTGTCCTTGGGGGAACAGATCCATCAATAACACCCTAAAATTGTTTAACTGACCTAAAAACTGAACAACTGATCAAGCCATCCAAGTTGGATTAAAATTTCGCTTGTTCCTTGAATAATAAAAAAGTACATTTTCGTTCCATTACATTCAAAACGTGACTCATAATTCAAAGTCAACTTCGTTTTTAAGTCACATAATTAATTTTATAATGATTACAAATCATAAAATCACCACGCCCTTCGAGGGCCAATAATCAATCAATATTCCCGAAGGAATAGGTTACAGAGTTGTCAAACGCCCACGTTTTGGCAAATATTTGTTCCCATGAGGCTAGCCTATTGCCATCTATAGGGCACAATTTCATTCATTTGACAGCTAACTTTTTTGTCTGTAAGACGCAATAATTTTTCAAGCCGAGGATCAACATTAAAAAGTAACAATTTAAATTCAGATTATTTAATATACCTATGTTTTAATTAACCATTATATACATATTAAACAGTCTTATAAATATTTTCCATTCCCCTGTTCTTCTCGAGCTGTTCTTCTCCCGGCTTTTCTATTCGGTTATCTTCTTGTTCATCTTCTTCTTTGCTTATTTTTCATCTTCGATGTATCTGCTTTGTCTGTAAGCTGTGTGTACTTATGACAGGAAACTGAACTGATTGTTATGAATTTAGTTTTATTCTAAATTTTCCTCGAGTGCAATGTATTAAACAAATCCCACGCGGAAAAAATACGGGCTATACGATGATGAATATTAATTAAAATTTAATATTGGGGTAAGTTTTAAATAGTTTAAATGTAATTTTGTTCTTATATAATTTAGTGTAGGTAGACATCATTATTTTTAATTTGTGTTATCATATTAACTACAGACTGCTCCGCTATGGCTGAAGTCTTATAGAAATCAATCTTTTAATTACCATACTTACCCTTAAAGTGACGAGTATCGTTTGATGATAATCCTGTCTGAACTTTGTAGCCAAAATCGATAACCAGCCATATTTTCGTAATAACTTATCGATAAACCTTATAAATGTCGCCAAAATATATGAATAATAATAAATTATCCCTAAATTACCAGTTTTTATAAAAAGATATAAATAACTTCATTAAAAATTCAGTCGTTCCTTTTATAGCTAACGAGGTGTGAGCAGACATTTAGGGCTATTTCTCAAATATTGTGCGTGAAGGTACGCAAGCGACGTGGTTTTGGAGATAAAATGGCGGGTCTAGGACAGAGGATTACGGCTGCTTAGGTGAAAAGTAAAAGTGAGCGTATGGTCCGCTCGATACCAACACCCTACCTGTTGCCGCGCCCCGGCTCAAAGGGCCTCAAAGTTTTAGGCGCCTCCTTGCTTGGCCATACACCCTAAATTAAAAGCATACCAAAAAAAACTTTCTAGAAATTACTTACCAAAGTTCCAGTTTAGAGTCACGTAGGGAGCATATTTTTTTTTACAACTTTTAATTCAGTTCTAAACTATTTGAATCAGCTCAAGTCCGCGGGGCACAACGCGCGGCGCGCGCTCACTTTATAAAGTTTGTGCGCTGTCGCCCGTGTGGCTACGACGCCGATCCGAACGAGATTGAGGCGTCCGCAAGCACCCGATCCGCGCCTGCTCGTCCCGCGCAACTCGCCCTCGCACCGACCTCAACCACCTTACTTTCTTGAGCCTTACACCCTGCCCTGATGACACCTCGAATCGCTTTCACACATCGATAAACAATTTACCCGAAAGCCCACTCAAATATACGATAAAAGTAAGCTGCTCCTGAATTTTTTGCCGATTTAGACGCCAAAAATATATTTATATCGTCCGTATTAATGTCAAATTTAGAACTAAATCGTTAATTGTGATAGTAAAAACGGCTCCGTGAGGTACCAGACCACAATGATACCCCGCCATATCTTCATATAGGATTCGTAAGAGGCTGTAGGAAAAATACCGGAAGGTGGGCAGCAGCGTCTTCAGATGAACTGTCGTCTTCCACTGCGATACCCAAGCCGCCTGCCATACGTTTATTACGGCAAACTTACCCTAATAGGGGAGGCTGTGTTCAGTATTGAACAATACGGCTATAATGCTGTATATATAGTAAAAAAAAATAATTAGAGTAAAATTTTAATGAAAAGCGCATCTTGAATTTAGAATTAACCCGACATACTGTTTGCATAAGTAGGCGCCTAGGTACTATAGTCAAAAATATAAAAGGACCAAACCAAGTTCGTGAACGTTTCATGTCCATGGTTCGAATCCCTTGGCTTGAGTTTCACCGCATGGTGGAAGGGCATTTTGCGAATGCCCGCCGAGCTAGCGACCACCCTCAAGTAGAAAATCTATCGCCAAGCAACTAACGGTGTGTTACGGAAGCTGTCCTTGACAGCCAGTAATTCTAGGTTAAGCCTGCTTAACACCTTCGTCCACATCATCACTTACCATCAGGTGAGATTGTAGTCAAAGGTTTACCTATCAGCAATAAAAAAAACTATTTGCTGCAATTATAATGGGCATAATATGGGTCCTTAATGAAGTAACCTTTAATTCGAAGCAACAAAGTTTTCTAATCAGTGATAATTATTGTAGTTTTTTTCTAATTTTAAAAAATTAATTCACTCATCAACACTGGAAACATAATGAATTCGAAAATAGAGGAAAATCAAATACAGTAAAGTTTGTAAAATATTATTGGAAACTTATCATTAAATTTCAGCCAGGGTGGCAGGTTTTATAAAGTGGTATTCGTAAATAATTCATCAGCAGCCTCCTCCAAGAATGGAGAAAGAAGATGGGACATAAATGTATTGCATAGAGAATTATAAACTAACTTTTAGACTCGTGGATTACGTAGAATGATTATCACTTAAGGTAAACCTCTTTACTTTGAAGCGATCTCAGTTCCGTATGATATTCGTAGCAACGGCTGACGATAACGCATAAAGTTCAACAAGAGTTAGTCAGCATTCTACAGGCTTGCCTGTCTAGCTATCACCGTCAAATAGAAAATCCTTGTATAATTTGTTAAGGTTTGTGCATTTCATCTCCGTCCACATCACCACTTAATTTGAGTTTTTGTTAAGTCGAGCGGAAAGGAAAACGGGAGCCATTTTATTATGGCGTGAAACGGCGGTCATAAAATTCCCATCACGTTTCAGCACGACAAATGCGTTGGGTAAATTTTTATCGCAGCGCGCATTTAGCCCACTTGATTGGCATAACTAGAATAGCTCTACCAATACACGTTATTTGATTACTAAAAAAATATATATAATTTAGTCATCTAAAAAATTCTTCGTAATTAAGTAATTAATTCGTAATTAAAATACGTAAGTACGTATTTTTAAAATTGTTGTCATTTAATTCATGACAAATGAGGTAAATATACGCGTTCTGAGGAACAGCTGTCTTACGCTGCGTTCGCCACGACGCGACGTCTGCCAAGGGTGGGGATATTTGCAATAGAATATCATGATTTCAGTTTCAGAATGCGCCCTTAAAAAGTAGCGGAATCATAGTTTTAGTGTAAACGATATCATTAGAAAGTGATTACAAAATTTGAGTGAGTCCATTGACGAAAACAGCAATTAACAATCAGAGGAAATCAAAAAACAAGTAAAGAGTGCTAAATTCATATTGATTGCTGAAAAGTCGCGTGAGAAATAGGTACCAATCCTTAAGCCTACGATTATCTTTGAAGCAGTGATGGCTGATGGCATGGGCTAAGATTTGAACCATGGACTGCCACGCAGCAGGTCCATGGTTCAAATCTTGCCGCGGGCTTGAGCTTCACGGAATGGTGGAAGGGCATTTTGCGAATGCCCGCCTGGCTAGCGACCACCCTCACGTAGAAAATCAGTCGCCAAGCACTCAACGGGGTGTACCAGCAGCATTCCTTGAGAGCCAGTGAAATTAAAGGCACATGAGACTTAACAACTATGTCCCAAGATGACGGGCACAGTGCAATTCGTGACTTGTGACGAAATGCATCTGTTAAAGGCTGAGGTTAGTCCACTTAGCATCAGATGGGCCTCGAGCTTGTTCCATCACAATAACATAAAAAAACACGAATAAATATTTATATTCGTAGGCCATAGGTATAGAAAAGTTCTCGTGTTACGAGAAAAAAAAATACACCTTGTACTCTCGATGTACTCAGGATTCTAACAAAGAGTCAAACGCTAAGATAGAATCTACAACTGCAAACAAAATTCGGAAAAAATGTTATAAAATATTATATTATTAAATTATTTCAACCATTATAACCAGCAAAGATTGATGAGTATTGAAAAATAATTAACCATCTAAAAATTAAGATAAGCACTGGCATAGATGGGATAAGTACTAGACTCAAATTTGTGAAAAATATCAAACACATTGAGGCTTTTATAGCATGTAGGTACACGCACTAAGCCTTAGAAAATATGGGTGCCCTTAGGATATTTCAGGACTCATTAAAAGTAACTCAAAAGAGTCATATTTTACGCGACCACCTGCTGGGAAACTCTACTGAGGTCGCTGAGCATTGTACTGAGTTCCTCAAGCGACTCTGCCATTATGACTATGTCATCGGCGAAACGAAGGTAAGTGATGTATTCGCCATAGATATTGATGCCGAATTCTTTCCAGTTCAAGAACTTGAAAATTAAATCTTGACTTCATTATAATTATTGCCCTACCACTATCTAAATTTATATAGAACCTAAACTCTTCGGACAGTTACAAATATACTACCTGTTATAAAGAGGAAAATCCTTACCTAGCATACAGATTTAGACTCAAATAGTTATTACCGAAACTCTATATACCCAACAACGTTTAACCAGACAAGCAATTAATATTTGTTTACGACCACCTAGAATAAACTACGGTAAAAAGTATAGTTAATGAAGAAGCTAAACTGTATAATAGGTTGACTATAATAACAGTATAATTTTTATTTGGTATATAAATTAGACCTAAGACAGCTCGCATTGTATTTCTAAACGTTTTGTGCACAGAGAACGTAACTGCATTCTTACTAGTGCTTAGGTACAACATAGATAAAACATGCAGTTACGTCTTACGTTGGTAATTGGTATTATGGTATTGGTAATTGGTTGATAATTGGTATTATAGATAAATGTATGCTTCCGTATATGTACACTTTACCACGCTTAAAACGGCATTACATTTCTAAGTATAAATGGATGTTAGGGTGGCCCTTAGTGTCTAGTGCCCTAGAGTCTGAAACCAACCTGAGGGCAGGTGCCGCGGCGGAGCATTCACTGCATTTAATTTACATTAGTTCTTATGAGAAATAAATAATTGAAACCGTAGATATATAGTCAAAGATTAATAAGTAATTGAAAATCATTACAATTTAATTTTTTGGAATACAGCCATATTACAAGAAATCGTCAGATATTTTTCAGGCTATAAAATGTATTGTATTTTATAAAATCAAATTTAAATTAGTCGTCCTAAAGTTAAGGATACTGTAATGGTAAGGAACTTATTTATTTATTTTCTTTATCAGTTTCTTTTCAATATTTGATACAAAGTAGGTCTATTATTTCCTTTATCTATAATGATTGTGAGACTTCATTAATAAAACACTACAAAATGTCCGTTAAGCAAAAATACGTATTTTCTCGTACCTGGTTATGCACGAGGATATACTATGTTTATTTCATAGTTTGAACTAAATATAATTCATCCTTCCAGCTACGAACTGCTACGAAGCTCCAGTTTCGTAGACGACCGAAAGGAAATCACTGAGTTCAATGGTAATGCGTAAAACCCCTTCTACCTTTAAATAATAGAATATATTCGTTTTAAATTTTTCACGGGTAATTGATGGTATCTATAATCAGG
This sequence comes from Plagodis dolabraria, assembly GCA_963854805.1. Lineage (NCBI taxonomy): Eukaryota > Metazoa > Arthropoda > Insecta > Lepidoptera > Geometridae > Plagodis > Plagodis dolabraria. The sequence goes on along the minus strand of OY978440.1, from coordinate 34,615,707 downwards.
ACTAATATTATAAATGCGAAAGTAACTCTGTCTGTCTGTCTGTCTGTCTGTTACGCTTTCACGCCAAAACTACTGGACTGATTTGAATGAAATTTGGTATGGAAATAGTTTGAAGCCCGGGAAAAAACTTAGGATAGTTTTTATCCAACTGCTCAAAAAGAGGTTAATGTTTTTGCGCGATAAGCGACAAACGCGCGGGCGGAGCCGCGCCCGGAAAGCTAGTTGATGATATAAGCTTTTGAGAACATCTGCCAGAACACAAAGTTAGATGGTTGGCGATAAATTTTCTAGTGGAGTTAGGTAGCCAACTGTTGGCACCATACTTAATAGATTGCTGGTCGGGGAAAAAACTTACAAAATATTTAATACCTTGTGAATGTAAAATAAATCAAAAATTGGAATTTCTTATTTTCTTTCAAATATTTCTATTTCAAAATAAGGAGTACCTCTGTGTCGCAGAACTCTATTAAAACCTATGTAAAAAGTAAATTTAAATATAATAAATTGTGTATAAAAACACCATTATATCTGTCACCACTGAAAGGAGTAAACGCCCAATTGGAAATGAGTCTATACACCTAAGAAAATGTTACAAAGTTACGCCTAAGAAAAGTTCTTGTATCTATTATAATATAAATACAATATAAAGTAATATCCTTTACCTATCTTGATAATACAACTACTAGAATGGCAAATATTTTTTTGCAACTGAATCGATCTGTTTGTTTTACTTTGAACGGTATAAATATTGTATGAAACAAACAATAAAATGGAGCTACGGCGCCACATTTTCCGAGCAACGAGCGATGAATCATAAAATAGCTGGAGCTGAATAAAATATAAATAGCTACTAGACTAGCGATCAAACTTTGCTTTTAAAAGCATTTCCATATTATTTTTTTCTGTTGAATCAAGCAACTTAGGTGCTGAGTTTTTTTTATCATGCAACTTTTCTAAAAACGAACGCTATACAATGCCATGCATTGCGTTTGCGAGTCGTAGGTATGTACTTGCAATGAAAAAAAGCAGCGGTTTATTACCAAGTGTGCAACTTGCACGTTTTGTAAAAAATATACAGGTTAGCCAATCAAACCTATATATTATATTAGCTGATTGTACATGGTTATTTTGTATTGGAAAAGACGGCAAAAAAGGATTTTGTGAGATTACCGCCACCTAAAGACAACTGCAACATCAATATTGTTGCTGGTGTCTTTGAAAGACCTCAAACTGAGGGTTCAGAACGGAGAGACTTCATTTTGCATAGGAGTGAGCAAAACAGAACTACTCAATATATAAACAGCGAGAACGATTTTTTGAAATGTATTCATGTACAGAGTTATGGTAAAATGCTAACAAGCTCTTAGGGTTGACTTTGAAAATTGTATTCCTTTGTTTATTTTTCGTTTTTTTTTGTGTATTTAACGGAATAAGCACAAGGACCATCTGATGTTGAAAGTATATTGTGCCTGTAATTTATTATTTCATATTTTTTATTAATTTACTCGATGTAAATATTCAAAACTCTATTCAAAGGGAGCGCGGCGCTGTCCATTGTAGCCGCGGAAGCTCTTTTCTCGGAAGTAATAAAAAATATGAAATGATAATTACAGGCACAAGAGACTTTAAAGATCAGGTGGTCCTCGTGCTTATTACGTCAAATACATATAAAAAAGCATACTTAATAAAAAATATATATCTAAATGTTTGTAGGACTAGCAGATGTCAACCCTAAGAGGTTGTTAGCATTTTACCAATAACCCTGTATATGCGAACTTTGTGAAATCGGTAAAAACAGGACAGTGCATGTCCATCCAAAACTCGAAAATCTTGATATCGGAGCGCGACCACAACCAGCCACGCAGTACGGCCGTGCGTTATCGTGCATGAGTAGAAATGCTTGGTCCATGTGTCGTCTAGACTGTGCGGAACAATGGTTGCAATTTTCTTGTTAAAATCATTTAACTAACCTAGCGCATTAAATATTTAGTTTAAAGACTCTTTCTCGCTATTCAATTGTTTAGTCGAACTAAACTTAAAGACAGTGGTGTCGTTTTTACACAAATACGTTAATTTAAAATTTTCTGCACTATGGTAGATCTTATTATGGTAATATTAAATCCACATTCGTGTAACAATAGCAACGAGACTACCACTACAAATAAACAAGTATTTTTTATATTGCCGATGAGTTTAGTCTTTGACCACAACCACATACTCACCTAATGGTAAATGATAAGCACTAAACTTAGAAATGAAAACTTGCTTGCAAGGAATGCTTCACTGCCTAACTACAGATTTAGTACTTGAGAATGGTAGCTTGGGCATTCGCAAAATACCTTACCACCATAAAAACTGTCCAGAGGTTTTCAGGCCACCTGAAGCACCTGCCCAAGCTGAACAAAGCCATTGGGACCAAAGGCTTAACATTCCCTCCGAAGCGATTACTTGTAGATGCCACTAATAAAGATTTAAAGAAGTTTTGTTAGCCTTTTTGAATTTTTTTTACGGGCAAGTCCAAGGTACATTTAAACATATTTATACGACTTAAATATATTAAATTCTAATTATGTCTATGTGATCAACTGATTAAAATTTAATAATCATAATATTTTACACTAAATACAGTTAAATACAATTTGCAGTTATCACGTTTGCACTTATCCTAAGAACAAAGATTCCAAAAGCTGCATTGACATATATTCTTTTAATGTATAGAAGGGATTGTTTTCAAAAAAGTTTTCAGGTTTTAGTTTGAACAAACTGTAATTTAAGGTGGTCAAGCTTTTTGGTAATTTATTATACATCAGTATTTTCGAATAACGGTCTTGTTTATGGACTTTAGCTAATCAGATTTTTGGTACAACCCAAATTTCATTATTCTAACGGTCACCCATCCAGGTTTTAACCGCATAGAAGATAAGCTATTTGATCGTTTAAGAAAGGAGCTTCATAAAAGCGCTTGAAACAAGACCATAAGACAAAAAATAACATACATAGTTATCAGACTTTTGTGGGAATCTCTTTGTACGAGAGTCCCAATATCAACCCAATGTGGACTATTCACAATGGAATTCTAATAAAAGTAATACAGACAACGGCTCTTTGTGTGGCATCCTTTGTATTTGAGCGATTCACTACAACCACATAACCAGCGCAGTGATGCATATGGGAATATTACCTTCGACTACATTATTTATTCGCCTTCATCGTATTATATTCCCAATAGAGGTTTTTTTTTCAATTAAATTCCATATAGCAATGACTCATACAATATGTGAGTGTTCAATATTATCAGAAGTACTCTGACATCAAGGTTGTACCAGCCTTGAGTTGTTGAGGTATGATGCGACCCTAATTTCTTTTTTCCACCTTGATCCTGTTCACGTAGGGTTGGTAGAATATTTTTATAACTACCCAAAGGCAAATTCTCCAAAGGTTTAGGCAGGTCTCAACACATAAAGGCTAGGTTTGATTTATTCCCACGTATACACCAATATTGCATGATGCTAATGTCCCATGTAACGTAGATACATATTCTAGACTCCGAGTTTTAGTCTTCACACAACACCCCTTATTCATGGCTTAAACATTTCGACCTGGATTTTCGATCGTTGAGCAATGTTTTATAAATAAATATGTAATAACATAGCCCGGATAAACTAAGAATGAATATCAATTTTGAACCAACTTCCAAAAAAGGAGGAGGTTCTCAATTCGTCCGTATTTTATTTTCTTTTTTTTGTATGTTTGTTAACTCAGCACTCTGGACTGGGTTAACCGATTTTGATTTTGATTTTTTGTTTGTCCCATTTAAATTTCATCAAATACACTCCATTAACTTAAAATATTTACCTATCGTGATGACTGATGATATAGTCGTTGACAATTATTAATGGCAATCGATCCCGTAAGTAGAAAGGCCACCGAAAAGAGTGAAAATTGTATTTTAACAAAAAATGGAACCGACTCAACCACCCAAAAGTGTGAAATAACTTGTCGAAGTCGGTACCATGCGCACAATATTGTGACAATAGTTTCTTTTGAACTATCATGGTACCGACTTCAACAAGTTATTTCACACTTTTGGGTGTAGAAAGCGGTTTCATATTTTTTGTCTAATTATTTGACACTGAACGTAATGTCATAGAACATAATATGATATGGTATTGCCCACGGGTGATTTTTAAGATCACTTACCAACATAACGAAGCGTTCTACTAGTTTTATTGCCAAAGAGGATGCTCTACTTTTATAATTTTCTGTGAGAAAATAAAAACCTAATACCTATATGTTCTATGCTAATACTAAAAGAATCTTATTGTGAATGTTGTGCTATTAGGAGCCTTTTAATTAAGTTAGTATATTAGTTCATAATTTTAAGGCAGGTCGTGAAATCTCTAGTCCCGTAGTGTCAACTATAAAACCAGTTTAGATTATTTTTACTCAATAATTTATATAAATTATAGCTGTATGTGACCTGTGGTACGATAATTATCCTAATCTCACATTTATCGAGTAAAAACCTTCGCCTTCAGTTCTTTCTTATGCGTCTCGATTGGAACAATAGGTACAATTACTGTACCTACTCTTATTATTGTTTTTATTTGTTTTATTAACATAAAAAATATCCACCTAACTTAGTCATAGACGTTTAATGCCGTATTTATTACTTAGAAGATCCTTGAATTTAGTTCAGTACAGAAAGTATTGCTTTTATTTTCGCGTTTAGTAGATGCCCGGAAGTTTGCTGTGGGCTTTGCTTGAGCTAAGATAAAAATGTATCTTAGCTCAAGCAAAGACCACAGCAAACTTTCGGCAAATGTTTCCTAATCTCCACTTAGTTTTGGCCGGAGATTAGGAAACATTTGCCAATTATTATCAACGTTGTTATTAAATTAATAAACGTCGTTGCATAAATACTTTTTATTTTGTGTGTATCTCGTGAGGCAGTTTCATGTCTATTCTTGAGGCCAGTAACTATTCTGAACACGATCATAATTGTTCAGCTATAAATTTTTGTAATTGAACATAGGATGTCCCCGTCTGCCTCTTTTGCTTGATAATTTGGTATATCGTTATTCCAAGAACTCTTACTACACTCACCAACAGGCATCGAGAAAATAACACTTCGTTGCCAACAGGTGAGTAAGTGAGCAAAGAGACGTCTTACGATGTTAGGCTATTTTATAAACAAAACTCAAGATTATTCTTGAGCACCGTTATTGGCTTGTATTATGTTATTATTACTATGTTGGGAAAATAGAAGTCATGAAATATGTTTACAATAAATTAGGTACTTGTTTTATATTATGTTATTTGAATGCAGAAATGGAATGCCAATGGATGATACCACGTGTAAACCTATTTTATTGTTCAATGGCGTTCATTGTAGCGATGTATGTACTTAACCTCGTTTCAATCATGTTGTATACAGTCATTCGCTTAATTTGACAAAAAGATTAGCGGAAAAAAATATGAATTTATTTGGTTTATTTGGTTTACAAAAAATGTTCAGTATCGAAAACGTGAAAGTAGAGAATGAACTATGCAACGACGGAAATTAGCTATTGACTAAAGTCGTGAATTAGGGAAAATCTCGACTTGTTGCTGAACAATGATTTTTGTACCTATTTAACAAACATCAACGCTCGAGTCTAAATAATAAACAAACGCGCTGCATTGTAATTGTATTTTTTATCATTCAGTTATTTTATGTGTTGGTTGGAAACACGAAACTTTATTACGACATTCTGAAACGAACCCTTATATTCAATAATACGTTCAATAAAAACGATAAATCTTATGCAATCTTTAACAATATCATATGTATTTTAATCAATAACACTACGTCAAGCAAATGTTACGTGAACCAAACAATAAAACTATATAGGTATAAACGTTGCGAACAAAGTAACTTTCAAACACTATAATACTAGTACTGTACTGTAACAGCTGGATCCGTCCACTGCTGAACACAGCCTCCTCTATTAAGGGGGTATTTGCCATAATCCCCACGCTTGGCATCCCCAAGAGATCGCAGTGCAAGTTGGCAGTTCTTTAGAAGGCGCTGCTGCCCACCTTCCAGTATTTTTCCCTTATTCGCCCCTTACGACACCCACGGGATGATATGGGGAGGTGCAATTCTAACCCGGCACCCCACGGAGCACACTATAATAACACAAACACTATAATAGTATGGCGGAATAACGTCTTGCGTAGTGTGGTAGGGGCAACTGAATTGGGCGCATCAACTATTTGAATAATTCAATTGATCTAGAGCTAGATCTAGCTTATATCTGAAAGGTAGATCGGCGCGCCAAAAGAAGATCTATCCAATGATATTCAATTGACGAAACTGCCTTCCAAAAAGGAGGAGGTTGGGTGCCGGGCTAGAATGTCACCCCATCTCTTCCCGGCGGCTAACGGTAAATACCAGAAGGTGGGCAGCAGCGCCTTCTGAGGAACTGCTATCTTACACTGCTATCCCCCCAAGACGTCTGGCAAACATGGGAATAATGGCAAACTCTCTTGAATAAATATCTATTTGCATAGATAATATAGCTGATACAGTTATAGCACCTACTACTAACTAGACAAATACGATTCAATTGAATAATATATATAGAGTTCTTTCACTGTTCAGTAAAATGAGTCAAAATACCTTGCAAGGTGATGTTTTCTAAGGGACATGATAAATAATTGTTCTTTGAGCATACTTATTTTCCCCGATCTACACTAGTTCTACATTATATCGTAAATAATGAGCGTAGTCCAGCTACTGAGAACGTAAGTTATGAATTTATGATCATAAATGCTCGCACGTGCCGTTATGCAGTGAATATATTTAATTTAATAAATGCAAAATGCACTGGCATACAGCAAAGTATAATAATAGATATCGTAGGCAGGAAGGATGAATCCGAACTACCAACATAAAAGAGGAATAACGAGAAGTTTAACCTTCATATCAAGGTTAAGGTTCTCGTTATTCCCGATGGCTACGCAGATTTTTCTGCTTCAGGAACTTAAGAAGTCTTGTCTACTTCCATATGACATTGAAATATTTCCATTTTATTTTTGTACGATAAAAGTTTTCCGATTGTGTTTATATATACGAGTATAAAATATAATAAGAAGTATTGTTATTAAACGTGGTGATCATACATTTCTATATGAAAAAAAAAAATGTAAAACAGTCAGTGGGTCACGTGTACTTCAGGTCAAAACAATAATTTAGACTCGTATTAAAAATATTTCCGTTAAGAGGGGAGATTTATGGCGTAATCTCTTTTTTCTATGAAAATAATAATAATAACAATGTTAATATATGTCGGAGATTAAAAGCTTATTGCATATCATTTTTCCATCAAGTGTAGGACCAGAGCTCTCATAACGTGACCATATGTGTGTGTATCGTATCACCCGAACTCTTGGTTTATTCTTCATTTATGGGAGATGACCGCCGAAATGGCCTCCGCCCTTTTTCTATGCCCCATATAAGCCATTCAAATTCTTGCCTTGCTTATTAATCAACATCACTGTGGCGTGTCTGCCATAACGTTTCACAAATGTCATCTTCAAAGACTGCTGCTGCAGGAACTGATGTTATTTTCCATCACTGGTGTACACTGATTATAGTCTTCACTACCAATGCTGTCACAATTTTCACTCTCTAGTTAGGAGGTGTTGCCTCTCCCGCGGATAGTACAAGTCTGACGAGTCAACTGCAGTGTCTTTTGAAGTTGTGAGGTAAACTTTTAAGTTACAGTCTCTCATGTGACTATGTAATTGACCGAGCGAAGCGATGTCTCAGAGTCCACTGGGAACAATCGGCGTTTGTATGTTTGTATATTTATATGTTTGCATATTTGTATGTATCATATTATATCCGACGATAACTTGAGTAACGTGGGTTCTAACGCCACGAAATTTTTAATACGTAAAGTTTAGGCCAATACAATTTTTAAGTTCGAATATGAGAAATTCGGCTAAGTGGTTGTTGAACCCATGATTTCGTAAATTATATCACCGCTAAAAGACACGTGGTGCCATCTCACGTACTTTTGCTGTCACGCGTATATTGAAGTATTGTTTTATTTGTTCCCTCGGTCTCGGGTTTGGCTTCGCACGTTTTTGATGAAGTTGATTTGACTGATATCTAATGATTATTGGAGGCACTAGGTGAAAGATTTGAGGTAATATTTTCAAAGATTGCTATTTACAAACAATCACGACAAATCTGATTTTTCACGAATGCGTCCCATGCATGGCTGTGTGTTAATATACCTAAGTAGTCTGTAATACAACAAGCTGGGGCCCAAGAGCTTTCTGTCTTTAGTGCTGACTGGAGTTGCAGTAGTGAACGTAGGTGCACAATTCATTCTAGCCTGCACATAGGAATTGAAAGAGAGTTCAAAGAATTGCATGACGAGGCAGCTACAAATATTCAGGCGGGCTTGCATGCTGCCATTTCATCATACTTGATGAAATGAGTGTGGTAGGATGCTCGTTGATTCATAAAGTTGACTCCAAATTCAGGCAAGCTAAGCCAGCGCAAGCACAAGAGCTATTTGGTGGTATGTGACCTTAAATAGCTTCCACCTAAGATGGGCCGTGCTTTCTATGGCAATGGTATCATTCACACTCAACGATCAAGGACAAGGGACAAGTTGTCAGTAACTCAAGATAAAAAATATCGTCTTGAAAACCACTTACAAGCAATCAAGACCCGTCCAACGGTCGTTTAAAGAACTTCTGGATCATCCGAGTGTGTCAGAATCCACAACATATGATTTGAGGCTTCTCATGACTCGTGGGATGACTTTAATTATCAATGCTAATGATTTCACGAATGCCTTGAGAATTCTAACGTACAATGAGGCAGTAAGATGCCATAATATTATTGCAGGCTTTAGATAGGCAAATGGCCAAAATTGTATCGAAAATAAATAAACATACCGCAACTAAAGCAAACGCGCAAGTTGCACAAGGACTCGAAACAGTACTGCAATTAGCTGTAGGCAGCAGGGTGACCGCATGACACCCCGCTAGTGGTCCTTGTACAGTTTAATCGCTATACTGGACTAACCATCAATGGACCCGGTCGTAGTAGTCAGATCAAACAGCATTATCACGCACCGTTCATAAATCCCAAGCATTGGAAAATGTCATTGTCGATATCGGTCACAAAGAGCTTGCCACAGGGTGCACGTATGTTTCTCTCTCAATATCAAAACGTCTAGAGTATCCTATGTTCGATAGGAGTTTCGAGTTTAAAGGACTTAAAAAAATACTGCTGTGCAACTAAGGATCGAAAAAGAAATAAGATTCAGCTTATCGTTTAAGGTTGGACCTATCCTAGGGGCTCAAATGATTAAATATCCATGTTATTTACATCCTTATGTTTATAATAATAATAAAGTGGACATTGCACTAATATGCGCAAAAAAGCTGTATCAAAAAAGTGTAAATATTATAAAAGAAAATTGCTAAGACGATTATAATCCTAATAAATAGCCGAATTTATTTGAATGTATTGAAACGCCTATGTTTGTATGTCCAATGCTAAGTAATCATAATCATTGTCACAGTCTGTAAATGTCTTAACAAATTTGACATGCAAGAATCAGTTGTCTTGATATCGTGAGGTCCAGTTCGGGGCGAACTAGTAGTACTCGTATACTATTGCAACATTTTTGTAAGAAATGATGTGTTCTGCAATGTCGCAGTCCATTATTTTATTCTATCATCAATAGTTTTCGCAGTGTTCACGATGTAAAAAATATTTTGACTATTTTTTTACGCCTTGTTTTATACTATTGGAGTTTTAGTAAGGATCCCTAAATTTTTTGAATATAATATAGCCCTTGTCACCCGGGGATAGTGTAGCATTCCAACAGTGAAATTTTTTTTCAAATTGTTTCTGTTGTTTCGGAGCCTATTCAATGCAAAAAAACAAACTATCAACAATCATGTCTTTCCTCTTTATAATATTAGTATAGCTGAACACAGCCCCCCATCTTGGGGGGGGGGTCGCCATAATCTGCACGCTTGGCAGGCGTCAGGGAATTGTAGTGTGAGATATCAGTTCCTCAGATGGCGCTGCTGCCCACCCCACACAAGTCACAAAATGCACTGTGCCCGTTACCTTGAGACATAGTTGTTAAGTCTCATGTGCCTGTAATTTCACTGGCTCTCAAGAATTGCTGCCGGAATACACCGTTAGGTGCTTGGCGACAGATTTTCTACTTGAGGGGGGTCGCTAGCCAGGCGGGTATTCGCAAAATGCCCTTCCATCATGCGGTGATGCTCCAGCCCGTGGCGGGATTCGAACCATGGACCTGCTGCGCGGCACTCCATATGCAATGCCACTGAACCATCACTGCTTCCAAAATAATAAGTGTAATGTAATACCTTTAGTCGCTTCTTATTACACCCACGGATAGAGGTGGGGGGGTGACATTCTAGCGTTAGAGGTTCGACTCATGGTGGAAGAGCAATTGCGAATGCCGCCTGGCTAGCGACCGCCCTCAAGTAGAAAAACTGTCGCCAAGCACCTAACAATGTGTTCCGGCAGCAGTCCTTGAGAGCCAGTGAAATTACAGGCACATGAGACTTAATAACTGTCTTAAGGTGACGGGTGCAGTGCAATTCGTGACTTGTGACGAAAATGCATCTGTTATAGGCAGAGGTTAGTCCACTTAGTGCGCCTCGAGCTTGTTCCATCACAATAACAAAAAAAGGTTTTTTTTGTTATTGTATTTTTTGTTAAGTAAAAATTGAATACGCTCATGCTTATTTTTACATAATATACCTCAAATTATACACAATATCCTCATAAGTATCTCTAACCTCATGAAAGGATTTCTTATTTATAGATGATAGTCTAGTCATTCACCACCATATCACACTATAGATAGTTAGATAGATAACATTCTGATGATATTTATATATATATTATCAGATATATATATATTAGATAAGCAAGCATTTGACCGCTGTCTCACCTGATGGAAAGCGACGACGCAGTCGACGGTGGAACATACTTGCCTAGCAGATACCTATTTACTCTGATCTTGAAGACCTCCAGATTATATCTTTCCGGAAATAAAGACGCTGGTAGGGTGTTCCATACTTCGCCATATATAATATATATATATATATGATCATACAAGAAATACATATACCTATATCTATAACATTAAATAATGTAGGAAGTTAACATATAATATAACTATAAACGTAAGAACTTAGTAGCAATTTATAGCTAACAGTAATGTATACAATCAGGATGGAGAAAGATAATGATCTATTACAAGCCTTTTGAAAATATTCATTGATGGTGAACGTTTAGGCAAAGAGTTCCATAACAGCCTCAGGATCCATCATAAAATTTCGTTATTACTATATCACCTGATGGTAAGTGATAATATGGTCGTAGATAATGTTCAGGCTAACCTAAAATTACTAGCTCTCAAGAAAAGCTATACTGCAACACACCGTGAGATGCTTGGCCACAGATTTTCAACTTGGTGGTAGCCAGCCATGCGGTCATGCGCATAATGCCCCTACCATCATGCTTGCTATAATGACCATACTAAGACAATAATCGGGACTGACAACATAACATTGCTCCAAAGCACGTAACTCTATTTATGTTTTTATTATAATAATATTTTTTCATCAGACTAGTTGAGTCCGAGTAAGGTCTACATACTTGTTTTCTCTTCTTTTATCCCACTGCTCCGAACCCATTTGGACACCTCAAACTAAAACCTCAAAATTCTCATTTACATAAACACAGCCTTTTAGGAGTACCTAAAAGGCTGTGTTTATTGAATACGCTCATGCCTTTTAGGAGTACCTAAAAGGCTGTGTTTATTGTAAATGAGAATTTTGAGGTTAGGTAGAGTACTACCCGTGGACGGGTAGAGTGACCAGAGCTCTGTTATCTACTTATGATTGCCTCCTGGTAGAAATTGAAAACAGAACTATTTTTTTTTTGTATAACCAGTTATAATATGTTCTATGGTATAGGTTACCATAGAACATATCATCATCAGCCGGAAGACGTCCACTGTTGAACAAAGACCTCCCCCATAGAACGCCACAAAGAACAGCTATTAGCCGCTTGTAACCATTGGCTACCAGCGACTTTCACGATATCGTCAGTCCACCTAGTGGCCTACCAACTCTTCGTCTTCCGGTATAGTGTGGTAACCACTCGAGAACCTTTCTTCCCCATCGGTTATCAGTTCGTCGAGCAATGTGGCCCGCCCATTGCCACTTCAACTTGCAAATTCTGAGACCTATGTCGGTGTCTTTGGTTCTTTGGCGAATATCCACGTTCCGGATTTTATCGCCCAAAGAAACTCCGAGCATAGCTCTTTCCAGGGCTCGTTGAGCGACTCTGAGCTTGATAGAACATATAATATTGTATAACATTTTAGGTAGTTAAATTATTTATATATGTTTGTGTTGCTATTATTTTTATTTTATGGTTAAAAGAACTTACCATAAGTGAATTTCAACCTAAATTATATGAGATGTTACATCTGAAAAGATTTAATTATACATGGTAGTCCGTCTTTCGTTATACCGCATCATCACACATTTTAGAGCATTTTTACAGTTTGAAAAATGAGAAGTTTAAAATATTCATAAGTACCCACTTCCTTTTAGTTCAATCACCGTTCGATATCGTTCCTTCGTTCCCGTTCGACTTCATTTGTTTTAGAGCTGGTTGTCAGTATTCTGCAACACATGGGTCTGCGTAGTGACTGCTGTAATTACTGAAGTTTATGTGTTGTACAGTCCTACAGGGGGTGGGCGGGACTTTAAATCTTTTCAGATGTAACATCTCATATAATTTAGGTTGAAATTCACTTAAGGTAAGTTCTTTTAACCATAAATTATCCGTTCGATGTTACATCTTCAAGATTTAATTATACATGGTAGATGTTTAGCGATTGTTGCAGAATCAGACAAAAAATACATTGTAATCATGGACAGAAACGTTTCATTTCATTCATAACATTAAATAAATGTTAATTCAACAGGAACATGTTAAGCGTAAGTTATCAACTTAACAATCATACAATCAAGTTTAAGTTTACATAGTTTTCTGGGAAATCTAATCAACTTAATTATTTAGTGAATACTGCCTCTCAAAAAACAGTGTCATAGAACTTAGCGAAGCACAAAGAATTGCCCGTTCAGTCAGCTATTTTCATCGAAACTCCAGACTTGTTAGCTGCGGACGTTGAAGCGTGATGTGTACAAACAATGTGCTGTAAAACAGTTAAGTTAACGCCACTTTCACAAAAGATATGCTTAATCCAGTGGCTTATTGTTTGTGAGGACGCACTGTGAATGGGCTTTTTTAAAATGAGGAAAAGCTTATTTGTGTTGGGTAGGTTTCTAAACTAGTTAGTTCGTAACTGGTTAGTTCTTTTAAGGTATGAAACCAGGGTTTTAGCGGGGCAGATTGGATCATTCTCTGCAAGAAATGGATGTTCAATTGATTGATTAGATTTGGATTGCGGTGATTAAGCACTTATATGTTCTAGTGATGTGGTTAGCTATGGGTAGTAATATCTATGGTTTTGATTTAAGAGGCAATTGATAACAAACATTTATCACAGATAAGGTCTGCACTGGTTGTCCTATTGATATACAGTAGAGTATTTAACCAATTTTGTTGTAAGCCATTCGAGTGGTACGGAGTCGTTGGGAAAAATATTGGACAGGTATTCCAAAACAATATTTTGATCCCAGGTTGAAATATATTTTAGCAAATTAGGCTTAATTTTTTAGACTTCTTTGAAAAATTCGCTACAACACTCATTGTGGCGGCGATTTTTGCCCATTATTAGCAATAAGGCACTACGAAAGGAATTAAATGTGCTGTAACTAGCTGCACCTTGAAATAATTGAGTTAGAAGTCTTAATATAATATGTTGAGCCAACGAATCATTACAATCTAAATAATTTAATTGGCAGTAAATAAATCACTTCTTTAAGACTTCATTGTGTTGTAAGATAACAAATTTAAAATTATTTCTAGAGTATCAAAATCAACAGGGATATCTTTCTTTATGTACGCTTGATGGATAATATGTAAGGTGTAAATGGAAGATGACAATAATAAGTGTTCGCGAGGTCTTAAGTAAATTATCTCGGAATTAATGAGCGACTTAAACAGTGGGTATCATGGCTAGCTAAACCAATAAGGTACAATGAGGATATCGCTGGTAGGAATTTTAAGACCAGAGCGAACGGTGGGAATGCGTAAGAAAAAGTAATTTGGCCATGACATTGTAAAGGCATCTATTTCGTTCGCACCTGGGTCACGTTTCCAAGAAACATGTATTATTAAGCCGTGGTGCAAATAGATCAATATTTGGTTGACCGAATTTACAGACAATATTTTGGCATGCATTTTCGTTTAAGTTCCACTCAGTATCAATGTTAGTATGCCTAGAAGCTCGGTCGGCATCAGTATTATCACGAGATATATGAGATGAGAATAAAGATGTTTCTCGCTTCGCACCACTGCCATAACTCTAAAATAAGGGAATTGTATCTCACTCATTCTATTTATGTAGGATATGGATGTGGTATTGTCAATTTTTTATATGTTTATATTTTGAAGTTATCCACAAAACGATTTCAAATCAAGAAAAGCCGTTGAAAACTCGAGATAATGTGATGCGTCTTTTCGCTCGCAGACTAATGGGGGTCTGCTCACCTCGCTACCGTTCGCTGTACCTACCCCAATCAGTCCTCGATGAGTTTCTAAAATAAAATAAATATATAATTATAAGATAAAATAAATAAATATCAACATTATTTGTATGCCGACTATTTTGGGCTTCATTCGTAAAATTACACCACCAATTGAAATCTTCTAGCAAGTAACTTTTTAAATACACGCGGGAAATTGTGAACGTTACTGCATTTTAGAAGCGCTTGATATTTCTCGCGTTCAAAACGTTCGCCATAAAGTATATGGGACTGCAGGGCAAGTGGCAGTCAGCAGAGCTACCGTTAAACTTAGCAAGCTCGCGAATAATGATAGATTGTTTTCGCTTGATATTTTAAATACGTGATCAGTAATATTTTATTGGCTTTTTCAGTAGGTAATTGCAGTCATAGTGTGGGTATTAATCTCGAGGGCTAAAACTTTACATTTACGTTTGAGAGTCATGTTGCTTTTTAGAAATTTATTACAAGCCCTGATTTTCTTTTTTTAAGATTGTTTCCACAGCGATTATTGTGTTCTTGCAAGATACATAGATCAGATACACAAAATGTTCTTCATCGCCCAAGAGGGCTAATCAATATTTTAATAATTTAGTGAAGACGTAAGGCACTGTGTTGAGGCCAATAGGGATGAATATAGAGAGGTGGCATTCAGATTTACCAAGGATGCAATTGAACTCGTAGAATTAATCAGCTCTGAACCATAAGTATTTGCTATCTGATATATTTACAGTGAATAGGTACCAAAAATATGCTTCTTTAAGGTAAATGTTTGCCACATAAGCATATTTGGACTACCAACGTATATCTTGCGGTTAAAAGTTTGAACCGTGGCTATAAATTGGATAAGTCTATTTAGATTTAAAATAAATCTAAATCCCGTGGATTAGTTTAGGTTATATAATAATTATATATTTGTTAAGGTGTTAAAAATACACAGGAAATAATTTGACCTGCTAGATCAGCGCAAGGCATTCAACAGTTTACTAACTATGTAGGTACCAGTTAGTGAACTGTAGTCTATATCCACTTACATAACCTAGTATAAGCAGATCACAGGCAATCAATAGTCTCTTGTTAAAAAAGTGCGGTATACTAGCGGTATGAGGTACCTCAAACGTTGATGGCGACGATCGCACGAATTGCTCACTTGAGCTTTGTAGGTAGGAGTTAGACACCGGCATTCCTCCTCGCCAAAGCCAATGTTGCTGGCTGCGGGTCGTAGTAGATACTCGTACAAGCTGCTGCGGCCGCCTTCAGGTTCTTAGCTGCTAACTTTTTGATAAACTGCCTCGATTTCTCGATGTCTTTCGAGTTTAATGCTGTCGCCAAGCTTGTCGTCAAATAAATTAACCTCTTGACTCCTTTAACGATGTTCAATAATTTTTATAGAGTAGAAGAACTATTAATTTGTGCCTATTTAGCGTTTCTGCGTAACGGAGATCCACAAGATCTGGCTTACTTCCGCCAAGCATCGAAGAATTTCGAGCTTGGTCATATATCTGATGTTATCATATCTTTGGTCAGATTGAGCAAGCCTGCTATTTCCGAACCAAGCGGTCGCTTCCTGATTCAGCTTTGGAGTACAAGCGAGATGAACATTTTCGGGTACTCACATTTTCTCCATAAGGCCCTCTTTTCGTTCCTTCGCTAGGCCGTCCACCAGGATCTTGCCTCATCTTTCAGAGATCTCTTTTGGTATCTTATCACCTAACAGTTCTTCTATTTCGCGGCCTTTGCCCAGCGATTCTTATGGGTCTCCCGATAGGCTGCCATTCGAATCTCCAACAGCACTAAGGCCTGGAACTAATTTGGTAACCGATTCAAGCAGCGGATAATAGTCCGAAATCTAGTATTAGGCTTGGCCTGGGCTGGTTGTGGTATCAGAATGTCAGTTACGTCCAGCGTGATGGCGAGCATGGTGACTGCTAGGCTTAGAGTACTCCTTGTCTTCGACACATTCTGTGAAGATTCTTCATGATACTTGACGGGGTCTCCGATCACGTATTAAGGAAAAGATAAAGAAGAAGAAGGAAGAGTAAATCTTTATATGTATGTGACCTTCTGGATAGCATCACGTACCATCACTTTAAGAAGGGATATATGTATATTTAAGTACCTACATCGATATGTAGGTATACATTATTCCTGGAAAACATCTCGTGTTATCACTTTAAGGAATACGTACATTCTTGTTTACCATCAGGATAATATCAGTTATTATCACGCCAAGATGGTAGGTAAGAAGCTAATAAAACATATTTACAGAACAGGTAGGCATCGCGGTTGAGTAGTGTATATAATCTTAATTTACTAACCTCGTTTGCAGCGCTGCAGCTTTTTCTCCGATCTGCGTATATTTCCGTTAATTTTCGCCGGATCTTCTTCTTTACGTTTTTTTTTCCCCATAGCGGGTTTTTAACTTTACTTGGAACAAGGATACTATTCGATGTAGACGATGCGGCACACGAAACACGAATGAAGTCGAACGGGAACGAAGGAACGATATCGAACGGTGATTGAACTAAAAGGAAGTGGGTACTAATGAATATTTTAAACTTCTCATTTCTCAAACTGTAAAAATGCTCTAAAATGTGTGATGATACGGTATAACGAAAGACGGACTACCATGTATAATTAAATCTTGAAGATGTAACATCGAACGGATAAATAATGTTAATGTACAAAATAAATAAGTTATTGTAGTTAACAAAAGGTATAATATACAAATGTATAATATATATATTTAACTGTATGTGTAATGTACGCGGAACGCTTGCGCGGAATTTAAAACATAATAATATATCAAGATTCATAAAAAACGTGTTATTGGTATACAGATTACATAGGAGTATATACCTATCTAGCATGCCACGTATCTATTTACTTCCTGTGGAGTCACTACGCAAAAAGGTTACTTTTTTAAACATGCATGTATGTATGAAATTTATGTCTCTTAAAACCTTTATGTTGGTTTAAGCCAGCTTAAACGTTGTGAAACGATTATTTTAACCAAATCTTGTTTTAATTTTTTGACCCATACGCTGGTAATTTTGAAAAAAAATAACAGTGAAACGATTCAATTTGCTCATGGAAATAGAAAATTATTACAAAGCCAATCCTAAAGGTTCTATGTTTCTGTGCATGACATGATATTCATGGTAAACTTTTAGTTAAGGATGGCAAACCTAATAAGATATATCTATTCACAATCTCAACTGTGGATAAGTGACGCTGATGTCGGAGATGTTATTTATTTATCACTAAAGTAAACAGTAATGAATGGAAAGATAATTGAAAATGAAAAACTTCTTTAAAACATATAAACGGTTTATAAAAATTTAGATTAAAAAACATGATAAAAAACAGCAAGAAGAGCGATTGATGGTTTGCCCACAAGGGTAGGGACCAGTGTAGTCCGGGCATTATACCCGATATTCGTAACAATTGCTGAAACAATGACGTCTCATAATCATATTTCTTCGGACACTGTATGTTAATCCCAACACTAGCACAGCTGCATAGTAACCGCATATGCTGTAGCTAGGGCCACCGGTAGCCAACGATCGCTCCAGGTTAGGTTGACGAGGTTTGTCCCATATTAAGTGAAAAGCAAAGGAAAATCTCTCTTGCGTGTTTCAGAACAGTCCCCTTTACGCATGCGCAAGTTAAGGTAGGCGGAGAAAGCCGAATAATATATATGCTTCTTTGCAAGCACTTCAGCGAATCCCATATAAAACTCCTCATAACTTAAAAAAATATTTAGAAATAAGTAGGATTTTTCGAAAAATGTATTAGATTACTTTATGTTTGAAAATACTAATGTTTAAAATGCTTACCTACTTGTATATAGTAGTGAAGTGGAACGTAGCCATGCAAATTTTACGAACTGTTACATAGCTAGCGTGTAAGTAGGATGGAGAAAGGCTCTCTTTCTCTCGCAATAAGATGGACGATGGGAGATGTGAAAATTTATAAGAAATTAATTAAAAATATACATAAAGCCAATAATTTTGGTGTTTTTTCTCAGACTCAACTACACCTACAATCTCTCGTCCGGGATAATGCGAGCAGGTTGAGGTCTGAGGATGCTATATCAGATTTTAAGAACATTTTCAAGATGACATATGAATGGCCGACCTGGGGCCATACTCTGACAAAATCATTTCTCTGAGCCATAACGAAGAAGTGCAAACGCGGCTACGTCACCACGATTTTTTTCAACAGTAGAAGATGGCAGAGAGCAAAAGCGACGATGGCAAGTACATGGTGTGATGAACATGTTTGATTCTATACCTACCAAAGTTTACTGTCGAATTAGTCTAGTGGAGATATTTGGCTGGTCACCATAATAAACACTGATTATCGCTCGAAGATCATTATCTGGCACTGCGGAAAGTTTTGTTTCGTTACCAGAAAAAACTTTCAAGTTTTTTCTGTCTTTAACCCAAACTCGTATAAGACGTATGAGGAACTTAGATCTGGTGAGAGAATTTCCGGAGGCTACAGGCAGCAAACAGATGCACGAAGTTATGAGCAATCGCAAGAAGCGTGGTAACGAAACATACTACCAATTCATGCTTGTTATGCAGTAATTAGGAAGAAGAGCAAAATTTCCTGACTATGTGTCAGTGCAATATATTCTAGGCTAGCGACCCGCCCCGGCTTCGCACGGTTTCAATGCTGATGCTAAATATACTACTGAATATAATAAAATACAATGTGGCAATTGAATTAGGGAATTCAATTGCCACATTGTATTTTATTACACGCCTACAGCGGATTTTTTAGTAAACCATTTAAAAGTGTACAATACTGTATATTTTAATCTATCCCGTAGGGATAGCCAGCGTCTGCAATGTAAGCGCAAAAAAGTGTTTATATACGACGTCATATTAAAAACCTATAAAATAATCAGTGTTTTTCTACTAAATACTAGAAACCTTTCTCCTGTATGTAGGTACATATATTTAATATGTTATTATGCCATATGGTATGTACTTATACATATAAATTCACGTATGCGTCATACGCACCGCAGCCCATATGCATTATAGCATATTTTTTACCCTATATCAATAAAACATAATTATGGGGGGCAAGCCGGGGCCCATGCCCCGGGCCGCAAGTTCAGAGTGCGGCCAAATTCACACTTACATACGAATATACTACTCATCATTATTTACTTAACATTCACCACAGAAGAAATAATAGTACAAGTACAGAGAAACAAGAGTGAAACTCAGTGAAACTCTTGTTTTTCTGTAGCCACATCAAATCGACTGATACCCAGAGGCACACGGACCACGTGACCTAGCGCGGTGAGAGCGCGGAGGGAGACGCTCTGCACGATCATTATTATCTGGAACACTCTACATATGAGGTCGGTCGTGGAGAAATTTAATGTTAATAATTAGAGTATACCGAGAGGTAAATGTGTGTGTTTAAATGAAATTTGTGTGTCGTAAGTCTCTGAAGATATGCAAGATGCCGCTGGGGGAACGTTGGGCTGTTTGCTGGATATCCTAAACGGTTAAGCGCACAATTATGATTATTTTTACACAGGTCTCTATGAATTTGTGTGTAATGTTTGTGAAAACAGAATCTGAAAAAACATTACAATTAAGACGAAAAAAAATTATACATAAGGTTTTTAGGTTCTAGTGCTTAAAATAGATGTCTTCGAGACTACATCTTTACGTCAATATGTGTCCTTTAGTAGCTTACAATATCTTGCGAAGTCTCATTTGTATAATATGAGTAGTTGATGAGTTTCGTTGAAAAAACCATGCCTAAATGACGCCCGTCTTCGCCATTGGGTTTGACGAGTTTTACAAAGGTTCGCAAATCAAAAGGTATCACAACAATTAGTGCATTCATCCAATTATCTGCTCACAAAATTTTAGCTCAATACACTTAATAAATAAAGAGATAAAGTTAAAAAACCCACAAGATACGAAACTAGTGATAAGCCGACCAAGTTTGAATGGTAACAAAAAAGCGGCCGCACAATATTAACTACTGATCTTCCAAATTTTATAGCATTGTACAGATACTTTGGTACACTTGCGTACACTATACTTATTGCAAATAATAATTATGAAATAACCTATCGAAGTAATGTTTTTGTTGTCAAAAGTATTAATTAAATTTAATGTAAGCTTAATTCACGTACGTAGGTTCATAATTATGTATAAGTAGTAGGAGTAATAAGTAGTTCGCTAATATCAACATTGAAGAACTAATTGCAGTCTACAACAAACGACACGAAGCGTAGTTATTTTATAAAAAAATGTGAAGGTACGCACATAAGTTTAGAAATTAGCTCATCATTTATACCTATATGTAAGAAAAGTTAAATATTCTTCACCACACTATATTAGTAACACAGTAGGTACGTAAGAACATAGTTCCTGTTATAATTAATCAATCGAAAGGGAATAAAATATAAATACATCAACAGCCGTTTCGTATATACAGCATGTGTCAGCCAGCATGCATGACACCATAAACTCAGCTAACACAACTAATCACACGTTGCATTGGAATTTATTTGGCGCCTAAATTTTGAGTTGGTATTCATAATTGCACTAAATAATTTGCTCAAAATATTGACATATTCAGAATTAAGTGATTTCAATTAAGTATGCTGGGGGCATACTTCTGTAGCCTGTCTAAAGAAAGTAGTAGTCTAGGAAAAATAATTTCCAAGGTAAAGTCGTTTTAAGTTAACAGCAGTCATTAGAAAAGAGGTTTATAGGTAAATAATTATTTTCTTATAAAAAGGAGTATTTTCGCTACGTTATAGATAAGTAAGCATTAAAAAAACAATAACTTTTAAAACATCCATTTTATTGTATAATTCATGAAACTTTTTCTACAGATGTAAAAGTGTTGAGTGCATAAAATAGGTAAATTAATTGAACTCCACAATTTAAAAATAAGCTTTCAGGGTATTTATACAGTCAATTCATAAAATTAGAAAGTAAGTTAATTAAATGTAAATAATATCTACATAAGTATTATGTCACGTAATACATAGCCGTAATAATGGTTATGAATACGAGGCATGCGTTTTAAGCTTGCTAGCAATCCGACCTTTTCTCTGGCAACACTAGCTATGATTGTCTAGTTTGTTGACGTAATTTTTGGTTCTTTCTATCAAAAGAGACAGCGGTAAGACCTAGTGAAGCGATAAACGCAGGTCGGTGTCATTGCACAATAGATAGAAAAACGTGCGTTAGTATCATGAACATAGTAACTATATTTCATATTTCGACCAGTGTAAATAGACCATTTCTAAATTACTAGCAAGCCAATTACAATAAAATACAATCATGATATTATGGCTTAAAAAACGATCCACCTGCCATACTGCTAATGAATTAGTATGTGTAAAATATGCATAAAAATTAAATTACATGACTCTTCACATATACCTTTTTAGGTACTTACAGTAGGAAGGCATGTTTAATTTGAACTTCAGACATTAGTAAAGAATCCTTAAACAAAAACAATAATTAAAACCGCTTATAATAATTGACTACTCCGCGAATTTTCCATTTTCCAGTAAAATAAAGAAGAGTATCTAAACCGTACCATCAGATCAGTTTTTACAAAAAGTAGATAGAATTCTGAGGTTCTGACTGATACCTACGGCTTTTCACTCTGTACAGTTGAAGGTAAATTATATTTACAATAGCAAATAAACAATATCACTTTAGGAATTCATCACACGCCGTCAAGAATGCACGTCACCTTAGAAATTCTTCGCACATTTGAAATAAACTTGCTTTTGTATTATAAAATCGGGCAGGCATATCGTTTACGCGTTTTTCATCGAAGATAACATTTATATGTTGAGAGTTCCTCTCGTATCAAGATGAAAACACGCGACGTCTTTATTTCATCCGCAATAAAGTTTAATTTCCAGCTGAAGTATTACGTAAGTGACATGTTTGACGTATGTACAGTACAGACCAAGATATAATAGTTCTAATAGTCTTCTAATACTTAGAAACCTCGAACTATATACCGTTATGATCAGATCCAGACTACATATTTGGTAGAATTCTAAATGTGACTGACAGCGTGCATTCTTAACTATGTATCTACGGATCTAGAGCTTGATAGTTGCACGCACGGGAGTACCTACCATCCACAATACATTAAAGATATATAAGAATATGATTCAAATTGAATAAATCCAGGGATTTAAAAATAAAATGTAGAAGCGGAATCATCTTCAATGGCGTGAGATCTAAGCTTGGGCAGTTGACTAGTAAATATTTTATTTTTCATTAAGCAGCATATAAATGGTAAAAACTATTGTTTATTAATTTTATTATGCTTTTTTCTTTAAGTAATTTGTGCATGATAGATGCCGTAGCCAAGTCTGATTATTAAATGCTAGATTTAACTACCACGGTGGATGCTTACATTTTTAAGATTAATTTGTGTACCTACGGGTTAATTATAAAATATTATGATTTCATTAGCATAAATAATAAAGGTAATACTTGGTAGAAATAATACAATAAAAATACGGCAACATTATGGCGGTGCAACCTACCAGCTCTTGATATTACTTCTTATTATGAACTTATTGTTATGACACCAATATTTTCCACTACGTTTACATACAGACATCGGTTATAATTTTATTATAAAAATTAATAATAATCAATTCACTGGCAATACTACGAAAGTAGTTTAATGGAGCTCAAACAAATTTTGGGTGTTTAGCAATTTAGTGCGAGATATTGCCAGTAAATCGTAACCTTATAGTAACTGGTTTACACGGCTCACAATAAATATATTTTCTACGTTAGTTGAATAGCATCTTATGCATTCATCTACCGTATTGTCCGTTCAGTATTTTCAAAATTAAAATTTTAACTGCGAAGCTCGCATGTTTTTTAAATTGGGCCACGTGACTCCAGCAACCTCAATACCTCACTAATAATTCTCAATAGAGCTACTTACTTTCTTCGATGTTTATCAAACAAAAAACTCGTGATGACTACTATCATGGGATATCATGAGACGAACACATGGAACATGGATTTACGGCAGCAGTCTCACTCTCAGAGAGGTAACAATTCACTTGCCACCTCTCTGGACTGTTACCAGAGAGGTGGCAAGTGAATTGTCACCTCTTAGTGGTATCGCGTGAAGTTTGAAATCGTCATTCCTGATAAGTCATGTAATAATCCATAAGAACACTACAAATTAATAAGCATTTTGCCAAAAGCTCTATTTCGAATTCGGCAAATGGCATTGGTAAAGAATTACTCCATCTGCACTCTGGTTTGATTTGAGCAATCAACGGTTACATCGTAATTCTAAACTTTTTTTTTCTTAGGAAGTCGGTGGTGCTTACATCCAACACATTACATTGAGTTCCGTGTAAACCTAACATAAAATCGCGCCACCACTTGCTAAGCTCTTAAACCAAGAGTGCTTAACCTATTTACTTCTAGTAGTTTATATCCGTTAATCAACAAAAAAAATACTGACTTCGAGCAATAGTATCAGTAAAGTTGTGAACTTGTCAGAAAGCTAGAACGTTATAATAATGTAGAAACCGCGGTATTTTATACTTCCATGTAAGAGGAGTTACTTATTTTTCTCTCGTTTATATTTATTGTCTTTGATTTGAATCTACTTTTACGCGACTGGAACTTAAAGGTTTGGTAGCTTACATTTGAAATTTAAATATTACAGAAACATGACAGTATGAATAATTCCAACAAAAAAATTAAACTTTCTGTAATATCGGTGCATTCGGATTAAACACTTAAATGAACACGCACGCATCATATGGCAAATGCAATTGGAAGCGCGACTTCTTTCTAATACTATTCCATTTAAAATTAATGCTATTTTGAAACATACAGTACTTCATATTGATAATAGTGTTATACAAGACATATATTGTACGGTCTACAATTACAAGATAAAATATAATCTATAAAAAGGAACAGTATACTAAATATGTATATTAAAACAAGCTCTAATATCAAAAGCGAAAGGCATGGCGATTGGTGTTATTAGTATTTTTGTGATGTTAACAATAGTATATAACACAGCTCTGATATTCCAGTAACATTGCACAGATAATCCACGTTCTTCCACAAAAAATACTAACTATAATTTTATGTCACAATAATTGCTGCCTTTAAGGCTAAATAAATCTGGAGATTTACCTTTTAACGAAATACCTACAATGTTATACTATCTGACGATAAATGTCTTGGTTAAAACATCTTGGTTTACTCCGACAAATTACAGAGCCAAGTTTCGTGTGCTTCGAAAGCCTTTTTAATTTGGCTGCAGAAAAAATTGTGTGAAACAACAAAATGCAAGTTTATGTCGAAAGCCAAAAGGTAGCCAACGTTAAAACAATTGCAACATCAATTTACTGACTGTGACAATTGATCATTAAATTATCGAATAAAATAATCAGTACTTAATGAAATAAAAATCCATATGGTTGACTTAACCATTGCACAAGTAAATGAAACCATCGTCTTGTCAACCAGGTGAACGGGACTTATGACGTATTGACGATCCAAAATATACATTTCAGACCCACAAAGAAACTATACACCAGCTTTAAGATAAAATTGAGCTCTAAAAAAAGAAATAAAAGCTATGCAGTCCTAATACATAGTCCCATTACAGAAAGGACAAAATATTTATACTAGTTTTTCAGAATTAAAAAAAATCCTTAATATTTACTAAATATAACTAAATTATCAAATTGCTGTAATAAGGTCGCGCTTTGCACGACACTCAAAGAGTATAAATGTTCCTTTTTATAAATAATTAATGCTACATTCTTACAAATAACGTTCAGATAAATATGTTTTCGCATCTTATTCCTCCATATCTTTCTTGCTGGTTATGCAATCTTCTTATATGTATCCGTTGTGTTTCTTTTCTCACACCTTGCGAAATTTTAATCCTGAGTACAATTAATACATCTAACATCGAATTATAGAAGGCATGTTGCTTTAAAAATAATCGATATTTCCAAAGATTTTTATCCTTTGCACGAATAACATGCGAAACATTGACGTTGTTTTTGTATTAATACCATTAATATGTTCACTAGTAGGACAAGCCATTATTTTATCTATTATATACGATATAGTTAAGGTATTGGTATTCCCTTTAACGCATATATTCGTGCAAGGGTTGCTCATAAAAAGTGTGAGGCGAAGTGGATACGTGAGAGCGAATTCACAAATGGACTTTGGCACTGTGCGTGGATAGCGTTCGTGTACATTTAGTATTAGTAATTAATATTAGTAAATGCAGCACTTTATCAAACAATTTCTTTTTGGAAGAAGTTTGGCAAGTGTTTATTTATTTGTGTAAATAATATACTAATTTACTGGCTAGAAATCGTTTGGAAATATCAAGCACCGCGACATGCCCTACACTAAACACAAAACACAGTTGTGAAAATAGAGGTGGGGGATGTTCTCGTAAGCAGCACACTGTTTTAAATATTTCACCTTTTTTTCATCATCATGGCAAAGACTTGGACAGACGTGAGATTTGTTGCAAAGACCAAACCAACACTTCAAAATAGTAGTAGTCCATTTCAGTGCACTAACTTACAAAACTAACCACTACATCTCAATTACATACATAGAAAGAACTAAAATATTTAATAAAAAAAACTTTTAAATATCAAATATAATACAATTCATAAAATGAATTATTGCATAATCCAAGCAATTAAATTAATAATAAAACATCGTTAAAACATAATATGGAGGAACGTTAAATACATAAAATATATTTAAATAAATGAGCAATAAACTAACACAATTTTGGCCAAAAAGCTATATCGATATCCATTATGAGCAGCCAATTTATTCAAGTTTTCCTGATTCCTGTTCTGATTTCGTCTCCGTTTTCGTTTCCGATTTATCTTCTGATACTTTTTCTGAGTCTGTAGTTCTGAAAATATAAAAAACGAACATTTTCTTTATTGGTTGAACCGCTATGAAGCTACGACGAGACTGCCAGAAATAAGCTTCTATGTGATGATCCCAAAATGTGACAATCGCAAATGGTGAGACTTATAAAATTCTGGAAAGAGTTAGTAAATTTTAGAAAAGAAGTTAGGTCAGCAGAACGACAGATTCGCATGTAAGCAACATCGCTAAATGACACATTCGCTAAAGGTCACAAACGTTAAATATCAGATTGGTATGTACTTGGAATAAAATTATACTATAAACTTGTATATTTTTGACAAACGTCAAATGTGACAAGTGTCCGAGCTGAGCAGAACGTCCCAGTTCAAGCGACATTCTTTGTCACTTTGTCAGATGTCACTAATTAGGTAATGAGACCTGTTTTGAGGTTATTAAAATTCATTGTAACCCGAACAAGAAATCAATACCGTAAACTGTAACAAACTATATTTCGATATCTTGAAACTAAAAACTATTTCAGGGTTAGGTGCTTTGAAGGCGATTATAGCCGAATCATGTTATTTGATTGGGCTATAATCGCCTATTGCTGTTATATCTAAGGAAAAGAATATAAAATGAAATGTCTATGACAGAATATGTCACGACTAATAATTATTAAGGTTATTTTTTAGTTTATTGTAACTAATATTATTACAAAGTAACAAATCTAAACGGTACATGGTGATTTCAAGTGTTACTTAGACATCTGTTCCATTCGACATGTGCGTCAATATATTTTGTCATTCTATTCCACAATATATTTTACTGTTCTAAAAGTAAAAGTACTACAAAAATCAATTTACTTTTTAATATTACCAATTGTAGTAAATTTAATATTGTTAAGTTTGCAATAACGCCTGCTAGGCGAATTTGTAATTTTGTAATATAGTAAATTTAATTCTAACTTTTAATAAAATTAACTCCTATTTACCACACAATTGTTTAAGCTACTTTTTTGCACTCGCTGGAGTGAGGTGAAAAATTGTGCGTTTCACTCAAAAGCAAAGTTATTTTGCGTTTCGTACCTTTGAAATTTTCGTTACACTCAGGATTTATATAACTGAACCTAGAATCCTTTGCTTCCTCAGATTTCAATAAAAGTATTCGCGACAAATAATAAATTAACAGCCTTCCATAATAAATAACTATTATCGTACATTATATATAATTTTCCTTAAGAGCCTTTCATATAGCGTTTCTGAATGGAAAATCTTAATGGTCTTTCAGCGTTTCACCATATACTATGTGACAGAGTCATTCGTTAAAAAGGTGTCCTACTGAGTATATGTATGTAAGTATGTACTATGGACTTATTGCCACTTGCAGGGCACATTAACAATCTACAGACTTTACAGCTAACTTTCTCTTTTACTAATTCATCTGTCCAGTGATAAATAAAAGAGAAGTAATTAAAATAATAACCTTATAAAGTAATTTGACTCATTTCAGGTTGAACTGGCAGATCACTTCTACATATAAATGTTGAAGAGCTTTGAGACTTTATATTTTATACTCAGATCCAGAACTAAACATGATATGCAATGATCTCTTATACCAAGGCTTGTATCGCAATTAATTTTTAAATTGATAATTAAGTGGAATGTATTAGTCTCAAAAAAAACATAAGACAATATGTATACCCTTAAGTTATCATTTTATAATTTTTTTGGATAAAAGCCTCGGTAATAAAGAGATCAATCTATGTCATGCTTAGTTCTGGAGCTGGAATCTCAAATAAGGGAGATATCACCCGTAGACGTTTGTACGGCGCAGCGACAGGCCATGTCTTCTTTAATCACGTTTATCATCTCACTAACATAATGAATACGAATTGTGAGTGAATATGCGAGTGTGGTATATTTATTGCTCTTTACCGGTTGAACGCGTACTGCCATAGTATTATGTCATATTATATGATGTATTGCTGTGGGGAGCTGCTGCTGAGATAGAGAGAATCTTTATCTTACAAAAGCGTGCTATTCGAGCCATATATGAAATAGATCCTAGGGAATCCCTGTGAGATCCTTTTAAAGAAATTGATATTTTAACTTTACCAAGTCTGTATATATTTGAATGTATGTTCGTAACAATTTGAGTAAAAATTGAATAAAAATTTGAATGTATGTTCGTAACATTTTGAGTAAAAATTGAATAAAAATTTGAATGTATGTTCGTAACAATTTAAATCAAACAGTGACAATCACGATTATAATACTAGGGATTAAGATAAAATAGCGGTGCCAGGTTTCAGAATAGCAGAGACAAATAAAAGGTCCTTCTTAGGCAATTGTGTGCGGTTTTATAATAAAATGCCCAAACATATTACAACGCTCACAGAAAGAAAATTCAAGCTGCAGGTGAAGAACATTTTGATAAAGAAATCTTACTACACAGTTTGTGATTACTTAAACGACAAAAATGCTTGGGCTGGTTCACCTCTGCCAAGCTAGCGCCTGTCACCTACATAATGGAAATAAATATTGTAATAATTTTACCATATAGTATGTAACACATTATTAAAAAGCATTTAAAACAATGGCCCCGAGTTTCTTAGATAGATAGATAGATAGATAAACTCTTTATTGAACACCTTAAACTAAACTAAAATTAAAAATATTTGACTTAAAAAAAATAGTGAACAACAGTTTCTTGTGTCAACAGTGAAGAACAGTTTCTTACCAGTTCTTCTGGCAGTACAATGTAGAATATTTCAATATTAAAATTTCCTTCATAAGAGCGTTTAAATTTAATAAAGAATATTGACTTTGACTTTGAACTCATTTTGATGTAACTTTAAATATAGATTTAATTTCTAGATTGTCACATAGGATACTATCCATTAATATCATCACTACTTTTATTGTTGTATGTTTTGTGAGTGAAACCGCGAGGTGCGGCTAGTTTTGAATATAGAACCAAATGTCATAACCGTCACAGCTGTTAACCGCCGGACTGGTATGCAGACGTCAACATAATATAAACTGGCAAGTTCAGATTTCAAAGTTGATGTCGGTGCCATAATTGATTATTTAAAAACAATCTGGGCTCACATTTCCATGTCGCCACAATTACTTGAACGTCGGTTTATTAATAAATATACGAGAGTCATCATACTTGGATACCTCTTTGACTGATAAGCTTTCAAGGTCGCTTCGCAATCTAGAGTACCGAGGGTACGATTCCCTAAATCGTCAAGTGATACTTCACGAAAATAAACTCACATAGTATTAAGTCACTGTAGCCGTAGATTTCACTGTGACATGCTCACTAGGTAGTGAGCATGTGAGTATAATATTAGTGTGATGATAAACGTGATCACTAGGTAGTGAGCATGTTACTTGGAATCTAACACATCCAGATAAACGTGGGTGTTAAAAAGTATTTTAAAAGTTATGTCGTTTGTATGTGTTATTGATCTGGCTCGATACTCCTATGAAAAAAGCAGCAATACTAAATAGATAGGAGATAATATTCCCCAGAAGCAAAAATATTCGAAAAAAACTTTACATTTTACACTACTACTGTGTGATATCTGATACAATAAACTGACAAAATATAGGTACAATTATGAAAAATGTATTAAGTTTGTGTTTGTCATTATATTACCTATATTTTGTGTGCCACCCCTAAAGTCATTATATGTTACATTGCGCTCGCCGATAGCGCTCACGATGCGATGGAAAATTATTTTTTTTTGATCCGGCAACGCACAGCTTACTTTGAGAATTTTTCCATGATAACACCAAAGCTTTATTCGTTTTCTTACACAAAGAAAAAAAATTAAAAATGTTCTTTGAAATAATTTAATCCGTTATTAATATTATACAGGGTTATTGGTAACAACAAAAAAATGCTAACAACCTTCAGGGTTGACTTCTGCTAGTCCACACAAACAAATTAAGATATTTTTGTTTTGAAAAAAATAAATATTTTTTACATAATTTTTTGTGTTTTAATGCTTACTCTGAGCCAAGAGCGCCCGCCGCGACAACTTTGGAGCGCGCCGTGCTCTCTTTGAATAGTTTTGAATATTTACGTCGAGTAATGTATTATTTCGATGTAATGTATTATGTATTATTTCATATTTTTTATTACCAAAGTAATAAAAAATATTAAATAATACATTACAAGCACAAGAGGCTTTCAACATCAAAAAAACATAAAAAACACAGAGAAACAATTTAAAAAAAAATAATAATAATAATATTTCTAAACAAAAAAATAATATCTCAAAATGTTTTTTAAGACTAGCGGAAGTCAACCCTAAGAGGTTGTTAGCATTTTTTCAATAACACAGTATAGAACATGTGCCTCTGAAAAAAAAATGTTATTTAACACTACTCCTACAGTGTCGAGTGAAATGAACATCTACAATGACACTTGACATTGGTAGTGCGAAGCTGTAGAGAGATAGACAAGTTATGTGATGTATATGTATCATACTTGGCCTGTTCGATGAACCTCGCTGTAGCCGTGTACCGCGCCGGGTCGAAGTCATCTGACGCTTCAGCGCGAGTCTGTACCAGAGTGCGCACAGAGTCGCGCAGCACTGTGCGGATTTCAGAAGGGTCGAGTGGCGCCGGCAGATCTGTCGCCTCTCTCAAACTCTCTGCAACAACAGTTTAACAATTTAGCTTGTTTCACGACCTCTTAATATTTTTCCTCCAGCGTGTTCTGTTTCTCGTAATCTCACTATTCACACCATTAGAACACAACCTAATATAAACTCTGTATGAGCAGATTAGTAAAGGCTTTATACACCTTTAGCTGAATGTGGCCATTGCATAAAGCATTTTGGTTCTTATGGTAAATTATGGAACTGACCTGCGAACCTAACACGGACCGGAGATATAATCTCCCCAAGGAGTAAATCAAGATCTTCTCAGATTTGAATTTTTTCTACTCTCCGAGCAAGAGCATTTACGCACCGTGAATTTACGTACATGGATGCGGGCATGAATCCACGGTGATTGAATGCTTTCTCTCGATTACTGTCATCACACATAACATTAAATGTATTGCCTTGCATTTATCAAGTTTTGTTTGCTCATCGAACTGTCTTTTGACTGCTATATATCACCTAATAGGCTTTACATTACGCACGCGTCAACAAATTATTCATTTAGTAATTTTATACCCATGACTCGGATTGGAATAAGAATAACTTGTCCCTTTTTATGTCAGACTGAGACTATTTTAACCACTTTCTGTGTCAATTCTTTAAAACTTAGACGTATTTTCACGGAAATGTCAAAAGCAGATAGTTTCCTCCGTAGACAATTTTGTCTCTCAAAAGTGGATAACAATTTTTATCTCCAGTCCATGCTAGACTCAATAAAAGACGTAAGATTATTGTAAATACCACGATTGAATAAATGTGCATAATATACAACACATTCGGCATTAGATCACTCTTATTTAATCACAGCAGAAGACACATTACATATTGTGAAAAGTTTTGTCTCCAATTTTGTGTCTGGCCTCCTTCGCCCAACGCTCCTTGAGCTTTCTCCTTGGTTGTATACCCATTCAACTATTAAGGGTGAAAGGGTAATACGAGTCCTGAGGTGCGACATAATGTGCAGCAACACACTTATATTACGAGTATCAATTTTATAGCAGTAGAACTCGCCGTGAAGGAGTTCGCCCGGGGAAATACGGCCCCTATAAGTATTTCTACTACCAAACAGTAATGTTCGCATTAATGTGTTCTGTATTGGAGGGTGTAGCTGCCGGTGAAAACAGTCACGTGAGACTTTGTCTCAGGGTGATAAGCGCAATCGGGTGACGAACTGCATCTGTTATAGGAAGAGGTTATAGCTTAACACCAGGTGAGCCTAGCTAGTGCTTGTTGAGTACCCTATTCACATTTAAGTAAACAGCTTATTCTCTTTACGGTTTTTAGTTGTTGCATAATTTGACTGTAGTTTACAACGTAAATATACGTTTAGACAATAATAAATAACATCATAATAATAACAATAAGTGAATGTAAATATGCATGTAGAAAATAAATATATGTTGAAAGAATAACAAACACAATCTCCAGGATTTTGTGATAACTGAGTCAATCTGTTGACAGGTACTTGTAAGGGCTCCATTGTTACTATGAATATTATGTGAAATAATTAATAGGATTACGTTTTACCAAATATATATTATGTATTTTTAGCCATTGATATAAATTTATTTTATCACTGCACACTCAGCATTCATTTATTTGTCATCCATCCACGAATCTAAATTAATGGGCAACAGTAGAACATGTCCTTCCCAGTCCCGAACCTTACGCTACTATGCACATAGTTACTCTAACTAAAAGTCACATCACATATATGTAATAATGAAATATGTCATTATTCAAACCTTGTTCTATCCGATAGTAAGACATAAACAAAATTGAAACATATTTATTAGATAGGTAGGTACTTATTTTTTTTCGGAAAACTGCATTTTTGCCATGTCATTGTTTTCTTAGAAAAAAACTTCAGTTATATAGTCTAAATAAATATTCACAAAAGGAGAATATCGTTTATTATTGAGTGGCAAGAAAAAATCCAGTTTTGTTTCTTAATTTTCATTAAGTAGGTATGTGATATTCAAAGATATACACAAATATCGGATACGCGTAACGTGACCTTGCGTAACAGGTATATTTTCCTACGCTAATTGCGACTATACGTCATAATATATGGTAAAGAATAATATAGTATATGGTAGAAAATCACATATTTTCTACGATATCAATCATAATTTGTTAATATATAAATTTCACGATTGGTGAGTAGATTTCCAATAGACGGGTAGAGTGAGCCCAACCAAACTAACATCAATTATCATTTGGACGACCTATTGTTGTTTTTTTTTTTATTTGCCAGTTCATTTCAATAGTATTTTACTATGTGATGAATGACGATTCAAAACCCGCGCTTTAATAAACAAATAAGTATTAACAACAATTTCTTATAATGAATAAAGACAAATAAAATTTAAAATAAATTGTTTTTTGAATAATAATATATCGACAAATTATTTTGTATACAGAACAGACAAATCGTATTATAGATAATTGATGTTTACGCTCTCGAACATCTACTATTTGTACTATAACACAGAGATAAGATAAAGTTGTAATCATCATCGCTTATCTGCGCAATAAAACCTACAACAAATACTACGGAACACACTATTTATAATACCATGATAATTTGCTCGGCAGCGTCATTAATATTCATGGTTATTTATAAGACGAACAGTAGAAACAAGTCGTTCATTGAGCCTTTTGTGTTTTTCGAAGAATTAAACAGTTGCATAAGTATATATAATCAGGACAGGTCATGTATACACAAACTATATTTATAATTTATCAAGAGACAGCATGTAATTCCCAAGATCATATTATCGTTTTGCAAAGTTTACGTCTGTGTAATTGCAAAGCAAGGGAATGTTTCTATGGTGATACACACGCCACGTCATTGTGGACTTTGATAATAAAATTTTAATTCCAACACATAACTGTGAGAAGTTAATGTGTCACCTGTCAGTAAAAATGGTCGTTAGTAAACCGAGTTGTATAAAAATATAGATTAATTTGAAAAATCTGTTCATTGTTTTTGAGTGTTGTTGCACGTGGTGAATGTGAGCGGAGTAGGTACGTACCATTGATGAATCCTTCTAGGGAGGTAGGGGGTCGGGAGGCGCGGACGCACCGACGCTTGCGGGACGGCATGCCTGAGAGATAGGCATCGCTGTGTGGCTCTTGTGGGCGGTCGTTCTCTGTCTGCAACCGCTGGTCCGCAGTAAACACTGGCACCCACTCCTCACCCCAGTGCTCCAATAACATCACTGGAGTCACCTGCACACGCGATAACACAAACACTCAACACAATATGCGAGTAACAAACAAACAAGTCGACCGTCCGACACAACCGCATAGCGCGAATGATCGCTGACGCTGACCGAGTTCCGCGCCGAATAAACCGTTATGAAACGCTTGAGGACGTTCACTTTCCAGACGCTCGTGTCGGTTTATAATTCCTCAGTTGTTTTTTTACGTTTTCATATGTTCGAGCGTCTCTGTTTAAGCGAATATCTCTCAAGTGTTTGTGATACATTTGATAATATAATATGTTAGATTGAAGTAAGTTTCTTTTTGTGTGTAAATAAATTTGTTAATACTTTATTGAGGTTAAATGTTACATTACAATTGGTAGAAACAGGTATTAAAATGAATCAAATTTCCAAGTGATTAAGTTTAATATTCAATAATATAGAATAATTTTATTAAGTTAGCAAATAAAACCAATATGAATTTTATTTGTTTTAAAGTTAGCTACTTACTGGTTTATTGATAATTATTGAAGATTTGTACACAGGGGAAAAGATTAAAAAACGGCCGTTTATACACCAAATTAGAAAATATAAATATCAAGATGTTTTACTATTTCATGAAGCGTTGTAAAAAAATAGAGTTGATACCAAATTAATGTCTTAATTTGGTAAAAAAGTTGCTTGTTATTTGTTTCTAAGTATTCATTCATTCACTGTTTTAGTCTCATTCAGTATTCATTGTTTGTTTTAAATTTGTAAGGCTTGAAAAGATTAAATATTAAGTACGGCTAGTTTTTAATTATCTTTAGTAAAAATATAATCATGATAACAATATAGACGTTGACAAAATTATTTTTATCGTGATCACAAGATCAAGGCACCTTAAAGGAACAAATGAGTCAGACAACTCATATGTTCTTTAGAGGTGTCTTCGACACACTTATGAATGTAGAAACTCTTGTACAGTGTTCCGCAAAAGGGTACAACGCTATCGAGAACAAGCAAAAAATCAATGTCATTCATGTAAGGAAAAAAAATTGAATACCTATAATACATTATTATACGACTTATCGCAACATATCGGAGGTTTGTTAGCTTTGTTAAATTATTATATTGTAAAATAGTTCACAAAAATATGTTAAATCACAAAAGGTATGTTATCATTTCTTATCCAAATTGATTTTATTTTAGAGTCGAATAAGTTATACTTGAGTTAGTATTGTATACGTTTCCAATAACTCAAATTGTATCTACAACACATGTGAAAGATGAGTTGTCAAGTAGCTTCATTGCCAATTAAAGAGAGCGCTAATTGAAGACATACAAACAAGAATACAATAAACTATCATAGCATGAGGGAGACAGAGAAGTTAAACTGACAATATAGGTGTAAATTAGCAAATAAGCAGACGCTAGAAAAAATCCCTCAAAACATTGAAACTAATTAATTTTAAAACGACACATCCTGAAACTCCTGCAGATCAAAATGGCGAATTTTATTAAAATAGTATTTTCCGAAAGGTTTTTAGTTTCGTTCAGTGGTCGGTAATTACGACATAGATATAACTCAGTGGGAAAGAGGACAAACACGTAATTTATTGTTTACAAGTTTTGTTTTTATGCAAGATAGGTTAGCCTTTGACCACTATCTCACCTGATGGTAAGTGATGATGTGGTCGAAGATGTTGTTCAGGCTAACCTAGAATTACTGGCTCTCAAGTACAGCTGCCGGAACACACCGTTAGGTGCTTGGCGACAGATTTTGAGGTGCTTGAGGGTGGTAGCTAGCCAGGCGGGCATTCGCAAAATGCCCTACCACCATTCTATAACGACTGCCATCCTAAGACAACAACCGGGACCGACGGCTTAACGTGCCCTCCGAAGCACGGAAGCGCTCAGTAGTAGTCACCAGCGGTCACCCCTCCAACTCATGACCGCGGCGGACGTTGCTTAACTTTGCTGATCGGTTCAGAATGGCTAAGCAAACTTCGCTACGAGTGCTTCTTCTATCGCCTACATTCAATTACCTATTTTACTATAACGAACGTAGCATAACTGGAAATAAATTCTTATAATATCAAAAAAAAAGAAACTTGAAAGGAATTATTATAGAATATCAGTGTTTTTTACAAGCTTTTATTTAGTTTCACCTATCCCGATGTTTGTTACCAAATCTTGCAAATTAAATTTGATCTACTTTCCGGTTACTGCACTGGTTATTTACACATTTATGCAATTTTGCATATATGTGTAAATCGCGTGAGAATACAATATTATGATGTCATGGTGCTGATTTAATGATGGAACTGGAAGGTGGCCAAAGGAACTTCGCAATGAAACGACACGATCTCATCGAGTTTGGGCTCATTTGAATTCTATTGAGCATTTATTAAAATTTTTAGTTATTTTTATTTACAAGAACATAATAAAAGCTTGTGTATAAGTAGATTTTTTATTTAGAAACGCTCGTTTAAGCTTTAAGAGTTTTCAAATTAGTAGATCGTTAGCAGTGAGTACGGATATCAAACTAATTGCGTACCGTTGCAATTACGTTAATTTATTGAAATTGATAATGTTATTTGTACGTAGTTTGAACCTAGAATTACTGGCTCCCAATGACAGCGACCGAAACATACCGTCAGGTCCTTGGCGACAGATTTTCTACCGGAGGGTAGTAGCTTAGCTGGCACAGACATTCGCAAAATGTCCTTCTACCATGTTATAAAGACTGCTATGCTGAGACAACAAACCGAAGCGAGTCTTAAATTGTTCTTGGAAGCACGGATATTTTCTGAAGGTAATTTACGTTCGTATTGTTTGTTTAAAATTAGTGACACGTGGCTGAAGTGAGAATGTGCTGCCGTTTATACATTGCTGTTTATTTCTACCATAGTTCTCTAGGTTCAAAATAGTTCTTAAAACGGAATCAGTGTACCCTCACTTCGTGATACTAGCATGCCTACATTCTAGAATGTTTTTAGTTGTTTAATCAGTGTTTATAAAACACTTAGCTCACGTTGCCTGTATACACACAAATTACCCAGAAGCGCTCGGTTAAAATGAACGGCTACAGTACATTGTATTACCAATAGGAGTAAATGTATCGAACAGGCTTTGAGTCGCAAACAGTATTATAGTTTATTTTGAGGATTGTGCAAAAATTTTGAAAGCTCAAAGAGATCTACAAAAAAAGTTTCACAAAAAATTCTATCTGAAATTCCCCTTTCGACACCACTTAATCATCAAAACGTACGTAGTAGCAGTGTTGCGAGCCCTGCTACGCTTTCCAAAAGTTTTTGGAGATTTTAAGCTCTAACAAAAATACTTCTCCTGTATTAAAACGCATACCTCGGGGTGAAATAATTTCTGTTGCCCAATCGTTATCTTGTTCGATTAAAAACAACATCTTCTAGCATTCCAGTAACAAGTATTTAACGTAAGTTTTGATCCTTCTAACAAAAATCACTTGCAACGTAATATACTAATAATTTAATAATTATTATTTTATTTAATTATTAATAATAATTTGTAAAGGAAAACTGCGTGAATACAGGGCACGGGAAGAGCAATATTTTGTCTCATCTTTAATAATTCCGCCGGCAGAATTCAAAACAAATAATATCCGTTCAGCTGCTATTAAAATAGTAAAAAACAAATTGAATGATGGTGACATTAAAAACACGGCATGCATCTTGTATTCAAGTAATACAATCGCCCCTTTTACATCTGATACGTTTATTTCCCTAATAGAAAAGTATCCTCCACCTTCCCGAACCCCCTGAACAAAATAATGACATTGTTGAGGTGACCCCACAGGATATTTCTGCAGCCGTGGCAACTTTTCAAAGAGGCTCAGCCAGTGGCCTAGATGGTCACGCTTCAGTACTTAATGTTTACTTCGAATATCCATAGAAATATGTCAATACCGTTACAATTTTTATAAAACTACGAGTTAATTCTAACGCCGAGTAACTGCAAATTAGGAGAACTAAATATAAAAGATTTTAGTAAATTAATTTATTAATTCATTTCATTTGACAAAATACATGTTTCATAAGAAATTTAGCAGAATAAACTGAGCAATAAACTTAATAAAAATTAGTTTAACAAACATTTAAAAAGTTAATGAAATAAATATTAGCAATAACAGTAAATAGTACACAATTCAATAATTCATTTATTTTTATAAGTTACTTAATAAAAATTAGTTTAACAAACATTTAAAAAGTTAATGAAATAAATATTAGCAATAACAGTAAATAGTACACAATTCAAGAATTCATTTATTTTTATAAGTACTAACATAGTAGAAAAAGTAATAAGTGAGCAATGTTCTTTAAGTCAGTAGTAAAAGAACATTGGTCGCGTTTCCCTGGATGTATTCATGTTTACTTTCATAATAATTTATTGTAATTATAATAATAATTTGCTAACCACCGAAAAAATGACTGCCTTTTAAATTTTAAAATGATCATAATACGGGTTAAGTTAAATTTGCTAGTCCGCCAGAGACATAACTGCGAGGCAACCTTTAGAATCCACAGTTTACACCACAGATTAGTCTAACTAAGCATAGTAAGCAAACACATACACACACACACACACTCACACACACACTCACACACACATGCACGCACACATACATTGCCACAAAAACATACAAAAGTTCCTCACCACATATCTTCTTACACATTTACAAACTGGCATCGGCGCCTACATTGTTGTTACTTGCGCTAGTCTATATGTTTAACTATTCAACCAAAATTATTTATTATATAGATCGTATTATTATTATTATTTTCAATGAATGTATTATTATTTATGATGTTATTTAATCTATCGTATTTGCAAAATTCGTATACATAGATTGCTGTTTTGTCTGTGCATAGATAATGTATTTTGTAGATTGGTAGTCCTTGAACTCGCTTTTTTTTCTCGGCGAACATCTAAGTCCGAGTTCAGGAATTCACTGAAAATCTGTGTTATGGTTGCAACTTAACAGGTGTGTCCATACCTCTATTCTATAATAGCCTACTTAGTGTTTAAAAAACAATATGTTAAAGTGTAAGTTACCATTTATGTAACAGGTAGCAGAGAAATATTGTATATACTTACAAAATGTATGGGATCCGAAGAGATTGGCACAGAAGTAGTTTCAGGTTGAGGCAGAGCCCGATCTTCATCCTGTACAATTTGTGTAATCAATCAAATTTCTTAGGCAGAATATAGGTGATTAAAGTCTAAAAATGTTATATACCAACATTTTTTTTATTAGAAATAGAAAAGTAAATTCAAATCAATATGACATCATAAATCATAAATTTAAGAAAAAGTGATTGGCATGTTTATGCTATTTATGGAATGTCTGTTCTTATTCATCTAACTAGTAGCATAGGTAAAAATGTAGCCATATCTGCACACATTTTCTTATGTGCTGCAAACAAGTAGTAAAAGCTCCAAAAAACAAAAACATTCATCTTTGTCCCGCTCATAGAAAATACCATGCGCGAGAGAGACACGAGACCCTTATCAAAATACAGATTTTGAGGTCACGCAGAATCGGCCTCTGGCCTCGTAGACCGCAGCACATGAATAAAGAACAGTACACAATGAAAGCTTCACTACTACACGTATACAGCTGTGTGTAACATGTTACGACAAGGCGCGCGGGGGTTGCATTTCTCGGGTACAAAACCTGTATAAAAATGTAAATAAGAGTATTTTTACGTAATTTGATATGTTTTCATAAAGATATCACAGATGAAGATGTCATAATGCTGGTTTGAAATGGTAGGAAATATTAAAAAAGAACTAGGAAATATTAAATTAGATGTGTAATAGTTTAATGTCATATTTTTCAATTTAGAATTTAATTTGTGTTGCAAATATTCCAAAAATTACTAGGAAATAGGTCCTAAGGGATACCAAATATTCTAAACATTACTAGGACATAAGTCAGAGTAAGGTGTAACAGATGTCAAACTGACACTAGGTCATATAATACCGATTTGAGTTTATAATTGGGTAGCAAATATGACACGTATAACTTTGACATCAGTATGTGACTGATGTCAAAGTTGGTGTCATCAGTCACATACTGATGTCAAAGTTGTATGTGTCATATTTGCTACCCAATAGGTATCAAATGCCAATAGGTTACCCAGGTAGCAAATATGACACGTATAACTTTGACATCAGTCACATACTGATGTCAAAGTTATACGTGTCATATTTGCTAACCAATTATAAACTCAAATCGAGATTATATGACCTAGTGTCAGTTTGACATCTGTTACATCTTACTCTGACTTGTGTCCTAGTAATGTTTAGAATATTTGGTGTCCAAATAGGAAACTAAAATCGAGAATCGAGGAAAACGTCATCAACTGTCACTTCGACCTCTATCATGTCTGTCCATCAGTCCGTCCGTCCGTTCGTTCGCTTCGCAGTTACCCGATTTTTAATTTACAATAACTGAGTGACAGCCCTATGTATAAAACAGTACGAATCTTTCATTCTGTGCTATTATTTATTCATGTGGACCGCAATTTCGAGATATTAGATTTCAAAAACTCCATTAGTCCATTTTATTGCTATGGGGCTTAAAGCTAAAACGATTGCATGTAGGTAACGTCGGCGGTAGGATGACAAAGACTTAGAAGGAATCCAACATTCATATTTTGTGTAGAATATGTTCTTCGTCAAGTATTCGTTGAGACTTGTAACTGAAACAATTATCAGTGTCACCTTGTGTGCCCTCCTGGTGGTGCATCGCTTGCGCGTGATAGACGACAAATTATGTTCAGGCATAACATTCTAGTTCTGTGGCAAATACCAATCACACATTACTTAATTCTATAAAACACCGTTTCAAGTCAGTGCGTGCAACAACACAATATAACAAATCCTAGCGCATACAATAAAACAAAAATAAATAGAAAAAGACATGGTTAAGAGTATATAGTTTTATATGTCTAAACTTATAACTGTCTAGTCAGAAATAATACATACAATGAATGAAACAAAAGATCATTATTTCATAAAATAGAAGCATACAAAAAAATTAAAAATGTTACAAAAATTAAATGTTCTATTTCTTATATCGAGATTATTAAAATAATAAATTAAGTCGGATGCTGACATCTATGGCGGGAAAATCTACATTTGATACATTGATCACGTAACACGCGAGATGCTGAGAGTATTTGTTACAACTTTTAATTTTATTTTTATTGAATATATTACATTATTTGTTAGTAAAGGGTAAACACAACTTTAAAAGTTTTTGACGGTTTTATGGGTAATTTATGGTATTAAGTGAATTGGTGTTCAATTACTTTTCAACGTAATATGAACATTATTATTTTAAACTCGCGAATACCATAATCATATAGATTGGTTGCCAAAATTAGGTACACGCAAGATAAAACTGTCAAAATTTAGAATTTCTCACCATTAGCTTTTCCACCTTATAATTAACTAGTTTGTTAATAAGTTAAGTGAACTAAGGTTACACATTCTATCAATATGAGTTACATGTGTATGTGCTACGAAACTCTAGCTATCTCTAAAGCGAAACCCCGTGCCAGACCTTTTGACAGAGCCTGTTACCGCTGGTAATTTTTTCCTGTTGCCACAAGCGCATGTATGGGGCAAATTTAATACTATACATTCATATCGCTATATTAAATAAGTCGGCATATTTATATTCCACAATATGTATCAGCTTAGTAGTAAAATATTGTCAGAATACTCACAATCTGTATGGGTTCTGGGGAGTGCGGCGCGCAAGAAGTCTCGGGCAGAGGCAGAGCCCGAGCTTCATCCTGCATTCCAATTTCGTCATCAGGGATGGGACTGCCAATTCGGGGCGAAGCCTCCACCGATTGGGTCTCTATAGGAGACGACCTGTGCAATAGTAAATAAGTATTTCAGGCTGAGCTTCAGACCGAAAAGGTTTGTATGGTGACCATTTTAACCCGCCATTTAAGATGTTTGGCAAATTTTATTCCAATCTCTGCAGTATAACTATCACATAACTGTGTTACTAACAACTACTAATTAAAATCGTTTTGAAAACCCTAGTCACCAACCGAACTCAACTGCAATGGTAGTGCACTGGACATGATTAAAGCTTCAAAATGATGACATTTTTTTTTACTTACCGTCCAGGAACGAAATTTAATACTATAATAACATCACCATATGAGCTGACTGGGGCTTCCTTATAAATCGAAAGTTCCTTATACATCAACAATTGCTTTAAACAAGCCTTCAGGAATAATGATAAGTTTACAACTGCATGTCCAGAGTATGAGTATTAAAGAGGTCAGTGAACTCGAAATTAATTTGAATGCAATCAACTAATATCAAGGTACATCAAGGTACATAATAGCCCTGCGGGTCGGAAGTGGTTTGTATGGTAGCCATCTTGAATCTGCCATTTTGGATTGATGATAGATGTCATTAAAATTTCTCCAATTTCCTATGAAGTTTGTGTAAACAAATTCCTGATTATCTGTTGAATTTGCTGTAGTTTTCAAGAGAAAGAAATCTTTCCTGCTCTAGTCGTGGAATACCATGACGACACTAACCTTTCTAGCGAAGGGTGCGAGGCGGTGCTAGCGGTGTCATCAGCGACCCTACTGGCTTGTTTAGCTGCTGCAGCTACAGGTGCTTCTTCACTTTCTTGCTCCTCATCTTGTTCCGGCGGTGGCGTAGAGCCAGAATCTTCTGACGAGGTACACCTGGTTGGGACATATTCCAGTGTGTCGGGAAGGTCAGGCGTGTCCGGCGTCTCCGGCAGGTCTTCTGACATTTCCAGCTGCATCTGAACATGGTGCGACGTCGTAGGCTCCGACGACATAGGCTCCGAAGACATAGACTGTGACGTCGTAGTCTGCGACGTCGTAGGCTGTGAGAACGAACGCCGCAACGAAAAAGGCAACGGCGCCCTCTGTCATAGAAAAATTAAAAGAGATTATTATCAATTAAGAGAAATTAAATAATACACACGAATAAATGTCGAGTCCTGTCGGCATAAGGAGTCTATTCACAAAGCCAGACTGCAGGCTATTAAAGAAAAAATAATATGAAAATATTAAGTATGTTCGTAAATATATGAGTTAATATAAATTAAACAGTGAGAATCACGATTATAGCACTATACGAATAAAGATAAAATAGCGGTGCCAATTTTAGTTTACCAAAGACAACTAAAAGGTCCTTCTCAGGGAATTCTGTGCGTAAAGTTCCCACAGATGATACAACGCTCACAGATGGAAAATTCAAGTTGAACTCCTACTACAGTTTGTAATTACATAAGCTACAAAAATGCTTCGACAATTCCACCACTGTTTACCTATCGCCTGTCACGTACCTAATTTTAACAAATCTCATTCGGTAATATTCTAATTATGAAATGAAATACAGACTTTTAATGGCATATTTTATTTACATACTTCTTTAAGAAAATAAAAAAATTAAATAAAGCATTATTCTCGTAACAAAACAATGCTTTAAAAAATTTTTTTTCATTATTAAAGTACAATCAAAGTCAAAGTTAAAATCATTTATTCAATTTAGGCGTCTACGACGCTCTTATGAAGGTCAATTACAAATTTTAATATTGAAATATACTACATTGTACTGCCACGTTCAGCAAACAAAAATTATAGAGCCACTGCGAGAAGAACGGGCAAGAAACTCGGGGCCATTCTTTTAAACGTTTTTTAAAAATGTGTTAAGTACATACTATATAGTAAAATTATTACAATACTTAATTTACATTACGTAGGTGTTAGGCGCTAGCTTGGCAGAGGCGAACCAGTCCAAGCATTTTTGTCGTTTACGTAATCACAAACTGTGTAGTAAGATTTCTTTATCAAAATATTCTTCACATGCAACTTGAATTTTCTTTCTGTGAGCGTTGTAATATGTTTGGGCAATTTATTATAAAACCGCACACAATTTCCTAAGAAGGACCTTTTATTTGTCTTTGCTAATCTAAAACCTGGCACCGCTATTTTATCTTTATTCCTAGTGTTATAATCGTGAGTGTCACTGTTTGATTTAAATTTGCTCAAATTTTTACGAACATAAATAATATTTTCAAATATATACAGACTTGGTAAAGTTAAAATATCAATTTCTTTAAAAATATCTCTCAGGGATTCCCTAGGAT
Source organism: Plagodis dolabraria (assembly GCA_963854805.1). Lineage (NCBI taxonomy): Eukaryota > Metazoa > Arthropoda > Insecta > Lepidoptera > Geometridae > Plagodis > Plagodis dolabraria. The sequence goes on along the minus strand of OY978440.1, from coordinate 34,570,932 downwards.
CCATATTCTAGGATTTCATATTTGGCTCGAATTGCACGCTTTTGTAAGATAAAGATTGTCTCTATCTCAGCAGCAGCTCCCCACAGCAATATACCATAAGACATAATACTGTGGAAGTACGCGAAATAAACGAGCCTAGCAGTAGCTACGTCTGTTAGCTGTCTTATCTTACGAACTGCATATGCAGCAGAACTAAGTCTTCCAGATAGATCATGTGTATGTGGATTCCACTGTAAAGTTGAATCCATTTTAATTCCCAGGAAGACTGTCGCATTGTCAAAAGAGAGTTTTTCTAGGCCAAGCTTAATGTTTGGTTCAACATAAGTATAATTTGGTAAAGAAAACTTCAAACATTTGGTATTTTTTTAATTTAAGAGAAGATTATTGGCCGCGAACCACTTAGAGATCAAAGATAACACATTATTTACATGAATAAGTTCACTATCCCTCCTATCTACTTAAAAAATTAGGGAGGTATCATCTGCGAATAGAACTATATCGCAGAAATTTTTAACCATGCAAGGCAGATCATTTATATATTCTAGAAACAGAAAAGGTCCTAAAATTGATCCTTGCGGTACGCCTATTCTTACCAAAGACCCGGAAGAAGTATTGCCATTTATTCTAACCTTCTGTAGCCTGTCTGACAGATATGACTTTATAAGATCCAGAGCTTTTCCACGAATACCATAATGTGAAAGTTTTCGAATCAGAGTGCGGTGCTCTACACAGTCAAATGCCTTAGAAAGGTCACAGAATACGGCAATAGCATCCTTTGAACTCTCCCAGGCTTCAAGTATATGTGACATCAATTGAGCACCTGCATCTGTTGTGGATCTGCTCTTTGTGAAACCAAACTGATTCTCATTCAATATATTATGCTCATTAAAATGGGATAGAAGTTGTTTGAGCATAATTTTTTCGAATACTTTACTCAGAACAGGTAAGATCGAAATAGGTCTGTAATTGCAAGGGTCAGATGTAGCCCCCGACTTCAAAATTGGAGTGATTTTACTTTGTTTCATTAAGTCGGGGAAGTTTCCTTTATCAATACAAAGATTGAATATTGTTTTTAAATATGGTGCAATAATGCATATTATAGAATCTGCCACTTCAACTGACATACCCCACAAGTCTTTGGTGCTCTTAATATTTAAATTTTTAAATGTCTTTATAATTTCAAATATTGTTGTGTGTCTGAAAGAAAAGTCCGGCGATTTGCAGGGGAAATTATGTATTAGCAGAGTTTCTGCTACATCGGGACATGCATCCAATGACTTAGTGACTTCTAGGGGTAAGTTAGAAAAAAAATTGTCAAATATATTTGCCACTTGTATTGGATCAGATATTTGATTTTTATCAACATTTAAGACATATGTAGAATCTCTAAGTTAATTTTTTCCGGTCTCAGGATTTATAGTATTCCAAATTGTTTTTATTTTATTTTTAGACTTGCTAATTTTAATTCTAATAAAAAGAGATTTAGCACACAAGCAAACAGACTTAAACATTTTTGAATAGTTCCTAACATAATCACGAAACTGCTTGCAGGATGTCAAATTCTTCCTGCGATACAGATCATACAAATAATCTCTACTTTTTCGAATACCTGTAGTTGCCCAATCACCGAACTTCAACTTTCCATTTACTTGTTTCTTTATTTTTGGACACACTTTTTGAAACTCAGTATTTACTAGAGAGAATAAACTATTATAAATGTCATTCGGGTCACTATGAGAAAAACTTGTAATGGCAAGCTTAGCTTCTATATTGGTACTGAGTATTTCTAGCCTACTGGTTGTTAACGGCCTATGTTCAATTTCATACCTTGCTGTTTCTCTGCTTCCATCAAATCTAATTGCCAGGCCTTCATGATCAGATCTAACACCCTTCATTATTGACTTTTGTTTAGTCTTACAGTTCGAGTATATATTGTCTATACAGGTAGCTGAAGTATCAGTTATTCTAGTGGGCTCACAGAATAGAAATTTCAAATTAAATGACTTAAACAATGAAATAAGATCAGTCTTATTTTTAGATTTCAATAAAATATCTACATTAAAATCACCACATACAAATATGGGTTTTTTACATTTAGAAATTTTTAGTAGTATACTTTCCAGAGTGGCTACGAATTCTGTAAAATTTTGAGCACGACCTTCATCTGTTGGTGGTCGATATACACACAACACAAGATGCCTGTCCACCTCCACACAAGCAACTTCACAGACACGTTCAACAGAACATCTGACTAAGTCACGGCGTTCTTTAAATTTCAAGTTATTTTTTACAAGAATAATACACCCTATGTGTCAATGTGTCCCAACCAAGGAGGTTTCAATTCAATTTAAGTACATATTATCTGTGGTGAGCGCGATGCGCGCGAAACACACTAGTTTTTATAATGCATTTTATTTAATGTAGCTTCCTATAGCCATGAGATTATATTACATTACTGCAGCGGCCAGCAAAGGAGGCCTTGATGGACGAAAGCGTAAATGTGGGCCGAGGCGAAGCCGAGGCACACATACATAAGTCCATCAATGCCTAGTTGTGGCCAAGGCTTGTATAGTGCTTTTCTCAAATAATGCGCGGAAATTAAAACAAAGTAGCACCTAGGCAGAATTTTTTATTTGAAGATACAGTTGTTAAATGTCCAATTTATGAATTTTAAAGTGGACTTTCCGGGGATTATGTTGGTTTGGGATAATTCTAAAGAGGTGAAAAAGGAGGTGAAGAATTTCAGGTGGCGTTGAATTAAGTTCATCGCACTCATTGTCTTCACTTGAACTCATTTTGTCGAAACTTTCAAAATCAATGACTATCAACAAACAACAATAAAATTGCCCGCGTTACATAAAGTGTTCATTTGTTTTTTTTTTTCAATAAACAGCGTTTTATTTGCAAGCCAGATCGAAATTTAAATAAAACCTTTGATAAGTTACCTTCTTTTGTTTGCCATGCTTCGAAGTAAAAGATCGTTCCATTTTTAAATTACACGACAGATATGAGTTTACTATGCTATTTATTTGGCCGCTAGACACGACAGATATAGTTTCCATACATTTTTTGCCGGCCGCTGCGCGCATGTATTTGGCCAGTACAGCAATTTCGATTTATCTCGAAGAAGGTTGTCAAAATAATGCACAAATATCCAAGCCTTTTTGAGAAAAACAAATTATTGTATGCAACTGCATATAATTAGGTATTAAAACACTCGTGTAATTTTATTTTGAAACTCGCCTGTGGCTCGTTTCAAAAAACTACACTCATTTTTTAATACCCTCTATTATATGACAGTTGCATAAACTACTATTGTAACACATTGTTCAAAGACTTTTAAAGAAAATGGCCCCGAGTTTCTTACTCGTTCTTCCCTAGTAGAGTAGCTCTATATATATATTTTTTTAATGAACAACCTAGGAAATTAGCTAATTTTACCTAGCAGAGCAACCTAGGATATTTCTATATTAAAATTTATAATTGACCTTCATACGACCGTCATAGACGTCTAAATGAATAATTTTGAAGCAATGATGGCTCAGTGGCATTGGCTATGGACTGCAGCGCAGCAGGTTCATGGTTAGAGTCCCGCTGCGGGCTTGAGCTTCACCGCACGGTGGAAGGGCATTTTGCGAATGCCCGCCTGGCTAGCGACCACCCTCAAGTAGAAAATATGTCGCCAAGCACCTAACGGTGTGTTCCGGCAGCAGTCCTTGAGAGCCAGTGAAATTACAGGCACATGAGACTTGAGAACTATGTCTCAAGGTGACGGGTGCAGTGCAATTCGTGGCTTGTGACGAAATGCATCTGTTATAGGCAGAGGTCGTCACAATGACATAAAAATTTAAAAAATTAAAAAACTCATGCTTCAACATCTTTGAATGTCACCATTACTCACGATGGAGCGCGCATTTATTAGTTTTAAATATACTACCAACCCGAGAGATCAAATATTACATTTTATTGTTTTATGTACTGTATGTACGATTGCACTCACACTAAGACATAGAGTACAAACGAGTTCTACCCGTACATTTGTGCACATCAATACGAGTAATTTACTGTGGAAAGGCATGCCTTCATGAGTAAACAGATCTATACTAAGAATTTCCTTTTTTGTAAACATTTTGGTTTCGCCTTCATTACATCGATAATCGTACAAATGTGTAGCTGAATTATCAATTACCGGGTACGGTAATCGATAATTCAGCTGCACATTTGACAAGCTGGTAAGCTTATCTCTTTCATGATGGATATTATCTGAAAGTCATCAAGTAGGTACTATCAGTGTCAATAGGTATGTTCAGCTGTCGACGATTGCGCTGTTGTTTTTCGCCGGTTCATGGTCCGATTATGTAATAAGTTATTATCAAAATCTGATTGAAATCATAGAAAAATGGCAAATATTCATTGACGTTGTTAGTAAAAAAAGCTGTTATTACTATTAATTTATCACTAAGCTTTAGTTAGTAATCAATGTAATCACAAAACTTCTATGATTTCATCTGATACAATCGAACAGCTGGAAGATATCCCCCGCTAAAGAAATGCCTCCTCTAGCCGGAGGCAGGTTGTCATAATCCCCGGCTTGCCAAGTGTCTCGGGGATCGCCGTAACAGATGGCAGTTTTGCAGAAGCTATTGCTTTTAAATAATTATTAGCCGCCATGTGGTACAGCGCAACCGCCTCTTCCATGTTTTCCATGAAATGAATTATCACGAAGTTCTAGCCAGATTATCGCGACGTAGTGTGGCCAAGCAATTCGTCATGTATAGAAGACGAACTTTTATCGTGACAACGCGAACACGAATCTTCGCCTTCAAGTCTGGCCGCAGCATTAGTAAAGAACAAAATTAGCACTTACAATTCTCAATCCTGTAGGCGCGTTTTGTAAGGCTATAGGGTTGCCTGCCGTGGATATGCCACTGACAACTTCAGTCTGTGTGGCGTTCAGTATCTGGAGGGACAGGAATCGGACCCAGTCACGTGCAGTCGCCTCAGCCGATTCGGTCACGTGATCCTGTATATAACAAAATATTATATTATTGATAAATTAACAACATGTCAAATTCATAACTAAAGAAAGCTGAAAGGCGATCCAGGACATGATTATGGATCCATCTTATATATCGTGGTTGTATGCGTCGTTGTTCGAAATTATTTCTTTCTCTATATAAATTCGTCACAGAGAATTCAAGATGCATAGCATAAACTAATCGTACTTTTTTTATTAATCACCTGTTAAGCGCATAAGCTTTCAATTCTACGTAATCACTCGTGGACCTATTTTACTTTCATCGTAAATTCGTGGTATCTTGTTAAATAACATATAATTTTAACAGATATGAGGTATATTTCATAATACATTGACTATTTAGTTTTTACGATGTGATATAACTGAATAATCAGAGAGAAATCAGGGAACATTTAAGTGTTTATGTTACCGGTAATATGTATAATACGGTATTCTATACAATACCTAGGTAATGTATAGAATACCTAAAACGTGTAGGTAATGTATGAAATATTGTTTATTTTATACTTTGCCCAGGTATTTTATACAATACCGCATGTGCAGCCGGTAATGACGAGAGCAAGGAAGGAGGGGACGTGCGGGCAGCAGGCAACAATGGTTAGGTTAGATATTTAAGTTTCACGTTAACTTAGTTGTGATTTTACTGTACATAGTTATATAAATATAATTTTAGGTAGGTACCCTTTTCATAAAGATTATTTTTAAGAAGCACCTTAATTGTTAATTTTAATAAAGTTGATTTTATGCAATAGTAAGTTTCATTTGCCCTTGATTTTTTAGGCCCTGTTTATAAATATAGACCATGATCTATATATTTTACACAATGCCGGTGTAACAGCAGGTACTTTATACAATCTCTAGGAATTGTATTCATTACCTAGGTAAAGTATGTAATGGACAATGATATTTCATACATTTCCTGGACGCCCCAGGTATTCTATACATTGCCTAGGTATTGTACAGAATACCTGAATTATACAGAATGCCGGTAACATCTACAAACTGAAAAAATTACAAAGTGGTAAATATTTAAAAATGACTCATTTTCAATCATAATAATCACTTTCTAGGGTTCTATTATCTTTTTTTTACAATGGGATTTTGGCGAAACACGCACGAGCCTCACCAGATGTTAAGCGGAAACCTCTGCATATAACAGATGCAATTAGTCACAAGTGAACAAGTGACGAACAGCACATAAAGTGTGGTAATTTCTATATCATTAAGTATCACCAACTCTATTAACCTGTTTCTATATATTATGATTACAAGCACTACCGCGTACTAAGCGAAAATCATAAATTTACAAATTATTGGAATACAAAATGTTTTGCCCCGGGCGGGAATTGAACCCGCGACCTTCCGATTTCGCGCCGGATGCTTTATCTATTAAGCTACCGGGGGTACGGCTGTGGGTAGCGACATCATTCCGAGAGTTAAGTGTTTGAAAAAACACTTCTTTCGGTCAGATGAAGTCTAGTAGTCTGGTTGATAGCCGCGCACCGTCCCCTATGACGGTTTAAGAAATACGATTGGAGTACGAAATTTCGGCGACACAGCCGTACCCCCGGTAGCTTAATAGATAAAGCATCCGGCGCGAAATCGGAAGGACGCGGGTTCAATTCCCGCCCGGGGCAAAACATTTTGTATTCCAATAATTTGTAAATCTATTAACCTGTCTTTGAAATGACTTGATTTTAGATATGTTATTGTTGTCTTTCTTCGAGAGTCGATAAATTTTCGTGTCGGAGACACCTCTCGTAGTTTGCGTGTTTAATTTTCCGGGATTCGTGCCAACTTTATCGAGGGCAAAGTCTTAAGTGTCACTATAAAACTCAAACACCCATTATGAATTTATGTGAACGTTGGCATTACAACGTGCGCCTCAAACAAATGTAAGGTTCGTATTAAGAAACCGGTCTCAACGTCAATCTCATCTTGTAAGTTTTCAAGACCTGTATTTCTAAATATGATTACAAGCATTAGTATCGTGTGCTGAGCGAAAATCATATTTTACAAATAATTGGGGCGAAAAATTTTATGCCCCGGGCGAGAATCGAACCCGCGTACTCCGTTTTCGCGACGGATGCCTAATTCACTCGGCCATCCGGGCACGCTCTTTCGAGCCGAAATTTTGTGCTCCTTGTATTTTTTATTTTTTTTATATTACTTTAACCGTCATACAGGACGGTGCGCGGCCATCAACCTGACTTCTAGACTTGGACTCGGACTCTGAATGATGTCGCTAACCTGTATTTCTTAATATGATTACAAGCATTATGACATGCTAAGCGAAAATCATATTTTAAAAATTATTGCCAAATTATATATTTTTTTTCTATTTTTTGGTTACTAGCTTGATGCAGATCTTAAATCTAAATGCTAAACTGCTCTTGTAACTTAAGATAGTTTTTTGCTAACAGCTGATACCGATGTCTCAAATATTTTCATAGAAATGGTTTATGAAATAGGACAGCATCATAATACGTCACCTGAGACCATATCTAAACCTAAAGTGGATTTATTAACAGGATCCTAGTATACCTTAACTACTAGTATATCTAACGAATATCGACTTATTTTAGTTTACACAGTTTTATTACAACCTTTGCCCTAATTTTGTTTATAATACATTCAATTACTATTGTCGCCCACGCCTTAACAATTTCGTTTATTGCTAGATCGTAAAACATTCAAAATATAGCAGCAGTGCACATATATTGAAAAATTATCTGCCTAACCCATAACATAAATTAGAGTAAAATTCGTGTCGATAAATATTCGCTACGGAAATTCAAAGGAAACCGACTCACAAAAGCAAAAGAACGTCTCCATTTTTGTATGCGCTTTTTTTTTAGATTTTTTCATTTGTTATCAATAATCTAAAGTAAAACGATTCATATACTAGATACTCACAATAAACGCCATGAAGAGGACACGGTACTCCTGTACCCCACCAACGCAGAATCCTAGCACGAGCCTGCATAGATCGATGAAGAATCTCATAAACGTATGGTAGAAAGCCTGCACTGTGATCTCTGAGGTCGTTTCGCAAAGGATGAAAGCGATGATGCTCGGCATGCGTCGCCTCAGGAAATCGCGCAGTAAACTTATCGGATCTGCACTGGGACTGATAGTTGCGTGATGGGCCTGTGAAAAATACTTAATGTGAACAGTGGGCAGTCGTAGTCTACCTGTCTTATATCATATTCTGTCTTATATTATATCTTATTAAACGAATCAGATCATTTATTGCCTCCATAAATAGTACAATTTGTTATAATTTGATAAATTTACAAAGTCTTATATGGACCCCGTCCGGCACTGCAAGTTAGAAGAGAGTCGGAAGCTATTAATAAAATTATATATTTTGAAATTGGAAGTCAATTGATTCGTTTACGAATAAACATTGCAATCCATCTTGCCAGCATGCTGGACGCGCTGCCAACTGGAGTGGGCTGGAGCATTTAAACTACCTGTATGCCTACAATGGTCATTTGGATGCCTTAATGCTTTCACTGTAATAGCTGAAGTAATAGTATATACTTTGAATTAATTGAGTAATATGCTTTATTAGTAAGAAACTGTCACAATTGTATTGTAAATTTTAAAGACTTTATTTAAAAAAGTAATTACAAAAGCTTGCAATTTATTGAAAAAAAATCTTGACGCATCAATATAAGGAATGCAAAGACATCGGTAGTAGATCTCCCAAGAAACTGCGGGCTCACGCCGAATTAGCTTTCGGTTATTCTAAGCCATGCCTCGGTTAACCAAATTAATGAAATGAAAGCGATTGATTTATATCAATCGATTGGTTTAGATGTATATATATTACGCTACTGCTCCTCCTGTGTTAACGTTAGTGCTAATGTCCAACTACCCGTTATCAAGGTATTAAAAATGCATGTTGGCTAGATGTACACAACGCCGCCGTTAAGAGTTAATCCCTAGTGAATTATACAATACAACACAATTCATTTCCAAAAAAGGTTTCCATTTTCTTGGTACACATAAGTTCATCAATCAAAGTAAGGTGCTATATAATTGTCTGGACACAAGGTGACCTTCAGATTAAAACAAAGCGTAAGCCTGTATCTTGGGCCTCTGAGATACGATCATCTAATGCGTTTGCACATTGGGTGCTGCAGTTTTACCACTATTATTTTCACTCTAAATATAATTAACGCGTTAATCTACACAACAGTTGCGAATGAAGCTACTGGGGCCCAACTCCCACCTTTTAAAAACTATTATAGAAAACCAACGTCATTATTTTAAGCTTAAAATATTGATATTGAAATTCGTACCGTGGCCATCACGAAATAATAATGTTCATATAGCGCTATCTCTATCGCACAGATGACTTGATTCAATGCATGCAGCTCGCTCTCACGTTGAAGTTCTAATGTAAGTTTACTATAGTAATATGTGGTAGTGCGAATTAAAATTGTAAATATAAGGTAAAAATAAGACTGAATTAAGACATGGGAGTCGGCCCCCTGAACTGGTTGCAGCAATGTGTGTTATAAATTACTATATGCAATTTAATAAAAATGGCCTGCTTATGATTTTACAGATATGTTGTATATGTGTAAAGGAATAGTGTAGTATCCATAGTCGTAGTAACGCAGTTCCTATCTAATAACAAAGAACATACGTCATCGCATTGCGCGTACTTCGAAATATTAAACGGAGTTAATATAGCCAATATCGCCTATTGCGCTAAACTCTGCACGAACAGACATAAATTAATTTGAAAAGCTGACTGCAAATTATTTATTTGGCGTCTAAAATCATCCAGTTTTTTTTTATGATCCTAGTGTTACTTGCGCTATAAAGACGAATCTAAAGATATTTAATACATTAGTATAGTTTAAACCGTTTAGAAGTTCAAGAAACTCACAAACGAGCATACATTCATGCACCCTGAAAATATAACACTCCTTTTATAGACAGTCGCCTAAAAACGTCGCATAGAAACCAACATCTAGTGAGTAGTGTGCTATGAACTATATTAGCTTACCAATCTGTTGAGGAAGTCTTCTTGCCGCGTCAATAGAATAGTAGCAACGACATCGGCCGGAGATCGCCCTGAGACGCCGTAAGCTCGCGCTGCATTTCCCAATCGTATTATGTACTGGCGCATTTGGATGCGAACCAAGATATACTCGCGCGGCATCGACATTATTTCCGTGTTAGGTTCAACTGGATAATTCACCGACGAGAGGTATACTACACGGGCCTGCGAAATTACAAACATTTTATTATTGTAACATTGCTATTTTTGCATTGTAGCGGGGTTCACGTTCGCCCAATGTAATATACCGTGATGAGTGAGTCACAGTTCGAAATCATCCCTTTCTTTACTAGAATCTATTATGTGTAACGTCGCTGTTTTGTATCCCACAAACTGCGCTCAGCTTGAATATGATCTATGAACTTTAAGTCTTTATTATACCTTTTTCGGATTCCAAACTAGGGAACTGGACTCATTAATAAAGCCTCCGCTGTCTGACTATCCGAAATTCAAAGGGCTGTCTCTTTTCAAATCTTTGGAACCTTAATAGGTAGATGGTTGAAACTTTCCCAAAATATGTGTTCTTATGGAGGATTACCTAACGAATAATCAGTACTAATATTATAAATGCGAAAGTAACTCTGTCTGTCTGTTACGCTTTCACGCCAAAACTACTGGACCGATTTGTATGAAATTTGGTATGGAAATAGTTCGATACCCGGAAAAAAACATAGGATAGTTTTTATCCAACTGCGCAAAAAGAGGTTAATGTTTTTAAAAAGAGGTCAACATAGGCGCGAGCGGAGCCGCGCCCGGGAAGATAGTAATAATATAAAAAGGTCATACGGGGAACTTTTTTATTATTAACGTTATTTTTGCTGTATCGTTATAATATAAGATACACTCGAGAGCAATGAATCCGGGTCACTTAAAGAATCCTAAAAATCTCGGAAACTAAAAATGCTAGGTTAATGCAATAAATTATATTTAATAGACAATGTAATACTCCTTAAATGAAGGTATTAAAACTTCTTAGTTATTGTAAAGTTATATCATAAAAAAATCAAATTTGAAAAAGGGCCACTTTCGAAGATGGAACTACGAAATTACAGCATTTGGTTTTGCTTTTGTTTGTAATCTGTCATTTATGTGGGTACATAAACCATGTTGATAGTGCTCTATATTCATTATTCAAGCTGAAATTATGTCGCTTACGCCTGAAGAATGCACCAGAATACTTACAATGCTGGAAACCGGCCGGAGTCAGCGCGATACAGCCAGGACTGTCGGTGTGTCGCTGTCAACAGTACAAAGAGTTCTCCGACGTTACGAAGAAACTGGTTCTAACCTACGCAGACCAGGAACGGGCAGAACCAGGTGTACCACAGCACGAGAAGACCGATACTTGGTGAACACCATGCTTCGAAATCGCTTTCTCACAGGAACTGAACTCACCAATCAGTTTCGACGCCTCGGAGGAAGTAACCCAAGTGCATGGACAGTAAGACGTCGGCTTGCTGAATCTAACTTAAAACCCCTTAGACCTGCAAACGGCCCTAAACTGGAGCGTGGGCATCGTATTTCGAGACTAAGATATGCCCAGAGCCACGTAAATTGGAGTATTGAAGATTGGTCAAAAGTTATGTTCTCCGACGAATCAAAATTTATGCTCTACAAGCACGATGGAAGACACAGAGTGTATCGAAGACCAGGGGAAAGATTCAAGCAAGCATGCATCGAAGAAAAAGTAGCCTACGGTGGTGGGTCTGTACTTGTGTGGGCCGGAATTTCTTCTGAAAGTCGCACAGAGCTGGTGATCATAGAAAACGGCTCTTTAACTAGCGTAAGATATGTGGAAGAAATCCTCAATGATCACGTTGGTCCATTTATGGTCAATTTAGGTGAGGATACTATATTTATGCATGACAATGCCCGACCTCATACAGGTAGGATTGTGAATGACTACCTTCAAGAGATGAACATTACTCGTATGGAGTGGCCAGCGCGCAGCCCGGATATCAACCCGATCGAGCATGCTTGGGACGAGCTAGGCAGATGCGTAAAACAACGAAACCCTCCCCCAATCACGCTTCGTGAGCTCAAAATTGCTCTCACAGAGGAATGGGAGAATATTCCCCAAAATCGTATAAGGAACTTGGTGTACAGCATGCCAAACCGCGTAAACGCAGTAATGGAAGCACGAGGAGGCAATACGAAGTATTAAAATTCAAGAAAATCGTAATAAAGTTCAAAAATTTCATGTTTCCTATTTTTGTTTTAAGGAGAGATCAGCAGTTTTTTTCTTTATGTAATTTTGTGTTAATAAAATGTATGGTGACTCATATTTTTTTTACTTTCATTTAAGGAGTATTACATTGTCTATTAAATACAATTTATTGCATTAACCTATCATTTTTAGTTTCCGAGATTTTTAACATTCTTTAAGTGACCCGGATTCATTGCTCTCGAGTGTATTATGTTAAAACATTAAGCGTCAATCTTGATTTAACTTTAGTCCAATAAATAATAAAAAATACTATATGTGGGTCGGTCTTCCGCTAGAGATCTGGATCTGTATGAAAAGATTACTATTATTGTTGGTGCATTCTGTGTTGTTAATTAAACCTTTAGTATAGGAGTCCAACTAGCATTTGGGCGGTTTATTTTCTTTCTAATACACAACTGCAAAAGTGTACAACAAAAATTAGTTGTTGGACGCCGTCTAATAAACGCCAGTTATCACGTCGCAATGAAATCGAACAATATTGTAGTAGTATTGTCTTTCTCATCCAAGGAAACCCTTTGAAGCAGGCAAAAATACCGACAATCGGAGAGCGAGATCAATACGTCCAGTAACCATTCATATTCACACTCACTCTTCTCGGTAGTTCTCGGGGCTTATGCCCGTGGGTGGGGCTTCTTAAAGGCGCATCCTTTGTGAAGCCCCACCAAGACATACTAGGCAAGAGTTTACCTATACTCAGTAGAACTTGCCCACTCTATGTAAACCGGTTCGTAGTCACCATTTGAGGGAGATAAAAAATAAATTTACTTACGATGGTAACCATGAAAGCATTGCAAGCACCCACGGTCGAGACACGGCTGCTGAGGAGCCGCATCATGGTCACCATATGTTGCTGGAAATAAAATATACAAGTTCAACTTATGTAGAATTAAAATTGTTTTGCCACGATCAATCATCAATCAATGACTTTTCATAAGATACACACAACCAATGTAAACAGAACGAATGTTTGTGGTCTAAAGAAAAGTTCATTAGTTTTTAATTTGGTCAGTTGTACAGTTCGATAGTTTTGTCTGATGATTGTAAAACTGTGTCTAAATACATAGTTTAATAATAAGCTTCAATATATTAAGCCCTTCATGTTTCCAAACACGTAGATCGTTAGTACAACTCCGCAGCGAAACCGATCCTAAATCATGGAAAAAATGCTATGGTAGGTGTTAACATTTATAAAGCTAGATTAGAAAAAACACACACGTGCATACGGAGATAAAATAATAACTTGTCGTCAAAGTAGCCGCCCCATTTGCGACCATATTTTAAGTTGCAAATTTGAAATATGTTCCTCAGCGTGTACGGTAATTTGCGTTTCTGGCACAACGCGTTCAATCACAAATCGTCTAAATGCGCTGCTTTGGAACGTCGAGTTCCAAGGATTCGATCCCCGATTCGGAGAAATTTTATTTAACAAAATTAGTGTCTGACCGAAGGTTCGGTTTCGGTTTCGACGGCGGTTTCGGTTTGCCGAAACCGAAAGTGATTTCAGAAGTTGTCGTACACACTCGCCTAACTTCGTTTCTCACGGCAAAGCTTTGGCGGACGCTGGCGGCCCTGCTTGGGTATTATCATGCGCCGTTCGGATAGCTCTGTAGCAACACAACTTAGTCAGTGCGTTATCGCTCGACGTAAACATTCTTTATACTCTTCTAAGTACAAATATAAATCAAAGTATGAATTAATGCGATTTCAACATACCAATACTTAGTATTTAATGAAACAGTATCAATTAGTAATTTGATTATTGATAACTGATAAAAATTTTGCTATGAGAACTTTATTTGAAAAACTAATAAAATATTATTACCATTTTACTATATTATATTAAATAAACGATTACAACAAAATTAATATACTGTGTTTCTATTTCATGTCGTACTTAATGCAGAATAATGGGTAAAATGCACCAAATTTCAGTATTTTAAGGGATTTTATAACGTGAACACGTGAGTTTCGGTTGCGGCCGAAACTGAAGCCACGGCCGAATATTCGGTTTCGGCCGGAAAACCAGTTTCGGTCGGACTTTAAACAAATTATTAAATTGTATTGAAAAAAAAAAGATTAAATATAATAACTAAATATCAAAAGCAACAAAAAGATAATAATCAAAATCAACAAAAACAACTTCCACAGCTGAAAAGTACGCATTACGCATTTTAGATAACGTGGATGACATACTTTTCACATTTCCAGTTATTTGGATTTATAAAAGCGAAACTACTGAACCGATATTGATTAAGTTTCTATGGGATCAATCTGAAAGTAAATAATAAGTAATTCTTGAAATAAGAATATAGATTTGCAAAATAGTTTATAAATTGCGGAGTTCTGAACAGAAAACATTTTAAAGAAGTTACAAAGTCGATTAAAATTTGACTACAAGAACATTTGACCCACACTAAGGCAAACGCGGGCGTGCCTTCGTGATTAAACAGGACTGTAAAAGAGTCACTAACCGTAGTGAAGTTTGTATTGCGGAACCTGAGACGGTCGATGTCCAACGCACTCAAGCCCGAGGCGCGCCGGCGCAGTTGATCGCTGTGAAGATCCTGGTATCTCGACCTGTTTAACAAACATTATTTTAGTTCTACCTATGCTTGTCCCACATCTGGAGTAGGTGGCACAAATTGTATAGATACAGGCGTCTTCTTTCGACGGCCATCCGTTTCACAAGCGCCCTGAACAATCTTGGCGCACCCTACTAATAAAGGCGCGAAAATGCAAGATGTATTTTTGGAAATAAGAATTTCATTACCTTAAAGCGTCATTATACTTGAAAATGGAGAACAAAAGATTAATTGAAAAATGAATTGTGTTCATACATTCGACGAACAAAGAGAAGGTCTTCGTACGAGAGCATCTCTGCGTTCTTGTTTTTATACGACAAACAATCTGATAAATTTGATTGTAATAGTCTCATCTAGTCACTGGATTTTATATAATAGGTGTTGAGATTGTAATCTAAAGTTACCATACCAGGTAGCTTTTGACCACAATCTCACCTTTCGGTAAGTGGCAGTGTGGCACCCTAGAGTAAGAAGTGGCCAGCTGCCGGAACACACCGTTAAGTGGTTGGCGATAGATTGCCAAAGGGAGTTACATAGTTTTTCTGCCTGAGAGAGGTAGCATGTTTTTCTCCCTGAGAGAGAAAGCATGTTTCTTTTTGCCTGAGAGAGCGTGTTTTTGTGCCAGAGGGAGGTAGGTTGTTTTCGTGGCTTTATTTTCGCAATAATTCAATATGTTAGTTTTATATACCTGCGTTCAGAGATACGATTGCGACCGTGCACACTGTCGCAATTCAGGAATCGGTCGTACACCATATTTGCCACCGCGATGTGGTGAGCGCGCGAACTGCTCAGCCGGTTGCGCTCCGGTCCCGAGTCTGTACAATTAAACAATCAAAAAGTTTTTTTAACACTTTTCTTATTTCATTTTATTAGGTTGAGAATTAATTGACAACAATAAAGGAGCAAACAACTACTTGGTTAGAAACTTGGTACAATATTTTTTTATTACGATAATTATTAAATTAAAATTTTAAGGTACTCTTAGCTTCAAAAATTAATATTAAAAAAAACTTAAGTATCGAAAAGATTTCATTTTTAGAGAAAGCAGTTTTTTTATGCTTGATCGGTTAGCATTTGACCACTATCTCACCTGATGGTAAGTGATGATGTGGTCGAAGGTGTTGTTCAGGCTAACCTAGAATTACTGGCTCTCAAGGACAGCTGCCGGAACACACTGTTAGGTGCCTGGCGACAGATTTTCTACTTGAGGGTGGTAGCTAGCCAGGCGGGAATTCGCAAAATGCCCTACCACCATGTTATAACGACTGCCATTTTAAGACAACAACCGGGAACGACGGCTTAACGTGCCCTCCGAAGCACGGAAGCGCTCAGTAGTAATGTTACCAGCGGTCACCCATCCAACTCATGACCGCGGCGGACGTTGCTTAACTTTGCTGATCGGTTCAGAATGGCTAAGCTGACTTCGCTAGGAGCGCTTCCAAACATTACAGCATTACATGGTATTTCCTACATCTCTGCCACAGGACCGGCCCTTCCTTCCCACTTCATCAATCCTGTTTAACGAATTGATAACCATTAATTTGAATTACAGAATATTCCAGACATACACAAAAAACTATCAATCCTGTTTTCCGGAGGCATACTACAGATTTCCCTGTGCTATAATCTTTACATCTCTCTTACTTCATTCACTTTTATCATACACACCAATGTTTTAAGGATAATCATGGCTCTTTTTCAGAGCATCTTCAATCTAGCCAGGTTGCCGCGGCCTTCGACATATAACTGCTCCATTCACAATCGCCGTGTATACACCTGCTTTGTCAGTCTCCATTTGTGAAAGCATTTTGTGTCTAACTATCTCGCCATTACTTTCTCGACTAACATTCGGCACTAACAATTCTTTAATTTTACGTAATGGTAATAATAGTGAACTTACTGGTATTACGTCGGCGTTGGTCAGCTTGATTCAAAGTCCGAGCACGGGCCATTGAAGACAGCCGCTCAAGCCGTTCTTGCCCTCCTTGGGCAACAGAGGGTATACCGTCTAAAATGTCATTTACGCCAAAACCCATACCCCAAGACCAGTCACTAGTGCTACCTGACGCGGACGGTTGCTCATTAATATGCATTGCTGCGTTAATCGGCGTAGCAGTGATTGTGACTGTGGCAGCCGTTGTCGTAGTTGTAAAACTGGTGCCAGTGTTTGCGGGACGGGTTCCAGAGTTTGCGTGACCTGTTCCAGTGCTAGCGCTCGGTAACGTCCCGGTGTTGGCGGTCCCAGTGTTAGCTGTCCTAGCGTTGGACGTAGTGGTGCTTCCCGAGACACTCGTGGCATTTGGCGTATTGAAAGCCATGTGGAGTTCTTGTTGTTGACGGGCTACGTCCCGCACTACATCTCTGAAGAAATCGGGCGGGTAGCCGTATGCTGTCATATCGGGAATTTGCGGGTAAGACGGCACGAACACTGTAGAACACACAATTTTACATTGGAAATATTATAGTAGGTATATGACATGCTTGATTTCATAAACTATATTTGTTATATAGGTTGTATGCTCATTTTGTCTAATGCAGTAATAATCTAATTATTTTCGTGGGCAAATTCCAATTGTAAGCAACTAAATACTTTTAATCTACTAGAATGTATCATGCCTTTGTGGTACAATTACCATTCACTAGCGCGCGGAGGCCTTCACTTGTAGTATTCATGTACGTGCACATTGCGTTAGTATGTGTGCTTGATATGGCATGCACATTTCGTTAGTTTGTGTGTATGACTTTAAAACAACAACAAAAACGGACGCAATTGTGATTTACAATAACTATACTGCATATCATATTGTGTATTTCAGGCTTAAGGAGTTAACAAGAGCAGAAATTTCATCACTATAAAACTAGTAGAAGTGAAAGAGAGGCAGCGATATTGAAATCGCGATGGGTTTTATATTACAAGCTTTTATTTAGTTTCACCAGTCACGATGTTTGTCATCAAATCTTACAAATTTAATTTGATCTACGTCCCGGTTACTGATTGAGCTGAAATGTTGCATACGTGTGTAAATTGCGTGACAATGCTATATTATGATGGCATGCTGCTGATCTGGTGATGAAGCTGGATGGGAGCCAAAGGAACTTCGCAATGAAACAACACAACCTCATCGAGTTTGGGCTCATTTGAATTGACTGGACGAGTATTTTTAAAATTTTTAGTTCTTTATATAAACAATAACATAATAAAAGCTTGTTTATAAAAAGTTTTATTTTTTATAGAGAAAATCTTGATTAAGTATAAAATTACGTTTGTAACGTAACATTATATAAGTCAAACAAACAGTTATCCCTGATAGTTGTAATATTTTATAAACATACCATATGGGTTTGTTAATTAAACATTTGTTTATTACAAGCTAAATTTGGAGATTTTTCTGTTACCTTTGACATTTTCCATTGATATTTTTTTAGAGAGATATGCTTCAGAAACAATAATTACATATAGAGAATATGTTCAGCTACAAATAAAGTGTTGTGTGAAAAAAAAACTGTTCAAATGAAACAATTTAGCTCTTGGCAGCTCCTTAATTCCGTGTCTGTACATTGTCGAGTAGCTGTGACGGAATGTTCCAATTTTGATGTGATATTTATAATATCTGGAGGTTGATTCTTAACCTTTTGCCTGAATTCGGTTTTACAGTTTCCAAGCATCTACAACTCGTGTTTATTTTCATATCACTATGCAGTTTCTAGAAGCTCGAGTCAAGTTGCGATGACTACTTGGCGTGGGATAAGGGTGGTAGTCTCTGAAAGCAGTAATTATCATGCTCACCTCCGCCTTCATGCACTGTGATGCCGTCAGGGTGGATTGAAGTAACTCTGACTCCTGGGGCATACACAGGGATCCCGTCGGTGCCATAGGTGTATTCAGTCATGGTGTGGTCAATATATGGGACTGGAAGTGGCCCAAATTGTGTACCATAATATCCGGATGCACCGTATCCAGGGCCGCCATATCCAAGGCTGCCAGGGTATCCAGGGACAGCACCAGCTTGACCACCAGTTCCAGCGTCGGTTGGAGCACCGGTATGGACATGCATCGGAACACCGGTTGGGGCTTGGTTAGGAATATGCATCGGAACACCGGCTGGGGCAATGTTATGACCGAGTATTACGCCACCCATTTGAGTATTGTTACGTCCATGCATCGCAGCACCGGATGAGGCATTGTTATTACCAAGCATTGTAGCACCGGGTGGGGCGTTGTTATGGCCACGCGACGCAGCACCGCTTCGGGCATTGTTATGAGCATGCATCGCAGCACCGGGTGGGGCATTGTTATAACCATGCATCGAAGAACCTGTTCGAGCAGTACCGGTTCGAGCGTTGTTATGGCCCTGCATCGCAGCACCCGTTCGGGCATTGTTAAGAACATGCATTGCAACACCGCTTGGAGCACTGTTGTGAACATACATTCCAGCACCAGCCGGTCCACTGGTATGTCCATGCATTCCAGCGCCAGTCGGGCCACTGGTATGTATATGCATCCCAGCTCCGGTCGGCGCACTATTATGAACATGCATTCCAGCACCAGTCGGGGCACTAGTATGAACATGCATCCCAGCACCAGTCGGGGCACTAGTATGAACATGCATCCCAGCACCAGTCGGGGCACTAGTATGAACATGCATCCCAGCACCAGTCGGGGCACCGGTATGAATATACATCCCAGCTCCAGTCGGGGCACTAGTATGAACATGCATCCCAGCACCAGTCGGGGCACCGGTATGAACATACATCCCAGCACCGGCTGGGGCACTGTTATGTACATGCATTGCAGCGCCTGGCCCAGTAGGAGCCCAAAAATAGGAGCCGGCCGAGGTTCCGTAGTTAGTTCCAATGTTAAGGCCAACATTCTCTCCACCGGCATTAGGTCCAGATCTGAACGTCGTATTATATGTACCGGGGCGCGCTCCAGGTGTTGGTGGCACTGGTCCGAACGTTTGGCCTTCCATTCTTCCGGGTTGGTTGATCATATTGGGAGGTTGAGTCGGCGGCGGTGGGGCGGGAAACGGGTGAATCTCCTCCATACTCATGACGACTTCTACTCCAGGGTGCGCTTGGCTCAACGTACGCAGGATGTTCTCGATATCTGCGACATACAACATACTGAATTTAAATATTGGTATTTTATTATACATATAATAATCATTCAAACTGTCAATTTCGATACGACACCATCGTTAACTGCCAAGTTTTATTAAGGCGACCGATTTTATGGTTTGACAAAATAGAAAATTCAGTTGCTATGCAGATCTTCTAAAGCACTGTCACATTAACCGTATCTGCACCAAAGTGAGCTAAGGGCCTTAAGTCTGCACCGAGGCAGCGATAAGTAATTGTGGTTTGTTTGATCCCTTGCTGTATCTTTATTTCTTAATTTTGAGTTATGTAATTAATATACGAGGGTGGATTGAAAAGTTCGCGGCCTAACACATAAATACTTGAACTATTTTAATGTAACTGACCTCATTCGATTTGCTTACTCTCTGGTTGTCACATTGTAAAATTTTATCGCAATAGCATTATTAGTTTTTAAATTAGACTGAATTTTGTGAGCCTAAGTGCAGAATTTTTAAAGAATGGAGAAAATTGAGCAACGTGCTGTCATAAAATACCTGTTTAAAAAAAAACTAACTCCAAAAGAGATTCACGAAGGCATGTCAACAACATTGGGGGAATCTGCTCCGTCGTATACGACTGTGAAAAAGTGGGTTGCTGAATTTAAACGCGGACGAGAGAGTATTGAAGATGACTCTCGCTCCGGCCGGCCTACGACGTCTACGACTGAAGAAAACATCGGGAAAATCTGTGATCTGCTATTGGCAGATCGGAGATTGACCATCAGGGAGATTACAGACACTATTGGCATCTCGTATGAACGAACACAAAACATCATAGTCAATGAACTTGGATTTTCTAAGGTTTCTGCGCACCCACCGCGCACCCAGATTGCTTTCAGTTGAACAAAAAAGAATACGGCTCACGATTTCTCGCGACTATTTGGAAATGTTTGAGGCTGATCCACAAGATTTTTGGCCAGATTTGTGACAATGGATGAAACCTGGGTACACCACTACACCCTAGAGTCAAAACAGCAATCCAAGCAGTGGAAAAAACCTGATGAACCGACTCCAAAAAAAGCCAAAGCAATTTTGTCAGCTGGCAAGGTGATGGCGTCAGTTTTTTGGGATGCTAAGGGTGTCATCATGGTGGACTACCTTGCAAAAGGTGAAACTATAAACTCGGCTTATTACTGCATCCTTTTACGTCGTTTGCGTGAAACAATTATAGCGAAAAGGCCAGGATTACTCAGCAAGAAAGTGTTGTTTCATCAAGATAATGCACGCGTTCACACTTCTGTTGAATCTATGGCTCAAATTCGCGATTGTGGCTTTGAATTACTGTCGCATCCCGCCTATTCCCCTGATTTGGCACCTTCAGACTTTCATTTATTCCCAAACCTAAAAAAACACCTTGGAGGTCAAAATTTTCATCAAATGAGGAGGTCGAAGCTGCAGTGGGTGACTTTTTTGAAGGCCTTGAAGAAACTTTTTTTATGACTGGCATACAGGCGTTGGAAACCAGATGGAAGAAGTGCATTGAGTTAAGTGGAGATTAAGTGGAAAAATAAAATTACTTTTGTTTATATTACAAATAGTTTTCTTGCTGAGGCCGCGAACTTTTCAATCCACCCTCGTATATTATATTTAAGGATTAATTCTATAAATCATACACTTTGGAAACACGATTACTTAAAGTTTTCTCTATAGAAAAAAAATCCAAAGTTACATCTAAAAAACGAAATAAACTCTTAGTACGGCGTAAGCACTGAACGGAGAGTCATCGTATTTGAAAAATAAAAAAACAACATGTTTCTATAACGTATACACATAAATTTTTTCAAATAGGTATTAGTTTTTACTATACGAAGGAAATACACAAATTCACGCATGTTCCGCCCATTTTAGTAAGAGCCGCGATGCTTTGTCCCTATCCGCTTTAGTAATTCTTCGGCCGTCGGACGGGGACGGATGCTGTTGGCGTGCCTTACTTACGAACACATACGCGGCGCGCCTAAAAAGCTCAGTGCACCCTTAATGGAAACATTCAAAAAAATTAGGGTAACCACTAATATTGTCACTAGAATACCATCTTGATTATCCAAATAATATCATGTACATATATCTGTTTTCGTTACGTCCGAATGTAATATTTCTTAATAATTATAATATCGGTAAGGCAGCTCACGAAAATTGCGTATCGAAACTAACAGAAGTAGAGGTGGTGCGCTTCTTATGCAATCCGCTATATACTTTGGCTCCAAGCACATGTTTTGGAATGAGAACAATTGTTAATTAATGAGAGGAAAGCTGTTACAAGCGGCGCTGTAGCATGTGAAATCAGTGAACAAATGAAACTTTACACAAACAGCGCCACATTGTTACTTAAAGCTGTGGATGGCACTAAAACTATCAGACGCGCATCTCGCTCGTCTCTTGTCTTAATTACTTAGTGTACTAGACACCTGCAATGAGTAGCTCCTACGTGAATTGAGAAACCAAAACCGATATGGTTTTCGCTA
The DNA here is from genome assembly GCA_963854805.1 of Plagodis dolabraria. Lineage (NCBI taxonomy): Eukaryota > Metazoa > Arthropoda > Insecta > Lepidoptera > Geometridae > Plagodis > Plagodis dolabraria. The sequence continues at coordinate 34,548,405 of OY978440.1, read as the reverse complement.
TTTATAACTACATTATAGACTACAACTCTAACTAAAACTAAATTACGTACATATTACACTATAGTACATTACTGCAGTGGTCAGCGAAACAGATACTGAAGGATTAACGAGACTTTTGATTCCTTGGTAACAAATACATTCTTCAAAGCTTGTATATTCCTAAACCGTAATAACATTTTGTATTATGTCTGTAACGTGAATACTGAGTCCTAAACTTTTATGTAACTGGTTCTCACGCAGTAAGTGTTTACAAACTTTTCACTTTCATTGTTGTGTTATCGTATAAATTTTTATGTTTTCTTAATTGATCTGTAAGCTGTCCAGATTTGTAGCGAATATTCTACGGTTGTTGTATTCTCTTAAGGACTGGAGTATTAACAGAAGACGCATGGCGGTTGCTTTCCTGACATTATTTCTAATCTATTCAAATGCAATAAAAGATGCGGCATCTCATATAACAAAACGAGATTCCAAATAATACTCTTGAATTGAAAGTTTATCTGGGCACTTCGCCCAGATAAACATTGAATCGCCATGTCGGATACGTCTTCAGTAGACCCTTGAAATCGGAATAAAAGTCCCAGCCTTGTAGAAAACATGTGATTTTTTCCTCCAACTTCGTAAATAGCAAAGTATAATTTTTTAAAGAAATGTTAGTCAAGTTCAAAAACAGTAGAACGCCAAAACCTTCACAGCGGTACTGTATGAGAGTTACAATTCTTTACATATTTATTCGTAGGATACGGGAGATTAACTAATGATTTCAGGACTCCTGCTTAAGCTTTCCACTAATATATTTTGAATAACAGTAAAATATATAAATATTAAAATAAATGATTCAATTACAGATATAAACACTTTTGATGCAGACTTTAGAGTTTACTTCCCTTGAAACATTGTAGTATCATATGGTCCGACCATTTGTCCAAAGTTGTTCCCCCCTTGATAGCCCATATTGTAAACTGTTTTACCAATAAATTTACCGTCTAACAATCTATCTGACTATTTCTCACCCTAAAATATGTGTACTATAGTATCATACTAATGTACTATGTAGGTATTATATTTTTGCCCTAATATTTTTTCTAAATTTTTTGAAAAACTGGATTTGCCATTGGCTTCCCCAACCGTGGGTTATCTTTAAGTGACTTCCTGCTTTACTTAAAATGAATATGGCAAATGGAAACAACCGTGTTGTTCTGAGAGTCCCCGTAAACCGATGGCATGTTTATAATACAGTGTGAACAGACTTTTCAAGCTGAACTAGACATGGGCGCAATACTCAATAATCTCTGTATTTTCCAAAGTCTACATGTGAGGTGAGGTTTTTTATGTTGATCGATCAAAGACTTATATTTAACATTAGTGAATCACAATCACATTAAGTCCTTAAATTGCTCTTATTGCCGACAACCTTACCAACCGTCGTACTTAAAAACGCAACTGATACAAAAAGTAAGGCGTGATGAATTTTAGTGATATGATTACCTTAATAAAATTAACTTATACCTTTATCAAACGCATATAATACGCACTGGAGCGCAGCCCTACAAGTGTTAATCACTTAACTATACAAACGCTATATCTAGTTGTAAATGCATTACTTCTTTTACCCTTGAGGTATCAACATGCAAACCAAACTATGCAGTTATTAGTTCAAAAGCATAAAAATCTCAAAACTCTCATTATAAACACCAGGTTAAATAAAAGCGTGGGACTTAAAAGGTGAACCGAGGCCCTTATCTTAGTAATTATCCATTAACCGGTTGCAGCAAGCATTTTAAGGGTAATTCAGAAAGTTGCATGTTTTTTATGAGTAGGTAAAATGGAATGCTTTAATTAGGTGAGTCGTTCCACACGTTGAATGGTATGTATCCCAAGCATGGTGAGAGTGATCCGAGCTTCAAGAGGCAGAAAAACTGTCTTAGCACGAATAATTAGCGAGAAGTACAATTGACCAAACCACATCTGGACTAAAAATGCAAATGGAAGGTTAAGCTGTGCTAATTTCATTTTCTCGCAAGTATATTCGTATTAGGACAATAGGCTTACCCGCAAGTACTCGCGGTTGACTTGTCTGATTTGCAGCTTGCTCTGGACCTTCGCCTTGACCTTGAGACTGCGCTTGAGATTGACTTTGAGCCTGACCTTGCTCTTCACCCATAGACTGATCTTCTCCCGGGCCCTGATTGCCTTGATTTATTTGACTGCGAAAATGCCCGTGATGCAGGTTTGAAGCAACGGCAGCCAGGCCGTCAAGAAGAGCAGTATCGATGGGTAGCGCTATCGGTACTCTGGTTTCAATGTCAACTTGATAGGTTATAGGCTCGGGGTGGTTTTGAGCCGGTGGATGTGTATTCGTACCGGTGCCTGGTTGCAATTCGACGGGCTGGCCGACGTTAGCAGTGGCGGCCGGAGGCGGCGCGGGGTACGCAGGTGGAGACGTGGGGTACCCCGGCGGCGGCGCTGTGAACCCAGGTGGTGGTGCGGGAACACCGGGGGGCAGGGTGGAGATCCCGGCGGGCAGGGTGGAGGCCCCGGTAACCCCGGTGCCGGTGTTAGCGTACAGCGTACGGTATGGGATAACCTCCCCTAATGGCACCGTGATATGCACTGGGGGCCTCGGCGGAGCAACCACTGGGGCGTTAGCAATGCGTATCTCCCTGGGGCGACGTTGCATCACGTTAATTTGGCCCTGTACAACAACAAAAACCTTTTTTAATAATTAAATTAAAGGACGACAGATCATGCCCCAAATTAACGAAAATATGTATTGAGTTATATTTTTTTTTTTTTTTATATGCCTGATAGGTTAGCTTTTGACCACTATCTCACCTGATGGTATGTGATGATGTGGTCGAAGATGTTGTACAGGTTAACCTAGAATTACTGGCTCTCAAGGACAGCTGCCGGAACACACCGTTAGGTGCTTGGCGACAGATTTTTCAACGTGAGGGTGGTAGCTAGCCAGGCGGGCATTCGCAAAGTGCCCTACCACCATGCTGTAACGACTGCCATCCTAAGACAACAACCGGGACCGACGGCTTAACGTGCCCTCCGAAGCACGGAAGCGCTCAGTAGTAATGTCACCAGCGGTCACCCATCCAACTCCTGACCGCGGCGGACGTTGCTTAACTTTGCTGATTGATTCAGAATGGCTAAGCAAACTTCGCTACGAGCGCTTCAAGATATATAGTAATGACGATACAATCCAATATCGTTGGATTGTATCGTCATTACTGGAAGACTACTCTAATGGAACTTTACTTGGATCAAATCAGCATTACAAAGCTGTAACTGACAGCCACACAACAGTTGACAACACTGTTTTCAGCATATGAAATTTCAAACGGCGATGACGGAATCATCGGAATAAGCTTTGTTATACAATTTTCGTTGATTATTTTTAAATGTTTTAACATACTGAATATTCTTAATATTGTTAAGTTTGCAATAACGCCTGCTAAGCGAATTACATTACAAAATTAAAAATTTACGAGAGAAAAAAATATAGTCATGTGCAGGCTTCGAACCCGCGTCCATCCACCCCTTTAGCCGGGGTATGCTCTAACCAATTGAGCTAACATGACACAATGACTCATAACTGTAATTCTTGCTCTCGTTCTTCAACCATCGTATCGGGATGGAGCGACACCTATAGTTCAACTTGCGTTGTACTACAAACAAGACCAATTTTGCAATTGGTTTTTAACTTGTAAATGATGACGCAACCTTATAATTTTAATATTGTTAAGTTTGCAATGACGCCTGCTAGGCGAATTACATTACATAATTACAAATTTAAACAAAATTACAAAAAATAACTTTGATTAAAGGGATCTCTTCCAGGCGACCTTTGTCAAATCATGAATAAAATATCGAAGCGGGTATATCATTGTATTATCTGCTAAGAAAAGAGTGAACCTTCAGCGTTGAACATTGTTTATCTAGAGGGTAAGGGCTGAATCTTCATGGTTGAACGATGTATTGTCTGGGGGGGAAACACTGAATCTTCAGCGTTGAACATTGGATTATAGGGGGACGGGGGATAGAGCTGAATCATAGGGATTGAACTTTATATATTGTGGTGTGAAAAGACTAACCTGCAGTGGCTGTTGACTCCGGTTGGTACTATATCCGATTGCGAGACGCGGGTAAGTGCCCGCCATCTCGAGGCTGATGTCACTCAGGGCGTGGTACGCATGCGCGAAACTATGCATCACATCGCATATCAGCTCGATCACATTCTGCCGGTGGCGGCGGTCTTCTGGTGAGAGCTACATTACAACAAATATTTTAAACGCAAAGGCCAACGTCCTAACAAACGGTGAGTGATAAAAATTTCATAATGGAGATGTTACTCGCCAAAAATCTAATAGGGTTTTCTGGTAGCTATCTTTGAGAGAACACGACCACATCATTATTTACTGACCAGTATCACTGCTTAGATCATATATCTGCTCACCATTCATTGTGTTTGAGTTGTTGGATGTTAAATCTAACCTGCCTGTGTAACTTTACTACACTTATATTATTCTCTTGCTATAAAGAAAACAGCATTAAAACCAGACAGCAGTAGAATTCAACACGCGGCGCGGGGTGCGATTGTAATCATTCAATCATTTACGAAGCACAGAAGTTTCACTAACGAAGGCACGGCCCTCCATATTTTGGGAATGCCCTCGTTGAGAGGGTTTTCAGGGTTATTTTCTATGGAGAGGCACTCTATCGAGCATGAACAGATCTGTAATCACACCGGTAACAACAGTTTACCGACATGTCGAAGTCGCTTAAATATAAATGTTATATTACCCGAGCTTCATTCCTGTCACGTAATATGCGCAGGTAGTAGAAGCGAAATGGTGAAAATTCGACATGGAACCGATCCAATTCCTCGATCATACGAGCGACGTCTTGTGGTCGGCTCATGATGGGCCGCACCGGCCGCGGTGATCTGAAGAACAAAGATTACAATGAGTCGCTTGCACGCGTACTTAATGGCGGCTGTTGGTTGTGTAGATAAATCATCATCTTATTTCTCCTACCTCTCGTTAAGTGACATAGCAAAGCATGTTTTTCTTCCATTCCACTTTATCGCAATTCTCAATTATTTTGTACACATACTTTATTACGCAGTCCATCTATACCTACTTCCGCGTTCGTCTACAGTGTTCGTCGCTCTGAACCCTCATCAAGTTGCTGTTCGGAAGTTAAACACGTAACATATAACAAAAGGAGAATGTTCAAAGGCAGGTCCCCTATATGGCGCAGTGTCCTATTAAAATATTATGCTAAAATCGTTACATATTTTTTTGCTCTTCTCTCATTCACAGCGTATTTCTTTTCACCCTAGCATTAAAAGTTTTCTTAAAGAGAAAACTTTTTTTGGCCTCACTAAAAAATTGCCAACTTAGAATTGCCAGTTATTTATGGTTCTCATTTTTCCAGAATCTTATATCGATTAAAAATACATATCTATGATTGAATTCATTGCTATTCATATAGTTTTTTACACGTTGTTAGTATTGCCTTTAATTGAATATCTATCGACAGCGCAGAAACGATCTATACCGGAAGTATACTTGAATATACTATCGGTACTATTGATAGTTTATGTATGTTTTTAATTTTATTTTTATAGCCTTTGACCACTATCTCACCTGATAGTAAGTCATGATTTGGTCGAAGATGTTGTTCAGGCTAACCTAGAATTACTGGCTATGAAGGCCGGCTGCTGGAACACACCGATAAGTGCGGCAGATTTTCTACTTGAATGTGGTAGCTAGCCAGTCGGGCATTACCAAAATGCCCTACCACCATGCTGTAACGACTGCCATCTGAAGACAACACCGGGACCGACGGCTTGACGTGCCATACAAAGCGCGGAAGCTCTCAGTAGTAATGTCACTAGCGGTCAAGCATCTAAGTCATGATATTGACGTATTATGACGTTTATTAGATTATGACGTTGCTCAACTTAGAACGGGTAAGCAAACTCCGCTACAAGTCCTTTAAGATGTATATTTATAGATGCCTGGTATTCAATACAATATGGCTTGCTGTTAGGTGTGCCGCCGGGCTAGTAGCAAGGTGAACGTTAGAATTCAGCGAGTATAAAATATAATAATATAACGATTTATAGCAGCCATATATAAAAGCATCAGTGATGGTATAGCGTAGAAGCACGGCTGTCTTCACACACTCTTAAGTCAGGAACAATCGATATGGTATGTCTCGATTTAAAAACATGTTAACTGGAAACACTACTGATGTTTACGTGCTACTGTCAAGAGTGTCAAGTCAATGACGAGCTGATAGCGTGAAAGAAAATAATCGTTTCTTTTGAAATGTCTATTCTTTTCCTAAATAGCATCAAGTTATACACTAACCGGCAAAAAACTCACGTGTTTTGACAGTTACTGTACTGTACTGTACTTACTGTACTGATTAGTTTCCTAGATTAAATGTAAATGATTTAAGCAGAATCGCATTAGGATCCTATCAATACAAACAGGCAAAATCTTACAACTTGGAGCTGTGCGAGAAAATAGTGCCATATTTATTGTTATATTGTCTAGAAAAAAACAATGAATTAGAAGAGGGTTGGGCATTAATATTAAATCTGAATAATTATTAAGGACCAGAATAAAGTTGTTGATACTACCTCCTAAACTATCAGGTTGCGATTCGATTTGTCTAAAAAGTATTATAGTCTTAATATCTAGATGATTGATAATTTTTATAACTTAAAAATTAAATTACTCTTAAACCAGGGTAAAAATATGAAAAATGGCTACTGACCCTAAAATTAGACGTTTTTAATAACAAATTATAAAATAAATAATCAGGACACTAAACTTTTTCAGGGGACCTAAGTCTCCTAGTGAAATGGGCATTCTCCTTTGACAAAAACATGATGTCATAACTAACCTGCGGCGGTGCGGCGACAGCAAGAGAGCAGGCACGTCACCGTATAAACCATTGCGGAACACTTCCGGCTGGAAAATTAAACAAAATATATTTTTATACCCATTCAATTCGTGCATAAAAAAAAAAGGTGTTCCTTTTAATAAACTACAAATTAAACAGCATTTTTATATAATGTTTAATGAGATACTGCCAATTGAACTGGCAAATGAAGCGTAAAAATTAATCGCAATTTTTCGCTTTCATCATAATGCCACGAAATGATCAGACGACCAAACTGCTATTACCGCACACGAATAACATAAATACTGTCAAGCGCTACTGCACTTAGTAGTACAAAAAGAATTATTATATATTATTAGTTGTACTATTTCAATTTCTTTATTTTCATGATGACAGGTCTTGTGAAAACTTGAACGAGCGTCATTATGTATGACATTATGTATGCATTATTTTATAAAATTATGACGTTTACGCATGTACAAGGTTATACCAGAGACGGAGGATCTGATAGGCATGGAGCTATATCGATAAACGTAACACGATAACAGACCCGATATTTTTTTACAAAATGTATGAAACTAAACTACTGCCGGATACTTTTGTACAAATTTATTAACAAATATTATATTTCATTACAAGATGTTACACGTATTAATTCTTGATTGATAATGCCAAATTCTTTAAAATTTTCGAAACTGTTGTAAACTACGTAGGTATTGGTAAGTACTCGACAATGAAACGAAATAATTATCTGAGCTCTCCCCAACATTTATTATAAGTTCCTATACTTGTATATTATCGAATGCCACATGAATTTCCCAATCCAACGCTATTTTTGGGTTCTTCTCACAATTTTTCCCCAGTTACTTCCGCACATACATTTTTAAATAAATCTAACATCTTGTTTGCCGTAATAGAGGGACAGTTATTGTTTTGACGGACGTGTCCTTCGATTTGTCCCCATATTAGTTCTATAGCATTGTGCTGGCAATGAGCCGGCGGGAGTCGAAAAACCCAATGACCACATTCGGCAGCTATTTCGTCGATAACATATCTTTAAGGGAGGCTTTTTTTAGATTTTAACATATTCACTAATTGTACTATTCATAAAGAAAAAATAACTTTTCGCCATGCCGTTGGAGCCCGTCAATTATCTCTTGATTTTTATTGGCCTGCGTCGGCATTTTATCAATTTGTCTGGAGTGATATGTAGCGTTGTCCATAATATTTATGGACGGTTCTTCCAGAGATTTTCGTTAAGTTGTCAACCGATGAACTGGTTGGCGTTTTTTCTTTGGCGTACGAAGCTTATTTTCCTGCATGCCGCTTGTACCGTAAGCTTCGGTAGTAATTTTTGAAACAGTAGGTCCACTAATTCCTAATGCAGCCGCAACACGCTCTCGCACTTGCGACTTGCGTGTCACATTCTTGTTCAATAATTGAATTAATAATATCGAAAAAATAATTAACACTCAAACAGTTTTGGGCTGTAAGTTTTAAATTGTATAATATCTAATTTTAGAGTCAACAACGACATTTATTATTATACTTTGTCATATTTTGAAGTAGTCTTTTGTCGCCCCATCATTAAAATATATTAAATGAAATTATATTGACAACATTACGTTCTTTCCGGTAGAGCAACAACTTCAAATTTATTATTATCCGAATAATCAGTAAATACCGATTGTTCACAGATTAATAATTGATTCACCGGCTTTTTGGCAACATCTAGTGAGATGGTCTTGTGTACTTCACGAACGACCTAGTTCAAAAGAGTGCTCCCATAGAAGAGCTACGCGAACTGAATGCCTGCGCGATCAGTTATTGGTGCTTATTTCAGTCATTTTTCGAACGTCTTGACTTTTATAATATATATGCCATGATCAAGCCGTTCTTTAAAAATAAGCTGTTGACCTAAATCCGTACAACCTAATCTGTGAAGAAATCCCTCGCAATGTTGTCTGTTATAAGCTGACTGTGGACGTTTTCTTTTATGCAAAAGATTTATTATTGGCATAAATTGTTATTCATTAAACGGGACATACTCGCGGTATCCGAACTATGAACCGATGTTGTGATATTACATGTATATTTTGGGCGGGTCTCTATTACTTAGGGTTCTGTCGTTAAAATGTCGGTGTAACCCCACGAATTGGCAAAAACACCGTACACAAAACATCAAAGTTAAAAAAAGTAAAATGAACAACCCTAACAAGTGTCAATCAATTCGATAAGGAAATCCCAACTGGTATAACGTCATATTTATTGATGTAAATGTTAAACATGCCTCAATATAAACCACACCACATCATGATCAGACCTGGACAGATGATACCAAAAGATCTTGCTCCAAGGTGCCCACGGGCAAAGCTGGAAGACTTATAATTTGATTTGCCACGCTGGATCAGCTGGGCGAGCATTCGTAGAATATAACGCGTTTATGATATAAAGCAATATTGTAATAGTTTATATATTATGCAGAAGAACATATAAATCAAATAATTCTACTACAATTCTTGTAATCTTAAAAATTATCGTCATCCTTCTGATGAACTTTCTGCAGATATCTACGTCAATAATAAATTGCTGTAACATATTTTGTACATGATTATCGTCTCCGTACATTTTTGTTTCTATCTTGGTTACTATTTTAATTTTTTCTATATTATTTTAGCTACTCCTTGTAACAAAAGAGTTCAGACTTCATAAATTTTATAACTTTTGTTATTTCCTGCCATAGCCCTTCAATTGAGTTTGAGACCAAACGAGTTCAATTGGATTGTGGGAAACGTCGTCGGCAAACGTATGAAGAGACGATTTGTTTAATTAGCTACAATTTTTTTTTCAAACGATCTTTGTTTTGCTTACCCTAATTCAAAAGTTGCAACTATGGTATTGATTCGTTACAAGCAATATTTACGTGCAAGTAGTCGAAGACTCAACTGAATGTACCTACATGTAACTACAGAGTCCGTGTGGAATGGACTTTATATTGATTACGTGGGCCAATAGCAACGCAGTAAAATTTTTGGTACTCGTTTGTTAAAAAAAAGTAGGATGCTATGTTATTCATATTACGAACGGTATGCTGGTTGAGAAGGAGGGATTTAGAATATAATAAGGGGTATATACATTTTACAAATAAGTATGAAGCACTATCGATAAAATATACTGACACATCGAGATCATCTATCTATACTTATAATAAAACTGTTACAAGTCCAATTCTGTACATTGCAGATATTTTGAAAATAATTTTTTAGAGCACTCTGTAGCTGATACTGATGCCAAAACTGTATTTGTTATGTTTGTTTATCTGTCTGTATCCCGGCCGCGCATCAATCCAAAACTACAGAATGGATTTAAATGAAACTTAACACGATTTGAGTTCACACTACGAAGAAGGACATAAGATACTTTTTATCCCGAAATTCAGCACGTTCCCTTGGGTAAGGGGATGAAAGTCAAAATGTATACTTAAATGGAATTCATTAACGTGTAGTCCGATTTCAATCATTCTTTTTTTGTTAGAATAGTGATACTTTAACCATGGTACTTAAAGCACCTCACGGGCAGCCGATGTATCTTTAGCCGGATACATTTCGGAGACTGCGCAATGGAAATATTTTCATTCTACCGCCAAACAAAACCGCCGTTTTGAAATCGAAATTATAAAGAAACGCACTAAGTACTTTACTTCAACATTTATTGTGCGAACTGTGAAGGAACTCTGAGTATTTAACTACTGTCTTCTGGAAATTACATGCCAGGAGTTTACAAAAGTATAAAGCTCCATTCTGAGCTATGCTTTACTACGAGTGCTTCACCGCAGACCACAGCGTTGCTTAAATGTGAACAGTGCTCAAATTTTAATAATTTGTCTGCTTGTACGGCAATCGCAAACGAAGTCGGGGGTACAGCTAGTATAAAATAAAGACAATAACGACTAATGAGTTGAAATCAGTAAATTATAATAAAAACTGAGTACATAATACACATATTTAAATAGATATATTTGAAAATTGTAAAAGCGGTCATGCTTGCACTACACGATAACATCTCACTTGCGATACCTACACCATTGGCGATTTGCGATTTGTGGTTATATGGATTCTATTTTCGAAGAATTTAACATAATCAGTTTGAAGAATAAAATGTGTATAATGATGACCCATGATGGTTCGAATTATAATTATTGGGAAAATGTTTTAGTCGATAACCGACATATACTTAAGCTCGTTATATAAAGTCATGAAATTCATTTAATATGGTTCAACCGTGCCATGTTGTGGACTGGTGATCCGAACAGAGAAAGTGTACACGGCACGAAACGATGTAACCTCGCGTTACCAAAGTAGGTTAAATCACTCATCGCCGATGCGGGTTGTATCGAGTGTAACCTAATTTGTATCAAATATGCTACGAATAATTATGTAAAGAAATGTAAGTCAAGCTCAAAAACAGTAGAAAACAAACCTTAACGCGGCGGTGTGGTTTAAAGTGTACCGGGCGGCGCAACATTACCTTGACACGAACAATCATATGCGATCATATCTAAGCGCCAAATTAATTAACCAATGAAATTCAATTTGGAAGAGTGCGCATGTTTTGTTTATAGTGACTTGATGAATTTGAAAGCAAAGCGGTAACTGAATGAGAGTCAAACTTCTTCACATATTTATTCGCAACATATATATTTTAGATAGGTCGTACTAAGTGATTAAAACTGATGATTTAATATTTAAAACTTAAACTAAATGTCTGTACGTAAATAAATTCACTGAATAATGGTGAAATTCGTTTTCATGCGGAGACGGGTCGCAGTTCAATTAGCATAACTTGATATTTCACGAGGACATTTTGGTATATTGATCGAGGTGATCCGAATCAGCACTGATTGAAATAAGGTGACGAAATCCGCTTTGTTATGAAATTCAACAGCAATCAGCATCGTACCGATGCGATGCGATTCGGATCGTATCATTATTAACGGACAGTCCGCGTTAAATTGTCAACCGATGGGAATACGAAGTGAGGTTCGCAACCGCATGAGAACGACATCCACCGTGTAGGTGTTAAATTATTGTTAGTGATTTTATAGCTAAAGCCCTTGTTATTTTATTTGCACTCGTCAGATCACATTGTTACCTCTTGTGGGGCGGCAGTCGTTTCACTTGAGGGCAGTTCCGATGAAAGCGGGGTGTCGATATCCATAGGCTCTACATGATCCCTGACCGTTTCTCCATTATCTTCCTACAGTAAGCACATGAACAACATAATTAACTAAACACATTATCATGCAACTATAAACGGGTTGATAAGTTGTTACTACGGATAATTGTAAAAACAATTATGTTATTAATATTTAAGCTGTAAATAGGTTGCACCTCACAATTATGCGCCCATACCAGTGGCGGGTTCCAACTAAAATAAATAACATAATTTTACAATTATTACACTCTTAAAACCACATTCACGGCACTAAATAATATGGTTCATCGTCTCTCCCGCTTTATTCCACGCTCACTTGGTTCAGCATATATTTACCCCTTACTTAAAAACGTTACTTAAACTTTTTAAAACTTCATTTAGCTCTACGCAAAGCATAACTCTTTTGCGCAGTGCTAAATGACGTGCTATTAAGTAAAGCAACGTTTATAAGTAAGGATAATTATCTTTTACAACCGCTATATCAGATTTCATCGCAATACTCATCATCTTCAATACACGTAACATTTTTTGGGCAGCCCACCAATATAATTTACAGTCTTCGTCAATCCCTATAATACGCATCCATATCCACACCCAACGCTAACCTTTACTAACTTGGTTCGTGTTATTCATTCCTCCACTACATGCAATAATTTTCAACTTGAAACTTTTCTGTCACTATAGAGATTTTCATATTGTTATCTTAACATTCGTATCTCTGCATTGTAATGTTATTTCATCGATATATTGCCCATTACTGAGACAACTACGGATCTTGGGCATTTACCCACCCTACTAGCCAACGTGTACCCTGTTCCTCACGTCCCCCTCTGTGGCTACTATACTTCCTTTTACATCACGGCCAATGGTTTAGAAAATAATCGCGCTCTATCTAGTAACATTGAATCGAGATTTATAGATCACGGCAGGGTTACAATGGGACAGAAGATGCCGTACCGATATATTTAAATAACATGGTTGCGATGGCAACCTCAGTAATCTTTTAAACAACTTATCAACGTCATCAATAGGTTTTTGTACATATTGGCTATTAGCAAAGTAAATGACATAATAAATATAAAACATGCCTCAAAAATAAACGTGATACACTGAAACATAGAACGATGTATGGTCACATTCATGCAGTTCACACAAACATTGACATAACATCAAAAGGAAAAATAGTATTTTAATATGCTAGGCTGCAAAGTTTTATTAGGCGCGAGTACTGAAAGTGTATTGAAACCTGAGAAAGCGTAGGATTCTAGAATTGAACGGTTCGAAATATAGAATCGAGCGTAGGGAGCGTTTCAAAGGTACGAAATGCAAAATAACTTTGCTGCCGAACGCAACACACATTTTTCACCTCATTCCAGCGAAGAAAATTGTAGAGATACAGCTCAAATTATATAGTAAATTTGCGTTCATTTATAGTAAAAGATAAAATTACTTAAACTGGTAATATTAATGATTTTTTTTCTGGCATTTTCATGTGAATTTGTTCGAATTTCAAAAACGTTTTCCACGTCACAAAAACTTTTCCAAGCAGATTTCAAATGATAAATTCCACCTTTCCGAGCTTATGAGGTGAAAATATTATTCTCAAATAAGCAAGAAAAAAATTAGGTATAATCTATATATGTATGTATTGTACAGTAGAACATTAGAAGGTTACATTGTGAAAGACGTTCTTCATAAATTAATATCAGTTAAATTAAGTTACGAGCCATTGACTTTGCACAGTAATCTATGAATCATATAAACTACCAGCGTGTAGTTGTAGTATGAAATTCTATGGAAAATTATCACAACTTATGTATTCATTTTAGAAATAGAAAGTGTAGGCTAAATTTACTGAAAATTGAGCCAAAATGAATATAATCTATAAAGACTTCATTTTAGACGACCAAATAATAACAGCAAATATAATGATAATATCAAATTTGTTCTTTATGATTACAGAACTATACCATATATGCTTGGACCGAGGGCCACTAACTACAACATATAAGACTTTTGTGTATGGATGCAATTTGTTACATCTTTATTATATTTTTATACCAATTATGTAGAACTTGCATCAAAACTGAATATAACTTACATGGCAGATATGAGCGTGAAGAGCTAGCATTGAGCCTCGGATGTCCTCGATAGTTCGCCGCACGAACTCGAGGCGGCCAGCTGTAGCGGACAGTGACGTAATCAGGTTCTCATCAATGAAGAGATCCGATGCAGGATCTAAGGTCTGTGAAATAACATCCAACAAAATTTAGTCACATATCATATGAGATATCTCTATATATGTATATAAAAATCAATTGCGGTTGTTTGTCTCGCTAAAACTCGAGAACGGCTGAGCCGATTTAGCTGATTTTGGTTTTGAAATATTTGTCGTAGTCCAGGAAAGGTTTGAACGATGAGAAAATATGAAAAAATTGCGAGGAAGATAGTAAAAACAACAATTTCATTTTCCCATATTAACTGTTCTAGCTATACTTTCCTGTTAAACATTCGATGTTCGTCCTGGATAGGTGATACGAAATACACCGGGCCATCTAGTTATGTATAAGGTGGATATTAATTCATCAACAATACTGCGGGGGATGGTGTAGAATCGATAACGGAATGTACTGCTTTACTATGTGTGGAAAACATAGTAAAGCAGTGTTCACGCTCAAATACCCGTGTTTTAAAGCATAAAAAGAAAAAAATATTCTTGATTATCGTTAAATAGCAATATTTTAATACATGGTTGATAAATGTTTTGTTAGATTTATTTTTTATATACCACTAAAAGGCCTTGGCCTGTCAAGAACTAGAATGTGTAACCAAAATGGTATTAGTATCACCAGCAGCCATACCCATCAAACCGGAACATAGTAATGTGAACATTACTTCTTAGCTGTAGAAATCGGCGGCTGCTGCAGCGGTTGCTGACCATCAACTCTGTCATTTTAGTTTAATATATAATTAACTTTGAATGTACTTACACCGAAATCTTTGCTACATTACAACTACGTATTATTAGTTGCACTGGGGCACTTACCAATTGCTGTCGGCGTCGTCCTTGTCTGTTAAGTTGGTTTGAAATCCTGTCGACTGCCCTCTGGGCATCTTCGATGGCATTTTGCAAGTCATGACGAACATTACTCGAAGTTGAAGCTGGTGTATTTCTTGTGGATTGAAGTGGCGGTGGCCTGGGCACGAGATGAATGACTTTCCCATCAACCTCTGTAACAGACAATACATTTTGTTATATTGTTGTAAGCAACATGAGCTTAAATAAATTGTAGTTAAGTGCAGAAACAAACATCACTACCAAGAAGCTTTGAGGCTAGTGTCTTCATTACGCTTTCCATGCACATGTAGTTTAGTCATATTTTAAATACCAAGTGTTCAATTCAAAATCATCGAAATTTGTATGCCTTGTTTGAGTCTAATATCTATGCTTTCCAGCCACCTCCTAAACTAAAGGCTCTTTGGGTATTCTCGTCGGTAATACAGCTGCTACCTCTAGGATTATGAATGGCTCACCTTAATGAAGATAAAGAAGGTAATGCACGCTATTGTGCACCCAATACACAGCGACACCCTAATATTAAATAATACACTAGGAAAATCTACATTATTGTAAGTATTATGTTGTATGTATAGTATGACATGTACATACTCAGTTCTGAGAGCCTCTTTTCGTCAGTAAGGACTCTCCCGCAAAAGATCAGGCGTTGCAATTCAATTGCAATACCCATCTCTGAGCGGATGAGTTCTTTGAGCTCTGCCACCGTTGTCTGTAACAAAATTTTGTTTAATTACTAATAAAGAATCGGTATCTATATATGTACTATGGAGGGGGGTAGGGGTGCGGACATTCCCAACAAAGTGGTTACGGAACCCTATAGTTTTTAATATTAATAGAATTTCCTAATATGACTTTCTTCTTCATCAGAAAGGTTAATAATTAGTAGCATTTCGTTTTACGTAATCGAAATGTATAACGAAAATGCACATCCATAATTAACATAAATGTACATTAGATCGGATTAGAGTGTCTATATATTACAGATTGTACAATAAGAGAACAAATATAAATAGTTATGATATTTGTATGTGTCTCCCCATCAAAAGATATTTAAAAATAGATGCCATCTTTGTGACCATTCAACTAAAAAATCTTCTAAATTGCATGGTAAATTCTGCCAGCTTGAAATTTAAAAGAAATACCAATTTTACACTGAACTCCCCAAAAAGCTTAGAAAATTATGAACATATATTTGTGTAATTCTAGACAACAAGATAATACCTGCGAAACAATTACAACAGGTGACATAGAAGGCAAAGGCAAACCTACTCACATTCTATATAAAAGTTGAAGCGATTGTAGCGAAGTTTGCTTAGCCGTTATACCGATCGGCTAAATTAACCAAGATCTGCCGCGGTCATGACTTGGATGGGTGACCGCTAGTGACATTATTGCGCGCTTCCGTGCTTAGGAGGGCGAGTTAAGAATATTAGATGATAATTATCCTAATAATTATCATGTAATATTTCTTACTCTCAGCTTTAACAAGGCTAGCCTATCAGGTATAATTATAATAATAAATCTTTATTTCAGCTAACAGACACAATAAATACATTAAAAAATGTACGGACCCATAGAACATAAATACCTTAATCTAAAAAATATATATATCAAAAATTATATTATTCCGCGACACTACATAATAGGGTTAACTCTGCTTCCTCTCCCTGAACAACCGGAATACCACCCCTGCAGGCCAAAAGTCCGGTGTCAGTAACATCTTGGATTGAGCTGCTGGGACCTGAAGGGTATAAGACAGTCCGTGGCCCTAATCTGCTCCAACCAAAAGCATCAAATTCAGTGAGATTTGCTCCTCACACCGGCCCTTCAGGCTCTCCCGGACATAACGCAGGATATATTCTCCTTTTGTCTCCTTGTCCAGTCGTGAAAGGTATATTTTAATGATCGGTGCTATATAGGATATACTTTTTTTTTTATGCTTGATAGGTTATCCTTTGACCACTATCTCACCTGATGGTAAGTGATGATGTGGTCGAGGATGTTGTTCAGACTAACCTAGAGTTACTGGCTCTCAAAACAATAAATACATTAGATCCTTTGTTTCGGATACATAGAGGTACATTAAAAGTAAAAACAATTAAAATATAATTGTAATTATGTACGATTAATGTACGTATGTATCCGAAACAAAGGATCAAGAGGAATAGAAAACATGTACAGGAATAGTACACGTTTTCTTATTAAAATGAATAAAAAAAAACTATTCCATAACTATATAGGTATAACTTGCAGTTTTATTTCGATGGCACGATAAAACGTTTAACGAAAATAAATAGTTTTTATTTTTTTACTTTTTTTAATAAATATATACGTTTTCTTATTTCAGCTGAGCGAAAAGTACGCATCTCTCCGAGATGTTAAAATCACGGCAGTGGACAATTTCCAAGGGGAGGAGAGCAAGATAGTCATATTGTCGTTGGTGAGGAGTAACAGAGACGGCAGGATTGGGTTCCTTTCTGCTGCCAACCGGATATGTGTAGCTTTGTCTAGAGCGAAAGAAGGTATTTAGCAATTAATTTGAACTTTTATTTTATCTGAGATTTTATTTTAAACGAGTTATTTGTAACCGACTTCAAAAAGGAGGAGGTTCTAATTTTTTTTGTTACCTCTGAACTTTTGACTGGGTGAATTGATTTTAATAATTCTTTTTTTAATTGAAAGCTGATGCTTTTCGTGTGGTCCTGTTACGGCCCATAGTGTAAAATAAAAAGCTGTGTCGCGTTGATTGCGGTTCTGCCGAGGTTGTGATGGCTCTTCTTTTTCCACAAAGTTACATTATCATCCTGAATAGCACAGGGTATAGCACGCTGTACATCCACAATCTGTCACTGTATCTTTATAGCAGTTTGAGAAGTTTCCGAAATCTGTGCGTATGACTGCTTCTGATGCCGTGCCGTAGGTGGTCGTACAGTTAGTTGCAGTCGGAGTGGACGTCTTAGGCTGGGACGATGGCGTGACGTCAGCTGCAGGTCGAGTTCTGTGGTTTTGAACCAGCGCAGCGGTGACTTAGTAGACGATATTGTTAAACTGCAGAGTGGCGATTTTAGTTGTCGAGTGACGCCTCGATGTAGGTTAACGTTTTTCAGACTAGGCGATTGTGAAAACGTTTTACTCGGCAAATCACATATTTCCTATCTCAACTGGTCAACTGTCTGCTCTGATATTTCCAGCTTAGAGCGAATTTCCATAATACTGGACTCCAATATAAGGAAGTCCTTCAGGAGCGCAGTGGCATCAACTTGGTCGAAAGTAATGCTTTGAATCGCATTGAGGTCCTTTATTACGTAGGTGGGCAGATTATCTTCATCAGTTTCCTTAAAATCTCGGAAAATATCGAAGAGATAAAAAAAATTCTTCAGCCGTTCTCTTGTCGTACTGTGAAACGAACACTGGTCATAGTACTGGCATAGAACATATATATGGTAAGACTGGTACAGTATCGGCAAGATTATTTTTGGCCTCTAGAATCGGGCCTCCGTAAAATGGGATGAACAGATCTGTTCCAGGCTAACTTCATCCATCACATCCAGTTTTGCTGGATAAAGGCAAGTGCCTTCAAATTCAAATTCAAATTCAAAATATTTATTTCGCAAATTTCTTATGAACGATAGATAGTGTCCGAACGTTTTTAATGCGCCATTTCGCAATAATTTAAACATGTGTACAAAAACTGGGTCAAGCATCGAGAAATTGCTGTATACAGTGTATACTAACGACTCTAGCCGGCTATCGAAACGACATTAAAATTGCACTGCTATAAAAAATAAATATAAAAAACGAGGGAAAACTTTTGTTTAACAACTGGATAGAAATTTAGGCAGTGCTACTGGTTACAAACTTTTATTCTCACTTTTAAGCATGTTTGCCAAATATAATACAGTAAAAGCTCCTTATTCGCGGGTTATACGTTCCGTAAATATGCCGCGAATATAGAAACCGTGGAAACGGAACGGTAATTTGTTTATAAATGTCCTACGTTTATAAACAATATAGGATACGTTCCAAGAACTCAAAATTAATAAAAATGATCAACCTAAAAATTTATTTGATCACATGACGGAACTCGTTTTTTAACAACACCTACTAATTATTATCTGGCTAAGACAAAAATTATGTTGGTAAAACTAACTGATTTTCTTCTTAATTTGCCGCTTTTAAAGGGTGCTTCAGTTTGGCTCTTAATATTTATATTTTATGTATCGTAAAAGAACAGCGTATCACAAAAGCGGCGGTCGCATTTGAATACGAACTGAAGGCATAGTGGCAATAAGACTTTTATTCCATTTACATTTGTTTTTTTCGGTACAACAAAGCCTTTGTAAAAGCCCTGTAGTACTCAAAGGATGCCGATGCGTTAATAAAGAACACCACTTTCCATTTAATTTACCGATTAGAATCGCGAATAGCGAAATATTTATCCGCGAATACGGGAAACTAGTCAATTTACGAGTATTTTTACCCGTGAATACCGAAATCGCAAATAAAGGAACCGCGAATGAGGAGCCTTTACTGAACTAGTTATTATACAATTAGACTTCATTTTCACATAGGTTCATTGTATATGCACCATAACACTGCACATGCTCAATAACAAATGGCAGCGATGACAGGCAAACTGATTTAATATAATGAACATGTGGCCTTATCCTTGGCAGAAGGTAAGGTTCATGCCACCTTTTTAGTAAAATAGAAGCTCAAAGAAGTTAGGAAACACATGCCACGGAGAAAAAAAGTCTTATTATATTATTTTTTTAACGCACAGCCACATCTATATTGATTTGTATATTATGGAAGCAAGAGTTGTATAGATCACGGAACAAGAACTCGGGACTGTAGTTAACACCTTTAAATAGAAAATCTATTGCAAAACACCTAATGGTATGTTCCGGAAGGTGTCCTTATGAGCCAGTAATTATAGGCTTCGCTTGTAATACCTTCAACCTCATCACACTTACCCTCAGGTGAGTAATAAAATAAAACAACCAGCTCACCACCAAGGGATACTCAAGCACCTGCACAAGATTTCTCTTTTGTATGTGACCAAACTTGTAGCTCTCTATATCTTGTAAAGATGAAGCTGGTGTCTTCTTTCATTGCAATTGGGCATTACTTCCAACATGGGCCAGTTATCCATGACTTTGTCAATTCTTTAGCTGTTCTTTTTAATATTTTTCTCTAATCATAGAAATTTGGTTAAAACTAACAAATAATCATAATAATAATATATTGGCATTTTAATTTTTATTGATTTTTGTCTTCTATGTACAATCTTATGAACAATGTGAAAAAAATATTTAACTGTTATTTCAAATAGCCTGGCTGGATTGATTAAATCAGGTTGATATCTGCTTTTTAGTCCAATATGAGCTGTGAGTGAATTCTAGCATATGTACTTATTACAGGTAGTAGCTGATAGTGAGTTAAACTAGTGTAATTGTACTTATTGCAGGTATACTGCCATCTATGTAAACGCACCACACTCTTCTCTACATCGAAGTTTTACAACTTTCTTGCCATGTCTCGATTAATGCAATGTGAACTAGGCTACTTGTGTGCATCTAACCGCCGTCGGGTCACAACTATAAAGTTTATAAACACATATATAAAATCCACTTTATATATATGTATATATACTTATTTATGTTTTACGCAGAGTTGGCATGATGAAATCATGATTTAATCAAGTGATTTTTTCAGAAATAATCATTAATTTAATAAAATTGTTTTATTTTTTTCCTATTTGTAACACAAATTAAAATTCTTAGGGCCCGTTTCAGAATGTCGTAATAAAGCTTCGGGTTACTATGCAACACATAAAATAACTGAATGATAGAAATGACAGCTAACATGCAGCATGTTAAAGCTTTAACCAATGGATAGGCTAAATCCATGACTGTGAAACGCAAAGATAGTGTTTTGTTTAATAAATATGCTCTGGGTAGCAAAACCGGAACTTACTCGAACATCCTGAAACAGGCCCTTAATTTAAGATAATCAATATATATACATATATACTTACAAATGTTTATTCAAAATTACTTTGTGTTAGAGTTATACCATTTAAATAAATACACCAACTTTCCAGCTTTTCTGTTACTAATCTGTTCCTAATTTTAGAATGTACAAATTCAAAGACTCTTTCCAGTTATGATAAATTGGATATATTTTGTTTTACGTATCTTGATCAAAAACATTACTTTGGGACTGCCACCATTCCAAAGCTGTAACATTTTGTAAAATTTGCTCACTAAACATCACTGATTTCAACAGATGCGATTTGGACTTTAATTATGAGTGGCAGGAAACCTGACCCCTCATATCAAATTAACCTTCCTGTGGTGTGAGTTGGATCTAATATATAAGCTAAAAATTCAGTAATTTAATAATAATAATAATAAAAGCCTTTATTCAGATAGTAGTTGTACATATGATAATATCTTGGACTAAAACTAGTTTATAACACTCCTATCTGTGTGTCCTTTTGGACAAAAGCCTCCTCCAACTGAGACCATTTATCCCTATCGCCTGCCACTCTTGTCCACATGCTTTCTGCAACATCTTTTATGTCATCAGCCCTTCTAGTGGATGGCCTTCCTCAATTTCTCTTTTTGTCCCTGGTAAACCAGTACATTATTGTTTTTGTCCATTTTTCCTTTCCTCTGATTGTATGTCCTGTCCATTTCCACTTAAGTTTCCTTATTGTTACTATAACATCCTTTGTTTTGGTTTGTTTCTTTATAGTTGTAGTCCTTACTATGTCTGACAACCTTTTCCCCATCATGCTTCTTTCCATGGCATTTTGACAGTTGGTAAGTTTCTTAACAATTGGGTTTTATTAGTTGACCAGGTTTGGCACCCATATGTAAGCACCGGCAGTATGCATGTGTTGAATAATTTTCTTTTAATGGTCATACTCATTTCTCTGCTTTTCATGTTGTCTTTCAGGCTCCAGTATTGTTTCCATGCGTTTCCTATTCGTCTATCTATTTCTTTCGATGTTGAGTCCTGAGGTGCGATAACTTGACCTAAGTAGACATATTCGTTTTCATAGTCTATAGTGTTGTTATTAACATAGATAGGTTCTTTCTTTCCATTTGTCATAATTTTGGTTTTTTGTGGGTTCATGATTAGTCCTACTTTACGACTTATCCTGTCTAGGTCTTTTAACATTTCCTCTATTTCTCCTTTTGATGATGAGAGGATTATTAGGTCATCAGCAAATCTCAGATGTGACAGATACTCTCCGTTGATTAATAGTCCACATTTCTCCCAATTTAGCTGGCGGAAAATCTGCTCAAGTACGGCTGTAAAAAGTTTAGGTGACACATCTGATATATAAGCTAAAAATTCAGTAATTTACATAATAAGTATGCATACAATTGATTAATTGTTCTTAACACATCATTATGTCATAGTTCCTGTTTTCTTACAATCCTCACAATGAGTCTTCATTTTCTTACCGATCCGGCTATTACAGTATCTTTGGAAATGCTACCAGCAAGCTGGGCACGCTCCCAACTGGTGGTGGGCTGGAGCATTCAAACTGCCTGTGAGTCTACAATGGCTTGTAGGTTATCTTAATGCTTTCATTGTAGTAGCTGTAGTGTTGCATATAAAAATCTTGTGTCCTCAAATTATCACAAACATAAGCAGCAATTGCTTGAAATAGATGTTGTGTGTGCACAGTTACAGTGCCAGATATATTTAATTGAAACACTTAATAGTTTCTAGTATTATCTGGAATATATTTTTTTACTAAACTAAATTTTTTATCATACATAAGATCATGTAGAAATTTTGTTTTGCTCTAAAAGGTCATCAATACACATCCACAACAAAAGCAATGTCTAAGCAAACTGGATGTTGAATGAAATGGCAAATATTGTATAAATTATTTATTCGATACAACTTGTCAACAAATATATCACAGCCACAGGGTTTAAAAAAACTAAAAACTATCATTACATGTTTAAATTTAATTCCGGCCCCAATGTCAAACACTTCTATCAGACACAATGGCTTGGCCAGAACGGGTGTTGCTTGCAAAGAAGTTAATATTCAGTTGTGTGGAGTCTCACCTGTGGAGGGGCAAAGTTATGCCCGAAACCTAGACAATCGACAATCTCTACCTAGGTTTTGTATATGCTTATATGCGTGAGTACAGCTGTTTGTATAAAACATTTATTATATTTTTCCAATAATGCATGCTCTGTGGATAAGGTTAATATTGCCTACATACTGAGCTACAGAAACCACCAAAATTTTTTAGGTGCTGACTGTTCATTGCGACTGTACCTCCATTTACAATCCCATTCTTTAGTAAAAACTAACTGCTTTACATATAAGCTGTACATACCAGTCTGGCACTAAATTGAGTAGAAATGGGGGTGTGGCACTATAGTTACTACATAGGACTGTCAACTTAGTAATACTATAGCACTTTTTCAATACCTTAGAACAGTGTTTGCACTTTTATGGAACATAATTGCATTGCAATTATGTTTTAATATATGCATTAAAAAATGTAATCGGTGGTGACCATATGTGTGCCTTTATTTAAGCCATCACTACATATAAGCCAGACTTTCTTAAACAGTCAACCTCAATTGAAATGGGTGATTGTCTAACACCACAATACAGGCATGTTACTAGCAGATCAGATAAGCCCGATTAATGCTTTAGGGCGGCACATTTTCCCAGTAATAATGGCTGCATATTAGAGATTTGGAGTCATCATCGATTATCGATAATGCGCGCGCATTCAGGAGACTTGCATCCATTTGCAGTAAGCCTATTGAATTTTTCAGATCCGTACTTACGACTGCAAATCAATTTAGGGAAACTTACCTCATCTTCCACGGAAAATCCATGATTTTTAGACTCTAAAGTCTTTATAGTAAACTCAATCATTTTCAATTAAGCACATCACCACCTACAGACTAAATTACCGCGTGCTTTTAACAATTACGACATGAAGGTACACTAAAAATCAATAACTGCAACATGAACTTATGATTGATAAGTCAAACAGAAATCACAAAAATTTGTTAAAATAACTATGGACACAAACATAAACAGTTTATAGTCATTGTTAAACTAAGGCATAGAGGAATTAACTTCATTTTCTATCAAAAACGAAAAATACATTGCTTTTCCACACCTATCGAAACCCAAAAGAAAGACATGTTTTTTTACAGAAAATATATGACAAATGTGACGTGCAGGGTGACCAGATTTAAATTGATGATTCTGCTAGCTGCTCGACTAAATGCTGCGAAAATCTACTGAGACATATTAAAATTATGTTAACAATGTTAACAGAACAATGTACATTTCGAGTAAATTTCACTGAACAGTACATCACTTTAACATTTTTATGAAAAGATGCGTTTCTTTAATGCAGTGTTTTTCAATCTGTGGGTCGCGACCCCTAGGGGGGTCGCGTCACCCTAAGCGGGGGGTCGACGGCAGAAGGAAAAAGTTAAGGTAGACTACAATAATAACACAATTTTAGTGATAAGAGGTTCAATTTTCAACAAAAAATATGAAATCGTGGTGCTGTTTTGAAGGGTTAACAATCAAATCATTTTCTAAGTTCATTTTTAGTTTTAATATCCACCATTGAAAAGAATGTCAGTTCATACAGGTATGAAGTGGCGAATACTACTTATAATTTTAGCGCTTCTCCCTTGCTAGATCTGGGTATTCTTGTTTTCTTTTCTTCCAAAACATGCTGACACTTGTATGCCGTCAGCAGCTAAATCTATGAGACATTCTCAAATCAGTCAGCTCTGTTGATTTATCCAAGAAAATATTAAGAATCCACTACGCCAATTGTCAGATTCAGAGTGTAAGTCGGGATGTAAACTAAAAGTTTATCTTGCAAATTATGCAAACTCTGTATCATGCAAGGAATGTGAGCTCTTACAACAAGGTTTGATCTTCAACAATCTTCTGAACAGATGGAAAATATTTAAATATATGGCTTTGTTGACCATAAATTAAGTTTTGCATGAGATGCTTGACTTTATCATTAATGTTAAAATATTTTCTGCTCTAATAAGTAAAGGCATCAAAGTCAAAGCAAGTCATTATCGTACGTAGTCTTTTAAATTCTTTGCAAGGGGGTCGCCAGAATTTTTCTACCTGTAAGGGGGTCGCGAAATCTATAAGATTGAAAAACACTGCTTTAATGCATAGCAACAAACTTGAATGTTTGCAGCATGAGTATTCTATGCATTAACCTAACAATATTTTTGTATGGAAATAAAATATACCTAGAATAATTTTATCACTTAAAATATTGCATTTGTTTTCGATATTTTTCTAGGATAGCGTCATGAATGAGGCATATCCTTAATTGATTAAAATGAATTTAAAAAATCCTTGTATGGTATAGGGATAACCCGTAAAAACGGTCAGCTGAGTCTGGCACATGGCATGCCATAGAAGGGTTCAGTTATTTATCGCCCCATATATAACGTCTCAAGTAGGTACGCGCGGACACATAATCAAAGCTTACGCCTTGTGTTTGAATCATCTGATACTCAATTGTTACTCTTTCAACAGTAATTAAATACGCAAACAGGTCCGTGGAATGTTTGTTTCATTTAGAAGTTATTTTTTGATATGTCCATACGGCTGAAAGAAAAGACAAACGACCAAAGGGCAGGCGCTGGCGTTTACCTTGGCCAGAGAATTAGTGTTGCCATACAATGAGGTCAGTGCCGGTTTTAGCAGCATCAGCGCCCTGGGCGAGATTTTTACTGCGCCCCCAGCGAGATTGAGTGTGTACACAGTACATACCGTACTTGAGCGCCAAAATGACGTCACAAGGTCAAGCGTCTAGTTAATGTGACCACGTTTTACTTGCTCCATGGGCCAGACTATAGCTTTTTTGCAACTTCTTTTAATTTTGGCTCTCTGTTTTCTATATTTTGAGCAAGATAGGAATGTTTTAACAGGATCGACGTGTTTTGACATTTTATACTAATCAAATAATTAGTACAAATTCATGATACAAAATTATACTGCGCCTTGGACCATGTACAAATTCAATTCAATCTGCATCTTATGAATTCTCTCTCAACAACCTTTTCTAAAAATAAATGTGTCAAATCCTAAAACCTTTTTACTTTTACTTGAGATTAACAGTTAGACATAAAACACACAATATCACACGTTTGCATTTCCGAATCAAATAAATGCCATGGCCTACGAATACTATTCGTAGGTCATGGCGAAGATAATTACAATTTTTCTGATGTGTAGCGAAGGCAGGCTCTGAGTCCGTGGCGAAGCCAGTTTCTGGCTCCGTGTAAATTCATAAATAAAATTGAACTTTTTACTACGTTTATATACTTATATTACAATTTGGAATCAATTTACCTTCTGATATATACTTACAAACTTATGTCTTGAAAATAATACTTTTAAATATTAGTATCCAAACCTCTGCTTGAAAAATTAATTAAATAGTGAATGCGCGCATAATGCAGATAATGCATTCGAAAACACAATTAAGTACTTATACAATTTTTTTTGATAAAAACAAAATAAACTCTCTATTTGGGTAAGGTAATAAGCAAGGGTTTAATATATGCAACAATGGTATTAATAAGTTCTACAATTAGAGCACCGAGTGGTTTAGGCACCCGGAGCGAAATTATTATTTACACATAAAAACTTCCTTTCCGAAACGCAACTGTAGTACATTTCATTGGTTCACGTTGATTCAAATACATGTTTAGATGCTTTCTGCAAGCCATGGAAGACGTAAAACAGGTTT
The DNA here is from genome assembly GCA_963854805.1 of Plagodis dolabraria. Classification (NCBI taxonomy): domain Eukaryota; kingdom Metazoa; phylum Arthropoda; class Insecta; order Lepidoptera; family Geometridae; genus Plagodis; species Plagodis dolabraria. The sequence continues at coordinate 34,521,373 of OY978440.1, read as the reverse complement.
TGGTCTCGACCAAAAAATCATGTTTTAGTGTATTAATTTAGGAAATATATTAGCAGGAGACGCTCATTAATTAAAACGTTGAAAAAATATGGATAATGTGTTATGTCTGTCGTCGAGGATTCCCGGTAAAATGAACAGTAGTGCTCCGACCGAACATTGCATACCGCCCTAATGTTGCCACCTGGGTGCTTTTTGTTACTAAACTTACTTACTCGTAAGTTCCCTAAATTTACGAGTAAGTAGGACTCCGAGCGAGTGCATATAAAGATTCAAACGCAAATACAAAAAAAAATAGTGACTCGCCTCTCATTCAACCGTAAGTTTTTTACTGTTATACTAAGTAAATGTTGATTGTTAATAGTTTTATGTGCTGAAGAAAGAATTTATAGTCATTCTTTCATAATTATTTTAATAGTATTTGATTTTAAATACCGATTTTTAAAAATAATTTATTGTGAATTATAACTGATAGGCTAGCCTTTGACCACCATATCAACTGATAGTAAATTATGATGTGGGCGAAGATGTTGTTCACGCCACCCTAGAATTACTAGTATTACTATTAAAGTGTAACAAATTAAATCAAACTTTAAAGTATAGTTTTAAGTATGTACTGCCTAAACTATGAAGAATATTTTAAATGGATACATACATACATATTACACATAAAATATTTTTTTTAAATTAATTGTATGGGTACTTTAATTTTAAATCAATATTAAATGTTCCGAACGAAAACTGGGTACTGCGGACCGAAAACTAAAAAAAATAGCCGAAAACCGGCGATTTCGCTATATTTGGATTTATATATTTTTCTATAAATAAGGAAGCACTTGAAGTTCCATTAAATATTAAATACGTAAACTACATTATATAGGGTACATATCAATATTAAATGTTCCGACCGAAAACTGGGTACTGCGGACCGAAAACTAAAAGAAATGGCCGATAACCGGCGATTTCGCTATATTTGGATTTATATATTTTTCTATAAGTAAGGAAGCACTTGAAGTTCCATTAAATATTAAATACGTAAACATTATGTAGGGTACATATATCAATAAACAGCGCAGAGCTCAATCAATTGTTTAATTTTTTCTAGCGTCTTAAAGTTAAATGTGCCACTAAATGGCCGAAAACTAAGTATTCTACCCTAGTCATCTTGCATCCAACAGATCCAACAGATAAAAGGGTATACGCGAAAAGTATAAAAAATATTGATATCTGTCTTGCTCATTATTATTGCGGTTATGGTATGTGCATCCTTCTCTAATAATTAGTACAATTCATTACGCCGATACTATACTCTTTCTACGCTTAAAACACAAACCATTGTTACAAGAACCAAAACATAAAGAAAAACTTGAAACTTACGCATGAAAAGACAATCCTGGTATGTTCTGCTCACTATCGCTTTCACAGTTGAGCACACTACATCGCATTGTAATAAAGGTTTATCTTAGTTTATAAACAACAACAAAACACATATATAATTATTAAGTATGCAGAAACGTGCTAAAGTAAATTTCACAAAGATGTCATGACTGTCATAGTTTGTTGAGCTACATATGATGCTGGCCTTGAAAAAAGTGGCAGGCACTGAGAGATAGAAATATTATAGCTTTGTCCTTTTCTGTTACATATAATAACTCAATAATGTATCCCTTTCTTGTGGGTATGAAATGGAGCAGTCTATAATTTTCTTTGTCTTAGGCCTATAGTATCGACATCTAGTTGATTTGGATATTTTTGGTAAGAGCGCACTCGGAGCATAGAACACACAATGTATAATATACAATGTATAATAATACGACGTACTTGGAGCACATGAATAAATAACTGGATTAGCAAATAAGTTGGAATACAAACTGATTTTTTTTTACATCCTGTGTCATTTTGACATCTGTCACATCTAAGACATCATTTTTGGAATATTTGTGATCCAAATTTGAAAGACAAATTTAAAAATATGATATTAATATATAAATTCTTCCTTTCGTAAATTTGTAGTTTTAATGAAAAATATGACTTCAAACGTTGTCAGTCACATATAAGACTTACGTCCTAGTTTTTATTTTATATTTGCTATCATATATAAAAACCCAATCAGAAAATATGACATAAAGTGTCACTTTGAGATCAGTCAGTAAGACCTAATTCCAAGTATTTTTTAGAACATACCAATCCAAATTTGGAATCTAAATTGAAAAATATGACATCAAGTGTCACATTAACATCTGTCACATTTAATACATGTCATTAGACTTCACATGGCAGACGTCATCCAAAAAAATTACATTTTCATAATAACGACGTCCAGAACAACCTAAATATTGATTTTCAGCCAATAGAATAATAATAAAAAATCTAAGTATATCTTGGCAGACGTCATTGAAAAAAGTTCCGAATACCGAATGAGGACGTCCAGAACAACGTAGATTTTTATTTTCAGCCAAATCGATACAACTATCTTCAGTTGACAGACGACATTGCTATGCATATCCTCTATGAAAATACCTAGTATGACATTAATCATAAAAAGTTCAAAATTCGGTGGCGGGCACAGTGCAATTCGTGACTTGTGATGAAATGCTTGAGTTATAAGCAGAGATTAATCCGCTTAATATCAGGTGGGCATCGAGGTTGTTCCGTCACAAAAACATAAAAAAGTAACTAAAACTACTTTTTTCTATTATGGTTTTACAATCCAATATTATATACTGTGATAAATCAAACTACATAAGCGTCTGCGTCGTATTGTCCTGACTGAGCTGGTTCCAGGTCAAGGAGCAGGTTCTGGTTTTGTAACCGAGCAGACGCCCTTGAAACCCCCGCGCGTCTTGTCGTGACAGGGTGCACACATATAGTTGTGCGTGTAGTGGTTTTCTTCTGTACGTTTCTTTATTCATGTGCTCGGAGTGCAACTTTTTAACTATCAATAACGGTTGTTATTAGGTTGCATCTATATCTGACATGACCTTGACATTTCTTGAGTAGAGAATTTTAGTTATTGCATTTATGAAACATCATACAACGTCTATATATCTTGCTAGTTATAAATATGAAGTTATAAAACAACCGAGTCGAGTCGAACTTTGGAGTAAGTCAAAGCAACCAAACAACTACACTCTATTAACAAAATACTACGAACTATATACAATACTACAGCTACTACAGTAAAAGTATATTTCAGTCATTGAAGTCTCACAGGCAGTCCAAATACGTCGACTCTCGTTAATTCAAACCTGCGATAATTAGATCCTCTCTATAATTCAAAGTTATCACGAGTTCCCTAGAAAATATCTCTTTATTTCGAACTAAATCAATACATTTTTGTGCACTTGGTGATTTGAACGACAAATTTAACGCTACGCAACAAAAAGACGCGTTATTCGAACTTATCGGCGTCAAACACTCGACAATTCGTAAAGAATAAGTCATTTGATCCTCATATAAACAAGTCCGAGTAATCCATCCCGCCTCGGAGACAACTAAGTACATTGCAGAACAAGTTCCAGCTTGTTGATACGAGCTGGAACTTGATCGCACACGAGCCTTTGTTTTAGTAATGATTAGTTTGACATACGATTCCGCACGAATTGGTTTGGTTAGTAAGATGTTGATGTCTCAGGTTCACTAACCGATGGCGAAATGTTATCTGCGACAGATACAAATGGAAAATGCAAAGATGAAGATGAGTACGATACATCAGAGCCTTTGGCAGAAGTGTCAGTTAAGGAAGCAAGAGCCTCATTAAACATCTTACAAAGCTTTTCTACTGTCTACAAAACGAATGTGATGAAAAATCAATCCAGGCACTTTTTATTTAAAAAAAAAAATATTGAGCAGTCTGAATAGCACTGTGCTTTGAAGCAAACCAATATAACAGATTTCTTTCGAAATATTAAGTAGATATTTGAAATTATTTCGAAACGTATGAATATACTGGTATGTACAATGTACCTCTCAATTTTTTACATATTGAATTAAATAATTGCAGTTATTAAACAATAAGTAATTAATTATTAACACTCAATAATTCGAACTTTTATTTCTTTTCTCTCAAAAATGTCGACCATTTGATATTTCAAACACTCGATAATACGTAACATTTTAAAAGTCCCTCGAGTTTAGAATTAACGAAAGTACTCCAACCCACTACCACTTGGCTCGCAAACGGCTCAAACATGTAACCCATACTGAGGTTAGCTTGTTTCCGCCGCCCGCCTGAGCTGCTCCGCTGAAGTAGCCGTGGCGCCAGCCCTGACGTTGGTTTCAGAAAGATGTGTCTACGCAAGTAGCGTCCCACACTAAGGGCCATTGTAACTTCCACGGAACCAGTCATGTCTTCAGGTCTTTTACTATCGTCACGCATCAGACCATTAACTTAGATAATAGCTGCAAAATTGGCGCTGATACAATCCCGGCGAATGATATGGTTAAGGCTGGCGTGGAGGGAAATTCTACTAGCACTTCGAAAGCAGGAGAGACCATATTGACCGAGTTGATCAACTGCAGCACCACACTGGCAGTGATGTTCAAATACCTTGCAGCAAAGCGTAAGGATCTGTAAGGCTACCAATTTTGTAAGAAAGAATGACCTGTAACCAAAGACCAGATTCCCACAGAGAGAGGATATGAGCACGATCTGCGATGCTAGGACACGTATTTAAAAGATCATTTATTCTACTAATTTGTGTGTAATCTGTACTATGAGGCTTGGAACTAACCTCAATCGTCCACTATCCGTCCATAGATCAAATAGAATATACACATCCGTCATCCGCCGTCATCGAGCGATGGGTATATTTATACGCACCCCAGTTAATTTACTTTGTATCATAACATAACATATTATTTGTATTTTGTGATCATAGCTTAGCTTGTTTAATAGAGATGAGTGGCTGTGCTACTTAAGATAATTTTTGCTTCTTCTATGTTGAGGGTGTTTTGAGGATATTGTTATGGATTCGACATTGCCAGAGGATTGCGCCAAGCAATGGGATATTCTACTACTTCTTATTGCTTCGGAGGAGAAGAAAATAGACAGAACAAACGATACTGAGGTCGACACAATGAATTATTTTTTAAGAAATGAGGGGGTCAAGTATGTTTAAATTCCTATTGGTAACCATTATATCTATTTATCATATTCTTAGAAATGAAAAATGCAATTGTACGTAAGGCGGTGTTCCTCTGGTCAAATATCTTTGTCCAACACTACTTTGATATAAGAGATTGGATTACTCAACATCAAGTTATTAATTTATTGCTACTGTAGGGCTAACATTCAGAGCCTCAGAGTGCAGTTGTTTGGTTGTTTTATAACTTATTTGGAGGTTCCAAACAACATGGTTGTTTTATAATATTATAATATATTGTATGTATATAATATTATAATATATTTCTATTACTATAATGTTTGGCTCAAAATGTTTTGGTTTTAGACTGTAAGTATTTAAGTGACTATGTGGTCTTTTTGAGAATACATTTCTTTAAACCAACATTGATTACCTGCAAAATTCAAATAATTGCCTACAGTTCATTAACAAAGTCAAAATCATGTCAGGAGTGGTTGCAACATTTTAACAACTAGGGTATGTTCAAGTTTGGAATGTAAGTTTTCACACTTATATTGTTCACATTCTTAGAGTAAAGAGTTTGGATTTTGAGAGCTCTCTGGTTCCAAACCTCTGATGATTACAGCTTACTTAACTATAAAAATCGGTTGTAATAGGTTGCAACCTTGACATATGTTGATGATGGAAATAGAGGAACTTTATGGAATATTGTAGGTAATAGTATTATGCTTGTTAAAATACCATATAACATGTATATATTATGCAACTTCCTCGCCAAAAAAAAAATAACATAGAGCATACCAAAGATAGATGTAATTAATTTAAAATGTGTTTGACACAACAAGGGACATGTAGATGATAAATTTGTTGATATACATTTACAGGCAAATTCTTCTTCAATGGCTACGTCAAATGGAAGCCACTTATGGCAGAAAGAGAAATGGAGCTGACACTGCAGTAAAATGTGATGAAATCTCACTAACATGGAGGCAGCAAGGAAATGATAAGTTTCGTGCTAATCTTGTTGATGAAAGCTATAAATGCTATACAAAAAGTGTGATATATGCTCACCACAATGGCCCCAAATACCCACTAGCACTTGCCAATAGATCTGCTGCTTTACTAAGATTGAAAAAGTTTAAGGTAAAAATAATTTGGTTACAAATAAAAACAATGGATTATCTCTTTTACAGCTATAATGGCAATATGCAGTACTTTTGCTACTAGACTTGGCCTATGATATAGTTATATAGTTTATTCCCTTCAAACCTGGTGACATAATTATCATAAATGTGGATCAGGATGTGAATTCACTCATATTGTCATTATGGTAACTTAAAATATAATATGTGTATATTATATTTGATGTGGTTAGTTTATGTCTATGTGTTAGTATTTTTTTTTTATCTTTTTCTTCCCTGGGTAAATACGAAAATTTGTACGTGTGTATATTGTGTGTTTTTGTATTTTTTTAATTACTGATACCCAACTGGCAGGTGGAGAGTTATAAAAAACCTCTTTTATATTTTTATCTATCTATATATATATATATATATATATTTACATTATTATTTATAAGTATAAATAGTATTTATTATTTTATTATATAACATTTATATCTCATATTACAAACTATGTTAAACCTATTTAACAATGCAGATAATACTGATAGTGAAGAGTATTTGTCATTGTCTTCTAACAGTTCCCTCAGTGACCAGAGTTTCGAAAGCATCCCAACGCTCAACGATACTCGCGATGCACAGTTTTCTGATGTACCGAAAAATTTTAACGTGATTCATATCAACGCGCAGAGTATTCCGGCACATTATCCCGATATGCAGGCATCTCTAGATCACAAAAATATTCACGCCATAATAGTCTCCGAAACATGGTTCAAGCCGTGCTTACCCTCTATATCATACTCCTTGCCCGGCTTTAACCTTATCCGAAATGATTGTACTGACAGCCGTGGGGGTGGGGTGGCTATTTACCTTAGATCACATATTCCTTTCTCAGTAGTCAGCACCTCATCCCAGCCGCCTACATCAAATGCCAGTGAGCATCTTTTTGTGGAAGTCCTTCTTTCACATAATAAAATCTTACTCAGAGCCTATTATAGCAGTTCTTCTTGTAATAATTACTTTTCATCTTTTGAACAAATCCTTGAAAATCTTACCCCTTCATATATCCATACCATTATCATGGGTGATTTCAATACCTGTTTTTTTTGCATTCTTCATTTTTTTTCATTTTTCATTTTATTTCATTCTCAAACGGGATTGTCGTACTTCCTCACTTGAAGCTGTCGTTAATTCCTGCAACATGCATATTCTGCCTCTAAATTCTACTCATCACTCCCCAAATTACACTCCTTCACTTCTTGACTTGATTATAGTATCATCCACCCTGCATGTTGCGAAGGACGGTCAATGTTCCGCCGATGCCTTCTCATATCATGATCTGATATTCCTATCTTATAAAATTCGTCCTCCTAAAGCAAAACCTAAAGTCATACTTCAGGGCAATTTTAGTGGCATGGACCAGGTTGCATTTCTTAATGATGCCCAAGTAGTCGACTGGTCTCCGGTATATAATGCAGCGACTGTGAATGACCAAGTTGCTATTTTCAACTCCTTATTAACACAGTTGTATGACAAGCATGCCCCTCTGCGAGCTATAAAATTAAAACACCTTCCAGCTCCTTGGCTAACCAATGACATAAAAGTGTTAATGCATAAAAAAGCAGTCACTAAAAGTAAATACAAGCGTCAAACAAGTGATGAAAATAAAGCTGTGTATGTTAAATCTCGCAATCGCTGCAATATGGTGTGTAGGGATGCTTTACGCCACCATGTTCACAAGTCTGTCGCTAACGAGGACCCTGCCAAAGTTTGGAAATTTCTCAGGTCATTGGGCATAGGTAAATCACGACGAGAGTCTATTCCTAATGATTTAAATATCAATTCTCTCAACCAACATTTCTCTTTGTCATCTGATATTAACATCTCGGATAAAAACAATACCTTACGTTATCTTTCAACTTTACCGACTCCCGATCATTCTCCATTTATTTTTAATCAACTATCCGCTTGTGATGTTAAGAAGAGCGAAATTTCAATCACTTCCAATGCTGTTGGTGTTGATGGCATAAGTCGTAACATGGTTATCCCCATCTTAGATGTTATACTTCCTGTTCTCTGTCACATTTTTAATAACTCTGTCTCTGATGGAGTATTTCCCTCAATTTGGAAAGACGCTCAAATTATTCCCTTGGCTAAAAAATCAAACCCTAAGTCTTATTCCGATTATCGACCCATTTCTATCCTTCCATTCCTGCCAAAAGTTTTCGAGCGTCTTATCTACAACCAAATTAGCAAATTCTTATCTAGTCACAATCTCTTAAACCCTTTTCAATCTGGCTTTCGACCTGGGCATAGCACTGTAACTACTCTCATCAAAATTACTGATGATATCCGTCTTGGAATGGACAACGGCCAACTTACCGTATTAACTCTATTAGATTTTAGCAACGCCTTTAACACTGTTAATTTTGAAATTCTTCTTGCTCTCCTTCGCTCAATTAACATTTCTCCAACGGTAGTTGATTGGTTTCACAGTTATCTGTACGGGCGCAGGCAGCGTGTTCGCCTTGAAGATAAATACTCTTTGTGGTGTAACACGTCAGCAGGCGTCCCGCAAGGTGGCGTCTTATCTCCTTTATTGTTTGCTTTGTTTATTAATTCCATTTCTCACAACCTCACTTCTTCCTACCACCTATATGCAGACGATCTACAGATTTATTCTAAGGCACCAGTGAATAAACTATCTGAAGCAATTCAGACTGTTAATGCTGATCTTGATCGTATAGCTAAATGGAGCAATTCTTTTGGGTTACAAGTAAATCCCATTAAGACACAAACAATAGTAATTGGTAGCTCAAGATTGCTGTCTACAATAGACTGGACATTACTTCCTCAAGTTTTCTTTGGTGGTATTGCTATTCCCTTTAGTAGCTCTGTAAAGAATCTTGGAATAACAATGGATCGCTATATGAGGTGGGATCAACAACTACAAATCACCAGTCGCAAGCTATTTGCCGCAGCAGGATCCTTAAAAAGGTTGCGCAACTTTCTTCCAACAGCCACTAAAATTGCATTAGCTCAATCTCTTTTACTTCCTATTCTTGACTACGCTGATGCCTGCTATCTAGATGTCACGGAGGAACAGCTAGATAAACTTGAGCGTCTTCAAAATTTTTACATTAAATTCATATTTGGTTTACGCAAATATGATCACGTATCTCAGTTTCGTTCTAAGCTCAATTGGCTGAATATACGTTTTCGCCGGAATGCTCATATTCTCAGTCTCCTTTACAATATATTGTTCAGTCCTACATCCCCGCGCTATCTCAAGGAACGCTTCGATTACCTTCACTGTTCTTCATACACGTTAAGGTCATCAGAAAATCTCACACTTGAAATCCATCCTCATACAAGTTCGTTTTATAGCAAATCCTTCACTATTCAGGCTGCCCGCTTGTGGAATTCTCTTCCTGTATCAATCAGACAAGCACCGACTCTCAACATGTTCAAGGATCAAGTTAAAAGGTTTTATTTGTCCAATTAATTTTGCACTATATTTTTGTCAATTTCTATGCTATATATGAGATAATATTATAATATGTACTATATTTTTATATAATTTATAGGTATATGTATATATCATTATCTATTTATGTATGTTGCTATGTATATGTTTATATATATATATATATATATTATATATATATGTTTATAATTGTATCTGTTTAATTATTATAAAAACCTATATGTATGCTATTTTTATATATTTGTTTAGAAATTACACTAAAATACGTTTTATTTTAAAATGTTTTTATGAAATTTGATTATGTATTTGGACTACACCCGCCTCTATTGTTTTATTCGTTCAACTCCATCCTAAGGTTGCCTGGTAGAGATCACTTTTAGTGATAAGGCCGCCCATTGTAACACTATGTTATTATAATTTAATGTGTAATCTTTTATATTTCTAAAGTGGTGTAACAATAAAGAGTTTTCTATCTATCTATCTATATTCATAGAGAGTAATAAAATGTTCCTGTAAACCATCCCCTGGCACATGACTATATCACTAGGAATACAATGATTTCACAACTATAACCATCTTTTATTTTTGATAAACACAGGAATTAGGGAGTCAACAACTTACTAAAAAATAACATCACAATCGTTTTCGCAATTATCAGAAGCCATCTTTAGGATCTTGTCTGTGGTGTGTCCACCGTAGTTGTCACATTTCACACTCCTACTTGCTTGTAATTCAATTAAGTTCAGGTGCGGGTTTTAGCCATGAAATGAATGTGATAGTATGTTTTATAATATAGCTGTCTTACAAATACATTTCTGTTATTAATAGAAATTATTATTGACACAATTAAATTACTGACTGAATGGCATATATCAAATCGACATATATAAATTAAGTATATTTTAATACACGTAATTAATTATGTGATAATAAAAATGTTGATGCAATGGTACTATTAACTACATACCTCTTGATGAACTAACTAAACCTAGAGGCCCTAGTAGTGAATTATTTATATTGTAAAACTTCAAATAGGTCATAATACTATGTAATAATTATATTAAGGATAAGTTATTAATGACTGTTTAATTTAGGTAATCATACCAAATAAACCAAGAGTCATAAATAAGAGCCAAAATATCGAAGTTTATTTGTAACACTCACTTGAAGTGATTTACTGCCATAGCAATTGCATCAGCATTAATAGTGTTAAATGATAAAAAAGAAATTGGAAAAAAAAGACTGCATTGTATTTATAGAAGGTAACTTAAAAGCAATAAAGAAGTCTTCTGTAAAATAGAAATTAAAAAACAGATATATATATATTTTTATTTTAAGGTGGTAGGGGCAATCTAAAAAGTAACACTTAGAGCTGTTTTATGACATTTTGTAACATATAAAATTAATAACAACTTGTATTACCTATATTTTGTTGTTTTGATTGGGTCTTGAATAAACATAACTGTCCTCTAACTTATTAGTGTTGCAATCCCCAAGACAACTGCCAAGCGAATATGGCAATCCCCCCTTAACGGAGAGGCTATGTTCAGCATTGGACAATTCGACTAATATTGTAATTAGTGTTCACTTATGTTATAGTTATACCCTATTAGTGCTCACTTACATTATCGAAAGAACTCCTGTCCAAGACTTTTTTCCACACACACCAGTCATCTGCCTCACACCTACGGAGCATGCAGCCTTAAGCTGTGCGTTGTCTTACTTCTTAGCTGTGTCCTTAATAATCAATATCTTTGCTCTCTGTTTCCAGGAGTGCCTTGCTGACATTAACCTGGCTATCTTAGCCGGTTATCCTATAGAGCTACAGTACAAGCTCTTGTTGCGCCGAGCCGACTGTTTCATTGAGCTAAATCAGCGTGACAAAGCCGCGAAAGCCTTAAAAGAAGCTTCACAGCAAGCAATGGTTCTCAAACTAACTGTTTCTCAAGCTGGTAATTTATAGTAAAATTAATGGTATTTTTATGGTTATTTCATGGTTTCGTTAACATCTTGAAGAGCTAGTAGCGAAGTTTGCTTAGCCGTTTAATCAAGCAGCTAAGTTAAGCAACGTCCGCCGCGGTCAGGAGTTGGATGGGTGACCACTAGTGACATTACTACTTAGCGCTTCCATGCTTCGGAGGGCACGTTAAGCCGGTTGTTGTCTTACGATGACAGTCGTTACAGCATGGTGGTAGGGCATTTAGCGAATGCCCGCCTGGCTAGCTACCACCCTCAAGTAGAAAATCTGTCGCCAAGCACCTAACGGTGTGTTCCGGCAGCTGTCCTTGAGAGCCAGTAATTCTAGGATAGCCTGAACAACATTTTTTGACCACATCATCACTTAACATCAGGTGAGATAATGGTTAAAAAGCTAAGCTATTGAGCATAAAAAAGTATTGGATAATTTAGAAATTCAATAAATTATTGTCCAATATGTGATAATCTAATCGAAAACTACTTCTCTGCATAGTTCCAGAGAATGTGAGGAGTAGAGTTCATTGAGTTGAGTGAGAGCCTATCTTAATGAACAAACTATATTTTTATTTATTTCTTATAAAAAAAATAGTTTGTTCATTAAGATGTGGTCAAGCAAACAAATACCAGCGGCTTTAATTTTTGTCCGCATTAAAGTTAAATATATACATATTAAAGTTCTATCTCAACGCCTTCCAGATGATCCTCACAGACCAAAGTAATTTAGTTAGGTGGGGAAAGCCGTCGAAGACTCTTGTTGTATTTGTCGGGAGGCTACAGGTACAGCAAGGCACTTACTGGTAGGATGCAAAGTGCTTCTTGATAGGCATTATTATTAACATCGCCATAACGGCTTCTTCGTCGATCTTCAACATCGTCTTTTGGCTTTGCCATACAGACGAATTTTTGACGAACAATTTGGGGCCTTGGTTACGCTTATTTGCGACCTTTATACTATTTGTATTGAAGGCACGCAAGTCATAGCGCAGTGCCTTAAAATCCTGCTATTGACCTTACCGTAGTTCGACATATCACCTGAAGAATTTTGACTCATCTCATTGCGGTCATTCGATTGTTTATGGAGGAAGATTAAGAATGTGTGCTAAAAACACACACACTGATGGAACATGTTACATACCATACATCTGCTTCGACTGCTTGCTCTCTTTGATATTAATTGTGAAAGTGTCTGGGTTTGCTCTTTACGGATGTTGATGAAATTTGAGTTATAGATTCTATAGGACCTGGATTTGGGAAAAAATAAACCTAAATAATGTCAGATAAGTTTTGGTCCCATGTAATCGTAGGCGGGTCTGTTGTCATTAGGATAGGATACTTCTTATCTTAATTTACGGAGTTAATACTGGTTAGTACGAGTGCAAAGCCGCTGGCGGATGCTATCGATGGCCCGTGTCGTGCCGGGTCAGAATTGCACTTCCCCATAACATCCCATGGGTGTCGTAAGAGGCGACTAAAGGAAAAATACTGGAAGATGGGCAGCAGTGCCTTCTAAAGAACTGTCAACCTTCACTGCGATCCCCAAGACGCCTGCCAAGCGTGGGTATTATGGCAAATACCCTCTTAATAGGGGAGGCAGTGTTCAGCAGTTGACGATCCGGCTGTTATACTACAGATAAGATTATTTATGATTTAATTATCTTATCTGTACTGTAATTTATTGTTTAAACTTGTGTACTCTTTACTTTCAGCTGAACTTGATCGTCATATAAAGATCCTGGAAAAGAAATTGGAAGTGAAAAGGATAGACGAGCTCGCATCAGTTCCAGATGTTTTACCTGAATGTTACAAAGGAGAAAATCCAGATTTCAATGCTGCTTCTAGTGTTTTACACCTAAGGTAACTATTGTATTGGATTAAGTGTTAGAAAGCTTTCACCTAAGCTATCACTTGATTAAGCACACGTGATAGTTTAGAGAGTGAAAGCTTTTTAGCATTTTTAGGTGAAACCAGCACTGCATATCTGTGAGATAAAGGCTTGGACTGACGACAGGACAACCCAAGCGTCGCAAATATGTGTCATATGTAATGAGTGCTGGTCGCAGAGTAGTTCATAACCGATAAACTATGTAAGGGTAGGATGGCAGTCGTTATAATATGATGGTAACACCATTAAGTAGAAAATATGTAGTAATCACTTATCTACAGGTGGATGATGGTAAAAGACTAGTAATCGGGAGATTAAAAAAATGTGATGCTATCCCAGGTAGGGCCTGGGACGTCATCGATTTTCAAAACCCATCGGGGTGCCTGGTAGATGCGACGCGTGACCATAATGCTGGTAGAGGTGTCATCATTGAAATTAGTCGTAGAGTTCCTAGCTTTAAGTACTGCTCCATATCCTGCCGCTGGATGGCGTATAATGACTTAAGGAACAATAGGACTCCCTTCTCCCGTGTAGGCTTCCACACGGTGGCAGTTTACCTTTTCCATAAAGGCTAGCGTCCACAAGTCACATTATGATAACATACATAATGTTTATTTTTTATTAATAAAATTTATTTTCCAACAGTTATAAAGTTATTATAAACATATTTTAGTATGTTTTTTGTATTTATTTATTGCCATTGCAAATTCATATTTTTTTTGTATATCGCATGTTCATTTTTTGATTTTTGTTATGTGTAAATGAATTTCTGTTTAGATGTTATAATTATTACACTTTGTTTCAAAATTTCCACTAAACTAATAAAAATATTGTGCACTCGATGTCTATATATTTTCTTCTTTTTATGTGATTGTGACGGAACAACCATGAGGCCCACCTGATGTTAAGCGGATTAAATAGATGCATTAATATATGCTTTTCATCATGTAACCAATTGCACTGCGCCCGTCACACTGAGACATACAGTTGATAAGTCTCACGTGCCTGTAATTTTTCTAGCTCTCAAGGACTGCTGCCGGAACACACCGTTAGGTGCTTGGCGACAGATTTTCTACTTGAGGGTGGTCGCTAGCCAGGGGGCATTCGCATAATGCCCTTCCACCATGCGGTGAAGCTCAAGCCCGTTGCGTGTTTCGAACCATGGGCCTGCTGCGCGGCAGTCCATCGTCCAACCAATGCCACTGAGCCATCACTGCTTCAAAATATCTATATTGCGAAATAATACTGGCGTACTATCGTACCTCGTCCTTTATATTTATGTGCCATATTTTTTTTGTTACGGATATGATTGCGAAGTTATTTTACTTATTCTCGCCTGGCCTGGGTATATCTCACCTGTAGGTAAGTAAAGTGATGGTCGAAGATGGTCATTAAACCTAGCCTAGAAGGTACTTTTATATTCTACTTGCGGTAGCTAGACAGGGGAGCTCAAACCCCCTGTGTGACTCATACCATAGACTATCTACGCTCCAGTACATACTTGTAGCTAGCGCCACCGGACCATTACTGCTTGCGGAGCTAAATTACCTTATTCTATGGTAAAACGAAATCGGCATATATTTTTAGTTAAGTATATAGTTAAATATGGATGTATAGCGAATTTCTTGCTATGCTATTTATCCTTAGAAAACGTATTTGTCGCTATAATTTTAAATCTAACATGCAAGCTGAGCCGCCCACGACGACTGTGTGATATACTTTTAGTACGTATTTTATTTGTGAACGCGAATAAATCTACTTCAATGTGATTTTACACACTTTCTCGGAGTTAATTACACTTCATTAATAACTTGGACCCAAATAAGCCGAAAGTCGGAATTTCAGTCACTGTTATGTCTGTATAGCGAATTGTTGAATTTTTCATATTGCTAAAAATAATGATGGCATTTTTATATCGCTCTATAATAAAGAGATAAAGAGAATATGATAAAGAGTGTATGTAAGTATAGAGGTTTTCGGGGGCGAAAATTAAATTGTCTCATGTATGTAGTGTAACGTATGTTGAACTATAGGTTTCGCTCCATCCCCGTATGATGGTTAAAGAACGAGAGGAAAATTTAGAGTTATGAGTCATTGTCATGTTAGCTCCGTCGGTCAGAGCATATCCCGGCCATAGGGGTGGATGACGCGAGTTCGCAGTGTTCGCACATGACTAAATTTTTTCCTATTGTAAATTAGGATTTTTGTAATTTAATCTTCTCATCTTTAAGACTAATAAGCATTTTTACATTTGTGATGGGAAGCTTGGTCTGCATGTCACTTTTTAATACATTTCTAATTCAAATAACAACAATATTGTGGGCTATTAACATATCTACAATACTGCGAGGGGTGGTTTTGGATCGATAGCTGTACCAGTTATTACCTAAGCTGGAAATGCTATTCGACTTCCCTGCATGATCTAACAATTATTATTTTTATTTAACTCAAAATGATCTAACAAAATAAAAATAACACGTTCCATTCGCATACCTATCGTTATTCATTATAACCAATTTTTGGAACACGAGTGGTGTGTTCGAGACGAATGTGTAGCAAGTTGTATGTACGATGCGCAGACGCAGCGACACGTGTGGGCGGTACGTGGAGACGCGCGAGTCGCTCCGGCGCGGTGACGTCGTATTCTCGGAGGAGCCATACGCGTGGGTCGCGCTGCCTTCCTCGCTCGCGGTCTGTGACGGGTGCTGCGCTCCTGACCCGAACCCAGTGCCGTGAGTATGTTTATTACCCTCATTTTAGAATACACGACAATACCCTCAAACACACTAGAACCTGGCCGTGATGTACCTTGCCATTGCTACAGGGTATATGGTCTGCCGTTTGGAGTTCTTGTATCAGCTCTGAATCTTATAAAATCTAAATGTCATACCGGCTATAGAAGGTTGGTATAAATGGCATTACATCTTGAGGGTGTTTAATAAAAATGGGAGCTCCACAAGGATCAATATTAGGACCATATCTGTTTCTAGCGTATATTAATGATTTGCTTTACATGGTCAAATATCTCTGCGACATTGTTGTATTTGGAAACGATACCTCTCTGATTTTTAAAGTAAATAGAAAAGACAGTGAAATACCTAATTCTAGTAAATAATGTGTTATCTGTTGTCGCTAAATGTTTCTCCGGTGATAATTTACTACTAAATTAGAAATAGACGATATGCTTAAAGCCTTTTTTGTCCAATGTTAGTTATGTAGCCATCATTTAACTTGGGCAAGTGATACTTGCAATTCATAAAGCAGCAGTATTCTTGGGAATTAAAATGGACTCGCTGGAAATGGATTTGCAAAATGCCCTACCACCATGCTATAACGACTGCCATCCTAAGACAACAACTGGGACCGACGGCTTAACGTGCCCTCCGAAGCACGGAAGCGCTCAGTAGTAATGTCACCTGCGGTCACCCATCCAAGACCGAGGCGGACGTTGCTTAACTTTGCTGATCGGTTAAGAACAGCTTAGCAAACTTCGCTACGAGCGCTTCGAATACTAATAGTGTAATGATATGTAAATAATTATTAAGATATGTAATTTGATTTGATTAGAATGTTATCAAAAATGTTTTATTGTAAAATTTTTGATAAGTACCCGTGCGAAGCTGGGCTGGCTGCTACATAGTCATTAAATTTCGAACTACTTATTACTTGAATTATGAAAGCGTTTAAAATTGATGAATGAATATGTAATCAACTTGGCAGATAGTTAGTCTATAGGTAGGAAACAACAGCTCAAAACGGATTTTGGGACAGGTCTGAATTATGAAATGAACTGGGACAGCTGATAAAACTTTGCATGCAAGTATGCCTTGACCTCAGTGAGATTTAAATTCTAGATTATTCACTTTACCAAACATGTAGGTATATGAAGCTTATACATATACATGTTTGTCACAAACAATCTTGTTAACAGCATTAACAAGATTTTTTGTAACTCTGTCTTCTTTCTGATTTTGTGTTTTTTTTAGTTTGGTAGTGATTGTTTATCTTTTATCGAGTTCTCTCACGATAATTTCAAAGTTTTCGGCTATAGTATAAAAGTATCCTATGTCCTAATTTCAGTTGCAATACCTGTTCGCGAGTTGTGTACTGCAACGAAGAGTGTCGAATGCGTGCGCTCGCTTACCACAAATGGGAGTGCGTGGGCTCGCGGTCGGACCTGTTTCCCACCATCGGGATAGCGCATTTAGCTCTAAGGTGAGCTATTATTATTTTGCATTGCCTATTTCTGTCTAACGGTTTTCATCAATCAAAAAACCAATGCACAATTATGGATTGACCCAGATAAAATATTATATATTGTTGGTCGGGTTTTTTTTTGTTCAGTCTGTTTGTCATATTTAGGTCCGATTACCTGAATTGGATCTCCTACTAGCAAGAGTATTCTCAAGGCAGATAGCGTCTGGAAGTCGGCTGGTCATAAAACTGAACCCAGCATTTTTCATAATTATGTATATGTCTATATGTGCATAATTATGTAGAGTGTGGGTTGTTTGCGAAATAAAATGTTTATAATGTTCTTGTGCTGTCGTTTGAAACATATTACACCGACCCCACATATGTGCGATGAGGATAGATAGTTTATGAAGATTGTGAATAGTTATTTGTAATTAGAATTAAACTTTTTAATTAAAAATTTGATTGAATTGTTTCTTTATTAATGGAATCTGCAGCAGCTTAGATAAAGTAGTCCCATGCAGAAGTCTTAACGTTTTTTTTGTCTGTAGCGTACACGTAAACAACAAAACGAGTAGCTTATCATTTGACGGGCACATGTACATATTTTTTTTTTTGTTTATTTCCGATTGTTTAGTATTTGACCACTATCTCACCTGCTAATAAGTGATGCTGTGGTTTAAA
Source organism: Plagodis dolabraria (assembly GCA_963854805.1). Lineage (NCBI taxonomy): Eukaryota > Metazoa > Arthropoda > Insecta > Lepidoptera > Geometridae > Plagodis > Plagodis dolabraria. The sequence goes on along the minus strand of OY978440.1, from coordinate 34,502,947 downwards.
ATATTAACGGGGTCTCAGAGACAGCTGTTGGAACACACATACATTGTTCTCGCAATATGTATTCTGTCAAAAAAACATCTGCTACTCTGCACCGATTGGCTCACATGTTCCAGCAATTTCCTTCGAAGATATCACGGTCTTCACGTAGTTGTGGTTAATATATCACATAGCACCAAAAAGCAGACTATTGCTATTCATAGACCACACATACATACATACATAACATCACGCCTCTTTCGTGTAGAGGTAGGCAGAGACCACAGTTTTCCACTTGCTGCGATCCTTGCATATCTCTTTCGCTTTATCAACACTCATCAATCCTTTTTTTTAAGTGTCGGTTTAGGGTACTCCTGACCTGTGCTTTTTTTCAGATCGTGTTCAATTTCAATTCGGAACATTCGCTTAGTTCTTCCCCTTGTTCACTTTTCCCATGTTTGCCGGTTTAGTAATTCTCATTTCAGTCATTCTCTCCACATGCCCAAACCATCTAAACATACATTCTGGATTTGTCACTACATCCTCATTCACACAACATACCAAGGAAACGCCCTTATCACACTATTCCCTATCCTGTCACTCCATTTGACTTCAATCATGCTTTTCAATGCTCTCATCTCCACTGCATTTATTCTACTGTCATACTTTTTCTGCTATACTTAATTTCCACGTCATATCATACGTTAATGTCGGAACCAGTGAGGAGTGTTGATGAACAGCCGTTGTCATGAACAGCCAGATGAGCTTTCTTAGACACCTTCTGACTGTTCATAAATGCTTGCAATGCTCCGTTCACCATGTTTCCAGCTCTCACTCTCCTTTCTATGTCACTTTCACACTTTCTCTTATTCCACTTTTCCCCTCCAATCATATTATCGCAATCGGTCATTCTATCATCTAGTTTAAATTTAAGTGTGTTTTCATTCCCTTTCTATCTAAGCCTCATACATAACATTTACCATCTCCTGCTACTCCTCTACCGACGACGGAAGTATCACTTGGTCATCAGCGTAGAGAAGACATTTGAACATAGACAACACATAGAAATTGTTATTTCGGGTCACACTTGTTGCTATTTAAATACCACTGCTGTACATGCATCGACTTAGAATAGCAGGGCTTGCTTAGCTAGCTGCTAGTAATCTGTAGCTTAGCCACAATCAACGCATTGTATATGTCGGCCTCACTGCTGCTTGAAAAAAAAAACTTAAATACTCATTGATTTTTAAATACGCCTATAACTGCGTAAATACATTTCATTCAAACAATTTATCAATTACAGACAGTCCTAAGCTAGTACTAAAAGTATGAAAGAAAGTTCATACATTTTTCTTTTACTTCAACTGTTTATTATAGTTTTAAATGGTTTGTACGTTATATTGTAATACATATTTAACTAGATGTCAGTTATATACAGGGTTAGTTGTGGTTAATATCTCATACAGCAGCAAAAAGCAGTCCACTTTTCATCAGACAACAGTCGGGGCTGCAGGTAGCAAAGCTACGCGAGATAACAGTCACAATTATAGTAGTAGTATGTCACCCGCGCGTATTGCTAGGCAAAAAGCATGCTTTCAAAATATGACTCAAAGCAATAGCAAGAACTTGTCATATAGCGATTTTACACACCACTGATCACCCGACCTTTCACCAAGCACGTTCTTGACGTCTTCCGGGAGTTTCTCGGTCAAGAAAAATATATACTAACCGTCCACCTAGGTGGATAGCGTGATTGGTCGGTTGGTAATAGATGCAATATATTGCCAACGTGTGTATTAGACTGGATATAAAATGATTCCCCAATTTTTTCTAGGGTTCTGCTAATATCGACAGCGTCAGGGTTTCCGGTGGTGCCTCCGCAGTGCCAGATGCCCATCACTGCGGCCGATCTCTTCCGGAGTTACGCGAACGTTGACAACATTAATATTTACGTAAAAGATACGCCAGCCTTCTACAGGATGTTCAATTTGGTTACTAATTTTGAGAAGATGAACAATATGGATTATATACAGTATGCTTTGGTGAGTGCATGTTCTATTTTTGTATAAGTAACGCATAAAAACCTAGATTAGTTTTTTTTTACATATTTATGTAATGCTAACTAAACTAAAATCTTACCGCGACTTGCGTGGTTTATAAAGTGTACCATGCGGGGCAACAGAATTACCTTGGCATGACCATTTGGATGCGATCATTTCTAAGCGCCTATTCAATAACCAAACCTATTGAATGTTAAGATTGTGGGTGTTTTGTTAATTATGAATTTGACGAGTCCGAAATCAGTGTTACTGTATGAAAGTAAAATTTACTCGTAGATTAACTAGGTAGAATTTGAATAGCAAAATATATTCCATTTTATGGGTAAAAATTGTATTGGACGTACTATTTACCACGCGGTATGGTTTAATGCCAGTTGATAGTTGTGACAGATTCCATGCCATAAATTAAAATACAGCATGCTTTTTTAACACACGAGTTCTGAAAATTTTAATGCGTTGCTATTGGGACACGTAATCATATAAGACAACAGCTTTTAAGCCTGCGTATCTAACACAGATGTGCTAAGAAAATGAGCGGTGTGCGAGGAAAAATTCAATCAACAGGATCGCGCGAGGCTAAGAAAATAAAGCGATATTATTGGTGCATTTTTACCTCGCACATCGCTCACCATTCCTAAAACTGTCTGTTGAATACACAATAATTTTAATGTTACAAAAATCAATGCATATCATATTACAGACTGCAACAATGCTGACATTGTACCTAGAACACTTCACGCGTTTCTTCGACCATCTACCAACGTCAGTGCCGTACGCCTTGAGCAACGCCCAGCTGCGTTTATTCGCCGCAGCTTTAATGCTGCGGGCGCTCGGGCAGCTCGTCTGCAATGGCCACGCGGCACTCAGTCTGGCGACTGTAGACGTGGGAGATGGTATGTTACACTGTATTATTATTTGCTTTTAAACTTCAATGCTGAACAAAGAGCTTCCTCATCTCATTCAAATCAATCGCGTCCTGCGACATATCGCATGCCAGGTTAATAGGCGTTGAAATCACAATTTAAAAATATTATTAACCACATCTAAATTATCTATTACACATGTTTGCATCATGCGTCACATTGTGAAGTTACACAAATTTAAGCCAATTATTAGTCGTATATGCCTCGTGGAGTGCCGGGTTAGAATTGCACCTCCCCATGTCATTCCGTGGGTGTCGTAAGAGGCGACTAAGGGAAAAATAGGGTGGGCAGCAGCGCCTTCTAAAGAACTGCCAACGTACACTGCGGTCCCCATGACACCTGCCAAGCGTGGGGATTACGGCAAATACTCCCTTGATAGGGGAGGCTGTGTTCAGCAGTGGACGACCCGGCTGTTACAGTATTATTCGTACTTATGTGAAGTGTGTACGAGGGTCCATGTCGAACCAGTATGAGTTAAATTGTGCTGTACAAATATATGGCTGACTGAGTTAATTGCTAGAGGTGTCTATAATATAACGCCGTCGTCGGTTATATGTTAAAAAATTAAATCTATTGTGCACGCTATGTGCTTACTGTCTGTATATGAATTTGTCAATATATGGTGGAGCGATGATATAATAGTACATTCTGATATAAGTGCGGTAAGTTGAAAATTACAGCCGAGGAGGCGTTATTGCTAACCCGAGCCATTGGCGAGGGCTACAAGAAAGCAGAGACTGTAATTATCAAAGCGCACGTATGTGATAGCTCAGTGGCTTTGGCTATGGACTGCCGCGCAGCAGGTCCATGGTTCGAATCTCGCCGCGGGCTTGAGCTTCACCGCATGGTGGAAGGGCATTTTTGCGAATGCCCGCCTGGCTAGCGACCAACCTCAAGTAGAAAATCTGTCGCCAAGCACCTAACGGTGAGTTCCAGCAGCTGTCCTTGAGAGCCAGTCATTCTAGATTAAGCCTTTTAACACCTTCGACCACATCATCACTCACCATCAGGTGAGATTGTGGTCAAAAGCTTACCTATCAACAATAAAAATTTCATACGACGTTTGATAAAATTCGGACTTTTTTAACGAATAAATCAAATTAATATTTTTGTGTTTTGTTACAGATAAATGGTTGTAATTTATAGTCAAAATTTATTAAATTAAAGAACATGTTACATGTTTATTTCTTATATTCATTAAATGCTGACCACTTTTCTGACATAAAATTTCTTTGCTAAGATTTAAAAAAGTACCGTTGGTTTTTTGATGGAGCATCTTGATATACCGTGCGTTTTACATTACAATAACACACAAGTGCGTAATGAGATACATTACGCTATTGAAATTGGTGAAATAAGAGACACGTTACGAGCAAATGTGTTGTAAAAGAATATTTACAAGACATTACTGTTCCGTTTATTACTACTCAACATAATTACTGCTGAAATCCAATATCTATACAAGCTAGGTAGGCACTCTATCATTGATTAGTGGTCGACATGTATCTCCGGCTCCAAAATGTACTAGTGAATCTTAGTTAGTCAAGTAGAACCAACATATACTGTTCAAACAGTGGCGGTTCTCAATACGCAATTTTTTTATGACAAATTACTCCAATATAAGACTGATTCAAAATTCCTCAGACTAATATCGAGGCAGTCTCGTTATATGTACATTATCCATACTAATATTATAAATGCGAAAGTAACTTTGTCTGTCTGTGTATCTATCTGTCTTGCTTTCATGCCAATACTACTGGACCGATTTTGATGAAATTTGGTATCAAAATAGATTGAGATGCGGGTGCGGGCATCTGTTAGTTTTTATCCAACTGTGTAGAAAGAGGTTAATGTTTTGCGCGATAACCGATAAACGCGCGGGTGGAACCGCGACTGGAAAGCTAGTAAATATAATGTATGATACTTGAGTATCGATACATACGTTATCATAATGGCAATACTATGATTAAAATACTTTACAAAACAGGACTATAATCTGCCTCCCTACAATAAATGAATCAAAATTAATAAATAGCAATTTTATAACGTCTGAGTGTAAAATATTGACAAATAAGATCCGTGTTTTCTGATGGACTCGAGCACATCATCACTTACCATCAGGTGAGAGAGTGGTCAAAGGCTAACCTATCAGGCATAAAAAAAAATATAATAATAATAAAAAATAAAGGCCTTAGTAGCTTAATCGATTTTTGACAGTTACCTTCGAGTATGTGTTTTCGACGAAGTCGCCGTCACCTTATGTAACATTCCAAATTTTGAATGATTTATACAACATTTTTGAAGAAATATGTTAGTTTTTGTTTGGCTTGGACCTACACTTTTGAATGCCAAATATGGTGGAAAGTGAAGATCTGTTTACAGTTAACTAATAACTTTACTGTAAGTATTATATAAATAATTACTCACATTCTTGCAAATAAATTTAATCCGTATTTGAGGTTAATGAAGTTTTTGACCACAAAAAATTCGACCTAGCGCCAAAAGAAAAAAAAGTCGACGAGAAGTCAACGGATTGGGAAATGGACATTTACGAATGTGGCCATATTTCTAAGAGACATTTTGGGAAGTGGTATTTTTCAAGGGGTTCTGATGGCTGGCACACTCTCTGAATGTTTTCTTATAAAAAGCTATAAAGGACTTCTTCTGTCATGTCTCTCTATTAACTCAAGTGATGTGAAGGCTAATTTCTAAGCCGGTAACAGTAGCCGAACGGTAATAGTAATAATATAGCGCCGTTTGTTGAATTCAATAGTCGAATACTCGAAAAAGGCATCGTTTCCATAATATTTGAGCATCTCAAATAGATTTATGAAAAAAATTTACACCAATGATTTGCATTTTTATACGGTTGAGGCGACGCGATGGACGCTGTCGGACGTTCGTCATAAAAAAGATGGCCCGCGATGGTGCACTCGTCTTACAATTGTATTTTATTTGTATTTTATAGATCATACGGTATTTGAGCGAGAAGTGCGGCGAGCGACAGCCATCTATCCCTCAGCGGCTATGATGAACCACTCTTGCGACCCCAACATCATCAACACGTGAGTACGGACCTTTTTTATGTCTGATTATCTACATATGTCGAATAAAGAGAAAGTAACGAAGTGTTATATAGATATATAGAAAAAGTAATTAAGACAACAACTGGTGCAGATTGGTAGGGAATAGGCAGAACAATTTTCGTTGTATCACAGGCGATGAGTGTTGATGACGTGAGAGAATCTGTGCAAGAATGGAGTAGCCGTAGATATGCCTAGATGTAAGGCAACGGATCGCACGTTTTCTTACCACTAAACACTTGCGGATCCGAATTTCGACACGAAGTTCGTGTATTGACATTTTGCCACTATTCGACCCTAATCCCAAATGTTGATAATTAACTACAATGCACATGGGTTACATCAGAACTACCTACCTAATAGTATAATTGAAATTATTTTCATACATTTTCTTCTCGAATTTGAAAGCGATCATTGATGTAGGAAAAAGATAGTAGTCAAAATATCGATTTATATACAAGAGATGTTCTTTCAATATAATAAACCATGCGTGTCCTATCCATGTCGGCTCACTTAGGTATACATTGTATGGTACTGTATACGTGCTGATTAAAAAAAACATGGCTAGTATATAATTAAATTACAAAATGTCTTGAAAGTAGGTAGATGTTGAAATTGGAGGTACCTATAATTCCAACGTGAATACCCAAACATTAATTATACAAAGCAGAAAAATAAATTATAGCATTGTGTTATTCCGGGCAAGACATCGAAATTTGATTCAAGTTACATCTGTTTGTGGTCTGCTTACTTTGCTTTTCATACACTTACCAGGTTTTAAGAAAGTATGAAGGTAACAAGAATATCGTATGGCAACGAATATTTTGAGAATTGCATATACTGTTTGCCTCTGCGTAAATTTGGAATAAACCGGAGTTGACGATATGAGAGGGTGAATGAAAAGCATTGTACCAATAATTGTTTTTCGAATAGATGGGATAAAAATATATTTATTGTAACAAAAAAATTTGGTCGTAGGTTCCACAAAGCACGCTTGATTGTGCGTTGTTCTCGCGACCTGCCCAGCGGTGGTCAAGTGTTGAATTGCTACGGGCCGCACCGAGCGCGTGATACTACCTCGCACCGTCGCCACTTGCTGCGGGCCCAGTATCTCTTCACATGTTCCTGTTCCGCCTGCCTCGACATAGAGAAGAGAGACTTCGTGGTCAGTATTATCCCCGCGACAATCCATACAACCGAATTGATCTACTACAACACGGGCACCGTGAAAGCTCACTTCTATGTGAGTTGAACATCACAACCCTGAAATCAGCGAGCATTTGACGAGAAGAACAGCATCGTTCGCCAACTTATTACCATACACTCAGTGGACCGAACAACGAAGTATATTTTCTTTGACCGTGTCACAGATTTGCGGTCGATTAGATATAACCTACGAAGTCTTGTGTTGCTTCTTCACAAACAAGATTTTTTTTTGCAATTGGTTTTAAACTTGTAAATGATGATGCAACCTTATAATTTTAATATTGTTATGTTTGCTAAACGCCTGCTCTGCGAATTACCTTAATTGAAAATTTCATTGAAACGAATTATGAAAAAAAATCTCTCGTAAATTTGTAGGGATTTTTTTAATCGTATTTTGTTTAGATGTATTTTGAGTATTATTGCTAAACACTATTTTGGCAACTGACAGATGTTTGATGGTATTATTTCGTATTTTTATAGTTAGTGTTCAACGCGTACGCCTGTTCGTCGTGCAAGGGGCCCATGGTCCGCGGCGGTCGGCGGACACACTGTCCGCAATGTCGCACTCCCTTCCAACCGCAAAAAGCAGCGGATATCGTGGACAAGGCAGAGGGGCTGTTAGCTCAAGGTACTTGCTCATCCGTCTATCCAATCCTTCGGCGTAATTTAGCTATCCAGCATACCTGTTATGTATGACGTTATCAAAGATTCCTAAGATAACTTTAGGAAACATTCTCACACACCCCAAGAAAATGTTTGTGTTATGATCATACCACATCGCTTACTCACAATTCAGATAGTCAACGATTAGCTTTGAAAAAGTTCTACAAAAACTGACGCACTCTTTTCCGGCTCTAAACCTACGCAAAATTCGATCGCCACAACATTTTTCCTTCAGTTATAGATATTGTAACTTGTAACAATTAAAATTGTTATATTGTTTTAGTACGATTAAAACAATTGTGCTTAAATTAAAAATATGTATATTGTTTGCCATTTTTCCCAAATGTCCTGAGTTATGTATAGCGTTACGATCATGTCCTCTTAGATACTTACGTGAAAATTATGATGGTGATTATAAAACGTAAAAAGTTCAATAACTCCCACCAACTACACGTTCAAGTAGTGAAAAACGAAATGGTATATTATTTTTAATATTGTTAAGTTTGTAATAGGCGAAATACATTACAAAATTTCAAATTTACGAGAGGAAAAATTATAGTCATGTGCGGGATTCGAACCCGCCATTAATAATAATGATATTTAATTCTTGCTCTCATTATCCCTCCATCCCGATACGATGGTTGAAGAACGAGAGCAAGAATTAAAGTTATGAGTCATTGTGTCATGTTAGCTCAATTGGTTAGAGCATACCCCGGCTAAAGGGGTGGATGGACGCGGGTTCGAATCCCGCACATGACTATATTTTTTCCTCTCGTAAATTTGTAATTTTGTAATGGTATATTATTGTTTATATGTGGGTCAGTTAATATTTGTATTTACAGCGGAACGAGCAACAACTCTAGAAGAGCGTATAGACAAAACTCACGCAGCATTCCGTCTGAAGCAACAAGCGTGGTATCGGCACAACTCCTCACTGCGCGCTGCTGCCGACCATCTAGCACGCCTCTACGCAGATCATGGTAAACTAACATACCTTAACTCCTGATTAACGTATCTCCTTAACTTATAACAATACCACACTAAAGTCCTGTGTTGTTTACCGTACAAGAAACTAAATTTATTAAACGATACAATTCTTATCGATAATGGTTATTTCTTATAAACGACTTACGAATAAATATGTAAAAAAACTAAGAAAACGTAAGTCAAGCTCAGAAATAGCAGAATTAAAATCTTTCAACAACATTACTTTGCCGCGATCATTTCTAAGCGCCAAATCATTTGACCATTGAATTTGAAAGATTATGCGAGCTTTGTTATTTGAATGAGAGTAACAACACTTCTTTACATACTTATTCGTACTAGGCAACCCTTGGAGAGACAGTAGTAAGCCATGAGAACAATTTAAAAGTACTGTTTCACCATGGGATGCTGTAAGAGGCGACGAAGAGAAAAATACCGGAAGGCAGAAAGCTGTGCTTTCTGAATAACTGACAACTTCTACTGCAATTCCCATGACGCCTGCTTAGCGTGGGGATTATGGCCAATCCTTGTTCAACGGTGGACGTTTCGGTTGATGTGATGATGTGGTCGAAGTTGTTGTTCAGGCTAACCTAGAATTACTGGCTCTCAAGGACAGCTGCCGGAACACACCGTTAGGTGCTTGGCGACAGATTTTCAACTTGAGGGTGGTAGCTAGCCAGGCGGGCATTCGCAAAGTGCCCTACCTAGTGGTATAACACTCCACCTGGTGGAGTGTTATACCACTCCACCAGGTGGTAAACAAGCGTGCAGTCCATCCAGTTTTTATCACAGCCTCTGGACGCATTCAAATTCAAACATCAGCATCACTTGCGTTGCCAACCCTTCAAATTCCTATTAATCCCCTCCTGAAGAAACCCATACAGTAGTCCCTAGGGAAAGTTTAGGCATGCAGATCGGAATGTTCGCGGGAGGAAATGACTTTGTAAACGCACAGTGCTTGGATCCACTGTTTGACTATGGTATCTCGGTCGCCGCAAAGATACGGCTTAGGCCACCGTGGTCTACGCGCACCCATATTACTGGTAGGATCATATCTTGGAAGCATAGAAGGTGACCATAGCAAACCACTTGTCGAAAGTACATGCATACACCGGCTGATAAGCTTATGTTCGAGATTGTCACCAGGGTAGAGTAAGTACGACACATCCAGACAGTATATTTGCGTCTCCGTGAGAAAAGGCATAGTTGATTGAGCCGTCTTTATGGCTCGTATTAATAAATGCATCTCAAAGTTGATCTTATGAGACCCATTTTGACGTTTAACGTATGGAACATCTGTCAAATACAATATAATTATGACCGATCTCATTCTTGAGATGCAATTATTAATACAAGCCTGCTAATCGACTGTTTTGAGTGAGTGAAGTCTTCTAATGTTGCATGTGTGGATGAAGTTCACGCTGTTATGGCCCTTATAAGACCTAAATTAGCCGCTTCTTCTTTGCCTGCACGAAAGTTAAACCAACTGGGTCTCATATCAGCGCACACTGCACGTGAATGTTACGATAATCCGATTTACAAGGAAATTCGAGAAAATAATACTTTTATGGACTCCGTCCTTTGATTTCAAAATCGTACGCACAGATTAAAAATATTAAGTTTATCTATCGACTGACATGGTTTTGAAAAATATTATTAATATATTTTATTTATAAATGAATTATTTATATGTCAAAAACATGAGTATACATGGGTCTTGTTATGTCAGTATTTAAAAGTTTATGTCAGCATGTTCTGCCTTGTGGCGTACAAATTTAAAATATATTAAATGTCACAAATAAGAAGCGATACAATGATTAAAAATTAGAACATTATTTAAATATATGAATTTAATTATTAAGCAGTACGTCATGAAATTATGTCAGATGTATAACATTACAAATTACTTTAGCTTTACATTAAACAAAATCGTCAATGGCATAAAATGAATTGTGTAATAGCCAAGTAGGTATGCAATTTAGATTTACATTTACTTAAGGGTAGGCCTCTAATGTTCATTGGTATTTTATTGTACATTTTCATTGCCATACACTAAGTATTGTTTTGAAATAATAATAATATAATAATAATCATTTATTCAGCAAACAAAATGTTATACAATCTTAAAACAATTCACTACATATAAGTGTTAGTATAAAAATTTAAATTACATTGTTTATAGAAGTTTGGACTCTGTTCTCCACACTAGGATTCCCTGTGTCGTGGAGATCCAGTTCTTTACAGCATGAGTTTATACATAACGTTTCCAGTGCATCTTAATAACATTTCTTATAACTAATGGACTCATGATATGCAAATCAGTAGCCTGTGCAATCTTTATTTTAAATAGTTATGCATCAACAATTTTGTTTGTCACAATATGATATCATCTAAAGTTACAAGATTATTATAGTTTAAAATAGAAATACAGTTATAGTAACATAATTATTAAAGTTTAAAAATAAAATATATACATTATCAATATGTGGTAAATTCAACCTATTTTGCGAGACAGTTAACATTTTTACAATAAGGGTTCGACGTAGATTTCAGTAGAGTGGTGTATGTGATGTGTTTAAGAAGCTATTATTTATCTATTTCCATGATTTGCTTGTTTTCGTGGTAATTAAGAGATGATAACCATTGTATAAGGACTGTTTTGCATTGACTTCGAGAAAGGTAAAAAATATTTAGTGTTCTATTAGTTTGTGTGTATAGATATGGTGCAGCCCAACAGTAGGCACGTCGATAGAACTCAGTGTGTCTTCGTGGAACTTTCCACCGGATGTGTCTGCGACAGATGATGACTTTGGTATGTGCGATTTTATGGAATCTGAGAATAAGAGATACGATATATAACTGTCTTACTCTGAGGAGACCACACTCTTGATAAAGATCATTAGTTGGGTATAGGATTGTTTTTTTGTGAGCTACTTTGAGCTTGTGAGAACTTAACAGCTCGTTGAGCACGTTCCAGTTTTAGAAGGTGTTGTTTATATGCACCACCCCATGCAATGATACAGTAATTCAAAATAGATTGGCATAGAGAAGTGTACACTAACCTTAAAGTTTCTCGATCTGCTATAGCTCTAAGTCTCTTAAAGACAAACATGAGCTTCCTAACTCTATCTGAAAGCGTGGCAATGTGTAGTTTCCAGGATACATTTTGGTCAATGATAACTCCTAAGTATTTCAGTGATTGAACTAGTTCTAGGCTCGAACATTTGCAGCTGTTACTATGTAGATCATTACAGTAGTGCATTTTGACTACGAGGGGTCTATTAGGCTTGGTTTTCAGGGAAATACTGAATGGTATAACTTTAGTCTTTAATGCTAAGGTAGATTTAGGCATTACGAGATTTTTCCGTTTATTTTCTCATACGAATTTGGTTCCGTAACTTATTAAAACATCGTTGCACTAAGAATATTTTAATTCGTGTAGTTTTGGTGCTACAGATCAAGTATACGTTGAATCTCTATAATGTACTCAAATGAATTTGACGATTCGAAGTATATTTTTGGCATGTTTTAAAACATTCTGTGAAAGTGGATAACTTTTTAAAGTCAGATCTGATTGGTATTGGCTGTTATATACGCCTTAAAACAATTTTCCTTTGCATATAGTGAGGAGGTTGATTTGAATAAGATGATGAGAATTCTCTCTGCAGACGCCTAGAGGACATGTTAATGGCACAGTCAGCATTGTTAGTGCGATACCAGCACCTGTGGGATGGTTCGCTAAATACCAGCTTCTTAGCATCCACTAACGCATCGTCAGCACTAAGCAGTGGTGACGATGCATTAGTAGAGGATAGACTTCAAAGCTTCGAACATAGACCCAAAGTTGCCAGCATATCGGTATTTTATAGCCCTCACTTCGGAGAATCTGCGATCGTTCTACACAACTTTATTCCCCCATCTCCTATTTCAATCTCAACAAGACGCACAGGAATGCGGCATCCGTACATGGTCAATATTTCGAAAATACCCAAGGTTTAAATCCAGCTTCATAATGCTTGATAAGTGTAGAATACCATATAAGATAGGCATAAGCTAGGCAAGCATATCCACCGTCGACTGCGTCGTCAATTCATCAGGTGATACTGCGGTCAAATACTTGCATATCATATTTAAAAAAAACGCTTGGTGTACGAGTCTGACTCGCACTTTTTTCTTCCTTGTCCTTATTAATAACAAATATATACGAGTAATGATGATTTTGTGTATTTTCAGGTGATTTCAGTAAAAGCGTTGAGCTTATAAAACAAAACATACAGAGTTTGGAGTACCAGTTCGGATCATTCAGTGTAGAGGTATGTACATAGTTGAATGTTGGAAAAAGAATATTTATCGTTGTAGCGCGAGATATTTATTTGCTTAGTACTTCACTGTACCTAAACAGTGTAAATGTCTCATTCGAATGATGATAAAAATGATCTCAATTTAGGTATCGTCTCTAAAGGATAATGACTAAATTAATTGAAAATATATATATTTTGGTAATAAATATTATTATTATTATAATTACATCGCCATTAACATTACAGTTACTCAATAAGGGGGCAGGTTCATCTAAACTTATAATATAATAAAGAGGAAAGATTTGTTTGTTTTCATTGAATAGGCTCTGAAACTACTGGACCGATTAGAAAAATTCTTTCACCATCATAATCCAACATTAACTCTTATGAACATAGGCTATAAAAGATTTTCAAATAAGTTAGGGATCCGTATGAAAAAAAACGTATGTAACCCAAAGTGCGAAAAAAAAAACCAATAAAGCGTTATATCGCGTACGCTGAGGATATTATCGAATATAGAGCATAGTGATGTACTACAATTTTATAGAAGACATCAATATCTATAAAAAATACGCAATACTATAAGTCTATTTATTACAGTTATGTCACAACAAGTACTTTTTTTATGAGTTTAAATTTATATTTTTGTTTTTTTTTTTAAATACCCTGCAAAGCCGTGGCTTAGATAATACGTTGCAACCGCGTCCGTGTTCGCACATCGCATATATTCTTTGAGAATTCCCTTTTCCAAAATGTTTTACTTTATTGATAATAGATTTCGAGGTGATTTAAATCTAAGTGTTATATTAACTATCTGTGTTCAAGTTACAACTATGATGTTATGGTGATCGTTGAATGATGTCCTCAGGTAGCTCACGAGTTGCGGAAACTGGCAGACGTTATGTTGGAAAGGATCATCAAGTCTCCGCAAAACCGAGATTATAGGTATGTACATCTCCTAATATACCTCCTTATAGAATAGAATCTAAAATGGTGACTAGTAATTGCTTTGACAGATGGTACAGAGAGCAAACAAAATGTCTGAGTCTATATTAATATGAACCAACAAGGCCGACTTTTTCTTTCGAATAGTATGGCTTTAAAATACATCATATGTTTGGTACAAAGAAAAATACTACCAAATAAATTTTAATAAGAGCAAGAGAATGATTACTGGTAGAACGTAGATAATATCTATAACAGTTATTCTTATTATGCATGAGAAGGTTCATCGCCGGGGTCATGAAAGGCTAAGCTAAGGTTCTATTTCTAGCATCTTCCAGTCCTAGTCGTCTAGAGTAATAGATGCAATGGCTTCTTATTTCTGTTGTTCAATTTTGTTTTCATACTGTTACACGTTATTGTCGGTGACCCTTTGTTTCATTAGGTTCCAAATGTGTTCAATATGGTTGAAGCTGCAATTGTAACGTGGCAATCTTAGGACTTCGTAACCGTGATATTTAATTAGCTCATCTCACTGAGTTAGCAACTCTGGTTTTGTCCACTTTTCATCAAATGAAATATTACTCTCCACCATAAAAAAATTTATATCATCCTTTCGACTTTTTTATCGTACACACTATGATATAATTTTAGAGGTAATGAGTTCTACCTTATGGTGGATCTTCTACTTGATATTTCAAGAAAAACAGCTTCAACTTCTTAGGAATCCTTTTATTGTTTATGAAGTTACAAGTCTTGCTTAACTCCGTAAAACACAATGTAAAAGAGAGCGAACCAAAGATTATGAAAATAGAAAATAGAGTTCAAAGTTGCCATACGTATGACTTAATTACTAACATATAATGTTTTATCCATCACTAAGATGCACGCTGACGGAGATTTGGAATTCGTTCATCTTTTAAATTATTATATATTTTTAGATTTTAAATTCGTTCATCTTTCATCTTTTTAATTATTTTCAAAGTCAAAGTCAAAATCATTTATTCAATTTAGGCGTCTACGACGCTCTTATGAAGGTCAATTACAAATTTTAATATTGAAATATACTACATTGTACTGCCACGTTCAGCAAACAAAAGTTATAGAGCCACTGCGAGAAGAACGGGCAAGAAACTCGGGGCCATTCTTTTAAACGTTTTTTAAAAATGTGTTAAGTACATACTATATAATAAAATTATTACAATACTTAATTTACATTACGTAGGTGTTGGGCGCTAGCTTGGCAGAGGCGAACCAGTCCAGGCATTTTTGTCGTTTAAGTAATCACAAACTGTGTAGTAAGATTTCTTTATCAAAATATTCTTCACATGCAACTTGAATTTTCTTTCTGTGAGCGTTGTAATATGTTTGGGCAATTTATTATAAAACCGCACACAATTTCCTAAGAAGGACCTTTTATTTGTCTTTGCTAATCTAAAACCTGGCACCGCTATTTTATCTTTATTCCTAGTGTTATAATCGTGAGTGTCACTGTTTGATTTAAATTTGCTCAAATTTTTACGAACATACATAATATTTTCAAATATATACAGACTTGGTAAAGTTAAAATATCAATTTCTTTAAAAATATCTCTCAGGGATTCCCTAGGATTTCTTTGGAGCTCTGCCAGCACTTACTAACCGTATAGGTGGCATGAATCCACGGCTCGTCCATGTATGTAACAGGTATCTTATCAGCCCACAGTGCGTCATTTTGTCTCAATCCGTCTATAATAGCGCACACGCCTTGTTGTCTCTTTCTATCCACACACTTCTGTTTTAACGACTCTTTTTAAACCGATATCCCCAGTTATTTTTTAGGATAAAACCCATTGTTGTTTTCGATCCTTTTAAATTTAGGTCTTGTTTGGCGATCGCCAATATTTTGTTGAGTCTGGGCATTATTTTGCGCACATCATATATATAATTAATTTTATATCAGATCGCGCAGATGTCAAAATTATCGACACTAACCCGTGTGTTGTTTTGTCCTCGTTTTCCTTATTTTGGCATACGTATTTTTTCCTCAATGATTGCTCGGTGAGCTTACCTGCAAAACAATGTACAGTGGATTTCGTTAGTGACGATTTCGATTTGGACTAACTACCTTTTGGTTATAATTACCTAACATTGTAATTTAAGTGGGATCAACTTTGGGGTAGTAAAAAACATAAAAATAGATATACGCGTCGCATTGAGAACCTCCTCCTTTTTAGAAGCCGGCTTAAATACTCATTATATTTAAAACGTGTATACTTTGTATTTTTAAGCGATATTAAGCGATGAGATGTAAGACACTTTGAGCATAATCAGGCAAGCAAAATTGGATCCTGAAACATACCTTCCATTTTTGCTATACCTACTCAAACGACTATTACTATACTCAAACGGATGATATCGCTCCAACAACAACAATAATAAAAAGTAATTACAGAAAAGTAACAGGACACGATGACAAGGAATTCGTAAAACGAAGCATGAAAGCAAAATCGAGATTGGTTATTTTTCTGCCAACGGTACGCTCGAGAGTGAGGGAGACGACAAGCAAGAGGGCATGATTAGATCTGCCATTTTAGATTATATTCTTTATACCAGACTCAACCAGAGTATCGAAATTTTGAACAAACATTTGAAAACGCACACACGCAAGCATGGGTTAATTTTAGCACACAACGAAACTATATACTGCAAAAAACAATTAGGGGAACAAGATTTTGGTGTTTTCTATTGTTTGAAGTAAAATTAGGTTTAAAATAAATTGTATGTTATTTTTTCCTTTATACATTTTAATTTACTACAGTTGATAAATAAAGAACTTTTTAATAAAACATGTTCCTATCATGCAGTTGTGGTGCGGTTTCGTAAAGCACAGTTGACGATGTAGCGATCTTGCAAATGTGTGCGTATAAATATGTAAAGAAGTGTAACTCTCATACAGTAACTGCTTTGATTTTGGACTCATTAAGTTTACAATTAACAAAACACGAACAATATTCCAAATTCAATTGAAAAGATTGATTGATTTGGCGCTAGAAAATGATCGCATCCAATTGGTAGCGTCATGGTAATGTTGTTGTGCCGCACGGTAAACTTTTTAAACCTCGGCCGCTGCGTTAAAGTTTTGCGTTCGTTTGCATTCTGCTGTTTTTGAGCTGCATTTCTTTTCATATTTATTCGTAGCGGTATAGTGATAGAGACAAAGTTGATGATGGTTTAACTGTAAAACTGCCAGCCGTTGCCACTTCCGTCTGAATTGACGTAAGTTGGATGTAACTTAAAAATTACGTGACCGGTGTTGATTAAATTTAAATATCCCATTCATAGTCCCATTTAAAACTAGTTTCGACTTGGTGGTATACCCTTCAACACACAAAAACTTGTCACGATTGAATGACTCAGTAAAAAAATATGCAACTTATGCGCACCATCGAATAAAGATCAGTAACTTAGGTTCGATTTCACCTCACTGTTTCCACACTCTAGGTCTCTCTTCATCTTCTGTATTGGTTTTGGTTGTTTTTTATTCGAGGTTCTCCCTAATGTTTCGCCGTGTTATATTTGGTTATATCGCTTAGTACTGTAACAGCCGGATCGTCCACTGCAGAACACAGCCTCCCCAATTAAGGGGGTATTTGCCATAATCCCCACGCTTGGCAGGCGTCTTGGTGATCGCAGTATAAGTTGTCAGTTCTTCAGAAGGCGCTGCTGCCCACCTTCCAGTATTTTTCCCTTAGTCGCCTCTTACGACACCCACGGGATGATATGGGGAAGTGCAATTCTAACCCGGCACCCCACGAGGCTTAGTAAATGGTGTATAAAATATTTACCACTTAATTCTTGGAATTAAACCTTTGTAACCACTGAACTTAAGACTAATTGCGCCACGGCTCATCAACTATGCGCGCGCACTCTTGTTTATACTAGTATGACATACAAGCCATTTTATACTGTGAGCGGAATTCCTTTGCCACAGATCTGTGTGTGAATAGGAATTTTGTGCACCTCATACTCGAGAATCAAATCTATAATATTTATATTTCAGGGATTGGTGCCTAGAAACGCACAAGATACTAAAAAAAGCTGTCCAACTGATGGATCTGAACTACGGCTCTTGGGAGTCGGTAGTGCAGCGGCTGAAAGAACAAGAATCTCTAGTTGCTGCCTTGGTGGCTGACACGCGTTCGCCAGACGCCACCGATAATGTTCACCACACGCTGCATTACAACCTTAAAATATAACCTGGTACGATTTTACGGACTGTACTGTTATGGAAGCTCAAGAACAGTGTTTATCTATGAAAAATTAAAACTCCGCTCCACTCTCTAAATAATCTCTACCCCTAAATCAGGGGAACGGTTTTGAGGTGTACTTCAAACGGTTGCCATGTGTTCAATGTGTATCGTCTGTGTATTTTTTTAAAAGTCGAAGAAGACATTTTTGATATCATTACGGCATAATACCGTAGACCAGTATGATATATTTCGTACGTCATCTTTTCAAAAATGTCACTGTCAGAGTTATTTGCATGTATTTTTTGCCAGAATCATACCATTCCCGATACATGTTTAATATTTAATTGATATGCCAAATGGATAGAATACTTTTTATGGAATATATATATTAATTGCAATTATCCGATATCATTTCATAATATTATTGTTACTTTATCAGGCAGCTAGTATCTTTACGTGATCTTTTAATTATTTTCCGGCATAGAAGATCGAGTGGTTGCTGATATCACAGCTCTCAACGTGCGTATTTATTACTCGCAGATAATATACTTTACGGTCAGGGCCCATGTAGTTCTTACTAATTCGGTTAAATCGAGTGCCACGAGCATTGTATAACTTTAGATACATGACGAGAAACCCAAAATAATTCTTGATAGGTCACTGCATAGCCCAAGAATAATTCAGACTAGTTACTCAGAACTACGTGATCTAGCATCAACGATTGTAGAGCACATATATATATATATATATACCACCTTTACTGCCACCGTTCGGCTAATTAATCAGTTATACCCAGATATATAATGACGACAAATTATATTGCTAGACTTTATTACAATAATTGTATTTGTACAAGTAAATTTTAATTAATCAATTATTTTTTCTACGAGAGTAAGTATTGAAGCTGTATTAAATTGTACATATGTTTTATTTTTGGCAGAAATTATTTAGCCGGTTTAATAAAGTGACGAATGGAATCGAAAGTGAATACAGTACCTCTCACTCGCAAACTGTAAGCAGCATTACTTTGCGAAGTGTCGGCGGCGCAATTTTCGATTAGATTATTTATTCATCCATGGCCATTATAGATAACAAGTGAATTACATTCATAAATGGTCATTTAATTGAGCTAAAAGCAATTTGGTTGCGGGTGGATGAATATGGGTTGAACCGGGCTATAATAGTTTCCTTAAGTTGAATACCTGTATATTCCTTCTTATTCAAGGCTGTAGCGATTTCGTTGACAAGTCTCGTGACTTGAAGTGACATTGAGTGTTCCGCCCTAAACCCGAATTGCTCCTCTCAGGGTTGTATGTCAGAACCAAGTGTAGTTTTTCGAATACTTTTGATTCGGTGCTAAAGTGATTGACCGGTAACTTACTGATTTCTTGGGTCTTTTCCGGGCTTAGGGAGAACAATCTCTTTCCCTTTCTTGCAAGACGTAGGGAAATGGCCACAACGCATGATGCTATTGTATAGGCGCGTCAGTGCTGCGTGCCTAAGGACAGCAAACCACAAAAAAGAAAACAGATAAAATTATAATGATTATATGATCATTCTCTATTTTCATTTACCGACGAATATTTCTAAATAAACAACCGTGAAAAGTATAAAAATATGTAAGGGACTTATTTCAAAATATAAATAGCGCCCATCTTTTGTCTTTGGGAGTTAAGAAGGAATCATTTCATCCTATTGGAATAAATATAACTATGATATTTTACCGTATTCGACGTATAGTTGTTTATCTTAAAACGCTCTCTTCCTTGGTGGTTATCTTGTTTCTAGTTCATTACTTACCTTTAAATTGTGAAAACAGTAAACAAATACATATGTTTACTGTTTTCACTAAAAGTAATAATAAATACCTCCTTCTCCTTCATATTATACTTAAACATATAGTCACAAGCTGTTTTTCTCTACAGAAATAAATTATTTTATTAAAACCATTACCAACAAAACCTAAAATCAGACGATGTTTTGTAAATAACCTAAATATTGAACTTAAATGTAACCTTGATTCTACGAACACAACTCGCATATACTTTCTAAAATAATATGAAATAATTTTCATTCAAATACGTGTTAAAAATATTCGTCATTAAATATATGTAGTGAGATTTATAATAAAATTAAACAATAGTGAGATTTTTAATAGAAGATAATTAGTGAGATAGCAAAATTATAGTAACATATTACGCACAGAAGTGACTTTAATTTATTATATACACCTAGTTGTAATATATGATAAGTTTAATTATGAATAGTTCAGCTTCTTTGGAAAACCAAAATTGTGTGAAGTGCTTGAATGATTATAAAATAATAATAATTCGAGTGATTATAAAACGTGAAACGAGGTTTCTGTCGGAGATCGCGCTCGTACAATCCCCTTCTAAACATCTAAACAATAAATAATGATTATTATTAACTTAGGCATAGTGTTTATAAATTGTACGGACTCGAGTTTCCACTGATTCAGAAATATCAGTGGAAACTCGAGTCCGTACAATTTATAAACACTATGCCTAAGTTAATAATAATCATTATTTATTGTTAATTAATGATTTTATCGCTAAAAACTATATAATAACATTGAAGGGCATTACATAGTATAGTAATTACTGGCGTATTAAAAGTATGTCAATAAACTTTTGGAAGCTGTACTTTTACTTATTATTGCAACGTTTTATTTTGTAGGAATAATAAGGAAGTATATTTTTTTTTCATTCAAACCAAAAAAGATGTAAATTTACAGCATTGTGATTATCCTTGCACTATCGTTTGCTAAGCGAATATGTTCTTATAAATTACAATGAAAGAATTATCCTACGAATAAATATGTATTGAAATGAAAGTGAAGCTCAAAACAGCAGAACACAAACCTTACTGCGGCGGGTGTGGTTTAAAAAGTTTACCGCGACTGTCAAATCGGTAACTGTATGAGAGTTACACTTTATTAAATACTTAATCGTTAATTATGGGATTGCTTCACTGTAAAAATATTCAAAAGAAGTTTCAAAGCAATTTTTTTTCTTCGAGTATAGATATTGCTCCATCTCCCTGAGACGGCGAATTAATAAGAATGAAAGGATAAATTCAAAGTATGACTCACCTTCATCACGGTAGCTCTCGGCTCCGTTATATTCACTTCACACAATCTTGAAATATATTGTTGCAAAAAATTATACTTAACTTTAACCTTTTTAAATATTCTTCACTTTTTATCTTGAACTTTATCTACACCTTACGATTAGATAGCATAATATTATATTTTAATGTCATTATTGTAATTACCCTGTAGTTTCTATGGAGATCTATATCGGATAACTTACGATGAAAATAATATTTTGTCATCATTACATACCTTCGACCGGCTGCGAAATAATAATACTTTCGATGAAGGATCCATGTTTACTTGGCCGTAATTCGATGAAATAATTATTTTTATTCGTACGTGAATACTGTCCATGTTGTACACCTTTATATTAAATTGTAGATAACCAGTACTTTGTTCCCAGAGTAATAATGTTAGTAAACTGTTTCGTAATAATTGTAATGTAACTGGCCTGTATATTTTAAATGACAAGAAAGAGGTGAGGTCTCATATTCTGACAATAGTAGAATTAAAATAAAAGTTATCATATATTTGTTAACACCTTTTGTCTTTTTTTCTAAGATACATCCACGGCACGTAAAGTAAGTACCGTAAATGTAGATTGTCAACCAAGGGTAGTAAGAATCAGAATCAGAAATCTATATCGGCTATTATATTAAGAGTAAATGATATAATAGGCAAGTCATTTTACAATTAGGTTGGTATTAATTACAAAGCATGATTGTTTACTAGAAATTTTAAAAACTACTTAATCTAATATGTTAAAGGTACATAATTGCAATATGTTATATAAGACACATTGACGATGACTATAATTTGTAATAACAATTTAAAATTAATATACATATATTAATTCATTTGGAAAATAAGGTATCAATTTACACCTGAGATATTTGAAGGCACAAGTGAACACAGCGAGTAAAAGCGTTTACATTGAACGGGGACATACTTAATACTAAATCCTTGATGTTTGCAACAAGGTTCTCAACATATGTAGACCTAAAACGCCGTTTCTTCGTTAAAATTTGTATTGGATGATTTGAGCACTGGCCATTTTAAAGTATTTATACATTTTAGTACATATTACATAAGTTAAATCTGCAGAAAAGTAGTCACATTTGTTGTAGCAACTAGAAAATGACACACGACTGGGATCTAACTACGACTACATAAATGCAAGTGTAACTTGTGTATTACTTTGTGAATGACAGAATGTACTACACTACCGTACGAATCAAACTAAATTAATAAGAATACATAATATCTGTACATTTATCAATACCTTCTATATCTTTTCTTCTTTTATTGTAGATCTCTAGATACCACTTTTACTCGTTGTATTTCCAAATTTACCAACCTTTAAAAGATTCCGAATTCACCGCCTATATTGAATGGGACTTACTTTCCGTGTATCAGTGATGAAATATATGTTTTCCACTGTGATATGTTTAAAAACTCATTGTTAAACACTGTTAAGTAAACATACATAGGTATACAGTTATTTCATTAGTAAAGTGTTTACCCAGTGCTCTAAACTGTAGTTATTATGAAGGCGTTGATATAGTTTGAATTTTATTTAAGTTTGTTAATTTATATTGTATATTCATTAAATAACAGTTACTGTAGTGATTTGCTTCTGAGTCTAGAGGCCTTATTGTCTTACTAGAATGATAATATAGAAAAACTTCATTTTGACATATTCCTTTGAAAACAATACTGATTATATAAGATACAAATTTCAAAATCAAGTTCATTCTCATTATCATTCTATTTAAACAATATATCTACCACATATGTGCGAAGAAGATGAGCGGTGGCCCTTAGCGAGGCTAGAAGAACGAATGTTATCGGTTATAACAAATATTTTGAAAATATTGTATGAAAACATTAAATAAATATTTTAGAACAACACTTAAAAAAAGATCTTGTGAAAATTCCGCCTAATTTTCCTACCACGTCCACGTGATATCACTAACGTCACGCAGCCTAACCGGCAGATTTTTTGACGCGTTTCGATTCTACACGAAGCGTCCTCAGGAGGCCGTGACTCTTAGAGAAGGGAAGCCAAAACGGAAGAGATAATTCTTCCGGTTTGGCTGCGTGGCGTACTAAACTATTAGTTATTGTTAAGTTTGGATTACCGCTAAGTAACGCCTATTTATAACGAGTCTATTCATGATCTATTTACCTCGAACACCGCTCATTTTCCTTTCACACTTGGTGGATGGATACGCAGCCTTACGCCCACCATATTTTTGCAATAGAATACATACATACAATGACTATACAAACGAAGTGATATTTTACAATAAGATTTTGAACAATATAAATCCGTACATAATAATTTATTTTAACTGATTGTATACATGCCTAAGCATCTTTGCTTCCTTTACATATTAATACTTACAGTTGGTGTTATGTCCATGTTTCAAAATGTACAAGAGTTGACAATATAGTTTTTGAACAGTTATATTTCCGGGAATTAATCAAGATATATTAGTTGGGGATGGATAACATGTGTGAATAAATATCCAAACTTCATAAGTGTTTTATAAATCTGTATCGAATTAAGTTAATATTGTATTTTATCTTTTATCTGATTTATCGGTATCATTCTATGCTACTATTCTGTAAGTAAGAATACACCTTGTATGTGTTAAGGAAATATCAACTTCTATTTTCATGGTTCTAGTGATTTATGGTCAATAAAAACAATTTTAAAATATTTTTTTTTATTTAGTTACCAACTTATTAAAGTGCTTATCCAATAAAAAATTAAATACTTTCGACTGTCTGGGAAAAAATTGAGCCGCCAGGATTTCACTAGGTACGCTAGGTACTGTTTTTCTCCATCGTCGTTTAGTACCGGGATAGAATGTCACGTCCATATTGTTAACTGTGGGTGTCGTAAGAGGCGGCTTAAGATAAAATACCGGAAGGTGGGCAGCAGCGTACAGTACCGTATTATTATATTCGTTCGTTACGATGAGCGACAAGCATTATAACCTGGAAAAGAAAATCACGTCCCTCTGACAACCAACGCTCGGTCAGTATACGACAAATTATATCAATAGGCAAAGTTAGGAGCGAGAGCAACCGCAAAATCGACATAGTAACAATTAAGGCTTTTGTTACTAGAGACAACTTACTACTTATTGGATTTTTACATGTAAGGTTAGTTACAAAAGTCCAACAAGTAGTTACTAAGTAATAGATAACTAAACAGTGCTTAAATATGTCAAACTTTTAAACCATACGTAGCTTCTATTGAGCTGCTAATTGATAATGAAGTCAAAAGTATTTTCAATAAACAACATCGAAGTAAAATGGTATCAAATTGCTAAAAGCATCTATCTTGTGCTAAACATCGTGAAATCAAAAAGGCAAAAAATACTTTTCTTTGTAAATAGTGATTTTCGTACATATAGGTGTACTAGTCAGTTCTGTAGCGGGTTTTTATATCGCAATACGGTAAATCAATGTGCCTAAATATTCTATAAAATCAACTGTCCAGCACCCGCTTCCATAACTTAATTGGAAATGAACTAGGGCGGTATTCTGGTGTTGCGGGTTGAAATCCCGCTGGAACTTATCTTTTTCCATTGAAACTTATTTCAATGCCGAAATATGTCTTATTATATCATTTTGAATTCAAGTTTCCAACCTTTCTTTTATAACGATTCTTAAATCACATTTTTATTACAAAGGCGATAGTTTGTATGTACGTTTCTGTCTTCTATTCATGCTTTAATTGCTGGCGGGATTAGGATGGATCAATGAACGGTATATACGGATACTTTATGTCCAACGTCCGACTTCTACTAGTTATTTTATACTTTTCAGTGTTAGAAGTCCTGTCAATAGTTTTTTTTCTCTTTTTATTGAGATTATTCGTTTATTATTCGTTACAAGATCAATCACTCGCTTTAAATAGTGTGCATCAGTTTTTATCCTTGTCTATGCGGGTGAAACCGCCAGGCGCAGCTAGTTGATAAGAAAATTATAATTAGTTCGATCACCGTCGAGCAGATATTGGATTTTTCTGAGAAAGATATGCGAGTAACAGTCCGGTGTCTGGAATTGAGACCAATAAACGGCCATAGGCTCGTACCCTATTAAATGAGATCATTAATACAAAATAAGAATAGTTCGAGTCCAACACACTTATAAGCATATATATAACACGCCCAAGATACAGGCTATGCCTTGGTTGGGGCACATTGAAGATAGATAGATAATTCTCTATTGTTACACCAATAATATACAAATTGTAAACACTGCTTAGGCTTATATTCATAATATATTCAATTTCATATATATAATAGTATATATATAATATTCTTAGTATAGATTATGAATATGAAATTGTTATTTGTGAACTCAACTCACGTTTAAGTATTTCTAAATAAATTATTATTAACACATTCGTCATATGAGCATTTTGGCTAGATATTTATTAAGTAGGTTCTCTCAGACTTTGAAGGCATTTTACAAAACTGTGTCTTTTGGAAGCCAATTGCAAAATCTTATCTCCGACTTGACAGTCTGCTGGATCATATAATATCATTAAGCATTAGTGTGCTAAGCCTTCTGGAATCTGTATTTATGTCATCATCACAATCAGTTAGATAGAAGACGTCCACTGTTGTACAAATGCCTTCCCATTAAAATGTCGTATAAGGAACAGCTGTTAGTTCTTGTATGCATCGTCTCCTGGCGACATACGATGCCGTCAGTCCTAGTAGTGGAGAGCCATGTAGCTAAAATATTAAATAAGTAGGTAGTACCTACATAATGTGCAAAATATGTTGTCTACTTATGTAATCGTTAGAGGTAGGTACCTAGTTACTTCGTATCGACCCCAATATCTTTCAACTGCCATACAAGTTTTACCAAAACAGACAAACCTTTTATTAACCAAAAATGAAACAAAAGTATGTAGTCCCTTTTGTTTCTTTTTTGTCAACAGCGACCACGACGTACAAGAAAAAAATCGAATCAATCCAAAATAAATTTTATTTTATTCAAGATCCGACCAACAATCGTTTAAAGAACTTCTTGATCGTTCGAGTGTGGGAGAATCCACAACAGATGATTTGAGGCTTCTCATGACTCGTGAGACGACTTTAATTATCAATGCGAATGATTTCACGAATGCCTTGAAATTTCTACTGTACAATTAGGCGATAAGATGCTATTATATTACTAAATTGTATTGAAAATAAATAAACCTACCGCAGCAAAAGATGCACAAGGACTCGAAAAAGTACTGCAATTAGCTGTAGCCACCAGGGCGACCGTATGCCATGCCACTAGTGGTCCTTTGTGCAGTTTAATCACTATTCTGGACTAACCATCAATGGACCCGGTCGTGGTAGTCAGGACAAACTGCATTATCACGAACGTTCATAAATACCAAGCATTGGAAAATGTAATTGTCGATATTCGTGACAACGAGCTTGCCGCAGGGTGAACGTATGCTGCTCTCTCCAGATCAAAATGTCTAGAGTATCCGCCGCTGATAGTTCCGTGGTTTGAGCGCGGACGCGCCGCGCCTCGTGAGAACAGAGTCGCGGTGCGGCTCTGGCTCTGGCGTCCTGAGGTGTGGCGTAGGGTATTATTACTCGGGATTCACTTTTCTCTATGTTATGATCGCTGAAACCACGTACCCACCGCGCTAGTTGCCGCGCTTGCGGCGTCGTCTGATCGGAGCCTTTTGAACATGATAGTGTCGATATGATTGATTTGGACTCGCTAAGCGGCGTATAGTGAGGCTCGAACGCCTAGAAGTAGGTACCTACTATCGGCGGGCTCGACCTCGACATACCCGACATGTTCAGTAAAATTGAAATATTGGTTTAAATTAATTGAAAATCAAATTTTCTTGGAACTGATTTTTATTTCTCCATAATATTATATTGAAAGGCTACATAAAAGAGCAAATTGAAAAAAATAAAATACTTGGAATCGACTTTTATTTCTCCATAATATTATATTAAGTTTACAGTGGTAGCTATCGACTCGAATGAGCTACTCCGTGAAATTCACTCTAAAGCAAAAGTGCTGTCGCAGCACTAGGAAACCATTTAAAATTTAAATAATGATATATAAAACAAACACAAATAACTTAAACATTCAGAAACTGCGAAAAATATCATCACAATACTTGTTGAATGCTACAGTAAGGGCCCGTTTCAGAATGTCCTAATAAAGTTTCGGGTTACTATGCAACACATAAAATAACTGAATCATAATAATGACAGTTGACATGCAGCGCGTTTCAAGCTTTAACCGATGGATAGGCTAAACCGATGGCTGTGGAACGCAAAGATAGTGTTTTATTTATTAAATATTATCTGGGTAGTAAAACCGGAACTTACTCGAACATTCTGAAACAGACCCTAAATGTCTAAATAAAATAATTACTTAGAACACAATACTCGCAACCAAGCTAGAGATACGTTAAAGTTAACATTTACATGGTTAAAATAAAAGTAATAAAAAATACAATATAAACGACAATAGAACGTCGTTTTATTTAAAAAAGATACCAAGTGTCAATTTAAAATCTGTCAAATTTGACGCCTGTCATGTGTTTCTTTTATGTTTTTATTTGCCATCCTTGTACAGTACTTACAATCTGTCATTTTGCGTCTCTGACCGATCGAGAATCTAACACAAAGCGCGTCTGACATTATGCGCCTATCTCTAAAGTTCAACAACAGTATGTGACATAATACCAGTTATAACATTTAATTTAAAATAACACAATATAAGGTACGGTACAATGTTATGAGTAAAACGGCCTCGATTCTGAAATATCCAACAAAACAATAACGCCTAGAAATAATTATAAAATTATCAAAGCGCTTTGTCATTTATGGCGAGATCAAGTAGTTGTGTACATTCACAAAGTTTAGAACACACATTTTATTCCATTCGTATTGAGGAAAATTAATCATCAACAAAATCACTAAACTTTAACCATGTTTTGCAAATATTCGGCTCTTAGTTTCAATGAAGCACATTTTATTTATTATTAATAGATTACAGAACGCAAACAATATTATTGTTTAAGGCATATACTATATTTTACTATGAATATGAACCAAGTTGAACAGAGAAAAACTATCTTATATAACTCTTATATAGTAGCCCAGAGCACTAACATTGTTTTAAAATCTGGTACCTATTATCTACACAGATAACGTAATTAAAATACAATATTATATGATACACCTAATTACATTTTAAAATTATCTTATAATGTTTACAAACTTTTATAAATATAATGTTAAATCTAATTTGTGTAATATTTAAACATTTACTAGCTCATAAAAAATACCGCAAATAATATTGCAGCTATATACCATATACATACATGTATCTAAAAATGGCTTAATT
The DNA here is from genome assembly GCA_963854805.1 of Plagodis dolabraria. Taxonomy (NCBI): domain Eukaryota; kingdom Metazoa; phylum Arthropoda; class Insecta; order Lepidoptera; family Geometridae; genus Plagodis; species Plagodis dolabraria. Next base: position 34,474,058 of record OY978440.1, on the reverse strand, counting down.
TCAGATATATTTAACTAAAATTAAACCATTTTTTAGATTTTATTAGAATTAAACCGGGTTATACGGCAGTTTCATATTTATATAAAATATGATTGATCCTTTATGTCTTATCAACAATTGATAAGACAGTGCCTGTTCAATGGCATATAATTGATTTAAAAAATATATTTAACAATTGCGCAAGCTGGCGGTTATACTATATTACGTTGTCAACGGATTTTACATAATATACTAAATATTTATACTACTCCTAAAAGGAAACTTTATAATTATATCTATAATAATTACGTTTCATTATTTCTTAACAAGAGCGTTAACCATATTTAAATATTTCTGTTCTCAGAAACAGTAATAAGTATACTATACCTAAAAGGAAACTTAATCATTATATCTATGAAAGTTACGTTTCATTCCTCCCTAACAAGAGAGTTAACCAGATTTAGAAAGTTCATGAAATTTCATATCAGAATAAAATCTTAAGATGAAAACATATTAAGTGTTTACTTCGCTACGTTTTTATTTTTAATCATAATATTTAATTAGTGGCCAGACATTCTGACATCACGTAGGCTGACCATTTATTACATATTATGTTATCTACATAAATAAATAAAATAATGCATGGCAATGTCCGACTGCGAATGAAAACAGATTTCGACATATTTATACCTATAATAGTTTTCGAATAGTTCGAATGAATTTCAATCGCACCTATAAATTATGCAATCAAAAGAAATACTTGACGTAATTCGCGAGAAGTACTTTCTCACTCGTCCCGTGTGCCTTTTCACTTTCTATTTTAGGTGATTGGTTCAATAATATGAAATGATTATTACCCCGCGTTAATATTTTGTAAAATACTTGGATTTGTATGTGAATATTTACTACCTACAATCTAAGATTTTTTACCTGTAGATGCGTTGTATCCCCTCCATATTTATTAGACGAATTCTGGGTAATTACCAGTCACTACCAGTCTTGCACTTCCGAGCGTCCGGTGAATACATCGCCGCTAATCGTGTTTTTTAGGAATAATCTGTGGACAATATGCCTTCCTTGTGTCTTTAGACTCTGCACCAATTAGGTATACAAGCACTGTGAGAGATAAGAAAACTGTTTTATTTCACGCGTAATTATTGCTTTTATTGAGTAAATAGAAAATATCGACATTTTGTTTTATCTAAGGAACTATTCTCAATGAAATGGATGAGCGAGATATGTGTATCGTTTGGTGTGAGAGAGTGAAAGAGATCGCAGTGTAATGGTGATCGGAACGTCTCGTGGCGGTTCGGTGGTTACACGAATTGGTTATATTTATCTCTTTCTTACAACATATATGACGCACGTTCTTTCCTTGTCATTACAAACTGCATATACATGTGCGTAGATATGTTAATTCTAGTAAGCTTTTAGAGCAGTGGTGTTCGGATATAACTACTCTAATATTTAAACTCTCTGCCTACAATACAACAACATTATTATACTAACAACACTGCGAGGAGTAGTTTGGAATCGATAAGTGAATGTATCCCACTCATATTTATATTTTAGCTATCCAAAATCGTACTTGGTCTAAACTGTGGCGGTCTTGCTTTGAAAACGACGCGCAACGATACGGCGACGAAGCGCTACATTATATTGATCAAAGAATCCGCCGTGCACCCCTCAGATAGCTAAGTTCTACATACTGCGGGCTTCACAACGTGGTATTAAGGCACTTTGTACGCTCTCCTGGATTGTTAGTCTAGGTTGACTGGGACTTGGTATTTGATAGTATCCATTCCTAAAAGTAAAGCTGTTTGTCATAATTTTATAATGTTACATCATAAGTATCGTGCCCGAACCGTACGTTGATTATAACCTGGTCTATTAATAGTAATACATACGTCACTGCGCTCCACAGGTGATTTAGAATAATTATACAAGAATATTTAATTGTGCCATAATGTTTTTTAATTACCTGTAAGACTAAATGGTATAAACCAAAGCTAAAAATAAGGGACCTTCAATAGCAATAACTATAGTCAATTTTTTTTAACAAACGAGTACTGAAAATTTTGCTGCGTTGCTATTGGCCAACGTAATCAACATAAAGTCCGTTCCACACGAACTCTGTGGTTACATGTAGATTGTAGATACATTCAGTTGAGTCTTCGACTACCTGCGCGTCGATAAATATTGCTTGTAACGAATCAATACTAACGTTACAACTATTAAATTAGGGTAATCAAAACAAAGACAGTTTTGAAAAAAATGTTGTAGCTAAGTTAATAAATCGCCTCGTCATACGTTTGCCGACGTATCGCTGTGAGCTCAATCTAATTGAACTCGTTTGGTGAGACCAAGTGAAGGGATATGGCAGGAAATAACAAAAGTTGTAAAATGTATCAAGTCTGAACTCTTTTGTTTCACGGAGTAGCTAAAGTGGATAGATAAAAATGGTGGGCATATCTTAATCATGTGATAACCAAGATAGAAACAAAAATCTACGGAATCGACAATCGTGTACAAAATACGTTAGAGCAATTTATTACTGACGTATCTGCAGAAAGTTCATCAGAACGATGACGATAATTTTAAAGATTACAAGAATTGTAGTAGGATTATTTGATTTATATGTTCTTGTGCATAATATATATATAGTAGTATGCAATATGGACGGGCTTTAACAATTTCAAAACCAGAACAAAGGCATTGACCAATGACGGCAATGACCCATCTCACTCTGTCAATATCGGAAATGTGCGAGAGACATACTCAGTACTCGTTTGTTTAAAAAACAAACAGATTATAGTCGTAAGCTATTAGCATGTGCTGTAGCAGTGAATTCGGAGTTGGTCAACTTAGTAAAAAATCCACTCTCCACGATTTAGTTCGCGATCAGTCAACTTCGCTTTTAGACAACATTATCAATGGTCTTAAAAAATTTTTTTTTGGAGTATACCCATTTTTCATAACCCAGTATGTTGTAAACTTTTATCATTATCTACATACATAGTGATATAGCTATATGTCACTTCAGATTAAATTCGTACCTCTTTGCATTAGAAGTCATTTAATACTAGACTAATTTAGACTTTTTCCCAGCTGACCGAATGTGAGTAAACGACCTTAACTTCATTTGACTTACTACTTTCTACTTACTGCCTCTAAAATGGTACTTGCAGTCTATGTTACTCCCAATTATTCTTAAATATTCAAATTTAAAAAACTGACGTCTCCAATGTAGACCTCTCCGAGGCAGCTGAATAAACTTGAACGACTCTTAGATTTTTCAGTAAGGTTTGTATTAAATAAATACCTTACGGTGTACAGAATATGTTACGTCGTTCTTCCGCGCACGTCAGAATAGGTACACAAAACAGCTGAATTGCGTTGTGCCTAATGTTAGCCGTTCATGGACATCACTTAGCGCTCGTAAGTGTACAATAGCGAGTGGAGTACACCGCAGCGGCAGGTGTCGTCGCTATCATTCTTAAAGACAACGCGCCATACACTATTAATGTAGTACTTAGTTTGTGTAAGTAAAACTTAAACATAAGCCGAACACAGTCAGTTTTCGATTCCACCACCAGCAATAATGATTATATATATTGACTTCTACCTCATACGTTCCATATCTAAAATTAAAACATCTTATACAAATAACATGTTTAAATGTGTATATAAATATAATTTAAAATGTTTATGTATATTTAATTACTAAATATGTGTTTATTTTTGTACCTAACATCTACCGTAATTTTTTTTTTGATTAAAATACATACCACTGTTTGCAATGACTGATAGGTTGTCTAAATGCTTTTATTGTAGTAGCTGTAGTGTTGTATATAGTTCATAGTATTTTGTTTAATAAAACAGTATAGAAGCAAGCAGGCCGTAAATATTCACACTTTAAATACCTAGATGTAATGCAGAAATCGTAAAAATTTGCTGTTACAATTTTTTTGGCATCGGAAGCCACGCAGTCACTCTCTCTTTCTAACAAACGAATCGATCAGTTGTTAGATAGAGAAAGTGCATAAAGTGAAATTTTATTTATTTATTTTAGATATATATAATTATATAAATTTATTCATGTTTTAACCTCTAACGTAACATATTTTCGGAGCTATTTAACATAGATATATATAACAGTATATTAAGAAGCGAGTAGTAGATACACATGAAATACCTTGTTGTAATATAAAAGTCTCTTTCTAACAAACGAATCGATCAGTTGTTAGATAGAGAAAGTGCATAAGGTGAAATTTTATTTATTTATTTTAGATATATATAATTATATAAATTTATTCATGTTTTAACCTCTAACGTAACATATTTTCGGAGCTATTTAACATAGATATATATAACAGTATATTAAGAAGCGAGTAGTAGATACACATGAAATACCTTGTTATAATATAAAAGTGTCTTTCTAACAAACGAATCGATCAGTTGTTAGATAGAGAAAGTGCATAAAGTGTAAATTTTATTTATTTATTTTAGATATATATATATATATATATAATTATATAAATTTATTCATGTTTCTAACCTCTAACGTAACATATTTTCGGTGTATATATATATAACAGTATATTAAGAAGCCAGTAGTAAATACACATGAAATACCTTGTTGTAATATAAAATTCAAGGCTATTTTTTAGCCATTCCGACCGGTCTCAAAATTTTGTCGCACACTATATTTTTAACAATGATATAGCGGTTGTAACAATATGAAAAAGTCCATACAGTCTCCGGACGCAAAAACAGGGTCTAAGCGTGCCTTTTCTTACACTATCTTTCCAGAGGCATACCTTGTGTATACACATTGAGTTTGGTATGTTCCCGACGGGCTACACACACGGTAACACAATATTCGCTCATTTTAATGTAATGATATTATTGCTGTTGGTATTGTATAATAAATGCTCATATTCATTTTGACATTTTGCATTTAAAAGGAAGCTCATTATTTTTATCTTAATAATTATGAAGTCCTAGTTTCAAAATGTCATACAATAAGACCCCTGGGATCTTATTAAAATGTTAATGGAGATGAATTTCACTGGCATGTAAACGAAGGCCATTGTGGAGTTGGAATTTCAAAACAAAGTTCAATTTCGAGATTAACTACATTTTGAAATATTTCTCAATAATAAGGCTCCTGATCTGAGAATTTAATGACATATAATTCGGAGAGCTGTCAGAGTTTGCACGCGCGACTTGTTGGTTTGATCTTCAAGTGAGAGAACGAGCAAGGGTTAGGTTAACACGAGTTTATGTATGTCTCGATAAACGGCTGTCCTTCTAGTTTAGGTAACAAGACGAACGAATATGATACGAACATATTATGATTTCGTCTAACACGTATTGTCATAGCCTTGGTTGTATGTACGCAATACGTCGAATACGCGTATTGTTTACACTAGCTCGTAGATTACGTTATCATTGGAGAATGTTTCTTCTGATTCGTTCTCATCATCCTCCTGAAAAACATCAAAAACTTTGCTGTAGAAATATATCATTTTAATTATATATGGTTTTGTTCAAATGCTCACGCCATTCTAATCTTGTGCGCTTCGTAGTTATTTTAAACAATAAATATGTTAGGTGGTTTTAATTGCTTACATCAAAACCGAAGCAGGCGTCCACTTCTTTCTCCAGCTTAATTGATCTTTCCACGGCCGCCTGCTGCTGGTCCTAAGGAAGATAAATTACATTATCTTAAAATTTTGAAAGAATTAAAAATATCGGCAATGGCTTTAGCAGCACCTGACATTTGTGCTGAGGTAAGGCCTTTTTGGCTCCTGCTCTTATCTGTCTTTTTTTTTCCTTTGTAACTTTTTTTTCTTTATGTGCCAAATAAAATTATTTTTCTTTCTTTTCTTTTTTCTTTCAGGTCTATTAACATAATATAAGCGATCACAAATAAAATCATTAATACCAACGGAAGCACTCATAGCGCTGCTTGTTTAGTAGTTCTTAACCGATCTAATTAATACATTCTTAACTTAGTTAAACAACGTTTGCTGCGGTCATGACTTGGATGGGTGACCGCTAGTGACAATACTACTGAGCGTGCATGTGCTTTGGAGGGCACGTTAAGCTGTTCGGTTCCGGTTGCTGCCTTAGGATGGCAGTGACCTGGCAGACACCTAACGGTTTGTTCGCGCAGCTGTCCTTGAAAGCCAGTAATTCTAGGTTGGCCCGAACAACATCTTCGACCACAACATTACTTACCATTGTCATTTATAGAATGCGAAAATTAGCAAAGTATCCTTGGAAATCGTCATTCTCCTGACTTATTATTAAAGCATTTGTTATATAAAAGACTTTTTTGCATTGACATTATGTACAGACTATGTAAGTTTGACTATACAGGTGTATAGTCACCAAACTTACATAGTTTTTTATGCTAATTAATTGGAAAGAAGGTATAAGGATAATTCCCGAAGCTATTAACCCTAAAGCTCATTTAGATCAATTTGTAGCAAGATGCCTTCATTTTTATGAAAACATTTTTATTAGATGACAATTGGTCTTCCACAACACACTCTACTTACAACAAAAAAATAATCTTGGTTTATTTTATAATAACCATGGAACATATACAAATCACTAATCTGCATCTACTAATATACCGTGAGGCAAGCGGTCAAAAGCCTCGGAGAGTCCGCAGAAGATCCCGCAAGGCTTTTCCGGTCTCTTCAAGGTCGTAAAAACATGAAATTGAAATATTTTACATATATGACTGTCGGTTTCGTTGTATACTAAGAAAGTATAGTAAGAACACAGATAATGCAGTTATAATATAAGAGCGATTTGTGTTCTCTTACCTTGATATGATTTTTTATTTTCGTTTGCATATCTTCTTCATCTTCTTCCTCCTCCTCGTCTTCTTCTTCTTCCTCATCATCGTCCATCTCAACCTTTGAAGCAACAATTGTATTAGTATTATACATCTCAAATGTTAATGGCGTAACATTTTATTTGAAACCCGTATAAAATTTAATTGACATCAAATATTTCAAATATTCAAATCACAAATAGTCTAGTTAAAGAGATCATCTCTTCTACGTTTAAATTTTCCATTAAATTTATCGAAAGAAAGTATATTACCTCCATTTCCACTTCGCCATTTGGATCTCCACGTTCAGTTCCTCCATCAATCTCCATTATCATCTCATTGTCACCATCTAACAAAAATAATTCATATTGTAATCTTCAATAACAACCAACACAAGTCTATAGTAATCACATTACAGGTACATGAGACTTATCAAAACAGTATGTCTCAATGTGACTGGCGCAGTGCAAAAATGCATTATATCCCCTATTTACTTAATGCCTACGGAGAGTTAAACAATACGCCATACTTGTGAAAAAAAATATTGAGCAATATAGCATGAAGATTGGATTGGCCATAAATAGGGCCACTACCAAGTCATGGGGTACATCCTAAAAGCTAGAGCTGTGGGACAAAAAGTGTGACTCTTAAATCAGAATTTACTGACCATTTCATCTACCTTATTGACGCCTTTTTTGAAGCGCTCGTAGCGAATTTTGCTTAGCCGTTATGAATTAATCCGCAAAGTTAAGCAACGTCCGCCGCGGTCATGACTTGGATGGGTGACCGTTGGTGAAATTACTACTGAGCGCTTCCGTGCTTCTGGGCACGTTAAGCCGTCAGTCCCGGTTGTAGTCTTAGGATGGCAGTCGTTATAGCATGGTGGTAGGGCATTTAGCGATTGCCCGCCTGGCTAGCTACCACCCTCAAGTAGAAAATCTGTCGCCAAGCACCTAACGGTGTGTTCCGGCAGCTGTCCTTGAGAGCCAGTAATTCCAGACTAGCCTGAACAACATCTTCGACCACATCATCACTTACCATCAGGTGAGATAGAGGTCAAAGGCCAACCTATCAAGCATAAAAAAGGGAAGCTATCCTCTCTTACATGAAGATGAGCGCTTCTTTTATTTGAGCGATATTCAAGGTCGAATACATCATTAGAAAACTTGAAAACTCATATATATAAATACACATAAACTATACATCATACATATAAATAAGAAGCAAGATATACAGAAAAATAGAAACCATCAAGACTTTTGACAGGTAACATACATATAACACCCTCTGTGAAAAAGTTTTCAGCAAACAACTTTATTGGTAGACATTCGGACATGGATAACTATGAATTTAATAGATATACAAGATAGGTTTATCTCGTAAACTTTTTTTTTTTTACCGGCGGTATGAATATGAATTTAATTCAATGTCACATCTTAATATAATGTTTTGTTTGGTGTTCGAATTGAAATCTAAATGGAGTTGTGGGTGACTTCGGTGCTTACCTTTGCGTCGCATGGTGAGGTATTGGGGCGCGACGACAGCAACTTGTTGCTCGGTTCCATCTTCAAGCTGGATCACTTCCAGAACTACATATTGCTGGCCGTCCCCATCGTTCACAGTCACCAGCTCACCACGTTTCAACTCGGTAGATACGCCGATCTTCAGCACTTGCGTGTTGTTAGATCGACTCTCGTCTTGCATCACCTACAATATTAAATGAATGATGAAAATGCGGTTTTCATTTCCTACTTGATCACGGTTAATCAACTATTTCGAGATAGGTATATATTATTTCTTCACAACCCTAACATGTTTTCGGCGGTGCGGCTACTTCGTATTGACAGGGAGGTGACTAAATAAATAAATAATATAATAAATACAAACCTACCAAGGCAATGTTATTTCTGAGTGAACTGAATCCTGCAAGCCTATCATGAACCAGATTACATCTATGGATTTTATACTCTTTCAAGTGACGAAACTGTCATTCCAACCTAAATAAAATAACACAGGGAAAGCCGAGATTTTTTTTATCTTCTTATGACGTTTCCGTAATACTAAGTCTTCTCTTATGACCTACAACGTAGATAAAATACTCTTTGTGTGACATTGGAAACGAGAATCATCTTTGTTTCTAACATGCAAATAAAAAATAATATTATAATTCAAAGAAAACGATGGCACAAGATTTCTATGGGCAAAGTAAAAAATATACTAAAATCATTAATCAGCAGTAAAAAACAGGCCAGGCGTGATTCAAGCCTCGCTCTATTAGGGTTCCTCATTGCAACATCTATTAAAAGAATAAAATTTGATCACCATTACAAAAGTACATTATATAAATGTCCCCCACATTCTAGCCTGACACCCCAATGGCGCAATGAATCCCACTTGCAAAATTATTTTATTTAATCCAATTTTCATCTTGGATTCAACATTATACACACATTTAAAAATTCCAGATTTGTAAATCATTCCTTTGACGAGCTTGAGCTACCCTGTGACACATAGACAGACAGCAGAGTCTCATTAAAAAGGCTCCGTTTTGTCGTTTGGTTATGATACCATAAAAATGATATTGCTAAATGCTACATTAGTTTTATTTTGTATTTATATTTATATATGAAGACAGATATCTCCATATCTGTACATATAGATTTTAAGCAACCTTTATAAATCGGTTTTAAGCAACGTTTTGATACATCTACTGGAGGACATGTCTGTTTTCAGAAGGTGGTAAAAAATTTCAAAATATATATATTATTATCCTGGGAAGATATTTTTTCGGGTATGCTAGACTTGCTGATATATATTCCAATACACAATCTTTGAAGTTAAACTACAAATGAGAATATGAATTAATTTTACAATATACACAAAAATTATGTATCTATTGCAGTCCTAATCTACTAATTAAAATCTTTTTGCCAATTTCTAAAGTCTTACCTTTAGTGATTCGCCATCTATATATTTGACCTTTTTTTGCCGTCCAAGCTTAAGTGCCAAGGCTCTCTCTTGGTGGCCAGAGTCTGGATCGTGTATGGCCAGATGGCGAATAAGATTTCCCTTGTGAGCAAATGTACGGCTGCATTGGGCGCATGCGTGGGTCTTCTCCTTTGGAGCTTTTGGCACATACTCTGGGTTGTGATACAAGTTTTGGTGACGTCGGAGCAGTTGCTTTTGCCTGAGGGATGACGAAACATACATTAAAAAATTTAAAACTACTAAGTGAATCGTTAAATACTGCATTATTACCTAAATTAGATAAAATTAATTTATGAGACACGGTAAACCTGAAATGTTTTTATGTCACAACATAGTTTTAATTGAAAGTGATGGAAAATATGTGTTACCTGAAAGTTTGATCACAGTCTTCGCAAGCGAATGGCTTCTCGTCAGTGTGCTTCAATATATGGGACTTAAGGTGACGTAGAGTGGTGGAAGCATACGGGCACACGTCACACTTGTAGCATTTTTCACCTTCATGGGTCTGTAACAAATATTAAAGAAAAGAGAAGTCAAAGAAACCTATTTTTAATTCTTATCTTCTCTTAAAGAGAGGACGAATCTAAGAACGATTTTGTTAATAAGTATTGGGCATTAATAAAATTCTTTGCATTATCAATACATACTCATAATGGAGTGCCATATTACCAGAGTAATCTGGCCTTATTAGAGAGTAAAGTATAGTTTTCATCATATTTTATTTTCAACAACTAGTTATTAATGATATTTACCTTATTGTGCATTTTGCATGAGTATCTATCAGGAAAGGATTTCCCGCAGCGCTTGCACTTCAGAGGTTTGTCAGAGGTATGCAGTTTTTGGACGTGAATGCGCAAGTCTGTCTTGCGTCCGCACTTGGCCGGGCACAGCTCGCAAGCATACACGGGTTTGTCAGCCACTGAGGAGTATACACAAATTTAGCTAAAACTTTTTTATCCTGCCTTATGTAACATCACAACAACTGGCTACGTTTCCACTTCACTGTATCATCTTAGTACTTACTACCTTTAGTACCAATATCATTATTATTCACACTAGTCGTCCAAACACTCAGCTCATAACATGCCCATACCGCCTCTAATCACCGCTAATTTGTCACCGCAAATCAATTTATCTACAACTTTTTGTCTTCGGAAATCTGGTGCTATGCTCAAGCTTAGTCTGATATAATTTAAGGCTGGATAAAACCAAATTTTACAAGGGTTTTATTTTAAATTACGAAATACTTACTTAAGTTGAATGCTATGACTCTACGGAATCTTAGGCTTGATTGCCACCGAAGTGGCAGCTGCCGACAGTTTTACTGTCATACCATTTTCGACTTTGTCTGTGTTTCTAAATAGAATCGCTTGATAATTGCACTAGAATAGAAGGTCTTCACCTTGGTTACCTGCGTCCGATCAGCGTCTATTTGGTCATTCTACACTTTACATTATAATGATAAAGACCAAGTAGAAAATGGTTTCTGTTAAATTCTAGGTTAGCCTGTACAACATCTTCGACCACATCATCACTTACCATCAGGTGAGATAGTGGTCAAAGGGTAACTTATCAGGCATAAAAAAAAAAAAAAAAGATTTTTAACCTGCCGGTCGCTGCCACTTCGGTGAGAATGTGAAGAGCGGTGTGAAACGGCGGTTACTACAGCCTTAGGCAGCTGGATAGGATCACTATCTTGTATCATCTATATAGTACAGCAATAGTTTATTAGAAAGTATTGCTGACAATTTGTTAAAATAATATATTGAATAGAGACTACCACTCACTACTGTTTGGAATATTATGGGACCTAGATGATTAATGAAGTCATTGATGCACATAGGTAACAGTCATATCTTTTATAGGGATGATAGTCAATGGGCCAAGGCAAAGATTCGCAAAGATTCAGAGTCGGGTCTAGAGATAAACCTATGCTTTCATCTGTCAAAATGCAGTGCTGAGGCAAATGATTATAATTTGTGTAATTTGTAATAATTATCTAATAAAAATTTGTAATAAAATAAACTGAGCGCATGCAAAGTGTAGCCGAAACCAACTACTTTAGGGTCATATTAATCAATGCATCACAAAGTTGAGATCGATATCAAAATGCCATTTCGACAATTCAATGCATGGAACATCTGTCAAAAATAATATATCTAGATAGAGCTCTACTTTAGAGATCCATTAATTACTAGGAGCCCAAGTCAATCTCCAAGGAGTGGCGCTATTGTGTTTCTAGTAGAAAAAATGTCTCTGGACACCAGTCGCACGTAATAACGTTATAAAATGACATTCATTTATTATCAATATTGCTATTCTTGATGTTCCTTTTAATTTAAAGCTACACCGGTAGGTTGTGTTAATAATAAACTGGCAAAGACAATACTGTGATGTTGGCAAGGTTAAGGTAAAGACTGAACTATGAATACGCAACTGAATTCCCAATTAAAATTGGCTAAATCATCAATTTGTCTATGTCTGACGTCGACGAACACTAACGTGTCAGGATGTAAGCATAAATAACTTACCGTTGTGAATAAGGCGGTGGGCTTTCAGAGAGTTCGACTGAGTGAAGCACATGCTGCACATGTCACATTTGTATGGTTTTTCCCCAGTGTGCGTCCGCAGGTGACGTTTCAATTTGAATGTGTCCGGAGATGCGTAAGTACAGTGTGGACACTGTAAACACAGGTAATAATTTTCAGACAAACTGCATATCACATCGCTCAAGTAATATTCTCATATTCAGACTATAGAAAACATGGGAATCTATGTGCATGCTTCTTTGACAAAAATTAAATGAATAGCCAGGCTTTTAACATACAACTTACAAATGAGATTCAGAAGCCACTAATTAAATAAAATCGCCTATATACTATTATCAAAAAAAAACGCGTCTTCTTTTACCACTGATATCATTTTTTAAAATGAACTCAACATTATCTGGAATCTTATTGCGCTAACTACATACCTCACTGATATCTTAATTATTTTATTCTCACGGAGATCCAATATGCATGATAAGTACAATAATATGTTGGGTATTGTTTCAGGTTACCTGGTAGGGCCGCTCTCCGGTGTGGCAACGGACGTGCCGTCGCAGCTTAGAAAGCTCTACGGAAGCATAGTCGCACTCGTTGCATTTGTGAGGTTTCTCGTGTGTATGTTTATATCGGACATGACGCACCAGCTCACCTGCGCAAAGTTACACATTACTTAACAACTGCATAACATGTACACAAAAACAACCATTTAGTATAGCTTTTAGGTTATTAATGAAAAGGTGTATTTTCCAAAATTACAGCAATGCCAAGGCATGCAACTAGTCAACAAACAGATCTTGATATTATTAATATAAGATTATGGATGTTTCATAAGGGTGAATTGTCCAGTCACAACTCCATACAAACGTCGAAGGGAGATCACTCCCATGTTTGAAGTTTTATATCTAGAATTAAGCCTGAGTTCAATTGATCTCTTCATTATTTGAGCTCCTATAGATCCGCATTTTTTTAAATATAATTAAAATGAAAGTATGTATGATCTGCAAAGAAATTTTATAAAAATATTTCGAGGCTCATAAGTCTTAACTTAGTAATCTTTTAAAAAAATTGTAACGCCTCGGTAATGAAGATTTAAATCTGATATAAATTTTAATTTTGGATGTAAAATTTCTAATAAGATATTAATCACCCTTTGACGTTTGTGTGGAGAGGTGACCGGCCAGTTCAGCCTTAATATTTTATTTATTTTAATATACCTAACATAAGATTATGACTTCAAACTTGACATTATTATTTTTATATATTAATTTGATAAATGGCTGTAGGCATACCTAATAATATAATAATTCTTTTGTTGACCAGTTTGTTTATTAGGCATCAATTTATATCATTACTAGAATTATTTAATTTGTCATACACTCGTATAAGCGTTATATAGGCTCATAACAATATTAATAAAAATGATATACTAACCGCTAGTAGTGAACTTAGACTTGCAGTACTTGCATATGTGGGGCTTTATGCCATTATGCATATTGGTGTGGTTTTGAAGCGAGGCAAGCGTCTTGAAACCACGATCACACACTTCACACTTATGAGGTCGCTCTTCCGAATGAGATTTCATGTGACGGATCAACAAATACCTGAAATAATAAGAATGATAAAGAGTTGGTATTTTGAAAATGATGGATGATATAGCCGAAGATATCAGCAGGCTTAAGCTATTGAATCGAAATTGACTTTCAAAGACAACTGTTGGGAACACCATTAGGTACTTGGTGAAAAGTCTTGTAATTGGAATGGTAGGTAGAACACCACATTACTATAGTCTATTTTTTTAACAGACGAGTACCGAAAAATGAACAGCGTTGCTATTGGCCCACGTAATCAAGATAAAGCACATTCCACACGAACTCTGTTATTACATGTAGGTTTCAGTTCAACATTCATTTAAGTATTCGACTACCTGCGCGTCGAAAAACATTGCTTGTAACAAATCAATACTAAAGTTGCAACTTTTGAATTAGGGTTTGCAAAACAAAGATCGTTATGAAAAAAATGTTGTTGCATAGTCAGCAAATCGTCTCGTCATACGTTTGCCGACGTTTCACAGTGAGCTCATCCCAATTGAACTAGTTTGGTATCAAGAGAAGAGCTATGGCAGGAAATAACAACTTATAAAATGTATGAAGTCTCTTTTGTTACAAGGACTTACTATTTTGTTACTTAGGTTAAGTGGATAGATAAAAATGGTGGTCATGTCTCAATCATCTGTCAACCAAGTTAGAAACGAATGGAGTCGACAATCATGTACAAAATATGTTAGAGCAATTTATTATTGACGATCTGCAGAAAATTCATCAGAAGGATGACGGTAATTTTTAACTAAGTATGCAAATTTCAATCATAAAATAATAACGTAATTTTTTCTACAGTAAATTTTCTAAGTACTATTCAATATGAACAGGCCTTAACAATTTCAAAGCAAGAACAAAGGCCAATGACGGCAATGACCCATCTCACTCTGTCAATATCGGAAATGTGCGAGAGACATACTCAGTACTTGTTTGTTAAAAAAATTAGACTATAGCAGACAGTATTTGAACTATGAATCTCGCACTAATATTAGGTTATCATAGCTTCCTTCATACATCATTTCAAAAATAGGTCGGCAAAATGAGGGTATTTAAACACCTTCGGGAATATGCAGTTGTGAAGAAGATTTTAATTACCTTCTATGGCTGCTGTAGGAGCAAAAATTGCACGTGAAGTTTGAGCGGTTCGTGCGTGCTCTGCGTCTCTTTTTGACAGGCCGGGCAGGCGGCTCTTCCTCCGGAGACTCTACCTCCTCTTCTTCTTCGAAGTTGTACACATCAACCGAAGGTTTCTCTTCCTGAAGAAAGAATTGTTAGTTTAGAACAAGATGGCGGCAGCCAGTGCTCTTACAGCTAGCGAGAGAGATAAACATCGGGATGCCGGGTAAAACGTGCATAACTTCGGACCTCTTTAAGTCAATTTTATCATATAGCTTTGTGATAAATATATAATTTCCGACGCAGAGGTGATATGAAATGGTTCTGGTGGTAGGGTATATAGGGAAGGTGAGGGGGCCGTTTTTCTAAGGGGCCGTTCTTACTACATTTTAATTTTATGACATTTCAAATCAGCTTGCCATAGATATACATAAATATTGTGTATATTCATCCAATAACAACATAGCGAAGCAGAATACACCGGGTCCATCACATAGTATATCATAAGGTAAGATCCTACTATTGCCGCTTTTGATACTTATTCTAGGGACGAAGTTACTGTTGTTTATGGAGTTCCAAACTCACAGGGCAAAACGAAGCCCTAAATTAACCTATGCTGTCAGTCTATCCAACCATTAGTCCATATATCGCGATTCTCGGCTCGTAAACGAAATGAATTACAAACCCGAAATTATTTGCGTAAAACGATAACACAGAAATTAATATTGAACTAGATAAAATATGTACCTTATCCTTTATTTAAAGAAAAAATGCAATCACCGATCATACCCAATTTTGAAGCTGTGACTAAAACCAAGTAATTTTTTTTTCTTTGACTGGCTATTGCTTTCCTATGCGGAATCCTAAAAGAGCGAGGACAATCCTGCTCTTCATTTTTTTAATTAGATAATTGAGCCATTTCGCGATTCCACCCTTCAGTGGTCTAGGTTGGGATTGGTTTTACCTAAGTTTCTATTTGAATACACCTAAGGATAATGTTATCTCTTGTTAAGGATATGTTTACGTATCCCTTGCTCCGCTATTTTAAAATCGTATGTTCATCGATATATCAAATGGTTAAGTGTTTGAAATAGGGGTCTACTAGGTAGCAAATTTGGTCTATACTTTAACGACCTTCTACTTGTTTTTGTTTTTATTTTTTGACAAAATGACACAAAAATTATAATTGCTGCTCTACTCAATCAGCTTTAGAAGATGGCACTCTTCACGCAATAGTAAGAAAAGATGTCCTATACATGAGAAGAGAGAAAAAAGTTAATTCCTCTGAAAAATAATTTCTTATCCAATATTCGTTTTGGGTTCGGTTCTAAAAATAAAACAACTAAATTTCGGATTTCTAACTCATTATGTTTATGATCTTGAACAAAGACCCGACCCATATGGACATACAGTTATAAAAACACACTTCGGAGTCTCATTCTTTCAACCACCAGATAACAAAATATCTGTGTTGATAATATGTTAACAAACCAAATTCAAATTAAATAAACTTTTCTTTACAATCTGCATACGTTCGTTCTTTTTATATTGGTTGTGCTAATGTTTTATTCCAACTAATAGTAACTAACTGAAAATTTAAAAATAAGATAAATTAATGACGTATTATAACACTTGTCCCCGATGTACATATGTGCGAAACAAAAAATAACGAATTAAGAAACGTAAAACGTGAAGGCAAACAAGTGGTAGATAGAATTGAAATAGACGATAGAATAGATTTTGTACAAACAAATAGCATCTCCAATTTTCAGGCTATGCGCAAAAACATTATACATGCTTTCACTAATTTATACATTGTTATTACGAGGTGCATTTAATGTATTCTCCGTATTGGGGTTATTTACTAATGATGTGGGTAATTTGAATATTTTATCACGCAATGGTTATTATCTGAGGTTAAACATATGTAATTTAATAGTTATGATCATTCAGTTTTTAGGATTCCATACAAAGAATATGACGACACTACGTTTGTATGATAAGCGTTAAATGCGCACAAGTCTTAAAGAGCTGCATCCTCTGGACCGTACGAGGTAAATAGTTGAAATTATAATTTAAAAAAAGGGGGCTCAGTGTGTTTTGTCAGTGTGGGGTTGCACACCAAGGTTTCTGTAGTCTGTACCAACACAGAAATGTAGTTACCTACCAAAATTTCGGTATGTTTTTCATACAGTTAGAGTTCTTGAGTGGGAGTCCGACACGCACGAACCAGTGCGTCGGATGTTTATTTTACACTCACCGGCACGAAAACTTGCCCACGTGTAGATTTCACGATATTTCGCACATAAATGTATTTCTGACACTGAAATAATGGTAGATGTATTCAGTAAGTGTTTCTTAAGAACTTGTAATTGAAAACGTCACAACACCAATAAGTTTATTTATAAAAATTTTGCAGAATCAAAGAATTTTACACTATCAATTTTAAAACACTATGGAATATAAAAAGTAATTAATTAGGTTCATTGTCTCTACGTGTTATATCGGGTGTTTCCTCTTCTAGCCCTAATAACGGCCTGCATTCGATCTGGCCTGCTTTAAATGTTTCTGACATCAAATTGCGGTATACTGTTTTCCCTAGCAGTCAGGGCTGCATTTCGAAGTTGGTTAAGAGTTTCTGGCGGGTCGGAGGTGGACTTTATCTTTCTTTTGAGCATGTCCCAGATATGATCAATCGGGTTTAAATCCGGACTACGAGCCGGCCACCGTAACTTTTGAATACCTACTTCTTAAAGGTATTCTTCAAAGCAGTGTGCAACGTGTGGGCGTGCATTAGGAGGAATTGGTCGTGCCCAATGTATCCCGAATATACCAAAACATGTTCCTGTAGGACCTCCTCTATGTATCGGGCCGCAGTTAGCCGGTTATCGACGATATCCAACTCCGTACGACCATCGGAACATATTCCTCCCCAAACCATTACAGAGCCTTTATGGAAGCTCATAGTTTGTGTGGTGGTAATGGGTAGAAATCTCTCTCCTCTTCTTCTCCACACTCGCTCCCGACCATCTGGGGTACGCAAAGCTATTCGATACTCATCTGTGAACAGCACTCGAGCCCATTACTCGTGGGTCCATCTGGCGTGTTCACGCGCGAATCGAAGTCGAGCTACTCGGTAATGTCTGAGGAGACCTGGACCGCGTGCTGGTCTACGGGCTTTTAAATTCACTTCCTCCATTCGTCTTCTCACCGTACGCTCACAAACATTCACGCCTCTTGTAATTTGGAGCTACTGGCGTATCTCAACAGCGGTCAGGCAGCGATTTCTTAAAATTTTCAGGACAATAAAACGGTCGTCCCGGGCCGATGTGCAATTGACGCCTCTACTGCCTGGTCTACGGGAATAGTGGCCTGTCTCCTGGTATCGTTTTAGGGCATACTGCATTGATGAACGCACAACAGCCACTTCACGCTGTGTCAACCCTTGGTCGATTAATGCTATAGCCTGTGCAACCTGTGCTGGTGTTAATGGCATTTTTATTGGTGTTCCTTCAGTTAATCAATAAACCTGTGTACCTTCAGTCAATGAATAAAAAGCACAAAAACACAAGTTTACCGTCAACTTAAAAAAATACAAAATTAAACTTGCAACTTAGTCGATCAAAAGACACGATTCGACTAAAAATTAAAAGTTGCTCTATAGTTCACTCAAACATAATGAATTACCCTCTTTCGATCAGATGAAGTTTTGTAGTCTGGTTGATGGCAGCGCACCGTCCTCTATAAGGGTTAAAGTAATACAACTGGAGCACGAAATTTCGGCTAGAAATGCCGAGTCCAGGTGGACGGTGGCGGTTTGGCAACTGACGCTATATCGGAGGACACGGGTCCGATTCCCGCCTTGGGCATACAATTTTGTACTCCAATAATTTGTAAGATATTTTTTTCCATAACGATACGATACTATAACTTCTTATTGCATACCAAAAAAAATCAGCTATAAGCACAAAACGATTTTGCAAGTCGAAATTTCAGCAGTTAAATCATGTATCTCGAAATTCTTGTGAAGTCGAAAACTCGTTAAATCGAAATTTTTGTATTTTCTTTGACATTCGAGTTATAGAGATTCCACTGTATTATACTAGATAAAAATAGATATACTACATAAACCACACAATATACACATATCATAGCCATGATATTAAATACATAAACCAATATTCCCATAGAGCAAAAAACAGAATAGAAAACAGTTTCACCAGTTTGAATATTAGCTAGCAAGTAATATTTTATTATCATTTTTATTTATACACACATTATATCTAGGGACATTGTTTGTCTAACTAAATAGTTTTTATAGCATAACAGAATATTTTAATGTATAACGTTTTGTTGTTTAAAAAAATGACTTATATTTGTACGCCTGCCTGCAGGTTGAATGCATTGCTATATTCCTCCATTAAACACATCCATTTCCTATTGTGTATTCTGACAAATAAATGATCGATTCGCTTCGAAGAAAATGAAGCTGTGATCATAATAAACATAAGAGTACTTAGATTACGAAAATCATAAATAAATAAACTATTATCCAATAATAAAAAAATAATTGAATAACCTTTAGAAAACAGTCTACATACCTTTATATCAACATTAAGCATAGGCTGGGATTCCTCTTGCACATAAAGTACATAACTGACTTCTCCATTAGGGGTATTAGATGGCACCAAAGTCACTGTCTGATATGCTTCTGTTTTTATTGTGACTTGTTGGGAAGAATCTTGTTCAGTATGGACAGCATCCTAAAAACCAGACAGTTTATGACTAAGAAAATTAGAGGATGTTTTAAATAAATTATACATTTTGAATCTATGAAACAACAGACAAAAAATTACAAACTTCCTCAAGCCGCCCAACAATACACTTTAAAGGAGTAAAGCTTATTAGAAAGTATATAATCTCATTTAAAAGAGGTCTTGGAGTTACTGGTGTAGATTAATTGGATAATAAATGTATCCATTAGTATAACTATGGATGACAGCAAATCACTCAATAAAAAGGATAGGTGTGTTATTACCGGAATAATTGTTCCATTGTCTTCAGGTGCAGGTATAGCCACTAAGCTTTGCCCAGGCTGATAATAATACCTTCCCTCTTCATCTACAAAATAAGTGATTCCAGTGGCGTCTATATCATCCTCTGCAGTTTCCGGCTGGGTTACAACTAAAACAAAGATTGTGAAAATTTATATATTTGAATGCTTACTCAAATTTGTTCTACTGAACAAAATTATCTGACTACTGTGAGATTTTGTCTGCCAAGTACACCAATATTTTAACTATACAGTGAATAAATGGGACTCGGAGGGTGTTGGAAAATCCCAGTTATCTTAGCTTCTACTTCTTCACCTTGGACCATTCAAAGCAATTATGTTGAATATTAAAAAAATAAGATTAATATTATGTAGGTTATTCCACTATCCCCATCAACGGGGTTTTTTCCCTTTGATTTCTCATGGAATGGAACAGTACCCTCGATAAAAGTCTGGCTTTTACTTGGCCTGCACTCAGTTGAACATGAGAATCGCAGCAGCAAACTATTGAATAAAAAATAAGGTTTGAATTGTTATTTATTTCATCCCTAATAGCTTAGCTAAGTAGTCATATTTATATGATATGACTGATGGGATGCATTTTAAAACTGGAGGTCTAATCCCAAAACCGAAGTTCCGTTTGACGGATCGCACCTTTTCTTATTACGAAACACTTTCGGACCCGTATTTCGATCCGTACATCGTAAATTGACATATAGCCCGTATTTGACTCTACTCCTTCTTCTACTTCGTATTTAGACGGTAAGCTGATTACGGATTAATGGTAATCTCATGATAGATACGCCCTACCGTTTACGTCTGTCGAAGAGTTATCGTTTGCTGAGAAACGTAGGTACTACTTTGCCTCAACGAAACTTGCGTGATTCCGTTTTTACACATTTTAGTTTATAACTAAGAACCTATGTACCTAGTATAAATGAGCACGTACACCGAGTATGCTTTTTAATAGGGCTTTTTCTGCACATGAACATTATATGCACATTGTAAATTTAATCCCTCATTTGCAGCAAACATCATAAAAATGAAATTAACTTGTTTTCTACTACGTATAATGGTAATGCTCTTGGTGGTGGAAGAAAAAGTTATGGAGTCGGAACATTAATGTATATATATTATATTTATGCAAGAGTCGCCGTTACAATATAGTAAATACACCGTTACAATATCGTAAATCGCTCTTGTGTTTTCAAAAATATATTACTTAATTTAGGTACGCGTTGCATGGTTGTTCATACCCTGTGGTTCAAGTCACGCAAATATGCGCTATTTGCACTGTGTGCACGCAAACAGTCTGTTCATAACTTGCTAAACAGACACCGCGATAGCATAATGGCGTCATCTCCAGCCGCAAACTAACAGAAAAGTGGTAGTGCAATGTGTGCACAAACGTCAAACTCAAATCTTGACAGATAGATGAGGAGATTTTTGTTGTTGTGGTTAGAATGTTGAACGTACAAACATCTGTTCACAAAATAATGCCTTGAAGTGCAATACTTCTATTATCAATAATTAACGTGAAGGTTATTTTGGGTCAATTGCGAAAAAGCAAAAACAAGAAGCCCCAATTTTGGGTATGCCACTTCAGTAAATAAAAACATTCTGACGAACGTATCCAACGTATGGGCTTATCTACTAATTTAAGTCATGGTTGCATTCTCGTTGTCATATTCGAAGTAGAATTTAGTAAAGAGTTTATAGTGTTAGGCATCATTCAATTAGGTTCTTTATTTGTCGACGACATAACCATCACTCTGAAAAACATTTGTTTAATAAGAAAACAAATTGTAGAATACATTGTATTCTACATACACATACATGAATAAATAGTTTATTAATTATCGAAAAATTCTTCTTCACAAATTCTTTTTGGTTATTAGTTTTTGATTTATTTACATTTCTACCATAAAGAACCTACACAAAGATTTCAATATTACTTCTTTATAATGTTTGTCTATGAACCCGAAACGAAGACCGACCGTACAAGACACATCCGAAGTTATTTGGTAGTAGGGTACAAGGTCGATGTTCGCCGTTACTTCGTTCCGAAACGAAGCTACGAACTTAATTTTTAGGAGTGAGACCTCTGTCTCTAATCCATAATTATTGCTTTTACTACTCGTACTTTATTCCAAGTTATACATGTCTAATGCAACTTAAGAAAATACCAAAGCAAAATAGGCTTAATTTGATGGACTTTTTGCTTGATCAATAGATTAATCACCCATCTGTTTAAAGTAGAAATACACTAGAACCGTCGGGAAGGCTTATAAGGTGACTATTTCTATTATTAACCGATTCTAAACCATTTCTGTAATGCAGTCTTCCTGGCCAAATATAGGCTATGGGATAACTTCCATTGTCGTGAATGCGATTTGGATGACGATAAAAAAAATTTCAGTTGCCCCGAAAAGAAGTCTTCTATATCATCTACAACTTTATCTCAATAGATATATCCTTTTCTCACATAAATATATAAAGAAAAATTAAGTCAAGTTATAAATAGACTGTCTGTTATATTATTAAATTAATCATTTACTGAAACATTATCATTAGAAAAATGTTCTACTGCAAAACGGACATAGAGCTTTTGGGAGAAGTACAAGCTACAAACTTGAGGTTATTATTATTCTATGTCTTCATTCTTCTATAATTTGTATTGTGCGTCTACAATATAAAAAAATACAATATTTATTTACATTATATAAGTGACTGAAGTGGTAGCTTAGCAGAGGTGAAAAGTCCCATGCACTTTTTTTTTAAATCAAATCTTTTTTATATGATATTTTAATTTTCTTCTGTGACAGTTACAATATCTTAAGGGTACATTTTAGACAAACGCCCCTATACAAAACGCAGCTCCAATCTCATTTTAATAATAGCGAATAAAACTCAATGATTTTTTACCTACGTAATCACTACCCTAATATCTAGGTTTGTGGTGCATCAGATTTTCTTTAAATTATACAGTTTTGAAATTACACTAGCTCAAAAACTCGTAGTTTTAGATAAAAGAAAGACCCAACTTTAAGCATCTCTTTCAAGAAAAATAAGCTTGTTTTTAATATTTCTATTGCACCACAAACATGGGGAATATAATGAACTTTCTATAATGGGAAGTTATTTATACATGTGTACCATACTTTTTAAATAAATCTGGAGCTACGAATAACTGGCTCAAACTCCTAAAAACGAGTGCTATATACTAAACGCTATATAATAAAAAAAATTAATTATTAGTCCAAAAGAAAAAGGATTTAAGCCAGAAACGATAGGTCTAATAATACACTATATTTACATGCGAGTTTTTTTTAAATAACAAGTTGAGTTTATATAAAAGATCACGTTTCGGCTGGCGGGTATATGTCCTTAAGGAGTTTTATTATAAAATCTCACACAATTATGTACCTAAGGACTAATTATTTGCCTTTGCTAATCTAAAACCTGCCACTATGATATTTTCATTACTAGTGTTGTTATCATGGTAGGCGATATTTTATTTTAATCTAACGTAAATATTTTCAAACATATTGAATCTATACTACCGTTATAAAGAAGATTTGTATTTTTGTATGCAACAAATAAAATAAAAAAGGACTGAATCAATTTGGATGGAATTAGGTATGGAAATAGTTTGGGACCCAGGACATAGGATAGTTTTTACCCAACTGCGCAATAAGCGGTTAATGGTTGTGGACACGCGGCCGGAAAGCTAGTTCTAGAATATAAGGATATGGAAGGTAAAGGTAATAAGTTTCATTATTTCCTAAAAACCCTAACACATTACTGTATCAGCCGGATCGTCCACTGCTGAACACAGCCTCCCTTATGTAGGGGGTATTTGCCATAATCCCCACCTTCTAGTATTTTTCCCTTAGTCGATTTTTACGACACCCACACGGGAAGAAATGAGGAGGTGCAATTCTAGCCCGACACCCCACGGTAGCACATTACCTAGGACCAATCCCATACATAGCACCAATTGCCTTCTTTTGCATGAAAACGAATTTATTCAATATGGTGTATTGAGTATATTCTTATGAATACAACAACATTATGCTGTGGAAATATTCGAAATAAACCAGCTGAGCTGTAGCAACATCAGTAATCTGCCTTAGGAGTACGAGGGACGGCTGAAAATTTCTGCCGTCCCTAAATATTAAAAGATCAGATAAAAATCTAAATTTAATTTATTTTTCTTTATTATCTCCCTCCACTTCAACACATTTCTCACATCTTTTAAAAAGAGCTTGTAGCCCACTAAAAAAATAAGATGAAACTTTGAAGTCAAAATGCTCGTTCACGGCAGCTTTCATTTCATTATCATCCCCAAACCTTCGCCCTCGAAGGTCTTTTATTCAAAATTTGAAAGAGGAAGAAGTCGCTGGGGGCCAGTTCTGGACTGTTGGGTGGATGTATCACTGCATCAAAGCCAGTTGCTCGAAGGGCTTGCCTCGCAATTCGCGCCGTATGGACTGGCGCATTGTCTTGCAAAAACAAAATTGCTGATTTTCCCTCTTCTTTTTTCCACAATAAGATTGCGTACTTTTTTCAAAAGGGCTGCATAATACGCGGCGCTCATAGTAGTTTTTTTTAAGATACTCAATGAGTAAAACTACTTCCGAATCCCAAGTGCCATTCTGGTGCCAGTCTGGTGGGGCTATCAACTATTTAATACAGATTGCTATTGGCATACATATTAATAAAAAGATCTTCAGATTTTGTAAGTTGTTGTCTGACTTGTAGCTGTACAGCCGGTAAAGGCAATTTTAGAGATGTGTAATTTAAGTCTCCTACAATCACCACAGTGTTGTTCTCTGAGGCCGCTTGAAGATTCTGCATCAGCTTGGTATCACGGTGCTTCCACATACATTCGTCCTTATCATCAGACCTGTAAACTCCAGCAACCAGGAAATCAGTGTACCATACAGAATCTCAAGGTTCCACCTCATTGCCCATATATCTATGGTTCAGTCTCGCTATGACAGGTATTTGTTCACATGGTTCCTAACATAAATTGCTACACCCCCACCTCGTGTTTTTTCTTCTGATATCTTATCCTTGTGTGGTCTAATCTGAAAAGAGTGTAGCCTGGTATGTTGTATGTGGTGTTGTGGTCTCTGCTATTAGACTAGGTCTCTGTAACTTACTATTGACGGGTTTAATGAGCTCACATGCAATAGGAAAAGATCAAATTTAGGAGGCAATGAGAAAAGATTTGTATACATAAAAAGTCATGGTATGGATCTCTAGGATCTTAATTTAGTTTTTTGTACTATTTTAGGCGCACCTCTTATGTACTTTATTGTTAAATTGATTTCACTCTTATCTATTCTCGTTTTTAGTACCTCACGCAGGTGGTTAAGTTCTTCTCTTTGTAAAGGTGTTTTATCATCATAAAATCTTACCTCTTGTCTGGCCCTACTTTTACTGGGATTTGAGCACCACTTAAAGCGGGCGCTTCTTACCAGGCTCGCGGCGCCCCTGCTGCATCGATACCGCCTTGTCCGAGAAGTTTGAACCATGTACCTCTCGGTCCTGGTTGACAGCCAACTCATCATGTGTCTTTGTCACACTGCCTGAGCCACTTTTTTTTTTTTTTTTATGGGCTAGGAGGGCAAACGAGCAGGCGGCTCACCTGATGGTAAGTGATCACCGTCGCCCACAAACATCCGCAACACCAGAGGTCTCGAGGATGCTCTCTTCTTGAAGGTTCCTAAGTCGTAACTGTTCGGAAATACTTCACCAGGCAGCTGGTTCCATAATATGGCAGTGCGAGGTAAAAAATGCCGTGAAAATCGCAAGGTTGTGGACTTCCAGACGTCAACATGAAATTGATGAAAAATCATGCTTTGTTATCATGCATTATCAGCAGGTCTTGACTCTTTAAGCGCAGGATCAAAACGTTTGTATTGTGATATTTTTTATAGGTTTGTTCTTATTAGTTGTTGCTTTTCCCAAAGTAACACCTGAACCTAATTATATTGTTATGAATGTGATACATAAAACAACATTGTTTTCAAAACATTAACCTCAAGATTTTAATCTCCCCCAAGTTCATAGTTCAATGTTAAGTACTTTGGAAAAGTACAAAATAATAAAGGAGATGATTGTGAAAAGCAATAAATAATTGATTATACTGTACATTTTATTCTATTTTAGATACTCTCAGCTTGTCCCCTTATAACATAATTAAAATAAACTAAGATTTATTTAATACATATTTTATACATAAAAATATAGAATTTGGTAAATTTGTAAAATTAAAGTACTACTGGTTGCTCTAGACTAGAACATGTCACAGTTGCAATCTTCAAGGTAAGTATTTGTTTCTGGGAATTATAATAATATGACCATTCTGCAACCCTTCTGTCATAGAATCTTGAACAATATATTCAATTACTTCTTCGTCATCATCAGATAATAAACCATTATTGATCATTTTATTATCTATACTTATAATAAAACTGTAACAGGTCCAATTCTGTACATGACAGATATTTTGAAAAAAAAAAATGTACAGTACTCTGTAGCTGATACTGATGCCGAAACTATATTTTTTTTTATTTTTGTCTGTCTGTCTGTCTGTCTGTCTGTCTGTATCCCGGCCGCGTATCACTCCAAAACTACTGAATGGATTTCAATGAAACTTAGCATGATTGGAGTTCATACTACAAGGTAGGATAATTTAGCTTTTTATCCCGAAATTCAGCATGGTTCCCTTGGGAGAGGGGATGAAAGTCAAAATATACACTTAGTTGTAATTTATTAACGCGTAGTCCGATTTCAGACGTTCTTTTCAGGGTTCCGTACCCAAAGGGTAAAAACGGTCTGTCCCGCTGTCCGTCCGTCCGTCTGTCCGTCCATCCGTCCGTCCGTCCGTCTGTTACCAGGCTGTATCTCAAGAACGGTGATAGCTAGACAGTTGAAATTTTCACATGTGATGTATTTCTGTTGCCGCTATAACAACAAATACAAAAAGTTGGCCAAGTGCGAGTTGGACTCGCTCACGTTAAACCAAAAAAGGTTAAAATATGAAGTCTAATGTTGTATAGCTAATGGTACGGAACCCTTCGTGCGCGAGTCTGACTCGCACTTGGCCGATTTTTTTGTTAGAATAGTGGTACTTTAAAATTTATCCCGTAAATATTGCAAAGTCATCGGGTTTGAAGTTCAGAAATAACAGACATCACAACAGGTAGGGAAGCGCGAGGGGTTAGACGCTTAATTTTATCTATTTATACTTATAATAAAACTGTAACAGGTCCAATTCTGTACATTGCAGATATTTTGAAAATATGTTTTGAGAGCAATCTGTAGCTGATACTGATGCAAAAACTGTTTTTTTTTTTCTGGCTGTCTGTCTGTATCCCGGCCTCGCATCACTCCAAAACTACTGAATGGATTTGAATGAAACTTAGCACGATTCGAGTTCATACTACGAAGGAGGACATACGATACTTTTATCCCGAAATTCAGTACGGTTCTCTTGGGAAAGGGGATGAAAGTTAAAATGTACACTTAGTTGTAATTTATTAACGCGTAGTCCGATTTCAATTATTCTTTTTTTGTTACAATAGTGGTACTTTAATTATTTTCCCGTAAATATTTCAGTCCTCAGTTTTGCAGTTCAGAAATTACAGATATCACAAATTTCGTTTTAAATAACTTGGACCGCGGAATGTTGAGAAACCCTTGAACGTACGGCTCATCTTAAGCCCACAGGCAGCCCGGAGCCCCACGGGAAGCCCGACACCCCAGGGACAGACCGGCATCCCACGGGCAGCCCGGCGCCCCACGGGCAGCACGGCTCCCTTATTTAGTATTCCAAGCTTGCTACGATAAAATTCTAAAATGTGGTACATTTGAAGCAGTAATAGCTCAGTGGCTTTGCCTATGGACTGCCGCGCAGCAGGTCCATGGTTCGAATCCCGCCGCTGGCTTGAGCTTCACCACATGGTGGAAGGGCATTTTTGC
Source organism: Plagodis dolabraria (assembly GCA_963854805.1). Classification (NCBI taxonomy): domain Eukaryota; kingdom Metazoa; phylum Arthropoda; class Insecta; order Lepidoptera; family Geometridae; genus Plagodis; species Plagodis dolabraria. The sequence goes on along the minus strand of OY978440.1, from coordinate 34,445,930 downwards.
GAATGCCCGCCTGGCTAGCGACCACCCTCCAGTGGAAAATCTGTCGCCAAGCACCTAACGGTGTGTTCCGGCAGCTGCCGGAACACACCGTTAGGCTCTCAAGGACAGCTGTCCTTGAGAGCCAGTAATTCTAGGTTAAGCCTGTTAACACCTACGACCACATCGTCACTTACCATCAGGTGAGATTGTGGTCAAAGGCTTACCTATGAGCAATAAAAAAAAAAAAACATTCACCACAATCACTTTTTTAAACTACATAATTATCTTTCTTTTGACGGATACATTTCGGAGACTGCGCAATGAAAGTGCACAATGTAGTCTTAGGTTTTCGCGATTGTTACACTTAGTAATTAAACAACTTTAAATGATTTAAATCACGTATATTTATCATTATTTTTGTCCCGACGTTTCAAACACTTTGTAGTGATCGTGGTGACGGGGTGACTGTCGGGACAAAAATAATGATAAATATACGTGATTTAATCCGTTTAAAGTTGGAAGTGTACAAGTTTAGTAGATTGTAATACAATGGTCGAAAGGAATTGGTAACTTTCACCCGCGGTCAGCTCTCTACTTTTCATATCGAATTTAAAGAAAGTAAATAAAGTAGCTTTTCTAAAAATTATTCATTGATAAAATAACATACTTACTAAAAATTTATTGAGAGGTTTGAACTATTTGTGAAATTTTACGTAAAATTTTGTTTGGAATATTTACGGGTGGCTATAGCCCGAATAGGAATCTCTCTGCTCTTCACTACTAATATAAGGAATAAAAATATAAATATAGTATGTTTTTTTATATTATTTATTTTGATTTTAATACCATGAGCAGTATATTTATAAAATTAATGCGGCTATAGACCAAGTAGGAAGCGATGACTTACATCCGTGTTGAACACTCTACTTTTCATTTCAAATATGAGGAGGGTAAAAAAATAGTAGTTTTTCTAAATATTTACTAAAAATAATAAACATGAGTAGAAGATACAAAGATACACTAGGAGTTAGAACAATGAAATTTAGGGAAAGTTTTTATTTTTTTTTACCTACACTTTCTACCTTATATTTAGTTACTACCCTGCCAAACATAGTTGTTATTAATTGTTTTACAACAACAGAATATTTTACAACGAAAAATCTTAGACATATAACTTTGTTTACACCAATGTTTTGCCTTAGGTGGGAAGGAGCGTCTCCCACCCGCTACTCAGATCAAACAAACACTACTTTCCGAGAATGAGAAATTAAAAAAAAATCGATCTACCGTCAAACAAACCGCCATTTTAAAATCGAAATTCTAAAGAAACGCACAAGGTACTTTGCTTCAACATTTATTGTGCGAACCGGGAAAGAACTCTCTGAGTTACTTAACTACTGTCTTCTGGAAAATACAACCCGGGAGTTTTGAAATCCAAAGTAGAAAGCTCCATTCTGAGCTATGGTTTACTATAAGAGTGCTTCACCGCAGACCACAGTGTTGCTTAATATGAGATAAACAGTGCAGAAATGTGAATAATTAGTCTGCAGATACGGCAATCGCGAACGAAGTCGCGGGTACAGCTAGTTTGAAATAAGAATAGTACTAGCGGAACATAACCTCAATTTATTTTCACATTAAACTTCCCTAACCCTATGTTAGTAACACAAAAAATTTTACTCACCGATGTGGGAGGGATCCCACATCGGTGAGTAAAATTTTTACTGAGTTAGTTAGGTTAACTTGGGAATGTGCAAGTGGGCCTTAGTCGCATTAATTTTCCTGCACTAAACTTGGACACTCCATTTAATGTAATCCCCTGCATGCCACTTTAGGAAGTTATAGGTGTGAGAATGCTAGTTTGTGGGCTTTAGCACATAATGAGTGGTGACCCTAGTGTAAGTTTTTCTGAGTTTTACTGAATCTTGTGAGTGTGTTAAAGCAAATTTATATGGGAAAAACCCCACACCCCTTGCCGCACATTTGTGTATAAAGCATATTGCATTTGTGATTACTCACTCACAGCATATCATAAGAAAACTCACATTATGTCCACATGAACTTATATACTATTCAGTAAACATTGGTATATATGGCACAACCACATCTTTATGCAGTAATTATTTGAATCTTAACTCATGAACAAATAGACTTAAGTATTTATTATAATGTAAAAATATATTACCTTGAGTTTCTTCTGGTAGAATACCGAAGGCCTTTGCAGGGTTTCTACCATAGGACCTTCTAGTAGCTGGCATTTCTAAAACAAACGAAAATGTGTTGATATAAACATTCAAGGAAAATTATTGCAAGACAATGTTCAGGGATCTGAGAGAAACATTTTGATGAGTTGAAGATGATAGTCACATTACTACAACATGTGATATGCCATTGCAGAAAAATAACATAATACAATAGTTTTACTATAGCAATCTAGTATATGTATCTTACTCAAATTAATGAAGTTATATGTAAGTTGATACATTATTTCCAAAGATGCTAAGTGGAATAAGGGTAGGTAGCTACTTGTTGTACTCACCGTGCTTTTTTCTTTTATTCTTCCTTATGAGAGACATCGCAACACAATCAAAAACCTTGTCTCCAGCATAAAATCAATAGCTATCTATTCAGCGAAGTGTAAATCTCAATCCGTGTTATGAGGAGTGAGTACACAAACATATCTCAATCATATCACGTTACGCATTCAATGTTATTGAATGAGTTTAGCGCGTTTTTAAAACAGAGTAAGTGCCAGGTGTAGAAGTTGCAAATATACTGAAAATTCATGATTATGATTGGTCCGCCATCTTAGAGAATCGAACCTCTTTCGATAAATAAACGAATCCCAGTTTCTTTATTGCAAATATTTAGATGAAAAATGCATGTTTTATGAAGAGAGGAGAAAATATCATAGCGCCACCACAATATAACCTGGGAACTCTAGGAACTTAGGAAGCAGGCGGCGCTAGCGTCAATGGAGACTCCAATTTTAATCGAAGGGTTATAAAACATCTATGGGTCTGATTTTCACGTAACGATATCACAAACGTTTAAAATGTTTAAATTTTCCAACAAAAGCACGAAATCAACACAACATGAAAACAACACGAAATTTTGGTAACAAATCAACGAGGGAACTTCATTTTTTCCTCAACGAGGGCGTTAAAATCAATCCATTTCTGCGATGGTGACGCCAAAATGAAATGGCGGACAAAAGAACTACGCAGGCAGACTTTAGCAGCATAGATCAAACAGATATAGGAACATAAAGGTGCATCTGCTGCGAATGTATTTTCCTTTACACGAAACTTTGTCTATGGTTTTATGGTCTCTCGAAGACGCTTTTCAGCCAAAAAGCAACACGGGGCAGGAGTCACCTTAGCGACTTGGCTTCTGTGGCAGCGTATTGACACAATTCTGCCAATGTCCGCACATGCTAGTGTAGTGTCATAAATCATGTGGAAAGTGCTTAAGAGCCATTTCACAAAATCACGCTACTGAAGTTTAGGTAAATGCGCTGGCATCGCTTGCACAAGCGGAAGATATGACGACGGAATAGCATGACTGTGAGTAATATATTCTGATACTTGCACTCATAAAGAAATATAAGTTGTGATTTTAAAAATTATGTGATTGGAATGACTAAATAATCAATTTACTGTCGATTATTTACTAGTTTTATGGGACAGAAGTAGGCATGCACGTTAAAAAGTCTACCTACATTGTGCATCCTATATTTAAATTTTATCCTTGTTGAATGTTGAACAAAAAATATAAATATTTGAATCATAAATTCCAAGAATAAATTTAAATAATTTAAAAATTGATAGGCGTAAAATTATATAAATATTTAACGTTACGGCATTGATCTTGTTTTTATAGGGTCTATGATTTCTGGGATTAGGCAATCATTGTAAAATCATACCAATTTCGGAAGCATTTATACTTGCCAAAAACATCATCTTTATATTTTATCCTTACTACTTTAAGAGGAAAATCAGGTCCAGCCCACACAGCAAATAAACATGTATTTTTTTCCAGCAATATGCAACTGGATAGTACTAGTCATGATTTTGGTTCATTTCTACTTGAGATTTATCCAATTTGAAACATTTAAGTTTCTTTTCTCATATGGCAATATCAGGATCTATTCCGAAAACGGAGCTAAGGCATTTTATTTCGACTAAACCTTCATTGCACAATCCGTCAGCAGGGGCGGCCTTAGGGGGTGGTGAACTGGGCAATCGCCCGGGGCCTCGCTCTTGCAGGGGCCTCGCGCCTTTTAAAATATAAGTTGTTTTTAACTATATTTATATGTTTAAGTATTAGTTTTGATCTTTATTTTTTTAGTAAGGTAAATATAACGGTAAATTAAAATAAAGTTTACTAATTCATTCTTTCAAAATATAATTGAAAACTTCATTATGTAGTGTACTTGATTATCGCGCCTCGAAATACTTGAAGATCGCTTTGGTTTTCGCATAGCACTTGGGTCAGCTCGGGAGTCGGTGGGGACATATTATTCTGCTTCTTTTTCCTCTATCGCAAGGGGAATCCTCGTGTTTTAAAGTAGATAGGAAAGATAGTGAACTCATTCATGTAAATAATGTGTTATCTATGATCTCTGAATGGTTCACCGCTAATAATCTTCTCTTAAATTCTAAAAAGACCAAATGTTTAAAGTTTTCTTTACCAAATGTTCCTTATGTTGAACCAAACATTAAGCTTGGCTTAGATAAACTCTCTATTGACAAAGCGACAGTCTTTCTGGGAATCAAAGTGGACTCAACTTTACAGTGGGATCCACATATACATGATCTAGCCGGAAGACTTAGTTCTGCTGCATATGCAGTTTGTAAGATAAGACAGTTAACAGACGTAACTACTGCACGGCTAGTTTATTTCGCGTACTTCCACAGTATTATGTCGTATGGTGTATTGCTGTGGGGAGCTGCTGCTGAGATGGAAACAATCTTTATCTTACAAAAGCGTGCAATTCGAGCCATATATGAAATGGATCCTATGGAATCTCTAAGAGATCTTTTTAAAGAAATTGATATATTAACTTTACCGAGTCTGTATATATTTGAAAATATTATGTATGTTCGGAAAAATTTGAGTAAATTTAAATTAAACAGTGACAACCACGATTACAACACTAGGAACAAATATAAATTAACGGTACCGTGTTTTAGATTAGCAAAGACAAATAAAAGGTCCTTTTTAGGTAATTGTGTGCGGTTTTATAATAAAATTTCCGAACATATTACAATGCTCACAGAAGGAAAATTCAAATTACACTTGAAAAACATTTTGATTAAGAAATCCTACTACACAGTTTGTGATTACTTAAACGACAAAAATGCTTGGAAAATTCCACCTCTGCCAAGCCATCACCTGTCTCCTACGTAATTTAAACAAATATTGTAATTATTGTATTATATTGTTTATAACAAATTGTAAACAGACGTTTAAAAGAATAGCCCCGAGTTTCTTGCCCGTTCTTCTCGCAGTGGCTCTATAATTTTTTTTGCTGAACGTGGCAGTACAATGTAGAATATTTCAATATTAAAGTTTGTAATTGACCTTCATAAGAGCGTCGTAGACGCCTAAATTGAATAAATGATTTTAAATTTGAATTTGAATTTCATTTCGTTCATCAACTCTTGTCACCTTGGAATAATTTTGCTTGCAGTATGAATTAGAAAATAATTACTTTAAATACCATAAGAACGTAAGACCTATTCAATAAAATTGAATGATATGTACTTAAAGTATTGAGTGAGCTGAAAAAGTGTAAATTATAGTAGGTATTTGAAGTATAGAGTAAGCTGCAAAAGTGTAAAAAAAACTGTCTGATTATTTTTATTTTTGAAATAACGTAGATATGCTTTGCGGATCACATTACAAAATAACAAATTTACGATCGGAAAATATATAGTGATGTGCAGGATTCTTTCACCCCTATCGCCGGGGTATGCTCTGGCCGACTGAGCTAAGATGACAATGGTTCATAACTCTAATTTTTCCTCTCGTTCCTTTACCATCGCATGGGGATAGAGCGACAACTATAGTTCAATGTAGTACGACGTAAGTTGATCGCCATAATAGAAAAAAAAGCCACTACAGTTACAGTTGCGTCTGCTGAAAGGAGTTTTTCGAGGCTTAAAATGACTAAAACATATTGGAGGAATTCGATGACACAAAATCGGCTTTCGGCCCTTGCTATTCGATTTCATTCATATTTGCTTCAATCGAAAATAAAGTAGCTCATTCATTAGATTATTGTGCGTTAATCTTTAACTTCTCACCTCAGTATTGGAAAATAACTGGAAAATTGAAAAAATACTCTAATGATAAATAATTATAAAATTTTAATTTTTATATATTTTAAAATTAAGGGGGGCAAAATGCGGGCCCCATAATTTTGAGTGAAAATTGACCTGAGCGTAGGGGTTAAAGATTTTAGTTAAAGGAATAAATACAAACATCAATTTTAAAATTTATCATCTTTGTATTTGTTAATTTTGTAAACATTTCAATGTAAAATTAAATATTTTAAAACTCAAATTATATGTATTGGTATAACCTAAGGATTTCTCGTTATACATGACAAATACCTAAACCAAACAACCAGACCTAGCATCACATACTTTTCACAGAGAACAAAGGGCCTCGCAATGGGTAAGGCCGCCGCTGTCCGTCAGCGTCGCTCCTAAAAAACAGTATTCCATTTCAATGAAAAGTCCATACTTTTCCATGACCGTGTTTTCTTGTACGCTTAGGTGAAAGCCTTTGGTTCATTGTCTCTGCCGTGTTTTACTGAGGCAATGTTATCCAATTTGTATGTACAGTATAATCTCATTAATCCTGCACTTTTAAAAAACAGAGGGTGCCGGATTATTGGAATGTTCGGATTACTGGATTATAGAGAAAAAAACATAATAAATAAAATAAAACTAAATCGTTTTTACATTTATCCAGCCATCCATCGTTGGCCCAAAAATCTTGTTTGGTAATTTTTTTATAAAATTTGATTGCTATTGCTTTCAGAATTTCTCCATATACGGGAGTAGGTTTATATTAATTTAGATAGGAGTGTGTTTATATAAAGCTGTTGCATGAACCACATGTAAAGAGCGTTTTCCATCTTTGGACAATCACCAAAGCTCAATGTTTTACGCTTTCCTGGCCCAGATTCTATCGTCTTCCCGTGGTCTACTATGCTTTTTTCATAAGATCGTGTATAGCAGCACGCCCAATACCACATGTTTTCTCCACTATCTTACTTCTTTAAAATATCCATTTTATCTTTCAAGTCTAGTATCTTGAGTTTTTTGTTTATTTAACTACACACTATTCTTACTTTAAAGAAACAGGTAAACTATATACAACGAAGAGACAAAGACTGTATAGTGACAGCCTTTAAAACAGATAAATGGTCAGCTAAAGAATGCTATAAATAAATAATATTGTTCAATGATAGTTAAAAGATAAGACTAAAAGTTCACAACAAAAATAAACTAGGTTTCTCCTTGAAGAGAAAAAATATCTCGTTAATTCAGAGCACTAATAGGCAGTATTTAAAAAAAAATCAATAAAGATAATAAATGACGCACGTGCACGTGATACGTTTTGAGGTGAGACTGCTAAACGACAGACTTCGCGGCACTGGAGCGCATAGGCGTATAAGGCGAAGGAGGCGCGGGCGGAGGGTGCCGGATTATTGCTCCATTGATACTCTGCCCCGTGGGGTGCCAGGTTAGAATTTCACCACACCATATCATCCCGTGGGTGTCGTAAGAAGCGACTAAGTGAAAAATACTGGAAGATGGGCAGCAGCGCCTTCAAAAGAACTGCTAACTTTAACTGCGATCCCCAATACACCTGCCAAGCGTGTGGATTATGGCAAATACCCCCTTATTAGGGGAGGCTGTGTTCAGCAGTGGACGATCCGACAGTTACAGTACAGTACAGATACTCTCAATTTCATGGCGTCTAGAGGCTTGTTCTTTTAAATTATCTAAAAATAGCTGTTGTTTCGTTTTTTAACACAATGGTAAAAGTGATACTTTCGTCCCATTGCTAAAACTAATATAATAATACAAAAGATGTAGTTACTTAAACAACAATACTGATATTATGGACAACAGAAAACTCTAGCTTGTTATTTAAAAAAATACTGATATGATCAAAACTCTGTGGTCGCACTATAAACTTGCATCTAAACAAGCGTACGGAACGTCGCGCGTCGGAGCTCGGCAAAACGAACACAGGTCCTACCTCGATGGGCGCTCGCGCCGTACTGATCGCCTCGCGCTTGTACATTTCAATTTATGCTAATTTAGAGTTACATTAAATATGTCTTCGTGTCTAACATAACAGAGTTAATATTACAATTATTTGAGATCATATTAATTGAAGAATGTACTTTCTTTTGGTATAATATCTGTACGGAATTACACTTTATTTTACGCAATAAATCGTGTTAAACTGCTGACATAATTGGTAGAAATTGGCGCATGAACTTTTTTTTTTCTAGAAGGATCATTAATTATTGATATTCTGGTACATTATGTAGCAACAAGATTATATGCCTGAATTATAGCTTTTTTTAAGTTAGTTTGATGATTTTTTTATAAAAGAAATGGAACTCTGAAGTTGGCTATGTGTACCATAATTCGTAAAACAAGGTGCGGGAGATTGATCACTACAAAATAATTAAAGTTATGTTTGTAAATGAATTACACGAAATTAGAACAGATTATTCTATTTTTATCAATTATTCAATAAATTGTAGATCTTTCCTGTGATAGTAAATTAAGCGCTTAAAATCTTAGATTACGCGCGTTAAACGTGAAATGGCTCTTAATATTATGAAAACGGTGGCTGCTTTCATAGGAATATCCATCCGTTTCCCTACCATAATGATTATTTTATCAAAAAAAGAGACACCACAACAAAGACGCATAATCAAAATTACAATACATATACTTTTATCAGAATAAAATGTTAATGATAGGTAGGTATAAATATTTACAATTTTATCGTTATAAATAAAAATAATAAAGGTATGATAAATTGTGTACTAAATAAAAGATAATATTACATTTAAGGGCAGTTGGACGGTGGATATGAGAAAAAATGAGAAGATATCATATATGTAGAGGATCATCACCTCGTAATGTGCCGGAGCTACAAGTTCGAATATTAAGCTATACTATTTATTAACTCAGTGCGTGCCAGTTTCTTCAAGGAAGCAACATATGTAGCTCAACAAACTTAGACAGTCATGGCACCTAATTATGGATCCCCTTCACCCATCCGCTCTAGACTAGAAGGGGCTTGATCAGCAGGAACTCTTGCAGTTCTCTGTAATGCTGACCAAAGCTTCTCGGTGGTCCCGTGGTAGGTTAAGTGAGTTGGTAATCTTCTTTGTAATAATAATTCATTGTATAGGTAGCCTTCGAAATCGAAAGTTTTAATTATTTTAGTTTTTAAAAAGGGTTTTCCCTAATTCCCAGTTTTGACTGGTGCAGCCGGTAGGATTGATTCGTAAAGGCTGTACCGTCTCGTGTTAGTATTTCGGGTGTCCAAATTCACCTAAGTATAACGAGTGCGGCGCGAAGTGGCTGTGAATCGATCCACGAACCAAATAAATTTGTCAAACGGGTAAAATAAAAGGTGACCATGAGAGAAGCGGCGTGTCTGGTGAGTCAATTTTTTGCCAATTCCTTCCCTAACTCCTCCTGTAGCCTATTTTTAAATCATACATATGTTTGTGTCGCATAACATCAAACTCGGATAAATCCAATATTGTAATTTTTTAAGATTTTGGTATCAAATGAAAGGGTAAAAAAAAGCTTCGAAACTGATTTATCAGTTGTGTATAAATCAGCATGGTTCTTGAGAAATAAACCGTCAAAAGCATGATATTTTATTAAAGTCAGATAGATCCATGAGACAGTTTTTTTTCAAATGTAGTTAAGTCCATGGGAGCCAATCGGCGAATTGAGTTTTTTCAACATGGCTGTCAGTCGACCTAAAATCTGATACAATGGCACAGTACACTCCCGCGTTTTATCGTTTCTTTTTGTTATTTAGACAGTTTCCATGGATGATTTCATTAAAATTGTGTCACAAAGTAAAGCCCGCAAGCGACCTAATATAAAACTTCACCATAAGAAAGAGGAAAGAGCGAAAATTCGGTAAGTATGAAATTCTTATACCTATGCATCGTTAGGAATCCTGAGTTGGCCCTAGTGTTGTGCTCACCATCATTGATTAATATTATTTTTTATTTCTATTGTTACATAATAATTTAGATATAAATGTATTAAAGGATATTATTGCATAGTACAGGAACTTTCCGATCAGATTTGTATATTATGATATTGATATTGTATTTGTAGTTGGTTGCCTCGATATGTTTGCAATTTTGGTTCTTTTGCATCTGCCTTTTATTATCTCACTAATATTATAATAAATGCGAATGTCTGGATGTTTGGATGTTTGTTCCACTATAAGTCGATAACCACGAAACCGATTTGGATAAAATTTAAAACATAATATAATGGCTGGAATAAGGCAAAAGCTACTTTTATGCCCGAAAATGTTAGGTTCCTGTGGGAGTATCTAAAAATGTAATTCAACGTAAAAGAAGTCCATATACGTGGTGAGATGTCTTACTATTCTGATATAGGTATTCTTATGCATACGAAATTGACATTCTCATTTATTTATTAAATGTACATTTATATCTACTTCAGAAGAAATTAATGGAATTTTACCAACTAGGTTGTACGTTTGTTGTTATGCTGATCTTTTTTTTAAATAATTCTATTTCATTGATATAATTTTAGATGTAGCTAAAACAACAAAAAACGCGGTTGATTTATCAAAAACTTAGACTGCTTATTGGAGTTCCAGTTCATGAACCAAAACTTTTTTTTTTTTTACCGACTTTTGTTCGCAAATTGCTAAAAACGCACTCTGGCCTACGCAACGTAAATTAAACAAAGGTGCAATTAAATTATTATAAAAAAGTTATTAACGGTGAGAATGTGATAGGGCGGCCAATGCACGAAGAAGAAATTGTTGTAGTTGAAACAGAAGAAATATTGAATTTTATTTAATTATTGAATATTATTAAATTAGTTACTATTTCTAAAATAAAACTACATTTTCTTATTTTGTTTGTATTATTTTTAGTTTCATTCAGTTACTTACTACAAATTTGACTGTTGATGGTATGCCATTTTGCCACTACCACATCCCTAGTTCAAATCGTATTTTATCAAATCAACATAAATCCAGATCTAAAAAATCACAAATCTATAAATCCACACTTTTACTACGAGTTCTTTCAATGATAGATAAATTGCATTCCGTTTTATGAAATGAAGATAAATCCAATCTAAATATTTAATTTTTGAAATACTTAATAGTTCTATTGCTGTATTTGCTGAACAGACTCGTTTTCTTCAATACTGCTACGGTAATTAAATATATAATACCTTTTGAATAATCGAATTAACTTTGTTATCACTTAAATTTACAAATTATTGGAGCACAAAATGTTTTGCCCCGGGCGGGAATTGAACCCGCGACCTTCCGATTTCGCGCCGGATCGTTTGTTATCACTTCTTCATAAATAGTGGATTTAACCGAATTTGAAGTTAGGCGACACATTTGAGATAAGACTTTGCTCACTATAACGTACCTGGTTCATTTGTATTAAATTCTACGAAGTGCCTCAGCTTAGTTGATAAAAACATGATAGCGTAGAGCGATGTAAATGTATACAGAACATAACTTGAATTAATTAAATGCTGTGTGTTCTTTAATTCTTTTAAATAAAAGAAACAGTTCTCTTAATTGATTTTTACTGGTTCGTTATAATTTGTGTTTTGATGGTTAATTAAATTAGCTAAAAAAGATGTTTCTCCTCAACTTTACAAATTTTTATAAAGTGTGTATTTGATCAAATTTTGTGTATTTTATTGTTTTACATTGTGTTATTTCTGTGTGAGTTACTCTTAGAATTGTGATTAATTGAGTTTTGTTGTGTTCTCTGTGATCTAATCTGCTTTATCATGGCTCTCGAACGTGAATATATAGAGCAAGAGCCCGTGAACCCCAGACCTGCGTTATTTTATAAAAGCTGAAAGTTTGTCAGCGCATGCTCCCAACACAGGTGAGAACGAGGGCCCCTTATGGAATTTGGGTTGCCCTGGCTTTGGCAGGTAAACAGTACTAAAGGTGTGTAATATACAAATCTAGTTTCATCAAATAATCAAGAGTATTTTTTTGGTACCATTACCTTTAGAATTTTATTAAAAATCATATTATTCATTGCCAGACACTTAACATCGTGGCAACCCCTTGCCAGACACCCTTAATATTCAGGACATTATAATAATTCTACTTACGTTATAGTGTAATAGCTGATTTTTATACATGATACTTATATAATGAGTAGATGATGTTTTTTTAGTAGCCAGACATTTTTGATAGTTCCAACCCCCTGCCAGACAAGCATGTAGGATCGAGCGCCAGGTAGAATATATATATGTGGGTGCGAAACTAGATTTGTATATTACACACCTTTAGTACTGTTTACCTGCCAAAGCCAGGGCAACCCAAATTCCATAAGGGGCCTTCGTTCTCACCTGTGTTGGGAGCATGCACTGACAAACTTTCAGCTTTTATAAAATATTCTGGGGTTCATGGGCTCTAAGACTAATAGTTTCAATATCAACCGAACTTATTCGAATGTGTGAATACGTCATAGAACGCTTTAGTAGAAGAAATAATGAAGAGCAGAATTTATACGTGTTCCACACAATTATTACTAGGCTTACGGACAATGCAGCTGCGCTATTATCTGAACGCGAAGATATTGTTAATTGGTCTTCGTTAAAAGAATTGTTGCAACAGCACTTTAGAGACCTGCGTAGCGAAACTTGCATAAGTATAGAGTTGGAATCTTTGAAAATCAAAGGTGGCGAATCTTACTTGGATTTTTGCAGTGGGATCAAAGTGTTCGGTCCGTTTTGTTTCCAAAAGTCAATGTATGCCAAGATGAAGAAATGAAATGCGTAAAAATGACAATTTGCAATAACACTGCTCTCAATGTATTTTTATACAGTCTCCCGGAAAATATGGTTCGGATAGTAAGATTGAAATCGCCCGACACATTAGAAGCAGCTTTAAGTGTGGTACTTGAGGAGGTTAATTTCTTTGAACAGTACAACGCACTTAACAAGCTGCAGGTTAGTGGTCAAATTTCTAAGCCTTTGTTAACTAATGCACCAAGTGCACCAGGGTTCAGGTTCGGTAGTGGTTCTCAGCCGATTGGGTTCAGACCTATCTTGCCATTAGGCAACACGCTTAGGTTTAATTTTGGCATTCCCACAAACGGACAGGTTTAAGGCCAAAACCGACAACAGCCTTAATTTGGTTATAAACCACAACTTGGCCATCAGCCACAACAGTTTGTTTAAAGGCCGCCCCAACAGTTTGAATATAGGCCTCCGCAACAATTTGGTTACAAGCCACCACAACAGTTTGGATATACACCACCCCAGGTACAAAAGCCACAGCTTCAAGTTAGTGATGTGTTCATGAGGACAGCACCTCTTAGGCCGCAACAAGGGTTCAAATTTGATAAACTGACTTTAGACAATAATGAAGGGCAGTATTATGACGACGTTTATTATCATGACGACTTTAATTATAATGACGACATAAATTACTACTACGGTGACGAAATAAACGCGGATGAACGTAGTGACGAAGTAGAACATACGGACGTACCCAACACTGCGGATTTTTGCGAGACAGCCTCGATTGACAAGAAATCATAAAAATAAATTGTGACCCTAACTTAAAACTTCCTTACGTTTATTTAAATGAAATTAATGCTAAGATGATGACAGATACCGGAAGTATGAGGTCGTTGGTAGGTCCCAAAAAGGCCTACGAATATTTCGGTGAGTTTGTTCAAAAGGAACCATTTCAAGTAGTAAGCACACATGCCTCGAGTAACCACGAAGAGGTTATCACGATACCTTTAATGCCTACATTCAATAGTGACGATTGGCACAAATTTTACATATTTAACGTTGACTCACGTTATGACGGACTGATTGGTAATGACCTGTTACAACAACTAGGCGTACTGATCGACCTTGAAAATCAGCTGTTGACAACTCAAAGGGCTCAGATCCCTATAATGAATAACAACTTGGATTATGGCGTTCAATTGCTAACGCGAACAGAGCGTAGAGTTAAATTACCTATTAACCAATGTTCAGGCAACGCAATCCTTGACTTTAAGGAGTTCGCCGACGAGTTGCGAATGCCCAGTGCTATTGTCAACTGTGGGAATGGATATGCATCGACTATTATACAAAATACATTAGACAGACCAGTGACATTGACCATAGGATAAACATTTACAGTTGTACCATTTGAAGAAACTAAATATAACCTAAATTTTACCAAATATATGACAGATATTGAGACTGATAATTTACTAAAAGAAAATCTGAATAATTTTAGACTCGATCACACAAATGACGAAGAACGTAAGCAAATATATAATCTCTGCATGGAATATAAGGACATTTTCCACTGTAACCAATTACCCTTGACTTTTACCAACCAAGTAAAACACAAAATCCATACAAAGAATTAAGACCCAATATACGTTGAACCTTATAGATTAGCACCAACGCAGACAGAAGAAATAAAGAGACAAGTCATTGACTGACAATGTAATTGAATAATCACATTCCCCGTGGAATGCTCCAGTGCACTTAGTGCCTAAAAATAAGGATGCCTCCGGGAGCAAAAATTTCCCATGGTAATAGACTACCGACGACTTAATGACATTACAATCGATGACAAGTACCCTCTTCCAAATATCAACGACTTATTTGACCAGTTAGGTAAAAGTGTTTACTTTAGAATCATAGATTTAGCTAGTGGGTACCACCAAATTAAATTGGAAAAAGAATTTAGACAGAAAACGGCTTTTAGTGCACAAAATGGTCATTTTCAATTTTTATTATTACCATTTGGAATATTTGGATTAAAAACCGGCCCCACAACGTTTCAAATTACTATGGACAATGTCTTGAGAGGGCTGCAGGGGCTACACTGTATGGTGTACCTTGAAGTTTCCTTGGACTTGTAGGATATTACCGACGTTTTATACCTGATTTTGCCAAAATCACACAACCAAGCACTTCCTGTTTGAAGAAGAGAAACAAAATCGTTATTGACAATAGTTACATAAATGCGTTTGACAAATGTAAAGATCTCCTGACTCACGCACCGCTCCTACAATACCATGACTACGACGTCTACGACAAACCTTTACAACGGATGCTTCAAACGTAGCAATAGGGGCGGTGTTGTCCCAAGGACAAATTGGCTCCGACAAACCTGTTGCATACGCAAGTCGTACATTAAGTGATACTGAGTCCCGCTATAGTACCATCGAACGTGAGTGACTTACAATAATTTGGGCAACGAAACATTTTCGACCTTACTTGTATGGTCGTAAATTTTACATATACATTGATCATAGACCCCTATTAATTAAATGACAAAAATGGCGCCTGTCACCTACGTAATGTAATTAAATATTGTTATAATTGTATTATATTGTATATAACAACACATTGTAAAAATACGTTTGAAAGAATGGCCCCGAGATTCTTGCCCGTTCTTCTCGCAGTGGCTCTATAAATTTTGTTTGCTGAACGTGGCAGTACAATGTAGTATATTTCAATAATAAATTTGTAATTGACCTTCATAAGAGCGTCGTAGACGCCTAAACTGAATAAATGATTTTGACTTTGACTTTGACCCCTTGCGTGGCTTAATTTCTTGAAGGACCCAAACAGCAAGCTTAGCCGCTGGAGGCTACGTCTTCAAGACTTTGTCTTCGAAATTATCTATAAGAAAGGAAAACAAACTACCAATGCAGATGCGCAGAGTAGTATTAAAGTCCATGCTTTAGATTCAGATAGTGAAGGAAATTCAATGTTATAGAACGTAGATAGAAAAAAACGTAAGTTACAGAAAGAAATGAATGAAGTAGTTAAAAACATAGTTCGGTTGTAGTGCGAAAAGCCATCGCGACATGATTCATCCACAATCACTGTATCAGACTCAAGGAGGACAATCACACCAAGCCCTGTAAGTACATCATCTTCAGAAACTGAAATAATTTCCTTACTTGAGGAGAACAACCGGTGTACTTATCACATTCCGAACACGATAGCAACTCTACATCGCAAACAATTCACTCAGCTGCTGATTTAGAATCTATGGGCATACCAATTTTACACGAAGCTGTCGATAATAAACATAACCAAATTATAGTGTTGTCGTGGTTTAAAAATGAGACACATGTTAAAGATATTTCTCGAGCAAAACATAGAATCCTGTAAGTATTTCTTCCTAAAAATAACCCAGAACTATTACAAAACTTTTTAAAAGAGTACGTAAGGTCAAAAATTATTTTTTTGTCTATTTCGAAGAGGAAGAACACCGTAGGCAGTTTATTGTTTAAAAAGATATGATTAGGTTGTATGAATGCACTTAACGAGTTGTATAATATGTCGTGGACGAGAGTGAACAAAAGGCGATAGTTTTAAAATATCATCAAGGAAAGACGTGTCATCGCGGTATCAAAGAAATTGGTCTAAAATGGAAGAAACCATTGAAGCCATAATTAACGTCTGTGAAACTTGCAGTTAAATGAAGTATGACCGAAAACCCATCCAACCAGTGCTTCAATTAACACAGACGCAAGATGCCCCCTTCCAAGAGATATTCATAGACCTCTTTTCTATAGAAAGCAAGTATTATTTAACACTTATTGACGCATTTAGTAAACTTGGCCAAGCCATTGAAATACCTAACAAATCAACGCCCGAAGTCGTGAGAGCTCTAATGAAATATTTCTCGTTTAACGGTATCTTGTATATTTGCTAAGATCCTGGTATGGAGTTCTATAATGAACTAATGAATGAATTCCTAAGTTTGCATAAAATAGAACGTCACATAGGAACAATCAATAACCCTAATTCTATGGGATTTCTAGAACGTTTTCATTCGACTCTAATTGAAATATACAGACTAGCAAAATACGAAGAAAAGTGCACGGATGCAGCATCAATCATGATGTACTCCGTTTTAGGCTACAACCACACTATTCACTCTACGACTGGTCTAATTCCATTTGAGGTAGTTTTCGGACACACAGACGCAGACACTCCTTTTAATTTAGAATTTGAGAAAATGTACTCACAGCAATTAGTAAAAGACCACGAAAAGCGTACTAGATTTTTGTACAAGCAATTGAGAGAAAAGATAGCAGCAAATAAGGAAAAGATTAGGGACAAGAAAGGCGGTGAAAGCGATGTAGAACTTCCGCAAGGCAAAACCGTTTATGTAAAAGATATTATTAAAAAATAAGCAAGGATAAATCCAGGTATAAGAAAGCGAATGTGATAGATATAGTTCAAAGAAATGTAATCCCTATCAAAGTACGTAAGTGTTATATCACGTAGGTGCTCTACGATTACTTTACTTTACTTTATTTACTTATATTGACAAATATCGTCAATTAGTTCCACAACGCTTCAAATGAGGCATCCTTAATCCAATGGGATCATTCGTCAAAATAATAACAGGAAATTTAGATTACGACGACGCCGTGAGATATGACAAACTAATTTCTTAAATAAGCCATGATTAATTAGTGACCTCAAAAATGGTTACTATTGTCACTAAAATATTGGACTTAATTAATGCTACACAAGTAATTAATGAAAATTCCATGGTTCTAGATACTCGTCTAAAATAACTTGAAACAGCCATGAAAAAAATGGCAAACAACGATAATCATTTCATTCTGTCTTTAAACCTTATGGTTTGTATAGCATTTTCATAAGTAACTTCCGAACCATATACATAAGGTTGAGTGAAATTGAGACTGCATTAGCATTAAGTAAACTGTATACATTACATCAGTCTATTGTTAATTCCACAGAACTCTTAGATCATTAAAGGATTATTTCTTATTTAGGACACTTGCACTAATAACTATTTTAAGTTGTATCCCTTACCTGTGTTCCACGAACCTGAAAATAATACCCTTATCATAATACCTAAATACCCTTTCGGCGAAAGGGCTAACGTACTTACCAATTGTGCACCCTTGCTGCGCTCTCGCTGCTGGAGACTCTTATCTCTGCACCGATAGCAACAGAGCATTGTACACCGGGATAACGTGTGAAAATCAACTAATGAAGTATGACAATAACCTTACCCATTGCAAACAATATCCTATCGAGTTGGAAGATGTGAAAGTTCAGAAAGTAAACCCTGATAACTGGATATTCTACAGAGGACCATACTTACAGAAGAATAACTTGATTAAAATTCTACATATCCTGTATTTGGGACATACCTGATGCCAATAGATAAGCCCTGTGATTTTGAAATAAACGGAATCCGTATTCGTCACCACAGTGTTTTTACAGATACGGAAGTAGCGACGCCCCTTCCGGTCAACTTTTTACCACCGCTACGCCCGAAAGAGAGTTTATAAAGTGCACCCGCACTGATAATGCACGAAGTGAATTTGAACGAAGTGAAGTACATGTCGATGCTTTAAAAAATAGTGAAGTGTTAGAAAGTGCGACGAATAGAGAAATGGTTTATATAAACAATGTTTTAGCTAGTGCCGCCTTAGGATGGATCTTTCATGGATGGTTCCATGTCTTCTCGTTCGATGAAGCGCAGCCATCCGAGCAAGATGTATAAGCACTGTATTATATGTTCTATGCCTTTACTACCTCTAACCTTATTCCTTTAGATGAATTCCTAATGAAAGCCATGGACGATGGTTTCCAAGTCCAAGTGGATATAATTTACACTGACTGTCTATTACTGTCAAAGATTTACATCTTCGGCTCGAGGCGACTTGCTTAGGTGGTTTTCTTATTAAGTATATAAAAAATAGCTCGCAGGCTATTGTCTTAAATAACTACATATCTAGTTGGATTTCTGTTCCCAGTGGCGTTCTCCAGGGATAATTGCTTTTGAATTTTGGAAAAAAAAAATGTTTTTGATGATTTTTCAATTTTTCAGATCAATAAGATATTAAGTGATACACAATCCGGTATGGTGCTTAGATTCACTAACAAAACAATAAAAAAAGTCCTAAATAAAAGCATCAGCTGTTTTGAATTAAAAACGCTCGCACTCCCACCAGCTCGTCTTCGATCGCTTAGTGATTGAAACAGCTAACACCGCTTGACGGTGGCCATTTCGCAGTGCAGCGCAGAGCAATGCCCGCGCCTGCGTACTCTGCTGAAATGCTATTTCCGCACGAGTTACGTACCGAGGTACTCAGATCAATTTGTTAAGATTAAAATTTTCAGGAAGCCTAAGTAAGTTCCTACATAATAGGAAGGTAACTAACTAATTAATGACAATTAGTAGTATGTCACATGTATCGCCTGTCACCTAACGATGTGTTGCGGAGATGACCTTTAGAGCCAGTAATTCTAGGTTGGCCTATAAGCTGTATAGAAAACTAAATGATGGCACGGCGCAAGGTTCAAAAAGAATTCAAAATTTTAAAACATTTCTATTTTATGGTAGATCTTATGATGTTTACACTATAATAAAATTCGCTTAACAATTCAAATGACAATTTAAAATAATTGCATAGTACTATTTGATGGTAGACCTTATCGACGTCACTTTAGTAAGCACCAAATTACATGCCGTCTAGTTTGTCATACGAATTTGAGTTTTACAGTGCACATAATTAGCACTATCTTAATTTAGAGAATTTAAAATCGGGCTTGTTTGATACCAACCTGCTTAACTAAAATCATAATCGTATCAACCCAAATTTTCCACCAGGCTATGGACTGGCACGCTGCTTTAAGTAAGTATTTCAGAAGCCGTGTGGTAAATAACGCGAACTAGACATTACCTGTTGGTAGGTTCTTCTTTCTACCTACGTAGAAAGTAGTTTTTGCCTTAACAATGAAACCCAAGGGAAACGAAACGATACCTTTACCTACCAAATTTTTCTAAATACTTAAAATCTCTACATAATTTGTTTTTTACCAAAAATGGAACCAACTTTAACTTAGTGTTAAATAACTTCTTGAAGTCAGTACCATGGCAGTTTAAAAGAAGCTATTCTCACAATATTGTGCGCATGGTACCTACCAACTTACAAGTTATTTAACACTTTTTAGTAATGATGTCGGTTATCTTTGGTTAAAAAAAATCACCCTTTTCAGTACTTTTCAATGACCCTTTCTAGGTACCTACTTACAGGATCGAGAGTCCGATTGTCATTCACTGTCAACAATCAAATCAAGATAGGCGTACACTTGTCAGTTATTAGAGTGTAACTCAAAAACTGCTTTACTGATTTTGATAAAATTTAAATGAGACCACCTCGGGATACCCACTCTTTCGTCATATTTACACTTACTACTACTAACACTGAAAATGTTTCTACATACACTAGATGTACATAGGTAGGTACCCAAATTAAATGTTCGAAGCGCATAACGTAACATCTGCTCAATGCACAGGTTCGCACGATAGTCGCATAGCACTCCGATCACTTCTTGTCGCATCAAAGGCACTCGTAATCCACATTTTTAGTTCATCTGCACTACGTATTGTGTCCATTTGATTCTGAGAAAAACAAGGTCGTTTACCCTTCACCACACATAAAAGTCCATCGGATTTAGATCCGGTGATCGAGTAGGCCAAGCAACAGGGCCAGCGCGTCCAATCCACCTACCAGGATATGTTCTGTCGAGGTATTCGCACACCGCCCGACAGTAATAAACTAGTGCCCCGTCGTGCCTTACCACTTCAGAAAGGTGCCTGTGGTACCTTTCTGAAGTGGTAAGGATGCTTACCGCTTTCGCGCACTAATTGCCACGCAAAGTACTGGCCTACCTCAAACTACTGTGCTGCATCATTGGTGCTGGCCATTGGATTATCCTCGAAGTACCTACTCTACGATCTCTTCTTCCAGTCTAGCATCACCGCGTGGTCGACCAGCATCGACATTCAGACGTCGGAAAACCCCGATGTTCCGCATCCTCTGGACGGCCCCCAGTATTGTTCCTCTAGCTGGTACCAGTTCGAATTGATGCATTTGAGGATACATGTCACGTGCAGCGTCCAAAATACTCCCTCTTGCTGCGTAACACATTACCATGTCAGTGTACTGTCTGTCCGTATATCGGTACGGCATGCATGATGATTCGCGTGTGTGCGCATTCCAGGTGCAATAACAACTAATTTTAAAAAATTGGACGCGACGCGGTACGTTCCTGCAGCACTGCGCACCCGCACCCCCACTCCCTCCCCGACAAAATCGCTTAATATCTACGTACCTATTATTTTATATCATCTTTGATGCGCGCCGTCGCCGCACCGCCCGGGCCCACCCGCTGCGGCTGTGCTTTCCGCGATCGCACGAGCTCGGAAAACATCGCCACCTGGCGGCCGTTGTGCGTCGCATCGAGGTACATAGGTATACAACATATTAGTTGTGTATATATTGTAGCTAGAGAGTTCGAGTTTGTCTGTAGAGATTTTATTTAAAACAATCATCGTTGGGTTACCGGTGTTGGGTATAGTGGTGTTATCTAGTCAGGGGGGCATTAATATCATGTTGAACCATAATGTTATGTTAAATGTTTGTGGATTTTAAGCGTTATTCATTTATTAGGTAAGTAGGTAGGTACCTACAAAGTATTCTACCCATCCACAAAAACAGCTGACTTTAATTACCTATTAATGGTCATTGACCTCACGTAATATCTCGATGTTAATGGTATAATAATTGTCATTAAATTTTGAGTATTACGCTTTTAAAATTGATTATTTTGAGTGTAAAAGTGATCGTTTCACATAATGTGTGATTGGATTAGAAATTATTGGCGACAACAGAAGTTTAATTTTTTTATTTTTATTTAACAGAATTTAATAAGTTAGGTACCTACGATTAGGTAGGTGGGTACATGTCTGAATTTCATTTGGTTTGTTATGGGCAGATTGGAATTTGATTTTGGAAGCTGAGCTGCCCGCGTCGGTAGAAGAGTACCTACCTACCCTTTCTCCGTGCTTCGGAGGGCACGTTAAGCCGTCGGTCTCGGTTGTTGTCTTAGGATAGCAGTCGTTACAGCATGGTGGTAGGGCACTTTGCAAATGCCCGCCTGGCTAGCTACCACCCTCAAGTTGAAAATCTGTCGCCAAGCACCTAACGGTGTGTTCCGGCAGCTGTCCTTGAGAGCCAGTAACTCTAGTCTGAACAACATCCTCGACCACATCATCACTTACCATCAGGTGAGATAGTGGTCAAAAGCTAACCTATCAGGCATAAAAAAAAAAAAAAAAAAAAAAACTGGATTCCCTACACGTGGTACTTAGGTACCTGGGTGGTGGTAGGTCTCCTGCTTATCGCAGTGTCCTGTATCCTGCCTCAAAGCAGTATTGCACTGTGCTTAGGTATGAAGGGCACTGTAGCGAGTGAAATTACTGGGCAAACGAATGTCTCGGAGTGACGAGCGCAGTGCAGTGCACAGATCGATGACACTGCAACTGTTTATGAGCAGGTGTGATGCTTAGGTACCATCAGGCACCGTCTCGCTGCGCGTCTCGTCACTTCTTTACATAAAAAACAGATAGGATGTAAGCACAGAAAAGAAAAAGCAATAGAAAGGTGAAGGGAGCGTGGTTCGCTAGCACAGCATACTCCCAATGGTACAATAATATACCACGCCTAGGCCATGCATACTCCTAAACAGGAGTATTTACGTCAACAAACTATGTATAATGCTACTGATAGCGACCCGCGGTTAACGCGCCGCATGCATCTCCGTCAATTAATAGGAAAATGCCGCGTTGTGCTGTTATAAGTTGCAGATTTAACACCGAGAAACTTAATAAATTGTTCCTAAATGTTTTCTATTTCGCTGGTGAACAAAGTCGGTGCAATCTGACATATTTCATGTTTTTTTTTATCGACAAATTTTATCGATAAATTGTTAGTCACTAAATGTCACCTCATTCCAATATCTAATTTGGAGATTTCCTGATGGACCTACGAAAGCAAGCACCATCTGTCCCACTGCTTTTAGTGGATATAGAACTTTTATCTGGACGTAAAAATACACGTGTAGGTCAGAAGGTTAACATCAATTAAATTAACAAATTATTCAAATATTTTCAACAGGCAATTTTTCAAGGTTAGGATTTCAACTTCAACTCTTGTTTTGTGGCTTCTTCGGGCACCACCACAATTTCACCAATGTCACGTTGTTAGATAAACCATCAAACGAAGGAGATTGTTTAGTTATAATGAGTTATGTCCGGTGAGAACTGTCCAAGCCAAAATTGGTGCTGAAACATTAGATGTTAGTTCATCTAACACAAATGTATATACACACACACACACACACACGCACACACACACACACAGAAATTCATTATATATAGGGGAAATATAGAAGACCTGGGAACAACTTTTGGTTAAGTTATATAGAACAGTTAATTTACAGCTTTATTTGAATATGGACTAAATACTAAGGAGAGGATACATTTGAGGGAGAAAGGACGAGGGATTTTTATAGGGATAATATTGTAGAGAGAAGAGTTTTTTTTGGTACAGCAAAGAATATGTGTTTCACATTTCCTTCGTCCAAACCACATGTTCGTTTCAAGGTTTTTTAAAGGTGGTTTTAAAGTCAAACAGATATCTTGATCTTGAGACTCGTTGCCCACTATACCGGCGTGAACAGGAATCCAAGCCATGATCAGTTTTATGCCGTGAGAGCTACATTTGAAAAGGGCATTTCTTATTTTGAAAACAATTGGGAACCTAGATTTGCACCGAAATAGGTTAGCAAGAATAGATTGGAGGCAGCTTATGGAGTCTGAAAATATAATAGTTTTATTCAGAATATGGGATATTACAAAAAGGATGGCTTCCAGAATTGCGATGGCTTCTACTAATAAGACGGAAGTGGTAGAAGGACATTTATAATTGAAAATTATTCTTCTAGATGGGATCCAAACTACAATACCCATTGGACTATCTGGATTTTTAAAAGCATCTGCATGGCAGTCCAGCTCTTGTATTATGTGAAGAATTTATTTATGAAAACCTTATTGTGTTTTTATCAATCCCGAAATCCAAAATAATGTTAGGTTTGAAAACGAATGCTTCGTAGGATGATGAGTACAAAGTCATAACAGGGTTCTGAAGGAGAGAATAAGGAAGAAGGATGAATTGTAAATAGCTGCGGAGAAGACAAGGGAAGTCCACAGATGAGGCTTTATTGCATGAGTTATACAATGAAGCGCTCGTAGCGAAGTTTGCTTAGCCATTCCGAATCGATCAGCAAAGTTAAGCAACCTCCGCTGCGGTCATTACTTGGATGGGTGACAGCTGGTGACATTACTACTGAGCGGTTCCATGCTTCGGAGAGCGCGTTAAGCCGTCGGTCCCGGTTGCTGTCTAAGGATGGCAGTCGTCATAGCATGGTGGTAGGGCACTTCGAATTCAAATTCAAATTCAAAATCATTTATTCAATTTAGACGTTTACGACGCTCTTATGAAGGTCAATTACAAATTTTAATATTGAAATATTCTACATTGTACTGCCACGTTCAGCAAAAAAAATTATAGAGCCACTGCGAGAAGAACGGGCAAGAAACTCGGGGCCATTCTTTTAAACATCTTTTAACAATGTGTTTGTTCAAATTACGTATTAGACTAACAGACCTTCATACGACCAAACTTTAGTGGCCGACCGTTTTTATCGTTTATACCTTAGACAATAACTGGCAAATGCTTTAATCGAATAAAAAAATACGTATGATCCATTCCAGGAGTTTGTAATAATAACATAGTGTAAACAGTGTTAGAGCTGGCCTCGATGACAAAATCAAAGTCAAAGTCAAAATCATTTATTCAATTTAGGCGTCTACGACGCTCTTATCAATCAAATACAAATTTTAATATTGAAATATAATACATTGTACTGCCACGTTCAGCAAACAAAAATTATAGAGCCACTGCGAGAAGAACGGGCAAGAAACTCGGGGCCATTCTTTTAAACGTTTTTTAAAAATGTGTTAAGTACATACTATATAATAAAATTATTACAATTCTTAATTAACATTACGTAGGTGTTAGGTGATAGCTTGGCAGAGGCGGAACTTTCCAAGCATCTTTGTCGTTTAAGTAATCACAAACTTTGTAGTATGATTTCGTAATCAAAATATTTTTCACATGCAACTTGAATTTTTCTTCTGTGAGCATTGTAATATGTTTGGGAATTTTATTATAAAACCGCACACAATCTATCTAAAAAGGACCTTTTATTTGTCTTTGCTAGTCTAAGACCTGGTACTGCTATTTTATATTTATTCCTAGTGTTGTAATCGTGGTTGTCACTATTTAATGTAAATTTACTCATTTTTTTCCGAACATAGATAATATTTTCAAATATATACACGCACTTTGCGAATGCCCGCCTGGCTAGCGTCAAGTTGAAAATCTGTCGCCAAGCACCTAACGGTGTGTTCCGGCAGCTGTCCATGAGAGCCAGTAATTCTAGGTTAGCCTGAACAACATCTTCGACCACATCATCACTTACCATCAGGTGAGATAGTGGTCAGAGACTAACCAATCAGGAATAAAAAAAATAAAAAATGTCAGCAAACTAGTTTTTCAAGAACAGGGTGATTTGAGTTTTGAGCTAATTTAAAAAGGAATTTATCGGAGATAAACTGTCTGCGAACGCTAAGAGGAGGTTCTACACACTCAACTTGCATGGCATTGATATTGATTTCAAGCAGTGTTCGTTCATTCACCATGACAGTGCAAAGCTACTTTGACAACATCACATGATTTTTTTTCTTTTTTTTCCGTTTGGATTAGGACATATGTACAGCAGGCAGCGTTGCAGCATCGCGAGGTGTGTTGCAGCAACGCAGACGCGAACGGAACTGAACACGCGAACTTTTTAGGTTATGACTTAGTCTATTTTGGAGATTTTCGGTATCATCAATACGGAGAATATCTCATTGGCTGCCATTAAATCAATTTGTTAAAATGTGTAATAGAGAAATACACAAACATACTGTTTTAATTTTTTGCTAAACAATAATATCTAGAAATAGCAATCGCCGATTATGCAATAAGTACAATTCGTTTCAATGGAAATAAAATGACTACCAATTTAATTAGCTGGTAGTTACTATTGTGTCGGTCTCCCTGATTTTCATTCATGTGTACAAATCGGAATCCCGGTTGGCGGACGATAGCGAGATTTATAGAATTACCCTGAGACTTGCGTAAATCAGATTCTCATTATCAGGTTTTTGAAAGCAAGCATCCTTGGCTAACTAGAAAAAAATGTATTTCTCTACTATAACGGATATTATTTATATACAAAAAAAATTTTTTAGATACTATAGATATCTTTTATGTTAAATTTATTTTAACACTTTTTTCCTATACACATAAAAATGGCCATACACATGTCATTATTACATATTCAAATGATTATATAAAACCTCATAAAAACTTATTATAGCACAAACTCACAACACATTCAATGCAATCGTTTTAAGTCGATGGAAAAGTTTATCGATAAAAATTTACTTCATCACTGGCTAGGATATCACTTTTTGTTCCGAATAAATAAATAAAAAAAGTAAAATTTTACCAGCTATCCCAATAATTATTTTCTCGTAATCATTTTTTCGTGCAGTTATTTGTGAACTATTTTTTAATTGTCTATGCTCAGATTTTACCAAGGAACGATTTTAAAATTGAATTTTACTCGACTGAGAGACTGTACAATTACTGTACAGATATTGTCGACTGGTAACTTTCACCAGATATTAGGGGAATTACCATATATCTGTCTCTCTCAGTGAAAGGGATAGCTTGACCAAGTTCACAAGAAATTCAAACTTACCACTCTTTAGATAATGTGTATTTTCAACTGTTATAAATTGGCTTATTAAACGTTTCGGGTAAAAATGGGACTAATAGACATAGACACAGACATACCTTTATTTGTGGCAAAAACACATACACAAAGATAATATACCAACATAAAAATAAAAGTAGGTACTAACAATTGGAAGTAATAAGTACTACGTACCAGGAATGAGCTCTATCTGTGCATCATGCAGCTAAAATAAAGAAAATAAAACCTTATTCTAAGGTCATAAGAATCTTGTTGCGCGCAAAATAAAAATGAAGCCGAGTGAGAAGGCTACCACTGAACCCTGTGTCTCGTTCTAACAGTGACCTAGAGTTGCCAGAGCTAAGTCGATTTCAATCCTTTCATTGTTTGTCGAAAAATGTGACATAATGAAGTAAAAACATTTACTTCTAAAATGTTTCTAAACATAATTAATAATTTTGTACCATTAATTTGTACAAAGCAATATTATTTGTTGCTACGTGTAAAGCCATACTAACGCAAACATTTTGCGATTGGCGTATAGGTTTTCTTTTATTTGTATGAAATACGGACTCCTACTTGACAACCCCACATGAAATTGCGGACTCGGACGTTAATAACGGAGGGTTTTTTGATTTCGTGACATTTTTGAAGAATTTTAGTAAAAATGGGGAGAATTTGTGTCATGGAGGTAATACTTTAAACATAATTTGTTAGTGAGGAATTACGGTGACCATGCATGACTATCCAATTATAGTTCAAGAACAAATGAATTAAATACCTACGTATATTTGATTCCTTTCTCTATTAAAATAACTTTGTTTCAATTTCAGATTTCCTAAAGATCCTAATGTTAGTTTAACTCATAATGCAAAATTAAAAACAATGAAACATTTAAGGAATAAGTTGGGTTTGCGGCAGAAACTTCACAAGACTGTTTTATTTAACAATATTTGATTAAGAATTACACTTAACTGTTTTTTTTTACCTAATTAATGAAATATACCACAATAGGTAGTTTATCGTAATTTTATCTTAGTCCAACTGCATGTCGTATACCACAAGGACCAGTAGCACGGTATTGTTATCTATACAGTATTTCAACTTCATATAAACGGACGAAACGCGAGTTATACCTACGCGCCTCGATCTCGGCCCGCGCTCAGTACGCAGACAGTCGCGTCTATGCCGCAGTAACGAATAGACGGTGTGTTATTTTTTTAACAATAAACGCACGATATTTTCGCTAAAAATAAGTTTATGTACATATTACATATTTAATAAGACAATTAGGATATATTGTGCTGTTTTTGGTTGTATTTCCTTTAATCCCCCGAAAAAAATAGTCTCGATTAATAAAAAAGGGAATAGTGTAAAGTGATTGACACGAGTGCAATAGGTACTTATAAGCTATTATTAGAATGCGGATTTTTTAATACTCTAAAATTTAATGATAAAGCATTTCGTACGTCTCACAAATATTTTTCAGTCGCAAATTTTTAAAACTGTTTTTTTTTAAATATAGGTTTTTTAATTAAATCTACCTACTAGTCAAAAAACAACACGCATTTTTAGTGAAAACTTCCTGTTCATTTCACAAAGAATTTAATTTGTTCATATAAAAAAAGTACTTATATTTATAATCACAGAACTAAATGGAAACACAAAGTAGGCAAATGTAATTAAAATAATGGAGGCGGGTAGCCCTATCGCATGTTTACGTACAGCGCGGTTGTAGGTAGTTATTTCAACGAGAGAGCCGAGTTAAGATACTGTATAGATAACATTAACGTGCCAGTAGGTAAGTACCTACCTATATGACGCGAGTGCGATAAGCAAGCAAAAACAGGAAATGTACAGTGCCGCAAAGGGCAAGTTCATCATTAGCATCTTCGATTAAAATCCATCTCAAGCAATGATCTGCTGACGTCAAATCATAAATAATTTTTTATAATAAACTTATTGTCCTTAAATCATATTTCAATATTGTCGCCATTGCCAGAGAGGGATAAGAGGTACAGTTATTGCGCTCTCGTTCGGCTTCAATTTTGCGACAACAGCTCATTCCTGTTGTACGTAGTACTTATTACTTCCATGGTACTAACCTACTTGATTATAGTCTTTGCCACAAGCCGGCCCCAACTCAGCATAATGCTGGTTGGGAATTTGGGAATAACCAACGCTGGTCTTCCGTTGGGGACGGCAGGTCACGTCACGCACGGTATATACAACGTACATTCAGTTAGTATAACTTTTGCATAGATATGCACACAAAGAAAAAATCAAAAAAATTATAAAAATACAGTCAAAATAAAACTAAGTACTTATATTAGTTACAAATCTGAAAATTAACTAAACATATGATTTGTTCATTTATGCAGGCAGTATTTGATCAATTTTAAATAAATAAAATAGAAAATGAAGCAAATTATTGCGATTAACATTATGACATACGTAGGTGTAACTAAAAATTATATAAATTTGAAATTATATTATTGTTTTACAGAAATAGTAATGTTTGATAACAAAACAAAAGCGTGTTGAAATAGATTATATGGCACTGGTGTCCTTAATTAGAAGTTCTTCGCTGTTTTGATGCGCATAAAAAATATTTTAAGTTTTAGTTTAAAACCATGTATACTTTGCATGTTCCTTATTGGCGGAGGGATGTTGTTCCAACACCTAGACGCAACATAGCGGAAACTTCCTCTGAAGGCGACTGATCTATGCCGCTCTGTTACGAGCTGCGTTGAGCATTGGCGGGACTGTAGGGACTTGCGGCTAGCCTTCCATGACAACTTATCATATAGATAAGTCGGTTCTCTATATTTTAAGACGCCGAACAGTAAACAAGCCAGATGAAGCTTTTGGCGATGCTTTATTTTTAAAAGTAAGTGTTTGTTTAGAAATGTTGTCACATGTGACCTCAACGGAATGTCAAAGCAATAACGTGCACAAGCGTTCTGGACTTTTTGTATCAACTTTTGTGTCTTGACCAAAAGTCTTGGACCAAAAACAGTGTCCATATAATTTAATTTCGACATAACCAATGACTCTACTAATTGAATACGCAACTCTTCTTTTAAATATGGCCTCATTTGGTACAGTACTTTTAATCTATAAAAACAATTCTTAATGCAATTACCGATGTGTTTTTTGAATCGCAGTTCACAGTCCATAAGTAAACCCAAGTTCCTGGCTTCGTATACACGCTCAATGGGTTCACCTACAAGCATAACACTTGCAGATAAATAGGTACTAGCAATCTGGTGACTACTGCCGAATAGAAGATATTTAGTTTTATCTGGATTAAGTATCAGGCAGTTATCGGTAGACCATGAAGCTATTCTGACGAGATCTTCGTTGAGTTTTGCAATAGCTAGATCAATTTCAATTGGTTTACAGGAAATATATATTTGAAAGTCGTCCGCGTAGATATGAAACTTGCAGTTTTTAATATGTGTTACGATGTCAGCAGAGTACAAGATGAAAAGAATGGGTCCTAAAATGGAACCCTGTGGCACTCCTCTATTTACAGCCAGCTTTTCCGACATCAACGCTGAGCCATCAGCACGATCAATGCTCACATACTGGTAACGATTACTGAGGTAACTGTTGAACCACTGTATGGCTTTGGAATCAAATCCGTAATATTTTAATTTCGATAAGAGTATGTCTATATTTAAACAATCGAAAGCTCGGGAAAAATCTAGTAATACCAATAGTGTGCACATGCCTTTGTCTTGAGCACCAAGTATGCTAGCAGTTACATCGAGTAATGCGGTAGTAGTACTACTCCCTTTTCTAAAACCCGATTGCACTTCAGGCAAAATCTTATTAGTTTCGATGAACTCAGTGAACAGTGTACATACCGCCTTTTCCAAAATTTTCGATACACATGGCAAAATACTAATTGGTCTTAGGTCCTTTAGGTCAACGGTATTAGAATGTTTTGGTAACGGACGTACGATTGCATGCTTCCAAATATCGGGAAACATACAACTCTCAATGGAGGTATTTATAAGAGTCAGTATGCTATCTATCGTATAAGGAAACGTCATTAGTAGCATATCCAAACTAATACCATCACACCCTTCGGCATTTGATTTCAAACTTTTGATAATGTTAATCAGTCGGTCAAGGTTGATTTTATTTATATGAAACACAGCATCACTAAAACTATGATGTTCAAAGAAAGTTAAAAATGAAATAGTTGTATTTGAGCTACCTGGTATAGTTAAAAATTGACTGTTTATAATATTGGGGTTATTGAAAAAAGATGGCAATTCCGTATATTTTTTAGGTAATAGAGTATTTTTTAAAATTTTCCAAAGTTTTTTAAAGTTACTGTTGTTATTATTAATATTGTGTTTAAAGTATGCCGATTTTTCATGGAAAAGTGCTTTATTTACTGTGGATTTTAATGATTTATAATATCCTTTTTTAATATTAGTATTCGTTTTTTTTTTATGCCTTTGACCACTATCTCACCTTGATGATGTGGTCGAAGATGTTGTTCAGGCTAACCTAGAATAGAATTACTGGCTCTCAAGGACAGCTGCCGGAACACACCGTTCTATGGTATTCCGCTGCAGCCTCATCACGTAGTTTCATCATGAGCTTTAAGGTATCTGTGATGATAATAGGTAATCGGATTCTTTGTAGTGAACAATAAAGATCTAATGTCAAGTATCATTTACATGTATTGAACTGGCTACGCTCGTTTTCTAAGAAAACTGACATGGGTGCCACTCTAAATAGTATTTTATATCTCTATGGATGTAAGCGTTGCAACGCTTACGAGAGTGATTGAAAAGAATGAAAGTTCATGGATAGATTAGGGTAGTCTAAAGAAAAGATGGAGTGTGGGAGCGCGAGCGATTTTAATTCAAAACTGCTGATGCTTTTACTTGGGCATATTTATTTTTATTGTTTTGTTAGTGATTCTAAGCACCATACAGTATTGTGTATCACTTTATATCTCATTGATATCTATCTGACAACTTGAAAAATCATCAAAAAATAAATATTTTTTTCATGTTTTTCAGTTTTTGATATCTACCCATCGGCTATCACGCCTGGCGAGTTTCGCCAGTTAATTAGAAGTAACATTGTATAATTTGGCAGGGGAGTAGGTATATAATGGGGATTGTAAAAAAAAACTACCTAAGTAACAAAAATTTGATTAACATTCGCAAAATTGTTCTAACTCTTCAAATAATTTTGTATAGGCATGTATCTTCTACTGATGTTTAATATTTTTGGTAAATATTTTAGAAAAACTACTATATTTTACTCTCCTCATATTTAAAATGAAAAGTAGAGGGTTTAACACGGATGCAAGACATCGATTCCTACTCGGACTATACCCGCATTAATATAAATAGGTAGGTACTAAGTCACTACTTATTACACAGTACTTATTAAAGTTATTATAATCAAAATAAATACCTATTATAATAAAAAAAAAAACTCATAATAGTAGTAAAAGCAGATTGTTTAACACGGGAGAAAGTCATCAATTCCTACACGGACTAAAGCCGCCCTGGCTGCGCTCGGGCGTCTAAATACCTACCTCGTATGGGAATTGATTCCTTTCGACCCTTATAGGTATAACATTTTACTATTATATGGCAAGCTAGTAATCAATTCAATCAATTCTGCAGTACGAGCGTAAACTCAGCCAGACAATGGTTGAGTACCTACTAATTTCTTCAGTGGTGATATTTAAACTCTATTGTAAGTGGATTTTGATATTATTAGTTAGTTAATTATAAAACTAAAACCTATAATTAGCTTTCTGTAACTATCAGTTTTATATATATTATATATAAATGACTTCAGCTGTTGATTTTCCCTTAAATAAATAGCATAAAAATATCAGAAGTTCGAGGACTTCGTCATTCCGCGTGGTGGTGGAGTCTCTATTGGAGACAACAAGAGCATTGAAGCCACCGAGATCGTCGAGTATTTTCTATAGGGCTATGTGAAATCTCTAGTCTATTAAACAAACCACAGTCAATTGCCATCTAAAGGCCAACGTAACTCGCGTTCTTCGAGAAATTTGGCTCCTTTTTATGGGAATATGTCATCCAAAATTAGTTCACCAAGTAATACCTACCACCTACACCCTGAGCCAACACTGGAGTCACGGCGGCCATTTGACTGTTATCATATCATATACATAATGTCATCGAACATCCTTTAAAATTAACATTTTCATAATTATTGTATCAGGGGTGCCATTGTAGCCCGCACGGGGATCTACACTTACATATTTAACTAGGTAGGTACTGTAGGTATATCAAAACGGATAAGGAAAATAAATCCTATCACACGCTTTGATTAGCTACTAAATAAAAGATGAATATTGTTTATCAAACTTTAATGAAAACCAAATCGTTCAATCAATATATCGACGCCACAGCATAGCGCAGGTAATAGGAATTTGTATCTATACATACTACACTAACAAAGCAAAACAAAACATTTTCCTATAATTAATAATAATAATAAACAAAAATCAAATGCATTTTTTATGTTTATACAAATTGCAAACGAAACAGAAAAAAACACTAGAAAAAACTCATTACAAAGATCAACTAGAACTTCAACTTATTTTCAACAAATATGGACCAATAAGTAAGGTACATAGTATATGTACGACAAGTATGTAATGTAAGAACAAATTTTAATCAAATTAAAATAATCTTTAGTGTAACTTTATACGTGTGCTTACAAATTACTATTCAACTTAGTATAATAATTATTCATGAATTAACATCTTTTTCTTTATTACGAAATACGTTTAACGTTCCCATGACAAATTTTATAAAGATATGTACAATAATAAATAATACCTAAAATATGTACATAATTTATATTTTAATATAAGTAGTTACCTGTCATTAAATTACATTGACAATATTTAAATTCGTAGAATATAATTTTGGAAGTATGCCCTACATATATGTCTACTAAAATATAGACTAGCATTGATCCACGGTTCATCTGCAAGCCCACAGGATCAACCAAGGCTAACCGTTGTAAATTATTAACTGTGTAAATGACCATTTATTCTTAACGAAAATCATAAAAAATCCTATTGTTTTGCTTATTCTGGTTCTTTGATGGTACGAAAACTTTCACCATCAAGCAGAACGATTCCTACATGAAAAAGCATTGAACTTAAATCATAAAATAATTACGAGTATGTATATATCGGTGCAGTCCTTATTCAGGGTATATTCAATTACAATTTAATGACTCGACGGATCATAATTATCCTCATAAAACGGCAATTGGGTTTACATTTTGAAAAAATATAATATTTTTAATAACACTTATGCTGTACCCTGCACTGCTTAATTCCTGATTCTACGTTATTTCCTAAAGTTTTCTTTTGCAAAATATCTATTTTAATAAATACAATATTCAAAACCGACATAAACACAGTTAATGACTTAAGAACTTCCTGAAAAATCGAAAATTTACTAATCTCAGAGTGATATGGGTTCCAATAAACCAACCTACAAATTCCCGAAAATTTGAGCTGCCTTTCATCCTTTTAAGATGTAAATTTACAATAGCTTTACCTGTTTAATATGTTTCAATAGCGCCAGTGTCTTTATGACCACATATCTAAATTGGCTCTTACCTTATATTGTCAATACTAACAATCAAACTTAAATGCTTACACAATTTCAATAGTATTCTAGCGAAATGGTCCAGCTTCTATTATATTTATTTATTGTTAGCACGTCTTATTGCTAAATCATATTTACAAAGTATACATTTAATTATTAACATAGCCAATTCACAATACGCACTTTTTTATTGGCCATCTACTATAAACCATCCATATACCTACCTGTTTAAGAAATAAAACATCAATGTCATTGTAATCTCACTCTTTTATCCGTATTTGAGCACATACCTATTTTGTTTGCATATAAATCTAATATTTTAAACCGCAATCTAAAATCAAATGACAATTACTAAACTATACCTTAATCTCAATTTTATAGTTATTGTAAGAACCTACCCTATTTCAGGGTGGGTAGTGAAAAGATTTTGGCCTATCGTAGACCATATTACACAAGTTCTTAACTAGGTATACCAATCAAGTATATAAACACAAAAACGTCAATGGCACTATGATAACATCATTAAAACAGATTTAACATAAAGAATATCTAAGCTCCTTATGGTATTATTAATTATAGTAGGTCAATGATATTATATATAAAAGGAGGTAGTAGGTACATTGGAAACTAAGTATCTGTAGTTCCAGTAATTTTGATATAATTATGTTACAAGTATACTAAATGAATATATAAAGGTAAATAATAAATATAAAAAGATAGATATATCGCGTGGCGCGTAAACAGCAGATTTTTAAATTCGCTAAGCACATTATTAATGTTTATACTTACTAGGTAAATCACATTTTAT
Source organism: Plagodis dolabraria (assembly GCA_963854805.1). Classification (NCBI taxonomy): domain Eukaryota; kingdom Metazoa; phylum Arthropoda; class Insecta; order Lepidoptera; family Geometridae; genus Plagodis; species Plagodis dolabraria. The sequence continues at coordinate 34,410,435 of OY978440.1, read as the reverse complement.
AAGTTATTGGCTGTCTTTTGTTTAGCTAATATAAGAAAATAAGCATTATTTAGAAAAGTGCTCAAATTAATTTAAAAATAAGGATTAATTTGATTTTAATGATTAAGTATAAAATAAAAAGGATCAGTGATTAATGCATTGTACCTTTATGTTTTAATAGGCTAATGGAATCAAATTGTAGTGTATAACATCTTACCAGTTAAACAATTGGTAGGTACTCTTACAGTTATCATTTTGCGAACTATATACGATAACAACATAGAAACAAAATACAATTATAAGCAAGCAAGTCACTAAAATGTTAACTTTGGAATGAAAAAAAAAACTAATTCAGTCTACTTTGGAAATTGATGTAAATACTTACAAAATTAAATAAACATATTACCGTTCTAGTGTCCATCTAGTAGGGGGTCTACCAACTCTACGTCTTCACTAGATGGACTGACGACATCATAAAAGTCACGGGTAGCCAATGGTTACAATCGGCTAATAACCGTACTTTGTGGTGTTCTATGGGAGAGGAATTTGTTCAACAGTGGACGTCTTCCGGCTGATGATTACCGATAACGCACTTTTATACTAGGTAATATGAAAAAGGATTAATATCAGCAGCGCAAGTACCGAACTTACCGATCGCTAAATTTGACATTTAAAATCGTCTAAATTCGATAAAACGAGTTATATCGATGTTTGCAAGTATGAAACCTACTTAAACGATCGGTAAATAAATTCGGTAGACATCGTTAAAATTTAACGAATTTTGACGATAGCCCTAGCATGGAACTTTAAGATGACGTCTGAGATCGTCTATTGTAGATTTTAACGATTGTTTTGTCAAGTTTAAAAAGAAGCTCGATATAAATGAGACAAATTTTAAAATAATCTTTTAGGCTCCTTTTGTTATTGAAAAAAGTGTTGTGCAAATGCTGCAGGGAATAGGTTGAAAATGCTAACAACCCTACCTATCGGATTTTCGGAAGTGTGCTTCAAGAATCTATTTCGAATATCGAAAGATATTGTACTCACTCTTCGTGCAAGGCTTTGAGAACGATATTAGAAGGATGCGATCTCACGGTCTTATCCGTACACATTACACAAACTAAATACCTAAGTAGGTATATTACATATTAGATACAATTATTGTTTTGGACTATTTTTAATTTATTTTAAGGAATAGTAGGTATAGGCATAATATGCTTAACTTAGTATTTATTTTTTAACTGTATTTCTGAACTATCGTGTAAGTAGAGACTAAAAAACCTTTCGGTTTGACTGCTTTAAAATTTTCCTTTTTACATCTAGTAATTTTGTAATTTAGGAAAATAACAATAATAAATATATTTTCACTGGCACTTTTATCGTGTTTGTTTATTGCTTTTGCAGCGGGCAGAATAATTTTGAGATGTTTTATTGGTTTACGTTTAGGTACGCTACACAAAAATAATAACGATTATTAAAAAACCAAATTTTAAAAACTATTTGTATCTGGAAGATAGATATCAGTCAGCTGATATAACCATACTTTTCTCTTTGATTTAACTTCAACACGATACTGAGAAAATTTATAATTTAGTTACAATTTTCTATATATTTTTGTATTTAACAAAAACATACTGTAATTATCTGTTTTATCTAAAAAAAAATTTAATTGTATTTAATTTCAGAAAAACTCATTTCCATAATGAATGAACAGTTTTAATAATCTGTGCAAAAACAGTCTAATTTCGAAGTTGCCATTTCGCAAAAATCGACATATGGTCCACAATTTCACGATCGTAAGACGACGATAAGAGTTATCGACAACAGAACCATACTTGCAATAGGCGATACGATTCGTCAAATTTAGCGATCATAGCGATTCGATAATTTAACGAGCCTCACTACGGTACTTGCACTGCAGTATCGTCACATCGAGATTCTGTGTGTATTACTTATTGTTGATAATGCAATAATATAATACCGTTTCTGTATTTATGCAGGTTGTGGTCTTCGAGTATGAGTCCTCATATGTCTTGTGATCATATCCCGACGACAGGCGGCATAAGGGCATGTAGGGCAGCGGTACGGCTTCTCACCAGTGTGCGTGCGCTGGTGTGTGGCTAGGTGATCTGATCGTGAGAACACCTGGCCGCAGGCTGAACATGAATACGGTTTAACTCCACTGTGTAAACGAGCGTGCCTGGTCAGCATATCAGATCGTGCAAATCTGCGTAAACAGATTTCGCATTCGTATGCTCTGGCAGAGTCTGGAGTGCGGTTCCTATGCCGTGACGCAACGTGCTTCGCCAGGCGATCATGAACTGCAAACGTCTGCCCGCAAGCTTCGCAGACGAACGGCTCAGTCTCAATCACTGGTGCAGAATAAATCTGCTCTGATTTGAGTGACAGATCGAGAGGCATATCTTCAGATGCCTTAGCAGGTTCACCACATGTAGTTTTGAACATGAGCCACCTCGGGGCAGGGTAGTTGTTGTTGTTATTAATTTGTACCGCTAGTTTGTCAAGTAGGCGCGAAAGGCGCCGTCGTTTATTGAGGTGTCGCGGGCTTTCTGAGACGGATGTGGTATCTGCCATCTTATCGACACACTCGCTGCTTTCTGCCACATTTGCTGGTGCCGCAAACGCCTTGCTCCAACCTGGAATATACATTTTTTTACTATATTAACCATGTTCACATTATGTTCGTCATTTCATAACATCACGAAACTTGGAAGGTCTAAGCTTATATACACCCACGTAAAAGAGCGAGGAGTTGCTGAATGAGTGCTCGTCAGTGCATCCATTTCTTAGTTCACAATGTTGTGCTGTTGGCAGAATCATATAGAGGTAAACGATTGCCACTATTTTTTTTCTTTTGGTAAGTACAATAATTCCTAAATTCAATTTATTTATTTAGGTACAGAGCATTTTAGTTCAGTATTTAAATAACCAACATAAATCATAATTATGTTTGAATCTTCCCGGCGAGGATGAATAAAAGTTTTTTTTGTAACATTGTATTTTTTTATTTTCCGTTAGATACTCTAACATAAAATCTAAATACTTTATTTTCTTTCCAAGTTCTTTTAAATCATCGTTTTAGAGTGCACTTGTATATAAACGTAGTAACACTTCGACGCTTTCTATTAGATTTTTACTATTACATTAATAGTAATTCTATATATATCTTAAGTAAGTAGGTATATTAGATATTCTGGTAAACGTAATATAGTAGTTACTAATTAAATTAGTAAACTTAATGTAGTAGTAAACGTAATATACTCGTAGTAGTATCTGGTAAACGAAATACTAAAATTTACAAGATTAAGATTTTTAATTATTAAGATTTAGCTCTAGACTAACAACTAGGTAACATTTTTTTACAAAAGCCAGGACACAACGATACTACCATATTAATTCTACACCGTATTTCAATTCTCTACCAACTAAGCCAGTATTTACGACATAGCAAACCCCTAAGGACCTATTGTTGCATTTTTTGTGCGATAAAGTCAACCCAATGTTAGTCAATGGTAATGTTTGATATTTTTTGAGGCAGGTGATATTTTTTTCCTTCATAGCGAGATGGTAAATATTAGTAGGCAACGATAACTCATTTCATTGCACCTTTAGCGCATCTGTCTATTTATTTACCATATTAGGTGAATCTTATCCTTGGGCTGTTATTGGCAAGTTTTGAAGACTTTGGACCAATCAGATCTCACTTGTGTTCCAAAAGGGATGTGAGGACAGATATAAGGATCATTGTGTACTGTCTGGTAAAGAGTCGAAGCCGAATCTCAGTGTATGTTTATGGCTATTGACGGTTTTTTTCGGTATGTACCGACCGGAGGCAAAGCTCAAGGAGCTCAAAGAGGCGGAACGTATATCTTTGTAAAGGCGAAGGGGAGGAACCGGTTTTATTATTAATGGTATGGAAATATGTAGTTTGTGTGTTTATTGTTAGGCAAAAGTAACTTAGTAGGTAATTTGGTTAAAGAATGATTAAAGTATTAAAAAAAGGGTAAGCTAACGTTGCCCTCTAAAATATTAATTAGAATATAGGTAGATAGGCCTATAAAACATTCTTCAATTTTGTAGAATAAAAATTATTAGGTGCCTCGAAACATATGCTTAACATTATATGGCGTCTTTCAAGATATTAATTGGTATTAGATATAAACTTAGGTACTCAATGGAATTTATACACTTCTCGTTTTTGTAAATTACGGTAAATTGAGGTCTAAAAAAATCCTCGATTATTTTGGCAAAAACCTTGCATGACACGGGCCGATTTCCCACTCAATCTCTCAAATCAAAGTTGACCGTACTTCACGATTCAAACGTGTTTATAATTAAATTTTAATATCATTGTACGAGTATGCAGGTAGGTACCTACCTTGTGCGAGGACGTGTCGTGTATATTTGGGCCGTACCACGTTTATTAATAAACTGCGTTTCCATAGATCTACAATGATTTTCGAATATCAAAAACAGAGCGTTGCATTATCGTCAGTTACTTACTTTATTATACAGAAACATTGAACCAGAAAAGAGATAAGTATTGGGTTAAAAGTTGGCTATTGTTACAACAAAAGTTGTCTCCTACAAATCTTTTAATATGGATCTTGAAACCGGAGAGCATCGCAGTTTAAGTGGTATTGTTATTGTACATTTAATTAAAAGTAAATCCAGAAATTTACTGGAAACAATCTGTTTATTGTGGTGATTATATCTTTTAATCCATGTTTCATGAATATTATAGATACTAATGTGTGTACATATATAAATGTGTCTTTGCTAAACCCATACATATCGTATTTTATTATTTAACTTGAGTGGTAATGTTAAGTGACGAAGAACTTTATTATGAACTACAGAATCACCATTGTTCAATACTTGAGGGATATCTGTTGAGATCCCACTGCAGGTTGTGATGCATGCTTATGCATCAATACATATTGAAAATGAAATAGAAATCCGTAAAGGATTATGAGCCTCGCTTAATCTTATCGAATCAGATTTGCTGAACCAGTGCTCGGCAATACAACCATGTCTTATTTACAATCTTGTGATGCAAGAAATAAGAATTATATTGAATGATTTCAAAAAGTATGTTCTTTTGGCACCCTAATAGGTAACTAGGTACCTAAATTCTATTTATTTATTCACAGATAGGTAACTTGTGTTCAGTACTATATTTAAATTACGTGTTTCTATAAAATATACCTCGAATCTTCCCTGTGTACCTACCTACTTAGATGAATAAACATGGCTAGTCATTTTCTGATAACTAAGTTTTTTTTTTAATTATATAGAGTTTAAATGCTTTATTTTCTTTCTAAGTTCTTACGAGTCATCGTTTTGGAGTGATAGATAGATAAACTCTTTATTGCAACACAAAGCTTAATTTAAAAATAAATAAAAAACTTACAACAAGTGTTGAATTATTAGTTTATTACTATTTCTTTATTATATAACCATATTTATGTGAGTGAGAAAATACTGAGGTAGTAGTTTTCATTTAGTGAAAGAATAGCGCTAGAGTAAGTGAACAGTGATATAGAAATAGCGCTGGGCGTTTAGAGATAGTTGCATAAATTTTATGATATTTAGTTAGATAGGTAGTTGGTATAGTACAGTACATAACCGGTAATCTGTGCTGTACATGCAGCTCATTCCTTAGATATACTATAAATTCACCTGTTGTGGTTTCATGATTTGTGATACAATAAATATATTTCAGAGAATAGTATACCATTAATATACTCATGGTTGAAAAATGTAATTGTAAATTATGGTAGGTAAATACTCATTATGATTCATAAGTTTGTACCTACTCGGCCCTTAATTCGGTATTGGAAAACTATTCTAAAGTACCTACTTACCTAAATTCAATAGTTTAATTTGATAAAATGCAAGTGTTTTCATTAAAAAAAAATATTTTGTTAAGTAGGTATTGGTTTACTGTGTACATTTTAACTGTGTGCATGTTAATGTGCTGAAGAACCGGGTCCTATTTCCAATAAAAAGTACGTACATGTTTCACGACGATCCGAATGCTGTTTCAAGACGTGCAGATTAGTTAGCTGCATGTATCCAAAACCGTCCGTATAAGTCACGTTATCCTTTTTATATTACTCATGTAAAATGTTATCTATGAGATGCACTCGGTTTTAGCACGAGAGTAGAGGTGCGTACGGTGAACGGTACGTAAGGTCGGCGGGTCGGGCATGCGACCGGTCCCACCGCCCCCGCACCTTGCTTGGAAACATTGGATTGGACATTCACACACGGTCCATCTGTATGCGCGGCGCGGACGCAGCGTGCGTCGCGTTGCGCGTGTTGCGGTCGACTGACTGAAGCTGAACTGACATGTCAGTCAGTCAGCTTGATACCACTGCATAGCACCGCCCGCACGCATCGTGGGACTGCTTCCACCTACACCCTACCTCTACCCCAGTCCCCTGGATCGCGTGGCCGTTCCTGTCGTCGCAACGCAAAAACCGATGAATCCCGGACATTGCATATCATGCATCGGTAATGGATGGGCGCACCGGTTTTTGTGACGCGCGACGGCCGGGCGGGCCACAACTTCAACCAAAAGATTGAAATTAATACTATGGTTTTAGTATTCATACCTTCAAGATTACCTACAATTATTAAAAGCTTTTTCCCACGTATTTATTTTTAAACGACTTAAAAAAAAGGAGGAGGTCTTTAGGCGTCTTAAGGAGAGGAACTTTTGACTCGGTGAACCGATTTTGTTTTTTTTTTATTATTTATAAGCTGATGCTTGTCGTTTGGTTCCAGTTACATTTCATCAAAATCGGTCAAGCCGTTTTTGAGTTACACTCCAATAACAGAAAAATATTTTCCTATCTTGATGATATAGTCGTTGACAATCAATCCCGTAAGTAGCAAGGGTTACTAAAAAGATTAGTTTTTTAAACCAAATAATAGAACCGAATTCAACACTCAAAAGTGTGAAATAACTTGTCGAAGTCGGTACCATGTGCACAATATTTTGATTAATAATTACACAGTTTGTGGTCATTTAAACGGCAATATTTTATACACATTGTTAAAAAATGTTTAAAAGAATGGCGCCAAGTTTCTTGCCGGTTCTTCACGCAGTGGTCTATATTTATATGATGAACGAGGCAGCACAATGTAGAAAATTTGAATATAAAAATTTGTAATTGACCTTCATAAGAGTGTCGTAGACGCCTAAATTGAATGTTTGTAACTTTGATTTATTAAATCAAGGCTGATTTTATTCCTATTTTAGCTATTATTTCAAAATACTATATATTTTTGCAAAATATCGAAAGAATACGGAAATATCGAATTTCCGATATTTCTAAATTGAATATCGAAACAATACCGGTATTAGAAAATTCATCCGATAGTACATGCTCTAGCCGAAACATATCGCGCTCTCCCGCTCTCACAACCAATCAGATGACGATTTCTTATATGAAATTATGTACATGTGTAGGAGTTTTTTTTACCCCGTTGGGTGCCGGGTTCGAATGGACCTTCCCATTTCTACCTATGGGTGTCGTAAAAGCCGACTTAAGGTAAAATACCGGTAGGCGGGCAGCAGCGCCTCCTGAGGAACTGATATCTATAACTGCGATCCCCAAGACGTACCTATGCCAAGCGTGGTGATTATGGCAATCCCCTTTAATGGCGGAGGCTGTGTTCAGCAGTGGAAAAGACATAAAGAAACAGTTACAGGGGCCTTGCTCTCTTGCTAAGACTGTTACGTGTATGTGACACCGTTTATGTTGGTTGTGGTTGGTTGGAATAGTATTTAGTTCTTGAAGATGTATGAACTTGATAACGATGAACATGAGGCTGATCCTTGCTCGGCTACGATTTTTTTATTTATTGAAAATTCATGTGAGTACATATGTGCCAATCAACCTACCCCTACCATAAATATCTTCTATCCAATTGTTTATATTGCATGTCTTATTTTAAATTTATGGACTTACCGAAAAACATTTGCTATCAACAAACTACGGAACAAATTTTGCTTCGCTCGATTTTGTGTATGCTACAAGTTACAACCAGTGATTTGAAATATTTAGATTAGTTATATCCGAACACCACTGCTCTAAAAGCTTACTAGAATTTACCTATATACATACCTACGCACATGTATATGCAGTTTGTAATGACAAGGAAAGAACGTTCAAATATTATGCGTCATATCTGTTGTTAGAAAGAGATAAATAAGCAATTCGTGTTACCACCGAACCGCCACGAGACGTTCCGATCACCATTATGCTGCGATCTCTTTCACTCTCTCACACCAAACAATACACATATCTCGCTCATCCATTTCATTGACATTAGTTCGTAAGATGAAACAAAATGACGATATTTTCTATTTCATCAATAAAAGCAATAATTACGCGTGAAATGAAACAGTTTCTTATCTCTCACAGTGCCTGTATAATTGGTGCAGAGTCTAAAGACACAAGAAAGGCATATTGTCCACAGATTATTCCTAAAAAACACGATTAGCGGCGATGTAGGTATTCACCGGACGCTTGGAAGTGCAAGACTGGTAGTGACTCAGGTGATTACCCTGAATTCGTCTAGTAAATATGGAGGCCATACAACACATCTACAGGTAAAAAAATCTTAGGTTACAACCAGTTCATTGATTTAATTTACTTTGTTTTTAAATGTAATTAAATTTTGTTTATAACCACAATTAAACTATCTATAGAGTAATAAATAGTGCGTTAATAAACAGAGAAATTAAATGTATTTAAACATCTTGTCCCTTTGCGAGGCCGCCGGTTCTTTTCCAACCCTTTTACTTTTTATGAGCATGGACCATTATTTTATTTTTGCATCTTGCGCTTTTGGTGTTGCTCTACCAAAACTGTTTGGGGCTCAAGTGGAATTGAAGTATAGAAATATTTCTTAATTTAATTGAATACCTAAAATAGCTTTGGGGCTCAAACTTCAAAGTGGAATGAATGTATGGACCTCAGAGTTTTGAGATCAATGGCTTTGGGGTTTAGTGGCATAAGGCGATAAATTTTTCGGTAGAGATTATTAGGAAAACGGTAATGTATTGTACCTATTATTTATAAGTCAAGATTATCTTTAGGTCAGACGCCTAAACTAGATTTACCTACGTGCCGCTGAGTTAGAGTAATCTGTGGTAGTATTTATTAGGTTTAGGCTGTTTTGGACACAATTAAATTTGTTCACAAGCAAAATCAAGTGCAAGAACGTTACAGCTTTATTTTAATTTTAATTGTTAAACATAATTGATACAATTTTGATCAGAAGCCCAGTTATTTAAAACTATTGCCTAAGAGCAATTTATTCATAATACCTAATTAATTTTAATGAGAAAATATAGGTAATGTACAGTCAGCGTAAATAAAAATATCAATGTCCGTTTTTTTACATGGATATTATATTTTGTACATACATTTTTTGTGCCTCCAGTTGGATGGATATATAAAGTAATTGGATAGAATCTTTAGTTTTGCATAAGTTCACCTGTTTGTATAATTGTAAGTTAAGTAATTAAATATTAAGAAATAGTAGTTATGCATATAATTAGTATTAGTATCACCAATATATTTAATTAATATACATTTACCTACTACTTTAATCTATATATTGCTTCATTTTATATAAACCAACTTAACATTCACGTTACACTAACCTACCTACCGTGGTGTGACCAAAGTGCACAAAATAATTTTATCTTCTAAATATAGAATTAACCAATTTGCACAAAAAAGTAATATATAATTCGATTGAATTATAGCCTGGGACCAATATATTTATTTTATTTGTGTTAGGAAAGCCTTTGATCACAATCTCGCCTGATGGTAAGTGATGATGTAGTCGAAGGTATTTACAGGCTTAACCTAGAATTACTCGCTCTCAAGGACAGCTGCCGGAACACACCGAAAGGTGCTTGGCGACAGATTTTCTACTTGAGGCGGTCATTCGCAAAATGCCCTTCCGCCATGCAGAATTGCACAAAATTGCACTTAGCACACATAGAATCGAAATCTGTGACCGAATAACACAATGACCAAAATACCTATCATAACACGTATTTATGCTTTGTCCAAATCTTAAAAAATTGGGGTATTTACGGCATATTAAGCTAGAATACCCAGGATATCTACCTAAAAGGGAGTGAGATAGCAGCCAAATACAAGCCTATGAAGCGAATACTGTGTATTAGAAAACCATCGCGAGTTTTATACATAATTACCTATAATTATTATCTTATTTAGGAACCGAAGAGCATGGGCACTGTGTATGTCTCAGTTTGTTGACGAAATCAGCCTTACGAGCTGAGGCTCACCCTTGCCGCGCACAATAGTGATTCCCATTACTACTTCGGAACAATACCAGTAATGTCCGGTAAATATAACGGGAGTAGGTTGCTGAGATAATACACATTATACCTACCTACTCAATGCGTAAAATATCTTAATAAGTCCACTTTGATCCCGGTATCCTGAAATTTACATTTCTGGCTCATGCAGACTAGCCCTATCCTAATAACCACTCCCAGGCAACGTCTTTCGAGTGGTTTATGACCTACCGTTATTTTTCGGCAACTTCTGAATCAATCGGGACCAAAAGGAGTTTATATTACTTAGTTTATTTTTATGACAAAGGAACTTCTCTATGCGCAATTCAATTCCGATCGGTTTAGTAGCTAACATAAGGTTCATTGTCACGTAAGGCGCAAACATACAGACAATCTAGAGCTCCAATTTCTAGGGTGGCAAACAGTTTTCCGAAAATTATATTTAAGTAGGTAATGTTAATATTTTATATATGTACTTTATACCGGCACCGCTTTGAATGATATTATAACTTAAACCACAAAGAATTAATCGAAATTTTTAATTGTATTATATTATAGACGTATGTAATTTTATTACAATATAATATGTAAGTACTTCGTTGTTACCTATTTATCGGGCACTTTTACCTGGGATTGATACTATAATATCTACCATTGGCTTTTTTATTCTGCTAATAGAATAAGAATAAAAAACGTGAAAAGCAAATAATTTTACCTCCTTAAGAGAAGTAAATAGAACCACATAAGTAAATAGAAACTATGAAAAATCATCGAGATATAATAGAAGGTCAATGTGAAAAATAGTAAAAAACTCTACTACCTCTATATTGAAAAATGTAATTACGTAGGTAACTTATAATTGTCTTAACTTTCGCGTAACACTTTAATTTGCCGCGGCATTGTACGCGTAGGATTTGTATATTCCGGACATCCGAATTTTACGCCTTCTATTATCTACGATCTTTATAGGCTTTGCGCGTACAATGCTGCAGGTAACAGGTTTTAAAAAATAGATCTATCAAAGTGTAAAATAACACTAAAACAACTAACAAAAAGATCCAAATTCCGCGAAGTTGAACTGACCTGACATATTCAGCATTGACGGGACTTGAGCAGGCAAAAGCTTCTGGCTATTAATGAGAGCGTTCATTTTCACTACACTTAAAAAAAAGTAAATAATTGTCCAGGGAAGCAGGCTAACGGAGCCTGTGAATCCCGCCGCGGCAGACTGGAGAATGAGTAACGGGACCTTACTACCAGTAAGAAATCAGTGCTGGGGTGTAAGAAGTGTTATTGTTGTCGTAAGGTGAGGTTAAGGGTCGCGCGGACCGGACAGATGCGTGGCGCGTGGGAACCGGGGGTGGCTAAGATTTTAGAGGGGAAGGGAGCCATCGTTGTCGCGTTGTGTCGACACCACCGCACACCGGCGCGCGGCGCGGCGCGGCTCAACGACGACGGCGAGGGTGTTTTGTCGCTTGCGACTTGTTGCGCAGCTGCCGGTAGACGTGACCTTCCGTGCTTGCCCGTCTGCTAAGGAAAATTTCTAATGTTTCACAATTTATTATTTTAATATCATATCGTAGCATACATACTTATGAGTATTATATATAGATACCTATACGGTTACAGGTACACGCTCAACAATATACTTACTCTATTTAAACTTTAAAGGTACCTAATCTCTATAATCACACACTAGATTAGGTACTTACATATAATATACATCTGCCTCGTTGGTGCAGTGGCGAAAGCATAAATCTTGTAGTCCTTTTATTGTGACGGGGGGAAATCTTACCAGATACTATGGTGCTATGAGGAGCATCCCGGGTTATGTGGGACTTTAACCCACTAAAACCCCCTCGGTTGCCTTCCTCTGTGACTAGCTAACGGGGGGCCCCGGGCTCTCCTTCCTAGGTTTGCTCACCTGGTCAAAAGTCAGTGGGCACATACGCTTTCTATACAAAGTAGTTTCATCATATAAATAGGTTGGTACTTAAGTACCACGTGTTCAAGCTCGGTGGAATTTTGCATACATTATAGTACTTATCTAAGTAAGTATATGCTCCTAGTGTGCCAGCTATTAGCAAAACTACCTACCTATGTGTTTTCAGAATTATTCAGAATTAATTAATTACATAGTTAGTAAAAATTTAATAAAATAGTTTATGATGAAATGTTTATTTAAACATTTAGAGATAAATAAAAACGAAACGGAAAAGTGGCAACCTGTGTTAGGTTAAGACCATCGTATTATCGCGATGGTTTAGATGCAAAACTTCACTTAGTAATATTATATTAGGTACACTTGACCATATTATATGTTCTATGACTTTGCATATAAAATATGATGACACTAAGTACGTTTGTATAGAAAGCGCTATACGTGCACATTTTTGTTCAGTAGCAGTTCCAGAGACTTGTCTTTATCTAAACGATAGTTTGTTTGCCATAACTCTATGATGCTATCGTCCTCTACCAAATCTACCGAAACGTGGGTTTATAGTTAGACAGCATGGGTTACTTCCTCGAAGATATTCGGTCGTATTCTGTGGCATCACTTCGGAGGTAGATATATGCTGTATTCCACTTGACGCCAATAACGTTATTTTCGATAATTTTGATCCCATTTTGCGTCTATGGTTCATATAATTACATACATTAATTATAACCATAGATATATTGTATCATAGACGTCAAGTGGAAAAGGGTCATATACATTAATTAAACGAGTGCGTGATGATAAGTAGGTACTTATGCTTTTTTATGTTTGTTACCTCGGAGCTTTTTTCTGTGTGATGAAACTTTCGTTTCGTCCCATTTCAATTTCATCAATATCGGTCAAGCCGTTTTTGAGTTACACTCCAATAACTGAAAAATATTTACCTATCTTGATGATATAGTCGTTGACAATGAATGACAATTGATCCCGTAAGTAGCAAGAGTCACTAAAATCAGTGAAAAAATAATGATTAACCAAAAAATGGAACCGACTTCAACACCCAAAAGTGTAAAATAACTTGTCGAGCTTGGTACCATATGCACAATATCGTGATAAAAGGTACATTTGAACTATCATGGTACCGACTTCAACAAGTTATTTCATACTTTGGGTGTTGAAGTCGGTTCCATTTTTTGGTTATTTTTGTTTCTATAATGCAATAGATTACTGTACTAATAAACATAATGCTTATGGCTTTAAATCCGCCGTGTGTGAACTACCTACGAGTACTAGGATGGTAAGCATGATCTCTCCATCTCTAGTGCGTGTACGCGCGTTGCTTTGGTTCGATTCCCTGGTTAGTAGGAAATCTGTGTAGCACGTCCTTCAATGTAATTATAATATCGTCAGCAACAGTGTACGTGGATATGGTTTTTAGAAATAGTTTTAGATATTTACCCCATGGTTTTAATCTTTACTGGAACTCTTATATACAAACGCTGGAGTTTTAAAATTATATTTTTGAGAAGTTAATTATATGGATACCAGCCTTGTTGATCCTCTCTCACGCGATAGTTAATCACCATAACAAAGTACTATTACTTATTCTGTGGCGTGGCGATAGAACTCCCCGTGATAGTTATGATGTCATAAAGAGATGTTCTGCGTCACATTGCGGTGAGCTCGTGACTTCGAGAAAATATCTACAGGCTCTACTAAACTAAGAAATTACTGTCATGATTGGAATTTTGAAATAAATATCGGTATTCCTAATAAAAACGGACCAATAGTTCTTACTTATAATTTGTACGTAAATCACAAGAGTTTACCTAGCTCAAGATTTCTTAGTGCTGAATAGGTAAGTAGGAACTCATATTTTTATTACGAGTCATGGCAAAATATGATGATGAACGCTGAATTACCCCTAACAGTAATGACAATAGTCCTGAAGGTAATTAGGTATACTATTTTAAGAAGGAATTATACAGTACATCATTAAAAAGAAAAAAGGAAAAAAATAAGTAAAAATATCTAATTAGGTATCTACTTGGAAATGTGTATTGATATGTTTTCGATATTATCAAAGCCGTTCTACGAAGCTTTCTCGTGCTTATTTTATTGTAACCTATTAATAAATTTTAATCCTTCCTAAAGTGTTCCTGATGATTCTGCTGAACCAAAAGGGTGTACTCGAATGCCGAATATTGCCAATTGCTGCCGATATTAATATATTGAATATAATGTCAGCTGAATATTTTTCGGAACCGTCGTATTATTTCGTTTGCGCGATGTCCGATTTCATTAATTAGGGCGCATTTTGTAAACGTAAGAGTTTAAATAGTGATAACGTCATCTATAGTGCAAAATGAACTACCAATTTGAACTCTATTACGTTATTACGGCTGAACTGATCTTGATAAAATTTTAAGGAATCAATAGTGTGAATTATAGTGTGTCTCATGAAGAAATATATTTTTAATAAAATTTATGATATTGATTTCAACGTATGCCTAACATAAAAGGATAAGTATGTTTGCTTAGCGACAGATTTTCTATTTGAGGGTGGTAGCCAGCCAGGCAAGCATTAATAGTCTAAGAATATTTTTATATTATGTTGTTTACATACGATATGATACCCACTGTGTGGAATGCGAGACCCAATGGTCTTCAATCATCAGATAGTCATTATTCTATTTAAATACACAACCAATTTAGGAGTGTTAGTTGTCTAAAAGATAAGTTCATTAGTTTTAAATTTGATCAGTTAATTTTTTAACAACCTGATATTTTTTATCTGATTATCAATCATCAAAAATCAGATCTATATTTTCCTTCTGTGAATTAATTATTTTTCCAATAATTTCACAAATACTTTTTAATTCCGTTTCGGTCTACGGATCGAAGAGGATCTGATATACCTATCACCTTTTTCAATTATTTATTACATTTGCTATTTGGTTACCTTTGAATTGAAACCAGCTTACAACTTACAAGACGAATTAGCGTAAAATATGCGGACAGGGGTCTAAAACAACTACAAATATGTGGGTGTTGTTAAAACAGTTCCGCCACCATAATATTATGTAAATATTGTCAATATTCAGTAGAGGGTTACACAGTCGTGCAGTACAGTAATATGATGTATAATATTTATCACTTACCTTACCGGTATCACTTACCCGTACCATGTAAAGTATATATTTAAAACATGGAGGTAGAGCATTTTGCAATTATGCACTTGGCTATAGCTATAAACCAACCGGGCAAAGTGCGATATATGGGTATATTAGTGTGCATGTAGTGGTTTATATATTGATTCACACGAAGGCTACAATTATCGATAAAAATATGTTTTGCGGTGAAATTAAGACTAATGAATTTCAGAACGGAATAGTAACTGTCATACATACAAATAAATTCAGCAAGGCGTGACGTCGGACCACAATCTTCATTCTTGGCCTGGAAAATATATTAGGTGTTTCCCGTGTTTTCTACCAGCTAACACTTTCATTTTGGTACTTGCCCGTGGAACAACTCGGGAAAGTACCGAAAAGAAAATGTGAGCCTTGCTAGATTATGCTGAAATACATGTCTTGGAATTCTTAGCGCGCCAAATCCGAAACGCTATTAAATAATGAAAACCGGTAGCTCTGCAGAAATGCCTTCTGTTGCATCACTATAAATGTCACCCTTAAATCAAAGTGACATAGTTTTGTATTTAAAATCAATAACATTTATAAGAAATGGAACTGCACAGCTTTTGTAATGTTTTAGATTACTTAGATTTTCTTCTTTATTCTTATATCCCATAGGTCAAATATCTCAAAATAATTTCATTTCAATCGCAAGACCACAATAAAAAAGACCTATATATATGTATGTACCTATAGGCACGAGTAGATTCTGACAGACGACATACGTCTTCGCAGTCACTGATTCATTTATACTTAGTTACTATGTTCAGACAATGCACTGGTCAGCCTTGCCTTTTTAAAAAGGTCCCTGACTGTGTAAAGAATTGATACCCAGCCTATTTAGATTCTGTTTTAACATTCCATTACTGTGTAACAATAACAACTATATACAATGTTTATATAAAAAAAAATATTAGTCACATTTTGTGTTTTACCACGTGTACATATACTAATTAAATTTTTGTTGGTAAGGTTGCAAGTATTCAAACTCGATTTAATCGTCTGTTTCTGCCACGTGCCTGTAAGTTTTAGAATGCTCTTCCACCTGAGGTTTTTCCTCAGATCTACAATTTGAATCGTTCAAAACAGGATTGAATACCCCTTTTCAATGCACCAGTAATGCTGCTTGTAAATATTACAGGTGTTCATAGACGGCGGTGACCACTTACCATCAGGTCTACCTACCGTAATCTTGATAGTCACATTTCGTGTACATATAAAAAATACGCTACGTTACACTATACCTTATACATGAGGTACATCTGTCGAAAAGCTGAGGGTATGTTCTGGCAGCTCTACTCGAGAGCCATAGTAGTAATTCAAGGTTCAGCTTCTTTACCAGCCGCCACTAAACCATCACCAACGGTTTTTCCATTTGAACACCATGGCCTACGTGTACCCATTATTACATCTGAGCTTATCCCCATGGCATGGAGTTCCAACGGATACTCGCTGTTACTCTTTACTCTTATACAATTAGGTGAGATAGAGGTCAAAGATTACCTAAACAACTACAAAAAAATATGGATCTCATCACAGGGTAGGTACATTTTCCTTTGTATATTTTGCGTCGTAACTACCTAATTTGTTCACAATGGGAACGATGTTTTCCGTAAACAACGCGTGTCGATAAATTCAAGGTATTCCATGAAGTATCTAAGCTTCTTAAATAATTCCAATATAGTATATGTATCATAATATTATACCTGTACTCTCAGAACAATTTAGTTTGCCGGAGCCTGTACTATATATATGCTTTATATTGTATAGTATGTGGGTGTTTCTGTGAAGTCCTAATTTTAGATGTCTAGAGGGGTTATTTTTTTGTATTACCTTAGCTGCCCTATATTATAACAGAAGCGCAACATTTAATCCTCCTCAAATTTAATGATTTTAGTACATATAAATATAATTAATTTGTAATACTAATGTTCAGTTACACTGTTTAAACTTTTAAAGCAGACAATAGGGAAGTTTTCTGACATAGCACTATACTACCAAAATATAAATCGCTTCCCTGGCAAAATACTTGAAATTGAAATGTTCATAGATAAATATCCTTTTGATATATTATGTTTCACTGAAACATGGCTTCGAGCTGATACAATGTTATTTAATGTAAAGAATTTTAGTATAGGCAGTGCGTTTAACAGATCATCTGCAGAAGGAGGCGGGTGTATTATTCTTGTTAAAAATAATTTAAAATTTAAAGAACGCTATGACTTAGTCAGATGTTCTGTCGAACGGTCTGTTAGGTTGCTGGTGTGGAGTTGGACAAGCATCTCGTGTTGTGTGTATCCACCAGCAGATCAAGGTCGTGCTCAAAATTTTACAGAACTTTTCATTTCAGAAAATTTCTAAATGCAGAAAACCCATATTTGTATGGTGATTTTAATATAGATATATTATTGAATTCTAAAAATAAGACTGATCTTATTTCATAATAAAAATATATTTTTAAAAGTATCTTAAGATAACATTAAATAACATTTTAATGAAACACTTTAAAAATATAAATAAATACATCTAGTGACAATTCCGCCTAATTTTACTGTTATGCCCACGTGACGCCTATTATATTTTATAGTGTTTCATTAAAATGTTATCCATAGTTTATGCAACTGTCTTATAATAAAAAAAATTGAAACGAGCCGCAGGCGAGTTTTAAAATAAGATTACACGAGTGTTTTAATACCTAATTATATGCAGTTGCATAAACTACTATTTAATCTTATGGCTATACGCTTTTCTTGATTTTTATGGCAAAAGACTATTCTTCAGTTTCGTAGCTGTTTCTAGAATGTTAGGTGGAGTTAAATTTTCATCAGTATCGTCGGTGTTGCTTGACATTTTTGCTACTAAAGTTTTATCCAAGAAAATATTACTCAAATTCGTATGAACGAAATAGCGCCAAAATGGAAAAGTCTGTTATTGGTCAATTGGCTCGAAACCAGCGCGTTGCGCGTATGTGTACCTACTTAAATTGAATTGAAACCTTGGTCGGGACACATTGTACTCTAATAATTAAAAAATGTTTTAAAGCATTACTTTTGTTAGGAGAATAATGCTTTAATTTAATTTATATAATCTCATGCGGTAATATTCTAATTATGAATTGAAATATAGACTTTTATTGGCATATTTTATTACATAATTCTTTAAGAAAATTAAATTTAAGCATTATAGCTTTGTCAGATGAATATAGGTTAGAGTGTGGAGTACGTCAGGGCGGTCTGACTTCTCCAAGCTTATTTAATTTTTATATTAATGACTTGATTAAGGGACTAAGCAGTATCCATGTCGGATGGTACATAGACGGAATCTGTGTCAATAAGTTACGCGGATGACATGGTGCTGCTTGCTCCTTCAATCAATGCTCTTAGAATACTTGTGAATACGTGTGAGAAGTATACGCAGCTACGCATGGCCTTAAGTACAACTCTAAAAAAAGTGAGTTATTTATTTTTACGGCAGGTAAACTAAAGCCTAATAACGTGCCTCCAGTTGTCTCGTACTTGGCGGCAATACTTTAAATGTTGTAGACCACTTTAGATATCTAGGACACAGGTTGACAGAGGATTTGAAGGATGGTCTGGATTTGGACAGGGAGCGGAGAGCGTTGGCAGTGAGAAGCAATATGCTGGCTCGCAGTTTGCTCGAAGCACAAGAGAAGTAAAAATAACACTGTTTAAAGCTTACTGTCAGACTTTTTACTCGAGCAGCCTGTGGGTTCAGTATACGCATCGTGCTTACAACGCTCTGAGGGTGCAATAAAACAACGCTTTCAGGGCACTGTTGGGACTACCATAGCGGTCCAGCGCTTCGGGAATGTTCGCAGAAGCGCGAGTTGATGGCTTCCACGCTATTATGCGAAAAAAGGTAGCATCAATGTTCCACCGCCTAAGAGGTAGCTCCAACAGTGTACTGAAGGTAAGCGCACCTCGCTTTGACTGTCCTATCCAGAAGTACTGGATAGGTGTTGTCACGGGTAGGACTCAATAAACTGAAATAACTCGAATATTACTAACATAGGTTTAAGGCAATTGTATATATTATCCGAAATAAAGATTTATTATTATTACTATCGTCATTTATTTTATAACATAATTTTAATTTTTTTACAACATTCATGAATAAAAAAAAATATTATAAAAAACTTAAAACTAGGATGCCGCCAGCAGCGGGGCAGGTCCCAAGCAACCGGTGGTTAGGGTTGCAGAGAGAGGAACCTCCGGACAATGCGTGTAGTGTCAAGTATTACTGACTTCTGCATCTGACCCTTGATCCAACCTTCTAGCGAGAGCCTCTTGAGGTGTTGGTCGAGGCTCTTCGCTATTAGGCCGTTCGCCGAAATGACTATCGGGACAATGATCGTCGAGTCAACATCCCACATAGCGGTTACCTCGTGAGCCAAGTTTGGTACTTGCTGGCTTTGTCCTTCTCGGCCTTCACGAGGTTGTCGTCATGTGGGATGGTGATGTCAACGAGCACTGCCCAGCGCTGGGATCGGTCGACCACCACGATATCAGGCTTATTGCAAACAATTATTATTATTATTATTCACAAATTTATATTTTCTCGAAATATTTAAGATATTTCGGTGTATATATGAGGACCACGGGCCTAAGCCAAGTGGGCTCCATGTTGTTACGGTTGTTGGTATGTTACATCGTCTTGTAAGAATTTTCTTACAATACGACAGGTGTTTAGAATTGCACCTTTCTGCATGGTCATATAGGTGTTTTCCGAGATTTTTATTACTTTGAGTGATTGTAGTGTTTTGGGATTACTCCTGTACTAGATAATACCAGTGGCACAATATATACCTTGTCCATTTTCCATATTCTGAGTATTTCTTCTTTTAATTCAGTATATTTATTTATTTTTTCTGTAAATGTGTTTTGAAGATTATGAGTGTTGGGTACTGCTATATCGATTATATATCTACACTGTTTTATTTAGCTTGTCTATTAAAGTTAGTTCAGGTCTGTTGTTGTGGATGGTCTTATCTGTAAGTATTGCTCTATCAAAGTAAGTATAGTTTGTGACCGGCATTTTCCATTACAGGTTTTGGACAATATTGATAAAATATTGTGACTGTTTTCGGGATCAAATTGTGTTTGATGGCTAGTTTTTGATGAATTATATTGGCTACTTGATTATGTCGGTGTGTGTAATCTGACTGAGTTAAGCTAGGGCAGGCGCCGGTTATACGAGTATTATGTTGTATTGTTTCTGAATAGCGTTGGCATTTTCTGCATTTATCATTTAGTAGATTAGGGTCTTTTAAAATAAATTTCTTGTAATTTTTTGTGTTGATAACTTGATCTTGGATTGCTATTGTAAATCCTTCTGTTTCTGGAAATAGTATACCCAATTTTAACAATTTATTGGACCTGATCAATGTGAGGCTGTTCTAGTTCATGTATGTGACGGCCGTGCAACTCTTTACCATGCCATTTAGCCATTTTTATATGTTCAGCAAGCTGTGAATTTGTGAATTCTTCATTTCTATTAACTAAATTTAGCGGTGTAAAATTATTATCTGATTCAACTATTGCTGAGTGTATTTGGCTTGTTGCTGCTTTTTCATAGAAGAAGTTTCTTAAATTTTTAATTTGTCCTTCCCATAGTAGTTTAAAATCTATTAAACCCCTGCATCCCCCCCCCCCCCCCCTTTGTCTTTGAATTGTCATTCGCTCTATTGCAGATTTTGGATGTAAGTAATGATGTTTAGTTAAAGTGGTTCGAATTTTTGTTTCTAATTTATTGATGTCTGTCTGGGTCCATTTGATAATACCAAATGAGTAAGTTAAGATTGGGATCGCAAATTTATTGATGGCTTTATACAAATTCTTTGAACACAGAGATCTTTTGCAAATTTTATTTAATATTTTTTTGGGGGTTAAGCGTGGAGGCGTGCTCGTCGCATCCCCTGCCGGCCCAAAGGGCTGCAACTCCACTCGAAGAATCACAGTGGTGGTAGGGCCTTAGGGTCCGCCTGGATAACTACCACCCTCCCGTTAAAGTGTAACGCTAAATGTCCAGGCCCCAGCTTGGACGTGTTCCGGTACTATTGCGGGAGTACCAGTCCTGTGTGACTTGTGCTTGTCCTAACTTTTAGGGCCGTACTATGGTTAAAGCAACAGGTTAATGTTAAACAGCCATGACAGGTTGGCGCGGGGTCCAGGGAGACCCGGTGAAACGGCTGACCGCTGGCCGCCCGCGGGTCAGTAGGGGACCCGAACCCCGGGATTGCTTTTAATCTCCGCCCGGGGAGGCTGTCCCGCCAACCGGCGCATAATCCTGTGAATTATCTGACGTGCCGGAGTAGGAGACCGGAGTGGATCCCGTCAGTTAGTTCCAGGGGGGACCGGGGGCCCTTCCGTCCCCCGCGCCAGCCATTCACACCACTGTTTGATGTTGCTGTTGCAACATCAAGTCTTATTTTTATTGCCCTATCGTTAGGATTGGTAAAGTCACACCACCCAACTCTTATTTTCACCCAATGACACATAAAACTAAAAAGAGATGTTCTTCAGCGGTTTCCAACTCCACATTATCTGTGGATTTTTGTAACATTCGGGGCCTCCACTCCAACCTAGATGCCGTCCATCACCACCTTGAGACGGTTAAGCCGGCCCTTCTCTTTTTAACGGAGACACAAATACTAAGCCCGGCGGATACTTCGTACCTGTTATATCCAGGTTACACACTCGAACACGCGTTTATTCGTCGTGCTGGAGTTTGCCTTCATATCCGGGAAGATATTTGCTGTCGGCGTCTTAATGGTCTCGAAGACAAGGACCTATCCATGCTGTGGGTTCGCGTGGATTACTGTGGCAAAACTTTAGTTTACGCATGTCTCTATAGGTCACATAGCGGTGATAAGGAGACAACTTATCTTTTTGAGCACCTAGCTCGGGGAGCTGATAAGGTCGATGAGCAGTACCCTTCGGCGGAGCTAGTGGTACTTGGAGATTTCAACGCTCACCATATCGAGTGGTTGGGTTCCAAAACTACGGATCACGCCGGCCGCACTGCTCTCGATTTCGCTATGGCGTATGGTCTCTCGCAGTTGGTTTACACACCGACCAGAATACCAGATATCGAGAACCATACACCCTCTTTATTGGATCTGATGCTGACTTCTCACTCGGATCAGTACCAGGTATCAGTGGAAGCGCCTCTAGGTTCTTCTGATCACTGCCTGGTACGATCTGAGGTAGCGATCGTGCGCAACCACCGTAACGGGCCTCTCGGGAGTCGTACGGTATGGCACTACCAGTCCGCTGATTGGGATGGACTGAGAGATTTTTTCTCGTCCTACCCTTGGAGGCAGATTTGCTTCTCCTCGGAAGATCTGAACGTGTGTGCAGACTCCATCACTGACGTCGTGCTTCAGGGAATGGAATGCTACATTCCTAAATCTGTTGTGCGCGTTGGTGGCCGGAGCCGTCCATGGTTTAATAAGTCTTGCGCTGACTCATCCGGTCTGCCTATAAAACCTGGACCGAAGCACTTGCGCGTAAAGATCCGAATACTGCCGAGTTGAAGAAGAAAATGAATTCTGCCTCCAGATCTAACAAGAGGACAATTGCTAAGGCAAGGTCTGAGCACATCAGCAGAATTGGCGACCAGCTAGCAACTTTTCCCTCAGGAAGTCGTGCTTTCTGGTCCCTTGCTAAAGCTGCTGAAGGTAATTTCTGCCAGACCTCTTTACGAGCATTACGTAAGCCTGATGAATCTCTGGCCCACAGTGCTAAAGAGAAAGCCGACCTTTTGGGTACTCTCTTTGCCTCTAACTCGACTCTCGACGATGGGGAAGCAAAACCTCCGGTAATTCACCGATGTGAGAGTTCCATGCCAGATGTACGTTTCTCGCAGAGAGCGGTACGGAAGGAACTCTTATCCCTTGATGTGCGAAAGTCGAGCGGGCCGGATTGCATCCCGGCTATCGTCCTCAAGTCATGTGCTCCTGAGTTGACTCCTGTGTTAGCGCGCCTTTTCCAGCTCTCTTACTCCAAAGGATGCGTGCCGTTTTCATGGAAGGTTGCTCACGTACACCCTATTCCCAAGAAGGGTGACCGTACAGACCCATCCAACTACAGGCCTATAGCAATCACCTCTCTACTCTGCAAGGTGATGGAGCGAGTAGTTAATAACCAGCTCCTAGGTTACTTAGAGGATCACCAACTGATCAGTGACTATCAATACGGTTTCCGTCGAGGCAGATCAGCTGGTGATCTTCTCGTTTACCTCACTCACCGTTGGGCTGACGCAGTCGAAAGTAGAGGGGAAGCTTTAGCTGTCAGCTTGGATATTGCTAAGGCTTTTGATCGGGTCTGGCACAGGGCACTTCTTTCGAAGTTGCCATCTTACGGCCTTTCCGAGGGGAACTGTGCACTTGGGTCGCCAGTTTTTTGTCTGGACGGAGCATTCGTGTCGTTGTCGATGGAGCTTGCTCCGATCCTATGCCGATTAATGCTGGCGTCCCTCAGGGATCAGTGTTATCGCCTACGCTATTTATTCTGCATATCAATGACATGTTGCAAATTTGTAACATGACGATAGCACGGGCGATAACGGCACAATATTCTGGCCGTGCTAATGCCCCTCGCGTCGAAGTAGAAAGAAGTAGGACTGGTCTTGTGTCTGAAGTTGAGGGTTCATTGGAACTCGTCTCACATTGGGGACAGCAGAACCTTGTCCAATTCAACCCCAAAAAAACTCAGATATGCGTTTTCACCGCGAAGAAATCCCCCTTTACAGTCGCTCCGAAATTTCAGGGTGTTCCCCTAAAAACCGCAGAGAGTATTGGAATTCTTGGCGTCGACATTTCCAAAGATGTCCAGTTCCGCTGTCACATCGCGAGTAAGGCAGGGTTGGCATCCAAGAAACTTGGTGTGCTTAATAAGGCAAAGCGGTACTTCACGTCGAGCCAGCGACTTTTGCTTTATAAAGCACAAGTTCGCCCTCACATGGAGTACTGCTCTCACCTCTGGAATGGCGCACCAAAGTACCAAATCCAGTCTCTCGATGCTATTCAGCGTCGAGCGATCCGAATTGTCGACGATCCCGAGCTCTCCGACCGACTTGAGCCACTGAGCCTCCGTAGAGACATCGGTTCACTCTGTATATTCTACAGGCTCTATAACGGGGAATGCTCTGAAGAGCTTTTTGATCTTATACCGGCATCGCGATTCTATCATCGTTCCTCGCGTCACCGGTTAAATGCTCATCCACATATAATCGAGTCCTGGAAATCTCACACAGCTCGATTTATGCGTTCCTTCTTACCGCATACCTGCAAAATGTGGAATGATCTTCCATCTAGTGTTTTTCCGCAGAGCTACAGTATGGATTCCTTCAAAAAGGGTGTTAAAAGAGTCTTACAGGGTCGGCAACGCATTGGTAACGCCCCAAGTGTTGCAAATGTCCATAGGCGACGGTAACCGCTTACCACCAGGTGGGCCGTCTGCTTGTTTGCCACTCTATTACATAAAAAAAAAAAAAAAAAAACTATTTGTGTATTCTGTGGTTAGGGCTTTTTGATTTCAGCATGATTTATTGATTTTTCTTGATGTAAACCAAGATATTTGTATGTATCTTTTTCTTCCATTACTTTAAAGCAGATTTGTTCAGTTTCACTGTTGCTATTTCTGACTTTACCTTTATGCAAGTGAAGAGTTTGACATTTTTCAAATCCGAAGGTCATACTGATGTCGGTACTAAATTCGGACGTTAATTTTATGAGTTTGTTCATCTCAGTTTCAGATTTGGCGAACATTTTTATATCATCCATGTACAAAAGGTGATTAATTTTAGATGTTGGAGTTAGTTTGTAATGTACGTTATATGTAAGTTTCTGTTGTGACTAGTGGCGTGCTTTAATATTGTAGAGTCAATAATTAACTGCTCCTTACATCCCATGTGCTTCCGTCGGCACCCTTTTTGTTCCTCTATTAGTATTTTATTCCGTTCTAGGTGGCTGTTAATCCTATTGGTTATACAGTATGTAATAATTCGTGCGTGGATAGACCCGTCAGTAATTTAGAAACATGAGGATGTAAAAAGATTGTAAATTGACGGTAGGCAAGTTATAGGTCGGTATTGAGATGGGTCTTCGGTATTTTTTTATCTTAGGGAGCATATAAGTTACCCCCTTTGTTGTGAATTTAGGCAATTCTGCTTCACCATTAATAATGTTTGTTATGTTTTTAGATAGAATATCGTGCAAAATGAAGAACTTTTTAGCCAGAAATTATGTATACCGTCGATACCAGCAGCCTTCCAGTTTTTGAAGTTCTTTGTTACTGCTCCTACATCAGTACCTACCTGTGAAATCATGCAAATCCATCATTTCAATATTTTTTGTTCTTTCTTCTTCCTCCTTTATCCAACATGCCCCTTCGTTGTGAACATTTTCTTTTTTCCACAAATCAGTCCAGCAGTTTTTGAGGCCTGGGTTTCACTGGGGATTCCGGACGGATTAGGTGATGATTTTTGAGTAAGTGACCGGTAAAAGGCTTTCTCGTTAGTTGTAAACTGTCTGTTTTCTAATTTTCTTTGAAGTGATTTATACCGCGCCAATCTATGCGATTTTAATGAAAGTTTTTGTTTCAGAGTATCTAAGAATTCTTCAGGCTTTACGTTTGGTTTTTCGTGGTTAGAACGAAATTTAGCATTTTCAAATATTACGTTAACATTTTAAACTAATTTTTTTCCTATATTATTGTTAATATATTGAGTTAACCTTCCTACATCAGCTCGAAGTTTTTTTATATATTTTTCTATTCTAATTTTCCAAGGCGGGTTCTTATTTGTATTTGGTTGCGAGTTCGGTGCATCAGTAGTTAATATTTTATACCCTAACTGCTTGGTTATGACCATTGCACTACAGTATATCAAAGTGTGGATGTGTGTTAGATCTGAATCGACAGAATATAATTTTCCTAAAATCTGCTTGTTGAATATGTCAATCAGTTCATACAGTTTTTCGTTTTCTCTTAAGCGAGGCAGTTTAGGTCTGGCTGTTGGTTCTGTTCCTGTGTACAGTGCTAATGTTATTTCTAGTTGATCTGTTAAATCTTTTAAGTAGTTACTACTTACTGGTTCGGTTATTGGATTGCGTTCAGTTAATGTCGTCGTAGAAGGTGTATGAAATGATGTTTGAGTAGATACATGAGAAAGTGTTAGTGCAATGTCTGAAGATAGTAATAATTGATCACATGATGATTAATAACAGTTGCGTTGATTGGTTAGCATGGGGCTGTGGTGTAAAAGTAATGTTGATATCTACCAATTGTGTTTCGTTTTCTGTAAGCAGAGTGTTAGGAGTTTGGAGATAAGTGGTTTGTTTCTTCTTATTTTAATATTTCTGCTACTTCAAATTTTATTTTACTTAAAGCATCATTGGATAAAAGTCCATTCCTTAATATGACCCGTCTCTGGTCTGCAATTCTTTGTGCTGTAACATTTAAGTTTGGGTATTTTAGTTTGAATTTGTCAAATAGTTTGTTACTATACATTGTCCTGTCTGTTTCCAAATTAGTGATGTGATAGTATGTGCGCATGATAAAAGTGTTAATTACATCATCCCACTTTATGCGCATTCTTGGTTTTCCAGCTTTGGTGGTCGCAAGTTGGGTGACACATGCCTCCTGCGAAACATCCTCAGCTGGGGTAGATGGTCTGCTCCTACTTTTACTGTCACTTGTACCGGCTGTAATCCTTGAGGATCCCCTACCATCCGTGTCCCCGACTCCCGTACAGCCGTCTTTCCGGGAATCACTGGCTAGCATGCTGTCACGTCCAACACAGCAACAGACGTGCCCCGACGATCACCCTCGGGCAGCGGCCCTATACGTAATTTCCTTTATCTCGTCTCCATGTTAATGGGTTACCTTTACCCAGTTCGCCGTGTAAGTTTTTTCTGTACATGTTGCCCGGCCCCCACGAGGTTACATGTTCAACTCGGGCGTAGGGTAGGATTTTGGGGGACATTATTATTATTATTCACGTCATTTATTTTATAACATATTTTTTTTTTTTACAATATGCATATATAAAAAAAGAAACAAATATTATAAAAAACTTAAAACTAGGATGCCGTCGGCAGCGGGGCAGGGCCCAAGCTAACAGCGGTTAAGGCTACAGAGAGAGGAGCCTCCGGACAATGCGTGTCGTGTCGAGTATAAAAGTAAAGTATATAAGTAAAAAAATAAATAAAGTATATAAGTCCACATCAGGCTCTGTTAGGGCCCGGAAGAACCTCCCTTGCAGCTCCTTGCTTTTTCATACTGCCTTGCGGTCTTCGGTGCTCAGCATCGTTGGTTTGCGCCAGTTATCGTTCGCCAAGGAGAGCGGTGTGAAGCCTTTGTCAACCGTCACGACATCGCGATGCATCGCGGTGAAGGGTCTTGGCATTTAAAACGCCACGACCTCCCCATTTCCGTGGAATGTACAGTCTCATAACTGACGATCGCGGGTGTAGCATGCGATGCAAAGAAGTCACCTTAGCGTGTGTGTACTGGCAATGATATTTCGGAACAAAGGTTTGACTATCTTCAAAAACAGGTTAGTGAAATCAAATATCTTTTGACCAGGAGTTCTCGAGCAATTCCAGATAATATTACCGAGACCACCATTTTCGGTAACGAAGGTCGCGTCAATTTCGTCTGCCTTGATCAGACCTGTAACAGTTGATTTTAAATGGGATCAAGAAACAGTTGCTTCTGAATCTATCAAGCGGACATCTGAATCGAAGCTTTATTTGCGTAAAGTTCAGCACCTTGATAGTGATCAACTTTAAAGACGAAATTCTGGCTTTCAAATCCAAGTCTAACAACTTAAGATCATTGACATATCAGACCTTTGGAGCTTTAACCAATATGATAGTAGTGCAAAAAGAAGCTTTGCAAATGGCATTTAAAGAGCTTTTAGAGTGGAGTGATCATAATAGTAGTACCTGACGTATACATCACTTTGAGCTAAAGTGCGGGAACTGTTTTCCAACTCATGTGTATACAATAATGTTTCTAAAGACATCTTACAGATTGTTTGCGGCAAGCGTGCTAATGTGATCGAACATCGTAGAGACAGTGTTCTGTCTGCCGTAAAGGACAAATATAACAAAATGATATTACGGAGAATACCTCCGAGTGCCGAGTACCTGTTTGAACCGAAGGAGTTTAGCTATGCCCTGACTAAACTAGGGGGATGACCGAAGGTTTTTCGCAAACCGTATCTACCTGCCGAGGGTAGCCAGGAGCCAGGTTATGCAAGCCAATAATCGGCCGTATTTGCCTGCCGAGGGCAATCAGGCCGCACCACGGTGGTCTACCGACCCCGCGGTGCCATTTCGCGGATATAACCGCAACAAATTCCATCAAGCTTCTCTGCTTCAGAAAAAGGCAAATCTATCGTTGGGAAACGAAATGATACAGCCGCAAAGTACAAACCTTTTCAAAGACCGAGAGATGATTCTCGAGACCATCGAAAACCATGACTATGCCACAAGCTATCAAGCCGGTCGATTGCGCATGTTCATAGACAACTGGGAACATATGGGAGCTCCAAGCCACATATTGAAGATCATTCAAGGCTACCGAATCCCTTTTATAAAAAGTCTCCTACAGCGGAAGTACAGTCACCAATATCGGCTGATAACAACACCTACCTTACGTGCCGAAATAACCCAGATGTTACGAAATTCCGTAATCGAGAAAGCTCCCACATATGCGGGTTTTCTTTCAAATATGTTTCCAGTGATAAAGACAGATGGCTCACAAAGACCGGTCTTGAATCTGAAAGCTTTGAATTTACATCTCAAACCAAAGAAATTTCGACTGACAAACATATACAAGGGCCTCATTTCCTGCAACCCGAGGATTAGATACATGCCATACATAATATAAACAATTCGCTCTAAGTCTATTTTACATTCAATTAATAGGGGCCATTTCAGTAACTCGCTCAAATGCGATAAGATTTAACGTACTTATGTTTGAATAAAAATGTAAGGAACTTATTAGGTCTAACATATCGCTTTTTCAATATAGGATTTTTGCTCTGTTATTCCGTTTTTTTTCGATATTATCGAAAACTGGTATCCGGTATCCGGCTCTTATCTTATCCGTAATGTCTAAAGAAATCTTTCGCTTTAGCAAAAGTATTTTTTTGGATTACGTACTCTGTAACTTTGATAGAATGTACCTAAGTATTTCATAATGAAGTTACATTCTAATTTCATTATGAAATTCAACTTACCGTATTAATTAAGTAGGTATTTTATTATAGAATGAAATATGTTCTTTCTTAAATACTAACTTAGTATTTAAGAAAGAACATATTTCATTGAATAAATGTAAGTAAGAGAAGCTGTAATTGGCGATAATACTCACCACCTACAGCTACTCTGTGAACGCATTTAAATGCGTACACCGGTCGCTTACTTCTGGAAATGAAGAATTTGTAATCTCAAAGTACTTATATTATTCGCTAGTGAATACATTTTTCGCTATTTTTGTAAGAATATATATATTGCATCATCAAAATTGAAATTATTATTATTCTACGCTACTATTATACGACACCCCGCCGCCACCGCCGTCGTTGGTACCACCGGCCTAAATAAGTCGTGAGAACTTCACAGATTAATAAAAATAGTTTCCACGGGTATTTCAGTATTAACCTTGTTAACTATTGTTCAATCTGTACCAACGATTACTACGAGGGTAAAGAGTCTTTGTACCTCGAACGGAGGGTCCGCGCTTAACGGTATAAGTTGTAAAGTTGTATTTTTTTTCTACAAAGTATTGTAAGGTACGAATAAGTACATATTATTGACGGTTGAATGATTTCATTGTTGTGTTTTTAATGTGTTGCGTGGGTTAGTTAAATGATTTATTGATTGCTACGATAGATACAGTGCTACGCCGTTCGTAGATATCATTTTTACGGTTCCGTACACAAAGAGAAAAATAGAGCTCAATTAATGAGACTTCGCCATGGAGGAATGAGGGGGGGGAGTACTTCGCTGTCTGTCTGTCCATCCGTCCGTATGTCTCTAGCTTGTAAACGGAATTATATGAACATGAAGATTCATGTCATGAAGCAGTGATAACTCAGTGACATTGACAATGGACTGCCGCGCAGCAGGTCCATGGTTTGAATCCCGTGGGGGCATGAGCTTCACCGCATGACCACCCTCAAGTAGAAAATCTGTCGCCAAGCACTTAAACAGAATTTAGAATACTTTCTGTGTGCCAAAGCATTACAACAGCCCCAGCCCTAAAAAGGTTTTGATCACATATTCCAAAACCTTATTATAAAAGAGTTTTGAGTGGGGGAGATGCCCCGATTTTAGTTCCTTTAAAGGGGTCTCCTCATCTGAGAATCATTGTTTGGATTCAGAAAAAACATATACTATGTAAGGACATTTTGGGTACAAACCCAGGTTTTTGCACAACTGCTTGATTAAATATAGTGAAAACAAATAATTGTAATGCATCTATTTTAAAATTATTTCCCTCTTCTAAGCCTTAATACCACTACATACAACTCTTTTTTTTTCATTCTTTTTTATACATCGTCTTAAACTAAACTTATTTCGTTTTTGGAAAACTCAGGCACGCACTGTTTATTATGTTTGCTTTGTATTATCACACTGTTTATTTCAACGTTAAGTTTCTCTGCACCGCCGCACTTTTTACTTCTCTTGTGAACCCAGACAGAACTATTTTATTTTTTCTATGGAGATGATAAGCATGCCCGGCACGCAGTAAAGTTTTTCCTCTTGTGTTATTAATAACTTGATAATAAAATAATGCTGAACCTGAGAAGAACCGTCACCTGACATTTTAGAAGAACAACTAAATCATTTTTTTCCTCGCATTTATATCACAATGGACAATAACGCATCTTGTGAAAAAGAGACAGTTGATTGTTCTCTAGAATTAAGGTATCGTCTCAATCATGTCTAAAATACCGATTTGTATATCTGGGTGCCGACTATTGTTATCAGTAACCGAAATTTAACAATTTGTGAGAAATGCGCTGGACTGGTCGGTGATTTAAAGTTTAACCCGTCAGAATTGGAAGATAACGAGAGAATTTCATTCATAAAACCCGCAGCAGTAAGTCCCCCGATATAATATCTAGCTCTTATGCATATAAGTATTTAGAATTTTGAATCTTTCGTATTAATAACACATAAAAACCATTCGAAACAACTGACCAAATGTAATATTATCTATTATGATATTAAAAATAATGTTAATTAGACAGAATACGCGAGACAGCCGAAAAAAAGCTGATTTCCTGTGTCATATCAAATCACAAGGCCCAGCTTCTGGCAAAACTCCCCCTTTCCCGCCTCGTGCTAGGCCCAGAACACGGGGGCATCCAAACCTTGTGAGGACCTTAGCCCGATAGACGACACCCCCTGCCCCGGTCCTCTGAGTGGATGGAAAGTACGAGCTCGATTTGCTCGCCTCCTTATCCGCGCTTTACGAAGAGGAAGAGACAAAGGATCTCTCAGTTTTCCTGTGTAGGTACTCTGAAGACGAAATATTTCTGGATTGTTTAATATATAAGGAAAATGATATTTAATGTAGAATACTATTCAAATATTTCAATTAGGTACGAACCTTACTACTTACCTAGATATATTCGCTGAAACATTGGTTATAATCAGGGACTGTTTTGGTTACCCATTTTAGGGTTCTACCCAGGGTATTTTAACGGGGTTAGTAAAGAACCCGAGCTATAAGTGTTACCCTTTAAAATGGTAACCAATTTTATTGAATTACCCTATTAAAACCCTTTCAATAGGGTTACCAATTGATAGAGTTATTGAAGTAATTGGTTTATAGGCTTAGTATAAACCCTATGGCTATGGGTTTTTACTCACAGCGGTAAGCCATTCCAACGGGTTACCCTTTGAACTGTGCTAACACGGTAACACAAGGGTTACCCTAAATGGGTTACCCTTTTTAGTGTTTTCGATATGATTGGTTTGAATGAATAGTCAAGCTTTATAGTATTGTTAGCTTTTGCGGGTCATAGGCATCTTTAGTAAGAGTATATCTTGGCAGGTTTTAACCACATAGTGTCAGATATTGTGGCTCAAACAAAACAAAAGAATACTACTGTGTTTAGGTATGAAGGTCACTGTAGCAAGTGAAATTGGCCCGGCCAACGCGACTTTAGAACTAAGTATTGGTCTCGGAGTGACGAGCGCAGTGCAGTGTCACGCAGGTGGCAGGACATTGGCGGCTACGTGGCATACAAAAGTATACATAATAATTTCTATGAGCTCTCAGAGCTTTGTCTGTGAGTTTGTGAGACTGGCGCCGCGTAAGTGCATCGCCGAGCGAAAACGTTAGAATTGTCTTCTTCTTATCCGGTACGCGCTTGACAGAGCGGTTGTGATCGCTATACAGTAGTACTATCAGAGAATATTAGAATCTTAGAATTGTATAAAGCACATAAATTAAACAATACTTATAGCAGAAGTAACACTTACATTTTATTAGGTAAACGTATATCGATATAGAGGCGAAATATTTATTAACTACGAATATTAAGTTTGTGTTTCATTTCAACTTCGTTTTTAGTTTTTTAGCCATTTTTGGTACTTATATCTTATGAATTTAAGTAATGTTAATTAGACAGAATACGCGAGACAGCCTCGCTCTTGTCCGGTTGTTTTTGGTATACTTAATATAACAATATAGAGAATACATTTTAGGTAATATTGGAAAACATTTCTTTTCACGATGACAATATGTAGGCACTTATTGTCAGTATAACTTATACTCTCTATTGGCCTCGTTTTGCTCGGTCGCTCGAAGGTAAAAACTTTGACTGTTATTGCCCTCTTGCTACGTTTTTTTTATGATTTTCACTACCACACGTAATCTAATGAGACGTAGACATTTTTGTTTCTTTTAGTGCACGTATTAAACCAGAAACAGATGAGCACAGATCCAAACTGCTGAGATGCTGAACGCGGCAGTAAAATATGTAAATTCATTAGCTTGTAAAAAAAGCTGTATACCTACTTCAATGCTATGTAAGTACCTACGCCAAAATTTTATAAGTATATTTAACTTCTGAATTTGACTTTGACACGCTAAGAAATAAAAAATATAACAACAAAGTGTGAAATAACTTGTTGAAGTCGGTACCATCATAGTTCAAAAGTACCTACGATCACAATATTGCGCGCATTGTACCGAATTTGACAATGAATTTCACATATTTAGTGATAAAGGCGCGCGTCGTTCAATTTTATGCAAATAAAATTTTGTGCACTCTTTTCGTGAACTTTGCTTCTTACGACATCAAAAACATAATCAAATTGAGTCCTTTTGGAACTCGGTTAAAAATGACATCCGATCTACATACAATGCCCACTGTTAGGATCTAATTAATATCTTAATGTGTACCTACTTAGAATTAATTAAGTAGGTACTCATAATTCTTATAATGTCATCTATATACCTTTGTTCATCTTTGAAAATGAAAGAAGACAATTTTTTATTTGTCTTTTGATTACTTAAGACATCCAACAACTTCACTATGGTTAAATATCGTGTCGTTCGTCAAGAATATTACATGAAATATGTACAATACAATACGTAAATATTACCTATCTTATCGCTGCGTTTTGCTCTAGAGATGCGCGCCAGCGGCGCGGTTGCGGCCTACTGCCCATCATCGTTCCGAGGGCTCATAAAGATCTGTGCGAAGTAAGCCTAATTGAACTTTATATTTTGGGCATCTGGGTAGGTATAATCTAGCGCAGAACTTTGATGTCGTTTAGTTCTTGATCCTAACGGATGGACTGGTCAGAGTTGATCACGCTAGAGTCGCCTCATCGACTACGGTGAAAGTAACGATTTTAGTTGTTATTTTAAGCACAATAGGTTTTAAAAAAAAGCTCTAATTTTCGCGTTGTTGCGTACATGAGATAAGTGCGGTGTCTCTTTCTTATGTCCAAGGTTGTTTATTTTAGAACTCGTTTAGTTCGTCATTTGCTTATGTAAGAAGGTTTCCTAACAGCTCATTCTGCGGATTTACCTAAGTAAATAGGTACCTAACTACCTACCTAAATAGATTAACTTGGGTCACGGTACGGTACCACAATCACGAGCACTAATAAGTAATACCTAAGTATTGAGTAGAGTTTAGATTAAAGTTAGTAAAGTGAATTTAGTAAAATAAATTGTACATAGGTGCCTATTTGTTTAGTACTCATAATTATACCTATGCGAGCGAGGCACGATTACTGGATAAACGGTGTATACATGTCTATTGACTCACCTATAAAGTCAATTAATAAAATAACATTTATATAAGTAGGTAAGTGTAAGTATATACTCTTACATCCTAAATTTATGCAGAAAGGTTATCATATTATTTAAGTTTAGCTCGCGAAAGACTTGACGTGCTGGCCTTGACACCACGTGACTGCGCAGTAGTTAGAATTTCTATAAATTTTACACTGCGCAGATCACGTGGTGTTAAGAACAGAACTCATTTGTTGTTATAAATAAAAACGTTACTTGTTAAACAATGGTTTAAGTCCATAGTAGATCAGATACTGCATAATATTCATGAACGTAAAAAATATTTTTTTTCTGAGATGATCTTCAAAAACCAGTGTTTGAATGATTTACAGCGTTTATTTATAAGAGCCATAAAGATTAGCGCGAGCTATATGTGCCTACTCGTAAGTACAATTATCATATGACACGACTGAATCACAGCTATGTGAGGTACCTACTTATCTATTACTTATGTATTTTAGTTAGTCAATATTTAGATAGGTAAGTATGTGTGTATAGGTACTTATTTAAACCCTGGCATACAAAGAGATACCCCCTGGTACCTACTTAAACGTGTAAACATCGGTAGGGTTGTGCGATAGGTGAGTCCTTACCTTCCTAACTACGTATTCCGTCTTTCCGTTTGTCTCATTAAGGCCTAATTTCACCATACCATGTTTGTTTACGCTAAATCAGGCATTAGCTAATGGGTCTTTAAAAATAACAGAGCTGTTAAATCAGTCTACGTTCTATGAAGTTAACTGAATCGATGAAACTGTTAATCATCCATTAACAGTTGGTGGGACACTCGGTGCAGTTAACAGTCCGTTAAAAGGATTAACGAGGCGTCAAATAAATAACAGAGTATGGTGAAACTAGGCCTTAACCTTTTAACCGCTGACATCGGATTGATTTTTATTGCGAAATAACTTTTGGAATTTGGTATAGACCCAATATTGAACTAATACTCCCAATCAGAACGGTACATACCGACTTTATAAATGTATTTCACTTCTTTCATAATAAGAAGATCTTCAGCAACCATCATGTACAGGTTCCACCGTAAATGACGCAAATTACTTTTGTGGCATACCTATACTGTTAAAAAATCATAGTCGCTGAAACAATATAAGAGTTTAGTAGCAGTTAGGTTAAACAAAAATATTTTACAAACATATATCGCGGTGGAGGTGGAGATTTGACTAACAAAAATAGAATAGATAAAACATAGAACAATAATCAGTATTTTTTTCAGGGAAAACACACCATTAATTTGAAGTGACATATGTCACTTAAACATCCAGAAGAGTATTTACTTTTATCTAACATAAATAAAGAAAACACACACCAGCCATATACATCTAAAGAAATATCAACCTCTGAAAAAGTTAAGGATTTATGTGTCGGTGTATAATGTGTCGTATTGTTAAGTAACTTAAAAAAATGACAAAACTACTGATAGAACACTGCAGCACAGAAGCCCAAGATGTTGACTCCCAATCCAAAGATGATGATAACGAATCTGAAGAAGACGATTATGAAGAGCCACAAAACTTTATGAGTGTTGCACAAGAAGAAAGTCAAAATGTATTAAATGTTGATAGCATTACCAACACCATGAACAGTGAATCCATCAAGCCAGGTGATTACACCTTGTGTCAAGGGTGTGTGCAGCGCTGAGCATTATGCTCAGCGCTCTACACACCCTTCAACTTGCCGTAAAAGACGCAATAAGACGTTCTAGAAAGTGGATAAGTCTCACCTTTAGAGTAATAACGCTATCCACCAAAGAACAAAATATTAGTATACTAAAGAAGGACAACAAATTCCTACTAAAATCTTCGCAAGTACGATTCGGGACTCCCCGCAAAATCCTGAATTAATAACTGAGTATAGTTCGCGGAAAAGAAATAACTTCCCGAAGTGGTGCATAATTAACACTTATTTATGATTTTCTTTTCTCATCAACATTTTCTGTGCTTAAATAAAAAAAACAAAATAACTTTTTTATTAGAAAAAAGGTATTTTGATTTTTATATCATATATATATATAAATTTAATAACTTTTCTTTCATTCATTTTTCATTTCATTATAACAAGTAAATAATTAGAAGATTCAGCTTAAATATTCACATATAGTAAAAATTTACAACGAAAATGGAAACTAACAAAATACTTTATAACCAACTATAATATAAGCATACATTCTAGCTGGGTTTCTAAACTTTCTATATGGGCGCGGGTGTGAGACGCTGTGTATAGGCACGCGGGCAGCACCGCGCGCCGTCCTCAAGCCCCTTACGGGTCCCTCTGAAACCTAAAATATAATTTCTGCGCAACCAGAAGCGTTTCGCTGTTCGGAGGGCTCATAAAGATTTGGGCGAACTATACAAAACCTTGGCCAGTTTTTTACCCATCAGCTCTGTAACGGCTTAGATTGGGTAAAGTTTCGTGAGGAGATTATAGATACCCTAGTATAAAATACCTACCTATTTATACTTTTTATCACAGAACTCATAGATAAAGATTCAGTTTAACTAAAAATAAAGGTACCGGATAATTCAAAAGATCAGATATACCTACCGGGAAAATTTAAATAATTCAAAACCTAAGTTGCTAAAATATTAAGTACCTATCTATATATAAGTAGGTTACACAATATTTTATGTACTTGTAATATAATATTACTTACTTGTAGTGGCCGCTAGTGAAAAATGCGCAAACATAAGGGATACTTAGTTTTGGGTCAATCAATTAGGTAGAGTTTTACTTAAATGCAATATATTTTTTTAAATCAATGGCTAGTATAAACCACTAACTCAGGTATTTTAACTCACCGCACTCCCAACCCAAGCCGAATGACTAATGGATTTTAGGTAACTATTATATAACACGTTTTTCCCCTCAACTTTCAAATAAGACATTTACGATCAACAACCCAAAGTATAGGGTAACCCAGGGTTACCCACCACCAACCCAGGTTTTAAAAAAAGTTACAAATACCTCTTCATTCGAATACCCTAAGCAAAGGGTTACCCTATGGTGTAAAGGGTTATTGATACTTCTAGAAACAAAAGCCCAAACGAAAGGGTAACCCTAACCTATGGAAGGGTTACCCTTTGGTAGGGTTACCCTTTGGTTTGTGTTACAGTTTCTTTTAAGGTTACCGAAAGTTACAAATACCGCTTATATCGAAAACCATAGGCATAGGGTTACCCTATCGTTGGGTTGAAGGCAGGGTAACCGTTTAAATTGGTAACCTCATAGAAATGGTTTTTGATAAATGAAAAACCCTTTCGAAAGGCTTAACCGAAAACCGGGGTTGTACGGTCCCTGGTTATAATATAAATAATGCTTTTCCCAGGATCGTACCTACGAATACCTACTAGGTACGTAAAGGCGTTTTTTTTTGGCCAGAAATCGGTATTGCTCCACACCTAGGTACCTATATTCTAAATGCGTGAGTTTGTGACTGAGTGAGGATGTAATTTTGTATATTTATTGCTTTTCACAATGAAACGGCTTAACCGATTTCGATGACACACAAAATATAGATGGTTTAGATCCTGGATTAACACATAGGTAGGATACTTTTTATCGTCATCACATTATATAATTGTCTACGCGGGTGAATCTATTCAACTAACTAATCCAAGCTAGTTAGGCTGATAGGGATTTGTAGATATTTCTTTAGTGCATTATAATTTTACTATTAGTTTATTTAGTTCTACTACTTCTATAAAGTTTCCTTCTGTATCTTTCCATCAACTCGGAAAGGATTTAAAAAAGGTCCGGATTAATTAGGGGGTTAACAATATAAACCAGAGGACTTTTGTCACTTCTCATCATTATTTTATAATTTGGCATAATGTTATATTTATCAGACGGCATTATCACAACCAAAACAAATACAAAAGAACATAGTAAATTAAAAGTGGTTGCGCCCTGAAAAACTCTCAGTTGTTCCTCAAGAGGCCGGCCTCTACGATATTCCGACACGAGAATGACCACCCTTGAGGCCTGCCTTGGCAGAACTGTCAGTTTTTCCTCTAGGTGTGTGTGCTCCAGGGACGTCCGGCCGCCTTGAGGACTATCACACTAAAATCTCTGTGTAAATGGCACCTTAGTAATTTTTGATCAGATTTATAGCTTTTAGCTGTCTGCATATTTAGCGAAACACATGAATGTTCCTTATGGTCATACATGCACTTTTATATGGCACATTTAAATGCAATTATTGGTTACATAATTATTTGACGAACGGCAATCCTATTATTGTTGAAGGTAGTTCCACCCTTGCTTTGTTTTACAACCAGCCGCCTGCCAACGCTGACCATCCTCTTAATGTAGGTACCAGAGATGACGAACAAAATCATGTGACAACATGTCATGGAACGAAATCTTGTACGGAAAAAAGTCAGAAACCATAATATAAAAAAATCGTTAAATTAGGTGATTCTGAACAAATAAGCAGAAAATTTTTCATACAAGGGTTTATTATAGCTGATAAGACTAGCCTTTGACCACCATGTCACCTGGTGTTGAGTGGTGATGATAATTTTACTATTAGATAATTTAGTTAGGTATATTACTTCTATTAAGTTTCCTTCTGTATCTTTCCATCAACTCGGAAAGGATTTAAAAAAGGTCCGGATTAATTAGGGGGTTAACAATATAAACCAGAGGACTGAGTGATGATAGGGATAAAGATGTTCAATCAAATTTTCATACCTTTTTTAATTACTAGCCTCGATGACAGCTGCTAGAAGTGCTAGAACACACTGCTAGGTGCTTGGCAATAAATTTTCTTGAAAGTTTAGGCACGTTTAGGTAGCTAGCCAGTCGAGTATTTGCAAAATGCCCTTTCACTATATATTAACGACTGCTATCTCAACACAAAAACCAGGTGCAATCGCTTAACATGCCCTCCGAAGCGCGAAAATTCGTGAGATAAATGTTGTCTTTATCACTGCTCTCGCTTAATAAATTTTTTTTACATATAATCTTAGCCAGATATAGACACATCCCTGTCATTTCCTCCTTTTTTTTCACGTACCTACTAACTATGGCTAAAGGAATTATGACCCTGAAAATTAGAACAATGCGAAAATTACATTGTTACTAATATTTTGATTTCGTAGACTTTACCCATAGATATGAAGTTAAATTGATACTTCATATCTATGAAAAATAATTTGTACCTTGTATTGTTAAAGTTTTAATTGATCATTGATTTCCTACCAATTCCCATCATGTAAGAAGCATTTTTTTTATAATTTGAGCACATTTCAAAGTTAAGTTTCCATTGTAATTTTTCACTTGCGCTTTTAGTGCTGGAGATTGGAAAACATCGAAGAATTTTCTAGAAGTGTAATATTACTGCGAAAACATAATTGACCAGTTGAGTGCTATAACCAGCGTGGTCGTGGGAACCCGTTCCCTCCGCCTTGACTTGTGTAGGGGCGAGAGAATTCTCACGACTCGACGCGACGCAAGCACACCTGCGGTCGCGCACCCTTACCTGGCTCTAGCTCGTATCGTTAGGTACTCACGAACTTACTACTATTTAATCTATGCACACACAGCACGTAGGGGAGGGCAAATTTTTACATACCTAGTTACATAATTTCAAGTCTGAAAAATCATGAATGGTATGTGTTGTAATGTTGCCATAACATCTCTAAAAAGAAGCGAGATATTAAATTTGGAATCTCCCACTTTCCGGTAAGTATGTAATTTACTTACTGGACAGTAGGTCATCCTCTTTAGATCTGTTTAGAAAAAAAACATAGTAGGTACCAGACACAGATTTTTTTCCCTATTTCGGGATTTGACACAGAGAAGAGTTTAGCCATTATAACATGGTTATAGGAGAGAGGCTCAAAATATATATCTTTTGGTATGACATTTTGTGAGAAAGATATATTTTTGGAGCCTTAAAGAGCCATTTTTATAGTCTTCGACACTTAACGCGACGCAGAAAAAGTAGGTATGCACGTTGCATTTTGTACTTAGTGATGTTGTAGAAGTATAGTGTGGGATTTTATGTTTGTATTGAGTAGTTTCAGTTTATAAATCACGTTGGATTAAAACTTTTCATTCTAAAATTAACATGGGGTTTCAAAAACAATAATATTCATTTTTTTTACTAAAACATTCATTTAATGCCTGGTACAATAATATACTATGCCAGGTATTACACTCCGAGACCGGATGTCACGTAACCGGGACACAAGCATTCTGTCATCACTTCTATTTACGGCTCTCAAACTTTATACCTAATTTGAGGAAATTGGGGGGCAGTACAGAAAATCACGTGAAATTGATTTAAGTTACACAGATTAATGATTCTTGAATAAATTATGGTTATCAAGTTCGTACAGAGTGTTTAAACCCGAATAGTTTTCTTATAATGGGTACCGTCGATGTTAATAGGCCTAAATTTTTCATAGATTGAAATCAAGTAATTATTTTCTATGCCGAAAAAATAGCCAGTTATCTGTATTTTGGTGTACAGTTTAGTTTCAAAGAAAGCTCAAAAATATCGGAGGTAAAAACCAATTAGGTAGATACGTGATTTAGCCAAATAAATTTTACATTACGTAGCATATTTAGTAGTCGCAGTAAGAATGGCTTCGGTATTGTGGACCTCAAAGGGAAGCCATTCTTCGGCTATAGATAATTTTTTAGGAAATGAAAAAAACTTCAAATCACTGCTTTTTCTACTTTTACTCTTACAGTTACTTTTTGCATGGTGGAAGGGCATTTTGCGAATTCCCGCCTGGCTAGCGAACCCCTCAAGTAGAAAATTTGTCGCCAAGCACCTAACGGTGTGTTCCGGCAGCAGTCCTTGTGAGCCAGTCAAATTACAGGTACAGAGACTTAACATCTATGTCTCCTGGTGACAGGCGCATTGCAATTCGTGACTTCGAAATGCATCTGTAATAGGCAGAAGTTAGTCTGCTTAACATCAGGTGGGCCTCGAGCTTGTTCCGTCACAATAGAAAAAATTATACGTTGTTTTATTGTACTCGAACCTGCAGAAACGGGCCGACCACAAAGTTTGCGAATCACTGCGCATATGTGCATGAGCCAGAGCGAAACAGATGCAAATCATATACGTGTGACAGAGGCGGCGATATTTGTCAAAATGGTGGAACCATAGGGAAACAACTTTTTTCATAGCATTTACTGTAATGAACATTGATTCTTGTGTGACTTTCTATTAGACGTTTGAAATATTGTATTTATTTATATTTTATGACAAAACATTCACATGAAAAAGAACCATGAACTTGTATGCTGCTGCAATCATGATTTAATAAAGAGCCAATTTGGTAGTGACGCAAGATTATGATTCTTCGGGAGTAGAAGACCCTGTTTTCTTAGACCATGATGTAATGTAAAAATAAATTCAAAGCTAAAACGCAAACTTTTCAGTAAAAAGAAACAACGACTGGCTTGGATTATACATTCTATTGCGTAAATTTTTATTATTATTTTTTTATTTCTCTTGGCCATGACGGGGTTTGCGTATTGTGCCAGCTTCATGTTCCAACTTTCAGTTGTTTTATTGAGAAAATAACTTTTATATAATCTCATTCGGTAATATTCTAATTATGAAATGAAATACAGACTTTTATTGGCATATTTTATTAACATACTTCTTTAAGAAAATTAAAAATTAAATCAAATCATTATTCTCCTAACAAAACAATGTTACAAAACAATTTTTACATATCTCTTGCTCTGTAAGTACACCCTTACACCCCCGAATGCCGGGGTGTATGACTATCATTACAGCATAGGTTTGGAATTTGAAAAAAGAACTGTCATACTCATACTGCACGAAGAATATTTTTAAAAAGTTAATATTTTTTTTCTCGGTATCGATTAATTACTCGAATCGGAATCTAGACAATTTATTTTATAAAGATTTTATTTTAAATATGGAACTATTTGTTTCCACATCGTATGTTAGATGGAATCGATTTAAAAATCAAACTGGCCAGCAAGATTTGACGCGCTTGCGGGCGTGAAAAAAAAAGACAGTCTACTAGTAGGCGCGAAAGCATCGCGAAAATAATTAATTTTCTTGTTTGAGTTCTTTTTCAAAAGTTTTAAACATGTCTAGTGACGAAGACATAGATGAAACGCCCGATTTTATTAAAGAAAGGGCAAAAACAGTTGTCGAAAATATATTACCGCCGAACTCGAAAGAAAGATATGTAAAGGCATACGACGAATTTATGAAATGGCAGTCAGAAAAAAAAGTGAAATCTCTTTCTGAAAGTGTTTTTATATCATATTTTGATGAATTATCTAAGAGGCTACAACCTTCCAGTTTATGGTGCTTTTATTCCATGCTAAAATCTACAATGATGACAAAACATGACGTGAATTTGAAAGATTTTTCTAAACTTACTGCTTTCTTGAAAAGGCAGTCTGACGGCTTTAAAAGCAAGAAATCGAAGGTATTTACTGCAGAAGAAGTACAGAAATTCTTAAATGAAGCTTCGGATGAAATTTATTTAGCAATAAAGGTACCTACGTATTTACTTGCCCTTTTTAATAAGTTACCAAAATATTTCACAAAAATACTATGCGAATTTGGTGCCTTTAATACAACTTATGTCATTTTTACAGGTTGTTCTAATTTTTGGGATATCGGGAGCCTGCAGAACCGTGGAATTGACAAACTTGACAATAGAAAATGTAGAAAAACATAACAAATTACTACTCATAAAACTGCCTAACACGAAAACTAAAATTGACCGGTCATTTGTTGTGCATGAAGAATTTGCAAATTATGTTGAAAAATATCAAGCTCTTCGGCCTGAAAACGTGGATACAAATCGTTTTTTTCTTAATTACAGTAAAGGAAAATGCCACAGACAAGTAATAGGAAAAAACAAATTTACAGGCATGCCAAAACAAATAGCCACATATTTAAAACTGAGTAACGTAGAGTTTAGTTATACACCGGGCATTGCTTTCGCAGAACATCAGCGACTCTATTGGCTGATTCGGGAGCCAACCTCACTCTGTTAAAAAGGCACGGCGGCTGGAAGTCCAGCAAAGTGGCCGAAGGTTATATCGAAGATTCGATGGCAAACAAAAGCAAAATTACTTCTAAAATAACAGAGAATATAAACTTGAAATCACCACGTCAAATCCATTTTTTAATGAAGAAAATAGTACCAGTCAACTGCCGCCATTTACGACGCAAGAACCTCAAGTCACTCAAACTCAAGTCTTATCATCACAAACTCATATTCAAACTATAAATATTCCTAAAAAGAACGTGACCATATCTCTTACAAATTGTAATAATTTTATTATTAATTTTAAT
The DNA here is from genome assembly GCA_963854805.1 of Plagodis dolabraria. Classification (NCBI taxonomy): domain Eukaryota; kingdom Metazoa; phylum Arthropoda; class Insecta; order Lepidoptera; family Geometridae; genus Plagodis; species Plagodis dolabraria. Next base: position 34,366,259 of record OY978440.1, on the reverse strand, counting down.
TAAATACACATTTTTTTCTTCTAAATGTTCATTGAAACCTGCTGTCTTGTTGTTTACTTACCTCACAATCGATATGTAAAGCAGAGTATTTATCTCGGGCGTAAGCATCAATTGCATACTCGGGTTAATTAGCGCCTTCGCTTCGCTCAGGCGCCAAAAACCTCGTATGCAATTGATGTCATACAGCCCTTGGTTAATAATCTACTATTAAATTATTAAAGTAGGTACAATGTGTCCCGACCAAGGAGGTTTTTTTTAGGTAGGACATAGATGCTGGCTACCGGCTGTTCGGTCGTCCAGCTCCACCGGATTTTGGGGGCGAGGGAAGGCCCTACAATAGCCCGGGACCAAGGAGGTTTCAATTCAATTTAAGAAGTACACATTATCTATGGAGAGCGCGCTGCGCGCGCAACTCGTTGGTGCCGAGCCAATACACCAACAACAGACTTTTCCATTTTTGCGCTATTTCGTACATACGAATTTGAGTAATATTTTGTTGGATAAAACTTTAGTAGCAAAAATATCAACACCGACGATATTGATGAAAATTTAACTCCACCTGACATTCTAGAAACAGGTACGAAACTGACGAATAGTCTTTTGCCAGAATAATCAAAATAGAATAACATATAGTCATCATGATATTAAATAAAGTAGTGTATGCAACTGCATTAAATTAGGTATTAAAACATTTTATTTTGAAACTCGCCATGTAAACTCATGTTTTAATACCCTCTATTATATGACAGTTGCATAAACTACTATTTTGTTACAGCTTTTGTTTGCAAGATGTTTTATATATTTGTATACTCTACACATAAATAAATAAAACGGGGAAACTTGGTATTGTTATTATATCGGAATTCGGGTTAAGTAAGTACATAAAAAAATAGGGATATATGATTAGGAAAGTATGAAGGAATATTATGTATATTGATTATGAAATATTACTATGGAAGAGAGAAAGGATGGAGACGGAAATACTTATTACCTATCAATATGTTTAGTAGTTTTGTAGTAGTAAGTTAGTAGGTACTTATTATATAATATTTAATAATAGGAAATATTTTATGTTACATACTTAGAGAACTAATATTTGGCCTTTATTTCTTTAGGAACGTTATGTTAACCATCATATGTTCTTTTTGTGATTGTATTCTGTTTCGTGTATCAATTTAATAAATAAATAATTAGATACTGATTTATGGTTGGCAATTTGAGTAAAAATAAAACGTAAAACCACGAATTGTGAATAATTAGCCTTCGTCGTCACGAAGATTTTGTTTAACAAAACCTTCGTATAAACCTACCTTTATGCAAGCTAACCTTACTTCGTGAGATTTTCCACGTATTCCAATGTCGTATAATTTCTGTAGTAATATGTTATATAGAACTTTATTGTAGGCTTTTTTCATATCCAGTAAAATACCTACAGCGTATTTTTTTTATCACATACTATATCTAAAGCTTGTTGGACATATTTATAGACAGCCAAGACAGTTGATAGATTTCGGTTTAACATAAACGCGTGCGCTCTGTTTCGCGTGTCGGGTCGCACTCGCACTATTGCCAACTGAAGTGGTCGGCAAAGACAAGGTAGCTGGTGTCAAAGTGCATTACCTACCTCACAAAAACAATGCAATTCGATGTGTGGTCACGTGAATATCAATACGAAAGGTTGCGCGCGATATTCAAATTTAGAACAAATACAATAAAGGAAAAATTCTGTTTCGTTATGAAACATGCCGCTCACTTTAAAAGAACGTAATTCTTTTAACAAAAAACGATTCGCTAAACATACAAAACTACTAAACAATAAGGATGGCTAACTCTAATCACTAATCTAAACAGAATATGTAGGCACTCATGTAATAAGGAACCTAACCATCTACACGTTAACTATTCTATAGGTAGTTTACAAAGCTTAACAACTGCGCGTTTGAAATACCTAGTTCTTGCACGATTGAAAAGTGACTACTCGTACCTATCAACTCCTGTTGTAATAAGAGTGCCTCTTCATCGTCAACTTCTGTACAACACACGTCATCAACAAACATTTGGTCCAACAATACCTTGGACGCAAGTGGAAAAGCCTTAGCTTCGTCGTAGGCCAATTGCCTGATGGTACGAAGAGCTAAGTACGGCGACGAACTAACTCCAAAAGTCACCGTACACAAATGATAGTCACGAATAGGATCACCGGGCGAGGTACGCAGTAAGCGTTGCAAGTCTCTATCAGATTCTCGAACATTAATGTTCAGATACATTTGTTTAATGTCGGCCACAAGCGCGACACTATGAACACGAAATTTCAAAAGGACGTCAACAATGCCTGATGAAGTTTTGGACCAGCCAATAGTATGTCATTGAGGGAAGTTCCACTCGAGCTGGAACACCCTGCATCAAACACGACACGAGTACGTGTAGTCATAGACGACTCTTTGATCACGCAGTGATGGGGAATGTAGTAAGTACTACCAAAAGTCGGAGAGTCGGAGACCGGCTCCATGTATTTCAAGTCTAAATACGCCTGTAAGCATTTGTGGTACTCGACCTTAAGACCCGGGTTACGCTCCAAACGATGTTCAAGTTTGTGGAACCGAGCTAAGGCGATGTCACATGACTCACCAAGAGGCTGGGCATCAGGTTTGCGGGGAAAAGCTACTGTATACCGCCCTGTGACGTCACGACAATGAGAACTCTCGGAAAGGTTTTCACACATTTTTTCTTGGGGAGTGAGTAATTTCACCTCACTCGGAAGCGACTCAAGTTCCCAAAACTTCCGCAGATTTATCCGGAAATGAACTAAAACAAGCACTAACACTAGTTCCAGTTGGAGAATCAAAAGCTATTTTTCCCAGTAGCAAATATCCAAAAATACTATTTAAAGCTATCGGGGTACCCGGCGGACCAGTAATAATACCACCCAGCATTATAAAAGGCAAAACATCTGCGCCTAATATCATTTCAACAGGCTACGGCACGTGGTAAGCGGGATCCGCTAGCTTTAAATGATGAAGGTGTGACCATTCGGTCACTGGCAAGCTCACACTAGGCGTGTTATGGATAAGTTTAGGCAAAATCAACGCATCAATAGGAATTGAAGGCTGCAACGCATTCCTAGGGCACACACACAGGTTGATCGGAACGCGGGGATTCTGCGAATTGAATGAATTGATCGATAACCAAAGCTATATTTTTCTCATTTGATTTAGCAACAATATTTTGGTTTGGAAAATGAAGACACGTGTGGTGTCTTTTACCACAAGAAGGACACGAAAATGTGCTTTTGCACTGGGAAACGTTATATGATTTACCTAAGCAATTAAAACAAACATCTTTTGTTTGTAAATGATTAGCGATTGTTCGGTGATAAGTTCATGAATTTACTACATTTTGTGAATGGATGTTGACCATCACAACAAACACATTTGTTATCTCTATTCTCAGAACGTGAAAGTCGAGAATCGCTTAACATCAGGTGAGATAGTGGTCAAGTGCTACACAGTTCAGGATAAAAAAAAAAAAATCGCTTGAGTTCGAGTGAGAATATTCGGAACTGGAAACGTGAGCAGTTACCGTACGACCAAATGTTGGTGCGGCCGAGTTGCCACCGCGGGGCGGGTGCTTCGTCAAACTACCCACATTTTGACTATTTTTTACTCCGGACTCGACAATTTCGCTCGCAATCATATCTTTTTCTAGGAATTGTATCAACATATCAACGCTAGGAATATCGGATGGTTTTTTCAAAGACAATTCAAATCGTTTACGCATAGTAGCAGGGATTTTACGTAATAAAATATGCAGCAACAAAAAACTCCAATGTTGAATGGGAAAGTGCATTACTTCTAAAGCTTTTATGTTTTCTTGATAATTATTTAACAAGCTACGTAGACCTTGTGTGGTGTTTTTATCTGAACATGACTCAATTTCAAGATTGCGATCTAAGTGTTTGGAAGCGATGGCTCGTTTGTTTTCGTAGCGTGCTATTAAAATCTCTAATGTAATAGAATAATTCTCGTCAGTTATAGATATCGACTTTATAAGGTTAAAAGGCTCGTCCTTTAACGTTAGAAGAAGATACCTGGGGGCCAACTCTCACCTCTTATAGTAATAATAACTTGATCTTACTGCAAAATTGTATACCTCCACGTCAATTAAGCAGGCTTACAAGCGGTAAAGGAATCGCTTGGCGCTTTGATGACGTCACAACAAATAGTTCACTCTTTTCGCGAACTCTGACGTGACATTTAATACGAAGCATTACTGTTCCAAAGACAAAAACGGTCATGTTTATCCATCTTAATAAAGTTACTTTCTAGCAGCGGATTTAAACTTGATTTTGATTATTTTACGATAAAAATGCTTTAATTAATGTGTTAATTAAAAAACAATGTTTTTATTTCTATTATTCTTTAAAATAAATGCATACTTACTATAAATATATTGTATCGCTATATTATAAACATTTTGTATCTCGCTTGCACAACCGTGATACATATTTCATTCGTTATCTTTAAGTAGGATCAAACCAATATTGCTGGACGCGATTGTGGGTCGGTGATAGTTCGTGTCTGCGAATGATGATTTTAAGCATGAAACAAAACGCTACTTTTTTATGATGGTTTCGTTAAAGGTGGGAGTTTGCCCCCCTGAACTTCTCCGCTTCCGTGTAATTGTCATTGTTGTTTACAACTGAACGAAATAAGTCATGATACGACGTCCACTCGGTAGGTTCACCGGAGAATGATTTTAACGGTAAAATGAGCAATTTGTTTATGTGACAACTTTATGTTAATACATAAAGTTGTCACATGCGGCAGGATGATGAGAGTAGGCGCATGAGCAGAGCTTTTAATAATTCCATACAATCTAATCATGTAATAATCCTTCCGCTTCAAGTCATCGACGTGAGTTTGAATTGCATAATAACTGTCTATAAACTGATTTCTAATGCGTAGTTGTTCTTTTCGATCAAAAGTTTGTAACTTTAATAATGACTTTTCAATTTTAGTTTGCAACTTTAGAAAATTTCTAATAATCGATTGAATGTGTTTGGCTCGAGTTCGAAATTGTCGTTCATTAATTTCGAAGGAGACATAGATGTTAAGTCTCTGTAAGAACCTGTAATTTCACTGGCTCTCAAGGACTGCTGCCGGAACACACCTTTAGGTGCTTGGCGACATATTTTCTACTTGAAGGGGGTCGCTAGCCAGGCGGGCATTCGCAAAATTGAAGCAGTGATAGCTCAGTGGCTTTGGCTATGGACTGCCGCGCAGCAGGTCCATGGTTCGAATCCCGCCGCGGGCTTGAGCTTCATCGCATGGCGGAAGGGCATTTTTGCGAATACCCGCCTGGCTAGCGACCACCCTCAGGTAGAAAATCTGTCGCCAAGCACTTAACGGTGTGTTCCGGCAGCAGTCCTTGAGAGCCAGTATTTATAGGTTAAGCCTGTTAACAGCTTCGACCACATCATCACTTACCATCAGGTGAGACTGTGGTCAAAGGCTTACCTATCAGCAATAAAAAAAAACAAAAAAAATGCCCTTCCGCCATGCAAAAAGTAACTAAGAGTAAAAGTAGAAAAAGCAGTGATTTGAAGTTTTTTTCATTTCCTGCAAAATTGTATGTAGCCGAATAATGGCTTCGGTATTGTAGACCTTTGAGGTCCACAATACCGAAGCCATTCTTACTGCGACTACTAAATATAGTATGTAATGTAAAATTTCTTTGGTTATATAACGTATCTACCTAATTGGTTTTTTGTATACCAAAATACAGATAACTGGCTTTTTTTTCGGCATAGAAAATAATTACTTGATTTCAATCTATGAAAAATTTAGGCCCATTAGCATCGACGGTACCCATTATAAGAAAACTATTCGGGTTTAAACACTCTGTACGAATTTGATAACCATAATTTATTCTAGAATCATTAATCTGTGTAACTTAAATCAATTTCACGTGATTTTCTTTGTGATAAAAAAGGTGAAATCTATTAACTGTTATTTTACTGCCCTCCAATTTCCTCAAATTAGGTAGGTATAAAGTTTGAGAGCCGTAGAAAGAAGTGATGACAGAATGCTTGTGTCCCGGTTTCGTGACATCCGGTCTCGGAGTGTAATACCTGGCGTAGTATATTATTGTACCATGACCATAACTACATCTAAATTGAAACTTCAATGGCCAATGCTGGTGTCATCGAGGCCAGCTCTAACACTGTTTACACTATGTTATTATTACAAACTCCTGGAATGGATCATACGTAATTTTTATTCGATTAAAGCATTTGCCAGTTATTGTCTAAGATAAAAACGGTCGGCCACTAAAGTTTGGTCGTATGAAGGTCTGTTAGTCTGTTACCTATCTGTGACAGAGATTATAGATCTGTCAATCTGTCTTTTTTATTCTGTGCTAGAGCGTGTTCCGAACCTCAGTTAGAGCGCACTCGGATTGCACGCGGAGTGCAACTTTTCACTCGAACGTCGTTCACAACCTTCGGGTAGAGCGCAACTTTTTAACTATTATAAGAGGTCGTTAAAATGTTGAATCTTTAACTGACATGACCTTGACATTTCTTAGTGAGAGAATAATAGGCAATCTTTTATATTTTGCAGGTAACGGTAGCTATTGTTTTTAAACATCATAAAAAGTCCATAAATTTTGCAAAGTTCCCCGCTAAAAACGATATATGAGGTTATAAAACAACCGAGTCGTTAGGAACCTTCGAGTTAGTTAAAGCAACCAAACAACACACTCTGACCCTCGGAACGCGGCCCTGTGTGACTGCCCATGGAAGTAATAAGTACTAACATAGTACTTATTACTTCCATGTGACTGCCATGACTCTATTCTATGCCAGTTGCCATAGAGTAATTACAAAAGTAATGTATCGTATATATTCTATTTGATCTATGGTATCGTCCCGGGCATGGTGTGTGTGTGCTCTATGTGTATTGTTTATATAAATTTACTTTTGTGGTCGGTTCGTTTGAAGCTGGTTTAAATCAGACCGAATATTAAATCTTTGAACCTAGGAAAATGCACGATCGCTGTAAAGTTATTGTCAAAGAAAGGAATAGCTCATCTCGTCGAGAAAAGCTTTATGTTAAGCCACCTGGTAAGAACTCTTCGATAATTAATATAAATCAGTACTCGTATCGCTTTATGTAAAACTCTTTTTTTTATTTAGAGCAGGATGGTGTCGTATGCATACATATGACTGCTGGTAGAAATCTTTACAAATGGCTTATCATGATTTTTCTACCTGTCGGGTACCCAGAGTCCGTGAGCAAGGACTATATAGCCTATCAAGTATGGGATACGGCCCAAGCATTTTGCAGCACCATATGTGGTAAGAAAAACTTCTTTTTACAATCTTCATTTTTGTACAAGTCTAATGATACTTAATATTAAATGGATACAAAATTGATGGCCTTTCATGTATAATTCTAATTTATTGTGTATGTTCCATGTCATTTTTATCTTTTTTATGCGCTTTTCATAAATAATTTGGTGATGCTAAAAGAGTAGGTAGGGTAGGGGCATAAATTAATTTTTGACATTCATTGATTATTTTAATTTAGACTTAAATGAAGCATATTTAATTTTGACTTGGAATAGGTGTAGGTATATATATATTATTGTTTGATAATTTTCTTAAATAAGTTGTTAAATATGATTTAATTTAAAATTTATTGTAAACATGACTTGCCTAATGTAACATTCTCAGTTATATTTGAATTAGGCCAATAAATATTTGAATTTAATTTGAATTTGAAACCAATTGCCAAGTGATTTAGTAGCTTTTTTAGACTTGTGTTTAAGTGCTATTATTGTAAGTGAACCCAAAATATTACCCAGAGACAGGCTATGTTGGGCTATCTCTGTGTAAATTTACTCCCTTTATTATCAGCAAACTACTGAAGATTAAATAAATAATAATTAGACACTAACTGACTTACACTTAACCCTTTTATTTTATTTTTCAACTCGGCCAGTTCAACCTTAAAAGTAGTGTTGCAGAAATATGTTCAATGATCGTGAATCTCCCAGAAAAACAGTCCCGACTCGTAAATCAGTCATTTGTTAGCATTATTCCTCCATGATAACTCTAGGCCTCACTCTGTTAGTGTAACAGTTTTCTCACTACAAGAATTGGCCTTGCCCCAACCGATGCCACTTTTTCTGCCATTTAGTTCATGGAACAAATGAAGTTCAAAATGTATGCACACAATTTGTGGAATCCAGGTCCACAAAGTTTTATCAGAAAAGTTGAAATTATCTTCCTATTATTATTATTATTATTAAGCCTTTATTGCCAACATAATTGTATACAATTCATTCTTAAGTTCTTAGCATGCAATTAAATATATTAACATTGTAAGTATTTCATTATTATTTTTATTACTATTCTCAATTTTTCCCATCTAATTTGATGTTGGTGTGTCCTTGTGACACAAAGGCCTCCAGCTCTTTCCATTGTACTCTTGTGTGTGCTAAAATCTATGCCACAGTGAACCCGCATTCTTTTTTATGTCATCAGACCAATGTTTTCTTTGTCTTCCTCATTTCCTTTTTGTTTGAAATCTAGGGGTCCATTCTGTAATATCTTTCGTCCATTTATTCCTACTCTCTCTCATCATGTGACCTGCCCATCATCACTTAAGATTTTTGGTTTTGACTAGGACATCTTCTAGTTTCGTGATTTGTCTGAAATCTATAGCTCTCTTTCTGTCTCTTATTGTGTAGCCCAGCATACTCCTCTCCATGGCTCTCTGGCATGTGGTCAGTTTTTGATTTTGTTTCTATGTGTTGGCCCAGGTCTGGCAACCATAAGTGAGGATTGGTGATATGCATGTGTCGTACACTTTCCTTTTTATTGCAATAGTATATTGTTTACTTTTTAGCACTTCTTTGAGAGACCAGAACCGTTTCCATGCATTGGCTACCCCCTTTCTATTTCTGTATCCATATGGTTGTTGAAGGCAATAAGTTGGCATAGATATATATAGGAATTCACATATTCTATTTCTTCCTGATCTATAAAGATGCTTATTTGGGATCTATTTGTTATTATTTTAGTCTTTGTTTTGTTCATTATTAAGCCCACCTTTCTGCTCTCATTTGACAAATCTTGGAGCATGTTGTTAAGGTACTCTGAGTTATCTGTTATAAGTATAATATAATCCGCGAATCTCAAGTGATTCAAACATGTTCCATTTATGTTAATCCCTAAGTTGTCCCATTCCGTCTTCCTGATGACTTCCTCTAGCATGGAGGAAAAAACTTTTGGCGAGTGGGTCTCCCTGCCTCACTCCTCTGTGTATTTCGAAATGTTTCCCTTCTGTTTCTAATTTTATTTGTGCTTTGCTGTTTGAATATACATTTTTTATTATACTTATATATTTGTTTTCCATCCCTTGGTTTTTCAGGACTTCCTAAATGTAATGATGTTCCAGGCAGTCGAAAGCTTTCGTATAGTCCACAAATGCCATGTAAACTGCATAATCATATTCCTGACATTTTTCAATAAGCTGATTTACCACATGTATATGGCCTATTGTTGCAAACCCCCATCGAAATCCAGCTTGTTCTCTTGGCTGTTGTTTGTCAAGTTTTTTGGTGATGTGTGTTAGTATTATTTTAGAGAACACCTTGTATAAGTTCGATATGAGACTTATTGGGCGATGATTTCCTATTTCTGATCATGATATCATGAAAATGTAGAATATTTCAATATTAAAATTTGTAATTGACCTTCATAAGAGCGTCTTAGACGCCTAAATTGGATTAATTATGTGTGTCTTTGATTAATTCTAGGTATCTTAGCCACTCAAGAAGTTTTACGTGGTGTGGGAGTGGGCGACCAAAATGCTACTCCCTTGGCTGCAACAATTACATGGGTCCTTAAAGATGGCTGTGGTCACATCGGAAGAATACTTTTTGCATTTAGTCATGGGTAAGCAGATCTGAACATATTAAACACTACATAAATTTTCTACACTACATAACAACCGCGTCAAAAATATACTTGTGCTTAGACAGCAATGCATGCATTCACAACTTAATACATTATCACTACTTAACTCCACATCTCATTTGGAATTAATTGTACCTATATGACAATCAGTAATAGTCTTAGAGATATTTTAGTCATGGATTGATCTGGCACTTCCTCAGACCTAGACCCCATCTAGTTACATCATAATAGTTTCATTGTCAGATCAAAAAAAAAACTGAGATTGGGAACCACCTCCAAGGTAACAGAACACACGTCTTCAGAAAATCTCAACAAGATTCACAAATGACAAGTACCTCTAAACAACTTATGGTGATTGTACAGGCAAGTAAAATCTGATTAGACTTGGGAAAGAAAATCTGTGTCTTAGTGACAACCTGATTTGAATTGGCCTTCTGCCCCATCAGACACCTTGCAGATGAACGTACACACCAATCTCACTTAGATTAAGATGAGGGAACCTTCCCAAAAAAAAGGCCCCACAAGGCAATAGGTAGCACCACTTCCAAGTAGTATGCAAGATACTTCTTCATAAGGATCATTTATTCACGTTGTCGCCTGAATTGATAGGTGATAGAGAATGATTTTTGTGATCTAGCTATCAAGACTCATTATGCTTCACGTTTGATAAAAGCAGATTGAGCTTGATAGCTATAGTACAAAGATCGTCAAAGCGCGAGCCAGGCCTTGCCAGGGGTCCGCATTGCTACAGCCCATGCAAGAATAAAAATGTTTGGTTGTTTTAATCATTGCTCTGATTAAACTTCACTCTAAATCGGCTGTTACATTCCGAAATTTCAGATTTCTAACTAGTTTACTACTTAAGAAAGAACTCCTTAGCAAAAATAGGCTAAAACTACAGTTTTCATGCTATTATCTCATTCTTTTTCTATATAATAAATAAAATTTGTATTCTACTTAAAGAGCTGATGACTTACTTTTGTTTAAAAATGTAATCTTAAAAACACAGCATTCTAACTGGAAAAGTATGAAATAATTAATGTTTTATATAACCGGCTGTACTCACGCGTATTGGTCGAGATTGTCGACCTAGGATGACAAACCTAGTATGAATCCTAGTATGATGATGAACCTAGTATGAAATAAGTTGATGAAATTGGTACCATGCTGATACAAAATGCTCTTGAGCTTCCATTTTCATGATCCAACTTTCATGCTCTTGAGCTTCCATTTTCATGATCCAACTTTCAACTTCAATTTCATACTTAGCATAGAACATATAATATTACTACCTTTTCAGTGTAAAAAGTAAGTTTACTTTTTAAATTTTTTTCCTCCACTTTTCAGTGTTTCCTTCTACTTACAAAATCGATTTTTATTATTTTCGCATGTCATCCCAGTATAGACTTAAATTAATATACTTATATTGTATAAATTAATTGAATATGTATAAATATCAATACTCTAATAAGTATACTGTACACCGCCATCTCTTGTCAAAACTTGTTCCTCTTCATGGAAAAGTTGCCTGGAAGAGATCGTTTTGAGCGATAAGGCCACATATTGTTTACTATTTTAAGTTAAATATTTTAATTTAGGTTTTTTAAGATATTCTTTGAAGAGTTTATGTATCCAACTTATTTCAGTTAATTCAGTGTAACATAAAAACTGCTTAACCAATTTTGATGAAATTTAAATGGGACCAACTTGGAGGTTCTCTTCTCAACAAAAAAGGAAGTTGACATTCAGGTTACATGACCCAGTAAAAAGTTATTCATGGTTGTACTTAAAAAAACATAAATATATACACATCGACATGAGAATCTTTCTCCTTTTTTGGAATTCGGTTAAATAATTATCCATTTGGAAATAAGAGGATGCTGCGAGCCCTCTGTATTTTAAACATAAATCATAATTCAATTACCTAACTTAGTTTTTTTTTAATGCTATCAACGCGTGCTCTTCTATCCTCGCCGACAGTCTTTGGGGTTACAACTGTCTATGGCAGGCATGTCAAACTCAAAGTCATTGGTGGGTCAAATGCATAAGGATCTTAAAGTCAGTGGGCCGCAAAACCCAACCATAATAAAAAAAAACATTGCATATGTATATAAAGCGGTCATAATTATCAATCAGAATACGTTCCTACATTCACTGCTGGACGTGGCTTTAAATCATCTACAAACGAAAGGTTTGCTATAATACCCATGTTTGGCAGGTGGGTTAGGGATCGCAGAATGCTCATTACAGTTAATCGAGAGGACACTGCTGTCCATCCTACGGTAGTTCTGGATGCAGTTTTAGGACATACCCAGGTGAGGAGGGGTAATAGAGGGCAATAATATAATAAGCAGGAAAATATTTTCACAATCAATTATTGCAATCTTTTCCCAGGAATATGACATCTTTTGTCTTTAACTAAAGTTAGTTTTAAAACTGCATCCAAGTGTGGTCAGTCGCGTCGCGATCTCGCAGGAGATTTGTTTTCTTTCATTACGGAAAATAATTGCTCACACTTATAGATGCTTCCAAACATTCATATAATTTTGCAAGCAAATTGCCATAACCAAGCACCGTTTGCACAATCGGCGCGCGGCGGTCCGTTCGCGATCTTCCCAGCTTATAGCGCGTTTTTGAAATATTATCTTTTGCATGGTGGTAGGGCATGTTGCGAATGCCCGCCTAGCTAGCTGCCACCTTCAAGTAAAAAATCTGTCGCCAAGCAACTAGCGGTGTGTTCCGGCAGCTGTCCTTCAGAGCCAGTAATATCTAGGTTAGCCTGACCAACATCTTCGACCACATCATCACTTACCATCAGGTGAGATAGTGGTCAAAGGCTGTCCTATCAGTTATAAAAAAAAAACACGACAAATACGGGCCGCATCAAGAGGCTTTTCTTAAAATAGGTTGGGCCGCAGGCAAATGCCCATAGGGCCGCATGTTTGACATGTCTGGTCTATGGGGTTACAGTATAGACTTATATTAATATACTTGTATTGTATGTATAAATTAATTAAATATGTGTATTAATTGATGTGAACTTATGAAGGACATGTACGAAAATAAAATAGCTAAAGATACTAGTGTTTGCACTGTGAAGCCACGGAACCAATATGAATTGAAACGGCACTATGTGAGTCATTCTAACCTACGAAATCCTCACCACCACCACACGAGCGCGATACGCCGCTATAGCAGCTATGTAAGCGATCCACAGTCCTTTTCCGCTGCTTAAGGAGTTGGAATGGCTTCGGTAGAAGCTGGCGGGGTAAATGCACGAAACATCCCAAGCGGGACATTAGTGGAGGTGGATATCGCCCCAAATTAGAATAAGAAATACTAGTGTTTCGTCATACATACGAATCAGACATACGAATATATCTGTACTCATCTATACTAAAAGTTATAGAACTTTCTGTACCGTGGTAAACAAGCCTATACGTTATAAAAAACTTAATAAATAAACTAAACAGAAGCGGAACATAATCTGACTTTTTTAACTTTTCTAAGATGTAAAAATTTCAATATTTGTAATTTTATTACATAATTCAAACTTTTAACAACATTTTTGGCCTAGCACCATTTTTGTGTGTGACGTGTGAATGTGCCATTTACGCCTCGTTCGCCTAGTTTTTTTAATTCATGTGCTATTGCATATATGCTATTTATATTTTAATTTATTTGTAAATCATGACTGGTGATGATGATAGCCATTACTACTTTTCGTTACAGGAATTACCTGGATGCGTATAGTAAAAAATGGAGGATGTATGCAGACATATTGAACAATGCTGCCATGTGCATTGAAATCGCACTCCCTCAATTTAAGGTCTACTCAATGTTTGCACTGTGTATCAGTACAGTTATGAAAGCGATCGTCGGTGTTGCAGGTTGGTATAATAATTATATATCTGAATAGCGACATTTGTCTTTTCGGCGTATATAAATAAGTAGCCAACTTGCTTAGCTGTAGCCTCAACTAGCGGCCAAAATGATGTTCAGGCTTTTAATTAAACAGCTAGACCATTGATGTGGATCGATAACGTTGAACTATATGCCTAGCTTAACCATTCAATTGATCTGACGTAGGTTTCTGTTAAAGAAACTATTGTTGTTTTATATAATTTTAAGATAGTGACTATTGTAATGCAATAAGTTAAATAGTCGTGACGACGAGCGAAGCAAGGAACTTACTTGTGACATATTTGTATTTATAGGCTTTTGGAACATTCCTTAAACTTATCACTTGTATGCTAAGCCAAGTAGTGGATCAACTACCTTAGTGGATTGGTCGCACCCTAATGTACTATTGTATAAATGGCCTAAGCCAGTATTGACTCAATACCATTCAGGCCACTAATTGAACGGCTGATCGAGCTAGTTGGTATATATGTATTTAACATACTAGCAGACCGCACCGACTTCGCACGGGTGTTTAAAAAATAATCTAAAATTATGAATTTAAACTCATAAAAAAATACGATGGTTAAAAATTCTAGAAAAAAATTAGTTATGCTTTATTGTCATGTTAGCTCAATTGGATTAGAGCGTACCCCGTCTTAAGGGGCTGATGGATTCGGGTTCGAATCCTGCACATGTCTTAAATTTTTCCTCTCGTATATTTGTAATTTTGTAATATAATCCGCAGAGATATTGATGCCCTCTATGTATAAAACTGTAATACATCACTTTGCTCTATTGTCAATAATGTAACGATTTTTTTTATATGTTTTTCACGCATTGGATTACATTATCGAAGTTTTCATACGGATCCCTAACTTTTTGAAGATATTATATAGTCTATGTTCATCATGGAAAATTTAGGATTCTAATGGTGAAAGATTTTTTCAAATCGGTCCTGTAGTTTTTAAGATTATTCGTTACGTATAAAAATAGAAATCTTTCCTCTTTATAATATTAATTAATATAGATATACTATGTCAATAAAGTGTGTACTATACATACTCGTATATTGGGTTATGACAGAATTTTTCAGTAACACGGGTGTTTATACTACCCCTTTGTAGAATACAGGCGTGACGATACGTTTATTTATTGTTATAATATTTAAACTTAAACTCGGAAACTCGCAACATCCCTGTAGCTTGCCAATAACATCCACTGTAAATTGATTGTACTGAATGTATACCTAGACTTCGAGCCCATTCCGTCCCGCTTCCGCGCCGTACCAGCAAGAAACTCATTTAAAATTATATGCGCTCAGTAAAGAATCTGCACCAAAACGATGCCGCACCGATCCAATCCTAACGTGGCTCTGCGTTCAGTTTCCGTCATAGAGCTTTGTGATTATGTTGAAAATCCTTTTCATGGCTTGTAGGTGGAGCAACGAGAGTGGCAATGACACAACATCATGCCATAAAGGGTAACCTTGCTGATGTCTCCGCGAAAGATTCCGCTCAAGAAACTGCAGTCAACCTCATAGCGTCACTGGTTTCTCTGTTAATTTTGACACATTTAGGGTAAGTTTTTGAACACTCTTAAGATCTTGGCCTCAGGGGCTGAAGACGTAAGTGAATATCTTGGTCAACCTTGTTTCAGTGATGTCTGTTAGGCAGAGGATCTTACTGTAAACTAAGGTACTACAGTGTACTAAAATATCTTAAGCAATTAGGCCCAATATTAACAAAGATTTCAGGAGGATTTGCTAAAATCCCCACATAGGGCAGGGGTCTTGGGAATCTCAGTCTACGAGGGTACGTTTTAAATTCGCGGAATGGGGAAAAGGACGGAATTATATAAATACAATTATTTTTTCTATGTATTCTCCTGCAAGACGAATCCATTTTTGAGATCTTTCGTCAAGGTTATTTATACCCCCGTAGAAAATGATTGATGACGCAAATATGTTCAGTAGCATGTGTCCGGAACGAAGTCTGTAAGCAGCAACCACGAGCTTTTTAATTATGTCACCTTAAAACCATCAGCAACTAGGAGGTTGATCATAACCCTTTGGGTGCTTGACCTTTGATGAGGTTGATTGATTGATTGAAAATACTCCATCTAACTACTCCAGAAACATTTTATTATAGATGTACATACATTTTGAATGTATCTGTGAAATAAATACTTCAAAGCCGTATACTTATAGTAAATGAAGAAGATATGTATTGAAATAGATTCAACACCTTTCGTCATATTATCCCATCATCAGGGATATACTAAAGCTAAATCACAATATAAGCTCAGGTTTTATCTCTTTGCAGTTGTACACTACAAATATTCATGTTAATGATGATCCTCCACATCACTTGCAATTACTTCGCTGTGCGTGCCGTATGCCTTCGAACACTTAACGAACCCCGTTTCCTCCTGCTCATCAACAAGTACCTCCGCCAGGAAATCATAGCCAACCCCTGCGAGATCAACAAAACGGAGCCGATTGTCTTCTATCAACTAGGACCCTGTATACTAGGTGAGTATCCAATGTTAGTGTTGATATTAATTTGAGTAGACTGCGATTGTGTTCGAGTCCTGCCATTCGAGCTTCATCGTATGGTGGTAGGGTATTTTGAGATTTGCTTAGGTGGCTCCCTCGACTAAATAGTATGTCGCCTAACACCGAACTGTGTGTTTTGGGAGACCATTTCCCTTTTTTTTTTTATTGCTGATAGGTAAGCCTTTGAACACAATCTCACCTGATGGTAAGTGATGATGTGGTCGAAGGTGTTGACAGGCTTAACCTAGAATGACTGGCTCTCAAGGACAGCTGCCGGAACGCACCGTTAGGTGCTCGGCGACAGATTTTCTACTTGAGGGTGGTGGCTAGCCAGGCGGGCATTCGCAAAAATGCCCTTCCACCATGCTGTGAAGCTCAAGCCCGCGGCGAGATTCGAACCATGGACCTGCTGCGCGGCAGTCCATAGCCAAAGCCACTGAGCTATCACTTCTTCCTGTTCCCTGTTTGGTTTTTGGAAAATCGAAAATGCCTTAAGAGTCACTATTGCACCTGATCGGTAGTAATAAGGTGGTAGTAGGCTAGACTGATAATTGAATCTCACGGCCGGCTGCCGGAACAACGCTAGGTGATTGGGGATATATTTTCTATTTTAAAGGCTACTCACATTACTTAAGTACATGTATCCACGCAGGTCTTATGCCTTTCGTGTCTCTTGATGATTGAGCGGTGTAAGATATTGCTATAATATATAAAAAAGCAATGAACATTTATTCTATAAAGTATATCTGTACAAATCGGTCGAAAGATAAAAGCTTTTTTATTGTTTATAAAAATATTGTGTTTCACTTTCTATGTTTAAAGTTATTGATCTTCTGTTTTTCTGATTAGTAACACATTTGGTTATTTGCAGTATAACATAACGATAAATGTTAAGGAGTTATTCGATTAATTTACAGCCCACAAGTGTAACTAACGCATACAGTTATTTTTCAGATCAGAAGATATGTGGATTCAAGATAAGTCTGGGCGGTTCAATGGAAAATGTTTCCAAGGCCAACAATTTAAGTGTTGAGCATTTATATAAAATTATTAAAGTATATAGTAAAAGGAATTATATGGTGGTACCAACAGTTAATACTAGAAACATGCACGTTTTATTAAAAGAGAACGCATCCGTAGACGATATGTTGTGCGCATATTTCCACGCCGTGCTGCTTGCGGTCGTTACTTGCGCTATAAACGATGAGCCACTGGTAAGTAGTAATATATAGTTATATTGATATCCTGAGACTAAGGTACAGGGGGCCAACTCCCACCTTTTACGAAAACATGAAGGAGCGTTTTGTTTCATGATAAAAATAATCATTCACAGATATGACGTATCACCGATCCATAATTCTAGGTTAGCCTGTACAACATCTTCGACCACATCATCACTTACCATCAGGTGAGATGGTGGTCAAAGGCTAACCCATCAAGCATAAAAAAAAAAAATATAATAATCGCGTGAAGCAATATTGGTTTGATCCTACTTATAAAACGAAGGGAATATGTATCACGGATGTGTTAGCGAGATACATACAAGATGTTTATAATATAGCGTTGCCCGCTGACATTGTTCCGAAGTAGGAAGTTATGGAACGGTTTTACAGTACTTTTATGACATTTTATTGTATGCTGCACAACAGCTGTCTGTAACTTTTAATAATTTCACTCAACAAATAATTTTGGTGCATTAATTTTAAAGAATAATATAAATAGAAACATTGTACGTAATTAACAAATTAATTAAACCATTTTTTATCGTATAATAGTCAAAATCAAGTTTAAATCCGCTGCTAGAAAGTAACTTTATTAAGATAGATAAATATGACGCATTTGTCGTTAAAACAGTAATACTTCGTATTAAATGACACTTCAGAGTTCGTGAAAAGAGTGAACAATTTGTTGTGACGTCACCAAAACGACGAGCGACTCCATTACCGTTTGCAAGCTTGCTTAATTGACGTGGAGGTATAAAATTTTGCAACAATAAGATTAAGTTATTATTACTGTAAGAGGTGAGAGTTGGGCTCTTCCGTGATTTGCGATTCGACAGTAAAGGTAGTTGCCAAGTTGTTAAAGTACATAATTATATGCAAGGTTAGCACTTAGGTTGGATATCCACTAGAGATATGCGAAGACGATGATTGGTGCGCGAGAAAATATCCTCCAATATGATCGCTTCGTTTAGCGAGACTATATAGAAGATAATATACAATATAAATTTCAAGAAAATATAGCGCTTTGTTCTAGGTTGATTTTTTGCCTATTATAAGCAGAGGTTAGTCTGCTTAACGTCTGGTGGGAACCGAACTTGTTCCATAACAATAACGTCAAAAGAAAATCACACCGCTCATCTTCGCAATCTCTGGTCGATACACAGTCTTCTGATTTAGTATTTAAAAGTTTTCTATCATAATGTGTAAAGGATGTGATCTGAATTCACATTTACATGTTGCTTAAAGACTATATACAAGACTGAAGACTCCCGTCCGTTCACCATGATATGCGCAACGCTGCAATCCCTGGAGTGGAGCAGAGAGGAGGCTGGGTCAAACGGCAGGTTCGCTTACAAACCCTCCGCGGCCCTGCTCACTTATATCAACATGATCGTCACTTCCGAATGGTCGAGACTAAAATCTGGCTTGAATAAAACAGGTAAATATATTAATAAGTAGTAGGCCCATGCAAAGACACATTATCTTTGCCGTTAACTAAGTCGGCGTTTTGTCAAGTCACGGTATGCACGTCTAAGTGGAATGGCGGCGTCATAATAAAAACGTACAAGTATGTCATCTTGATACAGTGGTACTGAACGCGGCTTATATGTGCGCACACATACCAGGATGCGAGAACCAAAGCACGCACACAAATACTGCGTCACGCCATTCAAAGTAAAAAATCAGTAGACGAGTATAGATAGTGCCATCCATGAAGATGCGCCTCTTTTTCTTGATCGCTTAGTCGAAGTAACGCAACTTTGTTGCCATGTCTCGATTAACGCAATGTGAACTATAACTGCTACACGTGTGCATCGAACCGCTGTCAGCTCGCGACTGCCGCTCGGGTCAGCCCCCCGTACCCTGCTGTTGAAGAAGAGAGGGGCGCGTCTTCTTGGATGACACCATCTATATTATAAGAGAGTGAGTAGTAGGATGAGGTATGCTCTCTATGCCAATTTTTCTTAAATCGCCATTCAAGATATCGAACGAGAAGGTTTAGGGATATACGATAATTGAAAAATCTATGTAAGATAAATGACTACGACATCTAACGGGAAGATCTAAAAACACTCGTTCTGTGCTTAATGCACATCATTTGTCTTTACAACATTATTATTAAGGTTTGTCACATAGTTGCGCTGTTGCCATAAAATGTACAAGTACTAGCTTTGGAGAATGTGGATTAGGTTCATTATACCCTAGATAGGGGCAGCGCCTTCTGAACAAGTGCAGTCTTCTGTACTTTTGGAGCAGTAGAACTGTTTGTGCGAGTTCGTCCGGCAAAGTACTGTCACCTATTTCTACATACTGTACAGTACTGTTCAGATTACTGTGGTTTGAAGGGTATGGGTGCCGGTGATATCACAGGCATGAAACTTAATATCTCTATGTCTCAGGGTGATGGGCGCAGTGCAGTTGGTCACTTGTGACGAATCTTGTAATGGGCGCAGTGCGTGTTATATGCAGAGGTTGCCGCTTAACATCAGGTGCGCCACGTGCTTGTTCCATCGTGATAGCATAAAAAACACCGTACACTGCGACACCTAAGACCCTAAGGCTAAGATTAACAGACATTTATGTAAGACAGTCAATACCAGCCTTAACCCGGCATCGGCTAAGCCAATCTTTAAATTTTGTAGTCAGTGATGTAGCTAGAGTCCTACTTACCTCGGTCTTAGCTAAGATCTCATCACCTCTATTATTTATGGCAGAAATTCTACAAGTAGAACATTTTAACGGTTTTTGTTCATCTGTGGTGCCTGAAATGAAAAGTAAATGACAACAACAACAACAATATTTATAATGTCATTAAAATGAGTGAAATAAAATTTATGGTATACCTATTTTCATGTAGCAACATCGCATCGTGATCATATTGTACAAGAAATTTCTTCAACGCTTTACATAGCAAAATTTTTGGTCGTAAATTTAGTAATAATATGCAATAGCTGTTTTAATTTGCTTTAGATGAAGGACAGATTTAGATATACGTGTACAGGTTAAAAATTAATGTAAAAACTACGCTTGCTTTAACATAGCACGCGCTAAGTTGTAAGTGCTGTTCCAAACATCTCTGAATACAAATATGAGGCTAAGCACTACTTTTTGACAGATGAAAGCATTACTTCACGCTTAGACTTGTCTCTGAATCTCAGCCTTAGACGGCAAAGCGTGGGGATATATAGCACCTCCAAAGGTTTGTTAACTGTAGACGTCTTCCCGCTGTTGATCTAATAATGATGAATTTATATTTGTACGTACGTATAGATATTGTCCACATATATATGTATCATAAAATTGTTACAGGATGGGATTTGTCGAAGCATCTTCTGATAACTGATCAATGGCGGATCGTGTCGAGCGCGCGAGTCGATACTGCACCAACACCAAGCACAGATGAAGCAAGCGAAACCGATTCACCACAGAGATTGTCCTCGTTTCCGTTTGTTTTACAAGATAGAAGGTATTCGGTATGCCGTCAACTAGTCTTCGATAGCGATTAATGTCATGTATTTATTTATAAAATTTTGAAAATCTATATTATTATTCTATACAAACATGATTTGTCCAATTGAATGGATCTCTAAACTTTTCATTCACTTTCTCGCTCAACTATATGTGGTTCCAAAGAAGTGCTCAATAAGTTATATGAATATGATTAATATATGGTAGCTTCGCAGTATATATTATAATTAGTTACGTAACTCTTAAGGCGGACCTAGACACGCAGGTAGTCGGGCGCGGATAGGAGATATGGGATTCATTTGTGAATAAATTCGATGACTACGGCGCGTACGGTCCCTTCGGCGTTTGCGGTTACTTCGGCGCGTTTACCGTTATATAGCAATTGTAACAAACATCATAACAACATATTTGGTAATACAAAAATGCTTGTTTTGGTTTCCTAAGATATTTCACTACTGCTACAGATATTTTCACCTCTATTATGACAATATAAACGCAAACTATCCAACACCGTATTGAGGGCCGTCATGCAAATAGCGGCTGCTATTAAACGAAAGCTCTATCTACTTCCCGCAGGCACCAGAGGGCAGAGAGGGACCGTTTTCTACTTTTCTTTTAGTACTATAGTGCTAGTGATTATATATTATTGTTTTTCTCTATTCTTTATATTGTTATTTCTTATTTTTGTATTCTGTCTTTTCATACTATCTACATTCCTTATACTAACTATTCGTTATTTATAGTTGTAAGTGTTATTATATTATTATTTTAAATTATCGATTTCATTTTGTATTTTCAGAAGGGTAATTTCATCTTTCATCGAGATAGGTTTAAGCAAACAATTGATTTAATTTTTCGAGTGTGATATTTCTATGAATATTATTACTATAATGAATTAATTAAAATATTATTTACTATATCTAACATTGTGATATTATTTTTAAATGACTATTGCATTAAAAATAAAACATTAATTAGAATTCTTAAGATTGTGAATTATTTATGTGTAATATGTAATTAAATCAAAGATTTGTTATCTAATATTGGCAATATAATAATATCATAGTTATTTTATATAATTAGTTGCGTTGTACTTAAATAAATATAAGAAATGTAACGTGGTATTGTTGTTTTTTGTTTGGTTTGAGAGTTTTCAGTTTTGTTTTTCTTTATTTGCATAATTCAAGTAACATACACACACACAATGTGTGAATATTATAGTTACAGATGATTAATAAGTTACACACGCAAATAATTAGTTCATTATTATGTAGGTAAACATTATCGCATTTTTTTTTGGGGTTAGTAGGACAAGTGAGCAGGCTGCTCGCCTGGTGCAAGTGATCCCCCTACTTGAGAGTTGTCGCTAGCCTAGCGGGCATTCACAATAATTTTTTATAATAATTTTAATATTTGGCAAACATTTATCGGAGATCTTGCTATTGAAATCGAACATAATTTGATTTGATAAAATTGTATGACTAGGAATAAAATAAATAACAAAACGAAGGAAGGACATACCAATAAACACACTTCTTTAACATTACATACTATGATTTGATATATGAATCAATTGGGTTTACTGCTTGATTTCGAACGTTAGGTCAAAGTATTTATTTTAACTAAACGGCTGTATTTTTTTATTATTGATGATAGTTTAGTCTTTGACCACAATCTCACACAAACAAGATAGTAAGTGAGGAAGCGGTCGAAGTATTTATCATGTTTAACCTAGAATTGTTATTTGTTACTGACTCAAAAACAGCTGCTGGAATACCGGGCTAGGTCCTTGCCGGCAAATTTCTACTTGAGGCTGGTAGCTAGTAAGGCGGGAATTCGCTAAGTGCGGTCAAGTTCAAACCCTCGAGCCACGCGGGTATGCTTTAATTTTAAGTGGCAGTCCATAGCCATTGCCAATGGGCCATAACAGCTTCAACACAAAACTGCGTATCTTTAATAAGGAAGTGGCCTTTTAACTGTGTTTGACTCTACTCAAGTGACCAACTTTACTTTAACTAAGTAACTACACACATCAAAAGTGCCTAAAGATGACGCATATTTGAACACAAACTGCCTTTTTTGGCAAAAAATCGAAAAACGAAGGTTTTGCTCTGTTTATTTTAATAGTTTAATATGATACAAGTGAGCTAAGTTGCTCACGAGTTTCATACGCACTTTCAACACTCTTGCGAGGAAAAACATATTGCTAAATGCGATACAAACAACATACGAAAATTATGGAAAATCGGGCTGCAAATGTATGGTGGTTGATTACATATACTTAGCCTTAAGCCTCTATATGTTATTACAAATCTGTATTACCCGGTTAAATTGAAAAGGCTATGTATACTCGCATATAATTTGCAGTTAGGTACTAACTTAACATTGTAGGGATAAATTACCCGGTTAAATTGAAAATGCTCTGTTTACTCGCATATAATTTGCAGTTAGGTACTAACTTAACTTTGTAGGGATAATTCTATTACGCACTAGTGTATAATATTATTATGCACGAGGGTGTTATAGTTCGGTTTATGGCCCTGAACGATATAATAAAGCTCACTTTACAAGCAAGGGTGTTGACAAATATATTAATAATCTAAGATTTTTTTACCTGTAGATGTGTTGTATGGCCTCCATATTTACTAGACGAATTCAGGGTAATCACCTGAGTCACTACCAGTCTTGCACTTCCAAGCGTCCGGTGAATACATCGCCGCTAATCGTGTTTTTTAGGAATAATCTGTGGACAATATGCCTTTCTTGTGTCTTTAGACTCTGCACCAATTATACAGGCACTGTGAGAGATAAGAAAACTGTTTCATTTCACGCGTAATTATTGCTTTTATTGATGAAATAGAAAATATCGACATTTTGTTTTATCTTAGGAACTAATCTCAATGAAATGGATGAGCGAGATATGTGTATCGTTTGGTGTGAGAGAGTGAAAGAGATCGCAGCATAATGGTGATCGGAACTATTCGGAACGTCTCGTGGCGGTTCGGTGGTAACACGAATTGCTTATTTATCTCTTTCTAACTACAGATATGACGCATAATATTTGAACGTTCTTTCCTTGTCATTACAAACTGCATATACATGTGCGTAGGTATGTATATAGGTAAATTCTAGTAAGCTTTTAGAGCAGTGGTGTTCGGATATAACTAATCTAAATATTTCAAATCACTGTTAATAATCTGTATTTCTACCATTTACACTAATCACACAAGCACAGCGATTTGGCATGCTTAAAATCAGTTCATTTAAATCACTTTGAGCCACGTCCTTTGTAACAAGGCAAAAAGCTGTTGTGGGGTATGCACGGCATCCAAACTTGGCAGAACTCTTCTTTATAGCATATCCCATACATGGTCAATGGGGTTGAGGTCTGGCGATTGAGCAGGTCACCTGATGTGAGCATCGGCAAGAGTGCGAGTTATGACTCTAGCCGTGTGTGGACGTGCATTAGATGAAACGAATTATCCAAAGTGTAGTTATAAGTATTTAAATGGACTTAATCGCGATAAAACATGTATACATTTATTTATTTACCTTGACGTTATATGTACACGTTTTATCGCGATTTAGTACCGTTAACTATGTGCTCAAGTCGCGAAAGTCTTAAAGTTACTATTACCCAAACTGCTTCGCAAAGGGATGATCACTTCTGAAACAATACTCTCCGTATGAATCTGAGCATTGAGGTTGCCCCTAATCCAAATGATGGCTTAAAACTTACTTGATTTACTCGAAAAAGTACGTTTCCGAGTAAATCAAGTAATCCCTAGGCGCTTTTGATGTGTGTAGGTGAGCAAAGTGACGTGTTCAAGATTTCTAAGAAATTGGCTCTTATACAAACAAAGAAACTGGCGAATTAGGGAAACTGACTAATAATAAACTTTATAGATTACTTATAATAAATTTGAGTCGAACTATCTTTTGACATTTTGGTAAGTGCGATACTCGAACTAAACTTATATTGGAAATTTGATACTTAATAGAATATTCATTCAGTTGTTCTTCATCACTCGCCTCATAAACATCAAGGCCATATTTTCCAACAATGTTGCGAATACCATAATCCATAGTAGTAGAACCCGCTTTGGCATTCAGGTCTCCAATTATCAGTAACAGCTCTCTTCTGAGTATTTCATCTATGCAGGACTCAAGTTGTTTATAAAATATGTCGCTACCCTTCTATATTTCTAAATATGATTACAAGCATCATTGCGTGCTAGGCAAAAACCACATTTATTAGAGCACAGATATAATATAATATATCCACTAAAACATTTTGCATGGCACTTGTTGTGCATATTCAGTTTATATACAATGTTAAAATAAAGTAAGGGTATTGCATGAATAATAAAACAAATGGACACTACACCATACCATTTATTTCTTAGTATTGTCAAGTTTTTGGATCGCTTGTGATGTTTCAGTATTAAAAGCGACGTGGGATCGCTATCTTCAAACCATGATCTGCAATTATTTACTACCGTTAAATAACTAACGATAACGCCATTGTTCAATAAATTAATAATAAATGAAGTATAGGCGAGCAAACAACATAACAATAGACACACTCCCTATGTGAAATGCAGAGTGCCTTTTCACGTAATAAGTGCTAAATCTCACTCCAAACACTTTGGTAACTCGATGTTTAATTACTGTACAGCTAAAGCATTGATTTACAAATAAATACAATATGCACTGTAAAGGAAAGTTAAGCGAAGTATGAGGATGTGATACCCGTCAGTTGTAAGAAACGGACTACACGAGTATCGTCTACGCAGCGATCTAATCGTAAGTTACGATTTACAATAATTCAACCTCAATATCAGAGCTAAGTACAATCATGATACAATACTGGATACCTAGCTGCGAATATTACCTACTTCTACATTTTACTGATCAACACAAGGATTACACGACACTTGGCCGTTGTCTAAGACAAAAGTATGCACAGCATACCTACTGTCTAATATTATATTCACTAAGGAAATTCCTACAAAATATTTATTGTTCTAAGGATGCACGTTTTGTTTGGTATTTAGTTCGTAAACTGCAACAATGCGAGGACTGCAGTCGAGTCACACCACCGAACAGTCAATTGGATTAACATATACATGATTATATATTTCACAATTCGATACAAGATTTGTTATTATTAAAAAAAATACATTCGTCAAAATGATAAAACAATATGAAAGATCACAGATATAAGTACTCGATTGTAATTACAATAAATTTAACAATAATAAAAACAATCAAAAAAGTTTACGCTTACATCTAAGGTTAAATAGAAATAAATTAAATGGTAATGATGTTACGGGGATGATTGGACATTGACTTTAGGGTGTGATCGAGCTGATGATTGGTTGTGTGCGCGTTAGGCGCTTCGTTGTTTACTTGCCGAGCTGCTTGATGAGTAGTTCGGTGCTGAGGGACTTGGGCCGTTCGATGGGCAGCCCGAGGGCGCGGGACCAGATCATCTGGGAGAGGCAGCCGAGTGCGCGCGACACGCCGAACATCACAGTGTAGTAGTTCATCTCTTTCAGTCCATAGTACTGCACAACAAACAGACATACCATTCATCAATTATCATTATATATCATCATCATAATCAATCACCAAAAGAGTTGTTTTTTGTAACTAAGCCGGGTAATTGTTGTACTATGCACGTTACGTGAACAATCTGTTGCCAAGCACCTAAGCTAGATCCTACACGAAGATAAAATTTATGTTTACTTTAAATACTTTTTTATTATTATCATGGATTTATATAAGGAAAGCTTGAATCTACTAAATAATATGTTCAAATATTATATATATATATATCAAAATAAGAAGACTAACAAATTGATTTCTGTATTTATTTTAGTCAATTACTATTTTAGCTGTTGATTGTAAATAAATAGATATAAAATAAATTTGATACCTGTAATAGAACGCCGGAGTGGGAGTCAACATTGGGCCAGGGGTTCTTGACCTTGCCGAGTTCGGTCAGGATGGGCGGCACCACCTTGTACACGGCGGCAACCAGCTTGAACAACGGGTCATTGGGAAGGTGCTTCAGAGCGAACTCACGTTGGCACGTATACCTGGAAGTAGATACAACTGGATTATCAACATGATACTTACTAATCTATAATAATATTGAATATTTGAGATCAAACTCATCCTTCACTTTATTACGAGCATTGACTGTACCAGCTATAAGACAATGCAGTTTTCAAGAAGAATTACAAGCTAAGGCATTAAATGAAGTATATTTTGTTACCTGGGATCAGTCTTCCTGAGCACAGCGTGTCCGTAACCGGGCACAACCTGGCCAGACTTGAGGGTCTTCCAGATGAACTCCTTCAGCTGCTCCTCGGTGAAGTTGTCACCGACTTGCTTGCGGAGCTTCTCCAGCCACACCAGTACCTGCCGAGCAAATTTGGTTTTAAATTCATGGTAATTGAAATTGGTAATATGATAGACTCTGGCAGACTGGAAGAACCTTGCCATGTTACGCATACTGTTTAACGCGAAAAGTATAAGATCCAGGAACTGCATTCCTGTATTTTATAACAGAGCACGAACCTGAACCAAACTCTCCGTTTGGTTGTCTCCACTTGTGGTTAAACTTTCTTCGTATGATGTAGCCTATTACCACCTACCGGTTACATACTCCTGAATGAACACCGAAGTGGCATTGGCCGTAATTATGGTAATTTTACTGTCAATCCATTTTCGACTTTGTATCCATCGTTACAATATATAGTATCGGTTTAAAAAAAACTTGGACAAGTCACGCGACTACAAGCGGCTTCACCACCACTGTACTAGGCGCTGCCAGCCTCTGCCGCTTCAGTATGAATCAAGCCTAACTGATTTATTGGATAAACTAAATAACGGGTTTGTGAAATTCATAAGTTGTTCATTAGTTGGTCATTTATAACCCTAACGAACTGATAACCACATTTGCTTATATAACAATTCTAACGCAACTAGTATCGTAGAAAACAATATGCTGTTACGTTCATAACTAGTTACGAAGGTACGGTATCAATGGAGGCCGAAACCAACCATTGCACGTTATTTGCTTGTACAGATAATATATTTAGGTTAAAACTACATCTGACTATTTAAGATATCATTTTAATTATGTATTCCGATTCATAACAAAGCCAAAATATTTACTGACGGTGATACGACATAGCCGCTAAGCGAGTCGGCCAAGTACACTGAATGAACATAATACGTACCTAACGATAATACAATGTTCGACTTTCCTTTAAATAATATTATTTTGTTCTACAACATCTTCCGTTATCATTATATTATTAAGTCTTTTCATTTTTCAAAGCACGGGCTTGATATGATAAGAAATTCCTTCAACGCCAAATAAACCGCAGACCAAACAAATATACTGTTTTGTAACAGTCCATTTCGCCAACAACAGCTGTATATTTTATGATCAATATAGTAGCGTTAACATAAAATTTCAGTTACATTGTTGTAAGATTTTCTCTAACATTATCAGAGTGCCGCCGATAACGTTGCATAAGGTTATTTATCTACGGATTATCACATAGCCGTGTGTAATGGAAAAGTTTTATAGTGGCATTATAAATCGTGCCTATCTGTAACCGTATCGCAATGCCAGTGTCAGTATGTCATTCATATTTATAATATTGGATAAATAACTATCTCTCGTATGTAAAGCAAAGTGGCTTAAGATAATAAACAAAAATGAACAAATAGAATGATTTACATAACATTATTGTTATGTACTTCACTCGTTCGTGAATTATTGAAAGCGTTGCATAGCAAAGGAACCTTTAGTCTTCTGGGTTCAATCCTCATGTATGACAGTTATTGGAGTCTCCGGCAAAAAATAATATGCCCAGAAGATGGCAATTGCCTCTATAACTGGTTTTTACACCTCTGCCTATTATTTCGGGGAATACAATCGTGGCGATATATGTTTAGACAAAGGCTGTGGAGTTTTCCGCGCCATTACGAAACTATTCATTTTACTGTTTAGTAAAGAGACAGGTCAACTCAACAATAGGCACTAAAGTAATATATTGATGGTCCTGTGGTGAGCATAGTTTTGTTATTGATAGACGATGACTCATAGAGCTATAGTTTGTTTTACTATCATATACTATACTGATATAACAGTAATGAATTCCTACTAGAGTTATGGCTAAGACTATGTTAACTGTTGACGGGGCCTATTAAGAGGGAGACTGGGAGGGAGAACTGTAAATCATATGTCTATCGAAATAGTTTAGAAATGGAACCACGGTTTTGAACTATCGACTCAGTTTGTTGCGATGTCTTGATACCAATTGATTGTCGTTCTTCACTATACTAGAACTAAGCTGGTATATATGCAATTCTTATGCTGCTGGTATATTTGATTTCAATACTCCAATTCAATATCGTTCAGTGAGACAATGGGAGTCTAGTAGCTTTATTACATTTTAAATAAACCTTATTTTTCCAAGTGTATATTATACACTTTTAACGCAAATAAAGAAATCGACTGTAAGAATATACACTGACTCCGTCGGCATGCCATTTGGACTCAATCCAAATCTATTATCTCAAGAAAAAAACCTCAACCGGCACTCGTGAATGCAGCGCAAACTTGGCGTACATCCAACAACAATTGACATTACGTCTTCTGCTACTGCTATCTTATAATAGACTTGTTTCTTTTTTTTTTTTTAATGACAGTTGAAAAGGTAACAAATCGATGTACGTTTTCAGACCAGATTGGAGTTCAAGTCATGAGTGCCCTGAACAGAAGGGGGAATGTAGAGATTGCAGGCAGTAAGATGTACCAAGAGTATAAAAGATGGAAATCCGTCTTCGGACACGGATGTATGTGGGTTAGATGTGTGTAAAGCCATTAGCACTCTTTTCAACCAAACCAAGATAAAATTATATAAGTTGAGAGATATTTGAGATGTGTCGTGAAAAGTCAATACAATTTTCGCGTTAATACGTAATTTAGTAACATACTCCTTTGTATAATAGATTTTTTCCTTTGTGATGTATGAAATAAATCTAGTAGACATTTAACGTATACAAATTGATACGCATCTACTTGTTTAAAGAGTTTTTTATGGAAATGTCACAACAAAAGCTCCTAATATTGATTGTAGATAAAGCTTACTAAAACAAAAAAAAATGTGATTGGAACAAAGGCACGGGTAGAAGTTACCGAAGTGATGCTGATGATGTCCTAGTAATATATTTTTCAATTAGTTTATCAGCTCGTCTTTTTGATATTTGGTCACACGTAAACTGTGACGAAAGAAATTAGGCACAGATTTTGTAGACACGTACACTTTTATCGCGTATTATCTAAAACCACGTACGTGAAAGCATATGAAGCGTGATGTGGGTAAAATCCAACCAAAAAAGTGCCCATCGGGTCAGCGAAGTAATGTCACAGTGCCAGTTTAACTCTCCTAATCGAAAAGATCATGGAGGACCATCGAGTACATTGCGGACCGACCGTAAAGGTACAGGTAAGGAAAACGAAGGGCTCGAGTGTGACAAGTGAAAAAAAAAAACTAATTGGCCGATGGTTACGCTGTAAATATTGCCCAGGCTGTGATATCTTACCTCCTGATTGGCGAGACCGTGGAGAGGACCAGCAAGTCCGTTCAGGCCGGCGGCGAAGGAGAGGTACGGGTCGCTGAGCGCTGATCCGACCAAGTGAGATGTGTGAGCGGACACGTTGCCTCCTTCGTGGTCACTGCAAAGAACGAAACCAAGTTTAATCATATCATCAGACAGATCATCAGGTATTTAGTTTATCTTCACATAAAGGTTTTTAAGGGTTCCATCTGAAGCAACCTTTGAGTCATAGCCAAGCATTCCCACCAGGTAGTTATTCTTAAATCGTTTTTGAGTGACAAATCAACAGTTTAGTTCGTCACTTCATCGGTGTATAACATCATTCGAGCTATTTAAGGCAACAAAAAGTCGGATAGTCGGAAGTAATTGCTAGACAGAAAATCAAATAGAACGTATATGTAGTTTCTTTAGGCTAATCTAATGCTGAGTAATTAGGCGTACACGCTACAATTTTGTTGTTTTACGAGAACTTATGAGCGAGCGGATTTTTTTTATAGCTGGTATGCTAGCCTTTCACCACTATCTCACCTGATAGTAAGTGATGATGTGATCGAAGAGGTTGTTCAGGCTAGCCTAGAATTTTAGGATCAAATATACTTAAGTATAAACTTAAGTATATTTGATCTTAAAATTCTAGGCTAAGTAATCTTAAATTTAACAAAAATAAATAGAGGTTTTTTTGATGCGATATTATGATAAATATATATTGACTATATACCAGTTTCCGATGACAATAAAAATGTAACGCAAAGCTGGTAAGCCATTTTATCAAATGACACAGTTAAACTGATGTCCCTTCATAATATTGTTATTATTCTGTTAAATAAGCACACAAAGTGGTGATTCATGACGTGAATCATAGCGCAGTTACATAGTAATGTAATATCTTACAAATTGAGCCTTAATATACATTCCTAACTTTTTTGGGTTAATGTATTATTATTCGGCTTAGGATTGGCTGTGTATACAATTCAATAGAAAACAATAAATTTCTATTGTTATGAATTAAGTACCGATGTGTGAGGGTTGATCACATCCACTGTTAAGTGGAAGTATGAAAAAATGTATTAATAAAACAACAATTTTAAATCTTGACCAGAAAA
This sequence comes from Plagodis dolabraria, assembly GCA_963854805.1. NCBI lineage: Eukaryota > Metazoa > Arthropoda > Insecta > Lepidoptera > Geometridae > Plagodis > Plagodis dolabraria. The sequence goes on along the minus strand of OY978440.1, from coordinate 34,334,375 downwards.
TGTTTCATGTGTAACATGTTCTGGCTTCTGGGTTAAATACCTACGGTAGAAATTACCGCTAGGCATATTGATAAGTGGTGACGTTAGAAATCCTTATCGTGTTTCTTGTTACCTACCGCTCGAAGAGCGTCAAAATTTAATTTAACAACGTTATTCAATTCATAATAAAACGATTTCATGCATATTTTTACCTTCATTTTTACTTTGCTTTCACTTACAAACTGTTTGTATTATATACAATAATTGCATTACATATTTTATGTGCGCAATTAATTAGCTATTTCTTTAATTAACAATATTAAACACAACATTTCTAGGAAGGTAAGAGTCATGACGTTGGCCGCCAGCTAATAGAACGCAAGACTTTATTTTTTTTTTTAAATATCAGATTACTAAATAGTATGCTTTTATAATCAAGAGGCATTAAGTAATTAACCAAATAAATGAAATATCTAAGCGCAGCAAATGAGATACAAACTTTTTCATCTGTTGTTTTAAATAAAATTCTGTCCTATAGAAGTCTTATAATATAAGAGTCTTATAGAAAATATACTGCGAGCAAAAGTTTGCAATTGGATCCCACACGGAATAAAACTATTACATATCGTGGTCAGCCCCAATTAAGCTGACTAAGCTTTGTAACTGGCCTTATTCTTAATCTATATCCTACCTTATCGTAAATGCGAATATGGTCGTAAAAATATGGGAGAAAGCCGCTAAAGAGTGGGACAACCCGAAATAGTAATGATCGGGATTCGGAAAACGTGATACGCTTTTCTGTCGTCCATATGAGGTCAAACGACGGATATCGTCTTTTAACCATACCCAGAAACCCTCACTATACGGTTGGTTCAAAGTATTTCTTTACCAGGATATAATCAAATAGAGCTAAGGAATGAAAGATTTTAACAACGACAATAGTCTAGAAGTGGTTCACATTACAGTCCTAACTATTATAATCATAATAATACGTTCAGAGAATAACAGGAAACTGCACCTCTGGAGTCATGTACCGTATGGGACATAACCGGGTGTAAATTCAACAATTAATAAACATATGTCAACGCTATCATGAAACCTAGATTGTCTATCAACAGATATATATGTTCGTGAGATAAGATTGGCGTAAAGTACAGACGATAAGTGATCGCGTGATAAAATCACTTGCTCGCTACATATAACAATGTTTCCTTATAACATGCTACATTATTGTGGAAATTGACATAACGATGTCCTCAATATAGATTCATATCAGAGTAGAACAATAAAAACTGTTTTATATTTACTTACTTACTTGCTGAATGAAATGTTTTTTTATTGCTGCTATATTTCTCACCGAACCAACAGAAAATCTTTATAATGTGTATGTCTCTGTAGTAAATTTTGGCTCATGTCTTTTTGCGCTTGGATATCTATTAGTTATTTTCTTTCATGTTGTAGAAATATAAAGAATCTATTGTAGAAATATAACTTAAATTCACTTACCACCTAATTCTTGACGGTATTCTTGTTGATATATACATAATAAAATTGTAATACAGAATTACTTTACAGGTAAATATATTTATTTTAAATAACATAATACAGCTCTGTGTGAAGTGTGACTGTTAATGAAATTAGCATCAAGATATTTACATATTTTGTAAGAATATTTTTTATTCGTATGTTAGACTGAGAATATGAAATATAGAAACACATCTCGAATTACCTGCCACAGCAATTATAGCTATATGCATCTTTTATTATTATGCTAATTAATATATTTGTATGGTTTTGATTTACCGTAACAGAGCAGTGGCGTCACTTCTTTACACTTTTGTCTTGTCCTAATTTTAATAAACATTGAATTTTTTGTTATATTGAAAATGTTTTGTTGTACCCGGAACTATACGGCCTGAACACTTTAGAAATATTGGACTATTCCAATCTTCCCGTTGGATGTCGTGAAACGCTGTTGATGATTGAATGAACAGCATGCCACTACTCGCGTCGAAATAAGCAGGAGTTAAGGGTTTCAATTCTATCTTCTGACTGTAAGCCCTATTGTCAGTGTTTTCCATAAAGCAACACGGAAGATCGCGTTGCTCTAAGGTGTTTTCAGAACTCACAAATGTAGCATGCTAAAAGGTTCTTATAAATATATTACTGTATAAATATAAGCACAATTTGCTGATACTACGAAAGTCGCCTCATATTGCTCCACACCGTTTGTACCGAGTGTCTCTACTTCAGCCCACTTAATTAGCTTTTATGATGAAGGAAGAACACGCATGAAAAATAAGCTTAAAGGCACAAATATAAACCTGGATAGTCGTCGTGAGCCACGAGACCAGTTATCTTTATACCCAACACATATAATTACCAATTGAGGTATATATATGTATTGTTATTGAAAAACAGAGCATTCATTAAAAGCATAAAATAACAACAAAATACACATAACCTTTGCAATTTTCTGTTATCGGTCGCAAACGAAAATGAACTCGCGTCGCGGTCATTCGAGGTATTGATAACTAGAAGGCCATATATTTTTGCATTTCCTGATCCGGTACAATGTGTATTTTTCCAGCACTCTCTTCTGCTTTTCGTCATGTCATTCGAACACATATAGAAAAACACAGGTGACCCATCAAAGCTTCATTGGTCTCGGATTTATAAATAATAATAAATCACATTAAAGTCAACACTTCCCGTTTTATTGATTTTCTTACCTCCTAAAGAATCGCACTTGGCCGGTTTTTCAGGCTAGCCTTTGACTACTATCTCATCTGATGGTAAGGGGTGATGTGGTCGAAGATATTGTTCCAGCTCACCTATAATTACTGTCAAGGACAGCTGTCGAAACACAGTTAGGTGCGTTGCAACAATTTTTCTACTTGAGGGTGATAGCTAGCCAGGCGGGTATTCGCAAAATGCCCTACCACTATGCAAATGTCGGTGAGAAGCCCTAAGAGTGTGATTCCAACTGACATTTATCCAGTTTTATTTCAAGTTTTCTACTACTCATATTTAATTACAGCCCTTATCTTTCCTTATCCATTTTAGTTACACCACATTGATCATAGCATTAGCGTCTCTGCTGTTATACTCTTCCTTCAATAAGCTTTTTTTATTGCCTAACATTCTGATCCTTCAAGACAGTAAATATAATGGTCTTATAAATCAGTACTAATATTATAAATGCGAAAGTAACTCTGTCTGTTACGCTTTCACGCCAAAACTACTGGACCGATTTGAATGAAATTTGGTATGGAGATAGTTTGAGACCCGGGAAAAAACATAGGATAGTTTTTATCTGACTGCGCAAAAAGAGGTTAATGTTTTCGCGCGATAACCGACATAAGCGCGGGCGGAGCCACGCCCAGAAAGCTAGTTTTGAATAAGAATTTAAAACATAAGCCCTAAAAACAGCATTTATATGCACGATCATGTGCAACATGTATTAATTATGTACATATATCGTGACTGAATCTGTTCGTTATGTAACTGACTTTGCCCTCTAATCGTGTACACGAGCAATCGCTTCGTCACTATGTACCTACATAGGTATGTAGACATATATTGGCTTAGATAATTACAATTCTACTTATATATATAGGTAGGTATGCCATTGAGCGTTTGTCTAGCGACCTTAAGTCATTCCATAGCGACTACGGGCGTACGTTTTTACGTATTACAATTTGCTTTGCTTTATTTTTATTATTTGATTATAAAAGGAATACCCACAAAAGCCAAACTATACTAGTGGCAAAAAATTTAGGTTCTGAGAAGCTATAATCATATTTAATGAATAACGAACGAATATTTTAACGAACTTTATAATTTATTCTTTATGTCGGAAATCTTATAATGAATTAGGTACTTACTAAAGTTTATTAACCTCCTCGTTCAGGCCAGTTTTCGGCAAAACTTGGGTCTGCCTTTATTGAAAGTCAACATTTTGGTATATATAAAAATTAAAATTATATATTTATTTATTTACTCATTTTAATATTAATTTATTTAAAAAAATATTTATATATTTTTATTTTTGACTGAACTCGGTTACATCTATACGAATTTAAGCAGGACAGCCGCCACATTAAAAGTTTAAAATTAATACATATATTTTGTAATGAATTATGTTTTGTTTTTATTAATAATTTAGAACATTTTGTGCAGTTACATACCGAAGGGGCAGGAGAAGTGTATTAATACACAGGTTTCAGAGAGGTAATGGTTCTTTGTAATACAAATAATATAAATCAACCATTCGCCGGACTACTAATAATAGTTTTTTGTTAACCTAATAATTGTATCGCCCGGGGAATCGAACCCTCGACATTACAATGCATACAAACAGAAGTAGAAATTATTCGCATATGTACAGACAGTTGAATTCCTGAGAACACGCATGTTTAATAAAATGCAACTACACACATACTTGGTCGATGACGCACATATGCCGTGCACATGCATGCTACCTATACTATTAACTATATTCTGCGTCTCACAATAGACTGGGGTGAACGAACGTACAGACCTGATTATATTATATTTGTACCTTACTTTGTAGAGTTTCGCTGCTCTACAAAGTAAGGTACAAATATAATTCTGAGGTAATTAAGGTGAAAATACTAAATTATTTGGTCCGATGTTCCCATTTACTTTGGTGCTACGTGGCAACTTTTAAAACAATCATACTGGCCACTCTACCGAAAACAAGTTTATATCAATTATTACAAATTTACTAGAGGAGAATTTTAGTCATGTGACGGACGCGGGCTCGAACCCGCGTCCATCCACCCCTTTAGCCGGGGTATGCTCTAATCCAATTGAGCTAACATGCCAATGAGTCCATTACTCAAATTTTCCTTAACGTTCTTTTTAACCATCTTATTGGGATGGAGCGGGTTCGAATCCCGCACATGACTTACATTTTTCCTCTCGTATATTTGTAATTTTGTAATGTAATCCGCAGAACATGCGTTATTGCAAACATAAATATCTTAAAATTATATCAATTATGTTCGCCTACGAAGCTTTTAGCTTTATCAAACGTTTTAGGTGCCCCAAAGTGCCTGACTGCTGTAAAAGTGATCTTCCTCTTAGAGAGAGCTTAACGGTCAGCTATAGCTCCAGCAATTCAGGACCTCAGACGCTTTAGTACTGCTATCCTAAGACAACTGGTTATAACAACTTGCGTGCTCTTCTAAGCACGGAAACGCTCAGTTGCAAATACCACCATGTTATCCCGTTGGACGTTGTAATACGAGAGTAACGAAAAAATATGTCCAATAATTTAGAACATCCCACTGCTCACCTATAAGGGGAGTGTTGCTGCGCAATGGGTGAACGGAGATTTTTACCATCTTGAAGCCTTCATTATCTGATTCGAGTACACTACCACCAAAAAGAGCATTTCTAAAGGGTGGAATCAGTATAGCCACCAACCATAAAGCCGAAACTAATACAATGATATTCTGTTATGTGTTATTGAAAATATATTGTACTGATGCCATATCCATGTGATTACGGTAAAAAAAAAAATGTACAAATCATGTTTAACTTAACATACATATGTATAACATGAACATGTAACATTAAAGGGTAATATTTCGCCAAGCTCGGTTACATGCATGCATTAGAAACATGTGATTTGTGAGAACTTTTTAAGCCAAACAGTTAAGGGAATTGAGCACGTAACTCTTTCCATACACACGTAGTTAGACTACAAAAATAGCAAACCAGAAGCATATATATGAGGTTCAAGTGCAGGCACGCAAAATTTCACCGAGTTTGAGCACTTGGTATTTAAAAAATGTAGAAAATACGCTTGTAGGAAAGCTCTAATCAGACGAATGAATTTTCTATTTCTTAAATGCATCTTTGCAACTTTAATTCTATTACTATCATCATTGCAAATCTAATTAGCATGACACAAAGAACTAAAATGTACATTCTTAAATAAAGATGAACTTTTATGGTAAGAGTCCTGAGAGAGGAGTACCTTCATCTTGAGCTTGAACGCCGCTAAGAGCAGTACCCAAATGGAAAGTCAAGGTAGTCAGCGATGAAATATGAATTATATCTCGGGTGACGAACAGAAAGCAGCGACAATCAGATGTCAGGACAGAGGATTTATACATGAGGCAGGCCATCTGCTCGATTTATCACTACTTTGAAAATGCAATGTTAGAATCTGAAACAGTGATAGCCCTTTGGTAATAGTTATAGGCTGACGCGTAGGGGTTCATATTTCCTGAGACTTGAGCTTCACCGGATGGCGGTGGGGTGTTTAGCGAATCCTCCTGGCTACTCGAAGTAGAAAATCTGTTGGTGCCTATAGTTGTCCCGGCAGGTCTACTTTAGGGCCAGTATTTCTAGGTAAGCCCAAAATACAATGCCTTACCGATAGGTAAGATTACCTATATCTAGTAGTGATATGCTATATTATCAACTATAAAACCGAACCCAGCCTAACATCACTCCTGCTAATTTATTCATTAGAACGCACAGCAATTGATTGTAATAAATTGTAATTGGAATTTTGATCGATTCCTTGCAATTTACCATTCTAGGCTACTTTGCTACCTTATGGGGTACTAGACTAGAATTTTACCCCCCAATATCATACTGTGGTAGTAGTAAGAGGCGACAAAGGGAAAATACCAAGCGCTGGGCAATAGCGCACTCTAAAGAACTGCCATCTTTCACTGCGATCCTCCTGACCCTGGGGAGGCTTTGTTCAACAAGGGACGTTGTGTCTGCTGCTGATGATGATGAATTCTAAATTCTCAAGATCTGTCCATCTACATATACGAACTTTCCTTCTATATGTTTTCCCATGTATAATTATATGCATAAGCTTCTGATGCCGATCCCTGCTAGAAAGGCCATGTAGGGGCTAGTAGGTAGGGTATTCTGCGAATCCCCGGCCGGCTAGTTACCACCCGCAAGTAGAAAATCCTTCGCCAGCACCTGACCTAAAAGCGTGAATTTCATCCTTGAAAGTCAGCTCCCATTTTAGGCTAAACCTTCGACCATCTCATCACTTATCATCAATTTGAGACTAAATGCTAGGCAATAAAAATATTTTTAAGTTGTTGTACTAAAAGATGTCATTGATCGATGATCTCCTTCAATCCGGTAGGCAGTCTGTTCGTAAACCGAGATGGTAAACCAAAACTCATAACAAGACCTATGAGGTTCGTCGTGCTGCTTCAAATGAACTCTATGAAAACAAAATGGTGTGTACATGCAAAACAAAAAAATCGCAGTGAGCATTGCATTGGCTGGACAGCATGGTATCTAATTCGCTTTGCCAATATTTATTTATGTATGGATATATTAATGCTTTAAGGCTAGTGTGCACGTAGCTTGGTATTTGACCAAATGTTCAAACTCGGTGAAATTTTGCATGTATCAGTAATTTTATGTTTTCTATTCCTAAAAGTTTTCGGTATTATTGTTTAATATGAGAATTATTATTTCAACAATAAAGAGATATAATAAAACGAAAAAAACTAACAAATTAAAACGTTTTATTTCACCGAGATTGAACAGTCGGTGTTTGAGCTACTGTTCAAACTCGGTGAAATTTTGCTAACATGTTCTTGGACCTGCACTTATGCTTCCTTTTGTAAGGTGTTACGAGCACACTATCCTTAATAAAATATATTAAAATGAATATTACAAAACATGCTCCACAAAAAAAAAAACAACACATATCGTAAAAAATTCTACTTGGGTTATGGTTGGTTAGTATGATATTGGTATAGTCGACTGACTACCTGACGCCATTCCTTTAAGGAAACTCGTACGTATCGTTACTAGAAAGGCTACAAGAGATGATAATATTGAGTCCTGGTGTGTTGACAATTTTTCGTAATGCCTTATAAGTAGTCCCCTACATATAAGACTTATAGGTCGAATGATTTGTCGGCTGTCATTGTGTTTTGAACCAATGACAGCCGAGTAGTAACAACTATGAACTGCTATGCCGCAGGTCCATGGTTCGAACCCCACAGCCAGCTTGACTTTCATCACGGGTGGAAAGGCATTTTGGGAATGCTCGCCTCAAGCTACCACCCTCAAGTAGAAAATCTGTCACGAAGCACTTAACAGTGTGATTAGGCAGAAGTCTGAGAGTTATAGGCAGAGATTATCGCTTAAGATCAGGCGAGGTCTAGTGAGTGAATCTTCAATCACATAAAAAAATTACACTCTTTCAAAAACCAGCATTACTTGATCAACTTGTAAGCTTTATTAAAATTTTTGTTATATGGAACCCAGAAGTTAATTTAAAAAAGTATTACTAAATAAGGTAAAACTAGCTATATTCCGCCTGCATTTTCCAACTTAAGAATGCTGATATTACATGAGAATCTCCAAATTATTTACTTCTATCACTACCTACCAAGCAGCAATTTTCGCATTACTGTGGTGCGGTATGAAGTGCGCTGGTGAAATTACAGGCACATTAGACTATGTTTCATATGCCTGTCATAAACTTAATGTGACCTAATGCATCTATTATAGGCAGAAGTTAATACTAGATGAGCCTCGGGCTTTTCGGTTTAGGTTTTATGAATTTTATTACCATCAAAGACAGACGTGGTAACACAGTATTACATATGTGTTCGTCATGGCAAAAATGTTAATTACATAAAATAAAGTGAAATGAAATAGCAGCGCTTATTTAGATTTATAAGGATGCACTATGACTCATTTCATGCATTTGAATTTTACATTACAATCCGTTACAACATTTTCCGTAACAATCCCGTAAAAAAAATGTAACCTTTACTGACGTTCAAGAATATTCTATTATTCACCGTATGCTAGGAGAGTTAACGTTTTAAGTTTTAACTATACTGACGTCATGTCGATGTCACTAAGCTAAATAATTTTAGCATCACGAATCACTAAATATATTATTATTATTTTTGTGCTTAAACATCGCCTATGAGGTAATGCCTGAATCGACTATTATCTAAAGATTAACTTATCATCTCTCTTTATCCTACTTTAAGCGCAATATCGCATCGCAGAATAAGATTAGTTTTCATACTAATCAATCAATGATATCTTCGGTTGTTATTTCATATACAGCTAGGTTATATTATACAAGTTTATACCTTATTATGTTTTTTGGAAATCCCCAGCTCAAATATGATGTATTTTGGTTATGGGGATAATTAAAAAGTGTTTATATAGTTCGTAAGTCACACATAATGTAATCGTTAATGTCGTTAAGAAATTAAAAATAGTTCTATAAAAAAAAAAATTATGTTCGCCCTCACAAATGTTTGATAGGGGACAAGAGGAAATAAATTCCTGTTCGGCCCCACGAAAATTTTATGGGGGACAAGAGGAATTAAATTCCTTTTCGGCCCCATGGGGGCGAAGAAGTGGGGACAAAAGGAATAACCCCACATATCAACAAAATTATATTACAACCTTAATAATTAGGCGGGGACCTTTTTGTTCAATGTGAAATCAGTTTAGACGAATCAAATTGTCAATCTGGTTGAATTGAACTTAGTCGTGATCCAAAATGTAAGCGTAGAATAAGCGGTTCGAGCTTCGTTATCCTCGAACATAAAACCAGTTTACTTGACCCATTTATCTTCAGGTTTAGTATGGAATAAGGGGCCAAACATCCTTACCTGTGAATGGTGAGGTATAGCCTCATGAGTTCTGTGAACTTGGGGTCATCGTAACCGAGCATTGAGGCGTAATTGGCAGACCAATCCTTGGTCTCGTCGATGGCGCCGATGCCCTTGCCATCACGGTACGTGTTGCGGTAGATCGTGGCAGCGATAACTGGCAACTTAGCTATCAGGTTCATTGAGTCTTCGTAGATGTACTGTGGAGGAGAATTTATACAACATTTTACCTTTTACTGTGTGTTTTTTCACTGAACATTATATTACACCTGCTATCTGGCAACTTCTTTATACAATAGCAAGGAGGATAACTTTTATTCATTAAATTATATTTCAGGTAAGGACAAGGTGCTATGCCTTAGGCACTTGTCCAAAATCTGGCGATGAGCGATAAAGCTAGAAACTAGACACTGGGGTTGACAATCAGCGAGTATGAAATAGTACCTAGTTCTATTAGTCTTGTCACTAGGCATGCGTTTCAGTGAGGGTCATAGAATGCGTATCAACCAAGTCTCTTGGCGAGTGTTGCTGAGCGAGATAGGTCTTGTCGCTGCGATAAACTAGTACAGAACAACAGTGATAAACTAATAACATATATCTATCATTTGTTGACATGGGATTTATATCTTTTGTAGCGAATAAAGTCGATAGCATTCACTTTCTTTAGGGCGCGTGGGACATGTGATTAGAGTGAAGTTCAAGCGGGATTCGAATCATGGACCTGCTGGGCGGCAATCCACAGACATTGCCACTGAGCCATCACTCCCACTCTACATTATACACTAGCTAAACTGTCTCATGGTTACACATGCTCTTTCTATCCCTACCTATAGCTTACATAATAAAGTAATAAATTATATGATTGCTCTTGACACTATCTTATCAGTTTTTGAGAGATAATGTGATAAGTGATGGTAAAATGCCAGGGCATCTGTTAGGACATATTATTAGGTAATCGGCGAAAGGCTTTTTATATGAAGTTGTATTACCACGCTGGAATACCACCCTACCAAACATCAAGCACCTGGAAATAAAGACATTACTGGCAATAATTAAACCTCTAACTTTATATTCCAGGTGCTGTCGGCAAAACTCTTTTACGTCCTAAATACCTTTACCTACTCTGTAATAACATACAAGGATTAGCATACCAACAAAACGTTCACTAACCTCCCAGTACTTGGACTTGTGTACTCCTTCGGAGTAAGCCTGGACGAACTTTGACTCGGTGTTGAGGGCGGTCACAGCAGCAGAGAACTGGGACATGGGGTGCAGCTTGCTGGGCATGTTGTTTAGCATCGTGACCACGTGGGCGGGCAGCTCAGCTCTAAGGAACAAAAAACACTCTTGTTAGGCCAGGACAAAAGAATTTTCTGTGCCCTCTACACAGTCGGAATTTTTACCGCTACAGTAGAACGTGGACACCTACCTCACCACACGCGTTACATTGAGGACTAATACGTTTGCATTCCGTTGGCGGACATTCGTATGTAGCTTAATAATAATACTGGGCAAATAATAGCCAAACTGAACTCGTACGCAATCCTGAGCAATGCTTATCTGAAAAAGGATATATAGCAGTAATGTTCGATGCACCATAAGCGACGTGCGAGAATTTTCTGCAAACCCCTGTTCAGGTTGGACAACCGGCTAAGATAAAAGCCTTCATAATATAAGCGCTACACATCAAATGCGGTGTATTTCGTACTGAAACAACGGCGATCATTCTGGTGAACATGTGGCCAATTACTTGTGGTTTTCACATTTGTAATGTAATTTAATTGAAATTGTATCCCTTTTCAAGTCAAGCACATGCTATCTCTAAGCAAAATACAAAAATACTTAACATTTTTAAATCAATTTAGGAAATTATCGTTTCAACAAATAAAATATATTCCATACCTAGTTACGTGTAAATGTACGACCAATCAAAGTATCTTTCGGACAATTGAGTAGGTATACGAAAACAATTGAAAAGGTAGATGAACTTCACCTTAACGTCGAGTACGGAATGACCTTTTAACTACCTATAGTAGTTCTGGTAGAACAAACAAACTTGATGTCGGACTTTTAAACACATATTTTAATAACTTAAAACGTATCATCTAGCCAAAATATATACCTTTTCCCAAACATGCTTGGAAATGTGAGCATTATTTTGACAACCTTCTTCGAGATAAATCAAAATTGCTGTACTGGCCAAATAAATGCGCGCAGCGGCCGGCAAAATATGTATGAAAATCTATATCTGTCGTGTCTAGCAGCCAAATAAATTGCTTAGTAAACTCATATCTGTCGTGTAATTTAAAAATGGAACGATCTTTTACTTCGAAGCATGGCAACCAAGGAGGTAACTTATCAAAGGTTTTATTTAAATTTCGATCTGGCATGCAAATAGAACGCTGTTCATTGAAAAATTGTACATTTAACAACTCAAATTCAAATTCAAAATCATTTATTCAATTTAGGCGTCTACGACGCTTTTATGGAGTTCAATTACAAATTTTAACATTGAACTATTCTACATTGTACTACCACGTTCGCAAAAAAAAAATATAGAGCCACTGCGAGAAGAACGGGCAAGAAACTCGGGGCCATTCTTTTAAACATCTTTTAACAATGTGTTATAAACAATATAATACAACTATTACAATATTTGTTCAAATTACGTAGGTGACAGGTGATAGCTTGGCAGAGGCGGAACTTTCCAAGCATCTTTGTCGTTTAAGTAATCACAAACTTTGTAGTATGATTTCTCAATCAAAATATTTTTCACATGCAAGTTGAATTTTTCTTCTGTGAGCATTGTAATATGTTTGGGAATTTTATTATAAAACCACACACAATTACCTAAAAAGGGCCTTTTTAGGTAATTGTGAGCGGTGAACTGTATCTTAAAATAAAAAAATCTGCCTAAGTACTAGGTACTTTGTTTTAATTTTCGCGCATTATTTCAGAAAAGCACTATACAAGCCTTGGCCACAACTAGGCATAGATGGACTTACGTATGTGTGCCTCGGCTTCGCCTCGGCCCACATTTACACGTTCGTCTATCAATGCCTCTTTTGCTGGCCGCTGCAGTAATGTACTATTTCAAGTATTTATTAGCAAGTTCTTATAATCACCCATGTTTCACCAAATATATTATGGTATCGTGTAATAGGACAAGCCAATTACCACTTACTTACAGGATACAATATCATAAAATGTATTTTTCGCCATATGTCCTTGAGAGACAGTAATTATAGTATAGTAAATGTAGCTCGACTACGTCAACCACATCATCAATTACCATCAGATTTGGTGTGATCTAGTCGTTATTTGGTCGATAATTTAGAAATAGTCGTAAAATAAAATATCTGCATTTTGGAATCGAACAATGATATCACTAATAAATGTATTAATCTCTCCTATTTCGGGCAACACTGATAAAGTAACTGTCGTAACCACCATATTACACCGCACGGCGATACAAATCTTATTTCACCGCCAGTTTGTTTAAATTTCGTACTCGTGGGCAATCTTTATTTTAACTAGCAACGTCTTCATATTTTAATCAGAACACTAATTTATTCGATCCACGTGGGTACAATACAAACGACTTTTTGAATGTTGTTCCAGCGAAATAAATAATCTTTTTGTAAGTCAACCAATTTGAAATGTAATTAGTCAATGACACCGTATCTAAGTAGGACAACTGACTCAGACGTAGGTACACTGCATAATTATCTTTTTACAACACTCGAGAACTATATAAGAGCTAATGCTGTGAGTACAATTTAAGCCAACATAAATATGGCTATATTCATAAAGCAGCGACAGTTAGTATTCAACATAAAAAGGCAAAAACGAGACCGCTAAACAATGAATAAACTAATTTTGCTATAAACTCGACGCTTTGAAGACTTCTTGAGCCGCGTTGACACGATCAAAGTATACTCTAATGGAGTCCACTCAGTTGCTGACGCTGTTGTTAGTGGTGAATTCGAGTACATTCCCGATTGAGAAAGCACAAGAAAGATGTTTTTGACTCGGATCGTGTCCACGTGGCTTTACGGACCGCATTACATAAGATGGCAGCTCTTCAGACGGCGCTGTTCCTTCAGGTAGTTATTCCCTTCGTCGATTTTACAACTCCCAAAGGAAGACGGCAAGGGGATACCTCACGTTGACATTGTCATGTCATTCTCACAACGATAGTTAGCCGGAGCCACACAACAATGGACATGATTGAAGCCCGAAAATGACGACAAAATTATCCGACTGACCGCCTAACAATTTGACAATAAAATGATCTCACCTTGACTAACGGACTGGGGTGCATGTGTAGTTTATACATTTAATATTGCCATGCAATGCAAGCTTTCAAGAATAATAACCGTTTTGCAATTTCAAGTCCAAGGTACGTGTACGTACTAAATAGGGGTCAGTGAACCGAAACTATTTTACGCATTTAATTAATTACAAACAATCAATATCAAGGTACATAATCGCCTTGCAGGTATGTATAAAGAAGTATACATACGTATTTTTCCGACGGTTGTCGATTTTTACGATTGTTGTTGGAAGATATCCGGCTGTTATAAATACTGCATTGAAACAAAGATAAACATGAAGAAATCTGATGCTCATTGCTAAAACAATATCGCCGAGGAATGCAGTGTGCAATCTGTACCATTTTTACACAGCTTTATGTCAAATATGCAGATTATTCAGATATCAGTTGACTCAACATTTGTAAAAGTTCTGATATTATGTTGGTATGTTCCTTGCATTAAGCAATGTAGGTGTTAGGTACAAAATCGAAGCATACTTAGTTAAGTTTTAATAATGGATAGCCCAAACCTAAACTACGAAGATTAACTATGTAATTAAGATTGTATGATAAATGGCCAAATGCTAAGCAAGGAGCAAAAAGTTTGCTGAATTCTAAGCTATGAGAAATAACTTGTTATGTGGCCAAATACGAAAACTACGTACAATAACATGTTAAATATCTAAATCCCAAGCTTTGAGGAATAAATAGTCAAAATAGAATTCAAATTTTGAAGCATTGATAGCTCAGTGGCATAGGCTATGGACTGCCGCGCAACAGGTCCACGGTTCGAATCCCTCATCAAGGAAAAAAAATATTCGAATTCTAATCTATGAGATACCTAGTTGAGATTCGAGGTACATGGCCAAACCGTAAGCTACAAAACAAAAATGGTCCTTGGTCCCTAGATGCTGGTTTACACGTATGATACCTTTTATATAACTGATTTTATTTTGTTCTTAATCATACTGTAGATCCACTGAGTACTGCTAGAGTTATTAAAGTAAAGAAATCATCATTATAAAGATCAGTCAAGGGTCGTTTGGCAGTGAATATTCAGATGGCTCCTGCGCACGTTCTTTTGTTAGGTGTAAACCAGCCTTAGTAGTCTCAATTTGTGTTTTGAAGTTATGTCACACACAAACTGGGATGAGAGAGGCATTTAAGACGTTATCATTTCGTTTGTGACTTAGAAACAGTATTATTTGAAAATTATTGTTTTTTTAAAGTTTAGCAATACACTCGAAAGCAAAGAATAGTAAGAAATATTATGTTTGATTAGCTATAATTTTATATGAATAGATATGGTAAATACATACAGAAAATCCATAGACTTATGAAAATATAAATATATAAGGCTTACCTCTGTGCCCATTCCTTGGATAGGGCTTCAGCCTGTGCTTGTGTGGGAATGTCTCCAGTAACGAGAAGCCAGAACAGGCCCTCAGGAAGAGGTTCTTCTCCACCCTTAGCCTTAGGCAGTTGCGCCTGGCATTCAGGGATGGAGAGACCGCGGAACCTGATGCCCTCATCGGGGTCCAAAACGGATGTCTCCCAGACTAGGCCTTTGATTCCACGCATACCGCTGTACATCTGAGAAACATAAAGTGAATTTAATAACACTAGCATATTAAGAATATGTTTAATGTTCTAAATTTATTGTGTGATTCCAGTACGTTCCCCTAATTTTCACATTGCGTCCTAGAAAATCATTATACCCATGTTAAATGATATTTTTTATCACGATTTGATCATATATCCTCTGTGAATCCCGATGTAGGTCTGCTGATGTTTCACCTGGTTTTTTTATACGAAACAAAACTAACGAATAATATACAATGAATCAAATTCTTTAAATATACTGGTAACTAGCTTGAATCATCATTAGATATTGTGTGCGGATTCTGTACTCCCATTATAGAATAAAGAGTAACCTAGACATTGTGAGATAAATTGATCCCCGCTTTGAGCGATGGTCTTGAACTGTGCCAGGGCCCATTAGGCTCAAGTCAACGGGTACATTGACCCACAATACGCGCTCCTTACCAACGAATGAACTTCGCGAATATTCTTATAAATTTGTAAAACATCTACCTACGTAACTTGAATAATTACGTCACTAATTCTAAAACCGGAAAGGTGATCTGGCCTTATGTACGTTAAATGATTCTAGTTTTAAATTTACCTATCTCGGCTAAAATAGTGAAATTGTGCTGCGGGCCTCCGAAATGATCAGTTTTACATAATCGTTAGTGCAACTTGTAGCTTTCCATGCGTCATCTTGTAAATTGAATCCTGTTTTTATTAATGATCTACAATTTTAAAACTGTTTTATAGGTCAGAGTGACTGTATCGGTAAGTAGGTATCTATTAGATATCTGCGATTACATCTGTTAAAATAATATCGTCTGGTGTACTGGAATTATAATGTAAGTGACCATTGTCACTCATTGTGATATTACTCGTTGAGACGCACTGCAATAAACTATTATATTGGTAGGTAGGTATCTCTATATTAGATAATATGTATACAGATTATAGAGAATGTTAGGTAAATTTATTCAAACCTGTCTTAAATGGAAGTATTTGACAGCTTTGAATCACATACCTACCTACCGGAAAAATAAAGGAACGCTACTCAACATGCCATCATCGTCCTGTCGTTATCACATTGAGTGGGATCAGTACGGTACACCGTCTTTTTCTCTATTACCTAGCTGCCCACCTTCCGGTAATGTTTCCTTAGTCACCTCTTACGGAACCCGTGGGAGGAAGATATATGAAGGACAGGGATGGGGGTTTAAAAGTCGCGGTTAGCAAATGGTTACAAGTTAATAATAGCATTTCGTTGCTCTACAATGGAGGCATTTCATGAACAGTAGATGTCTTCCGGATGATGCAGATAGAACAGTAACATAATTTTAAGGAACTTTCTTTAATCCGTTATTTCACACATTACCACCGCAGATCAAATAATACCTAGATGCTACTGAAACAAATGCTATTTATTTATATGGTATTATGTAATTAGCGAGATTTAGGTGTATGTCTTACCATGTCGACGGTGACCTCGCCGACTTTGGTAGATCCATGCTTCTTACGGAAGTCGCGGACTTTCTCCTGTTCTTTGGGAATCTTCTCCTGGAGCACGCTCTTCAGGTTTGTGTTCTCTGCGCTCAGGTTCCTGAGCAGTATCGAAGCGGTGGGGCATGCTTTCTGAATCAAAGATACAAAATAACCGTCAAAAGATGATCTATCATCTCATTTATAACGGAAATTGGATATCTTTCATTGATACTCCATAATTTTTAATATAGACAGGAAATTTCAAATAAAACAATATGACTAGATTATAGACACTGACATAAACATTCATATTCAGCAGCAATAGATGACCTATTTCAAATATCAATTAATTTCTTCTTTGTCTTGTGACTTTGTTCAACACCACTATTAAATCACTTTTAACGTAAAATAAACCTACATTATACTAAAAAATACAGTTGGCTTAGTTATCTTGAAACTGGTACGTTCAAGGTGAGCCTCTTCCACTCAATCCTCGGATAGTGATGTACTTAACTCGTATATTAACTTTTTGGTTCAATCACAATAAAACCTAGGTGTAGTATTATTATATTTTCTATGCTTAGGTGCTGCTTTTTTATACTTTGCGCTACTGATCATCACGTATAATAGCTTATTTACTTAAAGCTCTGCAATTAAATGACCTACTCTAGATTTGTATTCTGTTCTTTAATGTTTTTAAGTGATGAAGCAATTCTCGTTCTACTTAACACTGAACTGTGTTCGTCACACTGAGAAGTTAGTTCTTATGTCTCGTTTGCATAGTAATTTAATTCGATACAGTACCCTGCACGCTAATAGACTGCAGTACTTGCATGCCACTGTTTTGAGGCAGAATATCTGATACTGTGGTGATACTCACCAAGACGGACTCTTGCTAAAGAGACCTTCCACCTAGTTTGAATATTCTCAAACTTACGATAAATTATGTACTAGGTTAAAGGTGATAGTGACTTCTCGGTTTATATTCATAATAAACTTACTATACCTTCCTTGTGGTAATTATATAGCTATATGTATATTTTCTCTGTACTAAGGAAAATACATACCTTCTAGCTCCATTCTCTAGAAATTATTTCGTAATATAAGTATTTCGATAGATCCAGAAACTTTCGAAATTCTTATGAAAACCAATTATTTTGTGGTCATATTGTCTATAGTAACTTGTAGTTATTATTTAGACATCAATATAATAATTAGACGTGGGCGAGATGCGTACATTGTTTTTTTTCACTGACAGCGTGGTATTTTTTTTAATGTGATTCTGACGGAACAAGCACGAGGCCTACCTGATGTTAAGCGGATTAACCTCTGCCTTTAACAGATACATTTCGTCATGTGACGCATTGCACTGCGCCCGTCACATTGAGACACATAGTTGTTAAGTCTCATGTGCCTGTAATTTTTCCGGCTCTCAAGTTCAGGTACTGATACAGTTTCACAGTCAGGCAAGGTGTGAACGCCGTTGTCATCGCATAGTTTCAATCAAGACATTATTTAATTACACGTAGGTGTCGACACGAGTTGACACGACCCACAATTTACGCACATAACAAATTTAGTTTCTATCGATTTAGATGAAAAGAAGGATTGTCTAGTTTATCACGGTAGTAAGATTGAAAAAAGATTAACTTCAGGAAAACGGAAAATTGTTATTAGCTTAAGAACTACAATACGAACCATTATTATAAGTGTTTGGGCTAAACTGAACAACTTTCTGTCATATTATGTTCAGATATTACAATCTTAAAACACATTAACTCCATGATTACTAAGTTCTGAAATTAACAAAGATGGATATTGAAATCGTCAAGAGAAAGAACGAGATATGAATGCTTCCTGTGACTGATATAAGACTTAACGAATCATGAGTTCTTAGAATACAACGCAAGCAATAAGTCATGTAGATAAACGCTCAAATTATATATTGATGAAACAGCTATTAATACTTTGTCAAGGTTTCAGTTTACTGTATTGCTGACTATATAAAACTCACTGTCACTCAATCAGTGCGTGGAATAATTACAAAGAAACATGAATTTTAATTTCTTAATACCTACGTGATGCGCTGAATAGGTAGATAACGATCATGTAGGGGTCAGCTCAAACTACAATTTAACCCAATTGACAGCATTGACACTTGCATAACACACTTCGATATAGAATGTCTAAGTGTTTTAAATTAAAAGGTGACTGTCCGTCTCCGGAGTCAATCAATGTAGCACTTGGGAACAGCGAGATTGAAAGTTCAAGTGATTGAACAATCATGTGCATGGCTTCGATGTAGAATTTAGCCCAACATAGTATAGGTAGTTAATAAAAGAAAACAGGGTGACTCAGAATGCCATAATAAATTCCCTGACTATTTCACCAAATTTCCCTGGCCAATCATTGAAATAAAAACCCAATTACATCTAATAACAATTATTTATATAATAATCAAAATTAATCACAGTTATTTATATAAACTTTATTTATACTGCAGCAACTGTAGTCTAATACTAAATAAATAATAAACTTTAAAATAAATGCTTCATTAGCCTGTTTAATAAGGGTCAGTTGTAATGTATTTCTCATATTCCAATCACTGTGAATTACATTACTGCTCTTTGGAAAATATATTTTTTTTCCCAGACTATCCAGGTGACCTATCGATTTCACTGACTTTCCCTGACCAACTTGACCGTCCCTGACTTTTTCTGAATATCCATAAAGTGGTCACCTTGGAAAATCAATAAGGGTGAATAGTGCTCGTGTCGCGAACTGTGACTCATCCAAGCAAAACTACCCATTGCTAGGGTTTTCCCACTGTGGAATACAAGACAGGTCATAAGTGGTTAAACTGCGTCGGTTCTGCGTTCTATAATTAGAAAAAAAACGAAAAATAAAATATCTTGATCATTTAATGCAAGCGAATTCTGTGTAAAGAGTAACTTAGGCATAACAGGAAAGTTTCCACGTTTCTTGGTTATATATGTAATAAGAGGGGCCTTCCCCTCGTCTGCAGTAATGATGCTCGAAACGAGGACATGGCGCATGCTCCGTAAGGCTACTGGAAATAAGGCCGTATTGTTCATTACGTAAGAAACCAGGACACGGTTAGTTTTCCTTGAGCCTTTTGTAGTCTCGATTTTTGTTGAGGAAAATGCTTGACATTGTGTTTGCTTTTTATCAAGTAACCTTCAACTGATTCACAGATTGAATCATTGACAAAAAGATTGTCACAAAATATTACCTGAGGCCCCGTTACTCATCTCCACAAGTATTTCCTACTAGACTTTTCATTAGTTTTATTGCACCGAACTGTGGCAGTCATATCCTTTTTAGTCTAGAGACTGAGCATGTTAAAATTAGAGTCAGTAAACGTGGAAATCTTCTTGTTATGTTTTGCGACTGGTGACTTGTACATAATGATTAAAAGGCTTTAAATAGACCGAACGAAGAGACCCCAGATAAGGTTTTCTTAAGCACTGATAGCCACCTTGCGCCTTTGCACTTTACTTAACCAGTTTTATTTCTTGTTCCTCAATTGCGTCTGTACATAATAAAAAAAAACATATTTCGCTCCTAGGTGGGTTTCCGTTCGAATCAAAGAAATATGTTAAACCATTTTAACGACAAAAACGACAGAAAACTAAAAAATTAAAAATAACAGATATTTTGCAGTATGGCATAGTGGAAGTACACGTCCGCTCACAGGTTGAATAGTTGCCCGTAAAGTTAAGTGATTGTTGGGTTTGCCAAGCCCTACATTTTTCAATTGAAAAATATTTAATTAATAAAATATTTTATATTAGTTTTTATATAGATACCATTGTGGCCTTTACATCATACCTGCAACACGATTAGCCAATCACATACTCGAAACTGAAATACTAATCTTAATCAGCATTCCAGCACACGTCGGCAGACATCACATCAGTAATCGTGTCAAATACTCAATGTAATTCTTACAAATTCGCGATACAATAGGTAAAAATATTCCAAACGAAGCTTTGTATAATTCTCAAATATATACCAAAGAACTAAACACGAACTAGCGGGTAGTGGTTAATTTAATTAGTAATGAACGTCCACGGTGACCTGGTAACTATTTTGTTATACAGTCAAACTGTGTCACCTATCGTACATTATTTGCTCGAAGGTATAACCAGATTAGGCTGCGTATCCACTAGATATGTGCGAGGTAGATGAGCATTGCGCGAGGAAGAAATGCACCAATCGGATCGCTTCATTCTCCTAGCCTCACTGAGGCAACGATCCTATTGGTACATATTTTCCTGGCACACCGCTTATCTCATATCTGGTGGTTACGCAGCTTTAAAGTATATATGATTCGTTAAAATATAAACTAGCTTTTACAAATTATTGGAGCACAATTTTTTGTTCCGGATGGGAATCAAACCAGCGTACTCTGATTTCGCGCCGGATGCCTATTCCACTCGGTCACCGGAACCCTACTCTTTCAAGTCGAAACTTTGTTCTCCTTGTACTTTAACCGTCAGGGACGGTGCGTGGTCATCTACCAGACTACTAAACTGTATCTGACCGAAAGCACTTTTTTCTAAGACTTAACTCTCGCAATGATGTCGCTACCCTCTACATCAGTACTTAATATTTTAAATGCGAAAGTAACTCTGTCTGTCTGTCTGTTACGCTTTCACGCCAAAACTACTGGACCGATTTGAATGAAATTTGGTATGGAAATAGTATGAGACCAGGGAAAAAACATACGACAGTTTTTATCTAACTGCGCAAAAAGAGGTTAATGTTTTTGCGCGATAGCCGACAAACGCGCGGGCGGAGCCGCGCCCGCAAAGCTAGTTATATTTCTAAATATGATTACAAGCACTCGCGTGCACCCGGAACAGAAAAAAAAGTGTGCTCCTTTAATTTGTAAATGTGATATACATAGAGATATAAAATACTATTTAGAGTGGCAGCCATGTCAGTTTCCTTAGAAAACGAGCGTAGCCAGTTCAACACATGTGAATGATACGTGACATTACATCTTTATTGTTCACTACAAACAATCCGATTCCCTGATTAGTCCCATTTTTACCCAATTGAAACGTTTAATAAGCCAATTTATAACAGTTAAAAATAAACCTTATCTAAAGAGTGGTTAGTTTTAATTTCTTGTGAACTTTGTCAAGCTATCCCTTTCAGTGAGAGAGACAGATATATGGTAATGAAAGTTGCCAGTTGACAATATGTGTACAGTAATTGTGCAGTCTCAGCTCAGTCAAGTATAATTTCAATTATAAAATCGTTCCTTGGTAAAATATGAGAAAAGACAATTGAAAAATAGGTCACAAACAACTGCACAAAAAATGGTTACGAGAAAATAATTATTGGGATAGGTAATAAAATTTGATCTTATTTTATTTATTCATTCGGTACAAAAAGTGGTATCCTAGCCAGTGATGTAGTACATGTTATCGATAAACTTTTCCTTCGACCTAAAACGATTTATAGGTGATGCGTTGATGTGCTGTGCGTTTGTGCTATAATAAGTTTTTATGCGGTTTTATATAATCATTTGAATATGTAGTAATGACAGGCAAGTAAGCGTCTTGACTGAACCATATAGCTCACTAGTATGTCTATACCAAAAGCTTAAAAGACCGCTGAAAACAGAAGCATAGTACATCGAGCGATTAAGTAACACTTCTTCAGACCTAGACACGACCTTCAGCAGTATACGAAGAAGACGATTAAAATAAAATACAGCTATTACTGCGAAGTACAGCTTAATTTCGATATAATATGTTATAGGCTGGCTTATATGTAGTAAAATTATTAAAAATACATGAAATTCGCGTAAAGGGTGGTATTAGAGATAGGCACAGATAGGGGTTCATAAAAATAAAAGGCGAGGACAAGGTCGAAGTCGTGGTATATATAACAAGAGGTAAATTGCAGATGAGTTTGTGAGATTTGCCAAGATAGAGAGCAGTTATTTATGCAAAAATTTATAGGCTCAATAACTTATAAGATGTTTGGCAGGATGCGATTCCATGTAATAAGGTACTATTAGTTAAGTTAGTAATTAACTACCTATCTTACTAGATTTTATACGAAAAGGTAATCATAAGGTAAACTCAAAAGATACAACATTTATAGGAACACATTGAGCACTTTAATAAACATAATACATTAGGTTCACATGGATTAATTCTGTATAAGTTTATAGTTACCATTCGCAACGATATAATCAAATGGGCAAACTATTTAGGAAGAACAAAGCCAACAAACTTAAACCCATACACAACACGTGAACAGCGGTTCTGTTACACTAAATAAATCAATAATAGAACACTTAACTTAATCAGCAATAGGTTTCGATGCGGAAGTCACTTGTGAAGAATCAAGACAGAGAGAGGCTCAGTAAGGTGAGACATTGGTTTTATAGCAATGACTGGCGCCAAGTGTCTGTCGCCTCTTCATGAAACTTAACGCCATATTTACCACAACCAATCAGGAGTTGCCGCCACAACGTATCAGCCAATTCGAACTTAGACAGGATGGTTCGTCATTGGCTAGTCCAGAATGAACACAGATAAAACATGATTTTAGTGTGGCGGTTATTAAAAATGTCAAGTATTAACAAGTTTTAGATATTCTAGGATAGCATAACGAATAGTTAGTTTTCAGTTCTCGTAATTTATTTACTTAAGATGATCTATATATCACACAATCTGAACAAAACTATCATATATTATTAAACTATCTATTTTGTAGACTCCAAAAGCTGCCTCCAATCTATTCTTGCGAACCCATTTCAGTCCAAATCTAGGTTCCCAATTAAAAAAAAATGTACTTGTCGAATGTAGCTCTATGTTATCCTAGCCTGGATTTCTGGTCACGCCGGTATAGTGGGCCACAAATCAGCTGACTCCTGTGCTACAAATGCCATTCATACAGACTCTTAAGGATATTTTCCCAACTTTTCTCGCTAGATATCTGTTTGACTTTAAAACCATCTTTAAACAAACCTTGGAACCAGAAATGGCATATTTATAGAATAATAAAAAGTAAATTCTATGGTAACATTCAACATGAGATTCCCAATAAACTCTGGTTCTCAAAATTCCAAAACGCTGCTAAAGTTACAATCTCTACAATATGCCGCTGCGTCTAAACCATTCCTATAACCCAGTCTTCCTGGCCAAACTTAAGATTAGGGATAGCTCCCTCTGTGAATGTGGTTTGGACGAAAGAAATGTGAATCACATATTCTTCTGGTGTCCCAAAATAAACTCTTCTCTCATACATATTATATATTTTATCCTAAAGTTGTTCCCAGGTGTTCTATATTTCCCCTATATATAATACATTTGGATGTGTGTGTGTGTGTGTGAGGGTGTGTGTGTGTATGTGTGAGGCTGTGTGTGTATTTGTGTTTGTCCAGTAGACAGAAGAACTAACATCTTATGTTTCAGCACCAATTTTGCCTTGGCCAGTTCTCACCGGACATAACTCATTAAAACTAAACAATCTCCTTCGTTTGACGGTCTATCTAACTACGTGACATTGGCGAAATTGTGGTGGTGCCCAAAGGAGCCATAAAACAAGAGTTTAAGTTGAAATCCTAACCTTGAAGATTGCCTGTTTTGAAAATATTTGAATAATTTGTTAATTTAATTGATGTTAACCTTCTGATCTACACGTGTATTTTTACGTCATGATAAAAGTTCTACATGCACTAAAAGCAGAGAAACTGATGGTTATTGCTTTTGTAGGTCTAACAAAAAAGCTCCAAATTAGATATTGGAATGAGGTGACATTTAGTGACTAACAATTTATCGACAACATTTTGTCGATAAAAAAATCATCAATCACTATATGTCAGATTGCACCGATTTTGTTCATCAGCGAAATATAAAACATTTAGGAACAATTTATTATGTTTTCCGGTGATAGGATATTCCTACTTTCTTTACATTTGTAACATAGCTATTGAATCTGCAATTTATAACAGCACAACGCGGCATTTTCATATACATTTACGGAGATGCATGCGGCGCGTTAACCGCGGGTCGACTGTCAGTAGCATTATAGTCCGTTGACGTAAATACTCCTGTTTAGGAGTATGTTAGGCTCGCGGGCCACGCCCCCTTCACCTTTCTATTGCTTTCTCTTTTCTGTGGTGATATACGTGGCGCACGCGATTTACGTGTGTTTTAAATCATATTTAGGAGTATGTTTATATTGACTGTTAGATCAGAAACGTAGCACGGGTGCTTCCTCGTGCTACTATCGAGATCTTTTACTAGCACGAGACCAAATCGAGTTCTATAGCTTGTATTTCTTATGAGTGAAGAACAAGATTAAATTTAATATGTAAGTTAAAATTTTACTCGAAATGTATTTTTACAAAAAAAATTGTTAACATGATCCGCAATAATTTAACAATAAATAAAATGATTGGTCCAGCTGATCAAATAAAACGTCAGCAAATGGCAGTATACCAACATACTTATGTAGTTGACACGTGTGCACAGTTACAAATGTTTTCAATTCCGATCATGGTGGTATGTAATAAAATATCACGTATACATCCCCTTAAGGGCTAGGCAGCTATACAGGGCGTCTCACGGATATGCCACATGGTGGGAAAGTACCTTGAATATTGTAGTTGGACATTTTACTGAAATAAGACTATATTTGAATTTAAAAACAATTGAAACTGCTGTCATCGTTGCTGTCATGCTGTCAGATATTTAAGTTGAACCGGGAATAGAACCCGTTACACGAGAAAAATGATCACCTGTAGCTTTATAATACCGATCGAAAGGCTTCATCGTAAGGATTATTTTTTGCTTAATAACATAGTGTCAAAAATAAAAGCAAGACCATGAATTTTAACATTGTATTGTATGTGATCACAACTACAAAATTACATTATAAATCAGCGTTTACAGTATTTCTTCGTTAAATAGAGGGTAAGGTACATGATATACCGAATTTTAAGACTTAACTACTTAAGTATTGTAAGATAGATTGATAAGTTAGACTTGACAACCCCCATACCATTATTATGTTTTACTCTACTCAACAGCTGAATGTATGCTGTAGCTACACAATGAAACCCCCTAAACTTTGATGAAGCAGTGATGGCTCAGTGGCATTAGCTATGGACTGCGGCGAAGCTGGTTCATGGTTCGAATTCCGCCGCGGGCTTGAACTTCACCGCATGGTGGAAGTGCATTTTGCGAATGCCCGCCTGACTAAGCGACCACCCTCAAGAAGAAAATCTGTCGCCAAGCACCTAACGGTGTGTTCCGGCAGCTGGCCTTGAAAGTCAGGAATCCTAGGTTAAGCCTGTTAACACCTTCCACCACATCATCACTTAGCATCAGGTGATATTGTAGTCAAAGGCTTACCTATTAAAAGTAAAAATTAGGTTTTAGTTTCATTTTTTCGGCTACCATCTTATGTATTGGGGCCCTCCCTCCCCCTGCCCGTTTAAAAAATATTTAATTAAATTACTAGTCCAAGTCATCATTAGGCCAACGTTTTACACAAAATGTACAACTTACTTTCTATATACAGGTTTGTAAATCATTCTGTTTCCGAGCTACAGTGACATACGGCCTGACAGGCAATGGAATCTCATTAATTCATTAATTTTGAATCCATTTGGCCCTTTGGGTACGGAATCGTACATACTAAGGTCAAGTATGGGCAAAGGATTTATAAGTGACCTAATCCGTACACCTTAAAACAATTCAGATCAGAGCAGCGTCACAATTAGGTACCTCTTGGCATCTCTGTAGATACGCGGCTGATAAGTCCTAGAACATTACTAGACAACTTTAGATACCTAATTAGCTAAATGACGCTTCAAACAGCAATGACCGTCAGCTCATAGCCTTGTACTTATATCACGTAACAAGTATTGTTATCGCAATATACACAAATTGATATTTTATTCGCAAGTTCATTGAATAGCAGTATCGGCACTATCTATTATACATTTAGGACATAATTTTATTTCACATCGTACAAAATCGTAACAAGCTGATGAATTTATTTAACAGTGGTTATTCTGTGACAGAGGCTGAAATCGAGGCCTCATGGTTTTGATGGCGCTTATGGCATACAAGTTTTATAAACAAGAATAAATTATGACTAGTGTATAACATATTTTTGACACACAAATGGCATGACAATAATCTGGAATAACTCTTTATAAGGAGCATGATTTTTTTCTTCCGGGAACTGTTGAAAAAGAAATAGGTTTTTATACATACATATTACATAGGCATGCAGTATGTAAAATAAACCAGACATAACTAGCGGTTGACGACAACGATGCACGGAATTAGAAGATTAAGTTTTTTTTTTGTTTACTCTGATACTGATAAGATATTAGGAAGGATGTACCTACTATCTAATCAAATGACGCATTGACGTCAGAATTTCTTTACATATTTAATTTGATATACTTCACGAAATTGTATCGTAGATTTTCATTACATACCTATAGAATAGTATGTAAAGTATAGTATAATATTAAGTGGGGGCAGTCAAAAATAATTCCCACGCTAGCTCCGCCTATGCGGCGGCGGAACGATCCCCGCTGCACCGACCGACGCGATGTGCAGCGGCGCACGCGTCTCGCTTATAAAAATATTTGTGTACTTGATATTAGATTCGCGAACACAGATACCATGGAGACGATTTCAACTTTTTTTATAATCTTATTCACGTGACGAATTTCGATACATAAAGTAAATTTGTATATTATACTGCAATTGATGTCATGTTTTTATTTTTAACTACATTACTAATATTTCTTAGTAAGAAATTATTCTTACGATCGACAGTAGCTCATAAAACTAAAGTCAAAAGTTTTACTTTTTACAATATGATCATGTCTGCTCGACTTTATCGGTATATGTTATTATGTACGTATGTATTGGTATATATATTATACATATTTAACTGACTACTCAAAAGAAAGAGGGTTCTTAAATAGTTTTGTCTATTATTTAATTTATGTTTAACTTTTTTACTGAACCTTACAATCTTGAAGACTATTTATTTGCTAGTACAGTTTAACTCTTAATTGGTTTCATTTTAATTTCATCAACATCGGTCGAACGGTCTGCCAGTCACAGTCAACTTACTAAAAGTAATTTGCCAAAATGCCTTGACGATCGCAGTGCTTCTAGCAACTAATGTAAGTGGCAACTATGAATATAGATGAAAGTTATTGTTAAATAGTGATACAATCTATAAATAATATGTGAATAATAATCTCTCTAGTAAAGTCTGTAGTCATCAGTATATCAAATAACCTGTCAAAGTCAGTTACATGAGCACAAAATTGAGATCATATTGCACCGGTATCAACCAGTTATTTGAGACTTTTTAACTAAAAAAAGTTTTTTCAAGTCTTTTCTTTTTCTTTGCTATGTTGTTGTGTCGCTGTCTGTGTTTATAGAGAAAACATATTGCACCAAACCAACAATAGGTATAACAAAAAAAGGTCGGAATATGATGATGGAACATAACAGCCTAAACGGCACGATATATATTGATAAATGGGGGGTGTTTTTAAATTCTCCGTAGTAATGAAAGTGATTTCTACTGATTAAGTCGAGGCAGTCAAAAATAATTCCCACGCTAGCTCCGCCCATGCGGGGCAACGATCCCCGCTGCACCGAACGACGCGATGTGCAGCGGCGCACGCGTCTCGCTTAAAAAAACATTTTGTGTACTTCATATTAGATTCGCGAACACAGATACCATTGAGACGATTTCAACTTTTTTTATAATCTTATTCACGTGACGAATTTCGATACATAAAGTAACTTTGTATATACTGCCATTGATGTCACGTTTTTATTTTTATCAACATTACTAATATTTCTTAGTAAGAAATTGATTATTTGATTTACTTTTCAAAATTATCCTTACGGTCGACAGTAGCTCATAAAACTAAAGCCAAAAGTTTTACTTTTTACAATATGATAATGTCTGCTCGACTTTATTGGCATATATTATTATGTATGTATTGGTATATATATTATACATATTTAACTGACTTCCCAAAAGAAAGATGGTTCCTAAATTGACTTGTCTATTATTTATTTTATGTTTGACCACACATAACTTTTTTACTGAACCTTACAATCTTGAAGATTATTTTTTTGCTAGTACAGTTTAACTCTTAATTGGTTTCATTTTAATTTCATCAACATCGGTCGAACGGTTTGCCAGTTACAGTCAACTTACTAAAAGTAATTTGCCAAAATGCCTTGACGATCGCAGTGCTTCTAGCAACTAATGTAAGTGGCAACTGTGAATATAGATGAAAGTTATTGTTAACCAGTGATAAAATCTATAAATAATATGTGAATAATACAATCTTGAAAAGTCTGTAGTCATCAGTATATCAAATAACCTGTCGACGTCATAAGCACAAAATTGAGATCATATTGAACCGATATCAATGAGTTATTCCAGTCTTTTACATTTAAAAAAATGTTTTCAAGTTGTTTATTTTTAATTTTCTTTGCTATGTTGTTGTGTCGCAGTTTCTGTGTTTATAGAGAAAACGTATTGCACCAAACCACTATAAAGTGAGACGTGGGTCGGAATATGATGATGGTACATAACAGCCCAAACGGCACGATATATATTGATAAATGGGGTGTTTTTAAATTCTCCGTAGTAACGAAAGTGATTTCTACTGATTAAACTACCTATAAAAATTTCATTACCCTTGGCATCCGCGTGGACGATAATTTATGAATGAATGAACATTGTTCTCAGTATCTTGGAATGCGATTAATCAGATTACACATCATTAGAATAAAGTAAAATATCATCAAATTGAATGAGCATAATATTATATTATATTCGGTGAATATGGGTACGATTGACCTGAAATAAATGGATTTGATTTGATTAAATATGACCATTCATAATACCATGACTCGTCATACAAATATGAATTATAGTTTTTCATAACTGTGCTACTGTACACGTTTCCATAATAAAATAAAGTAGGTTGTTTTTTTTTATTGCTATCATATAATTTTTAACTATTAATTACTAATGTTGAAAATATGTTCGTATACATCCTTGTACTTTTTATTTTTCAGTTACAGTGGTAAACAGAATGGTTTTATTTTACTACCACTCTGCTTTTAGATACCAACTATGGTAAAAATAAGACCAACCAGATATAAGTAGATCTAGCCACTTCTAAACAGCAGGATAAGATTTTTTTTACCAAACTTACAGAAGAGTGTATATATGCAATTGTAAGGGGTTTAATTATTTGGATATTTAATAAAAAACACACGACTGCAGAAACATTGTAGAGAACATGTTATACAGGCTTCTTTTAATGCAACATAGCAGACAAGTGAGACAGTGAGTGGCACTGGAACAGGTGACTAAATTAGACATTAAAATAAAAACAGTGGATTCTTAGATTGTTAGTAAGTGGACTATCATAATACAGATATTCGTGGATAGTCTACAGAGGTTATAGACACATTAAGTTAAGATGTATATGAATTAACAAAAAAATCATTTATGAAATAAAAATATATAGAATTTTATACAATTTTAATGAAATGCAAAAGTGTGCGTGAGAAATAACGAGTATCGGAAACGGAAAGTCAAGTTTGCAGTCCTCCCGATCGTCACCTCGTGACCACGATCACTGCAAAGTGTTTGAAACGTCATGACAAAAATAATGATAAATATACGCGATTTAAACCGTTTAATGTTGTTTAATTACTATGCGTAACAAACACTAAAACCTAAGACAATATTAAGTTAAGTCTTCTTTTTACGGTGGGAGGAGGTACTGAAGCATTTGCACTTTGATGTTGCAAGTCTCCCTCGACAGCCTCCTCTTGATTTTTTCTTTTTATAGAAGTTTCCACATATTCTTGATCCCGGATCATTCTTTTCTTTGAGTGGCGGGGATTGACCAGCTCGGGCAGAAGGCAGTCCATATAGAATGTGATTAGTTTTGTCTCAATTTTTTCCCTCCAAAATTTTTCTTCTTTTTGTAGAATTTCTATTTTTGATTTGTTGTCTCCATACTACACGGCAAATAAGCATTAGTTATATTACAAATGTGCATTTAGCCGACTTTGATGATACCAATCAGATTTTTGATTGATATATACCTGCAAAAAATATAATTATACATTTTACAGACATTCAGTTACCTGAAGCCTTCAGAAAAGCAACTGTACATATCTGTTTGTCCGACAATCAATTTCGCACAATTTGTTAGAATGTGTAGATAGAATTTGTTAGTTCGTATACGAGTGCCAAGTAAGGATAAATGTCGAGAGAGCAGTCGAATGACACCTGTCAAAAATCCAAAATGGCGATTTCAAGACGGCCACCATACAAATTGCTCCGCCCCTGCTGAAGTTCGGCCTTCAGAAAGGGGGTGTTGGGAATATGAATAAATGAATTTAAATACATATATTCAGATAATTTGCACGTCAAGAGTACAACATCGCTCTTTACCATCTATCTAATACCCTAATAACCGAAAAGGGGGCGAAGGCAAGTATAATACATATCAGCGATGGCATTCCCAAAAGGGTATTGCTTCAGATAGGAGGCCGGGCATAAAATTTAAGTCTTGCTCCGCACAATTATGTCAATGCGTTGTCTTTTGTGTAGGTACTCAGAAAAAATATATTGTTTATACCGACCCTACAGAGGTGTGACAAGTGCAGGGCGATAATAATGTAAAGTGTTATTTTTCAGTGTAAAAAGAAAATTTAAATGTATTTATAACTTTTTTTTATTTAATTTTACCTGTTGCTCTGCTATGGATAGGTCAAAATAATTTTTAGCCTAATATAGGTAGTATATAAAATATTTCCTTTACGAAATTTCCTGTGAATAAAATGTGCAAATTTAGCAATACTTTATTCAAAGAATTACTCACTTATTTTCATGTAGTGGAAGAACACAGTCTAAACTTATTATATGAGATGGCGACTCCGACAGTTTTCCCTGTCCGAGTGATCTCAGACTTCGACTGATTTGTTATTTTTTTCATGAGAAAGAAGGTGCATTTTATGAGCACAGTCAATTATTCAACTCTATTTATGTATAAATCGATACTTATATGTACATGTCTAAGTGATAAAATGTATATTTATAAGTACCTATGCAGGTGACTTTGTATATAATATCTTGAATATATACCTACTTGCCTGATTCTGAATATTCTTTCATTGATATAAATCTACATCTAGTCTTGAGGGACATAAACAATGTTTGATGTTTTATTGCGATATAGGTACCTACCCACCAAACTAAATGCTTTGATTTGCTACGCTTGTGTTATTATTATTTAGCAACGCTCAACTCCATTTACGGTTGAACGGCAGCTGTACTTTAGAGCCAGATAATTTTACTTTATACCTGTTCGGCACCTTCAACCACATCACTTACCATCAGGTGAAACCATAATTATACATATACCAGATATTATTATAGTACCCTACTAATCATACTTAGATTAGTACGACATATAGTTATTTTATAGCTCCATTACAGTACTAAAGGAACCTAGTTGGTATAGAATCTCTTAGTTCGGTAGAGATAGTACCTATGTTTCATGAATAGAATAAACACCAAAACACAAACGATTATTAAATTTGCATAGGTACAATAGGTAAAAAAAAACTGAAATATTAATAACGAAAAATACTTACGCTTTTGCCTCTCTCATAATTCTTGCAAAGTCTTTGTATCGACTCTTCTGCATCCTTTTTTATTTTGTTAGTTATCTTTATTTCCCATATTGATATACTCGTACCTACCAAGATACGTATTTATAATGCAGAGGTGATAGCGCGCGAGCGATAGGTCCACGTCCAACGGCGCACAGCGCGGCACTGAAGGACAGCTCTTACGCATTGATTTTATTTCGTAATCGTAAGCCAATAAGGTTGAATATCGAATCTTCCGATTGACCGTAATCCTGCACAGAACTAAAGGTCGTAAGTTTAAAACACAGTTTAATTTTTTATGAGAATACTAATTACTCTAGGTAAATTTTACTTATACAGCGGATAATAAACTACATTTCCTTTCTATGTGTATTTATTATTGATATGTAACTGATGTAGTTTCCCAGAAAAATCCAATAATTTAAAGAAAAGGCTTCATTTTAAAAAATTAAAACTATCGAGTAAATTTCTTTCAAATGTGTTCCTGTCTGGACAACGGATAGAAAAAGGTTTGAAAAATCAAATATTTGAGTTATCGTGTCGATTGCATATTTAAGTTGCTTAAAAAATCTAGTCGAATGAGAGTATTTTTTCCGCAGCCTCGTCTTAAGACGGACCGAGTAATATACGTACTCGACAAGTACAAAGCGTGTGTGGAATACTCGGCATGGAAAATAAATTAATAGAACAATATCCTACGTCTTTTTTCGCAGACTGCTTGTAAACGTCCAACTTATTGGACATTGAACACGTTATGCCATGAGAAGCCATAACCGACTGCGACCTTGAATGAGTGCGTCACACACTCTAAATAACAAGCCAACATGGCACAAGTATATTTTAATGTTAAATTCCACGCAGACGCAAATCGCAACCACAGTTTCGCTTTGATAATACACATTTGTGTATCCAAGAATCAGTTTTACTCGTATACAAGTAAAATTTTGATGGTTATGTAACTCATACATTGAAAAAAAGTATAGTGAAACACGCATCGGACATTTGGGCGTGTGCCCGATGCACAGTGCGAATTTGACCTAGGGTTATCTTTAGCGAGGGGCGTAGCGAAGGCGCGCATTGTGAATGTCACTGAGAATTTCACGCTATAGAGCATAGAGCGTATGATAACGGACTCGTGCTAATAAACGATAGCGTGTGCTGGTTACGTGGGCCGCCACGTAACTAGCACGCTCTCAGTCAGACACTGTCATTGAAAACACGTGAAATCGTTGGCAACAGTCAGCATGGAAACCCAATCTTAGCTCGTTACATAAATGTGGTACAACGTCATTGTCCTCGCAACAATGTCATATAATGATGGTGAGGATCACCTGCGCTCGTTATGCTACTGGTTACTGAATTAGATCGTGTGTTTATGTACAGGGTCGGTGGTCGACTGTTAGTTCTCGCGTTTACTGCCATGCTAAAGCACGTGATAACTATTCCGCGGTAACATCGGTAAACGCGATGCAAGCGCCACCGGTCGTAGTACTTCAAGGTCATAAATAGTACTTGAGGCATATGGCTATGTGCAAATCTCACATGACCACAATATAATACAGTAAAGATTGATCACTGCATTTTGACATGAAAAATCGGATAGATAAGACAAGGTTTATTTTACCATATGTACCTACGAGTTATGTTTGTAGCGTGATAGATTTGAATGAGTTTTAGGAATGTAGGTAAGGTTTTTTTTTATGCCTGATAGGTTAGCCTTTGACCACTATCTCACCTGATGGTAAGTGATGATGTGGTCGAGGATGTTGTTCAGACCTAGAATTACTGGCTCTCAAGGACAGATGCTGGAACACACCGTTAGGTGCTTGGCGACAGGTAAGGTACATAAAGAGATGAAAATATTATTGAAATAGTAGGAATTGAAATTAATGAATAGTAGGTACATCCATGGAATTTGTCACAAATACCAATGTAAGTACTGTTTGACTAAAAACGGATATTTAGCCATGTTTGCTCATATAGCGAATAATGTAAATAATGACTGATTTGAATGGATGAAAAAGAGAAGTAATGTTCAGGACGCTTCAGTAAATAGCAAGGTCATCATCGATAACTACCGACCATTTCCTTGTTGCGAGTTAGTAAACTGATTATATAAGAATGCAAAAGCCTCTGTTGAATATGTAGAGAAGGCTAAAAAGTTATATAAGGATACTGAAGGAACGACAAAAATTAACCTGAAAGAGGGTAAAAGTTTTTCTAGAAGTCCGTTCGTTCCGCCGCAATGAACTTCAATGCTCAGACCCCAATTTAACCAATCATCAGATACGAGAATGGAAGTGTTGTAAATGGAGCAGTTATTCAGGTGGACGGTTAGTACTTAGTAGTACTAAAAAGCCTTGTTCGTCTATCTAAGTGACCGAGGTAAAATTCCTAACCGACAACCCAGGTGGATGGTTTGGTAGGCCCGTTAGTAACAAGCGGAGAATATTAGGTACAGAGACAGAAGAAGTATTTTGTTAGCTTCTTTGAAAGAGACAGGCAGCAATTCCTGTCTCAATTATGAATAGAAGCCTCACCCTGGTAAAACGCTGGATGAAAGAAATTGTGAAAGGTTTAAAAGGTAATAAATATAATATACAGGGAAGTCTGTCGGGTATGATAGGATATCGGTAGAGATGCAAAAGGCGTAGTCGAAACGAGTCATTAAAAGTATACGATTTGAACGTAGTGAAACGGAAATAAATTATTATTACGAGATCATCGCGGCGTAGAGAAGATACTCGACGGTGACTTCTCCACGCTAATGAACAGGTAAGCAGGAGTTACCGATATGAGATTTTAACCCTTATTATATTAAACCATTTATCTCAAATGCTCTAAAGAAATGGAGCCGTATATTATTATTACAATACGGCAGAATTAGTTAAAGTTGAACAAGTAAATGAGTTTTCAGTTTTCACCTCTCCAGCGTGAAAAAGACGGTTTTGGTTCACAAAAGCAAAATCGATTTTGCTGTGAGCGTCATGATACCGTTACTTCCTGAACTTCAACCATATATTTAACATTTAATTAGTATATATTGTTTATTTTTGAACATCTATGTAATTTTTGTACAAATTTGACCTATAAACTATTTAATCTAGATCCTTCTTGTCTCTAGATGCTTGTTTCTAATCTAATATATTTCTCACTGTTCCTGGTTTTTTCTTAGAGCTTCTCACGAGACCAATTTTTTCGGGATTGTCATTATAACTTTTATATCCCTCACGCGGCTTCGCCCCCACGAATTTCGGTTATCGTGACATTAACCTCTTTTTGTGCATTTAGGTAAAAAATATTCTATGTCCTTTCTCAGGTCTCAAATTATTTCCATGCCAAGTTTTCCAAATCGGTCCAGTAGTTTTTAAGTTTATTTGTTGCATACAAAAATACAAATCTTTCCTCTTTATAATATTAGTACATAGATATAAAATATTGTATTTTAAGTATGACAAAATTCTAAACTACTTCGCCAGATATGTATTTAAAGTCAGCACTCGCAGCAAACAAATACTTTGCATACTTAACAAACAACTAATGAGGAGCATTCAAATGAGGACTTCGGCAAAGGCATTATGACTTGATTGGCAACGGTATAACAATAGTATTTTCACATTCTGTGATGATAAGAGATATAGAAACAAGATGGGTGAGACGACATCATAAGACATGGAAATCCACGGTCTTTGGATATGCAAAGAGCCGTAACATAATTTATGCATATGTAAATATATTTTGTCTGACTTTAGTTTTAAGAGTTTAACATATTACCAACATTCTCATAGAGTTGTCTGAGGTCCTGTTCTTGTCATGTAACTTATTCAACAAGACGCAATAACATTGTTTGGGTGTAGCAGAAAGTTGTAATAATTAACAGTATTATAAAGTATTAAAGCCTGCATTTGTGAGGAAAATATCAGCAACGTTTTAAGACCTTGATCACTCATTGTTTTCTGATCTGACTAACCATGAATTCATGGTTATGTAGGTACATACCTGCCTCACTACTTGCCATTGAATAAACATCTATTTCCTTATTTTATTTTTTATGTCTGGTTTTTTACATGTAGATACTTTGTTAATTATGTTAGATACAAGATTGAGACTGTTTCTTATGGTGTTACTCTGCTGTTGGTCTTTGTACCATGGAAAATATATATTTTTTATAAAATACAAATAGGCAATCTTTCATGAATAAACATGCTACTGAAAACTTTTATGTCTTATCTTATTAAGTTAAGTAGCAAGTTATTTTTTGACATAAATTGGCAAGATATATAAGTCTGTAACCTGTCCATTACAGTTGCAAGGTCATCTTTCTCATTCTGCTTGACGCTGCACTTGTCACTCAAAGACAATGGTTCTTAAGTCTCATTCACTTGCTATCCAACAATTGCCTTCACGCTCAGTAGTGCTTGCAAACTATTCCTTCAAAGCAGAATATATGGGACTGTAGTGGTACCCACCAAAACGGACTCTTGCTAAAGAGACCTACCACATGGTAAAGATTTTTAATTAACAGGCTTTTGCATTGCAAATATGTGGTTGTAATCAAACCTGACTAGCAAAACATGTTCTAAAAACCAAAGATACAAGTAAATGCTTAAAAAGGGGCAATTTTCATGAGAATTACATATTTAACTTTTTATGTAATTATGATAATCATGCTGGTTTCAGGTGGGTTTCGACCTACAAGTATATGAGAGTGATCTTTGAATGTTCGTTTATTGTCTGGTATCATTGCCAAAAATATTTCTGATAATACCCATATAGCAGTCACACGGACCCAGTTATTGTAACTTTTGGTTATTGCAACAGGATTTGCACTAAAGCTAGCACAATAATAGCTAGATATTTTTTATGCTACCACCCCAAATAATAAAATCCATCACCTAAAACATAAATTGACATTATAGGCACAACTTGTCTAATATTGTCAAAAACAGGTGAGACAGTGGTTCTTCAAGACATCAATCATATTGTGATTAATGTAAAGCTATTTCATTATAATTAGATAGCACCTCTGTGAAGAATTAAATTTTTAATAAATAGCAACAAGTCGAACATGCAGTACAAATTATAACGGATAACTCAAATACTTCATGTCAAATCTCTTACTAGATAAACATCAGTATTCATATGTAAAAAAAAATATCAAAATCAATATACCCTGTAAAGAGTTATGAAGTAACACCTCCTGTAAGAACTTCCTTCTTTATTTGAAGTTGGTTAAAAATGAAAGAAGAAATTATTTTACTATTATGCCAGAAAACATAATAAAGTAATATTTAGAAAAACAATGGTCTATGATTTTTATCCCATCTACAGACTTATATATCTACACAAGAATTTTGGTCATAGATGCAAAATAAATCCATTTCATATTAGAATTAAAACCAACTCCAAATAATAATGCAATTGTAAGGAACACATACTTAATAGTTTTATTCTTTGACAAGGTCAAAAGTGAGTAGCTCATATGTGTATCAGAGGACTAAATTTATTAAAGCAAGGAGGAGAAATATAAAATTTTTTTTTTGAGAGGACATAGATGTTTGCTGCCCTTATGGGCTGCCGGCTTCTCTGGATTTTCAAAAATCAAATAAAATTTTAGTTATTTAGAGAATGGAGGAACCTGCTCATAAGTTTATGACTTATCTGATCTACTTTCAGTGGATTATAGGAAAGGTCATTCATTTCTTTGAAATTTCAGTTGAAAATGTAGCGGTAATCAAAGATTTTAAAACTGGATATGGTGTTTAATAAAAAATGGAATACATAATATAAGGACTCTCTAAATATTTTGCAAGAACCTACATTGAGATGAAATTGCTACAGTCGAAAACAAATAAAACAAAAACAATCCACTAATAGTCTAATATGATATCACTTCAGCTAATCCAGAAGATGCTGCCAGCATTCTGGGCATGCTGCCAACTGGTACTGGGCTGGAGCATTTAGACTGCCTATGAGTCTGCTATGACTTATAGGTTGTCTAAATGCTTTTATTGTAGTAGCTGTAGTGTTGTATATAGTTCATAGTATTTTGTTTAACAAAAGGCATACAGCCGGTAAAAACATAAAATCCAGAAGTACTGACAATTAAATAGTACATAAAACTTTTTAAAAAGCAACTATGAAATGGAACAGCAAAGATAGTGATGTGGTTTTTGAATAACATTACTATAAATTTTCTATTTTTAGCTGATTGGCTAGCCAACCACAATCATTCGATGATGATGTGGTCAAAGATAATGTTCAGGCTAACCTAGAATTACTGACTCTCAAGTAAAGCTGACAGAACACACCATTAGCTGCTTGGTGACAGATGTTCAGCTTGAGGGAGGTAGCTAGCTAGGATGGCATTCACAAAATGCCCTTTTACCATGCTATATCTCACCTTCCAATTAAATGTTATCAATGTCTTAAACTTCAAAATAAATTAATATACCTACCAGTAAAATTCTTGTGCTTTACTTAAAGAGTCTAGTAATTGTAACAAATATATAATCAACAATAATGTTAACGGAATTACTGTTCCCATCAAAAAGTAATCAAAGTCCCTCAGATTAGGTTAGCATTTACAACACCGCAAAAGGGGATGATGTTGTTCAAACACTGCAACTTACAATATATTTATATATATAACCAACAATATTTGGGAAAATATGGCCATCTATTATTCCCAAATATATTAAAGAAATAAAATTATTGACATAATTTTGGCAAAATTGCATATAATACATATTATGCCTTTTTCAAATGGTATCAAGAGGCACATATAAAGGGAATAAAACCTTGTACAAATTTAAAAGAATTTTTGAGTAATTGAATTGTAATCAAAGCCCATATTAGAATACTACATTATTTATTTTTGAATTACATAAGGTGTGCCCAATGCCCAACATAACCTATGTGAGAATATAGTATACATAAATAGTGGTACCTGCCCAAGAGATTGTCCCGAAATTTTACGTTAGATATCACAAATAGTTTATCCAAAATTGTTACAACGATCGCATGAATGACCACCGCACTAGAATGGACTGATAAATCATTATGGATATATATCATATATATGTTACACGTACTAACTTAGTTTAGCCGGAAAAATTATGTGAATTCCACCCTTCAAAAATATTGAAGCATTATTACATAACATCAAGTTCAAAATGTGGACAAGTAGGTTATAAAGCACAACCGAGTCGAAATGGCTTCAGCCGATGTAATTACTAATTTAATTGATAAATAGAATTTAACATAAACTTATTGACTACATAATTACCTGCACTTCCGCTAATTTCGTTGACGTAATCCTGAAAAGAGCCATTTTTAAACTCACAGAGCGCTATCTACCGCACACAACACCCAGCTTGCGATCGATCGCATTCGCAAGTGGCAACTGGCAAGTCAGTCATAGGGCGTTCGGATAGCCTATCAGTTCCAAAAATAACACTCACAAACGCTACAAATGATCACACAGGGCGTTCGGATAGGGACTTCGTGAGCATAAATATCGTTTTCGCTCACCGTTCGGATAGCTTTGAAAACGCTACAAATGACAGAGAAAAGTGCTATTTTTGACCCACGTCTTACCGTGGGATCGTTGTGATCGTTTTTTGACAGCTAACATTTTATGAGAAATATTGTTGTTCCTATCATAATGAATAGAACTGGCGATGCCTCCGCCAGATTTAATTACAGACCTATATCTTTGGCTTCAGTTGTTGCACCTATATCTTTAGCTGCAGTTCCAGAAAACGTTATTTTGGGTTTCAGCGGTTGTCAAAATAAGTATAAGACGTTCGGATAGCATACAGTCATTGGTGGTCAAAAATAGCAGAAGCTTCTTTCCGAACGCTAAGATACAAATGCCACTTTTGAAACTGCTACAAACGCAACCGAGCCAAAACGAACGCACCATCAGTCAATCAATAGTCACAAGTGCGCAAGTGACAACTGAGTGTTGCCAAGGCCTCTGAGTCTAGTGTAATGTTTCGGTACTTGTCAAATATTTTTTTTCCTGCGTGTTATATTTTTTATTTAAAAAACTTCTTACCCTAGCTTTAATTATCCCATAATTAGTCCGAAAATATGTCTGGTCAGACGATCTGTCCATGGCTTTTACCAAGTTTTCCATCTCATGTTGCGCGTCTATGTTAACCTACAACCTAGAGGAGCATGACTATCAGCCTTCACCATTTTCTTCACTTCTTTTTCGCTCATAATTCCATACGATTTTTATCTCTCGCTTCCATTTATACACCATCATACACGTCAATCTATTGAATGATACATGTTGTAATCGGATACGTCACATATAATGAAATTAAGTCAAAAACAATTTTAACAACACACTTGAAACAATATGCAATATGTTACAACAGGGCTGAAGAATATTAAATCACACATGTTAGTAATCATGTCATGACAAGACAATGTACATATGCGATTCGATCTATTTCAACATAATTTATGCGGAAATTCCGCATAGCTTTTTTCCGTTTAAAACAATAATTATTACATACGTGTGACGCTAGTAGATCAATAGTTACTAAAACTGTAAGAAATATAATATTTGGCAACACTTTCTTGAAATGGTAACATGATGTCGGCCGCGTTCTAAGCCTCAGAGTGTAGTTGTTTGGTTGTTTTAACTTACTCCAAGGTTTCGAACGACTCGGTTGTTTTATAACCTCAAATATCTAATTTGGGCGGAGAACTTAAGCATTTGCGGCTTAACGTGCCCTCCGAAGCACGAAAGTGCTCAGTAGTAATGTCACCAGCGGTCACCCATCCAAGTCATGGCCGAGGCGGACGTTGCTTAACTTTGCTGATCGGTTCAGAATGGCTTAGCAACCTTCTATACGAGCGCTTCAAAAACTGCCGTATGCTGCAATAACTGCCGTTACCTGCAATATACAAAAGATTGTCTATAATTCTCCCATCAAGACATGCCAAGGTCATGTCAGATCAAGATTCAATCTTTTAACGACCGCTCTTTATAGTTAAAAAGTTGCGCTCTACTCGAAGGCTGTGAACCACATTAGAGTGAAAAGTTGCACTCCGAGTGCGCTCTAACCAAGGTTCCGAACGCGCTCCAGGGCCGCGTTCCGAGGGTCAGAGTGCGTTGTTTGGTTGCTTTAACTTACTCGAAGATTCCGAACGACCGGTTGTTTTATAACCTCTAATATCGTTTTTGGCGGGGAATTTCGCAAAATTTATAGACTCTTTTTATGATGTTTGAAAAGCAATAACTACCGTTACCTGCAAAATATATGAGTGCCTATAATTCTCTTATCAAGATATGTCAAGGTCATGTCAGTTAAAGATTCAACATTTTGACGACCTCTTTTGATAGTTAAAAAGTTGCGCTCTACCCGAAGGTTGTGGATGACGTTAGATTGAAAAGTTGCACTCCGAGTGCGCCCTAACCGAGGTTCGGAACGCGCTCCAGTGCTTGTGAGAGGATTGAAATCTTAATTATGTACATGATACAATAACGCTAACTACGCCAGGTATTACACTCCAAGACCGGATGTCACGTAACCGGGACACAAGAATTCTGTCATCACTTCTATCTACGGCTCTCAAACTTTATACCTAATTTGAGGAAAATGGGGGGCATGCAGTAATATAACAGTTAATAGATTTCACCTTTTTTTTAAATAAAGAAATCACGTGAAATTGATATAAGTTACACAGATTAATGATTCTTAAATAGTTTATGGTTATCAAGTTCGTACAGAGTGTTTGACACCGATTAGTTTTCTTATAGTGGGTACCGCCGATGCTAATAGGCCTAAATTTTTCATGGATTGAAATCAAGTAAT
This sequence comes from Plagodis dolabraria, assembly GCA_963854805.1. Lineage (NCBI taxonomy): Eukaryota > Metazoa > Arthropoda > Insecta > Lepidoptera > Geometridae > Plagodis > Plagodis dolabraria. Next base: position 34,291,750 of record OY978440.1, on the reverse strand, counting down.
TATTTTCTATGCCGAAAAAAAGCCAGTTATCTGTATTTTGGTGTACAGTTTAGTTTCAAACATAGGTTATTTATAATTAAAGTAAATATATGAAATTGTACTCGTATAAACAAGCATGAGGCTATTTAAATAATGGCAACCATGGGGAGAGCGCTGTACGCTGAAACACAGGTGTTGAATCTAGTTCGGCAACAGATGCACAATATATTTTTTGTATTACTTTTTAGCCACATAAGTGTAACCAACTTTGTATTTAACATGAATAAATGATTATTATTATTATTAAAGAAAGCTCAAAAATATCGGAAGTAAAAACCAATTAGCTAGATACGTTATATAACCAAAGAAATTTTACATTATTTACCATATTTAGTAGTCGCAGTACACCTCAAAGGTCCACAATACCGAAGCCATTCTTCGGCTACAGACAATTTTGCAGGAAATGAAAAAAACTTCAAATCACTGCATTTTCTACTGTTACTCTTACAGTTACTTTTTGCATGGTGGAAGGGCATTTTGCGAATGCCCGCCTGGCTAACGACCCACCTCAAGTAGAAAATCTGTCGCCAAGCACCTAACGGTGTGTTCCGGCAGCAGTCCTTGAGAGCCAGTGAAATTACAAGTACAGGGATTTAACATCTATGTCTCCTGGTGACAGGCGCAGTGCAATTCGTGACTTGTGACGAAATGCATCTGTTATAGGCAGAGGTTAGTCGAGCTTGTTCCGTCACAGTAGAAAAAAAACGTGTGGCACTCGGAGACTGCCGCGGTAAAGCTATTTTACATAGCATTTTTTATCAACTTATGCAATTATAAATATCGACACGTTAGTTGTCAACTTATTTTCTGCCAAAATTTAGTTCCTTTTACGCACTGTAGAGCTGCTGATCAAATATAGTATCACCGCTGTGCCTTACGGAGTGGGGGGTGTTAGGTTATTTTCGTTACGGAATTTCTGGATTCAGTCTCTACCCTCAAGGCCCGCGATAGAAGCCATGCAATAGCTTAAAAATTATATGTGTTTTTGCTTCCAGAAATGGGCCGACCACAAAGTTAGCGAATCACAGGAGCGCGTTTTGAACCTCGGTTAGAGCGCACTCGGAGTGCACTCGGAGTGCAACTTTTCACTCTAACGTCGTTCACGACCTTCGGGTAGAGCGCAACTTTTTAACTATCAAAAGAGGTCGTTAAAATGTTGAATGTACTGACTTGACCTTGACATTTCTTGATGAGTAAATTATAGGCAATCTTTTATATTTTGCAGGTAACGTAGGTAGTTATTGCTTTTCAAACATCATAAAAAATCTATAAATTTTGCATAATTCCCCGCCAAAAACGATATTTGAGGTTATAAAACAACCGGCCGTTCGGAACCTTCGAGTAAGTTACAGCAACCAAACAACGCACTCTGACCCTCGGAACGCGGCCCTGCGCATATGTGCACGAGCGAGAGCGAAATAGACGCAAAACATATACGTGAGACAGAGACGGCGGTATTTGTCAAAATGGTGGAACCATAGGGAGACAACTTTTTTTTTTTCATTAGGGTTATTATTATTGTAATTTATAAGGAAAGTTGATCTCATTTAGTGTTAATAAAAGATAATTTAGAATAAAACATTGTTGTACATTTAGTATAACTTTGACAATATTAGTAAATAAACATTTTAAAAATGTGAATAGGTACATATAGAAAAAGAAAGCCTATGGTTAACAAATGTTAATAATGATTGATTATTGACTGATTTATTTTAACAATCTAATTGTTACATTTTTTTGTTGTACAAGTAGGTACCTATTCCATCGTAACTACCTGGACCAGACTGAAAAAAGCTACTCCTGTAAAAAGCTGATTGATACACATATTTTCAGGATCAAGATATTGGGTCTTTGAATAAAAATTGGATTAGGTACATAAGTTCTGTTTATACCAGACTCCATAAGGAGGGTTATGTTTTTCGGGACTATGTATGGGGATTCTTTGGCACGCCCTAGAACCTAAATGGATTAATGGTTTTTGACATGTGAAATGAATTGAGAGGAGAAGTAGAAGTGACATAGGGTACAAACAGTTCATATGATACCCAGAAAAAATAGAAAATAATCTATTACTTATCAATTATTATATATATATATCTCCAAAATCTTTTATATTACTATGAAATATTCAGTAGTTTACTAGATAAATTGGCTCATAGTCATTTAGTATTCTAGGACCAAAACATGACAGGGCAGTGTCTAGTAGTGCGGTATAAGCAACAAGCGGTAGAAGGTAACCGAAAAGCAGTAAATAAGTTTTATATTCTGTAAAATAGAGTTATAAAAGCTTAAAAACATATTTTTGTAATTATTTACAGTTGCACACTAATAAGTTACATTTATTGATAAAACAAATGATGCTCCTGTCTGACCTACATTTTCAAGAAAATATGTTTATATGCTTTATTAGCTTCTAGTATAACAGAGTAAAAAACTTTGCAGTTTCAGTTACCTTCTATAAACACAATGCAATCGGCATATACTTTTTTATAATTTAAATCAATTTCACTCTCTAAGATGAATTCTTCTAGGAAAGCGGCAAAATTGCATACAACCAAACCAAATTAGAAGAGCATTTTCTGAAAAATTAAACAATGTTTTACATAAATACTTAAAGGTCTCTCATCTGTGCCTACAACACCAGGTACAAAAAACTTACTATGCCCTTCCGTAGTCACTTCTTCATTAGTCACTGAATCATTCTGATATTGTGGTGCGATATTGTTAGAAACAGTGGTGTTTTCCGTTGCATCATAATTATGCAGCAACTGCTTAACATATTCAGGATCTGTAAGTCAAAGGTACCTGATGAGATTCAAGATTGGGAAATTATCGTTAATTAGACCGACAGAAAAATTGTGATTCGTAAAATGCACTTACCATTCTGTGCTCTCTCGTATTGCTCAGGTGTGAGTAATAAAGAAATGATTCTTCCATTTGGCTCGTCGTTTATACTGACTTCCACACTCATAATCACAATAAAACCACTGTCTTTGAATAAAACTTTAACAGAACGGAGAAATCATAAATACGATTGCAGAAATAAACAAACAAACATCTGTCACTTTTGACAGAACGCTCACGGTGATATTGGTGACGAGCATGGTCCATGTAATCGTCAATATGGCGGCAATCATGACGTCATCTATGACGTAGGGTGTGCCATCGTAATCGTGCTCAAGGTGATTAGGACCGAATGTTATCACGCTAATATCGCTTTTATTGCCAATCGGACCGCACTAATTGAATTGATATTTTAGAACAAAACATTCACATGAAATAGAACCATGAACTTGTATGCTGCTGCAATCATGTTTTAAATAAAGAGCCAATTTGGTAGTGAAGTGACACAAGCTTGTGATTCTCGCGGTAGTAGAAGCTCGAAGGAAGACCTTGTTTTCCATGATTAAATGGTGTTATGTTATTAAGTTATTCACGTATTATTAAATTCTCTTTGATTCACGCTAGCTACATATACTTAATCTGTGTTATTCATAAAGTGACTTTGTATAATATACTGGTGTTATTCACTGAGCAAGTAATAGCTATTAGTTATTTGTTATCAACACTTAATCGAAATGCATAAAATTTCCATTTACTTTCTTTTCATAATATTTGTTTCCATTAAATGTTCTCATTTTCGACTCGGCCGAAGTAAATTTGGAAATCTAGGCGCGCCGGGAGGAGATTATAACATTAATGAACTTCCCAAACCCCAATGGTTCGACCAAAAACTGGATCATTCGAGTAGAACAGATTTGCGAACATGGAAGCAGGTTGGTAAAATGTCCAAGCGAAGACCAGGTTTGAATGTTATTACATATGGCTCGATTTCCATCGAAGTGGCAGTGGCAGTTTTCCTTACCAGTTTTTGACTATATCGATCACCACAATATTTTTGTATTTATTGCTTGAAAGATTTGCTTAATATTTTGATGCCTGCGGACGTACTGACGGGCCTTTGGCCCATCTTATTAATTCATCCTAAACGATAAAATTTTCAATGTTGTATTGATAGAGACAACATTGAAAATGGTTCAATAGTGGAACTTCCGGCCACTGCACTGTGAGCTGGGCTGTCCCGTCCATCTATGGGATACTATTAAATTTGAGCTATGGCTACGCCTGAGGTATCAAAAGTTTTTGTCTAGTTGAAATTGGTAATTTTTGTGAAGTGTGGTGGTTTTTAACAACACTACACTGAATTCAATTCACTAAAAATCATACAGAATAGTTCTGCTCTGTAGAAAAAGCATTCAGCGCAGATAGGCTAAAAGAATATTGCAAATATTACTTTTATTTTTGATGCCACAGATACCACATTTTTACACAATGTGCTCTGTAAAAAAAAACTTTGTGCCAATATACACAAGTCAAGAGTATGAGTAACAAAATTGCAGATTGGCTACTTTACTTTTGTACCTACGATATGTAATAGGTGTTATTTAAAACTTTTAATACATCAAGTAGGAATCTACGCAAAACTTGCATGTGTTTATGAAATTAGATAATTTTTATCAAATTGATTCCAAATCAATTGATCATGAGTTTGCAAAATAACAACAAACCTTAAAGGAACGAAAGAAAACCTTAAAGGAATTTAACCTTGACGAAGTGAATGCTGCAGTGGATGTTGGTGATGTGCCTGAAATATCAATTCAGAATCCCTTACACTGTACTTAGTTAACACAAGTGCTTAGTTAACAAATTAGGTTCTAATATCTGAAAAACGAACTAGACAAACATATATCAAAATTTAATGTCCTAGTGACCCATAGTTTCCTTAGGACTGACCGGATCGTGATCATCACTCAAAAAAGTTCACATAATTACAGAGCATGAAAACAAAAAAAATGTGTGGTCATGAATAATTTGTCTGTTTTCATTAAATCTGACATGATAGCTGTCCACAATGACCACAGCATAGTCAAAATGTGTAAAAAGTACATCACCAATATGAAAAATGAAAATGGTGTATAAAATTTTCAGTAAGCAGATTATTTGTATGTTTTACTTTTTAAAATCAAATTATTGCAATAAATCAGAGTATTTTCTTCAAAATATGATTTAATTACAAATATATCACTTTTTCCGTTAAATGTATTCTGTATTCATAGGCTTAGTAATAGAATCCTGATTTCTCTTATGGATCCCTTAAATCGTCATATACTTGTATGATTAGTTTCTGCCCTTGTCTTTTTAAAAGGATCAATGTTTATTTATTACAGCGTTTTTTCATCAACAAGTCATTTAAGAACTTTGATTCCCCTGGTCCAGTATTTTTGATGATAGGTGGTGAAGGACCGGCTGATGCTAGATGGATGGTCAATGGAACATGGATAGATTATGCAAAGGTTTTTGGTGCTCTGTGTGTTATGTTGGAGCACAGATATTATGGAGAAAGTCACCCAACAAGGTAAAATCGAGAGATGCAAATAAATGTATATCATGTATTTTAATTAAAAACACTCACTGTTAAAGTAATTCTTATTGAATCGATTTTAGGTTCATAATTCAACTTAGTAAACAGTGCTTTCTAGTTTGGACTCATTGTTCTTCAGATTTTGTTTGAAATGTTTTTCACTTTCATATACAAATATTTTTTCTTGGCTGTATTATGCTTGTCCCTTTGGCTCGCGCAACAATCCATCCTCGAGTTTGATCACCACCATAGCCCCTGGTATAAAAATGTTTTAACCCAAAGCAACTGCAGCCACGATAACGAAACAACTGTTATTATTATTTGTCCTCACATGTTAGTTGCAGTACAAGAATAGCCCAGGCTGTCTGTTGAATTATTTTGACCTAACATGTCATTTGTAATTGTAATTTTTCATAAACCTACTTTAACGGCTACTTTATCACATAAAAGAAGACTAATAAAATAATATAAACATGATTCAATGACAGACAAAGCCGCTTCTTGACCCTTTTGTTAATTATATAAACACAAAAAATAATTTTTTTATTGCTGTTTTAATCAAGATATATATTTTTTCAGTGATATGTCTGTGAAAAATTTGGCATATCTGTCATCCGAGCAGGCACTAGCGGATCTTGCAAATTTCATAGTGTATATGAATGGGCAGCAATATGTACAGCGTGGTTCCAAATGGATCGTGTTTGGTGGATCTTACCCTGGCTCCTTGGCTGCATGGGTGCGTTATAAATATCCACATCTAGTCCATGGGGCTGTGTCCACCAGTGGCCCCTTGCTTGCCAAAGTAGAATTTGAAAGTAAGTATGTTTTTACTTAAAATATTTCTGGCGTAGCAACCAGATGTTTCAGGAAGATCAGGGGTGTAAGAGAAAAAATACGAAAATATCTCGTCCTTGAACATCTCTGTTGAGTAAGGAAAGTCTATACTGCAGCCTTTGAGTTTGAAACTATAATATAACTGTATAAATACAGTTTACTCTACAGTCTTCTTATGTTTTAGAGTATTTTAGAGTAGTTGTGGAAGCCCTTAAAGAAAAAACCGGTTCCGATGATTGTGTTAACCAAGTGAAGCAGGCACACAAAGAGATGCAAACGTACATAAAAAGTGTCCCGGGTGAGGTAGAGAAAGCATTCAGGTACTTTTTGTTTTACCTCTTCTAATTGCCTTACTATTGTTCACATTAATAGAGCAAGGAATATTATAGATAACATACTTCAAATCAGATTTAGCTAGCTTGTTAATTAGAACTAGTCTATGAATGTGTTAAGCCTGCACCGAGGCAGCGATACGTAATTGTGTTTCGTTTGCTCCCTTGCTGTATCTTTACTCTAGTACTATATTTTCTTAATTTTGAGTTGTGGAATTAATATATATTATATTTAAGGATTCATTCTATAAATCATCCACTTTGGAAACATGATTACTTAGAGTTTCCTCAATTGAAAAAATATCCAAAGTTATAACTAAAAAACTAAATAAACCCTTAGTACGGCGTAAATACTTCACGGAAAGTCATCAGTATTTGAGTAACAAAAAAACAATCAAATCTATAACGTATACACAGAAAATTTTTCAAATAGGTACTTTTTTTTTATTATACGAAGGAAACAAATAAATTCACGCACGTTTCCTCCATTTAAGCCAGAGCCGCGATGCTTTGTCCATATCCGCTTTAGTAATTCTTCGACCGTCGTTCGTAAGGACGGGGACGGATGCTGTGGGCGTGCCTTACTCACGCAGACATACGCGGTGCGCCTAAAAAGCTCAGTGCGCTCTTAACCATGAAATGTTGATTTTATAACTATAAAAAGCTTCACAGACTTTGCAAACCATTCTCCGACGCATCAACGAACGATATGAAGAACTTCTGGAGTTCAATAGCAGATGATTTTGCTGATGTTGTTCAATACAACGAGGATAACAGGATGACCGCCACTGAAAAGTCCAGGAATATAACCATCAATTCAGTAAGTTGACTAACTTTATATGATGAAGCTTTTACCCCGCGGTTTCGCTAGTTAGTTCGTATACTATGTGCAGATATTTTAATGTATAGGAATTTGTTGTTTGATATATTATTGTAATATATTATACATATTCTTTCTTGTTACTAAATATCTAGATAGTATAACTAACTAAATTACAAAACCTGGGCCCACGACTTAGCTCAGCGGTTCCAGAGTGGATTTAAATGGTACTTCCATTGCATGACAAAGAGCAAAGCTAGAAAACCCACCATCAAAGTTAAACTGTATCAGCTGGATTATCCACTGCTCAACACAGCCTTCCTGTTAACCCCCCCTGGGTGTGTTTGCATAATCAAAGTGCAAAGTGAATAAGGAAGATCTATCCTGGCACCCCACGAGGTAACATTTAACTTAACATCCTAAACAAGCCCTAATTAGTCCAAACATTCGACATCATTTCTTGCAGAGCCTTTGCCTCCAGAGACTCAGCGTTGCTCGGGTCCAGACATTATATCCCCTTTTTTTTTAGCTCCCAGCCGCCCACAAGAGGTCCACTATTTAGGACCCGCAAATTGGTTGACTATCCACTAGTGCCGTACTAGCTAGTCCGTCTCGTACTCAATCCTTGATGGTCCGTGCCGAATTGAACTCATGCCTAACCATCAACTCGTAACCCTTTCCCACCTCCATAATATTCTATGTCGCCACCCTCAGAATGTTAATGTATTGCCGCATTGGACACAATGTCATTTCCTTTCCGTAGCACATATTCAGAATCACCGTTCTAATGCTATATTGTATGAGTTACACTTCTGTGAAGAAGTGTTGAATTTTTTTTTGGTGTTTTAATTCCTACTCTTAGGCATGAGTATCCGCCGCGGCAGCACTGGACCGCGCTTTGCTCCCTTTGAATAGAGTTTTGAATATTTACATCGAGCAAAGTAATAAAATTAATGAAATAATACACCACAGGCACAAGAGCCTTTTAACTTCAAGGGTTCCTCGTATTTATTCAGTCAAAAAACAACAAAAAAATATATTAAAAAAAAAATCTAAACAAAAACACGTCTCAGAATGCTTGTTAGGACTAGGTGAAGTCAACCCTAAGAGTTTGTTAGCATTTTTTCAATAACCCTGTATACATACAAAAACTTTTAGGTCTGCAGTCTGTTGACTGACACAGGACTGGACACCGCGTTTAAGAGGCTAGCTACATTTAACGCAATGATTCTGGATAAAAATAATCAGACTTGCTTGGACTATGATTACAAAAATATGATCAAGAATCTGAGGGATACGACCTGGTCGGCTGATGAAGGCGGTATGTATTGTTTTTGATATTAATTGCTTTTAAAAAAATAAAACAAACACATATAATGCGCTGCTAAATGGGCAATAGCGTTTGAATATAAAAAAAAGGAAACTATCTAGGCACCTTGTATCTATCTAATTACCGTAGTTATGTAATCTGTAACGTAGTCTTACGTAGTATATAGTATTCTTTTTGGGGCGTCGCATGAATCGTTTGTGATACATAGTACCTAGGTATAGTCTATACTAAGAGCCGACATCATACTCGCCCCCTTTTTCGCTCATATTTAATTAACAGAATCCGTCCACTTCGCATTCTCTCTCCGCTCAGTTTAGTGAGAATGTATCGTTACATTCGCGGCTCTGCTATGCATCCTCATTAAGCTTAGTCAGAAAATGGATATCTCGCAACGCGCTGCGTTTCCTCAAGCGGCTCGTGAAAAGGCATCTTTGTCTTAAATATTGCCTATACCACGGTTTTAAGAAAACAAACACCCACAAACAACATGGATAAGGTCTAGGAATAAAATATACGCTTACTTAAAATATACGAGTACCGTGCAGGGCAACAACATTACCTTGACGCGACCAATCGGATGCGATCACTTCTAAGCGCTAAATTAATTAAGCAATCCAATTTAATTTTGAAGATTGTGCGTGTATTGTAAATTGTGAACTTGACGAGTCCGAAATCAAAGCGGTGACTGTATGAGTTACAATTCTTCACATATTTATTCGTAGGATAAGGCTCAGTTTTTTTTTTCAATCTATATGTACCTCAAATAGATTGAAAAATATATACGCCTATGAATATCCTCTATATACAAAGGTGGCATACAAACGTGCGGCCTACCTGATGGTAAGTGGTTACCGACCACTCCTAACACCAAGAGAATCATGATGAAATGCTTTCGGAATCGCACAGTGCGTGACCATTCTGGCTGCACTCTCTGAGGCCGGCGAGTAATGCGGTGGATAAATTAGCCTTTCTGTTTAATTTCAGGCCGTGCGTGGATGTATCAGACGTGCACAGAGTTCGGCTTCTATCAGACGTCGTCTGCTGCACAAGACGTGTTCGGTAACCAGTTTCCACTCGACTTCTTCATTCAGCAATGTCAGGATGTATTTGGTACTAAGTGAGTATACAATAAAATCCTTCCTATGTATATATATATATAATATACAGGGAATTTTTGAGACGGGACAGTAAGGGCAGGTGCTTACTGTCCCACCATAGTTACAGGAAAATGTTTCAACATAATTTTTTTAAATATTCTGAACTGCGTTTACAGATTTTGTAAAAAATGTACAGTCAGCAAGAAAATGGTCATTTTATACAAAAACTTTTTTTGATGCCAATCGATCATGTTTCTTATAAGGACCAAAAGTCTCTACTGGACAGACTGAGGTTTGAGTACTAGAAATGTCAGATATCACGCGAAGAACTAACCTCACGGAGTGAGGAGCGCAGTGCAGTTTCCTGCAGAACGAGGTTGGTGGCATTGCAACTGTATGTCCATTACAGCCTGACGCTTACTATCGGGCTTATCCGTCTTATCACTTTTGATACCGACCTAACTACGTGCAAAGAGGGCAGGAAGATGATCTTCCAATTAATATAAGAATATATTATTTAAATAGTTTAACATTTTATTGCTAATTGCACGAAATAATACATATTGTATACAATTTGTTATCTAAGCAAAACATACACAAGTACGTCACAAATGAGAACGCTGAACTTACATAACCTTTCAGTTGATTTAAGATTCACTTACGTATATGTAGATGTAAAATATACTATATATACCTAACTATATCAACAAGTACAGAGTTGCTGAATAGTTTTAATATAAAGATTTAGAAGGGTAAAGACATCAATATGACAACTGTTTTTGAAATAGTACTTCTTTCGGTCACATAAAGTCCAGGGGTCTGGTTAACGGATGCACTATCCCCTACGACCAGCCAGTTTCGATGGCTGAGAGGTTAAGGCACCCAGTGAGTTTAACGTGGGACGTGGGATCGAAAACCGGCTCGAGTTGAAAATTATGTGTTGTAAAAGTGTTATTTTTTTACCATTTATGTAAGTGGTTAGTTTCATAATTTGCTTAAGATTGCACATAACATATCAAAACTAACACTGTTGACATTTTTCATAATCAATCATTAATCACCGACCCCAATTTTAATCATAGAATTACATCTAAGTGCCTGTTATAGTAATTATAGCGCAAAACGTATCAATTCTGAATTATTCTATTAAATCGAGATATCGCAACTGAGGTTCCCGAGTTGAACAGCTATTATTGGATTTCTCGGCCGCACATATCTTATTAGTTGCAGTGTCCGTTTTTGAAGCGCTCGTAGTAGAACTTGTCTAGTCGTTCTTAAACGATCAACTAGGTTCAGTTTTGTTATTATCTATGATGAGCAAGGATTCAGCAATGTTCGCCGCGGCCACCACTTGGATGAGATACCGCTAGCATTCACTATAAATAAAATTAAAATCTCACCTAATGGTTAGAGTAACTATGCCGGCAGACTTTGTTTAGGCTATCCAAGAATTCATGGCTCTCAAGGACTGCTGCCGGAACACACCATCAGATGCCTGTCTACAGATTTTCTACTTGACGCTAGCACGACAGGCATTCGCAAATACAACCATGCAAAAGCACGTTTGAATTAAATCTTACGACTCTTTCATACATTCCGATTAATAAATAGTGATTTTTTATGAATATAAACGTAAGTGTGAACAAGCGATCAATATTTTTTACCGACTTTAAAAAAGTTAGAGGTTCCCAATTAGACAGTATATTAGTTTCGAGATTACTCCAACTGCCAATTATTATGATTCTGTGATCATACTTAACAGGTGGTGGTAAAAAATTTATTAAAATCGGTTCAGTACTTTTTATAATAATCAAAACAATTGGAAAATATTCGTAAGTCATCCAAGCAATTAAAACTAAACTGTATCAAATACTTTCTAGTTGTTTTCATTAAATTAATTATATATTACTATTGACTAAAGAGTTATTATTATATATTATTATTATATATTACTATTTCAATACCAACTCAATGTTAAGAGAAATAATAATCACATTTACAAATATTTATTGTCAAGTTATTTTTAAGATAACACTTTACTGAAATACCACAGATATCGAACTTACGACTTGTAAATACAAATATAAAATATTGATAACTAAGTGCATAAATTTTCGGTCTTATCGCGGAGAGCTCACTACCAGATAACCTAAAGAGTGTGATCGTCGAGTAGTCCCTTTTTTTTTAGAACTGAATTGAACAGGGATTAAACATCTAATGTAATTTCGCATCACAGAGCCTAGATCTGACTGTTTTAGTAACAGTTTAATAATAATGTTGTTCTTTTCCTCTTCAGGTTCAACAAAAGTTTCATATTGAATGCAGCTCGTTGGACTAACACTATGTACGGAGGTCTGAACATCACCGCCAGCCGAGTGGTCTACGTCCACGGCACCGTCGACCCCTGGCATGCTTTGGGCATCACCAACACTGACAACATCAAACAGCGCGATGTGCAAGCAATTCTTATCAAAGGTAATTAAATGAAGTAAACATGTTCTGTGTTTTGTTTACGGCCCTATTGGCCCTAGTTTTTAAGATAATCTGATCAAATTTTAATCAACTAAGTTAATAGTATGTATACGGCTATATATTCAAGGCCAGTCATATCTGGCCAAGTTCAAGTGTAGCCTTGCTCATTTAAGGTACCGCAATGCAACAATCCATATGAAAAAATTGTATTTTTAACTTTCATTCACAGCTCTAACTACATTATGATGATGGTATATTTTTGTATTCGGTTTGGAACAACTTTGACAATCCCCCATTTATAAAATATACTCGTAGGTTTGAGCTCTAGACGATGAGTCCACATGCTAGGGTACAACAAAGTTTGTTTTCTAGGTTAACTTCTACGGACATACAGACAAATAGTTGTTCGATTGTCAGTTTGGGTAGGGAACCATAATAAGCGATTGGATATTCTTGGTGTGCTTAACTTTACCGCAATGCAACAAAGGCGTACTATATTGATGTCATCAGCAATTTCCTACACTACAGCAATAGAAATTATGAATAATTATTTTTTACACGACTACCTTAAAAAGGAGTGTTGTTTTCAACGTTCATGTATGAATGTATGCTTGTGAGTTTATTCCACGATAACTTCTAAACGGCTTAACCGATTTTATTAATGAGATATCGTTAGATTCGTCTTGATGGTGCAAGTGACACTAAGTACATAAAAAATGAAAAATACAAACTGGCGGATTTTATACGCCATATAAAAAAAATATGTTTCATCCAATCCCAAGTGTGGTATCAAAATGCAGGACTTTAAAAAACGATTCCATAAATATATAATACCTGCAGTTTTTTAATTTCAATAGATCGATGAAACATTTAACAATATGCCGCATGAAACTTACTTTATTAAATTAGAATATTGATTAATGGAACGATAATATATATAAGCTTAACATAACATATATTTATTATGTATATAACAAATGGTCAAATATAAATATTTAATTATAAAATTAATTAATCGTCAAAAATTCTCCCGCGCTACGCACCCTGCCCAAACGTGCCCATTATGGCTGCAGCGTTATCGCGCTGGATACAAATTAAAATTTGTTGAGTTAAAAACCACCCAGCGCGAGAGTCACTTTCTTTCTCCCTCAGACGTTGTCAAATGTCTGCTATAAATTTTTTGGCCTCGGAGCACCATGGGCCCGCTGTTTCAACAGGAAAGGGAACAAAGTAGTATGCCAGGGCTAAATCGGCATATTTTAAGTATTTTCCCTTTGCGGCAGCCTCTGCTCCAGAACCGGCACATTGCTGGGATCCACGGAGGTGGCAAGCGGCAAAAATGCTCACACACGTGGCATTCCAAACAATAGACCGACCCCTTTGCCACGGTACAAGTGTGAGCCCGTCTGGGCGCCTACCATCTAACCGGGACAAAACCAGGGGGCTCCAACACTGATGGCACTTCGGCCGAAACCAAAGCACGCCTAATAATCTCGTTTAGAGCGTGGTGTCGAGGTCGCCGACCCGCACTTCGAGTACAGCTAAGACCATGGTGACCATCCGACTCTACATGGGCGCCGCAGACGCAGGTGTGGGTCTCACAGACACAGCCAAGTCTGAGAGCCGCCGCTACCTAGTAGACTAAACATACATTCGGTTTTTATTAATGTCCTGAATGTTCTAAATGCTCTCACTATTTTTGAATCACATACTATTTTACTACCCTTGTATAACACTGTACTATTTATCGTTCCAGGGACGGCACATTGTGCGAATATGTATCCGGCTAGTCCCAAAGACTCTGCGGAGTTGAAATCGGCCCGCAAACAGATCGCCAATATTCTGAAAACCTGGTTGAAGCCGTCAATTGAATAATCATTGTAACATAATTTTAGTTATATTTTATACATTTACATTTTATATATAGTCCCGATATTACATATGTTACAAATGGATATAAATAAGATTTGAGACATTTAAATTTTATGAATCTGTTAATGTGGGCAATATCGCAAATTCACGGCTGATCACAGATGATGTTTTCTTCAGCATCATAATCAAAATCCATATTTAATGATAACAAATATTTTAAATAATTAAGAGTCAGCACATCCTGATGCTTCGTGTAGAAGCGAACGCGTCGAAAACTCTTCTGGTTAGACTACAAGGTGTTCATGACGTCACGTCGATCTAGCAAGATAATTAGGCGTAATTGGCACTATATATATTATTTATATTTTTTATGTTGTATCAATAGTACCAATGATCACAAATTTATATATGTATACCAATAAATAATGATATTCTGTAAAAAAAAACTAACTACATCAACAGTAAACAATCCAAATAGAATATGTTTATCCACTTTAGTATTGTAATAATCTTATATCAATATAAGGATACTCATTTTTTGATTATGTTTTACTAGCTTTCCGGGCGCGGCTCCGCCCGCGCGTATGTCGGTTATCGCGTGAAAACATTAACCTCTTTTTGCGCAGTCGGATGAAAACTATCCTATGTTTTTTCCCGGGTCTCAAACGATCTCCATACCAAATTTCATTCAAATCGATCCAGTAGTTTTGGCGTGAAAGCGTAACAGACAGACAGACAGACAGAGTTACTTTCGCATTTATAATATTAGTACTGATGTAGTTTACTAAAAGCCAAATTTATAAGATTTTTGTTTTGATGAAATGTGATATAGGAGTATAAGTGAAGGGTTCTCTTTTAAAAACATATCTTGTCGTAGTTGATTATTTTATCCGAATTACTATTATAATCATATATGTGATACCTCGTTCTAAGAATTCTCAGTTCATGTTAATTACAATGGTTTGTGATATTTTAATTAGTTCAAATTTATACATTTGAATACTATTTGTGGGTTAGATGTATACATTCATTTCTAAGGGAGATTCAATAAAACCAATACAGTAACAATAGTAATATTGTATAATAATATAACCATTTTTTACATTGCTTTATAAGCATTAAACTAAGTTTAGTGATATGATAAAAACGAAGAATGCTTCAACAAACATTCTTGAACTAAAGATTACATATATATAAATAAATAACAAACAAACAAAAACATGTTTTGTCCTAGGAAACATTGTGTACATTTGAACTACTTATTTAATATTAATAATAAATGTGAAAAAATCGAATTTAGTGGTACAATAAAAAACAAGGTTGCTTCACAACCATCTTGAAGTAAAGATTACATATATACAGATAAATAACAAGAAAATAAAGACATGTTTTGTCCTAGAAAACATTGTGTAAATTTGAATTAAATATTTAATAATTAAAATGTAAAGTAAATTCGAGTCTTATTTGAATATCCTATAATACTAAGTACTTCTGAAGCCATTAGAACTAAGTAGGATAGGTTAATAGGCAATGTCACGTTGGTGTACACTTTTCGTCTTGTTCCATAATCGTCTCTATTTTGCGGCCTTTCAGTAAGATTTCCATACATCTGTAAACAGATAGTATAGTTGAATGAAATAATCATATGATGTGTTTGATTGTGCTTCAGCTTCTAAGGTAGGCTCGGATAATTTATTAAAATTGTTATCTTACTACGCTGTCAATTATATTCCGTCACTGTCGGACTGTGAAGGAGTGAAACAGGGATCATCGATGGTGAAATCGAGTACACCGTGTAGAACGAAAGAAAGCTAGAAAACACAAAACTAGTAATTAAATCGAAAATCTGAATTTACTTGTCCGTCTTAATAAGGTTTTGCTATTTTATTGTTATACAGGATGGGCCATTTAGATGGGTCAGTGTGGGCAAGCCTGAAACCATAAAACACACAAACTTACGAATAAATATGTAAAGAAATAGAACTCTCATACAGTCACCACTTTGATATCGGACTCAAGTTCACAATTAACAAAACATTTAAAATCTTCAATTCAATTGGATTTGTTAATTCATTTGGCGCTTAGAAATGATCGCATCCGATTGTTCGCGGTAATGTTGCGCCGCACGGTCTACTTTTTAAACCACGCTTGCTGCGGTAAGGTTTGAGCTCTCCTATTTTTGAGCATTACTTGCCTTTCTTTACATATTTATTCGTAGCATAAAAATATCTCTTCTTAGGAACCATGGTGTTGATTCTACACAAATTCTCTTAACTGTGCTAGTTCTTATTCTGTGCATACTAAAATACACATTCGCGTAACAATTTAATTTAATTGTGGGTATGTTTTATTAATTTTAGATATCATGTTACAAACCAACATTTGCTGCTTATGACAATATCAAAATTTAAATAATGTAAGATTTTTTCTTCAATACTACCGAGTTCCTTTCCCGAATTGAGTAGGTTTTTTTAAATCTTATCACTGGAATCAATGACATGGTTTCTAAGAAGAGAACTTTATGTCTGATAGTTTCCGACTTGCCCATTATAACCCAACCTGTATAATAATCACTTTCGTTCCCAGGATAATTAAAAGTAAATTTGCAAATATATTCCATAGAGAAAGTTAAAGAAACTTGTTTTGGAATTAACTCGGCCTTTTAACGAGAATATGATCAAAATCAACACATTTATATTGATCATATTTATTCCCTTAGGGCTAAATGCTTGAATTACGCTAAAACTAGGAATAAATATGTTAAAGTAATGTAAGTCAAACTCTAAAACAGCAGAAAGCAAACTTTACCGTGGCGGGCGTGGTTTAAAAAGTGTACCGTGCGGAGCAACAATATTACCTTGACGCCACCAATTAGCTTCGATCATTTCTAAGCGCCAAATCAATTCCCCAATCCAATTGAATTTGGAAGTTTGTGCGTGTTTTGTTAATTGTAAACTTGACGAGTCCGAAATCAAATCGGTAAATGTATAAGTTACAGCACTTCTTTAATTTTTTTTATTCGTAGGCTAAAACCCTGTTTAGAGCCATTTAGAGCACTAGTCAGCGCCTTAAGGTGGTGTTCCACCTTAAAGCGCTTCAGGAGCTGGAATACAGAGCTGCGTGGACATGGGCAAAATAGCGTCGATGTTTTTTGAAATTAATACTTACAATGCCGAAAGAAAGACGACAACTTGCGTGAAGATTGTCAGGTAAAATATCGCGTTGATGAAGTTAGTGTTCAGAGTCGCCTTGTAAAGTTGCGAGTAGATAACTGACGCGAACATAGCTACTGCGTTCTCCATTACAGACAGGAAAGCGTATGCTACACCTATAAATAAAAATAATTTTAAGGCGGATCTGCTGCGACGTTCATTCAAGTTCAAGTAATGGCCAACCACTGACTTTGCTTCGTTACTTCCGAAGAATCGTCGAAAGATGTGACAGCTGTCAAAGTGATTGATGACGATACGGAGACATCAATTAAATGTTTGTTTTAGTTATGACAGCTATAATGTATCTCATTGATATATACGTTTCGTTCGGATGACAGTTTACAAATTCCAAAGGGCTTTATTCCGAAAACTGACGAGGTTCGACTGCTAGAATTGTGGCAGAAGTGATAGCTCTCACTTAGATCTTTGTTTCAAGTAACAGCTGTCTGTTACTTGTGCAAATTAAATTTAAAATTGATTCAGTAGTTTAGGAGTCCATCGCGAACAAACAACGTGACACGTAATTTTTATATAGGTCTTATGAGTAAAAGTTTATTTCGTATGGCCCCTTAAATATATAATGCCAAAGTACCTAAAAGAATGTAATATGTGTCTTCTTTTAAATACAAATTAAAAATCTTCCAGTTGAAAAATGTTACTACAGTATTCTGGAGTTATTAGAAGACAATAGTTTAAGACAACAATAGTAAAATATTGAATTAATTTTATTTTTATTGATAACCTGTAATACCTAATTGAATATCTTTATGAATATAATATTTAAATGAATTTAATAACAACCTATATTTTATTTGTTGAGATTGAACATAATGTATATGAATGTATATATTTAAGTTATTTTATTGGTACCTAAGGACAACTAAATGGCTTCTATTGATGACAATACTATGTCTTTGTCATGTAACTAGCACTATTTATTATGGAACTTTAAAAATTTGCAAAAGGTAAGAATGTATGAGAATTATTTTGTTGATTTTACCATATTGTTACACTTTATTCTACAAATTAACAAAAGGAAATTGGCGAATTCAGCAAGTTTTATGAGTAAACTGGTGAATTATTGAAATTGACGAGTAAGGAAACTGACCAGTGGTACGCTAATCCGAATTTAAACCTTATAGTAAGCTTGCACTGCCGCTTACTTTTCCGAATGCTATGGCAGCTTTTTATATGCAGCTAAATTAAGTAGGCGCTAACCCGCTGCCACTTTCATATAATGTAAGGATTATTCAACACAACGGTTTTCAGAAACCAGCTATCTACATGAATAGTTTCATTTCAGAACGAAAACTTCAGCAAATCGAAGTTAGTGTTCTAATCTAATGGTGCAATTTTGGAGCATTCATACCAAGGATTTATCAAAATCCAGAGTATGAATGTGCTAGTTATAAATAAGGGCATCGAAAACGATGGCCAATCAAAAATTAGTGGATGTTCGCTCTTCAACAGCGGAGTGTGAGTAACCGAAGCAAGTCGGCATTAGTCGTGTATTGCACGGATGGAAACGTTAGCGTGTTTTAAGGACGTTCAACGCCATCTAGCGCCATGTACACGCAACTTTTTTTTTTTTTTCATTGGACATGTAGCATTTGTAACATTTTAATTTAACATTTCGGTGTGTGGAATCTTTAAGTTTAGGATCAATATTTAGATGTATTTGAGAATAAGCACTTTTAATTCTGATAGGTGTCAAAACTGTCTAAAACAAAGATTGACAAATAATTTGAAACATACGCCATCAAGTAACTTTGGTAGCTATCACATCTCAGACCTATAATCGTTAATTTTTTATTCAATCAGGATCTAGAAACAAGACATTAAGGGCCCGTTTCAGAATGTCCTATTAAAGTTTCGGGTTGCTTTGCAATACATAAAATAACAGTATGATAAAAATGACAGTTAACATGCAGCGCGTTTCAAGTTTTAACCGATGGATAGGCTAAATCGATGACTGTGAAACGCAAAGATAGTGTTTTGTTTAGTAAGTTTATATGTTCTGGGTAGTATAACCGGAACTTAGTCGAACATTCTGAAATAGGCCTTTAGTGTCACTTTAATAGCTGTCATATCTATGACCTATTTCTATCGAATAACAATTAACAATGTAAAGTAATGTGAATAAATAATGATAACATAGGCCCTGTTCCGCTTATTAATTATCGAAAATAACGTTAACGGCGTCAAGTTGAATACGGCCATAATAGGCAACATGATAAGTGATACATGAACTATAGTTTTGACAGAAGTCACTTTTTAGGGAACGCCCATGTTAATTAGAAGTTAGCTTGGGTATATCTCTATATTGATCAGAATAGCACATACATTTCCAAGACAGCTTAGTTTGATCTCGACTGCAGTTTTGTTTTAAGGAAGACTTTATTTGGAACTATATGCACAACCACTCAGGAATTAATATTTTAAATGGCACAACTACTTGTGCATACTGTTTGGTCCAAAAAGAACTCCTGATTTTTAGGACACTAAAACTAACTGTAGGTAATGTAGATAAAATAATGTTCCAAGATCGAAACTCTATACATTCCGTCCAAATCGGATCAGTCGTTTTAGAGCTAAGTTTCGTTACTTTTTAACCGACTTCCAAATAAGGAGGAGGTAAGTAGCAAAAGTAAAAAAAATACCAAAAAATAGAACAAAAAAAAGTTCTTTTCTTTTTATTTTTTTTAAACATACACACTGTCACCCTCTTTCACTCACTCACAAACATTCTCATTTAGAATAGTAGTTTGATGAACACTAGCGGCTTGCTGGTTAGATGACGTTTATATCAAAACAGTTGGTATACCTCTTTCACCAGGGGGCAGGACTTTGGAAGTCATGGAGCGTATCAAGGGCGCGACGCAAGGCCCTAGCGAAGCTGCTGTGGCACCGACGTACATTATTTTATCCACCTTCGCTTGAGCGTATATCATGTGTCCGGTTATGTGAGCTGTAGCACCTAGCATTACTATCAACTGTGAACAAAGAAAAAATGGCTATGAATGGCTAGCATTACTTTCAACCAGGGATATTACGGTATGGGTATTTACCGATACGATTTCGGTAAATACCGTAATGAAATAAGGGTAACAGGTATATATCTGTTAGCATAATTGCGATACGATTACCGAATTCCATATATGTATTTTATATTAGTCAATGAGAGTGCAGCGGGCGGGCGGGGATGCGGTGATGCGGTGGCGCGATACGCTGCGGGGGGGAGTGGGGGGAGCAGTACTCACCGCTCGCGCTATATTATTTGACGCACGTACCTATATTATTTGATATGAATGACGGGAAGTGGGAATAATAACATTATTAGTTTCAAATAGGATTTTCAGTGTAGGTATATTCAAAAACTGCTGCCGTAACACACTGCTAGGTGCTTGGCTACAGATTTTTTCTTTGAGAGTGGTAGCTTGATGGCGGATAGCATGGTGGTAGGGCATAATGCCCGCCTAGCTACTACCACGCCCAAGTAGAAAATCTGTCGCCAAGCACTTATCGGTGTGTTCAGCTATGTGTCCTTGAGAACCAGTAATTTTGCGTGGTGGTAGAGGATTTTGCGAATTTGCGCCTGACTAGCTACCACCCTTAAATACAAAATCTGTCGCCAAGCACTTATCGGTGTATTCTACTGTGTCCTTGAGGACCAGTAATTGTTCGTGGTGGTAGAGAATTCTGCGAATGCGTGCCTGGCTAGCTACCGCCTTCAAGTAGAAAATCTATCGCCAAGCACTTACCGGTCTGTTCAGCTGTGTCCTTGAGAACCTGCTGGTGGTAGAGGATTTTTCGAATGCGCGCCTGACTTTGACTTTTTGAGTTTGACTTTGAGGGTGGTAGCTAGCCAGGCGTGCATTCGCAAAATCCTCTACCACCACGCAAAATTACTGGTTCTCAAGGACACATAGCGGAACACACCGGTAAGTGCTTGGCGACAGATTTTATTACTTGAGGGTGGCAGCTAGCCAGGCACGCGTGAAATACTTAGTGGCTGTATGATTATTTGATAAATCCTAAAACTGTAACTCATTATTACAACCGTGTCAGTTGCAAGAGTAGGTATGCCTACCTATTTAATAATAATGTCGGCTGATGTGGAGAGGCGGCACTAGTACAATTGTACTAGTGCCGCCTCTTTGAATTCAAATATCGAAATAATATTCTGCTGAGTAGGTACGTAACATTGTCAGCGGCATGCATCGACACGTAGGGCCAACGCGGGCGGCGGCTGAGGCGTGGGGCGCGGCGCGGCGTGCGCCTGCACTGGCACAGTTTAATATTTCAATTTACAAAAATACCGAAACGTATCGGTATTTATATCGGTTACCCTAATCATATGGGTAATCGTAAAGGAAACGGTACTACCGTTTCATTGCGGTGACCGTTTATATCTGTTACCCATACATACGGTTATCGTTTCAATCGGTAACCTTTATGAAGCGGTATTTAAATCCCTGCTTTCAACTATGAACAAAGAAAAATGGCTTAGTATTTGTATAATAGTAAACAGTATTTGTCGTATCCTCTAGGACATCATATATTTTATTTATATCTGCAAGGCGTACACTCATTTTAAAAACATGTTTGAAACTTGATTTTTTGTGACTCACTTCTCCTTAATGCATTAGAATAAGCATTACATTTGGCATTGATTTATACTTAAGTATTTAAGAATTTGTCCAGTGTGTAGCTGTCACTTTAGATGCCAGAAGGGCAGATAACTGTTTATTTTGCAGAAGAATGTTGAATTAGATAACCTCTTACGCGATAACTGCTATCACAGGACTATTTGCATGGTCGAATTGTGGTTTAGATTAGGTACATTAGTTAATTGCACCCCGTGGGGTGCCGGGTTAGAATTGCATATCCCCATATCATCCCGTGGTTGTCGTAAGAGGCGACTAAGGGAAAAATACCAGAAGGTGGGCAGCAGCGCCTTCTTTAAAACTGCCAACTTACACTGCGATCCCCAAGACGGCTGCCAAGCGTGGGGATTATGGCAAATACCCCCTTAATAGGGGAGGCTGTGTCCAGCAGTGGACGATGCGGCTGTTACAGTACAGTTAATTGAAAGGTAGGAAGTACGAAGCGCTTCGCTTCCACTTTTCTCGTGCGTACTGCGAAAGAGTGGAACTCCTTACCGTTGTCAGTTTTTCCCGATGAATACAACATGGGTGTCTTCAAATCGAGAGTAAATAGGTTTCTCCTAGGTAAGCGTATTTCATCTTAGACCACACCAATGCTTAACATCAGGCAGGGTGTAGTCAAACGCGTCCCTATAAAGAATAATAAAAAAAAAAAGAAAAGGTCTCGTACTTGAGTGACTTACTGTGTCCCTCCAACGCAGCACCTTTGTCATGAGGGGAATGCCGATGAGCATCGCGAACACGTACAGAATGCTCAGGTATGTTCGGAAGTGGCTGAACGTGGTCGCGTCCCATTTGAACACGGTCGACGTATACAGGTACATGACTGGACGTTCATCTGAAATAGATAACGGCACTCTGTTTCTAAAGCTCTTGGATAAATTGAACAATATGAGAAAGTCAAACAAATTATTGGAGTACAAAATTTTATGCCCAAGGCGGGAATCGAACCCGCGTCCTCCGATATCGCGTCGGATGCCTAATACCATCTCGGCCACCTGAGACTTGCATTTCTGCCGAAATTTTGTGCTCCTATTGTATTACTTTTAACCGTCATAGGGGACGGTGCGCGGCCATCAACCAGACTATTAGACTTCACCTAATCGAAAGAAGTGTTTTTTCAAACACTTAACTCTCGGTATGATGTCGCTACCCTTCTATATATCTAAATATTATTTGTACTCCAATAATTTGTTTGATATGAGCAAGGCCAAAATGGACTTAGATGTACACTAGTCAGTTTTAATTAAAAAAAAAAATTGTCGTTAGTGTTATCAGATGTAACAAAAAAACTGACATATATAAATAAATGCCTTCCACATTTTCGTTATAAATAATTCTTATAATAAAGCAGAAAGTAAATATAATTATAACGTCAAATTTAAAACTGTTTATTTAAGATTGGTGTCTACGAAGCTTTATGAAGGTAAAGTAAGTACAAAATGTTACTATTACAAGATTCTACTGCTGCATTCTTAAAAACTGGTATTAAGCCACTGAGAGAAGAAAGGGCATCCACCTAGAAACTCGGGGCTATTGAATGATATGCCCTGACTTTTGATAATGTATAAGTGTATAATAACCCCCGCCATATATTTACGCGTCTTTAATATTGTGCGTATTAAATGTTGATATACTTTACTATATAATACATAACTGATTCGATAAGCAAACGGCTGAACTAATTTTTATGAAATTTGGTTCGGAGGTCGATGAGGCGCTGGATTAACACATGATACTTTTTCCATCATCATCGATCACCACGCGGG
The DNA here is from genome assembly GCA_963854805.1 of Plagodis dolabraria. Lineage (NCBI taxonomy): Eukaryota > Metazoa > Arthropoda > Insecta > Lepidoptera > Geometridae > Plagodis > Plagodis dolabraria. Next base: position 34,267,884 of record OY978440.1, on the reverse strand, counting down.
TGTAACCACGAGGCGCAGCTAGTATATTTATAAAACTAAAACAAAACTTATCGATTAGGTAGTTGTGATACATCAATTGCCTTCTACCAGACGCAATACCACACCCTGGACTGTTAGCTACTGGACCATGTAGGAACACTTATTTATACGACCCGGGAATCAAACCTGCGAGCTTGCGATAAGGGACACTTTTTTTTACATATATAGGACATTTAGTGAATGCTCTCCTATGATAATGTTTTTTTTTATGCCTTATAGGTTAGCCGTTGACCACTATCTAACCTGATGGTAAGTGATGATGCGGTCGAAGATGTTGTTCAGGCTAACCTTGAATTACTGGCTCTCAAGGACAGCTGTCGGAACACACTGTTAGGTGCTATCTCCCAATTTTACGACACATTACCTAACTTAACTAATCCATGATACTGTAACTAGTTTCCAAACGTGAAAATGGATTCTTCAGTGTATAACCATTTAAAAATCAAGAATTTTATTTAAAACACGTTTCCAAATGGTAACGGAAGTTTCCCAGTTATGAACCATAATATTACCCCATTTAACTAAATAATATTAATTTTGACCAATATGATTATGAATCGATAATCATTTTTTTTTTGCTAAAAAAAACTTACGCACCTCTTTGGAAAGTGTAAAACGCCATAGAAATGAGAAGCAGCCACAAAAACAGTCTTCTATTACCCGACCTCCTCTTAGTGAGCGTGCGGAGGGTTGCAATGATGTTCTTGACATCCAGAAAGTCTGTGATGGGATTCTTCACGCCCGCTTCTTTCAACGACTTCTGTTCGGGCCTGGTCTGCCACTTGAGGAATATGAATGAGTATAAGGTAGCTACGACCATAAGGCAAGTGTTGATCGCGAACATAGCGGTGAAGGAACGATTCACCACTTTAGTATACAGCACATTTCCTGTAACCAAACAAATTGAAATTTTAGTATTACAAAAATAAAAACCCTGGCTTATATTCAATGACACATCATAGAACATATAATAATAATATAACATAGAACCAAACGCACTGTTTCCTGCTTAAGAATATAAGGACTGTTTCATAATAATGGGAAATAATACGCCAGCGCTCATTGACCGCGAATCACCACTAACGTCGATGTGATTAGTATGTTGTTGCACATTGGGCGCACTACAGAGCTTCTTACGATTAGCCGAATGTAAGTGGGTATACAATTGAGCGACACTACAACGCAGCCTGTCTAAACTAGCGATATGCATGAGGTCGATCATATGGGCGAAGCCGAAACTGTTTACAGATATCTCTGTGTTTTCCTACGTACTGTTAGCGATAACATATTAAGACATATTCGACCGACTTCACAAGACTGGGATAAGGGAAGGAAGAAGCTCGACGTATGTCTCAGCTTCTTCCCGGATCCAGGAGGTGGAAGCGTACCTACTGGGATTTATACTCCTCGGATTATTATTATGGTTACTTGTATCTTATTCATATATACTGTAACAGCCGGATCGTCCACTGCTGAACACAGCCTTCCCTATGTAGGGGGTATTTGCCATAATCCCACGCTTGGCAGGCGGCTTGGGGATCGCAGTGCAAGATGACATAGTTCTTAAGAAGGCGCTGCTGCCCACCTTCTAGTATTTATCTCTTAGTCGACTTTTACGACACCCACGCGGGAAGAAATGGGGAGGTGCAATTCTAACCCGGTACCCCACGGGGGTTCATATTTATTCTTGACAAATTGGCTCGCAGAGTGCGTCTTTGTTTTGTACATAGACCAGACTTTAACTTGAAAGTGAATGCTAGCATTTATGCCTATATTATAATATAGGAAATTAGAAATTTTGACAATTTCTTGCTTATTTTGTTTGACCGTGGTACTAATGTACTTGAAGACGTAATACGCGAGATTCGTACAATATTTTCTACTACACATAACATATTTTAAAAGCTTATTGAATTGATTACAAATTAATACGAATGTTTTCCCATATTTATTGTTATTTTAGATGGTTTTAGGGTTTATGGAAGTAGTGATAGCCGAGCGGTAATATGGACTGCCGTGCTGCAGGTCCTCCGTTGGCACCTCATGGTGGCAACGAATTTTGCGAGTGCTTGCCTGACTAGGTACCACCTTCGTAATTATAAGCCTAATCCGTTTATCACCCTATACCACACATCATTATTTAACAACAGGTGAGATGGTGGTCAAGGGCTAGCATATCAGCTGCAAAGCGCTATTAAAGTTTTCGTTCCCGACACCTATCGCCGCTCTGGTTAACGCCGTAGGCATAATTTTTTTCTCTGTCCTGTCTCAAGAACGCGCTATGCCAGAAATGCGCCTACACAACGCGCCCTGGCTCTTCTTAATGCTACCACGCAGATCCAGAATGTGGATGTGTTTTTTGACACAATATGGACCATCGCAAATTGGTTTTCATGTTTATGAATCTAAAATTGTTAGCACTTTGGTTTAACACTCTAAGTTAGCTATTGTAATTAATAAATTAATAAGTGAAAAAAAATATAAACGTGGGTATTCAATTTCAAGACAATACGAGCGATAAAGTTTTAAACTCGCGAATACCACGATCATAAAAAATGGTTCTATTATAATATTATACAATAATTTGAATTATAAGCATAAGTTTCCACCTTAATAATAAGTAGTAAACATTATCTATGTAGTTTAATTAAATAACATTCGTACCTAGAACTAAGCAAATTTGATCTGTTTTATCACCTCATTGTTCGGAAGAGGAAAACTATTGTCTACAATCTAATAAAGTGGCAGATTTAATCCTCAATCTGATAAAGCATGTCAACCTACAGATATCGACGATGCTTATCTTAAGTGCGTGACAAATAGGTGAGACAGTACCACTTGGAAACACGTTCAGTTTCCTTTGATCATGACGACAACGGTATGGATTAAGCTATCACTGTTGTATCAATAATAACCACAGAAGACATCAGTTATGTTAAAAATTACATTATACCACAAGATCATTCAAAGATATATTGAAGGAACTGTTATAATATCACCATAAAATCTTACAACAAAAATACAATATAATGGTTATATTAATATTTTAGCAACAACGCATGTTCTTCGGATTACATTTAAAAATTACAACGTGAGAAAAAGTTATAGTCAAGTGCGGGATTCGTATTCGATACATTCACCGCTATGGCCGGGGTATGCTCTGGCTGCTAAACCAACATGACATGACGAATGACTATAATTTGTCCTTGCGTTTCTAACCATCGCATGGGGTTGAAGCGACACCTATACTTCAACTTCCGTTGTACTACAAACAAGACTCATGACTTGGCATTTTTTCAACCCCGTGACTTAATCAACATTAGGGAAGATCAGCAACCAACCACCTCCAGACCTCAAACGCAGCGGGCCGCCCCACCAGGGGCTTTGCCCACTCCGAAGTAACCAGGGACTAAAACCCAACCCAACGACCAGTCCGCACGATTGCGGACTGCGAGCGATCACCGCGGGAAGGGGCACCAAACGCCCGAAACCGCAGCCGCCACATCCACGATGGATGGAGCGAAGAACAACTCAAACAAGACTCATATTTGCAATTAGCTTTAAACTTGTTTAAAATGACGCATCGCAACCCTAGTTCCCCCCGAATTCCGACTATAAATTTGCTCTCGTTGTAATTCTGTTATCACATTATGATGTTTTAAATGACATGTACAGTTATGTTCAACATTATGGCACATATCACTTTATATACATAACAGGTTCGGTGTTAGATAAGTTAGTCGAAAAGGCTTAGTTGCATAAATCAGACTCGCTCACGACACTTTCATAGATATTCGCAAATAGTCAGGTTTACAAAGAGACAGTTTGGTAAATAAATGTCTAGTCAGACAAATATCTTGTAAATACATCATAGTATCAGATTCGCAAGAGATTTGTAAATAGTGGAATTCGCAAATATGAGAGATACATTTGCTAATTAAAATATTTCCTTATATTATTTTAATGAAGATTCACTTTGACCAACTGATGACAAGGTCTTTTGACTGAGTAGACTTGTCACCATTGAATATTAGGATAACTATTGCATTTGATGAATCAAAATGAGCTTAGTTGAGTCAAATGAGGTTGGGCCCTAATTTATGTATACAAAGCAAATTTTTCATTGAGCATTTGTGACTAGATCGAAAAGCACGAGGAACAGCGAAAACTGCTTAGAGGAACCCCAAAGCAGATTTCCATAAATAATAAAAATGTATTTTTAGATTTTAGAAATAAAGAGTATCCTGGGCGGCAATCAAAGTATTCCTAGAACATGCAAGTTATGAAGGTATCGAACGGGAAGTATAGTATAGTAATATGGGTAACTAAAGTAAACGGTTCATGTTTGTGTTTTTATATCAGTTTATAAATTTTCTTGCTTCTCGTTTTTGCGTAATTGATTGTAGGTACTAACTCAAATGCGTTGCTTGCTAACTTGTAGAGAAGGTAAACCAAACCCGCAGCGTTGCAGTTTTGGTTTCCGTAAACAGTTGGTCTAAAGTCTTGATCGTGTTTCAGCATTTTAGTTTCAATTAGTTTAGTTCCCATTCTTGCCATAAACACAATCGATCGACACAAAACTGGGACTCGGAGTATGAATTTATGAACATCACTTCTTAGAACTTGGTTTTTATAGCGACTCTATTGACTCTTAGGGCTCTTTTCCTGTCATGCGTATTTTCGTCCGCGCGCGAATCAGGTCAGCATGAGGTGATAGCATGCTACTGGCCCCACGCGTGCTCAAAGTCAAAGTCAAAATCATTTATTCAGGCGTCTACGACGCTCTTATGAAGGTCAATTACAAATTTTAATATTGAAATATACTACATTGTACTGCTACAATATTTATTTACATTACGTAGGTGACAGGCGCTTGCTTGACAGAGGCGAACCAGTCCAAGCATTTTGCCGTTTAAGTAATCACAAACTGTGTAGTAAGATTTCTTTATCAAAATGTTCTTCACGTTGAATTTTCTTTCTGTGAGCGTTGTAATATGTTTGGGCAATTTATTATAAATACTTTCTATTCAATTTATTATAAACTCTTTGCTAATCTAAAACCAAGCACCGCTATTTTATCTTTATTCCTAGTGTTATAATCGTGATTGTCACTGTTTGATTTAAATTTACTCAAATTTTTACGAACATACATAATATTCTCAAATATATACAGACTTGGTAAAGTTAAAATATCAATTTCTTTAAAAAGATCTCTCAGGGATTCCCTAGGATGCATTTCATATATGGATCGAATTGCACGCTTTTGTAAGATAAAGATTGTCTGTATCTCATCAGCAGCTCCCCACAGCAATATACCATATGACATAATACTGTGGAAGTACGCGAAATAAACGAGCCTAGCAGTAGCTACGTCTGTTAGCTGTCTTATTTTACTAACCGCATATGCAGCAGAACTAAGTCTTCCGGATAGATCATGTATATGTGGATTCCACTGTAAAGTTGAATCCATTTTGATCCCCAGGAAGACTGTCGCATTGTCAAAAGAGAGTTTATCTAGGTCAAGCTTAATGTTTGGTTCAATATAAGTAACATTTGGTATTTTTTGAATTTAAGAGACGATTATTTGCTGCCCGCATAATAGGAAAAACATGTATGAAATTTTAGGATGCGTGAGCCCGCCTGCGGGCTAGATCCGCACGCGGGTGGCTATCCGCGTGACAGAAGAAGCAGCTTTACAATAATATGGTATTTAAAAAAAGGTAAGAACGAATCCGAAAGATACTCTTCTAACACTTATTTCCCCAATCTTATGCTCATTAAGATCTAAAATCGTACCTAATATTACATGTATGTTCTGTTTAATAAATGAAAAGCATGCAATGCATATAGGTATAATACAGTGTTAGACCGCTACTGAATTATTACTTCATAAAACATACCTATTGCAATCCCCAAAGGCATGGCGCTGAGGTAGACGACGTCAAGAATGCCCACGCGCAGTGTTCGATTCTTGACGGAGGAAACATCGGCGATGTACGAGAAGCAAGCCGCGAATATAGCCAAGTCGGCGCCGGTGAGAGCGCTCGGGAATGCCGCTGTGTATATTATGTATTCTACTGGCCATGCTGGAATTCAATAAATACATTTATGTAGTAACATAATAATAATGGTAACTATTTATAAGCCCTGAGTTAAAATTCTAGCTCACATATCTTCCTATAGGAGTCGTAAGAGGCTACGAAAAGCAACCAGATGGTAGGCAGCAACGCATTTAGAACTATTATATAATAATACTATATTCTTATAGGCATTTAGTCCCTAAGCTAACTTATAATTTCCGAACCAAAATGGCCATTTTGGTATAATGCCAGAGCAAGTTGACCGCAAACAAAAATGCCCTTAAAGCTAGTCATAATTAGCAAAAAATATACATTGCAAAACGTCCTCGACGCATTCTACCTATTTTAATACAAATACATAACTGCCTCTACAAACAACTATAAAGATTGTGGTACGTTATTATATTATATAAGATTGATAGATAAGAAAAGTAATTTATTTTTACTAAGAACTCAATTAAAATGCAATTAAATCTATTTTGTAATGTGCAATTGTGAATTTCTGAATATCTCTAATCACCTGTTCCACATTGAATGTCAAATTGCTCTCATTTTGTTTCATAACAAGTTGCATTGTACAAGTACCTAGGTACTTGGTACGTAATCACAGGAGTTGAACCGACAAACACATTTTGATTTCATTGTATTTTACTTGTAATTCATAAGTTCACAGAAATAAAATGTTAGTATAATGGTGTAGGAAACTTACTGTCCTAGACCATTATACTAACATTTTATTTCTGTGTTATTCCTCGAATACAGCAGATAACCCACCCTTTGTTAAACTATTGCCCCTGCCCACGTCAAGTACCAACCGATCGATAAAATAAATTGTGTTTATCACAAGAGGTGTTAGTTCTTCGTATAATATCACGAGTGCCTGTAATTTGCCTGGCAATTATCTTGTCCTTCAATCTAGAACGCGGCAATTTAAACATCGCTGCTTATCGGCTGAAGTAATAATGGCATGACGTTGGTAGCCATCTCGTTAAGTCGAATCATCTAGCTAGATGCAAAGACTCCGAGTTGAAATAAGAATAACCACTTTTTCTATTATGCTTAAATAATATGCAGGTCAGTAGGACACACAACAATATTCTACAATAAAGCAAAGCCTAGAAAAATTAAATAAAATCTCTGCCTCATACAATACCTACTACACAAGTCTTGATTGTGTTCAAGGACATGACAAATATGAGACAGCTGAAGCGAAGTTTAAATAGATACAATTTACGTATACGAATAAATATATATGAAGTAAGATAATATGCATGTTTTTAAGAAGTTAGTCAAGGTCTCAACGATGTTCGTCATGGTCCGCGCGGTGGCGTCATATTGACTACGTTATCTTTACATTTCATCATTTTGTTCTCAATCAGTTAAATTAAACGACGCATAACACATCGATATGAATTATGTCTATACCCGGTCAAAGCGCTCTAATTATATGTTTACACTAAGCGGTTGCCGATGTCAATGACGGCAGATTCAAACATTATAAGTTTTTTGAAGTTTTACCTATAATATGGATTGTCACTCTGTATTTGCCAGTTTTGGAGTCTATTTGAATTATTCGATTTGAGACGACTAGGTTTGTAGCAGATTCAAAATCGTATCGTATCTAAGCGTTCGAAAAGCAAACTTTTTATAATTTTGCTATTTGACGTCGACCTATAAGTATATACTATGCAATTCACGCGACATCAATTACTTACCCAATGTAGAAAGACAGATAACACTTCTCGAAAATAGCTGTCATTCTCAAAGGATAACACACGCTTAATTTTATTTGATTTATATATACAGTATAATGCAGTGTTCCATGCAAACAAAGCGAATATACGTAAAAGATTTGGTTTTCAATACTAGGTATTATAACATATGATAAGTGATAAAAAATTTCTTTACGAAATTCGTCTGTCTAATTCACATTTGAGAAAAACTAACACTAAAGACGTAACTATATTCAGAAATGGGTAAAAAATATCATTTAGAAATGTCGATTGTAGCAGTTTCCAAAGATTTCCGAAACGTGCGTAAAAAACGTTCAATACAACGCATTTTTTTCCTGGAACGTCCAAAACGAACGCCCAATGTGATTTTTATCATTTGTAGGTGTCACTTTTCTTAAAATTAGGCTTTAGGTACCCCGTGGGGTGCCGGGCATGTTACGCCCCTATTGCTGCCTACATCTGTGGGTGTCGTAGGAGACGGGTAAAATACCGGAAGGTGGGCAGCAGCGCCTTCTGAAGAACTGATATCTTAAACTGCAATCCCCAAGACGCCTGCCAAGCTTGAGGGTTATGGCAAACCCCCCTTGCTGATGTGTTCAGCAGTGGACAATCCGGTTGATACAGTACAGGCTATACGTACCCCCTATATTATTCACATTATTTATTAAGGTCGTTGCTATTGCTATAAAAGCGACTAATAATACGATACATACGGGTAAATATAAATTTTAATGTTTTATGTTACTTTATAAGTTTTAGGGGTAACTCATGAAATCAAGTCCTTACAGGTTGAAAATGCGATAATGCGCGATATTCTCCTTATCGCATGATACTCTATGATTACGTACACCTAACTTCAAATATGCATCAAACACAATGTGAGTTAACAAATTAAGGGTATTATAGTTTATAGTGGTACATAGGTCGAGGTCGTTGTATGTCTTAAGTAATTTATGACACTTATGGCTTATAGGTGATTCTTATGTAAGCCAGAGCTGTAGGCGTGGTTTTAACATCGTCACGATTTTGTAGTGACTATTAGTACTTATTTCCGTGTACAATACGGACGCTTTGAGTTAAATTTGTGAGTGTAATTATATACTTAACATAAAGTTGTAAAACAATATCTAACAAATTAATTGGTATAATATCATGTGACAACATTGGACGTACACTTTCAAACTTTCATTACAATTAACCAATAATACAGTTTCAAAGACGTGATCAAAGACAAAAAGTCATCAAGGATTTAAACGTGTTTTGCTTAATCCCAACTTTATTATATAGTTTGTCTAATCTCTTCTTAAAATCTAATCTAATAAGTAATTATAAAACCAGTGATGAAAATAACGATTTCTTTTAGAGTATGAAATATACGAAGAAATCATTAAAATTCTAACATTTTAAAAAGTGTCGCAGGCCTGCACTTCTCTTATAATTATAGCAGCTCACATATTTTGGTATTGTAGCAATCAAGTTCAACTGTGAATTAATAAAAATGTAATTGACTCATTATTTCAATTTGCTGTAGGCATATACATACTTTGTTTAGGATAGATTGGTTAGTTGATTGGAACCAGTCCAACCAATATGTATAAAAAAACAAAAAAAAACAGATATTTTTTTAACTGCTGAAAGGTTAGCCTTGGTTTATTTAATTTTTGGAATTATTATGCGATGTGCGTCGCACCTTAACGCCACGCGGAGTATTGAGTTCCACAGAATTAAATTTAAATTAATTTTAATAGTAGGTTCTTCCTACTATTAAAGTTAAGTTTAGTATATTCTTTGGAAAACAGTCCTCCGAGTTGCTAGTGTAGTCGGTAGTAACCAAGAGCTGTGTTCTAAACTACCTCCTTCGAAACACGTTTAAAAATAAATAATAGACAATGTGTATGTAAGTACGTAAATGAAAGATGGATATAAGATAATCCAAATTACTGTTTTTCTAACTTAGACCAAAATGATTTTATCCGGATGTATAAAAATCAAGGGGACATGTTTTTCAGTTGTAGTTACTTATTTTATATCTTTGAAGAGCTTGTCACATAATCATTAAAAACATATTTACCGTTCGTTGTGTTTATAGTTATCATGAAGGAAAAATATAGCTTCCCAATTAGGCCAGCAAGTAATATAAATTTTCTTCCTCTTTTGTCACTATACGATCCAAGGAAAAATGCCAACAGCAGTGGTACCACATGACTGGCAATGCCGTTCCATTGGTGGAATGTTGATACTGTTACCTGCAAATTTATAAACACTTTTACAAGCTAAAAATACAGTTATCCAATTCCGTGTAACTACAGTGGAAAGGTTTCTTATAGTAGTTAGGTGAAGTTGCGTCTTTACCCTATGGGCATGCGGGGCGTGTGCCCATTTGGCTGTGGGCATGGCGGCCTAGAAATACAAAAACTGAATGTTTTTTATTGGTCTGGCTGTTTTATCGCGATGAAATATAAAAACGAAATAGTTATGTATTGTGATATTTTCATACAATAAAGCCGAGAGCCATCTACCCCTTTGTGTGTCGGATTCGCACACCTAGGGTTACGTGCCAAATTTTTTTTTTTTCATATTGTTTGTGAACCTTAGCGGGAGTACGACCCGCACATGGGCGGTTTTAATTACATGTTGTTACACGTTACACATGAACTATTGTCATACCATGTTTTGTTTTTACCATAGAACAAAAACAAAAAAAGTAAAGGTGAAAACTGACGTCTATGGAGGGAAATACAGAATTTTAGCTACTATTATACACGATCATGGTATTCGCGGGTTTAATATAATATATTAACTTCAAAACACTGAATGCGTGTAATACTTTATTGAAACATGACTTGAAAAAGACTGTGTTCTATCAACCCGGCGTCCACATAACTGTTATACCTATTGAAATCCTGCGCTATATAGCATTATGCTTGTCAACTGAAGGCGGGTCGTAATTCGCCTGATTAAAATTTATAAGCGTGACAACATTTGATACACTCATTACCAATAAAATTTGTTATCGAGATCAATTAAAATTATTCTTGTTTTAGTTTACTAGCGCCTAGCTAGCTACCACCCTCAAGTTGAAAATCTGTCGCCAAGCACCTAATGGTGTGTTCCGGCAGCTGTCCTTGAGAGCCAGTAATTCTAGGTTAGCCTGTACAACATCTTCCACCACATCATCACTTACCATCAGGTGAGATAGTGGTCAAAGGCTAACCTATAAGGCATAAAAAAAAAAAAAAACAAAATGTGAGATTTATAAATACTCGACTACTTTATTATGTTACGCACCTACATTAAATATTACTTATACATAATAAGTTCCTATAAATACCATACCAAAAGAAGCCTTTTAAGTGATACTCGTATATTTATGTAAGTTATATTAAATTATACTTATAAGAAAAGTATACTATCCATTTCACCACCTGTTTTAGCCACCTTATATATAGGGTCAAGCCTATTGTGATAAACTGTTTGTTTTTATGCTTTCCATAGTTTGTGAAAAGCATCTAAATATTAACACCCCGCGCATAGAGGGTGACGGGCACTGACATTTGAATCAATTACTGAGCGAATTATATGACGTGATCCAATGAAATGTACAGTGTGTGTTTCTGAAACAAAGTTTTTGTGTAGAGCCTCTTGCGCAGACGCCGCGAAACAAACTTGTGAAGTTTTTGTTGAATGTATCGAAAAACATTACCATGCGACGAGCTTTTAAGATGTGACACTCACTTCACTGGATCATTGAGGCGATCCTAATAATTAGTTAATTTCAATATGATTCAGCTGGATATTTCTATAACATCAACATACCTGAACTTCTTTATTTATTTCTTCATAATCACTTATATTATAACAAATCTCTTCACTGTAACCATGGTTCACTCTGCAAGTTTGGAAAACATAGAATGTCTGCTCAATTACATTGGTAATCATAAATGCCATCATGTAAAAGAACATTGTCGGTTCTATGGTTATATGTTTGAACCATGGCTTTTTCTTTTCATACTGAAACAATGGAATATTAAAATATGATGAAACCAATATTATGTGGTTAATAATAAAAAAAATTGCAGGAATGTCTATAAGCCTAATGATACTATAATGATTGCAAAAGTTTTGCATGTGTGCATATATTATGTTACAACTCGAAACTCAGAAATTACTGAATATTTTATAAAATTTAGTCCTAAGTCTAAACGAACATCGACAAATAATTTAACATTCCGTGATTCATAAGTGGGTGTTGGGTTCATCACATTGTAGGTGAAAAAGTTACATTCATGTCTTGCTTGCAACCTTAGTGTAGGGTAAGGAGGTCTCTTTTATTATGAAATCTACACTCATTGTCACTCCTCAAGCTTCCATACCCATATTTGATAAAATTATATCAAATACTAATTCCCCTTTGGTTTTTTAAGACATAAGTAGGTTGTTCTAGTAGGTTGTAGAGGAATTTGGTATATCCTCTCTATCCAACTTATACAGTATATAAATTAACTAAATAACAGAAAAAAAAGAAGGAACATAATGGTGGCCATAAAGTAAATTGTTGAAATTGAAGATTATTATATTATTTGAACTGTAATACACTATCAACTAAATAGATCATTCTATTCTATTAACCATATTTTAGGTTCGATGTTTGTGTTTCTTGCCTGACTTTTTCTACTATTTGGGGATGGTTTCAGCACCAAAATCAAAGGGCTTCGGTGCTAAAACTATCATCTCATTATTGAGATAAAGGGACAAAAGGAAGTAGAGATAATTTATGATAACAGTAAAATTTATTAAGAATATGATATTTCCATAGTAAACTAAACCTGTAATCTTAGAGGGTAAGTAATATTATTAAATTTAAGGTACTATATATACAGTGCAGTTTCCTCTAGGCCAGAAGATAATATTTTTATGAAACAGCAAAAAGATTGAAAGAACAAAAACGTAAAATTGTAAATGAAGATGAAAAAAAATTTTGGTTGTGACAATTTTTGGGTTAGATCCATAATTACAGCTTTATAATAAAACATGAGGTTTATTAGAAGCTGTAATTTCGGAATGTCAGTTTTTGTATGATATAAGCAGTACACCATAGTGGAGCTGATATTGTCCATTTATGGATGAAATTGAATTGTTCTCATTGTCTTTGATGTGCATCGATTTAGCATTTGTCATATATTGATATTCCATCTTAACCACACACATTTTAATACAGTAGGTTTTATATGGCCGAGAACTGACATAAAAATGATTAAAAAAAAGCTGCAGGTGCAAGAGAACTAATGAAACAGTGTATTTTGGCAAAACTTTATTTTTGAAATAAAAGTACAATGAAATAATATTTAAAAAACATCAGCTGTTGTACTTAATGTTCATTAAATATATATCAAGTTTGAAAATATCATTTTTTACTATGAGAAAGGCAACAAGTCCACTAACTGGTTGTAAACAAGCATGTTCAGCTTATTATGGCAATTGCAAGTAATAATATGTTGGGGCCTATTCAAACCAGGTAGAAAATTTAAATATTGTATTCAGGCCGAAGAAAATTTTAAATGTCTTACAATTATTATGGGTGTCAGGTAAATTTCAGTAGATGCTTATGTTAGGTGTATTTAGGTATTTTTTTTTGTTTGTTGCATAACTTCATGTAATTATCCCGGTTAAATTAAGAAACGTTTAGGGCTGTTGTTTGAGTTACTACTGCCAGTTAAAATGGGAATGATGTTTATTTACCACGAACTTACCTTGTCGGCTTTTGAAACAGTATCTATTTCCATTATCAATAAATACTAAAGCATCAGACACACTTATTATTTTAATTTATTCACTCGTTAAACTAAACAAATAACCACCCCGAAAGGTTATTTTAATCTCTAAAAACTCATTTGTCGTCCACTAACCACTTTACTTCACTTCGCACTTGCCGCCTTAGAAATGAGTGTTACTGTCAGTGTTGCCAGATCCGTGAGTTAAAAATTATCTGAGATTTAATGCAAAATTATCGTGTTTTTATCGCATGTCCATATCTTTATACAGAAAAATCGGCCAAGTGCGAGTCGGTCTCGTGCACCCAGGGTTCCGTACCATTAGCTATACAACATTTTACTTCATATTTTAACCTTTTTTTGTTTTAACGTGCGCGATTCCAACTCGCATTTGGCCATTTTTTGTATTTGTTGTTATAACGGCAACAGAAATACATCATCTGTGAAAATTTCAACTGTCTACCTATCATAGTTCTTGAGATACAGCCTGGTGACAGACGGACGGACGGACGGACGGAAGGAAGGACGGACGGACAGCAAAGTCTCAGTAATAGGGTCCCGTTTTTACCCATTGGGTACGGAACCCTAAAAATTACGTATCACGTTGTTTTTCCGCGATGGACTCCTAAACTACTGAACCAATTTTAAATTAGATTTGCACGCCGTGTGCAATTTGATCCAAATTGAAAGCTCAATTTATAGTCGTAATTACCCGTGCAAAGCCGGGGCGGGCCGCTAGTTTACTGTATAAGTTACTAAAATTTAGGGTGTGTAACCTTATCAGATCCTAGATCTAGATAGGACCGTTACTTATCAGGTAAATTATTAGAATATAATTATTTAATTTAAATTTAATTATTAGGCAACTTTAATGTTAGGCGCCCACCTAATTTTCTGGTAACTAGACGCAGGTTATTTCTGTTCTTGTACAAAATATATTTTTAGGATAAGCACCTAAGATATAAAAGTTAATCATATATTTTTCGATTGAATATGTTAATCACTCAATAATAATGTAAAAATATGTTATCTTCCTCAGAATTAGAACTCAATGATTGAATTTGTACGGATGAGGCATGTAGGTCTTGACGGGCTCTGGTTGTCTCAGAGCTGTAAATAACTGAGCATTGGTGAACACTTAATACTATACTATAAGCGCTACCATTGTCACAGTCTTCTACAGCCTGATCAACCAAAACTATACCATTAACAGAAGTGGTTATAAGACGGTGTCTGATTTTTTAAAGATAATTTAAGTATGTTGGTAATAACATTTCACATTCCACGTTCGACTGGAGTCTAGACTGCTATAGATTATAGAAAAATATTGTTAAAAGTTGCGTTCCGATACAGAGATCTGAATTCATAACAAAATTATCGTGTATTTGAAAAAAATATCGTAGAATTTTGATATAATATCGTGCGATTTGTGCTTATTATTTTTTATCGCATGATACTCAAATATATCGTGGATCTAGGATAATTATCGCATGTCTGGCAACACTAGTTTCTGTTATGATATGAGTAAAGTACAGGGCGTCGTTTTGAGCCTCAGAGTGTAGTTGTTGGTTGTTTTTCAACTTACTCGAAGGTACGGAACGGCACGGTTGTTTCATAACCTCAAATTTCGCTTTTTGGCAGGGTATTTAGCAAAAAATACACACATTTTATGGTATTTGAAAAGCATAATACCACTGTTACCAAAATTCAAATATGAGTGTCTATAATTCTATCATCAACAAATGTCAAGACCATGTATATACATAATAATTGACGAAAATTTGACGTACAACAATCACATCATTTTCATGGCAGGACGCGTAAGAAAACTTATTTTTGTAATGAAGAAACTGAGAGACTGCATGCCATTCGATCTCATACGACAGGTTTACTTGACTCTTTGTCAATCAATCTTGCAATATTGTGTCTCAGTTTGGGGCAGTGCCGGAAAGACCAACTTTATTACTATAGAAAGAGCTCAGCGAGCTCTCCTAAAAGTATCTTTTAAAAAGGCCTTCCGATACCCAACGGACAAACTCTATGAAGAATTGCAAGTGTTGCGTGTACGTCAATTATTTATTTCCAGAGCGGTCTTCAAAGCGCATAAAGCGCTTCTAAATAGGCCAGACTATGACAACATTAAGTCAAAGCGCACTTTTTACATACCACTACCACGTGCTTCTTCCCTACTGGTGAAAAGGTGTCCAGATTATGCACATTTTAAAACTTACAATAATGTAGCAAAACTATGTAACATTAAAGATTGCTCCCTTTTCAATTGTAAAAAGTTGGTCAGTGAATATTTGAAGAGGATATCGTATGATGCAACTGAAAACCTTATCTAAATAAGTGCCTGAAGGCTATAAAACGAAGACAGACTTGTGTACACACTTTATGACTCCACAAGCTTACACACGTGCACACAACACACCCTACTCACTCATACAAAACACACTACTCACACACAACTCTAACATAACTTGTCCTGCTGTAATTTTAATGTAATATTTATCATTTTGTATAATTTTAACTTCTTTTCATTTAACGTAGACAATATTATTTCTCTAACAAATTCCTAGACTAAGATTGTGATTCATTTATTCATTTATCTAACTTCTGAAAACAACCACTCATTGCTTTGTACAACAGGTAGGTATTTGCCTGTAAAATTGCACTCTGAGTCTCAAGACACAGGCTCTCGCCTAGTTTGAGAATCACTGTTAACATACGTTTTTTTTTTTAATATTATACCTTAAAATAGTGTAATTAGCCATGTGTTTGTTAATTTAACTTTTTGGAAATAAACATTTATTATTATTATTTATTATTATTATGTCAATTGGGTTTTTGAAAAAAAAATTTTTTTGTGATAAATGGAAAGATTATATATTAGTTTTATAACAAAACTATTTTTTTTATTTTTTTTCGCAAAAATTTAAAAGTTATTACAAAATAAAAAATAATTTTTGAATCCAGTACCGAAGACACGCCGACAACTCCCGAACAAACCCGAGCGCGTGTGACGTCATAACGTTAGTTTTCACTCATTGCAGTTGATAGAAAAATAATAAATAGTGTTTTGATCTATTTAATTTTGTTGTCATTATTAAATATTTAAATTTATATTAAAAATGTCGAACCTCAAAAGTTATCGTTCTTGTTTTGTACCATTATGTACGAATACCACGAAGGCAACTCCTGTTAAAATGTTTCGGATAACTAGGTACAAGATACATCCCCGGACGCGTTATTTTTACTCACAATTCTTTCTCAAGAACTTCGATTACATCTTTTTCTAACACTTTTCCTCGTGTCATAGCGGTCGTCTCATGAACTTTACTTGCGCCAATGATTTGTTGAACTAGCGAACCATTATTACTTTTACAATGAGCAGCTTCATAAAATTTTGATGCAGTAATGCGTCCATAAAGTAGTTCATGCCAAATTGCACATTCACTTTGCTGCTTGGTTAGCTGTTCAGCTTCTTCACACAAATATTCTGCCATTTCAGTTTTAGCGAATTCCAAAAAATTCTCTAAATTAATCGATGTAACGATAAATTGTAAGATTTTTTGGATTCTAAATCAAAATTTAATTGCCCAATTTGAGAATTTATTTGTTGATTTTTGGCAAATTCGACAACTTCTTGTAAAAATGTACTATTATCCGGAAAATTTTCAACAGGAGTAATAGAGGTTTTTTTTGTCAGTTTTTCTGCTTCAATATATTTTATAACTGTACCAATGCCTGATAATCGAGATTTTTTCCAAAAGCAAGCGACTTCTGTTGGTGTCGGATCTTCACTTCTACGATGGGTCCACATAAGTAATGCTAATGCATGTTTGCAACCACCTGTAGATACAATATAAAAGATTATTATTGCTTACAACATCAAAAAACTTAAATTTAATAGGAGTATAAATTACCTGCTGAAGCTGCACAGTCATGGCATTGAACATACTGAATTTTTTTTGACTTTTCATTAATAGTTAAAGTAACTGAATAAGCTTTACTCCGAACTCGGTGTTCTGGACATACCCGTCCTTTCACAATACAAATATTATTTTTACGACTTAGTTGAACATAACATAGAGCTTTGTCGCCGTAACTCTCACGCGATGCTCTGCAATTTATGAAATAAATAATTATATTTAATGTAATGGAGAATAAATAATTAAATATTTTCATTTATTATATTATTTTTTAACAAACTTACCTTGATGCCTTGGCACCTCGAACTTCAGCAAAATTAAACCGAACGTCATTTTTAAAAAATCGGTGATCATAAATATATCAACATCAGGAATATTATCAGACTGCCTTAATAAATCCTTTATCACACATAGCTAATCGAAACCAACTAACAACTCGTATTTTAGCAATAAATTTTCAATATTATTGTCTAGACACGTGTAATAGCCGTAAACGCTGTACTGTTATTAAATAGCTATAACATTATGACGTCACAACTATGGTGACCAATCATGGCGCGTTTATAGTCACGTGATTTTTATTCAAATTTCATCAATTTTTAATTGTTTATAATTAATTGAAAAAAAATTTTTTTTAAGTTTTTTGCATTAAATATCAATATTATTAATAATAAAGTTTTAAAATAGATAAAAAAAAAACAATTTTTTTTTCAAATACCCAATTAAGGATCCAACCTTTTAACAACCGATTTTGTACAAATAATATAAAAAAAAAATTACAAAATTGCAACCTTCAGAGGTTTAAGTCAAGTTGTGACAACCGAACGCTCTACTCGAGGGTTGTGAAGGACGTTAGAGCGAAAAGTTGTAAGTCCGCTCAACTTCTTTTTTGGGTGGCTTCTGTGGTGTTTCCAATATTTCACCAATGACGAGTCACACGGATAGAGTGGGAAACAAACGAAAGAGACTCATCGATATTAATAACAAGTTATCGGTTGCTTAATTTTTATTCAGGATAACTTTTAATAGACACTGCTCGTGGTTGGGGGTCAACCATGCCGGTTAGTGCGACTGAAAAGTAAGATGGTCATCCTAATCGAATAGGCAGAACACACACCGTTTGCGCAAGCACGCTTGCTGCTCTCTAATATTGCCGAAAACACCGAAAGCCCACGAGTGATAAGCGTAGACGCCATGGTAATAGAGTACTGCAAGGGAGAAGTCGAAGACCAACTAGGTTTCATCAAAGCCTCGGAACACCATGAGGTAGTTGTGTACGAGGACAGAGGAGAAAACTTGAGTTTCCTTAAAAGCCCTGAACATAACCGTGCAACAGATAGTTGGGGACATCCGACCCCGAGGTCGAAAAGTGGCTCAGAAAGACTACAGGAAAAAGCAAGGGCCGGAAGGGATCAGCAACGCAGCCCAACCACGAGCAGTGGTCGCGTCTCGGCGTTCCTGACAGCTTTCAGTGCTGCCACACGAAGCTTATTCCGACTACCATCCTCCCTATCCACTACGCAAACAAAAACAAAAAACAGCAGAACTACCAGCCCTACCAAAGAAAACAAGAATGAGAGCTGACAAGGGACAAGTCTGTCCGCCCCAATATATCCCAGCACAGGAACCATCGAGCCACGCAGCAAACGCCATCCTAGAGTTCTTAGCCATAACGAAAGCCACAATAGTAGTCAATGCTAAAAGCTGCGAAAAATCTTGCAGTCGTTTAGGTTAGGAAACGAAAACCTATGAAAGGTGCGACTTGAGGAAGCAGAAGCCGCAATATACGACAATAACACAAAGCAGGTTATCAAGGGAACGATGTCTGGTCAGTATATGGCGGCTTACAATGCGACATGTGGTTTTGTGGTCCTGGATCAGGGAGAAACGGAACGAACAGGCAAACCAAAGTACGTGACACCCCAAAATGACCCCATTGTAGTCACTGCCCGGTGTACTAAGATAATGCTCGATAACCGGATCCTTGAAATGGCAAAATCCATTTCGGAGGATGCGGAGGTCGAGGCATCTTGGAAACGCTGGGAAGTACCTAAAATACAGTGGGTCAATGGACTGCCGGGATGCGGCAAGACAACTTGTGTTATACGCAACTTCGATGTGGAGAGAGACGCCATCATCACAACAACAAAAGAGGCAGCCAAAGACCTGAGGGAGAAGCTTGCGCACCGTATCGGTGACTTGGCAAAGACCAAGGTGCGCACCATTGCTTCGGACCTCGTAAATGGTTTTAAGAAGAAGGAGAGCTACAGCCGCCTCTTGGTGGACGAAGCTCTCATAAACCATTTCGGGGGCATACTGATGGCTTCAAGGTTGTCTGGAGTAGGCGAACTTGTCCTCATCGGAGATGTAAATTAGTTACCTTATATCGACAGTGAAGATATCTTCGAGATAAGGTACAACCGCCCAAACTTGGTTACAAACATCAGCCAAGAGTTGCTGTGCACGCACCGGAACCCAATGGATGTCGCGTACGCACTGAGGGAAATATACTCAGGTATATACTCCTCGGCTCCCCGTATCCAGTCCCTAGAGCAGAAAGGATATAGTACGGATGCGAAAACCCCCAAACACCCTGTTCCTGGTTCACACCCAGGAAGAAAAAGAGACCCTGACCAACGAGGGCTACGGAGCAGTCACGGGATCTCGTATACTCACAATCCACGAAGCACAGGGACTGACATACGAGTCAGTAATCGCAATAAAAACCAAGGGTAGAATGAAGCTGCACGAGAGCGTCCCACACTCAGTCGTCGCAGTCTCACGGCACACCGGGACTTTCACGTACTAAGCTGACGATGCAAATTAATAGTCGTAGCAGGCAGATATTCCTTTGTCCCCAAACGGTAACTCAGACCTTTTCTACCTGCTTATCCTTCGGTAAGTTATATTTGGTAAGTTCTATGGTAAGGAAAACAGTTAGTTATGAATAAGTGAAGTTGTATGAATGAAATTTTTTTTTAAGGATATGTTATTATATGAAAAATATAAGTTAAACATTTCATTTTGACCGGATTCTCATGAGCATTGATAAACCTGGTCAACTTTGTAGCGCTGTAAGTGTTTTAAATGAATTAAATTAAAAAATCATAAAAAAAATCCTCAAAAGATAATCAACAAGATTGGTCTGAGGTATCTTTTTTGTAAAATGAGAAAAAGAAAGTTATAGAGCAAAAAAAATATATATGAAAATTTTCTCACATTTTTTGCTTATAACGTCTTAAATTTTTAATTTATGGCAAACAAATATATAACCATATTTGTAGGCAAAATAATTTGCTACAAATTATATGCTGTAGAATTTTTTGTTAAGACGCATAGTTTCCAAGATATCGCGAAATAAGTGTTTTCACCCCTTTTTCCAAGATGGCGGCCGGAGGACAAGGGTGGCGACCCTACAATCTTGAGGTTAAGCTTCTATTGACCACGCACATATATCTCAAAAGTAAAATTGCGCCCTCTAAGAAATGCAATATTCTGTCCATAAATTGTAACATTTCAATGGACTACTGTGTAGGTATCTATATTCGATTATGTACTTCTAACCATCATTGTATATAGGCAAATAACTTAGTTTTGTAGTTTGTATACCTGCTTTGTGCATGTGATAGATTATTTGAAAATTGACTTACTATGTAATGAAATATTTGTTCATCTTCACTTGATTAGCTTTAAGCTTAAGATTAAACAACTGGCTTAATGTGACATTCTCATTTCGTTTTAATTATACTCTGTGGTTTTTAAGAGGAAAATAAGTATTGGTTTAATTATCCATGTGTATACCTACTTTATCTGTGGTGTGAATTTAATACTGTACCTAATTGTGTTTGTTGTTAGACTGTGATTAAGCATAATATATTGATTATCATGATCACTTGAATCATTATTTGATGATAATATTACTGGAAGTATATTTTATAATTAGCGAAATTGATCACGTGACAGTGTAAAGTACTTATTAAAAATAGTTTATAATATGTTCTTTATTTATGATGTGTCATTGAAGATTTTATTATACTTATTGCCATATGTATAGATCACTTGAATCATTATTTGATGTTATTAATACTGTAAGTATATTTTATAAGTAGTTTAACTGGTCATGTGACATTTGTTGAGATACTTATATAAAATAGTTTATATTATGTGCTTTATTTATATGTGTAAAAACATTGAAGATTTTATTATACTTATTGCCATACGTGAGCTTGAGATCACACAATTGTCAATTATAAAGAGTAATGTGTTTGTGACGGTAGTCGCTTTGTCACCTTGTTTGTTCACTCACTGCGAGTAGCTTCAGTGTCTGTCGGACCGCCGTGCGATGCGGCGCATCTCTAGTACGTTTGTGGCCGTGCGGAGTGGACCTCTAGTGGTATCGAAATAGTCTTTAATGACAAAGTGCTGCCCGATTCAGTGTCTGTCGGACCGCCGTGCCGAGCAGACCTCCAGTGGTGTAGAAATAGTCTTTAACGACGAAGTGCTGCCGAATCAAGATGTTGTGAAGTTAAGTAATTTATTATACTCTTTTTTTGGTATTATATAACGACGAATATGTCAATCAATAGTTGATAAGTGTAAATGAAGTGTTAGTAAGTAAGTATCACATTGTTAAAAGACATTTAAAAGAATGGCCTCGAGTTTCTTGCCCGTTCTTCTCGAAGTGGCTCTATACAACTTTGTTTACTGAACGAGGCAGTAATGATAGAATATTTCAATGTTAAAATTTCATTAGAGCGTCGTAGACGCCTAAATTGAATAAATAGTTTTGACTTTGTCTTTCATTATTCTAACTAACACATGCATATCTTGGTTCATTATATTTGTATAACTGCCCCGTTGGCGGAGCGGCTTTAGTGGTCGCTACGAAAAGAAAAGAAGTTGCGTTTAATATAGAAGTCCTAAATCCTAACTCAGGGTCGGTACTAATTGTTTGATAAAATATATAACGTCTATATAAATATCTTTTATTTTTAACCAAATCAGTACACGGTACAGACCGTTAGACAGTCTTGCCTTAAATAAAATTATTTCTTAGAGGCATAGATCATGCTTTTTGATGGCCAATTATTTCGTGTAAAAGACACTTGTTGTAAAAATGTATTACTTCGTTTCCATCTGTTTGGCCAAGTTAATATCTACTCGTAATATAAAATAAAATAAAGAACAAATAAGAAAAAAAAATACATTTTAGCCTCTCTAGCAAGTTTCAAGTTTTTTTCAAAACTTTTTTGTTATATATAGCAACCGCGCAACTTTTTGGTATTTGCCATAGTAAAAAATAAATTAACCATAAAATGGAACCGACTTCAACACCCAAAAGTGTGAAATAACTTGTTGAAGTCGGTACTATGATAGTTCAAAAGTGCCTATGATCACAATATTGTGCGCACGGCACCGACTTTAACAAGTTATTTCACACTTTTGGGTGTTGAAGTCGGTTCCATTTTATGGTTATTTTTTTTTTAATATGGCAAAAACCAAAAAGTCGGTTCCATTTTTTGGTAAAAAAATTGATTACTAGTTTTAGTAAACCTTGCTACTTACGATATCGATTGTCAATGACTATATCATCAAGATAGGTAAATACTTTTCAGTTATTGGAGTGTAACGCAAAAACGACTTGACTGATTTTGATGCAATTTAAATAGGACCAAACGACAAGCATCAGCTTTCAAACAAAAAAATAATACTTAAAATTGGTTCACCCTTTCAAAAGTTCTGAGGTAAAAAGCATAAAAAATAAGACGAATTCCGATAAGGAAATAATAAATCCTAGTTAATAATGAAAAAGGCATGGTCTCAACAAAAATACCTTTACAATAATAAAAGCATACGCATAGATCAAAACAACTCGGTCACGCTATATTTTCATTGCGCACCGTAGTTGCGGCACATGTAGGGCGCGCGACGAGCAGCGATACGTCCTCCCTCCGCGAGCGCTAGGCGCAAACTGAGATGCAAGGTTTTTTTTTTTTTTAGAGACGGGCGTAGAAGGCTAAAAGCGCCTTCTACCTCCGTCTCCAAAAGAGATGCAAGGCGTTGTGTTCCGTAATTTATAGGTCATATTGAAAAAAATTGTATAAAATACATCTTTCACTAAATTAACGACAAAATATTATTATCTATTAAATAAAAACTTCAACTAATGAATTGCATATTTATTTATTTGATAAAATACCAGATTTTGTAGAAATAACAAGAAATTTGAATGGTATTTTTGTGCTAAAAGTGCCCTTTCAATCCCTTATTTACTCAGTTGTTACATATATTTGTCAAAATGTTATTAATACACTCCATTGGTGGTAATATGATTGGTTTACTGATATTTTTCTAACTGTAAAACGAATAATTTTTGTTCGATAAAAAGACGGTTGAAGTCACACTGATGAAGAAATTTATGAAAACATGAGTTGGTAAAAAAAATTTTGTCGGATTTCAGTTGTTTTATTTAGTGTTTTGGTTAATGCACTCAATTAAAAAAAACAATAGACTTTCTTCCTGCATCATTTAAAAAACTTTTATACTTTAGCTGCAACAGCCTTGAGAAAAGGGCTCTAAAATGGCTTTGCTGGAATAAGGGCTCTTAAATAAAATAAAAATAAAGTCGTAGGTACGTATCATTTATCATATCAATAAAATGTTTGCAAACAATAAGCTAATTCCACTGAGCTAGTAACATTTTAGCAGTTGACACTTTCCTAATAGATAAAAGTATTGTATTAAATTAAACATCGTAATTTATTTAATGCATTTTTATTAAATGGGCGTTTTCTACAAATCGGACACTTTTAGGGCCTTTTTGGAATTCCTACTCTTACAACCGACGTAATGATTTCTTTTCTTCATGTTTTTTCACACAATTTTGGGTTGCCTATTCTTCCTGTTGAGCCCGCATATCTGTATCTTACAGAGTCCATCCACATACTCTTCATATTTGGTAGGTCGGAAGCAAAGACATTTTATCAGAAAAAATGGCAAACCAGTTAAAAATATTTTTTTAAAGTGGGACATCAAGTTGACTTCACCTCGCCTGGAAGAAAGCGGATATGGAATCAAAGAGCGATGACCATTGCAACCGTGCCTAAGCTAATCAAAATCCCTATGGTGACCAGAGGTATGCTTTTTCATGCCCCGCTGGAAAGACCCAGGGTTATAGTATAGCCTAGCAAGAAAAAAACTACGTTGGCAGAGTGATCCACAATTACAGGAAGTGTTAGGAACTGCTCTACTTTTTGGTTCATGGTAAGAGATTCTGAACAGTACATGGAGGATATGCCGGGCCGGAACTAGTTGTTAGGGATCGGAATGGTGAGGAAAGAAGTGCTCTACAGAACATTCACCATGAAACAAACGGTAGTAAACGCTTAGAGAAGCTACAGCTCTACGTATGTGAAGGTGCTCTTGGTGTTCAGTGACTGCTGTGTCTCAATTAATTCGGACAGCGCGACGTTGCAGCCTAAGTAACTACTAACTTAAACTACTAATTACTTTAATTTTATTCTGAAAACTATCGCGAGTATTGTCCATGTCAAGTTAATAATCACGCTAGACCTAGCTGGCGCAGTGGCTCCTAAAACTCCTCAATTAATATTATATATCTTATACTCATGTTTATTGTATTAAGTAAATATTTTTGATAAAATACTATTTTTAATCTCCTCATATTTCAAATGAAATAGAGTATATATAATGAATGTAAGTCATCGATTCCTATTTAGACTATAGCTGCATTAATTTTAAATAGGTACCTACTAGGTACTCATGTTGTTATATTCAAAGTAAATATTATAAAAAACTACAATTTTTAATATTTTCCTTATATTAGTAAGTGAAAAGCAGAGTGTTTAACACGGGTGGAAGTCATCGATTCCTCTTCGTACTATAGCCGACCGAAAATATTCCAAAAAAAATTTTACTTAAATTTCACAAATACTTCTAACTTCTGAAGTATTTTTTTATATGTTACTGTTATTATTTTCAATGAATATATTTTAGAAAAGCCACTTTTTTGCTAACTTTTACTTTCCTTAAGTCATCTATGCCTACTCGGACTAAAGCCTAACTATAGCCTAAACACCTTGTAAGGGAATTGATTCCTTTCGAACCTCGTGTAACAATCTAAAATTACTGCTTATAGAATAATATATAAATAGTGCGAACTAGTTATTTGTTTTTCAGTTAGCATTATACACGATACATCTTAATTTCAGTTTTGTAATCTGTCCGTACTGACTCTACGTTCCGATTGGTACTGAGCTATGCCCTCTGACTATGACGTGTCTGCATAGATCGATGATGGCTACGCTCAAAGCTACGCTATATTCTACGTCAGACGTCAGCGTAGCAAAAATGACCAACAAAGAGAATGTAAATACGTAGAACTAGACGTAGAAAGAGGAACTGTGACAATATTCTATGAAAATTAAATGACATTTTGATGAAATCAACATCGCTTTTTTATTTAGTTTGTTGTATTTATTTAATACACGTAGGACGTATCAGATTTTGAATTAAATCAACATTATAATCAAAAGGATTTAGTTTTACGTAAGTAGGTCCCTCGTTAATATGTACGTTGATGGGGAGCCGATGGATGCAATTGGCTTATTACCAATTGTAGCGTTCTATGGGGGAGGCTATTGTTCAATACTGCTGAAACTATTTGTATGAAACTTGGAATATGGATTAAGAAATATGATATATAATTATAAATATATAATTATCATCATCACTTTCCATGATTGTCTACGCGAGTGACACCGGAAGGTGCAGCTAGTTTAAAAATATATAAAATAAGTAATATAATATATGCGTACGTAATGTAAATAAACGTAATGACGATGGTTGAAGAGTGGTGTTCCTCCAAGGAAGAGATCATTCTGAGCGAAATTTTTGAACCTTCTACTGGAGTTTTACCTCACGGTGGTAGATCATTTTGCGACAACTCTGGTCAGCTGTGCTCTTCAAGTAGGAAATCAATCGCACCTAGCGCTGTGTACCAGCATGGGAACCTAGGTTATCATTAAGTATAGTTATATTCGACCACATAACCACTTATAAACAGGTGAAATAGTGTTTAAATGCTAGCCTATTAGCTTACCTGTCACTCTAATATTATAAATGAGTATGCAAGGTACAGGCGTGTTTTTTTTTTCTTTTTTTATTGCTGATAGGTAAGCCGTTGACCACTATCTCACGTGATGGTAAGTGATGATGTGGTCGAAGGTGTTAACAGGCTTAACCTAGAATGACTGGCTCTCAAGGACAGCTGCCGGAACACACCGTTAGGTGCTTGGCGACAGATTTTCAACTTAGGGTGGTCGCTAGCCAGGCGGGCATTCGCAAAAATGCCCTTCCACCATGCGGTGAAGCTCAAGACCGTGGCGGGATTCAAACCATGGACCTGCTGCGTGGCAGTCCATAGCCAAAGCCACTGAGCTATCACTGCTTCAACATGATGCCACAGAGTGACTGTAAAGGGTGCTACTACTCATGGTAACAAACCGATGTGACGTGTATGTTTGCCATTCCTTTACTCCGAAACGGCAGAACCGATTTGGATCTAACTTGGAATAATGGCAGTTCAGTTTTTTTATGGGATTGTGACGAAACATGCACGAGTCCCATCTGATGTTAAGCGGTAACCTATGCCTATAACAGTTTTATTTCGTCACAAGTGCCGAACTGTACTGTACTCATCACGCTGAGAGATACAGTTGCTAAGTCTCGTGCCTGTAAATTACTGGCTCTCAAGGACATCTGCCGGAACACAGTGTTAGGTGGTTGGCGACAGATTTTCCACTTGAGGGTAGTAGCTAGCTGCGCTAGCATTCGCAGAATGCCCTTCCACCATGCGGTGAAGCTACCTGCAGCACGGCAGTCTATAGCGATTATCGGTCAGTTATCACTATTTACAAAAAAAGGAGAAACACTGGTTCAGGATTAATACATAAAAATATACTTCCTCAGCATCGTAATAATCACTTTTCATCATTATTGTCTAAACGGATGAAACCTCGTGGCGCAATTAGTATTACCATATAACAAAAGCCGGCATGTTATTTTTTCAGATTTCCGGCTTCGACATGTCTCAATCTCAAGCCACCACGTCGCAATCGATGTTGAACTTCTGTCCAGTATCAAAAAGATGTTGTCATTGTATATCTCTTAAGGTCGGCACCGTCATAATAGCTCTGTCAGGGTTGATACCGAGCATTGTTTTGATTTTGTTTTATGCAATAGGTAGTGCGTTCCTCCAGAAACACGGCATTCATCCCATCGCCGCAGAACTGATAGTGCATATCTATGCCGTTTTAGGAGTTCTGATGTGTGGAATAAACGGCGTTCTTTTGGTAGCAGCCCTAACTTACAACGAAATTTTAATACTTCTGTACCAGTGGTCATGTATAGTTTATATGGGTATTGATATTATTCTTGTTATATTTATAGCCACCTCGGCGATTTTTGCAGACAATGTATTATTTGGTGCTGGCTTTTTCTTATGTCAATGTTGCTATTGGTTTTTTCTATATGCATTTATTCTGCCTGTTGTGAACGGTTTCAGGAGAAATATACATACTGTTGTTATAATGTTTACGTAAAAATATTGTTTTCTTTTAATTGTAATACCAAAGAGGCGTAGATGATTTTCAAACCCGACATTTATCAATAATGTTAAATGTTTTACGAGGGTTGCTGGACACCCTCCCCATTATATGTTCCTGTGGGAGTCGTAAGAGGCAACAAAAGGAAAAGTACCAGAAGGTAGGCAGCAGTAGTTTCTGCCAAGCGTGAGGATTATGGCAAACCCTATCAAGTGCCCACCTTGGAGGCCTTTGTTCAACGGAGGACGTTAATGCTGTTGATGCCGATTATGTCCTTACCTGTAGACACCTTTTCATTATTTAAAAATAAGAATGGCCCGAGAAAATGTAATCTGTTGTAAAGGATAGTACCTACTGAATGTTGGGCAACGAATATATAAAAAGTGCATCTAGAGATGAGAATGCTATACCGTACTATCGCAGAAAAAGTCAAAGAGCATATGATATAAGATGCTTTGAAGAATCGGGACTTACGCATAAATCTGCAATTGCCACTAAGCACTTACTCGGGTCTGGACCTATAAACACTGGATCCGGCTACATGACCCAACAAATCTTCTCCACTAAACGGCATTACGTAATTTTTTTTTTTTTTGCAATAATGCATGCTCTGTGGATTAAATTACAAAATTACAAATTTACGAGAGGAAAAATTATAGTCATGAGCGGGATTCCAACTATCGTCATATTCACGTCACTTAGAAGTATGCTGTGACCGACTGAGCTAACATAATTTTTCCTCTTCTTCTTTAACCATCGTATGGGGATAGAGCGACACCTATGGCCCCCTCTTCTCCTTCTCTGTGTGGAGCAATAAATCGATAAAATAAAACGCCATTGAGCCGCAGCATGTATTCATGCAGTTTCTTAGAAATTTAAACTATTTTTATGAGTTTAAATTTCTAAGAATATACATACAAAACGCAGATGTTGTGAGCACAAACTGCGTTATGTGTCCATCTTATTTGATTTTATAAACTCTTCTGTCACGTAATGACCTTTCTTATGCATTTTTTTTCTCCGGATTGTGAGCGTATACGTTCGTGACACCTACATGTGGGTCACTCTGAATATGGGAGATAGAGGCTTCTCCAAGAAGCTTAAAATGGAATAGGTAGAGACTACATGTTATCCAGTTTTGTATGGTTCGTAAGTTACCGTATAACAGCTTTGAAAACGTTAATGCCGCTGCTATTTAGCGCTATTTGATAAAAATAATACAACTTGTAGAGCTGTAAGTACTAAGTAGAAGCTTCACAATAACAATTTTTAAACCAAGTGAGGCGTTAAGTATGCATGTATTTATTTAAAACAAACACAAATTGCGATTTTGAAAAAAAAATGATGTGACTATTTTTAAGAACTGCGGGTCAAAATGATTGTTTTGACATAACTAAATGGCTATTGTATATCAGTTTTTCATCGATATTGGGATTGTACGGGAACTATAAAAAAACATTGAACTAATATTATAGAAAATTATATGAAATAATCAAAAAATAATAAATATAAAATGAAGATTCTTTTACTCGTTTCACTTCGAAAGTAAGCATTTATCGTGAAGAAGCTACACGCGCTGATAATTCACACGTTCGTGAATTCCGGTGACGTCATAAACGCTACATAGCCCGTAGCGTTTAAGACGTCACGTCAGCTTAGCAGTAAAAGTATATTTATATATATATATATATATATATATATACATTATATCATTACATTGTAATGATATAATGTATTTTTCAATTATTGTTATTATTGAGTATGGAGTTTTCAAAATAACGCTTAAGGCTCTTATATTCTCAATCAGTAGGCAAATTTAGCGTCCGAGAGTTGCGGGCTATTAACACTACGTAGCGCTGCGCTCTATAGTCGCACAGCGCGCGACAGGTCGCTCGCTGATTGTACCCAGCCGCACGCTATTAACGTCACAGTGTATTAGTTGATCAACTTTAGGTATCTGCTACTAAATCCAGAACTGCATCTAAATAATTGTTTTGTTCTTGTGAACATTTTTATTCGCTTATAGAATAAAAATATGCGTTTCACAATACGTACCTCTTTTTTTAATTAGATTTGGCTCGGATATATTTTAGGGTTCCGAACTCAAAACGCAAAATGGAGCGCATATTTATGAGTGCCCGATGTCTGTCTATATCGTATGTCCGTCCGTAAGTCATTGGTCTTTAGCTCGTAAACGAAATAAGTAACAAACCTACCTAACCGAACCAAACGGCGAATAATGGACTAGACTTTATTAATTTTATTATTTTTGTTACCAATACGTCGTAAAGTAGCTGAAAAATTTAATTCTGGCATGTGGTCGTCTGTAGAGTAAATGTATAATTAGTATGAAATAACTTGCGGAAGTTGAAAATAGAGTATTTTAGATGAGCCACATAATCCTCTACCACCACGCAAAATTACTGGTTCTCAAGGACACATTGCTGAACACATCGATAGGTAAGTCTTGGCGACAGATTTTCTACTTGAGGGTAGTAGCTAGCCCGGCGCGCATTCGCATAATCCTCCACCACCACGCAAAATTACTGGTTTTCAAGATCACATAGCGGAACAGACCGGTAAGTGCTTGGCGACAGATTTTCTACTTGAGGGTAGTAGCTACCAGGTGCGCATTCGCATAATCCTCTACCACCACGCAAAATTACTGGTTCTCAAGGACACATTGCTGAAAACATCGATAGGTAAGTGCTTGGCGACTGATTTTCTACTTAGTACTTAGTTAGCGCAGGCGTCCATACTTTCAACACCTTATAATGTGTATATCTCCGTCATTTTGAAAAAAAACCAAAAACTCAATTGATTAAAAAAAATTATTGAACTATCAAACCTGCTCCCAAAATTTCGTCGAAATCGGTTAAGAAATGCGACCTGTAGAGGAGAACAACCGGACATACGAAAGCATTTTTTTCTAAATTGAAGCAACTCGCTCGAACTAAGTTCTCGTTCGGTCAAAAATACCGAGTTTAAAGTTAGGTATGTCAGTACTTATTCTTCATGTGTTTTTTTTTTGTTCTAAATACTCCTTTAGATCTAAGTATCTTTAAACGGAAACCAAAGTAAAAGAATCAGCAAAAAATCTACCTATGTTTATTAGTTATACTACTGTTACGTGTATACTGTGATATTAAAAACGTAAAAATGAGCTACATTTTTAAAACTGCAAGTACAACGAATAACTCTTACAGGAAAGCGATCGATTAGTAACGGAATGCAGCGAGTCGGCAAAAGCGACACAGATCCTACCTCAGACACGTCTCACAGACGACTGAATCAAGCCAGACGGGGCGCTCTGTTGTATAATATTGTATTTAAAAATAAATAAACCGTTTTATAGAAAAAGTAACCACAAAATGTTCTTCTACACATCATTGCCTGTTTTTTGACATATTTTTTTATAGTAAAAGATTAATATATTATACGTATGACCTAAAAAACGATCAAAATTTCTCTCTTTTCGTGTTTTTTTATGATCGAGTGAAGTTGTAATTATCGTGTTTTGAACCACAAAATAATTTAGCAAGCATATTGAACTACAACATATATTTTTTTCAGATCAAAATAATGAATATTTCATTGTTTACGGGTGAATCAAAAATAGGTTGATTTCGAATATCCTAGCCTTAAATCTTCTATCGCTGCGGCCCAAACTTAGTTGGGTGACCGCTCTATTAGCATTTCCTTTTGAGAGTTTTCTGGCACGCCGGTCCTGGTTGTAGCCATACTCATAAAATGTCTTTCATATTGCATGGTTGTAGGGCATTTCGATAATGTCCGCCTGACTAGCATATAATCTTAATAGAAAATCTGCTCGCCGTTAGATGCTTGCATCTAACGGCGAGTTTCGGTAGTTGTTCTTGATAAATAATTCCCATTCCATGCTATACCTATTTTCACATTCAATATCATCACTTACCATCAGATGAGCATATCAGCAGGAAAATATAGCTGAAGACCGTACATAGACTTTGGGAGATTGAGAAACACGGAACAGCCAAGTGTTGTACTACGATGAAGTACCAACCGTTATTTACTTAGATTGCAACGAGTGTCGGCTTTCACAAAGACGAAGATGGTGATTTTTATTTACGAAATTTTTATATTTTATTTTGTAGGTAGATTTTACTTTGTTAAATTGTAAAATTAAACAAAGTGAAATCAAAAGTATGTTACGTAAATACAGAGTTTGGTAGGAAAAATACAGCTTTTAAATTATTTATGTATATATTAAATTTAAAGTTTTAAAGACTAGAATAGTTTGTATGAATATACATTAGCTTACTTTCCTAGGTAAGTATTTCAGTAAGTAGGATGCATCTATAATATGTCTGAATGTATTCAGTTTCTGTGTTTACAATTTACAATATTCAATTACATATACTATACTATAATTTACATCGGATATTTTCTTATATTCATATTAAGTAAGGAATTACAATATTAATATAAACATCTAGCTTATCAATCTTTCTGCGAAATACTATACAATTATATAATATATTGAATTGTAATAACGGAAGTTTTAAAAAGTTGAACATAACTGCATTTCACTCTGTATAATGATTGGCCGGTACCGAACTAGTTTCTCCATAGGTATAAATAATAACTAATAAAATGGAAATTTTATCATTTCTACTCGTATTTCAAGCGTAATACAAAGTTACTCTACCTATTATAGCGAGGGAAGAATGCGTGCTATTCTCCATACAAATATATTCCCCCGTTTACTTCCTAGATAATGCCTCTATTGTTAGAGCAATATTTTTTAGCTAACGACACGCCCTTATCATTTTATATTTTTCAGCAACTTATTATTATTTTAATGTTTTTATTATAGCATTAACGCATGTTCCACGGATCACATTACAAAATTACAAATTTAATATTAATAAACATGAAAATCAATTATTTCTATGTACTGAAATCCTGAACATCCCACATTACCGCCATGGCAATAAGAGAGCCACGAGACCAATTTGTAATGTTAGTAACATAAAAAAAATAAAGATACAAACTGTTTTAAATTTACATGTTTAAGTATATGTAATTGAGACGTCTCTGTTTTGCAGGTGAAAACAGGGGAATACGAAACGCCGATGTCGTGAACTTTCTCCCTGTTCCTCGCTGGCCTCGTTTCCTCATCCGTATATTACGTGTCACGTTGTTTGTCCGGGACTGACTCCTAAACTACAGAACCGATTTTAAATTTGATTTGCACAATAGAGGTCAATGTTTGCACACCATGTGCAATTTGATACAAATTGAAAGATAGGATAGCTTACATCTCAATTTATAGTCGCAATTAAACGTGCAAAGCCGGGGCGGGCCGCTTGTTGACTATAATATAGTCAATATCGTCGAGTAAAGATATGAGCAAATTCAGCAATAGCAATTATACATAAATATTTGACTAGAAGCAAGTATATCTCCCGAGAGTACCTCGAACAAATCGCGTAGTGCCTCTTCAAGACTAGGTTCTTCGGAACGCTTTCCATACAAACGCTGCTTCGCCGTATTTTAACCAACTGTCGTTGATTCTAAAATCTATGGTTCTTATGCTCAGAGAAATATTTTGTCAGAGTTCGTATGTAGGTAAGTTTTCCGTAAAAATGTGTTATTTAAATTATTTGGGAAAATCGTTTTGTATGGTAATTCTTATTGGCACATTTAGAGATAAAATAACTAATAAAACGAAAAACTGGTAAACCAGAAGCATAGGTTTTAGGCTCAAGGGCATGCATGCAAAATTTCCACAAGTTTGTGCACTTATTTAAAATACGACGAACCACGTTTGTGTGGAAAGACACCAGCCTTAAAAGCTCAATTGAAACTAGAATAGCTCCATACCTACACTGCCACGTGCAGATGAAGAGTAGCTTATAAAGCTGTAATTATAGAAATGTTAATTTAACCTAACTATTAAATGCAAAAAGAGATCTATCAGAAAATATGCATAAAACGAGATTTCGTCGGCGATATTTATGCTAACAATTCGTCGCCTAAAGGCTCTGCTCCCCTTCTTTATGGTCCTTCTCAGCAGATATTTTTTTAGAAGGTATAATTATTTGGTAGTGGCAAAGAAACATGTTGTACGAGGACATTTTATTGACAAGCCCGTTTTCCAAGATAATTTTTACTGTTAAATTAGTTTTCAACCTACCTGAAGTGAAATTGTTCTGAAAATGTTGTTGGAACTAGCGAGCATTCATTTTGTACCTTATTTATATGTATTTTTTTCGAAACGAGTTCATATTTAAACTGCATTAATTTTCCTTTAACAAAGCCGTAGTCTATGGAGAAAAGAAATATATATTTTAATATCGCATATTTATTGCACATACTAAATGAAGAATAATATAAATCAGTCGCTATATTATTACCTCTAACTAGTATCGTTAAGTTATGGAACGGAAATTCTTTTGTACTTTTGAGTATGTATGTTTTGAGTGTAGGTTCTATTACTAAGTCGTTGTATCATTGGTAACATCACAAAAAATAATATTAGTAAATAAATAACATATAGCCACAGGTTTGAAGAAGATATGATATTAAGCTTCAGAGTTTGGGCATTTTGCAAACATGCTTTCTTCTAGCTTATATTTGCAAGAGGTCTGACCGACGCACGCGTATCGTATATATACACAAATTACTTTGTTTAAAAGTAGCTTAACGTCCCCAGCGTTTTACAAGAGTTATGTCGAAGTGTCTGTTTTACAATGAAGATGAAACCTTCAGAATCCGAGTGAGTGTATCATTGATCTTTCCCGTTGTGAAGTTAGGGAAAAGTATCTGCTCAACAACCCCCTGATGGGCCAAACAGCACACGTTAGTAACCAAAAGCATCACTCTGGTAAACCGCGTCAGATCTGATGTTATAGAATGCTCTCGTAGGGACGCTATTGTTTGATCTTGAAGAGTCTCGGTAATGGAAGATGCAGCGACATCTGAAATAAAGAGGTTGGTGAATGTTATATAGACTCAGCCTACAGCCCCTTCAGTCCGTCTCAGTAGATCACTAAGTATTTTATTGGTCAATATGGTCTTGTCAAGAGCTTTTAGTTGTTATTATATTAAGGTTTAATAAGGACATCAATTTTGGTAGCAGTAATATCTACCATCGCCGACCACCGCTGACTTGAGCTTCAACGCATGGTGGAAGGCCATTTTTTGAATGCTGGCCTGGCAGATAATGTATTGCCAAGCACCTAACAGTGTGTTCCAGCAGCAGTCCTTGAGAGTCAGCAAATAAAATATAAAAATACAGGACAATGCATTTAAACACTGTATGCCTCTGGGTGATGGACGCAGTGCAGTTCGTCACTTGTGACGAAATTTACATATCAGTTATCGGCAGAGGTTACCGCTCAACAACAGGTGGGCCTCGTACTTGTTCCGTCTCAATACACTCAATCCCATAAACATAAAACAATGCTTCGTATCCTACGAATAACCAATATTATTTATTCGTAGTTCGTATCGATGTTTGCAAAGACTGTTTAGTACTATTCTCAGCCCAACTACATACTAGCATCGACATGTTCATCGTTGATTTATTGAGACTTTATTGTTAACAATCACAAACTGTTACTTTATATCCTCCGTCTTACGAGTTTGGAAATAAAAGTGAAGAAAGCAGTTACTAGAATGATGCCAGACTCCGACAAACGCCCACGAGCGTCTGTTAGCAATTATCATCAGCCGTAAAACCGGGTTAGTTTTGTTGAACTATCTGACGTCACGTAAGCGTTCTTCTTATTTTCAGCTTTAAAGGAAAACTGCTTAAAGCTAAAATTTCGTACACTCTAAATTCGACCCACACTCGCAAGGTTTCCGATTTTGATATTCTTTACTTGTGCCTAAGAATATTATTATTTCATTGACAATCAAAAGTACCTAATTATTATTTATAATTATGCCTTAGGTATAATGTTTCGAAGTATAATAATAGTATTGTATTTAAAACTGATTTCGATTTCTACTTTCTTTATGTAGATTGTATACCTATTAGTTGCACATAACGCGACAAATAGAACATGTTTTCTTATTGCATGTTTCATCAGGCCAAATTCGGCATTCGGCAAGTAGTCGAATATACTACTTAGTCGCACGAGTTATTTCTTTTCTTACCTAGTAGTATAAATCTTATCTCAAACCTTTCATACATGCGTCTTTGAACGCATATAGTTATAGTTATATAGTGTATACATTATATATAAACTATATTATATTATTAACTAAATTTTTTTTTCTTAAAGTTCCCAATCTTCGATGATATCAACATTTGCATACCAACAAAACAAGTGAGAGAGCGGTAGAAATGCAACCAATTATCAGTTTAGTGAAATGTGATATCTCATTTTGAAAACTATAACCCCTAATCAATAACAACAAGAACTTTATAAATTATGTTCTTATACCTAATACAAAATTGGTATCGGAATCATTCATTGCTGAGTTGATCCTTAGTGAATGTTTAACTAACCACCCTAAGCAAAATCAGGGCTATAGGCGAACTCAAAGTCTGCGTGTGACCTGATTATATATTTTTTTTATGCTTGATAGGTTAGCCTTTGACCACTATCTCACCTGATGGTAAGTGATGATGTGTTCGAAGATGTTTTTCAGGCTAACCTAGAATTACTGGCTCTCAAGGACAGCTGCCGGAACATACCGTTGGGTGCTTGACAACAGATTTTCTACTTGAGGGTGGTAGCTAGCCAGGCGGGCATTCGCAGAATTCCCTACCACCATGCTATAACGACTGCCTTCCTCAGACAACAACCGGGACCGACGGCTTAACGTGCCCTCCGAAGCACGGAAGCGCTCAATAGTAATGTCACTAGCAGTCACCTATCCAGTTCATGGCCGAACGCCGGACGTTGCTTAACTTTGCTGATCGGTCAAGAACAGCTAAGCAAACTTCGCTACGAGCGCTTCAAACTACTACGCTACTAGTAAAGTTCGACTAACTTCAGCCTTAGCAAAGGTAAGGCATAAGTCGTTTTGTGTATAAATTTCGGCCTACAACCTCTGTTCGCTCAGTCCCGTCATTACCTGTCCGAAACAATAGGGCAGTCTTGATCCAGTCGTAATCATTTATATCCAATTTGCATTGGGATATCCTTTTCAGTACGTACGTTATCTTCGACAGGTCCTCTTTGAAGTTTGGCCGTTTTGCAGATAATACTGAAGACACCTCATCTTAAAAAGTAAATGAATATCATTTTAGATTGCCTCAATCGCTTTGCTTTTCCTGGGTTGGAAAAGGTGGGTTCTAACTTGGGGCCAATCTGGATAGTCTAACTGATTTGTCCAAAAAGATAAAAGGTCCTTGTGTTGTGATCAAATAGATTTCTCTGACAAAGAATATTTCTGAATTTGACTGGAATATGAGAGCTGACAAAGTGATTAAGGTTCATTATTAAAGTCCGTAGTGAAACTTATTTATTTGATTACAAATAAGCTATTGATGATGACACTTACCGTCATCAAAATATAATAAATATTGTCCAGCCGTCAGGAGAAATAATTCCTTCCAAGTGCAATGCAAAAGTGCCACTTGCTCGGAAGACTTCATTTGGACGAAGGATTCCACTCCGTGGAGCCATCTGATTGAAGCCACGAGAAGTTTGGCAGCTGGGTCATAGACCCCATCTCCCTTTATCCTCCAATGCTCATAATATCTGCTATTCCTCAAATACTCAACCATTGCAGTATCTCTGAGTTCATTGTGTTTTGTGACGATGTGAATAGGCAGCTCGAAGTTAACGGGAGAGTGTGCTTGGCCACCCCTTGCATCTATATGTAAAAAATTAACAAGGTTAGGTAAATTAGGTTCAATATTAAATAAAAAGTAATCTGCAATTCTTTCCCATTCCTTAGAAGACACAGCTTACAGTTACATAGATAAAAAGATATAAGTACTTCGCATTGTTGGATATCTTTGTTCAATTCGCAGTCTCGAGTTCGCTAGCTCTAGATTCAATTTAAGGTAAAGGCACCTTATTCCGCGGGGTTCTAATATTGGCACTATATTCCGAGGTATTTCGAAAAACGGTGATATTATGATGCTAATAAATTTATTTTTGCTGCAAGACCCTTTATCTATTAAATAATATATCTTTGCGTAGTTTAGTCATCAAAAGAGCGCTGTTCTGTGGAAACATTTTGAAATAAACGGTAAGTATTGCGTCAGCGGCTGACCCGAACGCACGCTCCATACATTTTGAACATTGGGCACGTGAGTATCATGTTTATTTAAATAGTGTTTTATTCGTTAATTTTGTACAGTGCATTTATTTCTTTAATAGAAATGTTTCAAAAAATATGTCTTCAATCGAAAATAGTTAACTTCTGTGAGTTTTTCGTAGTAAAATGTAGGAAAAATACAGTTTGAAAATGCCGCGGCATTAGGTGCCAAATATTTAACTCAGTTCTTCATTCCGTTGTATGCCACGGAATAGCGATTTCACAGAGTCGGTTTATTTTTTTAATTTTCAGTATTGTTTTTATGATAAAGCATTTCTCACTTTGAATTTGACAACCTAAATATTTATAATATATTGAAATCTTTTTACGAGGTACAATAAATCGTCGCATTTCCTAACTACAGCCTGTTGAAAGTGGTACATTTAGGTATTTTGTTAATTCGTTCTATGGGATAATTTAATGAGAAAATGCAAGTTTATACACAATGTATTCTAATTGTTATCAGGCATTATATATATTTAGGACAACATTGCAATTAATATTTTGTCTGTTTCTATACTATGCAAAAATCTCGTACATTTTAATACTCGGAATTAGGAAACAAACGTTATTCCGATGTACAGTATGTACAGTGGGGCGCAATAAGATTCTTAATGCACCATAATACGCGGCATAAGCACAAGTAATATACATAGTGTTCACAATTGTACGCAAATTGTTACGCAGTTTATGATAATGCAAAAAATAAAAATCACTGACTTTTATAATAATTACCAACTTATATTACAAATTATGAAAGGTGAAAATGGTAAACTTTATGCCTAATCCTCAAATAATGAACGTAAACGAAATCATAGGCGAGCCTCTTATGGGCCTGGGTTCGATTTATTTGCCCTCATTTGATACATGGGTGGAGGGTTAGATTTTTGTTACTGAATTACGCCATACCTAATGTATGGGTTAGACTTTAATTTGGTTTAAGTAGTATATGTAAGGCTTAAGCAACAGCATTTTTTTTATTATAATACCACGCCTTTTGATGTAGTAAAAATGTATTATAGGCAGTCTTTTTTACATAAAGTGAGAAAGCATTGCATTTTGAACACACGGAATTAGGAACCAAATACATCGGAATAAGGATTTTTGCATCGGATCAAGGTGCCTTGGACTTATTTCATATTTAGTTTAATTTTGAACACAATTTAAGACTTAATTAACAAATATTTAGTATAGTTTAAAAGTAAAAACAATAACACACGTGATAAAAACATTAAAATCTGCGGAAATGTACAGGAATTGCTTAATTTTTGATGTTATTTCGAGTTTTGTTGAAAATACCTCGGAAATAGGTGCCTTTACCTTACGATCAACTTAACAATTAAGTAATTTTACCTTCTAGTGCCCTGTTTTTAATAGAGAATTCCGTCTTGAAGGCTTCTTCGGAACTTGAAACTTCATCTTCTTTTATTTTACCTGATAGTTGCGAATCTGGTTTTTCAGGAGTCTCTGTATGGTGTAACATCCTCATTATTGTTGGTCCTTCGAGCCCGCTAGCCCCTGATTCTGGAATTAATTAACGAAAATTTAAAAACTGTGAATTTTATGGAACAAATATAAAATGTTGTCTACGTTTAAAAAGCGTACATACTTTCCAACGTCGAAGTAGGAGTGTCGTTCGATATCACAGAAGGATAGAAAATGTTTGTGGGAAAATATCCGGGATGCGGCATTGGATAGTGTGGAAGTGATCTTGAGAAAAGGGGTATTTTGAACGAGTTAAGGCAGTTCAGGGTATTGGTATGAGAGGCGGCGAGAGGGCTCAATTGAGCCTCCGGTACCTCGGGACGTCGCGGTGACGAGTAGTCTTGAAACGCCACTCTGTCCAGAAAATTGTTATGTGGAAAAGAATCTGTTATTGTGGGAACTAGGCCACTGTATGGGTGTAAAGGTGGGAGTGTGGAAAAGGTGAGGGGCGAAGGCGATGGAATGAAAGTCTGCTGTTGTCTTGAGAAGTTATAACCAAGCTTCTGTAGCGCTAATTGGTGTTGTGTGGTCACGGAAGGGCGGACGGTGCGCTCGTGTTGTACCGCTGCAAGCAAAAACAGATCAGTGAGTATCTTTTTTAATTATTTTCGATGATACACTGCTTGTGCTCGATATAGGTAAACCACATTTATGACTTTGTTTGTCACATGATCGCCCTTTTGAATGGATAGTGTTTGTCAATCTCTCCTGCCACCATAGTCTTTATCGCATGCTAAGTGGAGCGGCCATAACTTGTAATTTTCTTCCATTCTGTTCTGTTTCGAAGAATGAAGAAGAATATATAATCCATACCTCTAGAGGCCTTCCCCTACTCCTATAGCTGCCTACATTTATACTTAACCTGAACTCTCACGGTTTTGGCAGAAAATTCCAAACTTACACATTTCTTGATATCGTAGGCTAGGTAACTTTTTGTACACAATTTTGAACGTTATGTATATTTCGAACACAGTCACTGAATATTCGCAGAATCTGATATATACAGTTAATAGTTTTCAATAACAATAATAATGGTTTAAGTGGTGATTTCAGTAAACATGTTCACGTTATCAGCCAGCATTTTTTTAATTTTTTTTTACTATGATTTCGTTAAAAAGAGCCGCATATGTCAATATAAATGTTGTCTTAGGTTTTCTCGATTATAATAACACATGGTAACAACTATAAACGGTTTTTTTTATGTCACAATAACATATGCACAATAACCCTGCATATAACAGATGTATTTCGTCACAAGTCACGAGTTGCACTGCGCCCGTCACCTTGCAACGTAGTTGTTAAGTCTCATGTTATGCAATTTTTCTGGCTCTCAAGGACGGCTGCCGGAACACACTGTTAGGTGTTTGGTGACAGATTTTCTACTTGAGGGCAGTCGCTAGCTAGGCGGGCATTCGCAAAATGCCCTTCCAAATGCGGTGAAAGCTCAAGCCCGCGGTGGGATTCGAAACATGCAGCTGCTGCGCGGCAGTATGGACTGCCGCGCAGCAGCTGCATGGCAATGCCACTGAGCCATCACTGCTTCAAATCGCGTATATTTATCATTAGTTTTGTCCCGACGAAGACGCGACCACGGTAATATTATAATAGTACCGTGACGCGACGTTTCAAATACTTTTTAGTGATCGTGGTTATACCCCTAATTGGTTCTATATGACAATTAAATTATTAAGAAATTATTTTGTTCTTATATTATTATCATTTTAATCATAACGTTCCCTAGTCACGCAGTCAATATAAATATGTATTTTATTATTATTTAGTCTTATAAGTAAGTATATTTTTAACTCAGTTATATTCATTGTTCTGCCATATAGTTCTCTACAAGTCTAAATTTATTATTTTTATAAACTTTATCTTGTATCTTAATAACAAATAATTTGACTGTTGACTATTATAGATTTCATGGTAACATGAGCAAGATTAGTGTCGTGAATTGCATAACTAAGCACAGTTAAGTAGTTACCAACCTTAAGCTAAAAAAGTGAAATAAGGATTTGCCGTATTTTATTTAGGTATTAATTAGGTATTCACCACACTAAAATAGCGGTGCCAGGTTTTAGATTAGCAAAGACAAATAAAAGGTCCTTCTTAGGAAATTGTGTGCGGTTTTATAATAAATTGCCCAAACATATTACAACGCTCACAGAAAGAAAATTCAAGTTGCATGTGAAGAATATTTTGATAAAGAAATCTTACTACACAGTTTGTGATTACTTAAACGACAAAAATGCTTGGACTGGTTCGCCTCTGCCAAGCTAGCGCCTAACACCTACGTAATGTAAATTAAGTATTGTAATAATTTTATTATATAGTATGTACTTAACACATTTTTAAAAAACGTTTAAAAGAATGGCCCCGAGTTTCTTGCCCGTTCTTCTCGCAGTGGCTCTATAATTTTTGTTTGCTGAACGTGGCAGTACAATGTAGTATATTTCAATATTAAAATTTGTAATTGACCTTCATAAGAGCGTCGTAGACGCCTAAATTGAATAAATGATTTTGACTTTGACTTTGACTTTGACTAACTGCCCCAACACTTTTCTCGTTACATGCTTAGGTATAATAATTACCAGGCTAGTTGATACATATTTCTATTAGGTACCTACTATTCAACCATATATTCATTCCTTATTTTATTCATTCTATTAAACCACACATCCAGTTTAAAGCGTACTCTGAATGCTTTGGCAGGAAAATCAATTTATTATAATTTAGGTTTTGTAGCTTTATCGTCTAACTACTGTATTTAATCACGTAAAACGCGAGATTCGGAGAAGAGGTTTCACGAAATCTATAAAATTTTTGGATATTTATTGAATTATTATAAAGTTACATTTGTTGTCGTTTCCCAATAATCATTTCCATACATTAGGTAGGACAGGTTTTATACTTAAAGGTCTTATAAATTGTTCCTACTCGACCCAGAGACTTGTCACTTTTACATATATCGTACATGGGTAACTTAACTTTAAACGGTTTGCATATTCCCTAAATATTTCAACAAGCACATTGACACCGAAGCTATCTCAATCTCAAATCTTGCGGATAAAATGACAGGCGTTTGGCAAACAACTGTGCGTTAACATAACACATTAGGGAGGGTAAGTGTGATATAATAGACGCTGAGGCGGCGGCGGCACGGAGGGCGGCATGGAGTACCGCAGACAGAGGAAGGAAGTCGAAGTCAGTGTACAGTATCGAGAATAGTTACTTCGCGCAGGGGTGCAATCAATTTTATAATGTAAACAAATATCGGTGAGAAAACTGCTGTCAGTGACAGCCGACTTCGCAGAGCAAAGTGTTTGTTATACAACGGGTCAAGAAGGGTGGTCGAAATGTCTATCTTTGAGAGTTTAATTTTACGTAGGTACTTGGTTCAGCTATTATACAGAGCTGAAGAAAAAATATTGATATTTTCATAATTTCTGACCACTATTCAACGCCTGTGGGGTTGGTACACAATGACTTCTCTAACAACACAAAGGGACGGCATAAGAACATAAAAATATTATATTTTTGCTGACACTACGTAGGACAATACAAGGACGTGGTATTACTTTATTACCAACTACCTTTAGTAACATCGCCTTATGGTAGTATACTTCCTGCCATAGGGCGATGGTCGCAGGAGTCATGTTGTGTGCCTATAACAATGTTCAGTAAGACTCCGATCATATCGACTTGGCATCCTGCTAATTAGGCACATTTTTTTCACTGCTGTTACATCTTCCAACCGGAGGTTATGAACACAGTTTACAGATTTCTAAGGTCTATAAGAAGGTAAATAAAATGTTGAAGCTATACAATTATAGAAAGGGCTATATTTTATTAATGATGCAGTAAAGATGGATCTAGTTACGCCTACGCTGAGGTATCTAGTCTATCTTTGCCTAGGTCACAGTCCAGGTGCTGTAACCTGAACCGAACATTAATGGGCAACAAATTAACTACCTAATGAAACTCTACCGCAGTTGATGCATAACTTATCATGAACATATTATGTGTAAACACTAAACAGAATAGATGAATGATATGGTTCATATATCTACCGCCAAGCAGTAATGTTCGCATTATTATGTTCTGGTTTGTCTGTTTTGCCTGTCTGGTAAGGGTAAATGATAAGGCTGCCGATGAAATTACAGGTATATGAGAATTAACAAAAAGTTTTATGTCTGACGGGCGCAGTACAATTCGTCAATTCTGACAAAATGCATCTGTTATATAGGCGAAGGTTTTTCCTCACTTCAGGTTGGCAAGATTTACTCCTTGGTAGATATAAATAAATGGGTGCAAAACGTAATACGTAACTAAACGAAATGAGCACTG
Source organism: Plagodis dolabraria (assembly GCA_963854805.1). Taxonomy (NCBI): domain Eukaryota; kingdom Metazoa; phylum Arthropoda; class Insecta; order Lepidoptera; family Geometridae; genus Plagodis; species Plagodis dolabraria. The sequence goes on along the minus strand of OY978440.1, from coordinate 34,223,606 downwards.
GACGAAATTAGTACTGGAAGAAACGTGTACTGTATTAGCCAAACCATTCACTGCTGAACACAGCCTTTTAGACGGGGTTTTGACTGTTAATATGTATCATGGGCAAAATACGTATTTGACGGAATGAGACTTGACCTTCAATTTGTACGAATTGGGTATTGAACAAAATTTTTTTTGCATTCAGTTTTCAAAGTAATTCAAGATTGTTGGTGAAAGTACCTATATATTATATATATATATATAAGTACGATTAATCCCCAAATTGAGCATGTTCTCGAGTGACGTGTATTCGCAAGTTTTTGTGAGAATTGGAGCATGTCAGGAAGGGAACATTGCCCCTGCGTTTTTATCCACCACTTAGTGACACTTGTACACCGCAAATACTTGAGCTGCCTCTAATGGAAAAGACATGCTGCGCGGAGGAGCTGAATAAATACTTTATTGAGACAAGTGCCCAGCCGTGTTCCCTATTGATTGCCGTTTAGGTACAATTTTGTAACATCTTCAGTCCCGTTTGGCTGAATTTATACCTATGTTAGCGAATTTGTAAACACATACCTATTGTGTAAACATGGTCTCTAATTTTTCTCATCGAAGTTTCAATAGATAATAATATGTTTTTTTAGATAGTTACACAATATTGATTTACAAGAATTAAATAAGTAAGTACCTATGGATATAATATTATGCCCCGCGGTTACACCTGCTTAAACAATGATGAAAACTGACGATCACGATTGATTTGTATCCGAGCCAAGACCTAAGCTATCAAAATTCTAAATTTTATACAAATCAGGTCAGCCAACGCTAATGAGTACAAACATATACACTCACATCCCCACTCACAAACGTTCACATTCATAATGGTATTAGTGTGATTTTCCGTCTGTCTCCCGGAGGTGCAGGCAGTGACCACGCATATAAATATTGGCTAAGATATTGCCTCCTCCTCAATCTTTTTTTTCATTCCGACCTGTGCCGCCACGCCGTGCACACCTGTCTACAGCTCCGCCAGTATCTCCCAGTGAGACCGCAATAGTCCCCGCACTATTGCCGTCTCACTCGGGTCATCGTTCCGACGCTAGTTGCAGACCAGTGCCTTGGAATACGCAGTCCTGACGAAGTTTTTGTTTTGTGTGCAGAAGCTGAGCAGCCGCCGAACGCCGAGCAACGCGAGCTACGAGCTCGCCGTGCCGTCGCGCAAAGGCGCTCTAAGACGTCAGGCATTACCACCTACCCAAGTCCCTTGTTTCGGACGAACAACATCATATCGGGCTGGTGGTCTTGTTTTGACCGCACTTTTCGGTGCGCATTTCACCACTTTACTACCCGACACAACATAGTAACAGTCGCGTAACAACACACTTTGTGCTGTTAAGCGACGTCGTTCAGGCGTGGGGTAGCGTCAGCCAAACCCGTCTGAACGATCAAATCCGCCATTTGCTGCGGTCGCAGTGTGACACCCTACGGTGACAACGGCCACTGTTGTTGTTTTGGTTTAACCTTGCACCGTGGCCTTTCCCGCTTCACGGGTCAGCCGAAGCAAGCTGGGCTCCGGGATTACTGGCCTTGGGGTCACCCCTAGTCAACCCCGGAGTAGCGCTTAGGAGCACCCCTCTCCGCCGAGAAAAAAAGCTCGGAGAGGGTACACAACTAGGGCACACCTTAGGTACACACTCCCTCTCACACAGTGAGCTCACAAGGTGTGTGAGGGAATTCAAACCCTTGATAGGGCGTCCTGAGTATTCCCCTCAGGATGCAGTCCCGTCCCTCTAACGGTGAGGTGCAGGTCCTTCAGACCTTCGCCCTCCGCCACCCCGATCTGTATGTTGCACACATGCAACTCCTCGAAGAGGAAGCGAGTGCCCGCCTCACGGACACTCTTATTGCTCCCTCCGGGACTTCAATCCCGGAGGCCAACGTCCCTCCTCTGACCCGGTCCTTCTCAGAGGACAGCCCGCTTTCGCCCGCTCCGGGCCCGGATAATAGACGCACGGTGGCAGCCCCTCCCCGTGAGAGGTCTCGCTCGCGCTCACCGATCGGGAGGCCAGCGAGCACCCGTCCCTCCATCGCCGTTGTCGAGCCCACTTCGGACTCCGAAACGGAGATGGAAGTAGATCCGAGTCGCGCCTTACGCACTGACTCGGACTCCGATAACGACGGCTATACCGTCGTTGACCGCAAACGCAAGCGTGCTCCTAAAGCCGCTAGTTGCGCAACTTCCGCCCCTCCCGCCAAGGCACCCGCTAAGGCCCCCGCCTCCGGCAAGAAACCGACCCCCGCCCCGCGCCCCGCGTCTCCTCCCTCCGCTCCGGCCACCACTGCCGCGTCCCCTCAGGACGCGAGCGCGCGCCGCGAAAAACCGCCTCCGCCCCTGTTCATTCAGGACAAAACCAAATGGGACATGCTGTCCCGTTTAGTTTCGGATCGTGGGATCCACTATACTAATGCCCGCTCCACGCAGCAGGGCATTAAAGTCCAAGTTTCCACCATTAGCGACCACAGAGCGCTAACTAAACTCCTCCGCCACGAGAGCATAAGTTTTCACACTTATGCGCTCGAAGAGGAGAAAGTCCTCCGAGTGGTCATCCGCGGTGTGCCCAAGGAGGTACATACCGATTCGGTATGTGCCGACCTGAAGGCACAAGACTTCCCCGTACATGCAGTTCACCGCATGTACAGCGGGAAGGACCGCAGCCCCTACGATCTAGTACTCGTAGTACTAGATCGTACTCCTGAAGGCAAGGCCATTTTTAATTTAAAAAAGGTCTGTGGCCTCTCAGGACTCGATGTCCAAGCCCCATACAAGAATGGGAGTCCCTCGCAGTGCCATAACTGCCAACTATACGGGCACGCCTCCCGTTTCTGCTTCGCTCGCGCTAGGTGCGTTAAGTGCCTAGGCGATCACGCGACAGCAGCGTGCACTCGCACCCGGGACTCGCCGGACCCACCCAGCTGTGTTTTATGCGGTGCTCAAGGGCATACCGCGAATTACCGTGGCTGCCCTAAAGCACCACGAGTGAACCACAGGGTGGCAAGGCATAGGCCGACCCGTCCCTCTTACGACCGTTACCAACGGGTAAGCCCTAAACTAACGGTAGTACCTGCCTCACAGGTAATACCCGCGCCGCTCCCAGCCCGTAACGCATGGTCTAAACCACCCAGTATGGTTAAGACCGTCGCTACCGCCCGCGCCCCGGCCCGCGCGCCCGCACCCGCGCCCGCACCCGCACCCGCCCGCGCCGCGGCCCCTGCCCGCGCACCGGCCCCGGCTCGCCCCGCGCTCCCGGCACCCGTCGCCAACACCATTCGCGCGCCTCCCCGCGCCGCTTCCCGGCCTCAAGCTCCACTTATGCCATTGATGGCTGCCCCTCTTCAAGAGGCAATCAACCTAGTCAGCGATCTGGCTATGTCGGTTGACATCAATGAGGTACAAGAGCTATTCCACAAGATGCAATACGCTCAATCCCCAGCGGACGTGATCCAATACACATTGGAACACGCGAACTTACTAAGCGCCCTTAAGCGCTTCGTTCCCCAGGCCCCTCCCCAGTACAACCACTATGGGTAGTACAACCGCACGCACGAAACCGCGCTCAGTTTCGTTAGCGTCATTCAACGCTAACGGTTTCTTTAGACAACGTGACCTTGTCCACGACTTTTGTTGCACCCACCTTATCGACATTATATGCGTGCAGGAAACCCTTCTAAAACCGGGGAAGGCGAACCCTAGGTTTGCCAATTACAGAACGGTACGTGATGATAGAGTGAACTCCCGTGGGGGAGGCACTCTTATCTATTACAAAAGGTCCCTGCACTGCATCCCCTTACCTACCCCGACTCTTGTTAATATGGAAGCATCTTGTTGCCTCCTAGCTATGACTGGTCATCAACCTATAGTCATAGCGTCCTGTTACCAAGCTTGTCAAAAGCCGATCGTCCGAGCTGACTTAGAAGCCCTATTCTCATTAGGAAGCGCCGTCATTCTGATTGGCGACTTCAACAGTAAGCACATCCTATGGAATTGTAACGTCAACAATCCCAGAGGTATTGCACTTGAAAACCTAATCGCAGAACTTAACTTTGACATAATTGCGCCCACTGAGCCCACTCACTACCCCTATATGGAAAACCACCGAGCTGACTTGCTTGACATGGCACTATTCAGAGGCGTAACACTCCGGTTACGCTCCATAGAAGTGGTCCACGAGCTTCACTCTGACCACCGACCCATTATACTGCGACTAGGTCCCGACCCAACGACTGACCTCCCCCGCCCCACTAAGACGATAGTGAACTGGAAGCAAGTAGGCGATGCCCTAAAGGCTATCAGTTCACCGGACCTAGACAAGATCCCTGACGACATCCTGACAAAAGATGACGTAACCCTTGCGATCGATTCGTTCACCAATCACCTCTCCACCGTAGTAGGTGCATCCGCAAAGGAGGTCATAGTGCCGGACGACCGGCGCCTTGTCATTCCAGCGGATGTGAGGCGATTGGTGACGGAGAGTAAAGCAGTAACCCGACATTACGACTCTTACCCCAGTAAAGAGAACAAAACTAAGAAACGCCACTTTGAACGCATGGTTCAAAGTCGCATGTCTGAGTTGCGTGATCAACAATGGGGCGATAAACTTTCAAACCTCGTGCCAAGCCACCATGCTTACTGGGACTTGGCGCGAGGCTTGAAAGGAAGTAACCATAACGACATGCCTCCCTTATACAGACCAGTCCCACTAGTCCCAGCGTTCTTTGACGAAGACAAAGCTGAGTGCCTAGCTGATAGCCTAGAGGCTCAGTGTTCCCCTAACGTAGATCACGTTGACCAAGCTCACCTCGATTCGGTGGATGCTGAAGTCGAACGTAAAAGCTCTGTGGTCACCTCTGAACTCCCACCAATCACCTTAGCGACTTACGCTGAGGTGGAGAGACTGATCAAGGCCCTCCAACCGCGCAAATCCCCCGGTGCCGATGGCATCTCCAACAGGGTTCTTAAAACCCTCTCTCCTCCTCTCATCCATCTCTTAGTCAGCATCGTCAATGCTGCTATGAGCCACTGCTTATTCCCAGACACCTGGAAATGTGCAAATGTCATTGGCATTCACAAACCAGGCAAAAGCTCATCTGACCCCACCAGTTACCGCCCCATCAGCCTCCTCAGTGCCTTAGGCAAACTTTACGAGCGGTTACTTGCAAACCGTCTCCAGTCCCATGCTAAGGAACACCACCTTATCCCAGATGAGCAGTTTGGCTTCAGACCCGGACACTCATGCGTCCAACAGGTGCACCGCCTCACGGAGCACATCATTGAGGGCTTCAATAAGTACCCCAAACCCCAGACTACGCTAGCAGTCTTCCTCGACGTAGCGAAAGCTTTTGACAAAGTCTGGCACAACGGCTTGATCTACAAGCTATACCAATTTGGCGTGCCAGAACGTCTTGTGCTCATCCTACAAGACTTCCTTAAAGCCAGAAGCTTTCGCTATCGCGTGGAAGGCACCCTCTCCTCCCCCCACCCAGTCAGAGCCGGAGTCCCTCAGGGCTCCGTGCTATCACCTATTCTCTTTGCACTGTATACCAGTGACATCCCACGCTCTCAGCCCAAAGTATTCCTAGCCCAATATGCGGATGATACCGCCATTTACACCACTGGGTGGCATATCAACAGACAGTCCTATTTCGTCATGCAACGGGCCATCACCGAGATCGGTGACTGGTTCCGAAAATGGCGCATCGCGGTCAACCCAGCTAAAAGCACAGCTATGTGCTTTACTGAGAAGACACGCTCCCCTTACCCGAAACCGCTTATTTTGTTCGACGAACCCATTCCCTGGGTTCCTAGAACAAAATACCTCGGAGTCACCCTTGATCGTCATCTCACCTTTAACGATCACATAACAACCGTCCGAAACAGAGCGGCCTTCATAATGGGTCGCCTTGGTCCCCTACTTCGCAAAGAGAGTAAAATGTCTCTTAGTAATAAGAAGACACTTTACACTGCCTGCATCCGCCCCATCATGACTTACGCATCAGTAGTGTTTAGTCATGCTAGTGAGGCCCACCTTCATAAACTTCAAGTCATCCAAAACCGTTTTCTTCGTAATGCAACCGGCGCCCCGTGGTATATCCGGAACACCGAGTTGCATTGCGACTTAAACCTTCCCTCTCTAGCGCAGTTCAATAAGGACTGCGCCCGCCGATACTTTGATCGAGCGCCCCACCACCCGAACCCATTGGTTGTCCAGGCATCGAACTACTCGACTGCCTCTTCTATCCCATTTTTCAAACCCCCCCGTCGCCGACCACGGCAGGTATTAGACGACCCGGATGACCCCATCGCAGCCATTACGTTGGCAGCTTTAGCGTTATCCGCAAGTCGTCGAGGTAAAATCCCCAGATGTGAGGTAATCAGAGGTCACACAATCAAACACCGAGCTCGCCGGCGAGCTCGAGGCAAAAACAAGGTCACGATAAATTGCTCTCCAAATAGTCAAAGAGTATTATTCAGTAGGGCCCAATTGTGCAACACTGCAGTTGCACAGAGGCATTTTGCTCCGATCCCCCCCATGTCTCTCGACAGCGAGACAAGCCGAGGTCCGAACCACAGTGGTGCCCTTGAGCTCGCTGTCAACCCCTCCTATAGTAGCGGTACGTTTTCGGCGTCCGCAGGAGACGGAGGTAGAAAGCGCTTTTCGCCTTCTACGCCCGTCTCGGGAGAAGTGCCTTCGGCACTTCTCCCTCCCGGGCTATTGTAGGGCCAGGCCCTCGCCCAAAACCCGGTGGAGCTGGACGACCGCACAGGCGGTAGCCAGCATCTATGTCCTCCCTAAAAAAAAAAAAGCCTCCTCCTCTACTCTCGATATATTTTTTATGTACGTTCTTCAGTTAAGGATACTCATAATGTGACCTTTTTCTAGAATCTATAATATAGTCAGAACACGTTCGCTGAGGTCTGTGGTGAGGTGGCACACGCCATGTAGTCTGAGTGTTTCATTGCCAATCTACTTTCGTCCATCGTCTTTAGATGTCAAACCATGTCACTAGTGACAAGAAAGCAATGTGGAGTCAATGAGGATACTCATTGACTCCACATTGCTTTCTTGTCATCTTTGAAACGCTCGTACGGTAGCTAGCGCAGTCGTTCTTAGCCGATCAAACACCGACCTCTGCACTGTTGACTTGGACATGTGATCGCTAGTGGCATTTCATTTAATACGAATTTCATTTAGCGCTTCTGTGCTTTGGAGGGCACAGGTATGATTTATTCATATACCTAGTATGGTGGCAGGGTAGGTAGTTTGCTAATGCGAGCCTGAGGCTAGTTGCAGCCCTAAAAAAACGTTCGCCAAGCACCTACCGGTGTTTTGGCTGTCCTTAACGACTTGTCTCGTTTTTGACACGTTTCAGCTGATCATAAAAGTTAGGAGAGCCCCATTCTGTATTTTCCAAAACTCACTCTCTTTTATATATCGCGCTCAGGTTTTCCATGCCTCCTAAAACAGGTTTCCAGCAATAAAACTTATTTTACGGAGTTTACTTTTTACGTAATGGGGGATGGGGACGATATATAAACGAGATTAAATAATAATATTCTACATTCAATTCTAATATGTATCTACATATACGCGGTCAGGAGTTGGATGGGTGACCGCTGGTGACATTACTACTGAGCGCTTCCGTGCTTCGGAGGGCACGTTAAGCTGTCGGTCCCGGTTGTTGTCTTAGGATGGCAGTCGTTACAGCATGGTGGTAGGGCACTTTGCGAATGCCCGCCTGGCTAGCTACCACCCTCAAGTTGAAAATCTGTCGCCAAGCACCTAACGGTGTGTTCCGGCATCTGTCCTTGAGAGCCAGTAATTCTAGGTTAGCCTGTACAACATCTTCGACCACATCATCACTTACCATCAGGTGAGATAGTGGTCTAAGGCTAACCTATCAGGCATAAAAAAAAAAAAAAAAAAAAACATATAATTATTGGAGCCGAAACCAGGCGCATAAATCTACTTATGACTCTCCCGAACAATTGGCTTTTTTTTTTTTTTTTATGCCTAATAGCCTAACTCACCACTATCTCACCTGATGGTAAGTGATGATGTGGTCGAAGATGTTGTACAGGCTAACCTAGAACTATTTGCTATACCTACCTTTTGTTTTTACCGAATGTCGATGGAGAGTCGTTACTGCGGTCTACCAAAGCATGCTTGCTTGCTATTTCACCGACATAAACTGTGGAAAAGGTCCGACCACCTCCTTCCTATCCCATGGTTTTCAAAACCACAGACCGTGGTGCCATTCAGTAATCTGTGGCGGATGAACTTATTATACACTGCCTTATTCTCTACCAAATCAAAAATTGTCTTAATTAAAGTTCAACGTCGAAGCAAATGCCCAAATTTACGGAGAAGTCGATATCACGTGACCTATATTCCAATATATTTATTCACCTTTGAATTTTATATTTTATTAGCTTTCCGGGCGCGGCTCCGCCCGCGCTTATGTCGGTTGTCGCGCAAAAACATTAACCTCTTTTTGCGCAGTTGGATAATAACTATCCTATGTTTTTTCCCGGGTCTCAAACTATTTCCATACCAATTTCAATTTCATTCAAATCGGTCGAGTAGTTTTGGCGTGAAAGCGTAACAGACAGACAGAGTTACCTTCGCATTTATAATATTATACTTAGTACTGATGCTAACAGACTTTATAACATCGACTGAGTGCCTGTCAATGTTTGTACTAATAGTAGGTACATTACGGCCCAGTATTTGTTGGATTAAACAAACTTTATGTAAATGAAACACTATACCTAATGATAAATATTTGTTTTTACTGTATTTACCTAATACCTATAAATATTAATTGGGATTATTTTTAAATAGTGGTCACGTTAAAACTATAAAATCAATATTTTTAAAAAGTATTTTCATTGGTTATAGAATGTGGAATTCGTTACAAATAGATAGTTACAATAAAGATTTTAGTGGCGATTAATGTAAGGGTCAAAATATATCATTCAACATTGTACACATTTAACAGTTAATTTGAATAGTATTTTTAATTTAAATCAGCAATCAGCTAAATCCTATGGATTTTATATTTTCATATGCATATGAAAAATAAAATCCATAGGATTTAGCTCCAGTTAATCACGAATAATGCTCACCATCTTTCTTCATGTTGACTCTGAGGCATTTGGAAAACCGGCAAGCCTGGCACTGGTTCCTCCTGGTAACGTCCACCACACATCTGCCGCTATCCTTGCACACGTAGTCTAAATTTCTAAACACGAGATAAAAGTTTCTATTACATTTCAGTAGGTAAGTTTCGGTAATTAATAATTAGGTATTATTAAAACGGGGCCCGTGGTCCTACTATTTTAAATTATCCCAGTGGCGGGGCCACAATGGGCCTATGGTCCCGTTCACTAAAATAACCACGTTCCCTTTGTTTTTTACAGTCAGTCAGTTGTGCCATCCAAAATATTATCTCATAAAGTCGCAACACTTGGCTCATCTAGGAACTATGTTTCTGCATATTGTGTTTAAGTATGAATCAATCATATTATATTATCAATCAATAACTATAGACATAATAAAATATAACGATTTTATTATGTCTATATAGTTATATAAAAATAATAAATAGTTCGTCGTCTTCATATAAAATGCTGATATGATTTCGTATCAAAAACGGTACTAATGTTATATACACTAAGGTATTAGCAATACGCTTCTAATGCTGTTTACATTTTGTAGGTTTTTCTCTCCGGCTTAGAAAAAATATTCGTATACAATTATTGCACTGGGATTTAAACCATCACAGAAACACACTTTTCTGGCTCTCAATCATTTACTACACACAAAAATAGTAATATTTTTTTTTGTTCAATCTTTCATAATGCTTTATTTACATCCGATAAGTTATCGTTTCACTATTATCAGATGTGTTGGTAAATTATGATTTGATCGAGCACGAACTCGCCGCGTTAGAAAGAAAAACGGTCTGTCTCTCTATCTATTGCTGCGTCCCACAACAATAAACCATAGGCCATAGTGGAACTACGCGAAATAAACTAGCTGAGTTGAAGCTATGTTGGTCAACAGCCATATCTTACGAACGGCGTATGTAGCAGAAATTTTAGTAGCAGTAGAACTTTTTGTGCTAGTAGTCCGTGGAAGTACGACCACCACACCTATTTCTATCGCCAGCAGTAATGTTCACATTGCAGCATGCCGACTTGGAGGATATGAGTGCTGGTAAAATTACAGGCACATGTGCCTTTATATTTCTGGGTGATGGGCGCAGTGCAGCTCGTCACAAGTGGCGCATCTATGAGAGACAGCGGTTACCGCTCAACACCTAGTTGTTGCAACACGAGAGCATAAAAAAAAACGAAATCTGCCATATCATTCATGTATATGAGGACCCTATTAGGCGTTACTTTGCGGAAATCCATATTTAATAATAATAAATACATTCTTTGAAAGTATCTTAAGAACACATTACATAACATTTTGATGAAACACTTTCACAAAACAAAAAATATTCAAAAATATATATCTAGTGACAATTCCGCCTAATTTCCCTGCTATGCCCACGTGACGTCACAAACGCCACGCAGCCTAACTGGAAGAAAAGACTAGTTTCGCTTCTAAACGGATTAGGCGGAATTGTCACTAGATATATATTATTTATATTTTTTTTAAGTGTTTCATCAAAATGTTATTTAATGTTTTCCTAAGATACTTTTAAAAAATATATTCGTTATTGTTAAGATTAATATAATTTAATTCCCAATAATGCCAGAATGCTTGGCACGCGGCCAACTGGTAGTGGACTGGAGCATTTGGACTGTCTGTGAGTCTGCTATGACTTATAGGTTGTCCAAGTGCTTTTATTGTATTAGCTGTAGTGCTAGCCGTAAAGCTTGTAGTATTTTGTTTAATAAAGGCATACCGCCGGTAAAAAAAACCCTATATGTTTGTAGCTTTATCTATTGAAAGTCCAAATGTTTGGTTCTACTTAACTAACATAAGGCAAAAATAGTAACGACCGTTTCGTATTTTTCTAATTTAATAGTAATTTACTAGCCGTGTTGAAGCGCCTGACAGTTTTGCGTTAGCTAATCTCTTGCGGCCGCGTTGTTTACGTAGATTTTAGATATGTGAGGCAGCGTTGCCAAAATGTTACTTTTGTAACATTTTATGTTACTTTTGACTTACTTATGTTACTTCCATGTTACACAACACAAAATGTTACTTTTATGTAACTTTTAAGATTTTATACAAGATATTAAAATACTCCCATTTTCAACAATTCGTAATGTTTACTTTGTTTTTAATTCATCGCATCCATATGAAAAGTATTATTTTCGAGCATTTCGGGCGAGAATTTGACGTTTTCTTCGCGTCACGTAGCGCGCTAATATGAACCTTACTTCACAAGTAGTTTTCGTGATTTTCAAAGACACTGGCAGCGAGCTGCGTATTTTTGCATTGTTATACTCGGCCTATGAGCCCTATGAACTCTCGAATAGGCTTTATTCTACAGGCTACATGACATACCTTTTGTTGAATATCGACTACGTTTTTCAAATATATTATCAAATAGGTAAATATCAGTGGCCAAAGGGACTGAAGCTACGTTTAAAAAAAGACAAAACTTTGGGGACTACCTACTGTAGATTTGGTCCAAAAGAGTGGAAATTACTCACGTTACGTATTCGCATGGTGGTAGGGCATTTTGCGAATGCCCGCCTGGCTAGCTACCACCCTCAAGTAGAAAATCTGTCGCCAAGCACCTAACAGTGTGTTCTGGCAGCTGTTCTTGAGAGCCAGTAATTCCAGGTTAGCCTAAACAACATCTTTGGCCACATCATCACTTACCATCAGGTGATATAGTGGTCAAAGGATAACCTATCAGACATTAAAAAAAAATTGGATCTACAAAAATTCAATTCACATATTATATTATTCAGTGTAGTAACTTAATTCGTGATTTTGAAGTGTTACCAATTTTTTTTTTTACAAATTTTGGTCAAGCTGTACGCAATGTATCGTATAATGTAAGTGTATGTTTATATCTGTTGTTTTTAATGCATTGTCTTGTTCTTAACGTTCTAACATTTTTATAAATCGCGTGATATTTTTTGGTGAGGATGAAACCATGCTTTGTACTAAATTCCTTGCCTTATATGGTTTTTTTTTAGATCTTATTTTCACCGCAGCTCATAATATTTTGAACGCTTCACCCTTCAGCAAGATGGTTATCTCTACAGGCTTGCGTCAACAGAGTATTAGAACAGTACGATGTACTTTTTGAGTACTTTAGATTGGAACTAATCATAATAGGTTATGATAACGTTTTAAAAAAATGTTTACCAAAGTAATTTGTAGTGGAGCTATTGAAAAACACTTTTGTATTAGCTGATTTATTACTTACACAGTATTAATTGTATGTCTTTTTCAGGTTAACCATTAATTGCTCGATCAATAATTGTTCCTTGGACACGTAACAAATGAAATAAAGTGCCTATGGATTAGTTTCGTTTTCTACATAAATTATGATGATGTTACTTTTTACATGAAAATGTTACTTTTTGAGCTGTCTCATGTAACTTTTGGCTTTAGGCCACTGGCAACACTGATGTGAGGTCACTTGCGAATGAGAAGGTACTCGAATTATACGTATATTATATTCATTCCTCGTTTTTCTTCATCTAAGTCCTAATTTACGGTTGAAACCCCAACATGGTCCTGGATCGAGCCAGATGTGATTAAGAAGATCTGAGTTGAAGAAATATTGATGTAACTCATGTAACATAATCAGTGGAATAAAATTATGTATCAAAGGATTAAATTGGAAGACTTGGAGGTTATAATGTTCACGAGGAATATGGATCGAGTTCAATGAATAAGTGGTGTCAAGTGTTTATTTTATTATTTATATAGCCCAGCATTCGAACAGGTAGTAATTAATGTGTATAGTAAGTATTAAGGAACGCTAATTGAAAAAAGGTTAGTAAATATCCCACTAAGACTTACTCTCACTCTGTTCATAAAATTTACCTAACTACGGAACATTCGAAGTTTTCAATGTATCAGCGATTAATTTGTTAGATTTCACTTAAATTAAGTTAAAGGTACTTAGTATTCAGTACAGTAGCACCATAGAATGGTATGTGCTACATTATTTTGACTTAATTATTGTTAAGATTTGTGAATCTTATAAAACTTGTAATCGTTGTTTGTAGGTACGTATTACAATTCAATGCTTGGCCAAGTCTAGCTAGACACTTGAACTTACGTGATAATTATTATTGCATTCATTAAAAGTGTGTTATTCAATTTGTGAAGTAAGTAAATTTTCACCAACAAATAATATCCTGTCATTATATTGCATTTCTAAACAATAGTGGTATAGCGTTAAATTAAAGTCTTAAAAATAAAAACATTTGTGATTTGTAAACACGTAGTGACCAAAGTAATTTGTAATTACTTAGTTTATATATTGAGTAATTGTATTAGCAATCATTGTTGATGTCCTAGCTTACACTTTTTTGAAAATATATACGAGTAACTTCATGTAAACAGTTATAAGCTTGATGGTAGCTACCTATATACCATTGCATTCAATTGATAGGAACGTATTATTGTCACATTCTCAAGTAGTAAAATATTGCTAATATAAATTACATAAGTAAATTACATAACTAGTATACTTACATAAGTAAGTTAACATTCTTTTGTTGTATAAATTCCAGGTTGCCGCCACCAGTTCTCCCAAGTTCCCAAAATGAGTCAGGAGAAAGAATTGATTAAAAAGCGAGGCAGTTTCAAGGGACGTTTAACTGTCTTTGTCAATTACTTGCAGTCACTACCTAAACCTTTAACTGTTTCGGACACAAGGGAATTGCAAATGCGTATGGGTAAGCTTGAGGCATTATTTGAACAGTATGACGAGGTACAACTTCAATTAGAATGTTTAGCTGAAGATATGCAAACGCAACTCAATGAGCGCGCCGAGTTTGAATCTTGTTACTATAAAGCTTTGTCTGACGCTCAAGGTTTTTTAAATGAACACAATGATACTCAAAATAGCGATAAGAGGTCTCATACGAGCAATCAGAAATTAGTTAAACTGCCTACTATTCAGTTACCTAAGTTTAGCGGATCTTATAGCAACTGGTTGGAATTTCATGATACATTTAGTAGCCTCATTCATTCTAATGACGACATAGATGAAATAAACAAGTTTCATTATTTACGAGCATCCTTGGAAGGGTCTGCTGCTGTGGTCATACAATCAATCGAGTTCTCAGCTAACAATTATGCTGTAGCTTGGAAACTATTATGCGAAAGGTTTGATAATAAAAGGTTATTGATTCAAAATCATGTGTCAGCCTTATTTAATCTCGACGCTATTACAAAAGAATCCTCTTATATATTAAAACAATTAATTGACCAGTTAAATAAAAATCTTCGTGCTCTGGAATCTTTAGGTGAGCCGGTTAAGCAATGGGACACTTTGTTAATTTACATTGTTACACATAAATTAGATCAAAAAACGTACCGTGAGTGGGAAGAGTTCAAAGGTCATCTGGAGCGGGATAGCCCTATAACATTTGATATATTTTTACAGTTTTTACGAAATCGCGCTGATTTAATAGAAACTTTAGAGCTATCACGTACTAGTTCATCAAATTCGCATAATAAATCGAATCCCAAGCTTAGGTCAATGGTGACACAAAACTCGTTCAATTCAAGTACAGAAACGACACCAAAAGCTTGTCCTAAATGTAAAGGTGACCATTACTTAAATAACTGCCCTCAATTTTTAGCTATGAGTAACGAAACCCGATTAAAATCGTTATCGAGTTATAAGGTTTGTTTTAATTGTTTCAGAACAGGACATTTTGCAAATGTTTGTAAAAAGACAGGATGTAAAATATGTAAACGCCGACATAATACTTTAGTGCATATAGCTGAGACCAAACCTGTCCTGAATGTCTGTAAAGACAGTAGTAGTGTGTCTGGGCAATTGTCTTCAGCATCAAGTGTGCCGATGTCAGCGACGCCACCCGCCTGTTCCGTTACTAAGCCTGCTATAGCTGCAGCTATCAGTAGCCATGTTTCCTTATCAGCAAACGTAGCTTTGCATCAAGGTCACGGCCAGCCACAGCCGTGTGACGTTTTATTGTCCACAGCGTTAATTAAACTGTGCGATAGTAATAATTGTGAACATATCGTTCGTGCCGTGTTAGATAGTGGAAGTACGTCTTGTTTAATTACGGAAGCTTTGAGCCGTAAGTTAAACTTAGCGACTAATGAGATTGATAGATCGATATTGGGTATTAATAACGTGACTTCACACGTAGGCAAAACATGTCGCGTAAGCATGACGTCATTGGATGACAGTTTTACCACCGACATTATATGTTATGTTTTGCCATCAATTACAAGTAATATGCCGAGTCGTGAAATCAACATCTCCGATTTGAAAATACCTTCTCACATTTGTTTGGCTGACCCGCTGTTTTATAAGCCCTCAGAAGTTGATATTTTAATAGGAGCTGACATCTTCTGGGATTTGTTAGGGTCACAACAAATAAGATTAGGTAATAAAAAGCCCGTGCTTTGTGAAACCAAGTTAGGTTGGATTATTTCTGGTCCATTACACAGTAATCATATATCTCTGGTATCCAATGATTTAAGGTGTAATTTCGTTAAAATGAACTCTGATTTTAGTGACGATATTGAGGACATCCGAACGGACTTAACGCGTTTTTGGCACTTGGAAGAAATCGACGTAAAATCATCTCATTACATGCCAGACGAAAAGATCTGTGAGGAACATTTCGTGAAAAACACTCGTCGTCTTGATGACGGCCGGTTCTGTGTTCGCATACCGCTTAAGAAAAGCCCTGATTTGTTAGGAGATTCCTTTCAGCGCGCTAAGCAATGTTTAATTTCTTTAGAGCGCAGGTTATTAAATAAACCTGACCTTAATAAAATGTATCATGACTTTATGATGGAATATGAAACATTAGGTCACATGTCTAAAATTCACGCGACAGAAGGTGATCACGTGGCGTATTATATGCCCCACCATGGAGTCCACCGCGAGAGTAGTACCACCACCAAGCTAAGGGTAGTGTTTAATGCAAGTAGTCCTTCTTTGTCTGGGGTCTCCGGTAATGACCTTCAGTTGGTAGGACCTACAGTCCAAGATGACCTGCTATCCATTCTTCTGCGATTTAGACAACACAAATACATCCTATCAGCCGATGTTGAGAAAATGTATAGACAAATCGTCGTCCATCCATCTGATAGGTATCTACAGCAGGTACTCTGGCGTAATAACTCCTGTGAACCCATTAAGACCTATCAAATGAATAGAGTCACGTACGGTACTGGCAGTGCTCCATATCTCGCGACTAGATGCTTAAAACAAATAGGCATAGATTGTAATAATGAAGAGGTTGCTGAAATAATACAACACGATTTTTATGTCGATAATCTGCTTACTGGCGATGATGATCTTCATAAATTAAGTAGAATACGCACGGAGTTGACTAAAATGCTAGATTCAGCTGGTATGCCATTAAGAAAATGGATGTCAAATGAACCGCAATTGGTATCTGATACTGCTAAAATATCCCTTGATTTAAATATTGGTTCAGATGAACCTAGTAAGTTATTAGGTCTAGGTTGGCATGCAAGCACAGATAGACTTTGTTTTCCAGTAGGTCCATCAGTTCCCAGTGGCAATTCCAAGCGAGATATTCTTTCTGTTATTTCACGCATCTTTGACCCGTTAGGTCTATTAGCACCGTGTGTTATTTTAATGAAAATGCTGCTGCAACAATTGTGGCTTGATAAGTTGACGTGGGATGAACCATTGACTCCCAAAATTCATAAACTGTGGTTTGACATTGTTCAAACGTTACCCCTTTTAAATAACTTGTACATTCCAAGGCGTGTAATTTGTGATTCTTGTAAAACATTGGAATTACACATTTTCAGCGACTCATCTGAACGCGCCTATGGCTCATGTGTCTACGTCCGTAGTGTTAATAATAAAGGGGAGGTCGTGGTTGGTCTATTGATGGCTAAAAGTCGAGTGGCGCCAATAAAACCTACCACTATTCCAAGATTGGAATTGTGTGGAGCGTTGATAGGAGCTCGCCTCTATGATAAAGTCAGAAGTTCTCTTAGGGTTAAGATCGAACATGTATATTTCTGGACCGATTCAACTATAGTGTTGGGATGGTTACAAATGATGCCTTCTAAACTTCAGCCATTTGTACGCAATCGCGTCGCTGAAATTTTAGATAAGGCAGGCAATTGCATATGGAGGCACGTCCCAACAACTAAAAACCCTGCAGACCTAATATCTCGTGGCGTGGATATTAGCATTTTGCAAACGGTGAATCTATGGTGGTCTGGTCCTGATTATTTAAAGGAAGATCCACGTAAATGGCCCTCTAAACCTGACCTTGTTCAGATACTACCCGAGCTTCGTCCTGACGTCTCATTAAATGTTGTCTTAGATGACACTCGCAATACCAATTGTTTAATTGACTTTAGTCGATTTTCTAACTACCTACGACTTGTGCGTTCTGTAGCCTATGTCTTACGTTTTATCCGATTGTGTAGGCATGCTATTAGAGCAACTACATTTTTAACCGAGAGTGAGCTACACGATGCGTTAAATGTTATCATTAAGAAAAGTCAAGAGCAGTCATTCCCTGAATATACAATGCTTTTAAAAGGGCAAGAATTACCAAAAAAGAGTCCTTTGTTAAAATTTAATATATTTTTAGATAAATCTTATATAATGCGCGTTGGAGGACGTCTTGATAATTCTGATTTTTCTTACAACAAAAAACATCCAGCTATATTACAGTCCACACATGTATTCACGAAGTTATTATTTAATTTTGAGCACAAAAGGCTTATGCATGCTGGTCCCCAGTTATTACTGGCGTCCATAAAGGAGTCATTTTGGCCCATAGGTGGTCGAAATTTAGCGAAAGCCTGTTACCATTATTGCATCCGATGTAGTCGTATGAAGGGCAAAATCGTAACTCCTTTGATGGGAAACTTACCACAGCAGCGACTCATTCCAGGTGGCTATCCATTTGAAAATGTAGGTGTCGATTATACTGGCACTATAATGTGTGCTAGTCGTCGCGGACGAGGTTGTAGGCTAATTAAAGCATATATCGCGATTTTTATATGCTTCACAACGAAATGTATACATCTGGAGCTCGTAGGAGATTTAACCAGCAACAGCTACATAATGGCGTTGCGACGCTTTATTTCGCGTAGAGGTAAACCTCTCAATATATTTTCAGACAACGGCACCTCATTTATTGGCGCATACAACGACCTTTCTAAGTTCTTGAAAAGTAATTGCGATTCCCTTAGTGAAAGTTTAGCTAATGAAGGCATCCGCTTCCACTTTATTCCCGCGTATACTCCTCATTTTGGTGGGTTATGGGAGGCTGGTGTAAAGGCAACGAAATATCACTTAAAACGAGTGCTGGGGAATTGTAACCTAACATTTGAAGAACTTGACACCACACTTACGCAAATTGAGGCGATTTTGAATTCCAGACGCCCTTGTCTTCAGACCCCGTTGATTATAATCCACTGACGCCAGGCCATTTTCTCATCGGACGCCCACTTACTTCGTTACCGGAGCGTGATCTTCAGGAAAAACCCACAAGTTGTCTTAACCGATTTCAACGCATACAGCAACTCCGGCAACACTTTTGGGCTCGATGGAGCAAGGAATTTATTGCAGAATTGCAGCAACGAATAAAATGGTGTTCTTGCAAGGATAGCTTGAAAATGGATACATTGGTTGTGGTGAAGGAAGAAAATCTGCCACCGTTGAAATGGAAACTAGGCAGGGTTGTTGCTGTTCACCCTAGTCCTGACGGCATTGTTCGCGTGGCCGATATCAGAACTTCTACTGGTGTGATCCGGAGGGCATTTAGCAAAATCTGTCCGTTGCCTGTATCGTCTGAAAGTGGTTGAAAACACGGTTTTCAACGCCCGGGGGCATGTTGAAGCGCCTGACAGTTTTGCGTTAGCTAATCTCTTGCGCCCGCGTTGTTTACGTAGATTTTAGATATGTGAGGTCACTTGCGAATGAGAAGGTACTCGAATTATACGTATATTATATTCATTCCTCGTTTTTCTTCATCTAAGTCCTAATTTACGGTTGAAACCCCAACAGCCGTGAATCATTTAGAGATAATAGCTAACGTATTATTTACTTGTACCAATTTACTATGTTTCCTCCTCTATTAATAATTTCTATTCAATAATCATATATATTACTTAAATGTTTAATCAATACCCGTATAATTGCTCTAAATTCAATAATTATAAAGTAACAGGTTTGTTTTAGGTCCTGTTTTTTCCTAATGAAAATAAAAAAATAGGAAAAAAACAGGACTTAAAACAAACCTGTTACTTTAGACATTTATACTAGTTATTTTTAGCATGATTTTATTTATTAATAGTTAGTTTACTGCATATTCAAACGTTTCTTGAAGTTATTTATTTTAATAATTGCTTTTGAAAATAAATCGTGATGCGTTTTTTTCCATACAAGATAAAGATATTTCATGAGTTTCTGTGTCACTCAAATACTATCATTTATTTTGTGAATTTTCCAGTACATAATATATTTAAACATAATATGCATTATATCAAAAAGCATCGCAATACAATCTAATGAGATATATTGTAAAGTCGTCTCGTATTTATATATAACGGATGATCCAAAATATTTTTTCTATACCTTTATTATTAAAATAATACGGAGTATATAAAATACTATAGCTACTACAAAGATAGCATTTTAAAACCTACAAGTCATTGTACTCTCACAGGCAGTCCAAATACCTCTACCAGTTGGCAGCGTGCCCAGCATGCTGGCAGCATTGCCCCGCTAAATCGCAATCCTTATTTGTTGAGCCAAATCAGTGCCAGCATTTTGATCGACCGTATCGACCTAGCGCTCTGATAAGATTTGGAAAATATTATGAGCTCCCGGTCCCCAACTTCCCACGGACCTAACGTCTCTAGACAAAACGGCTGAAATATATAACACTACCGAGGTTAGCATACTTGCAACGCTTGAGTTGCCCCGCCGAAGTAGCCAATTAGCATCAATTCAACAACTTTTTCTATAATGGTACCTAACCTATTATCATCTATCGATTGTTTCAATATAAGGCATCTTTATTTCTATAAAAAATGTAGTGAATTTGTATGCACACACGGCATAAATGAAAAGCTTCTGCGATGGAATCCCTTTTAAGACCGCTATTAAAGTAATATTATGTTGTAAGTTATAAAATTGCCGTGAAATTGCCAAGTCTCTATATTTATTACAGAAATTATGATAACGTATTAATGGTACAATCGTTTGTGGCGTTCCATGGGGGAGGCTATTGTTCAACAGCGGACATCTTCCGAATGATGATGATGATGATGAAATTGTTTTTTGTGAACCACGTGGTTGTATAGGAAATGTTGTGTGTCATTGGCTTCTTAAGACTTAAATTAACTAAATTGCTGGTAACGCCTTATAAAGAGAAATGTTGTCTACTTCTACCGAGATTCCCCAAAATTCATATAAATGCTTTTTTCTTCAATGTAAATTGTTGCACCGTCAGTGAATATTGCACATAAATTATTGGTGATTAGAGAAAGTTCTTAAATATAATCTCAATATAAAAGTGAGCCAAGTACACTGCCTTGAGGTACACTTAACTGAAATTTACTAAATGTGGAAACATTCTTTTTTTGCGGTTGTGTGCTTACTGGCTGTATATTAGTTTGAAACTTCGAGAAAACAATCTGTTTTGCACTCTAGCATTTGGAAAAGTTACAAAGTCCAGAAATATGGATGTTTTTATGTGAAATAATTAAAACTTTAACTAAAAAAACCCCTACTTCTTTCATCTTCCATTATCAGGGAAAACTCAAAAACTACCCGTCAGATCTCACTCAAATTTAAATGAGACCACATGACGAGAACTAATTATATATATCAAAGATAGCCCAGTTTAAACTTATTAAACTCTGACCGTTAAAAGTATAATTACCGTCGAATGCTCCTCTTGAAAAATCCTCGGCAGCCATCGCACGACGGCACACCGTAGTGTTTCCCAGAAGCCTTGTCACCACACACACGACATAATGACTCCGCCTTGGGGGCGTCCATGGATTGCTATACGGGAGAAACATATATAGATAAAGTATGTGCAAAAATCTAAAATAAGAAGTTTGAGGCTCAAACCAAAATATTGGTGATCTACTGATCCCCACCGATCACCGCCCTAGTTAGGATTTCAGGATAAATATTCCCGAAAAACCCACTGTCTACCACAGTGAGACTACTGTCTTCGGTCGCGAAGGAATCTTGCCGTAGAGTAGGGTATGTGCTGCGGAGCTATCATGACTTTTAGAACATGGAAGTTACCAAACCAACATTCAGCGGTCTAGTCATAGGCATCCGCATGAAGACAAATACATTTTAATGACGAAGAAGGTTCAAAAGGCCTTCCGCAGATACTTAGTTCATTTAAACGTAAATCTGGGTACTATATCCTACTATTATTCCATGTATCCTACGGATTCCCTGCTCGATGCCGAAGGGTACAATTCACATAAAGTCAGGAGATCCCATGACCAGCTAACAATGATGTGCAAAATTTTACAAGGGAAAGTTGACGCACCAAATCTTCATAACCAGCTCTGTCGTTTGTTCGTCCCCGACAGTTACAATCAGGGCAGGATAAATAAACAGCTGAATCTCCCGAACGTTTAACGTTTGGAAGTGTAGAACGTTTTTTTATGTAATTGAGACGGAACAAGCTCGAGGCCCACCTGATGTTAAGCGGACTAACCTCTACCTATAACAGATGCATTTCGTCACATGTCACGAATTGCACTGCGCCCGTCACCTTGAGACATAGCTATTAAGTAGATATCATGTGCTTGTAATTTCACTGGCTGTCAAGGACTGCTGCCGGAACACACCGTTAGGTGCTTGGCGACAGATTTTCCACTTGACAGTGTTCGCTGGCCCGGCGGGCATTCGCAAAATGCCCTTCCACCATTCGGTGAAGCTCAAGCCCACGGCGGGATTAGAACCATGGACCTGCTTCGCGGCAGTCCATAGCCAATGCCACTGAGCCGTCACTGCTTCAGAACTGTACTGTACGCAGATTCCCCGATACCCCAATCCTCCGCTTTGCTCAATGCTCTGGTCAAAGCAAAACCTGAGTACAATCGCTTTGATCGCTCGCAAGTGGCAAGATATCTTGATGGAGAGTTTAAGTTACTGTGAGACTTCTTCGAAAGAGAATTGACTATAACTAATGCAATAAGACGTGAATATTTATTTGGCATGAATCTCAGCTCTCAGCCGACTTTTTAATTTTTACAATTTGTATTTTTATATTTTTGACATCTGATTATAATAATTTTTATTTTGGCTTTTTATATCCATCATTACAGTAATTCGTGTGTAAATGCGGTTCTTATTTGAAATAAATAAATAAGTAGCTGTTTCCATACAGACGTAGTTTCGTAATATTATAAAGTACCAAGTACATATTCAAACCCATTGAAATTTTGCATGCATGTCCTAAAATCTATTTTTCTGTTTTGCACTTTTTTCGTTCTACATTTATATTACCTCTTTATAAGAATTGTTATACAAAATCATTTTTCCAAATACCTACTTTTGAAAATACACATTTTACAGAATTATGACAAACAAGCAGCAAAGATTATAGACTCAAGGATATGCATGTAAAATTTAACGAGTTCAAACACATGAATATTAAAAAAATATTTTTATTTATTATTAATTAAAATATTAACAATGAAATTACTCAAAAGCCACATTGTCAAAGGCCTCTTCTTTTTTGTGGCGTTTATTACAAACAACATCGGGTTCGAAAATAATAATTACCCGCTCTACCACTAGATAACAGATTCTTCTAAATGATAAGACACCTGTGATAAGTACACCAATGTTGTTATTATCTGCTAGTAGTAGGTACAGACGTGTAGATAGATAGGTACTTAATCATGGGTGTTCAAACTTTTTACAATAGCGCAATCAGGATGTCGCCAAAGCGTATTTATAATAATAGTAGCTGCATCAATGCCAATTTTTACATGTCATTGAGATATCGTCACGTCATCCACATTGGCATTAAAAATCGATTGATTATTCAAATATGATCCAAAGATCTGCCCCTCGCCCTCGTATCATCATAATGTCATGAAGCAAAATATAAAAAGTTAAAATAACTCTTCAATAAAGAGTTATCTCGATGACAGTTTGATAGCAGTTTCTTTTCAAACAATCTTTAATATTGTCTCCAAAACAATATATGTAACGCTCAATGAATTACGGCTAGGATACTTCCAAACTTTAGTTTTAGTTAAGGAGAGGACAAGGGTGGTAGTTGCCACTGCTGCAGTATTAGCTTCACCGGAAGGGGGGGAGGGGTTGCAAATTCAAAATCAGTATGATGAAAACTACCCAAAGTTAAAGCTTTCCTTGAAAAATAAATCTAAACGCTGGCATAGGCGTCTAAACAAACACCTACGTTCAGATTGTATACCTACTTAGGACTAAAAATATCTAGTAGTCTGTACTATAGTCTGATAGATATCGATAGTCATAAGTAGGTATATCATATCTTATAGTATATCATAGCCATAATCTCGTGCAATGCCATGCTTAGCAGCGTCTTGGGGACCCACAGGTAGGAATTGCGAGATTTTAGCCCGGCACCCCACGGGCATTTATTTAATGAGTCCGTAAAAGGATACTAATATTGATTATATCTAATGATACTGGCCACTATTTCTAAGAAAATAAACAAAGGAAAGAATAAACAAATGAACATCACGCAAGCGGTATCCCTTTATGTTTATCAATATCTCAATTGCTAAAATCTATTTGTAGAAATATTTGCCATTTATTTTTCTTCTAGATAGAGTATCACGCAATATGTATGTATGTATCCACGATAGAAAGTGCGATACCCAACTAGTGTGTACTAAGACTCAAAGTAAGCCCTCTCGTACAAACAATGTTTCCACAATATTTTCTACTATATTGTATCTTAGGTTCCTTACCCAAAGGGTAAAAACGGGACCCTATTACCAAAACATCCACTATGCGTCAATCTGCCTGTCTGTCCGTCTGTCACGAGGCTCTATCTCATGAACTGTGATAGCTAGACAGTTGAAATTTTCACAGCTGATGTATTTATCATGCCACAATAACAACATATACAAAAAATGGCCAAGTGCGAGTCGGACTGCGCATGAAGGGTTCCGTACCATTAGCTATACAACATTATAGACTGCTTACTTTAACCTTTTTTGTTTTAACGTGCGTGAGTCTGACTCGCACTTGGCCAACTTTTTGTATTTGTTTTTATAGGGGCAACATTAATATATATCATCTGTGAAAATTTCAACTGTCTAGCTATCACCGTTCTTGAGATACAGCCTGGTGATAATAAAGTCTGTTATTGGTCTATTGGCTCGGAAGTGCCTTCGGCACTTCTTCCTCCCGGGCTATAGTAGGGCCTTCCCTCGCCCAAAATCCGGTGGGGCTGGACGTCCAAACAGTCGGTAGACAGCACCTATGTCCTCCCTAAAAAAAATTCTAGGTCGGGACACATTGTACTTTAATAATTAAAAAAATGGTTTAAAGCATTGTTTTGTTAGGAGAATAATACTTTAATTTAATTTTTAAATTTTCTTAAAGAAGTATGTAAATAAAATATGCCAATAAAAGTCTGTATTTCATTTCATAATTAGAATATTACCCAATGAGATTATATAAAATACCTTACAGTACAGTATAAGTTATGGTAATTTGTGTAATAGAACCGTGGTCATCTGCGTACCTGGTAATTTGCTATTGAAAAACTTCACCTGCGTATCAGTTACTTTGCGTTTTGGGCACTATGCAGCCAAATCCGTTAAAGGCATTAAAAAATAACTAATAAAATTCATGCATATATTTTTATAAATCGCACTTTGGGTATATCAACAATCTTGTTTGTTTGTGTTGAATACCTTTGAAAAAAAACTAGATCTGAATAATGACCATGCGAGAGGAACCGAAAATCTTGTAGCTTGGAATTCACTCACGTGGACCGCTATCGGCGGTATGGACCACGCACTTTCGAAAAACAAAACGTCAAGTTTAGGGCAATGGAAATGGAGCTAAAAATCTTGTAGCTTTGAATTTTCCCACGTGGGCAAATCTAGCGGCTTAAAATTCACTTACGTGGGCCGCTACCGTCCCTTCGAACCACGCACCTTCGAAAAACAAAATGTTAAATTTAGGGCAATTGAATTTGAACTAAACATCTTGTGGTTAAAATCAATTATGTGGGCCATTAGTGAACCACGTACCTTCGAAAAAAAAATTGTGTTTAGAGCAATGGAAACATAAACCGATAATCTTGTTGTTTGAAACAAGATAATAACTTCTTCTGTATTCTTCCTAACTACGAGTATGATCTTATATATAAGATAGTGGAATTCTTCTAACACAAGGAATAGTATATTTATTATAGGATTAATATAAAAAAATCTTCAGCCCAATTTGATATAACTGATATCAATGCGGGAGAAATCTTGGGCGAAAGCTAGTATGGTACTACGTTTATCATATATACAAAGTAATAATTACTGTAACAGCAGGATTGTCCACTGCTGAACAAAACCTCTCCTATTAAGGGGGTATTTGCCATAATCCCATCGCTGTATAAGTTGGTAGTTCTTTAAAACCTTCTAAAGAACTACCAACTTGCTGCCCACCTTCCAATATTTTTCCCTTAGACGCCTTTACGACACCCACGGGATGACACGGGGAGGTGCAATTCTAGCCCACTAAGAAATAATAAAGATGGTCAAAATAAAAAAAAAAGATTATGCAACAAACTAACCACACAGTAACTGTAGGTGCCGTTTTCCACGAAAAGTGCTGAAGTCCAACCAGCACAGCGTCTCGACCCGCACTGATTTATTTTGGGTCACTGTAGGGTTGCCCACACAGTTCTGAGAATCGAACTCGTAAAAGAATTCTTAAAAATATTAGAAAAATAGAATAAAGATTTTTTTCGTTAAATTTATTTAATATGCTTATGTGTTGATATACAAAAATAGACTGCAAAAACATTATAAATCTTAATTTCGGAGAAAAATGTAGTGGGGAACTACAAGAACATTTAATTTACGAGTACTTTGCTAACTAATTTGTACTGCTATCTCTTCCAATATATAAAATTCTCGTGTGACAGTGTTTGTAAAAAAACTCCTCCAAAATGACTTGACCGATTCCTATGAAACTTTGTGTATATTCAGTAAGTCTGAGAATAGGACATAATACACCTAAGTATTAAACTTTTTTTCTATATGGCAAAACAACGTTTGTCGGGTCAGCAGTACTTATATGTAAATTATTTATATAAAAAAAAATCAGTCAAGTGCTAGTCGGATTCGCGCACGAAGGGTTCCGTACAATGGTACATGGAAGGGAAGCTAATGAGCTATACAACATTAGACTTCATATTTTGACCTTTTTATGTTTTAACGTGCGCGAGTCTGAATCGCACTTGGCCAACTTTTTGTATTTGTTGTTATAGCGGCAACAGAAATACATCATCTGTGAAAATTTCAACTAGACAGTTGACATTTTCACGAGACTAGATTACATCATCTGTCTACTAGACTAGCTAGACAGCTATCGCGGTTCTTGAGATACAGCCTGGTGACAGACAGACGGACAGCGAAGTCTCAGAAATAGGGTCCCGTTTATACCCTTTGGAAACGGAACCTTAAAAATATTATAATCATGCTGACGTTTAATCTGTAGTTTTTACTGGTTTAATTTAAGATAAAGACAATACATAGAGGAAAAATGATTTCCCTGAAAAATTGACGAATTTTATAAAAGGACATACTTATTAATTTACCGCAAGGTGCATGGTGTTGTGTTGTCTCAAATTAGCTACACTATACATTTTCCGGTAAATTTGTCACTGCTTAGTAAATAACCGACGCGGACGACGTTGATACAAAATACTTAGGTATTGCAAAATGAGGAAAGAAGCCCAAAAATAACAATAACAATAAGTACATAGGCTTGTTCCCATATATTCATATTTTCTCGGCTTTTATTCAGTACGGTTTCACCAATACTCTCTCGGCTTTTATTCAGTACGGTAGGTAGTTAATTAATTGTTTAATAAGTGTGTTCATTTTTTTTGACGATTTTAATTTAAGAAGTCACTATCTATCCAAATTGTCGTCATCGTTGTAACTATGAACTAAATATTTTTTATATAATCTCATTCGGTAATATTCTAATTATGAAATGAAATACAGACTTTTATTGGCAAATTTTATGTACATACTTCTTTAAGAAAATTAAAAAGTTAAATTAAAGCATTGTTCTCCTAACAAAACAATGCTTTAAAACAATTTTTTAATTATTAAGGTACAATGTGTCCTGACCAAGGAGGTTTTTTTAAGGAGGAAATTCAATTTAAGTACACATTATCTATGGTGAGCGAGATGCGCGCGGAACGCGCTGCGCTGGTTCCGAGCCAATAGACCAATAACATACTTTTGCCATTTTGGCGCTATTTCGTACATACGAATTTGAGTAATATTTTGTTGGATAAAACTTTAGTAGCAAAAATGTCAAGCAACATCCACGATACTGATGATTTAACTCCACCTGACATTCTAGAAACAGCTACGAAACTAACGAATAGTCTTTTGCCAGAAAAATCAAGAAAAGCGTATAGTCACAGAGAGTTGAAATACAGGTAAAAAAAAATAATATAGCCATGAGATTAAATAAAGTAGTGTATGCAACTGCATATAATTAGGTATTAAAACACTCGTGTAATCTTATTTTGAAACTCGCCTGCGGCTCGTTTCAAAAAACTACACTCATGTTTTAATACCCTCTATTATATGACAGTTGCATAAACTACTATTAAAAGATCTAAGAGATAGGTACAAATAAAAAATTAAATAATGTATTTGTATTATAATTATGTTATACTAGCTTTCCGGGCGCGGCTCCGCCCGCGCGTATGTCGGTTATCGCGCGAAAACATTAACCTCTTTTTGCGCAGTCGGATAAAAACTATCCTATGTTTTTTCCCGGGTCTCAAACTATCTCCATACCAAATTTCATTCAAATCGGTCCAGTAGTTTTGGCGTGAAAGCGTAACAGACAGACAGACAGACAGACAGACAGACAGACAGAGTTACTTTCGCATTTATAATATTAGTACTGATGTACTTAAGTACATATGAGTATATTCGTCTTCAGTTCAAGACCAGAGCTCTAATATATTATTCACTCTAATTTATAATATTATTGATCTGTGGAAATATTATGAAAAATTTATAAGATCTCGTCTGTTTTTGCGGCTTTTTCGCTACACTGACATGCAATAGATAGTGACAAGCCTTTCATATCATGTAAGTTATGATATATTCAAATATGCTGAATAGTATGCGAAAACCAGATTGGGATCAGGCTGTCGGAATTCAACAACACATCTATAGGTGCTTGGCGACAGATATTCTGCTCAAGGATGCTAGCTAGACATCAGGCGAGGATTTGCAAACGTTACCACCATGAGGTGAAGATTTGAGCATTTATAAAATATGTGATAATATGCGCAAGGGCCACACGGATATATTATCTCTCAATCCTTTATCCCGAGCTACCTCAAGGAACAATTAAAATTTCTTCATTCTACCCATTCTCTATCGTTCCGGTCATTAGAAAACTTAACGCTACTACAACCTGCAACTAAAACTACCTTTTACCACTATTCATTTGCCGCTGAAGCTGTCAGACTGTGAAATCTACTACCGATAGGAATTAAATGTGCTCCTTCATTGAAATCTTTTAAGGCTCAAGTCAAAAACTTCTCTTGCTCTAAATTTCTATAATAATGGACACTGTGGTACAAACATCCTTTTTAATTCAATTGTGTTTAACATGTATAAAATTA
The DNA here is from genome assembly GCA_963854805.1 of Plagodis dolabraria. Lineage (NCBI taxonomy): Eukaryota > Metazoa > Arthropoda > Insecta > Lepidoptera > Geometridae > Plagodis > Plagodis dolabraria. The sequence continues at coordinate 34,194,487 of OY978440.1, read as the reverse complement.
TACGTGTATAGATAATGTATGTCTATAACTTATTTATGTATTTATTTATTATAATTATATTAGTATTTATATTATAATATATTATGTGTATATTATGTGTATTCATTTATTTCTGTAGTTTTTGGTTAATTATGTAATTATTTGGAAACATCGGTTATTTATGTATTGAATTATTAAGACCATAAGAATACCTGCCCAATATTTTGACCATATCTCGAATATGTGGTCTGGAAGAGATCGCTCTGAGCGATAAGACCGCCCCGTGATATAGTCATGTTTTAGAATTAAATTTACTGTCGTTATTACGATGTTTTCAATAAAGAGTTATATACTATCTATGTATCATACCCAATTTCCTCAAAATTAGTCCAGCCGTTTGAACAACCGTTCGCCTAACTTTATAATATTAGTTTGAAAAGGATCAATTTGTTACTACTGAATGTGCATTAGAAATAAATTATATTTTTTTATTGATATATGGTTCACTATTTTGGCGATAATGGCTTACACATAAAATATTGATATATGCTGTCGCAGGATTTTTTGTAGGAAAATTTAAGATAAACATTTCCGTTATACGTTATGTACGTGTGAAACTTTATGTTTTTGCAGCGCACGCCAGAATGTCTCGCATATGGCTGATTTTTTACTTACTTCTTGACACTTATAGTTATATTTTTGACAATTTACACAATATCTTTATAAATTATAGCCTATGTGTTATTCTGATGTCTAAGCTATATTACTGTAAAGTTTCATTAAAACCATTCAGTAGTTTTTACGTGTAAGAGTAACAAACATCCATACATTCATACACACTCACAAACTTTCGCATTTATAATATTATAGTAGGATAAACATGTAGGTATATAACCAAATATAATTCATGGTTAAAGCAAAATATTACTCGTAAAACGTGATATTGCATTGAGGAAAGGTAATATATTATTTTAAATGAGAGAAGCGATAGCGCTTTTCTTATTGCTTCTGGAACAGGGGGCCAACTCCCACCTTTTACGAAACCATCATAAAAGAATAGCGTTTTGTTTCATGCTTAAAATAACAATTCGCAGACACGAACTATCACCGACCCACAATCGCGACAAGCAATATTGGTTTGATCCAGCTTAAAGAATGAATGAAATAAGTATCACGAATGTGTAAGCGAGATACAATATGTTTATAATATAGCGTTTTCCCGCTCGCACTGATCCGAACTACGATGTTATGGAACGGTTTTACAATAGTTTTACGACATTTTTTTGTATGCTTCACAAAAACTATCTGTAACTTTTTATACTTTCAGTAATCAAATAATTTAGCTGCATTTATTTTAAAGAATAATAGAAATAAAAACATTGTACGTAATTTACACATTTTTTAAACCCATTTTTATCGTAAAATAATCAGAATCAAGTTTAAATCCGATGCTAGAAAGTAACTTTTTTAAGATGGATAAACATGGCGGATTTGTCGTTGGAACAGTAATACTTCGTATTAAATGTCATGTTAGAGTTCGCGAAATGAGTGAACTATTTGTTGTGACGTCATCAAAGCGCCGAGCGATTCCTTAACCGGTATTAAGCCTGCTTAATTGACGTGGAGGTATACAATTTTGCAGTAAGATCAAGTTATTATTACTATAAGAGGTGAGAGTTGGCCCCCTGGAGTTCCACAAACAAGCAGCTTGAATGGTGAAGGAATTATTATAAAACGAACTCAGTGTATCGGTAACTCCAAAACTATTTTTTTCTGATGTTTAGAGCAGCTAAGGAAATTAAACCGATTTATAACAAATGTGTAGGTACAATACCAATAGTTTTTATGCTTTTTTTGTTGTTTTTTACTAATAGTTCTATATATATGTAATCCTTAATGTGACATCATCAAATGTATTTTTTGAAATTTTTTTTGTTAATATTTATTATCTGCATAAGAAGTAAGACCACATAATTTTGCAATTTTCATTTACAGCTCGCTGTGGATCCAGCGCCTGATACTCGTAGATTGATCGTCATTGTTTATGGTGGTTTTTATATATAGTAGATGAACATCTACGACAGTTCATGTTCTCTGTCCAAGTATTGAATTTTACGAGTTACCTAATATGCGTTTTAAGTACAAACGAATTATTTAACTTTAAAGCTCATCATTTGTAGCTATGTTCAATAACAACATCTACATAGTCAGTGTCGACATCATAATGGTCTATCGGTTCGATAATTGATGTCTAGGCAGCTGGTACATTTCCCACGAGGCTCCGCTGAAGGGTGACTTCCCGAACACGCTGCTAGAATGCTTTCGAATGTATAGCACATTTCAGTAACCTTTCACACTTATTTCAGTAATTTTGACGGTAGAGAGACCTCCTGGTAGATTATTATATCCAATATGAAGATACAATATTACCTATATTAAAGATTATAACCTAAGTGATATTGTCGTATTGATGAAAAGCATACAAAAAGACATGGTAAAGAGCGAGAAAAAATACGTGAGCTAAACTGAAAGTTTTAGGCTGTTCATAAATAAAACAATTTACATGTAAAGTAAAGGTTATTTGCTGGTTTTCAACGTATTCGTACTATATATTACCTAATAATATATTATGTTCACAAAAGAGCCTTGTCTGATAAAAACAACGCAACCCGATTAAAGCTTTGTGCGTCTTCACCAAAAATCTAAAGGGTACCAATGTGGCACAAAAGATTATGTTTCAGACTGCGAAATTATATACATTTAATTTTAATTTTACTTACTTTAGAGAGTTACACTGAAAGTTTTCGTAATATAGTTACTGCTTTTCAAATTATTCTTCATTAAATTTTAAAAACTTTTCAAATTTTAACAACTTTTCAAATTCAAACATTTTGGAAACATGAGGACTATTTTTCTGAGGCATCCACCAAGAGGTTTAAAGCTCGATGTTCTGAAGGAATGTATTTCTAGCTTTTGGATCTTGCCCCGTTAATATCAAACCTCTCATGAAATCTTTGATTATTAGTAAAGTAAAAAATAATGCATGTTGCTAGGTCTGGTCTATGTGCGTGGGGAGTCACAAGCTCTACCTTTTCAGAAGTCAAAAGTCACTGTGTGACTTCTTGATCGTTTTTTTCTAAGTTTGTCAAAGACCACATATCTATAGGGATTTATACATACACCACCATTTCTTTACCCAGTGGGGTAACGTGTACCGTTGAACATTAAATGACTTTTGTTTTTCAAGTGAAATTGTGCAGACAGAAGCCGTCTGGAATAAAATAATGCTATAATAATTATGCCAACGCGTACCTCGATTCTTCATCGATTTCTCATCGCCTTACTTACTGCAGATAGTTGTTTTCTTTCCGACATGTAACACCATATCCAAGTTTCATTTCTTGTCACAATGTTCATACAGAGCATTAGAACAACCACGATTGTAGTTTAACAACATTTTTTAACACCAATCACTTCGAACCCGTTTTTTGTTCTGGGAAAAGTTCATGAGGAATTCAGCGGCAACAAAGAGTTCTTAACTTTATAAAGATGTAACTTTTTTTTAAATTTTGGCTCAAACCAATCACCAAATGCCAATTGATCACAATTGATTGCTCATCTTCACGAATTCTATCATGGTGAGAAACAAGGCCACGATCATATCTGCGTTCCAACACATAACGCTACTCAAATAAGGTGCTTCCCTCCTAAAAGTATTTTAAAGACGAACAGTGCAGTCTTGTGAAGACAATTAACTTTTAAAAGGATGTAAAAAAAACGCCCTTAAATCTTTTCGCGGTAATTCCATTTTAAAACGGACGCCGACGTTCAACTTGTCATTAAAAAAACAAATGACACGCAACTTTCCGTTTAAAAATGTATGAGCGGCCAGGAACTCAGAACTTTCAGTGTGCTCTATGCTTTGATCATTAGAAGCCCGAAGGCTCTATGTATACCGTGTACTTATCTAGACAAGAAGATAAACCTCCTTTCTTAAATTTTGGAGCTTTTTTAATGTAAAACTCAACATAGTATTATTTAGTATTTAGTCTTATTACTTCTAGTTTTTTTATTACTTTGGTCATGTACCTTATCCAGCCATGTTTTTGCTCTAAATGTATGACTATTATACCTATATCATAAATAATCTTCTCTGAAACTCGCATATTAAGTGATACAGTACAAAATTCAGACGAACTAACATGTACACAATTTTGAATTTCGATTTAAAGAGATCATTGTTATCTAGTTTTAAGTTTTGTCACAGAATAAAAAGGGTTTTGTTAAAAGTTTTTATGAAGTGTTGCATTAAGTTTTTTTTATACCAGCGGTATGCCTTTACTAACAATATACTACGAACTATATACCTACAACACTACAGCGATTACAATAAAAGCATTTAGACCACCTATAAGTCATAGCAGACCCATAGGCAGTCCAAATGCTCCAGCCCACTCCCAGTTGGTAGCGTTCCCAGCATGCTGGCAGCTAGCATTGCCCCGTTGAATTGCAATTCTTATTATTGTATTAACCATATATCTGGCTCAGGAGAAGGTAGGCAGGTAGTAAAATCTATGCTAAAATTTATATCGAACTGACAATCTTAGCCATGAGATGAAAAAAAAAGGTGTTTAAAATCATGTTGTAAAATTAATTATTGTAATGTTCTCAGAACCTACCGTGCATTATTTATACAAATATAAAAATACTCATAAACTAGTACATAGGGTTTCTGATTTCTCGACATATTTATTTTCCCAGATCCCGAGAATTCTCGACAAAATGTATAAAATAATACATCTTTTTAAATAAAATTAATAATCATTAACATTCATCTCTTATTCAGCCTTAATAGAAAAACAATTTTACCCGCTCAGTCTCAATAAGTTTTATTACTGACTCACAGTCAATAACTAAACAGGTGGGTCTGGGTTTATTCATTAATAGTTGGTTTGCCTAGCTTGCTTGCCTTGCGCTGCTTGTTTTGAATAAACTCCGGCCTTCCTTACTCATCCCGGATGGGTAAGGAGGCAACGGTCTTAGGGGAGAGCGCAAGTCGTGATGATCCCTAAGGCAAGTCTGACGGAAACCTTCCCGTGGTGCTGCCGTGTTTCCTTCTGAAACAAACGTAACAAAACACCGTCAGGCGCCGCGTCATCTGATCTCATCAGTTCCATTTCGTTTCACCCCATTATCTTTCATCTTTTCTCGTTTCCCCTTGCTTCGTATCTCTTTTAAAGAGAGCCTGAACTGTGGTGTGAGATGAGACTTCGTTTCATTTCGTTTCGTTTGTCTTCCATTTGTTTCACTTCTCTCATATTCACCTGCGTCATCCTAATCCAAAGTTTTGATGCCCGGCGATGGGATGGATGGCTGCAGTATGCGCAGTCTCGAGGGTATTGAGGCCGCTACGCCTTTAAAATGGTAAATAAAGCTAACAATGGACGATTATCAAGAGAACAGTAAACTACCCCAGGTCGGTAAAGCCCTTACAGGACAATCCGACCCTCCTTCGGGAGGCTGTCCCTCGTATTCTGGGGGGGACACTGATCGCCGCTGCTGTGTACAAGCGCTGTGTTTTGGTTATGTAAGAGCAAATACTAGGTTTTATTTTGAATTTCCGACAAAAAAAGATAAAATATTTTTTTTATATAATTTCTCGGTTTCTTGATTTCTCAACACGTTTTTCTCGTCTCGACCAATGACAAATTTCACGGGAATTCCCGATCCGGGAAATCTCGACCAGAAACCCTAGTACATACCTACATACATAGGTATATTTTATGCAGTACAACAACGCGTAAGCTTTACAGTATCATCTTATCTTGATGATTTATCAATTCTATCAACTTTTATCAAGTACCTATTTGCCAATATGCTTAATATATAACCCAGTGAAAATGAAATAGTGCTATGATCGAAACGAAAATGGCACCGCTAAACTTCTCACTCACACACTATTGCTGTCTAAAGTGTGGGGGTTAGAGGATTATTGGCAGTATTATGATCATGAACCCGAAATAAAGTTTATTATTATTATTCACGCCATTTATTTTATAACATAATTTTAATTTTTTTACAACATTCATATATAAAAAATATATATTATAAAAACTTAAAACTAGGATGCAACCAGCAGCGGGGCAGGGTCCAAGCCCAAGCTACCAGCGGTTATAGGACTGCAGAGAGAGGAACCTTCGGACAATGCGTGTCGTGTCGAGTATAGAGCCTTATTATTATTGTTATTATCGATTTGAATCGTTTCTTTATTACACTACAACGGGTTATACCAGCATTATCGAATAATTGCACCTATCACCGATGGAGGCTATTACTACGGGTGAGTTACACAATCGATACTGTAAGCAGTATATTATGTATCATTGAAAAGTGTGATTTATTTTTATGATATAATGAAACTGCCTATCTCTTGAATTAGATTGGATACTGAAAATATGAGGACAAAGTGTTTGAATCAATTTTGTACCGAGTTGCAGCATTATTTAAAGTGATATTAGGAATTGGTTTGAGTCAACACGGTTCTAACTTTCAGCAAGTTATTTTTAAATTTTTAAAGTAGGAAGACCGTCTCTTAGTAAATAAGAATAAACGTTTATTCACGCTACTTCTATGATTGAAGTAGTGCTAGCCGAGCGGTAATAGCAATGGACCGCCGCGCGCCGTGCCGCAGCGCAGGTCCATCGTTCACCGCATGGTGGAAAAGCATTTTGTGAATGTGTCCCTGGCTAGCTACCACACTCAAGTAAAAATTTAATTGAGTAATTCTGAAATTACTGACACTAGAGTCTCAACAACTGGATGTCTCAGAATGATGGCCTCAGAAAACTATGGGCAGTTGCTCTTAAAATGCTCTTAAAATCAGGTGGTCTTGAAGAGACTTGGGTCACAAACCCTTAAAAAAAAATCTTCTGGAATACTATAGGGTAATTAATACACTCGTTGCCTCGGCATATACCTACTCAAAAACCCTCTTCATGTCTTAGCCATAATATAGCTTCGTGAATTGTCCAATAAAAACAAGTTGTCACAACTTCCTATATGAGCAATGGCGCAATAAAATCGATCATTTCTCTAATTACAGGCAAAACACTGACATGTTTTCGTAATCGTGGCGCGCCACGGATACAATTAGACCGTATGTGGTGACCAAACCAAAGGCCGGCCATAATCGACGGTAATTATCCATTGGGAAACGCTACTTGCTTTGACTGTGGCCTTGGGCTCAATTGCCGTGTTAGAGTCAAACCGATTGACTTTGAACAACCATTGGCTTAGGAATTCTTATATTCTTCATCATGGGGCGACATAGGTCATGAACTGTTATCCCAATTGCATCAACTCCCTGCTGGCTGGATGATGTGGTCAAAGATGTTGAATAGAATTTTTATTTTAAAGCGTTCGAGCTGTGACTTTTCTTGTTTATTCCTTCTTAAATGACTTAAGCAACGTCCTCTGCGGTCACGAATAGGATGGGTTGTAATGCCGCTATGCTAGTGGCATTACTACTGAGCGCTTCCGTGCTTCGGAGGGCAAGTTATCGGTCCTGGTTATTATCTTTTAGGATAGCAGTTGTAATGGCATGGTAGTAGAGCATTTTGCGAATACCACCCTCAAGTAGAAAATATATCACCAAACACCTAACGGTGAGTTCCAGCAGCTGTCTTTAAGAGCCAGTCATTCTAAGTTAGCTTGAACACAACATCTTCGATCACATCATCACTTACAATTAGGTGAGATAGTGGTTAACAAAGGCCAGTCCATCAGTTTAAAAAAATAGACCAAACGTGGAATAAGAATTAACAGCTTCCAGAACACTCCGTTAATTGCTTGTCAACAGATTTTGTATTTAAGGTTGGTAGGAACTTGTCACAGAAGAGGCTGGAAATCATTTACAAAATACCCTACCACAATGCGGTAAGGCTCAAACCAGCGAATTAAGCTTCCGGGCGCGGCTCCGCCCGCGCATATGTCGGTTATCGCGCATAAACATTAACCTCTTTTTGCGCAGTTGGATAAAAACTATTCTATGTTTTTTCCCGGGTCTCAAACTATTTCGCATTTATAACATTAGTACTGATATGTTAGTGCTAAAATGATATGCGTAGTTTTTTTATGGTTATGGCGCAAATTAATTCAGTTCATCTTTGTTCCTTATGCACATATAATATTTATATGTGACCTCCTCAAATATTTTACCTTCCGTAGATAGTCTGATCGAGGACATAATATTCCTTGTGTTCCAATCAGCAGGAGTAAACGAATGATATTTAGTTAACAGTGCAAACCTGTGCGAGCACGGTAATGTTTTTGACGCCGTTTCAACTGTCAAATGCAGTGAACAATACTAATGTAAAAGATTAGTTTACCGCCATAGCTAAGGTTAAGAAAGTTCAGAGTTTAAACTAGTCGAAAATAGACTAAAGTAGGTACAAGCCATATTTGACTGATGTACATTTCTTTTGTGATTTAGATTAAATGCATTTTAATGCCTTATGGCTTTTATTTCCATGGTTGAGCAAATATTGAGGTATAAGACAGCTCTCAAATGTATTTTATCAGAAAATGAGTTGAGGTTCTACTAAACATGTGATTATCGAACATAAAATGTTTCTGACTAAATAATTTATTACGCTACTGTTATATAATATATACACACAGTTTTCAACAACATTCACGGCAAATAATGACGTTATACACTTACAGAAGTAAGTAAATTTATTTAATTCTTTGAAAACAATGTTCCTAAAGCATCAAAAATGAGATTTTAATCAATAAAGAATTTTATACCACACCCACTCAGAAAGTGTCTCATTGCTCATTCAAAAACGTGTTATAAAGTTTGGCATTTCTTCCTTATAAATGTGCGGCTGGAAAAGTTTAATGGATTTTCAATGAAAGGAGGTTGGCAACCTTTCTCTGCAATACGAAAAAAAAAAATTTTTGTTAAATTTTGTTTTTTACTTAATAAATAATTTAACAATACGCTTTTATTTATTCCAAATAGGTAATTTTCAAAGAAAGTGACGATATTATAGTGACGGCACCACCAGAAACAAAAAAATATAGCTCAAGAAGTCATAAAAAAACTTACATCCTGGAGTCTCGGGACATGTACGATATAAAATCATTAGGTACAACTTATGGATACCTAATGATTTTATATTCCTCGTAGGTGTAGTATAAAGCACTATGTATCACTCGGGAGAAAGTTCTATTTCTGTTCTCGAGTTTCCTTTAAGCCCTCCCGCATCACGCCTATCTTTTACATATTTTATTGAATTATGTCATAATAACAAAATGTTGCGGACACAAATAATAAAACCATAGCTGCTAAACTCATTACCAGGCATTGTATTTTAAATTTTAAATTCAAAACTCTTATCCGGCCGTATTTTTGCAAATACCATAGCATACATAAGTAATTTTATGACAAGCATATTTTTCTATTTGAACTTATGGATGGTGTTATCGAAGTTAGGGTGTTGTGGCAGCGGCGCGTGCCGCGAACAAGCATATTGTCGTTATTATTAAATGATGTAATTATGGCCCGGATTCGTTGCGTGTGCCCTGCAGGGGTGCCGAGTGCCGGTGACATTTGAACCGACCTCGCGCGTTGCACTGGCCCTGCTATCGAACTCACGTACTGTCTAAATGTCACAGGATGTAACGCTAAACCTTCACGCATAGTTATTTTTATATCTGATAGACTTGTCTATGAATGCTATTATTTATTCTGTATTTTTTACCACCTGACTGTAATTGACCATATAGTCAAAGATTTTGTAGCAGTGTCGGAAAATACCGACCGTCTGGTGTTTGGAGACATATTGTCTAATTAAGGCTAGAGTGGTCGTAGCGCTTTCCATACTTATGCTACTGGTTTTCCGGTTTTCCGTTGAAATAAGTATTTTCAAGAATATTCGGAAAATTATTTTGTATGGTATTGCTTATTTCACATTTTAAGATAAAATTAACAATAAATCGAAAAACTGGCAAACCAAAAGCATAGATATTAGGCTCAGAAATATGCACGCAAAATTTCACCGAGTTTAGACACTTGGTATTTTTTTAAAATATGAATAGACTATTATGTAAGATAAGAATACGTTTGTGTGGAAAGCACTTCGTACACTCTAGTCTTAAAGTTGGTAGGTATATAGCTAACTAAGCGAGCATCCGCAAAATGCCCTTCCGCAACAACTGTAAAATATATCGTTAGGACCAGTAACAGATTCGAGCTTGGTGGTAGCCGACACTCACATTAACCATCTTCATCATCCACAAAGAACTAAATCCTACCTCAATGGGAGAAAAAGAGTGGTCTTGAGGCTCGCAGTGTAAGACAGCACTTCTTCAGGGAGCGCTGATGCCTACTTTTTGATACATATTTCCCTTCGTTGTCTCTTATAGGAACGATTATGATTATCTCTGAGTGTTTGCAAATTAGCGAGGAAAATGTCTGACATTCTGTTTATTTTAATTGACATTATATTTATTAATTTAATTTTGATTGCAGATGTATTTAACTATATTTGACGTTGCGTTTAGTAACTTATTTGACAAATTTATTTTTATTGTGATAGATCATTCGAATTTTACATACTTAATGTTTTTTAATATTGATTATTTTATACACTTGTAAATCTTATCATTAGCAAATAATAACGTTCTATAATTGATAAAATTATTATTTTAATTATCAATAGCCGTACTAATTATGTAAATAATAAATAAATAAATGGAGTATAATAACCGAGAAAGGGTATTTAGCATAAAAACTAAACTTCATTTTGTATTTACTAATATGCATGGATAATAAGTTTTTTTTTTACCGGCGGTATGCCTTTATTAAACAAAATACTATGAACTATATACAACACTACAGCTACTACAATAAAAGCATTAAGACAACCTATAAGTCATAGCAGACTCATAGGCAGTCCAAATGCTCCAGCCCACTCCCAGTTGGAGCGTGCCCAACATGCTGGCAGCATTGCCCCGTTGAATTGCAATGCTTATTCGTTGAGCCAAATATGTGCCAGCATTTTGATCACGCGTCGCATCGACCAAGCGCTCAGATAAGCTTTGGAAAATACGATGAGCAAATAAAATATGATAATTTAATAATAATTATTTTATTTATTAATAAAATTAATAAATAGTCTGCTTCAATTTCAATTAATTAATTCATTCCTTTAATTTCAATTCATTCAATTTCTATTCACTGCTCAATTTCAGAGTCGTAGCGTTTTAAGCATTCGTTGATGATGTCATAATATAATTATGAACTGTGTGTAGCTAAATGCATTTCAGAAATATTTTCAACACACCGGCTGAGCATCGAGGTGCCTTCTCAGGGAATACGCTCGAAAATTAGAGAGGCAAGTTCAGACCAGCCAAGATAAAAAGTCTTTACTAGATTAAAAAAAAACAGGATAAAATATCCATTACAATTTGGATGAAAATTAGTAGCAAGTAAAAAGGTTTCTTAAATATCCAATAAAAATAGCATTCATTCTGATACGCTTCCCCAAAGTAGTTAAATAAAAGTTCCACAAAGAGATATATGTTTTATTAGCTGTTTTATTTTCAATATTTTAAAAACAGTTTAGCTACGCAGATAAATTAATATAGACTTAAATACATATTTACAACATAATGAAGTATATAGAATAAATGTAAACCAGTAATTACCTAATCATCAACAATTGTTTATCAATTAATTTGCTATCTAGTATTTATTCAATGCTTTATGCTCTAGAGTTCGTCTTCAGATTGCGGACAGTGATTCGAAAGTTATTGGAAGAGTTTTTTTATTATTATATAAGTCATTATCGCAACTCTACTTTTAAGAAAATTGGAACATCCGATAAATGTCGTAGTTACCTACTTGGATGGCAAGTCCAAACGCATAACGTTCTAAGCAAAGACTATGAACCCTGGGTTTTTCATCTGTGGTTCTAAGCAAGATTTGTGATAGCTACCTGGTTTCAAAAATATTAAACTGGTAATATGTGCGACGCGATCTCAAACGAAACTTTCTCTTTGAAGTGGAACGGTTGCTTTTTCATCTCATATGTAATCTCAGGGCCCAGGATTGAATCGACTGTTATTATAATTTGTAAGAAAATTTCAGTAGCGGTTAAGAGTATGATCGGTGTAATACAATAAGCTCATCTCTTTGACCGAGCGTGCACAAAGCGTTTCCTTTTCGGCTTGAGCAAAAGTGATTTTGTCTATCCGCTGTCCGTATTATCGGTTAATCTACTCTACAGATCGCATATCTCAAACGATTCTCGTGAAATTTCGTGAGTGTTCGGTTATTAAATAAATGATTAATTTTTTCGGTTATACCAGTATTGTATATCTATATTATATTAGATATGAAGTTTGAAAACGTAAGTATGGAAGTCTTTAGCCCACACACTCACTATTTATTAGGTACATGGGCCAAAAGGTATCTAGCGTAACGTGGACGATGTTATTAGACAATTCTGGTTATCCTTATGGATTCTGGTTAACCTTATGGAAATGTAAAGGTGTACGAATATTTATTATGTTTTTTAAATGTCTTTTCTAAAGAATAATGATGCTATTTTTGCCATAGTAATTTCACGCATATTTCAGTTTCCTTTGGTAGTTATCGATCGTATGTTCTTTTTTATATAACTAAGGGAACATAGCTGTCGTAGGTTCATCAACAAAATAAGAGTATCGACTTAATAAGGCTTATTCATGTTTCATAAGCTACTATCGCTAAACTATACCAAGCGAGGCCCATTGCTGCACATTGTGTGCTGAAATAGCTATTGGATTGTGCACAGGAATCCGTTACTTCAACAAAAACGTCTTATTAAAATAAATCTTTAAATCCATCAATATGAGCTCTCCTGAACAACAAACTACGGGAGACAACTATGTCTCCCGTAGTCTTTGTTGTTCACCACCACTAGGTTTTAATGGCTGGTGACCGGAGCCAAAACTAGATCTATCAGAGCTCTGCCAGATGTGTTCTAAACATTGCAAATATGGGTAAAAAAAATGTTTTATTTATGTAGGGCAACACTATCAAAGCCATTACTTCAGAAACTTATAACATCCAAATTATGAACACTGCCCGTGTAGGGTAGCTGGGTAGCAGTGATCAAAGAGAAATTGCATGTTTATAACATTATACCACAGTTTTTAGGGACTATTCTTGTATCTATTAATTCTGTGACACTATTGTATTTGGAACCGTAATTTTTTATGTACAGTATAACTATAGATATGCTTATTTGAAAAAAAGAACTGAGACTTATCACTAGAGCACCAATTCTAGATCACCACGTGAAGAACTAAAGAATATTTTGGACCACTCCATGCGAAATTCAAGTTCGTTGTTAAAAGACATCAAGTTCCTTATCCTTCAAATTTTGCTCTCGTTCAACTGCTTTTTTCATTTAAACTATGTTTGCATGTACTCAAAGTCTTCATTCATTTTCGAAGCGCTTCTGTACTTCGAAAGGCACGCTCTAAGCCGTCAGTCCCGGTTGTTGTCTTAGGATGGCAGTCGTTATAGCATGGTGGTTGGGCACTTTACGAATGTCCGCCTGGCTCCAGCTCGAGCCACCACCCTCTAGTAAAAATCAAGCAATCAACCTGTCCTTGTGTCCAGTATTTCTAGGTTAGCCTGTCAGCTACAAATAAATTACCAAGAGATTTATGGCAGAATTTTTAGATGTACCTAATGTGCACTGATTCCTGCAGACGAAATCAATTCCTGTTTTCAGTATAAGTATAAGTAAATATTTAATATAAGCAAATAATCTTACTTAGGTAGGTACTCGAAAAATTATGTTGATCAGATTTTTATTAGAATCGGAATCGACAAGAGAAAAAGCAGCGATATGTATATACGTACTGTATAGACATCGAACCACTTTACACAATAAATGATAATTTTTAAGACTCAAGTGTATAATATTTTCAGTTTTTATAAGTTATGAGTCGTCAAGGTCGCCCACCGGATGGTAAAAGTCATGCATATCCACAGTTGCAATATCACAGACCTCGGTTTACTACGTTGCCATTGCAATGTGCCTGTCACTCCGAGACTTTTTGGTTATTATTATTGAAAAATACTCGTAAGGTTTTCTCTAAAACGAAAAAATTAAAAACTCGTAATTAAAAAAAATTATCATTTTTGATGCAGGAATCTCTCTCGCGCATCGACATTGATCGTGTTGTTTTGTTAATGTTGGCAATTAAGTTGTATAACTTATTCTCTGTTAAGTACACATAATCCTCAATACTTAATAGCCATTGGTATCAGTTATAACCTGCCCATCATATTTTTATTATTATATTGTGTATACATGGTGTATACAACTACCACCCATGAATAGGAAATCTGTTGCCATAAGCTCTTAGCGGTGAGCTCCGATAGCTGTCTCTGCAATCGCACCATAACTTACCATCAAGTGAAATAGTGGTCAAAAGATAGCCTACCATTATAAAAAAAAACCCGAATTTTGACTCTTGGCGGTGCCTTATCATATCTAGTTTAGGGCTGAATTTTTATAAATACGTTTGTTCACCCATTATGCTGCCGAAGCTTTTAGCATATTTATTATAGAAAAAACACTCGTCTATGAAAATTTAAAACTATTTAAAACATTAAAATAAAGTTTTTTTTTTTAATTGGTGACCACATTTAGGAATTAACATTTAGGGCGTCATAGTATGCAAGTTTATGTAGCATGCTACATAAAAACGAACCATTGAAGTACAAATTTAGATATAAACATGTGCAAATTATAACGTTGGGAGAATTAAACAGTAAGTATTGTCACAGTATTGCAATATACATACTCCGTAAAAACTGTGGTAACGATAATTATAAACGTACCGGTTTAATTTAGTGCCAATTTAGAAATTATACAATATCTGCTTATGTATATACATGCCCAAGATTGCAACGCTAATTTTCTATACCTATAGTAATATAATTGAAGCTATGTCTCCAACAAACAAATGTTGACAACTTTTGTGTTTCTAACCCGTGTTGGTCTCAGATAACGCCGATTTAAGTTTGGTAGAGATACACCTTAGACAAACATAATAATCATACGGACAGAATAAAACTGTAATTGACGGTAAAAATAAATAATAAATAGTTTTTTTGTTTAAAATAAGTATTTTCAAGTTTGGTCAAAATCACCTGCGTTTTCCAGCTGCTTCTTTATATAACTAGCGTCGGCCATCAAACGGGTATTTAACAAAAAAATCTAGAAACATTTCAACTTTTTTGAAAATACCCTATACCGTATTTTTATCAGGGATAATGAAGGATTCTAATGGCTATTTTTCAAATCGGTTCAGTAGTTTTTAAGTTTATTCGTTACATACAAGAATACAAATCTTTCCCCTTTTTATTATTAGGGTAGATTACAAATCGATTCGGAGCGGACAAATAATTAAAATATTAAATGATGAATGAAAAAAGATATTTAAAACGTATATATTTGAAATAAAAATAACACCAACGTTTTTTCAAAATAATTCAAAATAGAAGCATATCTTCGTAAAGGTACTAAAAACTAGACTGACCTTTGATGTTTCCTGGACTCCAGTTCCTGGTCACCGCAAGTAGTCAACAGCAAATGATCAGGTTCTTGGGTAGCAAGGATCGAGCCGGGTGGGCGTGGGGCGGGCCGCCTAACCCTTGATGCTCGTCCTCATTGGACGGCTGAGCCAGGAAGGGTACGCCTACTTCGTTATTTATTCTGGAACAAGTACTGAGCGGACATAGACACTGGCACTTTGTCACTCTCCTTCAAGTTGAAAGTGGCTGTTGAGGGTGAAGGCACAGATCAAATAATAGTAACAATGAATGGGTGTTTCATATTTATAGATATGTGATTTAAATGACATAGGTATAGTTATCGTGTGGTAGGCCTATTTAGCACTACCTAATCCATCTTTGTGGATACCACTTCACTGCCAGATATTCTACCTTGAAGCAATACCTAATGTGAAATGCTACTGTGATTACTCGCACTATGGCAAGAGTAATAATTATTGGACGAACGAGATATAAGTATTGAAGTGACGAGCACAGTGTAAGTACTGACTATAATGCTGACTTGACGGTTACCATCAAGCAGGTGACTTGACAGTCTCGTCACTTAACTTCATAAAAAGTTCAGTAATGAAGGCGGGTTGACTAAGATGATTAGCTTAGTCATTATCAATAGGCTACTAACCAACGCATTGCTTTGAACATACCAGATATCCTATACCAGATATACCTATATCATATGCCTGAATGCTAGGTACGGGTCGCTAAATCAACGATTTATCGTTTCATGACTTCCTTGTTATAATAACTGCTTCAAACTTTCACTTATACGTATTGTATTGTCGTGTAACCACTGGGGTGTTATTACTTTGATACTTGTTTGTCCATCTGTGAACAGTTTTGAGTATGCTTCTCTTTTTAACCGACTTCCAAAAAGGAGGATGTTCCAAATTTGTCTGTTTTTTTATGTTTGTTACCTCTGAACTCTGACTCTCGGACTGGGTGAACCGATGTTCAAAAGTCTTTTTTGTTTGAAAGGTGATGCTTGTGGTTTGGTCTCATTTTAAATTACATCAAAATCGGTCAAGCCGTTTTTGAGTTACACTAAAATACCTGAAAAATATTTACCTATCTTGATGTCATAGTCGTTAACAATGAATCATAATCGATCCCGTAAGTAGCAAAAAGTCCCGTAAAGTCACTAAAAGTGTGGGAAAAAAATGGAACCAACTTCAACACCCAAAAGTGTAAAATAACTTGTCGAAGTCGGTACCATGCGCACAGTATTGTGGTAATAGGTACTTTTGAACTATCATGGTATCGACTTCAACAAGTTATTTTACACTTTTGTGTACTTTTTTTGTTTACTTCAGTTCAGTCATTACCTTATAACGAACCGCTACGATGAGAAGCTATAAGGCCAGGTATTTTATTTACTGATTTTGGAGACCTAAAACACGGAGCTATAGGCGACCAGGGAACCCTTGGTATTAATGATCTGGGATACATATTTCCACCGGTCGCTTTGACCACATATTTTTTAAGAGCAAGCGTCTATTGAGTTCCTAGTATCTACTTCAGGAGGACTATACTATAGAACGTACGAACGCTAACAAAGAATAGGTGAGTATTGCTTTCTATAAATATTTATATACTCGTCGCATACAAGGTACATATTGTCTAGCAAAACGAATCAATGGTTATGTTTAGATACTAGAATGAATTCACCAAGAATAATGCAAAGACCACTTAGTTCCTAAAGAAGAATGCCCATATTAACAAAGATTTCTATATTAGTAGATAACTATAGAAGTCTGCATTTGACTTCGGAGACACAGGTCGCCTCAAGAAAGTTTTAGGTATCTCGATTTGTTTATTAGCATTTTAGAAAAGCTGTCCAATTTTAGAATCAGTTGTATAATTGATAACCTTTGCCCTAGTTTAAGAGTAATTAATAAAGGCAGACAAGAACAGGTAAAAAAAAATTTGGTACAGAATTTCGAGTAACGAAAACGAAACTTTTAGTGAGTATTTATCCTTTTCGTAGAACACTTTTTAAGAAAAAAAAGTCTGTTAAGTACATTTTAATATTCTCGGTGTACCTTTTTTGATACGTAACAATGCTTGCGTAACCCTGCCATTTTATACCATAACCTAAATCTAAATTAGGTAAATCTAACACGAGACGATCTCATCACACGGGCTAAGTGACAAGGAAGGTGAAAAGCATCAACTTTGTCTAATCAATAAGAAAACATTTCATAAACTGAACCTATTTATTTCCAGTTTTATATAAAACAAATGCACTAACTAACATTTATAGATTTACACAAAAGTGCATTACATGCGTCAAGTTACCTATAACAGTACAGATTAAATTAACAAAACCATAACGTACAAACCTACACAGTTAATCAACTTCATGTTACGCGGAGTTTACAAATAGGTGGTTTTAGAACGCGACATAAACTTAACAGGGAAAAATCTATCACAAAATTAACATAGGTATAGGTACCTATACACATCACAATAAATTGTAACGGACACGAAATAAATATAATTTACTATAATCGTGCAATACACAATAATGACTTCATAATAACATAGATACATAATCTTAACTATTTCAAACGATAGATTTTACAGAAAATTTACTTAGGGAGTAACACTACTACTGACAATATGTATTCCTATAATGTCATCGGATTGTGTTTTTACTACATAGATTAGGCATATCTACAATTAATAAATAAAGCCGAATATTATCATATTTGTAAAAATATTTATAACATATATTTATATGATATAAAGAGATGCGCAATCGCAGTACAAATGCCAAGTAAACGCTACATGCAATTGGCATAATATGAATTTGATTCATCAAAAAAATATTTACATATTTTACGAACGTTATGTTCGAAGTTTAATATGTTTGTACTATCATTTAAGCCACATCCTGACTAATCATACAATATAGCATTTCTCGAAAGAAATGTATATGAAGTTGACAAGATCAGAAAATCAAGAGCATAATTTGTTTTAAGTCCGTCTGTCCGAATTAATTTTACCTAGGTCTTAGCTTAGTTTAGAATATGATTATTATTTGCTTAGTTTGCTATATATTAAGGAACATAAAAAAAATACAAATTTACGAGAAATCCCGCACATGACTATTATTTTTTCTCTCGTAAATTTGTAATTTTGTAATGTAATTCGCCTAACAGGCGTTATTGCAAACTTAACAATATTATAACATAAAAAAATGTAATCAGAGTTAGTTTAAAAAAGGCTATTTCCGTCTTTAGTATTCCATTAAATTTTATTGGATAGTAGATTAATACTTTGATATAAAACAGATTTTACTTTTTATCATACATATCATAAAGGGCTTGATCCAAGTAGCTAGTGTTATTGCACGTTTTCATCAGAAACTTCGATGAGTTGATGGCTCTTGCAGTTAAATCACGTTAGGTAGGCTTTTTTTTTGGCATACGCTATCAACATATCCGTCTGTGGCATCGTAGCTCCCAAACGTTTGAAAAGATTTCGGTTAAGTTATTTTTGTTTGAAAGTTGACTTTGATCGAGTGTTCTTCGCTATATTTCAAGAAAACAGTTAGGCCGTTTAAGAACACCATCTTTTCTTAGGTCTGATAAATTAAATTTGGTATCCTCTTACTTAAATGATATTGGAAGAACGTGATGAAACGAAGAACCTTGGCCTGAAGCTGTCGCAAAACTCGGAATCTGCAGGATACATAACTCCTCACCAACTTGCAGCCGAAGTAACTTGTCTTATTACAATGGTATCAATAAATAGCTAATGAATTTTGGTGAAAAGAGTTATTTGATATCGGGGATTTTAACGTTTTTAATTTGAAGTTATTTTTGATATAAAGAAACACATTACTACTAGATAATATTGATGAAAGAGGAAAAGTTCCAATATTCAACAAAGATAACTGAAATTGACTTTTAAAGGATGCAGCCCTTTGAAAAATAGCCTGCTCAAGGCCGCGCTGCTATATTTAGCTTATTTGATTAGCGTTTGCGTAAACTTAGCTTAGTGTAAAAATAGCCCCATTTGAACAGGCTCTTCTACATTTCTTAGCTCAAATGACAGAAACCATAAACAAGATAATGAGTCCCATCGCGTTATTCCGACAAAATAATTTGAAATCTTAAGGATATGTTCGGGCGAATGGATAACTAGGTGTAGGTACATTATTTATTAACCGGTTAGGTCGCGACCTGTCAAACTACTTTCCAAGCAAAAAATCTCAATAATATTGAATATGGAAAGGTATGCAATTAATTTCAATTCTTTATTGGATTTGAATTAGGTTTTGACCCGCCCACTTTACAATGTTTACCGCTTTCGGTTTATTCCCAACTGCCCCTACAGAAGTCCGCCATGCTGTTGTATATGGGATCACTGATGGGCATTGTTCCCCACATAGAAAAATGGGGACACACGATACTAAATTGTTCCCGTATGACCTGCGGGGACGGATGACCAGTTCTATTCCTAACGATAGAAATTCTAGTCAATGTGTACCTTTGTTTTCGACTCTTATAGGGGGCTAAATAGCATAATATAGAAATTACTGTCTGCCATCGCATGGTTTATTGCTGTAGGAAGATAGTAATAATTTCCGCATACCTATAGTCATCGACCCCCGCAGGGGCAGGTACTCATTAATATTATCGTCGGCCATGGCATGGGCGACGTTAGTGGGGGCAGATGGGCATAAATCGCCCGTTCATATCGTCGATACTTTTGAAGAATAAACAATAAAAACAATGTAGTTACTTATTTTGATTTTAAAATCGTATAAGCACTCTTTTGCTGTAGATATAATTTACAATCAATAAATTAATATTTGTCTTGTAATTCATTAAGTGGCATGGTTTATAGTAGCTAAAATCTACACGCTAACAAATAATTACACATTGAGCGCAGTATCTGACCGTTTCATATTTACGATTAGAATATAATTTACACAGGTTGTGTAGTCAGTCGTAAAACTATAGTAGTAACAGCTGTATAAACTATACTAAATGCATGTGTACCATTATACAAGAATACCGGTGGATACTAAATTCCTATGAAAAACTATATCATATTCAATATATTTCAGTTCTTCATCATTCTTTCAACTAGATGAGCGACAATTCGCTTACGACAGAGTTTATTATTGAAGGCTTGCAGGTGCTTGTTTTATTACGGCTAACGTTTAGTTATAGTACATTTTCTTTAATATCTAGTTACCTAAATCTTGATCTTCTAATCTAATTAAATCTATGCATTATTAAGTGAGTTTTATTTATTATTTACTTCTGACATAAAACAGTGTAATATTCGGTTTTAAACTATCAACATCCAGTCAGACGGACATAAATCCATGTTAATAGTTTTAAAAGCTTAAGAATCTGGACAATTCAATACAAAAATATTTGATATATTAAACACATTAATTGTGGACTAATCAGATCTATACGTACGCGCAAACCTTACACCGATAACAACAAAATAGATGCTTAGTGCAGCGAGAACTACATTATTTAAACAGAGGCAAAATACGAAACCATATACAACTTACAAATCCTCGATAAGCTTTCTAACTTTTAAGGTTCATCTAGACACACCTAAACGCGCCGGAGCAGCAGTCATTCAGAAATGCTGTTCGTTCTGTGCGGATAGGAGCGTAACCATGCATTTCCTTGCTGCGCCGCGCGGCAGCTGCAGCGCGTTTAGATACGCTTTCACCTTTACAAAGTAATTTGTAATGATTATAACACGCGTGTCACATGCGCCCATGCAGCGAAGTTAACCCAACTATGCTTAGAGAGCCCAACCAACAGCGAGCAATCTGCAAGCGCATGTAGGTTTACACAGAAAATTTAGGATTATTTAGTATTTATTCTCGGAAGCACAGCATTCAGCTTGCATGTACGTACCGGCTTTTACAGCCGAAAGTAAGGCAAGTGCTGAAGAAACTCCGAAAAGAGTTTGACTGGTTTAAGGAAACCACTGCGGTACGAACCTCAAGATTTAAGAATGCGAACATAAGACTGTCGACGCTTGTCTTTTACAAGATATAGGAGCCAGATAACGTGGATACAAGCGAATGACAAATACATCTATAGAGGCAGAGCGGCGACATAGTTGCTGGAATCGTCGGAGCTCAATTTAATACTCAATTTTTGCTTCAATTTAGCTGGATCAACTTTGCTAGTATGTGGGCCTGCACCTTACTTTACGCTGAAAGCTTGCCTTTTATTGCTATTACACTGCGCCATTTGGAGGCGTGACAACGAAAACGTGCTCAATCACATATCGTTTTGTACAAAGCCTTACGTCGGGAACAACGGGACTTATTGGGCCCTTTCATACTTTAATCAATCCTGGTATTACGATTCTACTCAGTCGTTGCGCAGTCTTGCGCCCTTGTACTTAACACATAATCAAGATAACAATCCTAACCTAGCCAATAAGGATTTCAACTATTTGGATTAATTTAATTCTATGATGAAACACACTACATAATATGGCAAATACACGCACATGGTTGCAGAGATTTAAAATGATTTTTATTTTTATTATGGTACACGTTTTAGAGGATTCAGTTTTCGCTAATAGCAGCTGCTGTATGAATATTGAAGATTACGCAAGCATTACAAAGTGGCCATGTATTCGTATATTCGTCTTTAAAATAATCAGACCTATTTATCTTAAACCTACTAATTCGTATATAACTATTAGCTAATCCTTAATTCACATGGTTATCGCGTTCTGCTTCATACGATGCACTTGACAGTAAATATATACTATCCAATAACATGAAAATCTTTCAAGATTAGTATTTTTTATAAATGTGCTTCAAGTTAATTTTTATCATAAAACACACTGAATGTGACGTTACCTAAAAGAAACGCATATTTATGAAACTTTATGGAAACCTACGCGACGCGGGGCCGTGTAGCGACAAGACTGTGTTGAACAAGCCAGAGGAAACACATATTTAACGAACCACTTGAGCTGAGACGTAAGCCTGAAGAGACATGCCTTAATCTCGACTTTACGAGATTAGATATGACCCATATTCTAAGTATTTTTTTAATGTAAATTTCTACTATATACGCCTCTTGTGAAAGGCTCATAGCTATAAACACCCATATTTGATGTAACTTTTGTGAAGACCTAAGCTGTAGAGTAGGCCCATATTATCGTTTCTTTTGTGAAGATTTAAGCTATAGAAACCCATATTTAACGTGACTTTTTTGAAGACTGTTGATGAGTCCAATATGCATCGGGACTTTCATGGAGATCTAAATTAAATTCGCCGACTCTCCTCTCACACACCCACTGCACTAAATATTGAACTATATCAAATAACTACAATAATGACAAATGCAGATTCAATATTTAATTGTGATACCATGTCTAAATAACAATTTATATATCGTACGTGCAAAAATAATCCTATGCTACTAAACAATGTCTGTTTGTATAAGTGCGTTCTCAAAAACGGTTCTAAATTTACAGCATACAGATTATCGGGACCATAGATCGATCTAGCTAGGACTCCATCTCTTAAAGAACTCTTTACTTTGGTTTTAAGTACCGGGTACTTATTAAAGAAGTAGGTAAGTCGTGCGGTGTTAGTAAAAAAATGTTTTGTTTATAATATTGATTAATACTAATGTTTTTTTTTAATACTATATAGTTATTTTTGAATCAAACACCAAGACGTATACAATGGGTTAACCACATACATAAGTCCGCCCCGTGCACGACAATCACGGCTGCGTGATTGTATAAGTTCTAAGCCTTATACTCATATATAATTATAAAGCGTAAGATATACTGTAGGCACACTTTACAATCATTAGAACGATATAATTTAAAATTACTTTGCACTGTAATTCGATATTATTGCTTACATGATAATTTCCAATTTTTGTTTTGCTTCATCCACTAACATTAATTATCTATATCCTAAATGATTAACATTAAAAACACTATTAATAAGTAATACTGTACCCATATGTTGTATTTGGTGTCACATTATAAGAGAAAAAATAATTGAAGTAAGATGATAATACTTTGAAAGCGTGCGAAGTCCTATGTCAAGAATACCCTATACGGTTTTTATATATTCTTTAATACTTACATATATATTACGTACGTACGTGAGTATGTTATTATTAAAATACGTATATTGCTCCACATTAACAAAAGTACGATAGTTCACATCAACAACAGCAAAAGTGATTTCATAAATATATTATGCTTATATTATTATTACTAACGCATGACCACAGCCACTATATATATTATTTATATAATATATTGTACAGTTTATACTTAAACATCACATAGCGCTATCTTTAGAATATAATTGGCGACTATTTTGTACGGTTTTAGTCAAGACAAGATTATGTATTTAATAGTTGTGTACATTTAGCAGGGTTTACTATTTTTTAATATATGATGGATGACTGACTGTACGCTTTAGATACATGGTAGCAAACAACTTGACAAACCACGCGACGTGCTTCTAAATTCGCCCACCACTAGATCTACGAGTCCGTGGATCAGTTCTAAAATGTGTGTAAGCGCGAGCTGATTTTACAGTTGGAGGAAACGAGATAATTTAATTTTTCATGATATTTATATAAAACAGGCAAGTCTGTGTACGGCCTTAAATGGATCCGTCAAACGCTACCATGTGTTGAGCTCCAGGCCCACAACAAGCTATCTAGAGTTCTCGAGTTCAGGGTTCTACGTTCCCCGTTCACTGTATTGCAAAAAGCGAACGGTCGAGTTCTAATGTTCTGCAATTCAGTTACAGATCACATGTCAATGTTGACTTGCATTGAAATTGCTACCAACAATTACTACTAAGCACTAGCTACGCACGTTCTATCGTTGTTCTATTAAACTCGGCACTTTAATAAAAACAACTATAGAACGTGCATTCTCTTTGACCGTCGCTGTCTGACAGCAATTGCATTCTTCAAAATGAACGCAGAGAGCGGAACTATAGTAAAACTAGACAAGTTTGATTTCAGAGCGGTACCAAAGTGTGCGCTCATACGCACGTGACACAGCATGTACGTTATGGTAAATATCTAGCGTGCCAGGAGTGCGTTGATTTTTTATAAAGAGAATATAATTGTTAGTCATAAAAGCCGTGTCAGTAGGTAGCTTCGAAATATATAACTATTCATATTAAATAAATTCCTATAAAACTTTGAGATATGGACCAACTGCGTATCCAGACTAGAGTAGGAATTTAAATCTCCTACGGGCCTGCAGTCATGCCACTTTTCTAGTTTTACTAGGACAACTCCTAACTCAGAGCTCTAGACCGGTCGCTGTGTACCCGGCGCCTTAACCCCGTCTGAAACGAGGACTATGAGAACATTCATATAGTAAAAACTTGGTAATCAAGTAACGATAACGAACGATTCTCGAAAAGACAGGAGTTATCAAATTTCATCATGTTAGTATACAAAATAATAGCAACGAAAATGCCATATTACTTTTAAAGAAACTAACTGTTACTATTAAAGAAAGCAAGATAATAATTTTAAATAGGACCCAGAGGATATATTAATTTATTTACAAGTATTAAAATCATTTAACCAAGTAATTGCAAAGCAAGTACACCTTGGAGATATTAAAATGGTGACTACTAATATTCACTGAATGAAGCAAACTTGTGTCACTGCCCTTACAACTCAAACCCAAATAAAATACCAAAATATAAATAAAGCTCCAATTCCAAGCTGGAACTCATTTCAAATGATATTTACTACCTCTGCCACATTAAATTTATAATTGCCCAGTACTTTAATTGAAAATGTTTCCATAATGCAGGTATTCACTTAATATATAAATATCGCCTCGCATTGAAATAATGCTTAGAAACTTGATAATTTGCAATTACGACCTAAAAGTCACAGTTGTATCTTTAAAGAAACTACTAATGCAAATGAACTATAGAACCAATCAAATTATTATTCGGTCATATTGAAGTAATAATTAGCACATATAAATGTATAAAAAGAACGACTATGCGATATAATATCGTTCTTCAAATAATTTTATTATGGAACTATATCAAATGTTCTTTTGATAATTTGTCTCTTTGAGAATCTGTCGTTATGCAAACAAACCCAACGAAATTCAAGGAAATTGATTATTTGTACTTACGAAAAAATTGCATTGACATTTTTTAATCTTAATTTAAATATGCAATAATATATTTAGTGTGTAAACGATAATATACGAGTATATTGTAATGATATTATTGATAGTATTGCGTAGATAATGTACGAATAGATGTATTTTGTACTGTCTTTTATTGATTACCACTGCCATTGCTATAATGCATCTACTCCATGTAGGCACATAGAAAACAATAAAGCCTCCTAAGCCTTTATTTATTTAGATATATAACACTTACTTGCACTTCAAGAATAACAATAGTATGTAATATTTTAAAAATACAATCTATGGCCTGTAACCTCTTTCAGCCAGATTATCTCCCACGTCCAGACATTTTGGATAGATAGGTCACAGTCTATTTGTTTGTATATTGCGGTATCTACTGTCTACTGAACT
The DNA here is from genome assembly GCA_963854805.1 of Plagodis dolabraria. Taxonomy (NCBI): domain Eukaryota; kingdom Metazoa; phylum Arthropoda; class Insecta; order Lepidoptera; family Geometridae; genus Plagodis; species Plagodis dolabraria. The sequence continues at coordinate 34,168,290 of OY978440.1, read as the reverse complement.
ACTCTTATATGATTAGCATAACTATTTAGAATATGTGAAGGCAGAGTAATTGAATATTATTAAACGTCGTACAATAGGTATGTCGTAAAGTTATCTATTAATTATATGGGTATATAGACAATCTCTGTCTGTCACTAGTAAATAAACATGTGGTAAAGTAAATCAATTCCAAGAAATTTGATCTAATTTTGGCCGCAACATCCATATTGCTGTAACTAAGAGGAAGCATATATATTTTTAAGTTAAATGTATTAAATTAATAAACAATTTATATATTTTTTTGCGCAAAAGCTTCGATAAGTTGTAATGAATACCAATGAATATATTAGGTGTGTTACAAAATATGTGTAATAGGTACTTAATACATTTCACTCAATACATGTTCTGCCATAGAAAAGGCACAATTTGTTGCTATGTACTATTAATGTAACAGTTGATCAATGATCTTAAATAATAGTAAAGTAAGTTATGCATCTGTTCTGATCTTATTCAATGTTTATAACATATTTCACGTATTGAAAATAAAAGTGAGATCTACTTCTGTTAACCACTGGTTGAAACAAGCAGTTGTGCAACGGGAAAAAAACGAACACAACAACACAAAAAGTGCTGTAACTAGAATATTACACGCAAAAACTGTAAAATTAAAATAAAAAGCAAATAAAAACGTACTAAATCATATAATCACAATTATTTTACAGTAAATAATTTACAATACTTAAATAATCATATATTCAGTAAAATACTTCAACAATTATTATTCCGTTGTTGATATGTTATTTGTTTAGTTTTAATTAAATAACCTTATTGCATAATCGTGGTGGTATTTAGTTATATAGGGGTAAAACTAGGGTTATAATAGACAAAAACGACACAGAAAACACATTACTGAAATAAAGTAGATCTAAGCTGTAGATTTACATTAAGTTTGCAAATATAGCGTGTTTATTTGTATAGAACTATATCTTCTCAACATTTAAATATCCATAAATATAATATCAATAAAATACGTTCGAGTAGTATCAATATTGGGTATAACGCTACAGGTGGTCTTTCACTTTTTACTGTAAGTTTTATAACCGATGGCACAGACCTGTTCATCCAGGAAGGCGTGTCTCTCCGCAGTCAATCGTTTGTACACTACGCCTTTGTGTGTGTATAAAAGCTAATGGTACCTCCATATTTGGTAAGAAGACAGGTATGGGTAGGCAGTAGATTTAAAATAAGTTGCACATATACTAAAAAAATATGGAGGGGCGGCGCCACGTAGAAGTACCTAAGTAAAAATTCTGTACAGAAATGTGAGTACTTGAAATATTGTTCAAAATTCTTGGAAAGTAAGAAAATTAATAATCCATCAAAGAAAATTTAAAAGAAAACTAGGATCGCTATATTGTGAATAGGCATGTTCAGTTTATTGGTGTGCATGTAGTGAATAAGTAAATCTGCGAATGTAAAATTTATAACCCTTTTTTACCCTACACAACTGTGGTATAGCCGTTCCATTGCAAAAATATTTTACTTAACTGAATATGATAATAATTAAATTAGTGCTCGCTTATTTATCTTTGGTGACATGGAAATGATAATAAGAATTATTATATTATGAATTTGAATTATGCATTAAAATAATAGATTAAATTAAAAAAAAAAACTAAATTTATAATAAATACAATCCACCTAAATAAATACTATTTTAACTTATAAAAAAATAAATCATTTTAATGCCAAATAAAAGCATAAAAATATCACTAAATAAACGTCTGTATTTGAGGCCATTGAGTTTGATCTCCGGTCAGGATGTTTTCAAGAAATTCATTTGACATTTTTTAATCCAAGTTTTTCGTTTATCCTTCAAATTACAAAACATTAGTTAATCGTCCGTGGTCATCCTTATTGCGGCCTACTACATACTTTTTCTGCTTTTAATTCACTTCCACTAAATTATTGAGTAGGTTTTCTAGAGTTAGGTATGAAAAGGATTGGTTATTCAAAGATATCACAATAATATGAAAAGCGGCAGCGTGCCGATTTGTTAAAAAAATTATGACAATATAGACGGCTTCCAGTCATCAATTCCATGATTGAGACCTTTAGATCTTACAGCAACATCTTTTCGCTAAGCATGTCACTGACACTTTTGTTATAGCCGTACCAAAGACGTTGCACACCATCGTTATATTGAATTTATCAATAAGACCCCAGACAAAAATACTTTTCACAACACCCTAGACCTTTCTAGTTCTTGGGTGCATATGATTAGTTTTTTGAACGCCAATTAATTTTCCTGGGTCTATCATTGGTGTGCAGTGCAACAATAAATATGTACAAAACGCTCGAGTTGATGAAATTAGTGTGTATATGAGTTAACCACTGTCGTAACTCTGTGGAAAACAATCTTATGAAATAGATATACCGTCCACAATGTTCCTGGCGATGGTAATGTCCTTAAGATACGTACATACATCAAATACGCTTTTATCTAAATTATATAAAAATAACAGTACATACACTACAGTAATCCTGAGAGGATAACAATTAATTTTCTTACTCTTCTTGTACTTTTTTGTATTAATCCTCAAATCATTATATAGCAATTGAGTAGTAAACTCGATCATAAATTGATAGATAAGCAACTTCATATAAATACTTTACAAAGAATTAGGATCATGGATAAAAATTACAGCAAAAAGTGGGCGCGACAGTCTGTACTGGCTTATACAAACTTTATGCCTCATGAAATCAAGTACTTTTCAACACACTTGCTCATAAAGTGGCTCTAATTTCACCGGGATTACCTATTTGCGTATATAATGACACTTGAAAGCAAACTGTGACTTTTTCATTGCTATTATTCACAAGTGAGTCACAGAGTTTATTTTTTATATTATAGGTTGAGTTCCTTTGTTCTTAAAAAAGTTTTGACTCAAAAAAGAATGTGTTTAATAGTACAAATGAATAAATGTACCTGATGAGATAATTTCAACTTGTACGTGTTTAATAAATAAAACTTTTACTCAAACATAACTTTATTTTCTCTGTAATAGAGAAAACTTTAAACCTCCATTTTGTACGTGGCTAAAACGCTATCCGCGAAAAGCCGAAAAGAAAACTTCTTTAGTCTATGGCCGATCGCCATGCGCGTGAATAGGAAAACTGATTATTTTGTTCCCGCCACTGCGAAAATTTTTCACAACTCGTTTTCACCGTTGAAAATAAATGATTATTTAGTATCATTTTATTCACAAGTGTGTTGAAAAAAGTCGTATGATACACGTGTGTATTGATTACCGTCCTCGGCTCTCTTAAGAACCTCGCCTGAGGCGCCTCAGCGGTAATCACCAACATTACACTCTTGTACCATAATGTACTATTATACGTTTAATAGTTTAACATAATTTAAAAAATAAGATACCGAATACCAAAATCTATATTTAACGTCTTATTAATAACGTTAATTTGTCAAGTTAACTAATTTGAAATAAAAACATGGTGCTTCTTTTTTCTGGACGCGTAATGATCGTTGATCCAAAATTCACTATAAAATATTTGATCAAAATATAAACATAATTTACTAACGAGTACGACAAAGTAAAATATATTAAAAACATGTACATCATAAATGTACGCATTATAATAACTTTTCATATAACAAATATAATAATTTTTTTCGCTGTTAGTAGTCACAACATAGTTACACAATTTGTACATATTGTTTATCCCTATTTTATTCACGAACCAATCGAATTTTTCCATTTTTCTTTCATTTTGATTTCGATGGACGATTTCATCAATATTTAGTAACGTCTTTTTTATTTGAATTTACGAATGAATATACATATATTGATTTATTCTCATAATTATATACATATATAAGTTTTAAATATACAGAGTGAATTTTTTTCAACTGCACCTGAAGTAAAAATGCTATAAATACTGATAACTAATATCACTCAAAAGAAACTTTATTTTATTTTAAAAAAGAAGCAAAATATAATTTAAACAGTTATTCGAATACTCTTGAAAGACCCAACAATCGAAACAACACTTATACAAAAAATCACCAAAACACATCAATTTATGGCACCAACAGATATATCAAATTATGATCAAATCTCTCGAGCAGATGCGCATCATAGATAATGATAACTATTGAATTCATTCATAAATGGACGATATCGGCTCCGCCGGATACTTAAGGGAAGGAAGGCGGAGAAATAAGAAAGTGACGGAAGTAAGCCCATGAAATTAACAAAATACATTTTGATTTTTTATTTTTTTAAATGTACTCCTACCGATAATTTTAGGAGTAAATTATGGACTTCTTGTATATTTTTTGTGTTGTGATACCTATTCAGAATTGTATATGAACTTCAGTTTTTTAATCCTTCACAGTTGCATAGGATTTTTTGTAAATTTGAATTACTTTTGACTAATTTTATTTTTTTCCGTATCCAGAGTATGTGCTCCCCAGGTACGGTTTAAAAACTCCAGTCTGTATAATGAGGTCATATTTTATCTCACAATATAGAGAAAGACTTAAAAATTTAAAATTTATTATAATAAGCATTTAGAATATATAATCCTAACACTCCGTTCCAAAATGAAAACAATAAATGAATACCCAAAAACTACTTACTCATGATTATTTTTTCAGAAAGTAACATGTAAATTAATATGTCAATCTAGTTCTGAACTTATTGATGAAACGTCCATAGAAGAATTTGAAACGACACATAATCATTCCTTATTTCTTACATAAATAGGGATCACAGTCATAATGCATACTAAAAAACAAACAAATATCTTAAGAGATATATCAAAAAAGAGCTCTATCTCAGCTTGAAAATAAGCACGTGATGTATTTAATGGTACACTTCTCGCGTAGACAATAATAGTACTAAGTAGATACGGCAAAAGGGAAAGAAAGTCATGGTTGTGAAAAGGTATTGATACTAGGCTAAGCTTTGTCAGGAAGCGACGAGAGCGCGCATTACATTAACGAAAATTGTGCTATAGCTTGTACTCAAGTCAATTATCTGTCGAATCACGTCTTTGTTGAAAACATTAATTCATGCGCTTCATAGATAATGATAACAATCAAGTCTTCATTGACAACATAAATAAAGCTACACTGATGATATAAAAACCTACCCTACATTTTTTTAATAAATCAAATATAAATATTAACTTCAATATAAGATGATGATCATCTTAATATTATGATGATGAATACTTAAAGAGAACCGCAAAAGTGCAGCCAATAACAAATTGTCAATCATCTTACATAATTGTTTTATTCAATTAATTATGTAATGATATTGATACCTTTATAGATATTGAACTAGGTAAATATTACTTTTTAATGTGATACAAAAATATAAATGAGTAAATGACGAGAGATATAGGTTAGGAATTGGGTTCACATCAAAGAAAAAAACCAAAACGTTCAATTATACATCCTAAACCGCGACAGGTGAAGTAAGTGACGAATGCTCCAATACCTTTTTAATATTCAATTAAAAATCGTTTCCTCATATTGTCTAATCTAAAGAGAGTGTACTTACAATACGCTAAAGTAAAACTTACATACCATCAATAATTAAATAAATAAATGAAAAAAGCTTCATACACGAAAAACAATTTGAAAGGAAGACCTAAAATCTTATTGGTATACACGTGATTGCATACTTGCACAATTTCACAAAACATGCAAATCACTGATAGTTTAGCAGTTTTAAGCCCCGCAAAATGTTTAATTACACTTTTAAACACCTTAGGACCATATAGACGGTACAGCCAGTTTTTTGTGTCGGTACCATTGCGAACAATTTTCGATTATATGAGTAACGGCTACAGAGTAGTTACTTGTATTGTAGAATTTAAAAATGGATATATGATTGTGCTAACGGAGTCTAAAACCGTTTCGTTTATCGTAAGGTATGAATCACATCTAACTCAACTACTCTATTATAGGAGTTTGTATGTAGTACTAAATCTTGATACAGTTACATATCGTCCAAATGTACACTACGAAGGTTGTATTAGAGCGGAAACTATCTAAACACGAATAAAATTAATTATTTCACAACATAGAAGATTAATTGTGCAAGTAAGCAGCAACGTGTAAGACCATTTTCTAAATAAATAGTGTAAGGCTAACCGAGCAAGCATATGGTTCTATATATCGGCAAGGAGCTCGGAGTAGTAATGTGTTGCACTCAGGTAGTCCACAAGCCTCCTAGGCAGTGGAAGGCCGCTGATCAGATCTCGTCGAACGTACTTTAATATCACAAATCTGGAAAGCAAGTATATTCAGATTTAAATAAAAAAAATATACCTAAACTAAAAGGAGTATTTATATCTTAAAAGCGTTAACAGTAGCTGTACATGTAGTAGCGGTACATCAGTAAAACATTTTTTAATGCAGATTTTTAAATAGGAATCTTAAACTGTGATAATGATACAAAGCATTGAAATTAAAGAGATCAATTTTTATAAAGAAAGCGAACATTGTTGAATGGACAGGAAAATTATCAAAGAGATTACAAATCAAGCTTAGTTTTTGTTTCGAGTTGATATAAAGCCTAACACAACTATTGGTATGGTGCAAGAAGTAAAGTAACTTGGCATGAAGAGTTGAAAAATTGTTGGGCCGGACGGACAATACATGTTGAAGTACGTACGTTTTCGAAAGCGGATGGATGGAATAAATTGTTGCAGGGCGATTGAGAATCATGCAATGGTTTGCAGATGCTCATCTTTAAAACAAGGGCAAAGCAAAAAGGTAAAGCATCTGTCACATATTATGAAGATAAAAAGATACCACTAAAACTTTGAGAAGAGAGTGAGGACACCTGACCCAGAATAAGTTCGGGCTAATGGCACGACTTGCAATACCGGACACCATATTTGTAAATCAGACGTGTAGGATCAAAAACTTGCACATGGTTATCGTTGACCAACAACAAACGTACTGTACCATCTAATATATTGCTGACCTAGGCTCAAATCCCTCACAAACCTATTTATGCGTTGTCAGCAGTATATTTCTCTACTTAAACGGAGGCTTCCAAAATTAGGAGCTCAGAATTATTGTGACAACTCCAGTCACCAGACTCAGTACTACCCTTCAGGTAGAACCTCTTCCCAAATAAGTAGCAAAAGTGAAAAATAATAATTTTATATTTCAAATAAATGTGTGTGTGTCCGTAAGTTGTTTTTTTAAGACAACTGAATAGGTCTACCTAACAGTACGAACGCACACCCTGAGAGTTCTGTGATGGGCTCTAAAAGTGCCTCGGAACCTGCAGTTTATCAGTTATAATGAAGCAAGTACCCAGACTTGGTCAGATGCCGGTGTTATCGACGATGTGGCTGTTGGTTTAAATCATTAATCTGCTTTAAGCCCTTATTTTGTTACTCTTCTGGAAAAAATGTAAATGTTGCAATGTATATCAAGAGAACGAAAACTGAACATCTGTTCTGTAACTTCGGTGATACATCCAGTTTTTCCATTATAGACTTAAATGTTGGACCGTGTATCAGGATAAAGAAAACTGAACATCTGTTCTGTAACTTCGGTGATACATTCAGTTTTTCCATTATAGACTTAAATGTTGTATCACATTTACAAATTCTAGAGTACAACATTTCTCACCACCTATGGGAATCGAACCCACGTCCATCGAGGATCGCTCGACTGAGCCGAAATTTTGAGCTCTAATTGTAGTACTTTAATCAAAATAGGGGTTGCGCGGTCGTCAATTAGACTACTACACTTCATCTGAACGAAAAAAGTGCCTTATCAAACACCTCTCTGCTAATGATGTCTAGTAAATTTTTTTTGGTCACTATGTGTATATAAATGCCTGCATAGTTTTTTTCTACAACCCGCAACGGGCCCCGAATGATGCTTCGCTTAACTGAGGGAAACCTTCTTCGAATCATCGTTGGTCCGCGCCCCGTGCCATACACTAAGATGGTGTCGCTTTGCTAATTTAAATAAGTACCTTTCTAGTAGTAGTGCCACGCTGTAGCTCTATGGGTTACACCTGAATGGGCCGACACAACGGGGGCAGTACCAGTCTCCCACATGATATCGACGTGAAGTAGTGGCTTTGCCATTGCGTTTCGATCGATTTGTGGGAGACCCGGAGGCAAAAGGACTTTGGCAGCACAGTTCTAGAGAATCTCTCTCCGAGCATTCACCTCCAGGACCTGAACCTGAAGGTGGATGCTCGGGCTGCCCTGCGTATTCTGGAGGGGGCAAAACTGTGCTCAACCCTATTTCTGCTGCTCGAGGCAAACGAAGCAGGAAGCTTAAGTCACCCCACACTACGCTAGCCGTGGACTTTTGCAACATACGGGGTCTCCGTTCTAACCTGAACGATGTCCACTACCACCTGGAGATACTGTTAAGCCGGCCTTGCTCTTTTTGACCGAAACACAGATATATGCTCTCTGATTGACACCTCTTTCCTCACATACCCTGGGTACAAACTGGAGCATTCCTTTTTGCCGCGGGCGGGGGTGTGTCTTTACGTCAGAGAAGATATCGTGCTCGTCGTCTCTGCAGCCTTGAAGGACGGGGCCTATCTGACATTTGGTTGCACGTAGACTGCGGTGACCATCCGCGAATCTACGCGTACCTTTATAGGTCCCATGCCGAAATAGATCAATTCGTGGAGCACCTACAGATGGCTACAGATTCCGTGCTTGAGCAGATCCCCATCGCAGAGACCGTGATACTTGGCGATTTCAACGCCCACCATGCAGAATGGCTTGGTTCACCACCGATCATGCGGGAAGATCTGTTCACGACTTCGCTTTAGCGTATGATCTAACACAACTGGTCACCTTGGCCTTCCCTGTTGGACCTTCTGCTGACCTACACAGACAACTACACAGTATTCGTTAACGCTCCCCTCGGATCGTCGGATTATTGTCTGATCCGGAGTTCAGTGCCGGTTACACGCCCAACTCGACCCCGTTTTGTAGATTGTCGACGCGTGTGGCACTATAGGTCAGCAGATTGGGACGGGATGCGGTCCTTTTTTGCATCCTACCCATGGGTGCAAGTTTGCTTCTTACCGGATGATCCAGATGTTACTGCTGACTATGTTGCTGATGTAGTGCTTCTGGGTATGGAACTCTTTATTAGATACTCTGCAGTGCCCGTCGGTGGCAGGTCACAGCCCTGGTTTGGTCGCTCTTGTTAAATGGCTTCTGGCCAAAAACGAGCGCGTTACCTAAATTGGGCTGATTCAGTGGCATCTAAGGATTTAAATACAAGCGATCTCGAAAAGAAATATAACTTTGCCTCCAGGTCCTTCAAAAGAGTAATCGCAAGAGCGAAGTCGGAGCATATCGGCAATTGGCGAAAGATTAGCCCGCCTTCCTTCGGGAATACGAGCGTTCTCTAAGAAGCTTGGTGTCAAGGGTCACATGTCACACCAAGCTTCTTAGAGGCTAATTTAGCCTTATCTTCCAAATGAAGCGAAATTGAACGACGTTCGATATGTCGACGCCAAGTACTTCGATGCTAGTTGAGGTGTCAAGGGGAGTGTCTTCAAAACGAAGGGAGGGACTTAGCGGTAAACACACAAACTTGTGGGTTAAATTGGACTAAGTTCAGTTGGCCCCACTTCGAAACATTTGCTGACGTCACGTAGCCTTAACAAAATAATTAGGCGGAATTGTCACAAGATATATATTTTTATACTTTTTTAAGTGTATTAAAATATTATTTAATGTTTTCTTAAGATACCTTTAAAAATATTTGTTATTATTAACTATGGATTTCCGCAAAGTAACGCCTGAATCTATTCATTAAAAAAATACATATCTATCCTTTTTATAATATTAGTGTAGTTGTAAAAGTTGATAGAATAATATAAATAAAATCGTGAATCATGATCATACACCAAATGACAGCATTAAGGCACCGTTGCGTCCGCGAGAGAGTGACTGGCCAAAAACTATTTTTTCGCTCAAGAAACAATGGCACCGATGGCAATACGGTGGCTCTCAACATGGTCTGGCCATTAGCGAGGCCTAGATATGTTTAATTTAAATAACTTCTATCAAAACGTTGGTAAGATATTGATTAGCCAACACTAAACAGAGTGTACCAACCTGCACATGTGCTGCAAGCTCTGCACCCGTTTGAACCTGGAGACGGGATACAGCAGCTGAACCCTGACGGGGCCCAGCACCGGCCGCAGGTTTAGGAAGAACAGGTACCGTCCACTGCGCGAAGTCTCCACCGCATTTTCTATGAACTCCACTATTGTTTGCGCCTTGAACATCGTGCACCCACCGAAGCAGAAGTTACCTACAGGACAATTATATCACATAGATACTAACAAAATTTTCATTGTGAAATATAGTCTCTATGCACTTTTGATGCTGACACTTCGGTATGAATGGAGCCACTGCGACGCAGATAAATTATATAAATACACAGTTATTCAATTGATTTCGACGTCTGTCCGAACGTGCCGAAATCTGTGCGGAGCCCAAAGCAAGACAGGCACGTTACGCTGCGGCTGTATTTTGAGCAAACGTTTTACTTTAATATAAGGGATATATAAAATCAGTATTTTTAATTTGCCATTGATTATTATTCCATTGTTCACCTTTCTTACACAAATTAATTAATCTTCCACATAAACCAGCCGTATCATACTGTGTATCTACCCTACGAATATTAGTTGAGTTAATTTACACTAGTAAGGTGGCAATGGGTACATATTATTCTGTACACACATATTTTTTATGACAAATAAAATGTATTATCATTGCAGAGAGTAATTAAAATACACAATATTACCTAATTTAAACCTTATTATTTACCAATAGCCTCCATTACCAATACCTCTCCCTCAACCTTGACAGAAGCAATGTATTACAGCAAATGTCTAACGTTAAATTGCTAGGTTTCAAAATAGATAAAACTACTAGAGATATGCATATCTTAATAACATAGATAAACTTTGGTCCCGTCTGTCTCAAGCATGCTGTGCGCTGAGGTTCGCACGGGGGCGTGCATGATGTGGTTTTAGTCCAGGATATTGATAAGTTAAGAGAGGTTTCAAGAAACTAAAATCGGTGCATTTAAGGACATATACCCGCCAGCCAAAGTGTGAACTTTCATATAAACTGAACTTGTTATTAAAAAAAACTCGCATGTAAATATAGTGTATTATTAGACCTATCGTTTGTGGCTTAAATCCTTTTTCTTTTAGACTAATAATTATTTTTTTATTATATAGCGTTTAGTATATAGCACTCGTTTTTAGGAGTTTGAGCCAGTTATTCGTAGCTCCAGATGTATTTAAAAAGTATAGTACACGTGTATAAATAACTTCCCATTATAGAAAGTTCATTATATTCCCCATGTTTGTGGTGCAATAGAAATATTAAAAACATGCTTATTTTTCTTGAAAGAGATGCTAAAAGTTGGGTCTTTCTTTTATCTAAAATTACGAGTTTTTGAGCTAGTGTAATTTCAAAACTGTATAATTTAATGAAAATCTGTTGCACCACAAACCTTGATATTAGGGTAGTGATTACTTAGGTAAAAAATCATTGATTTTTATTCGCTATTATTAAAATGAGATTGGAGCTGCGTTTTGTATGGGGGCGTTCGTCTTAAATATACCCTTAAAGGCCCGTTACGAGCGAGTGTGTTGAAAAAGATGTTTTCAACACCCTTGCTCGTAAAGTGAGCTTTATAATATGGTTCTTAGGGCCATAAACCGAAATATAACAACCTCGTGCATGATAATATTATACACTAGTGCGTAATAGAATTATCTCTACAAAGTTAAGTTAGTACCTAACAGCAAATTATATGCGAGTAAACAGAGCATTTTCAATTTAACCGGGTAATTTAATTGTAACAACAAAGAGATTTAAGGCTAAGTATATGTAATATAAGTATATGTAATAAAACGTATTATGTTTGCCGCGCTCAAAAAATAAAACTTGCGCGTTATTTTTCATAATTTTCGTATGTTGTTTGTATCGCATTTGTGCAGTATATTTTTTTTCCTCGCAAGGGTGTTGAACAAGGGCGTATGAAACTCGTGAGCAACTTAGCTCACTTGCATCATAATATACTATTTTGTGTTATTATTGTAAGTAGAAATCTCTATATTCCTAGAATGAAGTGGTCATAAAACTTTTGAAAATCTTCATAACCAACACAGGTTGGCATCAATTATCAAACTAAGATTTTTTACCGTAGGAGTGAATGGGATAACGCAGTCAGTGTAGTAGTGGAAAGGTACTATGATCAACTATGCCAAGTTGAAGCGTACCCTCAACAATGTTAGCTTGACATTCGTCTGAGTTGACGTAGAGCAAGTTCAGATGACAAGCGTTCAACGCGCGTTGAATGCGCGCTTAATTTGTGTATATAGTCTGTTTTTTTTAACAAACGGGTACTGAGTATTTCTTTGGCACATTTCCAATATTGACAGAGTGAGATGGGGCATTGCCGTCATTGGCCTTTGTTCTTGTTTTGAAATTGTTAAGGTCCGTTCATATTGAATACTTCTAAAATTCACTGTAGAAAAAATAACGTTATTATTTTATGATTTAAATTTGCATAATTTTTATATTATGAACTAGAACATATAAATCAAATAATTCTACTACAATTCTTGTAATCTTAAAAATTATCGTCATCCTTCTGATGAACTTTCTGCAGATACGTAAATAATGCTCTATGTTAGAGCATTATTGACGAATCTGTCTTTTGTACATGATTGTCGAGTCCATAAATTTTGGTTTCTATCTTAGTTATCACAATATGATTAAGACATGACCACCATTTTTGTCCATCCACTTGAGCTACTCCTTGTAACAAAAGAGTTCAAACTTCATACATTTTATAACTTTTATTATTTCCTGCCATTGCCCTTCACTTGAGACCAAACGAGTTCAATTGGGTTCTCACAGTGTTACGTCGGCAAACGTATGTCGAGACGATTTGTTGACTTAGCTACAACATTTTTTTCAAAACGATCTTTGTTTTGCTTACGTTAATCAAAAACTTGCAACATTAGTATTGATTCGTTACAAGCAATATTTTCGACGCGCAGGTAGTCGAAGACTCAACTGAATGTACCTACATGTAACTACAAAGTTCGTGTGGAGCGGACTTTATGTTGATTCCGTGGGCCAATAGCAATGCAGTAAAATTTTAAATACTCGTTTGTTAAAAAAAAAACAGATTAGTGTTCACAGCTTGTCAGGCGTTGAACGTGCTTAGCCGCGGCCGCCAAGGTTCAGTAGAGTTCTTACATTTGTTGGCGATGGTCGTAGAAAAAGTTTTAACGCTCATTTTTATACCGACGGCAGAAACGACACGACAGAAGACACAGCTTCTGCTTCTATTACAGGCGATTTCTGGACGAACTAATACAGATGAGTCGAAAGCACGCGCTCAACTAAACGGAAACATAGAAAACCAATGATCTCAAAGCGCTCGTTGACGCGTGCTTTATTAAAACGCGCATCAGCATGTGTACGGCCTGAATAAAATACTTGTAGTTGTAAACGCGCGTTATCTAAACGCGCGTTGAACGCTTGTCATCTGAACTTGCTCTTATGCAAAAATATTGCAACCATAACCACCTAATTATAGTTAAGGTCGCCAGTAATAATAATATTGATATTTTCTGCCAAAACTTATTTAGAAACAACATATTACATATCACATATTTAGTCGTAACAGTTTTAAATAACATCAATTATTAAATGACAATAACAATTAGTCGCCACAAAGCCCTCCATTTGTATGAAACTAATATTTTACTATTAGGGATTAGAGTATGAAATTGCCCTTTTATTGTAGTATAGGTACTTCGAATCTCATAGAACTTTCAAGGTTCGAGAATTTTCAGTGAAACTTTTTTCACATGGTACCTATAAGGTACTTCTTTATGTCCGTATGGATTGAGGAGCCACTCCAGGTTTTAAAAGTAAACTCTCACCCTTATTTAGTAGCGAATCTTAAAATTTTGAAGGACAAATTCTAGAATTTATAGTATAATGCATCAATAGTTATATCAACTTAAATTGGCTCCTCAATCTAAACATCTGAATTGAGGAGCCACCTGGAACTTCGAAAGTAATGGTTCAATAAATCCGAAAATGTGGTATCATTTAGTAGTAATTGTGTATGGTACATAATAAAAGTCCGAGTTTCGTGATGATGAAATATATACGATACATTTAGTGTGGCTCCTCAATCTATATAGAGGGTGGATTTCCAACCATGTGATCGGTCCATTATTTATTACTCTCGACTTTATTATCATTTAGTAGGGAGAGTATTCAAATTTGTAATATAGGAATAAAGTAATAAAACTGAGTAGATTTGGTAAAACAACGCAAATAAATTGGCTCCTCAACCCTGACGATCTGCATACAAACAATTGTTTGTACCTACCTGAAATCACAACGAAATCAAAAGCCAATGACACTAATAATTTGTAGTAGTGACTACTAAATTACAAAGTACAATTCATCGCTGAATATATTCGGCATCTATAATAAAAAGTTAATTTTCAATATTCCTTAAGGATTCACTAATTAGAGTGACCATATTTATTGAATTTAACCAGGATGAGTAGTACAATAAAATTTAATTTTGAAACATTTACCATAGATTTATCATAAGAAGGTTTAACTTACTAAAGAAACAGAAACTTTGTACGTATCGAGCCACCGCGGTCGGTGAAATACCGGATGGCGGCAGCGCGCCGCCATTCCGATGTTTTATTTAAGGTATCGCGCACGGATGAAAGTGGGTAAATTATATAGGTAGGGGTAGAGGACACTTATACAAAAACATTTTCTTTTAAATAATATGATACACTAAAGTGTCATTGTTCCAAAATATTCGGAGGTAAAGAGAGCCATAAAAGAACAATGAAAATCATTAAAAATTAAGTAATTACGTGTGTATACGCATTCTATTGTATTCAAACAATTATAGTTCATAGGTAGGTTTAACCATTAGAAGGCAATACTATAAGTATGGAGTCCCGTTGATCCCGCTAATAGCACCCTTTGAAACAAATAAAAATTTAAAGTAGATAATTGTTCTAATAAATTTTATCTCATGTTATGTACCCATATTTAGAAGCAATTGTGTTTTTTTGCTAAAAGTAATAAAGGATTAATATATAACATCTACTAGCTGCGCCCCGCAGTTATACTTGCGTGGTGATAGACGTACAGACGTAGAAACAACATTTTTAAATATTGACCATAATCAAATATATTACTTTCACCGTGCGCGAAAACTTAAAAATAAACAGAATGGCCGTGGGTTGATATGCCACAAAGGTTCTATTCCCTTAATAACTAAAACCTTCTTTTGAGAATTCAGTGTATATATGGTCATTGTTTCCAAATTAAACTTTACTACTTATCCTGCTTTCATCAAATAATGTGGTCACTCTAGTTAGCAAATCCTTACGGAATACAGAAAATTAACTTTTTTCTAGTTACCGACGCAGCGATTAATTGTGCTTTGTAATTTAGTAGTCTTATATATTCTACTACATATTAATGTCATTGGCTTTTGATTTCGTTGTGATTTCAGGTAGGTACAATAAATTGTTTGTATGCAGATTGTCAGGATTTGGGAGCCAATTTATATGCGTTGTTTTACCAAATCTACTCAGTTTACTACTTTATTCCTATATTATAAATTTGAACCCTCCCCCTACTAAATGATAATAAAGTCGAAAGTAATAATGGACCGACCACATGGTTGGAAATCCACCCTTATATATAGATTGAGGAGCCACACTAAATGTATCGTATCTTTTTTAATTTCTTCAGTACGAAACTCGGACTTTTAGTAGGTACCATACACAATTACTACTAAATGATACCAAATTTTCAGATTTATTGAACCATTACTTTCGAAGTTCCAGGTGGCTCCTCAATTCAGATGTTTAGATTGAGGAGCAACTTTTAAATTGATATAACTTTGATGCATTATGCTACAAATTCTGGAATTTTTCCTTCAACATTTTAAGATTTGCTACTAAATAAGGGTGAGAGTTTACTTTTAAAACCTGGAGTGGCTTCTCAATCCATACGGATACGGACATACTTCTTTTATAAAAATGTGCAACATTCGTTTATCGTCTTTGAGTTGTTTTTTAGGGTTCCGTACCCAAAGGGTAAAAACGGGACCCTATTACTGAGACTTCGCTGTCCATCCGTCCGTCTGTCACCAGGCTGTCTTCTGAGCTGTTGCTGAGCTATGTGAGAATGATAATTAGTGACTTTTTGTTTTACGTTAGCATTTTAATTTGTATGTATTTTATTTTTATTTTTGCATTCGTTTGTATCTTAGTTTTTTGCCAGTCAAGGGTGATCTAATTAACTTTATGAAGAGAAATTGGATATATGTGATAATTTGTTAATTTATTGTAAACTCTATGTGCCATTACTTAATACTGTCTGCACGCCAAACACGTTTGGAGAGAGAAATTAAGATATATACGGTCTTTGTATACTAGTGTCGAGCTGTGAATAATATGTGAAGCTTCTGTTTTCTCATGATTATTATTTGAGATGCTTATTTGTCTCACATTTAAGGAATTGGTCTCATTGTATAAAGAAGCAGTCGGATATCGTACTGGCTTTTTATGCATTACCTTTAGTATAGCCCTTTGAGCTCCCTCAACTTGAGAAATAAGGTAGGACAGCATGCAACGTCTTATTTTTTCAAGTTGTGCTTAGGTCTTTAATAAGTAGATGAAACCATTTTGTAAGTCCAACAAGCGTACCATACTTTCTATACAGTCAAATACCCTGTTCTATTGACAAATGATGGCTTAGTGGCATTAGCAATGGACTGCGGCGCAGCAGGTCCATGGTTCGAATAACGCCGCGGACATGAGCTTCACCGCATGGTGGAAGGGCATTTTGCGAATGCCCACCTGGATTCTACCCTCAAGTAGAAAATCTATCGTCAAGCACCTTAAGGTGTGTTCCGGCAGCTGTCATTGAGAGCCAGCAAGGTTAAGCCTGTTAACAACTTCGAGCACATTACAAATTACCATCAGGTGAGATTTTGGTCCGAGGCCTACATATTTGCAATAAAAAAAACTTATCATTACTTACTATATATTAGTATATTCTTTACTAATTAGTAAAAACTACTCACCCTGATCATGTTCTATCCTAACATGTCTAAGCCCATTCAATTTAAAGGTGAGTGTAAAAATATAATGGTCATCGCTGCTATCACGAACTATGAATGATCCATCAGGTTCATTAGACAAAATCTTCTCGGCAGCTTCTACGGAGATGGGGCCCCAATACCAACCATACTGAAAGGAAATATTTTTAAATTAATTTCAGTAAAAGTAACAGTTTATTACTATTCATTTTCCTAAATATATCTTATTTAAATGTAGGTATTATTTCCTAAGTATTAAGAGGCATTTCACATTTTGATGCGTGTATCGAAGATTTTAAGCGCTTAATTTACTATCATAGGAAAGATCTACAAATTGTTGAATAATTGATAAAAATAGAATAATTTGTTCCCTTTTGAGTTAATGTACCACATTTACAAATATTACTTCAAGTATTTTGTAGTGACCAATCTCCCGCACCTTGTTTTACGAATTAACGTACACATAGCCATCTTCTGAGCTCTATCTCTGGTAAAAAATTCATCAAATTTACTTAAAAAAAAAATCTATACAGCAGGCATATAATCTTGTTGACACTTAATGTACTAGAATATCGATAATTTATCATAATTATGGAATAAAAATTAAAGACCTTGCGCCAATTTCCACGAATTATATAAGCATTTCAACACGATTTATTGCGTTAAATAAAGTGTTATTCCAAACAGATATTATATCAGAAGAAAGTGAATTTTTCAATTAATCTAATCTCAATTAACTGTGATACTAACTCTGTTTTCTTGGTCAGGAAAGAATATTTAACATAACTCTAAATTATCATTGTTTACTCATGCCAATTACACATTTTTTATATTACAACTTATATTTATTTATTAATGAGTGCAAGTATCAAAATGAGTTACTCACAGTCACGCTATTCCGTCGTCACATCTTTCGCTTGTGTAAGCGATGCGCTGGCCTTTACCTAAACGTCAGTAGCGTGATTTTGTGAAATGGCTCTTAATACACTAGCTTTCCGGGCGCGGCTCCACCGCGTTTGTCGGTTATCGCGCAAAAACATTAACCTCTTTTTGCGCAGTTGGATAAAAACTATCCTATGGTTTTCCCGGGTCTCAAACTATTTCCATACCAAATTTCATTCAAATCGGTCCTGTAGTTTTTGCGTGAAAGCGTAACAGACAGACAGACAGAGTTACTTTCGCAATTATAATATTAGTACTGATTAAGGTTGGAGAGCAACATTTTCCACCTTTTATGTTACAGATCAAGTTGATGCTGTATATTGGAACAAGACTGGCATATCAGTGATAACGACATTATTGAGTAACGGGCCATTAAACATATAATAGGTTTCACCAATTTGTAATTATCTGGCAATACAAAACAAGCGCGGATTTTGAGTGCCACACCAACCTCTTGGAACAAGATCGGAACATAGCATTACGTGGTTTCCAACTGATTAGGTGAGGGTGGTGCTAGCTATCCGTATTGAAGCGACTGCTAAGGGACACGACCAACTATGAAAATCGATCAAGAATCGTAATCTATCTAGATAATTTAATAATTTATCTCTTCGTCAGATCTTACTCAAATT
Source organism: Plagodis dolabraria (assembly GCA_963854805.1). NCBI lineage: Eukaryota > Metazoa > Arthropoda > Insecta > Lepidoptera > Geometridae > Plagodis > Plagodis dolabraria. Next base: position 34,149,495 of record OY978440.1, on the reverse strand, counting down.
TAAATGACGCCACATGAAAAGCACCAGCTTTCATGTAACAAAAAACATCAACTGACTGTTTTTTTTTTATTAAAATGTTGCATGTAGTTCATAAGTAGGGGACGTCAGTTAAGAAAGGATTTTGTAGATGGGCCGAAATAAAATTTTGCATGAAGTTCATAGGTAGGGGAAGTCAGTTAAGAACGGATTTTGTAGATGGGCCGAATAAAGGGGCTAAATAAGGACTCAAAGTTTATATTACGTCCCATGTTTTCAAAATTAGAGCATGAAATGTCAAAAGTTTAATACAAAAATGAATAAATACTGTGAAGAGCTTGAAATTTAGTATAAAGTTAAGTCACATTAAATAAAAAAGTACAGTACATACCTACTACGATTATTAAATATGAACAAATTATGGGGCAAATAAGACCTTAAACATTATTTGGAACTCCTACGAATGGGCTAGATGAAGGGAATCAAAATGGGGTTGAATTTTTATAAATTTCTTTTGTTTTTGAAATTAGAAGCATGATATGTAGAAGTAAGTTTTGTGGCTGAAAATGAAAATGCATTACTATCTTAAGATTTTTTAGATAAGGATGAACTAATTGAGATAAATAGGGTTTATAAATTGCGATGAAAATCCTATGCATAGCTGAAACTGAACATCTATATTTCATATAGTATGGTGCCTAGACATCACCTAAGAAATTACTTTCGAGAGGCTGTATTAAGGCGGTATGGAAAGGAGTACGGATGTAAATAGGGGTGATGGTATCTAGGCAAGGTGAAAATTCAATGGATCATTAATGGTAATTTAAAGTCGAGGTTGAGGTAGACATAGTTATCGATTAAGGTCAATGTTGAGGTAAATTAAGGATAAGGTAAATTGAAATGTTAATATGAATGTCATCTACTTTGTGACAGAATGAGAATGTATATAATCAACTGTAGAACAAAGTAAACGCTGGCGAAACCGCGGGCAAAAGCTAGTATATCCAAATATATATGTATAGCTGTGGGACTTGGTAACATAAAGTCAGAATCGCAATAATATGTCTATGTCAGTGAGGTTAAATAGCAAAATGTCTGAACAGTAGATTTTTGTAGTGTATAACAGGCACATATTGGTAGGATTCAAAATAAGTAACTGACTGATAAAAAACGTATCTGCTGTAGCCTAACTACTAGACGAAGAAAAGCTTTGGCGGTTATGTTTTGGAAGGGTGTAAACACACACTGAAATTAATTAATTGTCCTAATTTCCAGGAGCTCAGCTTCTATGCAGGGGGCTGCTAGTGAAATATTTATTGGTTTAGGTTTATTAGGTATATTAGGTACGTTAAACATTTTGCTTAATATAGCTGTTTGATAATACCACTAGCAGTCATTACCACAGCGGATGTTGCTTAACTTAGTTGATTGGTTATGAAAGCATATTAAGTTGTAGATTAAGAACGCCTAAGCAAGCTACTCTAAAAGCCCTTCAAAATGTTTTCTTTATTATATCATTTTGATAACGAGCAGTTGTTTTAAAAACAGAGGCATATTATTTTTTTTTTTTTTAGTAGCACATATGTATATTGAAACGTTAGTAAATTTAAATGGTTACAAAAATTGCTACTTATAAAAAAATACAACGGACCTGTTGAGTAGACCATGCATCTATAACATGGGCATTGGGTTTGTGATTTTTTAACAGTATGTAATGTTTAAACAGTTTACAGAGTAGGCAGTATTTTTTTAACTTACATCTTTAACTTTTTGTATTGAGGTAGCAAAGTCAGTAACATTGTCCTCTTCGTTGTTAGTCCTCCTTGCGGCTTGCGACGCCTGCGGGGTCTGAGGGAGTGGTGGTAGCGCCCGTCGCACGGCTGCCGGCGGAGAATCCTTTCCTGAAACTCGCTCAACATCCGTCGCGCTGTCCACCACAGTTTGCCGCTTCCAACGGAACAGATTACAAAAACTCTGCTTCAAGTTTATAGACAAGATTCTTACCGGCGACATCTTTGGCTTCTGACTCTGGCTAGCCTTTTTAATAGTTTTCTCAGTTTTTTCTATTTCTACTGCATCTTTGGGAATGTTTTCTTTATGCTTCTTGTTCTTTGTGTTCATTCCAAATGAATTTTTGCTTGATTTTCTATGATTATTATTAGTCTCGACGGATTTAGAAATATCATTGTTCTCCTTTAAAAATACTGCCGTATTACCTTCCTTACTCACCTGCCTGGCATGAACAGCAACGCTCATCGCTTTAGTATTGTTTTTCTTAACGGTAGCTTTGCATTCCGAGTCACTAGAACTAGAATACAGCGTATGCAAATATTTTCTCATTTCACGTAAAGTCAAATGAAGAGAATCCGTGTCAGAATCGCCAGTAATTTTCTTACTGGATGAACTGGGCAAGCTATGTCTCTTGGTTTTGGGGTCTTTATGTCTACTTATCTCCTTTGGCTTGTGAGTTTTATCAGACGGAATAATATTCGTACAAGTAGTTTGTTGCGAGCTCTTTGCGCGCTTCTTGCTTCTGGCTGGTTTCTTGCCTTTGTTTCTAACGTTGACGTGCGTGGGACGCACCATGTCGATTGGGACCGCGTAAATGTCGCTGTCGAAAGGAACATTATACATGTCGGTGATGTCAGACGTTTTCGTAGAGAGAGTGTCGTGTGATATCGCCTGTGTGATGAAACTGGAATCATCTGTTTGGAACTGCGTTACGAGCGAGTTGTGGCTACTGGAGAGCCGCGAAGACAGCGAGCTACGCGACGAGGGCCGATTCGCTCGACACGGGCTCAGGTGAAGCAATCGTGGACTCGCGAATCTATGGTTTAAACACTGCCGATGTTCATATAATATTTCTGGTTTTAATTTTCTGGGATACATTGGAGACACATTATGTTTTGTGATCGCTAACACATCTAAACTTGATGAATTGGATTTATTTACTGGGGAGTCATTGGTTAGAACTACTGTTGGTAGTACAATTACATCAGTACATGTGTTTACACTAGCTGGGGTAGGAGTATCCTGCAACAGAATAAATAATTTACATTAATTCAAGTATTCATATGATATCATTATATAACAAACGTTGTTATGCCATATAGGTAAATGAAACGACAAAAACAAGTTTAATATTGAAAAATAGTTAACGTCCTATTCACGGACCTACTGAATATACACACAAAATTTCATAGGAATAGATCAAGCCGTTTTGGAGGAGTTTTGTTACAAACACTGTCACACGAGAATTATATATATATTAGATAAATTACGTACACACATCAAAAGTGCCTAGGGATCTAGTACATTTTCGAATAAATCAAGTAAGTTTTAAACAGATCTCATTTGGATCAAGGACAACCTCAATGCTCAGATTTATGGGGAGAGCATTGTTTCAGAAGTGATCATCCCTTTGTGAAGCCGATGGGTAATTCATTTCATCTAATGCACGATAATGCACCTCTACACACGGCTAAGTAACGACTCGTAACTCGCACTCTTGCCGATGCTCATATCAACGTTCTGCCGTGGCCTGCTCAATCAATCGCCAGAACTCAACCCTATTGAACATGCATGGGATATGCTACAGAGAAGAGCTCTGCCAAGTATGGATGCCGTGCATACCCCACAACAGCTTTTTGACTTGTTACAAGGAATGGCCATTCTTCAAAGTGATTTTGATGAACTGATTTTAAGCCAAGGGCGTAGCGAGGTACGGGCAGGGTGGGGCAGCTGCCCCCCCCTAGAAGACCAGCCGGTCACTGGTAAAATTTACCAGTGCAGAAATGTTTAGTTCCTATGTGACATCATATATGTCGCTACACATCCGAGCCGAGTTCAATCGCAGAAATAACAATAATAAAACGCTAATGGACGCACTTCCATTGTTAATGTATAGCAGTAGGTACCTAATCGACGAGGCCCTTACAGTATACCAAGCTTTTTTAAAAATATGCTAATCTATACATTAACAATGGAAGTGCGTCCATTAGCGTATTATTTATTAGTTATTATTTCTGCTATTCGACTTGGCTTGGCTCGGCGCGCATGGTCTACGCTTCACAGAGGAGAGAAGAGCGGAATGCGTGGTGAGAGGGGATGCAACTTATTCAGCCAATCTAGCGCGGTTGTTGCCACAGAGTACTTTGTTATAGTTGTTGCGCTGTGCATCAGTCAGAGAGATTCAGTGCACTACTCGGGACGCTACGTGCGTTACGTCCGTCCATATCGTGAATCGAGATTGCCAACTTGTAATTTTTGTGCGTGTGTTTTTAAAAATGGATATAAGGAAGTTTTTTAAAGGTAAGTAGTTAAACAATTATCCTAATATTATTATAAATGTGAAAGTTTGTGAGAATGGATGTATGGATGTATGTTTGTTATTCTTTCACGCAAAAACGGCTGAACTGATTTAGTTGAAATTTGGTATGCAGATTGGTTATACCCTGGATTAACACATAAGCTACTTTTTATCCCGGTCAACAGGGGTGAAAGCGTATAAGTAACTATACTTGTTGACAATGTTGGAAAAAAATAAGTTGTCTGGGAGCTTTCAACGAAAACGCTGCCTTAACCCTTTAAGATATAACAAAATAATGTATGGTGTAATTGTGTATCTTATATAGGTCTACAGAAAAGTCCGCGATACCATATGTCTATCCCTTAAAGATAACATAATATATTCATTTTAATACTTTAAAAAATGGGCAATTATAAAGTGCTGACTTGGAAAGCTATTTACACAAATACAGTATTAATCCTTATCATTTTAAATAGGTTGGTTGGCTTGAGCATTTCATGAAGATTATTTTTTCCCTTAACATCATGCAAATAAAATAAATACTTTAGGAGATATAGCAAAATCAAAATCACGCGCAACAAAATTAATTTCATGTCGCCGTGACTAGACTGGCCCGCGCGGGCGGGGTGGGGGAACAAGTCGCTCATCGCTCGCGCTGTGTCGTTGACGGTTGTCTCCGTAACGTGAATTTTCAAAGCACTAGCAATTTCTTGAAAACGCACTTTATGGTACCATCTATGGACGGACGGACAGCGGAGATTTAGTAATAGGGTTTGGGGACGTAACCTTAAAAATGAGACATAATTAATTTATTTATACTTCGATTTTGTTATTTTTGCTATAGGCTGCTTTTTATTAACACACCACGCGGGCGAAGCCGTGGGCGGAAGCTAGTTAACAATAATGTATTTAATAACAGCAAAGAATAGTAAAATTATTTGAGAGATTACGTGAGTCTTAACCCATCAAGCGGGGCGGTGGCCACCGCGCGCGCCTTCCAACCCATAGTCACAACTCACACCATAGTGCTATTGTTTTTCTCTCGTGTCCGTGTGTTACGCTCGTGTGGTAGAGAAAGACAACACTTAGGTTGAATGGCACACACATGTGCGAGTTTAGAAAAATATGAAGTTACAAAAAAAAAGGGTTGTCTTTTTTTTCAATGCGAATATTTTAATCAATGTTATAGGAAAAGATTTGTTTATTATAAAATAAATTTTACGACTCGGTTTGCGCAACGGACTTCGATACCAAGGGTCGTGAGTTCGATCACCGCACAATACAAACATTTGTAAGCATGAAAATATATGTTTGTATTGGTATATGAGTTTTCTATGTATAATATGTATTTATTTACAAAACAGTATACATAAATATAAGCATTTTTGTTTCAGGGACTTTGAAAAGGAAAAAAGAAGAAAGTAGTAGTGAAAGTGATGAAGAAAAAAAGGTCGAAAGTATACCACAGAGTTCACTGGCTCAAGCTGGTCCTTCTAGAGTCAAAAATAAACTTGAAGAAGAAGTCGTTTGCGATAATGATCTGGGAGAATGGGTAGGGCGAACTTCATTAATGACTACAAGTCAAAAATTAAACATGCTTAAACGTTGTTGGGTACCCCCTGAGAATTACGACTTTGCCAAAGATGCTGAAACTGCTCATCTGAAGCGAAAATTTAATCATAGTTGGTTGCAAACTTATTCACCCTGGCTGGTTTATTCTAAACGTCTAAAAGGTGCACTGTGTTTATATTGCGTACTATTTCCACCAAAAATAGTAGCTGGAGTTTTGGGTTCATTTGTAACTCGATCGTTTTGTCGTTTTAAAAATGTCCATGAATACTGCGTTAAGCATGTCTCATCACAATATCATAAATCTGCGGTCAATGATGCAAAAAATTTATCGGAGCAAATGCCTGTGGATGTAATGATGAACACGGCTCATCAGAAAGAAATAGAGAAAAATAAAAACATAGTGGCATCTATAATATCTTCAGTTATTTTTTGTGGCTCCCATGACTTGCCTTTGAGGGGTAAAGAGAATCACGAAGGCATTCTTGAAGACATTTTAAATCTGAGAATTGAATCTGGCGATCAAGATTTACAACAACATTTAGAACGTGGCAAAAAAAATGCTATGTATACTTCCCCACAGATTCAAAACGAAATTATTGATTTGTGTGGCTTGGTCATAAAGAATGAAATTATTCAGGTTGCAAAGAAAGCTTTTGCTTATAGTGTCATGGCAGATGAGTCTTGTGACATAGCAGGAAGAGAGCAGCTTTCCATTGGAATCCGTTTTTATGACGAAGGTAAAAATATGATCCGAGAAGAATTTCTAGGATTCGTAGAATTGATTGCAATGGATGCTAATACTATAGCGTCAGAAATTGATAAGTTTTTAGAAAATGTAGGACTTGAACCAGATAGGTGCATTGGCCAAGGTTACGATGGGTGTTCTACAATGGCTGGAAGTATTGGCGGAGTTCAAAAAAAACTCAGAGAGAAATATAAAAAAGCCTTATATTTTCATTGTGCAAGCCACAGACTTAATTTAGTGATAAATGATTTGAATAAAGTGCCAGAAATACGGAACACAATCGGCACGATAAAAGATATCATAAATTTTTTCCGAGAATCTTCTTTAAGAAGAAAATACGTTCCCAATATTCCGGCTTTATGTGAGACACGTTGGTCGCAAAAATATAAAAGTATTGCCATTTTTAACAAAAATTTTAAAGAAATAATTAATGGACTTGCAAGTCTATCTACAGAAGGGAATGCTGCTGCAAGAAAAAGTGCTTATCAGTTACATTGTGCTGCTACTAAACCAGTATTCGTTATATGCGTTGCAATGATAGCTAAATATTCAGGTATATTGGAACCTGTTGCGAATGCATTACAATCCAAGGCTATTGATATGTACACATGCGTCAATCATATCGAGAGAATTATTTCTCTTATTAAAGATCATCGTGGCAATGCAGACAGAGAGAGTCAGAATATTTTAGATATTTCACATGTAACTGCAAATGCCATTGATACTGATTTGCAAATACCGCGCATTGCATGTCGCCAACAACATCGGTCTAATCACCCAGCTGAAAGTGTATGCGATTATTGGAAGCGGTCAGTTATCATCCCTTATTTAGATTCTTTGATATCCGCACTTGAACAGCGTTTTTCTAATGAACATTTACCAGCTTTTAGCTTAATGTCGATACATCCCAGTTCGATGTTAAATATGTCGCTAATTGATTTTAAAGAAAAATCACAAGATTTCTGCAAGTACTATGATCTTCCTCTTTTTGAGCATGAAGCGGAATTATGGTATAAACTATGGAAAGATAAAGGTATGGAAAGAGAAAGTTTAGAAATTTTAGACTTTACTGATATATTAAAGGAGGCGGACGCTTTCTTCCCGGCAACCAAAAAAGCCATACTTATTTCGTTGGCACAACCGTGTACCACTAGTAATATAGAAAGGTCTTTTTCTACACTGCGACGTGTCAAAACGTGGCTCAGATCTACGATGACCGAAAACCGTTTAAACGGGCTATGTATGTTGAGCGTACACCGAAAAATAGTCCAAGAAAAAAAAAAGAAATTGAAAGGGAAGTTTTAAACAGATTTTGTGAAGAACCACGCAGATTACTCTTCAAATAAAGTTATTTTTTGATTAAATTTTGTTTTTAATTTTTGCCTCACGTCCATCACCAACGTGAGATACTCACATGTAACCACGATTAAAACAATATAGTGTAGAATTTTCTATATCTGCCCCCCCCTATGTAGAATCCTGGCTACGCCCTTGTTTTAAGCATGTGTGATTAGTGTAAATGGTAGATAGAACCACAGATTATTATGAAACGAATTACTTAGCATTCCATGGATTCACGGTGCGGGTGCCGGTTCCATAGCGTTGCAGAAGAAGAGGCCAGAAAGGCCAAGAGTATGGTGAAGGGGCCTCTTTACGATATATCAATGCTCCACTTCACCGCTCGGGCCTCCTCCCCTACCTAACCAAATTTGGTAAGATCCTACTAATGCCGCCTTAGATACACGTTCTAGGATGGAAGTTACGGTTGTTCTTGGCAGGCCAAGGTCTTTAAGTAGGTTATATAGGGATTTCGCTGGTATATCACTTGCTCCAACTTCTACAGGATACAAATTAATCACATAACCGTTTTTGGTTAGTTAATTTGTTAGGTCATAATATTTATTTGTTTTTAATTTGTGGTCTTTAGGTATGTTTGTTTCTCACGGCACAGTAAGTTTTATAAGTACTATGCGTTTTAGAATTTTTGAGTATAGAAATATGTCTGGTTTGGAAGAAGAAACACCAACATCCTCAGGAATTTTGTAATGTTTTTCATACGTGTCCATCAAAAGAGTCCAATCGGGAGCTGCGCCTAAGATGGAGTAAGGCTTGGATTTAGATTTTGTAGTATGACCTTTCTTTTACAAAATGGATGTGTCGCTTGTTCGTGGTCAAACCTTTTTCTGCTCTAGCTACCGAGAGACTCGCCGCTTCTCGTATGATTTCGAGAACTCTATCATGGCGACGTGAATAAGGACCCCTATCAAGGACCACCTTGCATCCTACCAATAAGTGCCTTGCTGTACCTATCACCTCCCGACAAATACCGCAAGACTTTTCGGTGGCTTTCCCTCATCTTACTAAGTTACTTTGGTCTGGGAGGGTCATCTGAAATGCTTTTAGATAAAAAATTAATATAATTTCACAATCAACGAAGCAAAAATCTATTTTTTTTTTCTACCAAACAAGTCAGTTATAGTTCAAAATATAAATGATCCCTAGGCACTCTTGATGTGTGTATATATGTAGAATAATACTAAGGTGTGATACATACTTGGAATTCCGGTGGTGGTTCAATAGTAGATAAGATAATTTTCCCAGGTCCTTTCTTGACCGTATTGAAAAAATCTCCGCACATGCGTTCTGAAGCTTCATTTGACTCACAAAGTGAGAGGGATGTCTCATCAAAATCACTTTCCTGCAACTGCCAAATAAAATACTTTCTATACTTACAAAAAAAATAGTGAATAATATAATTGTCTGGACAGAGGTAAACAAAAATGAAAACCAAAAAGTAAAAATAAAATAAAAATGACTAACAAAAACATGGGTCCAACACGCCAATTTGGTTGAATTATTATGTGGTGATACAGTCTAGATAGAAGACCATTCCTTGATATCAGTAACAGTGTTTTTTAAATGCAAGGACTATATTAAAGCGAGAATCCACTATTTGTTGAATTTTCCAATAACATAATAAATTAGTCCATTATTCAGATACTTAGTAGTTAAAAGATTTGTACATAGCACATGGCATTGGATATGTCCTGGGTGACATAATATGTCACAGTTGATTAAAGATTTGTTAGATAAATAAATATGTACCAGATAAGATTTGTAAGTTCGCAGTTATGAAATCTTGGAAGTATACAGAATCAATGTTATATTCTATGTACTAGTGATATTTAAAACAGAATTCGCTAACAAACCTTAAAAAATATATATAACATGTGTCTAAAAACTGACACTTTGAAAATATAATACAACAATAATAAATATTTTTTAAATATTTTAAGAATGCATTAAATTAATATTTCAATAAAACACTTAAAAATATAAACATATATCTAGTGACGATTTCGCCCAATTTTCCTGTTAAGCTGACCTGACTTCACAAACACTGTGCAGCCAATCCAGAAGAATTTTCGACATGTTTAGTTTTTACACTAAGCATCTTCAGGAGATCTTGAATCTTTGGGTGGAATTGTGAGGAATTATCACTAGATATATTTTTAAGTGATTAATTAAAAATATTAATTTAATGTTTTCTTAAAATATTTTTAAAATATTTGTTATTATTAAATATGGATTTCTAAGTAACTCTATCTATTAGTAATTATTATTATTAGTAATCTATTCATTAAATATAATACAATTCAAAGTAAAATGCTGCTCATATTATGGTAACCAGCTTAAGGCCTAATTTCACCATACCATGTTTGTTTACGCTAAATCAGGCATTAGCTAATGGGTCTTTAAAAATAACAGAGCTGTTAAATCAGTCTACGTTCTATGAAGTTAACTGAATTAATCATCCATTAACAGTTGGTGGGACACTCGGTTCAGCTAACAGTCCGTTAAAAGGATTAACAAGGCGTCAAATAAATAACAGAGTATGGTGAAACTAGGCCTTAATGTTGTAAATTAGTGTGACATCACCTTTGGTCTAAATATAACACAATAATAAAATTATCAACACTCTTTTCATATGAGAAACAATGTACGCTTGTCAAGGTTAATTGAAGTCAAATATTTTTTTTTTAGCATAAGTACCTACAAGTGTGGTCACTTAAACATGTATAAGTTTTGCACATTACGCTTCTGCTGTCTGTTTTAACAGCTATATTAAGTAACCATGCTGACTTTCGCATTAACTATATTAATAGGTCAAAACATCAATCTTGCAATAGGCTTAAGCACACATAAATATAAATGGAAAATTTAGCACATACTATGGTACCCACTTCATTGAATTTAGTACTTCAAAATCTAAAAGTTTATATAAAACATCAAAGCTTCTAATGTAAAAACAGGTTAGAATGGCTGTAAATAAGTAAAGGACCAAGTTTGGCTAGGCAGGGAATGAAGCTCAAGGGATAAAGGGAAATATGAATGTTTATCATAAAGGGCAACAGCTTTTCTACTAGGGAGTGGTAGCTAGCCAGGCGAGCATTGGCAAAATGCCCTTCCTCAAGCTGGCAGTGGGGATCAAACCACGGACCTGAGGCATGACTATTAATAGCTATTACTGCACAGCTACCACTGCTTCAAACAATAAGAATATACCGTATCAGCCACAATAGTCCACTGCTGAACACAGCCTTTCCCACTTAGGTGATTTGCCATAATTCCAATGCTTGGCAGGTGGCTTGGCGAACAGTTTTATCTAATTTTCAATATAATCTGTAGGCCATACTGCAAGAAATTATGTTGAGAAATATATTATATGTTTTATTTTTGTTTATTTATAGCTGATAGATTAGCTTTTGACCACTTTCTCACCTGATGGCGAGTGCTTTTGGAGTTCACAATGTCTCCGCAATGGTGGCTGTACTTCTACAGATTAACTCATTCAAATATATTTTATTCAAAATAATGTGTTTGTACTGTTGTCTATATGTCAAATGATTATGATTACAAGAATCAATTTGTACAAAAATATACACATTCTTAGATGTAAACACTCAGACGCACCATGTGGCACTAAGACTTTCGCTTTGCTCATAAGTAGTCAAATATAACACAACCTTGCTTGGCAACATAGCAATTTTAGGATTGCAACAATCACCTCGCCTTTGAAGTTGATTGTCTCAGTGTACAAATTTGAAATTTATAATTATGTTGCATTTTGCATTATCAGCAGCATCCCTCTACTGATTGCTACTGATACCTCCCACTCTAACTGTCACACTATGAATAACAATACAAGCCAGGATGCTTATGCGCTACATGGGGCAGTGAATTATTTGGAACAATAATTGGATTACAGATGGTGGAATATGTGTGGAAATAAAATTAAGGCATAACAGTCCTGATATACCTGATGGCCACACTCGCATATAGATTCCAGACATTTGATTAAAAAAAATTCAAAACTTGTTACATAAGAACTTCTGGTTTGGACTATGCAAACCTTATAAACCTCAAATACCATAAAATACCTCGATAACACCAGTTGTACTATTATATACAGTGTAAACTTTATTTAATGACAATGAAGGGACTGTACATTTTATGGTGTTATAGAGAGTTGCCGTAAAATGAAGAGAAGAAAAAAGATTGCGATCAACTAAGAATATGATAATGTATAGATAATCCATGACTCCTACTTATTTTTCATGGTCAAAAACAGTCCACACATGTAAGCAATCACAATTTATAAACAAAAGAATGAATTTCTTAGAAAGTTCAGTATGCATGATGCCGACAAAGTTATGATGTTGAAAAAAAAATGTTATGTTTATTATGGGCTTGGATAATAAAGGGACAAAGGAATGTACACAGCTGCGCAGTTTATCCTAAGTAAGAGGAACTTTTTATTACTTAATTGTTGCCATTATTGAGAGTGGCTGTTATGCTATATATTGTGTATCATTGTATGCAAAACAAGCTAAACCAACCAAAGCCAAGTGATTTGTTGTTAAATCCAGTTTACACTGTATTTGCACAGATAGAATTGCAGGTTGATGAAAAATAGCAGAAATATTTGGCTATGTTGTATCAAAATTGTTGATATTATAACGACTGTCAACTTACCTTACCTTTTAACTTATTATACCTTCTTGGGGCGCTTCGAAGAGCTTACATTTTTTTGTTTGAACTAAAATCTTAGTAAAATGTATGATATGATGCAAGTAACAAAATAAATAATATAAAAATAAAAAGCCTTGAATATGATCTAATTTTCTGCTCGCGTTTTATTTATTTCTAATCGTAATACACAATTTCTCAATCAATAGTACTGAAACATCTAGTGAAGCTTATGTAGGTACCTCAGATGCGACGTGATGCCATCCACTCGCGGAATCACTTGAGAAAGAGCCACTTGTGATAAGTAAACCACTGTCTTCACTCAATGGAGGCGCTTCAGAATATGTGGAAAAGGGCGGAGACTCCATAACCCCAGCCAATGGAATTATCAATTACTTTCCAACAACATAAAGAGGACTTAACAATTATCTATTAAAATAAAAAATGAAGAAAATACATCGTGACTTCATTTATGTTCGTACAACCATAGATTAGTAAGATAAGTAAGATTAACGAAACACGGTCTGTCTGTCAAACAGACAATAAAAGAGTACGTGATACCTACAGATTACGTAAGTCAAATCATAGCAGAGCTAGGAGGAAGCATACATACTTCCTCCTAGTAGCAGAGCAAAGATTACGTATTTTAATAATAATTTGTTCTATGCCGAGAGGTTGAGGTATTCCCTTTGGAGCTAGGAGGAAGATCCTCCTATGGTCTGTTTTTTTAACAAACATGCCTTTTTTCTTGTTCTGAAATTGTTTTGATTTTAATGAAACTTTACAGTAATTTATCTTAGACATCAGAATAACACAAAGGCTATAATTTATAAAGATACCTATTATGTGAATTGACGAAAATATAACGATAAGGGTTATGTAAGTAAGAAAAAAATCAGCTTTATGCTAGGGAAAGGGGGCACTTTTGAACAGGGGCAGTTTTGAATTTAGTATTTTTTGAACGCAACTTTGTTATCTATGTCCAATTTACGTTTTATAATGTTGGCAACATTCCATCTGATGTTTGTCACTTCTATTATTCGTTCATTCCAAACGACAGAAAAACCAAGTCCGTTGTTTTTGAGGTGTACTAGTAAATAATTGCAAAATACTTCGGAAGCGTTCGATGTGTAGATGAATGAATCGATGTGGATAATAGTCTTCTTTTGTTTGCGATATTATTTAGTCAATGAGGTGTTGTTCATTTGGTGAGCCTTAGTTATGGTCAGTTTATTGTGTTATTGTTATCAAAAATTGTGTATGTTTAGCAAACCTGCTGTCGGGGCAGTTTTGAACAAAATGTATATTTGTGCCCCATGCATTTTGATAATAAAACATTTCTGCAGCGGTGCGGGAGGAATGGTGACGGGTTGTAAGGCGTGTCACCACTCCTGATGTGACGACCACGACCACTCTGTCAAGAGTGTAACGACTAAGAAGAAGAAGAAGTAACAAATATCATGACTGTGGTTCAATCCCCAAACGTAATAGCCAGGACAGGTCTAAAGCAAGTTGGCCAGTGTGTTTCGGCAGAAAGGGGCCAGTTAATTACAATGTGTGCCATAGTGAATGCTCTAGGGAACACAATACCACCGGTTTTTGTTTTCCCCAGAGCTAGGTTCCATGACTCTGTGCTGTTTGGAGCTCCTGCTGGCAGCCTGGGATTGGCAAACTATCCCAAAAGTGGTTGGATGACCAGTCCTTTGTTTTTAAAAGTACTTCAGCACATCCAAAAACTGACAAGGTGTTCCATTACTGACAAAATTCTAATTTTAATGGACAATAATGAAAGTCACTGCACCATTGATGCTATAAATTACTGCAGGGATAATGGGATTGTGCTGTTAACCTTTCCCCACGCTGCACGCATAAGATGCAGCCTCTGGACGTAGCTGTTAATGCCCCGTTCAAGTCGAAACTTGCAGTAGCCCAGAATGATTGGCTAGTGAATCATCCAGGCAAAACAATTACAATTCATGACCTGGCAGCCATTGTCACACCTGCATACAACGCTTCCCACACAATAAATAATATTTCATCAGGATTATCCACTCCAGGTACTCGTATATACCCATTCTCAAGAAATACATTTACTGAATAAATGATGTCACTAACCGTGATATTGAAAACAATGAATTAGCTTCTGCAGGCCTTCCGAAAAGAGCACAGTCATTTTGTGATGGTTTTAATATCGCGCCACCGGTTAATGGCAATGTTGATGATGCTGAACAAGCTGTTGATATTGTTCAACCTGTATTTGATACTGCCGATGATATTCAACAACCAGCTCATCTAAGTAACAATATGACATCAGACCTTTATCTACCTCAGACTTCTGATTATCGCCTATCAATGAATTTAGACTCTGATGTCACTGATGCTGAAAGTATTGGTGCTGAGAACTCTGCGAGTGATACAATTGCATTATTAACACCTGAGGCTGTGAGTCCTCTTCCTTTAACAGACACCCAAAAAAAAAATAACATAGAAATGGCATATTTAGAACGTATAAAACAATTAAGCAAATCAAAAGTTCAACCATTTGCGAAGAGAGGTAGAAAATGCAATGACAAAAGCAAGAAAGACCGAAAGACAAGTGTGAAAAGGCAGAAAAAGAAGAAGACAAGGGCGGATTCAATGAAGCAATGAACAGTTTAACATCGAGCTTGAGGATGACACAGATGAGGAAATATTTCCTCATCCTTTAGCTATAAATGACATAAATCTCGATGATTATCTACTGGTGGAGTGTCAATCAGCATCCCTTAAAGCTAGCAAACATTTTGTTGGAATAGTGAAAGCTATACATGACACTATTTTAACAGTATCTTTCATGAATAAGAAACCTCGTTGTCAGTTTGTCTTCCCTGACAAGGAAGACAAATGGTCTGTAGCAATAGCAGATGTAGTGGCTAAACTTCCAGCTCCTCAAAATTTCCCAGGAACCTCCAGCACAGCAAGTTACTATTCGTTCAAATTTGATTTTACCAAATTTAACTTAGGTTAGATATTTGGGTATAATACGCTGTTTACAAGCCTAAATTTACTAAGTTATTATTTGCTTAAGCCAAATATATGTTACCAAGAAAATTAATAAATGTTGATTGTACTTTATTAGCTAGTTTTAGTTTAATAATAAGTTTCAGATATGCCCCTACCTGTTTCAAAACTGCCCCTCGAAAGTTTCGGAGCAAAAAAGATTTGAGTATTATTTCAACTTTTACTTAAGAATTTAAAAAAAATCGTTAAGTTAGATCTTGTTAATAGTAATTGCTAACGTCTTAAATAATATTATTTACAACACAAGTTATTTCCATTTTATGGTACCTTTTCAAAACTGCCCCAGCCTGGTTCACAACTGCCCCATACAAGGGGCACTTATGAACAAAATCCCTTATATTTTTACGAGAGATTATGACAAAATTTATTATTATAATAACATTGTACTTTTTTTATAGCATAGCCTAATCCTAATAGAAACTGAATTCTTTATTGAAATGTCAAAACCCGTTCTTGATTTTTTATATAAAAAGAATGTTTAAAATGTGTTCAAAAGTGCCCCCCTCTCCCTGATTATTATTATTTACTTATTCTGGCGTGCGATGGAAAAACCTTAAGTGTCACACGCGCATAATGCATAACGAAAATGAATATCTAAAATTTACCTACAAAAAGCTCGCGACAGCTAATATCTATCTTTTATGTGTAGTGTGGGGGGTCTAATCGCTCATAGCTATCTCTTCCAGAAAATACATCAACAACAGATATGGTCAAAATATTGGGTGGGGTTTGCGGTCTTAATAATTGTATACATAAATAACTGCTGTATAGTGTTTTTCTAATGACAGTAGCAACAGAGAATAGGTAAAATGAATAAATTTAAATTATTCCTTGAGGTAGCACGGAGATAAAAGATTGAACAGAATACTGTAAAGGAGAGATAGTATATGAGCATTCCGACGACGACGAAAAGGGAACCATTTGAGCTTATTACGAAAATCGGAGACATGATCATATGCGTAAGCCATATATAAATCTTATAAAAAAATGTTTGGTATTATATATTATATATATTATTATATGGAGGTAGATGAGGCGCTAGATTAACACATATAATTCAATTTGTCATCATCATCCATCACCACGCGGGTGTAACTGCGGCGCGCAGCTAGTATACAATAATAGATGATTGATACCTACACTACACTATACGAAACATATCATTCCAAGTTTACATTTTATACAAGTAATGATAATAATTAAGTTCACAATAATAATTTATGTTCTTCTCGGTTAATAAACAATCACGAAATCTGTCGCGTGTCAACCAATGCGAAGGTCTACCAACAAATCCACCAACAAGCGACATGACTGCATGAGCAGCATTCGAAGAAAGCCTAACCTATACCTCCGGTGAACATAGGAACATAAAAACATACAAATAGACGATCATAGCAGACAATCATCATTGTAGAACCACCTTCTTTTGGAAGACAGCTAAAACTTGCAAAGTACTCGCTATGGTTTCAATAGTAACTGTTTCCATTTACTTGTTTCGCTGCGAACGAAGTCTTATATCTACTGATAAGCGTGCGAGTGAAACAGTTGCGAATATTTATGCAAACTAAAATCTTTTAAAACAATGATTATTTGAATAGCGAATGAAAAAAATATAACTGACGAACAGAAAATAGGTAGGTATAGTACCAAGAAAGGCATACCTCGTATTATAAAATACAATAAGGTCGTAACCGTGGTAACCTTCTTCGTTACGCCGTCGTGCACGTGTGGCGCGTCCCGAGTTCAAGTAAGCTCAGCGACAGCTCAGACTCGGTGGCGGGAGGAAGGCTGGATTGGGTAGGGTGTGACGAGTGTCCATTCTATACGTTGTATTATTATATTGTTCTAGTCACTAGTTAGTAGTTCGTCGATCAAAATAGAATACGGTTTGACTATATAATAAATAATTCAGCTCAATTTTGATGTGTGGCAAATATATAATATAATTATTAAATATATATTATTAGGTATAATTATTATTAAGTATTAAATAATTAAATATTAATATAATAATGTCAATGTCAAAAATATAAATACAAAACTAATAAAAACATACACACAAACAAAAAATTTTCAGCATGGTCAAATATAATTAGTTAATCAAATAACACGCCCCTCATTGTACCTGGCGCAAAGGTGCCCATAACGCTGGCTGCATTGCCTCGTTGGATTGCGATAGCTAACCTTTGCACCAGGTACAAGCCGGAGCGGGAGTCACTAGATTTTTCCCTTAATCTGCGCCCTAGTTGGTAAACCAAGCTTTTTGCGTCTGCGCCCCAGCTGCCCATCGTCTCCACTGCGAATGGTACAAACAAGTATTGCGCCTCTAAAGCCGCATACTTGTGACGCTTTTTAATAGCCGCGTCCTCAGCTGCAGCCGCTGCAGATAGGACAGTACGATTAAGGTGACTGGGAGCGAGAGAGTGTTGACGCACGTGGCGTCCCACAAGAGGCACTTGCCATTCTTCCACGGCATCAAAGTCATACCATCTGGTCTCTTGCCATCGGACCTGTCGAGGCCGGGTGGCTCAAGCATACACGGGACATCCGCCGATACAAAGGCTCTCCGGAATATGTCATTGACAGCATGGTGACGTAGAAACCTTCCCGTGCATCGACGACAGCTCAGTGCATGATGGCCATCAGCCTCCACCATGGAACTGCAGATGCATATATGAGGTTCACACACCCTGCAGCCCAGGCGAAGAGCCACCGCCACACGCAAAGAGTTGTCGTCCAGAAAAGTGCCCAGGTGAGGGCAGTGCGTGCAACCATGCTCCCGATTTAGGCTGCGACACAGTCTGGCCAGATCGGCTCCCGAGGCACCTTCAATCAATTCATCTTTGATCTGCTTTGCAGTTATATCATCCCAGACACGCTGCATATGATGCAAAACAGGGAAAGCCACTCCCGAGCTGTGGGCAGACCAAGCTGACTCAGCCTCGGCTACAAAAGGCACGCTAACCACGCCACCATCAGAACGCGAAATTACAGTGACGAAGTCCAACACACCATACGCCGACGCCAGGAAAGCTGGCAAGGCCACATCCTGTGCGCAACGCAACCCAATACCTCCATGCCGGATAGGAAGAGTCACCTGTCTCCACTGTGTTTCATTAAGCGAGACATTCGGGATCGACTCAACCGTTGATTTCAATGTATCGTCAAATGCCGAAACTACACTAGGTCAAAAGATAGGCGTCGTCCGTATGAGATATGTCAACTTAGGGAGAGCAAAGCACATGCGTAATAACACAATCGCCACATGAGCCGAAAGATCTTTAAGACGCTCTTGAGCAGTCAGAAGAAGTTTTTTGCGGGAAGAAATAGCTTCTGGCACTTCATCAGGAAAAATAGGTGACCCTAAAAGAGTGAAAGAGTGAGACGAGAGTTCCTTGAGGCCAGGCAATAGAGTACTGAAGTGGGGAAAGTATGTGCGAGCTTCAGTGCCACAGGAAAAGAATTCACACTTGGAGGAATTCACCTCCAGACCCAGGAATCTGAGGCGAGAAATTAAAGCCTCTACGTCCTGAAGAACGTCTTCTGGTTATCCTCCAAGAGTCCCATCGTCTAGGTACCACAGATTTAAAGCTAACTTCAGCTCAGAAATAACCCTGTGGATCGCTAAACTAAAGACGAGGGGTCCCAACCTAGGACGATGTATACATCGTCCTAGGTCCCAACGGATCTCCCTGCTGCTTATTTTCACGGAAAACTATTTTTAATAAAGTTATAGTTTGGTGGAAATCTAAGAGGAAGTATCTATGATGGAGAAGACATGTATATTCTGTTGTTTGTGAGACAAGAATGGTAATATATACGCTTGCATTAGTTTGAAAGAGACAGCATATGCGATTATTTGTTTGCCACATTTCGCAGTTGTGGCAGACAAATTTGTTCGGTGCTTGAAAGTGTCCTTTTTTCATGTTAAACAACGATTTTGATGTGTATATTGTAAATTGTAAGTTAAATTCGACGCTGCTGCTTTCACCAAACATGTTGAAAATGTTGAAATGCAGAATTCTTGGCTGTAAAAACAGAACTGAACGAAATATGGAACACGTTACGTATCACATGTAAGTGCTATTTTACATATGTCTTTACCATTCTTACACAGTCTATGCGAATCAAATATGAATTTCTGATCATAACATGAATGTCTGCGTGTTAAATTATTTGATAATCTTACATTTTACTACAAAATAATTTCTTGGTTTTGAGATTATAATCCATAAAAATTAAGTAGTGTTCTTTTGTCTATCTGTCTCGCTCTACTTTGATGAAATTTGTTTAAGGAAAAAAGAGAGTGTGAACATAGATCAAAAATTACACTTTTTCGAATTATAGCAATTTTCGGAATACCAGCTCATGACCGAAGATTTTTCCCATAAAAGTGGGTAATTTTGTATGAACCACTTTTGACCAATTTTGCAGTAAAATTAACGCAATTAAATTTTGGTTTGCAGTTTTCTTAAGGAATGCTGTCCTTCATCGTGTATGGATTCAAGCAACTGGACGACAAAAATAATTAAATTAAAAATTACATAATTAATTAATTAAATTGTAAGTGGTGCCAAAATGTTGAATCTCGATGTTATTCACACATATGTTTTATATACCATAAAGCTATAAATACATTATTACTTTGTTTTATTTTAAGTGCACACTATGAAATATTATAGATACGAAGGTTTGTATGAGTTTTTTACTCATACAAACCTTTAAGTCACTCAACGCCGAAGTTTTCAACGAAATTTCGCATATAGATTCCGTCGGACCCGGATTAATAAATTGGCTACCTTTATTCCGAGATATTGAGTATTATCGGGGACTACGATATAACTATTCCACGCGGTTGAGTCTACAGGCGCAAGCTAGTTATCCAAAAGTATCCATTAAGTTACGTAGGTAAACAGTTATTTGGACCTCTTAATCTAATAAGTAAGATTTTTGGTCCCACGTCCACTAAACCAATATAAAAGTTTGCATATTTAAATGACAGACATTGATGAAATTTGATACCTACATATATTTAGATAGCTTAAGTCGTATAACATGTGTATAAAAACCTTTAAGTAGATTAACATTGAACTATGCTTTAATTACCGAGGTTCTCGAAGGGATCGCGGCCCAACCAAGTTCTATGTGGGCGAAATTATATGTATTTAACTAACAAAAATGACATAGTTTTAAACACTACCAAAAAATATTCTGTACGTTTTCAGTTAGTTTTAGAATCATGGTAATTTTCTGAAACTAGCTGACCTGGTTTATCTGCCATTAATGCGGACCGTTCAATCTGTAGCGAGAAATTCAAAATTTAACAGTCTGTCTATTTATTGCGAGATCGGATAACATTTGTAGGTATATGATTCCTTAATTTACACAAATCGGAGATCAATTTTACAGTATTTTGTTATTAAATCTTTTTTTTAGTGTGTTGGGGTTGGGAATGGGTCAATTTTTTTAATTAAGTTCATAATTTCGTTCTTTTTATCAATTGCGCTGCGGCAGTTCCACTGGACAGTCTTCAGTAGATTGTCCACCTTGGGTTCCGATCCGAAAGGGATGCCTTATGGAGCGATAATCATCACGGGGATTTTTTTAAGAGCTTCTAGTATAGGGGCAACGTTGGACGATAATAATATGTTGTGTTGTATAAGAATGTCAATAAGAGAAGTTATAATATCAGTCAAAGTTTGTTCGGAAAATTGATCATTAGGTATATAAAATATTGTGCTTAGCGTAACCACAGCCATTTGGGCCAATGGGCATTTTGTAGTCTTTTACTAATTGTTGATGAGTGACGCGATCATATCCTTTAGGAGCACTGTAAGGGGGGCGAGTCTTAGAAACAAGAACTTTTATGTCCGAAGTACTGGAATGGGATTGAGGATTATATACAATTGGGTTATTTGTTGATATGGTTTTAGTCGATGAAATCATGTCGGTATAAGATTTACCAACGGATGGATGTAGTTTAGAAGCTTCTGCA
This sequence comes from Plagodis dolabraria, assembly GCA_963854805.1. Classification (NCBI taxonomy): domain Eukaryota; kingdom Metazoa; phylum Arthropoda; class Insecta; order Lepidoptera; family Geometridae; genus Plagodis; species Plagodis dolabraria. The sequence goes on along the minus strand of OY978440.1, from coordinate 34,127,808 downwards.
TACGACAGACAGTTTTCCGCCATCGACAACTTAATACTTTTTTAATAAGTTATTAAAAAAGTATTAGTAGTATTAGTTTTATAATTAATAACTAAAAAGATTTACCAAGAAAAAGTGTACACTAATAAATAAATAACAAAATGTAAAATTTTCCGTAAGAAAATCGCGCCCGCCTAGTAAGAATTTTCCCACGCCTTTTTTCAAACGTTAAATTCTTTTGATATCAATTGGCTATAGGAATTAGGGATGATTACCATCGATTCAAACCGATATTGATATAACAATAATTAACGATACTTAAATTTTGTGAATTAATTATTATTATTTCAACTTGAATTGAATCATTCTCTTATTATTTTTTTAAAGACGTAATTAGTAAACTAAGCCGGGCAAGCAAATATTGGCTGATAAGCCTACTTCTTTCTATTTTGTATCCATGCCAGAACAATATTCAAATTTAGTTTATCACATTCAAATATCCTGTGTTTTATTTGAAAATTACAAAGAAACGAGAACAAAAATAAAAAGAATTCAACAGTATAGTTTCTAGACAGCTTTTTTGATCAGTAAATATTAGGGAGGGACTAAACTAAGAAATTGCGAGAATTTAGCTCCAGTGAATACTGAGAAGTAGGAAGGGCATTTAAAAGGTAGACAAATTTTATCACAAGGGATCAACAACGCTTTAACAACAGCACTATCGGATCACAACTTTGACGCATATGTATTGAGAACTAATACTTTGACTGAACTGGGCTGAAGCATTAGGTTGCTCTTTATTAATACCAAAATGGGGAGTTGAGTATAGAGGTTTGATGGAAAGTATAATTAAAGGTTCAGGAAGGGTAATGAATTTAATGAAGCTGTGAAGAAGGCAAGTACTATTATTCGTATTCCTCAAATCATACAGGTCAGAAAGAAGACTCAATTTCGGGAGTCAGGGGTGGTTAGAATTTGGAATTCATTTAGAAACAAAGCTGTCTGAAAGGAACTGTGTGCGAATATCAAGAGGGGGTGATGTGAATTCAACCTGCATGGCATTAATAAATGATGACTTCATGGCTCCAAGGATAGTTCACAGACATTTAAATTGAATTAACTTATGGAATCATGTGCGTTAAAAACTTTAAACACCAATGCACATAAAATAAATTATAACATTATTATTTTAGCTTAAGAATACTATGATTTTTTTTAAATGGTTACCAAACGAGATAAAGCTTTTTGAATTCCAAGTTGTAGACGTAAGTATCTACCTTAAGAACTACGTCCGATACTGCCACAAAACATTTTGCGTGAAAACATGGTTTTCAATATGTAAGATTATTCAATCTTACGAAGTAGTATGTTTATTAGAGGACGAAAATTAAAACGAGAACTATCAAAATATTCAAAGTCACATAAAAAGAGAAATTTAAACATTGTAGTTTCACTTATACAATTTAATAGTTTATGCTACTGATTTGTATCAATGTAGTAATCGATTACTACATAATTGATTCCATCCCTAATTGTTACCTTAGCCCTCGCAGCAGTGCTGCCAACTTAGCGGGTTTAGCGCCAGATCTAGCGCTTTTTTTGGATTAAAGCGCGATATAGCGCCTAGCGCTAAATCTGGTATGAAATCACATATTAACTCTTAATTTATTAATGAACCAAACTGTGGCCACCAAACCAGATTCACCCTACTGCCATAAAAAAGTGGTACGGTCAGAATCGTACCAAGGTTCTGAGTCACTTCGGTAAAGGAACCCCACTTGTGGGTGCTTTGGTTATCGCGGGCAGTTGCCATGGAGACCAGTCGGGGATGTGAAAAAATACTCTCAAGTCGGAGCTTGGCCTTCGGCCTCGGACAGTTACTCCAAATAAAGTCAAAACTCCCACAAAAACTCTTAATACAGTCCAAACATAAAATGAATTACTCCAAATGCAGTATGCAGAATAAGAGGGGCACCTAGGACGAATCCAAAATGGTGGAATTCAAGATGGCTGCCGTACAAAGTGCTCCGATCACGCTGAAGTGAGGCCGTAAGGCCGAGCTTTTTTTTTGGATATCATACGTACTCTTCATATTCACTATGGCATTTGTTCAAAGACCCCCCCACCTATCTATTACTGTTTTCGAGATACGTCTTCATTCATCACTCGGCAGACGTCATCGAAAAAAAAATTCAAATTTGGAAAAAAAAACTATACATTTAAATACATTTAAAATTATATTATTTATATAGAGTAATTGCCAGAGATAAAATAAAAAGAAAGTATTCTTCAAACAATCATACGGTTTAACGCTTAAATTAACATATACAACAGTAATACAACACAACCAATTCTTAAGAGAAAACCACTTATAGATGTCCAAAGTACAACGCTTAGTTGGGGCGAAAGTCTGAGTGGAACAGGCAAACTTAATCGCATTTAGGAGCAGGGCGCATTCTAAATAGTGTGTCCAAATCACCTCCGTGGCGAATACGAAACGCCTGTTTACCATCCGCTTCTCTAACTAAAACTCTACCTTCTCGCGTCCAAGCGTATTTAAAGTTGAATTGTTTGCATAGAGTGCGAGCACGACCAAATATTAGTCGGTTGTCTTTAGTTAGACGCTCATTAACGTAGATTGGGCGCCGAGTTCCTGCTTAGTCAATATCGCCAGTAGTCAGGTGACGTCGCGAACGCACGCTTCGCAGCACTTGCTCGTGCACCGCGCGCCTTAACAAACGTACGACAATGTGACGCGGCCGCTGTTTGCCATCCTGATCAACACGCATTGGACCAACTCTCCGGGCCTCCACAATATCACGTTCATCCACGGCTAAGCCAACTTTGCTAAAGATGAGCCCAGTTATGTGCATGACGTTTTCTCCACTATTCTCAGCCACTCCGCTTATTTCGATGTCATTTCGAAGAGCCTGTTGCTCCCTGTCACTAAGTTCCTGTTTTAACAGGTGTATCTCGGTTTCAAGGGCTTGGGTCTTAATACAAGATCTTCTAGCTGTACGAGCCTAGACTCTTGACTGTCTAACCGCTCTGAGAAGTCTTCCATTCTACTGGTGCAACTCTCGTACATCCCTCTTAGGTCTCTCAATTCCCCTCGGACTTCCTCCCGAAAGGATCCAAACTCTTTTCGAAAACCATTCATCTCCATCCGTAAGGCCCTTAACTCTTCAAGCAGCTGATCACTATTGTCTCCAAGTCCTTGAGATGACTCTTCCACTGCGAGTTCTGTAATCACTTTCACAGGAGTGTCTGTGTTGTCCTATCGTGGTTCATTCGCAACGCAACAAGGACATATCCAGTTCTTTGGAGACTGGTTTGGAGTGACATTAACACATTGTCGATGGTACATAAGTTTACATTTTATACAAGTAACGCAATCTGACAGGAATTTGCCACAACCGCCGCACTTGCTCATAGTGACAGTTTCTATAAAGGGTATATGAATCACGATCGATATAGTGGACTTCTTCTTATAAAAGTTTAGATCGTATACAATAGATGGCGCTTATAAAAATGACTGTAGAAATATTTATTTTAATTATTCTTATCTCCCTTTATATATATCTACTGACTGACCGGTAGTGGATTATGCGAGTGCCGTCCTCGAACAAGCAGAACAATGTTTCTGCTGCTCTTATCTCCCTGTGGTAAATTTGATCACGGCGAACGAAGCTATCGACGTTCAGATTTTCAAATAACTATCACTTATTGGGTGCGAAATGCACGGATAACACTTCCACACTTAGATTTCACCACTATTTACAATTACTTTTGAAGTTATTGCACTTTTGAGACCAATTACTATTTTAAAAACATTAAATACGAATCAGCTGTTTTGTTGACACGGTCTACCCCCAGCTTCCATATATAGAATATATGGTACCCAATTAAGAAACTAAAATCGGGGAATTCGTCATCACTTGGGGCGCTTTCTGAACCTTGGTTAGAGTGCACTCGCAGTGTACTCGGAGTGCAGCTTTTCACTCTAACGTCGTTCACGACCTTCGGGTAGAGCGCTACTTATTAACTATCATAAGAGGTCGATAATATGTTGAATCTGTAACTGACATTGCTTGATGAGAGAAATATAGGCACCATTTTATATTTTGCAGGTTACGGTAGTTATTGCTTTTCAAACATCATAAAAGTCAATAAATTTTGCAAAATTCCCCGCCAAAAATGATATTTGAGGTTATAAAACAACCGGTCGTTTGGATCCTTCGAGTAAGTTAAAGCAAAGGTAAGAATTTTTGAATTGGAAGGCTTTCGTCCTGGTTCTGATACGGTTATTTATTCATGTGGTCCATACACTGGCCACACTCTGACTATGACAGAAAAACGCAATCTATAGGGGTGCGTTCTTATATGTCGTCCGACGACGGATGATCGCTCCAAGCAGAGCGACGCTCGTCGTCCGCCTTTTAAGAACGGCTCTGTATCATATCTGTATCAAGAACACTACTTAAAAAGTTTCACTGACTCAGAAGAAATGTATTTACAATTATGTACTTTTCCAGAATACATAACTAAAACAAACATACATAATACAACAATAATAATAATAAAATTTTGTAAACAGAAGTCTACGTAAACAAAAAGTAACTTAAAACAAAGAAAAATCAAGTCCCAACTGTCAAATGAAACGTCAGGGCGATATTTATCCACCGATTTCGTGGGGCGACCGGTGCGTCGTCGAGCGATATATAAGAACGCTCCGGATGATCATCGGACGATCGCCCCGGGCATATAAAAACGCTCGGGGCGTCGTCGGACGTCGTCGGACGACAAATAAGAACGCACCCCAGAAGAAGAAGATGATAAATAACTTCTTCTTCAAAAAAAAAATCAAAGAAAATTTTCCATAGATCCAAATAAATATTTATTATTAGCATAGAATAGATCAGATAGAATACTGTGTACGATACATAAAAAAAGTACTCTGTAAATTACAGACAGAGAAAAGTAATATACCGGACAGACTGCACTCGAAATCAAGCAGTAAACCCCTGTAATAATATGATTCAAGCACCGTCGAACAAATCATCAATTTTCAGTTCAGATTCATTAAATTGATATATACTGCACGAGTGATTGGTCAGTGCTGCAAAGCAAATAATATAGCCATTATATTAATCTACGTTATAGTCTGAGATACGGTATACGGCCTGGTATCAGCAGGATCAGAGCACCGAGCACTGCTACATGAGATAGTCTTCAAACACAATACATATTTTTGTATTCCAAACAAAATTTGTTGAAGATAGCTGATCACAAAATATAAGCATTTACTAGTGTGTATCAGACCAAATATAAGAATGCACAACATATTGCACATTAATCTCTCATGTATGTGAAGTGGTCCCTAGTACTTTTTTGAAAAGTTCTCGTGAATATAGTTTATGTTGTGCTGCTGAATGTGTCGCCGTTGAAGTGATGTAAAATAACCAAGTTTCAGTGTTTCTACATACATAGTGTCAAAAGTCTGAAAAATGGGGGACTCACATGTAGCAAACATTGTTCATGACATTTTGGTAAGTTGCTATTCAAATATTATTATTTTTTTATGAAACATATGCCTGATTTATAGTTCTTTAATTTTCCTGACTTAATTCTGACTGCAACTTCACTGAGAATATATTTATCATTTGTAAACCTACTCATTTGTAGAGTTGCCTTAGTTTCGATCGCTAGGACTAAAAGTGGTGATGATCTGGACACAAACATTGGTATTTTAAGGTATGTTGCTGTGTAGTAAAATTCTCTACAGACTGCAATCGGATATTGTTTGTTCATTAATTAGTTTCCTTTTGGTTCAAAATTTAACCTACAGAAAAGACATGATATAAAATAAACGAGACACTATCTTAGTTTTGACAATGTAATAGTTCCTTTGCTGGAAGTTAGTATGTTATGTGCAATCGAAATTATATGGAAATTAGAGATAGGCCGAAAATGGGTTTCACCAAATACGAACATTCGGCCGAATGTTCGGTAAATCTCATACCGAACCGAATATGCGGTTGCACCGTACAGTAGTTTAACCCCTAAACAGCCACATACTTATAAATTGTTTTTAATAACCATATTTTTCATCTGCTGTTATTGGAAATAAAACTACAGTGTCTACATAAAAATACTGCAAATTACTTACCACATAAAAACAAAATATAGGACACATTTAACACTCAACTCATGATCAATCGCTTTAATACCATATTAACTTTGAGTACCTACCCTTTTATCGAATATTCGGTGATTTGACCGAATATTCGGCCGAATACGACTATTCGGCAAACCTGCTGAATATGCCGAATACCAAATATAAAACGAATATTTGGCCCATCCCTAATGGAAATGTAGTTGCAAGAAAAATAAATGTTAAAAGTTTTCTCCAACTTGTGTGAACATGTTGAGGTGAAGTGACTCAAGCAACAAGAGTCTTATATCACAGGGTGGACAGAACTTTAATTGAGACAATAAGATTGGAATTTAAAAGAGAGTTGCTTCCATTTTATGTCAGTTTCTACAGGATTAACTGATGAATAAATTATTCAACTAAAAGCACAAATTAAAAAATGTGAGGTGGAAAAATGCTTAATAATCACAGTCACATCCCTGATCCGTGGCAATATTTCTTACTCAATGATTGAAATAGTTCTTGATGTTAGTAAAGACATATTGGTCAAATTGTATAATTAATAAGATATTATTTTTTGCATATTATGTTACCTTCACAATGGCATTATATTTCAGCTCTTAGAAGGTGTGGACTATTGGCTGCCCTCAAGACCACAATGCAGTAGCACAGGACAGATTGACATAGAGCTATATACGTACATCAATTTAACCATTTCTTCATCTGCTATTCTTAGCTTAGTAAATACTTATCTTAGTTTGGTAATTGAATGCAGATTAATTCAATTTGTTGGTGCCATGTGACCCTATTATCAAGTAAAATACTATTACTACATATTTGATTATATTTACTTGTTCAATCTATGGGCATATTATTAGTTTATTAGAAATGTCACCACATGAATGTACTTATTTGTCTCGGGTAACTTGGAATAGCTAATTTAAACTAAAAAAATGTTCTTTAAAAATAAACCTGCCCATTCTAAATACAACCACATATTTAGCATGGGCAGGTTCATTTTTAGCCAGTTGTTGACAACTGCCATTCCCATTGTGCATTCTAGTGCTCACCTGGAGAGTGCCTACTATATAGAGGCTTTTCAGAGAAATATCAATTCAGAAATCAGAAAGAACTGCCTCTGCAGCTTTTCCCTTCATGTTATTACGACATTATATTAGGTGAAATGCTGAAGGCTGCATAGACATAGTATCGAGTCGGCGATATTGGAACACAGGCCAAGTACTAATTGAGTGATTAAGTCACTGGCAAACACTATGCAAAATATTTGTTCAATAGCATTGGGAAAGAAACATTTTAAAATATGAGAAACTGGAAGTATGTCCTTTCCTTGAAATAGTTACTTTTTAATTGCTTCGGCACTACAACCATGGATGAGTCCTGGCCTTCTCAACAACTTCTAACAACACTTGGTAGTTCTCTCCCTCTACACTTCATCCAGCTAAAAGAGCTGGTCTCTCTCTCTCTGTTGTAGAGATCAATCTGGATCAGAACTGACAGTCCAGTTATATAGGTAGTACAACAACAACCTATATAGGTGCCTTTATGCCCTGATGTACCGGACTACTGTCTCATTCTCGATAAGGAGATCTGTGATTCATTCTAGTGTGGTAGCCACCATGGACTACATGGACGAAGGTCCAGCCATATTTGATGTTTGAACACATTCAGTTACTATTCAGCTTTTTAAGTCCGTTAAAAATTTGAAAAAAAAAAACATTGCACAGATTCAAATAAGAAACAAGATATATGTATGTAACTGATTTTTTTAACCTGTAAGCTTTATTGACATGACATTTTATGAGACTTGAAATAACTCATAGATTCCTAAAATAATAGCTTATTTTATAAGATTTTATTTTTTCAGCTTCATTAATTCTCATTCTAAGCTTGGACCTCTTTTAAGGAGAGAAAAATTGTGTAATCTATAATTATTCATTACCAATAGGTCAGATTGGAAGGGCCTATCCTGGTCCAAGGGCAGTGTCGGTCAATGTGTCTTTATACCAAGACTGTGATATTTTGTCATAGAATTGTTTGTATTAGCTGTTATTTAATTTAGTATTATTAAGTTAAAACAGATCTTTTGTTTACTCCTATGCACATCGGCAAACATCCGCCTGTGTGAGGATACGCTGATAAACAGTGCAGCTTTGCTACTGTGAGAAGAGACAATAGCTGCACAAGTTGAATATAACTTAGAAACATTACAAGGGACAACAGTCCCAAAAATGAAATAAGTTAGTTTTTAAGTACAAACTTATGTGACTATGGCGAAGGCAATAAATTGTTTTATTTTTTTTAAATAATAATATTACCTTATTTATTTTTTACAGAAATAAAAGTTCACCTTCTTTTGTTTCCAGAGAGTTGAGGCTGTAGAAGAAGCTTTCAGCTGCTTTCTAGTCTACAAACCAGAAGAAGAAAATGAGCGGTTGGCTGTGTATCAGAAAAAGTTATGTTCAATCATGAGCACTTTGAGTGTGGAGCTGCAGGAGTCTGCCCTCAGGCAGTATCTGACCCTAACTGCTGTTTTGACTAACAGATATAAAATGAGACAGTTACTCACTTTGTTAGAAAATTTGGTCAACACAAATATTTTACAAGCCAGGTAATACATAAATAGTTCACATAAAAGCAGAAACTTGACATGATTATATATATATATACATAATACATAAGCTAGAAATTAACACTACTGTGTGGTATTTAACATTATTTCTGAACAGATCTTGTACTAAATCAAATTTTTGCAGCACACTGATGCAGCATATAACGTTTGATGGTAACTGGCCAGGCTGGTATTCACAAAATGCCCCATCACCATGCTATAACAATTGCCGTTTAACTCTTACATATCTGTATCTAATTCATTTAGCGGTTAAGACAAGAATTGGGACTGAAGATGGCTTGTGGCATCCGAAGCGCTCAGTGCCGCAGCAGACGTTGCTCCACCTAGGGGATAGGTTATATATATATATATATATATGTATATATATAATTATACATATATAAATATATATATATAAGGTGACTATTAATTCATCAACAATACTCCCGCAGTATTGTTGATGAATATACCTCTATAATAATAATAATCGGTATACCTACCGAGTTCATTGCCCTCGCAATGCGTTAGAATACTTAGAACGTGTGTATAAGTGTGAGTCTAGTCCACGGCGGCCGCGAGTGTTGTCGTCGCTATTATTATCAAAGTCAACGCGCCACAGCTTAGGCAATAGTTAGTATTAATTTTGTTTATGTGAAAATTAATTATGAGTGGATCACATTCAGTTATCGATTCTACACCATCCCCCGCAGTATTGTTGATGAATTAATAGTCAGCTTATATATATATATATATAAGCTGACTATTATTACTAATATTATAAATTTACTATTGGTACTAATATTATAAATGACTATTGGTACTAATATTATAAATGCGAAAGTAACTCTGTCTGTCTGTTACGCTTTCACGCCAAAACTACTGGACCGGTTTGAATGAAATTTGGTATAGAAATAGTTTGAGACCCGGGAAAAAACATAGGATAGTTTTTATCCAACTGTGCAAAAAGAGGTTAATGGTTTTTCGCGATAACCGACATACGCGCGGGCGGAGCCGCGCCCGGAAATCTAGTTAATCATATAGATCTAAGCAGTCATTGATATAGATTTATTCTTGTAGTGTTTGCACTTAATAACATACAATAAAATTGTAAATACAATCTAAATATAACGAATTTGGATCATGTTTCAAAACGTTATTTTCGTAATGTGCTATTTTAAACACAATCCTTTAAAAAATTGGGCCAGTCCGGAAAAGTAGTACAAATATACTTTGTTAATGCCGTTATTTACTAACTTAAATGCGCCTTTTTGTTTTTAGGATGCTATGCGACTCCATCCTGACAAATGAAAAGCTCATGTATCAAAATGCAGATTTTTGGATAGAATGTTTTAATTTAATCAGAAGAGTCATTGGTGGTGTCGATTATAAAGGTGTCAGAGAAATAATGAAAGTAAGTACTTTATATGACTTACATATTAAAGAATAAGAATTGCACTTTGGCTAGCTGATTACAGAAAACTTTGCAAGGGCAATTACACCACTTTTTCTTTTGGCTTTACTATTCACAGAGGTACTTAAACATAGCACCAGAAGCACGTGTGTTTACGTTAATTACATCATATTTTGCACTACAAAATGAAAAACACGGGAAATAAGAAGCCACAGCGGATGCATGTCCTCTCGCTCCAAGTGCACCATCTCAAATATTCGAGGCCTGCACAGGCTGCACTCCGATATATCAAGTTGGTCCACCATCACCTCGAGACAGCAAAATCCCACCTTCTATTTCTCATGGAGATGCAGATAAAGTGTCCGGCTGACGAGGCAAAAATTTTGGTTCATTACTAGGTAATTCACTTCACTGCCCTGTCGAAAATTACTGCATGCCTGGTGCTTCTTATGCACAGATTGAGAAGAAAATTATGGCTTCTGAAATTGATAGGAATACCAAAGTTATTGTGTACTTAGGCCAAAGTTTAGGTATTGACAGGAAACAGATAATAGCAAATGTTACATCATTGATAAGCCTCAGTGCATTTAAAATTATGTTATGTGCTTTTCCCTATTCAGAGGCACTGACAAAAAATCAGAATGAGCATATTCATTCATTAAATAGTATATTATATAATATGACATGTCGTCATAGTGACAAACTTTTATTTTTTGACTGTAATAAATTTATTACTAAATTTATGTTGACTTGGGATAGGATGTACCTACCTAAAAAATATAAGAATCTGATTGCTACTTTGGTAGCTTATAATATTGAGTCGGTTATAGGAAATTTAACCATGTCTTCTATTGACGATACAGATTTTAGTACATGTACTAATACAAATGTTGAGTCAAACTGTTTAAACTTTTAAGTCTGACAACAGGGAAGTGTTTTGACATAGCACTGTACTACCAAAATATAAATCGCTTCTCTGGCAAAATACTTGAAATTGAAATGCTCTTAGATAAATATCCTTTTGATATATTATGCTTTACTGAAACATGGCTAAGAGCTGATACAATGTTATTTAATGTTAAGAATTTTAGTGTAGGCAGTGCGTTTAACAGATTATCTGCAGAAGGAGGAGGGTGTATTATTCTTGTAAAAAATAACTTAAAATTTAAAGAACGCCATGACTTAGTCAGATGTTCTGTTGAACGTGTCTGTGAAGTTGCTTGTGTGGAGGTGGACAGGCATCTTGTGTTGTGTGTATATCGACCACCTACAGATCAAGGTCATGCTCAAAATTTTGCAGAATTTTTATCCACTATGGAAAGTATACTGCACAAAATCTCTAAATGCAGAAAACCCATATTTGTATGTGGTGATTTTAATATAGATATTTTAATGAATTCTAAAAATAAGACTGATCTTATTTCATTATTTAAGTCATTTAATTTGAAATTTCTGTTCTGTGAGCCCACTAGGATAACAGACACTTCATCTACCTGTATAGACAATATATACTCAAACTGTAAGATTAAAGAAAAGTTAATATTGAAAGGTGTTAGGTCTGATCATGAGGGCCTTGCGATAAAATTTGATGGAAATAGAGAAACAGAGAGGTATGAAGTTGAACATAGGCCGTTAACAACCAGTAGGCTAGAAACTCTTGGTACCAATATAGAAGCTAAGTTTGGCATAACAAGTTTTTCTCACTGTGACCCGAATGACATCTACAATAACTTATTTTCTTTAGTAAATATTGAGTTTCAAAAAGTTTGTCCAAAAATAAAGAAACAAATAAATGGAAAATTGAAGTTTGGTGATTGGGCAACTAGAGGTATTCGAAAAAGTAGAGATTATTTGTTTGATCTGTATCGCAGGAAAAATTTAACATCTTGCAAGCAGTTGCATGATTATGTTAGGAACTATTCAAAAACTTTTAAGTCTGTTTGCTTGTGTGCTAAACTTCTCTTCGTCTCTTTTTATTAGAGATAAAATTAGCAAGTCTAAAAATAAAATAAAAACCATTTGGAAGACTATAAACTGGTAAAAATAAACCTAGAGATTCAAGATATGTCTTAACTATTAATAAAAATCAAATCTCTGATCCAATACAAGCGGCGAATATATTTGAATTTTTTTTTTCTAACTTACCCCTAGAAGTCACTAAATCATTGGATTCTTGTCCCAATGTAGCAGAAGCCCTATTAAAACATAATTTTCCCTGCAAAACACCGGACTTTTCTTTTAGATACACGACAAATTTTGAAATTATAAAGACATTCAAAAGTTTAAACATAAAGAGTACTGAAGACTTGTGGGGTATGTCAGTTAAAGTGGCAAAGTCTATAATTTGCATTATCGCACCATACTTAGTAACAATATTCAATCTTTGTGCCGATAGAGGAAATTTCCCCGACTTAATGAAACTATGTAAAATCACTCCAATTTTGAAGTCGGGGGCTGCATCTGACCCTTGCAATTATAGACCTATTTCCATCTTACCTGTTCTGAGTGAAGTATTCGAAAAAATTATGCTCAAACAACTTTTATCTCATTTTAATGACCATAATATATTGAATGAGAATCAGTTTGGTTTTACTAAGAGCAGATCCACTACAGATGCAGGTATTCAATTGATGTCACATATACTTGAAGCCTGGGAGAGTTCACATGATGCTATTGGCGTATTTTGTGATCTTTCCAAGGCATTCGACTGTGTAGAACACTGCACTCTGATTCGTAAGCTTTCACACTATGGTATTCGTGGAAAAGCTTTGAATCTAATAGAGTCTTATCTTTCAAACAGGCTACAGATGGTTGGAATAAATGGCTTCTATAATAATACTTCTTCCGGGTCTTTGGTAAAAAAAATGGGTGTACCGCAGGGATCAATTTTGGGACCTTTTCTGTTCCTAGCGTATATTAATGATCTGCCTTGCATGGTCAAAGATTTCTGCAATATTGTTTTATTCGCCGATGATACCTCTCTGATTTTTAAAGTAGATAGGAAAGATAGTGAACTCATTCATGTAAATAATGTGTTATCTATGATCTCTGAATGGTTCGCCGCTAATAATCTTCTCTTAAATTCAAAAAAGACCAAATGTTTAAAATTTTCTTTACCAAATGTTCCTTATGTTGAACCAAACATTAAGCTTGACTTAGATAAACTCTCTATTGACAAAGCGACAGTCTTTCTGGGAATCAAAGCAGTGGGATCCACATATACATGATCTAGCCGGAAGACTTAGTTCTGCTGCATATGCAGTTTGTAAGATAAGACAGTTAACAGACGTAGCTACTGCACGGCTAGTTTATTTCGCGTACTTCCACAGTATTATGTCGTATGGTGTATTGCTGTGGGGAGCTGCTGCTGAGATGGAAACAATCTTTATCTTACAAAAGCGTGCAATTCGAGCCATACATGAAATGGATCCTATGGAATCTCTAAGGGATCTTTTTAAAGAAATTGATATATTAACTTTACCGAGTCTGTATATATTTGAAAATATTATGTATCTTCGGAAAAGTTTGAGTAAATTTAAATTAAACAGTGACAACCACGATTACAACACTAGGAACAAATATAAATTAACGGTACCGTGTTTTAGATTAGCAAAGACAAATAAAAGGTCCTTTTTAGGTAATTGTGTGCGGTTTTATAATAAAATTCCCGAACATATTACAATGCTCACAGAAGGAAAATTCAAATTACACGTGAAAAACATTTTTATTAAGAAATCCTACTACACAGTTTGTGATTACTTAAACGACAAAAATGCTTGGAAAATTCCACCTCTGCCAAGCCATCACCTGTCTCCTACGTAATTTAAACAAATATTGTAATAATTGTATTATATTGTTTATAACAAATTGTAAACAGACGTTTAAAAGAATGGCCCCGAGTTTCTTGCCCGTTCTTCTCGCAGTGGCTCTATAAATTTTTTTGCTGAACGTGGCAGTACAATGTAGAATATTTCAATATTAAAGTTTGTAATTGACCTTCATAAGAGCGTCGTAGACGCCTAAATTGAATAAATGATTTTGAATTTGAATTGAATTTGAATTTGACGACGCGGCATACCATTCGTAACCTGGCTATGTCCTGGAACATAATTTCAGGCCTCGTTGCGTGGGTATCCATATATGGTCGCGATGACGTTTGTTGTCGGCGTCTCCGAAATCTTAAAAACTCTAGCTTTTCAGTCTTGTTTTTTGGGGGTCATAGGTTCAGAGAAAAATCTCTATGCCAGTGTCTACTGATCGCATAGCGTTGATCAAGAAACGACCAGGCTTATGAACTATTTACATGCGATGGCAGATGGGGCACAACATCGGCAAACTTCCGCTCAGGTAGTGTTACTGAGATATTTCAATGCCCACCACTAGGAGTGGCTGTTCCCACACCAGTGCACTGACCAAACTGGGAGAGAGACATGCACAAGCTAGCATTGACGTTAAATCTCACACAGCTGGTCTATGGTGCTACAAAAACTCCTGAAGTTGATGGCCATACAGCCAGTTTCTTGGACTTTCTGCTCACAACAGATCCAGACCTATAGTAGTTGTCAGTTTCTTGACCTTTAGATAGCTCTGACCACTGTCTGCTAAAATCTGTATCGGTATATTACCCACCCGACCTCTGCTCAATAGGTAACCGACGGGTATGGCGATTCAAGGCAGCAGATTGGGAAGAGATGCGCTGTTTTTTGGATCTTACTCTTGGCAGCCTGTTGCCTTCTCTTCTAGCGATTCCTTGGTTTTTGCGAATGCAGTGACGAGTGTGGTGCGCCAGGCTGGAAGACTTTATACTATATTAAGTACTTACCATAAAGCCTTGAACATCGTCGCAAACTTACCGGTCTTCCAGTGAGTGTTCTACGGTTCTACATTTCGAAGAGTGTGCAATGGAGTTGCACAACTTAATTTTTTCACTACCGTACTACAAGACGTACGGAAACTCGGCATCAATATATGTTTGACATCCCTCCTCGCAACAAGCGATTTGCATCCATCTTTATAATACGAACATTAAGGAATGGAATACCCTAACAGCGTCTTTGTTTTTGAGAGCTATAATCTGGTAGTTTTTGAGTCTGGAGTTATTATGTATATTCTAGGGAAGCATGCTCGACGCGTCTCGTCGCTAACCATCAGGTGAAACCGTGATCAAATGTATGTCTATGAGAAATATAAAAAAAACTTACAATGACTGCATATGGGGCGTAAAGTATCTGTCCTGATTATCCAATGTGTTCTGAGCAAAAATATATATATTTTTTACTGTTTTTGTATTATCCTTTCTGTTGTTAGAGATGACGTTTTGCAACACAATCTAAGGGGAATGTTCTCAATACTTAAATAATTACTTAAAAAGCTATTATATGGTTTTCAGGGATGCAGAGAAAAGGCGCATACACTGCCAGTTAAATTGAACTCAAGTACAATGCCGCAGTTGAAAGCCTTATACAATGTCATAGAATACATTTTCGATCGCAATGCTTCACTATTGCCTGCATATTTCATAGTAACAGAAATACAAAAGGATTACCCGGACAATAATCACTGGCCTCATTGGGTAAGTTACTTACATATTAGAATTGTGCTTCATAACTCGGCTTCTCGACGTTGTTACAGGATAAATAATTGTCACCCCCCTCCACTACCCCCGTGGTGGAGGGGCAGTGCGAAGGCATTTCCCCCCCTCAAAAAAAAAGCAAAACCTTATCAAGAGCGACAAGAAAATGTTCATTTTCGATTTACGTCGACGTTAGTTAAGCTTTCTTTCGGATTGAACTCAAACTAATCGCGAGTGCATCATCACTGCCTCTCTTTCATTCCTGCGCAGTCTGATAGTGACAAAATATCAGCTCTTGACAGCGTCTTACTGTATTTACCATTAGCATTTACACCAACATTAAGACGTTGTGTACATACAAGCCCTACCCATACAAATGGAATGTGCCTTCGTGAGTGAACAAGTATATACGCTTGTAGTAACCAATAATGTTATAGCAATACGTACTCCTGCGCCCGTCGACGGAACTGGAATCGATGGATGAATTGTTATTTATTGTATAAATCCGTTTCCATAAAGTGACATTTACTGGACCTCCGTTGCATACCTTGAATATTGAGGAAAATTATGCAGTATCGAGAAAAAGGGAAGAGGCTTACGTCCAAGAATGGACCAGAGAAAAGCCCCCATGATGATGATGATGATATACAACACTACAGCTACTACAATAAAAGCATTTAGACACCTATAAGTCATAGCAGACTCATAGGCAGTCCAAATGCTCCAGCCCACTCCCAGTTGGCAGCGTGCCCAGCATGCTGGCAGCATTGCCCCGTTGAATTGCAATGCTTATTCGTTGAGCCAAATATGTGCCAGCATTTTGATCACGCGTCGCATCGACCAAGCGCTATATATATAAATATGTTTAAAAAAATAAAAAATATAAATATGAAATATGTTTGTTTGTGTATCTATCTGTATATATTTTCATTAAAACATTTCATAATTATTTACTATTTTTCAGCAACTAGCCAAACTGTTGACAAGTTTCGTTGAAAGTTTCAAACCATGTGCTCAGATGGTATCTATAATTGGCCACTCACAAATGTTGCCGGTTGTTGAGTTCTCCGGATACGCTGATCACCTTGTGAACCCATGGAGGTTAGACCCTACAACTTTAAAGTTCTCGCTCAAAGGCAATCTACCGTACCAGGAAGACTTATTGAGGCCTCAAATATCATTGCTAAGACATGTTCTGCAGCAACCTTATTCTCGCGATATGATGTGTTCAATGCTAGGATTACAAAAACAACACAAGCAACGGTGTATAGCTTTAGAAGATCAGCTCGTGGAGCTGATGATACTGCCGATGGAAAAGAGTGAACAAGAAACAGAAGAAGATGAAATGTCGTCTACACATTGGTGCTGGCTGCACTTATCATCGCAAGTTATATATTTAATACTAATTGGATTTGCTTCTTTTCCCAATATTGTGATGGGGCTACATAATAAACTGATTGGCCACGACATGAAGAAAGGCAGGGATCACCTGATGTGGGTGCTTCTGCAGTTCATATCGGGCAGTATCCAAAGAAATCCGCTGTCTAATTTCCTGCCTATAATCAAACTGCATGAACTGCTATATCCAGAGAAAGAACCGTTGCCCGTACCGGACTGTACGAAGGCGCACTGCACTCATCAAATGGCCGTTGTGTGTATTTGGATGCATCTATTGAAGAAAGCTGAATCTGAGCATAAAACTATGACTATGCCAGCAAATTTGAAAGTTCAGTATGAGTAAGTATTACCAATTATTATTATTGATAATCCAATTACCTATAGTTCGGCCGCTAAATGTCATTCATACCTATTACAAGGACGTCGTATGTCTGTAAAGTACCATTATTTATTGTTGATACAAATACGCGTTAGCCTTGAGCGGGATACCCCGACTACGAAATAAGTGCGGCGGCCGTGGTGTATGCATTTTCGAACGGAGCCTCCGTGTCTAGTCCCTCGCTCTTCGCACAATGACCCTGTCTAGGCGCCTAATGTGGTAATGTGCTACCATTTGACCTCTATCTCGCAATAATGGCATATGACCTCTATCTCGCAATAATGACATTTGACCTCTATCTCGCAATAATGGCATTTGACGTCTAACTCGCAATAATGCAGTGTACCTAATATGTTATCAGGTAAATTTCGATTGGTGGACTGCCTGTCGAATACCGCGGCTGGGACACCTTTAGGTTACCGTTAGTAGTAGACCGAGCAGTGGCTTGGGTAGATTTTTTAACTGAGGGTGGTTGCTAGCCAAGCTACCATTCACATAATACTTTACCACCACCCATACATTTTGTTTTGTTCTTGTATACTGTATCAGCCGGATTGTCCAGTGCTAAACACAGCTTCTCCCATTAAGGGGGTATACTATAATACCCCTCTTGGCAGGCGTTCTGGAGATCGCAGTTTAAGATATCAGTTCCTCGGAAGGCACTTCTGCCCACCTTCCGGTATTTTACCTTTAATCGCCTCTTACGATATCCAAAGGTGGCAATGGGGAATGATATTCTAGCCCGGCCTGTATATGTCTTATATAATTATGGTACAATTTTAACAATAAATATAAAAGTAATAAATATGTATTTTATAATATGTATTTTTTTCAGTTGAAAAGTAAGTTGAATCTGAAGCAATGATGGCCGAGCGACAATAGCTATGGACTGCCGTGCCACAGGTCCATGGTTCGGTACCCACCGCCGGCTTGAGCTTTACCGCGTAGTAAAACAGCATTTTGTGAATGCTCGCTTGACTAGCTATCACCCTCAAGAAGAAAATCTGTCGCTAAGCACATAACAGTGTGTTCCGGCAGCAGTCCTCGAGAGCCAGTAAAATTACACGCACATGAGACTTAAGAACTGTATGTGTCATGGTGACGGACGCAGTGCAATAAGTCAAATAAGACGAAATTTATTTGTTCATTTCTGTTAGGTAGAGGTCAGCCCACGTAACATCAGGTGAGCCTCGTGCCTTTTCTGTCACAAACACATAAAAAACAAAAAACAATGTATTTTTTGGAGTCTCACTATGGTGGAACATGGTTTCCTAGAATATACATATTCACTCTTTCTTCGAACTTCAAGATTGTATAGATTGGTAAATAGAGACGCTGGTAGGATGTTCCATACCTTACACGTACGCATTACAAAACTTGATTTAAAGCGATTTGTGCATATTTTCGAAATATCGACCATGTACAGATGCCGTCTTCCTGAATATTTGCATCTAGCTGCTTGTATACCTGCATATTAGTTCAAGTGTAATCACTGTGCATCGTTGTCGTTCAACAGGTACCTTCAACATCTTATGACGTCCAACAACACTCCAACATTAATGGGTTCAGACTACCGAATCGCTTTGCTGTGCAACGCTTACTCAACAAACCAAGAGTTCTACGCACGACCAATGGGGATTATCATAGAAACTCTGTTTGGCAGCCAGAAGGCTTTGCCAAACGGCAGTCCAGGAACTCCACTACCCACCGCTCCGCTGTCGATGTGCATATTGGACAGCTTGACGTTGCACTGCAAGATGTCTCTGATACACTCGATAGTAACACATGTCGCTAAGCTAGCACAGAACAAGACGAACGTACCCGGAAACAGTATGATGGCGCCGGCATTGGTAGAAACGTACAGTCGGCTGCTGGTGTACACTGAAATCGAGTCGCTTGGAATCAAAGGATTTATCAGTAAGTTGTCCATAATTATTTTCGTGTTCTCGCCTTACCTTCCTATATACATCCTATATTTATATATATATATATATATATTTACTTACTAAAACCGGGGCTCGACTGCGAAATAAGCCACAGCTTGCAGCGATAATTTGTATAGTGAGGACCGCAAAAGAGAACCGGAGCCGGCAAAAGTGCAAAAATATTTTCGATCAGAGCGAAGTGAACTACTCCCGCCTGTTTCTATATCTTGATGGATGACGATATTTTATTTGATAGTACCAAGCCATTAAGATTAGTTTTTTGTTTAATTAGTCTGATGAAAATCGCTTGTCAAATTCAGATCTTCATCAAGACAGATTTTCAGTGTTCGAGTCTTTATACATTTCACAACGTATCCTGTATGCACCTAATGTGACACCACGCCAAATCACTGCCCGGGAGACACCTTGCATAGGGCGAATGCTTTCAGATAACGCATATCGTTGTCCTACTCGTAAAACCAATTAATTATCTGCACATTTTGCCCAAATTGACTTAGAAATGCAGTTCTATGTATTTTTTTACCCCTCTATCGTCTGGTAAAACAGAATTAATGCTCCGACTATCTGCATTTTAAATTCATAATTTACAGTAATAAATAACACTTACTGATGAAAAGTTCTTCAGGTAAAACCAGTTAACCTTAACAAAATAGGATTTTTTTAAAGTATTTATTGCGCGAATTATAGGTTTCTATTTAGATTTTGCTTTATAGTCATTTATTAAATGTTTGAATGCTAAAATCAGTATTCTGAACTCGCTGAAACAAAAGTTAAAGTATATTTTCTAACTACAGGTAAAACCAATTAACTGCACACCATTTAGGATAAAAGTCAATTTTATGGAGATTTTACTCCAACAATATATAACATAGTAAGGCATTCTTAAATACCGATAAATAATGCATAATTTTGCAGAAGTAATTTCCGAGCTCTTAAGTTTTAATGCAGTCAGATCTTAGCTTAAACTATTTATATTAGTAATAATATTGGTAATTTTAAATACAATCGATTATTGAGGATTTATCGAATAACAGATTTTTCTCTATGGTCACTAGTGCTTGGTGACTACAATAGAGTACGGTGCTCGTAATAATTCGGCTTATTTTTACGGAAAAATATGTTTAATTTATCCATGAATAGTTTAGATAAAATCAAGCTAATTCCGAATTGTCCTCATTCATTTTTATTAAATTACATACCAATCTAACAGATTGATTGAAAAGTGCTCATCGGCCGACATAACGACGGCCCTTACAAATCGGTATCTAATTGTTGACAATAGAAATGTATTGTTATGTTGAGAATATATTCACATCCAATCCTCAGCGGTGAAGCCCTGCTTTGAAAGTTTTTTGACATATTATTTACTTCAACTGAAATAGTTACAGTACGACCAACTTATGTGTGAACTCTAAGAGGGCGCTGTCGGTTGAGAAACACAAAATTCTTTTCAAATTTTCGTAAGCAATTGCGTATTTTATTTTTCTGCTACTTTATAGATAACTTGGTTGAACTGTATTGCATTTGAAGTAATATGTCAAAAAACCTTCAAATGCATGATACCAGCATGATACACTTTTTTATAAACTTACGTGTTCTAAAAAATAACTTTGGATAAACAACATACATTTTGAATATAAAATACAACGGTTTTTTTATTATTTCGTATTCAATTAGATTTTGTATAAAACATTGTTTTTGGATAAAACAAATAAACTATTTAACCAAAGCAAAATTATGCACTATTTACATGTATCCTGTCCCTCTACATTTTGTAAATAGGCATTAAAAGAAAAAAAAAACAGAATAGGTACATAGTAATTAGTATAGCGATGTTTCCACACGGCGGCCATCTAGTTTCCTTCATGGAAACGAAAACTGGGTGCAAATGAGCTCGTCATTCTATATGGTAACATTAAAATCTCGACAAAAGTTGTGGATTTTATCGTTGAAAATGTAATATGCCTCAATACGTTATACTCCTTGGAGTAGGGATGTGAGACTAATGGAAAATAATCGATTAAATTAAAATCGATTTTTCATTGCTAAAAAAATAATCTATATTTCAAAAATTGATTTTATAAAAATAAATAATCGATTTCTACGAAAACATTGATTTTTCTGTATTATTTAAAAATACATGCTTTTCATATTCCTATAATAAACATAAGAGATTCATATTAACAATTTATCAGATAAAATTATATGAATAAAAAATTACCAATGTAACTAAGTGTTATTTAGGCAATGTTCTTTTAAAATTTCAAGATAATGAATTAGGAAACCACAACCAAATTTTATCAATATGTGCTTTGTGACTAATTGTGCTGTCTATTTTGTATCCTTAAAATATATTTTCTTTAGAAGTCTCATTAGCATTAATGCCTAGCCGCGATACATAATGCATTAAAATGCTTTTATCGGAGTTCAGAATTATACCATTATATATTTATTGTATACTATACTGTACGATAATACTTAAAATGATCATTAAAAATCCTGAAGAACTACGTTTGGTTGCAAAAACTATAAATCTTTTGTTAATCTTCAAGTTTTTTTTCATCCGTCGCATAGATAAGAGCTGTTTCTGAAAATCGATTTAAATACGTAAACTATATACTTAATCAATTTACAAAAAAAACGATTAATATTATTATAATAAAATCGAAAATAAAAATCGATTATAAGAAAATAATAATCGATTAAAATAAAAATCGATTATTTTTAACATCCCTACCTTGGAGTATATAGTATTCTGTGATCATTAGCTGTAATTTTCCTTGATGTATGTGGGTGGCGATGCATCAAGGAGAATAAATATACAGTTCCGAATAATTATGTAAAGAAGTGTAACTCTCATACAGTTATCGCTTTGATTTCGAACTCATCAAGTTGACAATTATTAACAAAACACGCCCAATTCTCCAAACCCAATTGTATTGGTTAATTGATTTGGCGCTAAGAATTGATTCCATCCGATTGGTTGCGCCAAGGTAACGTTGTTGCGCTGCACGACACATTTTCATTAAATTACAAAATTTTGACATTGGGATTAAATTACAAAATTAAAAATTTACGAGAGGAAAAAATAATCCTTCACATGACTTTAATTTTTTCTCTCGTAAATATGTAACTAACTTTATAATTATATTTATTCGTAGATACACAGTACTATATACTTTTGTAAAGACAGAGAATCCCTCATAGACTAGTATTGTGTTAATGGCAATAGATGTTACCTCGCATTGTTCATCAAACATTCCTTTATACCTTTCTTAATTGCATGATTGTTGTATTATTGAATAGCAGTAAAGTAATGGTAGCGGAGCTGTAATAGCTACGGACTTGAGCTTTATCGCGGCATTTTGTGATTTCTCGCCTACCTAGTTAGTAGTTACCACCCTCAAGTAGAAAATTTGTCACCAAGTACCTAGTAGTGTGTTTCGGCAGCAGCCCTTGAGAGACAGTCATTATTTATGTAATTCACAAAAACAGACACATGCGACTAAACAACTGTATGTTTTAGGGTTATGAGCACAGTGCAGTTTGTCACTTGTGACTAAATGCATCTGTTATAGGCAGATGATACCACTTAAATTCACGTAGGTTTTCCGTCATAAAGCCATACAAAAATGGTTTATGGACCTCCAATCCAAGTGAATTATATACATAAAATTCAAAACTTAGAATTTATGAAAAGTGAGTTATATTTTTACGTACGTTTACCTTTAGCACCTGATACTGTACTGGTACCTGTATATTTACAGTCGGACCATTGTAGCAGGTATGCATGCCCTTAAAGTACATACCGAAACTACTCTATTTCACGCATTTTGTTTCTCAGATAATAAGCAACGTCTGGGAGCCTTAATCTTGCTCTACGGAGAACGTCGTTGCATGGCCACAACCGTGACTTATTGACTTTCGCTGCTATCAATGTTGATTGGTCCATGTTGGTTCCAGATCAGCTGTTACCGAATGTGTTCAAGTCGCACGCGTGGGGTATACTACACAACTTACTGGACATGTTTTCTTACCGGATCCACCATATCCAGCCGCACTACAGGGTGACCCTCTTGTCTAACATACACTCGCTGGCCGCCTACCCTCAGGCTAACCAGACCCAACTGCAGTTGTGGTAAGTCACTCACACATCAGATGCGATTATGAAGATTAAAAATTTACGAGTGGAAAAGTCCAGGAGAGGATGTTGAATAAGCGATTATGAATTGCTCGTAGCCAAGTTTGCTTAGCCATTCTGAATCAATCAGCAAAGTTAAGCAACGTCCGACATTACTTCTGAGCGCTTCCGTGCTTCGGAAGGCACGTTAAGCCGTCGGCCCCTGGTTGTTGTCTTAGGATAGCAGTCGTTACAGCATGGTGGTAAGGCACTTTGCGAATGCCCGCCTGGCTAGCTACCACCCTCAAGTTGAAAATCTGTCGCCAAGCACCTAACGGTGTGTTCCGGCAGCTGTCCTTGAAGGCCAGTAACTCTAGGTTAGCCTAAACAACATCCTCAACCACATCATCACTTACCATCAGGTGAGATAGTGGTCAAAGGCTAACTAATCAGGCACAAAAAAAAATTGTAATGTATACTCCTATAATAAATGATAAAGGTTTTTACTAGCATCTCATGCAAAAGAAGTTCTAGGCGCGATAAAAACCTTGAAATACCTAATGTGTTAATATTTGACGAGAACGTTAAGTGCTATTTAGTCATATACTTTTGTATTGATAATGATTTTATGTCTTCATCATGGATATTATTTCAAAGAGGTATTGGATCATATTATGATCTAACGCTCATTCCAAACCGAAGCGACTGCAGCAGTTTTTAAAGTTGTTATTTTCGACTTTGTGTGTATCATTATAATGTACGGCTGCTCTCTCTTCGACACAGATTGAGCCTAACGGTGTGTACTGGCTACAGAGTACAAGCTTTAGTGACGTTTCCGCTTCTAAGCCTTGAGTGCTTTTATCAGACAACAACATTATTTACTCTCTTAAGAACGTAAACTTTTGTCCCTTTGCTAAAATGTGACAATAACCATTCATTAACTACACTCCAATTCAGCCCGATGTGTCAAAATTTTTACCGTTTTTGTTCTTAAAAACGCGCACTCTATACTCATGTCTACAGCGGACTACGGGTAGTCAGTCCTTAATTAAAAAGTCATCATGTAGTCTTCTCAGACAGCATAGCTGCCTCAGGTAAAGGGGTATCAGGGCGGTGCCCTCTTGCCCCGGCTCTTCTTCACCCATAAATATGGATGAGTCTCTTGTTTGACCCGTAGGTCCGGAGTCTCATGACAAGTGACAAGGCCGTCCAGCGGCCATTATGTGTCTGGGCGATCACGGAGGCCCCGCCGGGTGAATCCCGCTGGTGGGAAGCCCAGCGCGCCGATCAGCGACCAAGACAATGGCCGCCGGGGGATTTGTCACGTCATTTCTAACTTCTCCTTCTTCTTGCTTGGCGTCTCTGATTAATTCTCTGGCTAGAGGAATCGTCTTCTTTTTGCGTGTAATTTCTGGCGGTCTTGAGTGTAGCGGCGCTATGCCTCTGATGTGGGCGTGTCCTGAGGCGTCTGCTCGTTCGAACATCTTCGAGGATAGGCGTTTAATGAAGGTGTCGAGTGTCGCCACTTTTAGATCTCGGGCCACCGTAGAATTTCGCACGTAACGTGGCGCTTTCACTATGGTCCGGAGGCATTTGTTTTCTTCAGTCTGTAGCTTCTTCTTTTGGTGATTTGATAGCTGGGCATACCACGCCGGGGCCGCATATGTCAGTCTCGACCTGATATACGTTTTGTAAATCATGACCTTGGCCCGGAGTGGTAGCTTTGACTTGAATAGTGGTCTCAGTTTTCTGATCGCTCTTCTGGTCGTGTTGATGGTGGATTCCACATGTTTGTTGAAGTGGAGGCTTCTGTCGATTATTACTCCTAGGTACTTGGCTTCTGTTTTCCACTCAATGTTTTGACCCATTAGCTTTAATTGCGTCGGTAGATTACATCGGCTTGTTATCAGGGCTTGAGTCTTTCCCACATTCACGGAAAGCCTCCACTTCCCCAACCATTCTGGAAGGGCATCTAGTGACTGTTGAACTCTCTTCACGGCATTCTCTGTCTTGAATGATGCCGCATAGTAGGCTGCATCATCCGCGTAAAGGGCCAGCTTCGCGTGCCCAATGACAGGGATGTCATTGGTATACCACGCGTAGCAGAACGGGGAGATGCAGCTACCCTGCGGCACACCAGCCAGAACTGGTTTCTCTGTCGATATGGCGTCTTCGACTGCTACCACAATCGTTCTGTTTGCCAAGAAGGATGCTATTGTTTAATTAAAAAGTATGTGCTTCAACCTTTTTACTTTCAGTTTCGAAAGCACTGCGCTACGCCTGATCACGAGCTTGGGCAGTTCAGGTGTGCAACTCCAGATGACACGTGTCGTTTCGGAGCCCAAGTCCCTCGTATCCTCTGAGAGTGAAGAGCTCAACCGAGTTCTTGTTCTTACTCTAGCTCGAGGCATCTACATGACTGGAACTGGTGAGTACAACAGCCTTTGCCTTTGACACTGATAACGCTTATGGTTAAATATATTTGCTAAATCATTTCTATCGTCCATTCATGATTGCCTTGTATATTTGGCTATGTCCTTTCATTCGTCCTTTTTACATGCCTAAAACCATCACTACAAGATCTTACTGCATTATAATTTGACCAATACCGCTGTACCGCGCCTTAGGCGCGGCGACGTCGGGACCGGAAAGGAAAGAGCATGAGTTCACATGAGATCGATATTGTCGGATATAATAAGTCTTAAGATATCAGTTTCCAGTTCTAACGTAGAATACGTACGTATTAAATTATTTAATTGAATAGGAAGTTAATTAATTAAGAATACCTTAATATTTCATTTAATCTTTATATATAAAAATTACGTGTCACTTTCTTTGTCCGCGATGGACTCCTAAACTACTGAACCAATTTTAAATTTGATTTGCACATCGTGTGCAATTTGATCAAAATTGGAAGCTTACATCTCAATTAATAGTCGTAATTACCCGTGCGAAGCCGGGGCTAGTTTAACTATATGTCATACAGTAAAAGCTCCTTATTCGCGGTTCCCGTATTCGCCATTTCGGTATTCGCGGGTAAAAAAGTTGCGACTCGTTTCCTGTATTCGTGGATAAATATTTGGCTATACGCGGTTGCAGTCGGTACATTAATTCGAAAAAGGTGTCTTTTATTTCGGTATTCGCGGGTAAAAAAATTGCGATTCGTTACCTGTATTCGCGGATAAATATTTCGCTATTCGCGGATGCAGTCGGTACATTAAATCGAAATAGGTGTCTTTTATTAACGCATCGGCATCTTTTGAGTACTACAGGACTTTTACATGGGTTTTTGCGGTTGCACGGAATAAACAAAAATAAAAATAAGTATTTTTGCCACTATGCCTTAAGTTCGTTGTCAAATGCGGACGCCGTTGCTGTGTTACGCTGTCCTTTTGCGAATATAAAATATAAATATTAAAAGCCGAATGGAAGGGCCCTTTAAAAGCGACAAAATAAGATGAAACTTACTAAGTTTTACCTATATACTTTTTATCTAAGCCAGACAATAATTAGTAGGTATTGTTAAAAATGAGTTCCGTTGTGTGATTAATTTTTAGTATAATTATTTTATTTATTTTAAGTTCTTGGAACGTATACCCTACATTTATATACAAATTACCGTTCCGTATCCACGGTTTCTGTATTCGCGGCATATGTTCGGAACGTATAGCCCGCGAATAAGGGGCTTTTACATTACTTATTTTACGATTACGGCAATATTCGCATTACTTTTAAATTCAAAGCTTTCTTTGTCTGCTTTTTTTTTCTTAAAATGTTCGGTCACCTTAAAAATGACGGCTATCACGAGATAAGGTACGACCTATTTTTGAATATTTACCTCATGTGCTTCTGACATAGACAGTCCGTTACAAACGACACTATCGACTGCCTCATGGCAGACCGTTGACGGCGGACTGACTGACAGATCGCAACAGCCGATCCACCCCCCCTGTCTCGCCGCGAAAGCGCGGTACAGCGGTATTGGTCAAACTATAGCGTGATATATTCTTAAGATGCAATTCCCCTCTATATTACAATGTCCATATCACATCGCAGAAGCTGCAGCCAAGGACCTCCTGCGCGGAATTCTTTAGTGATCTGCCAGAATCCCTAAATAAACAACACCCTGAGACTAGGATTTTTAATCAGCAGATAAAAAATATAGACAGACGAAATGCTACCCGACCAAATAAATTTAAAAAAGTACCTAAGCCTTTTTCGTTGCTGGGTACATAAATCATAAAATTTCGTAACTTTTTGTTCCTGTTTATGAACCACATGATATATACTTCTTTGAATATGATGTATTTATTGTAATGTGGAGATACATTGAATTTGAATTGATAACATTTAAATCTAAATAGATAAAGGTGATCACAGTCTGATCTGTTGAGTTCATTTCTATGAAACTTTGTAAGTCTACACAAAAGTAGTTGGCCGAGATGAAACTAATAAATACAAATACAAAATATTTATTTTAGTAAACTTAATCTAATTTACAGTTTATATGTTTGAGACTCTCTTTTAAGTATTAACATACCTGTGTTAGAAGGTCTCGCTCTTCCGTATAAAGATAATTGTGATTAAGTGATGAATTACAGAGAATTAAAATTGGTATATGAATGAAAAAATGCTAGTTACAATAAAGAATACTAAAAATTAAAGTATGTATGTGTGTGAATGAGAGTGTATTTATGTTTATAGTATAATGCGAAAGTATATGAGTGTGTAGTTATAAGTGTAGGCGTGTGTAAGGAGGATGGTGAGTATGTAAGAGTATAATTATATGAGTAGTAGTATGAATGATTTAATAAATGTGTAAAGTTTACGTTTTAATGCATGTTACGAAACAACTTCTAAAAGCTTTTCAACTTCTTCGTATCTTAACGTCAATAGCCATTTATTGAGGGATTTTTTGCAATTATAATTATTCAAGGGATATATTTTCAAAGTTTTATTTATAGTGTTATAGAGGTAGGTAGATTGCTTAACATACTGTCTTGATGCAAAACGAGAGCATGTAGTGACATTAGCAGCTACTCTACCTTTTCTTTTAATCAGGTTAATAGGGTTGTATTCAAGAGATCTATGTAGCTTTAAAACGGCATTTAGTATTTAGAGTTTTCTGACTGATAGCAATCCGGATTTATAAGTAGAATACATAGTAAGTGTGACCTAATTTTATTTAGAAATATATGTTAATCTAAAAAACAATTGAATGACATTGATACGTAAAAAATATTTTAAAATTCGGTTTAAAAGTTTAACCTTTCGATAAGATCAGCTTTAGAAGGACTTCGTTTTCTGAACTCTTTTAATCACGTGTGTACGCTAAACGGCGTATGAAGGAAAAACTTGAAAACTTATTAAAACCAAAGACCGGTTTGTAAACAAAACAACAACGAAATCAACCCCATTCTGACGGAAAATGGTACCTTTCCTTATACACAAATTTCCTGATCTGTATACCTCACTACCCACTACAACCAGAGTTGGGCGGCATTCGTAAGATAATATGTACGCGTGGTCCACCAGATATATGCACTGTCACCTCTTCCATGCTATTTTAATGTTATTTTGACTGAACAAGCTCGAGGCCCACCTGATGTTAAGCGAACTAACCTCTGCCTATAACAGATGCATTTCGTAAATTATTTGCACACATAATGTACGTTTGTATTTAAAGGAAGCGACGGGTCAGCAGTAAAGGAGTTGTTGACCACGATAATGACAAACACGCCTCACATGTGGTCGCAGCACACTCTGCAATGCTTCCCGCCGGTGCTCGTTGAGTTCTTCTCGCAGGTTTGTTAACTCCAATCTATCGGCAATATCTTCTTTGCAGTACAGTCCAAAAATATTTTTCATACTTTTATGAATAAATATCGTTTATGGTCTCCTTGAGCTCTTCATAGTCACAAAATTGCTTTCTATGAAACTGATTTATCAGTTTCGGGACCAAATAACATTCAGTAGGTGCTAGTAGTGCCGGGTTAGAATATCACCCTCCCATTTCTTCCTGTGAGTGTCGTAAGAGGCGACTAAGGGAAAGAAGAAGGTGGGAAGCAGTGCCTTCTGAAGAACTGACAAGTTCAACTGCAATCCCCAAGACGCCTGCCAAGCGTGGGGATTATGGCAAATCCCCACGACGGGAGAGAGTATGTTCAAAGGATAACGGTCCGGTTGATATGATGAGGTGCCAGGTCTGGGATATAAGGCAGATGATTGACTCTTAGAGACAACTCTCCTAAATAGCAGCCTTGGCAACGCGCGCCGAGTGAGCCGGTGCGTTGTCATGAAGGAGCAAGACACCCCCGGTCAATTTTCAGTTATTTCGCCGAAACGGTTCACAAACGCATTGGAGGACGTTTTTAAGATCTTTAACTGTAAAGAATTTCATCAACGTCTATGGCGATAAAATCCGGATCGTGTAAATCCGCCGAAGGACCATTGTCACCGACATAGGTTTCAAAATTTGCAAGTTGAAGTGGCAATGGGCTACATTGTTCAGAAAACTGATAACCAATGGTTAAGAAAGGTTTTCGTGTGGTTACCACATTTGATCGGAAGACGTAGAGTTGGATGGGTATTCCTTTAGGTCGACTGACGACATCGTAAAAGTTGCTGGTATTCAATAGTTACAAGTGGCCAATAGTCGTGGCGTTCTATGGGGAAGGTTTTTGTTAAACAGTGGACGTCTTCCGGCTGGTGATGATGATGATACTAGTGATGATAATCCTCAAAGAAGATTGATGGCCGGCCGTAGAACCAAGTCCAAAACAAAAGGTCCAACAACCATGTTCTTGTTTTGTCACTTGTATTGTTAGAGAAAATATATTTTCCGGGCACCACGCTTGTGTATAAGAGTAGAAGTTAATGATAATGCCGTTATCGGACACGTCATAATTTCAAGATTCAGTATGGAAACTTCCAGAACACAGCGCCACAGGAGAACAAGCAGGTTCTGAAGAAGTCTGTGGAGGAGGAGTATCGCAAGTGGACCTCGATGGCCAACGACAACGACATCATATCGCACTTCTCTGTGCCCGGCACGCCGCTGTTCCTCTGTCTACTCTGGAAGATGATATTTGAGACAAACAGAATCAACCCGATTGCGTTCAAGTAAGTTTTATATTCACCTTTCTCATAATTGATAAAATCAAATAGATAAAACCACTAAAGGTCAATTGCCAAAAAGCAAATTGACAGTTAGCAGATGTTATATGTGCGGCTGCTAATCAGTTCACATCGTTTGCGCAAACAGTGTATAATATTCTCGTTAGCAGTTAGTGTATAATATTCTAGTAGCATTTGCTATGTTTTTTTATTGCTGATAGGTAAGCCTTTGGCCATAATCTCACCTGGTGGTAAGTGATGATGTGGTCGAAGGTGTTAACAGGTTTAACCTAGAATGAATGGCACTCAAGGAAATCTGCCGGAACACACCGTTAGGTGCTTGGGAACAGATTTTCTACTTGTGTATTCAGCGACAGCATTGTTTTCTTGATTTAAATTGTAGTGAGAGTTGTATACGAGTATAATTTGCTGAGGTGTGGAGACGTCTGGTAAGATTAGTTGCGGAGCGGGAGGATTGGTTCATTTATATAGCAATTCCAGCCCCGCCTCTATCAAAACACTAGGCGACAAATGAGACGGGTGCATTTAGTAGATATATTATTGTTATTAATCTTCACATAAATGTGTGTTGTAGCTAAATTACGTAGTAGGACAAGATTTGCAATTAGTATATCAGTGGATCCCAACAAGTAGCATCACTGAGAGAAATAAATAATACTACATACATACATACATAAAATCACGCCTCTTTCCCATAGGGGTAGGCAGAGACCACAGATTTCCACTTGCTACGATCCTTACATATCTCTTTCGCTTCATCTACACTCATCAAAGCTTTCATACATAAGCGTCGGTTTAGGGTACTCCTGACCTGGCCTTTTTTCAGAACATCTTTAATGTGATTTCGGAACGTTCGCCTAGGTCTTCCCCTTCCAACACTTCCGTTCACTTGTCCCACATATACCTGTTTAGTCAATCTCGTTTCATTCATTCTCTCTACATGTCCAAACCATCTTAACATACCTTTCTCGATTTTTGTCACTACATCCTCATTCACACCACATCGTTCCCTTATCAGACTATTCCTTATCCTGTCACTCCGTTTGACTCTAATCATGCTTCTCAATGCTCTCATCTCCACTGCATTTATTCGACTTTCATGCTTTTTCTGCCATACCCAACTTTCACTCCCAAACATTAGTGTCGGAATCAACACTCCCCCACAAACAGTCAGTCGAGCCTTCTTAGACACCTTCTGACTGTTCATAAACGCGTGCAATGCTCCGTTAACCACGTTTCCAGCATTCACTCTCCTTTTTATATCACTTTCACACTCTCCATCTTTTGTAAACATGGATCCCAAGTATACAAACTCTTTCACTTGATCCACTTTTTCACCTCCAATCACAATATTGCAATCGGTCACTCTATCATCTCGTTCAAACACCATAACATTTTTCTGCTATGCACCGTAAAGAAAAGACCTGATCCGTACATCCCATTCCCTTTCTAAACCCTGCTTGTGCATCCCATACTCTCTCATCTGTCTCTTTTATCACCCGTTCAATCAATACTTTCGCATATAGTTTACCGACGACGCTGAGGAGGCTGATTCACAATCACACCCTTGCACCAGTCACCTGGTACACGGCCGCTCCTTCAGCACAAATTAAAAAGGCGGTGCAACAGACTAGCTACTGTGCCTCGCCCAGCTCTCAGGATCTCGACTGACACTCTATCATATCTCGATATCAAAATCTCATCCATGCTTATTTCATTTCCATCATCACTTGTATTCATGTAGGTTCCTGGAACGTGGTCCAGTGTTCCCTCTCTTTCAAATAAACTTTCAAATTACTCTTTCTGTGTTTTCAACACACATTCTTCTCCTTTTATAATGCTTCCATCAGGACCTCTGAGTTGATACAGCTCTGAGGTCGTAGTTTTGCCTCGAG
Source organism: Plagodis dolabraria (assembly GCA_963854805.1). Lineage (NCBI taxonomy): Eukaryota > Metazoa > Arthropoda > Insecta > Lepidoptera > Geometridae > Plagodis > Plagodis dolabraria. The sequence goes on along the minus strand of OY978440.1, from coordinate 34,095,188 downwards.
CTGTTCTTATGGATTTCCAGAAAAACTTTATATTTGACTGGAAATCTTCAGAGAGCCTTCTGTCAAACATATCTTTTCGTTCATCTTTCTTTCTGCTTACAACTTCCTTAACTATCTTTTTCAATCTCTTATAATCCTTTCTTGCTTCACGTATATCATTATGCGTCGCCATTTGTACTTTTTGGTTAGCTTTTGTGGCTAACCAATCCAACCATGCTTTTTTCTTTTTCATCCACAGCCTTTCGTACTTCTTGATCCATCCACATATTCTTTTGCATTTTTCCTTTTCGCCTTCTAGAAATTCCACACACATTGATGGCAACGCTTACCACCCCTTCCTTAAATTTCATCCATAATTCTTCAATTTCACTTATCTCTTCCAAACCATCAAGCCTTTCTTGCAGTTTATTAACATATTCATTTTTAACATCCTTGTCTTGCAAATTTTCAACTTTCACTCGTTCCAAGCAATTCATACTTGTAGGTGCCGGCACTCGGTGTCGCCATCGATTAAAAAGGCCACTTACACGTGTTACCACCAGGTAGTGGTCTGTATCGCTGCTGACTCCACGGTACGCCCGAGTGTCTAATACTTTCGTCCTCAGCCTTTCATCCACAATTATAAAATCAATCATGCTTCTTGAATCGCCTTCCTCCCTTGTATACAAATGGATCTTTTTGTGGTCAAACATTGTGTTTGTCACGCAGAGATTCCATTCCAGGCACAAATCTAGCAAACTTTGTCCATTCTCGTTCACTCTTTCATCCCCAAAAGCTCCAAGAACCCTTTCATATCCATCTCGCTTTATTCCTACCCATCCATTAAAATCTCCTAACAACACAATCCTCTCATTATCTCTACACATTTTAAAAATATCTTGCATACTGTCCCAAAACTCCTCTCTTTCTTTTTAGGCTATTGGGAACCCATGTCAGTCGATGCATATGCACCCATCACAAAAAGTCGAGTAAGCCCAACTTTCAGCCTCACCCAGAGAAGTCTTGGGCTCACGCATTCATATTCAATCATACATTCATTCATTCGTGCAGAAAGGATCACACCAATGCCCTGACAGGCTCTGTTAGTCACCGGTACTCCCGACCACAGTGCCGTATAGGAACTATGTTTGGTGGTGCTACATCCTTTCCGTTTCGTCTCATTCACACACAAAACATCTATACGTCTTTTATGCATCATCTGGCATACTTCATCTACTTTACTATCCATTCCACCTCTTACATTCATCGTAGCAAATAATAATACTACCTAATAAGTAAGCTGTGGTATGCCTTAAAGATGTGGATGTGCATAGAGTCACAAGAAGGCCGTAGGTATGGATGGACTTCATAAAGAGTAGTATTTGTATGAATTATGAAATGTATACTGAGAAGTTACCTGATATAATATAGTGGAAGGTCGTACAAACCCCACTTAGTGTGGAATCAGGTCACGAAAAAGCGTCTATATGAATTTTTGTAAGGAACCCCGATACAATTAACAAATATTTCAGGATACTAGAACGTATAGGCGCACGCGCACTTTCAGCACACCTGCGCAAGTTCTGCGACTATCTAGTGCTGGAGGTGACCAACCCCGCCGGCGGGCCGCACATAAACAAGTGCGTGGAAGCCATCAACGACATCATTTGGAAATACAACATCGTTACCATCGACAAGCTAGTTTTGTGTTTGGTAAGTATACTTTATTTGGATTCCGAAAATTGCAATCACTGTCAATAAAATTTACTAAAATTGAGATGTTTTTTAAAACCGATAGGTTAGCCTTTGACCACTATCTCATCTGATGGTAAGTTATAATGTGGTCGAAGATGTTGTTTAAGCTAACCTAGAATTACTGGATTTCAAGGACAGCTGCCGCAACACACCGTTAGGTGCTTGGCGACAGATTTTATACTTGAGGGAAGTAGCTAGCCTGTAGGGCATTCGCACAATGCCCTACCACCATGCTATAACGACTGCCATCCTAAGACAATGCAAATAATGATCTTGATTTGCTTTGAATTACCCCAATTTAAATAGAATAAAATTCGTATGATCTTATCAAAACATTATTTTTCTATTTCACTTTCTTTCCTGCCTTAATATGTGCTATTATTATCAGGTACTACGTCCGAATCCAGACGGCAACGAGAGCCAAGTCTGCTTATATATAATACAGCTACTGCTGCTCAAAGGATCAGAGCTAAGGAACCGCGCCCAAGACTTTGTGAAGGAAAACTCGCCCGAGCACTGGAAACAAAACAACTGGTATGATTTTTTAATGAGAGCAACGAGAATCTCAAGATTTGTTAATTTATTTCTAGATAATTTAAAAATAATGACTAACAACCTATTGTTTGTATGTTGGGAATGTGATGCGCGGATGAAGAATATGCTTAACAGTCTCAGTCTGCGTATCCACCAGAGATGTGCGAAGGAACGAGCTAATCTTAAGGTGCTATTTGAACCTCGAATGGCAGGCTGCACTCGCAGCCGAGGCGCGGCAGCACGTGCAGTCGCAGCCGCGTTCGAAATGGTTTTGCAGAAATCCATACTACTACATAGACAACCAGCCGGCTTCGTGCAGCCGCTGCATGTGCTGACTGCATCTGCAGCCTGCCAGCCGAGGTTCGAATTGCACATTCACTCACGTAAGAGAAAATATCTTGCGATAGGATCGCTCTGGTATATTTTCCTAGCTACGCTGAGCGCACCGGTCCTATTTGTGGATTTTTTCTCTTACACCGCTCAATTACCTCTCACATTTCTAGTGGACACAGCCTAAACCTAGCATGAAAACTGGCACTCAAAAAGACACCGTAGGGTGCATGGTGACAGATTGTCTACTATTGTTTTGTTAGCAGGTGAGTATTTACAAAATTCTCGATGACAATGCGGTGAAGATGAAGCCCGTGTCAGGAATCGAACTATGAAGCACATATTTATAATAATAACAAAACAGGCCCGAGAAATACTCTAAAATACTTGTTATTATTAAATATGGATTTCTGCAAAGTACCGCCTGAATCTGTTCATTTTATATATTATAAATATACATACTTATTGCACATAACACACTATTGTTTCAAAACGATTGTTCGAGCCATCTTAGTTCAATTATGGCTGCGACGACTGCGCGATAGTGTAATAGTTATTTGTTATACAAGAGTGCAAAGTTGCTTTTTAACCGCGTGTTCAATTTTGATGACCGAGCAAGCGAAGGATTTTAAAATTGAACCACGAGCGCAGCGAGTGATTCAAAAATAGAATCCTGAGCGTTAGCGAGGGAATCAAAAGAGCACGAGGTGAAAAATCTTTGCACTCGAGTGCAACACGTAACTTTTCATTCCACCTCAGCGAGGAAATGACTAAATGCAAAAAAAAAACGTTTACAAACCGCGTACAAAGCAAATTGAAAAAAGAACACCAAGAAGGTTCCGAGTCTGAGTTTTTAACAAATTAAAAAAAAGTTGTATGATATATTCGGCACCATAGAGGTAGCAGTAAATAGGTTTAATGTTTTTTTTAATTCACAAACTTAGTGCACACGATGTTCTAAATTCAATTTACTTTATCCTCTAGAGAATAAAAACGACTTTTCCACTCAGATATTGAAGATTAAAAATACTCTTTCCGAGATAGTGGGATGAAAAAACTATGACCGTTATGTTCAACAAATAAATTTGCACTTATAATTTTTCTATCATATAACAGCGATTTATTTTATACAGAGTTTCTTCAGTAGTAACGTATTATGTAAGGATAACCGATCGGTTAAGTAAGGGCATAGGAGACGTCCTATGCCATCACATAGCATACCATGTGACATATTATATCATCGAAATAAGTCATCAATATCAGTCTTGAAGAAGTTAAAGGCAAAAAAGTTAATAAACTCGCTTTCGTATTATATTATCTCGTACATTTTTGAGGATTATTTTCTATGCTTTTTTGTGAATAGGTACGACAAACACCTCGCATTCCATCGCAAGTACCCCGAGAAGTTCGCGCCAGAGGAAGCGAGCAGCGCATATGGTGGCCCGATCCCAGTTTACCTCAGCAATGTGTGTCTGAGGTTCATTCCCGTCCTGGACATCGTCGTCCACAGGTATCTCGAAATACCCCAAGTCAGCAAGAACCTGGAACAGCTGCTGGAGCATCTTGGGTACCTTTACAAATTCCATGGTTAGTAGACTATTGATTCATAAATTGTATGGTTCTTTAGTAGTACTAAAAGAAAGGAAGTTATCAAGATGTCGATATTATATTTAAAGTATGACCACACACATCTTTCTCAAGTAATGATGCACAAGTTTTTAGAGCACGAAATTTTTGTCGTCCTGAACTGGACGTGGACTCGCGTTTTTCACGTGGTTTTTTTGTACCGGGTGCCTTAAACGCTCGGCATCGAAAGGCTGGACAGACGCGAATTTCTTGCTCTAATTTAGTTATTATAACTTATAACCACGATAGGGACGGAAAAATGTGCAAATGTTATGTTCGCTTAGCATGCGATTGTGGTTGAAAACAAATTTAGAAAGATGTTTTTTCAATAGTATTAAGTCTGGCTTAAAAACAGGAAAAGGTATTTGCATTAAAAAAAAACAATAAATGGAGAAGTTTGAGTCATAATCGGGGTTAAAATTCGCGACTCAGCCGTCCCTTATATCCGTACCGTGGTAATTACATAATCATACATTGAATTGAATCGCTCGTGGGTTGCTTGCCGGGCTAGAATTTCATACCCCTTCTCACCCTTGCTACCTGTGGGTGTCGTAAAACGCGACTAAAGGTAAAATACCGGAAGGTGGGCAGAAGCGCTCGTAGCGAATTTTGCTTAGACATTCTGAATCGATCAGCAAAGTTAAGCAACGTCTGCCGCGGTCATTACTTGGATGGGTGACCGCTGGTGACATTACTACTGAGCGCTTCCGTGCTTCGGAGGGCACGTTAAGCCGTCGGTCCCGGTTGTTGTCTTAGGATGGCAGTCGTTACAGCATGGTGGTAGGGCACTTTGCGAATGCCCGCCTGGCTAGCGACCACCCTCAAGTTGAAAATCTGTCGCCAAGCACTTAACGGTGTGTTCCGGCAGCTGTCCTTGAGAGCCAGTATTCTGGGTTAGCCTGAACAACATCTTTGACCACATCATCACTTACCATCAGGTGAGATAGTGGTCAAAGGTTAACCTATCAGGCATTAAAAAAAAAAGAAGCGCTTTCTGAGGAACTTCTGTCTTAAAACTACGATCCCCATGACGCTTGCCAAGCGTGGAGATTAAGGCAAATCCCCCCTTAATGTTTCCATTCGTTTATATTATTAAACCGGCTCAGAGTCCACCCAAACGTCTAACGGTTAGAAAACCAAAATTTGAACCACATTGTGGTACGAACCCTTTCCATCCGCAAGGGCCGTGACGTACTGAGCTACCGATACAGTGAGTCGAGTCATAGTTTGCTTTTAATTGGCCCTTTCGTTCTTATTATTAAACTAGGATGGAACACCGTTTGATTTTGTATGCTTTGCGCATATAATAGTCAATACAAAAAATACCCCATTTATTGAAAAAAGAAATATAAAATCTCCGATATAAAACACGCAAATCCAGTAATGCCTTGGCGTGTCAAACAATGGAATCCCGAAGCATCGAGTTCGCCGAGATCTGTTGCTATAGGGTGTGCGGCTGCGGACTATGCCTAAACTCGAATATCTATCTATACTATATTACTATCAAAAAAGTCGCCCTCCTGATATAAGGTCATTTCACCATATGACAATTTTAAAAATAGGGTTGTTCTATTTAATTCTTAGCGATTTTACATCAGCTTAGAGCACTTAGTTACATGACGATTAAATATGCGTAAAACATTTGACAGTACCTAAAATTGCTCAGAAATGTATAATTTAATGGCTGTCATTCGCAAGATTTATATCAATTTTAGTGTGAACACAATGAGAACGAACAAAATGTAGAGAATTTTAAATTTAGTTAATTCACATAGAATCAGTAGCAGTGGCATTGTCGTAGTTCTACTTGAGACTGCACTGAGCTCCTCACTCGGAGATGTTAGTGCTTATATCTGATTTGCTCAGTAATTTCACAAGCTACGGCGCCCTCAACGCCTAAACACAGTAGCGTCACAATAGACATATATACAGTAGTTCGACTCCGCGGTATCCTGGAATTCAATGACAAATGACGATCAAAGCGCCAGGGAAATCACTATCGTAATTTTGAGTGTTGTTGTTTGTTATAATTATTTTTTTTATAACAATTGTTTTTTGTATATAAATTTTGTTGTGAATAGGTAAAAATATAACTATATATATCTATTTATTTGAAAGAACACAAGCGCGCGCAGAATTGATTAAAAAACGCCATTGTCTTTGGTAACATAGTAAGGCCACCAGTAAAGAGGTTATTGTATGATTATTTGCCTTTAAAACTCCTTGGGTTCTTTTTTCTATTAAAATGATGAAAAGATTACAACCTCTATAGTGTCAATCTGCTGACAGCTTATTAAAACTAAACTGTAAGTAAATACCGCATTAAAGCATGTGAACATCAGTCTAGTTGTATCTTTTTGTACCTCCTCGATGTAGGGAAGGCCGCACGGTTGATCACGTGACTGAATTCGGGTAATTTCTTCGTAGTTAAACTACTGCTTAAGAAGCTCCATGTATCTATTGTGGTAGCGTTTTTACACGTAATACAATCTGAATTTTTATACTCAGGCTTTTACGCAGGTTTTTTCATACAAATACCTAAATTGTACATAATGCATAGGTCTACATTTTCTAACGTTTCGAACAAAGCGTAACTAATCGCAGGTCCCTGGTTCGATCCCACCACTGCCTTGAGCTCCACCGCATGGTGGAAGGGCATTTTGCGAATACCCGCTTGGCTAGCTACCACCCTCAAGTAGAAAATATAGTCAAGCACCTAACAGTGTGTTCCGTCAGCAGTCCTTGAGAACCAAAAAAAAATACAGGCACTTATAGCAATTAATACAGAAATATATATAAACCTAATCTAAAATGGTTGATATCACCTGTGCAAAAATGGTTCTCTTTAAACTCTAATAATATCAAATGTTACAAGCGTACTGCCACTGCTTCGAAGCAGAACATTTCACACTGCAGTGTCCACTCAAACGGACTCTTGCTGAAGACACCCACCCACCACCTGGTAAAGAGAAAAATCGAAGACATCTATGTTCACAGCTTCATGTAATTTTGATTCCAGACCGGCCTGTTACGTTCCTATACAACACGCTTCACTATTACGAGTCGAAGCTCCGAGATAAGCCGCTTCTGAAGCGAAAGCTGGTAAACGCAGTGCTTGGTTCGCTGAAGGACGTGCGTCCCGCCGGGTGGGCTACCACGGAACCCTTCCAGACGTACCTCAAGACGGAAACGGACACGCCCACGTGGACCCCCGATATCAACTACTTCGTCAGCCTAGTCAGCAGGATGGTCGACAGTATCCTTTAGTACACTATTGTATATTACTACATGGTAACATCTATGATCAAAAAATATATTTTGATAACTTTGAGAAATACAGATGGGACAGTATGTTATAATAATTCTAATACTTCTGTATTGATTGAACTTTCACGAAGGCGTGCTCCTTTATATTTTTTAGCAACCACTACTGCCTTCCTAAGGAACCATATTTAATTTTTTTTTAGTTTACTATGTGTACCAATAGCATTTACAGCTACACTAAGACTTACAAGAGTACAAACGAGGCAAATTAAAAAAAATATTACTGTGGAAGGACAGATGCACCTTTCCGATTGAACAGGTCTGTGGCCGAGTGGTACTAGCTATGGACTGCGGTGCCGCAGGTCCATGGTTCGAATCCCGCTTCGGGCTTGAGCTCCACCGAGTGGTGGCAGGGCATTTTGCGAATGCCCGCCTGGCTAGCGAACACGTTCAAGTAGAAAATCTGTCACCAAGCACCTAACGGTGTGTTCCGGCAGCAGTCCTTGAGAGTCAGACAAATTATAGGCACATGAGACTTAACAACTATGTCTCAAGGTGAAGGGCGCAGTGCAATTCGTTCTTGTGACGAAATGCATCTGTTATAGGCAGAGGTTAGTCCGCTTAATATTAGGTGGGCCTCGAGCTTATTCCACTACAATATCATAAAAAAAACATAACTGTATAAAAATTATGTTAATGATCAAAGCACATTAATTATAAATCACGTCCTAACAAATTATAATAGAAGCAAAGTGTGAATGAGACCCGATAAATATTTCGCGTATTTCTATTTTAAAACTAAACACTAAACTTGCGTGATAAAAATAAGCTTATAACCAAATAAATACTTATAAACTTGTTACTCTTATAACTATTTCGGACTGAGCTTAGATGTCAAATAAGTTTGGTATGTTACATTATACTGTACTCAAAAAGGAAGGATATATTGATATCCGCGAGAAAAGAAAATCTAAATAAAGGCGCCATTTTCAAGAATTGGGTTTTGTGAGGATTATTCGATATATTATAACCCAATATTCTGTGATAATTTTAATCCGAGGCGGATTCATGTACATTTTCAATTATATATATTTTAAAAGCAGGAAGATAGAACGGACTGATTACGCTTAATAATGAAGTCCTGTTCCTTATACGGACCCTAAAAATGTAACAAATGATTCGAGTTTATTCTTACTTAAATATATTCCTTAGCCATATTACAGCTATGTCAGGAAATTGCACCTTCCCGAACACAGACTGGCGTTTCAATGAATATCCGAATCCCTCCGCGCATTCTCTCTACGTGACTTGCGTGGAACTAATGGCGCTACCAATCGCGCCCAATGTGGTTGGGAACAGCTTACTGGACGTAATCTCCAAGGGCTTCGTGGTAATACCGCCATTGAAGATTCAACTCTGGATCAACGCCATAGGGTTGATAATGGCGGGGCTGCCCGATCCGTACTGGATGGTGCTTCACGATAGGATTATGGAAATGATGTCGAGTGCCGATATGAAGGAATGGCCGTATCCTTTCACGCCCTTCCAGCTGTTCAATTTCAACACGACGAACGAAGTGATGTTGGAGAATAAGTACAGTTTGACGCTGGCTTTGGCGCATGCGATTTGGTACCACGCGGGAGCAGGACAGATTATGCATGTGCCCGTGTAAGTAAATTGTGGCTTTTGATACTTTAATAATACTTATTTGTGCAACAAGAGAGCAAAGTTAATTTTTGCTGCGAGTGTTGAATTTGCTATCCCCCCGTGGGGTGCCGGGTTAGAATCGCTCCTTCCTATATCAACCCGTGGGTGTCGTAAGAGGTGACCAAGAGAAAAATATTGGAAGGTGGATAGCAGCGCCTTCTAAAGAACTGCCAACTTACACTGCGATTCCTAAGCCGCCTGCCAAGCGTGGGGATTATGGCACATACCCCCTTAATAGGGGAGGCTGTGTTCAGCAGTGGACGAACCGCGGCTGTTAATACAGTAGAATACAGTACAGTTGAATTTGAATCCAAAAGATAAAAAAATGTTAAAAAATATAGTAAAAAAGTAAAGAAGTAAAAAAATGATAAAACCGTAAATAACTATTTACATGATGAACATTGCAATTTTTCTGTAAAATTTTTGTTATTAAAATTAAAAAAATATATATAGTAACTAAAAATAATGCAGGTGATTTTTAAACTATGGTATTTATTATTACATATACAAACGCGTGTTATATGGTTTGTGTGGTATTCTAAATTCAAAGCACTTTGTCTCACTTCTAATTTCCTTACAATATTGTCCAGGTGTTGCCGAGGTGTTCTTTTTATTTTTAAAATGCCCCTGTATTCGTTTCTGTTTTTCTGTGTACGTAAACACGAAACTCAAAACCAGTCACTTAACTAAAGAAAAGTTCAAAAGAATATTTCCGTGCATCTTCGAGAAAAGTAAATAGTTTAAATCGAGGCTATTATATTGTGTAATCAAATCGTAGACGAGACATTATAAGGCTACAAAAAATATTATAAGGTTACATAAATTGTAAATAACTAACATACATAAATTAAAAGCAAAGTCAATACTATCTTAATTACTAACGTACGCGCATTTTATATAAAAGTAACAATTAAAATGGCTGTTGACTTTTGAAACACACTACCAACAGTTAGGATCTACAACCACTTTTCATGTCATTCGTATTTTTAACACTGTAGGTAAGAAACTTCTTGGGTTGTTTTTCTAAGGAAAATTAATAAAACACCACAATCAAATTGGTGTCATTCTTTTGGCATCTTATTAAAACTGAAAAGAAAAAAGCACGTGTGTGAAAGGATTACATTTCAATACAAGTAACGCTTAGGTAATAAAGTTTTACTGTTGTATCCAAAACATATTTAAATTTATGTCTTACCAAAATGTATGTTTCTTCGATGCTGCAAAATGTATGTTGATTCTGCTGGGTTACGTAACCACCAGAGACGTGCGCAGAAAATGAACGGTGTAAGTGGAACACCGTTCATAGCCACCATTAGGCTCGCTTCAGCAATCTCTGCTGGATACGCAGTTGTACTATGTATTAATGAAAAGCTTTACCATTACATACTTTATGACTGCAATTTACTCCGATTATTTGTATGCAAATTTGACGTTCTAGTTGACTGCTCGTCTAGAATTGCAAACCCTAGATATTTCTGCGAGATTTGTATGCCACGGAGAAGGGATAAAATATATACCAGAAGGTAGGCAGCAACTCCTTCTGAACTGTTATCTTAAATAGTGGTGACCAATATGCCTGCCAAGCGGGGTGAAACCTTTCGTTCTAAAGTGGACGTCTTCCCCATGTTGTAACCGTATGAATCCAAACCAAAACCTTAATAAATGTCCGTTTCTAATCTTCCAGGTTTGTGAAAGACAAGCTAGCGGCAGAGATTCACACTGAGACCCAGCTGTTGTTCCTGTGCCACCTGGTGGGTCCGTTCCTTCAACGCTTCAACTCGGACCTGTCCCGGGCCGTGATGGACATCACCATTACATTTTACGAACTGCTGGCCCATATCGACAAGTCACAGCCTCATCTACAGTACATCGATCCCATATGCGACTTGCTGTATCCTTTACTAAGAATATTTAATTAACGGGTTAATCTTTACTTATAAAATTAACTCGTGCGGCAAGTTTACTCTGAAAAGTAACGTTTATTTCTTTCGCAATTAATCCATGCGTATAATAGTTTATAACAATTGTATTTCATTTATATATTACCGAATTCAGGTGCGTGTGTTGCTAACGGGTTGAAGTTTCTTTGCTCTCAGATACGCCAGTTAAAACTAATTATCTAATTAACCATAAACATTGCCAAAGTATCATAAAATAAACGAATCAATGCTTATTCATTGACTTTTCTAAGTACGGCAATTACTTTTGATTCTGCCTTCACTAATGCAACTTTAATTTGTATTAAGTGAAAAAATACGTTAATTGTAATTTTAACTGAATGATTACATCTTCGTCGTCATTACGACGCGAGATCAAAATGCTTGCACTTGTTTGGCTCAACGAAAAAATAAGCTTTGCAATCCAACCGGGCAATGCTGGAGCACGCTGGGCATGCTGCCTACTGGTAGAGAGGGCTGAAGCATTTGAAATATTTGTAGGCATGCAATGATCTTTGGGTTGCCTAAATGTTGGGTACAATTTGTAGTGTTTTATCAATAATTACTACTACCTACTGGACTGAATTTCATTATTGTTTGAATGGATCATATCAATGGTTCAGTATTTTAGAATATAATCAATAATATTTGATTGGTATTTACATATTTAATTGACAATGTAATATAATCTGATATAAAGGATATCAGATTATTATTAGCTATTTAAATGTTGTCTGCAGCAGAATTTACATGCGCAACAAATATTCGTTAGGGACTCCTTAAATCCCATGATATGGAGCTCTTTTTCTACTCTATCACTCGCGTGTTAAACATTTAATATTTTGGTGTATATACATAGGCGACCCTAAGTCTATAGGGTAAATAAACAAGTTCTGACTTTTCTGAATTAGAAAACTAAAAAATAATCCTTCGACTAAAGTTTCACCATGATATAGTCCGAAAATACATAAGAAACTATGTTTCCTTAACAAATTGAACAGATACCATATAAAGTACATGTTCGTCGGAGACACGATGAAGAACGAAGTGGAAATTGTGATTCGGAAGCTGCGTCCAGCTCTGCAGATGCGGCTCCGCTTCATCACACACTTGAACGTTGAACAAATAAACACCGCCTAGCAGAACGACTACTACAGCTACACGCCCTCTAGCTCGAGCTCCAGCTCAGAATAGAGAAGTACACTAGCTGTAGTAAATACTCTTTCAAGTGTGTTGACATTTTTTGATTAGCAAAGTGTATAAGTACCTAATACATGTTGTGATTTTATAAGCTTGTTCGCGTTAAGGCAAACGCTGCGTGGGAAATTCTTAATTTGAATATTGTTAGTACTAGTTTTCTTGCGAGATCGTTTATCAAATGTATTTGATCACGCAAAACGCGAGATTTATGGAAGAGTTATACAATATCTGATATAATTTTAAATACCTATTGAATATTTTACATTTATATATAGTTACGGGTATATGTATTATTAAGTGTTTTTACTGTTTTAGTGGTAATTTATGGAATCATGTGCGTTGGTGGTAATAATTGTTCAAAATATACATGATCTTGTAGAATGGTTAAGAAACTTAGTTAAAAGCGTAATAAAATTTGAATTTCCTCCCAAAAACGCGAGTTTCCACCTTAATACGTAAACAATGTTATTATCTAATTCATATTTAAGTTTACGACGACGGACGATCGTTTCTCACATGTTTTGCAAAGTACGGTCGCCGAGCAAAACAGAAATAGTTTCGGCTATTGTACACCAATAGTTACTCTCAATAAGTCGTGTACAAACATTTTGCACTCTCATTAGATTTTTATTTTGTTTAATTGGACTCGTATGGTTTGTACATTTGACATTCGTAAATATTTTATACAAGATAAATACCTAACATAAGAATAAGCTGAGATCTGGTGCAAATACAAGTCGTGTTAACAAGTTATAGCCGTGTCAGAGGTTCTGAATATATGCAAACTTTATAGTGAGAACACGAAAAGTGACATTTCTTTCTAATTTACTATTTGCCTTAACTCTTGTACGTTCAGGAACATATAGCGGTTAATAATCGACGTTATTAAACAACATGGAAGAAAGTAATTTTGTAAATTAAAACAATATTAAAAATGCCATTGTCATCATATAACCCATTTTCCCGCAGTGATAGTGCAATCAGTTTTTTTTTATTGAGAATATTTGTATCAATAGCGGAATCTCTCTTTGGTTAGCGTCCGTACATTTGCCCTAAGTCTAAAACGTTCAGCGTTCGTTCGTAAACTTTGTTCAACAACGACATTTAGCAGGGTTTCCATTATGGTATAAGTGTAGAAGTATTAGATAGTGTACGAAGGGCTTGAGAACTAAAATTAGAACGTCTTGCTCGAGTTTGAACTGTGTGAAGAATTCAAAACCTTGAAAGTGAAACTTATCGACGCTAGTTTACGAGTAGTATTATATTTATATAGGTATAATAGTTTATATTTCCAGTTAAAGTTTATGCAGTATACAATATAGGTAAAAGAAACTAGAGAGTCGAATTCACAAATGAGGTACTACATGTCTTTTTTACTTTAATCTATCAAACAATTATTTAAATATTATACAATTATAGAAATATTACTGTATTTCATAATTGCAAGCAGGAAAGGGCACTATTATGCTCTTGTGTAAAAAAGGATCTGTAAATTCTTTTGTTATTTTGTATCAAAATCCATTTTACAAGTTTTATTTGCTGTTTTAACTTATATTAGATAACTAAAACTTGTCTTATGTTTAATTATGAATATATATAACCTTATAACATAGATAAACTTATAATATGTGAAAATAGTAGTGGATAAGAAAGGAGGCAAGTTATCGATTGCAACTGAGACACAGTACATTTGAACTTAATGAAATTGCATATCTATATGAGATATTTTAAAGCGTCAAATTACTGTATGTTGTGTGCCACGTAGATGTTATCAATAATAAAGTGTTACTACGAGGAAGTGTTGCCAGAAATATCTTATAAAAAATGGTATGACATCCTCCTAAAGTCTTGGAACCATAAATTGAATATATCTCTCACATTTCAAGTTAAATACGATCTACTTTCCTAGCATGAACGATAAAGAAATTTTAACAAATGATGTTTGCTTGATTGTTTATAAACTATTATCGCTTTAGTTGGAAGAAAAGAAGATTATCGTCCAGAATGACTTTTTGTTGCACTTGTGTTTTACTCCATTATAACACTCATACGATGTAACTTTTTGCGCAGTGTAATATTATACTATTTCCTAAATCCTATGTCAGGAACACGGAAAACACTTTTGTCTTCTTTCATAGTAAAAAAATGTCTCTCAAACATGACAACCCAATGAGTTTGCACTGACTTAGACGCAGGAAAAGTTTGATAGTGGCAACATTATTTGAAAGAAAATGCACAAAGGAAATAGCAAACAACTTGGACGGACACGTCAAAAAAACAAACCGAAAGAAAATGACAATTCTACCAGGCCTGGCTTAAGGCACTCAAGGTACAAAGCTATAGGTACATCGACGTATCCGGACGGGAATATTGTACGGTGCGTTTCGCGTCATAAGACAATGGTTCATTACACAAAGCGAACTGATCAATTATATACGAGACAAGCGTTGCGTTTGGGTTCATGTCATTGATTCTAGGAATGCGTACTATGATTTCCTTCGATAGCCAAATTGAAAGCGAAGCGTCCCCGTTTAGTAACAGCTCGATACATTGTATGGCATATACTATATATGGACAACAATGTTTCTATGTGACGAATACTAATATGCTGCTGAGATATGGTAAACTGTTAACGTGGCGTCACAAAGTTTTGTGAGATCGATTCCAACGTTTATTTTTATTATAGTGACAAATGAGAATAATTTATATATAAGATCCATAGTTTTCACAAATGACATAACTTTAGGTGTCGGTAACTATTATGCTTGATAACTTGTTGTCCAGTTGCAAGGTTCGCTTCCAAAACACAGTTAGATGTTTTGTAAAAGGTTTTCATAGCGTCTTCTAAGCGTTTCTTATGACGCAGGGTACGGAACAAACCCTTTGTAGGAGGAGTTCACGATTCATATCGACAATTAACAAAACGTGATAAGCCCTTTTATCGTCACTCGCTAAAATAGATGTCTACCTAGCTGGCATGTACAGTACATACTAATAATAACTACGTAGAATCTCTGACATCGTCAGTCATGCTTGGAAAGTACGTTATATTTCAAATGCGGGAGGTAAATTTCGTTTCTTATATGGAGATTGGAAATCATATGAAAATTTTAAAACCGAGGGATGCTTGCTTCCTTTATTATTCATATCTACTATATACATCATCTTTGTTATATGATAATATTACGCAGGAAAATAGTTTCATTTTTAAAACGATCGCAATGGTCAATACCTTGTTGCAATGTTAAAAAGTTTTAGTTTTTCACCGATATAGTGATGAAAAGTAAAGTGTTAAAATCAGGTGTAAATGTTAAATAAACTACCTTGTAAATAATACCCTAGTGTTTACGTTTAATACTATTTGAACAATCTGTTACAGTCAAATCGGATTAAATATAAACATAATTATCGACACGTTGATACAGTTTGCATTAAACATCGAATTTCCAATATACATAAATACATAAATGTCCCTTACAAAAAATTGCCTATTGTTTTATAGCCAAGTTTTATTGAATTTGCGAAATAAGAAATAAAATTCTAGATCAAGGACTCGGAAACCGATGGATACCTAAAACAGACTATATTCAAGATCTTAGATGTGTGTATGATTTTCATATTATGAAGTTAGAGGGATGAATAATATTCTAAAGAATTATACGACTTATATGTGTACACATTTCGATAGTTAACATAATGTACATACTCGTAGATAAGCGCTTTCTCCCATACATTGTTTTAATGCAATATAATAAACGAATCATGTTCTACTCTAGCGTTGATAAATGTCTCTAGATATATTTAATAATTATATTTTCTTAAAATTGTTTAGTAAGTAGGTTGCTAATGCAAGGGGCATAATAATATAACTATAATTTAACACACAAAGCAATAACTTGATAATCACAATATAAGTTTAATTAATACTTGCAATGTTTTCTGACAATGCTGAATATTATGATTGTGGTTTATTGTACATAAACCATTTGCTATTGTTAGGATTACGTTAAATGTGTTGGTATAAGACTATTTTTGCATTATTGTTATTATCCTATGTGTAGTGAATATTAATGTTTGACTATGGTTAAATGATCCTATAATACTGCCTTAGATAATGTCCTTTGGTATTATCAAAAACGATATTAAATTTATAATAGACAATGGTCGCTGCTATTACGAGCAAATTATTTTGATTACCATGATTTCTTATTTGTTTTTGTTAATATTTCTTCATGGGATTAAATATTATACCCTTAAATTGATTTAGTACATAATCAATGAAAATTAATATCATTGTTTAGTAGTTACACGCTTAAATGTTGCAATAAAATGCATAAATGTGAACACTTGTCATACATAACGCACAAATCACTTTAAAAATAATTATTTATATCGAAAATTATTTATTTTAATCTTAGGGAAACAAGCAGCGGTATATCTAATTATCATATTGTGTCGACCATACTGATGTGTGATATAGATAGGTAGATGTTAATACCTGTTGGTACATAATTTTAGAGTAAGAAAGATCCGTATAATCATCACTTATGTCGTTGCCAAGTGCTAAATATTTATAAATATCTAAATATGATTACAAGCACTATCGCGTGTAATGTTATTCTATGAATAACATTGTTGACTATGGGTTACGGTTTTAACGCAAATATCTGAATTATTATTTCACATTTCCTATTTAAGTTTCAAGTGTTGTATTAATAAGCGTTTTTCACCATCATCGCTGGCTCTCTTTCACTCCTGCGGAGTCTTATAGTGGTAAAATTTCAGCTTTGTCAGCGTCTTAGTACGAATTTTTGTACATTATTTGTAACAATATTTTGATCAGCTGGGGATATTATAAAAAATAATAGTTTTTGTTCGTTCTACTTTGATCTACGTGTAGGTAAGGTAAATATATATGACGGTTAAAGTAATACAATTGGAGCACGAAATGTCGACTAGGAATGCTGAATCCAGGTGGCCAAGGAGGTTTAGGTATCCGACGCGATATCGGAGGACGTGGGTTCGATTCCCGACTAGGGCATACAATTTTGTGCTACAATAATTAGAAAAATAAATATATATGATTTTTCATAAAAACACGCTCCTGAAACAAAAGTTCTCGACTAGCATGAAATTGGAGTACAGAGTTAGGAATAAACATACGTAACTTATATTTTTCATTATGCATGTAGTGTAAAACTTATTTAAATTGTGGGCCTTATTTTAAATGTGGGCCTTATTTTAATTGTCGGCAATAGCTGTTGAATGTAAAAAAATATTTAACGTTTTGATGAGTTTAAAATGGTTTTGGTTATAGTATCATGACAAATCTAATAAACCAACCACCATGATGCCAACATATTAATGTATTGTCGTACGAGTGAATGTTTAATTATATATTTGTACCTATAAATATTTTCCGTTTTTGTTTTCATGTATATTACCGTATTTCAATAAAGCAATAATGAAATGGTAATCTGAACGATCTTTATCTTAGGTTATGCATACTAAGTCTGTATTGTACTGTACTAACAGCCGGATCGTCCATTGCTGAACACAGCCTCCTCCTATTAAGGGGGTATTTGCCTTAATCCCCACGCTTGGCAGGCGTCTTGGGGATCGCAGTGTCAGTTGGCAGTTCTTTAAAAGCGCTACTGCCTACATTCCAGTATTTTTCCCTTAGTCGCCTCTTACGACACCCACGGGATGATATGGGGAGGTGCAATTATAACCCGGTACTCCCCGGGGCTGTAAGTATAATAATATGTCTGTATCTATGATAAATTAGCAGTATATTCAAGATGTGTATTTTATGATAAATTAGTCTCTAAAGCACTCCTCACTATAATGGAGCAACGACACAAAATTAGTCTTGGCCTCAGCTATTATCAGTGAAAAAATATTAAACAATATTATAATGCTATTTTTTGAATAACTTATTAAATGTTTTAAATTCACTTCTTGATAAGATTTTAAGAAATAAGAATGATTAATATAATTATTGTACAATGATTAAACGGATAATCGCCGTCAAAGCGGCAGCTCGATGATGTTTTTGTTTCATTGCCAACTCGCCTAAATGATTCCTATGAGACAGTTCTGTGTGTTATGTGTATTCAAATTGCAATAAATGTTAATTGTAAAATGTTCCTCAACTATTTTAATTGGCAATCCATAAAAGTATGTATATACATACTTATATAAAAGCGAAATAATTTCGGTCTCTCTTTGGTTTTGTAGGTATTTTATTAATATACGAGTATGAACGGATTTATTAATATGTGAGGAGATTCTTGATAGTGACGCTCATAGGCTACACTTGTGTATTTTTTTAAATATTTTTATGTTGGATAAATATTTTTATGGGATTCACGTAATATTTACCGGATAGATTCCACATTTTTATGTTTGCAATAATGCCACATCTCACATACGATGGTTAGAACACTGGGTGTTCCACGGGTGAAAAAAAACTCCCGTGGAACACTATTGCTCTATTTTGAGTGTTCCAGACACCAGCACAACATATATGCACTGAGCGTGACTCAAATAAAACCGGCCAAGTGCGAATCGCTCACTGAAGTTTCCGTACCATCACAATTTGATCACAAGTTACGAATTGCACTTCGGCTGTCATCTTGAGACAAACAGGTGATAAGTCTCATGTGCCGGAACACACTGTTAAGTGCTTGGCGTATATTTCCTTGTAGGCGAGCCTTCGCAAAATGCCCTTCCACCATGCGGTGAAGCTCAAGCCGGTATTGGGGATCGAACCATGGACCAGCGGCACGGCAGTCCATAGCTATTACCTACCGGTACGCTAATATTGCTTTTTATCTATACAATACAAATGCAGAAGGATTAAGAAGAAATACCTACGTAATATGTTATGGCCAAACGGCATTTATCGTCATATAGTCGCATTCACATATTCCGTAGCTACTAATTTTACAGGTATAAATAGGTGCACCAACAAAAGCTCATGCATCAGTAGAGTTGAGCGAGTTCATAGCACATAAATAAATTATAAAATTATCGGCACGTATAGATGTATGGATGCCGTATACCACTAATTTTATTACATCTCAAATATATTGAAATAAACGTATAATAATTATGTAAATATTCTCCTAAAGTGGTAAGATTCTACTTTACATGGTCACACTGCTGTTTATTTAGGAATAAGAATGATCCACGCTTTAATCATAGTTACCTTACCGAGACTAGTATCGATACTTTTTCACTGATGGTACGTAGCTACTTAAGTTATTGATTTAATTACAAAATAATAAATATGAGTACATCTTTCAGTTGACTTTCGTTCAGTTTTAATTACATTGAGCGTATACGTACCTGCTACCTTGGTCCGACTTGGACGGCCAATATACCGATACCTGGTGGTTAAAGGTGTACATGTCGATTGTTTTGCCGAATCTCCTGTACTCCTCGGAAACGTGGTGTGTGTATCGAAAACACATACGCGTTTTAGATAGGTTTCACCTTAAATATCTCCGCGATATACTAAACATCGTGGTCAGACCGTGTCAGAAACACGGAAGTTTTAAGAAGAGCCAATGTTGGTGGAATAGAGGCTTATTTATTGCGACGTCAATTACGTTGGTGCGGCCATGTGACGAGAATGTCTGACGAGAGGGTAGCAAAGCGCATCTTTTACTCTGAACTCCAGAATGGCAAGCGGAAAAGCGGTGGCCAATTCCTGAGATACAAAGATGTTCAGAAGAAGCACATGAAGAGGTGCAAAATTGACCCCTCTCGTTGGGAGGCACTTGCACAAAACCGCGAAGAGTGGCGGCGGTTGGTACTGCAAAATGTGAATGTTTTTGAAGTTGATAGGAGGCGAGAACTAGATGATAAACGAGACGATCTTTAAAATAGACCGCCTTCGAACTTCAACTATAATTTTGTGGGTGGTAAACGTGTGGCATTTGTTTACGCACGTTTAAGAACAAAATAGGATATCACAGTCATATTAAGGCGCATGAGCGTCGCCTGGACTTTATATGACAATTAATTTCAGATAGTTTACAGCAGAAACTTGGGTCGCCGTGGCCGAAAGCGGCTAGGAAACATGATGATGATGACCTGGTGTCAAATGTACGTAAACATATAGGTCACTTTTCTTACATTCTGTGTACTGATTTTTATGGAAGTATGGGTTATATATTTAGTTAGAAATATTTTTTCGACACTGTCAGTCTCGTCTTAAGTGACAATTTCCCTCAGACATTTTACAACTCGAAATAAAGTTTATTTTTTTATTTCAATGCTCAGGAAACTATTTCAATAAATTTTCTGTGCATCCAGACTATTCCACCCCCGTGGTTCAAGTCACGCAAATATGCGCTATTTGCATTATATTCACGCAAATGGACGGTTCATTATTTGCTAAACAGACCACGATAGCATCATGACGATTTATGACGTTACCTCAGACTGCAAACAACGCTGACAGAAAAGTGGATCAGCAAAGGGTGCGTAAACGTTGAAATAAAATTTCGACAGATAGATGAGGAGATTTTTGTTGTTGAGATATTGATTGTGAGAATTTAATACGAAAAACCACCTTGTTCACAAAAGATTGCCTTGAAATGCAATATTTAATTAATTCTACTGTCGAAAATTGAAGTGAAGGTCATTTTGGGTTCTCTACGAAGAAACAAATTGACCATTAGCTATTATAAGCGCGATGTTATAAGTGCGGCTGTAAATCGATTCAAATTCTATGCGCGCTAACAGTGCATAATTCTCGTTTTCAGTAATTAATCAAGCGTTTGCAATGTTTTCAGGAATAGCAGTGTTTGCGTGATTTAAACCGTAGTGCACGTGGGATGCCAGGATGGAATGTGACCCTAAATCATAAATAACCCTAAGTTTTATAATAACGCCGTCGATTATTACTTAACAGTTACTTTGCTCATTTACTATTCGGCCCTTCTTTCATTAATAAATAAACTCCGCTAAATTTGATGGTTGAAACAGTTGACCTCTGGTTCCACCAGAATCATTACATTAGTGAATCCTACTAATATTATAAACGTGAAAGTTCGTAAGGATGTATGGATGTTCGTTACTCAATCACGCAAAAACCACTGAACGGATTTTAATGAAACTTTACAGTAATATAGCTTAGACATCAGAATAACACATAGGCTATAATTTATTAAGATATTATGTAAATTGTCAAAAATATAACGATAATTGTCAAGTAAGTAAGAAAAAAATTAGCCATATGCGACCTATTCTGGCGTGCACTGCATAAACCTTAAGTGTCACACTCACATAATGTATAACGGAAATGTTTATGTAAATTTTTCTACAAAAAAGCCAGCGACAGCATATATCTATCTTTTATGTGTAAGCCATTATCGCCAATATAGTGTACCATATATACTATAAAAAAATATAATTTATTTCTTATGCATATTCAGTAGTAACAAATTGATCCTTTTCAAACGAATATTATAAAGGCAAACGTTTGTACCAACTGGACCGATTTTGTTGAAAGTGGGTATGATAGCGAGGTAAATAACTCTTTATTGAAAACACCATAATAACAACAATAAACTTATTACTAAAATATAAATTAAAACCGAGTGTATCAATGGGTGGTCTTACCGCTCAGAGCGATCTCTTCCAGACAATCCATCAACAATAGATATGGTCAAAATATTGGGTGAGGTTTCTTATGGTCTTAATAATTGTACATATAAATAACTGCTGTATAGCGTTATGTTTTCTAATGACAGTAACAACATAGAATGGGTACAATGAAGAAATTTAAATTGTTCCTTGAGGTAGCGCGGGGATTAAGGATTGAACAGAATACTGTGAAGGAGAGATAATATATGAGCATGCCGGCGACGACAAATAGGGAGCCACTTGAGCTTATTACGAAAATCGGAGACATGATCATATTTGCGTAAACCATATATAAATCTTATACTTACAAAAATTAATGGTATTGAGGTAGATAAGGCGTTGGATTAACACATATTATACATTTTATCGTCACCATCCATCAACCCGCGGGTGTAGCCGCGGGGCGCAGCTAGTATAATTACGCCTAATACTAAATAAATCTGCACTCCCGATTCTCGGTAGGCTATGACTTATTTGAGTGCAAATTTCTTCACTTGAGGGTATTTATTTTGCTCCCCTGGCTAATTTTGTTGGATCCTTTTTACATTCTTTGCAGTTTAAATTGCTACTGCTCGGGAGCTTCGAATATTTTTTTTTTATTTAAAATTTTTGATTAGTGTTAAAGCATTTATACTACTTTTAATGAGTGCTGTTATCGTCAAGTTGTAAGATGACATCGAGATATATCATATCTGCATGTAGTTGAAAGTACATACTTACTCAAAAGTTTAGGTATCGATACTTTTTACGTGCCCCATCTCTGGCCCATAAGGACGCGCGTGGCAATTGGCTGATTTCATTTCTCCCACACTACCATCTCTGCGTTGCGTGCGGTAGTTGTGGTTGTGTAGCGCTTACCGCTTTAGGTTTGCTGCGCTTTCAGCTGAAGTGGCAGTGCGATTACTATTTTTATTCCTGCCTCGGCTCGATAGACTTCATTTTTGAAATTTGTGAGTGAAAGTTTTATCCTTGTTGTTCAAGACTTTACAATGACTACTGAAGAGAAGAATAACGTGCCAGAAAACGCTGAGAAAGAAAAGGAGATGAAGGAGGACCCGCCGGCCGACAATGGCCAAACCAAAGAAGAGTCACCAGCTACTGCCGAGAAAGCCGATGAGAAGATAGAAGAGAAAAAAGTAGAGCCGCCAGCACCTAAATTAACGGTTCACAAAACCAATTTTGAAAAGGACATCGTATATTTGTATCAGTTCTCCCGGACGCCTTTGCTGCCATCGACTTCGCCGTATTGTTTGAAAGTAGAAACATGGCTTCGTCTTGCCGGCATCAAATACGAGGTAAGTGCAACCCATTCGAGTACATATAAGCAGTTTATATTTTGCTTGCGTTAATTATGTCCTACTCCATGTTATTT
Organism: Plagodis dolabraria; assembly: GCA_963854805.1. Classification (NCBI taxonomy): domain Eukaryota; kingdom Metazoa; phylum Arthropoda; class Insecta; order Lepidoptera; family Geometridae; genus Plagodis; species Plagodis dolabraria. Next base: position 34,071,824 of record OY978440.1, on the reverse strand, counting down.
ATTATAATAAATGTAACAAAATGTTTTTTACCTACCTGCTTTGAACTTCGAAATTTGAATCAAAACTAAGTTATACTAAGTTTTTTTTTTGTTTTCATGCTAGGAATATTAATTTATACGACGTTTTTATATTCATTTGTTAAACTTACTCAAAATTGCATGATTTCTATTTACGGATCGACAATATTGCGCGAATTTCTTGATTTTCCTCGTCCTGCACCTGCAAATTTAATTATGCTTTTTTGTTTGCATGTGGTATTTAATATTCTTCTTAGGAGGTACCTATGGATGCTGAATATGTTTCTTACAATTTACAGGGTTCAACTGAAATATGTTTCAGAATTTGTCTTTTATTACTTTTTACATAAAAACATATCTAAATATTCTATAATTTGTGTAAAAGAACTGTAGAAACAGTTTTATGGGTCCATCCTTGTTATGTACATATATATTACTTATGTGAAAAATAGTGTAGTGTATGAAAGTTATTAGTAAAATGACAAGAGAAAGTGGAAGAAGTTGTGATGACTCCACATAGCATGAAGAGAACACAGTTGCAGCTAACATTGGTAGTCACTATTACAAGTCACTTTTAAAACTGCACTTACAACCATATCAATTCTCATAGGGCCTTAATTATATTGAATTCCTTTAATAGAATGTATTTATTAAAGGTTTTATAGTAACACATACAAATAGATCTGGTGAGTGACTGTCAGTCAAATCACCTTTATATGCTGATTAGTTGTTAGATTACTTGTGGTAAGATAGACCCCATCTTATCTTCAGTCTATTGGTAAGTATTTGCAACAATATCATAATTGTTGCACATGTTACATTATGGTAAAATTGTGTTGCCCTGATCATTATCACATCACCCGGAATGCCCAGGGACGGAGGTGATATTCTAAACTTGGTCGCCATGAGATCAAAGTACATTTAAAGTTGTAACCATGATAGAAGATATGGACAACATCCATACAGTTTGAATTTATGATTTATGAATTTATACATGTAGTCAAAGGCTTACCTATCGGCAATAAAAAAAAATATATTTTACGACTGGGCATTTTATTAAAATTACAGTTTTAAACATCAAATAAGTAGGTATTTTTTTGCATTAAATTGGTACCCAATTACCATTTTCCTATTTATCTGAATCAATATACTTAATTTTTTCTCAATAAATTAAAGCTGCAAACAACCTTTTACCAACAATTCTATGAAATCAAAATTTGGTAATGAAATAACAAAAAAATAAAACCTTCAATCACTTACACAACATAATCTTTGTTCTTTCACTGATACATACTGAGATAGATGACTGACTTTATAGACATGGGCGGATTTATCGCTGAGAGAGAGCTATTCCAGACAACCCTTTACAGAAGGATATTTATAATTAGATGTGGAATAGGTCTATTTATATAAATTACAAAATTCATAATAATTTCCAACATATGAAGTAATTGTACGAAAAATTAATTAAAACGTAAATTACCTACATCATTAAAGTTCTTAATCATTTAGCAAACAAAACTACTCATATATATTAATATTTAGTTAATAATCCATGCACAACACATCAGATATCTGCTCTATCAGCCGGATTGTCCACTGCTGAACACAGTCTTCCCCATTTAGTGAGGGGTTTGCCATAATCCCCACGCTTGGCAGGTGTTTTGGGTATCTCAGTTCAAGATATTTAAGTTCTTCAGATCGAGAGAAGTAGAAATGGGGGATGACATTCTTACCATGGGGTCTATTAGATAAACACACAATATTATGTGTGTATATCTAATGGTTTATAATACATTAATAATTATAAAATTTACATACATGATATACCTACAATTATCAAAATATTTGCAACATATACGTGCACAAGAAATAATTAATATGCAATAGCCCCGTGATATTTTTACACCTACCACATCGGTACCAGGTAATGTATAGGTTTCATTTGGATTGTAGCGAGTGCGAAAACGAAGTGACTTGGTTCTAGCCTCAAAAGCACATTAATGTATGTTTGAATCGTCCTTTAGCCACTCCTCTCTCCAAAAGCGCACATCTTTGGCGAAGATCATCTATGTTCGAAGATCTTTCGTTTTGTTTCAGTAGGTACGTAAGGAGCTCTGCACGTGGCTTTTACTTGTCTGAATTGTCAGGTATCGTGGTAGCACAGACTAAAGTCTGTGCGTGGTAGTTGGAGCAGTCTTGGTTGGTGATCTCAATGATAGGGCGCGTACAACTGTCCTACAGGACTCAGTCTCCACAGTCGTAATTTTTGCCACTGCTGTATCTACACCTGCGATTTTGTCAGGGCCGAAGAGGTCATCGAGAGTCATCGTTCAAGAGTTGTACGAAGGCTGCCGGTCGTCCTTAACGGAGTCGATCTAACGTAAGCTCAAGTGTATATCATCAAGTGGTTGAGGAGGGATAGCTAGAATAACGTTTCTAAGAAAACGCCCACGAGTTCTTGTAAACTTAGCCCATAGTACGCGTTTTACTATGATAGTATTGGTAGGGAGCACTCGACCGTGGTTCCCGACGAAACGTGACATACTTCGATAGACGAACTCGTGGGCGGGATCTACTTGGTTTGATTATATATAAAGCAATGCTGTTTTGACGGATAGATAGTACAATATATACAATATAAACCACACCTGAACTTGTCGAGAGTGGGTCGGGCTGCAAATTCTAAAGTTCAATTGTTCCCGGTGCTGGTCTAGAATTGCACCTCTCATATATTTCTGTGGGAGACGTGAGTGGCGACGAATGGAAAAATACCAGAAGACAGCAACTCATTCTGAAAAAGAACCATCTGACATTTGGAACTTCAAGACGCCTGCCAAGCGTGAGTTTTATGACAACCTGATACTTTTTGCTAAATAGACGGAACGGGTAGGGAACAGTTCAGCTGCCCCTTAGGAAAGCGACAGAAACCGATGGTGAAAAACAATTGACAATGTGTTAAAGAAATCACGATCTTCAATAAAAAGAAATGATTAAGGAAGAGGTTTATATCCATGACTACCTAATCGTGCATGAGATTGATCATATAGCTTCGTAAAGAGACACACCAAGTGCTTCTCTAGATAAGCAAGTAAAGAACTTGGTCTGGCACTCTCAATATTTATATTTTCGAGATCTGCAATAGTAAGGCTCACAGTCAGCATCTCAAAGCTGCTCAGCTATTTCACAAAAATAATATAAGTCCTAATGTTCAAGCACTTCGTCTTTATCTGCATATACACGCGGTGCATGTACATAATGCAATGGCAGGTGTCCCATTGCGTACTAACGCTCGAGCAACATGAGCATCTCATTATATAGGCTTGTCATTCAATACTACTACGCAAACCGTCTTTATACATTTCACAATACTTTTCCTGCAATTATGTGTATAATATTCTTATTCATACTGTTTAAAAATACGTTCTTATAACGGAGACACGGAAAAATAGATAAAAGAGGAAAAATGCCTCCGGCTGACTGTAGCATCATCTCGCTTTGTCGTATCATCGATTTTTCTCAAAACGTATCCACCACGTATTTAACTCTGTTTTAAACAAGACAAAGGCGATTTACTTTATACATAATTAAAATCAGGCACATGTGCAAAGTATATAAATTCTTGGCTTTATAAAGGCTTCCATGTACTCTTGAAGGAATTCTATTGCGCCATCAAGGGCTTTGCTCATTAAATATTTGAGACGCGTGGACTAAGTGCAAATACAACGCACTGTTTAATCAATAAGGTCTACTTCAAATACATTAATAATTTAATAAGTACCTATACATATTTGTACGTGCTCACTGACTGACATACCAATATGATGACTGGTTAGTAGGAAATCTGTCTCGCCCACCCTAAATCACAGAATAAATTATAGTACTACCCTAAATTTATTGATCGGCAGAACGTAAACGACGTCTCTTGAACGTGGTGTTTATTTACAGCGATTTATAAGCGTAATGCTTATTTGACCGTTGGAATAATAAGCAATATTAAAGTTGTTTAAAAAGCATTGGCGCATGCTAAGTAGAGTCTGAAATTATTACGTATAGAAAAAAATACTTCTAGCGGGACTTGACCCAGCAATCCCAGAATACCGTCGTTGGTGCATCTCCAATATATGCTACTAAAGCGGGTTCGTCGTTTTTATTCTACGATTGTAAAGATATCTATGTTGTTAATTTATATCGCTGTATGTTCTTGGATGGGCGGCGACGGCAAGTTTTCTTCACGATAATGGTTAAAAACAATAAAATTAGAGTACAAATTCGGATCTCATACAGCAGTCTCGATGGCCGAGTGGTTATGGCACCTAGTCCGTAATGCCTATACGTTTAATACGTTTATAGAAAATCAAACGTAACCTAAAAGAAATTAATAAAGGGAGTGGGTTTTAACAAATATACTTTAAAGTTTGTATGAAAAGTTTTATCATAGGTACTATGCACATCAAAATTATCCTGTGAGCGAGCTGGACATGGCCTCCATATGAAGAAGCAAGTAGGTTACATGCCAGAGTTTGTAAAACGTTTCGTAGTAATGAGAATCTACCAAAACTTTTTTTCAGGATCAGAACACTTACCACAAAACTTTAAATATCCGAATTCCGAACCGACTTATTAATAAGTTATTTCAAATCAATTTCCTTTCAGTGTTAGAAGTCAATTCTGTTTTATTTTTATTTTCACTCTATAAGTATGCTTCTTTTTACAAAATTGATTAACACTCGTCTATAATAGTTAGCATCGACTAACGTTGCAGTTACCATAAGTCATAAGTCATCACATATAGGCAAATAATTTATTCAGTTATTTGATCGTTACTTAAGAATTACTGGACCGATGTTAATGACAACACTTTCGAGGTATATATACTCTACCAAAAAAAAAATGTCAGGTAGTTTTATTTAAATTATTAATGAGAAAATAAATGCCTATCATCATCATCGACTAAAACTCTGTCTTACCACCACAAACGTAGCAGATATTACATTAAGAATCTCAAAATACTGCTATCCCTTTGATACATAAACTATTTGAAATGCTTGCATTCTTGAAACAGTCCTTTTTAAAACAACATTGTTTCTATACGAAGTCATGGTTAACGCACAATATTATATAGTGTAGTGCTAGATAGACTCCTTTATATTATGGTGCTGCTATCAACTCTGCGTTTATATTAATTATATTAATATGTTTATAGAACAAAGACGTGTCTGTATTTTACTACATAGTTGCTTTCATGGAAGATATAAATATTTAAGGATAAGAGACGCGCTTTGTTATGTCTTCCGCTCTTCATTTGGTAGTTAATGTATTTTGATAACATATATAATCTAAAAAAACATAATCATATTGTGCTGATGAGTTTTTATTTCAACCGTCGCTGTACATACCTACTTATAAAAGATAAGCATCATATTAGTATACGTTGTTAAAGTTGTTGAAGGTCCTTCTTTGTTGATACAGATATAAACTGTATGCAAGAAGAGTATGTTCCAGTGTTAGAGTGGTTCATCCTGAGCGAAACCAGAAGGCGCGGGTTCGATTACCGCTCGGGACAAAAACTGCTCCAAGAGTATGTAAATACAATGTATAGTGATGCTAGAAGCGTTGGGTGTTAACTTAGTATCATAGATTTTTTTAATATTATCGTTACTACATGATAATGAGCCATTTTTTTTTGGATTTAATGTTGTACTTGCTTGCGTATAGTTAGCTTGAAGTAAGTATCTAATACTTACTCCATTGATGGTAAATCGATCATCTGTCCAGTACGTATATTGTATAAGTACTAGTTTTCCGTTGTTTCGCTGTTTTACTCAAGAAGTGTTTTAAAAATTTTCTACCCTTACCTTTGTCTCTAAAGCCAGCCCTTACCCCGACTCATACACACTAAAGTGTAGTATTATTATATGTTCTATGCTAAAGTGTAAACTTACACCTACACTATCTCTTACCCACCCGTACCTCTTACCTAAACCTTTAATCGTTACCGTTCGCTGACCGTACTGTAAATCCACAGTCGTGGCCGATGTGATTTACCATCAGCAAAATATTTCACAAACCACCCAGTTATATATATTCTCACATGTTAAGAACTTTTTTGGTATCCTGTATTCCCCATACAGTATTTTACTTAAAAAATTAAGCTATAACATTAATTCCCAAGTATTGAACTTAAAAAATAACAAAGTTCCATACAAACCTAAACGAGGTAAGTCATCCCAATAGATGTATTGGTAAAAATCTGCTCTAAGTGCATACACTTACCACAAATATTACCTTTATAAAAGGAGCTATCGTGCTAAATTTATAGCTACTTGCGTTGTCTATCGGCGTGTCTTCAGAGTTTGAACTTCACTACGACAAATAAAATGATCAATAGTATAAAAATCACAGGTAGAAAACAGAGCTGAGGTCACTGTCCGCAGGTAGGGTACCACCCAAAAGCGCTATTGTGTCGTCTAGCAATGCTAATACTCTGGCCGAGGCAAGAACCAGCTCTTTGATGATTGTCTCTTTATTTATATAAAAATATTTAAATCAACTATACCATATAATTTCTGGGTGAAAATAGATTTCGTTGTGTGATACCTGGTTAGTCCGGGACAAGTATTAAAACATTTCAAACGAGATCCATAACGTGGTCGCGACACTTACGTCGAAATACCTCTATTAAAGGTGCTTACTGGGATTTATAGCCGATTAGTTCGTAGAAAAATAGACCTAAAGGTATAGGCTCAAGAATATTAGCTTTGTTCCAATGGAAGAATGTGCCGAATGACCAACATGCCACAGCTCATGTTGATGTCAGTGGGGAGTTGTTGCATATTATAAGATATAAAAAACAGGGACATATTATGTTCTAGTGTTGCCTTTTGTGTTGTTAGAAAAGAAATACTGTGCTAAACCCACGTGAGGTCAATAAGGGAAGAAAGATAATGAAATGATGACTAATCAAAATTCTTAATTGAAACGGAACGTATTTTCATTAATGTTGACTTGTTGATTTCCAGCATGATATCCTAAAAGACTTCTTCATAACTTATATATAATAGGTATTTCGAAATACGTCCTATGAAATTGCCGTTTTGCCGTACTGGCTATTTCAAGTTCAATTTTTTTTTGTTAAAATATGAAATCTTTTTTAGTTTAAATGTTAGCGTTCTATATAATCTGCGTTTTTCGTCATCATGGATATCTTAAAAATTCGAGTGATTATGAAGTATAAGTAACTTCGTGGCAGCAAAGCGACAGAAGCGGCACGCAACATCAACGACGTATACAGAGCGAACACTACTAACGATCGCAACACCCGTTATTGGTTTGCCCGCTTCCGTTCTGGAAATTTCGATCTAAGAATGACGAATTAAAGACGATTGTACATGTTGATGATTCTCAATCTACTGCTGTATTAGCAGCAGCTTTCGATGTTAACATCAAATCACCAGCCAGCGCAAATCATGCGTCGAGTCGAGCCTTGTACTGCTCAACAGGCACACAAACGAAGGCATATTGAATCGCATTGTTACTTACGACGGAAAATAGATTCTGTTCAACAATCACAAACGCTCAGCAAGTTGGTTAGATCCTGGTTCAGCACTTAAACAATGTCCCAAACGAAAACTGATTCCTAAAAAAGTGATGGTCATTGTTTGGTGGTCTAGCGCCGGTGTCATTCATCATAGCTTCTTACTGAACGGGATGAGCATGAAGAACTGAACACAATGATGGAGAAGCTCGCATCTATAGTTCGCTCCGCTGCTCCTGCACGACAACGCGTGACCTCATACTGCACTGCAGATGGTCTCCAAGTTACAAGATCTGGGGTTGGAAGTTCTCCAACCGAGAGGCAATTCATAATACCTTTGAAGAATTTGTTGCCTCCCGTCCAGCAGACTTTTATCAAAAAGGGTATCCATAAGCTACCACTACTGTGGCAATAATGCATTGATTGCATGGGTAATTAGTAATTACTTACATTGATAAAAATAAAATAAATAGAGAAAAAGGGCTATTATTTATTACTTATTTCATGAAAACTACAATTTCGTAGGCAAAGACCTATAAAAATATTTCTTACTTACACCACCCATGACAGACAGCAAGCGTGTATGTAGGTTGTAGTACGATGTGGATATTACGTCTCGTATTTCATAATATATTTTGAAAATATATTAAATGCTGTTATGAGAAAGCTATAGAACCCAGAAAATGGTAACCCGCACTTAACTATTTTTACAGAACGCACAATGCTACAAACTTATTCCGGTACGAGATTGGCAACGAAAATAACTAAAAAATTAATAAGGAAACAAATTGTGAGAATATATTTCATATTCTCATATGTTTTAAAGTAATAAGTTTAAATATAATTTGTTTCCATTAGTACCTAGTCGATAAGTACGTATATTACGCTATATAAATAACCGTATTAAATGTTGTTTATAACTAAGACTTGACATATTGATGACAACTTAATTGCACTGGGGGAGATTAAATTGACCATATCGTTGTTACAGTACAAATGTGTACTGCTTTTGTTATTCAAGTACTGTGTTGCCGTCCCACAAAGTGCCATTCTACCGAATTCATTCATTTATAAACATAATGCACTTTTATTTAATGATAGTTTAATAATCAGTTCATACACTTTTGAATTTAGTAAAAGGTGACTGAGTGTGTCGAATGAGCAACACGAATGGTATTTGTTTTTTGTTATATGACTGATAAGACACAGTCGGAATGGTCGCATTTTAAGGGTTTAGTATACAAAGGGCAAAAGTAATCATATTAGCGAGACTCCGCTGTCTGTATGTCCGTCCGTATGTCGTCATTCTTAAACAAGTATAAATAAATTAAAAAACCTGACTGCAAATTATTCACTTTTATTAAGCGTTTAATCGTTCCATTGCAATTAAAACTGCATATTTATGGAATAATTTCTTAAAACCCTTCATATTGACAACCCACTCGATGGGTTATACATATGTATATGCTTAATATGCTTTACTAATAGATAAAAAATATAAATTGATATGCGGCTGATTACACATTATTTTTTGGATCTCCTCAACTATAGTAAATTTTCACATCTAACTTTAGATAATGTGACCAATTATATCCTTAACAAGTCCGGGTTGAACATTTTCTAATCGATCATCCGTCCCCGTATGAAAAATATTATTTTCTGTATTTGTCGCGCTATTTGAAAAAGGAAAAGGCTTAGCCACCACGCGCATGTAAATTGAACTTTGATTAATTCACGTTTTCTACAAATTGTAACATGGTTGCCAATTTGTAATATGGTTTTGAAGATGTCATAAAACTACGAATATATTTCTTTTCCGGTCTGTTGCAATTGGGAACCCTACAAAAACGAGGTTCGATTCACAATTGATCAATATTTTTCTTGTACAGAGAACATACTGTATCGACCCTAGATATTTGGGATAAGGAACTATCCTTATCCCAAAGATAGCGGTCACAAGTCTAATTATTGAACTATGCGGGATACGAGTAAGTTTGTTGAACCCTTTTGTTGTTAAGTATGCTGACATAATCTTGCGTCTGGATCTCTAATCAATTGGTGGATGAATCCCCACTAGAGCGTGCATTCGTCGCGGCTCCGACCTCGCTAGGGTCGTCGCGTCGCGAGTAGGCGCCCGTAGGTGGTACTCGACCGGCTAGTGATACTGTGATACTATAAACGCCTCTTGTTCGAACAGGCATAAGATAGTGGATCAGTTGCAGCGCTCTATACCGCACTTGGATACCACCACGCCGGTCGACGACCTCTAAGCTCCTCTGGATGGGCGGTAATTTAACAAATAGTAGCCGTCGGCATACAATCATTAATTTCCAAGATAGTCAGTGCTGTTACACATTTAAAATCGTTCTTGAGTCCATTATGTGGACCTTTTCACATGTGCTCTTCAAGTTTTAATTACTTAATAGCTGTGGTAATAGGTACATGTTCTCTTACAATTAACGTTTGAGCAGAAAATGTGGTTGAACCCTTTGAGCTTTTGCTTTCCGCCGATTAGCATATAACAAACGAGCTTGGTTGGTTCAGTGAGCATCTGCGTCGAATGTGTAACCAGTGTACTAAACAAAATGCTTCATAGTATACTCTCGTTATTAGCGCTGGCCGTACAGTGTTGAAATAACCGTCCGCTCTGTGATGTGTCCAGCTAAAGTATCTTATCTGATTCATTTCTACATAATCTTGCTTCTCATATCACAGTGATTTAGTATTGATACAAAAGTTTCTTATAAAAGCCCAGAAGCTAATACAACATTTTGTGAAAGTTAAATATGTTAAGCATTGATTTTACAGCAATACAAGAGTTGGCGTCAGAAATGCTGCTATTTCTGACGCTAACTCTTTTATGGAACTCTTTTTGAAAGTATGTCACTGTATTAGTATAGTACTATTCCGTCGTCTATTTTTTAACTTTTAACGTGAAGATGGTTACAGTGAAAAATCATGGTAATATTCGTATTCGAGTTCCGACGTGGGACTAAGCAGCAGAAACTGCTCGTAATGTCAGGACTGTCAAAATATAGAGGATACTTATGGGTAACGGACGCAAAGTGCGTTATATATTGGTTAAAACGATTTCTTAGTGGAAACTTTGGTCTGAAGAATAAACCACGAGGAATACCGGCCGCTAAAGTAAATAACGATGATTTACAGTTGATGGTGGAAGCTGATCTGTATCAAACAACAAAGAATTACCGCCATGATTAGACCACAACATTGACTCATCGGTAAAATTGCAACAAATCGGTAAAATTAAAAAACTTGAAATATGGTTGGCTCATGATTTTACTGACTTGCAGAGAGTGCGTTGAAACTTGTGTTAAACCGGAACAGAAAGAAAGGGATTTTCGACCAAATTGTGACATGAAACGAAAAGTGGATTTAAATCGATGCTGGACTACTTTTACCGAAATTCAGATGTTTCTCCACGGAAAATAAATCAATTGCTGTAAAATATCTTCACACAATTTGTGGATTTACAGGTCTACAGAATTTTATGGGAAGTTCCCTTTTAGAAAGCAGAATGTATATACAACGTGGACAGATAGGTACTTTGTTAAAGATTTATTAATGTATATATCATCCAGCAAAAGAAAACAAAACTTTACGAGACGGCAATGTCGTACTATAACCCGCAATATATTATTGAAATTCCCACTAGGTCGCTTTCCACGACGTCGCTCCTAGCCCTACCTTATGTTGTCATTCTACTACACACAATTGTCAAGTTCCATGTTAATACAATAAGCAAAAGTTGTGAAATTTTGTTACATAAATACATATACATACACGTGGACCAAATAAAAACATGTCAAAAATATAGTAAAAAAATCAATGTGAAAAGCTCTTTGGAAAGAGTACTTGCGAAACTTTTACTTCATAACAAAAATTTTGAAATAGAAAGGGTTCAATACTACTTTTCGCAATTCTGCGGCAAAATAAGGCTTCGTAACTACGCAGATGGTAAAAATAATTCATTGTTTAACCAAATTTTGGCTGTACAAAGGACGTGAAACTTTTTTAATTTAGCTCGGGCTCGGAAGTTTTCGTAATGTTGCAAGAAATTGCGACAAACACACACGTGCAGTATGGTCATATTTACATATAATAATTTGTGGTAGATTAAAGGTAGAATCTCTCGTGGGGTGCCGGGCGAGTATTGCGGGCTTCTGGGAGTTGTAAAATAACTTAAAGTAATACAAATTTTCGGTAAAATATGAGTTATATTGAAATTTAATTATCACAATTATAGAAAAATACTTTAAAAAAAAGACGTAACTTTTTCTTATTTTTATACGATTGCCTAAAACAATGAGTGCTACTTTTTCAGGCTTCATGTATGTTTGTGAGTTTCTTTTTTGCACCATATCGTCTAAACGGCCTTACCTACTTTAATGTATGAGATATCGTTAGATTCGTCTTGATAGCGCAAGTGACTAAGTACATAAAAAAACAAACTGGCCCAAACTATTCTATAAATATATATATAACTTGCAGGTTTAATTTCAATGGATTAATAAAACATTTAATGAATAAAAAAAAATAGTTGGGTTTTGAACTTTTTTAATTAATTTATACTTGTTAATTGATGATATTAATTCATTTTTAAATCGATAAAACATTTGATGTAATGGACTACAAATTTTAGAATTTGTCTTACAAAATATTTGCTACTGGAGTGGCTCCTCAATCCATACGGGCATAATTTTCTTTAGTGTAAATAGTATTTCAGTCATTATCTGTATTTACAATAATCACTGTATTTGTAATATCAAAGTTTCAGGATTTTGCGCGGACAGACAGACAGTGGAGTCTCATTAATATGGCTCCTTTTTGCCATTTGGTACGGAACCCTAAAAACGATTCACCTGATTTTAATTAAATTTGACGATAAAACTTGTCACCGCTGCATAAGCGCTAAAATACCAAATCCTACGCGGTTGTAGTCAGCAGCAGTTATCTATATACTTTTATACCATTAGTTATTATGTATGTGTAGTTAACAAGCTTCTGCGTGTGACTTCTTCTGCATGCATTTTAGTGACATCGCTTTTCCCTCGGGCGTAAAGCGGGAGCTGTCTGGATAGAACCAATCTTTCTGTCTTTTTAACATTACAATCCCCTTACAAAACACTCCGCTGCATGCAATATTAAAGTTCAGTTAAAAATTATGTAAAAATAAGCGAATATTCCTACCAAATTCCAAGTTCATTTTTATTACATACATAATAAAACGTAGAATACAATTTTCCCATACAAAAAATTCACCCTATTATTTTGGGTTGGCTGCGCAGATTCCTTTCTTGTTCTGTGCAAAGGTGTTCCTTTACGCTACAAAAAGAATCTACCGTTAAGTTTTTAAGTTTTAACCCCAGTAGTTTGGCTCTGTGTTGTTATTGGTTGGTTCAACAAGTGAGGAAAGTATAGTTTTTTGGTGCGCGTGTCTACTTTAAATCCCGAGCTAGCGAAGTAGGCTTGAGTATAACCGCGAGCGAAGCGAAGAGTGATTCTAAAATAGACCGGCACTGTGCACAGTGAGAGATTTAAAGCGAAGTGCTCTCGTGTGAAATATACTTATTTTCGCCACTACCGCAGATTACCTAATAACACCGAGAAAAAGGTAAGAAGCATACGTCACACAAAGGAAAATATTAAAAAGTTTATTTGAATTAACAAACATAACATTGAATTTCTTTTTATTAAGGCATACGCCTTTATATTGAACAAAATACTACGAACTATAGATATATACACAACACTACAGCTACTGCAATAAAAGCATTTAGACAACCTATAAGTCATAGCAGACTCACAGGCAGTCCAAATTGAAAAATAAACAATAATTTAAAGTTATGGTGCTGCAACGTATTTAGCGCAATTTTGCTTTAAAGTAACAGTTATATTCGTAGGTCACTTTTCTGATCCTAAAATCAATTTTAATGCGGGGCTTCAACAACAAAACCAGTCTTTTCAAGCTGGAGAGGTGAAAATAACAATATTTTAGCGAAACCATATTCTCCTCTTTAGAATAATCTTTTTAAGCACACTGCTAGTCACAAAACTGGCCAAGCGCGCGTCGTACTTCGCTCTTCTAGTCTTCTAGGGTTTCGCATCGTAACAGCCCTTAAGTTAATAAATATTTTTTTTCGGTTTATATCACAGCTTTATAATCAGTGCTAATATTATAAATGCGTAACTAACTCTGTAGGTAACTCTGTGAGTAACTCTGTCTGTCTGTTACGATTTCACGCCAAAACTACTGGACCGATTTGAATGAAATTTGGTATGGAAATAGTTTGAGACCCGGGAAAAACCATAGGATAGTTTTTATCCAACTGCATAAAAAGAGGTTAATGTTTCTGCGCGATAACCGACATACGCGCGGGCGAAGCCGCGCCCGGAAAGCTAGTCACACTATAAATTAGTGTCAGAATTCGTTGATTAAGTAGAATATTCCGGAACTCGACATTCCTAACAAGTTTAAGTTTTAGATAGACGGGATCCATCTAAAACTTAAACTTGTTAGCAAAAATGGCCAAAGTAGACTACTCGACGCACCTCTCGCTTTATTTATTTCTTTAGATATAAAAATATATAACGTATATTGTAGTTACAATACTACAAGGACTTCTAGCTAGATGATGGCACCCCACATGCTAGAGGGAAAACGAGTTTTTACGGCTACCTTCTAATGTAATATTGATTTAAAAAAATTCTAGTACAAAAGTCTGGGACACCATTTTATATGAAACTAGCTTTCCGGGTGCGGCTCCGCCCTCGCGTATGTCGGTTATCGCGCAAAAACATTAACCTCTTTTTGCGCAGTTGGATAAAAACTATCCTATGTTTTTCCCGGGTCTCAAACTATTTCCATACCAAATTTCATTCAAATCGGTCCAGTAGTTTTGGCGTGAAAGCGTAACAGACAGACAGACAGACAGAGTTACTTTCGCATTTATTATATTAGTACTGATTAGTACTGATATCAATATTTCAGGTTAAGCTCACACCATTTACGAGCTTGAGTAGGAGTCTCATTAATAGGGATCCATTTTCCCCTTTAGGTACGGAACTCTCAGAAAGACTATTATTCTCAAGTTTGTATCTTTCTATAAAGTGATTAACTAGTTATCAACAAGGGTTCCTTGTCAGGATTCAAAAAATACTACAAGCTGATTCCTACGTGTCGTGTATGGAATTTATCTCTAAAAACTATTATGACGAGCACTCCGTAAACAGCTTATTTGTGATTCTCTAGAATGCCCGTGCGCATGCAATATGCAATTCAATTACGCATCGCTCATACATAAGTTAATTTATATTCCAGTTGCACTAAGCAGCATGCGATACTTGGCTCTTACGCGGCCAGAACATGCCATGTACCTATCAAGAAATACTCTGTCAATGAGAATTCACGATTATCTACCTTATTAGATTGGAAACTTTAATGCGACGAAAGATCTCATCAATACCACATTAAAAAATAAACAGTAGATTATGTGTATCGAATTGGCAGCAGTAATGTAGTTGCATCACTTTCGTGTTTTCTTGGGAATTTATTGTGGAGTATGATTCGTAGAAAGTACGCAAGTACAAATAAAGTAGCTTCGATATTACCTACATATAACTGAACCTCGTCGTAAAACAGTTTTCCGTTTGCGTCTTGCGGCATACTTTCATTTGATATGTCTCGTTAAGTTCCAACCAAGAAAGCTGAGTTGGAAAACTGGAGCTTTCTATAATTTGTGAGAGCGTTATGATAAAAGTAGCTTACTGTGTTCATTTTTTTAACTGTAATTTTGACTGGCTGCTAGGGGTAGCGATAACTAATGAGTTAATGACTTATTTGACTGTGACGATCACCAATATTGGGGCCCGTTGTTTGTTAATTTACAATTTCAACGTAAGCTGCTCTTTTATCTTTTCTCATCACCCTGTGTCTTTTGTTTTCTTGTTCCTAATTTTATTGTATTCAGTTTACCTTACCACTTTTTCTATCGCATCCTTTTCACCGTATATCATGTAACGTGTTAGTAACACGCCGGAATAGTCAGTGGAACCAGGCAGTTAGACCTATCACACAAAATATATTATACATACCAAATATGTGCTTCTGTTTGAAACCAAGTACCTACGAAATGTTGAAATGTAATTTGTTTTCTATATGTGAGAGGACCTGGATTAACACGCGCGATACTTTATATCCCAATTTACAGAGTAGTTCCCGGGGGAACGTGATATAACCGAATTCCACGCGTGCTGGAACCTAATTATGTTTAAAAATATATGTATCGTTATTTTTTGCTACCTTCGAAATGTTAATTTGTGTTGCGTGTTTAACAATATCAAAAAGTCTCCTTCGGGACAGAAGAGACCTTTCATTTCGTTTTATGGGCTGTCTCCTTCATTGTCACGCGAAGGTGTGGTAACGATTTTATGATGGAATGCTTTTACTACATAATAGGACGCAAATTATATCGTCACAACGTAACTATTTTTATTAACAACCACTTCACGTATGCGAATGAATTTCGTTATGGGTTTACAAAGTATAAGTCTTGTTAAAACGCCTTAAGAGCAAACCTTGATAACCAGCCAATATAGTTGCACCCTGCAAGAAGGGAATCCTTGTTGCACCGAGTTTTACTTCTAAAAAAGAGGTTCAATAAGAAGCCCATCTTAAAGGCCATGCGTGCGCAATCTGCTTTTGTTTTAATTACAGCTAGACGAAAATTCCGATGTTATAAATGCGAATAATTGTATGAGAGTCAGTGAGCCTGCGGCATCTCTGACCGCACGACGAAGAGTCGTGTTTATGTATAAATTATTCGACAAGGATGAACTTGTTCAGTTCTGACCTTCATCTTTCAAAAACATGAAAGCTATCCTCAATATAAACAGCCTATTATAAATATAATTCATATTCAAGGAAAACTTCCTGTTGACGACGGTAGCTGATAATCTGGTAGAGCAAGATCGTCCGTAACGCAACCAAGGTGCACAGCACGTTGATCTTTATAAATCGTAATCGATTTCGCCTTGTCTGTGCATGAGCCTGTGAGCACGAGCAACAATGTGTTTATTATTCAGACTGGGAGCTTGTGTTTCGCTCGACGTATTTGGTGGTGGAATGCGGGTCGAGCTGTCAGCCCTCGCTGGCTCGAAGCGCCCGGTGAGTCTCGTCTGCTCGCTCATACGACAGCGACGGAAGTGCTATATGATTCCAGTCCTTCGCAAACCCGTTGAATTCGTATTCGAGCCGCTCCTCGGTATTAATAATATAATCAGCACCCACACCGTTACCCCATTCTACATTAGCTGTAACGCAACTTTACCAGGTTAGGACCACACCTTTTTAACGATGATTTAATTTGCAAACGTCAAAGGCGTACCGGTAGGGATGTAATCAAATGATTAATATTCGAGAAACGTATAAAAGAGAAACTGCCCACCGCTAATTAATAAAAGTGACATCCGATTATGTTTCGGCGCTTATAGGATTTTCATATAACTTATGTAATGCCATTTTCAAATTGGGGTAACTCACTGTTGTAATGCATAATGTTGCAACGTGATCGAGAAACCGCAGAGGCGAGTTAGCCACTGAGCTATGAAATCATGCTGCCACGGTATGCCGACTGCACTTTCCCAAGATCCGGACAACTTGGCGCTACTGCACACTGCTCGGGGAGCCAACTATATTAATTACATTTCCAATAACACACTTCTGTCCATGTTCATTGGCCAGAATTTTCTTAATCTTTGAGGCAATTATTATGATCATATCTCTGTGGTATTATATTCTGTACGAGAAGTATTACATATATCAGAAAATTTAGTACTGGTGGTATAGTTACACATCTAAGCTTGATTAATTCATAGTAGGGGCCTCATTTACAAGTTTGATTCTGTTTATTATACATAACATAGCATTGTGTGAAGTCTTACAAATATTATACCCTTCATGATTATGACATATCATCACATTATATCCCCAAAGAGCTAGGTAGATTCGTTTCAGCGCCTACGATGTATATATATAAATGTATATATATGTTGCCAGCTAATGAGATGTGCGAGCCTATTGCTATGTATTGGGTACAATTCCAGGCTCCGGATGGCTACTAAATTTTTTTTTTTACAACCCTATGTTTTTCTTACTAAGGCGAAAAAAAAAACAGCACCTCTAGATTTCACAGCGCCACATTCGAGCTATGAGGGCACAGTCGTCTTAGAAAATTGATGATTGGGGAGAAAGATGTTGTTTGGGCTGCAAACAAATAAATACAAAATTCCAGTAGTGATGACGAATGATCTATGCCTACTTAGAACTCTTGATAGGTACGTTGACTGTTTATAATAATGTAACTATAATATTTACATAAGTAGGGATGTCCGCAAGCATTCTCAAACAATGAGTCAACCAAGTACCTATAGATGTTTCCTGAACTGGAAGTCTTCAAGTTCAGAGTAAATAGGTATCTGCTGTGCAAGTATGTTCCACCGTCGACTGCGTCGTCACTTTCCATCAGGTGAGACAGCGGTCAAATGCTTGCTTAACTAATTTAAAAAAAAAACATAAAAACTGCCTGAACCGAGAATGAAACAATTATTGTATTTTATTTGTAATAGGCCTTGGTAGGCATTTTTCGGATGTACTAGCTACGAACCTCAAGTAGAAAATCTGTCCTCAAAGTAACAATAACTGATTGTTCAAGCAGTTGTTCTTGAGAGCTTAGCTCCACCATTAGGTCAAACGCTAGCCTACCATATAAAATAAAATACCATAAAAAAGAACAAAACTATGACTTAAGGTTTAAGCTAAACCTTAAGTTATAGTTTTGTTCTTTTTAACCAGCGATTTTCTCAATGTTGTAAGTAAAAACATACAACACTCGTACTTAACGCCTTTGTTAAAGGCGATAATATATGTATCTTTGTTGTTTTTTGGGGCAATAATGTGGTTTAAACATAATTTTTATGATATTTTTATTATAAATGCCTAGAATTCATTAGGATTAGCTCTGGAAGAACTAAAGTAAGTTATAAAATGTGATGTTTTGTCTCTGTTTTACGGGTACATTCTTGCAGTCGTGTGATTCAGTTCGCCTGACGAATGCTTCTGGAATTAGAGTAATCAACATTAATTGAAACCATTTCTTGACTTACAAAATATTAGGACCATTTAAATATGTAGGTACTTATGGTAAAGTGGACATTTATGAGTTTAATTAATGGTTTCATAGATCCTTAGAACTTCGATAAATAAGTATGTCCAATTATTTATTTGTTTCTGATTGTGGCAATTCCAGACTAATTCTTTACTAACTAGGCTAACCTTTAACTTCTATCTTACCTGTTGATAAGTCGATGATGTTAGCAGGATTGACCTAGAACACCCGACACTTTGTTCAGTGGATGGCGAGATATTTTCATCTTAAAAATGGAAGACATTTCCAAATCTCCCTTCCATTACGTACTGTGTAAAATTGCGTTCTTAATTGGCCGCATAACAGTACATGTAATTGCTTGAGCAAACGAACAAACAAAAAAGTATAATACTGTTAATAAACGTCATGAATCCTGCAGTCTGACCAGTGCACTATCACTATCGAATCGTTAAACCGTATTTTTATATTCTAATCCTCCTATTGTACAATATTCTAATCCGGAACTTTAAAGTTGCGTTGTGTGTTAATATTAAGTTGGTAGCAGGAAATACACAGACCAAGAAAAAACTTCGAGCGAAATCTCTTATTAACTTCTGCACTGCCCTTTAATATTTTTATAAATATTGTCCAGATGATAGCTGTAAGGAGGGGATTGACAAAAAAAGAATAGGGTAAGACCGGTAATTGGTACAAAAGTCGAGCATGAATGGAAGAAAGTTCTGTTGGCAGGGACAATTACGCTGGGGATTAATGACTTCGTAGGGAAGCCTCACGAAAACATACTTTATCTACGGTTCAAATTCATATCGTTCTAAGACCATGTAAAGACTGCCTCAACGGACGGGAGTGTATGAAAAATGCGATTTGCGACGACATCCTTATTTTACACACCTCCGAAATCAATCCTGCAGTTCCGAACAGAAACCTTTTACGTCGATTGCGGGTGGAAAATTTCCGTACCATATCACGCCACATCGATAGGGGTAGAAGGCGTCCGTACATATCACCTCGCCTCTGGGATTGCGGAGTTATAGCGGAACTCACGGACATCCCGACATACCACGCTTACTTTTGTCATATAATATTGATACTACGTTTTCTCTTTACATACGTAATCAAAGGTGAATTAGTGTTAAGAATATCCGTTATGCATGAGATGAATATTACATCAATTTTATAAGTCACAGGATCAAATGAAGTAAAAATGGTTGTCTTTTCTATTTATAAATAAGAACTTGAAATAGAATAAGGATTTTGAGATAAGATAGAATTCACTGCCACTGTGGTTCAATAAAGTGAGGGTTTAATTTAACCTGCCGAAGACGCTGGTCGAAGTGCTGTATGTGTATTAATGATTGTGTAAGAACTTAACGATAACCTCAACTTTTTTCTTCCCGGCGTTATTACATAGGTCGATACGAAATGATTCTTCTTCCACTCTTCCATTAAGTGCTTTTAATATCAGTACTCTCTCCTTACCTTTTCGTCTTGCCTACCTAATATTTTCCAGGCAATACATTCACACATTCGGTCTTTTTCTACCCCTCATCATCTACATTCATACACAACCCTATTTAAAATATTCCTATGTAGGCGATCTTTTAGAGATTCGTCGCTGTAGTGGTATCTCGAACTCCCGATTGGTCTTCGGCCCCTCGGGTGACCCACGCGGTGATCTGCGCTCTTCTGACTATACAATCCTCACCTACTTGGACTAACTGCCCGAGTTATGGAAATCATGACGATATAGTTACTTATAACATGTTTGGCTCGTTCTTGCGCCTTATCTAGATTATTTCCAAGACTTAAACATTATCTTCCCTTTGGGTGGGTTTAATTTTTTTTCTATATATATTTTTTATCGACCACCAGCATGTTCTTCCTTCTGTGTTAGCGTCTAGGCTTCGCATCCACATGTTAATATACATATTATTAGGTTTTGTAAATGCGGTGCTTGCTGTTTCTGGTCATTTACTTGAAAGGTATCGGAACTTATGAATAAAAATTATATTGAGCTGCCGTGCATCCGAGCGCATTTTGAATGCATTTGTATTTCATTCTTCCTTTACAATGCATCTATTTGAATATATAAACAGGGTTCCTACAACCCTAAAATCATTCCAGTATTCGGATATTTTTAAAACCCTTAAAATTAAAGTACTCAATTTTTTTGTAAACGACGTGTAATTCAACTTTTACGTTTTCCTCTTCTAAGCAGTAGCCACCGTCCGCATCTCTCACCGTCTCTCGGTTTACCCTTAAAGTCTTATCCACACACCCAACAATCAAGTGTTTCCAGATTTAGAATTTTGAGTGTGAGAACTGAGTGACCACAGTTTAGGAATCATAACTTCATTATTAATTCTTTACAAATTACAAAACACATTTTACAAATTATATTATAACTTTTACTAACTCTTGAAGTCCCTAAATAGACAAAAAAAACTAAAAAAAATGTGGTCACTCAGTCCACACACACATTTTCCAGTTCAACTCGACTATACCCTCTGGATTTTCCTGATGACATATTCAAGCACCAAATTTCGAAGCAGTGATAGCTCAGTGGCTTTGGGTTTGGACTGCCGCGCAGCAGGTCCGTGGTTTGAATCCCGCCGCGGGCTTGAGCTTTCACCGTGGAAGAGCATTTTTGCGAATGCCCGCCTGGCTAGCGACCACCCTCAAGTAGAAAATCTGTCGCCAAGCACCTAACAGTGTGTTCCGGCAGCTGTCCTTGAGAGCCAGTCATTCTTAGGTTAAGCCTGTTAACACCTTCGACCACATCATCACTTACCATCAGGTGAGATTGTGGTCGAAGTCTTACCTATCAGCAATAAAAAAAAAAAGTATGATTGACGCCTAACTGGTCTGTTAGGCATTGGCCCATGGCGGCTCTTATAACCCTCACCAATTTATCAGGTACTGTGAACATATTAAGTATGTTGTTCAGCGTATCGCGGTCTGTTCTATCGTATGCCTTCTTGAATTCGACAATTAGGATGTCTCGGCATATTCTCATTTCTTTCTTATGAGCTACTTAAAAACTCAATTTTGTCTTCTTTGCTCCTGTTACTTGAGTGGTAACCTTCTAAGGATTCATCAGCAAATGGTTGTAGTCCCTCAGGGTGACAACGACAACTACAAATAAGGAAACTGACTAGTGGTACGCTAACTCCTTAATATGACTCCAATGTTCCATTCACTAGGTTGCTCTTTTCTTCCCGATTGATTGTATCAGTTCGTAGTTTTTAGACCGCACGGGCAAATGTAGCATGATCATAATAAAAAAACGCATCGAATTGCCTTCCACCCTTTTTTTGGAATTAGGTTATAAACACGTTTAATATTCGAAGGTGAGTGGGAACAAACACGCATTGTGCATATACATAAACTTTCGCATTGTAAGAGTTGTACGTTATGCGTTATATTTATCTCTTGAGTCATTCATTGTTACTATACCTATATTATCCCACGCAAACGACTGATCACTCGGTATTTTGCGTGGGATAGTAATATTTTTAATCGGTTGATTACGCGGGGTCGTACAGGTAACGGTTCACAGGAAGTGAATCTCGACCGTTGCAGATAACTTGCCATGCGGATATTTGTACTCTGAAACTATTTATTTTTAAATAGTTCGCATATATTATATTCGACACATACACAGGATACTAAGATATTATTATATATTATTATTCTATATTGCCAGATAGTATATTTTAATCGTAATGCGATGATTTACGATATCTGACTCCACTCTTTATAGATGTGCTATTAGCCTATATAAATATTTTGGAAAATAAACCGACTCCATCCGTCGTGCAGCACCTCACCATCCGCACTGATTATTCATTGTGTGAATATTCATCCCTTCTGCCATAGCTTGCCCACCCTTGATTAAGGATTTAACTTTCATGTAGAGGGGTTTCCACCTGGAGAGCACTTTTATCGGAGACTGTAACGATAAACGGGGCTGTGGTCAAATTCAAATTCATTTATTCAATTTAGGCGTCTACGACGCTCTTATGAAGGTCAATTACAAATTTTAATATTGAAATATTCTACATAGTACTGCCACGTTCAGCAAAAAATTTTATAGAGCCACTGCGAGAAGAACGGCCAAGAAACTCGGGGCCGTTCTTTTAAACGTCTTTTTACAGACAGGTGATAGCTTGGCAGAGGCGGAATTTTAAAAGCATATTTGTCGTTTAAGTAATCACAAACTGTGTAGTAGGATTTCTTAATCAAAATGTTTTTCACGTGCAATTTGAATTTTCCTTCTGTGAGCATGTTAATATGTTTGGGAATTTTATTATAAAACCGCACACAATTACCTAAAAAGGACCTTTTATTTGTCTTTGCTAGTCTAAAACCTGGTACTGCTATTTTATATTTATTCCTAGTGTTGTAATTGTGGTTGTCACTGTTTAATTTAAATTTACTATATTTTTTCCGAACATACATAATATTTTCAAATATATACAGACTCGGTAAAGATAATATGTATATCAATTTCTTTAAAAAGATCCCTTAGAGATTCCCTAGGATCCATTTCATGAATAATATTATTCAGGGCTGGTTCTGTAACAACAATGGAATTTGAAAGATTGTTGATTATTATTATTCACATTTTAGTACGTGCTAATGCCGCAGTCATTGGCTCATTGCATATTAGCGGCAGCTTTGTAACTTTACATCGAGGAAATATGATGATAGTAATATTCACAGCGTAAAGCGGAGATGATCGTAATAAACAATGAGTTTTGCTTGCGATACATCAATAAGCTCAAACTCTGAAATTCAACACAATGGTTAAAATTCCTCGAATGCTACTGTTTAACTAACGGCTGCACATTGTGTAATGTTGCGTTGTTTACACTCAGCGTACGATTAACAGCAACACACATTGTTATAATTAGCTTCGTTTCGATGAACGTTTTTCCTTCTACTAAAGTTGTGGAACTCCCTATGTTTAGCTAAAGTATGTTAAATCGACCGAACAAAGCTCTGAGTCTATCTAGCTTGGATGAGCTCATCACAAGCATAGTTCAAAAGCCATTATTTATCTTATCAGCAAAATATGGGTTTTTAGAATTTTAACGCATGCCGACGCCGCCATGGCCCCTCTATACGTGCTTTACAACATCGTTATTTCATGGCGACCAGTTAGTAAGAGGGGTATACTCAAATTATAATTTATTTAATGTTATCACAGCCATAATCAGGGCTTTTTTTTATAAATAAAACAAAATTGAAATGCTATCCATACATTTGTACTGAACGAAAAACCTTCATAATCTTTGCGGGCCTTTTAAAAATATTTAAATACAAATTAATTACAGGAAGTGAAAACATCTTAATTCATACACTTTATAGACAGCGGTACTCATGAAGTTTTCCATCTAAATAAATGTTATCCGTCCTAAGTATATTTTTAAAGATAAATCGTCGTGTGATAAAACGAAAAAACCTAATAAGAAATGCGGGCCAGTAAAACATATTAAATATGAAAATAATTTCGGGAAGCAAATGATCTATTATTGGGAACACGGGATTATTGGTAACGCCTAGAGAACGGGGGTCGGCAACCCAGAGGGCTTCGACCCGCGACGTGGAAGCGCCTGCGCGGCCGCGCCCGTCATCGACCAACCCCGCACCCCTCAGGGACTGAGGGTGCGCCGCTACCGCCGCCGCCGCTGTTGCCACCACCGCCGCCGCCGTCGCCCGGCTTCCAGGGGACAAACACCCTCTACAACATACTAATACGACTATATCAACATTTTACTCGTACAATTATCATTCTAAAATCGTCATTCATTTACAATTTCCACCTCGGAATTTTTTTTTCTGTCTCGCCTAAAAGAACCCTTGAACTTAAAAGTTATGTATTAAACTTTTTATTTTATATGATGCTTAGCAGGTTATAGCATGACTAGCGGCCTCAGCTTTGCACGGGTATTTAACAAAAAATTTAAAAATTATAAATTATACACAAAATTAGTTATTGTTACATGACTGTAATAGTTAAAATAGACTTATTGTATTGCGGACTTTTTTTGTTAATATTGATGTCGTCTATAAAATTATAATTACTTTGGTCTATTTTCAATAATTTCCGCAGCGTACGCGATATAACGATCCTATTCGGTATTTTTTTCGCTCGTTGGGTTACATTATCAAAGTTTTCATACGCATCCATGACTTTTTTAACATCTATAGCCTATGTTCATCAGAGATAATGTTGGAATCTCATGGTGAAAGAAATTTTCAAATCTCTCGTGTAGTTTCAGAGCCTATTAATGCAAACAAAGAATCAAAATCAAATCTTTCCTTCTCAGTTTAGATAACTAGGATGGTAATGCAGATGGAGTTAATTTGACATTATCCTTTAAACAGAATACCCATTTTTAGGTTCGAATTTAAAATTAAGATCATTTTAATTACCATTAGAACTAGACGATAAGGTACCTCCAACCTTGCTGTTTGTTTAGTTTGCACGGTCTTTAAGACCAAACAGTGCAAACAATACCAACCTTGACGGTCTTTATTGGAATCCACAAGGACAGTAACCACATAATTCGCCAATTGATGAAACCTTAGAGAAAAAGCCAAAATAACTTGATAATGTCTTCAAAGCTCTCCATAAAAACTTAGTTTAGTCATATTTAAATACCATGTGTACAAAATTGTTGAAATTTTGCATGCGTGTCCTTAGCTTTTACCAAAATTATCGAGCAGCAGAATAGTAAAACTGCAGATTTAACTAAGTGTTTAACCAGAGTAGTTGTAGAGCTTCACAATAAAAAATAAAGTACATCAATTGAATAATATTACTTCATTTCTCTGTTTATTGTAGTCAATAGTACCTAATATTATTTATTTGAGTGCGAAAACAATAATCATTAGACTTATCATACACTTGGCTGTGTAGATTCTTCTGCCTTAGTACGTGATTATGTGGCGACAGATTGTCCTTAATTGGTGTGTTAGCAACAAAGAAAGAAGCACGGGTGGTTTGGGAGGAATCGAGGTAGGGCGCGACGGGTGCGGGCGGCGCGGGCGGCGGCGGTAAGCAAGGCGATAGCGGTCGAGTCCCTACCGGCATGCGGCACCCGGCTCGAAATATCTGCTCACGTTGCCATAGTAACAGGCTCCAGACGAGCGCAGGCTCAGACCACCGCGCGCCGGGATAGCAGCTGTATTGATTTCGACGGAGAGGTTCAGCGGCCGGCCAGTGCGCCCCGCGCGCTCTGCCCCTCCCGCGCCGTTCGCCGTCCGGGCCCTACGATCGTCTCTCATCTCTTCTCGGCTCGGCGACATTGCTATACTATAACAATTATTAACCTGTATGAGTATTATATGCCCATGTGGGTGTCAGCGGGAACCCTCGTCCTTTTAAATAGAGTAGAGCATAATCGCACATGTTACGGTTTACATTTACTGCAATTAAATTACTGTGTGCCAAAATAGTATTTGTAACTGTAAAATATCCTTTCGGTGTTCTAAGTGCCATTAGTATTAAACAGATTGCCAATAGATATCAATAATGAGAGGAACAGAGCTCCTATCATAGGGTTGATTCATCAAATAATATACGTAATATTGTAAATACGAAAGTTTGTGATTGAGGATGAGAAGATATGAATGTGTATGTTTGTTACTTTACGCTGAAACGGCTGAACCGATTTGGATAAAACTCAGAATATAGACTATTTAGGTCCTAAATTAACAAATAGGATACTGTTTCATCATCACTTTCATTATTTTCTATGCGGGTGAAACCGTTGGCCCAGTTGTTATACACTCGTGAATACGGGTCTCTAGATCCACGTAGAATATTGACATAATAAAGGATTTTCGACCCCTATGTTTTTCCCGTCAGTTGAATGTAAGTGTGTTGCGTTGTGGCTAAGTTGTCCTCAGGAATCAGACAAAGACATCTGTGATCTGTTCTCTCTATATAGCACAGTGCTCTTTCAGACAGAGTACCTACTGAGTAAACCGTCAACAACACATAAAGAGCCATTCATTAAGAGATAGATAACACCGCACGCGTCGTTTTTTTATCTCGAAGTTTTCGTTTCGATACTGCGCCGGAAAGTTATTGGTTTTTTCTGACAAAGAAATTGACAATACCAGTCTATAGCCAGGCAATTTGAAATGAATATGGCAATATGCTCACCTCCTACTACACGCGACACGGCAAAATGTGCATGTAAATTAAGGTTGAAATTCATTGAACTCATTGCCATCCGACCACTTAAAAAAGTAGGCCGCTGTGCAAGTAAAAGAATATACCGAGATATTTTAGAGAAACTGACTAATAAACAATCATATTCATCGCATCATTCATACTTGGAAAGTAGGTCGTGTTGAATGCGGAAGGTAAATTCGATTTCTCGCCCTCGGGACGTTGGCTATCGGTTTATCGAGGATGTCATTTTCATGGCAATACAATCGTCGAGAAACTTTGTTTGTATAATTGTATATACGAATTAAATATTGCCCATACATCTTTTATGGCAACACAAAAGGATAAAATGGAAATAACGCGAAAAATTTAAAGAGATGATTTTCTATGATTTTAAAAATATTCTTTCTGCACAAACCATTTTAGAATGGTTTTAGGAATTTAGCACCAAATAAGGCATTGATACTCTTTATTGAATTGGAGTTAAGTTTCTCTTCACGATGATATTCCTGCAGGTTGATCGTCTACAGTGTTAACTGAGAAAAATAAGCCTGCTCTCCGGAACTGGGGACCTATGAAGAAATTCGATTACAATAAATTATAATAATATATTACATTTGAACAAGTAATTAGTTTTAAAAAATTCTGCTGGAGTTTTAAATCCCTGAAACCTTGTGAAGATCTGGAAAATAAGCTATAAATGTAAATGGACTAGAAGGTGCAGACGTATATACAAAGTTACTTTATGGTGCAGACCACCAAAACTGCGGCAAACAAAAATAGTGGGCAAAAACTCGATCCCAGAGAGATTTTACTTAAAATGATTATTGTATCAGTAGAAGAAAAACGGCGACCGAGAAGACGCAGGATGCGTTTTCGGTCATTGCATTTCTACAACGCATCTTTTAGACCCAGTACACTGCAATAAAAAATATGAAAAATTTGAACTACGACCGGGGTTCAATCACGCGACCATCTGTCCCTATAGCCGGGACATACCTCTGCTAATTGAACTGACTCACTACGATGGTGATAGCTCAGTTATTCTTCCTCTCCTATAGTTAACTACAAACAAGATTAAATTTTCCTACTCGTATTAGATAAAATCGTCATAAGATGTGTGTCTTATGAAATTGAAGGTTCACTTACTCCGGCGTCCAATGAAATCCATCTTAAACACATAAACTCTAAGAGTATGAAAATTCTGATAATTTTGGTTATTAGGTATGTATGGTACGCGTCTAAAATAGACCGTTTTTTCCCGCCGCGGTAAAAAATCTGATGAATACACCTTACTTAGATAGAAAAAGAAATGGCACGTAATGAAAATTAATGTTTTATTAATTATCCATTATATATTAATTACAATATTATAATGGATAATTAATAAAAATAATATTATTCATTAACATTATTCATTAGAATATAGATAATTAATAATGATAATGAATATAGATAATTTAAAAAATAAAAATTTTCATTACACGCCATATTTTTTTCTTTCTAAGGAGTTTACTGTCCTTTGGCTGTGGTAAAAAAAAAACTAAAAAAAAACAGTATTTGTTAGACGCATACCACCTATCAACCAATATAAAAAATACTGACCAATTTGATGTTCTAAGCTAAGCAATCAATCCCTTATTATACACCTTCCAAACTCCGTGGGTAGAAAACAAACCTCTTTTGTGCAATCTTCTTGAAAGCATAGGTGACTGTTTTAAAAATAAAACCAATTTATTGAGTATACACACACACAGTATGTACAATTCGTACACTTCACGAAGGCGCACCCTACATTATTCAGTTCGATGGGAACTTGTAGTTCAATAACCAGGTAGGTACCCAACCTCCAATCTTATTACGCTAGCTAGACACTCAATTCGAGGAACACTGCTATACCAAACTATAATAATTTAAAAGTACATATTTTTAGCTTATAGATACATTTACCTTGGATTTTGGAATTGGAAAATATAGATATTATGGTAGATATACACAGCATTTAGAAAATAGATTTGTAGGCACTTAGCGGTTATAATTGGTTCTATCGATTGTGCCAAACAGCAAGTACCAAACCAATATGCCAAACACTAATAAAATCAAAACTCCTTAAGTATGAACAAGTAACATAAACATTCTTCTAAAACAATGTGGATAGTCCGCCATCAATCGTCGAGTAGCGAAGCTAGAAATGCTTAGAAAGAATTTAGATATTTTTTCCATAAATTTAGTTAGCACCGAATTACTACAGCACAATAACTTTTAGTAATCCTAAGAATAAATTTAGAAACGTTTAATAATTATGTATAATGTACACCAGAATTGCGGCCTGTGTTATGAAATCAGTCCAATAGACCCACCTTCCAAGCAGCGAGGAACAGCGGGTTTAGCAATAAGCTGTGATGGGGAAGCGAGAGAAAGGCTTCGTACCCGCAGCTTTTGTAGCTATTCCGGTGCGTGGCGCTAGTACCGAAAACTTTTTTTTTTTTTTTTAATCTTGATAGTTTAGCCTTTGACCACTATCTCACCTGATGGTAAGTGATGATGTGGTCGAAGATGTTGTTCAGGCTAACCTAGAATTACTGGCTCTCAAGGACAGCTGTCGGAACACACCGTTAGGTGCTTTGCGACAGATTTTCTACTTGAGGGTGGTAGCTAGCCAGGCGGGCATTCGCAAAGTGCCCTACTACCATGCTGTAACGACTGCCATCCTAAGACAACAACCGGGACCGACGGCTTAACGTGCCCTCCGAAGCACGGAAGCGCTCAGTGGTAATGTCACCAGCGGTCACCCATCCAACTCATGACCGCGGCGGACGTTGCTTAACTTTGCTGATCGATTCAGAATGGCTAAGCTAACTTCGCTACGAGCGCTTCAATACTTAATTATATTCTGACTACTGGAAACACGTGTCGACAAGTTTGCGCATCGCTATACGTTGGCAGTAAGTTTCGTCGACTGTTCAACTCATCGCAATGGTCTATAGGAGCTGATGATGACATTCCAAGATCTGGTGACGACATCACAAGTCGGTGACCTTTCATTGTTCTAGATTAGTTGTCGCTTGTTCTCACGGGGAAGAGTACTAGAACCTGAGTGTTGGAAACCCTTCCCTCCAACGAATACAATCTTCTTATGAAGCTCTAATTTAGCAATTATCGAAAGTGAATGTAAAAATCATTTATCATAGCCGACTACGACGCTCTTAAATTATGAAATTAATTATTGAAATATTCAATATTTTATTAACATATCGCGCACAGTCAAGACATCCTAAGGCAGGACTTTTTATTTGTCTTAGCTAATCTGTAACATGATATACGATATTTTATCTTATCATTATTCATATTTATATAATCGTGGCTGTCGCTGTTTAATATAATTTTACATAAGACTTTACGAGCATTATTTTCAAAAATAAAAATTATCTATGTGCAGCGAACAACTATGGCCAATTGAAATATTGAAGGATTTTAAAGACATATGCAAAATATATTTTTGCATGTTTAAGAATTAATCTCGATCTATTTCTCTACGTATTAGGATCTTAGTTAACTAAAAGTACTTCCGTACCCTCAAGCAAAAACGGACGCCCTATTGATGATAATCCGCTGTCTGTCCTAATCCGTCCGTCCGTACTTCACGCCTCTCTGTTTGGTCAAAGGAATAAGTTACATACGTTGAATTTTTAAAAGTTACAAAATCAGCTATTTACGAGAGGAAAGTTTTAAGTCATGTCCGGGATTCGAACCCGCGTTCATCCACCCCTTTAGTTATATTTTGAAAGTTTGTTACATAAGAACTATTACATCTGTATACCTATTTGGAAGCCCTATACCCTTTTTCAGTATGTTTAAATAACTGCCTAACGAAAACAAATCAAAAAAAATCCTTTGAGACAGTTATGACAACCAAGAAATTTCAGTTGATTTTGTATTTCAAACACCTCCGTATACTAAAGCTTTTTTTATATTTTATGTTTATGATATTTAATATTTCATCAGCCAGCGAGTATCTCCGTGAGTATTAATTAATAGAGTTAGTGACAACACTAGTTGGAAGTGGTGTAGCGGGAATTACAAAGTACCCTTTACACTAGCAGTAGTCCAAGCCAAGGGTACGAAAGGGATATAGGGGCGTATTTCATACTTTTCAGTGGGTTTTTAGTAGCCATATTTAAAGAGTTTAAATAGAAACTGAATTGAGGTAACATACATCAAAAACAGAAATAATACTAAATTGAGATATTTCCTGTAATTTTTTTTGGAAGTCAGTTATTTATAAAACCTGTCCAGTTTTGTAGCAGTGCGGTCTTTTTATATGCAATTGTAAACCAGATTATCGAATATCGATTCAGAGAAATGCGCTCCTTTTGAGGCTTCGTTTCAAATTTTGCCACAACTTGAATATGTCTCAAGTCCATAGTTACGTGCAAATTGTTTCATCTGTTTATTTTTGGGCAGATTACACCCGCAAGTTGCCATGAAATTCATCAACAGCAGGTACAAAGTTTCAACTCTAAATAGAGGATATGGCATATAATAGTTAAACATTCGCCCAATTACGCAGGTCGTCTATATCGCGAATCATCCATAAAGTAATTAGTTTAAAATAGTCCATTTCACTATTGTTCTCATAACATGTTAAGTTTACGTGTAGGTTAAAACTTTGTGCAAATTTTTTTTTTTCGCGGTGTTTTAACTTTGATGAAAAGCTATTTGTATGAAACCGTTAGGACTGAGTGGCGAAACCGCGCTCTAAGGTACATAGTAATACAACTTTAGGCGTTGTACTTAAAAGTAAACAGTGTATTACTGGCAATTGATGTTACTATTTTAATATAGGTTATACAGATGTTTTGGCTTATCGTTAGGGCGGATTAGTTTACAAGCTTGCATTGGCGTATTATTTAAGTGATTATTTTGTAAATATAGATTTATTGCCTCATACGTGGAGTCTAGGCATAATACAGTGTTGCCATATTTGAGTGAGTGTGTTTGTGGTTAGTTCTCTACGCCTACAGCATATAGAACATATAATAATACTACGCCTACAGTTTTATCCATTGTTTTGTTTTTCATTCGAATTTCAGTATAATTTATTTCAGTACATTGATCGTAATATATTGGTGATATACACGGCTTAGCACTTATACTATTTATTTATTTTGTTTCTGCAATGTGCAATGAGACCATTTTTTGTTTGATATCTTCGAATTAGTACACATAACACAATTGCGAATGTTTTAGTCCTTAAGGTTTTATTGCATTAAGCGAATGAATTCCTAGTAACTAAAAGCGAGCTTTACTTTTTACATTCAATAGGTAGGTTCTTTGACTCGCCTTTTTGTAATCTATGGTGTTTTTGAGTGTGCTAAACAGAATTTGATCCACGGAAACCAAAACCGCGACCTGCTTTGCTATTGCCACTGTACCACCACTAACAATTTTTATTAAATTTGATAGATATATCACTTTTTTACAGCGCTTGCACTTTGTCGGCGTTATAATTCAAAAGCGAATAAAATTATTGTCATAATAAATATTATATTGCGACAAATAAAACAAGCTAGCTATGCCCCGCATGTGTTTCCCTATACTCCGCATCAGTACTATGGCAGTTAATTCTCATTTGGCCTGTAAAATAACTGTTAGCCCCAGAGAAGAAGTAATATTAGTTTCAATTAAAAGTAAACGTCGTCAAAGGCAGTGATTTTTACAGTAATGTATATAAAAATAATTGACAACGAAGAATTACACTTTTGCATTTCGACGACGATATACTCTGTTACTTGTACTCTGGTTATACAAATATGTATTTGAGATCATAAATAATTACCAAACCCTAATGTTGATTGTTTCAGAATGTGGATCACAAAGCGAAATTCCGCTCCAAGAAAGGGCAGCTGCCGTTCGTAGAACTGAACGGCGAGGAGATTGCCGACAGTGCTTTCATCATCAAGGAGCTCTCTGAAAAGTTTGGCAAAGATTTAGATGCATGTAAGTATTACTCAATGTTCAATTATCGGTAAATCCTGTTAGTGCCGCTTGAAATGACGTCAACACCTTGGAATCGACGCCGTCGATTTTAATTAGAGATGTCTCCCTTGTTTTATACCTAACCGCCTGCCAGTGACAGTTGCAGGAAGTACCAGAACTCACGCTTCAGAATTCTGAGCGTCAATTAATTATGGGTGTCAGTTGCATTACGAAGATACCTAGATCATAAGCCCCCAGTATCGCCTTCACACAGTAATTCTCTTGCCAGATACAGCTGAGTTTTTAATTTTGTATTACTATGGGCTTCAATTACAAACACAGCGATGACTATGCATATAAGAACAATATACAAACATTACAAAGAGGCAAAATATCCGGTGCTGAGAAGATGAAGATGGGATTTCGCAAAATCTTTGTCACAATATGGTCCGTATATCGACTGTACCTTTGTGATCCTTTTTGCTTGTATCCACTTCGGTAATACTATGTTCCATAACAGATGTTCCCGGACCCAAATAAGTCGCATTCCGTGTAAGGCTTGCAGTCTCGCTTTTCAACTTATAATACATAACATTTAAAGGGCATAATGCCTTCCTGGCTTACCTACTTTAACCCACCAAAAAAAAAAAAAAAAACCTGAACACCAATGAAACTCATGCCAATCGATAGGGTTAGTGATTACAAACCATTCATATTCTGGGGCAACATGGCCTAAATGACCGCCCCGCTGAGATAAATGGCTTGTAAAATCTGGATATCTGACCTATAGCTATATGATTATTTTTGTGATATTATGTTTTGAAAAACTCTTTTAGCGGGGCGGATTACCCTAGTAATGTAGAGGTGTTTTCATTGTGATGCTTATACGACATTTCTGGCAAAAAGTTCCAAAGTAATGATATGTGCAACATAACACCTTGCACCCAAGCGTAAGCTTATACGGACGAAAAGCGGATAGATCTATAAGGCTATATATAGTATTGAAGATACAGAAACTGCGAGGATATGAGCACGATCTGCGATGATAGGACACGTATATAAAAGATCTTAGCTCGCATAGGGACTAACCGATCTCACTACCTCTGAGAGTACAAAATTTAAGGGAATTCAGTATTTGGACAAGCCAGTCTCCATGTGTTTGACTACAAGATAAGCTACATCAAAGAGGCTAAAGATGGTGCAAGAATTACTACTGCTACTAATATACTGTGTACAGAAGACCAAAACTAATTGTGCTTTTATCCCTAAGCCCCCTAACCTCACAGGAGGGAAGCTAAGGCCTACCTTCAAATCTCAACATTCCAAATCGACACTAACGTATCTTTTACTAAGTTGTCTCAGCATATAAGAACCTCACAGTGTTTCCACAGCCGACAACATCTCATAATATATATAAATTTCGGAACGAAAAGGCCAAATTTAATAAATGTATAAGCCAATATGGGCGTTAATTTCGAAAATCCGCTAGAGGTATTTCAAAATTGTTTAATTTGATCTTCTATAAAATATCAACATTCGTCAAGAATCGGTAACCCAAAAAGACGGAGCGAACTTTTTTCTACTAACTTTATATTAGGCGCAAGTAAATTTAATTTTTCAATAGTAAAAACTTTATCCGGACAAGTATATTTATTTTTGTTCAAGGCCAATAAGACAAAAATCGGCCATAAGTTATTCAATAGTGTTCATATCAACTATACAGTGTTCATAACCAAAAATTAAGTTTTGAATGGAGACGTTGAATTGTTGAGTGGATGGCAAAGCTAAAGATGGCTGATCCCAGAGGACCACCCTGTTGACATCCTACGAAAGATAATATAACGTTATTTTGGTTTGTTAATTTTGACGGTTTGCCGTCAAAGACATACCCTTATATTCCTAAATTTTATTTCTCAGTCCAAAAGGTGCTGCAATCTAAAGAGTTTAAAGCATTTTTACATCCTCCTCCAAAATCAAATCTCAACAATTTTGATCAAGAAATGTGCGGAGTAAATATACAGCAGCTACACAACCAACCCGCAAAAACTACCAAATTATAGTGCCTAAAAGAGCAACCTTTTCCCACAGCCGCATCTGGCTGAGGGGCGACGTGAGGTGGTGCCTAATGCTGTAGGCCTAATATCACCATAATTTTTTATTAAGTACGGTACATTACATAAAGTCGCACCGTACAGAATTTCAGTAATTTCATTGTTGACCTGACCCGACAACATCAATTTAACCAAATTAAAATGTTTCAATTGCTTAATTTTATTAATTTCTTTATTAATGTCTTCACCTATTTCTTTATAGTGATACTGCAGTATCGCGACGGAAATGCTTTCACTGACGTGGTTTCATAGTCCTCGTAGTATGGTCCAGTAGAACTAATAAGACCGTCTTGATATCTGAATCTATTTGCTTGTATCAGATTAAAAAATAATTTTATTAGTTATAAGTGTATACACAAATTACGTGGTTGTTCGTTTATATTGTTCTGTTCTCTGTTCAAGAAATATATGCGTAAAACATGAAGTAAATGGGATCTAGGCTTCGCTTCCCTGAAATCCAGGTAGCTCCCCTGCTATTTCGACGTCATTTCAAATGTACCTTTGTATTTTATG
The DNA here is from genome assembly GCA_963854805.1 of Plagodis dolabraria. NCBI lineage: Eukaryota > Metazoa > Arthropoda > Insecta > Lepidoptera > Geometridae > Plagodis > Plagodis dolabraria. Next base: position 34,036,292 of record OY978440.1, on the reverse strand, counting down.
AATACCGACATTTCTTGAAAATGCCAGCACAGCCAGCAGAAACAGCGTAGACTTTGAGAAGATTTTGAGTGGTATTAAAATTCCAAATTTACTGGCATAATTTAAGTGAACGGAGCAACGACCTGTATTTAGGTGCCCTAGAATAATAGCAACCACGCGCATGTGCATCCAGAGCTCTCCCGGGTGCCCTGATTCTGAAGCAAGGATTGTTCTTTGTTGTAGCGCTGACGGCGGAGCAACGTGTCGTAGCGCACGCGATGGCGTCTATGATCGAGAACCACCTCTCGTGGGTGCTGCTGTGGTGGCGTGCCAAGTATCCAGACAGCGTCATCAAGGGCTACCAGGTGAACCTGCAGAATGCGCTCAACACTCGCCTGCCCAACCCGATACTCAACTTCTGCTATAAGCTCACATCCGGCCGCAAGGTACGTTAAACACTGTTAAGGCACGTTTTCGGAACTATGTTTTATATATTTTTTACTTTAACTATGGAAGTAGTCGATGTTTCGCTCACAGCTTATTCCAATCATATTCCAATATTGTTTATCCAATTCAGAAAAGGTACAGACGTATTTTAATCCCTATACTTCCCGTATTCGGTATATTATAACTAAAATGTGAAAACGCAAAATATTTGCACTCGTGATATTCCTTTGAGTGTCTGTATTCCTAAAATTAACAAAAAAAACCCTCAGGAGAAAAAAACTGGTTTTGATATTTTTTATGACATTTCCAGGGAATGAAGAAGGCCAAAGCCCACGGCATCGGGGTTCACTCGCAGGACGAGATCATTGAGTTGGGTAAAAGCGACCTTCGCGTGCTTTCGGATCTTCTTTGCGACAAGCCGTTCATCTTCGGGAACGAGCCCACATTGGTAAGTTGTACATTCCATAAAGAATTTTCTATGAAGTGTGTACATTTATGTGAGAAATTAGGTGCTAACATTTCTTTAATAATCGAATTTATGTGGGACTAATGTAATTACAGATGTTACTAGCACCTTATTTCTGTAACCTCGAACATACCTACTATAGCAACTATTATAGAGCGACGGGTGCCGTGGGTCGCAGGACGTTTGAATTTAAAGTGAAGTTGATCCTGTTAATCTCACTCTCTCTTCAAATGAAGCTCAACTTGCTTCTTCCCAATGTAAAACACCAGTAGCAAATGGGAAACAAAATATACGTATCTTCTATAGTGACCGGAGGTGCCATGAAACAATTCTTGGTTAAATTACAGCTGGATGTGGTGGCGTTCGCAAATCTCGCTCAGCTGCACTTCATCGCCAAGGAAGTGGAGCATCCACTGCGAGATGTGATGAACGATTCATTCCCCAACCTGGCGGGGCTGGTGGTACGCATCAAGGAGCGCGCCTTCCCCGACTGGGCTGAAGTCTGCGTGATACCTGAGCCGCCCGCGCCCGCTCCCAAAACGCCTAAGGACAAAGAAACCAAGGAAAAGGAGAACAAAGATAAGGACAAGGAAGCCACTGAACCAGCCGACAAGCAACCGCTGACTGATGAACCTGAGAAGGGCAAGGTGACTACTGCACTTATACCTAAATAACTATGTATATCACTGTCTTGTAAGTTTAAATAAAAAAAGAGTTAAATTACCAGTAATTTCGAGTCTGAGTAAACGAGTGGTGCCCTTAGCACGCCTCAATGTGCCCAGCCATTTTATTATATTTTGTATATTGTTGTAGGGCGACGAAAAAGAAAAGGAACAGGAGAAGGAACCGGAAGACAAGCCGGAGAAAGACAACGAGAATGAAAAGTAAATGAAAGCAGGAGAGCGGCGCAAGACTAGCTCTTATAGTTCTAGAGCGTTACAAAGTGCGTAAATGTATCATAAGCGTATAAATCCATTTGTCTTTCCCGTTTCTTTCAGTTCAGGAGACGCCGCGATGCGTCCTTTTTTCTTTTATATACATAGCTTTATTTTTTGCTAATTATTTTTCAGTAGTTTCGTTATTATTAGTTCGCGTGATCTACTCTCGATGGATATGATTAAGTCGGGAACTGTACCAACCGGAAGAAGTCAAGAAACGACGCATCTCAATTTAATTTTCAGTAATTATACTCTTAATATCTGATAAGTGATCTTTATAAATGTCTACTATTTTATATTGATTTATTCTCATGTTTTAATGTAGGACATTTTTGAATATTCACATCAATGTAATAATTATATGTATGTAGTAGTAAACGATTGTCTCATACAAATAGAGTAGGCGTGTTCCACCTGCTGTTTGCTATTTGCGAACAATGATAAGTAATTTTTGTAACATTCCCAATATGTTCCAGAGAAAAAGCTCAAGATTTGCGTATCTGTTGTAATTAGAAATTCTCAAGACATGTTGTAATCAGAAGTTTCCCTCAGTCTCGATACCTCTTTGGTACTTACTTTTTAAAGTCGCGATAACACGAAAATTTTAAATCAAGGGTAGCGACTACACGACGCGTATATCAATTGCTAGTTTAATTTTTCAGGACACGCCCATCAAAACAAGTCATGTTTAACTAGCAGATGTGGTACGCAATTACTTATTAGTATTAGTTAGGTGATATTTAATCGATCGATCAAATACAACACGTGTAGACGTATATTCAAATAGCGTCTTTTACTAGTTATATTCTATACGACGAAGGAAACACCGTTTAGGTGATTCATGATTAAAGTTATACCAAAAATTGTCTGATTTCAATTAGAATTACTTGTCGCAAGTATTTACTCAAACTCCGGCTCATTCGCATTCTAAGTGTTTAGAACTGATGAAAAGATTAGACTGCTACGTGTACTTTATTGGTTTTACAAAAGAAAATTTACATTTTACAAATTTTTGATAGTCGAAGGAGCCTGGAAGACTGTTTTTTCATGTTATTGATAAATTCATAGTCCATAGAATTTTGATATTATATTATTATTAAGGTTTAGGAACGAAATTACTCAAAATTATTTATGTCCATTTAAGTAAAAATAACCTATCGGTGCAGTGACGGTTACGTCCTCACTCACCGCGGCGCCAGGAGTGCCTGTCGAGCTTCTGTAGGGAAATATACATTCTTACTCGTCATTCATTCCTTCTTTAACTAAGTAACTATTATTATAATTATATATACAACATACGTACACATAGACAACTTACTTTCACTGTACTTGTACTGTACACATCTCCACTCCGCAGTCCCTCCTGTACTGTGACCGTCACACGTTACGTACAACAACAAACTAACATTCCCTTAATGCTGTTTACTGTCGACTTTCAGCTACTGTCCTTAACATTCTGAACTTAGTATCATAGAGGTTCGGAGTTCGTCACTGAAACAGGCTTACATTACAAATTGTACATACAGTGCTGGAAATGACTAGATACGTTTCAGTTATTTTGCTTACCATCTTCACTGTTCTATAAAACTCGTTATAAGGAAACTGATTAGATTCAGGCCGCGATTGGTCATTGTTTACGTAGTGTATCAACTTTCAATTTTCCAGTACCATATTCTTAGTGTAAGTGTCTATTATAAATGTCAAGTTTGTCTGTTGTGTCGATATAAGAGTATGTAGTAGTGGAGAGTATAATATCAGCAACGGAGAGTAGAGGTAGAGTAGAATGAGCGGCTAGACACAAGTCTGCTTCGCTCCTAGTTGATAAAGATATGTTAATGGACGATGTAATGTAAGGTGTAGAACAGAATTTATGTTTGTCGTATGTTTTGAGTTGAAATTTTTTGCTAGACGACGGCCGAACCGAATGCAAGATGAGCTTGCTTGGTGGATAAGCGTTTGGAACATTTACCACCGACTTTAGTTCTCATAGTGAAGTGTAGTATACTAACGGAATAGATAGGAGTAATGTAGACCCGGAAAGCTCACCCTGCTGGCGGAGGAGCCAATGTCGCTAGCGACAACCACACAAACACTGCCAGATAAAGTTAGTTAACTTTAAGGAAAACGTATTTGTTAAGAAATGGTGTAAGTATGTAGTTCCCATGTCATTCATTGGATGTAAGACGCCTGACGGGTCGCATCAACGTACGTACCATCTCATGTTTTATATGGAACTAAAGAGGCTGCTGAAACCGACTCTCTCATAGTGAAGCCTGTTTCAGTGTATCGCAAAGTTGACAGTGTTGTTCTGCGCTGGGATTCACTCTCGTATAGCGTATATAATATCCGATAACTGATCTGTGAAACTAACGACAAGTTTGTTTACACGGATTTTGCCAAAAAATTAACATCTTTAAAATTGGCTTGTTAGGATTAAAATAGTTGTTAGATATGCATTAGTAATTATAACTAAAAACATTGAATTGATCCTTGGTTGCTTTGTCTTACTAAGGGGAGGGCGTTATAACGTCTCAGATGTAGTATCCTTTCATATATCGAAGTAAAGATTGGTCCTCACCGTTCCCGCGACGTGATCACGTCGACATGCTTCGTACGAAGGAAGTATCTGTTTGATGTTGTTGACGCAAGCTGCGGCTATTTATTTCTATTTGATATAATTTCATGACATTTTCACTCCACACACGGAGGTGTAGATATATATGAATTGATTCTCTTCTTTATGGCATTTTCATCTCTGTATTGTTGTAAGTTAGATATATTAAACTTTGATGTAACACCTACCATATTGTAGTTTTAAGAATTTCGAATATGTTTATTAGTATAGTAGAAGTTTAAACTTTAAGTTAAATACCAGTTGTAATGTCTACGTTTCATTTTCATGTAATCAATGTAATTCGGTGACGTAATGTAACTGTGGTTATCAATTATTGTGTCAATATATTCATACATTATAATCAATGTAGTTAAGTCGCCATAAATTAAAATTCAGTTTGAAACTCAATGTTTACCTATAAGGATTTCAGTGTAATATTCTGTGGTCAATAAAGTATATACTCTACAAAACTCAATCTGTGAACAGTTTCGCCACGAAGATTATGTGCAAAATGACTTCGAGTCGAATCTCTGAACAGGATTTGTTTGACTTTCCATTTCCCTATCCCCTGGCTATTTAGTATGGTTTTTCTAAAATATCGTTATCCACTCACAATCTCATCTGATAGTGATGTGGTCGAAAATGCGAAACAGCAGACTTAGTCCTTGAGTAGGAACAGGCTCTTAAATACACCCTTTCGAAAACACGGATGGGTGTTGGCGATGATTTTCTACTTGAGGATATAGTACAGGTGAACTTTCGTAAAATGCTGTTTGAAAGTGTCGAAGTAATAAAGTCGACGGCTTAACGTACCCTACGAAGCACAGACTCGCATTAATATTGCACGCAGCGGTCACCCATCCAAATCGTGACACAAATATGGACATTAAGTTATAAGCGAAAACTTAAAGCGTCAAAAAATTATTTTTTACATGAGATCCTTAATCCTCAGTTTTTTTTTCAATAGCATTCTGAAACTGCGCCCCGTAAGTAGATCGGTAGGCCTCTATTTTATTCGGGCGCAGCAAATGGCATGCGGCATACGGAGGGTAGATATTTTGTCATTTTCTATTATAAAATTCTTACGAGGTGTATCTATTTGTTGATTTTGTTGTATGTACGCTTAGTAACATTTGTAGTTTTGTACACTACAATCTGTGCCACAATATGTATATTATAAGCTAATTTAAAAGTATCTCAGTAAGTGAATAAGTGTATTCTTATGAGATAATAAATATTCTGAAACCGAAAACAAAAAATATGTAAACGTGGGTGTTTAAGACATCCCTGCCTACTAGTTCTCGTGAAAGGCAAGCGTGTTGATTTTTTTTGTAGTTTTATGTAGGCACCTCGAAGTAATATAATAAATGTATAGCGGTGATGCATTAAAATAACGTAGAGCTTCTACGCAAAACATGGCCTAAATAGGATCCAGCTTCCCTGATATCCAGGTACCATTGTTATCGTGTTCTGACGTCATATGAAATATATGTAGCTTTGACATAATTTACGTGAACAGAGCAACGACCTGCATATAGGTGCCCTAGCTAGAATATGCGGGGCGACGCGCATGTGCAATAATGTGCATCCTGAAATCTCCCGGGTGCCGTGATTTCGGGAGCTAGGTTCATTCTTTGTTGTATCGCTGAAGGCGGAGTAACGTGCGGTAGCGCACACGATGGCGTCTATGATCGAGAATCATTTATCGTGGGTGCTGCTGTTGTGGAATGCCAAGTACCCAGACAACTTAATCAAGGGCTACCAGGTGAAACTGCAGATCGCGCTCAACACTCGCCTGCCCAACCCGATACTCAACTTCTGCTACAAGTTCATATCCGGCCGCAAGGTATGTTAAAAACTAATTACGCGCGTTTTCTGATCGATTTTTAAAGTGTTGTATTGGACATTAACTTAGTCGTCGCTGATTCCCTTTAGGCCTGGAAAGTTGGATTTGCCAAAGTTTTGTGTTCGTATAGAGTTGAATACTTACCGCTCTTTGCCAGCTTATGTTTCAACATTGTTTTTGTTTTCGACTGTTTGCCTCCAGCTTTTAATTTTATCTTTTGATTTCTGATAATTCGTTGCTCCATGCTATTAATGCGATCATGAAACATTGGTATCGAACTGACAGCGATGAAAGTATGAATACAGAACTTGGCTATACTATGGAATTGTAAGATAAAAGCAAGAATGAAAATTTGTTTTTATGTGATTTCGAATCCTTTATATAAACTATCTGCAGAGTACCGATAAGGGTTTTTAGGAGCTGGTTTTAGTATGGCTTCTCTGAGTACTAACATCATCTTTGATAACTTAATAGGCAGTTTATGACAACATAGTTCTCCATACTACCACCCAACATGAAAATATGCAGAAAACGTGACGAAAAAATAACTTGAGGAATAAGTAGGCAATCAGCAACGCATCGAAGTATTTAAAATACGTTTTTAAAGATTTCTTACTCTTGCGCTGATGACGTCGACATGTTTATTCCACTCTTGAGTTTTTGTCATCTACGTAGACTCCTCGATACATCATAAACTGATGAAGCTCTCAGCTGCATCACCGTCGCTGATCTGAAACTGTGCGTTGGATAGTGCTGAATGTTAGGTATTTGGTCTTGGATTTTCCGGCAGCCACTGAGAAATTTAAGAGTCCAGTTGCAGTTGCCTCTGAAACTGACGCCCAAGATTTTCCGTGAAATAACAAAGCAGTATCATCGGCAGAACTAATGCAGGGAATTTCGAGTTGACAGAGGTCATTGAAAAAACGAGAAAAATGATCCGTTCTAACACACTACCCTGCGGCACGCCAAATTTTACTATAGCGAGATCTCTTTCGTAACCACCCAGAGGTGTTTTTGGCATCCTGTTTGTAATATGCTGAAAATAACTAATCCTCGTACACCCAGCGATTGCACGCCTATTGTCGCCTAGTGTTCTTTATATACCTACCTGTATTCTTAGTATTTGATTTAACGTTGAGCTGGCTTGTTTATTGGATTGTTTCCTGTTTACCCCGTGACTTGGCGTGTATCTTGGACTGTGATTCAGTTTTACGATTGTCAACGGTATGTATTATTGATAATAATAATAAATGTATGTATCTTAATATTACTCATTTATAAGTTTGGTATACTAACTTTAATACTAGGCACATATTGTTATTCCATGAATCAGAAAATGAAAATACTTTAAGTGTTTTTTATTTATATACCTTATTAAGTTTAGGAATACTCGATAACTTATTTTTGCCAATTACTTAACGCAGAAACTTCTCTTTATGATAATTTATGAAAATAACGGCTTCGTTTTTATATATACCATAATATTAGTAATACCTACCTAATTGGTATTTTTATTTTATATTTACGAATTCTTTTTTAATAACGAAGTATCGGTCAACTTTGGTTTTAGTTCCACGTAACTTCACCAGTACCTATAATATCACATTGTTTCTCAATGTCATCAACCTTCAAATTTACCAGTTCAATATATCATCAGCAAGCGCCACGTATTGCCAATACCAAAACTGTCTAAAAAGAAGATATATTAATTGGTATATAAAATATAGAGAGCGAACTACGAACTACAACTCTATAGCTAAGTAGGGGAAACTTGCCTAATTCGTACCCCTTAAGAACAAAGGCTTGTATTTTCAAATCTGTAAAAGATAGACTTAGTTTATTTACTATCATTAAATCTTTAATGTTTTATCAATTAAAATCAGTACTCATTTAATCATAAACATTATAAGTTTCAACAAAAATAAAGTTTTAAAAAAATGCTAAAAAAGTACGATTTCAGAGCATTGGTCTCAATTCGTACTCCAATTATCCTAAATCGTACTTAGAGATGGTATCATAATAACAGTCTCAAAATGACAGAAACTGTTTAGGAACTGTGTTTATGCTAAATTTTTGTCAATCATCACAAAAATAATTCAGATTATCTTTATCAGCACTAGCGCAAAGCTTGTGAACCAAGCCTCACATTGGGTACACTGAATCATGTCATCTTTTCTATTCTCTTTACACAAATTAGAAGATCAGTTTTTTTAGTTTCAGCTAATATTGATTTTTTTTTCCATTAAGGGCTTGTTACATGACATCTTGATACCACGAAATACGTATACTATGACTATATACATAACTGAAACAAAATTAAACTATTATGATTAATTCGCACCGGTACGAATTATGCTTTAGTACTGAGTACGAATTAGGCGTACTACAGTAAGAAATTTCAAATTAACCACGAAAGAGAATCAATAGAATTTAGCGTCACTCATTACGTATGAAAAAAACTTACAAATATATACAAAATTCGATAATATTCATCCAATATCATTTTTGCGCCATATCACCTGTTCAATGTGCTTGTGAAATGGCGAAAAAAATTACATGAAAGTAGTGAAATGACTTCTTCTTTTGATATTTTTTGAAGGATTAGCTGCGCAACGTTGTCTTTCAAATCATTTAACTACTTGGCGGACTAGTAGTTCCATTTGTGGCCATTTGCGTCGCTACTGTTATTGTCAGTCCGGATATAATGATGGGGTACGTTTTAGGAAGAAATACGAATTAGGCAAGTTTCCCCTACTACAATAAAAGCTTTTAGACAACCTAAAAGTCGTAGCAGACTCATAGGCAGTCTAAGTGCTCTAACCCACTCCCAGTTGGCAGCGTGCCCAGCATCCTGGCAGCATTGCCCCGGTGAATTGCAATGCTTATTCCAAATATGTGCCAGCATTTTGATCACGCGTCGCATCGACCAAGTGCTCAGATAAGTTTTGGAAAATACGATGAGCTACCCTGGACCCAACGTCTCTACCAAACGGCTCAAATACTTAACCCATACCGAGGTTAGCATATTTGCGCTGCTTGAGTTGCTCCGCCAAGTAGCCGCTGCGCCAGCCCTCACGTTGGTTTCATAAAGATGTGACGGCGCTAAAGTGTCTATGCAAGTAGCGTCCCACACCTGCCTGATTTTGCTCACAGATTTCAGGCAGCAAAACCTACATGTTTGAGCTTGAGCTACTGAAGTGAAAAAACTTTGCTTACCTCCATTATTGGGTAGGTATATTTCATCAGGCGCTTAGTTTGAGAATTTTCTACCTCTTGAGAAGAGAAAACTTTGGATTTATTAGATTTAAATCCATCAGATTGCCTTTTAAGAAACGATTTAGTCTCTTGAAATCCTTTAAAAATTAATGTTTAGTATTTATTGTTATCTTTAACATAGATGTATTCTATGTTGCTCCATAATCTCAAAGGTTTGCAAGTCTTAGATCATTGGTTGAAATATATAAATTAACAAAACGTTTTCTGATAACGATATCACTTTATTCTCATCTCAGCGCGCCATTTCTTAAAATCGTCGTACGATTTTATGTAGGTACCTTTGTTTTGATTTAGGCGGTAAAAGGGTTTCCACCATTGCTTTAAACTCTTTTGTTATGAAATCAGTCGTTAAATCAATATCTGAATCAGATGAACTCATTGTGTTAATACAAATCTCTGCTACACGGAAGTAAAACTCTACAACTTGAAAAAAGTAAAAACCAATGAAGATCGGAATGCTTATTTCCCTCCATTTTTTGTCTGCCATTTCTAGAGAGCTGTATAGGCATTGTTATTCATTTTTATCGTTGAAAAATTGTTACCAAATCCACGAGAATATTATTTCAAAGAAAATTTGAAAATAAGTTATATTTAAGTAATTTAAAAATAATATTATTTAATAAATACTTAATATTATGTTATTTCAATTACTGCTTTTTAAAAAGTACCATTCCTAATAGGACCCCACACTTTAATTTAAATATCTGCGAAGACATTTTGGAGAGACTGTTAAATAGTACACTCTTTTAAATGTAATATTGGCGATCTATTCAATAATTTTGATAGTTAATAAGTCTGACCTGATGACACAAAATATAAGGAGTATAATAATTTTACCATAACTTTTATAATTTCTGAATAGACTGCTTTTGCGCAGCCCCAGTAGATCGCCAAGGACGCATCGGTCGGCCTCTCCTGCCTTCGAAGTACTGGCAGGCTTTCTCGCCACGCCTCTTTAAATGATGTTATCCGCCGGGCCCTTGCACTGTAAACGTGCCGACAGTATTCTTGAGCCGAACGATATCTCACGTGATGATGGCAGGAGACCTGACGGAATGACCTTAACTCCCTGGAGTCTTGGCTAGTTTGAGATGCCACTTGCGTCAACACGCTTGCGGCGTTTCTTTTACAATCCACCTCTAAAACAGCGGGTGCAGCGACAGTGGCAGCAGAAGGCCCCAAAAGGCGAAAATACGAGTTACATATTTCTGCCTTTTGGATTAAAACATTTAGGTCCATGGGGTCCAAGCGCAAAGATTTGTCAAAGCGGCTGATAGAAAAGACAATCGACCGAGGGTTGGCGCTTACCTCGGCCAGAGAATTTGTATTGCCATACAACGGGGTAATGCTGCCAGCCCTTTGGGCACATTAATAAATAATACGGTTATTTATTCATGTGCTTTTGGGTACTCTACCCGTGGACCGTGACCAGGGCCGCTATTACAATTCAACGAAGTTTCACCACTCACTATGGATATTCCAGTTTTTAGTCTTAAACTAGAGAAATTAAAGAACATTTTCACATGGTAAGTCTGAGAGTCCTATGTAGTTATGGATTCAAATTCAAATATATTTATTGCATGAACATGGGTGATAAAAAAGTTCTTAATTGTACAAAGTTCTCCATCAATCAGCGTGAGGTGTCGCTACCACTCTTCTAGAAAATTCAGGATAGATATTGTTTACGTTAATGTCTTTGTTCTCCATAGGTATTTATATCCTTATTAGTATTTATGATCTTTCTGCATGTTTAGAAGAGTTTTTGGAAAATGTACAAACCATACGATTCCGATTTACAAATATGTTATTTAGAATCTAAACCAAAAAAACGTCTATGCTACGAACGAAGTTAAATAAAAGTAAGCCAATACTTGTTTTGCGGATACCTTTCTTTCGGACCCGAAATTCGAAACATCGACGAATTAGAGTAGCTGAGTTCTGTTTTCTACTTATGATTGCCTCCTGGTAGAAAACAGAGCTCACAATTTTTATGTATAACATTTTTAGGTCATAAATATAGTTAAATTATTTATTTATTTTGGTGTTGCTTTTATTTTATATAATATGAATGTACTTAAAAAATATTCAATCGCAACCGCTTCCTTGTGACTCACATCTCACATGTACTACCTACTACATCAACTGATATTTGTTTTAAAAAAATACAAAACATTTAGGTAACAATTAAGCCATGTAAATTAAACTAATATTGTAGTAACTTACTAACCCGTTATTAGAATATGAACTGAATGTAGATTAAGCGAAGAAAAACCTATTCCCCAACTGATTATTTATGTTTCTTTTGTGTCTAATATCTATTATACCAAAACAACGGACTATTTGTAAACGTTTTGACAAGAACGTTGAAACATAATGTTAAAGAAATTAAACTTGTCCAGGCGTCGTGCTTACAATTGGATATCCTGACAGTACGGTCCGATAACCATCAAATGCAAATGCAAAATAATCTCAATTATCATGCACCTAGCATCACTCAACTCTGAAAACAGTACCTATTGTAATAACAGGGGACATTGAAATAAATAACGTTGCCTTACGAATATAAAAATAGGATCAACAATCTAAATATGCTATTTGTAACTGCTATATGGTCACGTTTTCCTGCCGTAACAACCAAGGGTGTCCTAGGGTAATACACTTAAATTAGGTACCTTAACGAGATCGTCCTAATTTCAATAGAGTCGGAGTATGGTTCCTGCCACCTACTTGGAAGCCATGCCTTCAAGGAGTTCATTCTGATGCTAAGTATATTATGTCTAGTGACGATATGGTGATTTATCTGGCTGGTCAACATGAGAAAAGAGTATTTTTGTTTAAAAATGAGTGATAACCTAACCACGTACATAGCGTTTAAAAGAAACAGGTAATAGTTGTTTAACGGTATGCCTGGATCTAAAAAAGCGTTATATCATACCGATTCTTGTAAGGGGTCTGTCTAATCCTTAGGGGTGGGGGGACCATAAGTGGTGATATACGGTGTAGGTACCACAGTTGACAATATTTTTAATTTATTTCAATGATTTATAAAACTTGACATTATTGATGATAGATAGTGTATCCACAATACAATCTGTGGATGCCCGAGTATTCGCATTATATCAGATACTAAGTATCTGAGAGTAATTACGAGTATGTATTAATACGCTCATTTGGAGCAAGTATCTAATATAATAAGGAAATTGATATGGATCTTCAGGATTATGTATCATATCTTAGTCATGTTGCTACATAAAATTGTAATTAGGTACCTATTCTCGTCTTAATTTATTGAACGATATTAGTGTGGCGTTGGCACAATTAATCTTAATATATTGTGTTCCATCTGGAGAGGAGCATCAAAAACTAAATTTATAGCAGTTGAACGGGTTCAGCGAGCGTTGATTTAAGTGATGTATTTCAAAGGTATCAGATACTTTACTCATTCAGTATCTTGCTTTCAGATAGGTAAGATCTCGTTAGCACAAACAATTAATTAAAAAATGTAAATCGGTTTGCAATATAATGCTCGATATTAAAGCTAAACAAATCTAGATTTTAAAAAATCAATCAATTGGGTATTGTTGCTTACCTATAAGGAAGCAGGAGCGCTCCAGGTTCAATAAAATTCATTAACAATTCAACGCTCATACACAGACACACATTCTCATCACAAACAAACAAACCCTGATACGCATTTAATTTTTTGCTTAAAAGGAATAAAAATGAAAAAAAAGGTCGCTTAATTTGTCTCTGAATATTTATTGGTTACCTACCGAAAAAAACATTATTATTTTACGATCTTCAGCTGTTTTGCAAATGCAGCATGTGTTAGCTGAATTGCCATAGCGTCAGCCAAGACACTACAATCACATGTAGCATCGTTATAATTTATCTGGCACCTAAATTTTGAGTTGTTATTCATAATTGACAACATTATGCTCCAAAAGTTGGCATTTTTAGAATTCCGTAACTTCAATTAAGGAACGTGGAGACAAACACACTTAGTTGTAATGCCTTCAATTCATATTTGTTACTTAGGTACTGGTTTTAATTTAATATTTGAAGGATAAGATATATATTTACAATAGTGTTCACTATAAGAAGACAAGATGCTATAAATTAAATCAAAAGGTATATGAAAAAGAAACGGGTTTAAATATTTTACAATACTTTTGCAGGATATGAAGAAGGCCCACAGTATCGGGGTTCACTCGCAGGATGAGATAATAGAATTTGGCAAGAGCGACCTTCGCGTTCTCTCGGATCTACTATGCGACAAGCCTGAGAACTTCGGAAACGAGCCCGGTTTAGTAAGTTAAACCATACTTTTTGTTTTTAAGTCCTATCAGAACAAACCGAGTCAAAAGGAGACATTCATTGTGACAGTAAAATAAGTGAAAAATCTTAATCCATCTGCAATAGAGCGACGGGTGTGACATGTGAATTTGAAATGTAGTAATACTGACCTTCGGCTAAAGCTCGACTCGGTCTCGCTATTTTCTGACATAACGAAACTCGAATTACCACTAAGCTACATAATTATTTTCCATTGCGACCGCAGTTAATGCTGTAAATTAATGGATAAATTACAGCTGGACGTGGTGGCGTTCGCAAATCTCGCTCAGCTGCACTTCATCGCCAAGGTAGTGGAGCATCCACTGCGAGATGTGATGAACGATCCGTACCCTAATATGGCAGGGCTGGTGGTACGCGTCAAAGAGCGCGCCTTCCCCGACTGGGCTGAAGTCTGCGCGGTACCTGAGCCGCCCGCGCCCGCTCCCAAAACGCCTAAGGACAAAGAAACCAAGGAAAAGGAGAACAAGGATAAGGATAAGGAAGCCACTGAACCAGCCGACAAGCAACCGCTGACTGATGAACCTGAGAAGGGCAAGGTGACTACTCAATTTTACTTAAATGACAATGTATTTATTGTATAATGATATGTGTCTTTATTAAAGATTTCTTCTGGCGCCATCTCTATTTCAACGTCGTGATAGGTAACTAATAGCTCATAAAATGCAACAGCGCTTAAGATTATATTACCTACAATAGCGATGACAACCCCTGACAACGGACTTTTTACTAAATATATTGTCGTTGATTATATAACAAATAATTTTTAATATTTTAATTCATACACTTTCAAAAGCAGCCGCCCAGTAATTTCGAGTTCGAGTGAACGAGTGATTCCCTTATGATGGCTCAAAGGGTATATTACCATATTATAATATCTTGTATATTGTTGTAGGGCGATGAAAAAGAAAAGGAACAGGAGAAGGAATCGGAAGACAATCCGGAGAAAGACAACGAGAATGAAAAGTAAATGAAAGCAGGAGAGCTGCACAAGACTAGCTCTTATAGTTCTAGAGCGTAACAGTATGCGTAAATGTATCATTAGTTTTAATTTCAATCAATTACTTTTGAGTACTTTCGTTACTCCTCCTACGCGAGATGCGCTTACGAAAGATTTGAATAAGTCGGGAAATGTACCAGCCGAAAGATGCCAGGAAAAAACGCATCTCAGTTTTATTTTAATGTTCTCAATATTATTATAAAATAACGATAATACCTGATAAGGGATCTCTTAATATTATGTTGACTTTACTGGATACAGATATATTGTCATGTATTAATGTAGGACATTTTTGGATTTTCATATCAATATAATAATATACCTATGTAAGTAGTAGTTATACGATTATCGCATATCATACAAATAGAGTAGGCGTGTTCCACCTGCTGTTTGCTATTTGCGAACAATGTCAAGTAATGTTTGTAACAGTCCCAATATGTTCCAGATAAAACGCTGAAGTTCAATGTAGCTATTGTAATTAGAAGTCCTCAAGACTATGCTTCATTTCCTTTAGTCTCGATACCTCTTTGGTATCGACACATTTAATTCGTCGCTAAGCGTCATCGATAACGCGTAAGTTTTGAAACATGGTAAACGAGGCGATGCCTATGTTGCTAGTTTCTTTGTTAAAGACACGCCATTCAAAACAACCTACATACGTACATACATACAGATTTCCAATTACTACGATTCTTACATATCTCTTTCGCTTCATCTACACTCATCAACCCTTTCATACATGAGCGTCGGTTTAGGGTACTTCTGGCCTTTTATCAGAACGTCTTTAATCTGATTTCGGAACGTTCGCCTGGTCTTCCCATTCCAACACTTCCGTTCACTTGTACCATGTACACCTGTTAGTCATTCTCATTTCATTCATTCTCTCCACATGTCCAAACCATCCTAACATATCTTTCTCGATTTTTGTCACCACATCCTCATTCACACCACATCGTTCCCTTAGCATGCTATTCCTTATCCTGTCACTCCGTTTGAATCCAATTATGCTTCTTAACGCTCTCTTCTCTTCTGCATTTATTCTACTTTCATGCTTTTTCTGGCATACCCAACTTTCGCTACCATACATTCGTTTCGGAACCAACACTCCTCCATGTACATCCAGTATACACCTGTTGACAGTTCATAAACGCGTGCAATGCTCCGTTCACCATGTTTCCAGCATTTACTGTTCTTTCTATATCACTTTCAAACTTTCCGTCTTTTGTAAACATAGATCCCAAGTATATAAACTCTTTACTTGTTTCACTTTTTCATCTCAAATCACAATATTGCAATCGGTCATTCTATCATCTCGTTCAAACACCATTTAGTTGTACCTACAGATGTTATTTAATTGCTCGGTCAAATACAACACGTGTTGACATATTTTCCAACAGCGTCTATCATTAGTTATATCTTATACGATGAACAATACACCGTTTAAGTGATTCGTTGATTAAAATTTTGCTACAATTTCTTTGATTAGAATTACTTGTTGCACGTATTTACTCAAATCCAGCCCATTCACATTGTAAGTGTTTAGAACTGAACTGAAGAAAAGACTTAAGATCTTAGTTTTACAAAAGAAAATTTACATTTTACAAATATTTGATTGTCAAAGGAGCCTGGAAGACTGTTTTATCACGTTATTAATAAATTCACGGTCTATAGATTTTTGATATTATAATATTATTAAAGTATAGGAACAAAATTACACGAAATTATTTATGTCCATTTAAGTAATCTATCGGTGAAGTAATGGTTACGTCCTCTACTCACCACGGCGCCAGGAGTGCCTGTCGAGCTTCTGTAGGGAAATAAACATTCTTACTCGTCATGCGTTCCTTCTTTAACTAAGTAATATTTTTTATAATTATTTATAGGTACACATAGACAACTTATTTTCATTGTCATTGTAAACGTCTATCTCCACTCTGTAGTCCTTCCTGTGCTGTGACTTTACATACAATATCAAAGTAACATTCATTGATTGCTGTTTACAGTCGACATTTTTAGTCATCAGCTGTCAGTAATATTCTGAACGCTGTATCCCAGAGGTTCGACGTTTGTCACTGAAACAGGCTTACGATTGTACACACAGTGCTGTTCAAATGTTTGATATAAGGAAACTGATTAGATTCAGGCCGCGATTGGTCATTGTGTAGTGTTTCAACTTTCGATTTTCCAGTACGATATGGTTAGATTAGAGTTAAAGTGTCTATTATAAACGTCAAATTTTGTCAGTTCTGTCAATATAGGCAGGAATAATAGTGGAAAGTATAATTTAAGTAACGGAGAGTAGAGGTAGATTAGTTTGAGCGGCAAGACGCAAGTCTGCTTCGCTCCTAGTTGATAAAGATATGTTAATGGACGATGTAATGTAAGGTGTAGAACAGAATTTACGTTTGTCGTATGTTTTGAGTAGTGATATTTTGCTAGACGACGGCCGAACCGAATGCATAATGAGCCTGTTCGGTGGATAAACTTGTACGGTGGAAGGAGCAGTGATGACTCTGTGGCATTGGCTATGGACTGCCGCGCAGCATGTCCATGGTTCTAATCCTGCCGCGGGCTTGAGCTTCACCCCATGGTGGAAGGCATAGAGATATAAATTGCTATAAATTCTCTTTTCTGTGGTGGAAGGGCATTTTGAGAATTCCCGCCTGGCTAGCGACCCTCGAGTAGAAAATCTGTCGCCAAGCACCTAACGGTGTGTTACGGCAGCAGTTCTTGAGAGCCAGTGAAATAACAGGCACATGAGACTTAACAACTATGTCTCAAGGTGACGGAGGTAGTACAATTCGTGACTTGTGACGAAATGCATCTGTTGTAGGAAGAGGTTTGTCCCGTTAACATCAGGTGGACCTCAAGCATGTTCCCTCACAATAACATTAAAAAAATCGTTTGCAATATTTACCACCGACTTGAGTATTTACAGAGAATTTTACCTTTGGGTTTAGATAGGAGTAATGCAGACCTGGCAAGCTCACCCTGCTGGCGGAGGAGCCAATGTCGCTAGCGACAACCACCACGCAGACGCTGCCAGATAAAGTCACCTTAAGGATAAACTTATGTAAAGAAATGGAACATGTATTTATCATTGCACGTTAGACGCCAGTTGGGTCGAATCGACGTACCTATCATCTCGAACGATGACAAGTAATGTTCGTAACATTTTTGATATGTTCTAGAGAAATGCTCAAGAATTGAGAGCTATTATAATTAGAATTTCTCAAGACTATGCTCAATTTCCCTGTCTCGATTCCTTGCTGGTCCCTAATACTTGTCAAATTCGTTAAGCGTAACCGACAAATGCGAAAGCCGAATCGTTTCCTTGGCCAGGACGCACCATTAAAAAACAAGCCATCTACAAGGAAAATATGTGGTAGGTACGCAATTTTTCGTTAGTTACAGTTAGGTGTTGTTTAATCGATAGATTAAAATGCAACACGTATAAAGACGTATTTTTGAATAGCATATCGTTCTCTAGATGTAATCTATACAATAAAGTCCCGTTTAGGTGATTAAAATTATTCCAAAAATTTCCTGATTTCTATTAAAATTACTTATCGAAAGTGTTTACTCAAATCCAGTTTAAAAGCGCTCTAGGTGTTAAGAACTGATTAAAATAGACTGCCACTGACTGTACTTTATTGGTTTTAAAAAGAAAATTTATATTTTACAAATACTTAATTCTTGAAGGAGCCTGGAAGACTGTTTTCATGTTATTAATAAATATATGGTCCATAATTTTTTGATATTATATTGTTATTAAGGTTTAGGCACGAAAATACTCAAAAATATTTATGTCCATTTAAGTAAAAATAACCTATCGGTGCAGTGATGGTTACGTCCTCACTCACCGCGGCGCCAGGAGTGCGTGTCGAGCTTCTGTAGAGAAATATACATTCTTACTCGTCATTCATTCCTTCTTTAACTAAGTAACTATTATTATAATTATATATATAAGATATCTATATACATACACATGGACAACTTGTACTGTACACGTCTATCTCCACTCCGCTGTCCCTCCTCTCATGTGACCGTCACACGTTACGTACAACAAACAAACTAACATTCCTGTAATGCTGTTTACTGTCAACAGTTTCAGCAACGAGTCGTCAGTCACTGAAACAGGCTTACAATTAACTGTATACATAAAGTGCTGGTAATGAGTACATTCGAGTTATACTCTGGTAAGCTTCACGATTCTACGATAGTCATTATAAGGAAAGTGATTAGATTAAGGCCGCGATTGGTCATTGTTTACGTAGAGTTCAATTTTCCATTACGATATGGTTAGAAATAAGTGTCTATCATAAATGTCAAGTTTGTCAGTTGTTTCGATATAAGAGTAGTAGAGGTAGAGTAGTTCAAGCGCCAAGACACAAGTATGATGCGCTCCTAGTTCATAAAGATATGTTTAAGGACAATGTAATGTAAGGTGTAGAACAAATTTTACGTTTGTCGTATGTTTTGAGTTGAAATTTTTTGCTAGATGTCGGCCGAACCAAATGCAAGATGAGCTTGCCTGGTGTATAAGCGTTTGGAATGTTTACCACCGACTTTAGTATTTCTCATAGAGAAGTGTAGTATACTAACGGAATAGGAGTAATGCAGACCCGGCAAGCTCACCCTGCTAGCGGAGGAGCCAATGTGTCCAGCGACAACCACACAAACACTGCCAGATAGAGTTAGTTAACTTTAAGGAAAATGTAAGTATTTGTTTAGAAATGGAGTACTATGTAGTTCGCATGTCATTCATTGGATGTAAGACGCCAGTAGGTTTGCATCATCTCATGTTATTATTTTTTATATATCGAAGTAAAGATGGGTCCTCACCGTTCCCGCGACGTGATCACGTCGACTTGCTTCATACAAAGGAAGCGTGTCTTTGATATTGTTCACGTAGGCCCACAGCCTACGTCATATACAGTATCTATTTGTATTTGATATAATTTAATGACATTTTCTGTTCACACACGGAAGTGTAGATATAAGTATACGAATTGCATCTCGTCTTTATGATATTTTTATCTCTGTGTTGTTGTAAGTTAGATATATTAAACTTTGATGTAACACCTACCATATTGTAGTTTTAAGAATTTCGAATATGTTTATTAGTATAGTAGAAGTTTAAACTTTAAGTTAAATACCAGTTGTAATGTCTACGTTTCATTTTCATGTAATCAATGTAATTCGTAATGTAACTGTGGTTATCAATTATTGTGTCAATATATTCATACATTATAATCAATGTAGTTAAGTCGCCATAAATCAAAATTCAGTTCGAAACTCAATGTTTACCTATAAGGATTTCAGTGTAATATTCTGTGGTCAATAAAGTATATACTCTACAAAACTCAATCTGTGAACAGTTTCGCCACGAAGATTATGTGCAAAATGACTTCGAGTCGAATCTAGGAACAGGATTTGTTTGACTTTCCATTTTCCTAACCCCCTCTAGTTAGTATTATGTCTTAGAAGCATCGTTAACCACTCACAATCTCACCTAATAGTGATACCTGATAGAATGGGAACAGGCTCTCAAAAAAGTATACCTGCCTGATTACACAGCTGGGTGTTTGCGAAAGATTTTCTACTTGAGGTTACAGTCGGGTTTTCGTAAAATGCTCTTTGAAAGTGTCGAAGTAATAAGGCCGACCAAATGCCTCCCACACAGTCGTTAGCTTAACATGTACTGCGTAGCACATAACCGCGCCGTAATAATGCCACTAGCGGTCACCCATCCAAGTCGTGACACAAATATTCAACTTCAGTACTAAGCGCTTAAAAGAAATACTTTTCACTTGAGACCTTCGGTTCGACAAGTTATCTTTTATAAACTTTCAGTGTATTTGTGCCTGGAAGATGTTAGTTAGATGGCTGTAGGCTCAATATAAACATGGATCCAATAATATATAAACGGGTTTTAGATACCCCTGCATACTACTCTTTCGGGCAACGCAAACGTGACGTTCTTTGAAGGGCAACTTAAAGTAATTTACGCCCGGGTATAAAATATAGGTTTGTAATAATAGGATGACTTAAATAGGCTAGGTCAGCTTCCCTGAAATCTAGGTAGCTCCCCTACTATCTTTAAAGATCATTGCTCTCGTGATCTGACGTCATTTCGAATATACCTTTGACGTAATTTAAGTGAACGGAACAATGACCTCCATATAGGTGCCCTAGCTAGAATAATCGGAGCAACGCGCATGTGCAATAAAATGCATCCTGAGATGTCCCAGGAGCCGCGATTTTGGAGCGAGTTTCATTCTCTATTGTAGTGCTGACGTGTGATAGCGCACGCGATGGCGTCCATGATTGAGGAACACCTGTCGTGGTCGCTGCTATGGAGGCGTGCTACGTACCCAGACATTGTCTTCAAAGGCTACCAATTTAACATGCAGAGCGCCCTGAACTCTCGGCGGCCCTATCCGATATCCAAATTTTGCTACAAGTTCATATTCGGCCACAAGGTACGTCAAACAATAATTTGGCGCGTTTTCTGATAGATTTTTAAATAGTAGACTATGGCCTATATATATAAGCAGTCACTGATTCCCTCCATACGTGGAATGTTTAATTTGCTACAATTTACTCTTATCAAGTGGAATACCACTCACAGCTCAATTTCTGGGTTGGCAAGGTTGAAATTTTTATAAACCTAGAATTTAATATACCTGTTAAAAATACATAGCTATTTAAAACATGTTTTAGTAAAGTTTTATACATATATAAAAAAACATTGTGTTTCGTTTAACGAATTTCTCATTATTAACTATTTTTTAATTACTTTCATTTTTTTTAAATTATTAATAGCAACATTATAATTTAGAAGTCAACTGTGTTGGCAATCCTGAGTTTTGAATTTACACCAGCCCAGAAGACTACAACAAGTGAATCTATACTTATAATAAAGTAGATGTATTCTATTGTAAGTAAATGGAAAAGGATGAAGATAGTTCGCTCAGCTTCTACTGCATGCGGTATCTATTTTGCTTATTGTTTATTTTTTTAGTGTAGTGTAGACAAAACGAGAGAGTGACTGAAATCCGACTGAGTTTTGTTGTATATTAAATGAAAACGACTTAAAAAAAAATCTTGAAAGAGATTTTTTTTTATGCCTGATACGTTAGCATTTGACCACTATCTTACCTGATGGTAAGTGACGAAGAGATCGAAGATGTTGTTCAGGCCAACCTAGAATTACTGGCTCTCAAGGACATTGCCAGAACACACGGTTAAGTGTTTGGTGACAGATTTTCTACTTGAGGTTGGTAGGTAGCCAGGCGGGAATTCGCAAAATGCCCGGCATGCTATAACGATTACCATCCTAAGACAACAACATCATTTCTTGAAACAAAAAAATTGTTTAGTTAATTCATTTGTTAAGTTGAGTCGTAATTTTTTTCGTTTGTTTCCCACAGCACTGTAAATTCTATAAGCACTATGCGTTTTAAATGTTCCGAGTACAGAAATATACATATACATATATATCTATATTCTCCAAAAGTCTGGATGACGATACACTAACATCCTCAAGAATTTTATAGTGTTTTTCATACGTATCCATTATTAGAGTCGGATGTCGGATAGTCGAATGCAACGCCTAATAATGAGTAAGCCTTGGATTTAGATTTGTAGATGACCCTTGATTTTTACAAAATCAAAAACTCTATCATAGCGACGTAAATAATAACCCCTATCAAGGAGCACCTTGCATCCAACCAGTAAGTGCCTTGCTATACCAAGGGAAGAGAGTAAATGACAGATTAACTCTACCGGTAGTGATTGTTGAAGAATTTACCGTCGGCTGTCGTGCTTCCCCACCATCATTGATGATAATGCTAAATAATGTCATTTTCCCTGCAGTCTTGTATAACAAAAAACTATTAACTTTGATACCAAAGAAAAAAGGCAATTTATACTCTAAATTTCAAGGTATAGTATTAGATACCACATCTTCGGTCATTTTGTTATATGCAGCATTATAAGCCACACGCAGCTGGAGTAACATAACGTCAAAGTTCAAGCAAACACACTAATAATCACATGTAGCATCGAAGTTTATTTGGCACCTAAATTTGGAGTAGGCATTCATAATTGCTATCAAAATATTTGGACTTCCGTTATTTTAATTGAGGAAGCTGGAGAAAAACACATTTTAAAATGCCTCTACTTGCAGTATGCTGCTCGTAATTCATTCAACTGCTAAAATATTTATTTGCAAAAATGTTCAGAAAACATGCTATAAATATAGTCCAATAAAAATTACCTAAGTATTTTTCAATGGCGTTTTCAGTGTACGAAGAAGGCCCACGGAATCGGGATTCACACGCAGGATGAGATCATAGAATTTGGCAAAAGCGACCTTTGCGTCCTCTTGGACCTACTTCGTGACGAGCCTGAGATCTGCGGGAACGAGCGCGCTGTGGTAAGTTAAACTAACATTTATAATACTATACCTGTTAGGAAAGAAGTTCATTAGGTACTTTTTGAAAAATGTAGTAGAAAGTAATAGAAGATTGTTTACCGATGGAGCAAACGACAGAGTGTTTCTTTGAATCCAGAGCGGAACGAAGCATTCTAGAGTAGAATCACTAGCGTAGCCTATGGATTTGAAAGTAGAATCCTGAGTGCAGAGAGGGATTCAAAGTTACTCGAGCTTATAATAGTTGTTGGTTCCCGAGGAGGACACTCTATTTTTTTAAAAATAAGTAGTAAAGTGCAATAGTACGTTTATTTATTTAGATATAATTAGGAAAAATAAGACGTACAGTTTGAGGCTAATGTTTATATTTGAACATTCATGGAAGTGCATCGTAATAATTTTACTACTACCATCCGTTTCAGTTGTTGATGTATTTGCAGCTTAAGAATTACGAGTAGATATTATAGTCTTAGAAAACGTCGCCTCAGGATGTAGTTTTTGAGAAACAATATTATTACTTAAATGGTTTTTGAGATTTAAAAAAAATAATTTATGTAATCTTTTCGAATAGATGTGATAAAAACGTCAATTTTGTAGTAAACACGTGTGGGTGGGGAAGTTGTATGGAAATCCATTTCTCACGCGCTGATCGGGAGGAAAAATTATATGTATAACATTGTAGTGTAATAGTACTGTTGTTTTTATTTTTTGTCTTATTTTAACTATGAATTTTAACCCATATTCATATACGTAGGCTCTACAATAATAAACCTAAAATTCAAGCTCAAAAACAGTAGAACGCAAACTATGCCGCGGTGTGTGTGGTTGAAAAGGTATACCGTGCGGCGCTCTCAGTTCGCCGTATGGGCGATTGTGTTGTTTCATTCCGCTAAAATGCCGTAGTGTAAAGTGGTAGAGAAGCCGTACCGATTAGAAACATTCGGAAAAACATTCATAAGCAATCACGAGTAAATAACAATATTTAGGAAACCTGTATATATTACTATAATTACTACCCATGGTCAGTTTTATGTTACATGAACTTTACATATTATCACTTTACAATAAGTATCAAAAAGAACTTCGGAACATTTGTAGTCTTATAACACTTTGTACAAAAGTAATTTCCACTTATTTTAGCGTATTCTTAATTTTTATGTTAAGTATGTGCCATAAATGTCATAAAAAATTACATTGAAAGGGCTCTTAGATGTGACAACAATTTAATTTAGTACTTATATTTTAGACCTATTCAGAGGTTATTTTATGTAATTTTTTGAATAAATATGAAATAAAAGATACAGAAAAATATGACAGGACTGTCACGTTGATAGTACGTACTATATATATATATATATATATAGATATATATCTATGTAACTTGACAGATCGCCACTAGATCTTTTTAGCAATATTTTTACCATATGTAATATGATACAAAATTGTTAACGTAATCTGTGCTCTCAGATTGGTTTTCATACTCTCAAA
This sequence comes from Plagodis dolabraria, assembly GCA_963854805.1. Lineage (NCBI taxonomy): Eukaryota > Metazoa > Arthropoda > Insecta > Lepidoptera > Geometridae > Plagodis > Plagodis dolabraria. The sequence continues at coordinate 34,011,445 of OY978440.1, read as the reverse complement.
TTATTTAAAGACGTAAAAAATTAACAATTTTGTTGTGTGTCAAAGTTATAACCTATGTACGGGTAACTTTGACACACATTAGATTTGTCGCCGGAATCATAAGTTTTAAACATATTATACTTCATTTTTAATAAAAAGTCAAATGAAGTGGAGCTATATACAAGTAAATAAAACCATTAAAACAAGTAAATAATACCATTAAATTGTTGTACCTTGTTATCAGAAAATTTCTCGAGTAATTTAAAAAGTTTATCACTGAAAAAATACACCAGTTGCGTGCGAAACATTTTAGAAAGGTTTTTGACATTCACTTTGTGTGACAGTTTTTTTTTTCAGTGATTTTGTTTGCGATTTTGTTAAGTACGCAAAATTTATAAATTCTTTGTTATTGCAATAAATTTATCCATCGTAAAACATAAAAAAGTAATTGGAGATTTGACTGTCAAAGTTACCATTGTTAATCAAAGTTACCCCGTAGTAGTTGTATTGGCATGTTTTTTTAAGCATCCTGGCATGATTCTTTACGTTCCAAATTTAAAATTATTTAAAGGAAAATAATGATTATTGTAGATTATTCTAAAATTGCTTTACTAATGGCGCGAATTGCTGAAACGATTTTTAACTGATTACGATATTTTAAAACTTTTTGGATATTTTCTGCAAGTTAATCTTTCTTTTTACATTAAGGCGATCACCGTAGTGAAACGCGCACTTTTGGAATCTTCTTGTACTGAAACTGTGAGTTCAAAATGTAAGAAAAAAATATATCATATTCCTTAATTCTTTATTGAGTGAATTAGTTGTTTAGTTTTTATTAAAACTAATTAGTTCTTCTGTAATAAATTGTAATCGGCGACCCTTTTTAGATTGTTTTTTATTAATTTAAGAGGCATAGTTGAAGTAAATGCAATGATTCTTATTTTAAAAAATAGCTAATACTATACTCTTATGAACTACTTACTAACATTTGTTGAAAACATTTTTATGAATTTTTGGCACAAAATTCTGTGATCGCGAGAAGAAATCGCAACGAAAATCAGTCTGCCCGCAGCGCTCGGGCCGTTTGGACGTGGGATCTGTGCCGTTCGTTACGCCATCATTTTTGTGCATTTATTTTACGAAATATTACAATATTTTTTTACCATATGTTAATTAGGAAGTCATAAGTTATTGAAACTCAAGTAAAACATTTATTGGGAAAGTACTTTTGTTTATATTGATTTATAAAATCTTTATAATAACTTTTTGAGCGAGTTGATTAAAGTTCAGACACGGCATTGTTAATTCCTATTTTAGTAGATATCTAGATTTTTAACCCTTGGTAAAATATTTCATTTTGTTATTATTAGGTTACTGTACAATGAGAACCTATTCCCAATGCCCTTAACACACTTTCCGAGATGACCAACTACTTTCTAGGTATTTAGATATCCAATCATTCAAAGAAAGGGAACTTACCTATATCTCTTTTATCTCTTTGACTTTAAAAGTTTAATACTTAGTACCTATGTAGTTCTGAAAATAACAAAGTGGTTTTCGTGATATGATAATGGGAAATCATAAAAATGACACCTGCCAAGTGAAGATATACGTCAGACGTATCTGGTAAACGGTTACAGACAAGTAAAGGAGTTTTGAACAAATGACAAAGGGAATCGAGAGAGCAGTCAAATGACATGCAAAAAATCCAAAATAGCAGAATTCAAGATGGCTGCCATACAAAGTGCTGAACTGCGATCCTCCTTTCGAAGGGCGAGTGCAAGGCGAGCCTGCAGGCCAATTCGTGTAAGTAACTTGCGAGGCCGAAGGCTGAGGTCCAACTTGGGAGTATTTTCCATATCTTCAACTGATCTCCATGATGAATGGCCGCGATAACCGAAGCACCTACGAGTAGGGTTCTTTAACCAATGTGACTCAGAAACTTGGTACGATTCTGCCTGTACCACTTTTAGTAGCGGTAGGGTGAATCTTATATGGCGGTTTCATTACAGTTATCTTTTGTATCGAGCATTGCATTGGGATTTTACTTCTATTAAAATTTTGAACTTTTATTTCATTATTATTTGTATTTATTATGTTATCTCATAAATAACCTCTAAAATTGCAAAATGACTTTCTATAACTGAAATTATACCTATGCATAATATCTATTTATCTACATATAGATATATAGTAATATGATCAAGAGTAAAATTGCAAGTTTCTGTTTTAGAGTTGGTAAGTATATGACAGTAAGCCCAAACAAATTATTTCACAGTTTTTTTAAACAAGCTTCATTTTAAAATTAAATACATATTCTCACCATTTTTCTTTCTACTTGCCAAAATACTGACACACTTTTTTAACTTTTTCTACATAAGCGTTATCATACATAATAATAATAATTTTATTTCAAAAAACGTTTCACATGTTGTTGCAGTAAGGAATGCATAATGTACACATGTTTTGTTTTGTTTAGGGAGGACATAGATGCTGGCTACCGCCTGTGCGGTCGTCCAGCTCCACCGGGTTTTGGGCGAGGGCCTGGCCCTACAATAGCCCGGGAGGGAGAAGTGCCGAAGGCACTTCTCCCGAGACGGGCGTAGAAGGCGAAAAGCGCTTTCTACCTCCGTCTCCTGCGGACGCCGAAAACGTACCGCTACTATAGGAGGGGTTGACAGCGAGCTCAAGGGCACCACTGTGGTTCGGACCTCGGCTTGTCTCGCTGTCGAGAGACATGGGGGGGATCGGAGCAAAATGCCTCTGTGCAACTGCAGTGTTGCACAATTGGGCCCTACTGAATAATACTCTTTGACTATTTGGAGAGCAATTTATCGTGACCTTGTTTTTGCCTCGAGCTCGCCGGCGAGCTCGGTGTTTGATTGTGTGACCTCTGATTACCTCACACCTGGGGATTTTACCTCGACGACTTGCGGATAACGCTAAAGCTGCCAACGTAATGGCTGCGATGGGGTCATCCGGGTCGTCTAATACCTGCCGTGGTCGGCGACGGGGGGGTTTGAAAAATGGGATAGAAGAGGCAGTCGAGTAGTTCGATGCCTGGACAACCAATGGGTTCGGGTGGTGGGGCGCTCGATCAAAGTATCGGCGGGCGCAGTCCTTATTGAACTGCGCTAGAGAGGGAAGGTTTAAGTCGCAATGCAACTCGGTGTTCCGGATATACCACGGGGCGCCGGTTGCATTACGAAGAAAACGGTTTTGGATGACTTGAAGTTTATGAAGGTGGGCCTCACTAGCATGACTAAACACTACTGATGCGTAAGTCATGATGGGGCGGATGCAGGCAGTGTAAAGTGTCTTCTTATTACTAAGAGACATTTTACTCTCTTTGCGAAGTAGGGGACCAAGGCGACCCATTATGAAGGCCGCTCTGTTACGGACGGTTGTTATGTGATCGTTAAAGGTGAGATGACGATCAAGGGTGACTCCGAGGTATTTTGTTCTAGGAACCCAGGGAATGGGTTCGTCGAACAAAATAAGCGGTTTCGGGTAAGGGGAGCGTGTCTTCTCAGTAAAGCACATAGCTGTGCTTTTAGCTGGGTTGACCGCGATGCGCCATTTTCGGAACCAGTCACCGATTTCGGTGATGGCCCGTTGCATGACGAAATAGGACTGTCTGTTGATATGCCACCCAGTGGTGTAAATGGCGGTATCATCCGCATATTGGGCTAGGAATACTTTGGGCTGAGAGCGTGGGATGTCACTGGTATACAGTGCAAAGAGAATAGGTGATAGCACGGAGCCCTGAGGGACTCCGGCTCTGACTGGGTGGGGGGAGGAGAGGGTGCCTTCCACGCGATAGCGAAAGCTTCTGGCTTTAAGGAAGTCTTGTAGGATGAGCACAAGACGTTCTGGCACGCCAAATTGGTATAGCTTGTAGATCAAGCCGTTGTGCCAGACTTTGTCAAAAGCTTTCGCTACGTCGAGGAAGACTGCTAGCGTAGTCTGGGGTTTGGGGTACTTATTGAAGCCCTCAATGATGTGCTCCGTGAGGCGGTGCACCTGTTGGACGCATGAGTGTCCGGGTCTGAAGCCAAACTGCTCATCTGGGATAAGGTGGTGTTCCTTAGCATGGGACTGGAGACGGTTTGCAAGTAACCGCTCGTAAAGTTTGCCTAAGGCACTGAGGAGGCTGATGGGGCGGTAACTGGTGGGGTCAGATGAGCTTTTGCCTGGTTTGTGAATGCCAATGACATTTGCACATTTCCAGGTGTCTGGGAATAAGCAGTGGCTCATAGCAGCATTGAAGATGCTGACTAAGAGATGGATGAGAGGAGGAGAGAGGGTTTTAAGAACCCTGTTGGAGATGCCATCGGCACCGGGGGATTTGCGCGGTCGGAGGGCCTTGATCAGTCTCTCCACCTCAGCGTAAGTCGCTAAGGTGATTGGTGGGAGATCAGAGGTGACCACAGAGCTTTTACGTTCGACTTCAGCATCCACCGAATCGAGGTGAGCTTGGTCAACGTGATCTACGTTAGGGGAACACTGAGCCTCTAGGCTATCAGCTAGGCACTCAGCTTTGTCTTCGTCAAAGAACGCTGGGACTAGTGGGACTGGTCTGTATAAGGGAGGCATGTCGTTATGGTTACTTCCTTTCAAGCCTCGCGCCAAGTCCCAGTAAGCATGGTGGCTTGGCACGAGGTTTGAAAGTTTATCGCCCCATTGTTGATCACGCAACTCAGACATGCGACTTTGAACCATGCGTTCAAAGTGGCGTTTCTTAGTTTTGTTCTCTTTACTGGGGTAGGAGTCGTAATGTCGGGTCACTGCTTTACTCTCCGTCACCAATCGTCTCACATCCGCTGGAATGACAAGGCGCCGGTCGTCCGGCACTATGACCTCCTTTGCGGATGCACCTACTACGGTGGAGAGGTGATTGGTGAACGAATCGATCGCAAGGGTTACGTCATCTTTTGTCAGGATGTCGTCAGGGATCTTGTCTAGGTCCGGTGAACTGATAGCCTTTAGGGCATCGCCTACTTGCTTCCAGTTCACTATCGTCTTAGTGGGGCGGGGGAGATCAGTCGTTGGGTCGGGACCTAGTCGCAGTATAATGGGTCGGTGGTCAGAGTGAAGCTCGTGAACCACTTCTATGGAGCGTACCCGGAGTGTTACGCCTCTGAATAGTGCCATGTCAAGCAAGTCAGATCGGTGGTCTTCCATATAAGGGTAGTGAGTGGGCTCAGTGGGCGCAATTATGTCAAAGTTAAGTTCTGCGATTAGGTTTTCAAGTGCAATACCTCTGGGATTGTTGACGTTACAATTCCATAGGATGTGCTTACTGTTGAAGTCGCCAATCAGAAGGACGGCGCTTCCTAATGAGAACAAGGCTTCTAAGTCAGCTCGGACGATCGGCTTGGAGCAAGCTTGGTAACAGGACGCTATGACTATAGGTTGATGACCAGTCATAGCTAGGAGGCAACAAGATGCCTCCATATTAACAAGAGTCGGGGTAGGTAGGGGAATGCAGTGCAGGGACCTTTTGTAAAAGATAAGAGTGCCTCCCCCACGGGAGTTCACTCTATCATCACGTACCGTTCTGTAGTTGGCAAACCTAGGGTTCGCCTTCCCCGGTTTTAGAAAGGTTTCCTGCACGCATATGATATCGATAAGGTGGGTACAACAAAAGTCGTGGACGAGGTCACGTTGTTTGAAGAGGCCGTCAGCGTTAAATGACGCTAACGAAACTGAGTACGGTTTCGTGCGTTCGGTTGTACTACCCATAGTGGTTGTACTGGGGAGGGGCCTGGGGAACGAAGCGCTTAAGGGCGCTAAGTAAATTCGCGTGTTCCAATGTGTATTGGATCACGTCCGCTGGGGATTGAGCGTATTGCATCTTGTGGAATAGCTCTTGTACCTCATTGATGTCAACCGACATAGCCAGATCGCTGACTAGGTTGATTGCCTCTTGAAGAGGGGCAGCCATCAATGGCATAGGTGGAGCTTGTGGCCGGGAAGCGGCGCGGGGAGGCGCGCGAATGGTGTTGGCGACGGGTGCCGGGAGTGCGGGGCGAGCCGGGGCCGGTGCGCGGGCAGGGGCCGCGGCGCGGGCGGGTGCGGGTGCGGGCGCGGGTGCGGGCGCGCGGGCCGGGGCGCGGGCGGTAGCGACGGTCTTAACCATACTGGGTGGTTTAGACCATGCGTTACGGGCTTGGAGTGGCGCGGGTATTACCTGTGAGGCAGGTACTACCGTTAGTTTAGGGCTTACCCGTTGGTAACGGTCGTAAGAGGGACGGGTCGGCCTATGCCTTGCCACCCTGTGGTTCACTCGTGGTGCTTTAGGGCAACCACGGTAATTCGCGGTATGCCCTTGAGCACCGCATAAAACACAGCTGGGTGGGTCCGGTGAATCCCGGGTGCGAGTGCACGCTGCTGTCGCGTGATCGCCTAGGCACTTAACGCACCTAGCGCGAGCGAAGCAGAAACGGGAGGCGTGCCCGTATAGTTGGCAGTTATGGCACTGCGAGGGACTCCCATTTTTGTATGGGGCTTGGACATCGAGTCCTGAGAGGCCACAGACCTTTTTTAAATTAAAAATGGCCTTGCCTTCAGGTGTACGATCTAGTACTACGAGTACTAGATCGTAGGGACTGCGGTCCTTCCCGCTGTACATGCGGTGAACTGCATGTACGGGGAAGTCTTGTGCCTTCAGGTCGGCACATACCGAATCGGTATGTACCTCCTTGGGCACACCGCGGATGACCACTCGGAGGACTTTCTCCTCTTCGAGCGCATAAGTGTGAAAACTTATGCTCTCTTTACGGAGGAGCTTTGTTAGCGCTCTGTGGTCGCTAATGGTGGACACTTGAACTTTAATGCCCTGCTGCGTGGAGCGGGCATTAGTGTAGTGGATCCCACGATCCGAAACTAAACGGGACAGCATGTCCCATTTGGTTTTGTCCTGAATGAACAGGGGCGGAGGCGGTTTTTCGCGGCGCGCGCTCGCGTCCTGAGGGGACGCGGCAGTGGTGGCCGGAGCGGAGGGAGGAGACGCGGGGCGCGGGGCGGGGGTCGGCTTCTTGCCGGAGGCGGGGGCCTTAGCGGGTGCCTTGGCGGGAGGGGCGGAAGTTGCGCAACTAGCGGCTTTAGGAGCACGCTTGCGTTTTCTGTCTACGACGGTATAGCCGTCGTTATCGGAGTCCGAGTCAGTGCGTAAGGCACGACTCGGATCTACATCCATCTCCGCTTCGGAGTCCGAAGTGGGCTCGACAACGGCGATGGAGGGACGGGTGCTCGCTGGCCTCCCGATCGGTGAGCGCGAGCGAGACCTCTCACGGGGAGGGGCTGCCACCGTGCGTCTGTTGTCAGGGCCCGGAGCGGGCGAAGTCGGGCTGTCCTCTGAGAAGGACCGGGTCAGAGGAGGGACGATGGCCTCCGGAATTGGAGTTCCGGAGGGAGCGATGAGAGTGTCCGTGAGGCGGGCACTCTCTGCATCGTTAAGTGATTGCTGATGATCAGCGTAGAGTTCGGGGTAGCGGAGGGCGAAGGTCTGAAGGACCTCCACCTCACCGTTAGAGGGACGTTGCATCCTGAGGGGAATACTCAGGATGGCCTAACGGGTTCTGTCTCCCTCTCGCAACTCGTGAGCTCACTTGTGTGAGAGGGAGTGAGTACCTATGGTGTGCCCTAGTTGTGTACCCTCTCCGAGCTTTTTTCTCGGCGGAGAGGGGTGCTCCTAAGCGCTACTCCGGGGTTGACTAGGGGTGACCCCAAGGCCAGTAATCCCGGAGCCCAGCTTGCTTCGGCTGACCCGTGAAGCGGGAAAGGCCACGGTGCAAGGTTAAACCAAAACAACAACAGTGGCCGTTGTCACCGTAGGGTGTCACACTGCGACCGCAGCAAATGGCGGATTTGATCGTTCAGACGGGTTTGGCTGACGCTACCCCACGCCTGAACGACGTCGCTTAACAGCACAAAGTGTGTTGTTACGCGACTGTTACTATGTTGTGTCGGGTAGTAAAGTGGTGAAATGCGCACCGAAAAGTGCGGTCAAAACAAGACCACCAGCCCGATATGATGTTGTTCGTCCGAAACAAGGGACTTGGGTAGGTGGTAATGCCTGACGTCTTAGAGCGCCTCTGCGCGACGGCACGGCGAGCTCGTAGCTCGCGTTGCTCGGCGTTCGGCGGCTGCTCAGCTTCTGCACACAAAACAAAAACTTCGTCAGGACTGCGTATTCCAAGGCACTGGTCTGCAACTAGCGTCGGAACGATGACCCGAGTGAGACGGCAATAGTGCGGGGACTATTGCGGTCTCACTGGGAGATACTGGCGGAGCTGTAGACAGGTGTGCACGGCGTGGCGGCACAGGTCGGGAGAGTCAGTGTAGTGTAATGTACACATATACCTAACTATGAATAAGAACAACAAAAAACATGTGTAGGTACAATGTATGCAGGGCACAAATATGCTCCAGAACCCAGTGGTTGGTGCGGATAACGTCCTATAAGTTCAAGTACATATTTAATATGACGAGTAGGATATTGTGCTGTTTTTGGTTGCATGAATTCGTCCAAACCAAACATATCAACTGTAAAATAGCTGCAGGTATCTATAACCAAGTAAAAGATATTCCCTGTTCTCCACCTTGTCCATGTTTGCCAAAACAATTTTTGATTAAGTTTTATACTTTAAAATTCAATAATCTGAAATACAACAAACTAATCGATGCTAATATTGTAAAAAGGAATTATTTTATTTTGTTATCAGTACTTATCAGTACTTATATAATATTATAAATACGAAAGTAACTCTGTCTGTCTGTCTGTTACGCTTTCACGCCAAAACTACTGGACCGATTTGAATGAAATTTGGTATGGAATTAGTTTGAGACCCGGGAAAAAACATAGGATAGTTTTTATCCAACTGCGCGAAAAGAGGTTAATGTTTTTGCGCAATAACCGACATACGCGCGGGCGGAGCCGCGCCCGGAAAGATAGTTGTAATTAACTGATAAATGGAATAAAAAATAACATCACTGTGCCCGTAGAAATACGATTCTAAAATGTACGGTGAGCACATGTAAGCAGACATGTAGACCTCTCGGCGCTGTCAAAGTTAAAGTTTTATAAAGGATTTCGAGTTTTTTTCTCGTACTTGCTGTATGTAACTAATAAATGATTTTATTGGACTTATGTCCAAAGAAAATCAATGACACGCGGGCCCCAGCAATGGCTAGTTGTATCAAAAATATGTAGGTAAGTAGTAAATATACAATAATTTTACATATATACTTGCTATTGTATTTATCTCGAAATAATAAAGCATTTCTTACGTTTCAGTCGAGGTGGAAATATTTTTTTCTACCAATCAAAAACAACATGCATTTTTACACACTTCAATTTACAAAGTATTTTATGTAAACTAATATAGGTAACTAGCTTTCCGGGCGCGGCTCCGCCCGTGCGTATGTCGGTTATCGCGCGAAAACATTAACCTCTTTTTGCGCAGTCGGATAAAAACTATCCTATGTTTTTTCCCGGGTCTCAAACTATCTCCATACCAAATTTCATTCAAATCGGTCCAGTAGTTTTGGCGTGAAAGCGTAACAGACAGACAGACAGACAGACAGACAGAGTTACTTTCGCATTTATAATATTAGTGCTGATAAAGAGGAAAGATTTGATTGTGCATTTGTTTGTTTGCATTGAATAGGCTCTGAAACTAAAGGACCGATTTGAAAAATTGTTTCACCATGAGAATCCAACATTATCCCAGATGAACATAGGCTATAGAAGACTTTTAAAAAAGTTAGGTCGTATGTAAACTTCGAAAACGTAACATAAAGTGCGAAAAAAATACCAAAAAAAATCGTTAGGTATATATCGCATACGCTGCGGAAATTATTGAAAATTGAGCCAAGTGAAATACTACAATTTTATAGAAGACATCTATAAAAAAGTCCGCAATACTATAAGTCTAACTATTAGAGTTATGCCACAATAACTGCTTTTTTAAATGTTTAATTTATGAGTTATTATTTTTTTGTTAAATACCCGTGTGAAGCCGGGGCGAATCACTAGTTTGCTTATATAAAAAAGTATATTTACAATCACAAAACAAAATGGAAACACAAAGTAGGCAAATGTAATTAAAATGCTGGAGGCGGGCAGCCTTATCGCATGTTTACGTTCCGCGCGGTTGTAGGTAGTTATTTCGAAGACAGGGCTGGGTTAAAATACTGTATAGATAATATTACCGTGGTTTCGTACCGCTTCATGAAGTCAAAATACTTTTTTGAGCACAATATTGAGATAATACTTTTGATTACAAAATTACAAATTTACGAGAGAAAAAAAAAATTATAGTCATGTGCGGGATTCGAACCCGCGTCCATCCACCCCTTTAGCCGGGGTATGCTCTAACCAATTGAGCTAACATGACACAATGACTCATAACTTTAATTCTTGCTCTCGTTCTTCAACCATCGTATCGGGATGGAGCGACACCTATAGTTCAACTTGCGTTGTACTACAAACAAGACCAATTTTGCAATTGGTTTTAAACTTGTAAATGATGACGCAACCTTATAATTTTAATATTGTTAAGTTTGCAATGACGCCTGCTAGGCGAATTACATTACAAAAACACAAATTTACGAGAGAAAAAATTATAGTCATTGGATGGACGCGGGTTCGAATCCCGTTATTATACATTATGATATAAGTGCGGTAAGTTGAAAATTACAGCCGAGGCGATATATATAGTTGGCTTTCTTGTGAAGCAGAGTCTGTAATTTTCATCGTATGTTATACGAAGTTTTATAACATATTTGCGAGGAAATAAATAAAACTCGACTTTCTTAAACTAATAGTTCGTTTTAGACGAAGCATCTTGATAAACCATGCGTTATACATCTTTTTTATACTATTGTGACAGGACATGCTAGAGGCCCACCTGATGTTAAGCGGACTAACCTCTGCCTTTAACAGATGCATATCGTCACAAGTCACGAATTGCACTGCGCCCGCCACCTTGAGACATAAGTAGTTGTTATGTCTCATGTGCCTGTAATTTCACTGGCTCCCAAGGACTGCTGCCAGAACACACGTTCAGGTGCTTGGCGACAGATTTTCTACTTGAGAGTGGTCGCTAGCCAGGCGGACATTTGTAAAATGCCTTTCCACCATGCGATGAAGCTCAAGCCCTCGGCGGTATTCGAACCATAGACCTGCTGCGCAGCAGTCCATAGCCAATGCCGCTGAGCCCTCACTGCTCCTAAAATTGTATGATATGCTTTATAACACATTATTAGTAGACGTTTAAAAAGAATGGCCCCGAGTTTCCTACCCTTTCTTCTCTCAAAGGCTTTATACAATTCTTTGAGGTGAGAAAGTTTTCAAGGCTAGCTAGCTATCAGATGTAAAAAAGGAAACGTAATTTCCGGTGACCGCTGCCTAAAATAAAATGGCTATATTTTATATAAATTAATATATTCGGTTGGTATATTTAATCCACAGAAGTAGCACATGCTAGCATCTTGTTTTTTACCAAAATCTGGACAAGTATCAAGTATATATTGTGATCATAACTGTACTAAAATATGCATTATGCTATGAGATTAGATTTTTCATAAAGCTAGCAACGTCTTCTGAAATGAATAAGTAGGCATAGTAAAATCTTATCTATTGTGTTTTCAAAGTTTACTTGAAAATGTTGTGAAGTCAACTAAGCCCAATAGTAGGCATCGTGCCACGAAATCTATAAAATCACTGTGTATTTTTGGCTGAAAGAGCGATTCCTTCACTCTCTTCCTTCCTTCATATGAAGTCTTGTAAAACAAAACTAAGTTTTACAAATTTTGTGTGAGAAATAAAGAGTTTCTGGAATATGTTTCTCTTAGAGAGACGCTTACGTGTCTCTCTTTCACAATCGCAAGAATTTGTAGCGAACAGATGTATGAAACATTGACCCAGCTGCAATAGAGCAGTGGGTATATACCCTAGGGGCAACGGAAGACGTTTAAATATAAAATGCAATTGTTTTGACTTTCGAACGAAGCTCGACTCGCACTCGCTAAGTAGTTCCTGTCATTACAAAACTCGAATAATTAGATCGCCCCTCAGTTACACAAATCTTCAATTGTAACCGGAGTTCCATGAAACAATTATTGGATAAATTACGGCTGGACGTGGTGACGTTCGAGAGTTTCGCTCAGCTGCACTTCACCGCCAAGATGGTGAAGCATCTTCTGTGGGATATGATAAACGATTTGTTCCCATACCTGGCATGTATTATAGTATATATAATAAATAATTTTGAACGGGTGGAGCCCGTATGACAGCTCAAAGTGTCCAGTCATTTTGTAATTACTTGTATATTGTTGCAGGGTGATGAAAAAGGAAAGAAACAGGAGAAGGAATCGGAAGACAAGCCAGAGAAAGACAAAGAGAATGAAGAGTAAATGAAGAGGCAAGTAGGAGAGCGACGCAAGACTAGCTCTTATTTTTTAAGACTAATTTCTTACTTTCTAAAACTATAGAGCGTAACTAATTGCGCATAATTATATATGTATCATTATGTATTAGGGTATAAATCCATTTTTCTCTCCTGTTTCTCTCAGTTCAGAAGACGAACGATACTTAAAAACCATACCTCGTATTTTTATTTATTATTTTTCAGTAGTTTCATTGTAATTAGTTAGCAATATATAGCTATACTTGATGAATATGATTAAATATGGAAACGAACCAACCGAACGAAGTCAGAAAACGACTACCTAATATCAATTTTATTCCTAAATTTCTAAGTGTATTAATTTTTATATTTGATAAGTGATATTTTTAGATATCTACGTACATTCTGCATAACTACTGATTTATTAATATGAATTAACGTAGGACATTTGTGAATATTCACATCAATGTAATAATGCAGTTTAAATAAATTTAAATTAATTTAATTTAATTTAATCTAAATTTTATTTTATTTTTATTTTTTTAAGTTAACTATGTTAATTTTAGTCAGAAATATCTGTTGTTACACTTTAGTTATCTTTTACAAATAAATTATTCACTATTTATAATGCAGTAGTTATACGATCTTATCTGATACAAATATAGCCGAGTTCTACCTGCTGTTTACTATTTGTGAAAGACGACAAGTAATTTTTGTAACATTCCCGATATGTTCCAGATAAAACACTTAAGATCTGAGTAGCTATTATATTTAGAAGTTTCAAGAGTATGCTAAATTTCATTCAGCCTTGCATACTTCGTTGGTAGGTACTTACTACTTGATAAGTTTCTAAGAGTAATCGCGATAACGCGGTTTTGAAATAGGGGTAGTGACGATGCGACGTGTATATCAACTTCATTGTTAGGACACCATTCTATACAACCGATCTTTAACTACTACTAGTTGTGTTAAAATGGACGTATTTCCGATAGCGTCATTTAGGAGTTATATTCTATTATCTTGTTGCAAGTATTTACTCAAATTCAAGCCCATTCACAATTTAAGTGTTTAGAACTGATGAAAAGATTAGACTGCTACGTGTACTTTATTGGTTTTAGAAAAGAAAATTTACATTTTACAAATTTTTGATAGTCGAAGGAGCCTGGAAGACTGTTTTTTCTTGTTATTGATAAATTCATAGTCCATAGAATTTTGGTATTATATTATTAAAGGTTTAGGAACGACAATACTCAAAATTATTTATGTCCATTTAAGTAAAAATAACCTATCGGTGCAGTGATGGTTACGTCCTCACTCACCGCGGCGCCAGGAGTGCCTGTCGAGCTTCTGTAGGGAAATATACATTCTTACTCGTCATTCATTCCTTCTTTAACTAAGTAACTATTATTATAATTATATATACAACATACGTACACATAGACAACTTACTTTCACTGTACTTGTACTGTACACATCTCCACTCAGCAGTCCCTCCTGTACTGTGACCGTCACACGTTACGTACAACAACAAACTAACATTCCCTTAATGCTGTTTACTGTCGACTTTCAGCTACTGTCCTTAACATTCTGAACTTAGTATCATAGAGGTTCGGAGTTCGTCACTGAAACAGGCTTACATTACAAATTGTACATACAGTGCTGGAAATGACTAGATACGTTTCAGTTATTTTGCTTACCATCTTCACGGTTATATAAAAGTTGTTAATAAGGAAACTGATTATATTCAGGTCACCATTGCTCATTGTTTACGTAGTGTTTCAACTTTAAATTTTCTAGTACGATGTGGTTAGAGTTAAGTGTCTATTATATTAATGTCAAGTTTGTCAGTTGCGCCAATATAAGTAAAAGTAATATTGGAGAGTATAATATCAGTAAAAGATAATAGAGGTAGAGTAGATTGAGCGGCAAGACGAAAGTCTGCTTTGCTCCTAGTAGATAGATATTCTTAATGGACAATGTAATGTAAGGTGTGTAATAGAATTTATGTTTGTCGTATGTATTGAGTTGATATTTTTTGCTAGATGACGGCCGAACCGAATGCAAGATGAGCTTTCCCGGTGTATAAGCGTTTGGAACATTTACCACCGACTTAAGTTCTCATAGTGAAGTGTAGTATGCTAACGGAATAGATAGGAGTAATGCACACCCGGCAAGCTCACCCTGCTGGCGGAGGAGCCAATGTGTCCAGCGACAACCACACAAACACTGCCAGATAGAGTTATTTAACTTTAAGGAATACGTATTTGTTAAGAAATTGTGTATATGTGTAGTTCCCATGTCATTCATCGGATGCAAGACGCCAGTTTGGTTGCATTAACTGTACCGACCATATCATGCTGTTTGTAGTATTAAGGAAGCTATAGACAACAAACCCTCTCATAGTGAAGCCTGTCGCAGTGTTCTGCCAAGTTGACAGTGTTGTTCTGCGCTGGGTATCACTCTCGTATAGCGTACCTATACAGGGTTATTGGTAAAATGCTGACAACCTTTTAGGGTTGACTTCTGCTAGTCCTAACAAACATTTTGAGATTTTTTTTTCTATATTATTTCTTCTGTTTTAAAGCGTACTCCGAGACAAGAACGCCCACCGCAGCAACACTGGACCGCGCTGTGCTCCCTTTGAATAGAGTTTTGGATATTTACACCGAGAAAAGTAATAAAACTATGAAATAATACATTACAGGCACAAGAGACTTCTAACATCGGGTGGTCCTCGTGCTGAATTCGTCAAAAAATTTTTTATTTTTATTTTAAATAAAATAAAAATCTCAAAATGTTTGTTAGGACTAGCAGAAGTCAACCCTAAAAGGTTGTCAGCATTTTTCCAATAACCCTGTATAATATCCGAAAACTGATGTGAGAAGCAGCTTTTTGCTGAGTTAGTATAGGTTGTGACAAACAATTTGTTTATTTTTCAATGTGTCCATAGTTATATATTTTACCATTATGTATTGTGTTTGTCGCAATTAAAGTCTTTCATTCATTCATTCAAACAAAAAACAAGTTTAATGAGACAGATTTTTTCTTAAATCTGAATATATTTCAAATTAGCTCTTTAGGATTTAGGTACATTTGTAGATATACATTAGGTACTAATTATAAATAAAAATATTGAAGTGGACATTGGTTGCATTGTCTTACTAACAGAAAGGCTATTTAACGTCTCTGATGTACCTACTATATTCTTTTATAAATATCGTAGTAAAGATTGGTTACACTTTACGTACAACATTCAAATAACAAATTAATGCATATCGATGTTGACTTATACAGCCACGAGCCGTCTAGTGTCTGTCCCATTCTGAACTGTGCTTGGTACAAGTTTGGCGTTTGTCACTAAAATGGGCTTAAAATTGTACATACAGTGTCGTTATGAGGCGTACCTGCATTTCAGTTATTTTGCTTACCATCTTCACGACTCTTCGTTAAAAGGAAACTGAATAGATTCAGGCCGCGATTGGTCGCTTACGTACTGTTTCAACTATACATTTTCCAGTACGATATGGTTCTATTATAAATATCAAATTTGTCAGTTATTTCGATGTAAGTAGTGTAGAGTAGTAGTGGAGAGTATAATATCAGTAAGGGATGGTAGAGGTTGAGTAGAGTGAGCGGCAAGACGCAAATCTGCTTTGCTCCTAGTTGATAAAGATATGTTAATGGACAATGTAATGTAATGTAAGGTGTAGAATAGAATTTATGTGCGTCGTATGTATTGAGTTGAAATTCTTTGCTAACCGAATGCAAGATGAGCTTGCCCGGTGAATATTTACCACCTACTTAAGTTCTCACAGAGAAGTGTAGTATACTAACGGAATAGATAGGAGTAATGCAGACCCGGCAAGCTCACCCTGCTGGCGGAGGAGCCAATGTGTCCAGCAACAACCACACAAACACTGCCAGATAGAGTTATTTAACTTTAAGGAATACGTATTTGTTAAGAGATTGTGTATGTGTGTAGTTTTCATGTCATTCATCGGATGCAAGACGCCAGTTTGGTTGCATTAACTTTACCGACCATATCATGCTATTTGTAGTATTAAAGAAGCTATAGACCACAAACCCTCTCATAGTGAAGCCTGTTTCAGTGTTCTGCCAAGTTGACAGAGTTGTTCTGCGCTTGGTATCACTCTCGTATAGCGTACTTATATAATATCTCAAAACTGATCTGTCTAACGACTGAAGTGACTAACGAAAAGTTTATTTCCACGGACTTTGTGAAAATCTGAATATCTTTAAAATCTACTTGTTAGGATTTGTATTGTTAGATAGATGTACATTAGTAATCATAACAAAAAAAATAAAGAGGACATTGGTTATTTTGTCGTACTAACAGGAGGGAGTTATATTAGGGGTAAAAGCTAAGATTTTTTTACCTGACTCTCTGGGTGAAAAAAAAGTATGAAATTGCCGATTTGTACTGAAATTTGAAATACGTTTTTTATTAAACTTATTCATTTCATCAAAATAATTACCAATATTATCATTGGTAATAGGAATGTTATTTATGCCTTTGTGATAGAAATCTGGTCATCTACTTAGATTCGAAAAACTGTGTGAAAGCATTTTGTACTGCCTCCTTGGAAGAAAACTTTTTATAACTTAGAAAATTGTTTAAACCACGAAAAAATGGTAGTCCGTTGGAGCAAGGTCTGGCGAATAGCGAATACGCGGTGATGAATGGTTTCTTATTGCAGTTCCTGAAGAGTTAAAACAGTTTCTCCTGGTGTTCGAGGTCTCGCGTTATCATGGTGCAATAATGGTGAAGATCGACACATATTAAGTCGGGGCTATATCACTAGTTTTGCTATCATTGTTCGGAGTTCAGCACAGTAGGCATCTGCCGTTATTGCTGGACCAGATCGCTGAAAGCTATAGTGAATAACACCATGCTGAGACCACTAAACAGTAACAATTACCTTTTTATTAAAAAGCAAAAAAAAAAGCCTAAAACAAAGCTTACCAATAAAAAGCGGCGTCTTATCTGCGGTCAGCCATTGCATTTTTCGCTTTCGGTTAAGTATCGTAAAGAATCCACTTTTCATTACATTTCACAATCCGATTCAATATTCCTTCATTTCTGTATCGATTTCACAAGGCAACACAAGTTTCAATACGCGTTTCTTTCTGCAGATCAGTCAAATCGTGAGGCACATCTCTAAACGCAACATTGATATTACGAGCTGATTCTGCCGCGTTACTACCGCGTCGGAAACTCGTGTTCAAAAATCACTCGAAATTTAGATGTTTAATCTTTCTTGTCTAAGCTGAGAAAAAAACCACTGAAAGTCGATAATCAAATGTTGCACATTTTTTAAAAGAAGAACCTCATAGGTACCTTGTGAAAAAAGTTTCTATAATTTTTTTTAAGCCATGAAGGTTCTATGTCAATACGAAGTACCTATTACAATAAACGGCAATTCCATACATTAACCCCCTTTATATGAACTTCTCAGATGTAACATTCTGTTGAAATAAAGATTGGTTTTTACCGTTCTCGCGACGTGATTCTGAAAGCGAGCTATGAAGCACGAACTCAAGATCACGTGACACGTCCTTATGCATCGTTCGAAAGAAGCATGCCTTTGATGTTCTTGACGCAAGCTTCACATATACGTAGGTGTAGATATATGTGAATTGAATCTTCTTTATGGCATTTTCATCTCTGTGTTGTTGTAAGTTAGATGATAATAAATAATAATAATCATGACTTACTGCCAAATCTTACTATACTATATTTTAAATGACATGCTAAGGTTTGATTAGTGCGGACACAAGGATTGTATACGAGTATAAGAACCCGTGTCGACTGAGCTACTTAGTATTTAAACTGTAACAGGCGATAAAGCCCTTCGTTTGTAGGAAACTGATATTTTACTATTATTTGTTTTAATTGGGGTTTTAGGAGGTAATAAGCTAAACGTTAATAATGGTTAAAAAGCATATGTTTGTAGTTAATGTTAAAACAGTTGTGAAATTGAGTTCGATATAGTATAATTATTAAGACTAATCATTACTATATCATAATATGCATTTAGGAGGTTATATAAAAGGTAACAGTTTCATAGATATGTTAATCTTTGATATAACACCTCCCACGTTGTAGTTTTAAGTATTTCGAATGTGTTTATAGTAAAGTAGAAGTTTAAACTTTAAGTTAAATACCAGTTGTAATGTCTACGTTTCATTTTCATGTAATCAATGTAATTCGGTGACGTAATGTAACTGTGGTTATCAATTATTGTGTCAATATATTCATACATTATAATCAATGTAGTTAAGTCGCCATAAATTAAAATTCAGTTCGAAACTTAATGTTTACCTATAAGGATTTCAGTGTAATATTCTGTGGTCAATAAAGTACTACTCTACAAAACTGCAAAATTTCTTCAAGTCCTATTACGGAACTTGATTGTTGTTTTAATTTATATTTTTCCATCCCTCGTCTATTTAGTATATATTTTTTAAATTACTGTTAGCCACTTAAAATCTCATCCGATAGTGAGTGATGATGTTGTCGAAGATTTTAAACACTGCGCTCCTGGCCAGAAAACGCCATACAAGAATTAACTTTTCTCAAAGCAAAAACTCGGTTATTAAACTAAAAAAAATATATGTTATTTTTAAGCATATTCTTGAGTTAATTCATAAATCTGATACACATAATAAATAACTTCACTCGATAGAAAAAAATCCTAAAGTTACCTCTATTTCGAATTTAAAAACGATTTTTGTCTCCCTTTTTACCAATCTTTAATTTTAATTTATTTTTTAATGCATTACTAATCAATAAAAGAAATTAAATCATAAATAAAAATGTTAAAAAGTTATCATGTTAATTTTATATGATTTTTATCATGAATTCATGGTATCAGAGCTCGCTCACTTGACCGCCAGTGCGCTCGCAGAGCTCGTCGACGTTGGACCTGTGTCAATTTTTGCGACCTACGCAGCGCCACACAGAAAAAGATCAAAATGAATATCAAACACAACAAAATAAAATATGCTCAGGGCTAACTTTTAGAAAATCGACTCGTTACGCTTATCTTGATGACTTACTGATTGACGGTGAATGACAATAGATTTCGTAAGTAGTGAAAGTTAGTATGGTGAAAGTTATAGTATGTGTGTTAATATTAGGAAAATGGTGTTTTTTTTACAAATAAATGGAACCGAGTTCAACATTGAAATCTTTGAAATAACTTGTCGAACTCGATACCGTGATGGTTCCAAAGAACCTATTATCACAATATTGTGCGCATGGTAACAACTTCAACAAGTTATTTTGGACTTTTGGGTGTAGAAGTCGGTTCCATTTTTTGGTATTATTTTAATGTTTAATTTTTTTTTAATTAATCTAGCTGAATGCCTATTATTTCGTACCCAGTGTCTAAGACAATGAAGTTAATAATCAAAGCCCAGTGTATAGGTACACACTGGGCTTTAATTATTAACTTCATTACTATTATATAATCAAAACTATGCTAGGTATATTATTTTCATTATAGATTTACTCCACCCTTGTCTAGCTTTGATATGATAAAAATAATATAAATTATAAATTAGAAAGTTAGTGTGTGTGTTATTAACCGATTAAAAAAAAATACCTAAAAATGGAACCGACTTCAACACCCAAAAGTATAAAATAACTTGTTGAAGTCGGTACCATGATAGTTCCAAAGTACCTATTGTCACAATATTGTGCGTATGGTACCGAGTTCGACGAGTTATTTCGTACTTTTGGGTGTTGAAGTTGGTTCCATTTTTTGGTAAAAAAAAAATTTAATCTTTTTAGTGACCCTTGGTACTCACGGGATCGATTGTGATTCATTATCATGATAGGTCAATATGTTTCAGTTATTGGTGTGTAACTCAAAAACGACTTGACCGATTTTGATAAAATTTAAATGAGACTAGACGACAAGCATCAGCTTTCAAAAAAACATATTTTTTGAAATCGGTTCACCCAGTCAAGAGTTACGGAGGTAACAAACGTAAAAAGAAACAGACGAATCGAGAACCTCCTCCTTTCTTGGAAGTTGGTTAAAAAGGTGGAGGTTCTCAATTTGTCCGTTTTTTATGTTTGTTACCTCAGAACTTTTTACTGGTGAACCGATTTTGATGATTTATTTTATTTGAATGTTGATGCTTGTCGTGTGATCCCATTTAAATTTCATCAAGATTGATCAAGCCGTTTTTTGAGTTACACTCCAATAACTGAAATGTTTTTTCTTATCTTGATGATATAGTCATTGCCAATGAATGACAATCGGTCCCGCAAGTAGCAAGGGACACTAAAACGTGTGAAGATTTTTTTTTACCGAACCTACTTCAACACGCAAAAGTGTGAAATAACTTGTCGAAGTCGGGAACTTGCGCACAATATTGTGATAATAGGTACTTTTGAACTATCACAGTACCGACTTCAACAAGTTATTTCGCACTTTTGAGTGTTGAAGTCAAGCCCATTTTTCGGTAAAAAAAAATTTTGTGCGACATTACATGAGTATTGAATTTGTTAGTAAATTTGAGTAGTCTTTTTTTATGATTATAGAAATAATAAGTGACATTAAGCGATTTTTTAAACTGGATGGATATAAATTAAATTATAAGTAAAAACATAAATCTGGCTGTATGGAAACTCATGTCACGTCACGACTATGGTACGCGATGTCACACCCGTGATGTGAACAAGTTTTTTTGATAACTTTCTAGGTTCAATAAGCTTGCTAAAGTGCAATGAAATTATTGTTTTTATTTCTAGTTTTAGCCGAATGTCTAGTATTTCGTACCCAGGGTCTAAGATAATGAAGTTAATAATCAAATCTGTACTATATTATTTTTAGTATAGATTTACTCCACCCTTGTTTATTATATGATAATAATAATATATATTATAAATTTGAAAGTAAGTATGTGTGTTAGCTTCTTAACCGACTTCAAAAAAGGAGAAGGTTTTGAATTCGTCTATTTTTTTAAATGTTTGTTACCTCAGAACTTTTACTGATAAACCGATTTATATGTTTTTTTTTATTTGAATGTTTGTGGTGTGGTCCCATTTAAATTTCATCAAAATTGGTCACGCCGTTTTTGAGTTACACTCCAATAACTGAAAGGTATTTTCCTATCTTGATTTTAAATTTAAATTGTTATCACTATTGTTAGGTCCAATGCCAAAAAATATGAGTTTAATTTATTCTGTTGTATTTCTTTATATTTGTTATCTGGGTAATCCTCAACTCAACTGTAATAAAATATATATTTAGATTTTTTTATGTATATCATTATCACACATAAAAACCCTTTACATTTTTGCAAGCTCATTGAACCTAGGAAAATATTAAAATACTAGTTCAAAGTCTCAGGTGTGATATTGAGCAACATAGTCGTGACGTGACATGAGTTTCCATACAGCCGGATTTACGTTTTTTACCCATAATTCAATTTATATCCATCCAGTATTAAAAATCACTTAATGTTACATATTATTTCTATAATAATAAAAAAATACTACACAAATTTATTAACAAATCCAATACTTATGCAATGTCTCAATATAAAAAAAATGTTTACCGAAAAATGAAACCGACATCAACACTCAAAAGTGTGAAATAACTTGTTGAAGTCGGTACCATAATAGTTCAAAAGTACCTAGTATAACAATATTTTGCGCTTGGAACCGACTTCGACAAGTTATTTCACACTTTTGAGTGTTGAAGTTGGTTCCATTTTTTGGTTTACATTTATTAAAAATTTTTTCATTGATTCTTGCTACTTACTGGATCGATTATCATTCACTGTCAAAGACTATATCATCAAAATAGGAAAATATTTTTCAGTTATTGGAGTGTACAACTGATTTTAAAGAAATTGATACTTTTCGTTCGAATTCATTTAGAAATCAAACGACAAGTATCAGCTTTTAAATAAAAAAAGTATTATAGAAATCGGTTCACCTTGTCAAAAGTTCTGAGGTAACACACATAATAAAAATATAGACGAATTGCGAACCCCCTACTTTTTGAAATCGGTTAATAAGCTTTGCTATTATGAACTGAATTTATTAGAAATTTGTTAAAAACCTTACCTTACAATTTTCATTAACTATTTTTTATATGGTAACTTAAAATTCATTTATCAATTTTTAATTCCAAATAACATTTTGATTTATTATAGTGCGCGTATAGACTCATTATATCTAAATATAGTATCTGTTGCCCTGTTTTATGACTTTTTTTTTTATTTTTACGGCATATGGTTCAACTATATCTTCAATAATAGACACTATCTGGCAAATTTTATTTTTATTTCTGGCCAATTTCGCTAGAAGGCACATATCTGCCTGAAGAAGGTTGCCTTGATGAGCGATGATTATGAAGTAAGAATTTGTACTCATTGACTTTGAATTGAGCACTCTGTAAAGGACAGCTTTATGAAATTTATTACAATGGGGCTCCTGTCACAACCAAGACAATTGATACATATTTTTAGTTTCAAAAATGCTCTCTATAAGCGCTCAACTTAACACGTATCGTTTTGGATAATATCTTTATAAAACTTGCAAAACAGTACATTAGAATGAGCTAAAATGATATCCAAAAATATTGTGGAATTTGGTTTATTTTAAACGCACGACATAATTCTTTGAGATTTGTTATTATGTTGAATACATGGTCTGAAAATAAAAATTTAAAAAAACTTAACTAAAACTAAACGATTCTGTCTCGACCATGGGCCTTAGGCCATGAAAACCACGGTTGTGACGTCCATGGACGTGAAATGTTCGCATCATGCTATAACCACAAAGATTAAACAAAAATAGCCATCTTAAAACAATCACTAGATTCATTGTTATTAAACACACCATATTAATATTAATCTGCGTAGACATATTCATAAATACATATTTTAAGAGTCACGGTCTTGACAGCATAAGGGTACTCGTTTTACAAAATAACTAATATATAACTTATTCTGACGAAGCTATATCACTCGACGCCATTAGTTAATAGGACAACTGTGACAGACAGACTTGTTACTGAGTTCTGGGAATCTCACATGACATGGTTGTGACATTTAATGTTTTCTTTTGATGAAGTGTATATATATATATATATTTGAAATATAATAATATTACCAAATTACCATTTGTGAATAGGTGCATTAAACGGCTTTCTCTATACTTAAAATATAATAGAACCTTAATATATGAATTTAATGTAGCTCTCACAAATAAAAATGTTTTTCTTAAGAATGATGATTTACCCATCTAAAATAACCGTAGGTACACAATGACCCTAACATCCTGTATAGATATATAAACACTACTGTACTGACCGAACCCCTACAGGACCCGATTATTTTTCCGGCGTATGTACCAATACACGACAAAAGTTAATTCCATTCTAAAATGTCATAGGTACTGACGTGATCTCCGTACGTAGGTAGGACTGTACTGTACCTTACCTGGAAAGCTAAAAGCGTGCGCGCGGCGCATCGCACACAACTTTGTGTCGCGTAAATGAATACGTCGCGCTCGAATAAAATACCTAAAGTCCGTGGAAAGCCTCGCCTTCTTAACTAGAATGGGAAGACACCTGCTGGAACCGGAAATTGTCCGCTTGGCAACAAATTTTCTACAAGAGGGTGGTTGTACAGACGGACTTTCGTATAATGTTCTTTCAAATGTTGGAGCTTTAAGGCCGTCCAAATGGCTCCGATACAGCCTTCTATCCTAAGACAACAACCGGGATCGAGGGCTTAACGTGCTCACTGAAGCACGGACGCGTGCAGTTATAAAGCCATTGGCGGTCATACATCCAAGTCAAAAATCAGTCAAATCAGTAAAAAACGCTACAAAATAATGGTATTTACTGGAGGACCTGGATTATTGGTAAGTTATTATTGCATAAATTTCCAGTAACAGCGTAGAACAGTGCCAGCATTACTATATATTAAAACAATAATAAAAAAGTCTACCAGCATAGGAGGTCTTCGCATATAGCGATTTCTTCCAGACCATATTTATATGTACAGTATCAGAGTTTAGGGTACACTGTGGTGAATACAGTGTCACATTTTCTTATTATAAAATATAAATAAAACGTATTGTAAAGGAAATGTGAGCATTCCGGTGCATGGAAACGAATAGGTAATACCACTTCAGCTTTTTTGCAGTATTCGGAAGTATGGCCAAATTTACGTAGGCCATAAAACCAACTATAGAAATATTGTAAGCGTTCAAGCTTATCGAGCTGCTCATGGGAATACCAATAAAATATTTTTTACATCTAGTTTGCAATATAATTTTTGGTGCAGGGATATCGCTTTCACGCATAGCCTTTGCTTGGTAATGTGGTAATTTAGTAATTAGTCTCGTATATAACTTATTATTTGCCAGGTCACAAATAATCCTCATGAGTCATGAACATACATAGTCATGTTAACTGCCTATCGGTATCAGTTTTCAACTGGCCATTCTCATTGTAATACGTAGTGTGTACGCAGATGGGACAGTCCCGTATATACGTCACTGTAGAGGTGCCACATTATATTTAAATCTTAGAGTAAGAAAGTAAAGATTTAAAATCAGGCTGAGTTGTATGCGTTTGTACAAAAATGTGGACAATAGTAAGCAGCACTAACGCCATCTCTAGGCAATAGCAAATACTAATTTAAACTTTAGAGCGCGTCTGCGGATTTGGTTCAACATCAAATCAAATCAAAATGTATTTTATTATTTCAGACTACAATACATTATTAAATGTTACAGTCCATACACAACACATTTTTAAGTCTTACATATAATTTTAATTATTTAAGCATTAGTTAAGAATGCATGACATGCACGTTTGTCCAGTGCTCCATAAAACTGCAGAACACATCCATTCTCTGTGCAATCTGTTGCAGGTATCTGTTGGAGCTGCCCGATCTCGTCGCATCTTCGTCTGTTCTTTTGCGAAGTATCGCCGAAAAACACCTAATCCAATTTGACCCTGCGCAAACATTCCCGATGCGCTATAAAAGCGCGGCAGATTTCTGCGTATATTTGACCCATAGGCTGCAAGTGTAAAATGGCTCACAGTATGCTCTAAACAACATTGTTTTTACCTGTGCAGTGCGGCTTGCAATCCTACGAGCCCACATATTAGCTCTAACTGATAACGCTGTGATCGTGACCCAGTGTCCAAGATACTTATACTTATTTACCCTATTGAGATTAAATCCGTTCAGAGTAACTGGCAAAATAGACTGGTAACATTTTGATCCTGCCTTAAAAACCAATAGTTCACTCTTTACAGGGTTATATTTGAGTCCATTGGATATAATATCGAGAACTACAGAAGCTTGAAGTTGAGTTGTAGAACTTGAGGATACTCTCTTTTTTTCTTCGTGACCCTTTGTATGTCAGAATACATTTATAATAGCGCTATCTAGCGTGTGCCACGGTTATTAACATTACGTATGTAGTTAGTCCACAGTACAGTTGTATTACACAGGTTCTCTATAGGCTTTCGACAAAGCAATGCAGCTTGCGAAATAGTCAATGGTGGCGGCAATAGAGGCCGCTACATATATTACTTATCCATGGGTATTTTTTACACAAGGTGTGTAGCACTTTGTTGTCGATATAACCCGAGCCCGAGTGTATAACTTGTTTCATAACAAAACCAACTATAAAAATATTGTACGCTTACAATTTTTCTATTAAAAAAAAAGGAATTAAAATCCGTTGCGTAGTTTAAAAGATTTAGGCCTAATTTCACCATACCATGTTTGTTTACGCTAAATCAGGCATTAGCTAATGGGTCTTTAAAAATAACAGAGCTGTTAAATCAGTCTACGTTCTATGAAGTTAACTGAATTAATCATCCATTAACAGTTGGTGGGACACTCGGTTCAGTTAACAGTCCGTTAAAAAGATTAACAAGGCGTCAAATAAATAACAGAGTATGGTGAAACTAGGCCTAAAAGCATACAGGATATAGGGACAGAGAAAGCAACTTTGTTTTACTTTTATTTTGTAGTGAATTAGCAGCTGTCCTTGAGAGCCAGCAATAAAAACTAAATTGGAATTGAACTGATAAATTAGTAATACCTTATAGTCAGCACCCGGCCTCACGGACGTATGAGCATTGGTTTTAAAACTAGCTCAGATATACTGAGTTAGGGACTAATTTTACACGCAGAAGATTAATAAAATAGAATAGAATTATTTATTGGCCTTATAACATTAACAGCTATACTAGGCAAGTCATTTTACTATGTAAATTTGATAATGGTTAGATATTTAAATAATTAAGCAATGTATGGTTCACAATATTGATATAAAATAAAATAAATTCAATTTCAAAATAACTTAATAGGATTAATAATAACAATGTCCTAAATTATCTTTGAAAAAAACATGTCAACGTGTTTAAATTAACTAAAATGTCAACAATACATATCAATTATTATTTCATACAATATGTAACTCTAGTAATTTAAATTCTGATTTACATCAAATATACGTTATTATTATTAGTCCCATATATTATACTTATTAATATAAATTTAAAATTTTTAATTTTTTACACAAGGCTTATTTGTGGCGAGAAGATTCTACAAGATGCGTTTTCATAAATTTATTTAAAGAATAATAAGAGTTCAATTAAAAAAATAGCTTTATCTTTCTTTTAAATTGCTTTGCGGGTAAGAGTCTTACACTAGATGGCAACTTGTTGAACATGCAAATTATGTTACCTATAGATACCCTGCTTTTATACTTTTACTAATCTAGTACTTGGTTTAAATAGATATTCTTTGTTTTTGTCAAATTAGCATCACATATTTCAAGTAGACAGTAGTATGTATATACATCAATATTACTGTCATGATTTTGTTATTTTTAAAGTCTTTCACTCATGTGCATTTCCTTAAGCCCAGCATTATTCTTCATGCCCTTTTTTGAGATGTTAATACTCTTTTTATGTCTGCCCCATTACCCCAGACCGTGATAGCATATTTTATTATTGAATATTTGAAATATACAGATTTTTCAGTTTCAGTTTTTGAGTTTTCAGTTTCAGAAGTTTTGCATTCATTCAATCAAAGATTGTACATAGAATCCATAGAAGAATAAAATTCAGGCATACACAAAGTTGCCAGGTTATGAGTATATTACAGGATTCATTTCGGAGATGTGCGATCGATCTACTCAACATTATCTCTCTATCTCCAGGATGACATGATGAAACATGACATCCTCACGACGTCCAGTTACCTAGTAGAAAATCTGTCGCCAAGCACCTAACGGTGCGTTCTGGCTGTCCTTGCTATTCTAGGCTAGCCTGAAGAACATCTTCGACCATATAATCACTTACCATCGATTATATGGTCATCAAAGGTCTTATATGGTCATCTAATCAGGTGATATGGTGGTCAAAGGCTAGCCTATCAGCTATAAAAAAAACCCTACATGCCTTAGAATTGTGTACTGTGATTACTTATTTTTTTTACAAATTTAACATGTTCACAACATACTTGACAAATAGAAAATGTACAAATCATACATATACAATGTAAAACAAAAAAAACAGTATGGGACGTATCGCCAAAACCGCCTCTAGTGAGAACAAATCTCAATTTCTGTTGTGATCGAAAAAATCGATGCAAATTTCAAAACGGCGGGAAAGTACGCGGCTTGATTTTATAATATTCGTACCTAAATATTTGCGATGTAACATAAAAGTTAGCTTAGTTGTATTACATGCTGTCGATGTGTTCTAAAATAGTGCGAAAAATATAGGTACTCTTTATATTTTTCTCGATTTCCTGGATATATTTTTATTATAACTGGGCGGGGGGAAAATTATGATATGTCAAATGTAGGGAAGCGTCGTTTCAATTCAGCAAAAGCGCGTGGTGGTTTCGGGAATTTTAAATTTTGTAGACACTTTAATATCTTGTGTGCGTGCGTATGTGTGTGTGTGTGTGTGCCCTCAGCTGCGAATGTGGTATCCCGAAAAGAAGCTTCTGAAATACTGTGCCTCTTCCCGCATTCCCAGAAAATCAGCTATAGGCATCTACGAACGGTGAGTGTAAGTAAATTTCATATCTACTCGTAACTTTTATAAAAATCAGCCTCTAAAATATCAAGCAAACACCATTTTTGTGTTCCCAAACTGACAGTTTGAATTTCAACTGCACACTAACTGGAAAGTTGCAGTTTGCAAGCAGTTTTGTGTAGTTAATATAGGTGTATTCGTAATATGCCAACTACACATGTGCTGCATTTGCAGTTTTGGATGCATTCTGCGTAGACCCTGGTGATCCCTGGTAGACCCTGATGAAATAATGCTGTCCAGAGCCGATTCTACTTTAAAATAATATTTCTAATAATATTTTAATACTATCAGTTGCCACCGTATGTATTAACCAGGGCCGGTTCTAGACCATGTAGCGCCCGAGTGCAGTCAGTGCCCTGGCGCCCCCAAGTAGACATGCGATAAAAATGGAATACTTAGTTACTTAGATATTGTCACCGATGATATGATAGGAAACTGGTGCAAATAGGGCAATCATCAAATGACTTTGAGAAGCAATAACCACGGGATAGCCGAGCTGCAATGGGTTAGCAGTGCTTTAAATCCGCCATTTTGGATTTGTCCTCCGAGCTTTTCAATATGTTGGGTACAGAAGGAACCATGAAAGAAGTTATTCATTTAGATCGAACTTTAAATGTGGATTGTTGTGAATTTCATGAACATTTTGATAGGTACCTACTGATTTATATACATATAACTGATTTTTTTGAGTAATCAGCAGCCTATAATTTATTTTCAATAAAATTAGTTGAAAACACTACTTACCGCTTTATCCAAAGATATTGCATTTAAATTACGCACACAGAGTGTTCAAATTTAAACTTCGTTATTGTATATATTACACACACAAATATTACGGTTCTGCTATCACTGGACGGAAAGTATCTTTGCCCTGCCACGTTAGTGCTCGTAGACATAACGCGATATTTCTTTTTTATACGAGATAAAGGTTAGACATAAATTTCTCGAGGTGCGCAAGCTAGCCGGTCTGGAGAGGTAAATGACACTAGTCAATCAAGCATATATCATATTAAATTCAGATTTTGAAATTTTCTGTATATTTTGACAGATTTTGACAGTTTCTCAAACTGAATTTGGAAATAATTGTCCTATCAGTGATGTAAGGAGAAGTCTTCAAGCAAAGGGAAAGTTTTAAGCGGAGCTAACCCAACCTCTTGTCCCGTTAGGCCAAAGCAAAGAATCCGAGCGCCAATTGATTATTAAAATTTGAAAAAAAAAAAGTAAATTTTTAGCAACAAGAAAATTATATATGAATCTTGATAATATTCCCAATGGCTAGAATTTGAGGTGAATCCAAAACACGTTTTTTTTTAAATTTATAAATCTGTATAAAAATAAAATCTTTATTTAAGCCAATAACACTTTTTCCAAATCTTGTATTGCTGGTGGTCTTCACACTAGACGTTGAAGTCTATCGTGAAGACCTTAATTGATAACTGTTCAGTAATAGGGCTAATGCACTGTTGACTTTAGTACAGTTTTTCCGGCAAAATAGTTATAAACATATATTTAACTTAAAAAATTATCCATAAAATAATATCAGCTTCATATAATTTTTTTATAAATTATCCACACAGGTGGTATTTATATGTTAACTAAATTTGTGTTATTTACGTATATTTGTATGATGCTTTATATATATTACTATATCAAAAGCGACATTTTTTAAAGAAAATATTAAATATATACTTATATATATAAACTGAATGAATGTAAAATGTAAGTAAATATTACGGTACGGCCCCAACTGTTTTGTTTATTCAACTCCATCCTAAGGTTGCCTGGTAGAGATCACTTTTAGTGATAAGGCCACCCAATCTAAAACTATGTTATTATTATTTAATTATATGTTATGATGTAAACTTTAATATTTTATATGTGGTGTAACAATAAAGAGTTTTCTATCTATCTATCTATCTAAATATGATCATATATAGAAATAAATACGTATAGAATGTATAAATTATGAATACATAACATATATGAAAAGGAGTGATCAATACATTTAAGAAGTAATCGATAAAACTTTTTCAGTCTCATCATAGTTGAGCGTCAACAACCAATTTAAATTATGCTTTTAGTTTCAAACACTGAACTATGTTTTATATCGTACTGATTCAGGACTTTATTATAAGTATACCTATATGTTTCAATAAAAGGGCTAAATCTTCTTGCAAAAGTTGTACGAATGACAGGTAATTTTAATTGAAAAACTCGTTTATGTAGCCTATTACTAAAATCAGATTTTTTAAAGCGTCTGTGTGCAAAGAGAGAAGTCTGAAGTATAAATAGCTGCCGAACATTTATCATTTTGGCTTCTTTGTACAGATCATTGGTAGGATATCTAATTTTTTTTTAGCATAACTTTAATAACAGACCGCTAAGCTCTCTCAATAGCGATCACAACTGTTTTTGCGGAACTTTTCCAGCTAGAGATGCAGTAGGTTAAAAGTGATTGACACAAAGCAAAGTACACAATTTTTAGCGCACCCAGGTCAGCAGAATTACGCAGAAGTCGCATGATTCGAGAATGTTAAGGACCCTGCCAGATAAGGTTGCAATATGTGCCTTTCTCTAATTTAAATTGTGATCTAACGTAATACCCAGATATTTCATTGTATCAGTTCCAACGATATACTCACATGAACATGAGGAGTCTGCATACTTCAAACAATTATGTATTTTGATATCATTAAGCAAAGACGGAGAAGATGCTTTTGTTTTATGAAAACACAAATACTTAGTTTTTCTAATATTTAGGGTTAAAAGGTTAAATTGAAGCCATTGTGCAATTTGTGACATGCCTTGCTCGGCCATATTCATTACATCTGACCAGTTTGCTCCATTATACAAAATTATGGTGTCGTCAGCATAACAAAAGATTTCAGCATTCCTAATTTTAAGATTGAGCAAGTCATTTAGATATAAAATAAACAATGTAGGTCCCAGTATGCTTCCTTGAGGGTCTTCAGGTTTATGCCTTGAAAGTCACCGTAATACTGGCTTATCTATACTTATTTGTGTCTATACTAAATTTATAAAGAGGGAAGATTTGTTTTTGTATGTAACGAATAAATTGAAAAACTACTGGGCTGATTTGAAAATTTTTTTCACCATTAGAATCCTACACTATCCTTAATGAACATAAGCTATAGAATATTCTCAAAAACTTAGGTCCGCATGGAAACTACGATAATGTAACTGAAAAAAATACCAAATAAATAGTTATGTCGCGTACGCTGAGCAAATTGTTGACAATAGAGCATCCGACAATAGAGTGCCGCATCAGAAGAGATCAGTGCTATGCGTGGCTATGCGATTTAAAGGAGAGACACTTTGAAGCTGAATATAAATATTAGGTACACCGTGCTTTGCCAGCTGTTGCGCACTTTGTTACATTGTAAATAGAGTCGCTTATTTATTGGAATGGCTTTGGGAGTGATCCCTCTGCTCTGATCCGTTTTATTCTGTGGTGTTGGTTCTGGAAACCTCGGTGTGCGAACTCGTACTTGGCCGGACCAAAAAGTAAATACTTAGTTTCCGTCCGAATCATTTCGAATTGTAGGTAGATATTGTGTTGTAAGTATTATATATTCGTCTACCTCTACTTTTGATTTCTAAGGTATTCAAACATATGTATAATATGACCGACCACCTCCGTAGTGAAATTCGAAGTTTTGGATTTGTGTGCAGAATTGTTCAAAATACGGTGCGGTGACTAACTGAACTTGCTCAACTAGACTCCATTCAAGGAAGCACGAACTTCAGTGGGGCGAAGCGCTTTGTGTGATGGCTATCTTACATCCGCCATTTTGGACAGGTGCCCTGAGAATGCTCTCCAGTTTTCCTATCATTACAATAACATTCGAGCACGTCACCTTAGTTCAAACTTATTTGTGCAGTTTCTGTCGTTGTCTTTGAACGGTAAATAATTAGTTCTACGCTTACAGGCTACCGCGATGTCTCAGGAATCTTAACTCTTAAAACTCAAAATCAATATATGTTAGTAAAAAAATTCTATTACAGCGTAAGCGAATTTTTAACTGACAATCTTTTTCTTATTGCTACTGATACCTTGACATGACATTATTATTTATATGACCTTTCAACATTTTTGTAACAACAAACAATTTTTATGTTATTATTAATGTGATTATTTTTATTATTGTAAATGACTGCCATCTTACCATATTTGTACGCCTAAAACAGGCAAAACATGTGTACACATAGAGATATAAATCTCTTTTCTGTGTGTGTACACCACAGACCTAGTATAAGACCACATGCATGTTATTATTATATATTGTATGATATCACATGTTTTTGCAAATAAAAGTATCTTATCTAGTTGATTTTTAATCGACTTCCAAAAAAGGAGGAGGTTCTCAATTCGACACGTTATTTTTTTATGTAGGTACCACACATAACTTTTTACAGAGTAGTCCGATTTTGTTAATTCTTTTTTTATTGAAAAAGGGTGTACTTCTGAAGTGGTCGCATATAAATTTCATCTAAATCGTTCAAGTCATTTTTAAGTTACACTCAAGTACAGTATAACTGAAAAATGTTTGACATCCTTACCTAGATGATTTGGTGTTTGGTGACGTTCAACCAGTGGTTAATGATTGAATATTACTAGAATTTATGTATTTTTGTTTAACAAGAAATGGAACTGACTTATAACACTGAAATGTATGAAATAACTTGTTGAAGTCGTACCACGAAAATATGATCTTAGAGTGTTGAAAATATGATCTTAAGAGTCCTGTTTTAGCGTGGGGCCAACTTTAACAAGTCATTTCATACTTTTTAGTGTGAGAAGTCGGTTTTATTACTTGTAAAAAAATATTGTTTAGGTACAACGATTATGGAACAACTACTATAATGTATGGACTACGGTTATGGATCAAATACTAATTAGTAAGATCAGGTACATACATATTTATATATAATTATTATTTGGGTCGGCCCGTGGGGTGCAGGACTAGAATTCATTGCTACCTGTGGGTGTCGTAAGAGGCAATAAAGGTAAAATACCGGAAGGTGGGCAGCAGCGCCTTCTGAGAAAGGCGATTTTAAACTGCGATTCTCTTCAAGTCTGCCTAGTGTGGGGATTAAAGCAAACCTTCCCTTAATAGGGAAGGCTATGTTCAGCAGTGGACAACCCGGCTGATTCAGTTATATAGTACAGCAAAAATACCAGAAGTTATTTTATTTTTAAATTATGTATGAATGTACTTTTCCCGGTGCCTTCGTGGTGTCAATTAGGGATTGACATGACGCAACATAATTTATCTCTTTGCCCTTTGTCTTGTATTGTTCTGTGATTTCATGAATAAATGTATTTTCTCACTTTCTTTTAAGGTAAGCGACATCGCTGTCTGAGAACTTTCATCTTATACTGAGATCCCTAAGACTGAGAGGCCTTTTGCTTTTGTTACAGTCATCATAGATATTTTATTTTAGTCATAATCCCCACACCTATTATAAATTAAAACAGTGTGTTTGTCATATTGTTGGTTAGTCGTTCTTTCGCGCTGCGTCAAAGCAA
Source organism: Plagodis dolabraria (assembly GCA_963854805.1). NCBI lineage: Eukaryota > Metazoa > Arthropoda > Insecta > Lepidoptera > Geometridae > Plagodis > Plagodis dolabraria. The sequence continues at coordinate 33,977,369 of OY978440.1, read as the reverse complement.
CGGATTGACCTGATTTTTGGAACAGACATGGTTTAAATGATGGAAAGTCCCTTAAGCCATAAAAAAATGATCTTAATTTATCTATGCTTAAGCTGATATTTATTCCGCGATCATAAAGCTAACAATACAATCTGCAATTAAATTAAAAACTTTTTTTAATTCTGACTGTCATTACGAAACGGGTATTTCAACAATTTTCTATTCGATTTTATTTCAGATTGACGTTAGTCATTCTTCTATGACTGATGGTTGTACACGATGATGATTTTTCTCAATAAAGTCGGAAAAAATATGGAGATGTCAAATTTTAATTTATAAAGTCACCCTTGGTTTTGTTTAAAAAAGTTTTCGATAGTACTTTTTGTTTTATTGGTCATTAATTATGTTTTTTTATTGTTAAGAGCAGTTGAGCACTCATACCAACGGGATATGGAGACAGCTATGTTTGGCAAGTAATTAACTTATATATTAGCTATGGCTATGTGTGAGAGCTTCATCCCTGCAGTAAACATTTCTTCACATAACATTTTGATGGATTTCAACATTTACTTTTTTATCAATGCAACTGACCAATGCTCAATTATTTTTAATTTTTCATACTAAAGCAAAAACCCCTGCTAAATAACTTTTGTTTTTTTTTAAATTGATGCTTAGACCAAACTCCGCTTATAAACCCTATCCCTAAAGTTTAAAATTGAATCACCATCGTTTTTGCGTAAATAAGTTGATGTTTATCTATCAGCTGGAGACATGATTCGTTTTCGTCGGCTGCAGCCAGTGCCTTACATTACAATGAAATTCTGCAATTCAATTTGAATTTGTTTACAAATGAAGAAGATTTTGGAGTTTGATTTTGCTATCACTGCTGTTGTTCGCCCTGGAGAATATTTTGAAGTAGGTAAAATAATGCAGCGTTAGACTAAAGTGCACATTGTGCATTCCGGGTCCAGACCAAAATGGAGAGTATTATTATATTACAATAGTTGTTTATACATAATATTTATAAAACTTTCTATTTGATTATATCATTATACGATTAAATAAGGTACCTTCTATAGTTTTAAGTTAATTTATCTTTACTAATATGGACGGGAATTTCATACGGTGATCTGAAATAAATGATAATCTTGTTAAGTAGGTAAGTATTGATAAAACTTTTGCCTTCAGCTGCTGCCTAACGGCCCTCTTCGAAATGTTCTCGTTGCATTAACCTTTCGGTTAATAGGCTGTTAGTGGTACTATTATGAATTGTGTGAGGTTAGAGAGGAGCTCTAATTTGCACACAACGTGCAGTAACACCCAGTCATATACACGAGAATACTGGCACGTTGCTTACATGATGCATTGTCCTTTTTGTCGAAACTTACAGTTCCCAAGATGCCGGAGGAAGTGTGCAGGTTCTGGCACGATATCCCAACCAAATCCATTTTATCCATATATATGATTCATTGTGGTAAAGTAGGTATATTAAATACTCAGCTGGTGAGCCAGCAAATGTGTTCACCGGCATCTGTTCTGTGAGTCAATTCCTGCTATAATGTCTTTGAGCACTAGAACGCTCTATATAAAGTACGGACATATGCATCGCTTACCAACAATGAGGTGAAATGCTATCATTGAAAGAATAATATAATAATTATTTATCTGTAAAGATAAATAATTGGGGCTGGGTGCAGATATTTTTTCTGCCAAAATAGCTTTTCAGCGGCAGCCTGGAATCTGGCTACAGAATAAGTAATAGTACTAAGATTGGAACTGTTTTCGAATGTTGGTAAATGCTGATGTAATGGTTGTTAAAGTGACTAAACTTCACCTATCAGGTGATAGATCTCTTTAGGAAGATTCCTCCTTGGTGGCTACCACCGTACTGTAAACCACAATATTAATTTTCGAAACAGTGCAAAGAATTATGTGGTGTACAGTAACAGTAGATAGGATCTGGGCGTACAACGATAAAATAAGACAAGAAGTGCAGTGTCAATCAGGATGAGAACGGTGAAGCTGGCACTGTACAGGTGTGACGTTTATCATCAGGTGGGCGAAAAACTAGCCATGACAGGAAAGGGAAGTTTAAGGTTCAATAGGAAGATAAACATTCAGATAAATTAATCTTTTACTCAATTAGTATCTCTCAATGAGATAATATAACATTTAAATAAAACACGTTTTTATTAGATGTTTTCTTGTCTGTTTATTCATTTATTTTATCAACCGACTTCAAAAAAGAAGGAACTTTTCAATTTTTTTTGTTTTTTATGTTTTTTACCTCAGAACTTTTGACTGGGAGAAGTTAGAAAGTTTGGTCCCATTTAAATTTCATCAAATAGGTCAAGCCGTTTTTGAGTAACACGTCAATGAAAAATATTTTCAGTCATTGACGTGTTATTTGTAATTTAATATCAATGTTTTCTACTAGTGATGGTCTAATAGCTACGGACTGCCGTGCCGCACGTCTATGAATAGATGCGTTATCGCCAAGCACCTCAGTCTCGGTACATACTCCTCGCGGTCTGTCTGACCGCGGAGTCTCATTATTAGGACTTCGTTTTGCTATTTGGGTACGGAACCCTAAAATTACCACTTTTTTCTAATGGCCCTTAGTGGCCTCGAAACAACGGACAGGACTAAACTGGGAACTGATTGTCTGAGCAGAAAATGAGCGTTGTACACAGTATAGCCAACACCACATTTTAAAATTTTCTGAGTACCAAATTTCCCACCTTGTGTAGGTCCCGTTTATTATAATTACTTTTATAATATTTATTATTATTACATAACAATAATAAATATTTATTTCCAAAAAACATCTTTTACTTCTCTCCGCTTATGGAGGTTTTTATACTCCACTTGCCGGAGCCAATTGCTATTTCTATTCTAGAGATAAAAAACATTTATAAACCTGAAAGGTTAACTGCTTTCTGGAGCAACTTGTAAGTAGTCACAGGAATATCGATGGTATCTAAGCTTGTAAGCAATGTTTCGGGTATGACCCCAGTGGTGGATACGACTGTTGGGTTGGTAAGCCAAATACTAACGAGGTCCCGAGTTTGATCCCGATATTGGGACATTTTCAGTAGCAGTCTGGACCTGTGCCGGGTAAATGGCATCAGCAGGCTTGTCCTCTTTACAAAATGCTACTTAAGCCTGCCTAGAGATATGTCAGTGCACACTATCTTAAATTAATTATAATATTTCAGTAGACAGTAGAGCAGATACAGGAACAAATAGGACAACAACAAATGAGGTAAGTACGGCTGCTAGACATTGATCATCTCTAAACATCACACATACTATAAGCACTAAGTACAATACTTCTGTGATATCATAAATATTCACTGAAAGTATGTGTGATGATCTGTTTTCTGGTATATTTTATACGAGTTATTAGAAACATAAAATTTATTACATACACAAATATGTTAAGTATATCTATATGTGCAAAGACTGTAAATGACTTTTTGCGTGTTTCGCTGGGATGCAAGTGGCGCGCGTAAGTGAATTCCAAGTCACATAATTTGTTCTTCCGTTTCCATTGCCAATTTGTTGTTTTTATAGAAGTTGCGCGAATATCTATACCGCGAGTGGCCCGAGTGAATGAAGTCCAAATCCATAATATTTTTGGTTCAGTTTCTATTGCCCTAAATTTGATGTTTTATTAAGCTGTTCTTTGGACTGGAAATGGCCTGCGTGAGTGAATCATAATTGTTGTAGTGTCGTTTGTAAGGTGAAGGTGCGTGGTTCACTGAGGCGCAAGCGGGTCGCATCAGTCAAATTAAAGCTACAAGAAATTGGGTTACAATACTTGTTTGGTACAATACCAAACATTTTCCTGACACGGCACAATCCGCCGTGTGTCGCAAACACCTAATTACTCAAACCAACGATTTACAAATGAGTGCACGTTTGATCTTCGCGGCATACGGTAGCATTCATTAACATTTAACATTTTCATAACAATTTAACATTAAGAACATTTGAACAGTAATAAATTAGTGATTTAACAGTGAACAAACATTAAACATTTATTTTCAACCTCTGCAAACTCGTATCATCCCTAACAATACTTACAATGCGAGTGAATTCCAAAGCAAGATATTTGGTTTCTTTTTAATTTTATAGGTATTTTTCTGGTTATTTTTTTATATTTATTTTTTCTGAAGTACATGAAATGCAACAAGACTATCACAGGTGCTCTGGGTCACTAAGTGCCTCGAAAGAAATTTCTAAGCCACATTCTTCTTTCAATCAGAAACGAAGCTCCTTTGCCAAAGAAAAAAATATTCAGTATACTATACATAATGCATTTTTCTGTTTTAGTACCATATCCCACCATTTTACTTTTTATCAAAATAATTTTATGAATTATACGTAAAACCCACAGAAATGAGAAAGCAATTTATGTATCTATGGTAAAACTAAAGGAACCATCTATAACTTTGTTACAGAGCCGCCGGGAGTTGAGTTCTAATAACCGTGATAAAGCCAGGTCATTCCTAGTTGCCACCCTTTCGCCACCAGTTCGTGCAAATTGCGAAGGCTCGTTGATATTTATGCCACGACTCTTCTCACTTCGCGCTCGAGCTGTTTTGGAACTAAGTTAACGTTTTCATTGCAATATTGGGCATTTTAATCGTGTTGTTTTATGATTATATTTTTTATGCGCATATTTACATACATGTGTGATTCCGTCTACCTTGCAGATCAGCAAACAAGTGGCAACGACAAACCAAATTTAGCCGGATTAGGTGTTTGACTAAGCAATTGAACCTTGTCCTTGCGGTGGGTGGTAGTACCACATACGGATCACTCCGCACAGCCATTCCAATAAATAAGTGACTTTATCTACGCAGCAATAAAGAGCACTTCAGCTCGGAAATCACGGTTTACCTAATTTTTATATTTACATACTTACCACGGCGTTTCTCTTTCTATCGCATAGCTCTGATCTCTTCAGACGCGGCACGCACCGTACAATAATCCCATCCGGACGGATACGCAGATGTACCTGTAGCTTTATACCTAATGTTAGTACCTACATTAGGTTATAGTACTATGTACCTAATGTACTATAGAGTACATTAGGTACAAAGCTACATACTGAACTGAAGGGGTATAAACCCCTTCAGTCTGTTCACTCACGAAGGTATGTCTCTCGACAGAAAAATATTGATGCGTACATAATTATATACCTACGGGTTGGTTTGTATGTATACTGGATGTTCTCACTGGATGTTAAAAGCTACTAGATGTTTTAATGGTGCATAAAGCTCCTGCCAACAGGTAGTGGGCTGAAGCATTTGGACTGCCTGTGAGTCTTGACTCACAAGTTGTCTGCTCATATTATAAAAACTTACGCTCATATTTATATCTAATATATGAAAAACACGGGTGTTTGAGCGTGAACTTACTATGAGTCGATATCGCTATCGACAATGTTTCGGCTTCTACCGGAAGCCTTCCTCAGGATTTTGAGTGTGGTACGTCCGCCGCGGTCGCGTCACGCTTCACACTGAAGCGTGACGCGACCGCGGACCACACTATGAGTCGATAGCGATATCGACTCATAGTAAGTTCACGCTCAAACACCCGTGTTTTTCATATATTAGAAGTTGTCTGCTTTTATTGTAGTGCCTAGGTCAGCAATATATTATATGTAACCATGGTGTAAAAGTACGTACCAAACCACAGCATAACTCAATCATTTATGAAAAATATCTAGTGTCCAGATTCCAGATTACGTTCATTTATTTCGAGAATATAATTATCAACAGTCTCACGACAATGATAGCACAGTGGTTATGGCAATGGATTGCGGTGCCGCAGAACCATAGTTCGATCCCCACCGCCGCGCCGCGCCGCCTTGAGCTTCACCCCATGGTGGGTCCCTCAAGTAGAAAACCTGTCGCCAAACATCTAACAGTGTGTTTGCGTCAGCAGTCCCTGAGAGCCAGTGAAAAAGTAATAGTAACAGGCACATGAGATTCGATTACTGATTGTCTCAGGATGACGGGCGCAGTGCTGTTCTTCTACTACTAGTGACGAAATGCATCTGTTATAGGCAAAGGCTACCGCTGAACATCAGGTGGGCCTCATGATTGTTCCATCATAATAACATTAAGAAAAAACATTTAAATCACATCTGTAGCTTAGCTAAGTACGAATTTATTTGCTGCAGTAGGTATACCAATTTATCGGAACATATTATTACTTAGATTATCTATAGTATAGATACCTAGCTACAAACTTTATATACCAATAAAACTTTGAGACATGTACAACCTGCATATCCAGACTAGAGTAGGTATTTTAATCTCCTACGGGCCTCCAGGCAAACTACTTTTCGCGTTTTACTATGACGTTAGGTTTTAACTCGTTGCCGTTGGTGAGGTTAGGACTCAAAGGATATTTACCGGAAATTTCTGCAACAACCAGTTTCGAACTTATTCGAACTCCGTCTGGCAGTCTGGGAGTCACGATTGTTCACAACTTCGAGCTCGGGCACGCGGGCACCAGCTACTTACTCCCTACCCTAACTAATAGTAGGGGAACCTGGGGGGATACCAGTTACTTAGGATTAACTCACAATTAATAAATCACTGTGTTCTTTACTGAGATAATCAATATCCTAAATGTTTATACATACTATAGACATAAATTTGGAATGAAAATGTTTGAGGTCCGTGTTTAAAAACTACAAATTAGAACAATTTTAAACGAAAATTATAAATCCGTTACCACCCCATACCTACGGGTCAAACCGGATAGGCATGTATATTAAAAGGGTGATCTGAAAGATATCGATCATTGAATGTATGCCTAAAAGCGTGTCTGACTCTCGGAACTATTGTAACCTAAAGAATGTCAAATTACATTTTCACATAAATTCATGGCATGTTGAACCTCGCACTCTGACTTAAGTTAAAAAAGGGGAATAAAATAAACGCTTACAATAACTAGGAATACATAAAGCAATCGGGGTGAAACCGGATAGTCTAAATCACCCCCTCCGCTTGTACCCAACAGGTACCACGTTTGAAAATGTAGTAAAGTAACCAACAGGTTAAGTTTACACACATAGCAACCACAAATACCGTTATAGTAGGTTAAATATGTCTACTTCTGTATTAATACAACTGTTTGTGGTAGCTAAATGTAGCTAAATATAGCTAAACGTAATAATTACCCTTTAAAAAATCTAAATATTAGATAACTGACCGCTTTTTTGCTTATAAACGCACGTGGTGAGATGATACCGACGCGACGCCACAATTTGCAACTATACTACCACAATTTGAAGCAGTGATAGCTCAGTGGCTTTGGCTATGGACTGCCGCGCAGCAGGTCCATGGTTCGAATCCCGCCGCGGGCTTGAGCTTCACCGCATGGTGGAAGGGCATTTTTGCGAATGCCCGCCTGGCTAGCGACCACCCTCAAGTTGAAAATCTGTCGCCAAGCACCTAACGGTGTGTTCCGGCAGCTGTCCTTGAGAGCCAGTCATTCTAGGTTAAGCCTGTTAACACCTTCGACCACATCATCACTTACCATCACGTGAGATTGTGGTCAAAGGCTTACCTAACAACAATAAAAAAAAAAAAAATACTAAGTATGTTTTCGCTTTTTTTTCCCCACTAGATAGAATGAGGCTGCTTTACGCAGTGTAATAAAAAAGCAACTATCTGGTTTTACCCCCTCTCCTGTATTCCCCCTTATTCCCCTATTATACTGCAGGTACCAGATTTTTTAATTTACTTATGTACGTTATAGGTACTCTGAATTTTGTCTTTTACTGCTATTTAGATAATAAGGATAGAACACAGTAATTAGTACTTACGGTTGATAGAAAAAAAAACGCAAGTACCTACGCGAAACACCTATTAACTATTACTGAAATGCGCGTTGATGCAAGAACTTTTAATGAACACAGAAACTATGTAATTAGGAAAGTCTGGAGACTTCATTCAAGTCAAGCATTCGGTATCGATTACTCTCTTGCCGTGCCTCCTAGTGAGTTTTAGGAAATAAAAAACGATTTCCAATGATTGAAATTATGTAGGTAACGAGTTAACGAGGAATGAAACCAAAGAAATGAATGTATTTTTGCAATAACGCCAGAGACCCGAGAGAGTAACGGGTAGGTACTGATAAACCGGATATATTACTGGTAGGTATATATCTAGGAATATCCCGGAAAGAGACATTTTTTAAAGGGTAGCAGTGGTATTTTGTTACAGTTTATTAAAGTTACTTTATTAAATTTAGAACGAAAGTGTTGGGAGGAGAAGGCCTAAGCGAACGTTCCGAAATCAGATTGAACACGTACCTACTGAAAAAGGGCCTGAGGCCCGATTCCCTTAGTTATTGAACGGCGTTAACGCAACTTAATTGCTTGAAAATTGTAGTTTTTGACAGTATCCTTCCTTAGTCTGTAAAATTTCGTTTAATTGCTCTACCCATTCCGATCACTAATTATTAGGTACTTACGTAACTATGGCAACCCCTCCCCTCTACTAGGGCAGCCCCCATCCATCTACAACTAGAATGAGGCCTCTGTTCAACGGTGGGCGTTCAAAGTAGATAAACAAAATATTAAAGTAATAGGTACGTAGATTGTTTCAACACAGTGAATATTCGCGATATACAGTTCCATACTTTGAGTATTGAATCAACACAGTGAAATAAAAATATAATTTTCAAGGTCAGTTATTACACATATACACTCCCATCTAGATAGATAGATAGAAAATTATTTATTTGCATACCCACCTTAAAAATAACATTACAAAGAAACAAGAAATAAACGTATACAAAGGGCGGTCTTATTGCTTAAAGCAATTTCTTCTCTGAGAAAAAGAAAAACTCGCTTAGCCAGGTGGCAGTTAACAAATTAAAAATTACTTAAATAATAATTACCTAACTAAGTATTTACACTTTTACACCTATTTAAATAAATACATATACATACATACCTAAATTAAATATTATCTAAATAAACGTACATACAAAATAAATTACTAAATAAATACATACACATACATATATACTAACATACCTTAACTATCTAAATACATACACAATAAAATATACATAGACACACTACATAAATATAACAATACAATTTTATAATATGGAAGGAAAAGCTTAGCTAAGAGTGGACAACTAAAAATCTTTGACTATATTTTTGAATGTGTATAGTGACTGCGACTTTCGAGCGGAGACTGGCAGACTGTTCCAGAGTCGAACAACCTGTACTGAGAATACATCATCGAGCGGCAAAAGATTTTCTGATGACCTTAATGTCAAGGCATGAGCCGAATCAAAAAATGCAAAGCGTTCCGATACGATACTTAGCGTATATTCGCGTTAAGATACTTAGCGTGGGGAAAATGGATTCAACAGTATATTAAAGAGAAGGGAAAGAATATGAGTATTCCGGCGAAGGCGGATGGGAAGCCACTTGAGCTTATGACAAAATTTGGAAACGTGGTCATATTTGCCTAAGCCAATTCCAACCATCAACCTACATTTATAAAGTAACTGAGTTCGGACAGTCAGCTAAAGAAATCTGTTGGTTTTGAATGAGCTATAACATTCCTGTACCTATAGTTTAAAAACAATAAACTTATTCCTTAAATCTTTCTTTTATTTACTTCTCATTGCGTCAACTGCCGGAAGACCGTTGATCAAAGGGATCCCTTCAAAGAGGTAGAAGAGTGAGGGTTCCCGTAGTTTATGATATAACGTACTTAGTATTATTACGTTATATATATATATACACTGAATATATGTATATTATTATTGCACACATTCTAAATCATAGTTCTATGGTACAAAAATCGTTGATTACGGTCTAAAAATATTATATACCTACCCATATAATGTCACATAATTTTTGCATATAATTACAATAACATTATAACTATTAGAATTATGGTACCTATTAATTAAAATACATTTTTGGTAAACAAAAGATTTTTACGGTATCACACCTCAAAAGGTATATAACCACTTTGTAGTCCATCTGTCTTTCCATTTGTCATAGCCCAGTTTTAACCGAAATCCAAAAACGGTGGCGGTTCTTAATTTGACTATGTTTTTATACGATCTATTTTCATAAATGTTTGTTAAACGATTACAACGCCAATCATGAACTTATTATCATGGTTCGTTTTTGGTTGGGTTGAGGGTATCAAATTTTTTTCCAAATTGGTTTAGAAGTTCTTAAGTTATAGTCTATTAACTGAAAAACGTATATTTACATATCTGGATGATTTGATTTCTTAATGTATTAGTTAATTAACTAGAATTACACGATTTACAGGTGCACCGGGAATAGTCGTTGAAATATTCTTTCATATCATAATACATTTTTGATATTAGCCATGCTTTTTATCTGTACTTAAAAGTGTTGTTTTTAATATTTTTATGTTTTATAGAAATAAAGAAATTAATATTATTATTAATGTGTAAGAATATAAAAAAATAATATTACATTATTTATTACATAGGTAATTCACGATTGTTTGGCAGAGGTGAAATATCCCGAGCATTCTTGTTTTCTAAATAAATATCAATTTATATGATACGCTTTTTTAATTAAAATCATTCTGACATGCAGCTTGAAATTCCTAAAGATATTTCAAATTACAGTTCTCACACAAGAAACGGTTCACAACTCGTTTTCACCCTTGAAATTAAATGATTATATAGTATTATTATATTCACAAGTGTGTTGAAAAACGTCATATGATACACGTGTGTATTGATTATTACCGTCCTAGGCTTTCAGCCGTTGGTAATCACCAACTATCGACCCAGATCGGGTATTCATAATAAATAAAAAAAGTGTTTCCAGTCATAGTTCAGTTGTACTAAACTTAAAATAACTCCAATGAAACTTAGATCCGATAATTCAACTATCCATATTAATTAGGGTTAATTATTTTATGTTTATTTATTATTGTTAATTTTTAAGTTAATTATTTGGTATGTTAATTAATTCCGGAATTATACCCTTTTCTTTGGCAATGCTACGGCAAACCGTCAAAATTAACATACCAAAATAACGTTATTTTATCTTCCGTAGGATGTCAACAGGGTGATCCTCTGGGACCAGCCATTTTTAGCCTTGCGATCCACTCAATAATTCAACGTCTCCAATCAAAACTTAACGTTTGGTATTTGGATGACGGAACCTTAGGAGGCGATGCGAACACGGTTTTGGATGACTTGCGAGTAATTATAGACGATTTTCGTGTTATTGGCCTTGAACTAAATTTTTCTAAATGTGAACTTTTTGTTTGTGATACTTGTCCGGATAAAGTTTCGAAAAAGTTCGCTTCGTCTTTTGGGTTCACCGATTCTTAACGAATCTTTATCACCATTTGTCGAAGAACAAATTCAAAAGTTTAGAAATGCTTCTAGCAGGTTATCCAAAATTAACGCCCATATGGCTTTTACAATTATAAGATTTTGCCTTTTCGTTCCTAAATTTACATACTATTTAAGATGTTGTCAGCTGTGGCAACACAGTGAGCTTTTGTTAAGCTTAGACAACTTAGTAAAAGATACGTTAGTGTCGGTTTTGAATGTTGAGATGGATGATAGGGCTTGGGTGCAAGCTTCCCTCCCTGTGAGGTTGGGGGGCATAGGGATACGCAAAATTTCTAGTGTGGCATTACCAGCTTTTTTGTCTTCTGTACACAGTACACACAAATTAGTAGAAAAAATTCTTGCACGATCTTTAGGCTCTTTCGATGTAGCATATCTGGCTGAGGCCAAAAACACATGGAGACTGGCTTGTCCAAATACTGAATTCCCAAAAATGTTGTCATCTCAGAAACAGTGGGATCGGCCCCTATGCGAGCTAACACGGAAAGATCTTTTAAATACGTGTTCTAGCATCGCAGATCGTGCTCGTATTCTCGCTGTTTCTGTGTGGGAATCCGGTCTTTGGTTACAGGCCATTCCTTCTTACAAAACTGGTAACCTTATAGATCCATCCGCTTTTCGTCTAGCTATTAGCTTACGCTTGGGTGCAAGGTGTTGTGTTGCACATCACTGCCAGTGTGGTACTGCAGTTGATCAACTCGGTCACCATGGCCTCTCCTGCTCTCGAAGTGCTGGTCGAATTTCCCGCCACGCCAGCCTTAACGATATCATTCGCCGGGCTTTTACCAGCGCCAATGTTCCAGCTATTCTCGAACCGAATGGTCTGATGCGTGACGATGGTAAAAGACCTGACGGCATGACTCTGGTTCCGTGGAAGTTAGGACGGCCCTTAGTGTGGGACGCTACGTGCGTGGACACTTTAGCGCCGTCACATCTTTCTGAAACCAACGTGAGGGCTGGCGCTGCGGCTACTTCGGCGGAGCAACTCAAGCGGCGCAAATATGCTAACCTCGGTATGGGTTACATATTTGAGCCGTTTGGTGTAGAGACGTTGGGTCCGTGGGGACCGGGAGCTCATCGTATTTTCCAAAACCTATCTGAGCGCTTGGTCGATGCGACGCGTGATCAAAATGCTGGCACATATTTGGCTCAACGAATAAGCATTGCAATTCAACGGGGCAATGCTGCCAGCATGCTGGGCACGCTGCCAACTGGGAGTGGGCTGGAGCATTTGGACTGCCTATGAGTCTGCTATGACTTATAGGTGTCTAAATGCTTTTATTGTAGTAGCTGTAGTGTTGTATATAGTTCATAGTATTTTGTTTAATAAAGGCATACCGCCATTAAAAATAATTATATGAGATATTAAAATACCTATCGTTCGTCAAATGTATAATTGCCCGTGAGGGTGATGGGTTAGAAGAATGTAGCTCCCCCCTCCCCCCCTCCCATTTCTTCCCGTGGGTATCGTGGGAAGCAGCGCCTTCTGAGGAACTGACAAATTCTACTGCGATACCAAAGACGACTGACAAGGAGGGCACATCCATAAACAAATGAATAGTTTCTTAATTGAATTCTTCTTTCGTTGTTTTTAAATTGTGCGGTAATGATTAAACAAACAAAATTTTAAGGCTGACTGTCCAAACTTAATTATTTTATAGTTATTGGTAGATAAGTGTGTTGAAACTTGAAACGACACTTAAAAATTATATCAAATCAAACTATGGAACTGAAAATTACTACTTATTATTGAAGTGGTAGTGCCACGCTGTAGCTCTATGGGTTACAGCTGAATGGGCCGGCACGACCGGGGAAGTACCACTCTCCCACATGATATCGACGTGAAGTAGTGGCTTTGCCATTGCGTTTCGATCGATTTGTGGGAGATCCGGAGGCCCAATCCCCCCCCTAAAGGAATATGGCAGCACAGTTTCACGAGACATTACTCCAGGAGGGTACCAGCCGCGTAAGCGCTGGAGAATCCCTCTCCGAGCATCCACCTCCAGGACCTGAACCTGAAGGTGGATGCTCGGGCTGCCCTGCGTATTCTGGAGGGGGCAAAACCGTGCTCAACCCTATTTCTGCTGCTCGAGGTAAACGAAGCAGGAGGCTTAAGTCACCCCACACCACGCTAACCGTGGACTTTTGCAACATACGGGGTCTCCGTTCTAACCTGAACGATGTCCATTACCATCTGGAGACTGCTAAGCTGGCCTTGCTCTTTTTGACTGAAACACAGATATGCTCTCCGACAGACACCTCATTCCTCACATACCCTGGGTACAAACTGGAACATTCCTTTTTGCCACGGGCGGGGGTGTGTCTTTACGTCAGAGAGGATATCTGTGCTCGTCGTCTCAGCAGCCTTGAAGGACGGGGCCTATCTGACATTTGGTTGCGCGTAGACTGCGATGACCATCCGCGAATCTACGCGTGCCTTTATAGGTCCCATATGAACGGTAATGCCGAAATAGATCAATTCGTGGAGCACCTACAGATGGCTACAGATTCCGTGCTTGAGCAGATCCCCACCGCAGAGATCGTGATACTTGGCGATTTCAACGCCCATCATGCCGAATGGCTTGGTTCGCGCACCACCGATCATGCGGGGAGATCTGTTTACGACTTCGCTTTAGCGTATGATCTAACACAACTGGTCACCTCGCCTACGCGAATCCCAGATGTGGTTGATCATACACCTTCCCTGTTGGACCTTCTGCTGACCTCTCACCCGGAAAACTACACAGTATCCGTTAACGCTCCTCTCGGATCGTCGGACCACTGCCTGATCCACGGCCTGATGGCATCCCTCCGATAGTGCTGCGGACTTGTGCTCCAGAGTTGACACCGGTTCTAACGCGTCTTTTCCGGCTCTGTTACTCATCAGGCGTTGTCCCAAAAATATGGAAGACGGCTTTGGTGCACCCGATCCCTAAAAAAGGTTACCGCTCAGATCCGTCCAATTACCGCCCTATAGCTATAACGTCTCTGTTCTCCAAGATAATGGAATCCATTATCAACAACCAGCTCCTGCAATATCTAGAGGAGCACCAGCTGATTAGCGATCGCCAGTACGGTTTTCGTCGCGGTCGCTCAGCTGGTGATCTTTTAGTATATCTTACGCATCGATGGGCGGAGGTGGTGGAGTCCAAGGGTGAGGCGTTGGCGGCTAGTTTGGACATAGCGAAGGCCTTTGATCGGGTGTGGCATAAAGCGCTTCTTTCGAAGCTTCCTTCCTATGGGCTTCCCGAGAAATTGTGCGAATGGATCTACAGTTTTTTGGCAGATCGGAGCATCAAGGTCGTTGTCGACGGTGCATGCTCCGACTTAAAGCCGATTAATGCTGGCGTTCCGCAAGGCTGTGTGCTATCTCCGAGTCTATTTCTCTTGCACATCAATGACATGCTGCAACTCAGCGATATTCATTGTTATGCAGATGACAGCACCGGAGATGCCTCATACACCGGCCGCGCTAATATTTCTCGGGAAAGCGTTGTCGAGAGTCGGAACAAACTTGTGACTTCAGTCGAGACCATGCTGTCAAATGTTTCGAAGTGGGGCCAAATGAACTTAGTCCAATTTAACCCCAAGAAGACACAAGTTTGTGCGTTTACCGCTAAGATATCCCCCTTTGTCGTATCCCTCCGTTTTGAAGACACTCCCCATGCCACATCTACTAGCATCGGAGTACTTGGCGTCGACATATCGAACGTCGTCCAATTTCGCTGTCACTTGGAAGATAAGGCTAAGTTAGCCTCTAAGAAGCTCGGTGTGCTCGGAAAGGCGAGGCGGTACTTCACGTCGGCCCATCGCCTGCAACTTTATAAGGCTCAGGTTCGACCTCACATGGAGTACTGCTCTCACCTCTGGGCGGGAGCTCCCCAGTACCAGCTTCTTCCATTTGACCGCGTTCAACGCAGAGCGATTCGAATCGTTGACGATCAAGTTCTCTCCGGTCGGCTCGACCCTTTGGCTTTGCGTAGAGATGTTGGATCACTCTGCATCTTTTACCGTATATATCACGGGGAGTGTTCTGAGGAACTGTTCGATTTACTACCTGCAGCTCAATTTCGCCACCGGACTTCCCGACAAAGCGTGATGTTTCATCAATTTCATGTCGACGTCTGGAAGTCCACAACCTTGCGATTTTCACGGCATTTTCTACCTCGCACTGCCACATTATGGAACCAGCTGCCAGGTGAAGTATTTCCGAACAGTTACGACTTAGGAACCTTCAAGAAAAGAGCATATTCCCTCCTTAAAGGCCGGCAACGCATCCTCGAGACCTCTGGTGTTGCGGATGTTTGTGGGCGACGGTGATCACTTACCATCAGGTGAGCCGCCTGCTCGTTTGCCCTCCTAACACATAAAAAAAAAAAAAAAAAAAAAAAAAAAATACTTACGTATTGAACATTCGGTATGTTGAAACTTTACTAACCCTTTCTCTAGCGACATTAGCTACCTATATAAGATAAGTAAGCACTAACATTTCGTCAATCATAAATACCTACAATATCTCCGGACAATTTCACAAATTGTTGCACTGGAAACAATCACTGACTGTGTAAATAACCTTAGATGACCTAGATCAGAAACCAAATGTTCACTCAGAACCGACGAAAAATTAAGTTATCGGCTGCCGCCGCCGGATGTTAACTTAATATTTTAGCGATCCGATCGAATCGAAGTACTATATTTTTTTAAAATGGGGAAGTTCTCGTCTTGTATGAAATATATAACTGCACATGTTATACACTGCACTGCATAATATATACAATTATGTAGATATATTATTCAGGCCGCACATAACTGTTAACTGGATTGATTTCTGGCGTATGTTTTGTTGGGTACAGCCTTCCAAGTTAGTTCCATTTTAGTTAAAGGTATAAATAACAAAGAGAGGCAAAATTATGGTCATGTGCGCGGTTCGAACCCGTGCCATCCACCTCTATAGCCGGGGTATGCTCTGACCACTAAGCCAACATGACATATACCTCATACCATAACTCTAAATTTGTTCTCTCGTTCTTAACCATCGTATGGGGATGGAGCGACACCGATAGTGCGACTTACGTTTTACTACAGCCAAGGAGCATGCGTAATTGAAAAAATATAAATATTAAAATAGCTATATCACTTTCGATCAAGTAGGTTTGCTACTTTCAATTAACTGGAAAATATATTTGCTAAAATTCCTACTGGTCAAACGATGACCAATTAATTGCAACTAAGTACGAGTATTGTGCATGGTGATTGGTAACCATTGAGTGTTACTCGTCTGATCGATGATATACGCATCATGCAGCAATGAAAAGAAAAAAACAAGACCGTTGTCTATTCTTAAAAAAAAAAAACTCAAGGAAGCCTGACCATGTTATTGTAAGCTCACAGTGTTCAATCTTAAACTTCTAAATCTGAATTATACCGACTTCAACAACGTATTTCTTACTCTTCAATGTAAGTCAGTTCGGATATTTAAATTTTGTGTGCTATCGGTTTCAGGTCATCATTGGTCTACGCCGTGATTACTAATACCTCTTTGTGTCCAGTACAATTATTACAACTTCAATGAAATTGACCCGTGGGTTACAAGTTTAAAAAAATATCAATATTGGTAATACTATAGTGCAATATCCTATCACATGAGACCAGATAGATATATCTCGGATGATGAACGCAATGCACAACCGAGCAGATAATTTTTGTTATGCACGGTCGGGCTTCGCTCTACTTGGAATCAGGGTTACGTGTGACGTGTCGTATCAATCAGTGATATAATAGTTATTTGGGCCAGAAGTGAGGGAAGTTATTTTTTTTGCGAGTCTGACTTTCAATTCCTAGCTAGCGAAGTAGCCTTAACAGTCTAGTGCTTGTTTAATATTGAATGCTGATTGAGAGACATTTCCTAGACTACTTATCTAAAGAGATGAGACCTATAATTTTTTGGTCTCGTGTGAACCATATAACATATCACCTCTGCCGGTGAGCAAAATACCTATTAGGTTTTAGGTTAGGATTAACTAAAAAGTTTATTTTTATTTACCAACAATCCATATTGAAAAACAAATAAAAGTAGAAACCTAAACAAAAGCAAATGTACCAAATGAAAAGTTAATTTTGCTGCGAGTTTTGAACAACAAAGCCGCCCTTTTTGTGCTGGAGACGCACAGATTACCCCTAAAGAGAGGAGATAAAAGATATTTTGGTTGCCAATCTCTCTCTGAAGACTCGAGATTAATCTGTGATATGTCACACCGAACTAGAAACCCATGACATTCAGTCAGCAAGTATATCAAACAGTAAATTGACATGATCACGTTGTAGGTACTCCCACAAAAAAACGTGCTATTGGTTAAGACGAGGCTGCGGAAAAAATACTCTCATTCGACTAGATTTTTTAAGCAACTTAAATATGCAATCGACACGATAACTCAAATATTTGATTTTTCAAACCTTTTTCTATCCGTTGTCCAGACAGGAACACATTTGAAAGAAATTTACTCGATAGTTTTAATTTTTTAAAATGAAGCCTTTTCTTTAAATTATTGGATTTTTCTGGGAAACTACATCAGTTACATATCAATAATAAATACACATAGAAAGGAAATGTAGTTTATTATCCGCTGTATAAGTAAAATTTACCTAGAGTAATTAGTATTCTCATAAAAAATTAAACTGTGTTTTAAACTTACGACCTTTAGTTCTGTGCAGGATTACGGTCAATCGGAAGATTCGATATTCAACCTTATTGGCTTACGATTACGAAATAAAATCAATGCGTAAGAGCTGTCCTTCAGTGCCGCGCTGTGCGCCGTTGGACGTGGACCTATCGCTCGCGCGCTATCACCTCTGCATTATAAATACGTATCTTGGTAGGTACGAGTATATCAATATGGGAAATAAAGATAACTAACAAAATAAAAAAGGATGCAGAAGAGTCGATACAAAGACTTTGCAAGAATTATGAGAGAGGCAAAAGCGTAAGTATTTTTCGTTATTAATATTTCAGTTTTTTTTTACCTATTGTACCTATGCAAATTTAATAATCGTTTGTGTTTTGGTGTTTATTCTATTCATGAAACATAGGTACTATCTCTACCGAACTAAGAGATTCTATACCAACTAGGTTCCTTTAGTACTGTAATGGAGCTATAAAATAACTATATGTCGTACTAATCTAAGTATGATTAGTAGGGTACTATAATAATATCTGGTATATGTATAATTATGGTTTCACCTGATGGTAAGTGATGTGGTTGAAGGTGCCGAACAGGTATAAAGTAAAATTATCTGGCTCTAAAGTACAGCTGCCGTTCAACCGTAAATGGAGTTGAGCGTTGCTAAATAATAATAACACAAGCGTAGCAAATCAAAGCATTTAGTTTGGTGGGTAGGTACCTATATCGCAATAAAACATCAAACATTGTTTATGTCCCTCAAGACTAGATGTAGATTTATATCAATGAAAGAATATTCAGAATCAGGCAAGTAGGTATATATTCAAGATATTATATACAAAGTCACCTGCATAGGTACTTATAAATATACATTTTATCACTTAGACATGTACATATAAGTATCGATTTATACATAAATAGAGTTGAATAATTGACTGTGCTCATAAAATGCACCTTCTTTCTCATGAAAAAAATAACAAATCAGTCGAAGTCTGAGATCACTCGGACAGGGAAAACTGTCGGAGTCGCCATCTCATATAATAAGTTTAGACTGTGTTCTTCCACTACATGAAAATAAGTGAGTAATTCTTTGAATAAAGTATTGCTAAATTTGCACATTTTATTCACAGGAAATTTCGTAAAGGAAATATTTTATATACTACCTATATTAGGCTAAAAATTATTTTGACCTATCCATAGCAGAGCAACAGGTAAAATTAAATAAAAAAAAGTTATAAATACATTTAAATTTTCTTTTTACACTGAAAAATAACACTTTACATTATTATCGCCCTGCACTTGTCACACCTCTGTAGGGTCGGTATAAACAATATATTTTTTCTGAGTACCTACACAAAAGACAACGCATTGACATAATTGTGCGGAGCAAGACTTAAATTTTATGCCCGGCCTCCTATCTGAAGCAATACCCTTTTGGGAATGCCATCGCTGATATGTATTATACTTGCCTTCGCCCCCTTTTCGGTTATTAGGGTATTAGATAGATGGTAAAGAGCGATGTTGTACTCTTGACGTGCAAATTATCTGAATATATGTATTTAAATTAATTTATTCATATTCCCAACACCCCCTTTCTGAAGGCCGAACTTCAGCAGGGGCGGAGCAATTTGTATGGTGGCCGTCTTGAAATCGCCATTTTGGATTTTTGACAGGTGTCATTCGACTGCTCTCTCGACATTTATCCTTACTTGGCACTCGTATACGAACTAACAAATTCTATCTACACATTCTAACAAATTGTGCAAAATTGATTGTCGGACAAACAGATATGTACAGTTGCTTTTCTGAAGGCTTCAGGTAACTGAATGTCTGTAAAATGTATAATTATATTTTTTGCAGGTATATATCAATCAAAAATCTGATTGGTATCATCAAAGTCGGCTAAATGCACATTTGTAATATAACTAATGCTTATTTGCCGTGTAGTATGGAGACAACAAATCAAAAATAGAAATTCTACAAAAAGAAGAAAAATTTTGGAGGGAAAAAATTGAGACAAAACTAATCTCATTCTATATGGACTGCCTTCTGCCCGAGCTGGTCAATCCCCGCCACTCAAAGAAAAGAATGATCCGGGATCAAGAATATGTGGAAACTTCTATAAAAAGAAAAAATCAAGAGGAGGCTGTCGAGGGAGACTTGCAACATCAAAGTGCAAATGCTTCAGTACCTCCTCCCACCGTAAAAAGAAGACTTAACTTAATATTGTCTTAGGTTTTAGTGTTTGTTACGCATAGTAATTAAACAACATTAAACGGTTTAAATCGCGTATATTTATCATTATTTTTGTCATGACGTTTCAAACACTTTGCAGTGATCGTGGTCACGAGGTGACGATCGGGGGGACTGCAAACTTGACTTTCCGTTTCCGATACTCGTTATTTCTCACGCACACTTTTGCATTTCATTAAAATTGTATAAAATTCTATATATTTTTATTTCATAAATGAGTTTTTTGTTAATTCATATACATCTTAACTTAATGTGTCTATAACCTCTGTAGACTATCCACGAATATCTGTATTATGATAGTCCACTTACTAACAATCTAAGAATCCACTGTTTTTATTTTTATGTCTAATTTAGTCACCTGTTCCAGTGCCACTCACTGTCTCACTTGTCTGCTATGTTGCATTAAAAGAAGCCTGTATAACATGTTCTCTACAATGTTTCTGCAGTCGTGTGTTTTTTATTAAATATCCAAATAATTAAACCCCTTACAATTGCATATATACACTCTTCTGTAAGTTTGGTAAAAAAAATCTTATCCTGCTGTTTAGAAGTGGCTAGATCTACTTATATCTGGTTGGTCTTATTTTTACCATAGTTGGTATCTAAAAGCAGAGTGGTAGTAAAATAAAACCATTCTGTTTACCACTGTAACTGAAAAATAAAAAGTACAAGGATGTATACGAACATATTTTCAACATTAGTAATTAATAGTTAAAAATTATATGATAGCAATAAAAAAAAAACAACCTACTTTATTTTATTATGGAAACGTGTACAGTAGCACAGTTATGAAAAACTATAATTCATATTTGTATGACGAGTCATGGTATTATGAATGGTCATATTTAATCAAATCAAATCCATTTATTTCAGGTCAATCGTACCCATATTCACCGAATATAATATAATATTATGCTCATTCAATTTGATGATATTTTACTTTATTCTAATGATGTGTAATCTGATTAATCGCATTCCAAGATACTGAGAACAATGTTCATTCATTCATAAATTATCGTCCACGCGGATGCCAAGGGTAATGAAATTTTTATAGGTAGTTTAATCAGTAGAAATCACTTTCGTTACTACGGAGAATTTAAAAACACCCCATTTATCAATATATATCGTGCCGTTTGGGCTGTTATGTACCATCATCATATTCCGACCCACGTCTCACTTTATAGTGGTTTGGTGCAATACGTTTTCTCTATAAACACAGAAACTGCGACACAACAACATAGCAAAGAAAATTAAAAATAAACAACTTGAAAACATTTTTTTAAATGTAAAAGACTGGAATAACTCATTGATATCGGTTCAATATGATCTCAATTTTGTGCTTATGACGTCGACAGGTTATTTGATATACTGATGACTACAGACTTTTCAAGATTGTATTATTCACATATTATTTATAGATTTTATCACTGGTTAACAATAACTTTCATCTATATTCACAGTTGCCACTTACATTAGTTGCTAGAAGCACTGCGATCGTCAAGGCATTTTGGCAAATTACTTTTAGTAAGTTGACTGTAACTGGCAAACCGTTCGACCGATGTTGATGAAATTAAAATGAAACCAATTAAGAGTTAAACTATACTAGCAAAAAAATAATCTTCAAGATTGTAAGGTTCAGTAAAAAAGTTATGTGTGGTCAAACATAAAATAAATAATAGACAAGTCAATTTAGGAACCATCTTTCTTTTGGGAAGTCAGTTAAATATGTATAATATATATACCAATACATACATAATAATATATGCCAATAAAGTCGAGCAGACATTATCATATTGTAAAAAGTAAAACTTTTGGCTTTAGTTTTATGAGCTACTGTCGACCGTAAGGATAATTTTGAAAAGTAAATCAAATAATCAATTTCTTACTAAGAAATATTAGTAATGTTGATAAAAATAAAAACGTGACATCAATGGCAGTATATACAAAGTTACTTTATGTATCGAAATTCGTCACGTGAATAAGATTATAAAAAAAGTTGAAATCGTCTCAATGGTATCTGTGTTCGCGAATCTAATATGAAGTACACAAAATGTTTTTTTAAGCGAGACGCGTGCGCCGCTGCACATCGCGTCGTTCGGTGCAGCGGGGATCGTTGCCCCGCATGGGCGGAGCTAGCGTGGGAATTATTTTTGACTGCCTCGACTTAATCAGTAGAAATCACTTTCATTACTACGGAGAATTTAAAAACACCCCCCATTTATCAATATATATCGTGCCGTTTAGGCTGTTATGTTCCATCATCATATTCCGACCTTTTTTTGTTATACCTATTGTTGGTTTGGTGCAATATGTTTTCTCTATAAACACAGAGACAGCGACACAACAACATAGCAAAGAAAAAGAAAAGACTTGAAAAAACTTTTTTTAGTTAAAAAGTCTCAAATAACTGGTTGATACCGGTGCAATATGATCTCAATTTTGTGCTCATGTAACTGACTTTGACAGGTTATTTGATATACTGATGACTACAGACTTTACTAGAGAGATTATTATTCACATATTATTTATAGATTGTATCACTATTTAACAATAACTTTCATCTATATTCATAGTTGCCACTTACATTAGTTGCTAGAAGCACTGCGATCGTCAAGGCATTTTGGCAAATTACTTTTAGTAAGTTGACTGTGACTGGCAGACCGTTCGACCGATGTTGATGAAATTAAAATGAAACCAATTAAGAGTTAAACTGTACTAGCAAATAAATAGTCTTCAAGATTGTAAGGTTCAGTAAAAAAGTTAAACATAAATTAAATAATAGACAAAACTATTTAAGAACCCTCTTTCTTTTGAGTAGTCAGTTAAATATGTATAATATATATACCAATACATACGTACATAATAACATATACCGATAAAGTCGAGCAGACATGATCATATTGTAAAAAGTAAAACTTTTGACTTTAGTTTTATGAGCTACTGTCGATCGTAAGAATAATTTCTTACTAAGAAATATTAGTAATGTAGTTAAAAATAAAAACATGACATCAATTGCAGTATAATATACAAATTTACTTTATGTATCGAAATTCGTCACGTGAATAAGATTATAAAAAAAGTTGAAATCGTCTCCATGGTATCTGTGTTCGCGAATCTAATATCAAGTACACAAATATTTTTATAAGCGAGACGCGTGCGCCGCTGCACATCGCGTCGGTCGGTGCAGCGGGGATCGTTCCGCCGCCGCATAGGCGGAGCTAGCGTGGGAATTATTTTTGACTGCCCCCACTTAACAGTTACAGTTAATTTATCAGCAATATTCTTTCAAATATAGATGCAGTAATACATAATATGGCAGTATTAAATGAACTTGACAAGATTGCTGAAACTTGGCGCCACTACTGTGAACAGCTTTACAGGGACTCTTTAGGAACACCAGCCCTTCAGTCGAACTGAAGCAACATTGAGCTAGAACCCACCATCTTACGCACAGAAATAATATCTGCTCTAGCATCGCTCAAAATTAGGAAAGCACCTGGTCCTGACTACATAACGGCTGAGATACTTAAGTCTTTAGGTGATCTGGGAAACGACACGTTGCACACCATCTGTAATGAAGTATGGAAGAATGGCCATTGGCCTAGGGATTGGACCGAATCCATAATCCTTCCACTACACAAGAAAGGGTCTACGAGGAAGTGTGATAACTACCGTACCCTAGCCGTTATCTCCCATGCCAGCAAAATAATGCTCCATGTTTTAAATCGACGTATCCGTCATTTCCTGGATTGGCAAATCCCACAGGAGCAGGCGGGGTTCGTTAAGGGCAAAGGTACGCGTGAACAAATTATGAATATCAGGCAGATAATTGAAAGGCGTACGAATACAACACCCCAGTTATACTCTGTTTCGTGGACTACAGCAAAGCGTTTTACTGTGACAACTGGCGTCATTTATGGAGGGTCCTGTCCGACTTAGGAGTCCCCGGGCATCTTATCAGGCTTCTCGAAAGCCTATACATTAACAGCCTAGGGAAAGTGAAGGTGGATAGAATTATTTCGGAGCCCTTCTGTTTCGAAAAAGGTGTGCGACAGGGCTGCATATTGTCGCCCATTCTATTTAATATATACGGCGAATATATCATGAGGCGTACTTGCGATGAATTGGATGGAGGCGTGAGCATTGGGGGAGTGAAAATCACAAACCTGCGTTATGCGGATGACAAGACTCTCTTAGCTGCAAATGAAGCCGAAATGACCAATGAATAGAGTGGAGGCAACGCATTGGGACTCTTCATAAATCGATCCAAGACTAAGCTCATGCTTGTGGATCGTGCACAAAAATTGGAGTTTACTGGGACACACTCAATCTAGAATTTGTAAGTAACTTCACATACCTGGGCTCCAATATTGCTAATAATGGCTCGTGTGAATCCGACGTGCGCAGGCGTATAGGGATGGCAAAGAACGCCATATCTCAGCTGCATAAGACTTGGAAAGACCGCAAGATATCTTTGATGACAAAAAAAAGCTGGTACAAACACTCATTTTCTCCATCTTCTTATACGGTGCTTAGACATGGACCCTTAAAGCATCAGACCGTAAACGCATTGACGCATTTGAGATGTGGAGAAGGATGCTGCGCATACCGTGGACTGCGCATCGGACCACCACCTCCATCCTTAAGCAACTGCAAGTCAGAAGCATGCTTTCATCGACATGCCTAAATAGATGTCTCGAGTACTTCGGTCACATAGCCAGAAAAGATGTACACATAGAGGTCGCAGTCCAATGCGTTGGTCCGACCAGATACGCTGCACACTCGAAGTTCCAGTGCATGAGGCACTAAAAATTGCAGCCAACAGATCGCGATGGCGCTCACTTATCAAGGATCGCATACTTGATGGAGGGGTCATGACCCTCAATAATGAGGATAACGAATAACGGAGGAGGAATACATGATATGGTTGAGAAAAAAGAAGCAAAACCCACATAGAGTGTTATATTATAAATAATATGCTTTTTTTCATATTGTTAGGTAATTCGTTTTGCGTAATTTCTGTGTATAAAACATTTTATTTTTATCATCATCATCAG
The DNA here is from genome assembly GCA_963854805.1 of Plagodis dolabraria. Classification (NCBI taxonomy): domain Eukaryota; kingdom Metazoa; phylum Arthropoda; class Insecta; order Lepidoptera; family Geometridae; genus Plagodis; species Plagodis dolabraria. The sequence continues at coordinate 33,951,994 of OY978440.1, read as the reverse complement.
CCAGAAGACGTCCACTGTTGAACAAAGGCCTCCCCCACTGTTACACTTACTTAAAATTGTTATAGTTAGGTACTACTTATCTCTTTCCGACTCCAAACTGCCGTTTGCAAAATTATTAATAAATCAACGTTTTAAGTTGAAAAATAAGATTTACTCACCTACTTTAGTTTTAATTTTAAGTTATCGTAGGTACCTGCCCACTGTATTGATGCACGTACTACACGTACCTAGGTAAGTATGCCTTATTGTGTTAAGCCGATACCGCGTCATAGACCAATCAGAGAAGAATAGGTACACAAAACAGCTGTTTTATTGAGCTTGTGATAGCGGCTTATTGATTTCGCGTAGCATTTGTGCTTATGTGTGTGTGTGCGTGCGAATGGATGAGATACACCGCGGCCAACGAATAAAATGTAATATTCGTAGACCGCGGTTGACGGCTTTATCATGCTCAAAGTAAACGTGCCGCAACTTAGGTAATAGGTAGTTGTTAAGTCTCATGTGCCTGTAATTTCACTGGCTCTCAAGGACTGCAGTCGGAACCAGGCCAAGCACCATGAGGTGCTTGGCGACAGATTTTCTACTTGAGGGTGGTCGCTAGCCAGGCGGGCATTCGCAAAATGCCCTTCCACCATGCGGTGAAGCTCAAGCCCGCTGCGGGATTCGAACCATGGACCTGCTGCGCGGCAGTCCATAGCCATTATGACGTTGATGGCGTATGTGGCGATATCTACTGTAATTTTTAAGCCAAAACAGTTATTTGCTATGATGTAAAATTTCAGTAGGTAGGTACCTACCTACTAAGCGAGTGTATATTTATTGTACAGTAGTTGTAGCTACCGGATAGGTACGCAACTTTTGATTTGCACGGTATAATATAGTATACCTAGTACGGTATAGGTAGGTATACTATAGCACGGTAATGTTATCTATAAACATTACTGTGACTATAGTACGGTTGTTAATTACCGAATTTACAGGGTGGTACTATAGCGTAGATGTATTTGAGTAGGTATATGAAAAATACAGTATTTTACTACATAGCTACACATACGCTGTATGCATTGTAGGTAACTACTACCGTCTATTTTCATCTGTTTTTCTGGCATACCTATATCTCACCTAATAATTTAACAAAAGCATTGTCAAAGTAGAAATTATCACTTATCTATTATGTCGCAGTTATAGGTACTTACGCTGAGTAGGTTGTAGACGAGACATTCTCAGATTTCATATATTACATAGGTACGTATAAATCTAAACAAATGATAGATTTTAAACCAAGAAATGTAGGATTCGACTTAGTGGGCAATGGTACCTATAATCTTTTCAGCGGGAACAGCAGCTTGAGCTATTTGATATTATGTAGCACAGAATGAGTAGGAAATAAACAATTTATTATAGGTATAACACCTGATGGAATAACTCTATATTGCATTACATGTAATAGATAGTAGGTACCTACATATTATAGTTGTAATGATATTGATCAAAATGAGAATACATGCCTACATAAAATCTCGAACCTACTCATAAAAATGCACATCTTGATAACATCTTAGATATGTTCCTACTTATTGAATTCGAACCAGGTATACCTATATTGTTTTAGGTAGGTACCTATACCTACCTAAAACAAGTAGGGTAAATACACCGGTTACCGGCCATTTAAGTGACTTGTTGACTTCCGACTTAATTATAGACGTATCTATGATACATAATAAAGAAAAAATACTCATAGGGTAAATAATAGCATGTAAGTAAAACAATGAATATTATATTCACAAAATGCTGTTTATTATTACTCCTACGACTTAAAATACAATCCGGTGTAATTTTTACCGATTTTCGGCAGCTCGTTATTTTAAGCGGCTGGAAAATGGTCTAATTTTTACCAATTTACAGCCGTTCTTAATTTCATAGGGCCAGATACAGATATTGGTTTTACTAGTTATCGGCCGCTAAACATTCGGATTTTTTAATGTCATATCTTTGAAAATATGTGGTATAGTGGCGGCCGGAATTTAATTGTAAATTCACAAAAGTCTAGCTGTTCACAAATATAATGGGATCTTTAACGGTAATTTTAAGGTTTCTACAAAAAAGGCACAGAGAAATGACGTGAATAAACCGATTTTGCGACCGCCCGGTCGGATAGTAGATTTTGCAATTATTAAAAAATCGCATATTATGAAAACTTTTATGAGTTTTACCACTTGAATATTAAAACTAAACATGCTAAGTACACACAAACCGAATCAATCACCATTAAACCAACAATAACACATAAAAAAAAACCTTTGCAAAGCAATACACCTGCTATTTTTTTCGCTAAATTTGATATGCGTCCACACAACAAATTTTGAAATGGCGACTGAGGTCTCAGTTTACAAATTTTGAGGTCATGCCGTTGGATTATGAACCGCGAAGTTTGTCTGCATCGAATGACGCGAAATTAAACCGAAGTGGTCTTAAACACTGTCTATTATTCGAAATAACATGTGAAGTGGCCGAAAAGGGGTATTGGTCGGTAAACCGGTATGTTTACCCTATTACTATTTTTTGTGTATATGTGAAAATTTAAGATGAGTGGAGCACATTCAGTTATCGAATCCGCACCTCTGCCCGCGGTATATGTATATATTATTATCCTCCTAATGGATAAAACATCATATACCTGCTTCTATCATATAATAAACACTGTGTCACCTTCATTTTAAAAATGAAAATATACTGGCATACCTACCTACTCAATAAGAAACGGGCCTGAAATAAACGGCATAAAACATCATATACCTGCTTCTATCATATAATAAACACTGTGTCACCTTCATTTTAAAAATGAAAATATACTGGCATACCTACCTACTCAATAAGAAACGGGCCTGAAATAAACGGCATAAAACCGAGAATTTTAAACGCTTTTCATAAGGATTTCACGATATCCGTTAATTTTTTTTGATTCTATTGGTCCATAAAAACTGCGATTCGAGCCTGGCTCTGTTATAATGAAGATTGCTCCGTACTTTTTGTTTCAATAGTGCACGTAGTTCTATATAGAGATTTCATATTCCTAAGTAAGTAGATGTTTGTATATTATATACCTAACTGTTTATACTGTTTTCGCTTTTGAGATAGACCCATAGGCAATTCGTTTAATAGAACTGGCAACTTTTTTCACTTCTTCGTTTATATATATATAGTAATTTAATAATAAAGATTTAATCAGAATTTTGGTACATTAAAAATCTTACGAGTTATCTCTATCACTTGCTATTTTATTCCATTTGTAGCTACAATCAATGTTAAAGAAAAATTCTCCAAGAAACATTTAATCTTACACACATCTGTCGTGCAAGATATCCGCGGAATCATATTTGGTACACTTGGAGTAGAACTTTCAACAAGTAAAAGATACGAAATACTTTTCATTCAACTCCAACATCTGAAGACATTCTATGATGATTGGTAATTTATCTGTAAGTACCTAATTGATGATTTAAATAAGCAAAAGTTTAATACTATGCACATTTTTTCCTTAAGCGAGGCGGTCTCGGACCCATGGCGTTATAATATAACGAAACATGTTATAAAACATCTAACTTTGTTTGCGATGCGGGACTGCAATTTTGAATTTCAGAAATTCACGAGTAACGCTGTGCCCATTAAGGTGCGCAGGGTCGCGCAGGTGTATTTCAACAGAAGCATTAGCAGTAGAAAAAAAATGCTGAACCGTCACAATTGACTTCAGATTCACAGCTGCGTGACATATACAAAGCCGACACTCAAGAAGTTGCCTTTCAAAATACAGATATTAACTTAATTACCTTGAGCGAACTAACCAATATGCAGCATCGAATCGGGCAATCATATCAAATCTAAAAGTAATTCACACCCGATCTTGAAATACCGCTACACACCCAAATCACAAAGACCATAATGACTGATGAAGTAGACATAGGTAAAACAGCAAATAGAGGTCAACTAAGATCAAGATCCTGTTTTGTTGGAGTTCTTACAGGTTTGTTGGAGCTCTCGGAAACTAAGAAAACATCGACCAAACTAAGATCTTTTTTGTTAAACCGAATATAAACAAATATATCTAACAATACTTGAATATCATTTATACATTTTTACCCAACTTAATGCTTACAATTGAATCATTGCGGGAAATTAATGACATACTTCAAGCATTAGTTAAAACTCTGATTAATTTAAACAATTAACGAGCAAAAAAAAAAACATATATAACAACTTCACAAAAACTTAAATCAGAAGAGGGCTGAAGAAGAAAATTTAAGTTTTTTGGAAAGAATTGTGATGTACAAATTAAAAGAGGAGCAAATTGTAAAAAAATATGAACATCAAACAAAACCTTTACAAAAAAAAACTGATGATCTTTATATCACAATTTTTAATTCTAAATCAGAAAATAAAAGCCTTAGCAATCCGGCTCCGCCGGAAGGACGAAATAAACGACATGAAAATACAAAACAAATTGTTTTCAGATTACCAACAGAAATTATGTAGCTCACTTAACTACACGCAACAGAACCCTGTTCAAATATCAACTAAAGATAAAATGCTTACCTTCTGGGCAAGCAAAAATGGTGTCCAATTGTGACAAAAATGCGACAAGACGGGCAATTTGAAGAAATCTCCGCGCTGATGGAATGATTCCGATGGCAGAATTACAGGGAGTAGATGCTCAGCAGCAGGTGCTGCGATGCAATCAGCTTAGTCTTCAGCACTGGATTCTTCCAAAGAATCGCGCTGGTAGGTCGTCCCAGCTAGTTGCTGTAGAGACGGATCCGCGGGACCTTAAAGTGGCAGCGGTCGGTGCAGGAGGTGCAGGAGATGGTACCGGAAGGTATAGCCTCGTACTAGGAAGGTCAGTCTCTTACTGGAAGGTCAGCCTCCTACTGGAAGGTCAGGAACTAGAACCCAAAAGTATTGCACAGAATTTAACACAGTAAGAATTTTACAAGTCAACAGTCATAACCTATGTAGGTTGCAAGTGAGGTTAGGAATTTAGGTTTGTGTAGGTTACTGAATATTTACATCACTCACCCTAAAACGGGGTTGAAGGCAAGCACGAGATTTTAGGTATAGTTATTAAATATCAAGTAAAACTGTTAACTTTCGAGTTGATTTGTTGTGATTCTTCTGGTGGCCCGGTGAGAAGTGGCAGTACAATGGATGGTTTCCAACTAGTCGACTTTCCCACGGGAAATTCATGATCAATTCATCACCATATTAGGAGATGGGAAGACGCACTCCTTTATAGGAGGTGAAATGCACTTTTTAGCCAATGGCTAGTAGCATCTATATTTTGAAGAGTTAACAACAAACATTTACAGGAAGTGCTTATAATATGACTTATATGACCCCTACATTCCTATCGACGTACTCAGAGAGAATTGAGCAAGTAATACTACTTTAATTAAGTTTTTTTGTAAGTGTTTATTAAAGAAAAGTTAATATGAGTTAGATATTATTTTAGTAGTAATTACTTTATTATTATTACAATAATTTAAATAAGCTAAAATAATTATGTATATTATAACCTAATCTAAGCAACACCTAGTGGCTTGTCGGTGAATTTATTAGGCCAGTTCACGCACTAAGTATTCGCGATACCTGGTGGCTGATTTGAGAACTTCTGCACACTGCCTGTAGCAAGGTGTTTGGATTGATGTCGATTATAAGAACCTCGCTAGTGGCGCTGCTAGTGGTACGATATAACATTACTGAAGTAATTATCTATATCGATGTAAAATCTAAATTAATTCACCAAGGTTTCCGCAGGGTGACGTAATATATCTCTATTTGAAAGCTTTAACTATAAAGGTATAAAGTGAGTAATATATTATTCTTTGCCGTATTCAGAGCTTTCAAATCTTTAAGTCCACTGCGGTAATGCATAGGTATTACATTTAAAGTTTCCAGTTCCAATATGAGCGAATGTTTGGTTAAGTAGTATCGGATCTTTGGTAGTGTTAAATACTGGTTTTATAATATAGTTATTATATTAGATTAGTGCAGGCGTCAAGTGCTTAGTATAAATAAGTTTGGACAGCAACTGATTAGTGTTTAGTGATTGTGTTTAGTAGCAGGTTCTATTTTTTTGCGAATAGCCACATCCCGCTCGTCCACCCTTTACTATCACACCCTGTGTGGATGTGCCACCCGCGCCGTGCGTCAGCCCTTCGACGGACGTTTGTTTGCAGATAGACGGTTGTAGGACAGCTTGTTTGTAGGCGTTTTTAGGGTTCTTTACTAGAAAACGGGACCCTGCTAAGCCTCCACTGTCCGTCCAACATTTAACGGGCTGAATGTTTGGAATATATGTGTTCCCGCTCGTAGTTTAAATTTTTCCAAAATTTTCGTTTTAATCCTATTATCAGGCGTTGATACCAAAATGATAATTTATTATTTAATTAACCAAAAAGTTAAAATTACAAATTAAGGTGACAAATCAATTCTCTGCTTATGCCAATGACTTTTCGCTTATATTACCAATTGACCTGACACCAACTAGGGATGATCCGCGTTCGATGTCCGCAATTAACACAGAGCCCATGATTATAGGTAGAGTGGACCATGTTAAAAAAGTTAACTCGTACTTGATCGAGAACACGAAAAATAATAGGTAATTATAGGTATCTTGCTATTACATCTTTTGCATTTTTGCACGTTCATGAACTTATAATAACAGTTAACAATATGATATCACGAAGCACATTTCAGTTGCAAATGTATTTTCGATTTTTCAACTGAGTTTAATTTTTCAGTTATTTTAAATTTTATTCTGTGAGCTAAAATTAACATTGCATTTATTTTAAGTTTAAAATTGGTAGTGTTTTTTAAAATTCGTAGTTGGTACCACTAAGGCCAATCATACACTATTATATTCCCAGCAAACAAAGCAGGCTACTCTTTAAATCAATAAACAATTGGCATTTATTGTCACCATCACGTATTGGCAATTGGATACACAATTATTGGCAATATTCTGATTATATCAATCTATAATGATAGTATACTAGCGGCCTATTAAAGGGGTGCTGCCATTTGCACTAAAAGGCAGTGATCAAAGATAAATTAAATGAGATAGGGGAGACTTGAAGTAAACTGTTGGCTAAGAAAAACTTTATGAAAAGAGCAACCGGCTCTCTTGATTTGTTTTTTTTCTAAAAGCTGCAATTAAGTACTTATACTATAATTAGTTCTAAAAACCGGTTGTGGTTGGTAAGTTCATCATATCTTTAAAGTTTCGTTGGGAAATGTCCACTTTGTATGTTAAATTTCGTACTGCCTGGAACTAAATCGTATTCGATATAATTGGGAAACCAGGATAGTTAAGTATATTTAGTAGCTATATTTTCCGAGAAGGCGTGATGTAACGTAATACTACAATCATGTACTTAAGCGAAGTCACAGGCATCAGCTCATTGTATAGTAAGCGAACAGAAACTGTAAATATATAATAGTATTATTAATAGGTAATATTTGCACAAAATCTGTCAGCAAATATCTTGCGAGTGCTTCGATAGTTTACGAAAGCCAAATAACCATTGTCACTCCTTTGCTAATACCTTAGTTAAACACGTGCCGACTACGGATTTCAAGGCAAACAGGACATCTAACCTTGTAGGTTCAATTAACCTGATATATATGTTATTGCATTATCAATCGACGTCGTTGTACAGGAACATCTAGGGACAGAAATGTCCCTTTGTGCGTCAAGTCATCAAGCTACAGACATAAATAGATTAGGCTTGCTGGGTCAGAGACGGTTGCAGCATATTAATGACTTCTGGTCAGTAAGATCATAGTACCAAAACCAGAACTATGGTGTGATTGAGAGTTACAAGCTGGATTATAGGAACGGTGGCTAGATGCTTGCCAACGGGAGATGAAGTACAATGAAACGGAAGCCAGCTTTAAATTTTTTTTGCATTTAATAGAAATATATATATATATATATATATATATATATATGTATATATATATATACAGAATTGTCAAATTGGAGGACATTAAAATGTGAATTTCTGGAAAGAATAAGCGAATGGTTCAAAAGCGTGAAGAGAAAACACTGAAAAACCCTCAATCATGATAAAGAGGCTTTGCTGCAAGCAGTTTTCTCGTCCTTCCAAATGTTAAAACTTCGAAGAAAAAGGAATGAAATTTAATGGCATACAAAAGTAGTATCTTGTGATTTTTGTTCCGAGGTGGAACATGTCGCAAGTTGATTTATACCTCATCAGAAGCCACAACAGAGGAACAATAAAACACTGCACTCATTAAAAATAACTTGAAAGAACTACACACATCATATCAACAGCCATAGATATAATATTTTTATTTATGCAATAAAGCATGCTGTGCGGATTACATTAAAAAATTTCAATTTTACGAGAGGAAAAATCCTGCAAATGACTATAATTTTTCTCCTCGTAAATTTGTAATTTTGTAATCAGTAAATGACCCGATGGCCAAAGTAATTTAGTAAGATGAGGGAAAACTCAACGCAAAGTCTTGGTACTGTTATGGCGGGGCAATAGGAAGGCACCAATTAACTACTTACTTGTAGTATACAAGAAGCTTCTTCGTATGGTACAAAATTATTGAAGTCGCCTCGATAGAGACCTAGAATTTATACGAGAAGTGATTTGCGTTAAAGCATGTATTATAGAACCTCCATGGATACCACAAAAATTGTTCATGTCATTTTGTTTGTTATAAAATGCAAAATCAAGCTTTTGTCTATCCCAGGTATCGTTCGTGATTGGACTATTATGAATTTCTGATGAACACGAATGAAAAAAAAATTTTTTAATGTCGTTTAATTGACGGAATGACACCTATACAGTAAATGTGAATTGGCTTTCAAAAAAAAGTATATGTTACAGTTAGCTTTAAGACGTATTAGGACACACTCTTACACAACCAAATAATTATAGTTTTTTTTAATTTTGTATTAACCACGGCTTAGTGAATACAAAAACACAACGAAAGGGTAAATTGTGCGATGCGAACTCGCGGTAAATTCTTCTCTTGGGCAGGCACGAGGTTTTTGCAGCGTACGTCAGAACAGAATAGGTCGCATATGGCTGATTTTTTTCTTACTTAGTGGACACTTATCGACAATTCACATAATATTTTCGACAATTCACATAATATTTTTATATTATGTGAATTGTCGAAATTTGTTTTGATGTCTAAGCAATATTACTCTAAGTCCGTTCAGTGGTTTTGCGTGAAAGAGTAACAAACATCCATACATACATCCATACATCCTTACAAACCTTCGCGTTTATAATATTAGAAGGATGGCATGAGCATAATTTTATATAATTTTAGTTTTATTTATTTTGCTATTCTTATCTTTCTTTGTAATAGTTACCTATGCGTAATTGCCGTTCGTTTGGCAGCTCCATTTTTACCTTTCTGTGTTCCCATTCACATATTTTAATACTTATTTTACCTTATTATTTAAACGGTAACTGTGTATTCCTGATTATTCAACCGTTTGTTACTAAATAACATGATACGGATGCAGAGCTCAACCGCTCGCTTTGTCGATAAATGCATAGAAACAAGGGACAAAGAGAAATTAACGTATACTGCTCAACCCCTTACCCTATCCTGCCATCACTAATCTAATCAGTGCGTTTGAGCCAACTGCCTGCAGCAAATACAGCTATTGACAAGGCTCAGTGTGTTCTAAATAAAATTAAAATAAACAAACTTTTAGGTATGTACGTCACGACTTTTTCACGAGTTCACAAAAAATTAAAACAAAAATACTTACCTAATAAATCTTATGTTGATGATGGATATAAACATTAAATGTATTTTTACTATAAAACAATAAGTACATGATAATTGTATATATTAGTATGTAAACTTAGTTATGATCAATATAGGACCCACATTTTTAGATTGTCTATTGACAACAACTAGAATTTATAACCTTATATACCATTCAGCTATTCACAGATGTGAATGATCTGGATTTAGGTATTTTTTGATAGCGAAATGCTATATTATCAAAATGCTCACCTGATGGTAAGTAATGGTCTGATGTAGTTCAAGTTAACCTAGAATTACTGGCTCTCAAGGACAGCTGCTGGAAATGCTGGAATACATCGTGAGGTGCTTGGCGAGATATTTTCTACTTGAGAGTGGTAGCTAGCTAGGCGGATCATAAAAGCGACAACACCTACAATTATGATAATAATATTTGCCGATACAAATTCAACGCGCCTAAATTCGACAATCGTTTTCTATTTAGCACGGTATTTTTCTTTTTACTACCCAGGTTTTGAATATGAACATTTATCCAGCTTTTGAAATAATAAATATCGTGTCCCTTCTTGAAGTTTATTATTATAAGTAAAGCAAAGAAAAACAGGCTCTAACGCAATCGAAACAGAATTTACTATTGTTTTAATATAATATTGAATATCATATAAGCTGTGAATTTACTTATAGATTTCTAGTTATAACTGGGCTGTGATTATGTTTTTTGTATTGACTTAGGCATCCAAATAGCGGTGATGCTTCTTCCACAACATTGCTATAACTACCTCTACGAAACGTCGGTTATCGCTTTATCTTTTGGGCGGCCCTTCGACCGCGACAAGCAGCCACCAAACAGCAACACGGTAGCCATAAATCAGGTAAACTCCAGACGGCAGCAATTCATTTGCTCCGCGCTGATCACGGCATGTGCGCACTTCAGTCTGCCGAGTATAGACAGTGTGACTAGAAGTTAAATTTTCAACCCATCTTTTAATTTGAGACCTGCGCTGGGCTTCAAACGCCCTGTTGCTCTTTGGTAACATATAATTTGAGAAATTAAGGCGCTCCGAGTTCCCAAATAATAGGTAAAAACGCTGTGGAGAGTTGTCGAAAAATGCCGTTGTGGCGTCGCGTAGCGTAGTTTGATTGTTGAATCGGGCCGCTATTCTGCTGCTGCGCGGGTAAAAACTGATATGTGCGGAATTATAAGTTTTTAATTCTGCTGTTTGAAATGTGGTTTTTTATTATGTAAGCTTACAAGCTTCTGCTCGCGACTTCACCCGAGAACCCGGAATTCAACCCTAGAATTCGAATTATGCTTGCTCTCTCAGGAACATATGAGAATTTACTGAGGGAGCGCTTCTTTTATTCCAGGACCTCGGTTATCTTTTTTCACCAATATTCTTCCAACCGTTACATAAATGAGTGGTTCTTACTCATTACTGATATCCATTTTTTATTATCCATATTTTTTCTAAAACGATTTTTTTTTAATTTGAACATAGTGCAATAACTTGTTGATGTCGAAACCTCGCTTCTGTTCAAAAATATAACATCAATAATGTGCTGGTGGTAACGACTTCGACAAGTTATTTCAATTTAATTTCACATACTTGTTGGATACCCAAGTATCTATCTGAGAACTTACGTAGTACCAAATTATATAGAACAAAGCATAACTCTATAGTAATGCTTTTTTTCTTCTATAAAATTTGCCAGAATTTTTTGCATCTCAAAATTTTATTATGAATTATGTGGAAGGTAAGTCTGAAATATTTTTTATGAATAGTATAACTATAATAATCTCAACACTCGTACACTAAAAACTAACGTGTTTTTTACTCAAATATAAAAGTTTGATTATTCCAATGACTGTTTCGACTATATCTATGTGCATTACTTTTATTAAATCCTCCAATCGTGATGATTCTTTTTTACTCGGTAGGGTATACTTTAAAGGTGCTCCCATTACAATTTCATCAACATAGGTCAAGTGGTTTTTGAGTTACAGTCAAATAACTGTAAAGTGTTACAATATGTTGATGATTTCATAGTTGACGGTAAATGACAATAAATACCATAAGTAGAAAATGAGTGAAAAAATGGAACCGACTTCAACACTGTAAAGTGTGAAATAACTTGTCAAAGTCGGTACCGTGAGCACAATATTGAGATAATAGGTACTTTTGAACCAGCATTGTACCGACACCAACAAATTATTGCACACTTTCCAGTGTAGAAGACAGTTCTTAATTTTGTTAAAAAATTCAAGGAGTGTTTGGAAATGTACGCGCTAGCGTTTAACTCGCAGTGCAAAGCGAGAACCGTTTACAGTGTAAATAGTCAAAAAATCCTAGTTATAAACTGTGACGATGAAAGAGGTCTTACTTCTCCTACACACTCGATAAAACATCTTTAATGGTTGAAAAACATTTAAGTAGATAGTATAAGTATCTAAAATAGAAAAGAGTGGATATTTTTCTCAGATTTCATTCATAATTTAAATCCCGGGATCCCGGGATTCAAGTTTTTATTACGTAAAAACCTAATACCTACATTGCACCTTAAATACATATGATTATCAATTTCAATTATTTCTTATTATATAACATATAATTATCAATTAGTTATTTCTTATTAAAAAATAAAAAGGCATACTGAAATCCAAATATTCTAATTGAAAATCTTTAAAATTAAATCGTCTCGGTTCAATTTATGTTTCATCTTCTATGCCTATTGACGATTCGTCATATTCAGATAAATTGTAAATAAGGTTAGGAGGATGAGCTAAGGGCAATATTTCTCTCAGGGGCATACCGCGAGTTTTACGAGAGTCAACTATTTCCGGTAAAAGCCATACCATGTAAAATTGTAAAAAAAAATCTTTCATTTTTGTTCCCAAAATAGGTAATTTTTTTCTACGATCTCAGTTTTGAGTCGTTCCTTTTCCACTCCATTTCACTTTCAACTTTTAACTGTAGAAATCCATCCAACCATTTGGAAGATACGATGTGATAAAGAAATGTACAAGCAAACACACATACACTGAGAAAAAAATTAGGTAACTCAAAACCTAATTCTGTAGGTAATGCAAAAAATTGTTTGATTTTAACTAACTTAGTTTGTCTGAACGTAGCAAAAGGTAATATATTTACCTGGCGATAGGTAAGCACCACGTGCAGCGTTAGGTAGGAACAAATACCAGGTGTATTTCACCTACTTTAGGTCACACATACCTTTTTTTTACCTAATCGTAAAAGTACGTTAAACTAATCAAATTTGGTAAATTTTACACTCAGAAAATATACATGACTTAAAAACACCTAATATTAAGTTGATGCTATGTAACATAATAATTAGGTACAATCAATCGAACATATTCAGTTGCTTTAAACAATTTTAAAGCCAATATTATCTTATTGCCGGCACAGACACCGACGCCGACACAGACACCGACGCCGGCACAGAGACCGACGCCGGCACAGACACCGACGCCGGCACAGACACCAACGCTGACACAGACACCGACGCAGCACAGACACCGATGCCGGCACAGACACCGACGCCGACACAGACACCGACTCCGACACAGACATCAACGCCGACACAGACACCGACGCCTACACAGACACCGACGCCAGCACAGACACCGACGCCTACACAGACACCGACGCCGACACAGACACCGACGCCGACACAGACACCGACGCCGACACAGACACCGACGCCAACACAGACACCGACGCCGACACAGACACCGACGCCGGCACAGACACCTACGCCGGCGCAGACACCGACGCCGGAACAGACACCGACGCCGATACAGACACCGACGCCAGCACAGACACCGATGCCGGCACAGACACCGACGCCGACACAGACACCGACTCCGACACAGACACCAACGCCGACACAGACACCGACGCTGACATAGACACTGACGCCGGCACCGACATCGATGCTGACACAGACACCGACGCTGAAACAGACACCGACGCCGGCACAGACACCGACGCTGAAACAGACACCGACGCCGGCACAGACACCGACGCCGACACAGACACCGACGCTGACACAGACACCGACGCCGACACAGACACCGACGCCGGCACAGACACCGACGCCGGCACAGACACCGACGCCGACACAGACACCGACGCCGACACAGACACCGACGCCGACACAGACACCGACGCCGACACAGACACCGACGCTGGCACAGACACCGACGCCGGCACAGACGTCGATGACGGCACAGAGACCGACGCCGACACAGACACCATCGCCGACACAGACACCGACGCTGACACAGACACCGACGCCGACACAGACAGCGACGCCGGCACAGACACCGACGCCGACACAGACACCGACGCTGACACAGACACCGACGCCGACACAGACACCGACGCCGGCACAGACACCGACGCCGGCACAGACACCGACGCCGGCACAGACACCGACGCCGATACAGACACCGACGCCAGCACAGACACCGATGCCGGCACAGACACCGACGCCGACACAGACACCGACTCCGACACAGACACCAACGCCGACACAGACACCGACGCTGACATAGACACCGACGCCGGCACAGACACCGACGCCGGCACAGACACCGACGCTGGCACAGACACCGACGCCGGCACAGACACCGACGCCGGCACAGACACCGACGCCGACACAGACACCGACTCCGACACAGACCCCAACGCCGACACAGACACCGACGCTGACACAGACACCGACGCCAGCACAGACACCGACGCCGACACAGACACCGACGCCGACACAGACAGCGACGCCGACACAGACACCGACGCTGGCACAGACACCGACGCCGGCACAGACACCGATGCCGGCACAGACACCGACGCCGACACAGAGACCATCGCCGACACAGACACCGACGCTGACACAGACACCGACGCCGACACAGACAGCGACGCCGGCACAGACACCGACGCCGACACAGACACCGACGCTGACACAGACACCGACGCCGGCGCAGACACCGACGCCGACACAGACACCGACGCCGACCCTGTCACCGACGCTGACACAGACACCGACGCCGACACAGACACCGACGCCGGCACAGACACCGACGCCGGCACAGATACCGACGCCGGCACAGACACCGACGCCGATACAGACACCGACGCCAGCACAGACACCGATGCCGGCACAGACACCGACGCCGACACAGACACCGACTCCGACACAGACACCAACGCCGACACAGACACCGACGCTGACATAGACACCGACGCCGGCACAGACACCGACGCCGGCACAGACACCGACGCTGGCACAGACACCGACGCCGGCACAGACACCGACGCCGGCACAGACACCGACGCCGACACAGACACCGACTCCGACACAGACACCAACGCCGACACAGACACCGACGCTGACACAGACACCGACGCCAGCACAGACACCGACGCCGACACAGACACCGACGCCGACACAGACAGCGACGCCGGCACAGACACCGACGCCGACACAGACACCGACGCCGACACAGACAGCGACGCCGACACAGACACCGACGCCGACACAGACACCGACGCCGACACAGACACCGACGCTGGCACAGACACCGACGCCGGCACAGACGTCGATGACGGCACAGAGACCGACGCCGACACAGACACCATCGCCGACACAGACACCGACGCTGACACAGACACCGACGCCGACACAGACAGCGACGCCGGCACAGACACCGACGCCGACACAGACACCGACGCTGACACAGACACCGACGCCGACACAGACACCGACGCCGGCACAGACACCGACGCCGGCACAGACACCGACGCCGGCACAGACACCGACGCCGATACAGACACCGACGCCAGCACAGACACCGATGCCGGCACAGACACCGACGCCGACACAGACACCGACTCCGACACAGACACCAACGCCGACACAGACACCGACGCTGACATAGACACCGACGCCGGCACAGACACCGACGCCGGCACAGACACCGACGCTGGCACAGACACCGACGCCGGCACAGACACCGACGCCGGCACAGACACCGACGCCGACACAGACACCGACTCCGACACAGACCCCAACGCCGACACAGACACCGACGCTGACACAGACACCGACGCCAGCACAGACACCGACGCCGACACAGACACCGACGCCGACACAGACAGCGACGCCGACACAGACACCGACGCTGGCACAGACACCGACGCCGGCACAGACACCGATGCCGGCACAGACACCGACGCCGACACAGAGACCATCGCCGACACAGACACCGACGCTGACACAGACACCGACGCCGACACAGACAGCGACGCCGGCACAGACACCGACGCCGACACAGACACCGACGCTGACACAGACACCGACGCCGGCGCAGACACCGACGCCGACACAGACACCGACGCCGACCCTGTCACCGACGCTGACACAGACACCGACGCCGACACAGACACCGACGCCGGCACAGACACCGACGCCGGCACAGATACCGACGCCGGCACAGACACCGACGCCGATACAGACACCGACGCCAGCACAGACACCGATGCCGGCACAGACACCGACGCCGACACAGACACCGACTCCGACACAGACACCAACGCCGACACAGACACCGACGCTGACATAGACACCGACGCCGGCACAGACACCGACGCCGGCACAGACACCGACGCTGGCACAGACACCGACGCCGGCACAGACACCGACGCCGGCACAGACACCGACGCCGACACAGACACCGACTCCGACACAGACACCAACGCCGACACAGACACCGACGCTGACACAGACACCGACGCCAGCACAGACACCGACGCCGACACAGACACCGACGCCGACACAGACAGCGACGCCGGCACAGACACCGACGCCGACACAGACACCGACGCCGACACAGACAGCGACGCCGGCACATACACCCACGCCGGCACAGACACCGACGCCTATGTAACATAATAATTAGGTAACCTTTTATTAGGTAACCTAAACGTATACAGAATATTGCAGAGCCCCATTGCCTTGGTCACAATAACCTAAGAACTGGTTAGCGCTTAACTAAAAGCATTCCAATTAGATTAGAACAACACATATGTTAAGGTACTTGAGACCGTCTAAGTGGGTATCATTTACGCACAACTACGTATTACTTGCGTATGTAATTAGTTTACAATTACTCATTAATAATATTGTTGTATCATAATAAAAAAGTAACTCCTACCAACTATTTCGCGTATACTTAACCTTTTGATACGGCTAATTGCATTCTTTCAAAAGGTACAGATGACCTGTCGAGTGGGTTTTTTTAAAAGCATTTATTAGGTAATAATTACAAACACACTACTTTACTACAATCTATTAGCTAGGTCGCTCTAGCCGAATCCATGGTGCAATTACGTATTACCAAATTAACCGCAGCCTAATCGATATGGTTAGAATTACGTATTATTGCGTAACAGTATAGGTTAAATTAAACTATTTGATAACACACAACAGGTATTTTTAATTCATCATACTCGGTCAGTGATACAAAATACATTCAGTAATTCTAACCTATAAATTATATGAATTTAATCTGCTATCAATGGTAACGTTTGACGTTTTGGTACGTATTTTTAACGTTAGTCGTAAGGTATCGGTAAACTTTAGTAGGTATTCTATTCATACCTAATTATTCGGTATTACATATTTAACCTAACGTTACGTTAATGGTCGGACACCCTATTAATAGGTAAACGTTACCTTAGAGAGTAACGTTAATATTTACCCAGTAAGTAAGTAAAACAAAGAACACGTAGTACCTAGCGCACTCGGTTGTAGATACTAGACACGTTACGTTGTCCGACCAAACCCTAATAATAGGTTAAATATTAGGGTTGCGTTACCTATTTTTTTTCTCAGTGTACAAGATACGAGTGAAAAACATAGCACTTCTTGAAACTCAGATAAAACGTGCTTACATTGGTACGTTAATATCTTCTTGATATTCCATTCGATATTGTGTATTATTTTTGCTTGCTTCACTGGAAAAAAACATAGTTGTTTCACCGAAATACATTTTTACAAAATAATAATAAACACAATTACTCACTTAGACATATTTATGACTTCTTGACATTGTACGGTACTTTGTATTGAACAACTGAAAAAAAATTGCTTAATTTATAGTTCAAGTAATCATCACAAAGATATTTATAGCATAATACAACTAGCATCACTACACCTATGTGATACCTGGATACAACCATGATACATCGTACTATTTGTCCTATTTCCAGTCTAAGCCTAACAATTTATCAAAGGCGTTTATAAACCTCTTTCATTATAGATCAAAACAAGCAAACATCATTTCATTCGTTTTATAGTAGTGTAAATAGTCAGAAAAGTTATCAGTTATCACATTTTATAATAATTATCAAAAATCCCGGGACTATTATTGCAATCCCGGTTTTCTTGTAAATCCCGAAATTTCACAATCCCTAGATAAACACAAATAATAGATAACTTGGTAGCTGAGTAGCTTCATCAGGCATTGAGACGTGAACTGCTGTTGGAGTAGTCAGTGATGTTGATGCCCCAGACCTGTCGTCCCTAGAAGCATTAAATCTGAAAAATAATAAATAGTATTATTAAAATAAGTAAAAAATAAGAAATAATAATAAAATGTAATCAGGTTAATAAGTAAATTACTAATGGAAAGACAATTATTGACCGTGCCCACTAGATTTTTTTAATTTAGGTAATTAGGTATGTATATCGTCGTGACGACGAGCAAAACGTCAAAAACGCTAGGTACGTAACACAGGAACAATCTTTAATATGTAACTTAGCGCGCGGATCATCAACAAAAGAGGTAATTAGTGCACTTGTACACAGTGGCTTATTATGGCTCTGCGAGGGCTTGATCGAAAGATGCCAATGCATATTAGAATAGTAAAAAAAAAGCAAAGTTCTGTTTAGTTATAAACATTACAATTCTATAAGTAGCATTGCCAACAATGCAGGCATAATTATTTTGATTCAGCGAATAGGTCGGTATTTACTCGGCAAACATTAGTTCGCTCAGGTGTATTATGAATATATTTATGGTTTGTCATGGAAGTAAGTGGGTATATATGGTATATTTACACCAGTTTAGTTTTCTCAAATCTTCAAAACAGATTCTTACCGGTAAGAAATGTATAGCTCAGCCTTATCGAATTGTTGTAGGTAGATATCTAGATATAAATAAATAAAAATGTCCACCAAAATACAGAGTACATTGAAATATAATTACCTCCATAAGACCATACAATAATTTCATAAGCACTGGCAACAACTCGCAAGACCTTTTTCGAGATTAGAATTTATATAAAAAAAAACAAATAGTAACCTAGTTATAGGTAATTTTATTTTATTTATTTATTTCCATACATACATCTATCTTTACAGGTACACACCCAATACAATAGAGTAGCTACTTATACACATTTAATATATATATATATATATAATTTTTTTTTGGTATCTAATTCTTAATTCCTGTTACACAGAACATGTAATGCGACTTTTGTAAATTCGCTCAGATCACAACAAAATAGGTCCACTTGTTCCGCGATAATGAAGATTATGAAGGTGTGTGTGTACTTACCGGATTTGTTCCCTTATTTTTTCAGTTTTTCTCTTTGAACTTGAAGTCTCGTATCCATTCTCTCTTTTTCACAACTTTTTTACTGTGGTTACCCATGGTAGTAACCTATTTGACTTGAATAACACAATAAAACAGTTTTATTATTATAATAATAGTACTTTGATAAAAAAAATAACTGATATTTATACGAATCTCTGCTGAGAAAGTCAAACACGCGTCCTACGTTGACAGTGGTCACGGTAGTACTGATTAGCGGCCGACGCGTACGCTGACGTTTAGGCTGATCCCTGGATTATTATATAATGGGTCTTTTATTATATTTATGAGTCGTATCAAGAAAATCTTTGCCAAATATTTAGCAAATTTCATTACCTACCATATTGTGTAAGTCCCATTTTGATATGCACAGTAGTTATCCAAATATATCCATGTAAAGTTCAAAAAGGTACAGTTTTAAATTAAATATTGTATCGAGAAAATTTTAAGCTATTGTGTTTTGCTTTGCCATTAATCTGAAGGAAGAATCGAAGAAACATATATAAAATAATGGATGTCATAACTTGTTCTAAAGTACTATTTTCTTACTTTCAAAAATGCACAATTTGTCTAATTACAGCGCCTTAAAGCTTGTATTACTTCGATGTTTGACCCAAAGATAGTTTTCAAACACATCTCTTTCGTATAACAAGCTACATCGATCTTAAAGTTTACCTTTGTACAAAAACGTCAATCTCCGAGTAACAAATATGTTATTCATCTGATCTTAAAAATAATAAGCTGTCTGTCAAAAATGTTATCTCATACTCACTCTATATATTTTACTTTGGTAGGTAGATACTCATTCTTCTTTTTGTGTGCAAGAAGGAAGGTACCGTCTGAAGTAAGGTATATAATCCGAAAGCTTCAATATCTTTGATTAACGGCTGCAAAGCGTACGGCTTCGAAAATAGCGATTAGGTACATAATGAACAAAAAATAAAAAAATGCAGAGGCAGGAACTCACGGCGCGGCGGGGACATGCACTCTCTCAGTATTAGACTACAAAGTTCGATATATTTTTCTTTTTTATTACCGTCCTAGTCGCTCGTACGTAAAGGGATTAGAGCGATATCTATCTTTACAGTGGTAACAGTGAATGTAAATCGACTGAAGGTAATTGATTCTATTATACGTTAGTAATTGTATCAGCCGGTTTTGTCAATTTTTATATTTTCAGAACCAGTTGTACCTTTGTAAGGTTCAGTATATGCCATACAGTTTCCGGCTTCAGAATATAAATATGTACCGTTTCATATCATAGCATGTCGTGTAAGGTCGCCTAAGGAAACGATAAAGATATTAAAAGGTTACGATTATCAATAAGAGCATAGGTACCTACTGTTAGCTATTCTGATAATTTTGTTAATAACTGTATCATTATTCATTACATATTAATTTTTAACTCAACGAATAAGCATTGCAATTTAACGGGGCAATGCTGCCAGCATGCTGGGCACGCTGCCAACTGGGAGTGGGCTGGAGGATTTGGACTGCCTATGAGTCTGCTATGACTTATAGATTGTCTAAATGCTTTTATTGTAGTAACTGTAGTGTTGTATAAATAGTTCATAGTATTTTGTTTAATAAAGGCATACCGCCGCGCGCCGGTAAAAAAAAATAAAATAATTTTCCACTTTGTTAATTTTCCAATTTATTAATTGTCAATATGTTTCCAAGACTAAAACTATTTCCGTTAATGATTTATAACAATTATTTATTTTACTTCCACGGTGCATCGCTGATGTTTATGTGGTAGTCAATTGACAAGAGTCCATTTCCGATTTATTCTTGTAGCTAAACTGGAGTTGTGAGCGTAGATTCTGATTGGGAACATAGCAGTCTAGAATAATCTCTCGTACAGTGCAGAGATATTGGCACATGGAATATAGTGCTAAGCTAAGTGGATATTGCCAGATGACTTCGGTCGATTATACTACCAAAGGATGATTGGCTTCAGGGACGTGGCCGGGCATAAATTCGGAACCAATTTTTTGTACAATAATGTTGTACACATTATATCGAACAATGCAGGGGGTATGGCATTTTGCGAATGACCGCCGGGCTAGCTTCTACCCTCAAACAGAAAATCTGTCGCAGAGCAACGGTGTGTTCTGGCAGCTGTCCTTGAGAGCCAGTAATTCTAGGTTAGCCTGAACAACATCTTCGACCACATCATCACTTACCATCAGATGAGACAGTGGTCAAACGAAAAAAAAAACTAATAAATATATACTTACCTACGATAAGGAAAGGCAGATGAAGATAAATATCTAGCAAGTTGTAAATTAAGACGAAGTGTTGGTTAACCAAAAACGAGTGAGTAGCTAGGCTTATCTTATATTTCAAAGTCCTCTCCATGTTCCAATTGTTGTGTTTCAGACTGAACTAAAAGTAAATACAAAATAGGGTCTAGTATTTTTAGATATTCTCAGCAAAAATGCAATGTAATAATGTAAACAAAGAGGTAGCACGGCAAGAACCATTGTGTTTCCAAAATCGAAACACGAAGCTTATCATAATGAATATATGAACCTACGGAACATAAAATACGAAACTATTCATTAATAACAATGGAACTCCGTACCTATTTAAGCAATTTTTGCAATGGTACAAAATACATTTGAGCATTCTATTATTCAACAAGTTTGGTTGTTTGAGACTCGTAACGAGACTCCCGTTAAAATGTATAATTTTATACAACAAATTATTCTACTTAGTGCATTGTTTGTAAATTGTATTGACTTGTCTCACCACAAAGAAAAGTACCCACCTCGTTGTTTTAGCATGAACAGCTTTTAAGCTTAAAATACGAGTGTATTAGTTAATTAGTTTGTTCTTTAATAAAAAACTAATTTGAGTAGCTATATAAAAAACTAATTTGAGTAGCTATATAAAAAACTAATTTGAGTAGCTATATAGCCAGAAAGAATAATGGAAGCTGCGCCCTATGATTTTGTTTGCGTGATGTGAACTATATAAGAACAACCTTAACAACTCAAGGCGATTGTGGAGTGTGCCTATAGGTATAATAATATATACTAGATGCTGGATACATCGGTTTATGATAGACAAAATAAGGTATTTATATCGTAGATGAAATGCGTGAATAAACATATCATATATGTATGAAAGGTGTGGGCACTGAGGAGATGACAGCTTATACAGAAAAGTGAATTAATATTACGTGATATTTTCTTATTCTTCTACTTCTTCTTACCCTCATTTCACGTTATGTGGAGTCGGTAAAAGTCAAAATCTGTCTACTTGAAAATATTTGCAGACGCTGCAGAGGCACTAGCTCGCACTTCGCTCTATTAGCTGTCATATCTCATGGTTTATATGGGATATAATATTAATACTTATTACGATTAATGATATGTTTATATTCGTACGTAGCTTACTTCCTTTCATACATATTTCATTTTACGCGGTACATCCATTACCATCTTCGACCATCGTATTACCACTAGGTATATCTTGCTTTCATGCTCAAGTCAAGACTCGTCTAGTTATGTACATGTAGATTTATTAGTATGTCTATTTGCGGATGCGTAAACATTGACAAAGATACGTACCTCAAGTTTTTCTTACTTTCTTCTTAGATTTCGGAAGGATATAATACCGTTAGGAAACGTTTGTATTTGCCTCTTCTGTTTAAATGGTAAGAATAGGATCATATTAATAAGTACCTTACATTCTTATATCTTGTTCGCCCAGTAATTTCACATGCTTAGTAGTGCTAGCACACTACTGCTTCGAGGCGGAATATATAACACTGCGACGGTAGCCACCAAGACGGACTCTTACCAAAGACTACTTACACTACCTACCATTTGGTAATGCTGATAACTCTGTAATGCGATACACACGCACGCATTGCATTGCAGCAAGAGTACTGTAGAATTGCTGAGCTAGTGGTTTTCTGCAAGAATTCCACCTAAATTAAATTTCTCTAGCTCTACAAGATTACCATGCGATAAAATTCTAATGAATCGACTAGTCAATAAGCTACTTTTAATCTTTATTTAGCCTGGTTCTATCGCATGTTCATTTTCTATTATTACTGTGTTTTATTGCCAGCGGACGGTATTGTCTACACACCTCTCCACAATGTCATTGAAATGGTTGAATTGCATCACGTCGAAATGTTGAATTAATTATGACTATTGACAGCATATTTTGTACTTATTTAGAATGAACAATTTAACCATTACTGGTAAATTGATTATCTGTAGAGGTGACGTTGGATTTCGACATTTTGCAACACAATTTATAATATTGTCACTTGCATTCCATTGAAAATGTGTTAAATTTATTAAACGCTTGATTTCATGCTTCCGTTTTACATACATATATCGTAGTAGATCCTGGACGTATGGCATTACAAATGCATAAGGAAATTTTCATACACATATCAGTAGCCATAGCACGAATAACTTGCGAGAACGTAAACGTTACGTTAACGAATCGAAATGTCACCATTTTGTATAGGATTTGATCAGCGCCCCTACAGTGCGTAAAAGGAACTAAATTTTGGCAGATTGGAAGGTTTTGACATTTAACGCGTCGAGATATTAACGTGAACGTTTCGTCACGTAAAAAGTTTTGTATGAAATTGTGAGCACGAACCTAATTTTAACGTAAACTCGAAGGCTGGCTATCGAGAGTCTGTCAAAAATCTACGAATGTTTGTCATTGAGATGGTTGACGTAACGTTTTGATATTGTAATAAAAACATTGAAATTTCATGTTTTTAATGTGTTTTTTCATTCATATTTCAACTATGAAAAGAATTACAAACGTGGCAGCATGATTACAAGTTGGAATGTACTATTTCATTTATCAGAAACAAAGTAAGTGTTAATTAATTTATGGCACTGGAGGGGAGTGATGCTAATGTACGATGGACCCAAATCAGTAGCCCTAGCACGAATAACTTGCGAGAACGTAAACGTTACGTTAACGTATCGAAATGTCACCATTTTGTATAGGATTTGATCAGCGCCCCTACAGTGCGTAAAAGGAACTAAATTTTGGCAGATTGAAAGGTTTTGACATTTAACGCGTCGAGATATTAACGTGAACGTTTCGTCACGTAAAAAGTTTTGTATGAAATCGTGAGCACGAAACTAATTTTAACGTAAACTCGAAGGCTGGCTATCGAGAGTCTGTCAAAAATCTACGAATGTTTGTCATTGAGAAGTTTTCATTGAGATGGTTGACGTAACGTTTTGAATTTGTAATAAAAACATCGAAATTTCATGTTTTTAATGTGTTTTTTCATTCATATTTCAACTATGAAAAGAGTTACAAACGTGGCAGCATGATTACAAGTTGAAATGTACCATTTCGTTTATCAGAAACAAAGTAAGTGTTAATTAATTTATGGCACTGGAGGGAAGTGATGCTAATGTACGATGGACCCAAATCAGGACATTTTCTAAAACTCTGCATCAAACAGCCTCTAAATTCCACCGTTCCAGCCCACATTTACACCAACTTCGCTCTTTGGATATGTCTCGCGGCGCTGCAGTGTTGTTATGAAAGTCTTTATTGTGCATGGTCAAATCGAAAACAATAAAGCTCTCAGCAGATCGCCCATCATTTAGATCAACTAAGGCTGTCAACAAATGCACCAGAAGAAGGCGATACTAGAGGAATACCAACGGCTCGTCAGACTAACTACCTATACGAACTCTGAGGTGATGACCATGCTCAAGCCAACAGTCTAACCTTTACGAAGAGAAGATTTTAATATGAAATGTAGAAGCTGTGATATTGGACTTTAGGTTCTTAATAAAAGTAAACGAAGTGCATTTGTGCGTTTTATTTATTGGTATATCGAAAAGTTCTTGGCTTATGAATTTAAGGATTATTCAATATCCTCTTGTTTGATGACGTGAAAGGCGACTAAGATAAGGATACGTGACGGCTCGCCACTACTCAGGTCGGTGTGAATGGGGTGTTGCTACGCATTGGGCGTACAACAGTGTTGATGAAATGGATCAGTGTGCGCTGCTAATGGTTGGCGCACACTGTTCCATCCGACGCCATTCGCTTTAACCTTCAGTATTTTTCGTATGGTGTGTACTCCAAACTGCTAAGCGCATATAACCATTCAACGCTTTGACTAGGAAGACGGTCGCTATATACAGCTATCTTAACACTAGCATCCGTGAGTAGGTCAATATAGGTACCACAACCTCGTCTACAAATTGCAACCATGCAATGTTTACCTACAGTGCTGTGTGATTAAAGATTAGCCAGTGAAATTACCTACAGACACATGTATACAAGACTATTGGGTGGCGAACTCATAGTAGAAGCATTTTTCTTCCCCCTCTGATCGTGTTATGGGCCTGGGTTTACTTGATATCACGCTCTTTTTGCCACACTATTACTTAAGAATACAGAAAAGGAGATGGATAGAAACAAAGCTACACCAACAGTAGTAATTACTTTATTTTTGGCAAAGTAATAACACACACAAAATTATAATCCAACCATAAGCTGACTCATACAAAATAAACACGTATAGGTCCTAAAATTATTATAATTTCAAAACAACACTATCAATCCTGTTGCAAGTCACAGCACTCCCGATTTTTTGTACCGGTGCATTCATGGAATGCCAAGTGGTTTGTATTTGCGAAACTATTATGTATATTACTATATACTCGCTCCAGTTTGTTACAGTATTCTTATTTCCCAGAACAGACGGTAAAAATACCGCTGGGGACTAAAATTCTATCGGAAACCTCCTTCAGTGAACATTTCGAACCAAGAGAGTAGGTACACTGTTTGAACTCAATAACCTTTTTCTGCTAAAACACCATCAAATTAAGCGCCAGCTACTCTTCACGACGGCTGACGACCCTTCAGGGTTTCATGAGACTCCTCTCTCTGATTAAAGGTGTAGATTCTGATAGTAGTTGTTTGTAATTAATATATAGTAGGTAAATTATCAGTGGCACAGATTCTAGGCTTGAGAATTCCTGACTCATAACTATTTATATATCAAATTTTATATTAAATACCTATAAAGATGTTTTATTACAGTTTAGTTTTCACCAAATAAAACGCCAAAATTGACAAATAGCAATAATAGAGGACTTTGTATAGGCTGAAAAACTAGGAGGAAGTATCTATGGTGGAGTAGCTACGCGCGTATACCCGATAAAGACAGAGTATAAATACCTAATATTGCAGAATTGCCAGTGTTCCATAAAATTACCCAAATTACAATGAAGCTTTTAGAAAAAAATATTGCCGCCCTTTCTGAAAAAAATAGAATTTGCATGGCACTTGCTTGAGGTGCACTGGACCGTTCAATTTGTTATATCGGGGAATTCAAAATTTAATGTATGTTGCTAGATCGGATAACTTTAGTACGTGTCTTGTTTTTAAATTGCGCAAATCGGAAATTATACCCTAAAGTATTTTGGCATCATAAGTTACAAATATATAAAACGGTTTTTGCAGATTAGTAGAGAAATATATGAAATCAGATACATATATGTAAGATACAATTACAAAATACTCCAAAAAAGATCTCTGATTTAAGTAAATTATAGAATCATATACCTATAAATGTTATTCGATCTCGCAACAAATAGACAGACTGTTCAATTTTGAATTTCTCGCTACAGATTGAACGGTCCGCCTTAATGGCAGAGAAACCAGGTCAGCTAGTTTTAGAAAATTACCATGATTCTAAAACTAACTGAATACGTACAGAATATTTTTTGGTGGAGTTTAAAACTATGGCATTTTTGTTAGTTAAATACATATAATTTCGCCCACATAGAACTTGGTTGGGCCGCGATCCCTTCGAGAACCTCGGTAATAAAGCATAGTTCAATGTTAATCTACTTAAAGGTTGTTATACATGTTATACGACTTAAGCTATCTAAATATATGTAAGTATCAAATTTCATCAAGGTCCGTCATTCAAAAATGCAAACTTTTATATTGGTTTAGTGGACGTGGGACCAAAAATCTTACTTATTACATTAAGAGGTCCAAATAACTGTTTACCTACGTAACTTAACCCATGGTACTATTGGATAAGTAGCTTGCGCCTGTGGATTCAACCGCGTGGAATAGTTATACCGTAGTCCCCCGATAATACTCAATATCTCAGAATAAAGGTAGCGAATTTATTAATCCGGGTCCTACGGAATCTATATGCGAAATTTCGTTGAAAACTTCGGCGTTGATTGACTTGAAGGTTTGTATGAGTAACGAATTCATACAAACCTTCGTACCTATAATATTTCATATTAAATAAAACAAAGTAATAATGTATCTATAGCTTTATGGTATATAAAACATATGTATGAATAACATCGAGATTCAACATTTTGGCACCACTTACAATTTAATTAATTAATTCTGTAATTTTTAATTTAATTAATTTTGTCGTCCAGTTGCTTGAATCCATACACGATGAAGGACAGCATTCCTTATGAAAACTGCAAGTCAAAATTTAATTGCGTTAATTTTACTGCATAATTGGTCAAAAGTGGTTCATACAAAATTACCCACTTTTATGGGAAAAATCTTCGGTCTGGTATTCCGAAAATTGCTATAATTCAAAAAAGTATAATTTTTGATCTATGTTCACACTCTCTTTTCTCCCTAAACAAATTTCATCATAGTAGAGCGAGACAGATAGGCAAAAGAACACTACTTAATTTTTATGGATTATAATCTCAAAATCAAGAAATTATTTTGTAGTAAAATGTAAGATAATCAAATAATTTAACACGCAGACATTCATGTTATGATCAGAAATTCATATTTGATTCACATAGACTGTGTAAGAATGGTAAAAACATATGAAAAATAGTACTTATATGTGATACGTAATGTGTTCCACATTTCGTTCAGTTCTGTTTTTACAGCCAAGAATCCTGCATTTCACCATGTTTGGTGGAAGCAGCAGCGTCGAATTTAACTTACAATTTACAATATACACATCAAAATCGTTGTTTAACACGAAAAAAAGGACACTTTCAAGCACCGAACAAATTTGTCTGCCACAACTGCAAAATGTGGCAAACAAAAAAATCGCATACGCCGAGCAGGACAAAACAAACTGATGCTGTCTCATTCAAACTAATGCAAGCGTATATATTACCATTCTTGTCTCACAACCAACAGAATATAAATGTCTTCTCCATCATAGATACTTTCTCCTAGCTGAAAAAGAATTCAAACCTCTTTTGGAATGAATTATTAGCTCTTAGAAAGAAGGTGCAATTAATTTGATTTACGCCAGATGACGTCACTTTCGTAATCCTATCGAGTTCACGTTAGCCAAGAAACGATGCGTTGTGCTGTCAACCATCGCCTCCTGCGTAAACGTACTGTAAACTCGATACGTTTACTTTACGGACTATCGAAATGTTCGTGCTTGGGCTACAGGACATTTTCTAAAACTACATCAATCAGCCTCTAAATTCCACCGTTCCAGCCCACATTTACAACAACTTCGCTCTTTGGATATGTCTCGCGGCGCTGCAATGTTGTTATGAAAGTCTTCATTGTGCATGGTCAAATCGAAAACAATAAAGCTCTCAGCAGATCGCCCATCATTTAGGTCAACAAATGCACCAGAAGAAGGCAGCGATACTAAAGGAATACCAACGGCTCGTCAAACTAACTACCTATACGAACTCTGAGGTGATGACCATGCTCAAGCCAACAGTCTAACCACTACGAAGTTATATTATTTATTTAGGTTCTTAATAAAAGTAAACGAAGTGCATTTGTGCGTTTTATTTATTGGTATATCGAAAAGTTCTTGGCTTACGAATTTAAGGATTATACAATATCCTCTTGTTGGATGACGTGAAAGGCGACTAAGATAAGAATACGTGACGGCTCGCCACTACTCAGGTCGGTGTGAATGGGGTGTTGCTACGCATTGGGCGTACAACAGTGCTGATGAAATGGATCAGTGTGCGCTCTTAATGGTTGGCGCACACTGTTCCATCCGACGCCATTCGCTTTAACCTTCAGTATTTTTCGTATGGTGGGTACTCCAAACTGCAACGCGCATATAACTATTCAACGCTTCGACTAGGAAGACGGTCGCTATATACAGCTATCTTAACACTAGCATCCGTGAGTAGGTCAATATAGGTACCACAACCTCATCTAAAAATTGCAGTGCTGTGTGATTAAAGATTAGCCAGTGAAATTACCTACAGACACATGTATAAAAGACTATTGGGTGGCGAACTCATAGTAGAAGCATTTTTCTTCCCCCTCTAATCGTGCTATGGGCCTGGGTTTACCTGATATCACTCTCTTTTTGCCACACTATTACTTAAAAATACAGAAAAGGAGATGGATAAAAAACAAAGCTACACCAACAGTAGTAATTACTTTATTTTTGGCAAAGTAATAACACACACAAAATTATAATCCAACCATAAGCTGACTCATACAAAATAAACACGTATAGGTCCTAAAATTATTATAATTTCAAAACAACACTATCAATCCTGTTGCAAGTCACAGCATTCCCAATTTTTGTAACGGTGCATTCATGGAATGCCAAGTGGTTTGTATTTGCGAAACTATTAGGCATATTACTATATACTCGCTCCAGTTTGTCACAGTATTCTTCTTTCCCAGAACAGACGGTAAAAATACCGCTGGGGACCAAAATTCTATCAGAAATCTCCTTCAGTGAACATTTAGAACCAAGAGAGTACACTGCTTGAACTCAGAGCCTTTTTCTGCTAAAACACCATCAAATTTAGCGCAAGCTACTCTTCACGACGGCTGACGACCCTTCAGGGTTTCATGAGACTCCTCCCTCTGATTAAAGGCGTAGATTCTGATAGTAGTTGTTTGTAATTAATATATAGTAGGTAAATTATCAGTGGCACAGATTCTAGGCTTGAGAATTCCTGGCTCACAACTATTTATATATCACATTTTATATTAAATACCTATAAAGATGTTTTGTTACAGATTAGTTTTCACCAAATAAAACGCCAAAATTGACAAATAGCAATCATAGAAGACTTTGTATAGGCTGAAAAAGAATTCAAACCTCTTTTGGAACGAATCATTAGCTCTTAGAAAGAAGGTACAATTAATTTGATTTACGCCGAATGACGTCAGTTTCGTAATCCTATCGAGTTCACGATAGCCAAGAAACGATGCGTTGTGCTGTCGACCATCGCCTCCTGCGTAAACGTACTGTATACTCGATACGTTAACGTTACGGACTATCGAAATGTTCGTGATTGGGCTACAGTTCGTAGGTCAAGGTGAGCGTGCTTCTTTTACATACAATACAGTATATTCTGGACTCTGGTAGGTATACCGGATATCAAGCTACTCTGACGATGGAGAAGATAGACCACGGAAACTCAGTGACAGAAAAGTCATGGTGTTTGAAGTTGTCCAGGTCAGATAACATTTCCAATAATAATGATGTATTCCATTAAGTCTTACCAGGAAAATAACATTCATTAAATTTATGTTTTGTTTTGTTAGTAAAATAATGTAAGTGCTTTTTCTAACGTGAAATTTGATAAGTTTTCATGTACTGACCCATTTTCCACGTCCTGATTTACTAATAGGTAAGGAAATAGGAATTTCCTCTGCTTTTGTGTAGTGTTCTTCCTTTGAATTTATATTAGTAAACTACCAAAGTATGTCTGATTGCTTTAAGGAACGTATACTGAACCTAAGGATTACCCTATCGTAGAACTTTGATGTTCAGTGAAGCAAATAATTAGCATTGATGCCATTCACAGACCTGATATTACACTACACATGCAGTCAGGGTATAGATTGGGTATGGGGCATTTAGGCATGGATTTCAAAGGATTGATTAGGTGAAGTTCGCACTGATCAATCTGGATAAATAGATAGATGGATAAGCACTTTATTGAACACCTTACACTAAACCAAAATTAAAAGCTAGGTAACTGTCGCTATAATATTCGACGCGACGTGTCTCACACACGGTAATATTGTTTATGTAATCATTTTGTGATAAATTAGAGTCTAGATTTATTTTAAACAAACATAAACTCCCTAATAAAAATGAAGGTCGTAGTCTGGCCGGAGTTCTGTTCGTGGAACTTTATGTGGGGCCGAATTCGCTAAGTGATTGATTGAACTTAACTTCTCGTGTAGGTAGGTACCGAGTTTTAACGTATAAACTTAGTCTTACCTATATTCCCAAACGTAGATAACCCTCAAACTAAGTGCCTAAGTACAGATTAAAATTTCATGAATCTGATGAAAGTACTCCAAATTGCTATTGCTTCTAAAAGCTTTTTGAAGTGATTATGAGGGAGCTTTTCCTGTTCTTAAACAAATAAAGGTATATTTTAGACGAACGCCCTCATACAAAACGCAGCTCCAATCTCATTTTAATAATAGCGAATAAAAATCAATGATTTTTTACCTACGTAATCACTACCCTAATATCTAGGTTTGTGGTGCATCAGATTTTCATTAAATTATACAGTTTTGAAATTGCACTAGCTCAAAAACTCGTAATTTTAGATATAAGAAAGACCCAACTTTAAGCATCTCTTTCAAGAAAAATAAGCATGTTTTTAATATTTCTATTGCACCACAAACATGGGGAATATAATGAACTTTCTATTATGGAAAGTTATTTATACATGTGTACTATACTTATTAAATAAATCTGGAGCTACGATTAACTGGCTCAAACTCCTAAAAACGAGTGCTATATACTAAACGCTATATAATAAAAAAAATAATTATAGTCCAAAAGAAAAAAAGGATTTAAGCCAGAAACGATAGGTCTAATAATACACTATATTTACATGTAAGTTTTTTAGTAACAAGATGAGTTTATATGAAAGTTCACACTTTGGCTGGCGGGTATATGTCCTAAATAGGTAAATAAGTAATATTTACAGCGGTTATTACTTGATTGGTGACCATAAGTGACATATACTACTGAACGTTTCTGTGCTTCATTGGAAACGTGACGAGGGTGGCAGATGTTAGGTGATGTCGGAGGCCTTCAGCTGAGATGAAAACCACTGGTTAGCTACTACCCTCAAGTAAGTCTTTTTATCGTTTTACCTTTTTATCGCTTAATCCATTTTTTACTTTAACTTCACCATAAAGGTCTTATCCATATAGAACATACCGAAGAAGTTATTATTGCACCGGGTTATTTTGACACTTCGGAACACGCAGACAAGTGCCGAATACATGCATTTCACGATATTTTCACGGAGACAATGTAAGTAACGCACTGCGTTGCTTTTTGGATGGTCATAGGGAATAAGGGTCTAGGTGAGATTTTGGTCAACGGCTAGCCGGCAACAGCAAAGGTTTTTAGAATTAGGTAATAACAGTGTAAATATATAATACTCGTATAAATAGGTACTTAAATACGTATAGGTTTGCTGCATATCTCAAAATGTTTATATCTTTATAAATATGCTTTCATCCTCGTAATAACATCGAACCAAACAACTTTGGTAGATCTTAATAAAAGAAAATATTCAATCACTAGTAAATATTAAAACAAACGTCTGCGGTCAGAATTATGTGGATCTAGTTTTAATAATCAATTACTAAAACCCCGTAGAATATATCAGTATAAATATTATTATGATAAGTATTTCGGATTGTGTTATTATTGAGATACATTTAAAGATTGGAAATGTATTAAATGAAAGCTATATAAAACAACTGTACCTACTAATGTATCATTTATTTAAACAATAAAATCATCATAAACACTTTAAATTTAAGATCGCAGTTAACAAATAAATCATCAATCAATGATAAATATTTTTTTTCAACTGATCCCTGCAGTTAAGGCTTCCCAATAATATATTTAACGAAGAAGCATAACGTATTTATAATGAGGTGTTGAGATACGCTCCAAACCGTGGGATATAATCCTCGAATAAATAAATATATAATTATGAATTATTTATTATAATTCCTTGGTATTTAAAGTAAGCTAAGTGATATATAATAACCAACAGATCAGCAACGGGGACAACTGGAATAAAATTAACGATTTGTTCCCATCAACGACGCAGGGGAATGGAGACGACGGGAAGGCTAAAAACTTTTGTTTCGATATCCCCATTAGTCAGGCCAGGTAAAGCCAGGGTCAGCGAAAAACACATTTATAACACTATTCATAACGGGTGGACGATTTATTCAATTAGCCGTTAGCCACGGCCGCCGTTCTAGATATATCTAGATATAGTTACTACATAAGGTAATGTCTCTAAATGCAAAATTGCGAACTTTTTATAAAGAGACTTACATTGTGAATAAAATATATAATATTCTAGAGAATATACGATAATATTTTACGATGCCTGATCCAAAAATATGATACCATATTTTTATCTCGATAGAAAAATCATAAAAATCGGCCAAGTGCGAGTCGGACTCGCGCACGAAGGGTGCCGTTGTATTAGCTATACAACATTAAATTTCATATTATGTTTTAACGTGCGCGAGTCCGACTCGCACTTGGCCAACTTTTTGTATTTGTTGTTATAGCGGCAACAGAAATACACCATCTGTGAAAATTTCAACTGTCTAGCTATCACCGTTCTTGAGATACAGCCTGGTGACAGACGGACGGACGGACGGTGAAGTCTCAGTAATAGGGTACCGTTTTGACCCTTTGGGTACGGAACCCTAAAAAACATGAATACAGCTAACAGCTCTAAAATTTCGCACTTACAAGTTTTGTGTCCGTATAGTACATCGTATCAATACAAATTTTACTTATTACAAATATGATGTAAATAATTTGATACAGTTCGTGAAAGAATTTTAACTTTTATATGAATTTATTTTTAAAGTTCGCTTAGGCACGCTGTTAATATTGCGTAGTCCTGTTTCACTCACTCGCATATGAAAGGAGGTCTCCCAGTCCTACGCCCCCATCTGACATATTTCAAAGACCGCTTCGTCGTAAGGAACTTAGCCATTACCTATAGCAGCACGTTTCCGGACACTACGAAAATCAAGCAAACCACCACTGTTGAAATTGTTGAAATAGCTCCTGCCAGTGCACGCTGCTACAGCATGGTTATCAGTTCATCTGATATGCAACAAAAATAAGCATACTTTACTTATTATATTAATAATTTTCCAATTAAAACCACTGTCATGTTCTGTTTCAAAACCGTATCTACCGAATAAGGGTTATTAAATGTATCTATCCATTGACATGATTTTGAAAGTATCAGGAAGCATCTACTCTGATAGAAATAATACACATTGAATCTGCAATAAAAATTGTCAAAGTCTCACTTTAATTTTTATTTTCTGAATCCTTATGCCTTCTGTGTCATTATGACAGTTAACTGTCTTATAATAATTTATAGGAGTAGTCCAGTATATATGATAAGTCTACTTCTAATTTGAGGACACTAAGGGCCTTACGTCAGCTCAATACAGAAATAATCACAGCGGTTATTTTGTGGTGCGATTTAATTTGCGGTTGGCGGGTTGCGGTGCGGTGTAGTGCATTATCGTCTGATAACGTTTGGTAAAGTCATTAAGGGAGCAGCGAGTATGTGGTGAGGCGAGGAGCGATAGGTGCGCGCCCACTGTCGCTTGTGGCTCAGGCCGGCTCTCGGTCCAGACGCGCTCCTGCCTCCATCGCCGCGCCAGTCGTCTCTCGGCAGCTCGCCACTCGCATCCAGCCGCTCTCAGTAGTGGCAGTCGCGACGTACCCGACGCGCTCCGTCTTATCCCGACTTTGCAGGCACCGAAATGGAACCGAATAAACTTTTAAATATTTTGTTCTTCTTTAACTTTTTTTACTTTGCTGTCGCCGTGAAGTTTTGTCCTGAGAAATGTACCTGTGTGCGTAATAAAGTCGGTTGTCTCCATCAAGACCTGTTGACTGTGCCCCCGACGCCCGTGGATACGTTCACTTTGTGAGTATACAAAATTATGATTCAGTTTTTAAACTTAAGTTTGATAGCAGCGCGGCCCGCGGCATGACATAATGTGAATTCCATTGCCGAAGTTTAAAAATAAATGTGCGCTTACGAGCATTAGCAAGCTTGCCGGCGATAGCGAGTTGTTAGCAGTTGTAAAAGCGCATGTTTCTTGAAAAGCGATGATATTCTCCAGAAGTTACGGCACAAATAGGTTAATTTTAACCAGATCTACATGCGCGCATCACGCTGGTTAAGCAACGAATTCCTTAGCAACAATATCGGGTATCATAACTGATTATCTTCGTTTTATAGGTCGGGTTATAAAGAAACAGTTTCGTCATGTTTGTTTTATCAGAGGATATTATGTAAGTTGTTACAAAAATGACATTACAAGTTTTAATAAACATATACGTAATTTAATCAAAGCTCTATTTTACATAAGGATTCCGGCAAAAATTATCTATCACTTGTATTACTTTGAATTATAATCCTAAGAGTATATATTGCCTATGCCACATACAACTGGGTTCATTTATTATGTCACCTAGTGAGCTAGATCAGCACATATTATGCAGGTTGGCTTTGCTTCATCGTGCTTGTTGCAAGTTATCCACAAGAGCAGGTAGGTGACAGGAAGGAATGTTCGGTTTCCTTCCAAAAATGGATCTGGACCTCCCTGGACTTATATCTATTGCATCGATAAGTCAAGATCATCATTATTCGAATCCTTATTCGTTACCTATCCTTACCTAAAGTTTACATCTCCACAAAATTTAAAAAACCAAACAGACGAGAATATTGTTTTTTAAATTTCCGACTCAGCCAATGTCTGCTATGCGAGCTTAGGACTGTCCGAGATGTGAATAACTCATTTATTTAGGACAAACAATCGTAAAACCCTTTTTGAAACTCCAGTCCTGGAATGTATGTACCTTCACATCATTTCTTGATACAATCCAAGTGCGTACGTTTTATAGATAGATAGGCCTGATACTGTACTAGTCAGCACGCAAGAGTGTGATCGCGTATATTTCAGAATACAATGTTTTCCAAATTATACATCAGTTGGAGGCACGCAATAATAGTGTATGTTTTGAGTGCTGATGTCAGGTAAGTATGTAAATATTACAAATCCATACAAATCCACATAATATAAGTATATAGTTATTTTAACACATAATGTAATATATAATGGGGGAGGTATACAGATAGTTTTAAGTAGTTCATAAATAAATTAAAAATACGGACGAATCGAGAATCTCCTCCTTTTTTGGAAGTCGGTTAACGATTAACATTTAAGGAAATATATTTACAGCTTTTCAAAGTATTCTCCATTACATTTTAAACACTTTTCATTTGTTCTAACCATATCTGAAAACATGAGGACCATTGGTCTGAGGGTATGTTTTTGCAAGAGCTTTTTAAACGGCCTCTTCTGGCCCCTTAAATATCAAAACTCAAAAATCAAGGATATTGATTTTTGGAAAAATAGACAAATTGCATGGTGCTAGGTCTGGACTATGTGTGGGATGGGTCACTTCATAAGCATCAGCGGCCATAAATTGCTATCGTCTTGTTCGCGGTTTGCTCCGAAGCATTGTCATGTTCCAACAGGATGCGACTTCTTGGTGGTTTTTCCCAACTTTTTAATATACACTGAGCAAACCTGTCCTTTGTTCTCCTGCAGACAGGGCCTATTTTTTGCTGCCTCGATTTTGTCGG
The DNA here is from genome assembly GCA_963854805.1 of Plagodis dolabraria. Taxonomy (NCBI): domain Eukaryota; kingdom Metazoa; phylum Arthropoda; class Insecta; order Lepidoptera; family Geometridae; genus Plagodis; species Plagodis dolabraria. The sequence goes on along the minus strand of OY978440.1, from coordinate 33,914,818 downwards.
TTTGCTGTTGCCTACACCCATACAGAAGACTGGTGCTTTTTTCAGGCATGTAACAGTACTTACCTATGTCCTGTCACAATGTCACACGCATTTGCAACGTCGGTGACTGAACAACATTTTTATACACCAATCAACCTGAACTTGTTTTTGTTATAGGGTGCTCATAGCAAAGTATTCTAAATGTTGATTTTGAAATTTTCTAAAATGACTCTCACCAATCCCCGTCCACGAACCTCCTAAGGTGAAGGCTAATTACGTAATTCGCCAGTTTTCTTCCAATAGTTGCCTGACAGTAGCCACACATTCCTCAGTTATCGCAGCTTAGGGCTGACGATTTCATCATGGAGTGATCATATTCTGCGTACCAACGCCTTATGGTGCTCTGACGAAGACCTTTCAAAAGCATTTTGTAGACGAGCCTTACAGTCTTGCGGAGACAGTGAAATTTTTATAGCATAAAAAAATCATCGCCGTAAAATATTTTCGTTAATGACGACGAAAATTAAATCTTCATAAAAAATAATTATCACGCTACTACCCGCCAAAACCATTTCAATCATTGAATACGTTTCTTAGGTTTCTAAAAGTAATAACATTCGAAATTCAAACATTTTTGAGCAGCAAGGAGCACAGAACTTGTTCTCTATACAAAAATAAAACAAACGTAATGTGCTCTACAGGCTGACTGGCACGTGTAAGTAAGTATCCCAAGTAGCATTGGGAGTTCTATATCGGTTGACTATTGGTACACATTTATTCTTTAAGCTGTCTAAGCAAGCTGTATAAGAGCTTTATATCACGCTATACAGCCCTTACACTACCGGTTTGGGCCCAAATTATTCAGCCTAAAGCTGACAAAAGGTACACAGTATAGCTGAATAGTACCATTTTAACGGCAGTTTAATAGAGAACAATTGGTCTTAAAGCTGATCAACGGCATTATATAATTATGATTCCGTGTGGTTCTTCATACAAAAATGAGAATTTTAGGAAGTAAAGAGTTAACAAATATGCAGCCTCTATCTCGTATTAAGCTCAAAAAGAGTGCCCTAAAAACTATTATGGGCTGTTTTTTCTCCTAATTATCACTTGACATAGCTTGATTTTGTAATTAATATATTACAGTGTTTTGCTCGTGATTGGGTACTCACGAGCAAAACACTGTAATATATTAATTACTAATCTAAACAGCCATGTTTATTGTGATATTAATTATTACTGGTGTGGACTTCTGCGTTTATTATATTCTTCTGGTGTGGACTTCTGCGTTTATTGTGTTAAACATATGGCCAATTTAAATGTATTGTTAAGTATATACATATTAATTTAGAAAATTTTCATGCGCCTCAGAAATAATCCCGATTTATTACAAAATACTTTCTAGATAAGCAAGGATGAACAATATTTTTTTATATTTGTATTTTTATGGCATTAAAATTAGTTTTATGAATTTGTTTTTGGACATTTACCACAAAATTAATCATGAAAATTCCGTAGCATGTGATAATGTCATAATTAATTTAGAAATATTTTAGTTTTTGTATGAATAAAATGGCGAACATTGTCTACAGCTACAGTGAACCATTTTAACTCAATAAAAGCTACGACGTCTTTAAAGTCTCACATGTGTACCATGATAATATCATTAGCTCTAGAAAGGTTCACATTATGTACCATTAGACAGCTCTTTTATATAAGAGATTGAAGGTTGATTAATATATCATAAACTAGACCCACTTACAGCTGCAAGTTGAACAACGACCTACAAACAGCTTTAAGCTGATTTAATGTTCACACGTGTTGTATTAAAATGCAAGCAATATAGTTCCATGCACGTGGACCTTTAAATAGCCCGTGGCCTATTTTACCCCTTTAAAATGCTCTTGTTCAGCTCTTAAAATAAAAGCTGACTAAATGATTATTGTTATCCTAATATAACACCGACAGTCACTTAATAGGCGAATTATGTACTTCTATGCATGCTTTATACGGGTATAGGTAAATTTGTTCAATTTTGTACAGCCATTGAACCATGTGTAGCCAATGTTAATACCTAGAGATCACCAGTGAACCGAATGTGAACCCTTATAGAGAACAAATTGCGACTTGGGATAACCTATTTAGCATTTTAAAGTAAGAAACAAACTCGATTATAATATCCATTTCAAACTATAAATTAAGTATCTACACACTATAGCTCATATTTATAAAATGACGTTGAAATAAGGAAAAATGCTTATAACCGCGTTGACATGCTCTAAGTAGCTTTGTCATAAAAACTTTCGTGGAATTCCAAAGCGCTGGCATCCCAGTAACTTTGAGATAGTCAGTAGAGTAACATTTTTAGTCTAACATTCGAAGAGCCCTGCAAAGTTCACTTTTTGAAAGCTGTGTCAACGCGGATTGGCGCAAACTGCTTTACTCGCCAGTCCTTATCGAAATCACCTCAACTCAAGTTCTCTCAACTTCCTCGTTCAGTATTTTTTGTATGGAACTCCATATAATGACACGTACTGTTATGCATACAACGTTCACTTAGTAACCAATGCCGGCTATGTTTGGACTCGGGACGAGACAAACTTGCGAGGTCGTGAGAACTGAGAATAAAGCGAGGCATGGCGACGATGACGTGATGGACGGCGAAGACCCGGCGACTTTGATACGGTGCCGATTTATCGATACCAGCGAGACGATATGTCTGCGTTATCGTCCACGTCGCGTGCCCGTGGATGCTCCGGGGACCGGCATCACGCTACACTCTTATTCCAATAATGTTTCTTGGAACTGAATTTGTATCTGAATCACGTACCTACCTACACATCACAGGTGATTGTGACGTTAATGGGTACATCAGCCGTGATTAAAACCGATGACATACCTAATTTACGCATATCTATAACTCGTTCAATGGACACATCGTCAAACTCCCTTTCAATACCATATCTTCCTGAAAAACTTTAACCCTTCACATCATCATAGTTGATAAATAGTAGTCAACGAGACGTGAAACACTTAGAAGTTCAGCCGGTACAATATACGATACCTACGTATCGGTTCAACACGAAAAGAAGCATTTATAAGAGGTCTTGACTCTTCGAGCAAATGAGTTACACAGATGATCTCCCTCGAAAATTTTGTTTATTGGGATTTTGTTCTATCGTCAAATACCTAACGATGTGTTCCATTTATCCGAGAAAGACAATAATTCTAGGTTAGCGTGAACGACATCTTCAACCACATCATCATTTACCATCAGGTGAGTTAGTTGCCAAAAATTATTCTATCACCTATAAAAAAACAACATATTTATATATATAAATTTTTTTATATACCTCTAAGGTGGAAAACAAGCGTACGGCCCGCCTGATGATAAGCAGTTACCATAGCCTATATGGACGCTTGCAACAACAGGGGCATCACTCGCGCGTTGCCGACCCTGAAGAAATCTCTTCAAAAAATCCAGATCGTTCACAACTCTGAATAGCAGAATGCTTTCTGTGAATTATTGCTGGTAATCCTGCAGGTCAGAATGCTGGGTTCTAAGTACTGGAAGACTAGCCAAAAAAGCATCTTCACTGGGATTATTGTAATAATAATTGCCGATACAAATTCAACGAGCCCAAATACGAGCATCATGTGTAGTTGAGCAGCTCCTATGTCATCTCCCGGCTTCATCAATAGAACAGCAACATGGTACTATATTAATAGACATGCCAATTCTCAGCTCATCAACATAAGTCGAGATGTGAGTGGTCAAAGACTAAGAGTATGAGCTATAAATGATTAAAAAATTAAAACTCTAAGTATATTGCTAGGAAAACATTTACAAAATGCCCAACGGTCGGGCTATCAACACTATCATATTTTACAGAGACAAAATTGTATGAAAGCGAAAAAAGATGGGTAAATAGTTGTGGCATCAGTTTGTTACATGGCCAGCGAATCACGTTCTACTCCACCCAATACTTGTTTTTAAGTATATTTTGCGTAATATTTGATGCAGTATTGTTTTCGTATGGGAGGACAAGGATATATTTTGCCCTGCAAAAATACAACTCAAACGGGCATTGTAGTATCTGTGGGCAATTAATTCTATTACAAAAATTATTAATATACGATTATATAATTTATCATTTGATCAAATACCATTATTTGTTTGAGCTCTTGGTAAGGGGACTATACCCTGATTCTGATCAATTAAAATTTTAACGTGAAATCCTTTTCAGTTTACTCGTATTATTAATTGCAGTCAGGAAAAATCTATGCACATTTTAACAACAGATTCGTGTTGAGAGATTTTTTATTTTCCGCTCACAGGTTGAAAAGCCCTAAAATGTGGGACTCCAACTGGAATTTTTGCACCCAACTTTTGCTTAAGTGTGACACAAATATACGAGTTTGTTTAACAAATCTGTTTAAACATTTTGAAATCAGACAATAGCATACATTTTTTTTTAAATTTTCACGTTATTAGGACAAAAAAAAACCGTCGTAACCGCCACATGCAGCTCGTTTTGAGATTAAACTTTATTAAATGAATGTTTGTGTTCCATATATAAGCTCGTAACTGATACACTCGTACATCCCCCCTTATAAGGTAATCATAAACTACTTATGATTACTGGTGATTTCACCGAAACCCTGGAACACGTAATACACAATCCTTTTATAATATTCAAGAAGTTGTTCTGGGTTACTGACCTCAGCACGATCTCGAAGGCACTAATAAAGTTCAGCTTTGTACGAGGGGTTCTTTCATCCCGATATTCCCTAGACTTATTTCGCAGACTAAAATTTCAAATTATTAACAGGTCTCGTTCTCTACATATGTTTAAGGCTCTATTGAATAACAGCTCTACCGTTTCGTAAGGTACATTATTATTACATTGACAAGTGCCCGACTTGTAGAAGCTAATAATACTTATTTTGTACAAATCGTAAATATTTGAAGCACTCGTAAAGTAGTTTGCTTAGCCGTTCTTAACCGATCCACTTAGTTAAGCAACGTCTGCATGCATAGCATAGCATGAGGGTGGTAAGGAATTTTACGAATGCCGGTCTTCTAGCTATCCTCAAGAAAAAGATCTGTGGCCAGGCACCTAACGGTATGTTCCGGAAACTATCCTTGAGAGCCAGTAATTCTAGATTAGCCTGATCCAACATCTTGTAATTTGTAATTTCAACAATATGAATTATGTAGTGAATGCTTATGGAGGAGTACTTGATGTTGTCCTAGCTAAATAGAACAATGGAACACTTAAAATTCGTGTTCAACACGTTGATGCCTTCGTGAAGGCATCAACGTGGGATCACCTTATCACCCCCCTCTTGATATCGGAGTTGTAACACATACGGTTTGCGGCTTTGATCTAAAAATGTGTTCCCAAAATTCTTATTGACTTGCTTTCTGAGACCTCTTGGATTGCTGTACTTGACTCAATCCAAGAGGAAGTGCAATTTTGTACCGATCAATTTTATAATATTATTTACAATATTTTTGACAAGTGCGTTCCTACGAAACGACGTAAAAATTCGTCGAATAGGCTTTATCCCGTCTGGTTTGCGAGTGACATTATATTCGATACCAAACTCAAACTAAAGCTACACCTTACCTGGCGAGAGACTGATGCGATGCGGATTATAAAGCATTCTCTGATCTTCGAGCCTCCTTGAAGTCGCGTATATCATCTTCCCACGACTCTATCAATGATGTATTGCCGCAAACCCCCAGACTTTATGGCAGCATATCTCAAGTCTCCACTCCAAAGGGGGCTTTGAACCTAGCGGTACTTATGAAGGTTGTACACTCAGCGGTGTCAAAGCTTCGGAGGCTTTCCCCAATTTTTTTGCAAGTCTTTTTTTGGAGAAGTTCCTCAATTAGACTCTGAATGTATAAATAATTGCGATAAGACACAATCTAGTAACCACGTAAATATATTTGTACTAACTCCTCTAGAAGTAGCATCTGGAATTAAAGGTCACCAAATAGTTCTGTAGGACCCTATTGCTTTCCGTCATGGTTTCTAAAACAAGGCTTAAAATTTCTGGTTCAGCTACTATGCCACATATTCAACGTATCCTTAACGACAGGAATCTATCCCAGTGGACAGTGGAAAATGTCACCCACACGCGGGACTCGAGCTTGTTCCGTCACAATAACATAAAATAAGTCATCCGTTACAGAGTACAGGCCTATCGCCATTCTGTCATCCCCAGCGAAGGCCTTTGAAAGGATCATCCATAGAGAGATCTATAGGCAAGTAGAGCAATATTTGCGCAATGAACAACACGGCTTCAGGAGAAAAATGTCAGTGGATACAAATCTCCTGGAAGTCACAGATTTCATCTCGGTCCGGTTAGATCGCAGTAGCCAAGTAGGTGTTCTTTACTTTGATTTTCGGAAGGCCTTCGATAGAGTCAATAATGATCAGTTACTCATAAAATTGAATGCTCTAGGTTTTGCTCCAGGGCTGCTGAGATTTATTGCTGACTATCTCAGAGACCGCCAACAATTTGTAAGGTTAGGCGTGAATGACTCCAGTCCTTATCACACAAGATCTGGGGTCAGCCAGGGATCCATATTAGGACCTCTCCTTTTAATTCTTATGATAAAACGATCTTCCCGACGTAGTTAGACATTCAAAATGCCTGCTTTATGCGGAATTAAAATTGATCAATGAAATAAAGTCCCTGGAAGACTGCTTCGACCTCCAACGTGATGTACACGCGGTATGCGATTGGGCAGTAGTCAATAAAATGGAGTTTAATCCATCGAAATGCCATGGCATGACTTTTACTCGAAGACAGTCTCCCACAGAATTCTAGTAGCAGCTAAACTCCCGTGTGATAACTAAATCTAGCACTATAAAAGACTTAGGTTGTCATCTTCGATCAAAAACTAACCTTCAATGACCACATTGATACACTTGCCAAAGAGCCATATAGGAGATTGCGGTTCGTGCTGAGAAATCCGAGAGACTTTCATGGTAATCATGTCATTCAGTTAATTTTTGGAGCTCTGCTCTGAGCTGGAGACCAGCTCAACAGTATGACACCCCCATGAGAATGCTTACGCACTTTCTTTAGAGAAGGTGCAAAAGGTCTTCCTCCGCTTTCTATACAAGCGCATGCTTGGCTATTACCCGTACATGTACCCAACAAACTTTCTCCTATGATGCCTAGGTTAACAAGAACTCTTTAGAAGTTCGGCGAATGCACAACCAAATGAAAGTGATATGTAAGATCCTTCATGGAAAGATTGATTCTCCTGATCTATTAAAAGAGCTGTCTCGGCTCCATGTGGCCCTGATGATAGGACCCACCGCCCTCACCGGGGCGGCCGCGTCCAGCAGCTGTTCGCGTTGCCACAAGCTCGCACGGTTGCGCACTCATACTCCCCTATCTCACGCTCTCTGAGTGCGTTAAATGGCCTCGTGGCACCTGAGAGCTTGAATACATAATTGCAATATCCAGGTTTTAAACAAGTGTTAAAGCGGTCATGCTCAAATCATGCTAAGTTTCATTGAAATACATTCAGTAGTTTTGGAGTGATGCGCGGCCGGGATACAGACAGACAAACAAAAATATAAAAATACAGTTTCGGCATCAGTATCAGCTACAGAGTCCAGTAATATCAGATAAAACAATCAAAATTCAAAATATCTGACATGTACATAATTGGACCTGTTACAGTTTTATTATAAGTATAGATTAATTTAATATTTCCTTAAAATATTTTTAAATATTTGTTATTATTATATATAGATTTCCGCAAAGTAACGCCTATTCATTATCTGTTGTCTAAGTATTATATTGACAATGTAATGCGTTTGCTAGGTAATGAGGGAAGCTGGAAAGAAATTGACTACTTACAACATAACTCTTGCGTTATTAAGAGATGTATGCATAGTGTTTTCGAAACAAACATAGTTTCGTCATATATTGCATTCTATTTAGATTCCAAGTGTTCAAAATCGTTGAAGTTTCGTATGCATGTATACGTATGTATGTATATTTTTTCGTTTAAATACTTCAATATATTTGAAGCGCTCGTAGCGAAGTTTGCTTAGCCTTTCCCGATCAGCTAAGTTAAGCAACGTGCGCCGCGGTCATGACTTGGATGGGTGAACGCTAGTGACATTACTACTGAGTGACTCGGAAGGCACGGTTCCGGTTGTTGTCATGTCATGACTATATGGATGGCAGTCGATATGGCATGGTGGTAGAGCATTTAAGGTATGTATAGCCTCAAGTAGAAAATCTGTCGACAAACACTTATCGATGTGTTCTGGTTGCTGTTCTTGAGAGCCAGGAATTCTAGGTTAGCCTCAACAACATCTTCCAGTACATCATCACATACATCTGGTGCGACTGTGGTCACTATAAATAAAAATGTGGTCCAGTCAAGTTGACAATTTAAGGGTCATTTTTACAGGGTCTATCTTACGAACTAATCCAGTTAGGAATCTTTTGCCCGTCTCCACTAAACATTAAGAGTTCGTAAGTCTATACTTATCTCCCTTATGGCGCATGGCGTTCGTAACAAGAAATAGTTTTGCAAAAGTTTCTTAAATGCGATGCGCTCTGTTCACTCACTTAGGAAATGTCATGCGTCAGATGGAGTTAGTAAGTGCAGATGAAGTTTATTCTTAAGTTTGACATAGTTTGTGAATTCCCTTGTTAAGAATAGACCCTTCTGAATATAATGCAAAAGCATTCAACTTTGGTATATAATGTACTAGCGACCCGCCCCGGCTTCGCGCGGTTGCAATGCCTGATACTAAATAATCTGTAACATCTTCGACATCATTCATTTAAGAAACTTTATTGGATTAGTATTAATGCTGTATTGCTTTAAATCGCTTTATAAATAAGCCATTATTTCTTGTAAAAAGTAAAGGATAAAAATGATTATTGTGGGTTATCCCTAAGAGATAGACATATAATACCAAAGCGATAGTGGACTTTTTGTAGAAAGGTGTACAATACTGTTGTAGATTAATTTGATCTATCTCGTAGGGTACAGCCAGCGTTTGCAATGTCAGCACAAAAAAAGTGTTTATTTACGAAATTACATTAGTAACCTCTAAAATTATCTGGACGCTACTTTTTTTATACTATGTAGTACTGATTACTTACCTATTTAACCAACCATAAACTGAATACACCGATCTATAAAAATGCGACCAAGATGTATTTTTTTACGGACTGTTGCATTGCGGAATCCTGAACGAGCAAGTCCCGACTCACGCTCGGCTATTGTTTTAAGCCGACTTCTAAAAAGAGGATGTTCTCAACTCCACTGTCTTTTTTGTGTGTGTTCCCTCATTACTTTTAACGGGGTGTACCTATTTGAATGTTTTTTTTTAATATTTGAAGCTGGTGCTTAGCATGTGGTCTCATTTAAATTTCAGTGAGATGAGATCTGACGAGTAGTATTGAGTAATCCCTAACAATGCGTATTTACCACCACCACCACAGACCACACTGTGGGTTGGACTCACGCTTGGAATCTCTAACTCGATATATAAATAACGATTTTGTGTTATAAAATATTAGTATGTAGTATTTTGTGTGTTACAGTATCCTCCGGTATCAGATGGATTAATTGCACACTTGAATGACTATCCCAGTTTTGGTTTAATTACAACGAGATTACTATATATTGCACCATATCTATAGGTACCTATATCCTATAGTAATAATTTAGGTTTAAACCTATAAGTATGTATGAATGAGCAAATGGAATCATGAAACGTTGAAATGACTCGTGAGATTTTTTATTAATATCTTCTCGGGACCAAGCCTTTGTCTATAAAGCAAAGGTAACCTTTCGACACTATGAATCAAACCGGTTTGTAGGAACCTGCTCCCTTTATTTTTTGGACAACTTCACACGGAAATTCACACTACTTCATAATGAACAGGGCAAAGCTTGTCAGAGAATATTTAAAACGCTAGGCGGCCTTTGTTGTGCTCTTTTGCATTTTGTCCATTAATTTCGGGTTATTACAGCCACGAAATATATACGAGTAGGTACAGGATGAGCTGACCGGTACAAATATTGATTAATATATAATGACTTCGTCCAATACATTTGTATGGACATAAAGGATTGTGTTAAGTATGATCAGACTATTTTTGCAGTCAGCTGTTTTTTTACAATAACGAAAAAACGGTATCACGTAAGTACCAATAAAAGTTCATCTTACAAAGATAATAAATAATAAGAAACCGGCCACATGCTAGACGGACTTAAGGATGACTCACGCTAGACCGTGTCGGGCCCGAGCCGAGTGTCGGCCGGAGCACGGTCAACTAATATTACCTATATTACGTATGGACACACTCACGCTATACCGAGCGGCAACCGAGTGACGGCCGAGCAACGGACAACGCTCGGAAACAACTCGGTCCCGCCTCGGCTCGGCCACGGCCCGTTGCATGAATACAGTGCCGCCGAGCTGCGCCCGAGCAGTCGTAGTGGTGCTATGCAAGTGCACTGTCGTTTTTGTTCGACATTGGAAAATGAACAACGAACGTTTGATTGAAGCTGTGAGGAAATATCCAGCATTATATGATATGAGCGATGGGAAATGTATGGACTCCAATTATAAGTCTTCATTATGGGTCAAAATAAGCAAAGTATATGTAATAATAAGCAAAGTATATTTTATACTTCGTATTAAATGTCACGTCAGGGTTCGCGAAAAGAGTGAACTATTTATTGTGACGTCATCAGAGCGCCGAGCGATTCCTTTACCGCTTGTAAGACTGCTTGATTGACGTGGAGGTTTAAAGTTTAGCAGTAATATCAAGTTATTATTACTATAAGAGGTGAGACTTCGGCCCTGGTCTGTCGACTGTCCAGCTGTATGTTACAGGTCTTCAGCTCGTTAATGGAATGTATCTACATTCCATTAACGAGCTGAACTTTGTCATCTGACAAAGCGCTGACATCGCTGACAAAGTCGATCTTAATCGATCAAATAAGTAAAACAACCTCCACTGCGTTCATGATTGGGATGAGTGGCAGCTAGTGGCATTATTACTGAGTATTTCCGTGCCTTGGAGGGCACGTTAAGTCGTCGGTCCTGATATATATCTTAGAATGGCAGTCATTATAATAGGGCATTTTGTAAATACCTGCCTGGTTATCTTATGCCAAGCAGCTAACGTGTGTTCGCTTAGCTATTCTTAAGAGCTAATATATATTTTTTTTTACCAAAGTGGATGCACTCTCCATTTCCTTGGAGTTGATTTTTTTTCAGATTCTTCAACGTCCAGTGCGATCGCAATAGCCGCTAATTCCAGATCGTCAAAATTCAACATGATTGTAGTGTAGTTACATCACTATTTTTGCTTGGGCGAGTAGACTGCATCACGGCGCATCGGTCATTACTCGGTCGAGGGCCGTCTTTGTAATTACAGGTATGGGACCAGCTCGGTGACCGTGCTACGGGCGACACTCGGCTCGGACCCGACACGGTCTAGCGTGAGTCATCCTTTATGCAAAGGATATTGAACGAACTGCAAATAATATTTATACGAGGGTTTGTGGCGTGTATGTGCGACGACGGATTTGTACACAGATTTGTATGATTGCGGGCGGCTCGTAGTGAACTGCGGGACTTTTATTTGATGTTTTGTACTTTCAACGATGCAATATTGATGGCTGCACTCATGGTCTGCATCGTACTCTATAGCGATGTCAAGACAAAGTACGGAGAGGTCTAATTGTGTAACTATAACTTCATGAAGGTTTGTGATTTTGAAATTACAAAATGACATTCATCACCATTACCTATTGAAATATAATGTCAGGCCCCAAAATAGAAACAATGGAATGGCGCGACGCGTCGACTTTGGGATCGTGAGATATATTGATAGGAGACTCGTCGTCCGTTTCCAAATGAATCTTGTTAATCATAATTATGTGATTTTGGAAGTTGTTGTTGAATATAATGCAGAAAGATACGACGAGATGCTAGAATGAATGGTTTTGAGACACTGCGCAATGTACGATGTGATACGCTTAGTACTCTTTATTGCGCGTGTGTTTGGAATGATCACCACGTGTTCGTCAATCAATGGAGCATCAATCTGGATCCCGCCTGCGTCCATAAGACAGATTAACATATGAAGTTGAATGATTTTTATTTCTCGAATTCATGTCTCTTTTTCCCGTTCTCTTAAATTGTATGGGTACAGTAGTGTCAAAAATGGGAACTATAAATATAATATTTATATATTTATATTGTGTGTAAATACGTAGATATTGGTGCCAAGTCTAATTAGTTATTAGCAATAAATTAATCTGAGTCTAGCTAAATCCAACACAACTAAAAATACACATTTTAGCATTATGTGCTAATTATTCTGTTTAAATATATTTTCTATTTAAAGAATATATAAGGTGACTATTAATTCATCAACAATACTGCGGGGGATGGTGTAGAATCGCTAACTGAATGTGATCCACTCATAATTAATTTTCACATAAACAATATTAATACTAACTATTGCTTAAGCTGTGGCGCATTGACTTTGAGAATAGCGACGACAACACTCGCGGCCGCCGTGGACTAGACTCACACTTATACACACATTCTAAGTATTCTAACGCATTGCGAGGGCAATGAACTCGGTAGGTAAACCTACGCATTGCGAGGGCAATGAACTCGGTAGGTATACCTACCGAGTTCAGTAGGTACGGATAGAGCTTACCCCGGCTAAAGGGGGGATGGACACGGGTTTGAATCCCGCACATAACTAAAAATTTTTCCTTTCGTAAATTTTATTTTTGTAATACTTGTATTACTTTGACAGGTTATAAATACCAATGCACATGATTCAATTCTAAAACATGTCAAATATCTTATGTACTTCATTTCAGCAGTTTGATAAGGTCTCTGGGGCTATTTCGAAATTGAAACATGAAACGAATGGGGCATGTTTGGGGTTAACCTTTACGAGAGGAAAATATATGGTCATGTGCGGGATTCGAACCCGCGTCATCCACCCGTTTAGCCGGGGTATGCTCTGTTCGAATCCCGTAAATGACTATAATCCCGCACAAAACTATACTGTCCCTCTCGTAAATTTGTAATTATGTAATGTAATCCGCAGAGCAGGCGTTATTGCAAAAACAAAAATATTAACAAAAAAGAGAATATTTTTTTTTTATCGGACCTATTTCTTCTCTAAGAAAGTATATTTGCGCAAGCTAAAACAACAGTCATTGTTCGCGCTAATCGCTTGTTCTGTGAATTAATATGTACAGATTCTAAAATGGGACTACCTTAATAGCAAACTAAATAACAGATAACCAAACACAATTTTTTTCAGGAGACCTATTTTTCCTAGTCAAATGGGCAATCTCCAAATAAAACACAACAATCCTGACAAAAAAATAAGCTAGTGGCACTCAAAATGATTTAAGTATTCTAACGATATTCCATATAATATACATCCAAAACTGTTCAGGGATTCAAAAGTTCAAAAACCTCTACATACATGAATCCTAAGGTTGTTTATAAAAATACACTGTTTAAAATATAATAAACTGCGATTGAAGCCGTTGCTTTGCTAGTAGCGCTTATAATGACATCATCATTCCATATAAAACTGGCCAAGTTGGAAAGGGTCTCACTTAGGATTCCGCATCCCAACAATGAACAGACCATGAAAAAAATTAAACGCAGTTTTTTTTTCATACTTTAAAAGGTACATAACTTCTAAAACCTAAATGTCGAATTCCTACAAAGATTTTGCAATAACGACCCCGAAAGGACAAATGGTCTACAAATTGTTATTTTTTATAAACTAATTGTTAAATGTATTTCAACCCCCCTCTCATCTCCTATTCTAATGTAAGTCGTTTTAAAACTGTAATTCTCAAAGCAATACCTAATTTTAATACTAACATCACTGACAATTTCTTATCTGCATCTTAAATTCTCCATCAGTCAAGATGTTTCACTTACAATTTAATTTCTATTATATGTAGGTAGTTGGATATGAACTTTTATTTCATTATTTGATGTTGACGGGAATTTACTGCATTCCTGACTCCAAGACGAAGGATTTCGAAATTCGAAATAGCACGGGACTGGTCGGAGTAAACTTACGGTTCCTATCTATATATAGGCGAGGGAAGTTTTCTTCGACTCAGCGATGTATATACCGACATAGAGTACAAAGGTATATCAAAAGAATCCCAACCGGTTCTTCAGCAGCCGGTAAAATAGCTCGCGATAGTTTCTAAACTAAACTGAACTAAAACACATTGCTATGTACATTGTGTTATCTGTATAAAGTGTTATTGGAAAAATGCTAACAACCTCTTATATGTGGCTTCTGTCTGTCGAAGGAAGCTTGTGAACCTTCGTTTAACAAGACATGCAACATTATTTCTACGACTTTAGTCAAAACACATCTGTCAGAAAAAAACAATAAGATTTTCTAGTACTATTCTATTATAGTCTCGTAGTAAAGACAATGCCTACTCCGAGCTAAGACCGCCCGCTGCGGCAACATATTATCTCGATGTCGGCAACACTGGACCGCGCCGCGATCCCTTTGTTTAGAGTTTTGATTATTTACATCGAGCAAATATTTTGTAATAAAAAACATGAAGTAATAAATTACAAGCATAAGAGACTTTTAACATGGACTTTGTGCTTGTTCCGTCACAAAAAATAAAAAAAACATCATTCATCTTAAATGTTACGTTGTTAGTATTTTTCCAATAGCCCTGTATATACGAAGAATAATTTATGTTTTTATACAGGCTGGGCCATGAATTTGTTAACATTTGAAAAATTATATTTAGAAAATCTTTTTTACCGGCGGTATGCCTTTATTAAACAAAATACTATGAACTATATACAACACTACAGCTACTACAATAAAAGCATTTAGACACCTATAAGTCATAGCAGACTCATAGGCAGTCCAAATGCTCCAGCCCACTCCCAGTTGGCAGCGTGCCCAGCATGCTGGCAGCATTGCCCCGTTGAATTGCAATGCTTATTCGTTGAGCCAAATATGTGCCAGAAAAACTATCTGACATAATATATTAAAAATCTGTATTCAAAAGATAGATAGGTTAATCATTGTAATTTACTTTTTAAAAATAATATCATCCAAATGACCACTGTCTCGACTTTTGCAATCTTCCAAGCGAGTACCAAAATTTTCGAATACTCGTCGGCAAAGAGATCGTGATATCGCAGACATTTCTTCGCTGATTTTTTCTTTTAGTTGAGCCAGTGATTTTGGTTTATTAATGTAGACACGGCTCTTTAAATAACCCCACAAAAAAAGCCTGCTGGGGATAAATCTGGACTTCTGGGATGTCGCCTCTCCTGGAAATCAGCTTTTCTGGAAACACCTCTTTGACCACCGGGAGGGACTCGTTGGATGTGTGAGAGGTGGCTCCATCTTGCTGAAAACACGTGTTACTATTGTAGCCAGCAAATTTCAGTAGCTGTGGTGCCAAGAACTCCCGTAACATTTTCACATACTCAGCAGAGTTAACAGTATTGTACGGCCGCGAGAATCTTCGAGGAAATAGGGGCCAATGCTGAAATTGCAGCACATACAGTTACTTTAGGTGAATGAAGTGGCCTTTCATGTTTAGCTTTGGGATTTTCACTGCTCCAATATCTGCAATTCTATTTATTAACGTGTCCGTTAATGTGAAAATGAGCTTCGTAAGAAAACAAGTTGTTGTCATAATTACTGAATTGATCCAACATTGTTTCGGCATACGATTTGCGTGAATTTAAATCATTAGGTTTTAATTCCTGCACTATTTGGATCTTATATGGATGTAGTTTTAAATCTGATTTTAAAAGTCGGCGTAAAGATGTGCGGGATATTCCTAATTCATCCGAACGTTTACGCGTCGATAAATCTAGATGACGTCGAAATGAAGCAGAAACTTTCTGCACGTTCTCTTCGCTCCGAGAAGTCCGTGGGCCTCCTGTTTACTTTACAATTAGTGTCGATCCGGTCTCTTCGAACTTCTTCACCCATTTCTTTATCAAAGGAGCACTCGGGCACTGATTCACGTCGTGTAAATCATATTCAACGCGAAATAAGCGTCTCATAGTAATGAGCGAACTATTGTACTAATAATTGTTTCACACAAAAAGCAAAAAGCAACGTCTTCCACCCGCTACTCGAATCTAATAAACACTACTTTCCAAGTATGAGAAATGAAAAATTAAAAGACTACCACTACTTAGAATTCCACGACTTTGGTAGCGTAACAGTGTGTTCCGGCAGCAGTCCTTGAGAGCAAGTTACAGGCGCACGATGTCCCAGGGTCACAAAAGAAGAAGGCTCAATGTCATTTAATTACTAGAACACCTTTAGTTTTCCGTTACATATCCCACAAATTGATCCTTCCAATTAGCGAAACTATGGACTGGTGTAACAAAAAAAATACCTACGTGAAAAGAAATATTGTGAGTTATTATTATATGTTCTATGGTATGGTTGTGTGTTTTTGTGAACGACTGCAGTGACTCATTTTCTAAACCTAAGTATGCATTTGCTTTTATAAAATCCGTACAAAACTCTTTGGAGTATTTTCTCTTAGTTTTGGATACCTGCCAATTAACAAAACAATATTGACCTTGCAATAATTATAGTGAGTAGAAAACATTCAGACTGATCTCGTTCTCCGTGTTTTTCTACTATAGAGACTATGTTATCGATTTTAAATTTCCACATTTTACATATATCACCACGCTTTACATATGGCACGCATAGTTTATACTCCATGGGTACTAGTTCAAATCATCCAACGAAATTCGTCTTTGTTAAACATTTTAATACCTAGAGCCCCCAGCAACACCTAAAGCTTAAAAACATATTGGGTCATTATTTAATCTTGACAGTATTTGTGCCTAGTTTAGTTTTGATTACAACAATTTGAGTTACTTATTATGATTTTTAGATCCCTTACCGATAGGAAAAAATGATACGATTTGCTATTTCATAAACACGGAATGAGTTCTGAGCCTGAAATTTAGATAAAGTGTATAAAATGCTGACCCAAAACATAATATTGAATAATAAATTCACAAAAACTATTATTTGGTTTTATACCACAAAATAAATTAAGTATTGATATTAATATTTAATTAAGTAATCAAATAATAATAAAGTATTACTTAATGACAAAAGATTATTTATTTTCTAGATACTTACATTTATTTTTGGTAAATTTGCTATACATTCTTGTAAAAAGATTGTTGAATACTTATTCGACGAAATTCATGGTGGTTCCAATTGAAATAATATTATTGACAGTGAACTTAATCTACTTAACGGTGTTAAGTAATAGGTGTCAACTAGAAAATTGGTCGCCAAGCACCTAACTGTGTGTTCCGGCAGCAGTCCTTGAGAGCCAGTAAAATATGCATATAGCACATGAGACTCAACAGCTGTACGTCTCAGTGTGACGGGCGCAGTGCAGTTCTTCGCATGTGACAAAATGGGTCTGTTATAAAACATAATAAAGTACATAGTTACTCTTATGTTTTTAATTTTTCGAAATTGTATACTTATATATTTTTGGTCCTGTTGCTAGTTTGTCTGACTATTGTAGGTACTGTATCACGGAGTACGCGAGGTTCGGAGACGATTATATCAGATATCTTATATATTATTACAATACTCATTGAATAGGTTACAATAGTTACGGGTCAACGTAACTTTTTTTATTTTTTAAGTTTTGGGGGTAAATTATTAATTATTAACAAAAATTATTTTATGCATTGATGTTCCCCGAATTTTGAAAATAATTTAAACCCGCGAATACCATGATAGTATAGAGTATTTACCAAGCCTAGCTACAAGCACGATAAAACTAATAAAATATTGTATGTCTCGACATAGACATCAGTTTTCATCTTACAATGTAAACACTGACGAGTTATATTTGTTGGCACTTCCGATTAATTTGTTGAATAATAGTTTGTTTCAAGAGAACCGAGGACTATTTTCTAGTTATACATCAAATAATAATAATAATAAATGTTTATTATTACAAAATATTTATTAACGTTTTATACTATCATTAGTTGACAAGAAATAAAAATGTAGTTTTTCTGTAAGTCAAATCAGAGTTAAGGTATTTATTTATATAACTGATATAGGCTAGCACTATCTCACCTGATGGTAAGTGATGATGTGATCGAAGATGTTGTTCAGGCTAGCCTAGAATTACTGGCTCTCATGGACAGCTGCCGATACACACTGTTAGTTGCTTGGCGACAGATTTTCTACTTAAGGGTAGTAGCTAACCTGGCGGGCATTTGCAAAACTTCCTACCATCATGCTATAGCAACTGTTCTCGTAAGACATCAACCGGACCGACGGCTTAACGTGCCCTCCGAAGCACGGAAGCGCTCAGTAGTAATGTCACTACTGAGCTACTACTACTATAACTATAATACTATACTGATAAGATGTAGTATGTGAAACCACCTCTGGAGTATAACCGAAGAATAATCAAAACCAATTTATAATTTGCGAAGTAATCGCGTGACAATTATACAAAAAAAATATACAGTTGACATGAGAACCACCTCCTTTTTAAGGTTGGTTAAAAATGGAAGCCTCAAGCCATGAGAAGATTGAAGCTTTGTTAAAAATAGCACGCCTCCTCTCTGCGTGGCAGTCTATAGCCCTTCAAATCAACTGTCAAAATCAGGTACACAAATTCAGCGAAATGATTTATTGAACGTACCCAGCAACGCTTCGTACGGTTACCTAGGATTGGTCTACATTTTAAATTATCACGTTACATCATTTTCCTACCATTTTCCCAATGATGTGGGGTCGGTACAATATGTTGTCTTAGGTTATCGCGATTGTTACACATAGTAGTTTCTAACACTTTGATCTTGGTCACGGAGTGACTGCTATCGGTACAATATGTTTTCTACAACTTGATCGGAACATCGAAGTTAGTATTTTTTTTTTTAACGGCGGTATGCCTTTATTTAACAATGAACCAGCCAATAAATTATTTTGATGTTAAGTCGTACGTGAATAGACCGTTAATGATTTAGAAATATGAGTTTAATTCACTAAAGTTTAAAGAAAAGTAATATAATGACATACTATAGGTAATTTTTGTAAAAACATTTCACTTTTTTATGTTCAGCCGACTGCCTGACTCTTACCATTCTTAGGAATGCTTTCGTTGGTGATTGACTCGCAACCTACTTCTCGCTCGGCACATGTAACTACCTAATATATTTACGAATGGCCTGCACTCCGATGACCTACCTATCTAAGAAACAGTAAAAAAATGTGGTATTATTTTTGTGACTGGGAGTCTAAAATCTCAACTCCAATATGGATTACAATTACTGTATCAGCCGGATCGTCCACTGCTGAACACAGCCTCCCCTAATAATCACCAAGCTTGGTAGGCGGCTTGGGGATCGCAGTGTAAGATAGTAAGTTCTTTAGAAGGCGCTACTGCCCACCTTCCAGTATAATTATTGCCTTAGTCGCCTTATACGACACCCACGGGATGATATGGGGAGGTGCAATTCTAACCCGGCACCCCACGGGGCTGATTACAATTACAACTAATGATTTACAAAATTTCAGCAGGCAATGCTGCCAGCATGCCGGGCACTATGCCAATTTATAGTAGGCTGGAACATTTGTACTGCCTGGGAGCTGTAGCGTCAAATATAGTTTGTAGTATTTTGATAAAAAAAATACAATTGTATAACAAATTTATTTGGATTATATAGTTTCATAATGGGCGCAATCTTTTGAAAATACAGTTAATCGTATTGTATTGTTATAGCTAACATTTTTCACATATACAAACGACGGCGACGTCTTAAAATGTAAATGAATAGAAAATAATATATAATATATAATTATATATTATTATTATTATATAATGGTAGAAATTTCGTTCACAAAAAGGGGAATAATAGGATTTCATAAGAAAGAGCTGTTACTGCCTTATACTTTTCAAAACTGTACGTATATATTCTAGGCGTAGGTAACAGATAGGTATGTTGAAACCAAGGTTGAAAATTACATATTGAATGTGTTGAATCAACGCACAAAGTATGGACCTGAAAAATCGTGTTGAACATTCACTATGTTGAACTTTACAAACCAGATTAAAGAGTACGTTGTCTATATTTCAAATTCTACAAAATAAAATTAGATGTGTCAAACATATTTTCGTATTTCGATGTTCACATTTATTTCAAAAATAATATTCCCAAATATCCAAAGAAGTTTTTAAAACGTTATGGGATGTATAAACGCTCTTTAAAGTTTGTCCTTGTCTTCGTTGAATCTTATATTATTTTGCAGAATTTACAGGAAATGTGCCCTAAATTCATTACCATTACATTTGTTAAAAGCGCTAATGCATACAACTTATTAGAGCGCGTGGCTCTCAACCAACCATTAAACTACTTACCATTCAACGCACGGTTTTAAAGTCTGTATTTTACATTTTCATGTAATCTCTCTTATTACTAAATAGTAATGGAATTAAAATTTATAACAAGTATAAATTAATTCAAAGGTTATAAACTCGACAGCGTTTTGATACCCTATGCGATGGATTTGGAAAAAAAAATGTTCTCCTACAATATGGTGTATAAGACGACACCTCTGTAAAAAATTCAACCTCTTTCCTATACGATTTAGGTACGGACATAGGCTTAGTAACAGCATCCCACTTTTTATAAAGAACTGTAAAAGCATATGCGAGTACGAAATATCAAATCTGACTCCTCTACATTAGTCTGACGCAGACATCGCCGGTTCAATTCAAAACTCACAGCTTGGAAAGAATTTGTTTATCATTCGGATTCTGCGTGCCAAAGTGCAAAATATACGTGGAAACGTTTTCAATCAAAATGTTTAAACAATTAAAAAAAAACTTCAATATTACCGATTACAACAATTTTACTTTTAATCATTGAATTTTATAAAAAACGAGGGAAGCGACACCCTTATCTCGAACATGACAATGTTAAATCAGGCGAAGTCTTCCAGATTGAGTATCAGTAATGTGCCCACGAGCGTCTACTGCATACTGTCATGATAAAAGGTATCATATACAATGGATGTGTTGCTTTGTGCATTATATATATTTTTTTTCTATCAGCCCGATAGTCCACTGATATATTAAAAATTGATATATTAAATTTACTTCCTATTTGCCATTATCCATCAAGGTTGGATGGCGTCTTGGGTCCTCAGAAAGCGCTGCTACCAGTTAGTCTAGTTCTAGTCCGGCACCCCACGGGTAATTATATGTTCCACATAAATTGTCATGTTATTAAAGCATACCCTATCCCCCTTTTTATTTAAATCGATGCTTTTAATTATTGTTTCATATTAACCCTAATATAATATATATTGGCCGTTTTTCTTGAATCTATAGCATTTTCCTCGCTATAGTGAAGTGAAAATTGTGTTTCACTCAGCAGCAAAGTTCATGGGCATCTTATACCTTTAAAACCCTCGTTATGTTCAGGACTCTATATCTATATCTATATCTATATATAAGCTTCACTCATACATAGCATACGTATAAATAATTCACCAAATAGCAACTATGAAGCCTTGCATAAGAAATAACTGTAACGGACACAACCAAGAACAACACTCAAAAAAGTACAATGATGGCACATAATGTTTTATTTTGACCGACAAGTCTCTGGAAAATTTATTTTCCAGTGTTATCAGATTTAACTTGCTATAGGGCCTGTTTCAGAATGTTTGAGTAAGTTCCGGTTTTACTACCCAAAACATATTTCTTAAACAAAACACTGTCTTTGCGTTTCACAGTCATCGATTAAGCCTATCCATCGGTTAAAGCTTGAAACGCGCTGCATGTTAACTGTCATTTTTATCATTCAGTTATTTTATGTGTTGCATAGCACCCGAAACTTTATCAAGACATTCAGAAACCTTATTCTTTATAATTTTATATTGATTTTCCAATTTTAATCAAGCTTATTTTTTTTTACACGAATTTTATTTTATTGGACCATGCAGGAGCTGATTTGGTGATGGCAACGGAAGGTAGAGAACAGAACTCCTCAAAGACTAAAAGTAAATTGATGATGATCAGACTCATTCTGATCGCCTAAAAGTGCCTATTATGTTATAAAAGACAGAAAAACAATAATTAAAAACTTCTTCGGTAGACATTCACTAAAAGAAGTGTTATTAATAGAATAATTATTTTTTCATCCCACCATCTCGGAAAGAGTATTTTTAATCTTCAATATCTGAGTGGAAAAGCCGTTTTTATTCTCTAGAGGATAAAGTAAATTGAATTTAGAACATCGTGAGCCCTAAGTTTGTGAATTAAAAAAAACATTAAACCTATTTACTGCTACCTCTATGGTGCCGAATATATCATACAACTTTTTTTAATTTGTTAAAAACTCAGACTCGGAACCTTCTTGGTGTTCTTTTTTCAATTTCCTTTGTACGCGGTTCTTTACGCGGCATTTTTTCATTTCCTCGTTAAGGTGGAATGAAAAGTTACGTGTTGCACTCGAGTGCAAAGATTTTTCACCTCGTGCTCTTTTGATTCCCTCGCTAACGCTCAGGATTCTAATTTTGAATCACTCGCTGCGCTCGTGATTCAATTTTAGGATCCTTCGCTTGCACGGTCATCAAAATTGAACACGCGGTTAAAAAGCAACTTTGCACTCTTGTATAACAAATAACTATTACTAGGTTGCGGCTATATTGTGTAAGATATAATGACAGTGGAGATGCACGTCATTTCGACATTTTATTCTGAAAACGCAGCATTATGTTATCAAACATCAAAATGAAGTTAACCTTTTTTTGTTTTAACGTGCGCAAGTCCGACTCGCACTTGGCAAACTTTTTGTATTTGTTGTTATAGTGGCAACAGAAATACATCATCTATGAAAATTTCGACTGTCTAGCTATCACCGTTCTCGAGATACAGCCTGGTGACAGACGGACGGAAGGACGGACAGCGAAGTCTCAGTAATAGGGTCCCGTTTTATCCTTTGGGGACGGAACCCTAACAATACAAACATTGAAACTATCTTCAAGTGAAATCTACTCAAACCGTACTAGAAGTAACTTAAAATAATATTATATTCAATGAAATTTTGAATTTTGCAGTGACTAGACACATCTAAATACGAGTACTTACTTGTTTGCTATGAAACCAAATCCGCAGTTAGGTAACCCCAGCGTGGATCATCAAGTTTACAGAGAAAATACGTATAACTTGAGGTTCACCACGAGGACACCACGTGCGGAATTCAAACCCGCAAGTCCCCGTCACTGAGGCAGGGACATTACCAATACAAACATCCGAGGTACAACTCGTGGATAAATGTTTATCTTTCGTTGCGAATTGGTAAGCCTTCCTTCTTATCCTTCCTTCCTATTCAGTTTTTCTATTTGTGTTAGACATTTCTCGCAAGACGTAATAGGCAGGAGTTGATGGCAATTTTTGTTATTTCCTTGTTCTATTTATATTGTACTAGTGCAAGTAGATCGAGACTGAACGTCGAAAGGAAAATATGTTCGATATTCATGGAACGTTGTTTTGTGTGTACAATAACATATAATAACCCTCAATTAATTTAAATAAACTTCAAACGAAAATAAGACGACGAGACTGCTTTTGTTGTAGTTATGCTATGTTCCAGTCGAATGCTACTACCGTTGTTTTCCTTCATTGTGCACACACTGCGTTTCATACGAAATGGAAGTGGTCATTGTTTTTACCCCGGTTATCAAACAGTTCCAATCACTTATTGACGTTTAAAACAATTATAACAGCAATAGTGTTGTATAAGTTATTCATCATCATCATCATCAGCCAGAAGACGTCCACTGTTGAACAAACGCCTCCCCCATAGAACGCCACAAAGAACGGCTACTAGCCGCTTGTACCCATTGGCTATCCGCGATTTTTACGATGTCGTCAGTCCATCTAGTGGGTATAAGTTATTAACTGAGTGGAAAGGTAATTGAATAGGTATATGATTGTAATAGTTTTTACACGCACATATTTTCTCGACATGAAATTCAGCTTTCATTCAACATCGACTATATGTAGTCTTCCCTGCCTGTATAGTCTGTAAATACAGTTCACACACATCATCGACTCACCAAAATTTAACATAAAATTACTACCGTGGAAATTATTTCAATAAGATGAAAGAGTCCTCGGTTTTCTCGTATTGACGACAATATTCCATACCCAAAGCGCTATTTATTTGCTAACCAAAAATTTTTCGTTGGTATTTTCTCACTTCTGCAAATAGAATTAAGTTTAGATAATGAGAAGTGAGAATAGACTGTAGCCAATTTTTCGCTTTGTGGAAAGTTTTGGATATATTCGTACCTACCTACAAATGTATTATTCGTATCTTTCCTGGTAGAGAGATATTATTAGATATTTCCTTGTAAGCAAAACCTAAGTTTCATAAACAAGCGTGGGGTGGTAACCTACTGGAAGTTATTTGCAAATATTCGATGGGTTTTATGTATAGAAATATTATAAAGAGGAAAGATTAGTATTTTTGTATTCCACGAATAAACTTATAACTACTTGACCGATTTGAATGAAATTTGGTAGGTATAGAAATAGTTTGAGACCCGGGAAAGAACATAGTTTTTACCTAACTGCACAAAAAGAGTTAATGGTTTAGCAAGATAACCGAAAAACGCGCGGGCGGAGCCGGGGCGGGAAAGCTGGTACTTAGTAAAGTAGGTAGTTATCGTTAGCCCCGTTTATCGATCTTTGGACTTTTCTTTATCATCAATAAGAAATAGTCTTTCTGTCCTTTGTCGGCTGAAAATTGGTTGACAATTGGGCTTGGCTGACTCGTATAAAACCTAAGTTAAAGATTTTTTACACATGCTTATTAAAAAAGGTTTTTTAGTAAGCATGTGTAAAAATACTAAGCACCTATATACCTGTCACCTACTATTACTTATAAACTTAATTCAATAATTAAGGAAATATTACTTAATTTAAATCACTTATGTCGACCACTTGTCGAAATAGGAGAGTACTATTGGGCTTACCAAACTCAATGCTTAATTAATTTGGAGATCATTGATTTTCCAGAAAGTTATGATCCGCTTCTTTTTACTAACGATAATATTTTCACTGCAGATAAATTTTCCATAAATATTGGCTGCAATGGAAACGAAATTAAATGTGACATGTGATATAATATAAAGAGTGCCCTGTTTAGCAACAGAGTGGAACGCAAAATGCATTATTTCCTCTCCCAGCTTTTAAAACCGCTTTGACGCGGTCAAATTGGCTTTGACAAAGTGCACTTTGAAGGGCTCCATTGAATCTACTTTCATTGTCATCAAGAGAGAACGGGATGGCGTGATTATTTAATTTTCATTGCATTTATTTCACGATCTAAGAAGCTGTGCGAGGACTGAATTCATGTATTATAAGTTGATTTGCTTTACCACTTGATTTATAATATATTTCTACTTATAATAAATAAATCAGTGTAGGTACTCACCAAAAATATTCACCTGACAGAGTTTGATAAGGATTAAGGATACTATGTAATAATAACCTAGCAAACCGGAACTATAGATCCGCCCAAGGCATTTCTAGGAATCTGTTTGTTACGTAATAAAGCAGCGTCTACCTATCTAGTGTGACGGAGTCATTATACATTATTGCCTCATTTAATGTTGCCACTGACTCAAAATATTCGAGCAAGCAATACTAAGTTTTTACTCATATATGATTAAATGTGTTTTTTTTATGTGGTTATGACGAAACAAGCTCGAGGCCCACCTGATGTTAAGCGGTATCCTCTGCCTATAACAGATGCGTTTCGTCACAAGTCACGAATTGCACAGCGCCCGTCACCTTGAGACATAGTTGTTAAGTCTCATGTACCTGTTATTTCACTGGCTCTCAAGGACTGCTGCCGGAACACACTGTTAGGTGCTTGGCGACAGATTTTCTACTTGATGGTGGTCGCTAGCCAGGCGGGCAATCGCAAAATGCCCTTCCACCATACGGTGAAGCTCAAGCCCGCGGCGGGATTTGAACCATGGACCTGCTGCGCGGCAGTCCATAGCTAATGCCACTGAGCCATCACTGCTTCGTAAACACATTGTGTGTACATTTATTCCCAAGTAGAGAATAATAGGCTTTGGAAGTCTGGTATTAAGCCTGTCTTTGCTTACCTTACCTACTTACCTAGATATTGATTTCTATTTAATTATATTTTTGAAGAAGGTCAATAAATTTCAAATTGTTTAATAAATTAGAAACAATTCAATTTCAGAGTTGAGCATAGCTATCTTCCTGGTTATCCTATTATAAAAAAAATGGAATCGACTTCCAACACTGGTACCTATGAAATAAGTTGTGGAAGTCATACCATGATAATGTGAGGTCACTGTTTGAATTAGCGTGGTACCGAATTCAATTATTTTTATAAAAAAATATCTTTTAGCTAAGATAAATCTTTAAAAAAGCTAGCTTTATATCGCTAGCCTTTGTTCACCATCTCACCTGATAAGAACCTGTTAGTGATGATGCGGTCGAAAATGTTGTTCAGGCTAACCTAGAGTTACTACCACTTAAGGACAGCTGCTGGAACTCACAGTTAGGTGATTGGTGAGAGATTTTTCTAGGTAGACGGTAATAACTAGGCTGGCGGGTTTTCGTAAAATCCCCTATCACCATGCTTTAATGACTGTCATTCTAAAGTGGCAGCGGCTGACAGAGCAGCGGCTGGATGTTTCTGTCAAACCATCACTACAATGTATAGTATAGGATGAAAGAGTTGGCGGTGATGGACATTTGGCAGCGACTTATGCAAGTTTTTCGAGCGATAGTATGCATAATTATATAGGTACGTATTCGTAACTTAACGTTTAAATTTACTCCCAAATGTTGAAGGATTTCCCAACGGGCGGCAGCCACACAATATGTATAGTTTATTTTTATACGTTAGCGCTTAGTTTACTTTTGTTTCAGAGAAAGCCCACGGGCAATTTTCAATACTCTAATACCTAGTAATATGATATTAGAGTCTTAAATTCTATTGCTTTTCGCTCTTTCCAATTCCATATTTTAAATCGTATCATCTTAAGTTTTCCAGGAAATAAGATAGTGTTCTTCTGAAAGCTTATTCCGTCTGAAGTAGGCTTTGCACGTAATAATAAATAAATTTCCAATAAAATATAAATTTCTTCACATCTCTAAAAGATTTTTGAGTTAGTACCATAATTACAATGAAAGAAATGGCCATACTATTTATGGTACAAATACGCAAACAAATAAACATCACAAAGCAACTGAACGAGACGAGACTTCTTAGGACCTTGAACCATGGACGTGAGCTTCGTATACAATAGGGTCCTAAAATTGTCATCCGTAATGATCCAGGATTGGTGTTTTATTCGCAAATACTTAGTAATTTGTCGAAATTTACGAGAGCAAAAACGCGAATATAAGCTATTCACGTGGTTTTTAATCAGCGAGAAAGAGCTCTACTTCCAAGAAATCCAAGACAACAAATTTATAAAGAAACGCTAAAGAACTCGGAAAATAGACCAGTGCTATTAATACCGTACCTTATATTAAGGGAATTTTACTGATACTTACCACACAAACGTTACTTTCATGATATTTCAGATAACAAGTGTACAAACTTGCTGATTTTTGCATGCATGTCGTTGAACCTAATATCTATGCTTTATGCTTATTTTCCGTAAAATTATGTATATTCAGAATCGTAGAGATATTTTTTTTAAAAGGAAATCTTATTTTAATATTTAAAGATATAACAAATACTAAAATGAAAAATTGTCAAGCCAGACTGTTGTTGCATAGGACAAGTGTGCAAAAAATCCGAGTTTTTTTTCTTTAGCAATTATTGGCTATCCTAGTCTATAGGTATATCGGTACTTTACTGAAGTTCTTGGTACTTTAAATAAAGTATATACTCGTACTGTTAGTGCCATTTTCCACGGAGTTATATCTTCCACATTATGTTAATACTTTAAAGAAATCTTTACTTTCAGGCATACATCGTTGAAGTGTTTGATAGAGTTTCTAGTAAAATAGGGATTCAATGGAATTTTATCTTATCTTTAAGATTTTTTAAATTTCGCATGAATTTTCATTGCAGCCGCCTACTTCAGTCTTTCGAACTCTTTATGTAACGGTCTAAGGCTCTAAATTTTTAAATATCGTTTCATAGAAATTGTATTGAAAAGCGTTCAAAAAAGTTTTCAAAAGTTATTTATGTCACAGGGGACGGGGACGTGGCGCGCACGCGACTGATAAAACAACGTTGATGATGATGCTTAGCACTCCCTGATCCACCATGGCGGCAGCACTTCCGATCCGATTCCGCGGTGGTTTGCTGGATATGCAGTCAACTCGGATATATCCTAGTGGCATTCCTTATTCTCACTAGCACGACAGCAGTTCGCGTCACAGCCTCGATGCGTATTCATTAAACACCGGTCCATGTTTTCATTACACTCCAGCCCCAGCTTTGTTAGCTTCCAGTCTCCGCCCCATTCACGTTCTACCCCGTTACATATGCAGCAGAGACCTTTGACGGGCGCTTATTTAATATACGTTTACTACAAAACTAGTACTGTACTAAAGAACGTGTAGCCGTGTACTTGTACTTTTATTTCTACAGCGCTGTGCTATGAATTTAGTTTATATACTCATTGTGTTCATTTATTGTTAGTGCGTCGCTAAATTACTAATTTATGATATTATATTTTATGATTTTGCCCAACATCATATGTACTAATTTTTAAGATATGTACTTTTACAAATTTTTAGACCATCAACTTCTTGTCCTTATCACGGATCGAACCCTTGTCCCCCGGATCCACGCCAAGTGCCCTGGCCTCTAGGCTATTGGAACATACTCGACTAAGCGGAATTGTGCTCTAATTTTATTATTAGGTGCCATCCAAACTAGACTTCATCTGAACGAAAGAAGTACTTTTTCATACACTTAACTGTCGAATAGATGTGGTTACCCTTATATATTTCTAAATATGATTACAAGCAATATTGCGTGCTAAGCAAAAGTCTCAGTAGAATATGTTGGTCAGGGCACTCGGTGCGAACCCGGGAACGCGGGTTCGATTCCCGGCCGGCACAGAAATTTTGTACTCTAATAATTTCAAATACGTGATTTTTGCTTAGCAAGCGGTAGTGCTTGTATTCATATGTAGAAATAAAGAAAACTGCGTCATGATTTGATGACTTTGTGAATTTTACAATAATAACCGCAACAATTTTTTTTAATTATGGACGTTAGTAAAAAATCTGATTGGATTTCAACGCAGGACGCAGCGTCAGGATTCACGACATCCACTCACAACTGTTCATTCGTTAATATTCTCTACTTGGGTTAATACTTAGGTATATTATTACCTACATATTCCTTGTGCAGTAATAACTGTAGTTTCGACGACTATAAGGGAAACATAATCCTTCGAATAAGATGCAAGTGAGTGAAATGTGAACAGTGTTGTTGCACATTGAGTACACATGTACGTACAGGGCTCTTTGGATGTGTGCGAATAGGAAGAATATTATCGAAATTGTCGTTTCCGAGTCCTCTGTTTTAACTACAAAACTATACCGATACTAATATTTATTTCATTTAAATATTAATTAAGAGTATGTCAAGTATGTTATCATTTACTTGAATATTAAACACTTTTCAAATTTGGCTTACGGTCCTATGAACATGACAGTAAAACAGGGCGCTATTGGTGATTTTCAGGGTATATTCTCATTATGAATAATTAGTTGCTGAAAAGTAAATGACAGCGACGTGTCTTTAGCTCGCAATATAAATATTGCTCTAGCTAGATTTAGGAAGAAATAGTGCCTATTACATTAAAATGTGTATAGGGAATCGCTCTCTGCCGTCACAATTATGTCAGCGATGAATAACACAATCTATTTTGAATGAGTTTTGTAAATCGAATTGTTAGTTTTCGAAAATCGCAAACTTCCTGCATACAGTTCCTTTCCTGTCTGGGATCGTATCCGGCGGTGAATGCAAATTACAATTGGAATTCCGTACAAATTTGGAATGCGCTGCCTAAGGGTAGCACAGGCGGACACACGTTTAACAACGATTTTTATTGCAGTTTTGTATGTCCCTCCTCCACCTTTGATTCAGATCGCTTTGTTTTCAACATTGGCTGTAAAATTCCAAAAAAAAACTTTATTCGTTCCAGTTACTGTACTATGTATTTTAATTTTAGCACTGAATTCCAATTCAGTTGAAATTTGCCTGAGGCAATAAATTGATGCTTAGCGTCCCACTCTTTTTATATAATTATGGTTATTTACCGGTTGTATTCACCCGCTCTCCCTGTGATGTCTACCAAACGGAAGCGCTGAGAATACACACTCCAAACCATCTTCTGTTTCAGTCAAGCAATTTCAGTTAATCTGTTCCCTGAAATTCTGTTCATTTTAATAAAGAGCAATGATGACCGAGCTATGATTGCTATGGACTGCCGTGCCGCAGATTCATGCTTTAATCCCGCTGGCTTGAGTATCACCGCACGGTGTAAGGGCATTTATCGAATGCTCGCCTGGCTAGCTACCACCCTCAGGTAGAGAATCTGTCACCAAGCACATAACAGTGTGTTCCGGCAGCAGTTTTTAAGAGCCAGTAAAATGACAGGCACATGAGACGTATCAACTGCATGTCTCAGGGTGACGGGCGCAGGGCAATTGGGCACTTGTGACGAAATGCATCTGTTGCAGGCAGATGTTAGTCCGCTTAATATAAGGTGGGCCTCGTGTTTATTCACACGATCACATAAAAAAGCAAAATAACTGTGTCTATCAATATACATATATAAAAGGTTGAAAGCCAGCCGCGCAGCTCAGGATCTAAATTAAAACTATTTCCTAACCTATGCCCCAGGTGCCTCGGCAGTGAGTTTTCAAATTGTGCCTTCAACTGTTGCGACATAGTCACTTCAGTTTCATTCAAAAATGTATTTGAAACTAGTCGGGCGATGGTTAATTGGTTTTTGTTAAACTACCCGACATGTTGCCCGCATGTTTTATCAAGGATCTTGTTATAATTGCTAGGCTAGAAATAGTGCGTTTGGTAACGAATTTTTTTTTGTAGCCTTTTTGTTTGCCGGTCTAGAAAACTGGAGGAAGTACTAAATAATAGTATTTAGCTTCAGCTGCCCGTCCGACTTTTAAAGGCTGTATCTTTGGGACGGCGATAAGTAACCGGTGGACATTTACACAATAAGTGTTGTTATAGCAACTTATATTAAAAAAAAGTTTAAAAAAGCGGGGCCCCATCCAATAAACATGTTTTTTCATAGTTTTTTTGTGATTGCTCTATTGTAAACACAGTAATAGATATAAGCGTCAAACTTGGTATGTAGATTAATATTAGAAGTACGCAAAACAACTTTTATGGTATTTTCTGTTTTGGTACGGAACCTTCGAAGTGTGAGCCAGCTAGCTCTAGGTCGGTTTTGTTTATTGTTGCATGTATATACAAAATTTCATATATCTCTTATTATATATACTTCAGATTTTACAAAGAAAGCATATGGGGTAGCCTAAGGGTCGTTACAGGAGGCACTTATTTAGCAATACTAATGAGTTAAAAAGGAATGACAGTATTTTTTTCCCGATATAATAAATTGCAAAACGTTTGTCGGATTACCGCATAGCTATAGCTATAGCTATGTAATCCGACAAACGTTTTGCAATTTTTAGGTCTGTCTGTTTAGTAGGTACCTACCACTATGGACCTCTTGTGTTGATCAATATTAAAATGTATATTTTTTTTAAATAATTATTTGTACCATTATAATATGTAAATTGAATAATGATAACTAATATACCACTTATTTTTAGTTTCTTGACTGCAGTTGTAAATATTTAGTTTCCAACGAATTTAAATCATATCTATCGTACTAGTTTTCACTGACATGTGAACCGAATTTTGCACACCCGTTAAGGGTAGAGTATAGTAGAAATAATTTACTCAAATAATTCTAAGATCTATATATCTAAACTACGTATATTCCTGCAAATAAATGAATTTGAATTAGTAGTCTGGACCTTTTTGGGGGTTGAGTCCCTTAAAAGGAAAAAAGCGGAACCCTTATAGGATCACTTTGTTGTCCGTCTATCTGTCAAGACCCTTTTTCTCAGGAACTCGTGGAGGTATCTAACTGAAATTCATATCAATTACTCAGGTCTACTCTCACTAAGAGCTGTGAAATAATCAAACTTCTATGCCATTAAAATCAAAAGATTCAGCCGATTAGCGCCAACTTTCGACACTCGCAATGGAATCTAACCCTACTGGGACTTCCCGTGAACTTAGAATTTTGAATTTTGAAGGGTTCTGAGCCGCTGGCTTGAGCAAAGTGATAGGGCATTTTGCGAATACTGGCCTGCGGGCTAGTGCTACCACCCTCAATAAGAAAATCTGAAACCAAGCATCTAAACTTATATTCCGGCAGCTATATACAACCAGACATAATTATTTTCGACTACGTCGTTGCACCAACAACTGAGATAAGGCTAAGCAATCCATAAAAAGCAGAGTCAAAAATCACTACTATAATAATTAGCTACTTGCTTAGTATTAGAGTAAGTTTTTAGTACCTACCCGAAGCTTGTAATAGTTATTTGTTATACAAGAGTGCAAAGTTGCTTTTTAACCGCGTGTTCAATTTTGATGACCGAGCAAGCGAAGGATTGTAAAATTATAATCCTGAGCGTTAGCGAGGGAATCAAAAGAGCACGAGGTGAAAAATCTTTGCACTCGAGTGCAACACGTAACTTTTCATTCCACCTCAGCGAGGAAATGACTAAATGCAAAAATTGAAAAAAGAACACCAAGAAGGTTCCGAGTCTGAGTTTTTAACAAATTAAAAATGTTGTATGATATATTCGGCACCATAGAGGTAGCAGTAAATAGGTTTAATGTTTTTTTAATTAACAAACTTAGTGCACACGATGTTCTACTTTATCTTTACTTTATCCTCTAGAGAATAAAAACGGCTTTTCCACTCAGATATTGAAGATTAAAAATACTCTTTCCGAGATGGTGGGATGAAAAATAAATTTTGTAAAAAGCCTTCACTTTTTATTAAAAAAGGAGTAATGAGTCACTACAACACTCGATTTCCTGAAAAACTGTTAATCCCACATAGCAAGAAAGAAATGTTTTCTAGAAATACCTACAGCATGTGTGTGAGATTTTTTAATGCCCTACCATTAAACATTAGAAAATTAAATGGAAATCAATTAAAAAAACAATTACAAAATTGGCTGGTAAATAAGTGCAACTAGGTACACCACGCAAGAGTTTCTAAATGATAGGAATTAATTTAGCTTAGTAAAAATATATTTGGACTAATTGTCAATTTTGAATTGGATGATTTATATTTTGAAATTTATATGTAATTTTAAGTATTATATTAACTTTGACACTTAATTACAAATAATTATACAAAAATATTTTATGACAGATTTATGCTAGTAATAATCATTAATTCATAATCATAACTAGTAATTATGTTAACTTCCTCATTATTCCTCATTTGTGTTAAATTGCATGCCAGAAATGGTTAATATGTTGGACTTTAAATTAATATGTCATCATTGTGCCATATTAAAGCAATAAAGTATTGTATCATTGTGCATATATTTTCATCCAAATATAGGAAAACCAGTCTTTAAAAGCAAAAGCTAGTAAATCAATACGCAAAACTTTTTACTGATCATTTTAACGAGTATATATTTTCGGCGTTCCAACAGAGAGAGGCTTAAAAACAAAAAAATAATATCAGATGAAACAAAATAAACATCTATTATGCCAAATCCAACATGGAATCGGAATCGCCGAGTGTTTGAATTGTAAAAAATAGTAAAATATTTTTAATCCGAACTCGATGAGCTGTTTGCGCTAGAACGAGTATATCCTGCTGTAATGAAAGTAGATATTTTAATATTTTTTGTTTTTGAACAGAGTTTTATTTATTCAATTTTTATGACATATTACATAGGTACCTATTTAATAAAACGAATCATCAAGCTTTTATATCTCCCAAACGCCTACCCTTTCAGGAATATATAAGCGTCTACATAAAATATACAGAGCTGTTTATAAACAACCTCTTTTGAACATATATGTTGTGGAATGCTTTTATTAACACAACACTACAAACTATATACAACACTACAGCTAATACAAGGTATACATATTTGCAGCCTAAGAGCCGTTGCAGGCCTGCAGGCAATCCGAATGCCTGCAGCCAGCGTGCCCAGCCTTCTGGCAGCATTGCCCTTTTGGATTGAATTGCTTATTCGCTGAGCCATATAAGTGCTAGCATATTGATCATCTTCGCATCGACCAGGCACTCTGATAAGTTTTGGAAAATAAAATGAGCTCCTCGCTCTCACGTATGAAACGATGTCTCTACACATAGCGGCTCAAATATGTAACCACTACAGGGATACATGATACATGCGCCGCTTGAGTCGCTCCGCTGAAACAGTGGCGGGCGAGACGCAATGCCAGCCCTCATGACTGTTTTAGAAATTTTGTGACGACGCTGATATAATATGACATGATATACTTACATGTACATATACTTACCAGTTATATTACAATCCAATGCAGTATAGGGCAAGCTTGTTGCCATCTGCCAACAACCGTTCTAAACGCCAGACTGCTATTTAAAGTATGTCTATGTTTTTAGGTATAGAATAACAGATAACGAATACACAGATATATACAGAAAAACCGTGATAACGGCCTGTAAATTGTTTTATGCATCATAAATATACATTTTGACGGACAACCTCTTTTCCACGATCCTATTATGAAAAAGTATAAATTCATAAAACTTTAAACTATTTGAATGTTAATACTAAATATTATGTGTACCTAATGAAAAATGTTGTTTAGTTTAGTCGGAGGTGACCGATAAGATCAGGCACAGAATATAAAAAGGTCGATGAGGTTGCAAATAATATGCGGTAGCCTACTAAATTTTATTAAAGGAGGTATGTAAGTATATAAATAGCACAAAAACGATCCGGCGCATGATGAAAATTATATGTGAGGAAGATTAAAATTGTCTAATCATAGTAGCATAATAATGTATTAGATAGCCCGTCACCCCACGGTGGGTTTCATTTTCAATTTATATGTTATCAATTATTATTTCCTAGAAGAATCTCCTCAGTTAAATTATAAATATTTTACCTATATAAGTTATAGATACACCATCAAACTAAAAATTAAGATGCACTCATTAAAATTCACATGCGCAAATTTTATTATATCGCTACATGGCTCGAACAGTTTTTGTTCGACAAAGGGATCAGATAACATAAACAACTGAGAAATAAATTGCTTACCATCCAACAACATTTTGTATGTTAATTGTTCCGTGGTTATATCAAACGCTGGTAATATGTTCGACAGTACTTCAGTAATTACACCTACATAATATGGATATTTTGGGATGAATAGAAAATTCTCATACACGGTTCAGGTAATTTGGTATTTCAGTATTATCAAAGATTGGTTATGAACTTATGAATATATTTGTTAGAACAGGATTCTATTGTTTCGATTAATCACGGTTCTTTTTCGGTATTTATTCTGTTTCTAATACACAAAACAATTCATACAGTTTTTGGAGTTATTTGTAGACTTCAGTGTAATGATGAAGTACTGGAATCTCTTCTTAAGTCACCGGACCTCTGGGTTCCATACCTATTTTAGATGAACATATATGAATTTCCCGGAAATCCTTCGAGCTTCGGACCACCACAGCAAACCGATAGCTGAACGAAGCTTAAGTAGTACTCGGTACCGAAAGTACTTTATAATTATTATCTCGAAGTCTTTTTCTATTTTCATGTTTTAGAGAGGTATCAATTTAACTCCATCCTACGACCACCGAATACGCAGAAGTATTTTTTATCGGTTTGTACCATACTAAGATTATAAAGGAAAAACTCAAAGGATTATTTTAAATTTTATTTAAATTATTAATAAACGTGTTTAGATTTTTAGAAAAATGAATTCATCAACAGCCGAAACGTCTATCGTTGGCCATATAAAAAGCCTATAATTGGTTTGCTGTAATCCCCACGCTTGCCAGACGTCTTGGGGATCAATGTCAGTTACCAATACTTGAGAAGGCGCTGCTGTACTACTTATCTCTTCTGATTGGCGACTTCAATAGTAAGCACATCCTATGGAA
This sequence comes from Plagodis dolabraria, assembly GCA_963854805.1. Taxonomy (NCBI): domain Eukaryota; kingdom Metazoa; phylum Arthropoda; class Insecta; order Lepidoptera; family Geometridae; genus Plagodis; species Plagodis dolabraria. The sequence goes on along the minus strand of OY978440.1, from coordinate 33,878,470 downwards.
TTGTAACGTCAACAATCCCAGAGGTATTGCACTTGAAAAACTAGTCGCAGAACTTAATTTTGACATAATTGCGCCCACTGAGCCCACTCACTACCCTCATATGGAAGACTTTCGACCTGACTTGCTTGACATGGCACTACTCAGAGGCGTAACACTCCAGTTACGCTCCATAGAAGTGGTTCACGAGCTTCACTCTGACCACCGACCCATTATACTGCGACTAGGTCCCGACCCAACGACAGACCTCCCCCGCCCCACTAAGACGATAGTGAACTGGAAGCAAGTAGGCGATGCCCTAAAGGCTATCAGTTCACCGGACCTTGACAAGATCCCTGACGACATCCTGACTAAAGATGACGTAACCCTTGCGATCGATTCGTTCACTAATTACCTCTCCACCGTAGTAGGTGCATCCGCAAAGGAGGTCATGGTGCCGGACGACCGGCGCCTTGTCATTCCAGCGGATGTGAGACGATTAGTGACGGAAAGTAAAGCAGTGACCCGACTTTACGACTCTTACCCCAGTAAAGAGAACAAAACTAAGAAACGCCACTTTGAACGCATGGTTCAAAGTCGCATGTCTGAGTTGCGTGATCAACAATGGGGTGACAAACTTTCAAGCCTCGTGCCAAGCCACCATGCTTATTGGGACTTGGCGCGAGGTTTGAAAGGAAGTAAACATAACGACATGCCTCCCTTATACAGACCAGTCCCACTAGTCCCAGCGTTCTTTGACGAAGACAAAGCTGATTGCCTAGCTGATAGCCTAGAGGCTCAGTGTTCCCCTAACGTAGATCACGTTGACCAAGCTCACCTCGATTCGGTGGATGCTGAAGTCGAACGTAAAAGCTCTGTGGTCACCTCTGAACTCCCACCAATCACCTTAGCGACTTACGCTGAGGTGGCGAGACTGATCAAGGCCCTCCGACCGCGCAAATCCCCCGGTGCCGATGGCATCTCCAACAGGGTTCTTAAAACCCTCTCTCCTCCTCTCATCCATCTCCTAGTCAGCATCTTCAATGCTGCTATGAGCCACTGCTTATTCCCAGACACCTGGAAATGTGCAAATGTCATTGGCATTCACAAACCAGGCAAAAGCTCATCTGACCCCACCAGTTACCGCCCCATCAGCCTCCTCAGTGCCTTAGGCAAACTTTACGAGCGGTTACTTGCCAACCGTCTCTAGTCCCATGCTAAGGAACACCACCTTATTCCAGATGAGCAGTTTGGTTTCAGACCCGGACACTCATGCGTCCAACAGGTGCACCGCCTCACGGAGCACATCATTGAGGGCTTTAATAAGTACCCCAAACCCCAGACAACGCTAGCAGTCTTCCTCGACGTAGCGAAAGCTTTTGACAAAGTCTGGCACAATGGCTTGATCTACAAGCTATACCAATTTGGCGTGCCAGAACGTCTTGTGCTCATCCTACAAGACTTCCTTAAAGCCAGAAGCTTTCGCTATCGCGTGGAAGGCACCCTCTCCTCCCCCCACCCAGTCAGAGCCGGAGTCCCTCAGGGCTCCGTGCTATCACCCATTCTCTTCGCGCTGTATACCAGCGACATCCCACGCTCTCAGCCTAACGTCCTATTAGCCCAATACGCGGATGATACCGCTATTTATACCACTGGGTGGCGTATCAGTAGAAAGTCCATCTTCGCCCTTCAACGGGCCATCACCGAGATCGGTGACTGGTTCCGTAAATGGCGCATCGCGGTCAACCCAGTTAAAAGTACAGCTATGTACTTTACTGAGAAGACTCGCCCCCGTTACCCGCAACCTTTAACTTTGTTCGACCAACCCATCCCCTGGGTTAGTAAAACAAAATATCTCGGAGTTACCCTTGATCGGAATCTCACCTTTAACGATCATATAACAACCGTCCGTAACAAAGCGGCCTTTGTAATGGGTCGCCTTGGTCCCCTGATTCGCAAAGAGAGTAAAATGTCTCTTAGTAATAAGAAGACACTTTACACTGCCTGCATCCGCCCCATCATGACTTACGCATCAGTAGTGTTTAGTCATGCTAGTGAGGCCCATCTTCATAAGCTTCAAGTCATTCAAAACCGTTTTCTTCGTAATGCAACCGGCGCCCCGTGGTATGTCCGGAACAGCGAGTTGCATTGCGACCTAAACCTTCCCTCTTTAGCACAGTTCAATAAGGACTGCGCCCGCCGATACTTTGATCGAGCGCCCCACCACCCGAACCCATTGGTTGTCCAGGCATCGAACTACTCGACTGCCTCTTCTATCCCATTTTTCAAACCCCCCCGTCGCCGACCACGGCAGGTATTAGACGACCCGGATGACCCCATCGCAGCCATTACATTGGCAGCTTTAGCGTTATCCGCAAGTCGTCGAGGTAAAATCCCCAGGTGTGAGGTAATCAGAGGTCACACAATCAAACACCGAGCTCGCCGGCGAGCTCGAGGCAAAAACAAGGTCACGATAAATTGCTCTCCAAATAGTCCAAGAGTACTCCAATTATTCAGTAGGGCCCAATTGTGTAACACTGCAGTTGCACAGAGGCATTTTGCTCCGATCCCCCCCATGTCTCTCGACAGCGAGACAAGCCGAGGTCCGAACCACAGTGGTGCCCTTGAGCTCGCTGTCAACCCCTCCTATAGTAGCGGCACGTTTTCGGCGTCCGCAGGAGACGGAGGTAGAAGGCGCTTTTCGCCTTCTGGAGAAGTGCCTTCGGCACTTCTCCCTCCCGGGCTATTGTAGGGCCAGGCCCTCGCCCAAAACCCGGTGGAGCTGGACGACCGCACAGGCGGTAGCCAGGATCTCAGTCCTCCCTAAAAAAACAAAAAAAACTACTTATCTTCTGTATTTTCCCTTTGTCTCTTAGGTAAGTAAGTTCCTAAGTTAGGAATATATGGGGGGTGGAGGGTGGACCTATCCATCCAAACAAAAATATGCAACAAGTTTATATTGCCACTAATAGGAATCAAATTCTGGCATGAGGTAGAAGTGATGTAATACGGCAAAAGGTAAAGGGTTGGGCTTCATGGATCAGTGTCCTTATGTGATACTTTATGTTTTTACTACCTACATATGTCCACATCCACTAAAATATATCCGAGTTCGCTATTCACGGTATAGATGAAGCACGGTTCAGTGATCGGATATAGGAAACCTTGGCAGCTTAAATTTGATTGTATGGACAATAAATCTGGCATCGACTGGCGCGGTGGCGCCGATGGCGGCGCGCCCCTCTATTGTCAAAGAGGCACAATGAGATAAGTCTGCACAGTGCTATTATGTCACATTTAATTTGCGCACCTTTTGATTGTGATGTCATTTATACGTGAAGGCGTGGAAAGAGACTACTGCATGTATACGTAAATTTGATGTTCTTATAACAGCTCCTCATCTATTGGCGTATTTGTGGTGAAAAAGTTGTTCTCTGCCAATTACAGACCATATCCATATATAATTACGAAAACTATATATGATAGGATACATAGATGGCTAATTTGTGTAAAAAAATACCAATGCTTACGAATTTCATACGGTGTTCTTCAACAAGTTTAATATGTAATTACATAAACTTTGATGAGATTTAAAACTAAATGTAAAATAAAAACAAAAGTAAGTTATGTAAAACTCGCGTGTTTTGTAAGCTGCATTATTAATATAAACCTTAAACTGGTGCAGTAAGAGCCACTTTGCTACCAAGTTTGTTAAAATGTTTTAGTACATCAGACTCTCAACATCACAGTTAAGGGAACAGGAGCAAATAAACAAAGCGGTACAACATAAAAGCGATAAAAATAAACAAGTGCAATCTTGCGCGATTTCCAGAAAAATTGCCGTCCTGGCATTCTCCAATATAATACGAGTATAGGTTCAAGTAGGAACTTTAGTGCCTTAGAGTTGGCTTACAGCCGGAAGAAAGGGGTTTCATGTACTGTGACTGAAATTGTATAGTGTATTAGCCATGTCTGAATTGCAACCGCGTCTGGTGCATACTTTGGTGGTAATGTGGCAAGATATTTAAATCTTTCTGTACCTACAACATGTACTACTGGGTCTTTTATATAGTTTACTGGCCAGCAAATATTTTTTTTTGTATATCGTATAGCTAATATTTTTGTTCGTACTTATGCCGGATCTATCATTTTATTCATGGGTATATAGCGGTACCTACATCTGTTTTCGTCTCCCGAATTATTACGTATAAACTTACATACTAGTTATGTAACCTAAATGATATAAAATGAATATTTCCCGAACCCGCACATATATCAAGAGATGCTTTGAAAGAACAATTACAATATTTGTAGAATTTTCACTATTTTTCGAAACAGCTGTTTGTCTTTGTTAACAAAATACTACGTCAGACAAACTATATACAACACTACAGCTACTAAAATGAAAGCATTTAGACAACCTAAAAGTCATTACAGACTCATAGCAATATAAATGCTTCAGCCTACTATGCCAGTTGGCAGCGTGTCCAGCATGGTTGCTCTTGGAGTAACCGAAAAAGCGATAGGATTTTCGAACGAATATTGAAGAGAGAACCAATCAAACAACCAATGCAAAGGAACTACCTATCTGAACATATATATTTACTTACATAAAAAGGGACTTTGATGCCGTCTGCCACGGCGCAGCATTCAGCTCTACCGGACTTATGACGGGGGTCTACCCACAATAGCCCTAGAAGACCGGCGAAGACGACGTGAAGCTTTCTACCTCCATCCTATCGGCCCGATAAACACACTGCTACCAATAACGTGGTCAACTTCTTAGTGTTGAGTTGTTGGTACGGGTATCAAGCTTGTAATCTACATCTACACTTAACTAATATTATCAAGCAGAAAGATTTGTACTTTTGTATGTAACGAACAAACATAAAAACTATTGGACCGCTTTGGATGAAATTTCGTTTTAATTTAAGACCCGGGAAAGGACATAGGATAGTTTTTATCCAACTGCGCAGAAAATGGCTAATGGTTTTGCGCTACAACCGATAAAAGCACGGGCGGAGCCGCGGCTGGAAAGCTAGTGATTCATACAATGGAAAGCGCATTTTAAGGATGTTCTGCACCATGTATTATTTCTTGCTTTAAAACTTTTTGTCTTAATAATAACAATAATTTAAAAAAATATTTTTTAGATAACAATAAATTAATACTTTAAAAATATATAAAAATATACCTAGTGACAATTCAGGTTAGGTTGCCGTGCCTAATTTTTCTTTAAGCCGACGTGACGTCACAAACGCCACAAAGCTAAGCTGGAAGAATCTCACCGAGTGCACCATCAAGAATCTCTTTACCTGACAAAAGCAAAAGCTTACATCTATTTAAAAAAAATGTTTCATTTGATTATTACAAAAATGTTATTACTCGATAATGATCGTTATGAAGTTATAAACGATAAAAAATTAAAATTATAATGTATCATGGTGCGAGAATGATTAACTAACATGAGAATAATTAACTGTATTAATGAAAAAAATCTTGTAATTATATAATTGTATAAATAAAAATCTAGTAATGACATTGAACTTTAATAATAATTGACATGGACATTTATTTTATATTATTTAATTATTTTATAAATGATTTGATAATCCATAAAATTGTATAATTGTAAATAAAAATATTTGCACGCCATTTAGGCAGTGTTTTGTTGGAAATGTATTTTTAAGCTATTTTAACTTGGCAATTATGTACCCAAGACTTAAGCAAATAAATATTCAGACATTCATTCCTACTTCCTATTTCTCAATCGTGCACTCGAAGAGTCGAGACTTCCTGGATGCTTCTTGTAGAAGCGACACGCGTCGAAAATTCTTCCGGTTTGGCTTTTTTTTAAATATTTATTTTCGCAACGTAACGTCTGAATCTATTCATTAACTTCTAGGCGTACTTGCAACTTGTCATGAAATTGTTTACTATTATAATAATGTTTAAAATTCCGTGTCATTTAGGTAAAAAAAGCTAAAATTAGATGTCGTCTATCTGGACTGACGTGAGCTCACAAACAGAATGAGTTACAAATCTGAAATGTGTTACAAATCTGAAATGTGTTACAAATCTGAAATATATTACAAATCTGAAATGTTGATGTTTAGAACGTTCACTAAGAGAAATACAATATTGAACTATAAATACATTATATTTCAGGAGGGCACCAAAACATGAGAATGTAGCTGAAAAAACTTTATTGTTGCTTTATCTTTTTCCCATTAGCACGTGGGTGTATTAATCTAGAGATAATTGAGTAGAGTACAAATATGTACGAGTATTAGTGTTTTTAAATAAAACAAATCAATACAATCTTTAGGGATCGTCAAAGTTGTAAATTAGGGTTGGGTCTTGAATCAAGTACCCTTCATTTGAAGAATCTCTACGTAAGGGATATTAAGAAAGTCAGCGTAAAACGTCAATTTTGACAGCCGAAGTTCCACCAAAATATCATTTTAATATTAAACAACATTATAACAACGATTCTCCTCCCAATTCCCCCTTTCCCCTAAATACGGCGAATTGTTAATGTTAACCAAGTCTAGGCCATTTTGTTACGTGGTCAGTGTCAAAAAGTAAACTAATAAGGAATCTCAATTTTCGGTATATCAAACAAGGTCGTATGTTTTTATTTGTGACTGACCGAACATATATTTTTACTGGATCCTTCAATTTCGACGATTATTTTTTTCGTTGGGTAGAGTACCTATATTACCTCAAACTTTGTCCAAATTTTTTATTAGAAAATGTGAGCTGAGAGTGTTTTGAATTAGCATCATAGTACTGAATCAAGTTATTTTATACTTTCCTGTATTAGAAGTCAGTAGCGTTATTTAAAAGAAAAGTTTCTTCTTTTCTTAGATTCGTTTTTCGGAAGCGTCGGTGAAGGTATATAGAAGCGGGCATAGACATTTTATTTTAGTATTAAAATAGATATAACACCATGACAGTTTGGTTACCAATGCGATACTACACTTAAATATTATGATAACTTAATCATACAAATATTAATGTCAAGAACAGAAAATAAAATATATGAATACAATACCATTTCTAAGTGATGTTTTCACAGACCCTATGCGCCGCTTCTATGAACTTCGCCAGGCTGCAGTTAAAAATATCAATTTCACGAGCTGACATTCAATAAATTCAGGGTGCGAACCATGGGGGCAAACTGAAGTAGGTTTGTAGGGCAGTGTGGCACACTGAAAGTGAGCATAGTTCGTATGTATCTTAACTATACTGATGATACTTTTAGAAATTTCGCACTAATTATTTCAAAGTGCCATTTACCGGGATGTGCGTTTCTTCAGCAAGAATAGGTCATGAGGGGTATGGGTATCACCGCAGTGTTAGGTACTCTGCCTCAAAGCAGTAGTGTGCAAATAATACTGTTTCAACAAACGAGACATAAGAACTAGAGTTTCGGAGTGACCACGCAGTGCGATGTCAAGCAGAACGAGGATGCTGACAATGCAATTGTAATGAACAGACTCTTATCTGTCTTTATATGGACATATAATGTATGTGAAATGTATTCAAAGCCATGGTGATCTTTACTTTTTTTTGTGCGTCACGGTACTGAAAAGTTGTGGCCCCATTTAAAACATATTTCGTAGAAAAAGTAGAGTCTAGGTAATCTTGAGCTCGCAAAGTTTCAATAAGAAACAAATATCTTGCAGCAAAAGTTACTGGAAATCTGCGGAAAACCGTAGAGCTTAAGTGCCGTCTTTATGAACACTTATACTCATAGGTACTCCTAGTTATTGCGGTCCTTGGATTCCAGGAGAGTGTCCTTAGATTGTCCATAATGAGTTTCTTCCGTATTCGTAGATATTAAATTGCTTTAGTATTATTTACTTAAGCTTGGGTTTATGGCAGCGTCATCTAACGGCCGTAATACAGCTGTGAATGGCATCATAGGCACGTTGTATATGTGCATATTTTTTTTACCGATTAATGGAACCGACTTCTACCCTCAAATGTGTGAAATAACTTGTAGAAGTCGGAACCATGATTGTTCAAAAGTACCTATTAACACAATATTGTGCGCAATTGTGTATTTTTTCACCTTTTTAGTGACCCTTGAGTTAAACATAAAACATAAATATATTATATATATATTTTTTTGTCAAATTCGTTATTATTTGTATTATCATTTAATGTCATATACAATATACAGTCAAATTTCAAAATATAATAATAATACAAATAAAATATAGTTACTTAATGTAACTCAGTCAAATAAACCTCCGCGCAATGGCCTTTGGCCGAAGGTACCCATTATACTCGCCGCATTGCCTCTTTGTATGGCTTCTCTAGCCATACAAAATTATAATATAATTGATTATATATATATATATATATATATGGGTATATATAGATGAATTGAGAACCTCCTCGTTTTATTGAAGTCGGTTAAAACTAGCACGTTTCCCAATACATTAGAAAGCAGTATTTGAAAACGCAACGTAAAAAAGCGGTACCTTTATTTATGACGACACCGTCAAGACGGTGCAGGACAGCACGCGGACAGTTCACTATGTGGTGACGATGATGAGGAACGTTCTGGCATTTCTATAAAAATATATTAGCCGTAGCAGTAATGGAAGTTTCCAAATGTCCTTACTTTAAAGACAGCCGTCTTTTAGTTTCCGTAATATTGCGTCCGCTACGAGAGAGCACCGTAAACCTAGTAAACAAGTCCTTAAGTGAGCACACTTACTTGAAATACCGTGCCGATATACTAACCTTTACTGAAGGGGCTGCCACATTTCTGGTACACGTCTGAAATATCACAGGGTTGAAGATAGGTTATGAAAAACAACCAAGAGCTATATAGACACCAGTCTCACTCATCATTACAACTAATGCTGACGCGGAAATAGTCCCGACAAATGAATAAAAATCCTCTTTATATTTAGACATCTTCATTAACTGTTTTGTCTTCAGTGACACAATGAGTATATGAGATGAGTAAAAATTCTACCATTTTACTTTGTTTTCAGCCTCTTTTCTCAATGATGTGGTTTACGTCACGTCGTGTGAATTTTCCACATACTTTCTTGGCCTGTTTCATAGTAACTCCTACGTACAATTTCTGAAAGGGTGGTACAGATTTACAGAAAATAATTATGCGTAAGTGTCCTTTCCAACTTAACCGGGTGACCAAAATGCTGGCACCTATTAGGCTCAATGAATAAGCAGTTGAATGCAAAACGGGGCAATGCTGCCAGCATGATGGGCACGCTGCCAACTGGTAGTGGGCTGGAGCATTTAGACTGCCTGTGAGTCTGCTATGACTTATAGGTTGTCTTAATGCTTTTATTGTAGTAGCTGTAGTGTTGTATATAGTTCGTAGTATTTTGTTAAATAAAGGCATACCGCAATTTAAAAACAAACCTCGTAATTCGTTTGTCATCAATAGTTACATTTTCTTCGTATATCTAAGATTTTATGAATAACTGTTTCCTTCGAACACTGCTAACTTTTGTTTTCAACTTCAACTATGACTGATGCCCAAGCAAAAAATTAACACGAATAAAGCATGGTGCGAGTGAAACGTTTAGGATATCTTCGAGATTCTTTGCTGGACCACTTGGAAGAAAATACAATAATTACTGACGAATTCAACTTTGAAAACTATCGCACGTTTAATCCATAAGAGGTACTGGTATTGATTTAAAATTCAAGTAATATTTAAAAGATTCCTACCAGTTATGAGCTGTTTTGAAGTCCTAAGTCTCGTTTGCTTGCGGGCCCGTCAATGACTTTCTATAATATCAACTACATATATATGTAATATGGATAGGACTATGATGTTAATGATGTAGAATGAAGCAGCAAAGGGCCTATCCATACTATAGTAAATGTACTTAGGCAAAGATGACGAGACGTGAAACTCGATCCGCGCTAAAGAGAATAATTTTTCCCTCACAGCACGAGCTGGGAACGCAATTTTCTCAGTCAACTATTACACGTCGATGTAAATTGCTTTTCTTAAAAAGTTCGCACGCTGAATATTACTGAACATTATTAAACTTAAGCATAAGCCCATATTATTCAATCACTAAGCAAAAAAATCGTTATAAAATTCGCTATATTCGTACTATATATTTCTAGATTCAGAATTCACCGTGCTTCAGACTGAGAGATTTGTAGAGACGCAGTTCCCAGAGCTGCCGGAACACACTGTTAGGTGCTTGGACGATTTTCCCCTTTCACGTCTCTCGTCTTAAAGCATTTAAAGTTCATAGTGTTTATTTTTTTTACGAGTATTGTATGAACGCTGTTTTTGTATAGAAAATGGATTGGAGTAAAAAGCTGTTTTTTTATGCTCTAACAAGGTCAGTTACTATTTGAAAAATTTCATCACAAATATGAATAAAGGATATTAAATAGTAAGTGTGTCAAGTCTATAGGTTGTCTAAATGCTTTTATTGTAGTAGCTGTAAAGTTGTATATAGTTCATAGTATTTTGTTTAATAAAGGCATACCGCCGGAAAAAAAAGTGAAGTCACACATACAAAATTAGATATACTTAGCAAAAAATGTTTTAACCACTTTTTGTAAATTCCCATTCCCGTTTTATGGCACCAAAACAATGTTTGAATACTCCTATTTAAAATAATTGTAAGTATTTATTTGTACCTAAGTATTTGTTTTTTCGTAAATGATTTGTAGTCTTCAGGTAAATAGAGATTTAAAACATGGATGCAACGCGGATCCCGCTAGATTGTATAGACGTCGTCGCCCATTGTTGCGAGTTGTAGAAATGAGCACATGCGAATGTGTAGAAGCTCGAACGTTTCGTCGAGAAATGCGACAAGCCGCGAGTGCGCATTTGTAAATGCGATATAGCATGAATAAGTTCAGAGACAGAAAATGAACTGTATATTTTTTCATTCGATCCAGTTCTTGAAAAATACTTTTATGTTACTTTTTTTATCTAGGTACTTAATTTAGGAGTGTCTGTCTATACCATTAGTACATTGAATCAAATTATTAAACTAGTTTTTAAATTCAGTTTGCCAATGAATATGTAACGTCCGAATAATTTGGTTTTTAGGATCTCCGTTTGTTGAATGACTGTTTACACACGATAAACTCAACAAATCGACACTTATTAAGATGGGAAAAGATCGAATTATGATATATTGAAAAGATGATGGCGGCTACGACAACTTTCACATGTAATCGGATTCAGTGAAAGATAAGGGCGATTCACTACTTCTTTCTGCGAAAGCTCGTTTACTCTCCAGCGAGTTGCGAAGAAAGTGCACGGGTGGGTTGAGGGGGCGCAAGGTGACGTCACTTGAAATAGAAATACGAACTCTGTCATTGTCTAATTGAAACGCAAGTAGAATCGTACTAAGGCAAGTAGTACCTACTCGCTACCGTACGTTACTCATTTATACTAAATCACTCTAGAGACTGAAAAAAATATAAAGAGCGATTGACCTCTTTATATGAAAAAAATATTGTGTCGTTAAGGAAGAATTTATAAAATTATTACATAATTATATACATTCACTTCAAATATTCTTAAACCGTAAAAATTAACACTAAATAAAAAATGTTCAACAGGGAGCTGAGAATAAAATGTCCGCATAATTTTTTATTTCACTGTCAGATAATTCAAATCCCCTAAAAAGACAAGAAATCAGACGGCCACAGCATTAATAATGAAATTAGTTACACCGTAGCATTGATACTCTTTAAAATAAGTTAGTAATCTGTGGTACAAGGTAACTTTAAACAGCAAGCGATACGAATCGTGGTCGGTATCGATAACAAGACCAAAAAAACAAACCTGAACATCTTCGACCACATCATCACTTACCATCAGGCGAGATAGTGGCCAAAGGCTAATCTATCAGGCATAAAAAACTGGCCAAGTGCGAGTCGGACTCCCACACCGAGGGCTCCGTACAAATCTGTAAGTATATAAGAAATAGTTATGGTATTTAGGTTGCTAAATGAAATCCACGATATTTTAAAATTATTAATAATATTTTTATTATATGTTATAAATAAAAAAATATGCTATTCGCAGTTTCTCCTTTGTCTGTGCTATAAGACGTTGCTTTTTAATAAAGTTCAAGATTCTGAGTTCACCGGAAGTTCCCTGTATGTTTTGATTTTCTTGCCAGTGTCGATAATTTGTGGCAAATGGCTGTTTCTTTTGATTGCGTTGGCTTAGAAGTTTGATGACCTGAGTAATTGAAAAAAATTCAGTTCGATGCCTCCACGCATTCCTAAGAAAAAGGGTTTTGACAGACAAACGGACAACTAAGTGATCCTATAAGAGTTCCGTTTTTTTCTTTTGAGATACGGAACCCTAAAAATAAAAAATAATTAACATTAACCTTGATTAGAGATCACTTCAACTAGATAGAGATAAATGTTATTATATTCCGTGACGTTTTAACCTCAATAAACAATTTATTTATCAACTATTTGTCCTGTAAATGTTGTCTATTTTTTACATGTTTCAGTGTGTATTACCCTTGTTGAGTATTATTGTTAAATGCTGTCCAAGCCAATCTCTTGGCTCAACAAGCATTGCATGAACTGCAATGTTTATAGATAGATATATATCTATAATATTCATCGAGTAGATTTTACCTGTCCACTCTGAGCTAATCTAGTTCCTTGTTTATTGCTAATTATATTTATTTTGTAAGTAGTATTTGGATACACATATGTATATATTTATTTATTTTATTTTTTTTATGTATTTATTTATTATATGTTTAATATAGGTTTATATTTTAATATAGGTTTTTTTTGTAACTTAAACAGTACTTCGTGAATAATTGTTATGTTTACCTAGTAAACTGCCAACCTGGCAAATTTTGTAAATTCTTTCTGTTCGGTTGTCTGGAAGAAATTGCTTTAAGCAATAAGACCGCCCTTTGTATACCTAATATGTGTTAATTTTCTGTAATATTCTTTCATGGTATGCCAATAAAAGGTTTCTATCTATCTATAAGGCCATCGTGCTCAACTACGTGTGATGCTACACCTACTCACTTTGCTATTTTATGAACGGCTGAACAGATTTTAGTCTATATTTTTATAGGTTCGAACGAACCACGGTAATGATACTGCTTTTGTGGCTTTAAATGGACCCACGTTCTCTCAAAGTTCTCTGACAGATCTCGAAGCTTCAAAGTCAGATGATCCCGTAAATGGTAATTATTCTGCGGCTACCTAAAAGGTTTAAGAAATAACTTGAGTAAATAACCTCAACTTGAGGACCTTCCCTCTTTATGAAAATCGGTTAAATTTTTAACCGATTTTCATAAAGAGGGAAGGCCTTTTCAAATACTACAAAGTAAGTAGGTACCTAACTAAGATATATAATATGAATATGATTTAATTTATACATTTGCTGATGAGCCTGTGTATATGATAAGGAAATCTATATGAAGTAATCTTTTAATCAACTCTTCCTTTACAATTCCTCAAATTTTCTTTTTATACATTAGTAGCGGTCCCCCCGGGCTTGGCAGGGGTATTTAACAAAAATTGAAACATTTAAAAAAGCAGTTATTGTGACATAACTTTAATAGTTAGACATTTGTATTGCATACTTTTTTATAGATATTGATGTCTTCTATATACAATTGTAGTACATTACTTTGCTCCATTTTCAATAATTTCCTCAGCGTACGCGATATAACGATTTATTTTTGGTATTTTTTTCGTACACATAATCGAAGTTTTCATACGTATTCCTAACTTTTTGAAAATCTGCTAAAGCCATTTATCAGGGATAATGTTGGATTCTCGTAGTGAAAGAATTGTTTAAATCGGTCCAGTAGTTTCAGAGCCTATTCAATGCAAACAAACAAACAATCAAATCTTTCCTCTTTATTATATTAGTTTAGATTTAATTAATAAATTTATTGAAGCACTCGTAACTGGTGTATATGTTATAATATGCTCGTAGCAAATTTTGGTCAGCCGTTCTTAACCGATCAGCAAAGTTAAGAGTGCGCCCAATGCCAGGAAAAAATCATGTTTCATCCCCGCTTGTTCCATCGCACGAAAGCCGAAAATTGCACACTTTAGTTGATGGTTGAAGTTTAGGGTACAGTTTGTAGTGATGTTTTATGTAATAGTTCCAAATATAAACATGTAATTAAATAATTACCCGATTACTCGAGTAAAACATTAGTATAGCTGTTATTTTCATAAAAAATAAAGTGGGTTATCGCTGATAATTCTGAGCATTCGAATTAAAACGGTTTTTTTTAGCGCAGTTTCTGTTAATTTTTAAACTATGCTATGAAGTTTTTTTTAAACTTCTATTCGATTACTGTACTTGGACAATATTATCCCCTGCCTCCTATATTTTTATAATTGTAATATTTCAGTTATTTACCATCAAAAAGTGTGTTTGAAAACACTTCTTTTGCGTAATTTTGGCATTGGGCCCACCCTTAAGCAACTTCTGCCGCAGTCATGACATGGATGGGTGATCGCTAGTGATATTACTACTGAGCGCTTCCGTGCTTCGGAAGGCCGTCGCGCCTGGTTGTTATCTTAGAATGACAGTCGTTATAGCATGGTGGTAGGGCATTTGGCGAGTGCCCGCTGGCTACTTACAACCCTCAAGTAGAAAATCTGTCGCCAAGTACCTTACGGTGTGTTACGGCAGCTGTTCTTGAAAGCCAGTAATTCTAGGTTAACCTAAACAACATCTTCGGCCACACCATCAGTTACCATTAGGTGGTCAAAGACTGACCTATTAGGCATAAAATATATAAACACTAATGCCATTTCTAAATACATAAACAACGCAATCTCTAAGCATTCAAAGAGATACTGAGCATACAATTGTAAAGGCCGTCCCTTTGACCGTTTCCTCACATCAGTTTTTGCTATTGTCATAAGAGAGATGAAAACATCGTGTTGCTCAAAGAGAGCTTCCCCTGTGTATGTTTACAAAACATACTAACATTGCAGCAGTAGTTGTGGCATTGTTGATGTGTGTGTATGTTTTTGTTGGAGGGTACGACGTACGCAAAGAAGATACCCTACGTCTCCTCACTGTTTTTGCTCATTGGCGGCCTTAAGACATATGTGTTGGCGGTGTTAAGATACTTATCAGAATATATACGTTACCCACATCCCACACTATTTAACAAGAAATAGTTGAAAATTCTTTTGGTTTTAGAATTCATATACTATTTTTTTTATAATGAAGTGATCGAATACACGTCTAAAGTTTTTATCTAAATGTACAGTAGGAAAGAAAAAGACAGAAGACCTATCGTAAGAAAGATATCAGTGCGTAAAGTTGATCTTGATGGATTTTGGACAACTGATTTCACCGGTGCTAAATTGGTTTGCTTTTCTTCTTTTCTTGTCATAAAAAACCACATACTAAAAAAATGTTTACCGAAAAATGGAACCGACTTCACTCTCAAAAATGTGAAATATTTTGTTGAAATCGGTGCCTTATTCATAGGCAATGAATATGGCACAATTCAACATTGACTATATCATCAAGTAAGGAAAATATTTTTCAGTTAACCCAAAAAGTGAACTCATAAACGGCTTAACCGATTTTGATGGCATTGAAATGGAACCACACGACAAGTATCAGCTTTCAAATAAAAATGGAAGAATAATTATAAAAATCGGTTCACCCAGAAGGTAACAAACATAAAAAGCAGACGAATTGAGAACCTCCTTCTTTTTTGAAGTCGGTTAAAAAACAGTTCTAACGATTACAATATGAATTTCATTATATGGTTTCTTGGGGGCTAAAATCAATATTATTATACATTACATACAATTATATTACATAACGTTGAACAAAGGCCTCCCCAGCTAAGGGTGGATTTTCTATAATCCCCATGCTTATAGCAACCCCCCAACTTCTGGTATTTTATCTCTTCGACGCCTCTAAGTACTCCCACTGGAAGATATGGGGACCTCCTCAGTTTGCTAGAACAGCAAACTGAGGATGTCCCCATATCTGATACCCCCAGGAGTAGAGTCGACACAGTCGGTCACAGTCATATCAAGGAAAATTATTTTTCAATTGAGGTTCGGATTTGATATCTTACTGATCTGATACTAACTAGGTATGATATGGTCTACGTCACACGACTGTAGGTCCCAAATACTATGTATAGGAACAGTGCAGTTTTAAAATTGAGTGCTGCTGCGACAATATAGTCAGTTAATTTTGTTTTGCGGTATGAAAATGCCTAGCTAATAGATAAGTAAAATGTACACGACAGCCACGATGACTTGGAGACATATATAAAAAAAACCGAGAAAGTAATGAGTATTTTATGAATTTCGGTTGACGGTTATGAACAGTCAGGTCAGACACTACTGGATCAGTTTGATAAGCACATAACATCAGATGGAGTTAGATAACCAATGGACTACAGTCTGGTCTGAAATCACACTAATTAGCTGATCCCCCGAAGCATTTCAATAGTAGTTTTATGCCTGCTTTGAGAATAGTTATTTGCTATGTAAGACTGCAAAGTTATTTGGCGTGAGTTATTGAAACCAGTGGAAGCGAAAGATTCTAAAATTTAACCATGAGTGAAGCAAGTATAGGTAATAAAAATACTCCAGAGCGAAGAGAAGATTTCAAAGATATAAGACGCAAAAGAACTGGTCTGTGCGAAATGGTCAATTTTTCACCACACTACAGTGAGGAAAATTCTAGGTACCGCTTAAATAATTATAATACTAAATTATGCATGAACTCACTTTAAAGATTTAAAGTACAATTGCTTACTACAATTTGTAATATGGAAAGAAAATGTATTGTGCTGGGACTGTCATAAACGCTTGAATTTTATAAACCTTTTACACGCTAGCGGGAAAAAAGCACTCTTCCGAGCAGATTTCGAATAATAAACACACCTTTCCTAGCTTGTGATGTGAACAATATTTTCCCACTGTCGATAAGAAAATATGCTTCAGCCAATATTCCGAAATGTATGAGATTAGCACTGTAGGAAAAATTGACGTAAGTTACTTGATACAATACTGTGATATGTTAGTTCTTTTCGTCACTATATTAGTGTATATTGTTAAACGAATATATTTCCAAATGCAAATAGATGTCCCATTTTGACTATTACTTTTAAGCCTATATGTTTTGAACGCACCGAAATCATCACTGAATTTTTAATAACGAAAGTCGTCACTTGCTTTAGTTTTCAAAATGAATCTACGGTGACGTGGGCCTCTCAACATTAGCAATTCATATTCCGGGACACTTAGGTTAGACAGCTCTTCGTTTCGTTAATTTGAAGTCGGATATGGACCTGGGAGTCCCCAAGCTTCACTAAGCGGGACATATCGATTTATTCATCAGTTCATATAGAACGCAACAAATATCGCTAATCGTTTTACAGTATAACCTTTTGGCACACGTACCTATACTTGATTGAGGTCGACACAAACATTTTTACCCGCATCTTTTAATAGAAACATAAAGGAGAGGAGCTGTGACGTTTCCTTTATTAAGTATGATTTTTTTGTCTGAAACCTATTGAGCATGTTTGTTGCAAGTTTGTCATGAAATGAAAGGAATTTCTAAGCCAATTCTAAAAATATACCACGTCATAACGTTAGCAACTTTGCTTTAAATAAAAACAAGAACGTTAACGATAGAGCTGAATAGTTACTCTACCTCAACAGGTATACCGCAACATATATAAAATATCCTCATATCTAACCTCATGAGAGGAATTTTGTAAATACATAATAATATACTTACACTGTATTATTTAGTTTTCATTTTTACCATTGAAACTCAAACACGGAAACATCGAGAGGACGTGGTAGCGCATGAACTATTATAGTCCCTAAAAGCAGTTGCCGAATGGGGTGATGCTAATTTGGCTGATTTCAATGCTGCAAAAACCTTATCGAAACCGAGTCTATTCTATCTGACTCCACTTTCCACTTGTATCAGTAGTGAAAACAGATAACCTTGAGCAGCTAGATGTCACTTTGTCTTACAGTCTTCAAGATACTGAGAAGGTATATAATACATTGTTACAGGACTGCCCTACGCTTTTCAGGATTTAAGTGTGTATATTTGATTTTATTTTTTCCACTATAACATTAAAATGTCTAAACAAATTCGGATGTTAGATCAGATCAGATCCAACATCCGACGGTATTTTAACAGGTCATTTACACTTACTTTACATCATCGCAAATGGAATTAAGTTTTTGGCAGGGCCCTCGTTGTTTAGGTATTATTTTTTACAAAAAATAAAATTGACCCATTTCCATACCAATGCTTAGGGCAGAGATCTAGTTCCTATTTGGCTATTCGTTTACTTTGGGAGCTCGGGGACCGAGAGCATTTTAAATTCCCTCAAGTTTCCGCCATATTGAAAGAAGACTTTTGTTGATGATATGATATTTGCACAGGGACTTCCACCGATATGGTAATAGTATTTCACCGAGATTAATTGGTAATGCTGGCATGCGCTGATAAAGCGTAACCAACTTTTAGAAGGATTACCAGAAGACCACCAGCATAACCTTTTGGGGATACTGATCATCCCTATGGTAGCTAGTGTATTTTTTGTGTCTACGTACATATAGATGATAAAATATCCAGATAAATTGAAGTACGAGGGAGCAAGGCACTCCATATCTGTAGTTATCTTAGCTACATCGATTCATATCCCATGGAAGCATCGTATATCTATACTATACTATATCTATACGATGCTTCTACTATATATAATCGAACTAGGTACCTAGAGATAAAAATGCAAATAAAATGTATGCAGGGATATTACCGTGTAGTTCTGTCAAAATTTCCTAATTCATACATAGTGACGCGTCGTCAAAAATGTCAAGCTGGGTGACCCCAGCCGGAATTTTTTCGATGCATTTCGGTTCTACACAAAGTATATCTTTAGGCGTTAAAAATCTTCAAGTTCACGATAAATGTGTTTTCTTTAATAATATTTTTTTATTAAAAATGGGTTTCGGCAAAGTAACGCCTTTAAATAACTAATTACTAACTACTAACATAGCAAGCCCTAGATGCAATAGTAGTTAGTATTGAGAAAGTCGCGTTATAGTTTACTATGGTTTGAATACTACTTTAGTTCCATCATAATATGACACCTGTGTACATGCATATTAGAATAGAATAGAATAGAATAGAATAAAATTTATTTACAACACACAAATATACACAAATCAACTAAAACTAATACAAACAAGAAATTATAAAACAGTGTGTGTCACAAACGCGGCCCCAGCTCAGCATAATGCCGGGTGCAAGGCCGAGCTCCGAATTTACATGCTCCTCTCATTCTTCATACTGTATTTGGAGTTTTACCATACATTACCGACTGTTTTAGGAGTTTTGTGGGAGTTTTGACTACATTTGGAGTAACTGTCCGAGGCCGAAGGCCGAGCTCTGACTTGAGAGTATTTTCCACATCTCCGAGTGGTCTCCATGGTAACTGCCCGCGATAACCAAAGCACCTACGAGTGGGGTTCCTTTACCGAAGTGACTTAGAACCTTGGTACGATTCTGACCGTACCACTTTTTTATGGCAGTAGGGTGAATCTGGTTTGGTGGCTACAGTATGAATCTCTACTGTATTAAGAGATTGTATTGGAATTCATACTTATATTGGAGTATTTTTTTTTTTTTTTTCAAATGTATAAGGTGCTTTTATGACAGTTCGTACTGACTCAAGATAGATGCGGGCCGCTTGCGGCCCGCACACTGCCCGAAAAACTAGTTTCTATATATAACTAAACTAAGTATTCATCTCAAAAGTAGATATATATTATAACACTAGTAACTATTTCTAAAATTTTTAATAAAACTAAACATTAGAGTGCACTGGTGTCCTGAACCAACAGTTCCTGTCTCTTCTGGTGTGCAAAAATGAACTTCTTAATTATATAAATGTATATATAGGTAGAGTGTTAATTAATATAGTAGCACTCGGGAGAAGTGCCTTCGGCACTTCTCCCTCCCGGGCTATTGTAGGGCCAGGCCCTCGCCCAAAACCCGGTGGAGCTGGACGACCGCACAGGCGGTAGCCAGCATCTCTGTCCTCCCTAAACAAACTAATATAGTTAGCTAGTTTGAGCGAACCACCCATGTAGGTGCACGTGCCCCGCGGTCACATACTGCGCCCGACATAGTATACAGTATGTAGGTGGGTATTATAGCTAGTAATAATACACACTTATCTATATTGCGTTTGTGTTAAAATATATAGTTGAGTAATTCTTTCAATCCAAGATTTTATACAATTACAGCTTAGAGTGCAGTTTGGTTGCCATTTGATGTAGCTTAATACTTCTTCCAAATCATGTTTTTGCAGTGTATCAAACACCCTGACTATATATCTTCTCAGATCAACATCATCATCTTCAGCAGCACTAGTAACTAGTAGCAAGTAGTAGGAAGCGAATCAGGCCCCCGAAATCAGCCATGTTCTTTTTAGGCTTTGATGTCAGCCCAGTCATTTGCCTACGCAAATATTAATGGTATTGTTAAAAGTATGTGCACCGAATAAATACCGTGAATAATAGAAACGTCTGCAAATTTTGCGCAAAGAACAAACACTCTTTCAATTCAAACTATTTGAAGTTGCTTCAATATCGCCGTAAAGAACTTTTAACGAAAAAGACAAACGGAATCTTGTTGAATATTTTGATTTAAATTTCGAATGACATCTTTCTGAATATTTTAAAACTGTTTTAAAGATACGAAAGCTGGTATGCACTCTTCTTTGCATGTATTTAATTTATATTAAAGAAGCAGTGATGGCTCAGTGCCATTGACTATGCCGCGCAGCAGGTCCATGGTTCGAATCCCGCCGCGGGCTTGAGCTTCACCGCATGATGGTCGGGCATTTGGCGAATGCCAGCCTGGCAAGCGACCACCCTTATGTAGAAAATCTGTCGCCAAGCACCTAACGGTGTGTTCCAGCAGCAGTCCTTGAGAGCCAGTGAAATTACACGCACACGAGACTTAACAACAATGTCTCAAAGTGACGGGCGCAGTGCAATTCGTTACTTGTGTCGAAATGCATATGTTATAGGCAGAGGTCAGTCCGCTTAACATCAGGTGGGCCTCGAGCTTGTTTCGTAAAAATAAATTAAAAAAAAACAGTATGTACTTTGCTTTGGGCAGGATTTGATTGGGCTAACCAGCAGTTTAGTTATAGGCATGCAACATTTCACCAAGTTTCAACACTTGGTATTTAAAATAAGACGGAACTGCGTTTCTATAAAGTGCTTTGTGCATACTTCCCTTGAATATGTGGTACCACTGACTTTGCTGTCTTTTACTTACAAAACGTATAACTTCTCCATCTTATGAACAAGCTATATAGTGTAGGCGAAGTAAAAACCTATCTCTTTTAGAAAATCTGCTCTTTCAGTGTACTTGTATAACCTTGCATTACAAAGGCAAGTTGAGGCGGGAATCGTAGTCTTTTGAAATGGAATAGAAGGTGGCTTTGAAGTATAGGAATCCTAGGAATCGTAGTAATTCCTCCTTTAACTGTACCGTTTTTCGCATTATCTGAGCCAGTTCGTATTATGTATCTAGTCGTTTTCCATTGAACAGTCTGGGGGCACAGATAATACCAACTTTCGATTTATGCCCGTTAGTCGAAAGCTTTACTTCAGTGAACTGTGTTCTGTATTCATCTGTAAAAAAGTCGGAATAGTTTCACCCACAGCCAAGAAGGTAGCCTATTTTTCATCTCCTTATGAATTCGTATAAACATAGAGACTTTCACATTTATATGAAATGTTTCTTGAATAAATTAAAACTTTTTCTTCGGTCGCTCAAATCTGATAAGCCGCTAGATGCTTGCTATCTGCAGCGGAGCTCGCTGTGTCCTTTTACTGATGAGACACTGCAAGCTATGCTTATCTCTTTCTGCAGGTGCAAATAATATTTCTACGCTTTCACCGAGAGAAAATTCACAGAGAAAATTCTCTCAGAGATTATCTTCAGAGACCATCCAAAGAAGCACATCTTCAGACAAATTCAAAGCATGACTAAAGACGTCAAGTTTGTGAGCCAACTTAAAAAATATAAACAATTTATTTTAAGTACCTCTGCAATCCAAGCATGAAAAATAATTACGTAAACTTAAATTTGGAAAGAGGTAGACTTAAAGAGTCAGGTTCAGACTTCACCTCAGCGTGATGATAGGATATGTGTTTGAATCTTGTTATTTTATATATTTCGTCTTCGCTTAGCTTCAGTGGACACGGTAGAGTGAAAAAAGCTAGGAGGACAGCAGTGGGACGAGACGCTACCTGCCAACTCATTGGCACACAACTCCGAACCGCACCATTTGAAGACTAGTCCGGAGACCGCGGGGACGTTTGTTCCCTGAGAGCTACTATTTGGAAGTCTTCAAGTATAGAGTGACTATCTTCTATTTATTTATTTATTTATTTATTGAGATAAAAACGACACAGGTTCAATTACATTTATCTCACAATACAAAAACAAACAAAAAAGGTAATACATTACAAATTATGTCCATCAACATTATTATTGAATTTCGAAATTCATAATCTGTTTACTATGACATTTAAAATTTATGATGATCAATGCCAATTAAAAGATATAATTAATTTGTTGATACAATACCAAACAATTAAAATGTTCATAAAAATAATTCTAATTAAACAATGTCAATACAAAGAAATCAAAAAATAATCAAAGCATAAATAATAATAATTATAATTTATATCAAATCGTTAATGTCAAAAGAGCTGTCAAGCTTTTTGTTTCTATCCCATTGATCAATTAAATTTTCACAGTATGTCATAGAAACTGGTCACAATGGTTTTCCAGTTATCAAACATAATATGACAATCAGTGTTGGCGGCAAGGAGCTCATTGAGATGGCGGCGGGCACGGATTAGCGGTGACATGGCTCGCGCCACAGTGCGATGTTTACCTACGTAGAATAGATCGTGTGGACGACCACGCCTATTTGCCGGGACTCCGGGTTCGTCTGGGATGAACAGGGTGCATACCAGATCATGCAGTTGTAAGCAGTCCACTGAGCCTCTAAGTATTTTATAACAGACAGTTAGCTGATCAAGTATCCTTCTTACCTCCAGTGAATGGTAGCCCAGCTGACCGAGCAAAAACTTGGTCGGGTAAAGGAACGGATAGTACCCATACAGTCTTTTGTACAGCGACCTCAAGAATGCCTTTTGGACCTTCTCAAGCATACGCGTGTAGGTGACGTGGTGCGGGTTCCAGACGCATGCGCTGGATTCAAGCTTGCTTCTAACCAATGTGTTGTATAGAGTTCTAATAACTTGCGGATTTTCAAAACTCCTCGAACTCCTTAATACAAAGCCCAGTCGCCGATAAGCTTCATTAGCGATAAATGACACATGGTCATGAAAGGTCAGTGAGCGATGATGATCTAGGCAAGCATGCTCCACCGTCGAACGCGTCGTCGCTTACCATCAGGTGAGATTGCGGTCAAATGCTTGCCTATTCGGAATAAAAAAAAAGTGGACATGGTTGAGCAGAGAGGAGTGATGTCTCATATTTGTATGCATGCGAGATATGTATGCTTTATTTTGCATTGCAATCCGGTAAAGTAGCCACAGCTCATATTAACCATTCATCTACTGTGAAGAACCACGCACGGGCGGCGTGGTGATCACGGTTGGGGTTATCAAAAGTACAACTGATAAGTCCTGACAAAAGGTCTGACGCGGTCCCTAATGTATTGTTTAATAAAATTGCTATAATCTATCAGATCTTTATAGCGGAAAATAGAATTGTTTTGTAGTAAAATGTACAACATTCTTATTAATTAAGACCTAGGTACTAGTTGCAAGATATCCGAGTTTTTGAATATGAACAGTTATTAATCACTTTGTGTTCGGTATTACTGTCTAGAATGCATATGTTGAAAGACTTTCATCTCGGGAGCTCAGTGAATAGACCAAAACCGACATCAATTTATAATAAAAAAGACTAATATAATATAAACAATATATAAACAACCAATATATCAAATAAAATCGTTCATTCAGTAGCAATGTTTTGCGTGGTGGTAGTGCGTTTTGTAAATGCCTGTCTGACTACCTGCTACCATCAAGTAGAAAATCTGTCGCCAAGCACCTAACGGTGAGTTACGGCAGCTGTCCTTGAGAGCCAGTAATTAGGTAGCCTGAACAACATTTTCGACCACATCATCACTTACCATCAAGTGGATAGTGGTCAATGGCTAGCCTATCAACTATAAATATAAAAAAAATGTCTACAACATCATAGACCGATGGACTACAACCGTGAAGCATATTGTCTTTTGTTAATCAAAGAGGTACTAAGTCATTTTTTTAATTAATTTTAATATATTATCAATTATTATAAGGACTAAAGAGTCTTATGATAATTGTGTTTATTAAGTACATTTATAGTGTGCAATTTAATTACACAGCTATAACAAAGGTTATAAGTCATTAAAATATTTAGTTAATGACTTGCATATGCTTGATAATTAAGATTTTTGTTGTATCAAATATTATCTGCAATCAAAGTAATTTTATTATTAGCAGAACTCACTAATGTTATTACATACAGCCAGGTTTTGATTGAGGTAAAAGTAGGGAGATGATGATTGGGTACCAATTTAATGGTAAAATTACCTCCTTATTCAGTATTTCAAAATATTGATATTTGAAACCTGGCTAGCCTGTAACCACAATCTTATTTGGTCGAACTTGGTAAACCAGTTTAACCAGAGATCTGGCTCTCAAGGAGAAATGTCGCAGCATACCGTAAGGTGCTTGGTAACAGGTTTTCTATTTGAGAGTGGTAGTTATCCAGACGGGAATCAGCAAAATAATGTTCTGGACTTATGTCATGTCCATATTATCTCATAAAGCTGTCATCCTTGGGGGATTTAATTAATGGGTGAATAGCTAGGCCACTTGGAAGGAAAGTATCACTCAATTGATATAAGACGGAAGATGTAGAATACTTACCTACACTACAATGCTTTGTTAAGATATTATTTTGAAACTGATTTGGCTTTGATGTAAAAAAACTGTTGTCTTTTTGAGAAATTGCATATATTTAGGTACTTCAAATAAAATAAGTATATATATGACGTGATTTTTTTCTTTTTATGTTATTATAATTCTCATCTATAACTAAGTTTCTATACCCAATGCGCTACTACATTATTCGTCCGAGGTCGTAAAACAAATGAGAATGCCAAGGAAGCTCGTCAGGATCGCGGCTATGAACTGAAGCTAAAACCTACGTGTATATCTTGGCGAAAGTCATGTCTTTCCTTTCCAGACACCGTTCTTTGCCATACTCATATACGACCAATATGTAAGTTAATGTATACGACCGACCTTCTACTCTAAACAATAGAAGTAGGAATTGGCAGATTTTACATTGAATGAGAAATATTTTAGTGCCCATTTTATAGCTTTATTTGAAAGGAATATTCAAAAATCCGATGCATGCGCCCATAGGTAGAAAACAAACATGACGGGGCGTATCGGGTTAAAAATGAATTCCAAATCCCCCAGCTTTGTCGGTAAAATAATGCAATACCTTCGAAAGCTATTGACACCTTTGCGAATAAAAATTTCAAAATTTTAAGCTTTACTAACAAGTACTACAATTGTAACGCATATATTATCGGTTAGTCTTATATGCTACTACTTATTATCATCCTTATAGTATAGGCACTGAGACAAAACATGCCCAAAATAATTAAGGTTTGTTTAAAAATTATAATGAAATTAGCCCGTACTATCATACAAACACACATACATACCGCAAACTTTACCTCTTTATAGATATAGATGTCTAAATCTGCCTAAAATTAGTTAAATACCATGCATGTATAAAGAAGTAATTAACTTCTAATGTAGAAAACCGTGCCACCTTACCCAGGTATAAGTGTAGTAGAGTGAAAAAATAGGCTTCAGTTGCCTGAACCTTACTGGACCCATGCTGACCGCGGTGTCTATATTATTGCCGTTTGAATTTATATACTTACCTGAAACAAATAGCTACATAATAAGCCAAAACAGGAAGAATAACGTGAGTCCATTAATTGAGTAATTAATGGACTCAAGTTCTTCTTCCTGTTTTGGCTCGTGGTGTTTATTCAACTATTGCTATCTGAATAGTTATTCAGATAGCAATAGTTGAACTGACTATAGTTGGATCGTTTAGCTTTACGGAAAGAAAACCCCGTAGCACCGCCGGGCGTCTTCGCTTCTAAGCTGCTACTTCACAAAGCTGTCATAAACCATTTCTGTACAAATTTCCGTTTATTATTTATGATAAGGTAAAAGGGGATTTCAATCAAAACAAATTAAAACACAAAGAACATTTTATCGAGTAAGGTAACAAGGACGGGGATTAGCTAGATATTGGGTAGCCTTGAACTCACAAAGGTGTCACTTTGACATCGATTGTCTACTTTGACTTTCACATTGGACCAGCTTTAGGCTACGTATACGTATTCACTAGTGACGTGCGAGGAAGAAAAGTGGTGTAAAAGAAAAAACCAGCAATAAGATCTCTGCGCTCAGTGAGGCCTGAAACATGCAGAGGTTCTATTGGTGTTTCTTATTCGCACATCTCTTGTGGAACGCCGCCTAAGGCTGACTTCATACAGTCGGAATATCTCTCTGAATTCATAATCAGAATTTAAATTTATTATTATTATTCAGTAATCCTAGAATAATAAATAATATAATAATGCTTTGACGCATCCTAATTTTTCAACAATTTCAAAATTGTTGAAGATTTTCAATTAGTCGGAACCTTTTTAAACGACGTCATAAAGTGTACGATTTTTATCTTGCTACGCCATTACTCTGCCAATCATAAACTGATTTTGATAATTCTTTTTCTGTGTTTATTCGTGGATGCTAAATTTAATCAATATCAGTTGGCCAGTTTTGAAGTTATAGTCAACTGAAAAATGTATTTGCATACCTGCACGACTTCAATCACTGCAAAGTATGGAATAATTTATGGAATTCGGACAATGATAAAATGAGGTCAGAGGTTTCAATCAGCATGGTACCGACTTCAACAAATTATTTCATATATCATGTGGTTTACGTTTATTTTAAATATGTTATTTTTATGATTCCCTAATATCTACACGGTCAAAGAGAATAATGAAATAAGCAGAAACAAATAACAAACGGCAGGCTCCATCTTCTGTTATACGAGTACCAAGATGTCTTCTTAATATTATGTCTGTTTGCAGGGACTTACGCTTCAACAAGATCCAAGAGCTAGTACCTGGGGGTTTGAGCCACATGCACCAGCTTCGTTCCCTCCTGCTCAACGATAACCACTTGAAGAATTTGAAGTCAGGCTCCTTCGACGGATTGAAGAAGCTCAAGTATCTCTACCTATACCGGAATAGGATCCATCATATCGACTCTGATGTCTTCAGAGA
This sequence comes from Plagodis dolabraria, assembly GCA_963854805.1. Classification (NCBI taxonomy): domain Eukaryota; kingdom Metazoa; phylum Arthropoda; class Insecta; order Lepidoptera; family Geometridae; genus Plagodis; species Plagodis dolabraria. The sequence goes on along the minus strand of OY978440.1, from coordinate 33,850,994 downwards.
TCTTATACATTTGGAGCAACTGTAAGTAAAACCGCTTATCCGAAAGGAGTCAGTATTAAGCAAGTCTTATGCCTTAATCAGTTGGTTTCTGCTTCTGTAGTCTGCATGATTATCAAATCCCAACTTCCTGGAAACGCTAGTGGGAACAAGTGGCCTTTTTCTATTTAGCCTTTCGCTCTAAAAACTCTTGGGGACTATTTCAAAATCCATGTAACACGTAAAAGTATAGTCCGATAAAAGCATAAGATCATTTTCTGATTCCCAACTACCCACAGCGATGAGTCCTTCAAGTAAACGACGTACCGCAGGATATCTTTCCCTTTTGTCTCCTTTTCAAGTCGAGAAAGGTATATTTTAACGGTCGGTGCTACCATAGAGATATAAAATACTATTTAGAGTGGCAGCCATGTCAGTTTTCTTAGAAAACGAGCGTAGCCAGTTTAACACATGTAAATGATACATGACATTACATCTTTATTGTTCACTACAAACAATCCGATTCCCTGATTAGTCCCATTTTTACCCAATTGAAACGTTTAATAAACCAATTTATAACAGTTGAAATTACACCTTATCTAAAGAGTGGTAAGATTTAATTTCTTGTGAACATTGTCAAGCTATCCCTTTCAGTGAGAGAGATAGATATATGGTAATTCCCCTAATATCTGGTAAAATTTGCCAGTCGACAATATCTGTACAGTAATTGTGCAGTCTCTCAGTCAAGTAAAATTCAATTTAAAAATCGTTCCTTGGTAAAATCTGAGCATAAACAATTGAAAAATAGTTCACAAGTTACTGCACGCAAAATGATTACGAGAAAATAATTATTAGGATAGCTAGTAAACTTTTACCTTTTTTTTATTTATTTATTCGGAACAAAAAGTGGTATCCCATTGTCAAAGTAGCCAGTGATGCAGTACATTTTTATCGATAAACTTTTCCATAGGCTTAAAACGATTTAACGATTTAATTTTTAGGTAATGCGTTGATGTACTGTGCGTTTGAGCTATAAAAAGTTTTTATGCGGTTTTATATAATCATTTGAATATGTTGTAATGACAGGCAAGTAAGCGTCTTGAATGAACCCTATAGCTTACTAGTATGTCTATACCAAAAGCTTTAAAGACCGCTGAAAACAGAAGCACGTGGAAGAGCATAGTACATCGAGCGATTAACACTACTTCAGACAAGACACGACCTTCAGCAGTGAAGATGCTGAATAAGAAAAAGACGATATAAATTAAATAAAGCTATTACTGCGAAGAACAGCTTAATTTCGATATAATATGTTATAGGCTCGTTTATTTGTAGTAAAATTATAACAAACACATGAAATTCGCGTAGAGGGTGGTATTAGAGATAGGCACAGATAGGGATTCAGGAAAATCAGGGAGACCGACACAATAGTAACTACCAGCTAATTAAATTGGTAATCATTTTATTTCCATTGAAACGAATTGTACTTATTGCATAATCGGCGATTGCTATTTCTAGATATTATTATTTAGCAAAAACTGAAAACAGTATATTTGTGTATTTCTCTATTACACATTTTAACAAATGAATTGAATGGCAGCCAATGAGATATTCTCCTTATTGATGATAACGAAAATCTCCAAAATAGACTAAGTCATAACCTAAAAGTTCGCGTGTTCGGTTCCGTTCACGTCTACGTTGCTGCAACACACCCCGCGATGCTGCAACGCAGCCTGCTGTACATATGAACTAATTCAAACGGAAAAAAAATCATGTGATGTTGTCAAATTAGCTTTGGTCTGTCATGGTGAAAGAACACTGCTTGAAATCCCTATCAATGCCATTCAAGTTGAGTGTGTAGAACCTCCTCTTAGCCTTTGCAGACACTGTCTCTCCGATAAATTCCTTTTTAAATTAGCTTAAAACTCAAACTGTTCTTGAAAAAAAACTAGATTGTTTACTGACATTATATAACTCATGCAATAAAGCCTCATCTGAGAACCTCCTTTGTCTCCTCCGCAGCTATTTACAATTCACCCTTCTTCCTTATTCCCTCCTTCAGAATCCTGTTATGCCTTTGTACTCATCATCCTACGAATCATTCGTTTTCAAACCTAACATTATTTTGGATTTTGGTATTGATAAAAACACAATAGAAGCTAATAAGGTTTTAATAAATAAATTCTTCACAGAATACAAGGTCTGGACAGCCATGCAGATGCTTCTAAAAATCTAGATAGTCCAATTGGTGTTGTAGTTTGGATCCCATCTACGAGAATAATTTTCAATTATAAATGTCCTTCTACCACTTCCGTCTTTTCAGGAGAAGCCATCGCAAATCTGGAAGCCATCCTTTTTGTAATATCACACAATCTGAACAAAACTATCATATTTTCAGAAACCAAAAGCTGCCTCCAACCTATTCTTGCTAACCCATTTCGGTCCAAATCTAGGTTCCCAATTGTTTTAAAAATAGGAAATGCCCTTTTCGAATGTTTTGAAGCAGTGATAGCTCAGTGGCATTGGCTATGGACTGCCGCGCAGCAGGTCCATGGTTCGAATCCCGCCGCGGGCTTGAGCTTCACCGCATGGTGGAAGGGCTTTTTGCGAATGCCCGCCTGGCTAGCGACCACCCTCAAGTTGAAAATCTGTCGCCAAGCACCTAACGGTGTGTTCCGGCAGCAGTCCTTGAGAGCCAGTGAAATTACAGGCACATGAGACATAACAACTATGTCTCAAGGTGACGGGCGCAGTGCAATTCTTCACCTGTGACGAAATGCATCTGTTATAGGCAGAGGAAACCACTTAACATCAGGTGGTCCTCAAGCTTGTTCCGTCACAATAAAATAAAAAAAAAAAAAAAGCTCTCACGGTAAAAATGTGATCCTTGCCTGGATTCCTGGTCACGCCGGTACAGTGCCCAACGAATCTCAAGATCAAGATATCTGTTCGACTTTAAAACCATCTTTAAAAAAACCTTGAAACTAGAAATGGCAAATTTCTAGAATATTAAAAACTAAATTCTATGGTAACATTCAACCTGATCTGCCCAATAAACTCTGATTCTCAATATTCCAAAACGCTGATAAAGTGACCACCTCTACAATATGCCGTCCGAGTCGAAACTATTTCTGTAACCCAGTCTTCCTGGCCAAACTTATACTCCCTCTGTGAATGTGGTTTGGACGAAGGAAATGTGAAACACATATTCTTCTGTTGTCCCAAAATAAACTCTTTTCTCTACAATATTATCCCTAGAGATATCCCTCGTCCTTTCTCCCTCAAACGTATCCTCTCCTTAGTATTTATCCACATTCAAATAAAGCTGTAAATTAACTGTTCATATATTATATAACTTAACCAAAAGTTGTTCCCAGGTGTTCTATATTTCCCCTATATATAATGAATTTGTGTGTGTATATACATTTGTGTTCTTCCAGTAGTTAGATGAAGAAACATCTCGTAATGTTTCAGCACCAATTTTGGCTTGGGCAGTTCTCACCGGACATGACTCATTAAAACTAAACAATCTCCTTTGGTTGATAGTCCATCTAACTACGTGACATTATTGAAATTGTGGTGGTGCCCACAGAAGCAACAAAACAAGAGTTGAAGTTGAAATCACAACCTTGAAAGATTGCGTGTTCTTGAAAATATTTGAATAATTTGTCAATTTAATTGATGTTTACCTTCTGACCTACACGTGTATTTTTACGTCCAGGTAAAAGTTTTATATGCACTAAAAGCAGTGGGACAGATGGTGCTTGCTTTCGTAGGTCTATCAGGAAAGCTCCAAATTAGATATTGGAATGAGGTGACATTTAGTGACTAACAATTTATCGATAAATTTGTCGATAAAAAAATCATGAATCACTTATATGTCAGATTGCACCGACTTTGTTCATCAGCGAAATATAAAACATTTAGGAATAATTTATTAAGTTTTCCGGTGATAGGATATTCCTACTTTCTTTACTTTTGTGACATTGCTATTAAATCTGCAACTTATAATAGCACAACGCGGCATTTTCATATAAATTGACGGAGATGCATGCGGCGCGTTAACCGCGGGTCGACTGTCAGTAGCATTATAGTCCGTTGACGTAAATACTCCTATTTAGGAGTATGGTGAGCTCGCGTGCCACGCCCCCTTCACCTTTCTATTGCTTTCTCTTTTCTGTGGGTGCTACGATCTTTACAATACGGAAGCTTTGCCGCGATGATTGCGGTTCTGCCGAGGTTTTAACAAGCTCTTCTTTTTTACAAGGGTGAATCCATTGTCATCTTGAACAGCACAGGGCATAGCACGCTGTACATCCACAATCTGTCTCTGTGTTTTTATAGCAGTTTGAGACGTTTTCGAAACCTGTGTGTATGACTTCTTCTGATACCGTGCTGTTGGTGGTCGTACAATTGCAGTCGGAGTGGACGTCATAGGCTGTGGCGATGGCGTGACGTCAGGTGCAGGTCGAGTCACGTGGTTTTGAGTCTGTGGTGACTCAACTGACTGAATTAATATAGTGAGAAGTCATTTACTGCAGCAGTTTAGTAGGTTGTCTAAACCAGACTAAGGGACAGATTAGCACTTGTTTTGATACGGAGTACAGCGTAACCCTTGCTATATGGCCAAGAGGCCCAACTCCCAACATTTAAAAAGAATTGTACTAAACAAACGTCCTTATTTCAAGATTAAAATATTAATACACTGTGATCGATACCATGTCCTTCACGAAACAATAAAGTTCATATAACATATCTCTATCGTGCAAATGACTTGGTTCGATGTGCGCAGCCCGCTCTAACGTTGAAGTACTGCTAATATAAGTTTAAGTTATCGATATTTGGTAGTGCTGAATAAAATGGTAAATATAAAGTTAACATAGATAGAACTCTTTATTGAAACGCCCTGTACAGATATATGATGAATTTGCAAAAAAATATTTACAATAATGTTACAATAGGCGGTACATTTTGTATCTCTTACTTCAGTTATATTTTTAAAAAATCCAGGTCCTTAACAGCCAACTAAGACACCCTGGCCACATATGAGCGGAATACCTCTCACTCAGAATTCATTATCTGAACTAATATTGCGGCGCGTTGATTATAGTGCCAATCGCCAATATTTCCTATCCTAGTGACTTTGCTTTTTTTTTTATTGCTGATAGTTAAGCCTTTGACCACAATCTGACGTGATGGTAAGTGATGATGTGATCGAAGGTGTTAACAAGCTTAACCTAGAATGACTGGCTCTCAAGGACAGCTGCCGGAACACACCGTTAGGTGCTTGGCGACAGTTTTTTTTTTTATTGCTGATAGGTAAGCCTTTGACCACAATCTCACGTGATGGTAAGTGATGATGTGGTCGAAGGTGTTAATAGGCTTAACCTAGAATGACTGGCTCTCAAGGACAGCTGCCGGAACACACCGTTAGGTGCTTGGCGACAGATTTTCAACTTGAGGGTGGTCGCTAGCCAGGCGGACATTCGCAAAAATGCCCTTCCACCATGCGGTGAAGCTCAAGCCCGCGGCGGGATTCGAACCGTGGACCTCCTGCGTGGCAGTCCATAGCCAAAGTCACTGAGCTATCACTGCTTCGAAGCTGCTGCACTGCTGCTAAGAATAGACGGTCATATGTATAACTTTATAAAAATGTATGTAAGACCAGCATGTACACCATGATATGAAAAATTATTGAGAACAGAGTGCAAACGTGAGGTCAGCGCCTAAGGGCTTTCAAAGAATAAATAATGTTATTAATATTACACAGGTATCGTAAAAACTTGAGTAACACTCACGATTACACTATGTAGGAATAATGACAATGACAAATAAAAAGTCCTTCTTATGGAATATGTGCTATATTAAATGAAGTTCCTAAAGATAGTGACAGAAAATGTTCACAGATGGGAAATCCGAGTTGCATGTAAAAAACATTTTTGATTAAGATATCTACTATACAATTTGTATTTTTTTTTTCATTTTCCAAAACTTATCAGAGCGCTTGGTCGATGCGACGCGTGATCAAAATGCTGGCACATATTTGACTGATCGAATAAGCATTGCGATCAAAGGGGGCAATACTGCCAGCACGCTGGGCACGCTGCCAACTGGTAGTGGGCTACAGCATTTGGACTGCCTGTGAGTCTGCAATGACTTATAGGTTGTCCTAATACTTGTATTGTAGTAGCTGTGGTGTTATTTCGTAGTATTTTATTAAAAACGGCATACCGCCGGTAAAAAAATATATTTGTAAACGACAAAAATGCTTTGACATTTCTGCCTCTACCAAGCTACCACCTGTCACCTATTTCTTTCAATCAAATACTGTAGTATAGTGTATATATCATATATTATGCAACTCCACTCCCAATGGCTTTATAAAACCTTTTTGCTGAATGTTGCAGCAGAATGTAGAATATTTATAAATTCAAATTTGTATATACATAATTGACCATTTTTGAGCGTCATGGACGCCTAAATAAATGATTATGACTTGAACGTAAATACGGAATAGGTCATAACTGTGTAAAAAGAGCCAGAGGTACCTACATTTATGAATATAAATTGAGTGAAATTTCTCTTGGAGGTTCATTTATTATACTGCATTTAGAATTGATATGCATATCATCTCCGAGAGCAAGGTTTGTCAAAGGCGCCGCCATCGTATTTGGTTTTCATTTAGTTAGTGCCGAGCTCTCAAAGTAGGTACCTATTCAACTTTCAAGCGTAGCTTCCGCTGCGTACCTTTAGTAAGTACTACTAATTAGTACCATAGGTACCTGTTATAGTGTTGTACCTGTTATATGTGGTTATAGTGACAGTATTCCATTTCTCACGTTTTTATGTATGATTGTGGCTGATGCGACGAAATGCCAGGTGCATTATGGGCAGAGTTAACTGCTAAACATCAGATGGGCCCCTTCACCTGATGTTTAGCAGTTAAATCTGCCCATAATGCACCTGGCATTTCGTCGCAAATTACGAATTGAACTGCGTCCGTCACCCTAAGACATAGTTTTACTGGCTCTCAAAGACTGTTACCGGAACACACATCGTATACTGTTGAGTGCTTGGTGTCAGATTTTCTACAAAACAAAGTGCGTTTTCTTCCAAAACGCCTTATTAGCAGTATTCAGTTATCTCAGTACTCACAACACAATTTTAGTACAAGTATGTAAAGTTGTTATCGAAACCCATCTTTTGGATTTTCTCGACCCCTAATAAAAGTTTACTTGGTGGCAAGACACTACAAACAAGAGTCCAACTTGGTTGCTACCGCAGTATCAGATATTGTGCGTCGAATAAATATAGTGTGCAAACGGTTTGAAGCTTTGTAGCAAGAAAAATAACTAGGCAAACGATATAGGAACTAAAGTGCGAGGTAATCGATCAAAAATTTTTGGCAAACACGTTTGTCACACTTCACGTTTACTTCAAACAATAATGTAAATAATAAAAAATGCATGAAACAAATTTGACAAATTTACTAAACAAACACAGCCGCACACCTTCAAATATATTTGACAAACATATTTGACAAACACTCCATTTCACACCGCATCCAACGCATTTGACCAGACGCGTCAAACACGCCTATTTGATCATTTACCGGACACGATTGACGAACGCGGTGCACTGAGAGGATGGCTGTAATGGACAGGTGGCTCACTATCAAGCAGGGACTTGTATGCATCATCATCACTTCCTAACATTAAAAAAATCACAAAGATAAACTATTACTATTCCTTAATTTCTCTGTGACTTTGAATTTATTAAAAGTTAAAAACTTCTAGCATTTATTTAGCTAGATCGTTTTGTACGCCTTCTATTTGTTCCCGAATACTATTTTGGATGAAGGAATCCATGAGTCTATCTAATTATAATAAATACCTATATATAACAAGCATTAGAACCTATTTTTGTACGACTGTAGTACCGGCATCGGTCGTACCACAGACACATGAAAAAGCGTTTCCCATGGCACTACTCGTTTACAAGTAGTGCCGCAGGAAACAACCGATTGGTTTATTTGAACTGTATATAAACTAACACCGAAAATATATTGATAAAATTATAATTTGATTGCTTAAAACTTCTAGAATATACTGTTACTATAGAACCTTCTTGACCGCGGATGGTCTAATTGAAACATACTTTATTCCTGTTTGAGTACCAAGCCAAAATAATGAACGGTAGTGGAAAACCTCGCGGGCTGGCCAGAAGTTTGTAAATAAATAGTTCTACCGACATATGAGTAGCTAATTTGAGTTGTTGGTTGGAACAAACTTTAAAATTCGTAGTTGGTTTAGCTAACTCCAATTTATTACTTTTAATTGGGATACCGTACAGTTGTTGATATGATGGTTGGTTATATACGAGTAGTTTGTTACGAGTTGTCTACCACCAGTTTGAGCTTCACCGCATGGTGGAAGAGTATTTTATGAATTCTCTCCTACGGATAGTTGGTTAACTACCACCCTCATAATATGTCACCCTGTGGAATCTGTCGCTAGCTTGCTTAGCCATTCTTTACCGATCACAAATGTTAATCAACATCCGCCACGGTGATTAGTTGAATGGGTAACCGTTAATGACGTTACTACTGAGCGCTTTCATGCCTCAGAGGCAGTTAATCCCGGTTGTTGTCTTATGCCTGTCGCCAAGCACCTAACAGTGTGTTCTGTCCTTGAGAGCCAGTAAAATTAAGGCACATAAGATTCAATAACAATGTCTCATGGTGACGGGCGCTCGTCATGTGTGACGCAAGGCATCTGTTAGAAGCAGAGGTTACTCCTTACCATCAGGTGCGCCTCGAGCTTGGTAATAACATTACAAAAATATTGGTGTTGGCAGGGTTACAAGTTAACGCAAAGGAACGCGTTCCACGTGCTAACGATGCGTCGTGTGCAATGAGCACGTGACTTAGACGACATAGACCCTCGTTTCTGCATCAGCCTTTCACACCACGAGGTGGGCAAGTAGAGTCCACGATATCTAAAAAAATTTTGGTTCTTGATAGACTAGCTTTTGAACACTACTTCACCTGATGGTAAGTGATGATGTTGTCGAAGATGTTGTTCAGGTTAACCTAGAATTCTCTCAAGGACAACTGTGAGAACATACGTAGATGCTTGGCGACTGATTTCCTACGTGACGGTGGTAGGCAGCTAAGCGTGCATTGGCAAAATGCCCTCCCAATATGCAGTGAAGTTCAACTATAACCGCTCGGCTATCCTTGCTTCAAAAGAACCAAAGATAAATATTGGGCTATAAATTGGAATAAATCATTTTCAGAAGGACCTAAGGGATACTATTAAGTATGTATATATACTTAATAGTGTCGAAAAAACTTTTTTGAACCTAGCATGCTTAATGCTTATTGAGTTTAATATAAATATAATTTAACTTGCTACGCCCACGTAGACATTGATCAAAAGTTATGATGATGAAAAGTATCCTTTTGATCCAGGACCTTTACTATATTTATCCTAGTTTCATCCAAATCAGTTCAGCCGTGTAGGCGTGAAGGAGGAACAAACAACACACTACCTAACATCCTAACTTACGCACACTAATTCGCATTTATAGTAATAGTATGATGTGATATTTTTTCTACTAAAAAATTAATTAATGGCGGCCCATCTAAGTTCATAATATTGGACTGTTTTTGGTCAAACTCTTTCGGTAAAGTCTCAAATTTCGGGGGGTCGCTTTTGAGTGTAGTAGCTGTAGTATGTAGTTTGTAGTGTTTTTACAACAAGGCCTCCCACCGGAAAAAAAATACGTTTACAATATCTATTATTACACAATAATTCAAAATATTTGAAGAAAATCATCATGTAGGTACTTACATAAGTTGCAAATTATAAATATCAAGTAGGTATGCAAATGCATATTGCATTCATCGTTCCAACATCAGGGACCAGACCAATCGATCGTTTGGTTCATCTATTTCTACTCTTCTCGATATCTATGATGCTGAATGCTGATGGATTAATTGAGCCGTCCAAATGCACAACTAATTAGTAAGCGTGTAATTAACCTCTAATTACGCTTTTGTAGGCACTAATAGTAAGCAATTCAGCCGCCAAACAGTTCAATAAGCATTACTGGATATTAATATAGGAAGTGCAAACGAGATGGTATTGAGTATGGACGTACAATTCTATACATATATATCAACCTATATATATATATTGTTGCATAAATAAATAAATAAAAAATAACAATAAAGGATAGTGCGCGGATTACATAAAATATATATTAAAATTATAGGGTTGCGTCATCATTAACAAGTTTAAAGATAATGGCAAAATTAGTCTTGTTTTTAGTACAACGTAAGTTGAACTATAGGTCTCGCGCGTCAAGTCCCGTCTCATTGTCATGTTAGCTCAGTCGATCAGAGCATACCCCGGTTAAAGGGGTACTTAGATGACGCGGGTTCGAATATAATGTATCCTATCGTAATTATGTAATTACAAATACACTTACAAAATTCTAACTTTAGGATAGTTTCAACTAAAGCAAAAATTCTTTATTAATATTAAAGTTAAACAATAGTAACCAAAGGGTGCATTTGAGCTGTGACTCACTCCAATAGCTCAATTGCCAGAACATTGCAATAGGGACGGATGACCGCGGGTTCGAATGCCGCTCGCAGTTCTTATTTTCCATTTATTGTAATTTTGTAAGCTTGGCAGGCGTTTGTAATTACATTGTACGTAGCTGCAGCTATGTCAGTAACAAATGTTTGCTGTATTGTGACAAAAACCACTTGACCTCTGCCTATAACAGATACTTTTATTCGAAAACACGAACTACACTGCACTTATCACCCTGAGACATACCTACAGTAGTTAATTTGCATGTGCCTGTAACATATGGCAGTCTCTGTAATAGTACAGTTGAAAGGAATAACCTTAATTTATATTAAGGTTATTCCTTTCAACTATAACCTATAGGTACACAGTATTGGATAACGAATAAAGACTCGTTTACATTGAAAAAATCTGTCCATCCCGTATGCAAAATAGTTCAATCAAACTAACAGTAAAAATAGAAGGATACCGATCGAACGCAAACTATCAGATCATATTCATCCGCACGTAAGATTAGTTCAGTGAGTACTGAAAATGTTCGAACACGTCCTGCTCTCCAGGATCCAGATTGGTTTAGCATAGCTATTATTTGCCAAAATCCTGGAATTCAGAATCCGATTTTTTACATTTTTGTGGATTTGAGTTTACAAACCAACAGGGCGAAGCGACGCCATCGTTTATTTTTATGAGCTGACGCAGTTGTAATTAGGATGTGTTTTTGCATTCAAATAACTTTATACTTAAATTGAAATTCTAGAATTAAATATAGGTACCTACTATAAAATTGTATGACCATCCGGTTCAGACTGCTGATCATACCCCCGTTGCCATGCCAGTTAACGTTAAAAAGTCTTGTACTCCATTTTTTGTATGTTATTTATAAGAATGTGTCATTAGCAATATGTATTATTCTAATTCCAAAAAATAAGCCTAAATATTTTATACAAATTAAAAACTCAATAATTATACAGGATGTTTGGCAAAGGGTTACACAAACGTGTTGGGCGTGTAGTGTAGTTGGATCTATTTGGAAAATACAAGTTCGCGTAAAAGTAGCAATATTTTTTTTTATTTTGATGCTTTCTGGTGAATTTTTTTCATCTCTCTCATCATGGTCTCAGTTTTTTTCGTCTACTCAAGGTTCTTTATAATCCCTAGTATACCATCATCATCATCAGTCGAAAGATTTCCACTGTTGAACAAATGCCTCCCCAACAACCAAAAAGAACGGCTATTAGCCGCTTGTAACCATTGGCTACCCGCGTCTTTAACGAAGTCGTCAGTCCACTTAGTGGGGAGCCTGCCAACTCTACGTCTTCCGGCGGTCCTAGAACCTTTCTTCCCCATCGGTTATCAGTTCGTCGAGCAATGTGGCCCGCCCATTGCCACTTCAACTTGCAAATTCTGAAAGCTATGTGCGGAAGCTGAAAGCGTTCCGAATTTTAACGAGCAAAGGAACTCCGTCTTCTCGTGACTGGGGGCCGAGTTATTTTTTTGCATAGGTATCATTGGAGGGTTTTTGCCATAAACGCCATGCTTGTCAGGAGTCTTGGGGATCGCAGTAATAAGATAACAATTCCTCAGAAGGCGCTGCTGTCCACCTTCCGGTATTTTTCCCTTAGTCGACCACGGGAAGAGATGGGGAAGACATTCTAGACCGCATTCCACGGGCAAAATCATATGTTTATAAAAACTTCTTAAAAACCAATTATCCCTTTTTAGAACGGTATACTCATTAAATGTATTACTATAGATGGTCACGACCCGTTACCAACCAGATGCCCTGCTAGGAACAATATTCTTGTTCCTAATTCAAACTCCGGCTCACTATAATACTCTCCAACAGAAAAGACCTAGTTTGCTCGCATTTATAAATAAACCATTGATAATCGAATAGATGGGATGAAAAAGCAGTTTTTTTACCTATTGAATTCAAAAATATAACAGAAGAGACAATATTTCCACATTCTAATTCAAATGCACTCAACTGCTATTTTCAACACTTTTCACGATGATTCCAGGTATTTAGTAAATAGCATGAGAACATTTCTTGGAAAGCAATTAATAATGAAGTGGACCGGGTATAGTGACCGAGCCTAAGGCTAGAAACAAACACTAACAAAAACCAATTAGCTTTATGAGGAGCTATTTTATACTTAAAAGAGTTTTGTGTGGTTATTATAAGAGTGTCAGATATAATAAAGACAATGGCAAATCCGCCATAACACACCGCTGACAGCATCTGTGCCGTCGCTCGTGATATACCTACGTCTACACTGTACAGCAAAGTGCAAACACCTTGGCGTAAAGCTTTCACGTATTACGGTGTGAAGGTGTTATTCTCAACAGAGGCTGGGCTACGTAAAAAATATTTAATGTGTTGTCTTGTTCAAAACAATCCTTTTTAATAACAGCTATTGTTTGATATAATATGTCACGCCTTCTTAGCAGAGTATGTTTATATATGCAATAAGAGAGTGTACTTCGGGTTTATACTTCAAATTTAAATAAACTATAATTATAGCTAATTTTACGTTATCATTGTCATATATGCTACTTTTTTTTTAAAGTAATGATGTCCGAGCGTTTATAGCTATGGACTGCCGTGTCGAAGGTCCATGTTTTCATCACCAGCGGCGCCAGCTTGAGCTACCTGGTGGAAGGATATTTTCCGAATGCTCACCTGGCTAGCTACCAACCTTTAAGTAAAAAATCTGTCACCAAGCACCTGACAGCGTGTTGCGGCAGCAGTCCTTAAGATCCAGTAAGATTACTGGCAAATGAGACTTTACAACTTTATGTCTCAAGGTTAGGCTTAAAGGGAACTCGAGAACAGAAATATAACTTTCTACCGAGTGATACATAGAGCTTTATATTGCACCTACGAGAAAAATAAAATCATTGGGTACCTATAAGTTTTCTCGTATTTGTCCCGAGACTCAGGAAGTAAGTTCTTTATGACTTCTTGACCTGTATTTTTTCTGTTTCTGGTGGCGCCGTCACTATAAAATTTTCACTATCACTATCAGATTTTGGAAAATTATTTAGAATGTTTAAAAGCGTACTGTTATATTATCAATTTAGTAAAAACGCGCAAGTGAGCTAAGTTGCTCATTATACACGAGACTGTGGATTGCAACCCGGGTAAGTTGCTCATTATACACGAGACTGTGGATTGCAACCCGGGTAAGTTGCTCATTATACACGAGACTGTGGATTGCAACCCGGGTAAGTTGCTCATTATACACGAGACTGTGGATTGCAACCCGGGCCGCGGGCGAGAGCGTAAATCAGCCGAGTGAGCAAGTTGCTCACGAGTTTCATATGCACTTTTTCAACACCCTTGCGAGGAAAAAAATATATTTTGCACAAATGCGATACAAACAACATACTAAAATTATGGAAAATAACGCGCAAGTTTTTTTTTGCGCTCCGCAAATGTATGTTGTTTGATTACAGATAAGTATTTGTTGTTACAAATACAACGCCGTTATTTAAGTTTAATAATCTGTATTACCCGGTTAAATTGAAAATGCTCTGTTTACTCGCATATAATTTGCAGTTAGGTACTAACTTAACTTTGTAGGGATAATTCTATTACGCACTAGTGTACCTATAATATTATTATGCACGAGGGTATTATAGTTCGGTTTATGACCCTAAGAACGATATAATAAAGCTCACTTTACGAGCAAGGGTGTTGAAAAATATGTAAAGAAATGTAAGTCATGCTCAAAAACAGCAGATTGCAAACCTCACCGCGACGGCGGGCGTGGTTCAAAAAGTGTACCACGCGGCGCAACAACATTATCTTGACGCGACCAATCGGATGCGATCATTTTGAAGTGCCAAATCAACCAATCCAATTTAATAAAAAAAAAAAGAAAGATTGTGCGTGTTTTGTTAATGGTATACAAGTCCTAAATCAAAACGGGCACTATGAGAGTTACACTTCTTTACATATTTATTCGTAGATTCCGTATCTATTTAACTAAGGTACATTTGAGTGTAGTATAAATGTTTCACATACATACATACATAAAATCATGCCTCTTTCCCGTAGGCAGAGACCACAGATTTCCACTTACATCTCTTTTTTTTTTTTTTTTTTTTTTTTTTTTTTATTTATTTATTTATTTATTTATTTATTTACTTGGAAGACCAACAGCCATTATGTCTAATAGAAGTATGTATATAAAGCAATGGGCCAATTATAGGTCCTCACGAATAAAAACAAATTAGTTAAAACAATGACAATAGTGTGAACTATGCTTAGAGCTTACCATGTACTTGCCATTATAAATATTATGTCCTAATAGTTAATTCTAAATATTACATAATTAACCGAAAAAATCCCTGGCCAACAACTGTCTAGCCGATCCGATGCTCGTACAGAATAGATCTATATCTATATCCAGACGTTTACTGAGTACATTGTAATTATTGGGCGCTCTTAACAAGTATGAATTTTTTTCTATGATTAGTATCAGATACCGGAACATTTATCAGTGGATTAAACCTCAACAGTTTGGTCGGGGTATTAAATCGAACTTTACCCAAAAGTTCGGGGCAATCAACTGTACCTGCTACTATTTTTATGAGGTATGTAAGATCAGCAATTTATCTTCTTACAGAAAGAGGAAGCAGATGAAATCTTCTACAGAGACTTAAGTAATCATCTGACCTATACCAAACTTTTGTACGATAGCATAGATATTTAATGAACTTGATTTGTATTCGCTCAATTCGTTCGACGTAATTATGATACTGTGGATTCCATGCCTGGGTTGCGTATTCTAATATTATCTTATGCCTGATAGGTTAGCCTTTGACCACTATCTCACCTGGTGGTAAGTGATGATGTGGTCGAAGATGTTGTACAGGCTAACCTAGAATTACTGGCTCTCAAGGACAGCTACCGGAACACACCGTTAGGTGCTTGGCGACAGATTTTCAATTTGAGGGTTTTTTTTTTTTTTTTTTATTTGTGATAGGTTAGCCTTTGACCACATTCTCACGTGATGGTAAGTGATGATGTGGTCGAAGGTGTTAACAGGCTTAACCTAGAATGACTGGCTCTCAAGGACAGCTGCCGGAACACACCGTTAGGTGCTTGGCGACAGATTTTCAACTTGAGGGTGGTCGCTAGCCAGGCGGGCATTCGCAAAAATGCCCTTCCACCATGCGGTGAAGCTCAAGCCCGCGGCGGGATTCGAACCATGGACCTGCTGCGCGGCAGTCCATAGCCAAAGCCACTGAGCCATCACTGCTTCAAAAAGCTTAGCTAGCCAGGCGGGCATTCGCAAAGTGCCCTACCACCATGCTGTAACGACTGCCATCCCAAGACAACAACCGGGACCGACGGCTTAACGTGCCCTCCGAAGCACGGAAGCGCTCAGTAGTAATGTCACCAGCGGTCACCCATCCAACTCCTGACCGCGGCGGACGTTGCTTAACTTTGCTGATCGATTCAGAATGGCCAAGCAAACTTCGCTACGAGCGCTTCTTCATCTCTATTGCATCATCTACACTCATCAATCCTTTCATACATAAGCGTCGGTTTAGGGTACCTACTCTTATTCAGAACGTCTTCAATCTGATTTCGGAACGTCTTCCCCTTCCAATACTTGCGTTCACTTTACGAATTGTAAAACATTGCTTCACATTACGAAATTATTTTTATATACCTCGAGAGCAATGAATCCGGGTCACTTAAAGAATGTTAAAAATCTCGGAAACTAAAAATGATAGGTTAATGCAATAAATTGTATTTAATAGACAATAAGGTCTTCGATACACTCTGTGTCTTCCATCGTGCTTGTAGAGCATAAATTTTGATTCGTCGGAGAACATAACTTTTGACCAATCTTCAATACTCCAATTTACGTGGCTCTGGGCATATCTTAGTCTCGAAATACGATGCCCACGCTCCAGTTTAGGGCCGTTTGCAGGTCTAAGGGGTTTTAAGTTAGATTCAGCAAGCCGACGTCTTACTGTCCATGCACTTGGGTTACTTCCTCCGAGGCGTCGAAACTGATTGGTGAGTTCAGTTCCTGTGAGAAAGCGATTTCGAAGCATGGTGTTCACCAAGTATCGGTCTTCTCGTGCTGTGGTACACCTGGTTCTGCCCGTTCCTGGTCTGCGTAGGTTAGAACCAGTTTCTTCGTAACGTCGGAGAACTCTTTGTACTGTTGACAGCGACACACCGACAGTCCTGGCTGTATCGCGCTGACTCCGGCCGGTTTCCAGCATTGTAAGTATTCTGGTGCATTCTTCAGGCGTAAGCGACATAATTTCAGCTTGAATAATGAATATAGAGCACTATCAACATGGTTTATGTACCCACATAAATGACAGATTACAAACAAAAGCAAAACCAAATGCTGTAATTTCGTAGTTCCATCTTCGAAAGTGGCCCTTTTTCAAATTTGATTTTTTTATGATATAACTTTACAATAACTAAGAAGTTTTAATACCTTCATTTAAGGAGTATTACATTGTCTATTAAATACAATTTATTGCATTAACCTAGCATTTTTAGTTTCCGAGATTTTTAGGATTCTTTAAGTGACCCGGATTCATTGCTCTCGAGTGTAGATTAATCTTTTGAACGTTGGCAGAGAGGGTAGCAGTCAGTAGCTGTGTGGACAACAATTACTGAGATTGTATTGTGATAGGTAGATTAGATGTATCAATATACATGGGAGTGGACCCAGAGCACAGATTATATAATAGTAACAACGTAACCCAGAGGCAGTCGACTATGTCTGTGAACATATTCTGATCTATTTAGCTCATATTTGTTGTACGTATGCCAGCCTGTTACTGGATATTCAATAGTGAGCTATATATTCAATAATTATAATAGCCAATATTGAGAATAGTATGTGCCTGCTGCAAATCCAGTATATTGCCGCTTCAATTTCTTTTTTTATATGATGGGCTGTAAGAGAAATCTCTTGCATATTATACGTATAAGTTTATTTATTTTTCTAATGTAGTGTTTCGAACTACTGTGACTACAATTATTTAACTTTAATAATAATAGTGTTTTATTAGTTCTGAATAATGGTCAATATTATATATAACACCGCAGGCGTTTGTACGAAGATTGCAATGATTATTTATTGAAATACACACACTTAAAAGTTTTAATACATTGTCATCCTAAATTTTATGTCAAATCATTTGCAGAAAATAGGATTTTAATTAATGTTCGGGATAAACGAAAGTGGTAATAATTTCAATTGGTCGACAAATTTGTAGTTTGAATACAATACTATAAACTAAATTTAGAACGGACGCTGCAATACATAAATGTTCAAACCACTGAATTCATTGTATTTTATGATACTTGACGCCGACGTTGCCAACATTTACCTATGAGATGCGCATAGCAAAGGTTAGTCTTTTCAATGTGTTTTGATACAGTGTGAAATTGTGTATTTTTAATTTAATTTTTGACATGAAGTAGCCCCGTTTCTCACTTGTCTAGAATTGAACAGCGCCTTCTGAAGCATAACGAATGCATTCCGCTTTATGCTAAGAGAAAAACTTGGTCCTTCGAAAATACTGGGAGACCTATTAATCAAATAATTTGTCGACTAAAAATCTCATTTAATGTAATATTTATAACTTGTGTGATACTTTGTGTTTTCATTTCATGAGATTTTCAAATCAATCTATTTTCTTTAAAACATATCTAATAGAGTTTTACTATTGATACGTTCACTACAAGATGTTGTTAGGTTAGCTTATTACGTTATAACTTATGTCAAAGTGTCTTTTAAATAGGGACTGAATAAATTAACTGACGTGGAGTAATTACATGGATCTCATAACTTTTTCCGATAGAAGAACTGCACCAAGAAAACTGGACCGAAATTACAAAATATTTTAGTTTTTCCTTGATTTATACTCTAAATACTAATTGTATTCTCAATTTGTCTTATAGAAGTGCCTACGAGTTTTGATGATCGGTCAGTCAGTCAATGAGTGACAAAATTAAGAAACTTTGACTCTGAAATTGACTATGAATTGCGTTTTTGCTAGATCACGAAATGGCAATATTCTATTATATCGAAATTATAAACATAGTAAGACAATATATAATCTTATAATACTAAACATCCATGACCATACCGATATGTTAAATGACATTAGGACAGGGCATACAATTTTTTTTTGTAATATGTTATGTCAAAATATTGTGGTAATTGAATATACAATTTATTAAGATCTTAAAATCGTAGTGAAATGCATTGAACATTTAAAAAAAAACGACCAGTTGCGAGTCGGAGTCGCGCACGAAAGGTTCCGCACCATTATGTATACAACATTACAAACATTAGACACTATATTATAATTTATAACCTTGTTTTAGTTTTCACGAAGGGTACGGAGCCCTTCGTGCGTGAGTCCGATTCGCACTTGGCCAACTTTTTGTATTTTTTGTTATAGCGGCAACAGAAATACATCATCTGTGAAAATTTCAACTTTCCAGCTATCACCGTTCTTGAGATACAACCTGGTGACAGACGGACGGCGGACGGACAGCGAAGTCTCAGTATTAGGGTCCCATTTTTACCCTTTGGGTAGGGAACCCTAAAAACTAGAAATAAATATTTAACTTTGAAAAATGTATCATGCAACTACGTTAATTACAACGAAAATGTAAACCCCTATAAAGTATTTACCCTGTAAATTTCGATGGACTGGACAAGTGCGAGCCTGCCATCGCTCTCTTAGGGTTACACATTGCCTGTAAAAGAAAATACAAATGTTGATTGATCACAGATTTAAAACTATGACGCCGTTTTCAAAATTAGTTAATTAAATAGAGAATATTGGGATCACATGAAAACTGGAAGTTCAGGCTCGTATCTGGTTTTCTTTTTAAGATAGTACCTACCTGTGCGTTGTACGCAATTATTAAAATTCCAGAATTATTATTAATTTCGTTCACGAGCTCGACACTCGTGATGCACAGATGGATGGACAGACAGCTACAGACAAATCGAGAGCAGAGTCCCGTTATTAGGACTTCATTTTTACTTTTGGGTACTGAACCCTAAAACAATAGTACCATTCTAGCAGCCCTCCGAGAAGACAACTTGGCTTATCTCTATCGGTTTTTTACAACACGTATATCAAGTACATACCCATTACCGAGATTTCAGCTAAATTTTTAGAGTCGAGCAATCGTCGAGCACAAAGCGATTAATTATTTGAGTGCTCGTTTGAACAGCTTCGAAGCAAAGCGATAGAAAAAAGCTCTGAGCGCTTTTTACGCAACGCTTATTTCAAACTTCCGTTCGAACGTAGCTTTATCATAGTAAAATACGTACTTATGTAGAGTTGGGATGCGGGGAGTGAACGAAGAGTCATACGAATGAATGTATCCATAAATTGCCGTATTTTATAATAATCGCATCGGGTTCCTCTATTTTTTTTAGTAAGTATGTTACTTGTTTATACAATAAAATTAATGTAATTAATATTTTGTTTTGGCTATTTGGAAACAACTAATTTTGTTTTGGTAAATGTTTTCAGTAGATACTAAGCGCTGGATGGATACTCAAACATGTATTTGCGAATGCTATTACGTTATAAAAAATATTACTCGACGAACAGGCCTCTGACTAGCACTCGTAACAACGAAAATGGCCATCCATACCTGCGTTGTACATTATCAGTTCGGTCTCTTTTACATTGTTCTTAGCAATAAAAAATAGGTAAATACTGTTTAAGCGATACTAATTAGCTGTGTATGTCGTGAGCCTGTCGGTGAGGTGAAACTCATCCAGACGACGAGATACCACCTTAAAAATATTTACTTTACTCCTATATATTTATTATATTACTATATTACTATATCCAGCAAATTATGCTGACCTCGGTAGTGGTTACATATTTGAGCCGTTTGGTGTAGAGACGTTGGGTCCGTGGGGACCGGGAGCTCATCGTATTTTGGCATCTTGGCCGATGCGACGCGTGATCAAAACTCTGGCACCTATTTGGCTCAACGAATAAGCATTGCAATTCAAACGGGGCAATGCTGCTAGTGCGCTGGGCACGCTGCTGCCAACTGATAGTGGGCTAGAGCATTTGGACTGCCTGCGAGTCGGAAAATGACTTGAAGGTTGTCTAAATGCTTGAATATTTTAAATTAAAATACCTATTTTTAAAAATATTTTTATGGGTCTTGTAAAGTGTCGCTCCATCCCCATACGATGCTTAAAGAACGATAGGAAAAATTAGTTATGACTCATTAACATGGAGGCTCATTCGGTCAGAGCATACCCCTGTTCAAGGGATGGATGATGCGGGTTCAAATCCCGCACATGACTTTAATTTTTACTCTCGGAAATTTGTTATTTTGTAATGTAATCCACAGAGCATGTGTTATACCAAAAATAAAAATATTGAAATTATAGGGTCGTGTCATTATTTACAAGTTTAAAGCTAATTGCAAAATTAGTCTTGTTTGTAGTACAACGTAAGTTGAACTGTAGGTGTCGCTCCATCCCATCCATAACTAATATTGAAACAGCGAGATATACGAGAGGTCAATGTATTGAAAACGGAGTTATAGTTTTAAGGTTGGAATCAAATAAATATTTGTTTTTTTCTTTTACAACCCTAAAAGGCAGGCTCGCACTTGTCCTGTTTTTGTAAGTCTATTGGCAAAGCGTGAATTCAGTAGCGGTTTTTCTAAGCCTTCTAGTATAGGTAACCCTTTCGACATTCAACGTCAACACAAAATAAGAAAGAGGAAAAAAATGAACGTTATAACGGAAACGCGCGGCTCGTAACTTTTAATTAAAGTCACACCATACGCTTCAGTAAACAATATGACTACTGAATCTAACTGAATCTCGGAGCTTAAAAAGCGCTCGTCCGAACATCTCTGTACTTCTATGTTGCATATAAGAGTCCCCAGGGTGAAGAGCACTCGCGTGTGAACTTTATTTGTTTATTAGCAAATTATATCTAAATACATTGTAAACGACATTATCTCCAAAATTTTGATTTCACCTTGCATGTGCTAAAATATTTTTCATATAAAACCTCAAGACAATATTCAATATACATATGAGTTTTACATTAATCTTTTCCTTCGTTTAATTGTTCCATTGTCTAAATTCTGCTGGGTTACCGTCTCCTCAATTTATTCTTGAAAATTGGATCACCATAAGTTTTGCGTAGTAGAGATAATGTTTGTCTATAAGCTGAGGATATAATTTAATTTCTTTCGCAGCAAACATTTCACAACTAATTGATTCTGCTATTCAATTATAATTTGATTAGAAATCCTTCCTGGATTTGGTTTGCGAGTTATTTCAAAAAACACAATGTTAGATATTACTAGGTTTTAATGAAAATTTATGTTTAAATGACAATGTCGGATCTATTCAGAAATTCTAAAACTTCAACTACATAGATTCAAAAGTGTCTTATATATATGAATTTAGTTCACGAAAGTTTAAAAATATTATTAGATAGATTTTAACAAAGACATCAAAAAACGAGTGCAGAATTTATAAATTCTGCACTGATGTCTTTGTTATGGATGGATAGGATGCAGAGCTTAACTACAATAGGATCCTGAAATACTGATCTGTTCTTCTAGGACTGGTATACAAAGTGTGCCATGAGGCGCATTAATATTACTTTGACATGACCAATCAGATGCAATAATATCTAAACGAACTTGATGAGTCCGAAATCAAAACTGTAACTGTTAGAGAGTTACACTTCTTTACATATTTATCCGTAGGTTTTGAACAAGAAATCATGTTGCGCAAATTTCAAAAAGTTTATTAAGTATGCTCTGTTTCACTCACTTACTTACGAAATGACATGTGTCAAAACAAATAAGTTGTTGCCGAGGAAGTATGTTCACAAGTTCGACATAGTTTATGAGAATCGACTTGCCTCATGTTAGTGCAGACGGGCAATAGCTTATATTTTAAGTAAAGCCTTTTGAAAATTGTCTCGAAATCTTCCGACTGAAATTCATTTGAAAACAAGAAAACAAAGTGTGATTTTATTTAACAATTTATATTTATTTTCATCGTGATCATTCGAAAATTATTATTGCATTTTGGGACGAGTAAATTAAGGTAAAAGCCACTTTGCAGCGCGCGCGGTTCATTAGTAAACCAGCAACGAGCTGCAAGTTAACATATTTTCCCCTCTTGGGCACTCCATAGCTTTCCGCAGGGACATGATTAATCAAAATATCTATATTTTAAACATATATATTTTATCTACTTTTACAATGATCATTTCTAGTTACAATCATAACCTTTTTGGGTCGTTCTCTACCACCTTCGAGCTCGAAGCCTACCACAAATCGTATTAGGTATAATAGTAATGCTTCCCTATAATATCAGGCTTTACTGTCTCATTATAATGGTAATGTTATTCAAT
Source organism: Plagodis dolabraria (assembly GCA_963854805.1). Lineage (NCBI taxonomy): Eukaryota > Metazoa > Arthropoda > Insecta > Lepidoptera > Geometridae > Plagodis > Plagodis dolabraria. The sequence goes on along the minus strand of OY978440.1, from coordinate 33,827,982 downwards.
TAAAATCCGTTACAATTTTCCCATTATTGAGTTCGAATTTCGAAATGAAGATCACTTTCGTTACAAATAGAATAAGACAATAAGGCCGCAGAACCGCAAAACTGATATAAGATATAATGAACTAATTATCGGCACAGCTTTGCAGTATTATATATTTTTATAATTGAAACCGTTGCTATAGTAATGCCGCATTTTAAATTAATTAGAGTGAACAGCTTAATGTTTTTATTAATTTGTTTCCAGTCTAACGTAAACATGCTCGTAGATAAGAAGGTCTTCGCCCTGAATTCGAAGATAAGGACAGTAATATGATACCCACTATGAGGATATTATATTTTTATACATGGTTCAAGGCCTTTAAACTGATATTAATAAAAATTGACAGACTTAAAATAAATTTCAATATCACTAAAATAATTTGTTGTTAAAAGAAATTGTTTATCTGTCACGTGGTTAGTCCTAACTTGATAAGTAAGAATAAATATTTATTCGTAGCTTGATCAACACAGGCACACAAACATTTACAATACATTTTTTAGTAGTACCTATGAATACAAATTTTTTATGGACGTAAAGTTTCCAGGACTAGAAAGAGCAATTCCGCGTAATCGTCGATGCCGCGTTTTAGTTGCGTGAACTCACCTGCTGAAGGGATTCGGATATGCCCGATACCTATTTTAAACCATGTTAGAAAGCCATATTAATAGAATTCTTGTTCTTATTGCAAAAAACGTAGTAAGTAGGTAAATAATGAAAAATACATAAAAATGGAGCGGGGGACCTATAGACTGTCTTCTTTTAATTTTTGCCCACTGGATAATTATACAAACGTGAAACTTGACGTAGTTTTGTTAGGTATAAACATTAAAATATGATGACAAACAATAAAATCTGTTCAACTAAAATACTGCTACTGACCAGAAGGGCCACACGAGGTGGCAGCCCACGAAACGAGGGCGAGTTAGGCGTGTAACCTACACTGAAACCCGAATCATGCAGTAGTCAGACAATCCGAGGAGAACGTTAACAAATACTGAATAAATATCCGGTTCTGCAAAAGGTTAACTAGGGAAGGTCTTCACATTAAAGGTAACCATTGGAGTCAGGTGGATGGTCATCGCAGTTTCCTCGTAGCCAGATGTTGGATAGGTCCCGTAAAGGGCCATAAACCTAGCTTATTCCATATATATATGGTACGCTTATGATAATCATAAGTTTGTTATGATGATGGATTATTTTTTACTAATGAATTCCGTATTACATGGATACCTAGGTAGAGCTTGTGATAGAGCTATCGTACCAGTGGTTTCCATACCCATCAGTTTCCTTAATTCACCAGTTTACTCATTAGACAGTTTCTTATAACTATTCCAGAACCCACGTTACATTTTTAGATAAAATAACATTTATGTGACATTGACTGATAAAATTAATTAATATGTACTGAGGAAACTGCGATGACCATCCACCTGACTCCAATGGTTACCTTTAATGTGACATTAATGTGACATTGACTGATAAAATAACATATGATAATCATTGATATTACACGCAACTTATCTTCTTCTGTCTTAACAAACATATTGAGATGTCGATAATTAACAATAACCCCTGTATAATGTTAATTATTAGGCACGGTAATATAATATTACCGTGACTCAGGTAGCCCATTCATAGCTAGGTATAACTTATTATACTAGTTACCTACTTTGGACCATTTCCTGTCTACGATGTTTTGATTATTTTAAAGTTTAAATGTTGAAGTTACCCTTTTATTAAATGAGCAAACTTCAACGAACTGATAAGTATCGATGGCAGAGTTAACTTTATCCGCGTCCGGTTTTCTTACCTAAGCCTTATTAGAAGGTATTACTTACGTACATACAGGCTTATATCATATCATATCGATAGCGCGCCTCGAGACCGTAATTCTACGTATTATAACTATTAAGTTCTTATGGTTTCTATATTCTGACATTTCTCGAGAATGTAATAGTGCAAGGCTTATTCCACCTAACCCCTAACCCATTGCTCTCAAAACTCTGCGGTCCATACATTCATCCCACCTTGAACCGCAAAGCGATTTTGGGATTGAGTTAAATGAAGAAATATTTCTATACTACAATTCCACTTAACCCCAAAACAGTTTTGGTAGAGTCAACAGCAAAATTACAAGATGCATAAATAAAATAATAGGATGGACCATTATTTTATTTTATATATATTATATTTTATTTATGCTCATAAAAAGTAAAATGGTTGGAAAAGGATGTGTGTGTGGACTGAGTGACCACATTTTTTTTAGTTTATTTTTGTCTATTTAGGGACTTCAAGAGTTAGTAAAAGTTATAATATAAGTTGTAAAATGTGTTTTGTAATTTGTAAAGAATTAATAATGAAGTTATGATTCCTAAACTGTGGTCACTCAGTTCTCACACTCAAAATTCTAAATCTGGGTAAATACATAACTTATAAGCAAATATTGTTTGCAGATATTTAGTAAAACATATTTTAAAGTGTTTAGAAGAAAAAAACAACAACACGGAAACTAAAATAAAAAATTTCAAAATTCTTCCTGATGTCTCTGAGTGACCACTTATGAAAAACCTATAATTTATTTATTATGCGGCAAAACCTATATATTTTAACTGCTAACGTTAGTAAAAGTTACATGTAAGTTTGTAAAAGTAAAACAAGAGCACCGTTTTTGGCTACTAATGTTAAATTAATATTTAATTGTGGTCACTCAGTTCACACATGGTGAATATGTAAATTAATTCAAAGTTATTGAATTATAAGTATTACTTAAAAACTGAATATTTCAGTATTTAGTAAATATTTTTTACTACAGGGATGTATGCTTTTATCATGTATTAATTGCTTTTAAGACAAGATAATTGCTATTCAATATGTTCTATAAAATGTATGTAGTAGGGTGACCACACAACGTAAAGTAACATGAATTATTATTAGATTATTTAGATATTTATTTTATATAAGGTTATGACATTACAGTAATGTTTACAGTGCTACAAGTATTGCAATGAACGCCAATGAATTAAAATTCCTTAAAGCAACGACGTAATCGAATTTAAAACTACCAGACATACAATTGGGAAAACAGTAGTATGAATAATAAATCCATTGCAGCACGAAGATTGTTCTTTGCAAAATAAAATAATATGTTAATATACCATGCAAGTACTTTGGTAATACAATCTGTGCTTTTTTTAACCCGTGATATTATTTTGACTTTCAACTTCTAACTATCTCTTCTATCATATTCGAACACTTTTATTTAAGATTTTTGAGCCTTTTTGCAAATTGCGCCAAATTAGTTTTTTTTTCTGGCTGTTGTTTTCGTGACCTTACTGCCGTCCGCGTCGTCTAATATTTGCCCATTTTCACCCTTTAAATTTTCAACACACTTGGAAAAGTAGTGTAATAGTTAGACATTTATTTATGTAAAATAATAGAAACTACATATTCCCATAATTGTGGTGATCTCTTAGCCTGAAACAAATAATGCACCAGGACGGTATTCTGGGGGTTGCGGGTTCAAGTCCCGCTGGAAGTTATCTTTTTCCATCCGTAATAATTTCTATGTTTTCGCTTAGCATGCGTCAATGCTCTTATAAAATAATAATATATAGGTGTATTAATTTTTGTATGTATGTTTGTCTACGCATTTTTCCAAAACTATTGATCGGATTGTGACGATTTAAATTGGTATTCACTTTAAGGGAACAGTGCAAGTTTAATTAAAATCGGTTCAGTGTCTTTAAAATATGGACTTGTACCAAGAGCAGAAGAGATATTATAGAGATTGAGATTATACCATTGTGCGGATATGGTACAGACATTCACAATTAATTTCACGCTTTTTAGTATTAAAATCCGTTTTTTTTATATATTGAGAACATCAGTTCGGCGTCATACATTTGTAGGTATTGCTTTTATACTTACCGACGCAGCGACGACGACAGTGCAGCGTTCGAAGTGGCCAGTAACTTTTTCATACAATATTTTCGTATGATCTCGTAAGAGTGCTAAAAGGAACATAACGTGTTTCATATTTCAATTCATCAGATCCAAAAGTACATAAAATTCAGTGAGTCTAATCAGGTTCTATTTACTTTGTCCTTATAGTTTTTCTTTTTGATCTTGATAACGAAAGTTCCACGTCATTCACTTGTCGGCAACGTGGAAGTAGCTATTCGGTATTCACGGGTTACAGTTGTTTCTTTTATACACACCGACGCAGCGACGACGGTGCTGTGTTCGAAGTGGCCAGTATCTTTTTCATACAATATTTTCGTATTAACTCGTAGATTGGTAAAATGAACATTATAACGTAAAGTTGTCTAGGTGTACGCGTACACCAAAACCGATTTTGTCGGCCGATGGCGGACAGAACTACTCGGACGTTCGACTGAATACACTGCAGACGATAACGGCCGTTGTCGGTGGAACTTATGAAGTCTGAACTGTGCAACTACAGAGTACAGACGTGTTTTTAAAAATTGAGGATTTCAAAGAAATGTATTGAATAATGTATAGAATATTCATACCGCCATTTTGTTCGCCAAAGTCGACGATGGAATTCGCCCAGTTGCTTCCTGTGTATAAATATTTCATTAACCCACTCACGTCGACGTCGACTTTGGCGCACAAAATTGCGGTATGAATATTCTATACATTTCTTCGAAATCCTCAATTTTTAAAAACACGTCTGTACTCTGTAGTTGCACAGTTCAGACTTCATAAGTTCCACCGACAACGGCCGTTTTCGTCTGCAGTGTATTCAGTTGAACGTCCGAGTTACTCGTCCGAGTAGTTCTGTCCGCCAACGGCCGACAAAATCGGTTTTGGTGTACGCAAGCCGTTAGGTCTTCGATTCGAAACGGCCGGCGGCAGCTCACTTTAGTTTCAATCGTGCGCTCGTAGAGTCAAGACCTCCTGAAAATGCTTCGTTTAGAAGCGAAACTAGTCAAATATTCTTCCGGTTAGGCTGCGTGGCGTTACGTAGGCTTAACAGGCAAATTAGGTGGAATTGTCACTAGATATATATTTTTATAGTTTTTTTAAGTATTTTTTTAAAGTTTTATGAAAATACTTTTACTAAATTATTCTATAAAAATAGTTTAAAAAATATGTATATGTTATTATTAAATATGTATTTCCGAAAAGTAACGCGTTTAAAGTTTTTTAATCAATTAAACATCATTATTACAAGTAACAAATTCAAATCTCATTACTGCCCTCCAAAAAGTTTAGTGGAAGTTTTACGCGGGAAAAAGTGAGAGAGGTAAAGTCAATGTTGTTTTTTTTTTACCGGAACTAGTGTTCCTTTGAGTTTTTATGTGTAATTATGGTGTAGAATTATTCATTGAGTATTCACTAACGTGCACAAGTGTAAGTACTTGCTTACATAGTAGTAAAACATGACTTTTCGTGATTTCTTTTGATCTCCATGAAAAAATTCAGTACGAAGGCATGATTGACTCAGCTTTAACTTGACCACGACATTTTACTTGGATTTTTACTTCACCTACTACTATCTACTTGAAATATCTCTAAAACTGTTATTTCTAAAACTTGACACTGGCTAAATACACTCCTCTGTATAGCCATATACCTATAAAAGAAAAGTCTCAAGAAGAAAATACCTACCTAACTTTGTTTTTACTTACACTTCTCTTCGAACGAAACATCATTCATCAGTCATCACCTAGGTGGGATAAAAGCAGACACTACATAATCAGTACATTTGTTATATCTTCACCTAGCAGTCAAATGCAGACTAATACATGTTTATGATTTCGAAGACAAAATTCTTCTAGAAAAACAGCAAAATACATTATGACGCAATAGAACGATTTTGGTAGTAACTTTCATAAATTTCATTTAAATAACAACTAGTGTTGTTGTTTATTTTTATCATAGGTATTAGTGTGTGTGATGTCACGTGATGAAATAAATTTTGCTATTGTTAAAAAACGTAATCGGCGGTTCTGTTAATCGTTAGCGTAAATAAGTTAATGACTCAAACGAATTTGCAGTGTGTGGTCACCCTACTACATAAATTGTATAGAAAATATTAAACAGCAAATATAATTTCTTAAGAGCAATCAAAACATGATAAAAACACACGTCCTTGTAGTAAAAAATATTTACTAAATACTGAAACATTCAGTTTTTAAGTAAAACTTATAATTCAATAACTTTGAATTAATTTACATATTCACCATGTGTGAACTGAGTGACCACAATTAAATATTAATTTAACATTAGTAGCCAAAAACGGTGCTCTTGTTTTACTTTTACAAACTTACATGTAACTTTTACTAACGTTAGCAGTTAAAATATATAGGTTTTGCCGCATAATAAATAAATTATAGGTTTTTCATAAGTGGTCACTCAGAGACATAAGGAAGAATTTTGAAATTTTTAATTTTAGTTTCCGTGTTGTTGTTTTTTTCTTCTAAACACTTTAAAATATGTTTTACTAAATATCTGCAAACAATATTTGCTTATAAGTTATGTATTTACCCAGATTTAGAATTTTGAGTGTGAGAACTGAGTGACTACAGTTTAGGAATCATAACTTAATTATTAATTCTTTACAAATTACAAAACACATTTTACAAATTATATTATAACTTTTACTAACTCTTGAAGTCCCTAAATAGACAAAAATAAACTAAAAAAAAATGTGGTCACTCAGTCAACACACACATGGAAAAGGACAAAATCGAGCGAAGCAAAATTTGTTTCGTGTTTTGTTGATGTTGTGGTGTTCACAGATGTTAACAAAATTTTCAAAAAGTCCATAAATAAATTTAAAAAAAAGATTTGCAATATAAACAACTATGAAAGTAGTTATTTATGTGTGATGATAAATAGGTACTTACTTGAATCAGTACTAATATTATAAATGGGAAAGTAACTCTGTCTGACTGTCTGTTACGCTTTCACGCCAAAACTACTGGACCGATTTGAATGGAATTTGGTATAGAAATAGTTTGAGACCCGGGAAAAAACATGGGATAGTTTTTATCCAACTGCGCAAAAAGAGATTAATGTTTTGAGCGATAACCAACATACGCGCGGAGCCGCGCCCGGAAAGCTAGTTTTCAATAAATGAAAAATTCATAGCTGAGCTACGCCTCAGGTTCATGCATATTTAGGAACTAAATACTGTTTCAACCAACCACATACAACATAAACGGTGTCACATACACAGAGCAAGGTCAACTAGATAAGTTGCAAAAGTGCATCCTAGATGTATCAGTCGGATTGTCCACTGCTGAAAACAGAGGTATAGTGGAATAAGCCCATAACTGTCTTCAACGCTTTTAATTACTACCTATTTTAAGATAAAATGTATCCAAGCACATCGTAAGAATTCCAGATGACCCTTTCCATTTAACGAAGAAAAATATTATGTTTATTTTTCTTGACTGCATTATTAATTAAGCTCTTCTTCGATTGGAAAGTAAACAAAAAATAATTAAATAATTAAGCTTTTAGCAGCTAGATTTGTACCGCTTAATTGTGAATCTTTGTTTAATATTTTGTTTTCTTTTCTTCATGTAATGACTTTATTCATGTAGGGAAATGTCAGTGATGCACGACATGACATCACATGGAACAGACTTCTCTGACGTCGTTGACGCCTGTCGCGCAAAGCCAAATAGTTCAAAGCGTTTCCTTGACTTAATCATAGACCAGTCATACCTAGAGGCTTGTTCACCCAAAAACACAATACATTATAACCTTACCCTTTCATCATTTTCAGATACTTGCATGTTAATGAAATACACCACATTGAACCAGATATGTTTTCCAACTTGCCTCGGCTTGAAAGATTGTGAGTAACTTAGTGTTTTATTTTGTATTTTTTAAGTTATGCTTATCGCTGTATTTGCTTAGCGTTTACGCTTTGATTGTTTTCCTAATATCAATGTTAGTGCCTTTATGATTCGAGTATATGTATTTAAGCAGCAAAAGAGCATTCATAAGAATTGTAAAGATAATTCAACGTATTTAACATCGATTATATTACTCCATTATTCATGAAACATAATGGTTTCATAATTTTATATTATTTATCAATGTCATTAGTACTGCGCTACTGTACAAAAGGGTATTTCTGTACTCCGTAATAATGACATTTGATGCATTGAACATTTACCTAATACCTTAGGTAAATGTTTATAAACATAATAGAATTTATAAATTTCAGTGACAAAAAATGCATGCAGGCAGAAAATAATTAGTTTATTGTTATCCGTTATCATTATTGATCAAGACCTTTTTATTATTAGTATAGTCAAGTAATTATATTTTTCATTGATTGATAATTAAAGAAGCGAATATTCTCTTTTGCCGTAAACTTATATTACAAGGAAGTCTACGCACTCATGTCATGACACAAGCGAGCTATATAAGGTTAGTTTCCTTACCTAAATGCTAGAACAAAGCTAGACCAAATGACAGATTTAGTAAAATATTTTTACAATATACAGTGGTTTCCATCCTCAATATCTACCTGGACCGCTTGTTTTACTTCTATTGTGTATGAACACAAGAAGGGAAATGATATTGATGACTGACTTAGCAGAATTCTACGAGATATACCCTGTGGTTCAAGTCACGCAAATATGCGCTATTTGCACTGTGTGCACGCAAATGGTTGGTTCATAACTTGCTAAACAGACACCGCGATAGCATAATGACGTCATCTTTGACGTAATTTCCGGCCGCAAACAACGCTCACAGAAAAGTGGTAGTGCATTGTATGCACAAACGTCAAACTCAAATCTTGACATATAGATGAGAAGATTTTTATTGTTGTGGTTAGAATGTTGATCGTACAAACATCGGTTCACAAAAGAATGCCTTGAAATTCAATACTTCTATTATCAATTATTGACGTAAAGGTTATTTTGGGTCAATTGCCAAAAAGAAAATTGACAGTCAGCAGATGTTATAAGCGCGGCTACATATCGGCTCACATCGTTTGCGCGCAAACAGTGCATTTTCTCGTAAATCAGTTATGAACCAAGCTTTTGTAATGTATGCAGTGACAGCAGTGTTTGCGTGATTTAAACCGTAGTGATAGATTCACGATTCTAGATATGAGGCGGTTCTTATTTACCATTATAGTTTTTTGTAGTCTATACAAGCTACTCATAATTACATTTTATGTAACAGAACATACAAACATTCATATTTATCTTTATATAAAGAGTTAATTTAAAATATCTTATTGATAAATGAATAATGTATCTAAGTTAGGAACATGAATGCATTAACATGAAGCGATGAAAAGTTGCCTATAGAATAATTGCAACAAATCTTCCCAGTTTAGAATATTCTATCTTTATAAAGATTCTTCGAAGTCAACCTTGTACTGCTGCTATTATAACAAATATATAAGTAGGGTTGAAGAGAATAGGTTGACGATTACGCATGACAAGTTCAGCCAATATGGTGTGGAGAAGCGTTCACGTGTTTCTACTCGAATACTTCCCGTGTGACGTGAAATTTCAAGACGATTAAATCAGGCATGTAAAGTTACATATTCGAGGTCACACACATACAAAGTCTCATGTCCTTAGGTTACATCAGAAACCTGTTCACTCGGTATGTTATTATCGGAGGTATTATCTGGTAAGATTGCTGTGATCAATAGTTAGAAGTGAGCGAATTATTTCAGGTATCTGCACAACAATAAAATCCGTAAGATTCCGAGCGGCTCCTTCTCTGGGCTGTCGAAGTTGCACAAGCTGCGGCTGGACAGTAACGCCCTCGTCTGTGACTGCTCTATGATGTGGGTGGTGCAGATGTTGGCTGACCACGGCCGCATGAACGTGGCTGCCACATGCTACGAGCCACCCACGCTCACTGGTACTTCGCTTGCCTCAATGACGGAGAACGACTTCGACTGCCGTGAGTTCATTAACGAATTACTGTACCACTTGCTGATACTCCATCCTCAGGTTTAGGTGTCTCACGTGTACGAATATTTCAATTGACACGAAAGATTGTAAACCATATGTAAAGTACTCATCGCCCCGTGACGACTACTTTAGAAAATCATGAAGTTATCGTTGCAAATGTTGTTATAAAATTATAATTGTTTTTCCCTGCGTGACAGGGTATGGATTAAACTAAAAATAAAATAACACTATCTTTTACAGCAGTAATATTATAGTGATGAGTGATTACAAGAAACCTGAGATTCATACTACAAATAAGTTTATTAGTTTTAGCATAGACAATAATAATTTCATAAAGAATTACATATATTATATTATGTAACAATACTGCGGAGGTAGTAGGTGAACACCTAAGGCTGTGGCACGTTAGAAATATAAATTCAAATTCAAAATATTTTTTTCAATTTAGGCGTCTACGACGCTCGTATGAAGGTCAATTACAAATTTTAATATAGCGATGACAAGCGCACGCACCACGGCTGTGAATGGAGTAAGCCGTGGGTATCGTTATTGTGCTCAAAGACAACGACATACGAAATAACTAGTATTATCTAAGCAGTGGCTTAGAGAATAGTACATACTAGCGTATGTGAAAATTAAACATAAGTGGAAGTTATCGATTCCACATCCCCCCGCAGAGTTGTTGATATATTAATATCCAGCTTATATATTTTTTTCATTGGTGTGAAGGTGAACTTATATTACTTTTTGTAACTTTATACCGACTGATACTCATAAAAATGGCAGTCCTCCCTTATCAAAATATGACATAAATATGCAACTAATAGCTATCCCAGTGGGGTATGGTGGTACCCATTTTAGATAGAAATGACTGAACTTGCAAATTAATTCAAAAGTTATTTTATACTAAAACAAATGTGTAAGTTTTTTTAGTCATATTTATTAGTATTATTTATTGCAGAACATCCAGAATTCGCAAAGGAACCTGAAGATATCGTTGTTAACTTTGGAGAAGATGCCATGTTCACCTGTGTTGCTACTGGAGAGCCTGCACCGGAAATAGTCTGGCTACGAGATTCCGCTGAAATACCTATCGACACTAACCGCTATGAAGTACTGCAAAACGGAACTCTCATGGTTCATGACGCTGATGAAACAGATGTTGGTGTGTTTGAATGTATGGCGAAGAATCCCGCTGGTCAGGCCCATTCCAAACCTGCGAAGATGATCGTCAATAAACCTGAGGAAATTGGTATAATTCAGTAGTCATTTTTCAATATGAATTTTATGCAATAATAATTTTAGAGCTTATAACGTGACAATTTATTTTAGCTGCTCCAGTTTTCACTTCGGAACCTACGAACCAATCTGCAAAGCACAATCAAGCATCGGTACATTTCGATTGTGTCGCTAAAGGGAATCCAAAGCCTCACATTGCTTGGCTGTTCAATGGAGAACGAATCCTGCTTACAGAACGGTTATCTATTCAACACAATGGATCACTCTTCATAGAAAATGTGGAAGAATCTGATGCTGGTCAATACATCTGCCAATCTGAAAATATTTACGGCAAAATCTCGTCATCGGCTTTTCTTGAAGTTAACGGTAACCATATTGTACAATCCTATATATTATAATGAAACTTGTTTTTCTGCCATTCACAAAATCTTTGTTTTGTTTCAGTGCCTCCAACATTCTTATTTACTCCAAAGAGCCAAACCAAAGCCGTAGGTGATAACGTCGTGTTAATTTGCATGGCAAAGGGAGTTCCAAAGCCATCTATCTCGTGGTTTAAAAATACTTTGCCATTAACTCTTGAGGACAACATTATTCTAAGCGATGACAAACATAACCTGACTATTATCGAAGTGTCTGAAGAGGATGATGCACTATATCACTGTAAGGCTGAGAATAGTGAAGGTTCTATTGAATCATCTGCGATACTAAAGATAGATGAAGCGGAAATAGTACCTCCTCGTATAGTACTGAAACCGGAAGACACTGATGCTTTTAAAGAGACAACTGTTCAAATGCCGTGTGAGGTAGAAAGCGAACCTCCTGCAGTTATTGAATGGAGAAAGGATGGTGCCCGTATAAGTGTCAATAATAGATATTCAATTACCATTATTGGCAGTCTCATCATCAGAAATGTTACGATTACAGATACTGGTCGATACGAATGTACAGTTTTCAATGACTACGGAAGAGATACAGCTTCTGTATTTTTGACTGTGAAAGACCATACTTTACCTGGCGACGTTTATGTAAATATCGCGTTAACACAAGCGATGCGTGATGTCGATCTGGCCATCGAGAGAACCATCAACGATTTATTCAATAACAGAAGTACAAAAGTTGACATTCACGATCTGTATAAGCTTACGCGCTTTCCAAATGCACCTGCAAGAGAGGTAGCACGTGCAGCCGAAGTCTATGAAAGAACCCTGGATAAAATTAAAGGTTTCATTCAAGCAGGACAGTCAGCCTCTGCTGAACCTTTCCTATATCAAAATGTTTTGTCCAATCGACATTTAGACGTTATTGCTCGTTTATCAGGTTGTGTCGCTCATAGAGAAACAGACGACTGTTCAGATATGTGTTTTCATGCCAAGTACCGTACTTTCGACGGTACTTGTAATAATTTCGAACATCCAACGTGGGGTTCTTCCTTAAGTGGATTCCGACGTATTCTCTTCCCAGTATACGAAAACGGATTTAGCCAGCCCGTGGGTTGGAATAAAGACGCGAAATATAATGACCACAAGTTACCAAGCTCAAGATTAGTTTCAACATCAATTATAACTACTAATGAAATATCTGAGGATGTTAAAATAACACATATGGTCATGCAATGGGGACAGTGGTTAGATCATGACTTAGATCACGCTTTGCCATCCGTAAGCTCTCAAACTTGGGACGGCGTAGACTGTAAAAAAACTTGTGATTACGCAGCTCCTTGTTTTCCGATCGAAGTTCCGGACAACGATACTCGAGTCACAAATCGTAGGTGTATTGATTTCATCAGAACTAGTGCTGTGTGCGGTTCCGGTATGACTTCTGTTCTTTTTGGTGCACTACAGCCTAGAGAACAAATAAATCAGTTGACGTCGTTTATTGATGCTTCACAAGTATACGGATTTGAAGAAGCTGTTGCCACAGATTTAAGAGACCTAACTAATGAAAATGGATTGCTGAGGGTAGGTGCTGCTTTTCCGGGGAAAAAACCTTTGTTACCAACCACGGGAATTAATGGAATGGACTGCAGGCGCAACCTCGAAGAGAGCACTCGAAATTGTTTCGTAGCTGGCGATATAAGAGCCAACGAGCAAATAGGTTTGGCAGCGTTCCATACTATTTGGATGAGGGAACATAATCGTGTTGCACTTCAACTTAAGATTACAAATCCAGCTTGGGATGGCGACAAAGTCTATCATGAAGCAAGGAAAATAGTTGGAGCTCAAATTCAATTCATAACTTACGAAAATTGGTTGCCGATTATTCTTGGGCCCAAAGGTTACAGTCGACTTGGGAAATACAAAGAATATGATGCAAATATTAATCCCTCAGTGTCAAATGTTTTCGCCACTGCTGCTTTGAGATTCGGTCATTCTATGATTAATCCTATATTGCACCGTTATGATGAGAACTTTGAACCGATTCCTCAAGGTCATTTGCTACTCCGTAACGCGTTCTTTTCACCCTGGAGGCTTGTAGACGAAGGTGGGGTAGACCCTTTATTGAGAGGGATGTTCACAACCCCGGCCAAGCTAAAAACCCCCAAGCAAAACTTGAACTCTGAATTAACAGAAAAGTTGTTTTATAGCACTCATGCCGTTGCTCTCGATTTGGCCGCTATAAACATTCAAAGGGGTCGCGACCATGGAATTCCACCTTATACTAAATTCCGTCAGTTTTGCAACATGACCGAAGTCAACGACTTTGACGACCTTGCTGGGGAAATCTCCGACAAAGAAGTTAGGGATAAATTGAAGGAACTTTATGGATCAGTTCATAACATCGATGTGTGGGTAGGAGGCATCCTGGAAGATCAAGAAGAGGGCTCAAAAGTTGGACCACTTTTCATGTGTTTACTTATAGAACAGTTCAAACGTCTTCGAGACGGTGACAGATTTTGGTACGAGAACCCATCTGTTTTCAAGCCGGAACAGCTACGACAAATCAAGAAGACTAGCTTGGCAGCCATTTTATGTAAAAACGGAGACAATATCGATACCATTGCCGAAAACGTTTTCATATTACCAGAGGAACAAGACGGAATGATTTCTTGTGATGATCTACCATTTATTGATTTTCGATACTGGGCTGATTGCGACACTTGTGACGAAGACAACGGTATTAAAAAGTATCAAGAGACACGGCGCACGCGTCGTGACGTCTTTTCCGAGCAAGATGACGAACGACTCACGGTTTTAACGAAATCACAAGAGAACCTCGAACAAACTATGAATATTCTCAAGCGGCGTATTGAATATCTAGAAGAAAATTGCAAAGTGCCGCACGATAAACTGTAAATTTATCATCATTACGGTAACAGACCCGCTTTAGCATTTAAATGTGTAGCTTACTCATGTTTGTGGTCCAACTATACCTAATTATTTAACTCCTAATTCTATATATTATGTAATGGTGTTTAATTTTTTAAGTATTTACCTATCTTTCACAAGTTAAAATAATTCCCTATTTTTGGATGGTGTGTTCTATTCTAATACTAATTACACGTTGATGTTTGGTTATGGTGGACTGTCTGTCCAATATGTACCCCTTATATCGACAGTAAATGTAGCAAGCTGTACTCTAGTCTAAAACGATACCTACCTTCCTATTTAATGTGATTATAGTTTTAAGAAAATGGTTGAGTGAATTGGTGAGTTTCTTTCTATTGAACGAAATGCAGGAGACTAGGAACGAAACCAGAGTAGGCAGACAGTGTGTCGAAAAAAATACAGTCAGATATGAAACCAAGACGAGATTGTAGTAAGTAGTCATGTTATCTTAACATTTACTCCACAGTAAAAAAAAACTCGTTTTATTATATAACTAAGATTAATTGGAGAGAATAAATATTTAAAATATCTTTATCGTTTTCATATAGAGGCAGTTCAAAAAGTATTTTTTGTACATAAACGGCCTGCCGGTTGCAACAGACTGCAACTTAAAATTTTAACTATAATAATTTTTAGATTTTGTAATAATTTTATTTATTTTTCACTATAATCGATGAATATTTGAAAGTTGTCATTCACAACGTAGGCATTGCCTACTAGGCAATATTTGTTTACACTACCTCCAACTGTGTATGTTACAGTGAAACCACGTTTAAGTTAGAATGTGTTTCCCTTAACTTTACACTACAGTTTTCATGAATATTTTACTATAAAACTAGAATTGCATATCTAAAAATTGAGATAACTGTAAAACAAATTTGTACTGTCCTTATATCCCTTCCTATTTAAACTGGGAGATATAAGTAATTTCGTTAATAAGCGTGTTCTCCCTAGTAACGTGTACGTAAGTAGGTAGGTATACGTATATTTAAAGAAAATTAAAGAAATGAGCAATTGCAAAGAACAGAACTGGTAAGGTGCTATAAGTTAGCTAGAAAGCTGGTAAGGATTTTGGAGAACTGTTGTAGGTACTTAGTATTAGAAAAATATACAAGTTAGTACATATACTTGTTTGTTTACATCAGGGGCTTAAGATACCTAGTACCACGCGTTGTATGAATGTAAGAACATAGCTGATATGACAGCTGATAGCTTTCAATTGCAAAAGGAGAACACAGATAACAACACCTACTTAACAATCTTATTGTGGAAATTGAGCACATGGAAGATAGAATTCAAGGAATATAGTATGCTAAATGGTCCGTCTCTGGCCATTATGATATGTATTGGAAAACTTAAGGTCCATACTCTGTCCCTGAAAGATACTCCGTGTAGAATGGAGAGTTGATAGGGCGGTGATTATAACAACCACTTTTATAAAATTATATACTGATACTAAAAATAATACCCCAGATATCTGATGATGTTGGCACAATTGCTGAATTTAATAATCTTGTCTTGGATGTTTGTGGTAGGTACCTTTGTGTGTCCATACGTCCCCAACAAAGGAACTCCTGATGCGGGCATATGATTTGTTCGTGACGCACTGCATCCGATTTGATCTACAAATTATAATATGTATATTCCGCGTAGAATTGGTTCTCAGAATGCGAGTTGCGAACGTATCGCTAGACTGATCTATCGCGTCTGATTGAGTGGGTGATCTTTTGTTTCAGAGTTATAGATAATGGGTTTTCATATAACATTGTACCTATCAGAGTGGCACTAATCGGACGCAGTGTGACAATGCCTCTACCAATTTGATCTACTATTTGTATGCTATCAATGTTTCACAATAGATATTATAATATTAATTAATGTCGATGTATCTCAATGTATCTCGGTGTATCTCACAATATAATCAAATGAAGTAATGTTATACTAAACTAGTCTTAGTAAGAATAAATAGTTATGTAAATTATAAGTGTAGGTACCTTTGCGCATGGTAATGATGTTTCTAGTACTAGTAAACCTATTTAATTAAGTAAAGATTTTTTCAGTCAAAGAAAGAACAAAGTTTACATTATATTTTTGTTATACTTTATTATTTACATATAACGTACCTAAAGAGGTATAGGTTCTTAATTTTATTGACATAAATATGATGCTTGAGCGGCTTGTATAAAATGAATAGGTACACTGTCCCTATCTACCTCGCTATAGCTTTCTCCATGTTGACAGAGTTCTGTGTAATGAATTTGGTATTGACATTATATAGCTGCATAGCTTTACAAAGCAAATTTCAAGTCGAATAAATGTCGAACCTCATGTCATGCAACGTTTTGTAAATAATTTCTTGTTATTATGCCGGAACTTTAAAATCATTCCGAGCCAAATTTGTGTTACATATAATCTATCTATAATTATATTCTCGCAGTGGCTTCATAATTTTGCATTAAAATCTGCTAAGCGAATAAGCTTACGAAATCACTACGCTTATGGGATTTTTTTACCACAAGTGTTAGGCGTACATTAATCGTCTTGGCAATGAAGCTACCGACATTAGACATCGACAAGTCTTTGTCAACTGGAGCCGTTTAGTATTCATGGTGTGGAATTCAATACTACAACACACACTTATCAATGTCGTTGCCGCAATTCAGCACCGCTTCGCTTGCGAGTAGCCCAAGTCGTGCGAATGAGGCGAGGCCCTAGGCGCCAATTTCTAGGTTAGCCTGCGGGGCGATCACGTATCTTCTGTAGCAATGAAATGCTGATTACAACAATCAAAAATGAAGTTTTGACAGATTTTGTAGCAATGAAAAAGACAGATAGGTAACAGACCTTCATGCGCCCAAACGTTAGTCGCCGACCGTTTTTTTTCTTTTATAACTGAGAAGATAACTGGCATAAACCTTGATCGAATTAAAATTTCGTAATATCCATTCTCTAAAGAGTTCATATTATTATTTATCTAAAATCTAATTAAAACAAAATTTAAGTTCATATTGGCATTTATTTTAAAATTCAAGTAGTATTATTAATAATAAGAAATTAGTATATATTTAATAATAATATGAAATAAAAGGAAATACTGACCATGGGAGTACAACCTGTATTATATACTATATTATTACAAACTCTTTAGTAGAATGGATAGTACGAAATTTTTAATTCGATCAAAGTATATGCCATTATCGTCTCAGGTCTAATAGAAAAAAAAACGGTCGGCGACTAACGTTTGGGCGCATGAAGGTCTGTTACCTATCTGTCTCACAAAATCTGTCAAAACTGTCAGTTTTGATTGTTGCAATTAACAGTTCATTGCTACAGAAGATACGTGATCGCCCTGCTGAACAACATCTTCGACCACATCATCACTTACCATCAGGTGAGATAGTGGTCAAAGGCTATCCTATCAGGCATAAAAAAAAAATATTAAATTTTATAAAAAAAAAACAAAAATATAATTTGATGTCACAGTTTTATGCTCTTTGGAACTATTTCAATAGTTATGTTTTTTTGTATGCATATTTACCATTTTTTAATACGCTCCAGGTACCTACGCGCTGAACTTGTACTTAATACACCAACACATAGATTTAAATTAACCAATATTTTAATCTGAGGGTTTTCAATCCTTTTTATCTTGACATGTCACAACATACAAAGCGGGGAATACACGTCCGATTTTTCCGTACGATAACCGGATCCGATAATCTGATACGAATTTTTTTTACTTCATTGGATGGGTCTCGCGCCAAACGTACCTATACTAGGCTTATCTTATCACTCAATACGAATCAAAAACAGCGATAACGCTTAATGAAGTGATTGCTTTTCTATTGGTTCTGATACTTCTGATAAGACAGTCCATTGGTCCGATAAATATGGTCAAAAATCGTATAGAGTAGGTATGTAAAGAAAAGTGGGGATGAAATTTATAAATAAAATTTAAATAAACCATAAATATACCAACCTAATTTACCGTTATCTTTGACATAAATTAACTATATAAGGCTCGTACCTATACCTATTAATATATAATTTACATATACGTAAATTACTATGTATTGTTTATCATTATTCTATCTCAAGTCCACACTCTTTCTGAACAGTCTCTACAAATTCGGACGTATATTGCCAGTTTATAAGGCTGATCTATAAAAGCGAACTCAGACATCTCTTTACATATCTAACCTTAAAGAAAATATTAAAACAAAGCTAATAGAACTGAGTTGATGGTTTACTTGCCAGAGTTTAATTCACAATTTGAGTATAATCTATCCCATTGTCCTAGGTAAGTGACGGAAAGCGATAAGTCACGAAAAGAAGCATCTCGTCTCTACTCTACAACGGAGGCCAAGTTTGGATAATGTAACAGTAGTGTGGCTTTTGAATTATTGATATTTTTGTGAGGAGTAGCATCGCGTCGCTTGTTGCTCACGTAGGACAAAGGGTTAGGATTGATTCATCTCTAAGCAGACAGACGAAGTTCAAATGTGATTCGAACTATACGGAGAGATAATTCCTAGTTCGGTTTATAGATTTCGCTCTACATATATATAACTATGAACTATTTAATCTTATAATCGAGACGTAGTAAAAGCAGGAGCATTGTGTACTTATATGTATAGTGGTATCTTGTTACACGAACCTATAAAATTTACACACCATGTTGTAGAAACTGTACCTAGTGAAAAGGTCAGCTTGACGAATACTAACAACTTATACATTATTCATGTGCCAAGCAGACGCATTTGCAACACTGTATTTTGCATAAAGAAGTATATAGATAGGGTATGCCATTTGAAAAGTACATACGGGCTAAGATCATCAAAAAATCCTCGAGTACTAACTTAGTAGCACAACTTGAAAAAGCAATGATTCCTTCACCTATAATTTTAAATCTGTGGTTTAAGAATTTATTGCTCTTAAGAATAACAATATTCACTTACAGAGAAACACATTTAAAACAAAGTAAAAATTTAAATACCGGATTGCACAGTGTACACGAAATAATATCGATTACTTTATTATATATCTAAAACAGTTCCTTACTTACGTAATATGTATACAAAATCAGAACTGAATAGTAATATCATATCTACCCACATAAAAAAAATATACAAAAACGCAGCGCGAGTTGTCTAGCGCTGAGTCGTGTCATGAGTCAGTAACTCAGGGAATTCTAAGAATTTCATTACACTTTTTCAAAGATTAATTTTATGTCTATGACTTAAAAAAAATATACATAAAAATTGTGAGCTCTTCCACTAGATTTTCTCAACCACTTCGGCATCTCGATCGGATCAACTTAAGGCACACATTTATTTGTTCTGTAGCAGAGGCAACAGCTCAATATCAGACAGGCAATATTATTTTCGTTAAGTCGATGTATTGAGCCGTACTAAACAATATTTTATTTTCTCAGCAGGGGCAAGTCTTTCATACCTAGGTACTTTTGTGCATTGTGCCCCTGACACATGATCTAACGAGGCATTAGGTATCGCACTTACCAACTTAGGTTATGTATATATTTTGCGAATAATTTTGTAGTAAGTATGATGAAGGACGAGTTCTCCATGTAAATATTTCTTTCCTGGAGAATGCCTCTAGAGGAATCCTTTTTTGCATAAACTCTAAGCCTGCAATGACACGCCTTCACCTTCTTGTCAACAACTAATAATTACTAATGAAAACATGAGCCTGAAAATCACAAATAATTACCTGTTTTATCAGAGGACCACTAAGAGTTCAGTTTTACAAGATACCACTACACCACTGTGCCATAACAATATAAACCATAGATAATCTTGCAATTGATGTTAGTTACCTGCATAAACGCAATAAAAAAGTAAAAAAAACTGGTGTTTTATTTCTGACCATGTTTTGGTTTCCTTCATTAAGTAAAAATAAGTATAAATAATTGATCTTAATATGTATTTGTTTCCAACTTTATAAAATAAAGTAAATAGTTGGGACAGATCACATTCACACTTTGGCAATATATTTTAAATAGACTAAATATAACATTAGAAACGCGATACATAGATTTATCGTAAGTAAGAGTATATTTTTTTTCTGTGATCATGACGCTTGCATTAATGCCAACATATCAAAAACTCACTACAAATTCTGTGTTCTTAGCACAGAAACGCTCAGTACTAAATTCCCCAACGGTCACGCATCAAAGTGATGACCGTAGTGGACGAACGACTAGACAAACTCCAACACTACGAGCGCTGAAAAATGTTATTCAAGTATTTTATGGCAAGAGAAACAGTTTTCCGTCTAATTATAGCACTAGAAATCATCCTACTTTTATCCTCTCCTTAAAGATGCAAACATTATATTTTCACTTAAAAATTATAATTTAATTTTTCAGGGGAAACATAATAATCAGTAGCGATCGTATATTCCGTTCCTTCCATCCAAAGATTTCATGGTTGAGAGTAAATTAAAACAGAAAGTTTTCGTAGAAAAGTATCTACGACGAGAATTAGATCCTTTTATTACCGGACAAATATGGACATTCTTTTATATTGTGGAAAAAAGGTTTCACTTGGCCCAGCGAGAACTGTTTCATAGATTTCTGTGTATATATATTTTTTCATCAAAATAATTGTAGCTTTTTAGAATAACGTTCTTACACACAAGTTTAAAATTAGTAAATTTTATCCTCCTTATAATAAGCAAAACTCGATAAATCAGTTTTTAAACCAAATTCGTCGAGTCAAATCAGATAAACTTGTCTATTTGTTTTGACGACATCCAAAAAAGAAGTTTCATGTCAACAAGTAGAGTAAATCTATATACATTTTCACGTTCCTATGTATGAACGTAAATATTCCATTTATATAGATTTACCAGGTGAATAACCTTTTCATTCGTACAGCATCACTAGATGGATTTCAAAAGTCAGAACGTTTTCTTGCAATTCATAGCCAAAAATTAGCTGGCCATATTCATTGGGACCCATTGGAATTTCGTGGATATAGATAAGTATATAGTAATTAATGAAAAGTTATTATCGTCGGCACTGTCAATCTCAATCGAGATTTGAAATCTCTTTACTGCTCCTACACTGAATGGTATATCATCAAAATGTTATAAGATAAGGTTCTGTAAAGTCACTGTAGCTGTTTAATTTAGGTATTGATTAAACAGCTACATTGAACTGTAGTTAGAATGTCACTCTCCCATCCCATCTTTACCCGTTGATGTCGTAAAAGGGACACTTACTAGAGACTAAGGGTCACTGACTAGAAGGTGGGCAGCAGCGCTTCCTGAGGAACTGATATCTCACTCTACGATATCCAAGACGCCTGCGTGGGGTTTATGGCAAACCCCCCCATAATGGGAGAGGCTTTGTTCAGCAATGGACAATCCGGCTAATACAGTACAGTACAGTTGTTTGCTAAATATGAAAGTAGCGAATATTGATTACGAATGAACAAGTTACGTGTCTAGAGTCTTCTCCATGGCAGCGATTGTCTAGGGAGCACTCTAATTAAAACGAACAATAGTGTAAGTAACAAATGAAGAACAGGTACGAGGTGAGTGTTTCGAAATATTTTATCGGTGAAGATCTGGGTGAGTGTATCTTGACGTCATTTGAGTCAGCTGGAAAAGCTGGAAAAAGTGGAAAAAGTGGAAAAAGTCAATTGTTTCAAAATCTCAAACATTTAAAATCTTACTTTTTTATACACATTCGCAGAAGCATACAAGATATTATATAAATAGTTATAACAACGATGGCCTCATGTTCTTGCCTGGTGTGGCATACACATATCATATCAATAGAAAATTTCAGCTTTAGTAAATAAAATAATACATAGGACAAACCGGCTTCGTAGAGGAAATTTTAGATTTTGGCAAATCATACTCGTACACAACAAAACACACAAACAGTATATAATTTCAATAGCTTATTAGGATTTAATACCATATTTATCATTTAGGAAGTCAGTAATATTATAGTAACATTTATCAGCTAATATACTGGTTGGGAAAAAAAGAACAATAGGAAGGCTACCTGGTTCGAACTCGCCCCGCGTGCTGGATGTATTGCGACGCGTCTGCAATGTTCTCTCTTCCTTTTCCAATCCAGCTGATGATGAGAAAAATATGCTACCCCCATGATAGCCAAGGAATTTTAAAGGATAGGTCGAGGGTACTTGGCATGGTTGCGTTCATATAATATTGGCATTAAGATTTACCATATACTATTTTATTTGTATTTAAATTGATCATTGTTTAATTCTCTAACAGATTTTGGAACTTTGATGTATATTCTGGAACCAATATCAAAAATACTATTCTTCATTAAAGCAGATTTCGAGATACGCGGGCAATTTCTAGTATTGTCACGCCACAAGTGCTAATTTCAAACCAACGGTGAAATCTATCAGGGTTGATTTTCACAAAAGTTGCTGCTTCCAATACATAGAAACAAAGCATTGTTTATTTTTAAGGAAGTACGGCTTACAGCTGTCAGTATTTTTTTTAAGTTGTACATCACTCTGATGCATCTCTTTTACGTTTTGAAAACCACCTTTTAGTTAGTGAAGTTACCCCAAAAAGGGCACCATATTTAGAGCATCTTTATTAATTACTACGGACAGCTTAAACAGAGCATATGCCGATGAGTGTATTATTTTAGTTAACGCGTCTGTGTGCGCTATTTCATATCATTAAAGTTCGGCGGTACTTCATATCGGGACAGCTTTTCAATCAGCATCATGCAACGGAGCTCCTTTTTTGAAAGTCAGTTAAAAATAAATTTGTATTAGATATTTCCATTTAACCCGGATCATATACAACATACAGCTTAATTCAAATGTATGCTGTGGCAGTTGTAGTCTAGATTAATTAACGATATGTAAATTTAACAGACGCTCGTTTTATGGAATGGCTAGTAGATTGACTTTTATTATCATTTTGCCAAATAGATTTTAATTTGAATATCATTAGCCATGACACGACACAATTGCACATAATCGTTTTATTT
Organism: Plagodis dolabraria; assembly: GCA_963854805.1. Classification (NCBI taxonomy): domain Eukaryota; kingdom Metazoa; phylum Arthropoda; class Insecta; order Lepidoptera; family Geometridae; genus Plagodis; species Plagodis dolabraria. Next base: position 33,804,436 of record OY978440.1, on the reverse strand, counting down.
ATATGTTCTTAACATGTAAGTACTATTGCCAATGAACATCAAAATATTGTTGAATTAAACACGTCATATAGGTCGAAGCGTCATACAAACGAACTAGATAAAGGAAAGAGATTAAAAAGCTGCAAAATAGCTTACGAACGCCCTTACGATCAAGTTGTTTTAAATACCATTTAATCTTCTGATAAAACACAAAAATGGCGAAAGAAAGAGATAGAACACCAATCTTCTTGAAAACCTATTCATATTTTGGTGTGACTCAACAAATAAGAGATAAAGAAGCAGATAGTCTAGCTATTTCAAGAGCTTCAAAATTGCCTGGTCGAATACAGAACACGCGAAATGAACATGTGGATTGCAACGGCTTTGAAAAACACTTAAAGATGAAGTGACATTCAACAAAGACGAGATAAAGTAGCTGAGACTCAAACTTCCTCCAGGAGCTTCTGAGCTCTCTATTTCGTATAAAATTTGTCTATGAATGGGTTATAACTTTTAGGCTCTTAGAGTAGGCGGAAAGTAAAATGTCCCCAAAAGCATAGAGCCTAGAGGTATTATATATATTTCTCGGGTAGACCACATGATACTACTTCAAAAACTTTTTGAACTAGGCATCCGTGGCAATCTTTTAAGGTGGATGGAGTCTTACTTGCGCAACCGCTCGCAAGCAGTTGTCGTTGGTGGATTCTGTTCTGATTTTGTGAGTGTATGTTCAGGGGTTCCGCAGGGATCTATTTTGGGACCTCTCCTGTATGCGTCTTATTTATATGATATTGGTAGATGTTTCCAGCATGCAAAATATCTCATGTATGCTGATGACACGAAAATATTTATGCAAATTAGGAACCCGCTAGATTGTTTAAACTTGCAGTCAGATCTCGTCCGAATGGGCGAATACTTTTCCAACAACCGCATAGGTATAAATATTAATAAATGTCAGTATATCTCTTTTACTAGAAAGAAGAATCCTATCCACTTTGATTACAAAATTAATAATATTGATTTGAGAAGAGTTGACCTTGTTGTGGATCTTGGCGTAATGATGGATGCTAAACTTTTCTTCTCAGATCATGTACAATATATTTCTAATAAAGCCTTCAAAAACCTAGGTTTTGTTTTGCGTGTTAGTCGCCCCTTCTCAGACTTAGGTTGTCTAAAATTATTATATAATGCGTATGTAAGAAGTGTGCTTGAATACTGTTCCATAGTTTGGAACCCTCACTACGTGATTTATAAACAAGGTATAGAAAACATTCAGTATAAATTTACGAAACATTTAAATTACAGAAGTTATTTTAGCTCTGATTATTATGAGAAGTCTTGCGCACGTCATTGTTTAACTACGCTTGAGAATAGAAGAGTTCTTGCCGATATGACTTTTTTACATGGCATAATCAATGGATATATTGATTGCCTAGAACTCCTCCATAAAATGCTGTGTCTTTGCTGTCCCATGAAGCGTACACGACATACAGGCTTATTTGCAGTCCCTTGTAGTAGCACTCTCTATGCCCAAAATTCTGTCGTCAGTAGATTGCAAAGGACTTACAATAATAAATTCAGATCAATTGATATTTTTTGCAGTAGTAAATCAAAGTTTAGACATGATATACTTGAGATTCTGAGCCAAAGCTTTAGCTCTGCCTCGGAATCTCAAATGAGTGCAGTGTCATAGTATTTTATGGACATTTCAATTAAATGTTCTTACATTCACAAACACAAATACACACACATATTCACAGAACACATATAGTTTTATTATTATTATTTCTGTGTCTAATTGTAACTTCTCTTAAATGTTTAGTTTAACAATGTTATATAATTTCAGTAGGTGTATTATGACTGTCTAATTAAAACATAAGTATCATTTATAAAAAGTAAATCCGTAATTGGCCTTAGGTTTAAGTCAATTATTATGAAACTCTGTATTTAAGGGCTGTGGATTTTGTTAATAAAGAAAATAAAGAAAATAAAAAATAAAGTATCAAACCGAACTATCCAAGACTCGTGAAATAGCACAAATTATGGTAGCAATGGAGGTTTTACTCGTTTGTGGCTACTGCCATGATCTCCCGATGATCCAGAGCACACCTGCAGCCTCTGCAGGCGAAATCACATCCTGTCGCATAACCTGCGTAGATCTTACAACAACTCGAACTGCCGCCGGTCCTGTTCACTGAAATAGCATGCTTTGGGCCTCGCTCGGTCACTGATGAGTTTTAGCGCGCACGTCGCTCGTCGCCGTCGGCAAGATCAGTTTATATAATAATAAGCAATATATTAAACCATCATTTTAAAAAAATACCAGGTTATACGTAAGTAAAAAATCTAAAAAAATAAGATACAGGTATAGGCATATTGCGAACAAACATTTTTCAGATAATTAATTGTAACTTAAAAAGTAGTTTTTTTTTATTGGATAGTGGGCAAACGTGCAGTTGTCTCACCTGGTGGTACGTGATCACCGTCGCCCACAAACATCCGTAACAACAGTGGTCTCGAGGATGCGTAGCCGGTCGGGAAGGAGGGAAAGGGAGTATCTCTTCTTGAAGGGTCCTCAGTCGTATCCGTACGAAAATACTTCACCTGGCAGCTAGTTCCATAATGTGGCAGTGCGAGGTAGAAAATGCCGTCAAAATCACAAGGTTGTGAAATTTAAGACGTCAACATGAAATAAAATACTATGAACTATATACAACACTACAGCTACTACAATAAAAGCATTTAGACACCTATAAGTCATAGCAGACTCATAGGCAGTCCAAATGCTCCAGCCCACTCCCAGTTGGCAGCGTGCCCAGCATGCTGGCAGCATTGCCATGAAATTGATGAAGCTTATTTATAAATCTTACCCAATAAATATATATAAACATAACGTAAAGATTGGCCAGACGGTTACGGAGTTCGCTCATACTCAACAATTTCTTACGCAGTCTTTTTCTATATATATATATATATATATATTATAAAAACGCGACCACCCGTCCCTGGGGCCAGGCAAGCTCCGTCAATTTGAGCTACAGTGTGTTCATCCTCGATGAAATTTTGTAGGTATGCATATTACTGAGCCTAATATCTATGCTTCTAGTTTGCCAGTCTTTTTATTTATTATTTATTTCATATATATAATAATTCCCATTAAAAAAAAAATTTTCGAATCTGACAAACCAGAAACATACATATTCAGGCTTAAGGACAAACGTACAAAGTTTCACCGAGTTTGAACACTTAGCATTTAATATGAGGAAACAACATTTGTATGGAGAGCTAGCTCCACGAGAACTCTAGTGAGAAATAAAATATTTTTTATGGACATAACTGAGTTTTATTTCCAAACTACCTTCGACCACATTATCACTTACCATCAGGTGAAATTCAAAACATTGTGGTCAAAGGTTTATCTATCATCAATTTAAAAAAAGTTGGAACCATGCGAGTGCTTTCATTTTTACTAAATGAGCACGAAAGAGTATTGACTTATCAACAAAGAATAAAACCATAAAAAGGACATTGTCGCTTTATTCTAATATCTATTTACATTTTTAAATAATAAATTTAATATGCACCTGTTTCTAAAAATCTGATCTATTACGTCCTGTGTGCGACCTTACAATCAGTGCCTTAAAGTTAGGTCCAAAGCCTTTTCTCAATTCTCATTTTAAAGTCACAGAATAAAAAGGACCAGAAAGACAAAGCTATTCCAAGAAATAACAAACTCGGGTTACCAAGCAATAAAGCGCACTTCAGCTCGCAAAGCACGGAGTAGATACCTAATATTTCCCTACAGGGCGTTTCTCTTTCTATGGCACAGGTACGAACAGCTTTGATCTCTTCTGACGCGGTATGCACCGTACAATAATCCATCCGGACGGATACGCCGATGTACCTGCTTTTTAACTAAGCACTAAGCTTTGTAACTAAAGTGAGCCAGGTCTACCAATACAATGCATACTTGATGGCGGCTTTGAACTTAGGCAAAAGGTATACGTAAGGTAGGTAAGGTTGCGCAGAAGGTATAGGAAATTTAAGCGTTAGTTTATTGTTTATTACATACATCCACAGTCCACGCTATTACAATTGTAAAACTGTGCTTACAGCAAACTTTAGTGTTACATGCAGCACACTTCACACGAGCCGTTAAGAGAAGTGTTTTCATAGCGCTTTCAAATTTACATACATAATTAGCGTCATAATTTTAAAAAACGAGTGAAATTTTGTATGCATGTCTATATCCATGAAATTTTAGGCAAAACTGGCAAACCATTGATAAGATCATGGATATGCATGCAAAATCTCACCTATTTTTTACATATCTTAACAGTCTACTATTATCTTATAGGCTTACCTTTGACCACTATATCACATGATAATAAGCGATGATGTCGTCGAAGATGTTGTTCAGGCTAACCTAGAATTACTGACTCTCTAGAATAGCTGCCGAAACACATGGTGGTAGCTATTCAGGCGGGCATTCGCAAAATGTCTATACAAACCTGCTTTAAACACTTGATAATTACAATATAATAAAGAATTACAAAGAAATCGATTGTTTTTTTACATAGTGGCCGAAAATAGTTGGTCAGAGTACAATATGGCCTCTATCATATAACTTTCTATTGACCTTATTCGGCTATATCATTAAGTGCATATTATGTTCCTAGTTATATTTTTACAATATGGCCGTCCTGATGTTTTATTAGTATATCTATATAGTTAGACCTTGAAAGCTAAACTTATTACATAAACTTATATTCAGGTCCATGGTTCGAATCCCGCCGCGGACTTGAGCTTAACCGCATGGTGGAAGGGCATTTTGCGAATGCCCGCGACCACCCTCAAGTAGAAAATCTGTCACCAAGCACCTAACGGTGTGTTCCGGCAGCAGTCTTTGAGAGCCAGAGAAATTACAGGCACATGAGACTTAACAGCTGTCTCAAGGTGACGGGCGCAGTGAATTCGTGACTTGTGACGAAATGCATCTGTTACAGGCAGAGGTTAGTCCGCTTAACAGCAGGTAGGCCTTGAGCTTATTCCATCACAATAACATAAAAAAAAATATCAAGGGAGACCAACACAATAAAACAAATTAATAAATATAGAACACAAATTGATTCTCATTATCTAATTACTAATACATGAACTGCATACGAAATATATTATGACTAGATAAACTACTTCAAGTTGAACCTAGACTCCTATATACGAGGGTGAATCAAAAAATTCTTGGAATCAATATTAAAAAATGCAAAGATTTAAATAATAATATTTTATTTTTCTACATAATCTCCCTCCAATGCAATGCATTTAGAATAACGCGTTTCTAACTTCCTTATTCCTTGTGAAAAAAAAATATTTTCTTGACTCTCGAAAAAGTCCTCTACGGCAGCTATAACCGCGTCATTATCGTGAAATTTTGTTCCACGAATTTCCTCTTTTAATTTTGGAAACAAGTGAAAATCACTTGGGGCTAAGTCCGGAGAATATGGTGGGTGGTCAAGGAGATTGAAGCCAGCACAGCGGATTGCGTTGACCGCAACTTCCGATCGATGAGCAGGAGCGTTATCTTGAAGGAACAACACGCCCAACGACAGTTTTCCACGACGTTTTTCTTTAATCGCTTCACGCACTTTCGGGATTAAATTTGCGTAATAGGGTCCAGTAATCGTCTGGCCTTTTGGCATGTAATCAATAAAAAGGATTCCTTCACTATCCCAGAACACAGAGGCCATAACTTTGCCAGCGGTAGGAGCAACTCGAAATTTTTTAATGGATGGAGAGGATGGTCGTTTCCAAGACATGCTTTGTCTTTTAGTTTCAGGATCAAAATGGTGGACCCACGTTTCATCCATGGTGACAAGACGACGGCAAAAATTATCCGGATCACGCTGGAACATTTCGAGATTACGCTTGGAAATTTCCAAACGTCGCTTTTTGTTTTCGTCGGTTAACATTCGTGGCACCCATCTTGCAGACACTTTTTTGAACCCCAGTGAATCAATTAAAATGGATTGAACGCTACCAAAAGATATCTTTAGGATCTCAGCTATATGTTTTATAGTCATTCTTCTGTCTTCCAAAACCAGATTCTCAACCTTTTTGACATTTTCTTCTGTAACGGAGGTTGAAGGCCGCCCAGAACGCGGGTCATCTTTACAGCTTGATCTACCTCTTTTAAATTCAGCCACCCAGTACGCAACCGTAGAATAGGGTACAGCATCACCCCCTAATGTCTGCTGAATGTCCAAAAAAATTTCCTTCGTAGACATTTTTTTCAAACTGAGATATTTTATCACCGCACGTAACTCACTTTTATCCATAATTTTGACTTTTTAGCAACTCGTTGCACAAAAAAATTTATTACATGCGAACGAACTGACAAAAATAAGTGACAGTCTGCATAAATATAGTGTGATAGACACTCTTTAATTTGAATATCGAACTTGATCCAAAAAGGTTTCATATATATGCACTTCTAAGAACTTTTTGATTCACCCTCGTACTTGGTATGCCTACCAGTAGCTAATACAACATTTTTGTCCTTATTACGAACTTCAACTTCTAAAAATGCAATTTTTTTGCCTGTTTTCTTTGTAACTGCATCAACTTGTATCCAGTCTCCTTCTCTAGCTGCACTCATATATCTGGAAAAATATATGGAACGATAAATATTATAGCTACTTCGATCTATCGAAGGTCTGTTATCATTTACTTCCGTGAGTTTACTCTGCAGAGCAAGAATAGTTGTTTTTACATTTCCACAATAAAAATAGCGGTTGTTGTTCAAAAAACTCGAATCGAGTTTGCTGCGAGCGTGAGTATAAGTGATTTACGAACAAACTTGCAGAACTGCAATAGATTAAACTGTTGATAAGTACCACTATTGTTTAACGTTTTAACGTTATTTTGATGTATGTAATGTTTATAAATTAGAATACTTATTATATAATGCCTTCAGTGTGTTAATTACCTGAAATGTAGAAATGTTTTATGTTTCACACGAGGGCAAATTTTTTAGGCCATGTTTAAGTCGTGCCTCATAATCCCTATCTGTGCTGAACAGCATATATTACTCTATATTAGAATCAGTAACTACGCTCGCGAATCAAATACTCAAGACCATACTTTGCTAGCTTAGGATTAGAGGTCACAATTCGCGCCAAAAAATAACTTTGCTAAATTGTTGATCCAATAACTAATCACAAGTGAGCAAATCGGTTTTTGGTGCAAGTGAAGACTTAAAATCCAAAGCTACGGAATTAGTGTGGAATTAATAATTTAGACTTCCTACTAAGCAAATTATTACTCCTTTATTTTAGAGACCCGTACATAATACAACATATTCTTTTAATAAGAAAAAATCAAAACCAATATTAGCCTTTTTTTACCGGGAGTATGCCTATATTAACAAAATACCTAATATGAACTATGTACAATTAAAGTATTTCGACAACCTATAAGCCATTGCAGACTCAAGTCCAAACGCTGCAATGCTTATTCATTTAGCATTTTCGATGAAGCAAACGCTCTGATAAATGTTAGAAAATCAATATTATGCTCTCAAATTATATATTTTGAGATGCTGGTTTAAAAGCGGTATTATCTCTTATAGAAAGAAGAACAAGGAAATAAAATGTATCTTACGTTATGCTGAGATCAATGGACACTCCTCTCGTTTCTATATTATCATTGGCAGTTAGTGCATACGTAGAGACGGCATCAACAAGATGAGCGATGAATCCACCGTGCAGTGTGCCGCGCTGATTGAGGTGCTCCGGCCCCACTTGGAACTCAGTTACCATCCTGCCATTACAGCACGAAACAACCTTCACCTGCAAACAACCACAATACTATTTGAACTATTATTTGATTATTAAGCCATACATGTATGTACACTAAAAATAAAATAACATTACATCTATAATAATAGCCGCCGTAATGGCTGCAAGAAATCTTGTATTATTACGAAAACCGTTGTTTACGGACAAGCAACAAGACTATACTCGTATAAAAACCAAGTTTATATAAAAACTATAAACTTGGTCATAAGTTATAATTAAAATACGATATTTGTACATTTTCATACAAATATTTTATATTATTCTAAGATTACAAACAATTCACCTGATAATTTCAATTTAAAAATTAGTGTCGTAATATCTGTACTTATATTAAAGGAGTAGAAGCCACAAATTCTATACTTACATGTAAAATAAATTTGCTTAAAATGAAATGCTTATTAGACTTGAAATAAGCTTCTGACTACTAATATAGCATTTTGGAATAAGCTGTATGTCTACTTGTATCTGTGTGCCCACGCATTACGTGAAACTACTGAACCGAATTTGAAAGAATTTGGTAAAGAAACAGAACGTAGTCTGGGATCATATCAAGAGTATATACCATCTACCTTCCAACTTTCATGTTCCTAACTTCAACATGTAACCCCAATTTAACCGCCTTAATTCAGCCCTTTTACAAGATCCTTTCCTATAAACAGTTGTACTGTACTGTATCAGCCGAATCATCCACTGCTGAACACAGCCTCCCCTATTAAGGGGGTATTTGCCATGTGGCCGATACAAGAATCACAAGTCCACTTCAGTGTCTCATGATATAAGCAATTCAGACTCAATTCACTACAGACTAGCAATAATCACAGACTAAATAACATAGGTATATTAGATACTCCATAGACTTAGGATGTACTAGCGAAAAAATCCTAAGTCTATGGGTAAACCAAAGTGTTGCCAATCCTGTAGCAAAACCACTCCAGCTACCCACTTGATGCCCCTGAATATAACTTGTTTGATAGCATGATGGATGAACTTTGAAAAATCTGATGCATTGCAGCCTGTGCCATATAAATCTCTATATACATATGGATTTTCTAACACATTGTTCGAAGGCAATTAAAACGCATGGCGCATAGTTTCCTGTCCATTCTCTATGCAGTGGCTCTATTAAGTTAATTTCTGATAGTGACAATAGAATATAGAATACTTCAAAATAAAAATTTAATTGACTTTCATAGGAGTGCTGTAGATGCCTAAAACATGATTTGGGCTTTGACATTTTGAATAAAAGAATCACATTAAATGTGTAACACATTGACAATTGTTAGCGTACCATGAACAACCGTAACTTCTAACAGAGAATTTGTGTCCAATACAGAACTAGTTGGATCTTACATAATTTAATTAGGCAGGGGAGGATGCTTGGGCCTTGGAGGGTAGCTAACATAAAGGGGCCTCTTAACCCTACTCTCTAAGTAGCAAGTATCAGGACTTGAAACTTGAGCCTCTTACTCTGCATGCATAGTGTATTGAATGCTTAGTCAGTTGTGTCTCTAACCAGTCCAATATTTTTAACATAATGCATTGTTATAAAATCATTTTGTTTTTGTATGTAGCAATTTGTATGACGGATGAGTTACAATAAATATATGTATATAGTTTTTATTACATACTGGCACTTGTTTTTCATAGTAATCAGTGAAAATTTGTGTACAGCTAAAAAATAATAGAATGTAAGAAACAGAAAAGTGTGGATATAGTAGTTGATTTGCCCATACATGTCAGCCTGAAGTCAAACAATGAACTGGATCATCGTCATCAATAGTTCAAAGACATCCACCATTAAACAAATAACTCCACCAGTGTAGCGTGGGTTTGCCATAATCACTATACTTGACAGGCATATTAGAGAACACAATGTAAGGTGGCAGTTATTCAGAAGGTGCTGGTCCTCTTAAATCTTACTTATTAATTAAGTATTCGTTGTATCTCTATAGATCCTTAAAAAACATAATAAGGTCAACTCGGCGAAGACCGTCTGTCGGGTAAGATCGTACAATGAGAATTACAACAAATTCAGCAGACTTTCGAAGGTGGCAACACAATCAACCGGCTAATAAAGCCGTTCTAGTTTTTATACACTGACAGAGATGGTGGTGCATGAAGTGTAAATGGAAAAAAATTGTTTATTTAATTTAATTTAGTATGGTGCGCAACTTGCATAGGGAGTGTACCACGTACTAACAAAAACGTTAAAGAGTATTTAAATCTTAGTTATTTTTCAGATCTATGTAAGTAAATTCATTCTTTATGAATATATCTATCCAATTATTATATGACATCAGTGTTATACATGTTTTGTAGTATGTTATTCTTGATGAAAATAAAAAGTAACCTCTTAATATGTAGTGGGGAAGTCCGTCTATGTTCTGGAGGGTAATAATGTCATATGCCAGTCTTCGCCACATTCAGAAGTCGTCAACATTTGGTGTCTAACTAAGCCTTTTTTTTTAATTACCTTCCGGGTTGGTTACACTTCAAAGTATGTTAAATCGTAATTTCTTTTCGTTTCTGTTGAATGGAAGACTGATTAATTTGTTCAAAGAAATGCAAATAATTTTTGCTAGTAATTTTAGGTTTTACTCAGGTGCGGTTTCTATGTTTAGTAGGCATTTACCTACGATTTTGAATCTCATTATTTTAATAATAAGCACTCGTTTATTTTTTTCTACTAAGTTTATCCAAAACTATCACAAGAAACATTTTAATTTTATTGATTACATACTCGTATAAGTTATGAATTTTTTAAATTAAATTTTACTATAATAATCATTAATTATTATTCAAGGCGAAATATGTTTTGCACCCCTAGAAGAGCGTAGTATGCCGGTCTTACCCGACAAATGCTGTATCTCGCGAAATAAGCTATAAAAAACCTTATTCCTGAGAGTTAGAGTACATAAATTAAGTTGTTACAAGAACTGGCACTCGTACACACTATCTATAACTACAAAAACTATCGATAACTAAGTAAACCGATTGTTTCTACGTAATTTTGACATATGTATTGCCAGATCAACTAAATATCTTATTATCTTGTTTTAAAAAATTTGACTTCAAGGTTATAGAATAGCCAAAATAAGTCAATTTGTAACATTTCAAATGAAGTATGCCGGTCTTCGCCGAGTTGACCTTAATTAAAGTAGGTACCTATAATCTTTCTTTGATGATCTTACTAGTTAGGAGTTTAAAATATTTAGGTTTAACACAAAATTTCTACCGTTTAAATAAACATTGGTCAGGCAATGCTAAAAGCCATACTAAAAAACCGATGGGGAAAGTACAGCTGTAAAATAGGAATTATACTTTATGAGTTATGTAATTGTTTAAAAGATCGGCAAGATTAGTTTCAGTTTTCAAACATGAATAAGTTATACATACTTGTCGTAGGTGCTGGTCAAAACATTTAGTTGTAGCAACAGCTTGTCTGAACATCTCTGCTACTCTGAGGCCTTTGGTTGAACTCATAATAATTATTTATGCTTGATTTTTATAACCAACTTTCCCAAATTGCTTGTAAAACATAAACAAACTCACTGTAAACACAGCTGATTTTGATGTTTGATATGAGCATACTGTCACTGTCTGTCACTATCAAAACTATCATGTTTAGATTTTACTTCATTGTCATTACTTAAATTAGATACCTATGATTTGTACATATACCGGCAATTTTGAACGGAAAATTACTTTAAGTCGTCTTACTGTAAAATATAATTATGTAATTTAGAAGATTGGTTCAATTTGATGTAGGTGTATGGATTTGTTGCGTTTGAAATATATAATAGAATTTTCGAACTATCTTGACCAGCTGATGGACGAAAATGCACATGATTCCATACATGGTACAATAATATTATATGTTTTCTTAGACCATGATTCCATAGTCATAATGTGACGTATATTTTCGTCATAAATTTTCTATATTATAGAAAACATTAAATCATCAGAAGCCATTATCAAAGATATAATAAATTAAATCACAATCAAATTGTGAATCAAATAACAAATTATATAGATTACCTACTAGCGGCCCTCCCCAGCATCGCACGGGTATTTAACAATAATTTCAAAATTATAATACACACACTTAAACCCTTCATATTGCGTCAGGTTACTAAAACAATAAAATTATAAAGAAAGTTTAGTAAGAGAATAAGAAGAAGGTTTGGTATTTGCAGTTTTTTACTGTCGAGGCATCATCTCTTAAATTAATAGATCTATATTTTTTTTAAATTATGGACTATTTAGCCTAGCTAGAGAGTCATCCAAAAAGATATAGTGATATCTTTTTGATATAATGATATCAGCTTAAATTCAGAGTGTGAAAAAATCCTTCCCCAACTTTCAGTAGTTGTTGTGGGAAATTACTATCTGTGTTTCCATTCCACGCCCATATTCGTCCGTAATTTTAAATTTTCAATCGAAGTGCATAAAGGAGACTATTTCAAGCACGCTTTGATGATATTTGCCCGTGCGTTAATGACAAGAAGAGTCTGGCGGAAATCTCCAGCAAATACAAAAGTAATCCCATGAGAGCAGAGAAGTTTTTATTATCTATTAAAGGCGGCCTCTATATATGCTCTATGGCTGATGGTGCATTCATCACACATAATCAATAACCCGTCTTGTTGTAATTTACCAAGAGGCTTGTTTTTGCAGATGGAATATATAGGTATATATACATCTCTGACAAAATAGAGGTATCTTATTCATTTCTCTGAGCATATACATATAGATTGTTGCTCAAGAGTTACAGATAACGGAAGTTTAAACGAGAGTAAGAAGAATGAGCATTTTCCCATCCGTTTAGAGAGTTATAGCAATTCCTGCGAAGCAACTGCTATCTTCTCTGATAGTCCTATCTTAGTTACTCCTATAGTAGTCAATTAGCAAGAAAAGTCTTCACAGTGCAAAAGGGCGCATCAAAAATAAAAAAATTAAAACTGAGATAATAACACTGATTGACAAGAATTCAGTGTCGACTCTTCCTAAAGCGACATTTTTAAGCCGGTTTAGCCAACTACGCCTCCTTTTTGTGAATTTAATATTGGTTCATGTGTATATATTATTTCGGGAATTTGTGGTACGGAAGTGTCTTTGCGAATTCATCCTCATTACGGAGCTCATAAAAAGGCAGCAAAGTAGTTTTACGTGGTTTTGGGCCACTTGTTCATCCGTTTCTGATTGATTATTAAAGTAGTCTCACGAGTCGTGAGAATCCTCAAATCATCTGTTGTTCTGATCTCTTGATTCTCCCACACTTGAACGATGAAGATTTTTTTTAAACGACTGTTGGTCGGATCTTGATTGCCTCTAAGCTATTTTGGAGAAGATAATTAAACGTATATTGGTAATTTTTATTTCAAATTACAACATTTAAGTCTAATGTAACAAAACTACTTATTTCATGATATTTGGGGATTTTTTTGAGTATTTTAACATAACTTATCATGATTACTTTGCGTATTAGCCATTTTTAAGCCTGAATTTAGATAATTATAAAATGTTGACTGGGCGTAATTAAACTGACAGCAGGTAATAACGCCCGTATATGGTACGTATACGGTTTGCAATTTGTTTTCATTGGTATAATGTTTTGTGGCCTAAAATGTTACCACTTATCGATAATCTAAATAAAATAAATGGGTATTGAAATTATTGGTAAACTACTAAAATAAATGCTCTGTGGTTATAACGCCCATGCAGGCTAAAATCGCTCAAACGTCCTTTTGTCAGCCGTCATTACCCAGTTGGGCGTTATAATCAAAAATACACATTTTTAGAAAAAAAATATATATATAAAATATTCAAGAAATGATTATATAACTTCACTTTGAACCAATTTAGAGCAAAAAGTATTCAAAAACATATAATTTTATTTTTGCTGCGGCACTTATTACAATATCGTGGTATGTTACCGGTCGGCCGGATCAAAGGGCCTCATTGGCAAAATAGCGGTGCAAGCGAGCTGCCGTTCGCCCTGCGCTTTCCTATTGGTTTGTTCTACGTGTACGTGATGTGTTAACTGAATCACGCCATAAATAGTGTGTTTTCGGTTTCATGGGCGTAATTAAACAGTGGGCGATAATCACCCATAGCTTAATTTGTCATGAAAGCTTGTGTTGCTAGTATCATAAAAATAAAATAATTTGATACAACCGAGGCCTACACTCATATAGACGTAAGAAGAATACTTCGATTTTGCTAATTTCACTAAGCGGGGAGAGGATAAGAATTATTTAACACAAAAAATAATATAAAGAAGTCTAAAAACTACTACCCAAAAAACTAATCCATAATACACCACCTACGACACCTACCGCCACTTTGACAACTATCACATTTAAGGGTGGTATCTATCTTCTTCCTATCCATACACATTGCCAAGTGAGGTCGACTTAAATGTATTCTACTACCGTTAATACCTTCTACATATTAAAGCAAGTTCCATAAAAAAAAAACTTTTATTAGTCACAAGTGAGGCCATGACACTTGCAAAATATTGTAGTTTTTTTTTTAATGGAATCCTACAAATTTGTATAACATTAAGCAGAAATAAAAACGGAGAGAAGATTCAGAAAGTATAGGTACTACACTTATCCAACCTACTTTTTCTCAAACATGCTTGGAAATGTGAGCATTATTTTGGCAACCTTCTTCGAGATAAATCGAAATTGCTGTACTGACTAAATAAATGCGCGCAGCGGCCGGCAAAAAATGTATGAAAATTATATCTGTCGTGTCTAGTGGCCAAATAAATTGCATAGTAAACTCATATCTGTCGTGTAATTTAAAAATGGAACGATCTTTTACTCAGAAGTTATGGCATGGCAACCAAGGAGGTAACTTATCAAGGGTTTTATTTAAATTTCGATCTGGCTTGCAAATAGAACGCTGTTTATTGAAAAATTGTACATTTAAGGCTGCAGTCTTGCAAAGTCGACGCGTGGCATTTAAATTGCGCCACTTTGATATATTTTTAAAGCAAAGTAATTTAATAACTCAGTAAAATACTTGTAACAAATATTCTTCATATAAGCTATCGCTACATATTTTTTTTTATGTTCAAGAGAAAGGATCAAGGTTTACAAATCAAACGATAAACACAGCTCTGCCGTGCCCAGCCACATTTTGGTTCAGATTTGAATACATTTTACGTAGGAATATAAAAGAAAACAGGAAAACTGTTTAGCACAAAATTAGGACCTCATCTTGCTCTCTAAAATGCGCTGGTTATATTTGTCTAAATATCTATCGTTATCTTAAATTTTAGGTCGGAATATCGTCGAATTTATTTGATTTTATTGCTTATTTAACTGTTTTCCTCTTATTGTAAACGAATCACATTTAAGTAATAATTACTTTTTTACAATGGCTATTATTCAATTAATGGCTAAGTATAAAAATTATCATTTCAAATTAATAACTAAAATTATAATAATTTAATAAAGAAAACTAAGAAAATTGAGTTTATATACAAGAATCCCATTGTAAAATCCTCAGTGACGGCCGAGCCGTCTCAGCGTTCGGACGTGAGGACCACGAAAAATTTTGAGCGTACCTCTCGCTCTTACATTGCTCTCACTCTATCCTTGTTTGTGCACTGTTACGCATCTAAAGTTGCTCTACTTTAGTAAAAAAAATTGAGGGGGATTTTAATTTTATGTATATGTTTTCATAAATAGATATAATATTTGATTAGAATATGGATCGTAAACGCAAAAATATGCGTGTACAAGAAAAAAGTAATTTAAGTCAAACGTTGGAGTGATGAAGATAAATAGAATTTATAGGAAAGTGATACATACACAAACATTTTTTTTCTTGTTCAATTAACATTAAATGCGAGTGTTTATTTCGCTGACTAGTGTAACATAAATAAACCAATATTTTAAAAATGAAGTTTGCAATTTCATAACATGGTTTAATATTTATATAGGAATGCAGTTGGTTCTTGTCAATTTTCAGATATTAATAGCAATCTGTCAAAGCAAAGATTAGTTTATTTCAGACTTGAAATAGAAAATCTGAATGAATTTTCTATTCGAAGTCTGAAGAAAGATATCCAAAGAGATCCTAAGTTCTGGGAGGACAAAATGGTGGGCTAATTAATCAAACTTTATATGAATTGTTTACTTCCTGAAGTAATTGATTCACGCCTTGAGCGCTCTATATCAAAAACTCAATATAAAAAAACCTAATGCAAGCAATTGAAAATAAACTCTAAATAATAAAAATAATGCACTCGTCAATGTCATCCATCGCAAACGATACGGTGCAAGAAAAGATACAGCGTGGCACTAACACTAAGAAAAATGCTAGCGGTAGGGACACTCAATATCCTTACGAGTTACACCTGAATGCCCCCTTCTCCCCTCTCCCCCTTCCTTCCTTGGTGTTATCTTCACATCAGAGATGAAAGTTCACCTCTCCTATGCGAATTCCAGATGTGGATGACCAAATACCTTCCCTGTTGGACCTTCTGCTGACCTCGTAACCGTACATCTACTCAATGTTTATGAACACTCCTTTCGAATAGTTGGACCATTGCCTGATCCAAAGTTCAGTGCCGATATGCGCCTAACTCGACCCTTTTTGTGGCTGCAGCAGTTTGTTGTGCTCTCAGCCTTTTTTCATATTAAAATGGAAATATGGGTCTGAGTCAACATTAGTACTTTGAGAAGTCATTTTGCTGTAAATATATATTATAATCTATTCCAACCACCAAATAGTACAGAGCACATTTAATCTACACTTACCAATTAAATGTATATGTATAAGTTTATTGAACGACTGGTCTTTGTTATTCCATAAATTACAACAAATGGTCAATTTATAGATATAGCCATAAATATTGTAATCAAGAAAAACCATTTTTTTCTGTTGCAACTCCTATTGTAAAAGTAATTCATAAATATAAAACAATTTAAAATATAAAAGCTTAATCGAAGTGGTCTCCATTAGCTGAAATACAGTTCTTTAAACGTTGAGGCCAGTTATCATTAGAAGCACGCGCTCTTTCGATGAGAAAATTCTTCTCTGCCAATCGTATGGATTGTTTTAGGGACTCCAAATTATCATGGCGCTTAGAGCAAGCCGTACTCTCTATAACTGACCATAAATCATAATCCAGTGGATTAAGATCGGGACGACGGCCAGTCTTCAGCTCTGATGAAGTCCGAAACATTCGCTACCAACCAAAACTGCGTGGACCGAGCTTTATGACCCGGTGCTGAGTTTTGCTAGCAGGACTATTACACAGACTTGGTTATTGAACATGGTGTTGTTAAGGGGCTTAACTACCTTCCCAGGAATGGTATCTTAATACACTTGTGCTGATGTTTTGATACCTTTTTCACAAAAATTTGGCTCAGTCACTCCTTCATAGCTAACATCCCACTAAACCATCACTGAATTCGGATAATGCCCTCATTGCACTCTGGCGACTAATTAGGAAGCTTCCTTAGAGCTTTGAGCATAAATACGGTAGTTTTGGTTGTTAAAATGTTGCTCAGTTATAAAAAAAATCTCATCCGTAAACAAAATTTTTCTGTGACCTCCCTTTGCGTACCACTTCAGTAGTGGTTTAGATTTTACCACCCTATTATTTTTTTAAAATTATCAGTTAAAAAATGACCAGAGCGTCTCTTATAGGCTGCAAATCCTAAGTCATCTTTTAAAATACGCGACATGGTTCTTGGTGCTATCTTCATCTCCCGAGATAAATATTTTGCTTTCGAACAGAATTTCTATGAGTTCATTCCCTTACTGCTTTGACCGCCTTTTTCGAACGAACACTACGTGAACGGCCAGATCTTTTTCTCTCACAAGCAGAGGTCTCATTGTACCTATTAATAGCCCGGTACACCAACATTTGACTAATACCTAGCGTATGGAGAGTCTTAAAAATTACACTTGGCTCCATACCTACTTTGTGTAATGCAATCACAGCGATTCGGTTCTCTTTATCACTCCACTCCATTTTAATATCGCAAAATATTGTACAATGTATTGGCGCCAAAATGAGAAAACACAATGAACAATCATATAACAGTAACAGATTCCAAATTGAAATGTCATATTTTGTTTATTTTTATTTGTAACAGTATTTATGGCCAGACGAAGTAATTTATTCGCTTCTGAAATTTGGGAATTCCTTGGGAACGCATCCCCGTAACATCTGGTATTTCGGACGTTCGTGGGCGACGGTGATCACTTACCACCAGGTGAGCCACCTGATCGTCTGCCCTCCTATTCCATATAAAAGTGTTGAGTCTAGGGTTCTCCGAGGGCTACTGGCCCAATCAGGAGAACTGCTCGTTGTCACAGAAGGTACGGGATAGTGTTACATGATGCAGGAATAGAACAAATCAGGAATAAGGTTAACCAGGAACAGTAAAAATCAGGCCACAATGATACAATGATGTTAAGTAAGAAAACAAATAAAATAAAATAAAAAATAAAAACTTTAATACTTATAATGTTTTTACTGACAAATAAACATTTTTACATATAAGCTTCACTGCTTTTTAGAATTCAAGTAGAGAAGTATGTTAATATATTATAATTGAAAATAGGTAAGTAATGAACACTGCTCGCAATGAAAGCTCATGTAGGAATGCATCAATCTAGGTAAGTGCGAGTTGTGGCGATTGTTTTGAATTTGAATGAAGAATCGGTGTATGAAATATGTATTCGGACAGTAGTTAAATACGAAATAAGGTGCTAATGTGGTAAAAGAGGATGATTTCATTACAAAAAGTTGAACTCTTTGTAATGAAATCATCCTCTTTGTCTGAAAAACTTACAATACTCAAATAAAAATGTAATCAAAAGCATCCACAGCAATGTAATAAATTTTTTAGCAAATTTATTTTCTATTTTGGCCCTTTGTGGCCGTCAATATCCAACAACAAATATCAGTATGATAAATAAATTAAAAAGTAGAGCAACTTTTTATTCCGCTCATCTCTTGTTAGATGATTGCGGAGAATGAATCTTCGCGACGGAGAAGCTTAGACATAAAGCACTAATTACCTATTCTGTGCCAACGCACAGAGCGTGATTTTGTATTTTGCACTGAAAGACTGGGCCCTTAACAACTGTATCTTCAATGAAAAAATTCTGCTAGGTAATGTGGTCCGCCCATTGCCACTTCAACTTGTAAATTCTGAGAGCTGTGTCGGTGACTTTGGTTCTTTGTCGAATATCCACGTTCCGGATTTTATCGCGCAAAGAAACTCCGAGCGTAGCTCTCTCCATAGCTCGTTGAGTGAATTTGAGCTTGTCCATAAGGGCCACAGTTAAGGACCACGTCTCAGTGCCATAAGTTATCACTGGCAACATACACTGGTTGAAGACTTTGGTCTTCAGGCTCTGCGGGATCTTCGATGAGAAGATGTCGCGTAACTTTCCGAACGCTGCCCATCCGAGTTGGATCCTTCGGGTGACCTCTTTGTCAAAGTTGGACCTACCTAACTGGACAGTCTGTCCCAGGTAAATGTAATGGTCAACTATTTCGAGCGTATCGTTCCCAACAACTACTGGTACGGGTGCAACATGGACATTAGACATAATTTTCGTCTTGTCCATTTTCATTTTAAGACCCACCTGCTGGGAAACTCTACTGAGGTTACTGAGCATTGACTTCCTCAAGCGACTCTGCCATTATGACTATGTTATCGGCAAAACGAAGGTGAGTGATGATATTCGCCATAAATGTTGATGTCGAGTTCTTTCCAGTTCAAGAGCTTAAAAACGTCCTCCGACGCATTCGTGAACAGTTTCGGAGAAATAACGTCTCCCTGTCTCAGGCCTTGCTGCAGTTGGATTGGTCCCGTGCTCTAGTTCTGTTGTCGAATCGACATGGTGGCGTTCCTATATCAAACACTTCAGCGCTTCGATGTACCTACCTATTGTCAATTTGGCATCGCTGAAGAGACTGCAGTATGGCCCAGATTTCGATTGAATCGAAGGCTTTTTCATAGTCCACAAACGCTAACCATAATGGCCGTTATACTCCTCAGTCTTCTGTATAATCTGGCGGAGCGTATGTATGTGGTCTATGGTACTAAAACCCTTTCGGAACCCGGCCTGTTCGGAAGGCTGGAAGTAATCAAACCAACGAGCAAGACGATTCGTAATTACTATCGAAAGCAGCTTAGTAATCAAACCAACGAGCAAGACGATTCGTAATTACTATAGAAAACAGCTTATAAGCATGGCTCAGAAGTGAAATGGGCCTGTATTTCTTCAACGAGGTCTTGTCACCTTTTTTGAAGAACAGTACCACTACACTTTTGCTCCATGCTTCTGGCGTTTTACCTTCAAGGATGACGGAATTAAATTATTTCTGGAGGACTGAGAGTACCGTTTTTCCACCCGCTCTCAGAAGTTCTGTGGTTAATTTTTTTTGAGAGTCATTCTTATCTCGAATAAGCTGATGTCCGGGATATCTTCGGTATAGTGTCGGGTCAGTTTAGCTCTCATGTTCTGAGCTGTACTGACAACGGGTTCTCGTGTCGAGGTGTATAACTGTCCATAAAACCTCTCAAGCTCTCTCAGAATCTCCGGTTTGGATGAGATGATACTGCCATCGTCGATCTTCGGTTGGTCATTTGGCTTTGCCCTATAGACAAATTTTTTGCGAACTCTTTGGAGCCTTGGTTGCGTTCGATTGTGACCTTAATACGATTTCTATTGAAGGCGCGCAAGTCGTGTTGCAGTGCCTTCGAAATTCGTCTATTGAGCTTGCCGTAGGTACATATCAGCTGAAGATAGCAGTCTCATCTCACTCTGGTCTTCCATCAACTTGATGGTTTCTTCTGAGAGTTTCTTTGGTTTATTTCAGCTCAGGTCTTAAAGAGCTGAGATACCACCGCTAGGACAGCTTCCAATAACCCGTTGTTTTACTCGTCCACTGTTTCGCATTTAGCTAGGCACTGGAAGCGGTTATGTAGTTCGAGTTGAAAGTTCTCTGGGTTTTGAATTTCGTGGAGTTTATCAGATTTGACCTATCTAGCTAACGATACGGTGATCGCTACCGGTTTTCACTTTATGGATCACAGAGACATCATTGAATATTTGCTTCCTGGTTGTCATGATAAACTCGATCTCATTTTTTGTTGAACCATCGGGACTTTGGATAATTCCACTTCCTGGATGGTCGCTTCTTGAAGAAGGAGTTCATCGCAAAGAGTCACTCCTTCTCCATGAAGTCGACCAGCCCTGGCCGCTCTGGTTCCGCTGCCCATATCCAAATGGCCCCACTCTCAACTCATCGCCATTCCGTGTGCCCAACTTAGCGTTGAAGTCCCCCATAACAACGGTGAAGTATGCTTCGGAGGAATATATGGCTTCAGATATCTCCTCCTACATAGCCCCTACTTCATCGTCTAAGCGTGTCGAGGTCGGTGCGTAAACCTGTATGACTTTCAGCGAATACCGTTTGGTGATTCTGAGTATAAGGAACGCTACCCTGCTCGATACACTTTCGACTTTTACAACATTGTTAATTAGGCGGGGGTTTTGCCATAATCTCCACGCTTGGCAGGCGTCTTGGTGGTCGCAGTTATTGGTGTAAATTTCTCAGAAGGCGCTGCTGTCTACCTGTATTTTTCCCTTAGTCGCCTTTTACTACACCCACGAGAAGAGATGAGGGGGTGATATTCTAGCCCAGCACGCCACGGGCGCCGGGATTTGGATTTGATTAAGGTAATTAAAAATATTCAAAATCCAATATCGTCAAAAAGACTACAGAATATAAACATTATAAATGCATCCCATTGTTTAAAATTGAGTGGTCTATTACTTCACTTTGAAAACTAGTTATTGCGAATTTTATCTGACGATTTAAACGAAACGATTGCTAAACTTTTTCAAAATATATATAGCGTGTCCTATCCGATTCCTAATAAGATAATCTGGTCTATTTCCCCCAGTCAGCTAAGTCTGGCATATGATTTTCTTATTTACTGACTCAACAGTTGAGAACTCGTCTATCTGCAATCTCGGAAATGACACCACGATCGAACAATCTTTATAGTGAACATTTCCGTTGCACGCGCTGCAGTGGAAATAACTTTGCCTTTCGATATCCTTATAGGAAGTTGGTTTGTATTGCGTTGCTTTATGATATATGAAGATTCCGTTTCGAAACTAGTGGCTTATTCCAAAATTAAAGTTGAGACTGGACCGATTTGCCACATGCGAATTTATTTCCTACGTACCTTTGTGATAAAATTTCGATAGGAATCGCTAGCATGAAAACGTATTTAAAATTAGATTAAAACCTTCTAATTAGTTCTAAGATAATAAATATTTTACATAATCAATTGTAGTATATACATTTTGACAATAATCTTTTATGTTTATATAATCTACAATCGCGAAAACTATTTAAAATTTGGCTGGAAGGTGCTACATCCATACCTACTAAAACTTTTTCCGAATAATTATTTTTTTTTTTTACTGAAAACAGGCAAGTCAGAAACATTTATATTAGTCTCAAGGACAAGTACTTATGCAAAGTTTTACCAAATTTGAACACTTTCCTCCATGCTTCGTATTCACAATATAGTACGTCCTCTTAGCCTCTAAAATGACCAAAATAGTTCACTTTGTGATACCAGCACCAACTTTTAGTATGTTTATAAACATAGTGTTTACTCTAAAAAAAACATCGGGACACAAGCTGTAAAGTGCCTGGATCCGAAGCTATGACGACATCAAAATAGCGGCCACTGCATTTTGAAAAATGCAAATTAAATTTAAACTTTGAGTCATAAATATACGTGCGGGGTGTCAAATTAAAGGTAATTAAATGTGCTAGAATATTGTTCTTATTTGACACCACGCTACTAGTTGCCAATTTGACAGTTCGAATCGAAATACAGTCAAAGAATGTACCTACGAGTGTTATTAGTGAATGAAGAATTTAAATTACGAAGCAATTGTTATCGTTGTTAATGATTATTGTTGTGGTTACTTTTTATTTTTAAGTAGTGTTGTATTTCCTATTGTTACGTATTAATTACATCGTGACATGTAAACTCGAGGTAGATTCTGAAAGAGTGGGTAAGTAAGTGACCTGGATCCTTTATTTTACATGCAATATTTGGATATCTAGCAATACTAAATGTTGTTTTTATGACTGAAAAACTAATCTGCTCCGTCTATTTAAGGTGAAACTAAGTAAAGATATCAGCACCCTTTGTAAATTATACAATAAACGACTCCAGTTAGATCTGTATTAAAATGGGAAAGATGCATAATTTGTCAAAAGGACGATAACCAGCCTTTAATAACTCCAACGCATCGCGGTTATCAGTCACTGAGCGATAATTTGATTGAATATGCTCAATATGAGTCTATCCCATTTCATATGCATTTTGAGAACATATTTGAAACGCTTCAAGATAACAAAGATAAATACCATAAAACATGTCGATTAAAATACGATACCCAAAAAAAATCCCGACTGAAATCCAAGGTAAGCAAATTGCCGACTGGAGAATATATACAACTACCTGACTATGAAACAAATATACGTACAAGATCTAAACACTCACAAAGTTCGGAAATCTTACATCCAAAGTGTTTATTTTGCGAGAAACCAGAAACACCTAAGGAAAACGTTGTTTCGGTGTCAACTCTCAGAATCGGACCAAATATTCATCGCTATGCGGTATTGCTACAAGATGAAACACTTATGAAGCACTTACATTCTACAGATTTAGTTGCAATAGAGGCTAAGTATCACAAACTGTGTTAAGTAAGGCTTCTGAACAAAGTGAGAAGCGTAACGAATAGAGAATCATTTGAACCAGAAAGCTCAGCAATACAAACGACATATGGTTCTATATTCTCCGAACTCGTATGTTATATACAGGAGACTTACCCATACAGTGCTGATGCTCCAGTTTTTCGTCTTGCTGACCTGATTACAAAATTTCAACATAGAAACGAACAGTTAGCTTTGAAAAAATTATCTTAACCGCACACGATTAAAAGAACAGTTACTGCAATTCATGATGCAGAGATGTTTTGCTGTTTTTTGAAGATGATGTACGATATGCAGTTGAAAACGCTTGTCACTATAGTGCGATGAGCGATGGGATGTGTTGCAATACCGCATAGCGATGAATATCTGGTCCGATTCTGAGAGTTGACACCGAAACAAGGTTTTCCTTAGGTGTTTCTGGTCTCTCACAAAATAAACACTTTGGATGTAAGATTTCCGAACTATGTGGGTTTTTAGATCTTGTACGTATATTAGTTTCATAGTCAGGTAGTTGTATATATTCTCCAGTCAGCAATTTGCTTACCTTGGATTTCAGGCGGGAATTTTTTTGGGTATCGTATTTTAATCGACTTGTTTTATGGTATTCAGATTTGTTATTTTGAAGCGTTTCAAATATGTTCTCAAAATGCATATAACATGGGATAGACTCATATTGGGCATATTCAATCAAATTATCGCTCAGTGACTGATAACCGCGATGCGTTGGAGTTATTAAAGGCTGGTTATCGTCCTTTTGACAAATTATGCATCTTTCCCATTTTAATACAGGTCTAACTGGAGTCGTTTCTTGTATAATTTTCAAAGGGTGCTGACATCTCTATTTAGTTTTCACCTTAAATAGACGGAGCTGATTAGTTTTTCAGTAATTTAAAAAGAATATTTAGTATTTAATTGCTAGATAACCAAATATCGCATGTAAAATAAAGGATCAAGGTCACTTACCTACCCACTCTTTCAGAATCTACCTCGAGTTTACATGTCACGATATAATTAATATGTAACAATAGGAAATACAACACTACTTAAAAATAAAAAGTAACCACAACAATAATCATTAACAACGATAACAATTTCTTCGTAATTTAAATTCTTTATTCACTAATAACACTCGTAGGTACATTCTCTGACTGTGTTTAGATTCGTACTGTCAAATTGGCAAATAGCAACAGCGTGCGGGCGAAAGCGCAAGTGCGCGGTCGCCCCACTCGCGAGCGCAATTACGCGGCAATACCGCAAGGCGCCTTGGCTAAAATCGTTATAAATAGAGCATTTTCCATCCGATCGCTTAACTTTTTTTTTTAATAGAAAGGTGGTTAATTATTTGGTGTTTCTGTAATACATAGTGGTTGTCTAAATTACATAATATAGAAACTATTTAAAAGAAACGGGATTTTTCAAAGTAACTTTTTCATAAAATTTTAAATATTTTTGTACGTCTACTAGTAGCGTGGTGTTATAAGAACAATATTCTAGGACATTTAATTACCTTCAATTTGACACCCCACACGTATATGTATGACTCAAAGTTTAAATTTAATTTGCATTTTTCAAAATGCAGTGGCCGCTATTTTGATGACGTCATAGCTTCGGATCCAGGCACTTTACAGCTTGTGTCCCGATGTTTTTTTAGAGTAAACACTATGTTTATTAACATACTAAAAGTTGGTGCTGGTATCACAAAGTGAACTATTTTTATGCTAAGAGAAGGGACTAATAAGACTACACATCGTTGTGTGGAATGCTCTTCGTGCACTCTAACCTGGAATAAGGTGGCCGCTTCGCTAATTTCAGTGTATGTATTATGTACTTATTTATTTATATTGTGTATTTGAGCGGAACCTGCCGTATGCCACTCGCATTGGCCTATTTATCTTTTTGACCTCAAGTCGTTAAGAGGTAACATAATATATTATGTTACTCTTTAGTAGGTGTGAAGCTAAACTTATGATTAGCCAGTTAAACTATCGTGTATCTTCAAGCACCAGCTAAAGTTTGATATCATGTTAGTTTGCGTCGTAACTTTTCATCTTTAGCCGGTTCATATTCACATTAGCCGAAAAGAAACGGGTAAAAATGTATTCGATGGACGTGCGGGGACAATTATGTTGCTTGAGGGACAAGGTTTTATTTGATAATGACTGCCGAATAAATAATATTCTCTGTAATTTGAAATGCCTCTAGTTTATCATGTTCCAATAAATTGCTCCTAATTATTTTGTTTTAATGACTACATTATTATAATTGTAGGTTTAAATAATTAAAAGTGCGTTCGTAAAGTTTTTCGTTACATATAACAGAAATATCTATGATGAACGCATCGTTCCTTATTAGTAGTTTTAAGTAATTAAAACTGCAGTTTAATTTTGTTGTATCACCAAAGTTTTATTTTTTAACTTTGAATACACAAGTATCTGTAATGAAAGAGAATTATATTTTTTTCAATAGTTCGTGTCAAAATAGTAAACATTAGATATATTGTTTCCTTTTTCTATTGATTCCATATATTTAGCCAAGGGCCTAAGGTTACACTTTAGTTAAGCCAACCAATGATACGAGTAGAAAAAACTAACATTAACATCTTCTCGAAAATAAACCTAAGTTTAACCGGCTAATCTTAAGTTTACACCTAACTTATGCACTGCCAAACACACTGCCAGCATTAACCCAAGTTTAAATCTTACCTTATCTAAAAACACAGTGTTATCATATATTCGTATCGATCGTATTTCGCAGAATACAAGGACAGGTATTGAGAAGATTTGGTATAATATGCAGGAATGTAAGCTCTGATCGTCTACTGTTTTCGCTACAAATTCACGACAAAGGACATTATCAGAGCGTCCGTAACGATTTTAATCAGACACACCGATGAAGAGCACTTATTTATGCTATAGAGCTATCCTTCTATTCGTGGTTATGACACTCAGCTATTCAGTTTCCCACTTTTGCGACCTATCAAAGGAAACTTTCGTTAAGTAGGTAGATACGTTGAAAAGCCGTCCCAACTTTCCAGTGGATTGTAGAATGTCTGCTTCCTCGTTAATAGCAAGAGCACTTTCAGAGGACCGTGGGATACTTTACCTATGAGTTACAAAGTTACCTTTAATACCTATTTAGTTTCATGTTTAAGTTACTATATTAAATAAAATTAGGAATTTAATTCTACTCGCGGGCAACATTCATGAAATTTTACTCTATTCAGTTTCTGTTTAACAACAACAATGAATGAAAAACATGTTATTATATTATTATTAGCTAAGCATAATGTACTTGAAATATGTTGTCACGACTGATGGATGAATAGGAAAGTTCCATAGACATATAGCATATTCCTTTTCAGGAATATTGTGTCTAGTATTTTGTAAACATCGATTATTCAAATTAATGATCAAAGTTTGTACCACCATCGAAAATTATATTTTTATTTGACTGTGTTGAATTAAGGCCCTTGGGTACGTCAAATTCGTACTTTCTAAAGCGAACTCCTCCGTAACCGCTGAAGTTGAAGACTTGAAAAAAATATATTTTATAGATGAATTCAAGTACAACATTTGCAACATATAATTTTACGGTATTACTATTACTTTTGCCTTAAAAAAAATTCAAACTTCATACTATTTCTTGACTTATATGGCGAACTCCTTCTAAACGGCTACGATTTTTGAAAAATAAATTGTACCATTAAATTTTTAGATTGTTATACTAAAATTATAACATAGCATTTGTAAATCCATTGATATTTTCCTAAGAAAATTTCGAATTATTCAGATTCAGAACGCTTGCGGTTCCGAGGTGCTCTGCGCGGACGCGGGCGGCAGTGTTGCGCAAGCGTTGGCACGGGGAGGCTGTGTCGCTCGTAGCTCCGCTCGCGCTTTCAACTGATAACGATCTTGTCTTTGTATTAGTGCATTGACACGCGAGATTCGTAGCTGTGTGCGTGCAATGATTCGCTCGCTGCAGAGGGCCAACTTGATTGCGACGTGAAGTATGCGCGGTGACGCTTTATTATTGGTATTTTGTAGACAAATTTTATTCGAATTGTCTCACATATGAAAAGAATCAAAACTTGAAATTGACAATGTTGTGGGTAAATTACAATGGGCGGCCTTATCAATAAGATCAATGAAAAGTTTTATAATATATGTACAAAATTAATTACTAATGTCTATAACGCTCTCATGTTATAACTGGTTAACTAAAGATAATATATTTTTTATATTATGGTAAATAGTTTCCGGCTTTAGTAGTTTGTAGGGTACAAAATGGTTCTCTACTACATTTAGAGTTTGTATGAGGCTACATACATCTTTTGGAGTTCTAAGCTTTTCTTGATAATTGTATTAGGTGTTTTGATATAGGTTAATTAATACTACATAAAGATAACGTCTGCCAAGTGAAGATGGATAACGTATCTCGAAAATAGTGAGAGATAGGTAAGGGAGATTAGCACCGTGGGGTGCCGGGTTAGAATTGCACCTCCCCATATAATCCCGTGGGTGTCGTAAGAGGCGATTAAGGGAAAACTAATGGAAGGTGGGCAGCCACGTGGGGTGCCGGGTTAGAATTGCACCTCCCCATATCATCCCGTGGGTGTCGTCAGAAGCGTCTAAGGGAAAACTACTTAAAGGGGGGCAGCAGCGCCTTCTAAAGAACTGCCAACTTACATTGCGATCCCCAAGACGCCTGCCAAGTGTGGGGATTATGGCAAATACCCCCTTAAAAAGTGAGGCTGTGTTCAGCAGTGGACGAACTGACTGTTACAGTTACAGTACTGAAAATCGATACATAGGTTTTTCTGGACGTCCTTATTCCAAATTTAGAATTTATTTTTCGATGACGTCTGCCAAGTGAAAAAAGTTAGTCCGATTTGGCTAATAATCGAAATCAAGGTTTTTCTGGGCGTCTTTTTTCCAAATTTTAAATTATTTTTTCGACGACATATGCCAAGTGAAGAAAGTAACTCTGATTTAGCTGAAATTGAAAATCTAGGTTGTTCTGGACATCGTCATTCTGAATTAAGAATTAATTTTTTGAAGACGTCTGCCAGGTGAAAAAAGTTACTCCTATTTGGTTGAAAATCGATATCTAGGTTTTTCTGGACGTTTTTGTTCAATATTTGGCATACATTTTTCGACATCTGCTAGGTGAGGAAAGTCACTCCAATTTGGCAACATTCAAAATCTAGGTAGTTCTGGACGTTTTTATTCCGAATTTGGAATTTATTTTTCGATGACGTCTGCCATGGGAAGTAAGTTACTCTGAATTGGCTGAAAATCAATATCTAAGTTTTTCTGGACGTCCTTATTCCAAATTAGGAATTTATATTCCGATGACGTCTGCCAAGTGAAAAAGTTCCTCCGATTTTGCTGAAAATCGATATCTAGGTTGTGCTGTGCGTCATTATTCCGAATTTGGAATAATTTTATCTATGTCGTCTGCCAAGTGAAGAAAAATACTCAGAATTGACTAAAAATGGATATCTAGGTTGTTTTAGACGTTATTATTCCAAATTTAGAATTTGTTTACGATGACGTATGCCCAGTAGATAAAGTAACTTCGATTTAGCTGAAAAGATCGATCGTCTAGAACAACCTAGATATCGATCTAGGTTGTTCTAGACGTCTTAATTCCAAATCTAGAATTTATTTAACAATGACGTCGGCCAAGTGGAAAAAGTTACTTTGATTTGGCTACAAATCGATACTTATCTTGGTTTTTCTGGACGCTTTTCTATTCGTACTATCGATCTTAATTGTTATTAACTTGTTGTGAAGTGCGTGAATCCCTCTAGGGTGAGTTCCTTATTTATTATTGTTATTTCATAGTGCTGACTAAAACCTATGTAACGTAAACAGCTGTGCTGCCCTACCGCGCTAGACTGTGAGTTTTAAAATGTGAGTCGCTGGTAACAGTACCACGATCGTGTCGGCGCGGCTTGGCAACAGTTGGCTGAGGAATATCAGCTACTAAGCCGGTGTCTTCCTTCCAGGATTCCACTTCACTGATTTAATCCGAGGACGGGTGTTTCGAGCACTCACTACCGAGATCCAGAACTATCAGCTGACGCCAAGACCGCCACATCTGGGACCTGGATCACGTGTACTATCAGGCCAGTGTCTCCCTCCGGTTTATGTAACTTCAGTAGAACTGTGCGGCTGTGCAACCTGATAAGGCTTGGCCTAATAAACTTTTCAAACCTACTCCCTGAGTTTACCTACCTACCTGCTGGCCGTGGGATGATTAGCAGTTCCCTATCGCCGCAGTACGATAAGAGTAGGAAAATTATGATTCATCAAAGACGCACGAATTAACATCAAAATAATATTTTGACTAACCTCGACGTTTCGATCAAGTTGCATTGACCGTGGTCTCACGAGTAGACTGAAGAAGCCTTTACCTTTTCACGATGGAACCAATCTTTACAATATAGCTGTAGATAAATTGCCCATATTATTATTTCCTAGCAAGAAATTATTCATCTCATATCTCGTACCCGGAAAGTAGTGTTTGTTTGATGCGAGTAGCGGGTGGAAGACTGCTTCCCACCTATGGGCGGGAAAATCTAAAGGTAAATACTTCCTTCTCAAGGGCCGACATGTCCAATAGCACAAACGTTGGCCATATATTCTTATTTTTCAATGTATTTTCGCCATTATACAAATCTTCCTTTTATATCGTCGTTTTTAAACGAGTAAACCCGCGTCGGCTATAATCTCATTTATAAGGAGATTTGAATAAACGATTGATTATTATAATTTTCTTACTCTTATCCGATATATCTTAGCGTTTTAAAGATACGTCATCTATCTTTACTTAGCAAACGTCATTGAAAAATGAAATCCAAATGTAGAATAATGACGCCCAGCACAACCTAGATATCGGAGTAACTTTCTTCCCTTGACAGACGCCATTAAAAAAATAAATCTTAATTCGGAATAATGACGCCCAGCACAACCTAGATATCGATTTTCAGCCAAATTGAAGTAGTTTTTCACTTGGCAGACGTCATCGGAAAGTAAATTCCAAATTTGGAATAAGGACGCCCCGAAAAACCTAGATATCGATTTTTAGCCAAATCTTAGTAACTTTTCTCACTAGGCAGACGTCATCGAAAAATAAATTCCAAATTTGGAATAAAAACGTCCAGAATAATAATAATAATACAAACAATAATATAAATCTTTATTTAAGCCAATAACACTTTTTCCAAATCTTGTATTGCTGGTGGTCTTCACACTTCGACGTTGAAGTTTGTATCGTTAAGACCTTAATTGATAGCTGTACAGTGCACAGTTGACTTCAGTACAATTTTTCACGCAAAATAGTTATAAACATAAATTTAACTTACAAATTATCCATAAAATAACATCTTGTTTAGTTTCATACATTTTTTTTATAAATTATCCACACAGGTGGTATTTATATTTTAACTAAATTTGTGTTATTTACGTGTTTGTATGTATGATGCTATATGGTGATATATAAACTGAAAAATTCAGGACTTGATTATATAAATATGTTTTAATAAAAGGGCTAAATCTTCTTGCAAAAGTTGTACGAATGACAGGTTATTTTAATTGGAAAACTCGTTTATGTAGCATATTACTAAAATTTGCAGATTTTTTAAAGAGTCTGTGTTTGAACTGAAAACAACCTAGATATTGATTTTCAGCCAAATCGAAGTACATTTTTCACTTGGCAGACGTCAACGTAAAACAAATTCTTAACATGGAATAATAACGTCTACAACAACCTAGATATCAATTTTCAGTCAAACCGTAGCATTTTTCTTCACTTGGCAGATGACATTGAAAAAATAATTCCAACTTCGGAATAATGACTCTCAGCACAGCCTAAATATCGAGTATCAGACAAATCTGAGTAACTTTCTTCACTCGGCAGATGACATTGAAAAATAAAGAAAAGGAATAAAGACGTCCAGAACAACCTAGGTAGGCACACTATACATTTTCATTTGACGACTGATCTCAGTCGCAGTTGCAATTGCGGATACTCACTAGAATCGTACGGTAGGAATATAAAGTGCCATGTTACCGGAGCGCATCGCGCATCTGCATATTCTTTGACCGTTATATTTGTGCAGCGAGCGCGGAACGTATGCGGCGATGCGCGAGTAAAGTAAGCTCGATTAGGTCCAGATGCTCAAGGCCATTGGCGACTCTAATCGCCTTAACACTCAAGGTATGGAACTGAATAATCGTGTTGAACATTCACTACATTTATTGAAAATGTACTAATCCTCGATGACATACCCTAAATGAGTATATAAATAGGAATATAGTTCTCTGTACCGAGATATAATTTATGCTTAACCCAGATAAGCCTACCTTTATTATTATGTAAGACAGCAAAAATAAAAATTATTTTAGAATTCGTACATAAATTACACATATAACTTTTTGTGGTTTGTAGTGACAAAACTAGGTTAACTTGTAGATAAAACATAAAACTCTAATTAATTCAACATTTATACAAATTATTTGAGTGTGCAATAGAAGTGACTTACATATCCGCTTGATGCACTTTGGTTACTTTTTTAACCAAAATAAGAAAATCCGTAGATGCACTTTGGTTACAAATGTAAGTCAAGGGGGTTAAATGCCATATTACAGGTATGAATAAAAAAAAAATTCAGTTACATATAACTGTGTTCATATGTTGTTGACAACCTCTTCTTGCATATTTAAATGTTTTTTTATGGAAATATATCCTCACAAATAGTAGTGGACTACTTATAGGACAGTAGAATAATACGAGTTATTATTTCATTACATAAAGTTATCGGCATACTATATTTTGAATCCTTTAGAAAATCTTACTGATAATGGACAGGATTATAGAGAAAGAGAAAAAGAGAAAATATGTTTACTACCTTCTGTTGATCACGATTGCCCTAAAGATGAAGGTTTGGGAGAGGAGGATAAGGTGACGCTGAACAAATTGCCACGAAATATATTCCTTCAACCTGCAGAAAAAAATATGCAATGTGATGGTTTCATAAGACGAGATACTGAAGAGATCTCATATGTGTTCTTTACCACATTGTTGTTGATAACTTTCCCATTGTTCTGGAACTGTTTGAGAAAAAATTGGTGTTGAGTTGTTTTCTCACATCACAAAAGCTACTAAAAGAAAAAGGTGCTTTTTTATGCCTGATAGGTTAGCCCTTGACCACTATCTCACCTGATGGTAATTGATGATGTGGTCGAAGATGTTTGTTCAGGCTAACCAAGAATTACTGGCTTTCAAGGACAGCTGCCGGAACACACCGTTAGGTGCTTGGCGACAGATTTTCAAGCTGGTAGCTAGCCAGGCAGGCATTCGCAAAATGCCCTACCACCATGCTGTAACGACTGCCATCCTAAGACAACAACCGGGACCGACGGCTTAACGTTCCCTCCGAAGCACGGAAGCGCTCAGTAGTTATGTCCAACCAGTGGTCACCCATCCAAGTCATGACCGAGGCGGACGTTGCTTAATTTTGCTGATCGAATCAGAATGGCTAAGCAAACTTCACTACCAGCGCTTCATTTTGACTACAGAATAGCACTGGTACTACCTACACGACAACATGTTGGTTATCTCATCAATATTCTTATTATATCATTTTTAAAGAGCACAATAATAGTATATTTAGCATTGCTTCAAAAGCTATAGGAATAGACCCTATACAATCTGCAAAACATTTCATACAGCGAAAAGAGAAACAGTCATACAGGTATATTTTAGCAGCTACATACTCGTATACTTTTAATCTATACCATCAACATATGGAAGGAAAGACTGGTCTGACGATATTTCTCAGTATTGGATTGACCTAAAGCTATTAATTCGTGGCAATTACATAAAGTTAACAATGGATCGAATACTTAACCATCTTGACTTGAAAAATTAGAAAAAGGGCCAAGCGAACTTCCCACCATAAAATTCCTGCCCGTCAAAAGATCGAATAATTCCTTTAGTTATTATTGAATCCATACAAACATAGTGCCGCCGATGTCATAAAAATATGTGACTTTATAGCTGCAAAAATGGAGTGCCTATGTGTCAAGTTTTTGACACGTATCATTTGTGAATAATGTATCCATTGCAGTAATACGGTAAAAAGAGAAAATGTGATTGATTACATACATACCTATTGAATATTTATTGTCCAGTCTATCCATGGTTATTATATACTGCAGTGTCAATAAACCTTTTTCTCTTAGCTTACCTACGGTTGTTCCCTTGAAAGCCTTTCTGCTGATAGTTTTTTGAATATTTTTGAAATATTATTTAAGGCTTGTATGTATGTAACTCATATAGTAATAAGTTTTTCAAAGTTTTCAAAAACAGGAAGTTTCAGGCTAATCTGGGTTAACGGTGCCTAGGCGGACACTTAACGCCACAGCAATAAAGGCGTCATCAGGACCTAGGTTATTGGTAGCATTGACTGGCGCGCACAGCCGAACTTTTCACTGCTTACGAGAGAAGTAGCCCAAAAGCCATAGTTAATATCTATAAGAAAATAATATAAGTCCACCAGAGGGATATGTCATTGGGGTAATAGCGTCTTTTTGAAATTCTCAAAACTCTCAATACCTATGTGTATTGGGTATAATAAAAATTATTTTTTAATATAAAAACAGTGAGCATCTCGCAAAATTGGCTTTTTGCCCATATAAATGTATAGAAGATATTAAACTGTATTTAAGAGAGTGCAATATGCATCTAAGAATTAGGTAAAAAATCATTATAGGACAGAATTCCAATTCTGAAAAGTATGAAATTACGTGTGAAAATCGGATCATGATAATTTGAGGTCATATTTTGAATCAGCGTGCTAACGACTTCCACAAGTTAAGTTAGTTCCATTTATAAAAATATATTTTGGTCTTGGGACATATTTTTCTTTCAAATTTGAAACAACGAATGAAATGTAAACGTAAGAAGCGATATCGTGGGTAGTTTTTCTTTTGTACGATGCGTGTTTTCTGTTACGGAGTTCGAAATACAGTGTGGTGGGCAGTGGCAGTAAGAAAGTTTGATGGTGCTGAGCCACTAGCCGCACTAGAAACCATGGTTACCAACCAGCTGTGTAGCACCGTTTTGAGACGGGGCAGAACCTAATTATTGGTTGTAGCATGAGGGTCATCGTCATCGTCATTAACAGGTTAATTATGTAGCTTAAGGGTGCTCTTTATTATTTTGGTTAATACTCTCGTCATATCCTACACTATGGGTGTTTTTTAAGTTTTCAATATCATGAGTTATAAACACTAATCAAGGTGTACAAACATAGTGCAACATAGTTACGTAGAAATAATAATTGTTACATTTTCCTTTGAAAATAGTTTGAAACAATGCTCATTATGGAGTTAGAATTTCAAAACGAAGTTCACTTTCAGTTTCCATTAGCATTCGAATGTAAAATTATGCCCCTCGTGTCCCTCATGCGTATATACTCATAAGTCGCAGAAAGACGCAAGATACGTTTTGAGACGATGTTTCGGCCACATAGGTCCTGAACGTAGCCCTTAGTCGTATGTTGACGTTGACTTTTGCTATTATGTCATTCAAGATTTGACAGCATTTTGACAGTTATGAATTGCAATCAAAAGAGTTCACCACCTTCTCCGCTAGTGAGCGCTAGTTTCCATACATCATCACTACACCTGATATTATTGTTGTTTTTGTTTTCGATATGTAGGTACATCTACTTGTTTAGTTATAGCTACGATAAATGGTGGAATAAATTAGTTCTTTGTTACCAAAAAGTTACTTTCTTGCCCAAGCGCAGTGATGTTGTCCATGACCATTTAAGGATAATGTACTTAGTTAATCATAAGTTCAGTTCAAACTGTCGTTGATTCATAACCACATGTTTTAATTGAAATTATATAAATTATTATTCATGTACATATCGCAGATTGGTAAATTAGATAATAAATATGCAGCCCCTTTATTCTGTTGGTAAGTAACTATAATTTAGATTTTTTTTAAATGTAATATAGCAGATAAGATTGGATTGTCTACCCAATGCAAAACACACTGTTTTCATTTTCAACCAAAAGATTGTCATTTAACTGCATTTGAGGCAACGATTGCCGGGATTCCAGATCACCATGGTATTGACAGTAATGAAACTAATTGTTACAGACATTACTCAAAAGGGTTCTCCAAAGACCAGCATTCTTTAGTGACAAAACTTCTTCGTGACAATTAGTCTAATGTTTGGGATGGGAATAAAAAAACAAACAGAGACATTATGTGATATTAAGTATATCCTATACCCTAGTTAATTAATTTTAATACTGTTTGTTCAATACTTACAATGTACTACTCCCACTGTAAAAATAGGTATTTTAAGGTGTTGTTAATGAATGTCGTTATACGTTTTTTGTGCTCCAGTTTAACTTGCCAAAATCTAGTCCAAGGACCAGTATCATCGTAAATAAGGTCTAGACCAGTGTATCAAAGATAAGTCCCGCAGACCTGATGCGGTCCTCGATATGTTACAATGTGACCTGCAGCATGAAATCAAGTTCTAAAGATTCTTAAACAAATACAATAGATGCTTAATATAAAGCCATAGCAAAATTCTCACCTCAAATTACCATGCACTTATTGATTAGCTAATTGTTAGCTCTTTATAATATCTCTTATCTGAGCTTTGAAATTTAACAGGCTCAATTCCTTTTATTTTGATTATCTTCAATGGACAGTGTCATTGGGAAGAACACAAATAGAATGTGGTGAACATTATCTTATTATATTACACATTGTAGTTAAAATCAGTAATTTATAAGATGTGAATTTTAGATAAGTGCAATCCTTTGGTAGGTTTTAGTTTGGCTTTAGTCAAACAGATGTTGTCAATTATGACTTTGTAAAAACAAACTAAGTCTAGTGATGAACATCCAATCCAAAAAATGTATGTACATGACAATCTACATTGGAGACATTATACATTTTAAAGAGTGTAGCCCGCTAACATATTCGAAATTTTATATTATGGCCTCTTAGAAAATCCATTTGCCACCCCTTGTCTTGTCTGATGATGGATTTCTATGAAAAATATTTTACTCAAACATTTTGAAACATAATGTAGGAACTATAGTAATTTAGTAAAACCAGAAAATTTGTTTGACTGACCCGTAAGACATTCAAATGCCTGCTCTAGTCTAGATATGCAGGGTTGTCCATCCAGTTAAGTTTTAAAGGTACCTTAGTAATATTTTTATGATTGTTAATAATTATATTCTCTCTAAATAAATCAATATTCACTGCAGTGTTTTCTATGACCTAATAAAAGATGTCAGCTTTCAATTGAATATACACTATAAGAAGCACATTTCAATCATTACAATTTGAGGCTATATTTTATAATTCATATTCTAGGATGGAAGTTATGGTTGTTTTTGACTGGCTAAGGTCTTTAGTATGTCATATAGGGATTTCTCTGGTATACCCCTTGCTCTGACTTCTACAGCATATGAATAACTACATAACGGTTTTTGGTTAGTTTATTTGTTTATTCATAATATTTCTTTGTTTTTATTGTGTGGTCTTTAAATAAGTAAACTCTAAAGTAATATGCATTTAGATTATTTGAGTATAGAAATATATATCTGGTCCGGATGATGAAACACCAACATCCTCAGGAATTTCATAG
This sequence comes from Plagodis dolabraria, assembly GCA_963854805.1. Taxonomy (NCBI): domain Eukaryota; kingdom Metazoa; phylum Arthropoda; class Insecta; order Lepidoptera; family Geometridae; genus Plagodis; species Plagodis dolabraria. The sequence continues at coordinate 33,767,106 of OY978440.1, read as the reverse complement.
TGTTTTTCTTATGTGTCCATCAAAAGAGTCCAATCAGAAGCTGCAACTAAGATGGAGTAAGGCTTGGATTTAAATTTTGTAGAAGACCCTTCTTTTACAAAATCTATGTGTTGTTTGTTTGTGGTCATAGTGACTTTTATGCTCTAGCTAACAAGAGACTCACCACTTCTTAAATGATATTGAGACCATAATGGCGACGTCAATAATAACCCCTATCAAGGAGCCTCTTGCCTCCTACCAATAAGTGCCTTGCGGTACCTATCGCCTCCCAACAAGTATACTGCAGGACTTATATAAAAAGCTCTAGTCTAGGATGGTCATCGAGAAGGTGACTACATAAAATTTTAATACGACAGGTGACCAAACGGGTATCTAGGTGCACCACTGTATCCAAGTTTAGCAGAATTATTGTTTTTACTTTATAAAAATAATAAGTTGAAATTTAAATATGTTCAAATATTAATTATGACATGACTAATGTTGACAAGAAAACATATTCTTCAATAATACCTAAATTATATTTTCTTTTTCTTAGTCTTAAAAGATACTTAAATGTTCAATTGTGCCCAGCCTCTATCTACTAGGTAGTGATAAGTGACTAAAGCCGTTTTTATTGGTATTGTCCTGCCTTTATCTGTTCAATAACACAAACATTATTGGTGCAGTAACCTCACCTGCTCCACTTATTAAAAAAGGCGTCTTCGGTAGAAATCTTGTGCCAGGTCGTCCAGGGAAGTACTACTGCCTCTATACCTATATTTCAAGCGTTAAGAAGTAATGTTCGCATTACTTTATTTCGGTTTGAAGGGAATGGTTGCTGGTGAAATTACAGGCATATGAGTTTTAACCTTTATATGTCTCAGAGTGATGGGCGCAGTTCGCAACTTGTGACGTACTGCAACTGATATAGGCAAAAGTTACCGTTTTACAAGAAGACAATTAAAAAAACATAAAATATCTCGCTTCAACTAATTTTAACCTAAAATTTCATAAAATATCTCACTTCAACTAATTTTTGATATGTTAATGTTATGATGTTTAATGAATATTTTTTCGAAAAAAGACTACTTTCTGTTTTCCTTAAATTTGAAATGAAAAGTAGAGTGAAAGTGAAACGGGTGAAAGTCATCAATTCCTACTCGGACTATAGCCGCCGTCGCTGCGCTCGGGCGTCTAAATCCCTCGTATGGGTTTTGATTCCTTTCGACCCTTGTATAACAATCTGTAATTTATGATGAGGCATAGTATTTGTCATATCCTTCGGATTCTAATATTTTTTATTTATATTGTAAGGCGTACACTATTTATAAAAACATGTTCAAGATTTGCCTTTTTGAAACTAACTTCACCGTAATTGTGAAAAGAACTAGTTACGTCAATGTTCCCGTCGTGTCCTACAAGAGTGCGTAGATACGGCATGTTTTCACTGGCTACGGTCTTGGATAATTCTCTTTCATTTTTGACTTTCTTCACATTTGATAAACGCCGTCTCTTAATGGTACATACCTACTCTGGCCTTTTTCTAGAAATAATATGTTCACCAAGCTCTTCCCCTCCAAATGTTCCTTTCTCACATGCTCTTTTATCCTTTTCAATCTAGTAGGCGTAATAAAAGTTTGTTATAGTACAGATTGGATAATAGGTACTAAGTAAGGTAAAGCATCAATATTTTAAAATTTTATTTTTAGTGATAAAATAACTGGTTAGTCTATTATGGCTCCCCTATACAATCGGCGATTATAGTTGATTAAACGCTAGCACGATAATCGCCGTAGAGACGTAGCGTCGGTTTTTCAGGCACGTATCAAAGGGAATTCACTTGTATAATAAGTGCGCTTGCTCCCACGATCGCTAATCATTCATGTACCAGAGGACAAAGTGAGTAACTATAAGTGAGTAACTATAACTGGGCACATTGTATTCGTATATATATAACAACAAATTAATGTTATAAGATGAATGCTCAAACATCACCATCCTCATTCAAATATTATTAGAGCACTAAATTTTAATCCCAGGCGGGAATCGAACCCTCGGGTTCGATTCTTTACTTTCATCCAAGTTTTATTACACGCCGGGTGCTTAAAACACCTCGGCCGGGTGATAATAATTTGTTAATATGATTTTCGCTTAGCACGTGATAGAGCTTAAAATCATTTATAGTAAACACCATCCTTAATTATTTAATTCGCATAGTGGTAGGACATTTTTCGAATGCCCTCCTGGCTAGCTACCACCCTCAAGTAGAAAATCTGTCGCCTATCGGTATGTTCCGGCAGCTGTCCTTGAGAGCCAGTAATTCTAGGTTAGCCTGAACAACATCTTCGACCACATAATCACTTACCATCAGGTGAGATAGTGGTCAAAGGCTAACCTATCAGGCACAAAAAAAATATTATATCAATTTATTTCATAAAATGGTTGTACGTATGCTGAAATAAGACTCCAAACTCCATGGCCATGTTGAACTTGTCGCTCAACAAATGATCACGGGCGATTGTGTAGATGCTTGCTCGATTATAGTGACTACCTTACCGATGACAGACGACCACACGAGTTACTATCATTGCCGATTGAGGAAGCATAATTTGTTCTAAATAACTCAAAATTTGTATGTTGAACAATGTAATGTTGTGTGACTCACAAGGGCTTCATGAAGCTCTGCATACCTATCAAAGTTACAATACAACCTCAAGCGATACAAAACATAGGTATACGTTTATTGCATTCATCAATGAGGTATTAAAGGATATCCTTTCAAATTCGCGGTAGATGAGCAATTATCAAGATTATTGTATACACCACTAGCAGAGCGTTGTATTTAATAACTGCTCTATAATTGTAAACCATTTACGAGTATCTCAATCACAACTGAATAAAACTAACTAGGATTAGATAAAACTAATATTTGTAATTTGATACGTGAGATACGGTGTCACACAATTCACACATAACAGCTATTGAGAACAGTTACAGATCAACCAGTGCCGAACAACATTATGGGAGGATAAAAATATTTATTATAAAAGTTCCACTAATATGTATAAGGGTTTATCGACATGGCGGAAATACAACTTCACAGAATGAACTGTAATACGTTATCGTTGACCATACCCGGTATAACCACTATCAGACTGCGTTATATTTTATGTTATTGGTATTAAAATCATTCGGTTATGCGGTTAGAACAAATGTGATGTATCAAATGTGTTTTAAAATATTGAAGATGTTTGAAATGAAGTGGAAATATTTTACAGATCACGAGAGTAGGCAGAATGCACACCGTAATGATCAACATTCACCGAACCATGGAGAAGACACGCCCCTGCTGCAGCGATTCCCACAAAGACCTAACACAGAGAGAAGCCTGTTCACGACCGTTACAGTCAGCCTGCTTCTGATTGTACTGATAACTGGTGTTATTATAGGAATTTATCTTCTAGTCCTGCAGAGTAACTCTGGTGAGTATAATCTCTTTCTTTTTTTGTATCTTGAATTAACCAACCATGTAGTTGTATTTGCTAAAATTTGGTCAATATAGTTTAGAATTAGCAGCGTTGGAATGCCCACGTCGATGTGGTTATTATAAGTTCAGCTAAGTATACGGCCCAAAAAGACCTTTTCGTTGTCCGAAAGGCATCCGTCTAGCACCAACGAGATTATTCTAAGGAAAGATAATGTCAGGTAAACGGAAGGCAATTAAACCGAAGCCACAGTTTTTGAAATATATTTGATGTGTTGGCTAAGCGAAATACATTATTGTGCTGGTCCGTCACTGCTATAACAGCAGAAAAAATATTAGTGGAATAATACTATAGTCTTTGGGCTTCTAAAGGTCGAAAGCTAAATTAATATGTGTTATAAATCATCAAGCTTTCATATGCCTTTGGCTAGGGTTGACAGTAGCGTCCCCATACTTAATTTCGCTAAATATAATACAGTCTCATACAATAAGGGACAGCTCTATTGCCATCTACCAAACCCAATATCAAAAATTTATTTGTCTCAAAACCCCATAATTGTCTGATCCCGGTATCAAACATAAAAATGTGAGGTTCCCAAAGCGACCTATACGGCACTCGAACAACGAGGAAAAAGTATAGTTGCTGAAACATAGTGGCTTGTAACTTGTTGGTTGTTTCTTTACTAAAAATATAATAAAGGTACATTTACCACAAAACGAAAGTGTCCAAAATCATGTGTCATGTTTTAAAATAGTGTCCATGTAAGTTTATTTGAGTCTACATTGAGATGTGGATATAATATGGATACATTGATTTTGACGAGTTTTCCTTTTGCACGATACAAAAGATCTTTTGTGTCAAAAAATCTTAATGTTTTATTTTTAAGCAACACTTACACTTTATTTGTTAATACAGCTAGAAAAAAATACTTTTTTCAAAAACGATGTTGTAAAGGAAGATTGCCACCAAAGACTATGATTCATATCTTATCAAATGAATTATTTTGAGTTTAAATTAATGCTTGCTGGGCGAATAAGGTTGCGAAATCGCGAAAATGCTGGTAACCACGCTATCGCTAGTTCCAGTGGTTTGGTAACCATTGGAACTATCGTGGTTACCATTATGACATTTAACACATCCTATGAGTAATCAATTATTTATTTCAAGCTATGAATAAATATTTAAAGAAATGTAACCCTCGTACAGTTACAGCTGTGATTTCGGACTCAATAATTTCACAACCAAAGAACACGCAGTCTCCCAAAATTCATTTGGATTGGTTTTTGGCGCTTCGAAATGATCGCATCCGATTGGTCGCGTCAAGGGTATGTTATTGGGCCATACGATACATTTTTTTAAATCACGCCCGCCGCGTTTGTATCTGTTTTGATTTGAGATTGACTTACATTTCTTTACAACTTATTCATAGATTTCGAGTATAATTAACCCTTACCGAGCCCGTAAGCTTTCTATCACAAATTAATTGGAAATCACAATATTAATTGGTAACCACGGTAGCTCAGATGGTTACTACCATAAAGTAACCATATGAGCTACCGTGGTTACCAAAACCATTTAAACGTCAGAATAAATTATTAATTTTGATTATGATTACCGCTTGCTGAGCGAACAAAGTTACGAAATCGTAAAAGTGGTTGTAACCACGATAGCTCAGATGGTTACTGCCAAAGACTATGATAATGTCATAGTCAATTAAACATTTTGATTATAATTAAGGCGTGAATAAGCTTACAAAATAGCGAAAGCGCCGGTAACCACGATAGGCCAGATGGTTATCACTATAGACATTTCCTAATAGACTGTGTTAAATTTGAAGTGTTCGTAGCGTAGTTTACTTGACTGTTCTTATCCGAAGTTTAGCGACGTCTGCCGCGTCCGCGTCATAAGTTAGATGGGTGACCGCTAGTGGCATTACTACTGAGCGTTTCCGTGCTTCGGAAGGCACGGTAAGCCGTCGGTCATGGTTATTGTCTTAGGATGGTAGTCGTTATACCATAGTGGTAAGGAATTTTGCGAATGCCTGCCTGGCTATCTACCACCCTCAAGTAGAAAATCTGTCGCTAAGCACCTAACGGTGTGTTCCGGCAACTGTCCTGGAGAGCCAGTAATTATAGGTTAGCCTGAACAACATCTTCCACATCATCATTTATCATTAAGTGAGATAGTAGTGGTCAAAAGCTAACCTATCAGTATAAAAAATATATTTATTTTCATATGATTAAAGCTTGCTGTGTGAACAAGTTTACAAAATCGCAAAGTGGTGGTTACGACGAAAGCTCTAAACCAAAGCACTGTAATGTTATCTATACATTACCGTGACCTAAGACTGTGTTAATTTCATTATCAATAATTCGTGGGTTTGAATTGACGCCTGTTGAGCGAAGAAACTAACAAAAGCTGGAATGTGGTGGACGACAGCTCAGATGATTAGAGCATGGCACAGTCCGAGGGGCTGCTGGTCAATTCTATAATACGTTACTAACAAAACCTGATAGACCCATAGAAAAATGTCAGTTCCGCGGATATGTACACATTTGATGCCTTAAAAAGCTGTTATTGTCTGATATATTAAATTAATAATAGGTTTACTGTGTAACGAATGTGAATACGTAGCGAAACTACGATTATTCAATGATTACTTTAAGATTTTGTTAGTATAAAACTACATAATTAGCCAGCAGATCACGTTATGGATTCGTCCCACTCGTACATTATATTTTTCCTTTTATTTAAATCAAAAACATAGGTGCACTTACAAAATCACGTTGGTACACTGATGTTCTATACTCGTACAAGCAAAATAATGTATTCGAGCTGGCTGATGATTCATACTGAAGTAATAAAATGCGATAACAAGTTGAGGGAATTACCAAAGAGCACGAGTATTGCCTGGAGGTCATCCCACTAACCAATCTAACCAATGATACTGTTTTAAATATAAATCACACCAATAGCTTCAAGGAATGATTTATGGCATATTATATCCCCCTATATGGCAACTTTCGCATCATAATGGAAAGTTTATAATTAATATAAGTGTTTTTATTTCAGAGAATGTTCTGCCGCCAGTTGAGATCCCTCTACAGCTAGTCAGCAGGAGACAATGGGACCCCGCGGGAGGTCCTCGACCTCCGTTCTCGACGCCTCTACTTAAAGCGAAGCAAGTCATCATTGTTCAGACTGATACTGTGCAGTGCCACAGTAGTTACTTGTGTTCTGTACTCCTGCGGAGGATGCAGGTAACATTACTTACTGCACAGAATTTAGCTGCACTAGTGATTATATTCCCCGTGGGGTGACGGGTTAGAATTGCAACTCCCCATATCATCCCGTCGGTGTCGTAAGAGGCGACTAAGGGAAAAATACGGAAAGGTGGGCAGCAGCGCCTTATAAAGAACTGCCAACGTACACGGCGATCCCCAAGACGTCTGCCAAGCGTGGGGATTATGGCAAATACCCCCTTAATAGGGGAGGCTGTGTTCACCAGTGGACAATCCAGCTGTTACAGTAATTATTTAGGACGCAATGTATTTATTCTGACATGTTTTTGATAAGGTACTTTATTTTTTTTGTAAGTATGCGGCAGCTGTAGTTTGCATAGTACCCCTTGAATAGAATAGGTTTATCCAATAGTTTGATTACATGACCAAATCAATTCTCTTCGAAACCGTTGGTTCATCGGGTAGGATTTATTTCTCGTAATAAACACTCACTAATGAAGGCTGTGAATATGAATCGTTTGATGTCTAATAGCGGTAACAATTGCTAAAGGGGGCGATTATCAGATTTATCAATTTCAAGGTGAAGTTTAATTAAAATAAAATGTATATTTTTTGGACATTTTGGCAACAAATCCGTGCCTTTTTTTCATAACTGTTTGATTACTAGAAAAAAATTGGAACGCAGCTGTTAAAATTATTTTGTGGTATTCCTCCTCAACGATGTTGAATTTTCATATCTTGGACCTACACAACCTTCTTGAAAATTTAAATTTGGACAACCGTATTCTTGTACAATATTTTTAATATTATTTTCTTTTCGCGGGTGTCGGACATCCAAAACGAGTAGCCGCCACGTGCAGCGCGCGTTATGATTAATATTTATATAATTTATGTTTTGTTTTTGGATTTTTAACACCGCTGAGTGACCGGAGCCTTACGTGGTATTTTATATTATTTTCAACCTGGTGCCTCGTCCCGTTACCGATAAAGAGTCTTGAGACAATAAAGTGATCATATAAGGAGCTGGTCTTGCCTTTCAAGCCATAAATGCCAAAAAACCGGCCAAGTGCGAGTGGGACTCGCGCTCGAATGGTTCCGTACCATTATCTGTATCCTAATCTTGCAAGTTACAGACACTTTTCGCAGTGTTCGATTGAGCTGAGTAGGCACGTTCCTATCCTAGGTAGGTACGAACAGTAAATAGTGATCTTATCTTATTTTTAAAGTAAATATACTTTTGTTTTTTTCTATATATTATGATTACAAGCACTACCGCGTACTAAGCGAAAATCATAAATTTATATTGGAATACAAAATGTTTTGCCCCGGGCGGGGCAAAACATTTTGTATTCATAATATATAGAAATATAGAAGGGTAGCGACATCATTCCGAGAGTTAAGTGTTTGAAAAAACACTTCTTTCGGTCAGATGAAGTCTAGTATTCTGGTTGATAGTCGCGCACCGTCCCCTATGACGGTTTAAGAAATACGATTGGAGTACGAAATTTCGGCGACACAGCCGTACCCCCGGTAGCTTAGTAAATATACTACTAAATATTCGGTGAATATTTCAAGTTTCTACCTGTTTTCATTATTATTATTTTTAGCAAATAAACGGCGAGAAGCTCTTTTATTGTATGGGAGCCTCCTTAATTATTTATTTTATTTTAATTGATTTTATTTAAAGAGAACATAAAACTAAATATTCTGTGAATAGTTAAAGCGCCTACCTGTCACCGTTATTAGAATCGAGCAAGAAACGTTAAAAAAATCAAGTTAGTGGTATGGGAGCCCCTAAAATATTTATTTTATTTTTAGTATTTGTCGTTATAGCGGCAATAGAAATACATCATCTGTGAAAATTTCAACTGTTTAGCTATCACCGTTCTTAGATACAGCCTGGTGACAGACGGACGGACGGACGGACAACGAAGTCTCAGTAATATGGTCCCGTTTTAACCCTTTGGGTATGGAAACCTAAAAAGTGCATATACAATTTTCCCTCTGTGTGACGCTATGGAAAAACAATGTTGAATACGTAGTGCACACATGAAGCAACTAGTACTAAATCTTGACCATTATAGTATGACCGCTACACTGCAATTATAACAGATAACGTTCTTTTGACCTCGAATCCTTGCGGTCTTGTGCTCTATATCGGAGTCGCAAATACATTGTCATTCAATCACTTAGTGCTCACTTTAATTGTATTGTACGTATTTACATTGAATATCAATAGAAAATACCATCATCGTAATATTCCAATGAATAATATTACCATGATGGTCAGAAGTAGGAATATTCTTACACTTATCCCATTCGAGATTGGTCACCACAAAATATTTTCTATTGTAAGAAATAATTGTAAAAAAGGGTTCGGTTTGATGACTGACTGCACGAATGACTATGAGAACGCTGTTATTGGTACCCCCTAACTTTTTGCATCCAGTGCAGCTGCACCCCACTTATATAGACGCGAGTATGTACGTGCTGGTCATTGGGAGCACCTTATAACCCACTCGTTTTAAACGACATCTCATAAGAGGATGCGGACCAGTCATCATATTGATAATCCTATAACTATTATGAAACATAACAGGAAAGACCAAAGTTTACAAGGAAGATATTGAAGTTCTGATCCTCGTAAAGTGCTTATTTTTCTGAGGAAGATATTCTTAGCAGTCCGGAGTGCGGCGCTGTGCTCGATTAATATCAAAAGATTCTCTTCCAATTAGGCCTCGTATCCAGCAGAGAATTGCAAGGAACACCAGGATAGTAAAGATCGAAATTTTGTTAGCATTGCCTCTCGCAGTGATTTTATTAGTGCATATTTAGGTTGAACGCAATCCACCTTCCTCGCACATCTACAGTAGAAACACAGCATTTGGCCCAGTATTTAATTATGACACGCTAACCTTTGGCTACTATCTCACCTGTTGGTAAGTGATGATATGGTAGATGTTGAACAGGCTAAACGTAGAATGATGACTCTCTCTCTCTCTCTCTGTAAACTCCCCACTTACACGCCTCTGCGCAGGTATGTACTTGCTAAGCATGACGGTATGAGAAGTTTTCGGTTATCTGATCAGGAGCTACATCAATAAAAGGATTACTGATGTCCCTGTCTGCAACTTAGCATTATAAGTAACACAGGCACATAAAATATATACCTTAGAACAACATACATAATCATTATATATCAAAATTACGTGTCACGTTGTTTGTCCGCGATGGACTCCTAAACTACTGAGCCAATTTTATCCAAATTGGAAGATAGGACAGCTTACATCTCAATTTATAGTCGTAATTACCCGTGCGAAGCCGTGGCGGGCTGCTAGTAGTTTATAAAATGACATATAAATATTTAACACGTAATGATTCCGGAGTGTGGGGTGGAGTGACGTAGAAGACCTCGAAGTTTACAAAATGCGTTTCCTTTCGGCCCAACTGCTCCTTCATGACTGGTGAAAGTTTGATGATAAGAGCTCTCACCATAAAGGAAATGAAAATGACGTTATGACGAGGCTTTAACGGTATGTATGTACTCCGTCAGCTCTTCAGCCTTTGTGGTGAAGTGAAGACGGGAAACGTAGAGCTACGTCGTCGGTATCTCTGGACAGATGATTCGGTCATGTCGATGCTGTACCGCATTTGTTTTGACTCGGGAGACTTTCCTTTCTTGTTTTGGCCACCTTGTCGGCCTGCTTGAGTCACCGTAGGTGCATCACAGCAAGCACGTTCACTGTGGGTCTGCCTAGACGTATTCGGCCGCTCGGGTTTAGGTGCAGTACCAACTGGGCAGGCTTAAGCAGCAGCTTAAGCACTGCGAGGAGTTGACGCACTCAATGGAGATGACTTTGGTATTTGCACAGACGGATTTTTTGAAGCGCTCGTAGCGAAGTTTAGTTAGCTGTTCTTAACCGATCAGCAAAGTTAAGCAACTTCCGCTGCGGTCATGACTTGGACGAGTGACCGCTAGTGACATTACTACTGAGCGCTTTCGTTCTTCAGAGGGCACTTTAAGCCGTCGGTCCCGGTTGTAATCTTAGGATGGCAGTCTTTATGGCATGGTGGTAAGGCATTTTTCGAATGCCCACCTGGCTAGCTACCAACCTCAGAAAAGCTGTCGCCAAGCAACTAACGATATGTTCCGGCAGCTGCCGCGAGAGCCTGTAATTCTAGGTTAGCCTGAACAACACCTTCGACCACACAGTAATTATGATTTATTGTTTATCTCCAAAATCTGTGGATTTTATTAATAAATAAATAAAATAAAAAATCATCACTTACCATCAGGTGAGATAGTGGTCAAAGGCTAACCTATCAGACAATTAAAAAAATGACGGGGTGGGGGTGGAACTGAGGTGCGGGCAGCAGGTACGGGGAGAATCGCGCCGGGCGCCTGCGGTGAGGTGAAGGTGACCTGCGATGTATCAAATTACGCTGAGTCTAAACTACTTGTCGATGCATTTTGCGCTCCGCGACGACAAGTGTTAACGTTGTTGGCTTCGGATGGCCTACTTACAGAAATAGTGTTGCGCAATGCCACTATTTCGCGTAAAGCGTTATTTTTTTTTGTACGCATTTCAGAGATGGTAATTTCCGAAGCCTTTAACGTCCGTTGTACCGACCCCAGGGTATTTTGAAGACAGTATTGATGCCACTGCATTGATTGGAGAAAAAAAAGTCAGCAAAATTAAAGGCTGAGATTACGTATCTCAGATGGAACACAGTAGTACATAGTTGCGACTTTTCTGTAAACCACAATAACATTATATAAATAATCTGTTGTATTTCGGCGCGCCCGCTTATATTTGACTTATTAACTAAATGTATTTCTATACCTACACGGAAAGTACATTATAACTTCCTTAAAAATTAGGCAGTAGGTACTTATGTCACAGACTTGTTCACTCACGAAGGCACGCCGCTTCACAGTAAAGGTGAAAAAGTTGTCAAAGGCTAGCGTATCAGATATGTAAAAAAAAGTTAACAGATACAAGGTCTCTTTCCAGCAGGTGATGAAATGCTTGTCTATTTTGGATTAAGAATAGACATATGTGTTTAATTCCAGGCCAACGTGATTTCGAGTGAGAAACAGCTCCCGTACAACTTCTTGGTGTCAAGCAATGGGCAGACGTTCGAGGCGCTGGGGTGGCATAGACCTTCGCCTATGTTTGCGAAGTACCCTCATGCCCTAGTATTGGCTTTTATAGGTAATGAACTATTTTATTTATTTAACACACAAAGTACAAGTTATTTGATAAAAAGAAAGGAAAAGCATAGACAACGTCACATCTGTCACGCTGTGTAGCTAGAAGTATAAGCGAACCGCTCATAGCGAAGCTTGCCTAGTAGATTTTAAACGATCAACTAAGGTTAAACCTAGTCCGTTGCGGTCATTAAAAGTGAAATTCATAATCATTTTGTCAGTTTAGGCGTCTACGACGCTCTTATGAAGGGTGATCACAAATTTTTATATTTAAATATTTTACATTGTACTGCCACGTTCAGCAAAAAATATGTGTGGAGCCACTCCGAGAAGAACAGGCAAGAAACTCGGGGCCATTCTTTTAAAAGTCTTACAATATTTGCTTAAAATACGTAGGTGACAGGCGATAGCTTGGTTTGTCGTAAGTGATCAAAAATTGCGTAGTAGATATTTTTTATGCAAATGTGTTTCACGTGCAACTTGAATTTTCTTTCTGTGGGCGTTGTCTTTGAGAATTTTATAAACTCGCACACAATTCCCTAAGTATGACCTGTTATTTGTCTTTTGCCATTACTTGGATGAGTGCCCCTTGTGGTATTTACTGTTCTGTCACGGTAATATTATCTATACAGTATCTTAACTCGGCTCTGTCCTCGGCTCCAAGCCCTTAACGGTGGTTTCCGCCAGCTGTCCGAATTAGTAAGGAGAGGCATAATTTTGCTAATAATTGACCGAGCGTGTTGCAGGAAGCATCCATAGACAACAACATATCTCCTACATTTTTAATGACTTCTACTCTATGACAGATGCATGATATTTTTGTATAATACGTCAGATTATCTTGTATAATTTAGGTTGGAAAGTAGCAACCGTTCGGTGGTTTGTTGAGATATAACGTCTTAAAATAGGGCTGCCCCGCACCGGCGCAGCATGGACATCACATGTGGAAATTTAGAGGGTTCAAGTTCCACTCATCCCCTTCCACCGTCCACGTGGTGGAAGGGTAGTGTGAAAGCATCTACCCACACAAAAAATATTCAACGTGACAAAAATTGGTCAAATTGAATAAAGGGGGTTAATTTTTGATATTCCAAGACTTGAGTAATATTTACGTTTTTTCTGTGTATGTATGCAAGAAGTATACGATTAAATGCAAGTTCCTGAACGCTCTGTGTTTGTTGTACAGTAAAGCAAAATAAAATACCGGTGAAGTGCGAGTTAAACTCACACATAAAGGGTTCCGTACCAAAACAGAATGTGCCAACAATCGTTGTCATATAGATCGAAACCCTATAGAGCAAAAAGAAAAGATGTTAAAGAAAAAACACTTTTTTCCATGGGATTCCCCTTTTATTTTGACTTATTATTATTATCATTTGTTAGGCAATATGACTTACTAACTCATATTCCGTAAAAAAATCAATTGACTACCTATTTATATCCTTTATAGGACGGATGGTTCAAATCACGCATATATGCGCTATTTGCACTGTTTGCACGCAAACGGTCGGATCCCAATGTGCCAAACAGACACCACGATAGCAATAATATGATGCCATCAAATATGTCATCTCCGGTAGCATATAACTCTCTCAGAAAACAAGTTTTGCAGCGTGTGCACAAACGTCAAACTCAAATTTTGACAGATAGATGAGAACATTTTTGTTGTTTTGGTTAGAATTTTATACGAAAACAATCCTATTCACAAAATAATGCCTTGAAATTTAATAATACTAATGTAATTGAAGGGAAGGTTATTTCGGGTTAATTGCGAAGAAGCAAATTGACAGTTGAAAGATGTCATAAGCGCGGCTACTTAACGGTTAATAATAGCTTTAATTGTTTGCGTCAAAAAGTGTATATTAATCTGATCTATTGTTCATATTCCAGTATTTGAATTATGAACCGAGCGTTTTTTATACCTGATATGTTAGTTTTTGACTACTATCTTACCTGATGGTAAGTGATGATGTTATTCAGGCTAACCTAGAATTACTGACCCTTAAGCACATCTGCCGAAACATACCGTTAAGTGCTTGGACAGATTTTCTACTTTGCTGAGCGTTTGAATGATTTAAACCATAGTGCTAGCAGTATAATCCCTTTTTCTTGTACGGAACCCTAAAAAACTTCAACGCCCTATCTAATCACAATAATTTTGTTTGACTTTAAATGAGTACGATTTGAGATGACGTTTGTCCAGTCACGTATTCTTGATAAGTGATAAAAATCGATAAATTCGATTAAACTTCAAGGAATTCATCGAACCCAAACTAGTTGCCGTGACCTTGGATTGTGTGACTTCAATGATGTGAAAAAGGTCTAAAAAGCAATCGTCAGACATGTATTAGAGATAGGCATAGGTATACAAATTGCGACACCCTGCAAGATGTTACTTGTTTATGCCTGATAGGTTAGCCTTTGACTACTATCACACCTGATAAGTGATGATGTGGTCGAAGATGTTGTTCAGGCTAACCTAGATTTACTGGTTCCCAAGAACAACTGCCGGAACACACCGTTATGTGCTTGGCGACAGATTTTCTACTTGAGGGTGGTAGGTAGCCAAGTGGGCATTCGCTAAATTCCCTACCACCATGCAAAATTTCTAAGTTCCATGTTAAAGAAGGTGAAGATATCGTCTATAAGATATCATCTACAAAGCGTACTGAAATGTCTGTTTAAGAAACGAATAAGGCCTCTTTTACAATATATTATGTATCATAGTTAAAGCGGCTATGGACCATTGGTTCCACCCTCCAAACAAAAGTTGGATATTTCAAAAATCTCCACTATACAAAACTGCCATTTTTTGTCATATAAACGTGTTGCATACACAAAACTGTGACAACATTCATTTGGTGGAGACAAAGCTTTAACTATCAGGAATAAAAATAAAACAAAAAATCTTTATTTCAGACATAACACAGTGCATATTATCAAACAGAAAAACATAGAGTTATAGTATAGGATCAGGAATACGCAATGTAATAAAAATTCAAATAAAGCATACATTCAAATAAACTTACAAGTATAAAATTGTTTAATTACTATGTGAAATAATCGCGAACACCTAAGACCATATACGATGATATAATGATAGTGTAATAGGGGCTCAATACTTCTCCGATTCGGGTATCGAACCCGGAACCGCGCAATTCAGACACGAAGTGCACGCCACTGTATCGACGACGCTATTAAGATTTGCGCACTTACGCTTAATTGTCAATTCTTTGATTTCAGGTAACTTTACCGACGTCCCACCGACTAAAGATCAGATAGATGAAGCGAAGAATTTCTTCGCCGAATCCGTGAGTCAACAACATTTGGAACCCACCTACGTAGTCTTCGGAAAAAACACGTCTTATAGCCCTAAATCATTATTTAGATCTCTGAGTAGCTTACCTCGATGGACCCCTGAACTATCAGATGTTTGAAGGAACTGCATTTATTGCCAATGACGGTCACATCTCGACTGAACTTGAAATACATCTGATCTGATTTTTTTTTTAATTCCACCACGTATCTCTGTTACACATAATACATCACTTGACACTTCATACACACATTTGACTGCCGATACGATCAAGCAACCGAATTTTAGAAACGCTGCCATCTGTTCACTTTTCGCCGAAGATACTCACGTCATAAGGCGAGACTTATTAAAATATAACCTTTTTTCCTGCTATGGCTGATCAGCAGAGCGATCATGTATCTTATGTCATTATATTGTAATCAGTAAATAATTTGGCATCCGAGTTAACGAGAACAATAGAATTTCATTCATAAATTGGCGATAGTTTAGGTTCACTGACCTATATTACTCGTTCGGTGGACTTGCAGTTGTAAAATTATTATTAATCCAGAAGACTTGCAGGTCTGCATCTTAATCTTAACCACTTAATAACGATATACCTGCACTTACATCTAATACCTAACTCGCAAGCTCAGAAGCAGTTACATGTGTAAGGAACTATATTGCCTCATTCAGCTCGTAAGCAAATGAGGTTATTTGTATAGTAATTTCAAACGCCTGGCGGGCTACCGTCCTCAAGTAGAAAATCAGTCGCCATGCACCTAACTGTGTGTTTCGGCAGCAGTCCTTGAGAGCAAGTAGTTATGAAGTAATTGTGAAGTAACAGGCACATGAAACTTAGACTGTATGTCTGTGGGTCTCAGTGCTTGCAGTTCGTCACCACACGGCATGCTTCTTAACATCAGGTGGGTCCGTACGTAAAGTACTTAAGGAAAAATGTGTTATTCTGTCAGAAAATAATGCAACTTATATATTTAAAGTACGAAACAAGCAATCCGTTTCACAAACACTTACAAATTGAATATAGGTTAAATCAATCAATCAATAACCCCTCTATCCTGAACTTTCGTCCGTTTTGGAGTGTTTGTTTCCCCTTTTAGAGTATGTCTCTAAGTTCAGTGTGCCTTTTGGCAAAGGCCTCCTCTAACATTTTCCACTGTGTTCTAACCTTTCACATGTAAGGGCCCGCTGTAAGCTTCAACTCATCTTCCCATCTCTTAACTTATCTTCCCCTCTTCCTTTTTCCGTCTCTGGGATACCAGTCTGGTTCCATTCAATATGTTGGATATAATCTGGGTATTATGGTATTCTTTCATTTTAAACTATTTGATTATCTCTCTACTTTGATCTGAAAACCTTGCGGGTAAGATTTTGATGAGCAGACATAGCGGTCCACCCAGGGTTCATCTCCTAGTCTATGGATTACTCTAAGACAATTGACTACTATATCACAAAAATTTTAAAAAAATCAATTTCGAGGGGTCCATATAAATACACAATAATATTTTTCATCATAGTATTTTTTCATTTCGATAACTTTCGTTGATCGTGTTAAATAGCTTTCAAATAAAAATGCCAGTTTGCGTTGATACGATATTTAGTAAATTTGTATGCAATGCTTATATGAGTTCTAACTTTTCTGCACCATGCGACGGCTGAGAAAGTGATATTATGACGCACAAATTTAGATTTAAAAGTGTTAGACTAATGATTGATACCTTATAATGTTAATGAAATGGAATCTGCCATCCGTTAATCAAAACACTCGTTCGCAAAACATCCATAACAAAATAACAGATTTTTTAAATGACCAAAAAAGACCCGCTTCTCCTCACGCCTATGCTAAGATCTCATAGCGTTCTTATGCCAAAATATCCATTTCTTACGACACCTGCATGCCCAAACTCGATACTCGTAGCAACGGTAGTGACGGGTACGGTCGTTTCGGGATTAGGTCTTTGTGGGAAACTGATATGAAGCAAAACGTATATTTTACGATAAGTACACTGTGGTATTTGTGAGAAACACACATATATCCAGAAACGTATTATTAAGGAAACTGCAGTGCCCTGAACGGATGTTTTAGGAATGTGTGTTTTGAATCTAATTATGCACGCCCCTCCAATGTCTTTGCAATAACCATAGTATATACGCAGTCGAGTCACATGAATAAATAACGGTTCTTTATTAATGTGGTGGAGTTGTGCAGCCCACAGCGGAATAAAAATACCTTGTCGCCCTTAAAAAAAATACTTCGCCAATACCATTGCTTTTTGCTTTTTCAGTGGTGAGTTTGCGGAGTGCGCGAACTTGACCGAGTTTACAGTAAAATCGCTGCATGCACACACATTTAAATGTTCACGTTTAGTAGAGGGGTGTGCAGTTTTAGACTGAAAGATATACTACCTATAACGTGGTCGCCCATGGTGACATTTGTTACTATATAGATATATTTTATTATGGACATAATTAGGAATTGTTGTTATTTGTTAAGTATCTTAATATTTTGAATTACCAAAGTTGTATTGTATGCTTAGGTGTAATTGTGTGACTTACATTAGGGGTAAAATATTTTAAGACTATCGCTGACGTTATGTCTGGAAATTCAAAATTTGTTTTAGCTAGATTGTCTAACTATTGTGCTTGATCAAATAAAACGCGAGATCTGGAGAAGAGTTTTTACAATATCCAATTTTAATTTATTTTTTTCAGTACCTATTGAATTTATTCATTAATTTTCGGTAAACATCATTTTGTATATATCTATGAATATTTTTAGTAGTTTCAGTGCATTGTATAATAGTTGAAGATAATACAAGCATTATTATTTGAAACTAGCGAATATCATGATTTTGAGGAATGTTTAGGAAACCTAGCTACAAGACTGAACAAACTGGTAAAGTTTTGAATTTCCCGCCATCGACGTCAATTTTCACCTTAAACTACACCAAACACTCCTAATGGCTACCTTTCTGAACGGACTTGTCTTAACACTTAGTAAACCGAGCTCATTTGTGGGTACCTATACTCGCTGGGTGCTGGCTACCTTTCTGAACGGACTTGTCTTAACACTGAGTAAACCGAGCTCATTTGTGGGTACCTATACTCGCTGGGTGCTGAACTATTTTGTTAACATAACATTACAAGCGATATACAATATTGAAGCTCCAACAACGAAAGCATTTAGACAATCTAAAGGCCATTTCAGGCCCACAAGCCGTGCATATGCCCGAGTAGCTGGCTGCGTGCCCAGCACTCTGACGGCATTGTCCGTATTGCAATGCTTATTCGTTGAATCAAAATAAGTACCAGAATTTAGATCACGCGTCGCATCTACCAAGCTATTTCCCATTCAAACTTTAAAGTAGGGTAGGTAGTAATAGTTGCAATTACACAAAAAAAAATATTGATGGATTTATTAATTCGTGAATTAGCAAAATTATTTATTACATTCTCTTATTTCTATAATTTCCATTGGTAAAATGAAGTTGACAAATATTTGGTTATGACGCACCTTTTAATGTTGTAATTTATAAAATAGACATAACGTCACCGTATTGATAAAGTGAAAAAGATAGGAACACATCTCCACTTTGCCAGGCATTTAAAATATTTAAGGGTGATTAACATAAAACCGTGCCGGTCGAGCCGATACGAGCATTCGCGGTTATACTAACTTAGTACGACACGTTACGTTACACTCTCATTCGCTCGAATGCAAACATAATATATCTCTAATTCTGCCTCGCTGTGTTATAGAGCAGTATTTATTTTACGTTCGTTTCTCCGTATCTTGGCATATCAAGATACGAATCATATTATAAAAGCGGCGATGACGGGCGGATCCGAAACTCGTGCACCGTTCGTTTGAGAGTTCGTTTCATCTGGGAAAACTTGATATGACTATACGTTGATACAGAGTTATGCTCAGTCGCAATGGCAGGTAATGTTCTAATCAGTTGGGTTCATGCCACTACTCGTTCCTGGCGTGGTCTAATATGAAGCACCCTTTTCTGCATAATTATACAATATTTAGGGATGTACATCTTAAATGCAATATAATTAGAATATAATTTAATTTTTAGTAACCAGGTTTTTTTCTTTGAGTATGCAATTATTTTATTCGACGATAAAAAAGGGATCAGTCATTCATTTACTGTGCTACCATTAGCCAGTTACTTTAATAAAGCAAATTTAAAGATTATTAAGAAGAAAATTTCCAGAAACAAAATGAGGCCGTTTTAGCTTTACTGTCAGTAGATATACGCGGAATAAAATCCCAGTAGTCTTACTAGAAGTAATATTGGTAAGACTCTGGGAATAGCCGGATGATTCTTAGACTTAGTATTTGATATAAATGTTATCAGTCGTTTTCATATGTATTCAGATTATAGCATTTCCCGGTAGGAATCAACCGGGACATGCTTTTGGATGTCAGTAATTATTATATGGTTAGAATTATGATTGTGATTTTTGTCAGGCAAAGTCAATACAGGTTTTGACTTTTTATTGCGTAGTTATTTTTAGTTCATTCTTTGTTAATTTCAATCATCAGATAATTCCTATTAATAAGAATAAATGTATACAAACCTAATTTTAAACGACAAATACTTGTTTGGTTGCTGAATAGAAAAATTCATTTGTTTTTATTTTTGGTCGGTTAATGAGTCAGATATTGTTTTACTGGTGATTGAATAACGAGGACTTAGCCATTTTAAGTAAGTCTCTATGTAACCAACAACATGTAATAAAGGGATCTTATTTTGTTAATATCAGACTATTCGATGTATTATTATTATTTATTGACATGATAATGTATAATGTAGCATTTCGTCCAAATAAAATCAAAAGTATATAAACCTATATCAAATAATATAATATTTGTTTTATAATAAATTGATGCACATGAGTATTCCGTATCGCTAATTTATCTGTGATATTAATTTAAATTTGCGGAAGTTATTGTCTTGTAAGCAATTAGTATGCAATAAATTATGTGACCATTCTATGTTACTATTTTATTGAGCTGTGAAAAATGTGGTGTAATAATTAAAGTAGATTTGTGTATGTTCATAATTTTACTAATTTATTTGATTTTAAATTACCTAAAACCTACCTATATATTTAGAGCTAACGACTGCAACATATCTTGTGCATCATCATCATATCAACCGGAACGTCCAAAGTTGAATATGGTCTCCACGTTTGGCAGGCGTCTTGGGGATCGCAGTAGAAGTTGTCAGTTCTTCAGAAGGCGCTGCTTCCCACCTTCCGGAATTTTTCCCTAAGTCACCTCTTACGACACCCACGGGAAGAAATGGGGGTGACATTCGAACCCGGCCCCCCACAGAAAAATGTTATGCATAGACCATTAACTCACACGAATCAAAAAATCACATGCTAGGAGTACGCTGTAAATTGAAAAGTAGGTATATCAAAAAGCTAAAAGGCTCGCGTGGCTGTTCTAAATAAAAACCGACCAAATGCGAGTTTTACCACCGAATAAGAAGGATCACTCCGCAAAGCCATTCCAAGAAATTAGCAATTCTAGCTACGAAGCAATAAGTACGGAGTGAGGCAGGCTGGTTTTACTAAGGGTTAAATACCGGAACCTGGGCGCTTTCTGAGGAACTGCTATGTTACACAGTGATGCCCAAGTCGCCTGCCACCGTGAGGATTATGAGAAACCTCGCCTTTAATGGGGGAGGCTGTGTTCAGCTGGTTCAGAAAATCTGGCTGAGACAGTACAGTACATTATACACTCACCACCTTACGTACGCAGCTATGCTTCTAATAAATTGAAAATTGTTATATAAGTTTTATCATCACCCTACCATTACCTATCCCACTTATTTGATTTGGTCACTTAAAGGTCATATTAAAATGTATGTTAAATGTCACACAGGTCACTACAAGTAGTATAAGGTTTTGGGTGAGGTTTATGTCCACCTACGCCAACCGTCCCTGGGGATGGTTAGGCTTATACCCGCCACTTTAGGGGTAATCAGGGTGAGTGCGAACTGCGAACCCCACTCCTGTCGATATGAGAGGACTTACTACATTTTGCTCACTAGGCGCAAATTTTTTTTCGACATATTCGATATATCAATAATAAACACAAAGTTCGACAAAAGAAAGATATGGAATAGTCCTTACCAATATTCATAAGCCGAGTACTGTACAGATTGTGTTTAAAACTTCCGCAATCACCAGAGATATGCAGATGTTACATCTCATGTGTCTGTATTTTTTTTACGGTTTGTAGGGCTAACCTTTAACCACAATCTCACCTGATGGCATGTGATGATGTGGTCGAAGATGTTGTTCAGACTAGCATAGAATTACTGGGCCTCAAGGCATCACTGTTAGGTGCTTGGCAACAGAACGCCTATTTGAGGGTGGTAACTAGCCAGGCGAGCATTTGCAAAATGCCCTTCCACCATGCGGTGTAGCTCATGCCGGCGGTGTGGATCGAACCCTGGACCTGCGCCATGGCAGTCCATAGCTAATTACCGCTCGTCTATCACTGCTTCGAATAATGCACCATACCTAAAACTACTTATTCATATAGGTAAGGAAGTGAAAGAAATGATGTGAAAGCGGTGCCTTATATTCATAAATTATAAACAAAATGTATTTGAAAAGATTATTTATTTACGAAACCCATTTTATATTAAAGTTCTTAAATACTGTACTTATATGAGCTTATTACAAACTACTGCATCTAAGGTTGCCTTAAAGTTATTTATAGATCCATTTATATTGTAATTATGAATAAAGTAACAATTGGTAAATATTCAAAAATTAAACATTAACATTTTCAGTTACATTAACTAGGCACTTTGCGCTCGATAATGTAATAAAGTCGTTCTGGTATTCTAGAACACGAATAAAGAAAGGAAAAGATTGAAAGCACAAAAACGGCCCAATCACTGAGCCGGTTCCGCTCCTGAGCGGGCAACGCTGAAACGCTAGATCCGAGCCTTGGTTAGAGCGCACTTGGAGTGCAACTTTTCACTCTAACGTCGCGTCGTTCACAACCTTCGAGTAGAGCGCAACTATTTAACTATCAAAAGCGATCGTTAAAAGGTTGAATCTTTAACTGACATATCTTGGTGGGAGAATTATAGACACTCTTTTGTATTTTGCAGGTAACGGCAGTTATTGCTTGCCAAACATCATAAAATGTCTATACATTTTGCTATTTCCCCGCCCAGAAACGATATTTTAGGTTATAAAACAACCGAGTCATACGGAATCTTGGAGTAAGTTAAAGCAACCAAACAACTACGCTCTGACCCTTGGAACGCGGCCCTACATGAGTAAAGAACGGTACGACAAAGTTGTAGCTTCCATTCTGTTCCTTTCTTTATTCATGCGCTATGGCCGCTGCAATCCTCACCCGTCTTGCCTGTAACTAGTTACGCACACATAGCTGTGCGTGTAGTAGTGATGCTTTCATTCTGTACAGTTCTTTATTCACGTGATTCTGGTACGGATATGATAATACATAACGGGTCGAGACCAGAGCGGACATGAAGGGGGAGTGATTGTTGAGTTGTGTGAGTGATGCGGTGCAGAGTTTATGTGACCGTGTTGTAGCAATATTGCGTTTATTCTCTTAACGTATCACAAATATAAGATTATAACTCTTATTCCCTTTTTTACAATTAATACAGGTAAGATTTTTATTATTGCTGATAGGCTAGCCTCTGAACACTATCTCACTTGATAAGTGATGATGCGGTCGAAGATGTTGTTCTGGATAATCTTAAATGGGAACTGGCTGGCTTGGACAGCTGCCAAATTACAGAGTAGATGCTTGGCGACAAACATTCTACTAGAGGGTGGCTAGACAGACGGGCATTCGCAAAATGCCCTACCACCATGAAAAAGGTTTGTATATAAATATTTATATTTTTATATAAGTATCTATAATAATAACTAAGCTTTATTTAGTTCAATCCAGAACAATTTCGATAGATAAATCATCATAAATGTTACAGTTAGTAATATTTGTAAATTCGAGACTATAGCGACGCTTTATCCCGATTGACCAGCGAGGCAAGTGAACATTTCACATTCCCTCGTATTTCTATTCTTAAATATTTACTGTATACTCTCTTCATAACGTTTTCTCATATTTACAATCTTAGTAAGTATAATTATTATAACTTCATTATGTTGTCAAGTGCTTACCTACTATGAACTATTCTGCAGAATTCCGCTTTCTCAGACAATATATTTGTAACAAGGCTGAAATGGATGGTGTCATTTAGTCTATAATCGTAGTTTATTACAAATCACATTACTTATTAGGTGCTTTGATTGTAAAGTCGGGTTCAATATTTCCACATGAAATCGTGCAATCAAAGAAAACTTGCTTGCACTTCCTTTTCCTTTAGTTTACCATTTAATGGTTTTAGGGTTCCATAGCCAAGGGGCAAACGGAGCCCTATTAAGGTTAGTGTTATTGTAGCGCTTTCTATACAATCGTAGTTTTGTCATATTTTAAATACCAAATGTTAAAACTCGGTGAAATTTTACATGCATGTCCTTGAGCCTTATATTTATACATCCGCTTTGTTTGTATTTAATTTTATTATTTATTATATATATAAATGTAAAAATAAGAATTCCCATCCAAAACGATGGTTCATATCATTTTGAACATACGAGTAGGTACATACTCGTAACTTTACGGAAAACTAGCAACCAAATACTATATTACGCTCAAAGACATGCAACAAAAATTTCACCGAGATGGACCATATACTTGGTACAAAATCTTTCTCTTATTATATTCTACAAATTCTATCGAATGAAATAATATAGTAAACATAACATGATTTCGTCTAATTAATTATATACGTATGCATACTTATTACTTACATACATACCTAGCGTTACACTTCGATCACATAGTTAAAAAAACAGTTGAAAATAAATTATCCCCGTTCTAGTAGGTTATAACCACAATCTCATCTCTGATGATAAGAGATGATAGGGGTCGCAGATAGTAAACAAGCTTATATGGAATGTCATACTTGATCTCAAGGACAGCTGCAGGAATCTACTGTTTGGTGCTTGGTGACAGACATTTCTTGCTAGTAGTAGTAACTATCCAGGCGGGCAAAATACCGCGGGTTAAGCTCGTTACAAGATTCGAATCATACAACTTCAATCCTTATTGCCACTAGTTCATCACTGCTTCATTTGTGGGTGGTAGCTAGCTAGACGGTCATTTTATATAGGTATAGTCTAGACAATTTTTACATCCAGTTAAATTTTAGGCAAACGGAAGAGTGATATATACCTACTATGCTTATAATTCTCATTTATTAAAAATTTAGTAATATTTTCAATATTACATGGAATAATTTATCTATTTGCAAACATACACGATATTTTATATAGTACAATACCACAATAATACATAAACCACAACATAGTAATTAATCAAGACGAACATTTGTAATCGAAGCCGCACTAATCTAGTACCCTTATCTATTGATAAAAGATTTTATATTGCTATATAGTGGGTAAGTTATTTTCAAAAACAGCGCTTCTATTTATCAAACAACTAGACAACACTTCCTAACTTATTCATCCAAATTAAAATTTAGGCAAACGAAAACATTCAGTACAAAAAAAATATCACAAGTGCTAAAGCCATTCACTGCTCTAAATTAATACTAAAATATTTTCTTAGTCTATTTCTAATTTTCTGAAACTGCCTTCGACTGAACCCTCACCGGGCTTCAGACCGTTTGGTCTTCTCGAAGACGTTATTCCTCTGGTGCTGAGGAGCTCCATCTTATCCAGGTCTAATAACTCTTGCCTTTTCTCGCTCAGCATTTTCTTGGTGAATTGGATCATTTCGTTGAAGTGTATTTTCCCCCCGAATTCTTTGGGCAGGCAAGCGACGTCTAATTTCTTGTGTAGAGTTTTGTGGTTGACATGTATCTGTAATGTAGGATTCTTTTATTAGTTTAGCCTAAAAATAAAGATTTTAGCGTCTGTTCGTTGTGTTACGTCTAAAGTGGTAATATTTAACGCGTAATTATCACCTGTCATTACTTTATCAAAGAGTGAAGTACGAACAGCTACTTGACGACTAAATTACGTAACGTGTTTGTTGAAACACTATGATTTACGTGATTTTGTAAAAATTAAAAACTAAGAGAAATACGAGTATTTCAATTCTGCTCGTTTGTTCAAGCCTTCATGTATCATTTTTTGATGTTTTTATTTGTATATTGGTGGTATATCTTTATTTACCATAGACTTCGAACTATATACATCACTACAGCTACTACAACAAAACATTTTGAGAACCTACAACCGATTGTAGACTTACAGGCAGTCCAAATGCTCCAGCCCTCTACCAGTAATAGCGTGCCCAGCATGCTGGCAACTACAATGCCTCGTTGGATGGCAATGGTTATTCGTTGAGCCAAAAAGATGCCAGTATTTTGATATAGGCTAAGCGCTCTGATAAGTTTCGGAAAATTCGATGAGCTCCCGGCCCATACAGACCCTATGTATCACACCAAACGACTCAAATATTATTTTATTGTTATCAGATTATAAGTTTTATCTCTCTTTTAATTTTATCTTCATTCCGAACCCTGTTTACCACCTTATCATCACTCAATATCAACAACAGGTCAGAACGTGTTAAAAGTTAACCTAACCGCACCAAAAAAAAATTCGTCGGAAAAGGCATCCTATGATTATAACGTTATATCAATCGTTGCTGCGAACCCTGTCATAATGATTTGCAGAAAACTTTTCCACAAAAGTTTAAATTCATTTTCAATAAAATAAAACTGCATAGCATAGATGAAAAAACCTCAAGGTATTATTTTAAGCTACGAGTATACCGAGTACCTACTCGTAAATTGAACTCACCCCCAAGTTATACATTAGTTAGTTAAACTCATGGAATAAACTTATCGCATAGAATGTATAGGAAACCCACCCATACAGATAAATATCTCAATGGTAACTCCCATCACCATCCATGTCAGTTGGCTACCGTGGGCAAATCTTTGTTACAGAGAGCACATGGCATCTGCGACACTGACCATCTCAAGGAGGAGCTTCAGTATGTAAAACAAGTACTGCGAAGCAATAATCACAAGCTCCCACGAATGCGTCACAGAAGCCGGCCGAAGCCTTCCAAAGTTGAGCGACAACCTGCCATCTTACCTTACATCAAGGGTGTCACGGACAAAAATGGTAATATCTTAAGACGAGCTTCCATAAAAACTTACTTCAAGCCGCACAAGAAGATCAACCAATTTTTAAGACCTGTTAAGTGCAATATTCCCCTACAAGATGCAGGTGTTTACAAAATTGATTGTGAATGTGGGCTGTCATACATTGGGCAAACAAAGAGGAGCGTTGGTATCCGGGTAAAAGAACACATTGCTGACATGAAGAACAGACGCTCGACCAAGTCTGCGGTTTGTGAACATGCCCAGGACAAACCCAACCACTACATTCGGTTCGACAAGCCACAAATCCTCGCTAGAGAGAACCGGTTTATGCCAAGAATGTTACGCGAGGCTATTGAGATCAAAAATTACCCAAATTTCAATAGAGATGATGGTTGGCAAGTACCACCTGCTTGGGATCCTGTGATCAAATTAATTAAATCCCAAGGCCGACACAAATCTGCAAGACCTCTGGACACTGTGAGCGAATACTGCGTGAATAGGGAACGTTATGATTAATATATAAAAAATACTGAAGTAGACCAAATAATTTCTTAATAACTTATGTGACAAATAAAATCAATTAGTCACCCCGTGACCACGATCACTGCAAAGTGTTTGAAACGTCGGGATAAAATAATGAAAAATATACGCGATTTAAACCGTTTAAAGCTGTTTAATTATTATCGCATAGAAGCTATACATAAACATATATCGCACTGGAAAAAGTATATATTACCAAAATAATGTACTGTCGATAATATTTTAATGTCTCCTATACTCAATTCATTCATACAACTCGTTTCCATATTTTAGTAGCTCCGTGATCGACTTTTGGTGTTCGAGGACATAAAAGCTATGTCCTCGAAGAGTTAAACAAACATATTTTACTCTTCCAGTTGGTTCTAAACAAACATATTTTTTGTTTGCTTATAGACTTTAACTTGAATTAGTTTTACCAGGGTATAGGTCTTCTTTGCAAGAGTCTATGTTGGTGGGTACCACGTAACTGTCAGATATTCTGCCTCGAAGCAGTTCTGTGACATTACTGTTTAGGAGTGAAGGGCACTGTAGCAAGTAAAATACTGGGCGAATGGGACATAAAAACTAACTCTCGAAGTGATAAGTGCAGTGCAGTGTTAAGCAGAACGAGGACGGTAACACTGCAACTATAACCAATGGTCAGGCTTGACGCTTACCATCAGGCATGTGAGTTGTCCATCTCGCCATTTCATAACAGAAAAAAGATGCTTGGCAATAGGTTGTAATATTCTTTACTTGAGGCCGTTTAAGATAGATAGGTGGGCTTTCATAAAAGACCTACCATCATCCGAAGGGGCGCAATTTTCAGGCTGCACTGCGTTCTCCGACATAGTCTATTGACTGATATCCTAAGACAACAACCGAGACCGATGTGTTCACATTCACGTTCTAACCTAAGAAAGTAAATACCGCGATCGGTAACCTAGCAAAATAGTAACAGCAGCGGTTTTGCTTAACCTATTTGATCGGCTTAAGAACCACAAGAAAAGCTGCGCTACGTTTCGGAAGATATGTTTAATTCCCAAGAACCTAATAGAGAGCAAAGCTTTTGCCGTTTACCAAAGTTTCTGGCTTCGGACTGCTACTGAAAATGTTGTAGGAAAAACCTAATCATTAGCCGAACCCAGCTCCTTAAGATTTCGTAGCCAATGATGCAGTCGCTTACTACCATTGCTAGGTACTTGACGCCTGATTAAGGGTAGTGGAAGGATATACCACCAAGGAAAATCTATATATACCTTAAACGATTGTCAGTCGATCTCCTCTAAAAAAATTATTCTTCTAGAATCCTTGATACGTAAGGTAACACAATGCAACATTAACTGAGATAAAATCTATTCGACCTAGAATCCCAAAATATCTTTGTCGTATTGCGAACATCTTCGCATTAACCTCGTATTATAAGGTCTAGGCCGGTTTTGCGGAGTGTCTGAACGGGTAATTTATTGTTACCGGCTTTTAGAGTCGTATACAGACAAACTTTCCCAAAAAGGGATGACATAATAGGCTAACAAAAAACGATCTACTTAAGTAGGAAAGTTTTAAACAAATTGAAGAAAAAAATCTCGAGTCTCGTCCAGTCTGAGCCTCTTGCTGCATTAAGTATAATTCTCATAGGTCGTTAATAAAAATACTTACTCTAGTAAATATTGTTTTAATTTAATATTCTTAAATTTTGTGTGTAAGGTTTTAAAATTATTCATGTCGTTGGTGTTGGGGTTTTGAATTGTATTCCTGGGTATTTGACCCAGGAATTATTATTGTGATAAATTATTGGATTTTGCTGATAACTTAATTTTGAGTAGCTATCCTGAGTCAGAAGACATCTTCAGACTCCGGATAGCGACGCAGTAAATGGCAAACTGCTCGCACATAGGTATATTGAGACCAATACATATCCGACACATATCCCTTAGAGCATGTAAGGTGTGCTGTATGTTTGTTTGAAAACTGTTAGACATATTAGTAAGGTAAACACTAAAGGTAAGTAATACAGCTATGACAACAAATTAATATAAATTACAAGTGTTGTATTTACCTTTATAAAAACGTATATTTAAAGTGGAATATAAATATAAAACCAAATAATGCCAGCATTTTGACCATGCGTTGCATCGATCAAGCGCTCTGATATTTTTTTTAACAAGATGAGCTTCGGTCCTCTCTGACCCAATGTCTCTTTACCAAACGACTCAAATATAAAACCACTGCCGAGATTAGCATATTTGTGCTGCTAGAATCGCTCGTATTATGTTACTTATCTATTTAATTTTGTTTGTGTTGCAAAATATATTATAGCACATAAATAAATATGTAAGTGTATATTTTTTTAATGGTCAAAATAGGTCAAGGCAAAGCGGTCAACAGACGTTTAGTGAAAATGCTATGATTCAATAGATAATATTTCTTAATATTTTTAATGTACAAAATCTACAGATAACTGATTACCCAGGAGCTACGAGATTAAAATACGGCGATAATTAACTAAAACTTTTTTAAATAACCAATATTTTTTAATTATTTTTGGTATTTTTATTTTATGGGTGGCCACATTGCCCTAATACCCATGGCCACTTTGGGTGGCCCCTCGGGCAAAGCGATTTTTGACAAGTTTCCGTAACTTAAAAGTATAATATTCTTATTTTGTAATTTGCTTGAATTTAATTTGCATATTACAAAAATTTAATAAACATAAAAACAATTTAATATTATTCAATACAATTCTATAAATATCTTAATTTAATAAAATTCACTTGGAAAATATAACTTTTATAGATTTTTTTCAATTCAAAGTAAAGCTGACCGCTTTGTGATGTCCTTCCCTATCACTACTTTTATGGTATAGAGAAACTATAGGTAGGTACCATGAAAGTTAAAATAAGGGGAATCTCAAATCTTTACTCAAAGGTGGAAACTTACATGGAGGCGTTCCGACATCTTTGGAGAAACTTTGCTAGCTGCAAAGTCTACTATGTACTTGACGGCAACTGGAACATTCACCAGATGAATCTCTTTGTGCCTCATGGGTATTGATTGCTGAAACATAAAATAACACTTGCATCCTTAGGGTACCACCACCTATCATTAAAACTCAGAGAGCAGATTCTGAGTAATAGAACTGCAACCAGTTGTAGACCTCTCACGTGTTTATCACATTTATAAATCTTTTACTTGCGAAAAAACCGACATTGCGAACATAAGCTATTGCGCAGCGCGCTTTGAGATTGAACTTTAGTTTTATTTTCAGATACAAAAAAAAGCTCGTAATTGATCTGCAGCGCGGTACAAAATCCAACACTATTATAGTCGTTTACGACTAGCACTATGTTGAGTTGGGGCCGTTTTGTGACAAGGGACTGCAAGAACTTGTCTTAGTTTTATATTTGTTTTGCGGCTCAACAAACCAATTTAATTGGTTTGTTTTTACTATGTTTTTGGCAGTTTTTTGTCATAAATAAAGCGTACTTCTATTTTTATTTAAAAAAAAAAATTGTTATCAATATTTTAACATTTTCAACTTTCGTTATAATCCCTGACAGTTTGCATGAAGAATTAATTTTCATCATTATTTCAGCCGCAAAAAGTCCACTTGGATATTGGCCTCACCCAGCGTCTCTCTCCAGCGTCTTTCTGCGACCTTAGTAATATCGTCCGTCCACCTTGTGGGTGGTCTTCCGACTCTGCGCTTGCTGGTTTGTGGCCTCCATTCGAGAACCTTTCGGCCCCATCGACCATCAGTTCTGCGTGCTATGTACCCTGCCCACTGCCACTTCAACTCGCTAATCCGCTGGGCTATGGGGTGGCTTTCGTTCGTCTACGGATCTCCTCATTCCTGATTCGATCTCATGGAGAAATACCGTGCATGGCCCTCTCCATAGCTCGTTTTTCACTTTGAGCCCACCCGTTGAGAAACTCGATTGAGGCTTTCGAGCATCATGAATAATGAAGAATAATGCAGAATTAATTTAGTTCTCTAATCGACGATGATGTGTAGGTACTTGATGTATTCGTTGTCGTTGTCAATAACAGATTGAGCTTATCAATAATTACATAAACAATTCAATTTATTTGCTGTTTCGGGCACAGGATGATGCATTTAGCTTCAATTATATCACTGATTAAAAGATGGTGAGTGGCCTTCTGCCCGAGGCTCCCTGAACTTCACAGCCACCGCGCCCGGCGCGCGGCGCCGGCTTGCCTTGCCTGGCCATCCAGATATGGAGCCAAGATCTGCATCCAATGATGAAAGTGTTCTAGGATACAGTTTCACTTCGATTTTACTGCCTCTTATTGCCTGTTTCCTTTCCAACAGTACAATAAATTTCTGTGATGGTTTTATAGTGGGAAATTCCAAGTTTAACCATTATTGTTCGATTGTTTCACTGTTGTTACTTGATCGCATGACAAGCGAGATACGGAAGATTTTTAATGGTATCTTATATATTTTTATTACTACATAATTGAATCGATTTGGTACGTTTGTTACGGGAAAAAGTAGTTTTTAGTTGTAACGTATGGAATCATGTAGTGTTCAATAACTTTTCAACATAATACGAACAATATTATTTAAAACTCGCACATAACATGACCGTCAAGAATGGTTACCAAATCTACCTACAAGAGCAACTGATATTTTTTTAATTTTTTTGCCAATATTTAATTTATGTTAGATAAGTTTTACAAATGAAATGCATTTCAACTGTTCCTGTAAAAGAGCCTATAAATTTACTATCAGTCGCCCTTGTGTGTGGGGTGACAATTATTAATAACCATACTAATTTATTTATTAAAATGGCATATATTGGATACTTACTATAATTTTTAAAAACAAGCGCAAATCTTGTGTAAATACAGAAACCTTTTTACTACGGTTCTTCTTCTTTATTGTCTTATGTACTTCTTTATAATCTTCGTATGCAGCCTCGGATATATATCTGAATGTAAGTAATATACCTATTCAGTAGAGTACGCACCTAGATACAAGATAGCTATACGTTGTGTAAGAGGTAACATATATTATATTAAAAATATATAAAATTTTCGTAGCCAGTAGATACAAGAGCGAAACAAACCGACAATAGTTACCTATTATGTATCAACAAACCAGTTTGAATTGAAATATGATGCGTATAATTTTTTAATAACTCCATCAATCAAAACAATAGAATATAAAACGTTGCATGCCTACCTACTTTCGAAATAGGAGGGCAATTCTGCCTTTTGCATAGTGATATAATAGTTTCATAAGTGTTTACTGTAATAATAGTTTCATGTTGAAGTATTTTTATTCAATATCTACTAACAACTTGGCCCTAAGTAAGTAGCGAAATATCATAAATAAGAAATAATGAGAACTCGAAGCAGACTTATTTTTTCCATGGATATGTTTAGGTATGTTTAAAGTCTGCCACGTGGCATAATTTTTGGAATGTCGAAAAAGGTTCGATCGGTATTGCTGACGATTAAATATCCAGTAATATGCTCGCCCTGGAGCCAAACATTGACAGAAGGTCTCTTACCTCGCGTCAAACAATTCTGGCCGAACGTTGGTATTTGGACCCCTTTCAGAAAACCTGAGTAAAACAGATTTGGATAATCCCCTCGTTCTAAGACATGTTCTATTTGATTGAGGTTAGGACTTCCTGTCCAGCTGGAAGTCCTAACCTCAATCAAAGAACAAAACCTGACCTTTTGCATATACGCTTCCACATCACCGGAACTAAGAGCAAGAGCGTTGTCGTCCACATAAATTGAATCTTCTCTAAGTGCAGTCAATGCGGGCTATGCTATGCGTGAGGAGTTTGAACTTCCATGATATACAGGTGTGCATTTAGTGTCCCATTTTTTATAAAGACCGATAGCATATGGTCCAGTGCCCAAAACATAACAGAGCGCTCTAACTTATGGGGTGATATCTTCAAAACAAACGTCTGCAAAGCGTTCCTCTAGTCTACGTAGTACTCGCCAACGTCGGCCCTCACCACAGAAAGATATTTTGTTTTCAGCGGAAAATGCTCTACCCCACTCACACTCCTCATGAGTCCATGTGTCACAATGTCCATAGTATAGTACTCTATCAACTTAGTGTTCACGAAGTCATTTTGGGTATTACAGCGGTGACTGTATTAGCAGAAAAAAGCTGACCTTCCAAACACTAATTTGCACATCTCTCGCTTCTTCAATATTCATTTTCATTTTTGCGATTTACCCGCACTTGACGCAACAAGAAGCGGTCATCTTTTGGAACATGGTCTCTTCCAGAATTGCTAATCGAATCAGAGAAATAAAGCCCTTAGCTTTATTTGTTTCTAATTTGATTAGTGATAAAAAATGATCTCCATTTTGTAATTCGAGCTCCATATTAGGCATTGATTTGTTTTCAAAGGAAAATGTCAATGTTAACTAAGCCAAAATTACGTTCATCTCCATTACCATTTTGTTTGGCAATAAGGCCTTCTATAGATGTGATCTAGAGTTAGAAATAGCTTCAATGATACACGTCACAGTGTGCCATTATAATTTTATGTTTTATTATAACTCAATGATTCTATTATATACCTATGTATTAGGCCAAATCTTGTATTTGAATTTGGATTGAGTTTCTTTATACACCAGAGCACATTAACACACATTCCTACACAAATAAAACCTTTTTCGACTTGATTTTTTTCCGAATAGTAAAAATAAACATTTGTCGGTTTCTTTAAGTATGAGTTTAGAATGGATTGCGTCACACTTCAAAGATTTCTACACAATATTCTTTAGTTTCCCACAAAGGACTAAAAACGAATTTGTGATTTATAAACTTAAAGTCTACCTTTACTTTTCTGCTTCGTTATATTTGATTTTAAAGTAGATGTTTACCTCTCCCCATTTAAGTAGCCTGGCGAAGTCGGTAGGATTCCATGTAGTGATGTGTCCGCTAGTGACGCCATTCCCGTCACCGACGTGAGTAAATCCGCACATCTGATCCAGGGGGTCACACATCAGGCTCTCATAGATGAGAATGTGCGCTCGACACATGTCCCAACACCCGTACTTACTCGCGTTGAATTTACCTGTTAAACATAACTGAGTCAAAACGTGTCAACCAGTGCTGCAACACAATTTTAATCTCAATCACAGATTCGACGGAAATTTCAAACAATTACGAGCCCTATCCGCTCTTAATACATTCCATGGTAAGAACAGTTATTAAAAGAAATCGATTCAATCGTATTCGCCATTCGAAAGCGAACACCCACAACTAAACACAAAGCAATTTTGGACCCGATACCAGCCACTGTCTATAGAAAGCGCCTTTTGAGCACAGCTGAACATGAACAAATAATTGAGTAGGGCTGCTAACGTAGCTTGAACGGGCCACTATTTAGTTTCAATTAATTTAGCTGAATAACGCTATAGCATTAGTAAACATATTCTGTTAACACAATTCGCAGCAATGTACATTCGTGTAAGCTATCATGACTAATCCAATTCAACACACGTCATTATACAAAACATTCGCTAACACGCAAGCAGTTATGTTATTATTGCAGATAACTAAGTAATTACCCAAATAAGGTACACATTTACCCCACTTTATCATTTATTAGTATATTCTCACATATTATGTAACATTGTTACGTAATACGTAACTCAGGAATGAAATTATTACCTTCATGTTTAGGTAGGTTCTACACAGTCTTTGCAATAGTAATAGGTGTATGTTTATTCATAGCTTAACAATTATAATTATCAGTATCTAATTGGGAATATGCTTTTATTTTCATAATATAATATTAACCTCGGAATCTCGAAGCTGATTTATAAGCAATAATGAGCAGCTTATATAATCACGAATGAATAGGGTAGAGAGGAAACCTTAACGCTATAATAAATGCCCTCAATATACTTTTGTAGCGCTCTTAGCGAAGTTTGCTTAGCCATTCCTAACCGATCAGCTAAGTTAAGCAACGTCCGCCGCGGTCATGACTTGGATGGGTGACCGATAGTGACATTACTTAGCGCTTCCGTGCTCCGGAATGCACAGCATGGTGGTAGGGCATTTTGTGAATGGCCGCCTGACTAGCTACCACCCTCAAGTAGAAAATCTGTCGCCAAGCACTTAACGGTGGGTTCCGGCAGCTATCCTTGAGAGCTAGTAAATGTAGGTAAGCCTGAACAACATCTTCGACCACATCATCACTTACCATCAGGTGAGATAGTGGATAAAGGTAAGCCTATCAGCTATAAATAAAAAAATAAACACGTATTTGTGCACATATTATTTTACAGTCAGAAATCTGGATAAGAAATATTAATACGACTTTTTCAATAATGTATTCAACCGCTGTTTCATATTACCTATATATATTCATCGCTATTATTTAATGAAAATCGTTACTTTGGCAGGCATATTTACTAGTAGCAGTATAATTATTAAATGTGCTTTATTATAAGCAGTATATGACATAATAAAAGAGTGCCTTACTCATATTGTACACGATGACCCGGCGACCCTTGCCGTCGCGAACCGGTGAAACTGCCACGTACCTTCAAATTAAGAAATAATTGTTATGAAATTTAATGCAAATGAAATTATATCACGGAGGCGGCAGTGGCGTTACGTAACAAATGTTTGAAACTAGACATTTTTGAGACCAGTTGAGACTTGACGAAAGTTCAAGGGCGTTCTATGTGGGAACTTTCGAGAATACACATATAAACTTAACTAGAGTTTATAAAAGAGGTATGAGAAACTCTCGCGAGATTTTTTTGAGCTTTCGGAAGCTTTACTTTGCCTTTTGGTCTGAATGAAAGTTGAGAATAGTACCGCCGAATTATAAAGAGTTGGAAAGGCTTAGCATTGCAGAGTTAGTAGCTATTTATTGAGTCTTGGCAAATACTTATTTGCGTGGGGAATATTTGAAAATATATTGTATAAAAATCAACTCCAAGGTTTCGTTTTTTTTTTAAATGTTTTTCATTTTGCTAAAAAAAAATAACATGGCTTACTCTAAATGACACGCTGACATTGAGTCTCTTAAGCACTAAGATTAAGCTCTCTCTAAAGCAAGCAGTGGCGAAATTTCCCATGGAAACAGTGAGTTAATGCATTTTTGCTGAGACTTTAATAAATATGCACCTATCAGTTTTAGTAATATTACATAACTACATTAAAAAATTGCATTTTCATTTGTAACTTATACAAGTACGTATAGGTAGGTATAGGAAAGCAGTAAAACATATAATCTGGTACCAGTCTTGTGTTCGTGGAACCAACAAACACTTCTTGTTTACGGCGAGTACCTATAAGGTCCAAATACTTATTGCATTTCAATGCAAGTCTTCACCCTTAAAAAACAACCAACTACTTCATCTTAGTCATTGTAAAGGAATTATTCTAAGGATTTTATATTTGCTACAGAATTATCGAATACCCAAGTTCAACGACTATTACTGCTAAAATAATAGAGTTATCTCAACCGCTATACTTTCCCTTTAAAGTTCATAAACTACACTATCATTATGATTTTTTTCAGATTTTTGAACCTAGCAGTTTAGCTTTTAGAGGGGGGGGGGACGCCCTACTGGAACAAAAATATACTCTTTAAAGTTTAATATTTCTTCAATGGAGCATCAAATCGAAAAACAATATTAGCAACCCCTTAGTCATTTTAAAAGAGCTATTCAACGATACCATACACGACGGGTTAGACGACAAAAAAAATTTTCCACACTTCATATGTATGGGAGCTATCTTAAAAAAAATATTCTACAAAATTTTATTTTACCACTTTTTCGGCGTGATTGTTTTGCGTATCTGTACAAAATTTCAGTTTTCTAGCACTAACGGTCTCTTAGCAAAACCTCGGACAGACGGACATGACGAAACTATAAGGGTTTCTTGTCAGGACTACGGAACCCTAAAAACGAACAAAAATTAAATGAATGAACAAAATTTTAAAAATATGTGTGCATTTGAAACTACTTAAATTATTTAGAAGTAGAAAGTTTGAAGTTAAAAATTAAAAGAACCTAACTTGAGTCATAGAACATATAATAATACTACGTACTTAAGTGCTAAGCAAGCAAAACCTTCCCAGCACAGTAGTTAGGTACCGGCTAAGACTTGTATCATATTTACCGGAAATATTCCGACGTTTCAGCTAAGATTTTTTTACCTGTAGATGAGTTGTGTGCCCTCCATATTTACTAGATGAATTCAGGGTAATTACCAGAGTCACTACCAGTCTTGCACTACCGAGCATCCGGTGAATACATCGCCGCAAATCGTGTTTTTAGGAATAATCTGTGGACAATACTTATGCCTTCCTTGTGTCTTTAGACTCTGCACCAATTATACAAGCACTGTGAGAGATAAGAAAACTGTTTCATTTCACGCGTAATTATTGCTTTTATTGATCAAATGGAAAATATTTTGTTTTATCTTAGCAACTAATCTCAATGAAATGGATGAGCGAGATATGTGTATCGTTTGGTGTGAAAGAGTGAAAGAGATCACAGTGTAATGGTGATCGGAACGTCTCGTGGCGGTTCGGTGGTTACACGAATTGCTTATTTATCTCTTTCTTACAACAGATATGACGCATAATATTTGAACGTTCTTTCCTTGTCATTACAAACTACATAATTATACATGTGCGTAGGTATGTAGATAGGTAAATTCTAGTAAGCTTTTATAGCAGTGGTGTTCGGATATAACTACTCTATGTATGTAAACTGCGTTTCAGATTGTTTTGAAGTCCTTCAAGATTACGCGAAGCGGCGAGCACGGGCTTCAGCGCGTAACATAACGCGTTAAATACAACGCGTTTGTTTCAAAGTGAAGCAACACTAGCATATGCCTTTACGGTTACTTTCGTGTATAAGTGTTAAAATTAATCGGGAATACTTTTATCTATATTTTTAAGTACGGTAAACGAAAGTATTTTATTATATTAACAGAACGATTAAATTATTTGCTTCTAACGGAAAATAAAACAAACCATGAATTTAATCAAGTTTAACGAGCGCTGCACGTGGCGGAGACGGCTATTTGTTTGTCTCAATGTGCAATTATACAAAATAATGTTTTCCACGTGGATGTCATTGTCTCATTTAAACATTTTCACACATCGATTTGTTTAGGATATTATTAATCACATATATTAGAGTAAGTATGATGTGATAATTCATTATCGTTTAGGAGGATCTCTATAAAAGTAATTTTAAAACAGCTACACTTCTATTATTTTTTATATACTATTAGCATATTTATTGAGAAGTTATGAAAAAACCTTCAGTAAGGTTTTGTTACCAAAATGTTCAAATAATGATGGGAGTTCACCTCCTACTGGCAACGTTATGGCTTTAATGCCGTATCAAGGTACATAATTAACTATCTATGTACCTATAACTACATGTAACTATATGTACATTGTAGTTTTACTATTCATTCAAATAATAATTTATGTGAAATAAGTTCGGTACCTACACGTCCAGAGCAAGATGGAAAATGCTAATGTGACCCCATCTTACTACCCCTGGGCGGATAACTGCTCGGAGGGGGTTTTAGTGGATTCATGTCCTACACATCCCCCTTCTGCCATCCCCGTGATCCGTGATGGAGGGGAAACGCGAAACAAATTCCCCCTTAGTCTTAAGAACTACACGGCCTATATAAGAATATTGGCCAATAAACGCAAATTGAATTAGGTAATGTAAGTAGGCGATATAATCACTAGACTTGGTATGCCATTTTTCATGCTCGCCTGGCTAGCTAACACCTCCAAGAAAATCTGTCTTTATGTACATCGGTAGAACACATTTTGCTTCATATAGCCTGTAATAAAGAACTCTGGGCTGCGTACAAAATTTTACCCAAATGGGCTTCTTCCAACCGCAGTAGTTTTTTAACACCCAACTCGTGTTCAACAAGTGTTTTTAGGGGCAATTAACTGATTTTGGTCACTTTGAAGGTAAACTCCTCATCAGAAGATCATAATTTGAATTTAGAAAAAATACATGTTATGTAAGGACATTTTTGGAACAAATACGTGCTGAAGGTTTTTTAAAATTTCAATAGGTAAAAGAAATATCGGAGACGCAGCTGTTTTAGATCTATTTTGTGGACCTGCTCCTCAGCGATACTAAGTTTTCACATCTTACTGTAGGAACACTGTGACCATTTATTATATCTTTAACAACTCCACGTTGAAAATTTTAAATCACAACAATAGGTCGTAACCGCCATGTGCATCGCGCCTTGAAATTAAAGTTTATTTAATTCATGATTTGTTTTATTTTCTGTTACAAGCTTTTAATTGATCTGCATCGCCCCCCTAGTAAATGATGATGTTGTTGTTAAATAATAATGTTGTAGGAAGGCACACTCGAGACCTCGCAAACTAAAAACGGTTCATGGTCGATTTACTGAAATTAAAATCTATGACCCAAAGATTTCTTGAAATGGATATTGCGAATCAAGGTGGGTCGAAAGTTGCAACATATACACGTTTTTCTATTTACTTAAGTGATCTGATTTTATGGTCCCGAGAATCAATTATCTGTAGAAGGTTAGATATTATTTCTTTATTAGCTTAGGTTAAATTACCCATTATTAAAGATGTCCTGCAGTGTAGCATCTTCACAGTCTAGATTTTTGAACACATCTGGGTAATATTTTCTCAGGCTAAGATATTTCAATAGAGTTTGCTGGGCCATCGGAATGCTGTACTTCTTCTGCCGTAAAAACCGGAGTATAAAAGCATCATCTGAAACAAAAGTTATTGTTGAAATAATTCTAGAATTTCATATGAAATAGATTGCAATCCTGAAAAAACTACACATGTTTTATAAAATTTTCTGGTATGTCACAGAGCCAACGTAAATTCGGAGGTTGAGAAAAACTTTTTTTTCATATGAATATGTACTCCAGAGTTATTTTTTCTTCAGCATTTTCTTTTAGTGAAAGCGGACCTTTTTCTTCGTTTTTTATACATATATTCACGCTATCATGAGTTTGTTTAAATATGTATGTTAGAGTTTGTTTAAATATGTATGTTAGATTTAAGTCGTATACGATTAATACGATGTAGTGGTTATGTCTATAAGGTATATTATTATTTCAGGCGATATTATTAAACATTTATTTTATATTATTTTATTCTGCACAGCTGACAACATTTTTATAATTTTATTTCTTAATTAACTGTAGTTTACAGTAAGTTAAGTTTACAGTTGCCTAGTGTAGCTATAAATATTATAAGGCCAAGAAATGATCATACCTATTTTTTTTTAATTTGGTTTTGTTCATTTTCCACAGACTACGGGGCGCGGGGGCCATTTTTGAAGCTAACCGAGAAATTTATTAATTAATTACATCACTATGGGGAGCATTCTTACACACTTAGGGGGAACACAGTTACAATGTACTATTACCAAACAGTTGCAAATAGACTTTCACAGGCATTCTGAATGGACCAGTGTCTTCAAGGAGCACTCGTTCACGAGTTTCCATAAATCTTTGATTAATAGACGGGCATTGGGCCCCCATGGAAAGTTTCCTCCACAAACGGCTCAAAAATATATATCCTCTGATTGAGTTTACATATTTGAGCCGCTTGAGGTTTTCAGCCTTGAAAGCGGTACCACCAGCCAGAACATCAGTGTCTGGAGGTGGAACGATGCTGAGGTGTCCATACTAAAGACAATCCCATCTTCCAGGGAATAACAGTCATTTCATCGGGCCTTTTGCCATAATCCCGCCGGTACTATGCCAGCACTCGCCCAACGAATAACATCGTTAATGCAGGTGCGTCGTGCAAAGCGCCCTGCACTTCTGCTGCAAGAAAGTCCATGGTGGCCAAATGCATCTACCACTGTGCCGCAATGGCAGCTGCGTTCGTGATAGTTATGACAGATGCGAATTGCCGATCATGTGTTGTAACATAACAGACATTGTTGGATGTAATTTTATATGCTGGTCGTTGGGTTCGATTCCATCATGACCCTGAGTTTCATAGTACGGTGTAAGCCATTTAACATGCTAACCCAGCCAGCTTAGCTGTACCAGCCTCAAGCAGAAAATCAGCTACCAAGCATCTAATGTTGAGCTCCAGCTTCTGTCTATAGTTTCCTTTCTACGTCTACGTTACACTCTTTCGACCTATATTATATTTTATAGTTTAATCGTGTTATATTTTTACAGTATAGCATTTTTTATAGCAAAATACCTTGTCGAACGTCCTTAACGTCCTTGTTTTGCTGGATCCATTCCCTCATGATGCGCAGGGCCTGCTCCCGGATCGCGGGTGTTTCCCTGATCTCCTGAGCAGCCTCCGAGGCGTAAGTTTTTATAGCCTTAGTGAGGCACGCGTCCGTATCAATTTTCTCACCGGTTACGTTCCAACTGGTGGTCACAGTCACCAGCACGCTAGCGGTAGTCATCTTAATGCCTGTTAATAGAAATAAGGTATGTTATGTATATTTATAGATGGAGTACTACGTTTTATTGATCATGCATCAACTTAAACGAACATTTGTTGACACAAATGTAAAAGACGTAAAGCAAATTATAGTTGGTTCAATAGGTGATTTAAATCCAGAATTAGAAGAAAATTTAGTACAATATATTTTAGAATTAGAACGTTGTTTATATGGCATAGCATCAAAAACGTAAGAAGCTTGGCTTTCTTACAGGCACTTTGAATGGACCGGTAAGCCATAATGACCTAAGTCCAATTATAGCAACTCAGAGGTCCAATCATAGTGACAGTGGTCCAAAGAAAGCAACCATTGTAAAATGTGTTTTTTATATTTCATCCCAATGTACTTGACACAAAAAATCTGAAATAACAGCTGCTGGTACTTGACTAGGAGACCTATTTATTAAACTTATCCTTTTATTTGTAAACTTTACAGCTTCAGTCTTATGTCGTTTCAAACTTAAGTGGTCCAATAGTAGCAACCTTACCCTAATTTGGGTTTCTTCATTCAATTTAGGTGAATGAATTGGATTGGGACCTACTTAGCATCTTTTTAGATATTCTTTAAACTCAATGTCAACCCTGCATTCTCGGTAAACCATCACGATCCAATATCGAGACTTTAAAACAATTTGCCATTTTATATTTGCTGACATTTAAATTTAACGACCCTGACCATAATAAATAATTATAGGTAACAAATCCACACGCATAGTCAACCGACTATATGTAAATTAGGTTCTACCTACGTTGCAAATAATTTGCAATCTTTTTTTGAGAACAGTAGATATCTGCTCCGGCATAGATGCTCGTAGAGTTGGGTCTAGCAAAAGCCAATGTCTTTTTCATAATACAAATCACGTATATTTTTTGGTGTGGCAGAGTACATTGAGCTTGCATCCCGAGATATGAATAGACATTAGAATACTCATAAATAAAACTAGATTAGACTTTGGTGGAAACTACTGTGATAGCGCAAATTTGAGAGCATGTTTCCCGGCCCGAAGGATCGATCATATTATATTAAATCCATTACAACTTTCTATGTTACCTATTTCGAAATACGAATGAGATCACGTCATCTTTGAAAAATAGTAGATACCTACAGAGGTGATGGTTAACATCGCGAAATACTTACATTGTACTGGTGGAGTAAAAATACTTATCATGAGAGAATTTTCATGGAATAAATGGTGTGACAACTTCTATTTTAAATCGACGTACAATAAGAGCAGTATGGTTCTCAACTCAACGCGTATGACCGAGAAACTTTTTGCTATATCATCCGATCGTGATGATTCTTTGTTATGTTCAGATTATGAATGATTGTTTGAGCTACTAATAAAGGACACGTGTCAACATAGGTACTTACAACTTTTTTCATAATTGTTTTACCCTAAATTGGGCACAAAGCATCTGCTGACCAATAATGTAATATGTTACTAACAAAATGTTATTGAAATCATACAAAAGTGGGGACTTTGCGATTAGTTACTTACATTGTTGAGTATCAAATAAAGCTTGTTAATTATTAATTACTGCTTTCACTTGTAACAAAAGAAAATTAACCTAAATTTCTGATTTCAATCAGATTTTTATAGTAACAGCCCCTTCTTTATTTGTAAAACTCTAACATATGTACCTACGACAGCGTGAATACGACCTACCAGTATTTACGCACGTACTTTAGTACTTACTTAGGTAGGTACTTTACTTACCTTTAGTATTTTTACCAAACATTGGTTTATGATTGGTTTGCAGCTTTTTATATGTTGATCGTCATATTAATGTTTCTATGGATAGGAGACTGTATAGTGTATACTGAGTACTCTGTCTTCTACATATTATTACAATCAAAGTATTTTACTTACAACGCTTATTATTAATTAAAATATGTTTAGGATAGTATTATAAAATTCCAGTTCAATGTACAGACTGTCTACAGTAGAGAAAATTCTTAGAAGAAGCAACGCCAATTTCTGCACCTACCTACATTACGTCTGTACATTTTAAATATATAGACGCTACATTATTAAGAAAATACTCACACTCACTACTTAAAACACAGTAAAACATAATCTAGGTAATCCATAGCTAATTTGACTACCTGCAGTGACTTTGTATATCTATTAAACTAGGTTAATATACTAATAATCTGCATGGTGAATTAATGAAAAACGCTTGACCTAAAACCATATACTTGCCAAACCGGTGCGTGGTAGAATCTAGTCGGGTCGGTTGTTGCTTAATCTCAATTTTGGCACTATTTTGCATTTATTTACATATTTTTGGAGTTCCGTAGACCAAAAGACAAAACGGTAAGTACTGATCTTACATAAAATTAATGACCTAAGATAACATCTTGTGATTTGCGGTAATTAGTAGTATCTAAGCACTGCGGTGTCTAAAGAATAAAAAACTGCAATTTGGAGTCTTTGTATTTTAATAATGAAAAAGGCGTCATTATAGTGGCATTTGAAAAAAGGCATATGATAATATTAAGTCTATT
Source organism: Plagodis dolabraria (assembly GCA_963854805.1). Classification (NCBI taxonomy): domain Eukaryota; kingdom Metazoa; phylum Arthropoda; class Insecta; order Lepidoptera; family Geometridae; genus Plagodis; species Plagodis dolabraria. Next base: position 33,723,127 of record OY978440.1, on the reverse strand, counting down.
AAGTAGGTATTAAAAGTATTTTGTGTTATCATCATATTTTTTTCTAAACAAAAACATTACATTAAGCTATGATTTTAATAAACTTGTTTGGCGTGCGTTATTTGTCAACTTTTTAAATAGAATACTAGGGCCGGCTCTATCTGCTTACGACTAAAGATTGACATCAATTCTGAGTCAGCTCAATTGAAAAATGCTTTCATTTCTTGTAACACATGATTGCTAGACCTCATTTTATGAAATTCTTACTACTAGGTAAAACTGATTGAAGAATACGCTAAGTTGCGCAATATTTTATACGTAGAGTAACTCTATAGGATATAGAGTCGTTAAAAGAAGATCACATAATGTTTGTTAATTGAGCTAGGTATATTATTAGCCCTGTTACTAATATCACAGCTAATATTTTAAGTTAGCTAAAAAAGTATAATATCTTTCGCGTGGGTATAAAGCATAAGGCAGAACCATATTCTATGAAATAATATTGGCAAAATATGGCATTGGTGATTCCTATTTGATTCGATGGCCACTGAGTTAATCGTTAGCGAAGGGTCAAATTGTAATTTCATGATTGGTATAAATTTTAATATATTATAGGCATCTGACCACAATCTCATGTGATGAAAATTAAGGTGGCAAATTTGTTTAATCCAGGTGTACAACTGAAGAATAGTCAATAGTCAATTCCATTGGCTATTCAGCAGACTTCGAAGCCGAGATTAAAAGTTTTGAAGCCTGTAGGCAAAATTCCCGGTATACATTCTCTTAGCGGGGAAAATACTAAATTCCTTAATTTAGGTTTAAATTTATATTGCAAACATAGATCCAGACAAAGTATTTCTTTTTTTTTACTGGCGGTATGCTAAAAGCATGCTGATAAGTACTGACTTCGACAAGTTATTTCACACTTTTGAGTGTTGAAGTCGGTTCAATTTTTTGGTAACAAAATTGTTTCAGTGACTTACGGGATCGATTGTCATTCACTGTCAATCACTACATCATCAAGATAGGAAAATATTTGTTAGTTATTGGAGTGTAACTCAAAAATGGCTTGAGTGACACTCCAACGACCGATTTTGATAAAATTTAAATTGGACCAAATGACAAGCTATAAATCATTGCCGACCCACTACGAGTTGGCAGAGTGCCCAGCATGCTGGCAAAATTGCCCCGTTGAATTGCAACGCTTATAAGCCAAATAAGTAGGTACCAGCATCGCGGTCACGCGTCGCATCGTACAAGCGCTCTGATAAGTTTGGAAAATACAATGAGCTCCCCAATCCCGGTCCCCACGGACCCAACTCTTTTGGTGTAGAGCCAGCTCAAATATATAAACACTACTGAGGTTAGCATAAGTCAAAGTCTTTGTACACGTCGACTTCCTTGAAACCAAAAGAGGAAGAACTGAGAACAATCCACCTATTTTCCTATCCTTCTTAATAAGGGTAATAAAACAGATTTGAAAATTATTTGATACTAGCTTTCCGGGCGCGGCTCCGCCCACGTGTTTGTCGGTTATCGCGCAAAAACATTAACCTCTTTTTGTGCAGTTGGATAACAACTACCCTATGTTTTTTCCCGGGTCTCAAACTATTTCCATACCAAATTTCATTCAAATCGGTCCAGTAGTTTTGGCGTGAAAGCGTAACAAACAGACAGACAGAGTTACTTTCGCATTTATTATATTAGTATAGTACTGAAGTACTGATGGCAGATATACGATTTTTAAAGTTCTTAAACCCCGTATCTCCGTCATTTTGAAAAAAAAAACATAAGCTGTATCGACAATTATTCTATGGAATTATCAAACTTGCTCACAAAATTTCACGAGAAGCTGTTAAGAAATGCGACCTGTAGAATTGAACAACCGGACATACGAAAGCATTTTTGGTAAGCTGAAGCAGAGACGCTTAGCTCCACGGTCTGATTAACAATTAGGCTGCAGCCTAGGGAGCGAGGATCGGGGAGGCGCGCTGATATCGTATCTTCGCATCCACTATTATTTAGACAACCTATAATTATCATTGCATCTACCCTACATATTTCAACTAGACCGAGACAAAACACAAACTAAATGAGCTATGAACTGAAAAAGCGATCCTAAAAAATCACTGACTTTTCACTCGAATCGATCGGTGGTCGAGAGAGAAGTAAGTGAGCTGGCAACAGCAGCGCAGCAATCGTTAGTGCACAGTTAGATAAATGAACAGAAGCCAGTTCTGTTCATTTATCTAACGTTGTTACTCTTTATGAGACATTTCATGCTTATCTTGATAGTTCGAAAATTTCGAAACAGAGGCAATCATGAGAAGCGAAGTTATCACATACAAAAGAGATGTAAAAATAAATAATTTTCTTACGAAAACTGCATGAACTAGATGTCAGTAAATTTATAAGAAGCAAAGCAGAGGAGTTAAAAAAACTATATGCTACAGATGCAGAAGAAACCTTTGCATTAGGAGATTATTGTTTTTTTTTACAATAAGTGTTACCAACTGCAGAAGAGCAAAAAATTAGTTGCACTCCACACTCTGCCAGCAAAAACTTGCATCTATCTCTAATCTAGTTATGTACATTGATGGAAGTGATTTTTTACAAACTATTAAATATGAAAAAAATGTGGAAAGTTTGGAAATGCTAAAGCACAAAAAAGGACTTTTGTTTATGCTAATAATAATTATATAAATACTAACATTTTCAAACAAATCATTAATTAGTTTCAAAAATGTTTCTATTGTATGATGCTTCTCTGTTTTTTAAATATAACAACAGAAGTGTATTTATTTGGTGATTCCCACTGAGGCGCCATTGAGCCGTCAGGCGAGGTTCTTAAGAGAGCCGAGGATGGTAATCAACAATACACACATATATCATACGACGTTTTTCAATACACTTGTGAAGAAAATGATACTAAAAAGTCATTTAATTTCAGGTTTCAGGTTCAATTACAGGTGTAATTAAATATGTGCCTAATTGCAGTGAAATTATAGAGCCACTTTATGAACAAGTGTGTTGAAAAATGTCGTATGATGCACATGTGTATTGATGAATACCGTCCTCGGCTCTCCTAAGACGCCTCAGCGGTAATCACTAATCACCAACATTACCAACTTGTACCATGTAATAAAAAATACTTAAATTCGAAGCAACTTCACACACTAGATGGCCACGCTCATGGCCAATGGCCTCAACAACTAAGTTGTCTATAGAAACTAAGCCAATACAAGACACGCGGCAAAACACGACATGGATTTGCTTTTTAACTTGGTAGCGTGCAGTCACCTGTCATGATTTTGGTCGGAAAATGCGTGAGCCGTACCTATACAGGTACGGTCACTGGTCAGTTAAAAAATGGTTTGCCACCCTAAGTTCGAATGTCGTGCAGATTATAGTTACGAGGTTCGCTTGCAGATCGATCTGCAAAGTTTTATAAGTAGCCATACCATGTTGAAATTTTCACATTAGTAAACAAAGTCGACACGACTTAAAATACTATTTTTAGGCCGACCGTAACACATCTGGCAGGGGCGCGTCCTCATTATTAGCCTAGAGCGATCAGAATTCTTGATCTTCACTGCTTAGCTCGCACTTCTTGCTCGCTCGGTCAATTAGCACAAACTTTGAGCCTACTGAACTAAGTGTCAATCTTTTTTTTTTAATAACTTACTTCCATGATGCTGGAAAGTTCTCAGTGCTTCATCTCTGGTTTCAAGGTAATTGACGCGAACATATTTTTATAACCACGGCTAACTTTTTATGGATCATCCGATCTTTATATTGTTTCTTTATGGTCGTGGAGAAAACCTAAATGCTGGTTCCACTTAAATTTCATCAGCCTTAGTTCTTTTTAGTTATACCATAATGGTATGTGCCGATGCGGCTTTATCTTGATGATCTTACATTTTTTCCACTATTGCTGATGTCAAACATAATTATTACATGGAGTCCCATACGATAAGTCTACGAACTCACCACCTATTTCATGGGATCTAATAACAACAATCGAAACGAGGGTGTTTAAATATGTGAATAAAGAAATGAATAAAGAATGGAATGCTGCTTCCCACATTTCGATATTTTTCCCTTAGTTGCCTGTTACGACACCAACAAGAAGTGTTTCGACGTTATCGTTGCGCAAAGTGCAGGTACAGGTAGGTACTACTCCAAAGATAAATGACTGATTCACTCAGTAGCAACAGCTTATTCAAGGAGATCAAGCGAGAAGCAGCCGTGCAGCCGTAATGGCCTGATGAGCAACACAACATAAACAAGTCGATATGCATTATGCAGTCATGCAAGTTTACGGTCACGCGTGAAACCTGATCTTGAATAAGCGAGCGGTAACCTTGCAATGTGCATCTATGCATTTCGGAATGCATCTTATTATGATATAATCATCTGTACGTTTTGTTAGTTTGAAATAAATTAAAGTTGGTGATAGTTTTTGATGCGACGATTCAAAAGGTTTAGTTGTCGTGTCTAATTTATATGTAGCATTTTTATGATTATTCTAATCTATATGTAGCAGTGTTGCTTTCAAACGGTAAACTGAGGCCGGTCACATCTCCATACAATCGTCGAAGGGTGGTCACTCCCTTATTTGAGTTATCATACTAGTTACATACATAGAAGTATATCATAATTTGTGATATTTTTTTTATTGGATGCAATGATAGCCGCGGCGCAGGTGCATGGTTCAAACTCCACTGCCGTGTTGGCTTTAGCTTTACCGCACGGAGGAATGGCATTATGCGAAAGCTCGTCTGGTTAGCTACCACCGCAAGTGGAACATCTGTCACCAAGCATCTAACAGTGAGTTCCGGCACCAGTCCTTGAGAGCCAGTAAAAAATTACAGGCACATGAGACTTAACAGCTGTACGTCTCAGAGTGATGGGCGCAGCACATTTTGTCATATGTGACGAAACTGCATCTGTTATAGGCGGAGAATAAGCAACGCAAGCGCATAAAAAATGCAAGACTTTAATGATACTGATATGTATTAAATAATTCAATACCAATGTCGAGTTTATTGATGACTGTGGCATGTTAGAGTCTCAAGCCATTCATAAATTTGTAATTACAATTTTGCTGGACAGAGGTTGAATATCGATTGCACTGTTCATATAACTAAGCGCGTATAACTAATCTAAGGCTCGTAACATGCATCTCAAAGTTGAGATCGATCTTAATATGCAAGTTTGACAGATGATAGATTTGCATACATGAGATTTCCATGAAACAACAAATCTTTATCTTATTATCGATCTCATTTCTGAGACGCATTTTTAAGTTCAGCTTGGTCGATTTGAGACGTCAAATTTGATCTCAATTTACGTCAAATTGATTATTGTGATTGGTGCAATCTTTTGAACGCGTTCAGTTGACGTAAGTTAAGTCTTAGTCTGTAATGGCTTGTAGGTTGTTTTCATTGTAGCTATTGTTGCTATTGCTGTAGCTTTGTATATATTTCATAGAATTTTGTTAGTAAAGACATGCCACCGAAAAAACACATAATAGTAAAATATCAGATCGGATGATCCCCCTTTGACTTTTGTACAGATACGTGTCCTCATATAATTTAATCCTTAACCTTACCAGTATAATAACAAATATTTTGAGAATACATTAAATTAATATTTTAATAAAACACTTAAAAAATATAAATATATATCTATAGTGACAATTCCGTCTAATTTTCCTGTTAAGCCAACGTGACGTCACAAACACCACGCAGCCAAACGGAAGAATTTTCGACGCGTTTCCGCATTCTAATATATAGTTTATAACTACCTATTTCACTCGTGTCTATCACTTTCCTTCATTCTATTAATTTATTTTAAAAATATCTATTATTATTAAATATGGATTTCTGCAAAGTAACGCCTGAATCTATTCATTATCTTAACAGTATCACTGCTGGAGATATTATCTCTGTAGGAAATATATATATCTAGACTGTTAAAGCGTTTTCATCATATTATTTTACTAGAATCAGTTCTTGATATTGAATCAAACGGTGGCGATTGACTATTTATTATGTATTTATATTACACGGAGACGGAAGCTAGTATTGTATACACGGGTTCACAGTTAAATCACACAATAATTTATATATATTAGTCACTATATTATAAAAAATCAAAGCATTCGTTTTTGCTCTATTATAAGATACAAGTGAATAGGTATTCCGTAAGCGGCAAGAACTCTCTTTATTTCACGTGTCATGAGTTGTGTTTACAATATATAAATAATTATTAATCATTCTCGGTCGATTCATGATGAGTATACCTAAGCGTGCGAAATTGGTATTCAAAAAATAATAAAAACTCGAAAGTAAAAATAAATTTTCCGCGTGACTAACGAAACAAGACATGAAGTCGCTATGCATTGCCCACTGCATTCTTAGATATATCTGACTTATGATTAACTTGAAACCTTGAGATAAGATCTTTAGGCAAGTATTCAGCTACTTTCCCAATCGTACGTATAGTAGCCTCTGTCCACCTATCAGGCGAACCAAATGCAGTTGCGTTCATAGCTAGTGTAGCGAATCCAATCATCGGCTCAGGACCGCAATTTTCCAACTTTCCGACCATCAGTGCGGCTTCTCTGTAAGCAGTCGGATGGATCCTGAGTATTTCACTTCTGTTGAACTCACACAAGATCTGCCTTAGCGCCATGAGGTCGTAATAAGTGTAGTCTTCAGGTTCCTTTCCTGCAAAATCCTCGCGAACCCGATCTGCGATGGCCGCAAGCTGATCTTTGCTCAAGTAATAGTTTAATCCAAAATTCTCGATCACGTCTATGTTGCCCAGAGTAAGATTACCATAGTCTTCCGGCTTCACCGCTGTCGTAACCCAGTGCAAAATCATCAGTACCGAATCAGGGACATTGTCGATTCCGTTATAGTATTCAGTAATAGATTTCCAAATAAAATCGGCTGCTTCAACCGACAGCTGTTCTTTACCCAGTTGAGCTAGACATTCAATTATATCTTTAGGCGAAATTGATTGCAATTCTGATAGTGTCCACTTCTTATCCGAAGGTAGCTCTAAAACTTCTGCACATGTAAGACACTGTACATATGTTATTTTACAAAAAAGTAAAACTACAATAATATACTTCATTTTAATTAAGATTGAAAAGAATGTTCTTGTTGGATGAAGCTCGATACGAGTGACTTGTATTCCGTCTGGCCTTTGGGCCTAATGCCACATTATTTATGTATGTCCTAATTTTCTTCACTGATGAAGCTTTGATTTAATTAAGCATCGTCACGCATCAGGGCACTTCATTTCAGAATCGTGTAGCATTGGCACTGGTAAAAGTTCTACTGATGATATCGTTAAGGCTGCCATGGCGAGATATACAACCAGTACTTTCAGAACAACATGTAGGTATTCGATTATTACCGCCTTCCATGCAAAACTAGTTTCTTCATATGTTAAGTGTTCAAACTACTACATCAAACTCGGTATATTAAATTGGGCATGTATGTCCTTAAACATGATCCGTGCTTTTAGTTTATCAGTATTTTGATTTATTATTTATTAAATCTTTGTGGATATAATTCTCAAATCTTCATTCTCAAACAATTTTTAAAAACGAATATATTTGTAATACCTGCATAATTTTGGGCAACTTGATATTATAAATATAAGTTTGTATGGAAATCGTTTTTGATACTCTTTCCTTGACTAGTATTTTTATTGTTAGTAATTTTGCAAATATTAACAAAAAAATACGCAACAAAAATAAATGGCGCCGGCATTTCAATATACTAAGTAGTCGTAAGTAATCGTACTTTTGCATAAAAGTTAAAGAATATTTATAATCGTTTGACTAAGACGATAAAATTATATATTGAGGAAAATATCTAGTTGATATAGTCGTAGTGACGGCAATCGTAATCATCACGGCCAGTGGCGATCATGGTCAAAAGATCTAGAGACATCTTAAAAATCTTGTCGTTTATTTATTTCATCTGTACTCTAAATCAAATATGTAAAACTGGATTTAACTAGACTTTTAACAAGATAGACGTTTTTCATAACACATTTTGTAAACGTATTTCCTATAACGAGATCTGGAGTAAGAAACTCCCATGAACTTCTGCTCTCCTGATACTTTGAAAATTCGATGCCATTGTGTGCGGCGTAGAACATAGTTTTAGAAATCTCTTCTTTATCTCAACTTACATAAAAAGTCATTATTAATAACACAATAAGTGGAATCAGACCGGAACGGAAAATAATGTGTGGAATTTTATTTCATACTTACATCAAAGTATGGGATCAATCTTTAGTATCAGACCTGAATATACCAGTTGAGTTAATGGTCACTTTTGGTATTTGGGGATACAAAGATTGGAAAAAGCATGTAGGTTAAGTATTAGGTACCTACTAAGCAGATACTTAGGTAGATCATTGCTTTATGCGGTAATGCTGAAGTAAACAGATCAAATTAGCACTTAGTGCTAAATCTATTTAACAATGTCAACTTTGCCAGTATGCTGGGCACGCTGTCAACTGGTAGTGGGCTGAAGCATTTGGACTGCCTTTAGGCATGCAAAGTTGCCTAAATGCTTTCGTTGTAGTAGCGGAAGTGTTGTCTATAGTTTATAGTGCGTTGTTAATAGGTTATAAAAAAAACTTTTTATATATACTATAAGTCCATATGACGATGTTACGAAACTTGAGTTATTAAAGTCAAGCCGTGAGAGTCGTGACAGTTGAGACTTATGCACACACAACTAGGTTGGCATTATGAGTTGATACTTTAGGTAATCAGGCTACTAAAATTATATAATCACGTACGAGCTAAGGCAATTTTGTTTCGAGATTTCATCCAAATTACAGAAAGAAAGCCATGGTGTTGTTTACCTCCTTTACACGCAGCCTAACAATGGATTGGGCAATATAAGAATACAGTGATTTTGGAAACAGATTTGTTGTATGGTAAAGTTACGTAAGTTGTTCGTTATTAAGTGTCTTATTATAGCATATACCACAACATATGTTGGACACATCATTATGTTTAGAGCGTGACTAGATACATACTTTTCTATTTTTAGATGATGTCGAAATAGTGAGAAGACTGTTTTGTTATGACGATTTTTGACTGCTTTTTATTGAAAAATAAAGGCGGTATTCCAAAGCAATCTTTGTAATCCGGAGTAGTTGTACCGAGTGTTAGGTCTCTTTTATCCGTCTTGGTGAGTAACACCGCAGTTTTCTGCCTCGAAGCAGTGTGCAAACACTTCTGTGTTTAAACGTGAAGGGCTTTGTAAACGAGGATGATGATACTGCATAATATGTTATGGGTAGGCCGTTTACCATCAAGCGGGCGACTTGTCCGTGCCATCAATTCCTAATATACAAAACCTACCTCGATTCAATCCCTGGTTCGGAAAGTTACCGATAGGAATTTTCTGAAAAAAGAATTTTCGTTACCAAGCCGGAGTTGGGAACTCTGCCAGATAATGTCGATAGGCTCTATTATATACTTATATTACAATGCAACAGGTGAAGCAGGGACGTTTATGGATACTTCTGCCATTTTTGTTGGAGATATAGGTACATGCGCGATGATTGAGTACTAATTACCTCAATATAATTTTCACCTGACAAGCTTCGGAAGGTTTTGTTTGTCATTCGAAATCTGCGTGCACAAGTGCTTTATACGCGCTAACGTCACATAAATAAAAAACGGTTATTTAATCAAGTGCTAACGTGTAACAGGTTTTTAAAAATCGAATTTACAAAAATATATTCTGAGTAAATAACGTTAATGTTAATATTTTATTGTATTTAGATCCACTTTTAATTTTTAATATATATAAACACCAATTTAATATACTATAAGCTGTTTTATTGCATCTAGCATTTTCCTCGGTGTAGTGAGGTGAAAAATGGTGTGCTTCGCTGGGAAGCAAGGTAAAAGGTTTAACGTCTCATAAATTTGAACGCTCGTTTCGCTCAAGATTCTAGATTTGAATTACTTGCTTCGCTCATGGATATTTCGCATTCTCAGGTATCTTATATAGGTACCTCTAGAATTTCCATTGAGTTATTGACGCCTCAAGGATATCCATTACGGACCATAACCAATAGAAAATCAAATCAAAGCAACAACTGTAAAATATGTACCTACCTATTAAAAAAAAATACGAAACACCTAGTTTTAATATACAAGGGTTTTATTTTCAATTCAAATATCTGGAATGTCTGCCTCATTAAAGATTATTGAATGTAACTTTATATACGTCATACGGGTAAACCCTGTAGATTCACCATGAAATCTCTCCTTCGTAGTTTACATTGCTGTTGTGATTCAATTGTTCTATCTATACAAATTACACGCAACGATAACAATAGCCAATTTCTTATCTCTCGTCTTTACAGACAATAAGGTACCTAACTATCTGACATTGATGTCAATTGCACCTTCCGTGTTCATGTTCAAAAGAAAATCTACAGAATGGGGCCATATTTTGGCGATTCCAAAATATTGACTCGGCCCTCGTTTCAAACTGTTTACATTGACATAACTTTGTTTGAGGTGCTCGAAACCGTCGGAGCGCAAATAGACAAAATTAGCTATATCATGAGACAAATTTGAAGGAACGTCTTCGATTCTATGCCATGCCGGTACTTATAATAGTTGTATGGTATTGAATAACATACTTATAACGCCCGTGAGGTCCGGGCTAGAATTTCACCCCCCGCGACCTCTCTCTCTTCCCGTGGGTATCGTAAGAGGCCACTAAGGGTAATACACCAGAAGGTGGGCAGCAGCGCTTTCTGAGGAACTTATATATCACACTGCGATCCCCAAGACGCATACCAAGCTTAGCGATTATGACAAACCAAAAAGAGAAAAAAAATTGGAGAGGTTGTGTTCAGCAGTGGACAATCCGACTGATACAGTAGGTATAATAGTAATTAATTTAATGAGTCTTTATTTTGCTATTGTTGAAGACTACTAATTGTGGGCTTTGTTTTAAGGAAACAATAAAATGAAATCGCGGAAGGTTTGAAAAGAAATGAGGTCACTTCCGTTACGTAACTATCCGCATAATAAGTCAAAATTCCTTCAGATCAAAACATTTCAAATAAATCTACTTCAGACTAATATGTAGGTATATACCTATCAGAGTACCTAAGCCCGATCGATATCTCCGTAATTTTTCCTATTAGAATGATTATTTATTACTCACGATAGATCCAAAGGACTAAAGTGTAGTGTAGACCCTTTTTTTTTTTCTGATTGAAGCGCAGTTTTATTTGCTTCCAAAGCCTTACAATGGAATTTTGTTGATGGTATTTTTATAGTCAAACATATGACAAACACCTCATAAGTAACATTTAGTTATCAAGAAGTAAATTCAATCCCAAAATTGTTGTCAAGAGAATACAAAAGTTTGATAAATGTGTGTATTCCGATTAGGTGCTCTGAAATTTAGTTTATTTTTTTTATAAGTAGGAGAAGATTTTGGGTAATGTTATATTATTTCAACACATATTAAATCAAATAAATTATTTGCCAGAACTCTGTATGTCATGAAAGGTCAAAAAAACTATGGAAAATTTTCGCATATTAAGGAGTACTTATGTATAGAGACATACAATTGTTATTGTAGTCATCACTGAAATCTAAGCGACATTGCGCCAAGCTGTTGTTTGGATTATGCTGCTAAAATCCCAAGTTAGGTACTCGTACGTCAGAAAACTACAGAGTGCTGTACATTTTGAAATACTAATTGGCCTTTCCTCAATAACAAATATTTAGCACTACCTGTGTGGAACTAAATTGACCTCGAGCTTCTCCATTGGGTACGACTCCTCGATACTGCCAATGATAGAACTGCATTTTACCCGAGACCTATCCATACTCTAACACATAAAATAGTTGAGATGACAAAGGAAAAGCTCAATACACCTGAAGTGGGACATCAGTAAAGGAATTGTCACACCCACAGCCGCTACGCTCGTGATTTAATTATAAATGCTTCGCTTGCTTGGGTTTCAATTCAGATTCAGTACATGCAGCAAAAAAGAACGTTGCTCTCTTGTTGAACGAATATTTATTGTTCTTACTTCTACTGAAACTTTCACCAAAGCGTAGTTTGTATTGCAATTCAGGAGAGATCATATTAGTGCTTTAACAGGTTATTTTAATAAAAAACTTTTATTATGGGTCAAAATCCCAAGATATATGTATCTTGGGATTTTGACCCATAATAAAAGTTTTTTATCGTGACTCTTTTTGCTGAATGTAGGTACGCATGCGTGTAATTATTCCGGTTTAAAATTCAAAGCTAATAATAGTATGCTATTTACAGTACCGATCCCCATTTGGTGTAGTTTAGCGGCTATGGCTTATAATACCAGCATAATAAATTTTGACTTGATACCTACTACATAAATGTTAAAATTTGTTCTCATGAACATACGACAGCATGTTCTCAAAATAAAAGCATTATTATCTTGTACCAAAAAACTGAAAGTAATCGTACCTATCAATTACATATTATGATTTTTTTTATGATTGATAGTTTAGCCATTGACCACTATCTAACTTGATGGTAAGTGACGATGTGGTCGAAGATGTTGTTCTAATAAACTGCTAACCTTGAATTAACGAAGTTACGAGAGCAACACAAAGAACTGTGTGGAATCGTTATTTTAAAATATTTTTAATTTGTAATTCGGATGAAAAGATGGTGCAAGTAGGCCAACTCATTAGATTTACCACTTGTATTTTTTTTGTCCCTGCTACCAAATTAAGCACGTACAGTTTCCCAATGTAAGTATATATACAATTTAGTTCTTAGGTCGTTTTAAGTACTTATAAAATAAAAAATCCCCAGTTTACATTTCTTGGAAGCATTTTTTCACAAAATATATTTGGTTTTGAGACCCTACTCACCAAAGAGAAGGAAAATACAGTAAAAATTTCAATACATTACATACAACGACTCAAAATCTCAATGTAATTCCGTTTTTCTTTAATGAATGCTGTTTTGAACATACATCTCTCACACTAACCTTAGAGGGATTTACGCCGTTTATAATCCAATTCGAAAATGCACAAATTAGGTATAAAAAAATAAAATATATAGACAATAATCAAATAGAGCATTCAGAAATATTTTAAATGAAGGCGCATATGCATTTCTGTGCAGATGTAGGATAATTGTCTAAGTAGATAAACATCGGAACATGAGGTATTATGACTACAAAGATCTTATAATGTAAATTAAATCAACGTGGAAGGTACGATTTTGAATTTGATGAGCACGATGCCGTATGATTTTATGATAATATACTCGTATCTACTGATCAAACATCATTATGCTATTACCGACATCAATTTACAAGTACCTACCAACCTACCTACCACTACATGCTGTCTCTTTAGCAGTAGTGGCTTCACATTTTTGTTGAGTAGGTTCAACTTATTCCAGCTTCAATTACGGACCGATTTAAAACGGTTAAAAATAGGGTACGGCTCGTTTGTACACTACGTCGGTGTGTATTTATAATTTTTAGTAGATCAGTTTGGCATTCTAAGGTCAAGAAAGGTCTCTTCTTTTGAGGACGCTCGCCTTCCTTGACTACTTGAAGCGTCAAATTATAAAGGATCAGCCTAAACTCTCTTACTCTTACAACTCCACGGGCCAGCTGTACTGCCCGACTTGTGACCGAGTGTTTCAGACGAAGTTCGGGTTCGCCTGCCACGTTCGAGTTCATGCCAGAAGATAACCAAAGTCGCCAATATCAAACTCGACGCGGACGACACCATCATCATCTATCGTCAGATGTCAGTGTGGTTGTAAATGGCTCTCCACAGTAAATTATTGATGCGAATTTGTACGTGTAGGTCTCATTTGTGTACTTTTTCTAAGTGTGGGTGTAAATGGTAATGTTACATAGAGTAAAACCAAAGAACATATAATAATAAACATTAAAATTGAATATATGACCGCATGAGTAAGCAGATGTCGCCACTACACCTAAAAAATGTGAAGGGGCCTTCGTGACTAGAAAGGTTTGTACGTACAGTAAAACAATAATATATAAATTAAGATTGCTCGGGTAGGTAATAGTAAAGTTTATAGTTTTAGTTGTAACTACGGCCAGGCCTAGCGTACTCCGCACTTTAGGTACAAAGCTACAGGTACATACATCGGTGTATTCGTCTGGACGGGATTATCCTACGGTGCGTGTCGCGTTAGAAGAGATCGGAGCTATGCATGGCTATGAGATAGAAAGAGAGAGGCCTTGTATGTGAATATAAATATTAGGTAAGTATACTTTTTCCGTGCCTATCGAGCTAGGTTCGCTTATTTCTATTCCCATATTTATATTTTCTACTTTTATTTTCTAAATATGATTTGAAGCTATTTCGCTATGCGCACATCACATTTGCACATTTTTAGAGCAAAATAATTTCGTCTATAGCCTGTTTTGAACCCGCGTCCGTTTTTTGTTACCTGTGTCAATAAGAGTAATGGTAACAGAGCGCTATCTAAAAACAAAGAACGATGATATTGCAGCAAGCAAAAAGGTAATATCCACAACATATATTACCTATACCATTTTATACCCATAAATGCTTTCGTAATTTTGAATAAATTACAAACAAGGATATTCAGCCTTGAATCAAAATTTTGAATGGTAAAATATTTTACTATTAAATTGTATAAGGTTGAGCAAGAATAGATCTATTCCGATTCTGAGTGTAATAAAGCAGTGCGAATAGTATAATTAAGCAATTAAACTAAACCTTTTAAAAAAACCTTAAGACCTTTTAAAAAACATGATAAATAATTTTACTACTGGAATAGTTTTACTGCAAAATGTATACAAGCGAATCGCTTATTATACACACTCAATTTATAACTGCTTATCCAATAACATAAAAATATTGTCTGGAATTAAATTTAAAAAAAGTTGACTGCATGGCTTCTAAATAATTGTTTTTATAGTGCTGAGGAATTTAAAGAATATAAATGTAACTGCATGAAATATTTACACGTCAGCTTGCAGACAGAGTATAATTAGTAGTAAAACTGTGTATAATTATTTATTTTTAAGATCGTCTTAACTTGTATTTTTGGAATTTAAATATTTGATCTTGATTGTCATGAATGAGGTAGGTAAGCACTTGATTTATAAGTTAGATACCGCCTAAAACCTTCTGACATAAAAATAAAATACGTTTACCGTTAAAGAGCTATGCTTAAGCTATGCAATAAGTAGGCAGTAGGTCTTATTTATTAGACTTATTATAAAATTGATACCAATCGTTAAAATTATTCCACAAATCTTGCATGTTTTCCGTAATACACAATACTGTTATATTACTTAGAAAATTCAGCAACTAAACTTAAAGAAAATAACATAGGTACATTTGATTTGCCCGCCAATACGACATAAGCGTCCAAAGACTCCAAATGGCTTTAATTGTCAAAGTATTTCCCCAAACTTATTTTTAGACCTTCAGTGTATTAGTTTCAGGATAAAGCTACAGTAGCTGCCTATAGCAGTACTACAGACCAATGGGTTGCCATTTTCATTGTTCATTTAATTTAGATAACCTTGTTTAGGAATTATATAATGCTTTATAATAATAATAATCCATTAAATTCAAGTGACTTAGTATTAAATAAGACAGGAACATACGTATATTAACTTTTGCGTCCGACTTCACCCGCGTCATAGATAAAAGAATACTTAGTAGGACTATTTCGCTATGCCCGCGTTTACATTGGTATTCTTTAAATTTAAATTTATATTTGATGTAAACATTATTTTTCCTTTATAATTAATATCCCATTAATATTTACATATCAATTTACATTACCTCAAAATTAACCTTAAAAACGACTCTACGTCTATCTCGACCTCGACTTTGATTTTAAGTTACAATTATCATTCTCCTCACCCTGACTTTCGCACATAGGCTGCGTATTCACCAGATATGTGCGAGGAAGATGAGCGGGGTTAGGATGTATATCGAAATCGAAATTTTGAAACTTAAATGATCTAGCTCTCTTCAGCTGTGGAAGATGTTGCTATGCGGATATCCTCTTTGACGTTCTTCGCAAACATCCCTTGCACATATCTCTTGCATTTTGTATGTACGAATACCTAGCTGCGTTAGCCCTTTTCCACCATTGCTACGCTTAGCAAGGCGTTTCAGTTTAAGTTTAGACCCAAATTATCCCCTTTAATACGGCCCTATTGAAAAATCCGTTCCGTCTCCTGCCTATAAACCACCTACCTGTCAAATTTCAAGTTCTTAGGTTAATTAGTTTTCTTCATTTCGTGTTTAGTCAGTGAGTGACCGAAATGTCACTTCGTCTTATATTTATAGAAGGTAAGTAACTACAATATCGTCTATTTTAACGTTCAGCGGATGTTTTGAGTGCGGTGGTGACAGGTATCCGACCGAGGATGCGCCGAAACTTGACAGCCTTCGGGCAAAGTTTAACTGTCATGAATTTCGATAGTTCGCGATTCGGAGCCACCACGAAAAATGTCTTTTCTTAATGTTAGGCGTCGGCTTTAAAATACTCCGGCACTGATTCCTTCAGGTCTATGGAGAAATCGATTGTTCAGCCAAATAAGCTCGCCACAGTCGCCACTCAAACATCCAACCAGAAGCAGACTTTGACGTTCTAAGTGTTTCTTTGGTATAGGTAATAAATGTAAGGTACGAGTTACACTGAACTGAAAAAAGTACTTTTACTTTTTATTGTAACTGAAAAACTGCTGACCGAAGTTCATGAAATTTAATTGAGACTTGAAGGTATTCTCTACTGAACAAAATGAAATCGTCAAGATCGTATGATCCAGAATAAGTTGTTTGTGGTCATTGCACACATTAAAATATATATAGGTACACAATGACTTGAGAACCTCCTTTTATGGGAGATTATAAACGAATGGTAGTTTTGTAAATGTTGAAGAGACTTTTCTTCACCGTTTTTGATATAACACAACAAAATGTAGGCGACTGTGGCAAACACACGATGACTAAGACATCACAGATCGATCGCGTGTTAGAATGGACTAAATAATGCAACTCACTAACATTAAAGGGGCTGCTCTATTCAATGCGGATATCATATAATACCAATACGGAATCGTTAAGGATTAAGATTCACGGTCGCATACAAATACATTAATTAGCCTTTATGTACCTCCTACCTAAGTGCAGGGTCGCATTTCCATATCCATATTAAAGGCTATAATTTTGAGGTCGGCAAATCTTGGTGGGTCTTCCTCTATGAACCCATATGTCAACGTTTAGAAAAACAAAAATGTGTCCATAGCATACCAAAAATAAATTACACTTATGGTGCTTATGGGGAATATGATTAAAAGTCTCATCGAACCGGAACTTTTCATACTATTAGTTTACTTCAAGTTCAAGCGTATAATTATTGTTTTTTTTACTACGAGTACATACGGATGGGGTAGGGTTATCATCGGATATTTTTGAGCTTTACATCGAGTAGGGCTAGGGGTAGGGGTGCGGCCATTTTCCATAGGCGTAGGACAGCTAGGGTAACAAATCCGCCTCTGCCAAAGTAAGCCATTTATATGTATGAAAACCACCAAGTGCCAGTCGCAAACCGAAGGTTTCGGCATCACCATAGAATAAAAAGCACCATTAGTACTGTAAGGTCACTCTAGCTACGAAGCAATAAAGTGCATTTGGGGCTGTGAAAAAATCAAACTTCTAAGCCAACTCAATCAAAAGATACATCCGCTTATGCCGCAAATTGTAGACACTCGAAGGGAATCAAAAGCTACTGCGGGTACTTCCTGTGAACTCAGAATCTTGAAATTTGGTACGAAGCAAAATCTGAAGGAAAAGGAAGAAATTCGAAAATCATAAATTTAGTTTCATATAAATTTAGTTATCATATAATTTTAAATTGTTATGGATTTCATTTAGCGATAAAAATACCTACATAACTTTTACTTATATACCAGCAGGTTTGTACGGAACCCTCGGGGCGCGAGTCCGCACTTGAGAGGTTATTTTATTTGCTGTTATACTTCTCACTTTATCCTAAGTATTATCATACTATACGATTGTGTGGGTACTTAGGTACAGTTTATTCCAAAGAGTATACTTAACAAAAATCGTTAAAAAAAGGTTAGTCTTAAGGCTCGGAAATTACGAAATAGTGCCAACATGATATGGAAAATCTCATAAACCAGGTACCGGATGGTACTGCAATTTAAATACACGATACTCAAGGATATAAGTAATACTTTCATCGATTTCAAAACATGTTTCCTAATAATTGGCTCGATAGAAAAAAATCTCAAAAACACCTCTGAAAATAGAGGATTCCTACTTTTTCCGCCAGAGTTTAGTGTATTAAAAATTGGATTTTTTTTCTAAAATATTAATTTTTTAAGTACAATAAATTTCATTGATTATTTTAATCCAAAAAAAGCACAGTTAATGCGTACTGAGCCTGTTTACAAAATGTCACATACGCCCTTTCATTCCGAGAAGCGTTAACATCATGTCGCACTATTTACTCCAGCGATCTACGTATATTGCTATCATCCTCGCTCATATCGCGGTCAGCCGCGTCATGCGTAGTGGTGGATAATATAGCATCTAGCGCCATAGCAAAGCGTGTTATTGCCTTGTAGCGCATACAGCGCGCTTTGTATATTATTCTCTTCGCGCTATTAATATAACGTTTAGCATCAAGCGTCCACTAACGTGGCTGGGTAGGCCTATAACGCGGACATGCGCAAAGCGTGTTAACGCGACCGAAAGCGCGCGATGACTGAAGCTTGGCGCTATGCCGCTATCCGCTATACTGTTATAGTGACAGTATAGCGGATAGCGGCATAGCGCCAAGCTTCAGTCATCGCGCGCTTTCGGTCGCGTTAACACGCTTTGCGCATGTCCGCGTTATACTGTTGCGCCTGACGCTATTGTGACGACACCTAGCATATGCATCTAGCGCGAGCGCCTTGTTTCGTTATAACGATAGCGTATAATAAAGCGCGCTATTCGAATATAGTTTATAGTCTCTAGCGCGTTGGTGCTGTATAGCGGATTTGAACAATACTAGTCATGCGTCGGACCTGTGTCACTTTTCTCGGCGATCTCAATTAAAATAAAACATGGGTAAAATTATAAATAAACGCTTTGGGAATGCAAAAAATCGTCAAAAACGCATGATGGACATAATAAGGTAAGCATCTATGGCTTCCTTTCTCCATGTACCTATGTATATATCTCTTATATTAATGAAATTATGATATGATTGTGAACCCTAACGCAATATAAAAAACACTTCAAACATTTTTCAAGACTTTAGCTACCTAAAATAATTATTATAAGCAATATTCAGAATTTTTCGTAATGAATGTGTTGTAATTATTTTAGATGGATCATGATTAATTTATACAGTTTCTGACAATAAGGCACACAGGTTATGTACATAATTTTCGACAAATCAATCGTCGTTCAAATAGCGCATAGTAAGTGACATCGCTTCGCAATTGAGAGGCACGTGGATCGAATCCAGCGTAAAGAGATTCTTTTTGGTCTAATTTTAATTTTACGACATAATTCTTAATAATACAATAATAATTTTACGTATGTACGTGGACCAATATAATGTGTCTGACAGTAAGGCATAAACGATATGTGTGTAATTTTCGACACCTTGGTCAATGATTGTATAGTGTGTAACTACTGAAGTCGAATCAGAAGATCGAGTACCGTGGATCGAATCTCACATACCTAGATTCTTTTTGGTGACTTTTTTATTTGTATTACTTTTTATTTGATACGTATTATATTTACGTATAATTAAGTTTTCTGACGCGTATTCAATTTACGATTACAATGCTTGCAAATTTATTAGGTATCTCGAGTTTCCATGTTTTCATATAATTAGAGAGTTTAGTATATCTAATGAACGTGAACATTAAATAGGTACTACCTAATCTAGCTACCTGAACACGTTTTTTCATAGATCTCGAAAAAGTATGTCTTGGATGGACACGAGTTGCCACAGCGTAATAGTTACAGTAGAACAACATTTTCAATTTACTACAAAGCTATGTTGAGTAAACACCGTCCTTCTGTCCACTACTATAGAAAACACAAACTTTCATACATGGAAAGTTATTGAAATATTCATGGTATTATCGAGTACGTAATATATTAGTACATATAAATTAGTAGTAAAAAGATGGCCGTAAACGTTTGATGCGATAGAGATAATGAAATTCTGAAATGAAAACTTAATACAAAAAGATGAAGCCTAAGCTTCTGCTTTAGAATGAGACTTTCCATGGTTTTCTTGAATAGCATAAGAATTAAGAACTGACTAAAAGAAAATGAAATAATTAGCACCATACCAATACTTACGTAAGAACATCGAGTAAGGTGCATTATAGAGGACTTAACTATAACGCCCTTAATAACCAAAGTGTAGCGGATATACTACCAAAGAGAGTATTCCCCAGGACGTTATGGTGTTAAGGGGCGGCCGGTAATTCAACAAAAGTTAAAATTATACACATTATAGCCATTATGTTTTTAAATGTTACATCTTCTGTGTTGTATAAACAACATATGGTAGCCATATAAACAACCCCATATATTGGATAGGAGGATGCTTCTTGGTTATTGATACTATCCCATAACTTACTTACCAATAAAATTCTTACCCCCGGTTTCTGAAACGCAAATCAGCGACAAATTATTTTAAATACTTGTTAATCCATTGTCATACGCAGATTGGGTTTCTAAAAACTTCATGTGACTGTTTGTCAACACTAATGTCAAATCTCCAATTAATCGACAATTATTTCAATTTTGGGTTTCTGAAAAGCTTTTCGGTACGTTAACGGTTTGTTAAACTGACTAATTCTAATTGCCCAAAATCGACCAATTATTCTAAGATTAACGTGTTGATATCGTAAAAATATATAAAAATAGTTTTAAGCATTCCTACCTACAACGTTTACTCTAATAACTGATAAGATAGAACAAGAACAGAATTATATCAAGTATGATTACTCTAAAAACACATATTGCTATTTTTCATACCGAAGGTACTGGGTAGCACTTCACCACTATCTCGCCTGATGTTAAGTGACGATGCCATCGATGATGCAGCTCGCTTACCCTGAAGATACCTATTCACTCCTGTTTAGAAAACCCCCCCGTAATTAACCAGAAACACAGACTCAGGCAGAGTGTTCCATTCCCTAGCGGTGTGTATGATGAGCGAGTATTGAACAAGAGTCCGATTATAGAACTACGTAAATATATTACTAAAGACTACGTGATTATAGTGTTGCTGCTCATTTGTTACTCAATAGGGTGCTATAACATAACCATAGCAGCCATTAAACAAACCGCAGCTGGGTAGATTGTAATACCAACAAAAGCATTTCCAAGATAAGTAGGTTATGGACCTTCCAAACCCCAACCCTCTTTGAGAAAACACCTTTCGGCTGAGGGCGTTAAGATATGGTTTAAAGCTCTGTTTAGCGCCTGATGTGCGGCTACAACATATTCACGTTGATGTTAGAAGTGGTATTATTTTGTATTGATGCGCAGGAGGTCCATAGTTAGAATCTCGCCGCGGTCTTCCACTTCACCGCATGATGCGAGGGCGGGAGTTTTTAGAATCATTGATAGGCTTGATAGTTGTTGGCCTTCAAGTAGAAAATATATTACCAAGGATCTAATGGTATGTTACGACGGCTGTTCTTGCCTATTCTTCTCTACTGACTTCATCATCATCAGACGTCAATCACTTACCATCAGGTGAGATTATAGTCAAAGCGTAGCCTAGCAGCAATAAAAAATGCCACTCATGATTTTTTTATTTTAATCGATTTTTACGATATAAAGCAACAAGTAAGGGAAGACAAACACGCACATTTTCACGTACGCTAGTGACTTTCACTATCAATAAACTATTACTGACATAATAACTATAAAATTAAAGAGTATTTATAATCATCATGATGGTATTGAGGATAAAGGGATTTTTTTTAATTTATTTTTTTATAGCTGATAGGTAAGCCTTTGACCACAATCTCACGTGATGGTAAGTGATGATGTGGTCGAAGGTGTTAACAGGCTTAACCTAGAATTACTCTGGCTATCAAGGACAGCTGCCGGAACACACCGTTAGGTGCTTGGCGACAGATTTTCTACTTGAGGGTGGTCGCTAGCCAGGCGGGCATTCACAAAATGCCCTTCCACCATGCGGTGAAGCTCAAGCCCGCGGCGGGATTCGAACCATGGACCTGCTGCGCGGCAGTCCATAGCCAAAGCCACTGAGCTATCACTGCTGGATTCATAAAAATTAATGAAATTTGATAATTCCACTAGCGATAACCCATCAATGTTGACATTTTAGGTATTAGAGCGTACACTCGCACGACTGGACTCTGTCAGTTAGAAATCCGAGCGCAAATAGTATTGTTGGATGTGAATGCCCAAATCTGCTTGTATTTTGACAAATAGGAACGCTTCGAACTCCTCTCTCTTGTTGTTTTACGTTTACGATCATCCGTCATATTTAATTGGTAACCATAGTAACGGTGGTGATGCCAAAAATGATTTGGGATTAATTTCATGTCAAAACAGAAGAGACAACGCTATGTGTTAAAAAAAGACAGAACACTAGAGAATGAATGAATTTGAACGACATTTTCAAATTTCATGTTATCATAGATAAACAAGCATTTTAATCAGGTGTTCTGTAATTTTTCATTAATATGCGTTCCAGAAACCCGTTGAAAGTTAGCGGATTGTTAATTGTGATGGCTTGTTAGATGAATTGAATTTTGACACGCGTACCGAAAACCGGCGATTAATATCGGACACCAAAAATATTATTTGAAAATCAATAAAAGTTTGTTATTTTTCTAGTATAGAAAATGGAGGAGAAGAACGACGCATTGTTGATATACACTATTACACAAAGAGTATATTAAGACAAATCTCGAAACATTCACCTTTCGATTATTTTTTATTAATATGCAGGGTTATTGGTAAAATGCTAAATCCAGGGAAACCCGGACGGATGGCAGCCCTACTCTCATAGAATGTCCGATTTTATGTCGCACTCCGGTGCATCTTCGCAACATAATCTACCTATACAAGTACATACATCAAGTGACGGCACGGGTGTCGTTTACAAACATAAACGTATCTTTCGTAATCTTTGACAAATACATAACAGTAATACCACGGTTTTATAATCGATATGTAATATTGTGGTATTACGTATGAATAGTAATACAAAGTAATACATTTTCAAACAAAATACTTATCTTTCTCCTTGGGTGATTTCAATAATGGTATTATTATTTTGTTAGAAGTTTTGTTGTTCCACTCATCTACACAATAGCATCCACGAGATGTATTTATTATTATTAACAAATTGAAACAATAACTGTACCTACCTACTACATTCTCCATGTGATTTTTTGTTAGTGAAATCTTAATATGACTTGTAGTAATGACACGAGCAGGTACCCTTGATTGTTAGCGGAAACAAAGCCAGGATCTGAATGAACTACGCTACTTGATAAAAAAAAAACAAAAATTGGAACCGACTCCAACACCCAAAAGTGTGGAAATAACTTGTTCAAGTCGGTACCAGTATAGTTCAAAAGTACCTATTATCACAATATTGTGCACGTGGTACTAGTGTTGGACTTCGACAAGTTAATTCACACTTTTTGGTGATGAAGTCATTTCCATTTTTATTTAAAAAAAAAAACACTTCTTTTTATGACCCTTGCTACTTACGGGATCGATCTTCATTCATTGTCAACGACTATATCATCAAGATAAGTAAATATTTTTCAGTTATTGGAGTGTATGTCAAAAACGGCTTGACCGATTTTGATGAAATTTAACTGGAACCAAACAACAAGTATCAGCTTTCAAACAATAAAAGATTTTTTTAAATCGATTCACCCAGTCAAATGTTCTGAGGTAACAAACATATAAGAAAAAACAGACGAATTAAGAACCTCCTCCTTTTTTTGAAGTCAGTTAAAAATACCCAATAGTATAACCCGCTATTTGTATTTTGATCAGGGGTAAAAAAGTTTTTTTATGATTTTCTATGTAAATTTTACACAATATACTTGTTTTTGTAATAAATAAACCATCTATTGTGTAACAGCTTACGCCTTGCATCAAAGTAGATACATAGTTCATGTTCATCAAAACCATAGTTCATGTTCATTAAAAATGAACATACACAAAAACTGCAAAATCAAACAAGTTGGTAATAATCAAGACTAAACTTGTTCTACTGTAGGTATGGTAAATTTAGGCTCGCGGGAACTATGATCGCAAAGGGTTAACTGTGTCACACTATGATATTTACAGCATACAATCAACTAATGGTTGGTATCATGTATGCATACTAGATGGCGCTTCAGCACACATCACATTCGTGTGTGACAAGATAGTTTCTACTAGTTCTACTAGAGAGCGCTCTAAATTTTTAACCAAATAAAATATTACCGTTGACTTGCGGACGTGGCGCCATGTACACCGCGAAGTAAACACGCGAGGAGAAGTGGGGACAAAATCTAACATCTGGTTTTAGAATTCTGTCCCTTAAGTTAGCCTTTGAACACTATCTCACCTGATGGTAAATGATGATGTGGTCGAAGATGTTGTTCAGGCTAACCTAGAATTACTGGCTCTCAGGGACAGCTGCCGCGCTTGCTTGGCGACAGATTTTCTACTTGACGGTGGTAGCTGGCCAGGTAGGTGGTAGGGCATTTGCGGAATGCCCTACCACCAAACTGGTCACCTCTTACTGTTTTTAAGAGTTCTTTAAAGATCGGACAAACAGACGGACAGCCGAGGCTTAATAAATAAGGCTTAATAGCACAGTGTGGATATTCAAGCTGTCTGCGTCCCGTTTTTTAGTCGTAGCACGCTAAAAATGGAATAGAGTTCTGACACCAACGCGAGCGACAAAAACGTGCTAGTCTGGTAGAGACTGAAGTCAGTAGGGGAGACCTAGGTGAGTTGACACAATTTTCACTATATCGCGCATATCTCAGCTCAATATTCACCTACACATGTGAAACTTGTCTTTATAGTTAACTAGTTCTAATCACTATTTGATCCTAGCACAAAATAACCATGAGTGAAGCTATTCTAAGAGATATTTAGTTAAAACCATGCCCACTCTCAGTGTTTCAACTCTCCTAGTACCTAGGTAAGTTGAAACACTGTCTGAGGTGAATTGAAACGTATATTAAAATGTTAGTATTAAACACAATAATAAGCTTTATAGTGTAGAAAATTATGTAATATTATAAGTAACATAATGATTGAGGTTCTTTATGAAATCAAATTGATTTTCTTAATAGCTGTTTTATAACTAATATATTATTACAAAGGCACATATCTTATTATAATTATTATCGTAAGATTTTATTGGCCGTTTCATAAATCAACTATAATAATTTTAAACCATAAATTTTACATTTAACATTTTAGAAAATATAAATTTAATATTATTAGTAATTATTTGGAATATTTAAAGAAGTTGAGAAAACTTAATATTGTTCTTAAACAACTCTAGAACAGCACAAACAGAAACAATTATCGCTTACTTCTTCAATATTGTCATTATCATTGCCTTTGATCGATTTTTCTTTCTTCTTGCCTTTTCTGTTTGTTCTACCGTATTAAAAACCTGTTTTACAGAGCTATACAGAGAGGAATAATTAAGGTTGTAAGATCTAGCTGCATCTCAAAGGCTGGCCTGCATCATCTCCGTTAGCGTCAAATCTGTTATTTAATTATTCTGTCGGAACTCGGAATAAGGTTTAAAATGGAACATTTTTCGCTCTTGTTAAATTTGTTGAAATCCAACTAATTTTTAATGTAAGTTATCTATGTTTCAGGGATAGAAGTCGGTTGCTTTTTTTATTTATTCCTAAGAATGATGTATTTGCTATGTTCAGAGTCCGCTGCGTCATTCGCCAACATAAGCAGCATAAGCTAGATCGAGTTAATAAGATAGTCTTTAGATATACCTACTCGTATAAAACTAAACTCGTATATTACCCAAAAAGTACTCAATCAAATTTGCTGAAAATTTATATGGGACCGACATGATTGTACACCTACTTAACTAAAATGTAAATGACGTAGACCTAAAGCGATTTACTAATAAAACAACCTTAATATAGCGTTAAGAAAGAATGGGCGCGCGTAAAACAAACGCTTCGTAAGCAATCATTAGTCAATGACGAGATAGAGGCCGCAGAAGTAGATGTAACGTGGACCACTGTAGCGTGGTACCTACCCAACTAGTTTATAATCTATGCCATAACTGTGACATATACATAATATACTTACCTAGTTACACTTATATAACCTAGAGAGTAAAACATGTAAGTTCGGCTTTTTAAAAACTGATAGACCTGGGGCCGTTATACATATTTTCCTAACTTATTACTTAATAAGCACCTGCTGTAACAAATCAGTAAGTAGGTCCCGTCTCAAAATACATATGAAAAATAGCAGGTGTTTTAATAATGTTTAGTTTGCAATAACGCCTGCTAGGTGAATTACGAGTACATTACAAAATTTCAAATTTACGAGAGAAAAAATTATAGTCATGTGAGGGTTTCGAACCCGCCACATACCGATACGATGGTTGAAGAACGAGAGCAAGAATTAAAGTTATGAGTCATTGTGTCATATTAGTTCAATTGGTTAGAGCATACCCCGGCTAAAGGGGTGGACGCGGGTTCGAATCCCGCATATGACAAAATTTTTTCTGTCGTAAATTTGTAATTTTGTAAAATAGCAGATGTACCAAAAGTATATACTGTACTGTAACAGCCGGATCGTCCACTGCTGAACACAGCCTCCCCTGTTAAGGGGGTATTTGCCATAATCCCCACGCTTGGCAGGCGTCTTGGGGATCGTAGTGTAAGTTGGCAGTTCTTTAGAACGCGCTGCTGCCCACCTTCCAGTATTTTTCCCTCAGTCGTCTGTCCTATCTTTATAACGATAAAGACAATGAAGAAAGGTTTTTTTAACGGAAATAAAATCTCTTAAATTGCAAATAAGAAAACCTCAGCTAATCCGCCCGTGTTATATACCTTTGGTCGGCACCCCGTGGGGTGCCGGGATAAAATTGCACCTCCACATATCATCAACCTCCACAAAATCCCGTGTGTCGGCACACGGGATTTTTCTTATTTGCAATTTAAGAGATTTTATTTCCGTTAAAAAAACCTTTCTTCATTGTGTTTTCATCATTTTAGGATTCCGTATGTAGGGTTTCATAAGCATGGGACCCTGTTACCAGTGTATTGAGACTGCTATTACTAACCCTCCGTTATATTGTGTTCCGTCTGTCCTGTCTTTATCGTTATAAAGATAGGATAGACGGAACACAATATAACAATAATAAATAATATTAAATTAATAATTGTAATTTAATATTTTAACAGCAAATGTTTAAGTATGGGGGATTGCTTAACAAAGTAATAAGCTTAATAATCTACTTACAAAAAGTTAAAAATGAAAAGGGATCTCAATGAAATAAACGTTGACGTTTATTGTTTTTGTTCATAGAGATATGCTTCCTCTTTTCTGTGTTTTTGCTCAATCGTGTAAGCGTCTGACCTATCTACAGAACGATAATATGAAGGTGGTTGGATTTTTTACAGAATATGTTTTAGTATACTTAGTGGATTTCCTATCAAACATGTAATAATGTATATATTAATAATTACAAATAGTAAAAAATAAATGAGCTCCTAATGAAATTTATGTGTTTATTAACGATTTTTTCTTTTTGCTTAATCGTAAACTAGCGACCCGCCCCGGCTTCGCACGGGTGCAATGCTGATATTAAATAATCTGTAATATCTTCGAAAATATTCATTTCAGTAACATCTTGTAAAGGGCCATTTTGATCTATATTAAATACACAATGTCATTAAGGTACTTAATTCAATAAGGATTAATGTTGTATTGCTTAAAATCGCTTCGTAAATAAGCCATTATTTCTCGTAAAAAGATAAAAATGGTTATTGTGGGTTATTCCGAAGAGATAGACATTTTTGTAGGCCTTTTCAAGGTGTACAATACTGTAGTACATTATTTTGATATTCTCGTAGGGTTCAGCCAGCGTTTGCAATATAAGCGCAAAAATGTATTTATCTACGACAACACATAAGAAACCTCTAAAATGATTACTGTTTCTCTATTATATTATGTAGGTATTATACACATAAACCTTCCTCTTAAATCACTATATCTATTTAAAAAAACGCATAAAATCCGTTGCGTGGTTTTAAAGATCTAAGCATATATAGGCACAGACAGCGGGAAGTGACTTTGTTTTATACTATGTACCTAGTGATGACAGTGATAGTGAAGCGGTAATACATAATAAGCGTCAAACTTGCTATAATTATACTTCAATATTTGACATACCTACCACAACAAATAGTAAAAGCAGGCCAAGTGATTAGTACACATACGTGAATTTATAACGACGCGCCAGTTTTCCGGTGAGTCTAGCAAACACCTTTGCCACTTGCTATGATCCTAGTAACTACACAGTCATTGTTTCTTCATCGTTTGTTTCGAACAAAGGTAATACGCGAGCACTCATCTCATCACATTCCAAGTCCACACACTTCGGTTTAACTTTATAGGATCATCTATGCTTGATCAATACATTTTATGCCCGTGGGTCCCGGGCTGGAATGTAATCCATCCAAACCCATCTCTTCCTAAGGGTAGGAACAATATTGAAAGGTGCATGGGCCTTATGAGAAACTGATATCTTACACTACGACCCCCAAGACGCTTACCAACCGTGGGGATTATAAAAATTACCTACCCTCCTAATGGCTATGTTCACCAGTGCACAATCCGGCTGATACAGTAGGTACAGTTGAGTACATTTGATTCAATTATACCATTTTTTTATTTATGTCATTATTTTATTCCTTCCTTTCATAGATACCAGAAAAGTCTTATATAAATTTATGAAGCAGGCATGATGGCTCAGTCTTCGGACTGCCGCGCAGCAGGTTCATGGTTCGAATCCCACCGCGGGATTGAGCTTCACCGCATAGTGGAAGGGCATTTTGCGAATGACCGCCTGGCTAGCGACCAAGTAGAAAATCTGTCGCCAAGGACCTAACGGAGTGTTCCGGCAGCTGTCCTTGAGAGCCAGGAATTCTAGGTAACACCGTCGACCAAATCATAACCTACCATCAGGTTAGATTGTGGTCTAAGGCATCATCAATAAAAAAATAGCTAAATTCATTTGCAGCTTTTAGCATGGAAGTCAATTTTATGGCAAATATGAGTTAGGTACATTTACAAATATAAAACATTAATTAGCAATAATAAATTAATATTACAAATCAATGTCATTCCAGACTTAAAATGACAGATATAAACTTAAAATGAATTTCAACATGAACCCAAATGTCATTTATCAATTTAAAAACACGAAAGTGAACATACGACAGTATAAATGGTTGGGAATTATTTCTTAAAAATTTCCCATCGAGTAACAGTGTGACAGTTGAGGGTGTTACTCGTTGGGAACATATCCTTTTAATTTGTCTAATAAAAAGTCATCGGTGCAATAATTATAAGAAGGCTTTGTCCATTAAAAAGAATTTAAGTCCATGTATAAAATCATGAATAGTATGTATTTCAAAAATACATTTTTGGCAATTGATTTTAAATTCTAGGAGCTAAACATAAAGAAACCAAGGTATATTTTATTTGTAGATATAGTTTTTTAACGTTGACCATATGCTTGACAAAGTCTTTCTCGTCCAACAATCCATTAACAAATGACCATCGCCTAAAAGGTTGTGATAATACTCGTCAATTCTCCAACCATTCTACAATGCCTAAAACATCCTACGATACCTTCATATCCTCAAGAAATACGAGACATGCTGATTTCTTTATCACGCTGTTCCGCACACTGTCTTTTAAGTCAAAATACAAGATCGTGAGCAAACTACCTCAGCCCCCCGTCGGACTCGCGCCGGCTGCCTACGTTGGTTAGACCCCATTTCGCATGACTTATGTAACCGACAACCATAAACGAATTTTCGTAATAAAGGTATATTTAAATTGCAAAATTTGGGACACAAACGCATGTTCGGACATATCTAATTTACTGGTAAAATCGTATGCAACAGTCCACACGCAGATATTGTACGCTTTTCGTTGATTTTATTTGAATTGGGTCGAAACTTTTCTATAGCTGCTCTACGGATATGTTACTACTTAGCTACTTTATTTTCTTTTTTTCTACGTTGTGAACAAGTTCGAGAGTTACGTTTGTCTTAAGTGGATAACGGTGTATTGTATAATTGTTCAGTCAAAATTAAAATGGTCAACATTATTTTATCATATTGTTAAACGTGTTGTCTTATAATCGGCCTTATGTTTCTAAAAATGTTTATGAAAATTCGGCTTTTAGATGACCAATAAATAAATAAGTAAATAAAAATAATATGTATTTATTTAGGTATAGCACTAGTATTGTTTGACTCTATCATATAAAATATATCACAGAGAAAGTACTTCGAACGATATCTCGAAGAGATAGGAACAGGTATCTGAGCACCCACGTTGCCATCAAGCCTGTAGAGTTCCGGACTGCATGCAGTAAATTTCCGACGGATAGGTATCAATCCCAGGACCTGAAGATTCTAAGGCATCAGTTTATGCCATTGCGCCAACAAGGCCATGTATGACTCTGAGGTAATACCCGATAATGTTTCAAAGGTAAACAAGTAAGTACCTAGGTACGTACCAACTTATTATGAGTTATTATATAGTATATTATTAGCTATCCAAATTTATTAACTCTCTTGGTAGAGATAGCGAATAGATAGGTTAACTAGGTGACTATCAACTTATTGAAGTCGGATCAAAGATTGCATCATTTTTATTTACTATATTGTATTTAAATGGTTTTTAACAGAATCTTTGTAGGAATGTATTACTTAAGGGGCTGATTGAGTTAAATTAGTAGATCTTAATAAAAAAATAAAACACCGTAAAATATACATAGTAAGGTTTAAAATTATTGTGTAAAGTAGCGACCGCGACAAATATTTATCCATATGGCGAGAAAATTGGCCAATATTATATATTTTTTTGTGGATGCGATCTGATTCAGCATCTACAATATTGATAGAGATAGTATAATATGGGCACATTTTAATTAAAGTAATGAAAAAAATATTTTTTGTGATCTAATAAACTATTTCACTATCAAAACGGCTTTGTTATATTTTATAAAATTAAACATAAATAGAATAATATATTACATATGGATCTGTTGATAAAATGGTCCCATTTAAGTAAAATTTTTATTTTATTTTAATACCTATATCCGATGAAGAACTCTCTTCGAAAGGGACTACAGATCAGGACTATAATGGTAAGATTAGGCGAACCCAGCCAATTCTCGGCCTCAATAATAGCTTTTCATTAGCAAGTCGGATCAAAGAACATGAAAGTGTACCAAAAAATCAGCATATTTTTTATAGTTATAAAAAATTCAAAACTTAATTTAAATGTGTCCTTCTGTAAATAAACGTATTTAGCTAAATATTTTAGTACGTTTCAGGATATGCTAAGGATATAATACGTATACCTAAGTATGAAAAAGAGTAAAATCTTTTCCAGTTAACAGTAACAAACGGAAAATACAATATTTCCTAAATAAAAGTTATGTACCACAGCATTCTATATATTAAATGAGAACAATTTTCGATGAAAAAATTATACAAAAAATAAGAATAAAGACTCACGTTTAGAGATTCTGCGCGTAGTTAAGAGGGTGGTCGTGCGGCTGCGTGCACGGCGGCGCGCGAACTCTGAATGTCTAGGCCAAGTCGACTTCTCTGCAACTCCGCAAGATTTTTCGCAACATCCTCGGCAAGAAAAAACTTACTTCGTACTCTTAGGGCAGCAAATTAAGCCGCTACAAACAGTACCTGACATTCAAAACTAACATCTTACATAGAAAGATACTTATTATAACTTAACAGCTGTTATGTACACTACATAATACGACAGTCCTAATAAAGCTGTTTTACTCCTTAACTTGGTGGTATTTTATAAAAGTCACCTATATTACGTGGATTTACAAAGACACGTTTATTTATATATTGTTTTAAATACCTACCTAGTTAGAATAAAATCCAGAAGGTATGTTAGCAAAACTTTGGTAATAAGTGTGGAAAATTTTAATTCTCTCTCGCTTCGTGGACTTCTACCAAACATTATAGGTAACACATTTTTTACTATTGCTAATGGGCTAGCCTTGGACCACTATCTCACCAAATAGTAAATGATGATGTGGTCGAATATGTGGTTCAGACTAACCTAATTACTGGCACTTAATGATAGTTGTCGGAACTCACCGTTATGTGCTTGGTGGCAGATTTTCTACTCGAGGGTGGTAGCTAGCCAGGCATGCATTCGCAAAATGCCCTACCAACATGCTGTAACGACTGCCATCCTAAGACAACAACCGGGAACGATGGCTATACTTGCTTTCCGAAGCACGAAAGCGCTCAGTAGTAATGTCACCAGCGGTCACCCATCCAAGTCATGACCGCGGCGGACGTTGCTGATCGATTAAGAACGGCTAAACAAACTTCGCGACGAGCGCTTATACATTTGCAGGGTCGGTAATTATTTTTTCTCTAATCAATACAATAATGTGTAATAGCTAACCTAGTCATTCTATGTTAGGCAACGTCCTCCGCGCGGTAATTAGGTACTTGGATGGGTGACCCCTGGGTGACTGAGCGCTTTGGTGCTTCTTGGGACACGATAAGCAAATACAAATGCAAATCAGGTGCACTAGTGGTCAAAAACTAGATTATCAGCTAAAAGAAAATTATTAATACGATATTAATATCATAAATTTGTGCTGTGTTGCCATTTACGTCTAAAACGTTCGAACGGATTAAACTCGGTACTAATTCGTATATTCGTTAGGGCCTTTATAACATGAGTTCCTAATGGACCTCGTAATATACACAACTAGTTTTGCCTTTTGTTCCTTCTGGCACAATCCCGATTTACTGAGAGTTCCCGAAAGAGTGAAATTTCCAACTGGACGAAATCTAGTTATGGTTGCTCCGCGGTTAATCTCTGGGCGGATTTCTGCAATTCATCTGGTGTTTTTTTTAGAGATAACCTTTAATCCAAGACGAATTGAGAACAAGAGAAACTACGAGTTCTTTGTAGTTTATTCTCAGTTGCTTTGTCCGACAATATGGTACTTTTTATTCGCTTACCAACAACTTAATAATAATACGTAAGGGCAGGGTAAGGGCTTCCTCGTCCGAACGTGCATGAGTACGGTTGTGTCTAAAACGCTCCGATTTGTAAAAATATAAAAGTATACCTTCAAAGTAAATTAAAACTTATATCGCAAACAATAAAGTGTACATCTTTGTTTCGGATCTTGTGCATGCAAGTCTGTTTAGTTCTGGAACGCTCGCACAAAAGATCGTAGATAAGCCAGTGCTATTCAGTATACGCAAAACAATTAGACAAAATGTCTTCCGTGCCAATCACTATTGCTGCAGGTGAAAAAGCGTCCTCTTTGACAAATCTGGCATTTTGTGGGAGTGCAGACAACGTATCCAGTGTCTCCATTGGCAAGAGATCGGTGAAGCGCAAAGTTGCCGAGAATGAATTCTCCATATATCGAGACGAAATCAGAGATATGCTTTTGAGTTGGAAGAAGGACAGCGATGAGAGAGATACGATGATGTCTAAAAATATTGAGGACATGAATACGCGTATCTCAGAACTCTTAAATACAAATAATCAGCTGTACAAAGTAATAGAGAGTAATTCGGAAGAAATAAAAGAATTGAAAAAGTGTCTGTGTAATGTATCTAAAGAACATGCAGATAAAATATCTTTCTTAGAGGAGCAGATTGAAGTGCTCCAAAGAAAAGACAAAGAAAGTGTATTAGAAATTACTAATATTCCAACAAATAAAGATATAGACGTATTAAATTGTGTAGAAAACATGCATAAATTGCTAAAAATTGACGAAATAGTAACGGGCAGAGATGTTAAGAGAGCGTTCATAACCAAGGGAGCGCTGAAATCCACAATTATAGTAGAATACTGTAATTCTCAACAAAAATTTGAAGTGCTTAAGGCCGCCAGAAGCCTTTCTATATCGGGACAAAAAATTAATACCCATCATATTGGATTACCAGGAGAAAAGTGCCCTATATATATATCTGAGTCTCTGACATCACTAATGAGAAAAAATTATTTTCATGCGCGCAACCTAAAGAAATCTGGCGCATACAAATTCTGTTGGATATCTCGTGGAAGAGTGCTTCTACGCGAAGCTGATGGTAAGCCAGCGATTCTTGTCAAGAGTTTAAAGCAAATACAAGATCTAAGCACCCAATCCAATTGACTATTTCCTTTAAAAAATACACTTTTTTATTGTTTAGGATTAATTAATTGTATCTACCTAAGTTTTAATTGCAAAACTCAATTATATTATTTATTAGCTCACTATTCATTAATAACACGATTCCATAACAACACATCACACATCAACATACATACATTCTTAATCATTTTTACATCCTGGGGCATATTAATATGTATAATTAAAATTTGTTTTGAGTTTCCTGCTTTGTTGAGATCATCACATTGTGCCCAAAAATTTGTAATATTGTTTTATAAAAAAGATAATGGATAACAACATCTTAAATAACATTCTTCCTGACATTGACAAAATTGTCAGTGTCGGAAATGTCACTTTGTTGAATGATCCCGAACAATGTAGGAAGCTATTAAAATCATCTAAAAAATCTCTTAGTGTATTATCCCAAAATATAAGAAGCTTGAAGAAGAACTTCATTGATTTCGAGATTTACCTCGCACGTTGCGATATACTACCTGATATAATTGTGTTGACTGAATGCTGGCTTTCTGGAACCTCTAGCATTAACATATTATCGGGTTATACTTCTTATTCGACAGAAAACATAATTAACCAAAACAGTGGTGTTGTTATTTACATTAAAGATAATATTACAAAAGTCAAAGTAAGCGAACCTTCGATAGCTGATGCAAATTGTTTAAAAGTCGAAATAGAAAATCATACTGCTGTTTTGGGAATCTACAGACCGCCATGTTACAGTTCAGCAGAGAATTTTCTTTTATCACTAGACAGCATTATATCCCAGCTTAAGGACTATAATGATATAATTTTAGTAGGAGATATCAATATCGATATTAAACCTGGAAACAATGACCCTAAATCTATGGAATACCTAAACATGCTAGCCATAAATGGTCTGATGCCTACTCATTTGCTTCCAACAAGGTTAAATAATTGCTTGGATCATTCTTTTATTAAAACAAAAAGAGTAGTCAATACTA
Source organism: Plagodis dolabraria (assembly GCA_963854805.1). Taxonomy (NCBI): domain Eukaryota; kingdom Metazoa; phylum Arthropoda; class Insecta; order Lepidoptera; family Geometridae; genus Plagodis; species Plagodis dolabraria. The sequence continues at coordinate 33,687,606 of OY978440.1, read as the reverse complement.
TTGTTTGCTTATCTACGGTGACAGACCACTATACTGTTATAACATCTATTGAAAACAACGTTATGAATAAAAGAAGGGATTCCACAAAAACAATTAAAAAAGTGGATTACACTTCAGCCATTAACGAACTAAAAGCTATTGACTGGCAAAAAACATTTTCTACTCTCTCAGGTATAAATGAAAGAACTCATGTATTTTTAAAAATAATTGAACAAATAATTACCAAGCACACTCGCTTAGATACTGTACCCAAGCGGAAGAGAATCATTAAACCATGGGTAACATCAGGTATATTGCGATGTATGAAATTCCGGGATATATTGCATTTAAGATCTAAGAAAAAACCTTGTGACGAATTATTGAAAATAACATACTTAAGATACAGAAACTACTGTAATAAAATATTGAAAAAATTAAAGCAACAATACGAGAGAAAAATAATAAATGATAGCAAAGGGGATATAAAAAAGACTTGGAAGATAATTAAAAATATTTGTAATATGGATCAGACCTCTAAATCACCAACTGAACTTCTTACTACATCAACTGACTCTCAAAGTGCAATCCTACAGGTTAATAATCATTTTGCTACTGTAGGCCAAAACTTAGCTGCCCAAACATTGGAACGTTTAAAAACTACTGAACAAGATCTGACTACGCTCGATGATGTTAAGCCTATTCCACAAAATTCTTTAGTATTGATACCAACAGATGAAACCGAGATTAAAAAACATATTATATCACTACGTAATACAACATCTTCTGGATGGGATGGTATCTCATCAAATGTCTTTAAGCAAGGCATTAATATCCTATCTGCACCAATATCATATCTTTGCAATGAATCTATGAATACTGGTGTTTTCCCAACCGAACTTAAGAAATCTATTGTGATTCCAATCCATAAAGCGGGGAATAGAGACAGTGTCAATAACTACCGACCAATATCGATACTACCTACACTTTCAAAAATTTTCGAGAAGGTATTAAACAATAGATTACTGAACTTTTTAGAAAAATATGAACTAATTTCCTCAAATCAATTTGGATTTAGAGCTAAAAAGTCTACCTCAGAAGCTATTAATAAATTAGTTACTCACGTTATTAAGCAATTAGATAATTCCAAAAAGTGTGTAGGTGTATTTCTTGATTTGACGAAGGCATTCGACACTGTTTCTATTCCACTGCTTTTAAAAAAGATGGAGCAGAAAGGAGTAAGGGGAACTCCACATGAGCTATTCCGGAGTTATTTACAAAATAGAAAGCAGGTTACAAGGATAGAAACTTCACTTAGTAATGAAGAAGATGTACTTTATGGAGTCCCGCAAGGAAGCGTTCTTGGGCCAACGTTATTTCTAATATATATAGATGGACTGTGCCGGAAAAAGCTTGAAAATGCCGAAATTATAACATTTGCAGATGATACAGTAGTTTTATTTAATGGTGACACTTGGGATGAAGCCAAATATTTTGCCGAAAAGGGGTTTGCACAAATTATAATGTGGTTAGATTTTAATTTATTAACACTGAACTTAGATAAGACAAAATACTTGACATTTAGTATCAAAGAAAACTTACAACCAGGTTGTAAATTTGAGTTAAGGGCTCATTCCTGCAATAATCCTGATAAATGTAATTGCTATGTTTTGACTTCTACAGACGAAACTAAGTATTTAGGCGTAATAATAGATAAATACCTAAGATGGGAGTCTCAAATACGGTTATTTGCGGGAAGAACCCGAAAGCTAATCTATGTATTTAAAAACTTAAGGCATATAGGTGATATCTCTACCTTAAAGAATGTATATTTTGGTTTGTGTCAATCTGTCTTGTCCTATGGTATTCTCGCTTGGGGAGGAGCGAACAAAACGTTATTTTTACAACTAGAGAGAGCCCAGCGGGCTGTATTGAAAGTAATGTTTTATAAGCCATACCAATATCCCACTCAACAATTATATATCGACACAGATGTCCTTAGCGTTCGTCAACTATTTATAAAAGCACTGATTATTAATCAACATAAATATCCTATGATAATAGCCCACCAGTATAAACGTAGAAGTGATAAAGTATATGAAACTATAAAATGCAATACACAATTCATAAAAAAAAATCTCGCATTGGTTGGGTCCCCATGTATATAACAAAATTAATTATCACGTGAAAATATCTGACGCAAATATATACAACTGCAAAAAAAAGCTTGACACCTATCTAAAATCTCTAAGTTATGATAACACTGAAGCACTTTTGAGAGTAATATCGTAATAATAAAATCAATATATCTGACTGACACATATAAAATAATAACACATTTATAAATTTATAAGCGTACAAAGGGATTTCATACACAATATGCTTTCTATATAACAATTTAAAATTTTAGTGAGTACTTATCTACTTGCTTACAAATTAATTTGCGCCCATTCTCAGTTCTAACATAACATAAACCAATACAACCTACACTTCATCATACTTAAAATTCAGAAACACAACCTATACATAGTAATACATGTATACATTACTCAACACAAAATACTATCCATATATAAAAGTACATAACATATTAACTTTAAGTAATAATACACATAACAATACTTAACATATTAAAAAGAAAAAAAAACTAATGTAAGTATAAATAAATATATATTTTTAAATGTATAAGCTAATATTGTATAATAAAGTAGTTAAAAATGTCTCATTACCGTATACTATATAAATATATACCAGTTGTTATTGGTATTACTAATAACTACCATACTCATAATATGTCAATAATTGCAATAATGTTTAATCTGTAAACCGTGCATATACTGTGTGTGAACAATAACATGTTTGTGTGTGGACGAGGAATGCTCTGCCCTGCCGTCGTACAGTGCAAACTAGTGCGGAGGGTAGATGTGAATCTTTCATTCAAATTCATTTTAAAAAGCACAATATAAAGAAACGAAACGATACATACTCGTAACTACTTAATACCCTTATGGTGGCATCTACAAAGTTGCAACAATGTATTTTGTAACTATGATATCTAAGTTTACATTTATTTTTGGTTAATAAGAAAATAAAAATGTATGGTTATGTAGGTACTTATTCCTATACACTTTGTAGATAATACCTATTGTAAGATCTTAGTATTTTGCAATAAATACTAAGATATTACAATAGCATACCTAGACAATATTGACGAGTTGGTCTTATATAATGTTATCTCTTTATATATATATTTACGAATTAAGATTCATTGTAAGTGCATATTTTATTAGTGTAAATAAAGTTATTATTATTATTATTATATTATTATTATAATAAAACAACGTTTTATTTAAACATTTACCTATCCATTAGATACATATATCTATTCTCCAGAAACAATATTGTAAGTAGTTAGGTGTTCCACTTAAGTACTGAAGCCATTTTATATCAAACAGAATAATAAAATGATACAAATAAAAGTTAAATACCGCGTGCGAGTCGTCCGATAAATTCTATAATTACATATTAATATGCTTCAATTAAACAATACTTACATTTATTATGACGCAAACGTATTCCACTGGATAATTATTATAACCGGTGCAAACTTGGATATGAAATAATAAACATTTAATTGCTTTAATTATGTATTACAAATTACAACAACACCCAACTATAAAGTACAAAATAAAAATAAAAATTACAAAATTTTAACTTAACAATGTCCAGAAATGTTTACGTAAGTTAACAAAACACCTTGAATGATAAACTTTATAGATTCTAAGGATGTAAATATTTGAAATAATAATATGTAGACAGTAGAATCCGTTTATTATGACTCCGCATATATTGACCAACCGCTTATCATGAAGTAAGTACCTAATTACACAGTGAAGTTTTCATATAAAATTCGTTATATCTAAGTCTATGTCGGATATAATGACTTAGCTTATTGTGACCCATTTTTAATAATTACCCCATGTTACAGTGACCGATATGAGTCTCTAACACATTGGGCAGTATTCGGGAGAGGCACGTGTTACCAGTGTATGGCGTTCGGCGCGTGTATGGCTTTTTTGTTTTGAGTTTCAGTGGGTAACTGATAGTTGATACAGAGCGTGTATGGCTTTTTTTTATTTTATGTCTCAGTGGGTAAGTGATAGTTAAAGGTCAGGCATCGTTCATAAGTAATTTGTGAAAAAAATTACATCTCAACCTCTTCGTAACACTAACGTCACAAATAAAGAAGATTGTTTAATTTCTACAAATTGATTTTTTAGTATGACGCGTTTCTTCCCTGCGATCTCATAATAAACGGATTCAACTGTTTATCGAAGCATCAATTTGTATCTAAATATAACTTTATCAGCGACCACAATAATTATTATTATTGCTTAAGAACTAAATAACGATTCATATGTAAGCAAACAGGAGGGACGCACTATATCAAATTTGCCGGGTGCTCAATTTGTACCTACGTCATAATGTGAAATCAAAGCACTTCATAATCTTCAATGATGATCTCGGATTTAATTTTAACAAATGGAGCTGTGCGTGCGAATTCATTTATTGGAATTAAATTAATTAGTTTCTCTCGTCGCATATTGTCAAATACGTTTTACGTTCAAACTTTGCATATTGTCCAATCTCTTTATAAAAGTACTCTTTATGGTCAATACGCTTTACTTTTTCGATGTAACGATTCGTGTAACGTTTATAAAGAAAGCCTGGTTATTGAACATTACAATGATTATCTTATTATATTACTATCTAAATGAACTCACTGGCTCAATATTCTTTACCGCCGGAATGTTCACGTATTGGAACCGATGGGTACCAAAAAGTACAAAAATTTAAGATATTTTATTACTTGAATTACCGACAGAATAACCAAAAATACAATAAATATATTTAAAAAAAAAAGAACTGGTGATACACAGCTTGAATGCTTCTCTGAATTCATAATATTAAATTCAGAGTTGTTACCACATGAATTTCAGATTATTATGAAAATAAGTGCGGAGAAGTGAATTGTACGTAATTCTAGGCGATCTGAATGCAATATTATAAATTCAGAGGTGTTTGTGACACTATCTCTAAAATTTTTCAAATTATAGATACCGTAAAAAAAACAGCAAGGTAAAACTCGTTTTTGTCAAGTATCGGACTTGATACGTATTTATCATAAAAGCGTATTGGACAAAGTGAGTATTGTAATGAGTAGTTAAAATCTGGATAACAGGCGTATTGGATGATGAAAAACGAATTTGATACAATGCAACGAGAGACATTGTGTAGGTAGGTAATAGGTTTTATCATAATTAGGCCAATTTTATAAAATTTTACTCAAGAACGTAAATGTTCACCGCCAGAGTTTACTTTAAACTAATACTAGGTATGTAAATATAAAAAATCTATTGTCCACACTACACTAATAAAAATAAGGTATATTTTCTTTTTTTGCAGGGGATAACCTCTGAAAAAGAATTCAGTACAGTATAAGAATATACGACATTATATTTCTGATCCAATGCTGAAAACTCATTTACAATGCAATATAAAAAAAATTATAACAATATTTTCGTGTGGAATTAAAAGAATACTTCTAATGTAATAACATTACATAAGATATTATATTCGCCAAAGCTTCGAGTCTACCACACCTCATATGAAAAATTCTTAGAACGCTCGCCTCTTTTAGCGTACAAGCGAAACCCTTCGACAATCGTTCCGAGTTCGTTACGTGGTATTTTGGAGTCACGTCGCTGTACTAATAGAAAACACACTAAAGAGGTTTTCTGGTTTATTCCCGTTGTCTCCAGTGTATCGCCCCAAGTAGGGACAAAAGGAATTTTCACCATAGCCTTCGTGAAAGATATTTTCATTGAACTACTGATTAACTCTCGGTTTAGGCGGCGTTACCATAATTCATTATCATTTTCAGTAGGAATCATGTACTGCTTTCGTTGATATATTTTATCTTAGTTTTAAGTACTATAATAACAATTACAATAATAAAAAAAATATTACAATGTATTATCAAGCTATGAGAATTTAAGGCCAATTTTACTTTGAGGTTATGTGATTAAGGGCCTGTTTCAGTACGTTCGAGTAAGTTCCGGTTTTACTACCGGAACTTACATATTTAATAAATAAAACACTATCTTTGCGTTTCACAGTCATCGATTTAGCCTATCCATCGGTTAAAGCTTGAAACGCGCTGCATGTCAACTGTAATTTTGATCACTCAGTTATTTTACGTGTTGCATAGCAATCCGAAACTTTATTAGGACATTCTGAAACGGGCCCTAAATCTTCGGCTTGTCACCATGTTAAAATGGTACCAATATTAATTAAACACGTACAACATGGTGCCACCTTATACACCGTACTGATTTACTTTTATAGACACAAGTATTGTTTGTAGAAATCTATATTGGACAAGTGTTATATGACCTGGTCGGCATGTTCCTCATCCCTTTTTCATCATGAAGCAGAAAGTAGGTAATTTTGTTGCACAAAAATGAGGGAGGAAAAAGTTTTTGAATGTATCTACTGTTATCGTCATATTGTCTCACCCACTCAAAAGGGAAGTTTGGGACAGCTGTATAGGATTTTTGGTGAGTATGTGAAAAATCCAAAAACCAATGCAACATTGATTACGCTGGCGAAATTATTATTAAAATATTGAGTTCTAAACTGTAACAATTTAAATATAAACTGAAAATCAATTAATTTGTCTACCAGTAGTTATAATATTGTATAAATACCAAGTATGACACAGGTAAAAGTTCGATACTCAACTTATATAAGCCCTCAAACTGCACCCTCATAAATAACCGGTCACGTTGTCCCCTCAGTACACAAAGTACTATTATGTGGATCCTGAATGGGCTTCTTTATATACTAACTGAACAAAAAATTAGTGCATTTTTATTTAATTACATATATTTACTTAGGACATAATTATCTGGTGTTATAAAAGCAAGGAAGAGTCGGTTTTTTTAATCACTAAACACAAATTTTAGTCCTAGGCAGAGAGAACAATAACAACAGTATATTTACAATATTCAAATATATAGATTACTATGGAAATATTAATATGTAATCTTTCTGGTACTTAATTGATTTATTTTTCAATTGTAGAGTTGTATAGCACCTTTTCGGTGGCGTTCGAATGAGGTAAGACGCTTTGATAATATTGTCACGATAAATATTAATTTGTATCACTGCACCCAGAGACCGGGCAAAGGACTCTGTAGAGGCTATATTATTTAAATGGTGACAATGACCTTGAAATCCATGTCACTCAAATATCCCATCCGTATATATTGTAATATAAATAGATATATGTATTGACGTTTTACCAAATCAAAGCGAGAAGGGTAAGTACGGTAAGATTGTCGCGTGTTACTGCTGTTGACGTTTCATTTTTCTTTCCATCTTTTTCCGTTTCTTCTCATCCTGTTCTGTGTCTTCGGGTGCCTCTTGGAAGAACCATGGTCCTAGGATGTTGGTCCATAGCAGCCAGAATGCCCTCAAAGGTAGAAGTAGTAGCAGGAACCAGAAATAACTGGTTATAACCGCGAGGATATGAGTGATTGACACGAGGATCACGATGTCTTTAATGTGTCTGAAATAAATATTATTACCAGAATTAGTAACTTTACTACCCCAATGGTAGCTAGAATGGTGAATTATTAATAGGTTTAAACTGAATGCCAGATTATCAGTTTCCGAGGAGTAAAATCTTATGACTGACGAATTAATCTTGTGAAGGCGAAAGGTAATAAGTCTTTATTACCTACACCACCAGAGAGATAAGACCCCTGCTCAACACTATAAGGAGTGCTCAATGGCCTCCAATTGGATATGAAAAATAGTCGATACATTTTTTTTGCGCTTATCATGTCAATGTCATTGTCTACAAATTATTGCGTAGAATACTAACATAAAGTAACTTTGTATACACTGAAAAATACTAATAAAAAGGTATTTCGAGTAGTTACGAAGCAAAAAATAATAATAATAATAAAAAAAATAATAATAATAATAATGGACTCATTTAGTTTTTAAGATACAACACCTTGATCACTAACTTACATCTAAGTGTTAAGAGTAAATCTAATGATGAATGGAGTATGACACTTGTAAGATTGTAATATGTTATAAATAGAACTTGATCGAAAAAGAGTACGGACCAAGAGTCTGTAGTGCGTAGTTTAATTATAAAAAAAAAAAAAAAAAAAATATTTCAAAGTATTATTTTCAAGACATACTCATGTCTTGAAAACATAAGTATATTTCAGAAGGTAAATTTATTCAAAATTATAATATAAATATAATAAAAAGTTCATTTTTTATTTATTATGCCAGAAACTGGCTTCGCCACCTACTCAAAGGCTGCTTTCGCTACATTTTAGAAAAATGGTAATTATCTGCGCAGTGGCACTCATTTGATTCGGAAATGCTTAGGTGTGATATTGTGTGTTTTATGTCTAACTGTTAATCTCAAGTAAAAGTAAAAACAGTTTCAGGATTTGATTCATTTATTTTTCGAAATTATTGTACTTATAGAGAATTCATAAAATGCAGATTGAGTTGAATTTGTGCTAATTATTTGATTAGTATAAAATGTCAAAACAATCCTATCTGGCTCAAACATGGAAGTAATAAGTACAGTTGTACGTAGTACTTATTACTTCCATGGGCTCAAAATATAGAAAACGGAGAGCCAAAAAGAAAAGAAGTTGCAAAAAAACAAAAAAGATATTACTAATCTGGCCATAAATATTGTTACAATAAAACTTTTTTTCTACTTCTTAATTACTTTGAATTTGGAACGCGTTTATTATTTTAAAAACTTCTTTCAATTTCGCCCCATCTCACATATTTTTTTCAATTTACAATATGGAATGGGGTGTCAAAAAAAAAATAGGATTGCAATGATCGCCTGCACAAAGTGGGTATGGAGCCATCGATCATATTCAAAGCACTTCAAAAGTTTGGTATCGGCCGATATGTTCGTATATCGTTCAATAAATAGATACAATAATACTTCCTCTGTTGAAAATCGTAAAAGATCGGGGCGGCCGCGTGCTGTTAGAACTACAAAGGCTGCTAATGCTGTTAAAGCAAGAATTCGTCAAAATATCAGTAGGAAGCAAAAAATTTTATCGCGAGAAATGAAGATTCCCGCTAGGACTCTTATAAAACAAGACCTGAAGCTCGGTGCTTATTGTCGATATACTGGACATGTCCTAAATTTACAATTAAGGAGAGTGGGTAGATCAAAACGGCTTCCGTTGCGATACGCAGGTGAAGGGCATCCTCGTTATTGACAAAAAAAATCACGATTGAAGAGCAGTACAATAAGGAAAATGATAAATTGTACTCTCACAGTTCTAAAGAAGCTGATCAAGTGATCGGAAAGGTACAACGTGGTCATCATTCTGCGTCAGTGATGCTTTGGTGAGACGTGTCTTATCAAAACGTCACAAAGCTGCGTTTTTGTGAAAAAGGAGTGAAAACATCAGCCGAAGTGTATCAAGAGACAGTTTTGGATCTTGTTGTGAAATCTTTCAGCAGTACACTTTTAAAAAATGTACCGTGGATTTTCCAGCAGGACTCCGAACCTGATCACAAGGCACGAACTACCCAAGCCTGGCTTGAAACCAACGTTCCGGACTTCATAAGAGCTGGAGATTGGCCCTGATCTAGCCCAGATCTCAGTCAACCCTTTAGACTACAAATTATAGTTAGTTTTAGAGGACATGGCTTGCTCTAAACGACACGGCGACATTGAGTCTCTTATAGAAGCGAGAATAAGCAGTATTAAAGCCGTCTGTTATCGAATTAGTGCCATTCATGACGCTTTCATTACTTTGGCTACTTAAACTCAAATTACTGAAGTTCATTCAATTCTCTCATGAAGCTACTAACTATACTAGCCGAACAAATAAAAGATTTCAGCTATATAGCCTCATTTTTTAACTCTTTGGTAGACACACTTTTCAAATTAATGTCGTCAGTAAGTCTCTATAGTCAGAAGACTTGGATCTCGGATCTTTGTAAATGCACAGAAATGTTGAAAAAGCTGCGCTTTCTTGGAAGAATATAGAAATAAAGGCTTTAAAAGTGCCATTTTAACTTCCAAGGAGTTAGTTCTAAAATTAAGATCTAAAAATTGAGCCACAACAAGCATTCATGTAAAATCCCAAGGTGGTGATACAGCCCGCGATGAGCAGTAACGTTTGTAAAAGAAATTTTAAGTTGAATTTTCAATTGTCTTTTGAAGACTACCTTAATATTACTCAATAAATAAATTAAACAGTTAAGTAACTAATTATTCAAAAGTCTTTTTTACAATGCAAACAATGTACGTAGTTAAGTAATTTTTACAATGTACAAAAAGAATCCAGAAAAACCAGACCTCAAACTCTGTAGTGATCTTCAATTGAAATTAACTGTAGACTCTAAATCAGATAATATAAATGTTGTCTGCTGTGTGATGAATTCATAAGTATGAAATCTTTTTTACCTGATCAGAATGTCGTTCTCTCGTTATTTTAAATTTTATTAAAGATGGCGCCTTACAAGAACTGCAGGTATCTAAATGTAAGGATATATATACACTTAGCAATTTTGTGAATCTAAAATGAAATTGTGGAAAAATGGACTTTGGTTTCTAAAGAAAAGAGTTCTGTGGGATTCTATTTCTTAACTTTTTTTCATGAATTTGAGTGGTTATATGCCACACTCAATCTCGCTGGGGGCGCGGTAAAAATCTCGCCCAGGGCGCTGGTAGTCCTAAAACCGGCACTGCTTAGCAGATGTTTAAATTTGTTTAATGGAACAAGCCCAGAGCAAAGACTACAGGCTATCATGATCATTTGTCTGCTTAGGTTCGTCTTAATGTGCCACGGCATTTGAGGAGGTTCACATTGCAGAGTTCTCTACCAGATACCTTTATCTTATGATATGTTACAGAAATAATTATTTTGGTATTTATAACTTGTTTAGGTACACATATAGGAAGCATTTCTGTGCACTCGGGAACTACTACTAATAGTAGTTCCCGACTGACTCCTAGCCAACTTATCCAGCTCATTACCATTGATATCTATCTACATCAATCTACATGGATAGCTATATAAGCATTTAGGTCGAAAATTTTCTCTAAAACGGAATAAGCAATCAATGCACCTCTGATTCCAGAGGCATAGCAAGTTAAACACTGTAAGGCGTTTTTGCTGTATATAAGAAAGACAAATATTATATATATATACCTATATATATAAAGATTTATATAATGTTAAGTATATAACTTAATGAAAACTTACTCTCCCATGCCTCCTTCCATGTTTAGATCTAAGCCTGGGTCAACGAGCTGTGAGTTGTCAGAGTACCTTGGCTGGCTGATGTACCGCATCATTTGATAGCACGCAATGTGAATTCCGATTGTTAGCACATTTAATATCTGTAATATAATAACCAGTTGTTCACTACGGACTAAAAATACACACTAGTGTATGACAATAAAAATTAAAGAAATAAGTTTTGAAACGCTCAATCGAAATTCTTTCATATGACCTACTTTGCCTTCTTTAATAATCAAACAATTATAACTAACAATATAAACTTTAAAAATATATTAGATTTATTATTTATGATGGTGGATTTATTTTGGTTAGAATCGAATAGGCTAATGAAGATCATGTTAACAAATTCTCAAGTCGTCAATCACAATTTTCAATTCTCAATTACAGCTTTGTTAGGAAGAGTATCTAAAGCAATACAAAAAGGAAATTAATATAGTTCTTAAGGTTAGGGAATTCATCAACAGTATCAATAGTAATAAACAAATATTGTAATAATTGTATTATATTGTTTATAACAAATTGTAAACAGACGTTTAAAAGAATGGCCCCGAGTTTCTTGCCCGTTCTTCTCGCAGTGGCTCTATAATTTTTTTTGCTGAACGTGGCAGTACAATGTAGACTATTTCAATATTAAAGTTTGTAATTGACCTTCATAAGAGCGTCGTAGACGCCTAAATTGAATAAATGATTTTGAATTTGAATTTGAATTTGAATATGTTCATAGGTGATGTTAACCACTGACCATCAGGTGGGCAGTATTATAGTTTGCCGCTCATCATTTACAAAAAAAATAAATGGACTTTATTACCTTAATCCACATAGGGAGGAAACATGCTAGTATAAATAAGAATTGATGCTGTAAAAATACAATAGCAAAATGTAACTAGAGAACTGAGCAAACATTTTTGTGAACTGAAACTTACATATAACAACTATTACACATATTTTTCGTAAGGGTGACCATGCTTAACTAACTTGTTACTTAAGCATCTTGTCTTGATGTTTTTTTTTGTTGTTTATAAGTGTAAGTTCCAACTTGGACCCATTTGAAGCGCTCGTAGCGAAGTTCGCTTAGCCGTTCTGAACCGATCAGCAAAGTTAAGCAACGTCCGCCTCGGTCATGACTTGGATGGGTAACCGCTGGTGACATACTACTGAGCACTTCCGTGCTTCGGAGGGCACGTTAAGCCGTCTGTCCCAGTTGTTGTCTTAGGATGGCAGTCGTAATAGCATGGTGGTAGGGCATTTTGCGAATGCCCGCCTGGATAGCTACCACCCTCAAGTAGAAAACCTGTCGCCAAACACCTAACGGTGTGTTCCGGCAGCTGTCCTTGAAAGCCAGTAATTCTAGGTTAGCCTGAACAAAATCTTCGTCCACATCATTACTTACCATCAGGTGAGATAATGGTCAAAGGCTAACCTATAAGAAATAAAAAAAGAAAAAAAATATTCATCAATTTCAATCATGAAGTTTTTAGTTACACTCAATTAACTAACAAAGTATATGGAAATAGGCTTAATAAAACATATAATGACTTCAGTATGCTCAATGGTAGCTATATAGGGCATCGCGAATGTCTGCCTTACTAGCTAATACCTTCAAGTAGAACATTGTTACCACCTTCAACTACAAAATCACTTCCTTTCAAGTGAGATTGGTGATCAAAAGCTAGTCTATCAGGAGTGAACACAATTGCTGATAGTCACCATTATAGTGGACAAGTGACATAATCATTTATGTATGCAGTATGCATCAATGAAAAGAATACATTACTTTTTATGCATTTAATATTTGTCTCCAAATCCTTTTAGAATGTGTTATTAGGCATGTGGTGTATTGATAAATTATAATTTAGTTCAATCAATAGACCAAGATATTGATTGCCTGAGGAAGGGTTAGTTCAGAACAGCTTCATATCACAGTTTTACTGTACTAAGTACTTTGCATTTTTATTCATTTAATCTACAAAGTACTTACTTAAACAAGTTAATATTCTATGGCAGTGATGTGAAACCATGGAATTTACTTATGAAATCAATTAGTATTAACTTACAATTATCCAGATTGACACCTCTTCTGGATATAATAAACTCATAAATATTCCATAAAACAGTGTTGAACCAAAAGCCATGTTTCGATAGAAAGTGACTGTTGCTGTATTCTCCATTAAAATTTGCTTAGCACCTTTAGTGGGTGCTTTTCCTTTTTGTGGCTATAAAATATAAATTAAATTAAATTGCATGATTGCAGATAGGCATTTTGAAATGTAGAAATATTCTTACAGAAATAAAAAAGCATATAATATACACCTATATTAATAGGGTCACTACAAAATTAATACAAATTGTATAGTCAGAACATTATGAATTGAACTTAGTGCAATTTTGATAGCATTATCTGCGCAATCAAACCCAAAGATAGCTAACTTGTACATATACAGATAATAAGTTGGGCTATGGTACTTAAAAAAGGTATGGGTGCATGAAGTAATATAATCTTGCCATTCTAGTCAAGTCGGAGGCACTCTTCTTTCGCACAGGTCTGGTATTATATCGAGAGCTGTGTGAGACAGATGAGCAGTATAAGAGGAAAAAATAAATTATAAAAATTGTAGCATGCATGGTACAATTCTTATAACTACAGCCTTATTGGTGTGTCTAACCAATTTAGTTTGTGATGGGTGTATTCATATTTATTTATATATGTGCATATATAAAGCACAGCTTTTCAATAAGGTAACAACATTTACTCAGCTTTAAGAAAACGAAAAAATAACAATATATTATACAACTTTAGGCTGCTTCCTTATCCCACACACAACTATAATTGTTCCTCCCATTGTAATTTTGTGATGTAATTAGCGGAGCATGCGTTATTGCAACAATAAAGATATTTAAAAAAAGACTAGCATAACGCTGAGTTAAGGCCGGTTTTGCGACAAATAGAAGTATTATATTATTATGTTTTATTTATAATTTGAACTAAATACATGTCATTATTTATTTGTTGCAAAATAAACATTTTCTTTCTTTCTAAATTATAGGTCGCATCATTTTTAACAAATTTATAGCTAATTACAAATATTAGTCATGGTGGTAGTTCAACATGAGTTGAATGTTATATATAACAATATGATTACCCCATACAATGGTTAACTTTCAAGCGGTCACGGTTATGCGGCATCGCATACACCACACTCAATAAATTTTTACTCATAATATTGTTGCTGCCCACCTTCAGTTATTTTACCTTAAGTGGACACTCTTACGACACACACAGGTAGAAATGGGGGGGTGACATTCAAATCCGACACCCCACGGGGTACTAGGGCTAAGAGTCATGTCATGTTAGCTTAGCGGTCAGAGCATACCCCGGCGATAAGGGCGGATGGCGCGGGTTCGAATCTTGCAATTGACTATAATTTTTCCTCTCTTTGTAATGTTAGGTTAGCCTGAACAACATCTAAGAATTCATCATTTATCATCAGGTTAAATAGTGGTCAAAGGTTAGATGAATAAATAAAAAAATTAGAGCTAGAAGCAACCAGTTGTAGAAGCAACCCTAAAAAACTACTTAGATGAGTAGAAATATCCAATTAAGCCTTACCGGCGACATTATTATTATTCTTTTGTTTTGAGGAGTCTCCAAGCACGACACGTTAAAGTTTAATTGAAAACTTTCTTTATTGCGGAAATTAGTCGATGGTTTGAATCAACACGTAGGGTGATGGTTTTCAATTTAGTTTAAAACAATGTGTATTTATTTTTCACAATACTGCATAAATTATGATCACGAAATAATAGTACGGTAATAAGTAAAAACAGAGAAAAATCTTAGAGTAAAAATTGCGAAAAAAAAAACCAATACCTAACCACAAATTAAGCTAATATTTTTTTTAAAATTCGTTGGCAACTGGATACATATTAAGCAAAGAATACCAACAGGGTGACCAGATTTACATCGATGATTCTGCTAGCTGCTCGGTTAAATCCTACAAAAATATGCTATGCTTTTTTGAAAATAAGCTAACATGCTAGAATGCTCTCATAATCAAGTAATAAGCACATAAGTATACTGAACTCGAGTAGATTTCAAGTCGCAGTATACATTATTATAACAAATATTCGACTAGAATATACTACATTTCTGCATATTTGCATTTGGATTCTAGTCATTATGCAAACATAATTTATTATATTTGTATTTTTTCTGAAAAAATAATGAAATAGAAAATTATTGAATAAAGTAATTGTATTTTCATGTATTATGAAAAGTAACATAGACAGGATTTTTTAATGTATGATTTCTAGAACTACATATGATTGTAACTCAGAATACAGAAAATACCAGAAGCCGTGAACACGCTTAGTACTGAAGCATCAAAAACTACTCCTATATAGTGTAGTTTGACGCACAGCCGATTAGTTCCTCTATGAACGTCGTTTTGTGAAGTGTGTTGTAGCGGTGTGAATTTTATTTACATTATGCCGTGTTGTGTGGTTCCTTCCCGTAAAAATGCATCTAGTCTCAAAAAGAAACATGATGGGATCACATTTCATGCATAAGTAGCGCATTCAGACGTAGTATTCTTTCAATAATAATTAAATTGTTCATATTGTATTTGTCACAGACAACTACTCGTCCATTTTGTTGGTGTTGGCAGTATAAAAGTTTGGATTTCCCAGCTTTTGATTACTAAGGGCATAAGTTTAGTTGTTGTCTTATAATACATTGGTAAAAAGTATTTGAAAATGATGATTAATCCATATATATAAAAATTCCATAAACTTTTTTATGTATCGGTACTAGTTACATTTTGAAGTATACTATTTTAGCTCTACTATTTTTTAAATTTACTTTTTCTATTTGTCATCAAAAATACAATATAAGTTTTTGTTTCGACTACAGACAAAAATATCAACCATTAACAAAAGTCTCCGCCATAGATAAAAGTATAGTTTTTAGTACATTTAGATATAAGATTTCATCACCTATATAAGTGTAAATCTTTGGTAATCAGTTCAAATTCTAAAATTTAAAAAGCTCACTCAAAAAAAAGGAATAAGTTAAAATATAAAATGTTTATTTTATTTCTGTTTGTTCCGCGCTTACTTCACCAATTATGCATTAATTAATGTTATTTTTGTTAGGTAAAGTTTACCTCCAAGTCATACCATTTAAACTAAATCAACATTGTTAAATAGTTAAAAGTTTGGTTCAAACAACTGCCAAATGTAATAGAATATAATCTTTTTTTTTTTTTTTTATACGTGAGGAAATGCTCTTACGCATTCCCGCCTACTGGGGGAGCAGACGGGGTATGACGGACTCGGCAAAAGGCGCCCATACCGTCTAAAACCCCACGGTGTTCCAGCGTCTTCGACTGATGACGGGGGGCGCGGCACCGCTAGTATTCTACGGCAGCCCCCGTCGACGCCGCTGCCCGCTGTAAAGTGGCGGGCTCTCCTCGGTGAGCGGTGTCAATAGGAACACCCCTACCCCTCGTGTGATGCCCCCCGAACACGGAGGGGGCATCAACATCGCGAGAGGACCTATCTCTGAGGGGTGCCGGATGCCCCCGCATCCGATGGCCCAGGCCCTCTCAGCGGAGATGGGGTGCGGGCTCGGTTAGCCCGCCTCCGTGTCCACGCTCTCCGGAGCGGAAGAGAGAGAGGGTCTCTCTCTCTCTCTACCGCTCCGCCGCCTCCCTTGCGAGACAATAACTTCGCAGAAGGAGGCTACTGCCTCCCAACATCTCTCATTGGCGACCATCCCGGCGAGGATGGTTGGCAATGAGAGGTCCGTCCCAATGACCGCGACCAGAGCCTGTCACGGTTCAGCTCCTCCTGCGCATGCCTCCAGCGCGTGCTGGGCGGTGTCTACCGCGTAGCCGCACTGATGGCATGCCGGGGAGGCTTCTCTTCGGGCGATGCGATGCAGGTAACTCCCGAAACAACCATGTCCCGAGAGCACCTGCGTCAGCCTAAAAGAGAGCCTCCCATGCTTCCGATCGATCCACTCTCGGAGAACGGGCTGGATAGCGTCAAGGAGTCGTCGACTGCTATCCCCCCTCTGAGTAAACCCGTCGAGGAGCCGTCCCTCCCACCTCGCAAGAGCCAACGCCCTGGCGTTGTTGCGCCAATGCGCAATAGAATATAATCTACGTCAACCAACTTTGAACTCTGAAAAGTATGAATTATTACATACTTTCCAGCAAGCTGCTTCAGTTTTTAAATAAATATTTTTTTGTATAATTTTGTTTTAAAAATCTATTTAAAGAATTTAATACGTAAGTATTATTAATAACTATATTTTATTACTATTTTAATGAATACTAAATATATAGTTTGCGTACCTACATACTGCAGGCAGTCTATCTCCCACAAACTGCATCTCTTCACGAGTTGAGTCTGACGCATGTTATCGTTTTTCACTTAAAGTACTTACGTTTCTTGGAATTATAAGATATCCAGATATAAAACACTAATCACTATTTAGGAATTGTTACTTTTGATTTTGTTAGTATTTTCCCTTTAATGTTCACAATATTTACCCAAATAACGTGATAATTGTGTCTGTGCTAGCAACATTACGCGGGTGGGAAGTGAGACGGGCGCGGGACGCTTGTTTTGATTTTGGACACAGCGCGCTGCATGCAATTTTAACTTGTCGCGGATTCTGTTTTTTAGGTTTCCGTAGTCCTGACAAGGAACCCTTATAGTTTCGTCATGTCCATCTGTCTGTCCGTCTGTCCGAGGATTTGCTAAGAGACCATTAGCACTAGGAAGCTGTAATTTCGTATGAATATGTAAATCAATTACGCGGACAAAGTGGTAAAATAAAATTTTTAAAAATATTTTTTTTTAGGCTACCTCCCATACATGTGATGTGAAGATGAAATTTTTATTTGTTATCTATCTCTTCGTATGTGGTATGGTTGAATAGGTCTTCTTAATTTACTTAGGGGTTGCTAATACTGTTTTTCGATTAAATGCTCCATTTACGAAATATTAAACTTTATAGTGCAATTTTTTGTTCCAGCAGGGCGTCCCCCCCCCTCTAAAAGCTAAACTGCGGGCTTGAAAGATCTGGAAAAATTCAAGCTGATAGTGCGTTTTATGAACTTTAAAGGAAAAGTATAGCGGTTGACATAACTTTATTAGTTTAGCAGAAATAGTTGTTGAACTTGGGTGTTGGATAATTTTGTACCAAATATAAAATCTATAGAATAAATCCTTTACAGTGACTAAGATGAAGTAGTTGGTTGTTTATAAGGGGTAAAGACTGGCATTGAAAACTTAATCTAAAATAAAAAATCTTTAAACTATAAGTATGCCCTACATATGTCATACCACTAGGTGGACTGACAATATCGTGAAAGTCGCAGGTAGCCAATGGCTACAAGTGGCTAATAGCCGTTCTTTGTGGTGATCTATGGGGGAGGCGTTTGTTGAGCAGTGGAAGTCTCCCGGCTGATGATTATGATGATGATGATGACGTCATACATAATAGACTAGCTTTCCAGCCGCAGCTCCACCCGCGCGTATTGCGGTTATCGCGCAAAACTATTAACCTCTTTTTGCGCAGTTGGGTAAAAACTATCCTATGTCCTTTCCCGGGTATCAAACTATTTCCATTAGTATAAATAAAGAAATGACATCACAAAGATTCGAATTAGGTATTAAGTACTTTTTGGACTTCATTTTCGCCGTACACTAGAAGTGTTTGCTGTCTGTACCTGTCGTACCAAGGTCATCGATCACTTCATATCACACATCATCAATTTGCTGATTGTAGTGCTCTTCAATAGTGTAATTTTTTTCATCGGTAAAGAGAATATTTCTGTGCCCTTTACTTGCGTATCGCAACGGAAGGCACTCTATTTAATTTTAGAGATTGATTTAGGGCATGTCCTGTATATCGACGATAAGCACTGGGCTTCAGGTCTTGTTTCATAATACGCGACACTTTTCTAGCGGGAATCTTCATTTCTCGCAATAAGATTATTGTTGATTTATCATAATATTTTTACTTCCTAATGGGATTTCGACCAATCCCGGCTTTAACAGCATTAATTTGTAGTTCTAAGACACGCGGCTGCCCTGATCTTTTATGGTCTTCAACAGAAGAAGTGTTGTTGTATCTGTTGATATTACGATATACGAACATAACTACGGCTGATACCAAGCTTTTGAAGTGTCTGGAATATGAATATAATACCAACGCGACTTCTCAATACATACTTTGCACAAGGCGAATACTACTATCATATTTTCTTTAACACCTCATTTCATATTGTCATTTGATAATGAACACGAAATAATATTTGAAATGGCGCGAAATCAAAAGAATTTTTTTAAGTAACTAACGCGTTCAAAATTTTTAATAATTCTTAAGAAAAAAAATTAAGTTACTGTATTTGTGGCCAGACTGGTTATATAGTATAATAGCACATTTATAAGCTTTCTTTCATATATATATCAATTATTTTATAATAGAATATTATGCTAAACCAAATCAATTAAATACATTCAAATTCTTACAATGTACCAACAGATTCTGAATCGCGCTATCGTTACGTTTTCATTCGAGTATCTACCTATAGAATTTACAAACGAATTTAGTTTAATTTTCGAATTATAATTGAAATAATAACTTGGCGGCAATCGTACTCTTATTTCTTAAATTTAGCAGGTAGAAAGTGGAGGAGAATAAAGAACTACAGAATCGTTCTATATTATAATAACGGGCTTCTACGGAACCCTACATTGTGCGTGGCTCGACACGCATTTGACCGTTTATTTCTGTATTCTGAGGATTGTAAATATCACAATTCGATATTTTTCGGAATGCGAATCGAGCCCACATCTTCTGGTTATACGCATTATGAGTCTTCATCTTTTGGCAACCAAGGTGGGAGAAAGAGAAGCATTTCTTTCGTTTCAATTAATTATTGTAACCGTCATCACAAGGGATAATACAGCTATCAACTTGGCTACTGGACTTTCTTTATCCGAAACAGCTGCATTTCTTAAAGGATAAAATTATCACGATAGCAGAGCAGAGAGCAGGGGCAGCAAAACAGAAAACACCCGAGGAGAGTCCAATAACATCTTCCTAAACGAGATACACCTACAGATCCTAAACACGGGGGACACTCCTACTTTTGAAGAAGACAGGGCAGGTAAACTATACACTAGTTGTGTAGACGTTACCGCCTTTAGCTTGTCACTGCTAGGAAAGGTCGAAAACTGGAAGGTGAATCGAGGTTTAACCACGTCAGACCACAATTACAGCCATTACCTTCGACGTACGTCTTGAGGGGCGATTGAAAACACCCAAGCCAATAACGACGCGGAGGTACAACACCAAAAAAGCACAATGGGAAGACTTCGAAGCACTTTTCAGGACACAACTAGCAGAACAACAAATAACACCCTTCACAGTAGCGGGAGTCTCAACGGGAGGGGATCTGGATGCCATCATCGAAGCCTACATGGAAACCTTCAATAAGATCTGTGATGCTTTAATTCCGAAGGTAGGCTCGTGGGAAGGTGATCCAATACCCCCGTGGTGGACTAAAGAACTACAAAACTTGCAAAAAGACATCATCCGCAAGAAAAGACGAATACGAAACGCTGCTCAACAAAGACTCGATGCGGTGCTCCAAGACTACAAAGACGCGCGAGTGACCTGCGCTGAAAGAGCAAGTGAAGTCGAAACTAAGAGCTGGAAAGAGTTTTGTACGACCCAAGAGAAGGAGAGCATGTGGGATGGCATACACAGAGTAATCAGAAGAACGACCAGGAAACAAGAGGACATGCTGCTGAGGGGAGTGGAGGGCCAGACGTTAACTCCTGCCCAGTCAGCGGACCTTCTTGCGGAAACGTTCTACCCTGATGACTCTGCATCTACAGACAGTCCACACCACGTGCATATCCGAGGGCTGACACACGACAGGCCACCTGAGAAGATCGAAGGCTTATCGGAGGACGACCCGCCGTTTGAATGGCCCGAAGTGGAAATGGTGCTCCGAGCACTAGGCCAACGAAGGCCCCGGGACCGGACGGGTTGACTTCTGATATATACACGAAAGCCATCCAGAGTGAATGGGGAGTGTTTATGGCGATAGCTAACAAATGTTTATCGCTGGCGCACTTCCCCAAGTAATGGAAAATAGCACACGTCGTGATCCTCAGGAAATCAGGAAAAGAGGACTACACCCATCCAAAGTCCTACTGGCCAATCGGCTTGCTGTCAGTCATGGGAAAAATCGTAGAGAAGCTCTTTATATGCAGATTACAATGGCATATTTTACCAAATCTAAGTTCCAGGCAATACGGCTTCATGCCACAACGAGGAACCGAGGACGCCCTGTATGACCTTATGAGACATGTACGATCTGAGTTAAACAACAAGAAGATCGTCGTAATTGTCTCACTGGACATAGAGGGTGCCTTCGACAACGCGTGGTGGCTGGCTCTGAAGCACCAGTTGATAACCTGGAATTGTCCAAAGAACCTATATGCAATAGTCAACTCATACCTCAGTGACCGTAAGATCATAGTCAACTACGCCAGAACAACAAGCGAGAGATGCACCACGAAGGGATGTGTCCAAGGTTCCATCAGTGGAGGAAAAAGTTGGCGCAGCCCTCACGTGGTGGGAGGGTGGAAAAGAATCGTGTTTCTCCACCTTCAGTATAGATCCATCCTGCACGGTATTTCAATCTGAACTCTACGCGCTCCTCAGGGCGGTCCAGTCAGCAAAATCCAGCGAGGCGAAAATAGTCAACATTCTGAGCGACTCCAGATCTTCGCTCGACTTGCTGGAAAATCCCAAGCTGACACACCCCCTAACAAAACAGATAAAGGAGTGCATACGAGAGTTGAGTGCGGAAGGAAGACAGGTACAGCTTTTCTGGTTGTGAGCGCACGTAGGAACCGCGGGGAACGAGCGAGCCGACGAGCTGGCAAAGCCATACAGGCGAACCAAGATCCAGACTACGCAGAAGTTCCACTGTCATACGTCAAGAAGAAGATCAGGGAAGAGACAGTCTGCAAATGGCAGGGCAGATACAGCTCTTCCAGCACAGGCAGTGTCACTAAATGGTTTCTACCGGATGGCGACAAGGCATACCGTATGATTCGAACTGTTAAACTGACATCAACACAAGTGCAAGCCTTTACGGGACACGGAGGTATTGCCGAATACCTCCATAGGTTCAGACTATTAGACAGCCCAGGTTGCGAATGCGATCCCATCATTAGCGAATCGGTATGGCACATAGTCTTGGAATGTCCGCGCTTCCTAGCTGTAAGACAAGACCTGGAAATACAAACCAACACCAGGCTTACAAAAGACAGTCTGCAGCACATCCTGGCAGACTCAGGAAGCAGGACGCCGTTCCTCAACTATGTGGATACAATCTTCAAAATTGCGGCCAAAAGACACAGCACAAGATCAAGTGGGAGCTACAATCGTTACAATCCCGGACCCTTGTGCAAGGCAAACCTCTATAAGCAGAACTGCACTAAACCAGCTTCTGGAATATGGAGAGAGAGGCGAACCAGGCATTAGGATAAGGGGAGTGGCCATGTTCATGGACAATAACAACGAGAGACTCGGCTTGAGTTATTGCAACGCACAAGGAAAGAACAGAGTTGCAATATCACCTGGACTGGCTTCTCTGCTAAACGGGCAGTACCGGCGTAAGGGTAAGGCGCTTTTGGGCGACCGCCCAGGGCGCCAGGTAAGAAGGGGCGCCGCAGGCGCCCCTTTATATTCACTCGATCGGGGTCCTACTTACTCGTAAATTGTCTAAGTCTAGTAACAAAAACCACTCAGGTGGTTCACACTAGGGCGGAACGCAGTGTTCCGTCGGAGAACTACCGTTCATTTTACCGGGAATCATCGACGACAGACATAACACATTATCCATATTTTTTCAAGGTTTTAATTAATGAGCGTTTCCTGCTAATATTTTTCCAAAATTAATATTAAAAACGATTTTTTTGGTCGAGACCAAAACCTGGTTTTACGTTTTCCATGGCTTGCAGAAAGCATCTAAACATTTACGCCCCCACGTAGGTAGAGCGGGAGTATTTGAATCAACGTGAACCAATGAAATGTAGGTACTACAGTGGTGTTTCGGAGAGGAAGTTTTTATGTGTAGTAATAATTTCACTCCGGGTGCCTAAACCACTCGGCCACCGGAACATGCTCAGTGGAGCCTAAATTTTGTGCTCTAATTTATAACTTATTAATACCATTGTTTGTATATTAAACTCTTACTTAGTACCTTACCCAAATAGATAGTTAATTTTGTTTATAATAAAAAAAAAAACAATAAGTACTTAATTGTGTTTTCGAATACATTATCACTGTTACGCGCATTCACTATTTAATAAATTTTTTAATGAGCGGTTTGGATACAAATATTTCAAAGTATTATTTTCAAGACACAAGTTTATAAGTATATTTCATAATGTGAATTGATTCAAAATTATAATATACATATATAAACGTAATAAAAAGTTCAGTTTTTATTCATTAATTTACACGGAGCCTGAAACTGGCTTCGCCACGGACTCAGAGCCTGCCTTTGCTACACTTAAGAATAATGGTAATTATCTTCGCCACGGCCTTCGAATATTATTCGTAGGCCGTGGTACTCATTTGATCCGGAAATGCTAACGTGTGATATTTTGTGTTTTATGTCTGAATCTCAAGTAAAACTAAAAAGGTTTTAGGATTTGATTCATATATTTTTAGAAATGGTTGTGCTTTTTTGTGTGGTTGTGGTTGTTAGCTTGAATTGAATTTGTACATGATAAAAGGCGCAGTATATTATTGTATCATGAATTTGTATGTCTAATTATAATATTATTATAAAGTGTCAAAACACGTTGATCCTTTCAAAACAATCCTATCTGGCTCAAAATATAGAAAACAGAGAGCCAACAAGAAAAGAAGATGCAAAAAAACTATAGTCTGGCCTATTGAGCAAGTACCTAATATTTTAGTCTGGCCATATATATATTTTCTATTATTTAATGATTTTGAATTTGGAACGCGTATATTATTTTAAAAACTTCTTTCGATTTCGCGCAACTTCACCGCACGATTGAAGAGCATTACATTAAGGAAAATGTTAAATTGTACGCTCACAGTTCTAAACAAGCTGCGCAAGTGATCGGAAACGTACAACGTGGTCATCATCCTGCGTCAGTGATGGTTTGGTGGGGCGTGTCTTATCAAAACGTCACAAAGCTGCATTTTTGTGAATAAGGAGTGAAAACATCAGCCAAAGTGGGCGATGTCCACCTACTGGACTTTGGATCTGGTGGGTGGACGGGGAATTCAAGTTATATCAAGAGACAGTCTTGGATCGTGTTGTGAATGAAATCTTTCAACAATACACTTTTAAAAAATGTACCGTGGATTTTCCAGCAGGACTCTATATTAAGGTAGTCTTCAAAAGACAATTGAAAATTCAACTTAAAATTTATTTTACAAACGTTACTAGCTCATCGCGGGCAGTTTCACCATAGCTTGGTGTTTTAAACAAATGCTTGTTGTGGCTTAATTTCTAGATCTTTTTTTCGAACTAACTCCTTAGTAGTTAAAATGGCACTTTTAACGCCTTTATCTTTATATTCTTCCAAGAAAGCGCGAAGAAGACACGGGAGGCTCACCTGCAGGCTTACGCAGGTTCTCATGGGACATGGCTGTTTCGGGAGATACCTGTGTTGGCCGTGGGGACAGCCAGCACCCCCCATCAGGGTTAGGTCCTCATGAGGTGAGACTCCCTCATGTTCCGGGGCATCCCACAAAGCGGCACAGTGGCGGGGAGTTATTTCCAGAGGCAGGCCCGCTTAAGCGGGCAGCAACGTCGATGGGGAAGAGTGCGAGTGACCTTGTGGCCCCTGCCGTGGCCCAGTCGATGACGACGGAACACCATGAGGTTTTTAGTCGGTAGTGGGGTCCCTATTGACCCTGAGTCCGACATAACCACCTGCTGTCCGGTGGGTGTGTATGCGTAAATGCATTTTCCTCATGACAATAAGAAAAAAAGAGGTTCCGAACGACTCGATTGTTTTATAACCTCAAATATCATTTTTGGCGGGGAATTTTGCAAAATATAGACTTTTTATGATGTTAAAAGCAATAACTACCGTTACCTGCAAAATATAGGTAAAAGAGTGCCTATAATTCTCTTATCAAGATATGACAAGGTCATGTCAGTTAAAGATTCAACATATTAACGACCTCCTAATTATGTGTACCGTCGCAGAGAAAACTCAAGAAAGAAGTTTTGAAGAATGATAGAATAGTTATTTGTTATACAAGAGTGCAAAGTTGCTTTTTAACCGCGTGTTCAATTTTGATGACCGAGCAAGCGAAGGATTCTAAAATTAAATCACGAGCGCAGCGAGTGATTCAAAATTAGAATCCTGAGCGTTAGCGAGGGAATCAAAAGAGCACGAAGTGAAAAATCTTTGCACTCGAGTGCAACACGTAACTTTTCATTCCACCTCAGCGAGGAAATGACTAAATGCAAAAAAAAACGTATACAATCACAAGATAGGTACACTTTTATTTCAGTTTAGGTATTAATTACTACATTATGACAGGTAAGTATTACAGAATAATCTTTAAATTAGGTATAACAAACTTCCTCGTCGCTAGAATCACTCATTTTAGTTTTTTCACTTGTTTTCAAGTTTCTTGTTTTTAATATAAGGTTTAACAATGACGTGAAAAAATGCCGCGTAAAGAACCGCGTATACAAAGCAAATTGAAAAAAGAACACCAAGAAGGTTCTGAGTCTGAGTTTTTAACAAATTAAAAAAAAGTTGTATGATATATTCGGCACCATAGAGGTAGCAGTAAATAGGTTTAATGTTTTTTTTAATTCACAAACTTAGTGCACACGATGTTCTAAATTCAATTTACTTTATCCTCTAGAGAATAAAAACGGCTTTTCCACTCAGATATTGAAGATTAAAAATACTCTTTCCGAGATGGTGGGATGAAATAGTTATTTGTTATACAAGAGTGGAAAGTTGCTTTTTAACCGCGTGTTCAATTTTGATGACCGAGCAAGCGAAGGATTCTAAAATTGAATCACGAGTTCAGCGAGTGATTCAAAATTAGAATCCTGAGCGTTAGCGAGGGAATCAAAAGAGCACGAGGTGAAAAATCTTTGCACTCGAGTGCAACACGTAACTTTTCATTCCACCTCAGCGAGGAAATGACTAAATGCAAAAAAAAAAGAACCACGTACAAAGCAAATTGAAAAAAGAACACCAAGAAGGTTCCGAGTCTGAGTTTTTAACAAATAGGCTCGCGGGAGTTATGACTATTAAAAGTTAAAAAAAAGTTGTATGATATATTCGGCACCATAGAGGTAGCAGTAAATAGGTTTAATGTTTTTTTTTTTAATTCACAAACTTAGTGCACACGATGTTCTAAATTCAATTTACTGTATCCTCTAGAGAATAAAAACGGCTTTACCACTCAGATATTGAAGATTAAAAATACTCTTTCCGAGATGGTGGGATGAAAAACTTATTTTCCATGCCCACACTGACAAAATAGAAAAATTCTCTGAGTTAATGACATATGTACGAGCTAAGATTTTTTTACAACTCTCTGTGTACGAGGTCTTAGATGATGACAAAAATGGTAATATCTTCTAAAAGTTACGTGCGCCACCCCGACGAATGGACAATTCTACCTCAACGTCTGTTTGTGTAACCCTTTACCCTACAGTCGTTATTCCTCAACTATACAACGAACCTCGAAAACTTGATAAAACCAAGTATGATAGTCTGCAATCACTAAAACCTTTCATGCATCGTGACTATCATGCATTTTATGATAAACTTCTTTCTTAAAAAATTTGTAACTCAACAAGTCTGGTTTGTTTATAGAATAAGATTTTATAATATTTTTTTGCTTTAGTTGACCAACTTTTAGTTCATTGTCTCATAGGTTGGATTTAAAAAAAACTTATAATATATTTTCATTTGTTTTGAAGACATGTTTTTGTTAAAAAGTTTTTTATAGGTTTTATTTTATTATTGAAGATATTATTTTTAGTTTTTCTAGTATCAATAGGCATTTCAAAGTTAAATGCTGTGATAAAGCATTAATGTTGCAATGGTAATTATACCTACTTTGTGATATAAATAGTTCAAAATTTGTAGTTTTTTTATTTGATAATTAATATTAACACTTAAGAACTATAGATCTCATTATCTTTAATTAATTAATTGTTAAGGGTGACTGATTATATAGGACACATTATTAAATAATATTTTGTAATTTAAGAAAACCTAAAGAACACATAAAGCAGCCTTAAGATTTCAAAAGTGTTGTTTTGCCAAATCCCTCATGTGTCATAAACATAATGCACATAAGAATTGTTTAGAACGGTCCCAAACCAGTAATGTTCAATTATTTGTAAAAAAATAATCTAGCTGATTAAATCATTGATGTTTGCTTTAACTTTTGTAATCCTAATATGTCATTAAAAAAATATAATTATACTGTATTCATAGTTTTCAAATATATAGGTCCCTTTATTTAATAACATGTTTTTTATCGATTCCCAAAACCTTGTGAAAATCACATAAGGAAATGTCAGGCGCAATGACGATATTCAGAATGAAGAAATTTCAATTGGGCAGGCTGCAGACATTCACATATAGAATTATCTTATAGATATTATATAAATAATCCAGTTATAGTCAAGTTTAAAATTAAATAACGATCGAATTGCGTTTAGATCCTGCCACCACCTATTTTTGTAAAGTATGTAAAAAAAACCACGCATTGTATATTCCAATGGATTATATAATTCCACGGACTAACCGCTGCCTATAACAGATGCATTTAGTTGCAAGTGACCAATTGCACTGCATCCATCACACTGAGATATAATACAGTTGTTAAGTCTCATATGCTTAGTTTAACTGGCTCTCAAGGACTGCTACCGGAACACACGGTTAGCTACTTGGCGACAGATTTTCTTCTTATGAGTGGTAGCTAGCCAGGAGAGCATTTGCGAATTGCCCTTCCACCATGTGGTGAAGTTCCAGACATTGTCAGTGGGAATGATCCATGGACCTGCTACATGGCACTCCATAGCAATTACCATCAGGCCATCATTGCTTCAAAATGTATAGGTATGAAAAATATTTATTATAATATATAATTAAGAATTGTATATGAATTACATATGAATAAAAAGATATGTCAATTTCAAAAATTTTATTAGCCCTAATGAAATTAAACGTTATACATAAATTCAACAATAAAATATGATTTAACAAACTTAAATGGCAATAGAAATATCTTCACAAAATGAATCAATGTAAAGCTGGAAGTAATGCTAACAAGATGACATTTATGGAAGAATAGGTCACTATAGGTCCAAATAAATATTTTATAATTAATCAGTCTATAGTAGATACTTGGCGATAAGAAACAAATGACTTAATATTTTTAATTCTGTTGGTTAACAATCCAGCTTAGCTGCACCATCTCCAATTAACATCAATATGATCATCAAGTCCATTACTTTTGAATAAGGTTCAATTTATAATACATATTATTTTTGATCTAATCATAATCAAATTTGGTAAAGAACTGACCTTAATTAAGATATGTATGTATGTACTTTAACTGAACATTTGAATATTTCAATCTAATAAAACTTTTAATAATTTGTCTCTCTATTGATAAGTAATTCCTTTCCTATGAGTATATAAAACAATGTGATGATCCCTGATTATCAGTTCCAGATTAACTCTAATATTAAATTGAATTAGGCTAACTCAGCGGTGGTTTACACTACACCGGAATCCTAAAGTACTTATGCAGCTTGACAGTCCAGCCATCTTTTCATTTATAGTAATATTATCTCCATTTGTATTGTCCTCCTACCCACCAATTACAACAATAAAATTAAATATTCATAAAATAACAATATATTATTAGTGGAATCTCAATCACATGAACATCACAGCAAATGCATTGCCCACATTTTATTAAATATTATTTACACAGTTTTCAGGTTCAATTCAAGGTACAAAACATTATTTCGAAATACAAATCCACAATACTATAAATGCTAATTATTTTCATACACAACAACGATTCCAAGTGGGTTTAGTGCAAAAAATTTCAGAAAAATTCATACAATATGAAAAACATATGTATCATTATGTGGACTGCTTCAAAAATAAAAAACAGAGTTGACAGCAAGTTGGTTCCCATTTTACAGATATTGCATCTTAGAGCAGTATGTAAGATAGCTCAAAACACAGGTGTTGTCATAGGCCACATAATTATGTGCAATTAGCAGCACTTACCTACCACCACATACAACTTCCTATTATTGTGATCATATAATTTTTTTTACCAATACTGAAACAAGCAGTACGTCTACTATATAATGTTATCTTTGTTTTCTCCTTATTATTATTATCACAGTTAACTTATTACTTTTAATCATTCCTAAAAAACAAATAATCCCTACATCACAATTTTACAAAATTAAATTGAGTTCCTCCATACATAGCATTTTTCTGGTTTATCACATGAATATAGAATGAAAAGAGTTCAGTTCCAATAAGGGTAGCCTACAAATGGGACATATTTTCTCGAAACTGAGAGCTTGCATCAGGCACTGCTTGCAGAAAACATGGCCACATATTGTTGAAACCATAGGGTGTGTACCAAACTTTGTCAAACAGATTGGGCAGTGTCCTGTGTTAATTATAGGAGGGCTGCACTCATGGCTATGGTCGTGTCTGTGTTCATTTCTGAACGGACAAAGCAGACTTATCTAGAAAAAAAGAATAAATATTTTTTTATTAAATTGGTCTCATTGACTCGTAAGAATTAAGGAGGTTGCAAATTTATAAAACCTGTACCTACTTAGTGTGTGTAAATTTGTAGGGACATAGGTACCTCTTTAGCTTTAGACGCTTCCGTAATGGGCAATGCTCTTGGAGATGCGTCGCTTTCGGTGTCGGTATCTAAAATTTCTATTACTGCAGCAGCTTCGTCCATAAGCTCACAATCTGATGCATTAGGGTCGCCTGTAAAATATTAATAATTTAAAATATATATGAACTATCTTCTAAAATCTTAAGCGTGATGTTAAAATAAACTCACCCGTGGAATCATCCAGTACAATAATTGCAGCGTCCTCGTCAGTGACTGATCCATCTGCACTGTTATAGCTGTCCGTCAAATCAACAACTACATTATTAGGCATTATTAATTGTACATAAATCACAATACTTTAACAAAGAACTTCAATAATCTAAGAGGACAGAGGAGGATCGTTATACCACTTGGTTTGATTTGAAATTTGAATTTTTTGAGCCAAGCCAAGGGCACAGATTAATGATATGGCCAAGAGAAATGTCGCCAGATTTTGGAAATTTAGCTCACGAGAAAACCACCAAATTCCGCAAAATTTTTGAACTTGTATCATACTCAAGAAACCCAAAAAAAAGAGTTGATTAAAAACTATAACTTCACGAAATGTTTAGGGCCTGTTTCAACAGTTCTGTAATTATTAGGAAATCTTTTCTGGGTGAATGACTGTGAATGAACTGTAATAATTCGTTAGATAAAGACTATGGGAACTTATCTAAACTCTCTAAAACTGGCTCTTATATAGTTTCTCATCATCAGCCGGAAGACGTCCACCGTTGAACATAGGCCTCCCCCATAGAGCGCCACAAAGAACGGCTATTAGCCGCTTGTAACCGTTGGCTTCCAGTGACTTTCACGATGTCGTCAGTCCACCTAGTGGGGGGCTACCAACTCTACGTCTTCCGGTGTAGTGTGGTAACCACTCGAGAACCTTTCTTCCCCAACGGTTATCGGTTCGTCGAGCTATGTGGCCCGCCCATTGCCACTTAAAACTTGCAAATTCTGAGGGCTATGTCGGTGACTTTGGTTCTTTGGCGAATATCCACGTTCCGGATTTTATCGCGCAAAGAAATTCCGAGCATAGCTCTCTACATGGCTCGTTGAGCGACTCTGAGCTTGACTCTTAGTATATATAGGGGGTAAAATAGAACCACATTCATATGTTATTTTTTTTATCAGTAGAGTAAGAAATAAAAAATATGATATTTTGGCCAATAGCTAATACGATATCGCTTCGTAATGTATACTTGCTCTCTGGGGCTTATCTTCCAACCAAACCAAATTCCGGATAAAGAATGATAGATTAATAGAAATCAGTAACAAACGACTGCGCCTAGGAATTCCCCGGTGTACCTAAGGCGAAAACACCATCATGTAATTCCATACAATTAGGGAATTTCCTATCAAAATATGTTGCCAGATTCCGTATTGAGTATCCGCCAAAAACCACTAAAAATATTAAAAACGCTATAATATGAAAAAATACCACTAAACACCTTGAAAAAGCGCCAGTTCTGTTGGAAAAACCAGCAGGGTGGTAACACTGCCTTTGGATACTTGTCCTTGTACCATATCTTGTTTCTTACCCCCTACAACGTCCACTCATCTGTACAGGGTACGCTCGAGCCGTCCACGCATCTGCTCAAGCTTTTCATCCCTCGACGCCCCGTGACGTTTTTCTTAAGGGGGCACCGAGCTTCTGGCGCTCAGCGATTTTAGGTATTCTATGCGCTCCGCGTATGTGTGCGTGAGTAAGGCACACAGTAACGCCGCGCGCCGCGCCGCCGCGCCCCCTCTGCTGCCGCCAACAAGAGCAAGCAACTAAATATCTATGCGCTGACCCGCCGCGCCGAGCTGCGCCATTCGACTAACTAGGGTGCTATTAACATTTATTTACAAAATAAAACAAAAATTTCAAATACTTTTATTGAATATGTTCAGCTAAAAAACGTTTTTCCACATTTATTATTTTTCATTTCTGACTTATCGGTTCTTCAGTAGGTATACATAATTTACTCTTCAAAGTAGATGTAACCAATTTCCAATGGACTAGCTAGGGTGCTACTTATATATATACAAAATAAAACGACAAATTTTTATTTATATACTGTTATTGAATATACTTATTCACATAAAAAAACCTTTTTTCAACAACGTCGAGGTACGTCAGTAGGTACATATAATACAGAACGGGTATATAAATAGGGTAAAAATCCCAGTGATCGACCCTTTTCAAATTTACATTATTCACTCAGAGTAGACGTACTCAGTAGATTTCCATAGAGTATATATATGTGTATATATATATATATATATATATATATATATATATATATATACGTCTATTATGTGTGACCACGAATAATCACCAAGAATATCCGATGTTGGAATATTTTTGGACAGAGTAATTTACATCCCCTAGTAGGTTTTTGAGTGACACCTAATCAATAATCTACATTATAGTAACAGTACTTACATCCGCAGCAATCTCGTCCATTTGCGTAGTAATGGGCACTTACTTAAAAAAATCTGCTAAATAAGAAATCTAAAGATATTTAGTAGTAGAAGAGAACAGTAGAAATCTTTATAAATTTAAAACCGATTTTTTTCAGTGATTGTTAGTGACGTGACTTTCAATATTTATATGCTTTATTCAAAGTCAAAGTAATTTATCGTACAAATTTTTTATTTAAATTTTTTTTCCTTGTACTGTCACGTTAAGCAAACAAAAATTGTATAGAGCCACTGCGAGAAGAATGGGCAAGCATCGACGGCAACTTGGGGCCATTCTTTTAAACGTCTTTTAACAATGCGTTACATACTTACCATATAATAAAATTCTTACAATATTTGTTTAAATAACGTGGGTGACAGGCGGTAGCTTGGCAGAGGCGGAATTGTCCAGGCATTTTTGTCGTTTAAATAATCACAAACTGTGTAGTAGGATTTCTTAATCAATATGTTTTTCACGTGTAACTTGAATTTCCCTTCTTATGTTTGGGAAATTTATTATAAAACCGTACACAATAACCTTAGAAGGATATTTTGTTTGTCTTTGCTAATCTAAAACCTGGCACCGATATTTTATATTTATTCCTAGTGCTGTAATCGTGGTTGTCACAGTTCAATTTAATTTCACTTTGCCGAACATACATAATATTTTCAAATATATACAGACTTGGTGAAGTAAAAAATATTTTTTTTTAAAGGTCCCTCGGAGATTCCCTAGGATTCATTTCATATTATCCCAAATTACACGCTTTTGTTAGATAAAGATTGTCTTTATCTCAGCAGCAGCTTCCCGCAGCAACACACCATACGACATAATACTGTGGAAGTACGCGAAACAAACTAGGCGAGAATTAGCTACGTCTGTTATGTGTCTTATCTTACGAACTGCATATGCAGCAGAACTAAGACTTCCAGATAGATCATTTATATGTGGATCACTGTGAAGTTGGATCCATTTTGATTCTCAAGAAGACTGTCGCATTGTCAATAGCGAGTTTATCTGGGCCAAGCTTAATGTTTAGTTCAACATAAGTAACATTTGGTAAAGAAAACTTTAAACATTTCGTCTTTTTTAATTTAAGAGAAGATTTTTGGCGGAAAACCATTTACAGATCATAGATAACATTAATACATGAAAATAATTCATAAATTTTAAAGTTTTTGCTGAGAGGTTCGATTGAATTTATGATAATGAAGTTGACTACTCAGGTATTTGGTTAGTTATGGCAAGGAACATGAAAGTCAGAAAGAGAAAATAACTAAGTTTTTTCCGCTTTGCTTCTGGAATTAGAATCGCGGGAAGAATTGCTTTTCTACGTTTTCTGAGTTTTTTTGTTTATTGTATCTAAAATATATTGTGGCTCACGAATTTGCATTTTTCAGTCTAGCCTTGAATCAATATCAATGATTTCTGGTAGCAGGCAATCGAAGTAAAATGTTTTTAATTTTTTTTCCATATTCTTCTCCCAGAAATCGTCATCTCTTTTTATTTTCTCTATTTTTATATTTTTTTCTGTCCACACAACAAATAAACAAACTGCTTTCCTAGTGATGTGTATTGGTTCTACCAGGTGCAAGGTCAGCACCTTGCACCTGGTAGAACCAATCATGTTGTTTATTTATTGTCAAGTTTCCGTTTCTCTCCTGATTCCAGATTTTTTTTTTGCTATTCCTTCTTCTACTGTTTTGTCTTTAGACGAATACGGACACTTGATTTCAATGATTTTATCATCTATCAATCCATCTGGACTTGCCGCCAAAAATGACAGTTCAGAATCGATGAATAAGCCACATTTTTTTTATACCATTGAAGTTAGCTTCTTTGTCGAGTTTGAGTACTTAAGCGAACTGTTGTAACGCAATATGTTCGTGTTCCTTGCCATAACGAACGGATTTTGCGTGGCTTAAATCACCAGTCACATTTACAAGACTTTATACTAGAGGTTCACATTTTAAGGCCTCTTTTGCATACCTTTCCAAAAGTATACGCAGTAAGACGTAATTTTCTCGCTTGGTGCCATTCAATCGAATCTGCCTGCAAAATAGTTCTTTTTTCAAGTGACTGGCGATCATAATCAGAAAGATTAATTTTCTTCATAAGTTTTGATTTAGCAAAATCAAAGTCAGCTTGTTCTAGATCTGGCTTTTGACAAGACTTGCCATAATATTTGTCATCGGTAGTGTTTGTACACTTTTTTGTCCCAAAAGATTTTGATGATCTACGTTTTAAATCAGCAATTCTAAATTTTTTATTGCGTTTAAATTCTATGCCTCTAACAATAGGATTAGGACTTTGCATTAAAATCTTTTTGCAAATATACGATTGCGGTTCTTTAGTGTTAAATGACACAACTGAGCCAGCACAGCGAACTGTTTAAGACTGTCGACTTGAATAATTAATTCGTTTACCGCCAACTAATTTCGCGATTACACTGTTGAATACTTCTGCTATATTACTATTTACATCATGTATTAGGCTTTTAGCATTGTTTACCAATCTGGACATGATTTTCATGACAGGAGCAAAAATATTACTAGACTTCATTTCAGCAACAAAATCTGTAATTCTGTAGGTTCATTTGGTCAATATTTTGGCAGAAATAAGGTTTGCATAGTTTATGATTTCCGAAAACGTGACTTGGTGCATTCAATTACTTTTTGGGTGAAACTTGAATCTTTTGAATTTATATGTTTGACAGCTCCTATAACTGATCTACGCAAACGCAGTATATTTTATCCAAGTACTTTGCGATATTTAATAGGATAGTAAGTGTTTTTGGTTAATTCGTCTAGTTTCGTGCAAAAGTTTCTCAACAGATGATTAGTGCATTAAATTTTTTCTACCAATTAGTTTCCATAAGGTTTTGCTTCTAATATGCTCTTATATGTACTGGAGTCCGCATCAGCAATTAACTTAGAGTAAATCAAGCCCTGATTTGGTAAAGAATGTTTAAACCCTTCAACTATTTCTACGGATTCCATTCCACTTGAGGATCCT
This sequence comes from Plagodis dolabraria, assembly GCA_963854805.1. Taxonomy (NCBI): domain Eukaryota; kingdom Metazoa; phylum Arthropoda; class Insecta; order Lepidoptera; family Geometridae; genus Plagodis; species Plagodis dolabraria. The sequence goes on along the minus strand of OY978440.1, from coordinate 33,651,779 downwards.
TCGTAATTTTTAAAACACGTGAGCTCAGGTGGTGGGATTTTTTGTTCTCTGACCGTGCACAAATCATACAATATTTGTTTTTAACTGTAATTTAAAGGACTTTCTTTGTTCTGTAACCAATAATTACTGCAGCACCCGACAACGCGTTATAATTGTTTTTAAATGATCTTTTTGACCAACATCTATCAGCAACTACGGTAATCATAGGTACTCCGTCTGCATTAATATTACCATGCCGAATAGCGAAGTCGTACTCTGCTTTTGCTGCTTCTTCCATACATTTTTCTTTTGCCGTTTCCCATAGTTCACAGACTCTTGCGTGACACATAGCAAATGATCCGGCATAGAAGGTATATCAAGTGAGGCCGACACTTGTTCTAAACCTGCCTATCCTACACCTATAGATATGAAACCACCTACCACATTTTCGTTGAGATCAAGTTATTTGTTATTATTGGATTTTTCACAATTATTTAAACTTAATTTGGCGTTGCACATTTTGCAAACACACTCGTACTTTGATACAAACCCCGTTTTTTTTTCTCCGACTAATTTCAAAGGATTAAAATTGCAACTAAATGGAGAGTTATGCTGCGAAATTTCCTGCAATTGTTCAAATAAATACATCACACACACACACAACTTGATTTCCACTTATTCTTATCACTTCTACTTTTTCTTCTAGTTTTATTATATAATCTTCTTCTTCTTGATCTGATTCAGCTGGCAACTGATGCGGAGAAACGTAAAAATTAAACCAATTTTAATTAAACCAAAATATATTTCATTTTATTTAGCTAACATCAAGGTTAAGCATACCTTCGTTTATTTAAATTCATAATTGTGCAATCAAAACGATTTTTGAAATATACATTAAAACACAGAGAAAATTCATCTCAGTGCAATCAAAGTTACCACCAATCATCACTTAAGAAGTAAATTATATGTAAGTATAATGCTTAATGTCCACAGATAAATCATGAACCAATTTTACTAGGACACATAAAACCATCATGATCAATATCGAACTTACTTCATGGCATTATTTACTTGGTGTGAGTAATTCATGTTATTATCTGTTTCATCCTCCGCTGAAAGACAAAAATGTTGTGCCGGTGTAAATGGTACCCAGTAATAAAACAGATAATTTAATGTGTATATAATAACATTATATATATCCACAAAATAGTTTTTTTAAGGAAATTTTTATTTATTATTTGATAATTTAATTCCATAACAAAAACTGGTTATGTAGTTGTAATTCTAGAGTGTGGTAAATTTTACAATCAGTATCATCCAATACCCTAGAAATTCGAAAATATTAAGATGGTTTGGTAAATTAGCAATTGAAACCAAATTTATTATATAATTTCCTTAAACACGTTACGTTCAAGTACGTTCAAGTCATCGGTTCTTCTTCTTATTTATTGGCTTCTGCGGTATTTCCACAATTTCGCCAATGATCAGATGACTTGTATACGTACCATTAGTTGACAGTTCACGAAGTATCATCTAATGATATCCTTTTTGAACAATAAAATAAATTAATTTAAATATAGAAGACCCGACTGCAAAACAGACAATTTAAAAGTATAACTAAAAAGACCGAAGTGAAATTGTGAATAGCAAACATTTTTTTAAATTAATTTATTCTATTGACTTTTTAGTGTCCCGGCGCACTGTCGTAAACAAAATCTGTGTACTTGAATTATATTATAAGTGGGATGAAATGTGGTGATGATTGATTGCAGGCCAAACAAAAGAGACAAATATGGGCTACGAATATTTATAACTATTATTAATTTCAACTAACGCTGGCTATTTTACCCTATCAACAACTTTTTTGAGCTATTTACCTATAAATTAATTCTAGGTTAGCCTGAACAACATCTTCGACTGCATCATCACTTACCATCAGGTAAGATAGTGGTCAAAGGCTAACCTATCAGGCATGAAAAAAAAAATTAAAACATAAAATTGTAATATCTTTCATTTCCTTTATCTTGAGGGTCTTTTTTTATATATATAATGGGTGACAAACAAGCAGACGGCATAAATATAATATAATATATTATTTATTATATATTATTATAATATTGTTTGGTCTACTTATAAATATAATATAGGTTTGGTTTTTAAAGTAAACACAAAGAATTTGCAGTCTTCTTAGAAAGCACCAATGAAGAAAAAATAGACAATAAAGACCCCATTACCATTCAAAAATTATGTCCGTATGGATTGAGGAGCCACTCCAGGTTTTAAAAGTAAACTCTCACCCTCATTTAGTAGCAAATCTTAAAATTTTGTAGGACAAATTCTAGAATTTGTAGTATAATGCATCAAAAGTTATATCAATTTAAAAGTGGCTCCTCAATCTAAACATCTGAATTGAGGAGCCACCTAGAACTTCGAAAGTAGTGGTTCAATAAATCTGAAAATTTGGTATCATTTAGTAGTAATTGTATATGGTACCTACTAAAAGTCCGAGTTTCGTACTGAAGAAATTAAAAAAGATACGATACATTTAGTGTGGCTCCTCAATCTATATATAAGAGGGTGGATTTCTAACCATGTGATGGGTCCATTATTAATTTCGACTTTATTATCATTTAGTAGGGAGAGTATTCAAATTTGTAATATAGGAATAAAGTAGTAAAACTGAGTAGATTTGGTAAAACAACGCATTTAAATTGGCTCCTCAATCCTGACGTTCTGCATACAAACATATTATTGTAACTACCTGAAATCACAACGAAATCAAAAGCCAATGACACTAATATTTAGTAGTAACGACTACTAAATTATAAAGTACAATTCATCGCTGCATATATTCGGAAACTATAAAAAAAGTTAATTTTCAGTATTCCGTAAGAATTTGCTAACTAGAGTGACCACATTATTTGAATGAAACCAGGATAAGTAGTAGAGTAAAATTTAATTTTATAACAATGACCATAGATACACTGATTTCTCAAAAGAAGGTTTTAGTTATTAAGGGAATAGAACCTTTGTGGCATATGAACCCACCGCCATTCACCGTAATATAAATGATTATAGGACACATACAGACGTAGAAACAACATTTTAAAATATTGTTGAAAATATTAGGAGGTAAAGATCGCGTTACGAAAACAATGAAAACGATTGAAAATGCATTAGGTACTTGCAAAATGCAGTATACGCATACCTACCAGTGTATTCAAATACTAGTTTCCAAATTGTTTTAATTATTACAAGACAGCACAAATATTTGCACATAAAACTATTTTAACAAATAGTGAATGTACTGAAGTACAACACATCCTAAAACTATCACTATATTGTACCTACATCAAAAAAGTAGTGGGTACCTTTTCAATTCGTCTGTTTTTTTTATGTTTGTTACTTTAGAACTTTTGACTGTATGAACCGATTTTGATGATATTTTTTTATGTTTGAAAACTGATGCTTGCCGTGTGGTCCTATTTAAATTTCATCAAAATCGGTCAAGCAGTTTTTGAGTTACACTCTAATGACTGAAAAGTATTTTCCTTGATGATAGTTATTGACAATCGATCCCATAAGTTGCAATGGTCACTTAAAACTATAAAAAGTGTGAAATTTTTTTGTTACCTACAATTGTAACCGACTTTAACACTCAAATGTATGAAATAACTTGACGAAGTCAAATTTTGACGAAATTTCGGCGACACATCCGACCCCACGGTAGCTTAAAGATAAAACATCCGGCGCGAAATCGGAAGGAAGCGGGTTCAATTCCCGCCCGGGGCAAAACATTTTGTGCTCCAATAATTTGAAAAAATTTATGATTTTCGCTTAGTACGCGGTAGTCCTTGTAATCATAATATTTAGAAATATTGACGAAGTCAGTTACAATGCGCACAATATTGTGATAACAGGTACTTTTGAACCGTCATGGTACCGACTTCATCAAATTATATCATACATTTAAGCGTTGAAGTCGGTTACATTTTATGGTAAAAAAAATTTGCTGAAACCATACCTACTTCTATCCCATAACATGAAAAGTTTCATAATAGTTAAAAATAAAACAAAACACCTTTTTGTCTAACCTTTTTGCGAAAAGTTGTAGGTATGGATTTATAGATGTGTGGATGTAAGAATGTTTGTTACTCTTTCACCCCAAAACTACTGAATGGATTTAAAAAAAATTACAATAACATAGCTCAAAGAAAAACACATAGATTATACCTTATAAATATATTGTGTGAATTGTCCAAAATATAACGATAAGTGTCAAGTAAGTAGGGAAAAATTCTGCTACATGCGACTTATTCTGGCGTGCGCTACAAAAACCTTTAGTACTATCACACGTAAAAAATTTATAACGGAAATGTTTATCTTAAGAGGCATTTCACATTTTGATGCGTGTATCGAAGATTTTAAGCGCTTAATTTACTATCATAGGAAAGATCTACAAATTGTTGAATCATTGATAAAAATAGAATAATCTGTTCCCTTTTCGGTTAATGTGACAATTATCTACTTTAAATTTTTATTCGCTTCAAAGGGTGATACTAGCAGGATCAACGGGACTCCATACTATAATATACAGACAATGAACAATTATCTACTTTAAATTTTTATTCGCTTAAAAGGGTGATACTAGCAGGATCAACGGGACTCCATACTTATAGTATTGCCTTCTATTGGTTAAACCTACCTATGAACTATAGTTGTTCGAATACAATAGAATGCGTATACACACGTCATTACTTAATTTGTAATGATTTTCATTGTTCTTGTATCTTTACCTCCAAATATTTTGGAACCATGACACTTAAGTGTATCATATTATTTAAAAAAAAATGTTTGTATAATTGTCATCTTCCCCTACCTATATAATTAACCCACTTTCATCTTAAAACAATAAAATGTCCGATGTTTTACCGACCGCGGCGGCTCGATATGCACTAAGTTTCTATTTCTTTAGTAACTTAAAAACTCATAACAAGTATGAGAAATCTGTGTATCTATGGTCAATGTTTCAAAATTATTTTTTATTAAGTATACTTCTCATCCTGGTTACATTCAAAAATATGGTCACTCTAGTTAGTGAACCCTTAAGGAAAATTGAAAATTAACTTTTTATTATAGATGCCGAATATATGCAGCGATGAATTGTACTTTATAATTTAGTAGTCGTTACTACTAAATATTAGTGTCATTGACTTTTGATTTCGTTGTGATTTCAGGTAGGTACAATAAATTGTTTGTATGCAGAACGTCAGGATTGAGGAGCCAATTTATATGCGTTGTTTTACCAAAACTACACAGTTTTACTACTTTATTCCTATATTACAAATTTGAATACTCTCCCTACTAAATGATAATAAAGTCGAAATTAATAATGGACCCATCACATGGTTGGAAATCCACCCTCTTATATATAGATTGAGGAGCCACACTAAATGTATCGTATCTTTTTTAATTTCTTCAGTACGAAACTCGGACTTTTAGTAGGTACCATATACAATTACTACTAAATGATACCAAATTTTCAGATATATTGAACCATTACTTTCGAAATTCTAGGTGGCTCCTCAATTCAGATGTTTAGATTGAGGAGCCACTTTTAAATTGATATAACTTTTGATGCATTATACTACAAATTCTAGAATTTGTCCTACAAAATTTTAAGATTTGCTACTTAATGAGGGTGAGAGTTTACTTTTAAAACCTGGAGTGGCTCCTCAATCCATACGGACATCAAAAATTATAGGAAAATACGTAAAGGGCCAGTATGAAATTAGCCGCGCCAGCGCTCAAAAGCTTAAAATCACTTTTAAACAATCAACAGATGCCAATGATTTTTTATGCCATGAAGCGTCCCTAGGAAAAGTAAATATAAGAGCTTTCATACCTTCATCCTTTGTGGAGAAAGTAGGAGTTATACCTACGGCATGTCTCCATAGAGCTGAGCAATCAAACAAAAAATTATCAGGAGAGTTCCAAATAGTTGCAGCGAGATGATTATTGAAAAAAAATGAAGGCAGCTTAGAACCCTTTAAGACAGTTACAATCAAGTCATAGGTGTATTGCCTCAATGTATTTATTTGAATCACTGGAGGATACCAGTGAGTATGTACGTTCCTTCAGTCATGCAATGCCTTATAGCATTGCATGACAAAATATGTAAAAAATAACAGTTTAAAATATGTAAAAATTAACAGGTATGTTCTATATGTTCGGGTGAGCATTCTAAGGACTGCAAAAATGAAGCTTAATTTAAATGCAGTGTGGTGGTGCTCACCTAGCGATATCTAAGACGTGTCCTATCAAGATGGAGCGTATTGCTAAACAAAAGCAATCGTATGCAAATACAGCCAAAAACCCTAGCTCCAATTTATGTACAAAATTTTACAACTATGCCAAAATTTCAACCGCTTATACAATCTGTGCCTGTATCTACTGGTATGGTTACGCCTCCACAAACAAAGAGCATGACACTTTACCCAAGAACTCTCAGAAAACTAGAGCAAAAAATGGGCAGCATTCTGTTGTACACTCACTAACTATACTAACTTATTAAAAATATCTAATTTTAGTTTTAGGAATCCTAAAAGTTATTCTGCTGTGACATTGAATTAAATTTAAAATAGCGAAATATCTATCCTGAATTGAATTCATTTTGCCGCTACTTAACGCTAGATAGCGCACCATTCAAGTTGTTTTACAAGACGTTTTGTCTGTGATACGTGTTTCTTATCTATAGGGCTTTGTTTACATCACGGCATTACTACAGCTGGGCGATCACGTATCTTCTGTAGCAATGAAATTCTGATTGCAACAATCAAAAATGACAGTTTTGACAGATTTTGTATCAATGAAAAAGACAGATAGGTAACAGGCCTTCTTGTGCCCAAACGTTAGTCACCGACCGTTTTTTTCTTTTATACCTGAGACGATAACTGACATATAGAACTACATTGATCGAATTAAAATTTCGTTATATCCATTCTAAGAGTTTGTAATAACAATGTACAGATACAGGTTGTATCCCATGGTCAATATTTCCTTTGATTTCATATTATTATTATGCTAAAATCTAATTTTATTATTTAAATCTAATTAAATCAAAATTTAAGTTTATATTGGCATTTATTTTAAAATAAGAGTAGTAATTTCTTCTTCCTCCCCTAACACAAATTAGCCCAAAATATATCTTCCTCCACTCCGCTTCAATTTTAGGGTGTAATGGTCAATTGGTATCTACACTTTGGATACTGCACGTTTCATACGCTTGATATATCCTGTAAAATAAAACCAAATGTAATAAAGCGACTATGATATTTTTTGTTTTTTTTTTATGTTTTGCAATAACGCATGCTCTGCGGATAACATTAAAAAATAAGAGAGCCAAAATTTAAGTCATGAGCGGGAATAAAATAAGTTTCTCTTCTCTCCGAATACGAAAAATAATAATAATAAGAAATTACTACTTGTATTTTAAAATATATACCATATATTGGAACTTAAATTTTATTTATTTCTTTGGAAGACCAACAGTATAACAAATATCTTATATATAACTAATAACAACAGATAACCAATTATAGGTCCTCACGGATAGCTATCTTATAAATGACATTCAAATAATTAACCTTAATACAACTTAGTCTAAACATTATGCTTATAATTAAATTCAAACAGTTAGTCGAGGAACTCTCTGTTCAACAACCGCCTAGCCGATGCAATGCTTGTACCAAATAAGTCAAGGCCAACTCTCTTGTCTATCTCATTAAAATTTCTGCTCACACGTAACAGGTAAGAATTTTGCCTTTGTTTTATTTAGATTTTAGTATAATAAAAATATAAAATAAAAGGAAATACTGACCATGGGAGTACAACCTGTATATATACTATATTATTACAAACTCTTTAGTATAGAATGGATAGTACGAAATTTTTAATTCGATCAAAGTATATGCCAGTTATTGTCTCAGGTATAAAAGAAACAAAACGGTCGGCGACTAACGTTTGGGCGCATGAAGGTCTGTTACCTATCTGTCTTACAAAATATGTCAAAACTGACAGTTATATTGTTGCAATCAACAGTTCATTGCTACAGAAGATACGTGATAGCCCTGTTGGTCTGAGAATTCACGTACCTTACAAGACGACAGTTCTTAGGTCGCCATTTATTAGATCGGTAAATTACGGAAGGGTGACTATTGGCATCGAGATATGCGTTACACTAGAGAAGACATTTGAGACAAAAGTCGCTGCCATTTTTGCTTATTTTAAACTCAAGTGCGCTTCAGCGCTTTACGAGATCGGACTGCAGTCTAGAACTTTTTTTTTTTTTTTTTTTTTTTAATGTGGCAATTGTCAAATTGACATTTGTGCCAGTTTCACGTCAAGAATTAAATCAATAAAAGACAAAATTTTGCTAATAAAAAGTGATGACCAGAATAACTAACGTGGTTATATAATATCATATAGGATAGAAAATAACTAACATATACATATATTTATATAAGGAGAAGTACAAAGTATTACATTTTGAATAAGGAATGATTAAAATTAACATGATATAAATATAACTTATTATAAGTGAATATTATTGAGAGAGAGGAAGTCAGATAAAATTTTATAAATATCAAAATTATTAGACGATAAAAGTTCAGGCATGTAAGTTGGAAAGGAAACTTTTAAAGATTCAAGGCATAAATAAAACGCTACATGGTTATAAAGGGGACATGAAAAGAATATATGATTGAGATCCCCCTCATCCAAACCACATTCACATAAAGAAGAATCTTTAACATGAATCTTTTTTAAATGAGTAGGAGTACAACAATGACCCAACCTCATACGGATTAATGATGATGTAAAACGTTTGCTTAACTTCATCCGGGCAAACCACGGTTTGTTCGGAATCAAAGGTTGCATTTTAGCAAAACCAGATCCAGTTGACCGACTACTGGTTCTCCAATGTAATGACCAAGATTTTGATAAATAAGATTTTGGAAGACATAATAAGTCATGGCAGTAATTAATAAAAGGAACCTTATCTCCACAAACAACTGCATCTTTAGCAACTTTATCAACTCGTTCATTGCCAGAAATCCCAACATGACTGGGTATCCAAGCAAGAATAACGTCAAAACCCTTAGTATAACATTCAGCAATAGAACTTTTAATTTGAAATAAAATTGGGTTGTGTGCATTAGAAGAAAAAGGGTTCGAAAGTAATGATTGGAGAGAACTCCGAGAATCAGAAAATATAATAGACCGATGCAGCTTGAAGAGAAGGATATACTTAATAGCCTCAAGGATAGCCAAACATTCCCCAGTAAAAACAGATGATTCAGGTGGACATTTGACTTTTTGAACGATACCGTATTGAGCATGAAAAATGCCATAACCAACATAGCCAACTGGTGAAAGTTTTGAAGCGTCTGTGAATATTGTATGCCAATCACGCCAATCTCTTTTAAGTAGCTCGCGGAAGTATTCATCTGCATAAAGGTCACCTTTACAAATATCAAATTCTAAAATTATATGAGGTTGAGATATAATAACATTAAATTCATAATTGAACATTGGAAGCTTTTGAGAACGATAAACAGGGTCTTTTAAGGAATTAAAAATAACGTAACTCTTAACAAGCAAAGGAAAATGTTTATATCTCCAAAAACGAGTAGAGTTGACATATTGATGAAGCAGTTGTAATTTTGGAATCAAAGGATGATTAGAGAATTGGATAAATCAGAAAAAGAATCTGTTAGCAAGGAATTGACGACGAAGGTGAAGGGGAGGGTCAACACACTCAACTTGGAGAGCATTGACTGGAGAAGACTTCATAGCTCCTGTGATAATACGAAGAGCTTTCGATTGTATCAAATCAAGTTTACTAAGGCTTAGCTTGTTAGCAGGATCCAAAAGAAAGCATCCATAGTCTAAGACGCTTCGAATAATTGCATTGTATAAAAGTTTTAAGTTAAAGGGATGGGCTCCCCACCAAACACCGGATAAGCATCTTAGAACGTTGATGTTTTTTTCACATTTTTGGATAATGTATTCACAATGCTGACGAAAATTTAACTTGTTATCTAAAACAAGACCTAGAAATTTTATTGATTCTCTAACTGAGATTTGACAATTATTAATGAAAATATTGATAGGAGGGGGGTTTCTTTTACGGGTAAAGAGTACAATATTACTTTTAGAAGGAGAGAGTTCCAAACCATTTTCGCTAAGCCAAACATTCAATTGCTTTAGCGAGTCAGAGAGACAGTCACTTGCCACATCGATTTTGTAATTGGAATTATCAATGAGAATATCATCAGCATATTGTAAAATACGACAAAGACCAACAGATGACTCTAAATCATACGTATAAATATTGTATAAGAGAGGGCTAAGCACCGATCCTTGGGGTAAACCACGCCAGATAACTCTACTCGGTGAAATAGAAGGATTGCCACAGCGGAAAAATATAAATCTCTCCGTCAAAAGGTTCATAATAAAATTTCTTAATTTAACAGGAATTTTTAATTTAATTAATTTACTTTTTAGAATTGAAAGTTGGACATTATCGTAAGCAGCAGATATATCAAGGAAAGCTACGACAATAGATTCACCACGAGAGAAACCAAGCCTTATATCTGTAGTGAATATACTAAGACTATCCATGGTACTTTTTCCTTTCCTAAAACCATACTGAGATTTAGCAAGTAATTCATAATATTCAACATACCACTCGAGACGATTTTTAATTAGGTGTTCAGCTATTTTAGCTAAAACAGATGAAAGAGCAATAGGACGGTAAGAATATGGATCATCTGGATCTTTGTTAGGTTTGAGAATAGGAATAATAAATTGCGATTTCCAGCTATCAGGGACATAGCCAGAATCAAAGATAGAATTAACAAGGCATAGATAATAATTAAGGACACAGTCATTAGCCTTAGAAAAAAAGGAATAAGGAATGCCATCCATACCTGGAGCAGAATCTTTGACCGATTTCAATACGTTTTTCAGTTCTACGATAGAAAAAGGCTGATCTAAAACGTCGTTAGAACTATAGGTAAAATGAGAAGGAAGTTCATCAGGTAGAGGACAATATTGAGGCGCTAATTTGTCCATAAACGAGTCAGCCCAAGACTGACTCGGGCAACAACGACGGTGAGGAGGGCACCAAGCTCTTCTATATCTGTGAATTTTATTCCAAATAATTGATAGTGGAGTATGCGGGCCTATAGAGCAACAAAAAGATTTCCAACCATGGAATTTTTTGGTGTGGAAGAGACGTTTTGATTGAGCAATTACTTTGTTCAATAGCATGAAGTTCTCTTTTGTCATGGAGAGGCAAAAGGTAGTTTCAGTTTCATTACGAAATTTAATTGCCTCCGAGCAGTCCTTATCCCACCATGGAGGAGAAGGTATTTTACTCGAACAATTTTTTTTAATATAGAAAGACATATCAGCACAATCTAAAAGAGCTTTAGCAAGGCCCTCCGAACAAATTTTAATGTTATTGATTTTAATCACGGGTAGTTTAGAAATATTGATCTCTGCGATTTCATTAAATTTATCCCAGTTAGCATTGTCATTTAAAATATATTTAAGAAGGGGTGAATTTCGATAGATTGTTGGAGCCAAATTTAGTGAAATATTTAGAATAATAGGACAATGATCACTGCCATGAGTTGAAAGCAGAACGTGCCATGACAAAAGAGAAGCAAGATCTGGAGAGCAGAGAGATAAATCAACTGCACTAGGAAATTCGTTTGGGCGGGTTCTTCTTGTAGGAGAACCATCATTAAGAATACACAGATTAAGAGTATCAAGGGAATCTAATAGAAAAACTCCAGAAGAATCTGAAATACCACAGCCCCAAACAGTATGGTGGCAATTAAGATCGCCAAGAACTAGGAGAGGTCTAGGAAGGGAGTTAAGAATAGGGATAAGCTTACGGATAATAGATATGGAAGGAGAGCAGATATATAAGGAAATTATTACAAAAGATTTTGTACGGACAGCCACAGCTTCAAAGCCAATTTGAGAAGGAATTGAAATAGGGGAAAATGACATATTATCTTTTAAAAAAAGAGCAACACCACCACAACCATCCTGTCGATCTCTTCGTACATCAACATAGCCAGATAACCTAAAAAGGGAATCAGGTCTAAGCCATGTCTCAGAGAAAGACAGGATGCATGGTTTGTATTTATTAATTAAAAATATTAAATCAGTTTTTTTATTGTTTAAACTACGACAGTTCCACTGGAGGATCCTGTCGGAGGGATCCATTTTGGAAAAGAGAGAAGAGAGTATTCAAGTTGAAGGCATCGTTGGACGGTAAAGCGTTTGGGGAAGAGGAAGAAGAATTACACATAACAGTTGATAACAAATTTAAAAGCTTTATGAGCTCTGCTATAATATCAGGAACAGTAGGCATTTCAGAATTTTTACCTATAGGATTAGGGAGGGCACAGCCATTTTGGGAGGGAGTATCATAATCATTCCTTATTATGTTTAAGTGGGCAGCCCGATCATACCCAACACGGGAAGTAGGAGAGACATGTACAGTTTTGGAAACTTTTTTCCTATAATGAACTTTAGATGGTTCAATTGTCAAATTTTTAATAGAGCGATTTTGCGGAGGAAAAGATGTTACAGAGGGTGCGGCAATTTCAGCATACGATGATTTAGATACAGAAACCATTTTTGAAGCTTCAGCATACGATATAGCTTTTTCAGACATGACAAGTTTAATATTTTTTTGTCTTTGATATTCCGGACAACATTTATTGGTAGCGAAATGAATACCATCGCACCATATGCATTTTGCACTATCAACATCTTTTTCACAGGAATCTGCTAAATGGTTTAGACCACATTTAAAACAGGTGGGTTTTGAGCGGCATTGAGTCTTGGTGTGGCCATATCGGCAGCATTGATAACATTGTATGGTAGGTAAAGAGTATAACTCAACAGGAATTGAGTTATAACCCAAAAAAACTCGTGAGGGAAAGACTTGGCCATCAAAAGTCAATACGACCGTTTGAGAAGGTTTCCAATGTGTAGATCCTTCTATGATAACTTTAAAATTAAGACGACGAGCTTTAATTATGGGACCAAAATCATTGGGAACCTTCATTTCTGTCATAATTTCTTCGGGAGACATATCGATTGGGATGCCACGGACAATGCCTAATCTCGTTATAATAAAGGATGGAATGAAAGCTTTAAATTTATTATGAGATAAAGACGGAGAATCCATAAATTTATTGGCACAGGCAGCCGAGTGAAAATCTAAAGAAATTCTATTTCGACCGACGCTTTTGATGGAACCATCTATAACTCCTTCAAACTCTCTGGAACGACTAAATAAAAATCGTTACCGGATGTAACGAGGTGCCAGCAGTTGGAGACGATTCATTTCTCTGTACATGTACCGTAAATGGACCACGATCATTTGGCCACGATCGTTTTGAGAACTACATCTGATTTTAATATGAGTGTGTCATTGGACGACTCTGACTCGGAACGAGAATGATCTGTATTAATCTTTCGTGCTTTTTTCGCTTTCGAACGCTTACGAATTACTGTTTCGTATGGTAGATCATCAACAGACATTGTTATTGATTCAAACGCGGCTGGAGAAGGAGGTTTTACAATAGCTAATGTTCCACCAGGATCAGGGGGTTCATTCATCTTGATGAGTATGAAGCTAAGATACCAATCTACAAATAATATTTATACTAATATACTATAATGCAGCTACTCTGGTCTAAAAATAAGAATAATTTAACAAGAAAATTAAATTTGAAAAATTTAACCAAAAATCCACGACTTGACGCTACACCGTAGAGCACAGATCATCCCAGTCTAGAACTAATTATATCGTCTAACCAAATATCCAAACACGCAGCGCCACATCGCTGAGGTATGGTTTCTCAATATCAAAGACTATAAGCACACAGAACGAACATGGCTTTTGTACCTACGAAACATTGTGAAGAGTATATTAGTTGAAAAATAGTAAAATAAAGTTAAAAATTAAGTATTACTGAGGGTCACTTACTACGCTATTCAGTTTTTGAAAGTAAAGGTACAATTGGCTTTTTACTAGGAACAAAGTGTTACTAAGTTTTATAAATCTAGATATTATATTATGATAATATAAAATCTAGATTTAAAAAAGTTAATAATCTTTTTTTGCATACATACATTTAAGTAAATAATATTAAAATAATTATTTTATTAGATTTAATAATTAAAGTTTTTTAATATTTTTTAATTAAAAATATAAATCCGAATTTGGTGTATTTATTTTGTAATTTATTTTAAGAGGATACGTACGAGTAATTGACATTATATAGTTATGAAGGGGATAATAAATATGCTCCTTGGAATGTTTCATCCATTTGGGAGTTATGTTGATAAACAGACACGTCAAACTTTTTTCATCGTGAGTAAAAACAGGTAATTTACTCAATGTTGCTAGTTGTCATATCTGTCCACTTAATCTATGAATTTCACTACGTCAACATGGCTGCCTATGCTGTGTCGTGAAGCATTGTCTTTCGCGATTACAAATCGACAAAATAATAATGTATTCGGGCGTGTTTAATTCCAAAATCTGAACTTACATCTGAAAAGTGATTCCATCGCTTTTATTTGTTTTTCCCGACTGGTTTCTGCAGTATCTGAGGACGCAGGATGGCATTTTGAATACACAATTTTCACGTGTGATTTCTATGAGTGTCCAGCTGCGTATGGGTGAGTACATGCCGGCTAGCTGGTCCTACCTATTCGACTTTGCTCGTTTGAGATGTCGAGTCCAGTATATAGAGGTCAATGGACTATTGGCTGGGTATTATCACTTGGTGTGATTTTATTCTACTAAGGATTTGGCATCCCAATTATGGTACCCAGCCTGATAACTCGTGCACGTGGACGTGAAATACTTGGTCGCCAATTATCAGACCCGTAAATCACAGGTCAGCCAAGTGGTCTGCTTATATATCATCTGCCGTATGCTAGGAGGAAGTATCTATGAACTTCCTCCTAGGCCGTATTACATAATTATATTCTATGCTATTACTATCCCCGATGCCGCATGCCGTCTCGTCTGTGTCCAAAGATTACAGAGCTGGAGTATAGGTTATTCTGTGTTACAGAGGCCCCAGGTCTGTGTTATCTATGCTCCGTTTAGTGATGTTGTGTTGTGTTGTGCGTGATAGTTTTTAATACTAAATTAAAATCAATATTTGTCCTGTTTGATCTGCAGTAAAGGTTTAAATCTTTAAAAACGTTACATTCTACTTAGAATCACAAAACCTAACAAATAACCTAAATACCCTGTGACTGCCGTCGAAGCTGGCGGTAATAAAACTGCAAACACTTCTACTTACAGGACAAGCATCGTAGGTAACATTTCTTTGATGAATTTAAGAAGTACATCTTACATTTTACTATAATTTTTACTCTGGTGCTATGGAAAATAAAACTTCAAGAATAATGTAAGTAGGACCTTCAGCATAATGAAACCGGAAATCGTGCAATTGAACGCTTTTTCCAGTCCGTGTCGCCACAACATCAACATTTCTAGAACCTGGATAATGTACGCATGCGCGCTGGTCACCTTTCTATACGATGCTAGTGTTGGTGCTCAGTGCTCACTCCTTGTCACGAATGTGGTGGAAAAGGGCTAATTTACCCAGTACCTATGCTATAATACCCTACATATATACTTATTATATTTTATTTGAAGAAGATCCATTTATTGACTGTTTTATTTTGTTTGAATCCTCTTTGACTGGAGGTTGAAATCTGCAGTACAAAACTTAATAATAAAATATTAATTGTATGAAGTACTACTTATCTTTTGTTTTAGATCAACTTGACTATCTTTGCCCTTGTTACATTGGTCACTCAGCATATATCTGAAAACTACTATGAAATTACCAGGATAATTTAAGCCCATACATATATAATATATTGGGTTATTGGTAATTTTATAAAATTCTGTTTTCAAAGGTAAGCAAGGACATTAATAGTTTGTGTATTTTGTGAAATCATATATGTCTACAAATAACACAGCCAAAATATCTGTACATACCATACTGCCTGCAACAGAAGCAATGCAGGGTGTTGATCAGTTAAGTGGAAAGGAAGACATATTCCAGCTGTGTTCAGACAGGGCTAAAGCAGAGCAGATGACAGTGAACTGAAAAAGAGATTTATCCCAGCCAGATGAACAGATATTTTGTATGTGTTGAAGTTAAAATAGCTCTATGTTAATATATCTACTGGTTTCTATTATAGTTTTTATTGTATAGTTATTAGTCAACTGCTAAACATATGCCTCTCATAATGCATGCAACCATTAACACAACGGGACATAACTAAAATAATGTTTTCAATTTGGACCATTTATTACCGTTTAGTAGTTAAGAATTTACATTTAGAGTACATAATAATCATATATGAGATGATCAATTTATGTTGTGAGACAACAAAGGAAACAATTTATCAGAAAATTGTGATTGTTTTCTAAAAATCCTAATTCATTATTGCATTTGCCCGGTATAAAGGGGCAAATGTGATAATTAAATATCATTCCCTAACAGAGTGCCTATCGTCACAATTGGGGTAATAGTAATGAAACAGAAAAAAAAATATTGTTTGGTTTTTAATTCAAACAGATGAGAAAAATACTTCTCGAGTTATATACTTGCAGCTTTTTTTCTCACATATTTGAGCGGTTATGGTTGTCTTATAGACAGACTGTGTTGATTTTTTAAATAAATAAACCAGTCTTCTCCTGGGATTCCTGACTTGAACGGTTTTTTTAAATCGTTAACAGTAACATATTGACCCACTAACTCCAAGATCCCTATTCGACTCATATATAATAGTCCATTATCACAATTTCCCCAAATCACTAAAAAATGGGGCAGATGTAATAGCGAACATGTGGTGCAAATGTCATAAGATATGTTAGAAATAAGCTATTGAATGACTTTCTAATAATTTGTCACATTATTCCAAAACAAATAAAACACTTACTTGAAACTCGATTGAAATATGGGTTATAAATTTGTCTCTTTTGTTTGTTTCCCACTCTATCCGTGCGACTCGTCATTGGCGAAATTGTGGCAACACCACAGAAGCCACCCACAAAAAAGAAGTTGAAGTTGAAATTTGTGTTACCCGTTATTTCATGGCTGCTCCGTTAATGAAACGTCAATTGTTCATTCTTCGGTAAAACTGTCTTGAGTTAGCTTATGGTCTAAGAAGTGTTCATGTCAATTGATATTTTTTGTACGATAGTCTGGAATAGAGTGCTACTGCATTTGCCCCGCTATTGCATTTCCCCGATTTGACCGTATTGGGAAATACAGTCATCTTCTGGGCACAGTTCTAGGCTCTGGGCCATACTTATCAACAGTCCATAATTATCAGTAACAACTGATAATTATATGTCAGCATAATTAACTGTTCAACCTGATGATTTAAATGGGAACCTCAAGATTTTAAGGTGATGCTTTCACCACACCATTTATAAGTCAGTAATAAATGTGTATAATGATTGTAATAGTTTTTATGCTTACCTACTTAATATATGTAATTATTATTGTTTTGTCAAACCTATGCAAATTATATATTTTTTGCACTGCATACTGTAGCGATGTGGTTGTTATAGTTCTATTCCATTAAACCAGGTTCTATATTATAAATAGAATTACAAAAAAAGGTTATTTTCTTAGCATACTTTACTTAGCATTAATATATATATAATATAATACATATATGTGTAAGTTAGTTTAGCATATTTGATATTGAAGCAGATATGCTAAACAAAAATATTCCACATTTACACTCATGATTTTATGCCTAATGATGCCTTTTCTGATAATTGGCTAATACACACATTTAATGTAATCAAAATTTAGGCTCTTGAGGCAAGGCATCTATCTACAAGTGTATTAAATTGAAATGATAAATACTTTCCTTCCATATGTAAACATTAAAGATTTGTTACAGTAAAGGCATCCTAAACTTATCCATGCAAAGGCAACTAGGAGTTATAAAAAAAGACAAAAAGCGCAAGCTTGGGAAAAATAACTTTAATTTTAAAAAGGAGGGCGGTAACAGGTCCCCTTTTAATAAAATGCCGCCCAGCAAAAAGCATTTGAATTTACCGCTTCCTAGTAGGCAAGATATTAGTATAATGGAAGATGTGCCCATACCCGGGCCTTCCCAGGGTAAGCCTTGGATGTGATGTCTTCTTCTGTTTATTTGAATTGTTGTTGTTTATTTATTGATGCCTAATTATGACCACACTAATACAAATGAGTTTAACTTGTTGTAAACACTCGTGATTTTTAACTAAACATGTTTTGTCTCCTTAGGCATAACTTATTAGTTTAGTTAATACTATAATTAACTGACAAAACAGTCCAGACCCCGTTGACCGGGGCTTGAATGAGCGTTTTGCCGGTTAATTTCATTTATTAGTATAGATCCATATTTTGTTAGTAGTAGTTTGTTTCAAGTATTTCTTTTAACTTCTTTATATTTGGATATTCAAGGGCGTCTTAAAAATATTTGAAACACCTCGCTTAAATTGAATACATCTTGTAGCGAATTTGAGCACATTAAAATTGCTAATGCGAGTTACAATATTACTCTTCTCTTCTTTTTAATAGAATTAATTGAGTACCTTGTAATAATTGTGTTATATTTATTATGAATAATTTATTTTCTATGTGTATTGCATGCGTCATCATAAGACTTCTCACGTCATTAGTAGCTAAGCTGATCTATTTGTTTTAGAAAAAATATTTTATTTTTGACACGTGACTATTGTCGCCATTATCACATCCTTATTGGAGCTGCTTACAAGTTTATTACCGCTGTAGCGGCACCCTTTCTAATCCTGGCAGAACATTTGCTTGGCAGCTTAATAGCCGATACTTGCTGTGCAACCACTACCTAAACATCCTCTTGACAATAAAACAAGTCGATTTCCACTATTCAACTGTTAATTAACGAGGAATAAACATAATTGCGACTTTATTCTTTTTTTTTTTTTTTTTTTTTATGCGTGATAGGTTAGCCTTTGACCACTGACTGATGGTAAGTGATGATGTGGTCGAGGATGTTGTTCAGACTAACCTAGAGTTACTGGCTCTCAAGGACAGCTGCCGGAACACACCGTTAGGTGCTTGGCGACAGATTTTCAACTTGAGGGTGGTAGCTAGCCAGGCGGGCATTTGCAAAGTGCCCTACCACCATGCTGTAACGACTGCTATCCTAAGACAACAACCGGGACCGACGGCTTAACGTGCCCTCCGAAGCACGGAAGCGCTCAGTAGTAATGTCACCAGCGGTCACCCATCCAAGTCATGACCGCGGCGGACGTTGCTTAACTTTGCTGATCGATTCAGAATGGCTAAGCAAACTAGGCTACGAGCGCTTCAAAAAGTCATAGTGTACATATAGACCTGGAACACTTTCTATAATCCAGTTGTGATTACTTTGACTTATTATTTTATTACATAGTGTTTTGCTTTACTGTATGCTTTAAGAATCAGTCAACTCAATCTGATCCAATCGGCGTTTGTTTTGATACTTCCTTGGCAACCCTTGTTAGCATCCTTGACCAGTGATAAGTTAATATATATTTGGGTGGTATACTAGTCTATGTTATAGACGCCCTTGATAAACATGCAATGTATGCTTTTGTTTGGCCTATTATAAGTTTTTATGAATTGCATTTTTAATTTTATCCATGTGTAGGCAATATTATAGAAGCACCAAAATAATTATAGTAGGTTGACCATGATATACAGTTTCAGCGGCCAGATTTGAAAAATCAATGATACGAGAATTTTATGAGAGTTCCGAAGATGATGATGTGGACAACCAGTACCAGGTAGACCCCGAGTGCTTGGTTCTCACGCCCCCGGACAAGGATATGCATAACAAATGCTGCGGAGGAAAAGCCTGGTGTATTAAGGTACAATTATTTATGTCATAATGTGTGGCAAAAGGTGCAGGTAGGTCGCCTGATGTTTTATTTAAAATGGTACGGATTTAACTGTACTATATGTCTTATACCGAATTAAAAAGGGTACCACGAAGTGGTTATTTAAGTTTAAGAAAAAGAAAGAAGTCTGCTGGAGCCATATATGGTGAA
Source organism: Plagodis dolabraria (assembly GCA_963854805.1). Taxonomy (NCBI): domain Eukaryota; kingdom Metazoa; phylum Arthropoda; class Insecta; order Lepidoptera; family Geometridae; genus Plagodis; species Plagodis dolabraria. The sequence goes on along the minus strand of OY978440.1, from coordinate 33,631,594 downwards.
AAAATAAGATCGTATATGTTGAGTTTTGGTCAAAAATTCGTTCATAATGATGACCTTGTGCGAAGGCGCATTATCGTGTTGAAAAATCCAAGATTGAACTGTCTTTTGACAAAGTTGGCATATTTCGTCGAATTTGCTCTCGAAGAATTCCGATTGCACAACACCGTGGTGACAGTCAAAGAAAACAGTCAAAACACGGCTAATGATAAAATTTGGCGTATTTTTTTCGTAAGTCTCCGAAGCTTGTTGACTAGTTTGCATGTCAAACTTGTAAACCCACATCACCACTAACAATTTCATCAGCATTTCACGAAAGTTGGGTTGAAATTGACTCGTATATATAATATATATATATATATATATATATATATAATATATATATATATATATATATATAATACTCGCATATCCTCAGCGACTCTATAAGATTGAGTTATAGGAGAAAATTCAGGTTTTTCGGAATTAACCGAGCGGCAATATATTTAATACCCAAGTGATTATTTCAATTTAAAATGCAGGGAGAGAGGCAGAATGTTCGTCGACTATCTATCTCAAACTTGAATGAAGATTTTAAGTTACTATTTCTTTCATTTTTGCGATGCAAAATTTCAGTTGCAGACATTGATGGCCTACCAGAGCGAGGCAAAGCTTCTATGACATCATGACCTTGCTTTGTGCATAATTTAAGACAAATTCATTGTTCGATGTTTATGTCCATTATGAAATTCGCAATGCACACTTGATATTGTTATGTTTTCATTCGGTATAATGGTATTTTTGGACAGCAATAAATATTGAATATTAGTCAGTTAGCGGATGTGGTAATGGCAACACCGATCCGATAGTAACGCCACCATTTTGACGGAAGAACATACGACACACTCTGTGATTTACTGGGTGATTTCCCGCTAATACGAGTGTTGACTGTTGACACGAAGTGAAGGGCTGGGCAATATTGTGGATGATCGCTTATCATCATATGTAAGTTATTTTTTTATGCTTATGTATAGTAACAAACACGTTGCAATAGCACGTGGAACGAATAGTATATTTTAATGATCTAAGGATACATTTCGAATGAGATATGAGAATAATGAGACTCGACTATTTTACGAGCTAATCTTATAATAAAAAGAGGATCAGTTAGTTGATTAAATATACATATTTACTTTATTATACTATACCGTAATCCCGGATGATCCCGATGCGTTGTTTGTAAGAGTACGTGAGCGGGCGTAATTTATAAGAGAACGTGAGAGTGCGTTGTTTGTTAGAGTACGTGAGCGGGCGTTATTTATAAGAAAACGTGAGAGTGCGTTGTTTATTAGAGAACGTGAGAGTGCGTCGTTTATAAGAGAACCTGAGAGTGCGTAGTTTGTTACAGTACGTGGGCGGGCGTTATTTATAAGAGAACGTGAGAGTGCGTTGTTTGTTAGAGTACGTGAGCGAGCGTCGTTTATAAGCAGACGTGAGAGTGCGTCGTTTATAAGAGAACGCGAGAGTGCGTTGTTTGTTAGAGTACGTGAGCGGGCGTAATTTATAAGAGAACGTGAGAGTGCGTTGTTTATTATTTGCTTTTCTTCTTCGAGTTCTTCGTCATCATCCAGCTCTTCTGAACATTGCTCGACTAAAACAACCAGATTCCATGTCATTGTTAGCAACATTGGCTTCTGCTGCTGTAGACATCATAATCTATCCAACCTATATAATAACTTAAATAATCCAACATAAATAATTTATGTTGGATTATTTAAGTTCACTCTTACAACAATACTGACTGCGATGAAAATCGAGCCATAAAATCAAATAATTTCACAACAGTTTTTCTCCGCCAATATATTGCAGCAATAAAGAATGCATGAATGAAAGAAAATGCATACGTTGTTAATTTGATGAACTATGGTAATTTTTACGACATAAGAACCCTTTCTGAACAAAACTAACCCTATTTTGAAAAAATAAAAATAGAAAGATAAAAATAGAGCTTTTCGCTTCATTTAGGGCAATTTGATTTAAATAATAAAAATAGTGTTAAAAAGTAATTGTCACAACTATAAAAATATATTTTTTGATAAAGTTTCCGTTATAGTTTACATTACACATATTTTCCAAATAAGGACTGATTTTCCTTGCAATAAATAGATTTTTTCTAATGTAATTGTGTCAGTAGGTGTTGAATAATTAAGAAATGCAGAATTATTTGAGTAGTAGAATAATGTCACTAAAAACAAGTTTGAAAACATACAGTTAATTTAAAAAGTTTTTCAGTAAAATAAGTTAACTTTTAAATTATGCCTGCTACCCACTATACTAACATTATATCATTTCATTACTCTTTATGGTGTAAAAATAGCAATAACTATTTGGTAAAACTTTGAATGCTTCTACTGAAAAAAACTGCTCTTTTGTATAATGTCGGTCTTCTTATTAATGTGCGATACTGCTTTCCGGTCGTTAATTTGTCTGCATGGAAATTGGTTATTTCGCGCTCCCACTAGAACTATCCAGTAAATCGAGCTAGGTAAAAAGCATCCTCTCTACTAATCTAGAACTCAAGAAATATATCCAAATTTAAAAAAATCGATTGAAATGGTAAGTAACATTCACACTCAACGTTTAGGATTTTTATCCTTACATGTAGGTGTCTGAACTAAACACCCACTTTTTGGTCGGGCACATTTTGATCCCATACAATAATGAGCGAATCTATTGCCACACACAGGGCAATAATTAAATTCCGGATCGTTGTTTAAATTTATTTGTTAAAAAGTATAATAACTTCATGACCGTCATAATCGTACCCAGAACCTCCTGATTTACAGTTCGCTTTTCCACATACACCAGGGAAATATTTTTATATCAAGTCGAAGATATTGATACTGGTATTGATGATATGCGTTTGCCCTGCAGGACCCTTTATCGCAGCAGTTTCAGACTCTGTGTGATGATTGGTGTGTATTAGTATCTTACGAATTTAATACGTTTATTTCTAGTACCTATTAGGTTATAGAATAAAATACAAAAAATCAATCGTGCTCTCCAGCGGGACCCTAAGTTAATATGAATCCTTCAGTTCAGATACCTATATTCTCAAGTAGAACTGTATTAGTACCTACCAAACCAGTCATTATTAAAAATAAAACTTAATAGTATTCTTGTACAAAACTACCTGTGAGCCAGCGGGACCCTCGGCTATATTGGCATTTACGGACAACATTTTATGTTTACAGTTAGCATTATATTAGTACCTTCTCAATATATGCATATGAAATAAATATACAGTACCTTCCATTGGTTTCTCTAGGTTTCTACGTTGATTTAAAATCTGAACCTAAAATGAGGGTAGTTTGAAAAAGTAGGCGGCTAATGTTACAAAATATTATAATGAGTTGCTCATTGTGTACGAAACATTAACAGTGCAATGACAAGGTTTAAGATTTTTAGGGCCTGTTTCAGAATGTTCGAGTAATTTCCGGTTATACTACCCAGATCATATTTAATAAATAAAACAAAATCTTTGCGTTTCACAGTCATCGATTTAGCCTATCCATCGGTTAAAACTTGAAACGCGGTGCATATAAAATATGTTTGATATAAAATATGTATAACCACTTTTATCCTCTTACTGGCAGCATAGTAGTTGCAATTACATTTAATAAAAACTCAAAAAAGAAATGTTAAATCATCTCTTGTGGATTTTTGCTATCCTGGTACTTGGAAAGACTTTAGAACAACTCATTTATGCCACCGACTGTCCAAAATATAAATATTTTAGAGAGTAAACCATTGATAGCACATGGTGACTGAGTAAATAACGCGTGTGACTGTAAGTGACCATATGTGTATATATTTAGAACGTACTAATATAATGCTAACTGTAAACATAAAATGTTGTCCGTAAATGCGAATATAGCCGAGGGTCCCGCTGGCTCACAGGTAGTTTTGTACTTAAAAAAACTAAGAATACTATTAAGTTTTATTTTTAATAATGACTGTATTGGTAGGTACTAATACAGTTCTACTTGAGAATATAAGTATCTGAACTCAAGGATTCATATTAACTTAAGGTCCCGCTGGAGAGCACGATTGATTTTTTGCATTTTATTCTATTACCTAATAGGTACTAGAAATAAACGTATTAAATTCGTAAGGTACTAATACACACCAATCATCACACAGAGTCTGAAACTGCTGCGATAAAGGGTCCTGCAGGGCATACGCATATGTATTGATGACCATAAAATGAGACCAAACTATTTTTAAGCTTTTTGTATGACCATAATGTATAAAACTGTTCCATATCATCTTGTTGCAAATTGTAAAGTAAAAGTAATATTGTATCAAGCTTCTTGGTTAACGCTTGGCTAACTTGGTTAACTTGGCTGACGTTATTTAGCCTACAACTAAAACAGGGATGCTCAAAGTCGCCACATTCACGAATCGGTAGAAAATGGAGATCCAGCAAAAGTCTGGAAATTTCTTAGAACTTTGGGAATTGGTAATTTACGTCAAGACTCTGTTTCGAACAATTTAGATATTAATTCATTAACTCAACACTTTTCTACTTCTTCAAGCATTGATGGTGATATCAAAGCTAAAACCTTACAATTTCTTTCAACTAAACCAACTCCCAACTCTTCGAATTTTTTCTTTAGCCCATTTACCTGTTGTGATGTTAAGACGAGCGTATTATCAATTCTGTCTAATGCAGTTGGAAATGACGGCATAAGTCGTAATATGATCCTACCTATCCTTGATACCATTCTTCCTATTCTTTGCCATATTCTGAACCATTCCATCACCATGGGTGACTTTCCTTCCGTATGGAAGGAAGCGCTAATAATCCCTCTTCCAAAAAAACGTAATCCTAAATCTTTCTCTGACTATCGTCCCATATCAATTCTGCCATTCCTATCCAAAGTTTTAGAACGCCTTGTCCACACTCAAATTTCATCATTTATAACCAAAAACAATCTCCTCAAACCCCTTCCAATCCGGTTTTCGACCTGGCCACAGCACAGTTACAGCATTAATTAAAATATTTGATGACATCCGCTTTGGTATGGAAAATGGCTTGCTAACTGTGCTGACTCTACTAGACTTTAGTAATGCGTTTAATGAAATCGATTTTGAGATCTTATTGGGTATATTACGTTCTTATAACATATCTCCAACAGTATGTGGCTGGTTTCATAGCTATTTACATGGACGACGACAGCGGATTCGCCTTGAAGAAAAATTTTCTTCTTGGTGTGATACGACGGCTGGTGTCCCTCAAGGTGGCGTACTGTCTCCGCTCCTTTTTGCAATTTTTATAAATGCTATTTCTAATCAGTTATCTTCGTCCTACCACTTATATGCCGATGATCTCCAAATTTATTCACAATCTCCCCTGTTAAGAATATCTGATGCTATCGCAACAATTAACAGTGATTTACGTCATATAACAGACTGGAGCACTAATTTTGGCTTAAGAGTAAACCCAGCATAAACGCAAGTTATAATTATAGGTAGCTCACGTATGATATCGAAATTAGACTGGGCAACTCTGCCGCTTGTTATCTTAGATGGTATTACTGTCCCATATAGTAAAACTGTAAAAAATCTTGGCATTACGTTTGATCAGCAGTTGTCATGGAAACCTCGAATTGAAAACGTTAGTTGCAAGATGTTTGCTTCAGCAGGTTCCTTACGGCGACTACGTAACTTTTTGCCCACGGCAACTAAAATTGCGCTTGCACAATCCCTTCTCCTTCCTATCCTTGACTATGCTGACGCCTGCTATCTTGACCTCACCGTGGACCAGTTAAACAAACTTGAGCGTCTTCAAAATTTCAAAATGTTCGCTTTCATGATATAAAACAATATTGTAATAGTATATATATTATGCAATTCAATATATAAATCAAATAATTCTACTACAATTCTTGTAATCTTAAAAATTTTCGTCATCCTTCTGATGAACTTTCTGCAGATACGTCAATAATAAATTGTTCAACATATTTTGTACATGATTGTCGGTTCCGTACATTTTTGTTTCTATCTTAGTTATTACATGATTGAGACAAGAGCACCATTTTTATCTATTCCCTTTATCTACTCCTTGTAACAAAAGAGTTCAGACTTCATAAATTTTATAACTTTTGTCATATCCTGCCATAGCCCTTCACTTGAAACCAAACGAGTGCAATTGGGTTGAGCTCACAGTGATACGTCGGCAAACGTATGACGAGACGATTTGTTGACTTAGCAACAACATTTTTTCCGAAACGATCTTTGTTTTGCTTACCCTAATTCAAAAGTTGCCACTTTAATATTGATTCGTTACAAGCAATATTTTTCGAATTGCATATACCTACATGTAACTACAGAGTTCGTGTGGAACGAATTTTATGTTGATTACGCGGGCCAATAGCAACGCAGTAAAATTTTCGGTACTCGTTTGCTAAAAAAATAGACTATAGATTTGAATTAGACATCCGTATATAGCAATTGAGCGTCCGTATAAAGCTATTGGTAACAAGCATATAATATGTACATGTTTGTCTAGTCTATTTTTTTATAAATTTAAGAAGAATATCGCTTAATTAGGTACGTAATAACTTCATTTGTGGGTTAAATATAAATATAGGTATGATAAAATCGGAATTGTATCGTACCATGGCCTGAACCAATATTATATATGGACGTCCAATATTATATATGGACGTCCAATATTATATATATGGACGTCCAATATTATATATGGACGTCTAATATTATATATGGAAGTCCAATATTATATATGGACGTCCAATATTATATATGGACGTCCAATATTATATACGGACGCCTAATAGCTGTATACGGACGTCCAATAACCTGGCTACTTTTATTATAAAAATACGGCACTATGTGAGGCAGTACTGTTTGGCTACAAGTTACTGTATGGTGGAAATTTTGTTGCCAATTGTGTTGCACCATATTAGATTATTCCCATTTGTCCCCACAGATTTCCCCGGGACAAATGGGAATTATTGGCAGTAGGAAGAAATATGTTTAATCAACGTCTCTTGACGATCCCACTAGATTTGAATTAGACTTCCGTATATAGCAATTGAGCGTCCATATATAGCTATTGGTCGTCCGTATAAAGCTAATGGATGTCCGATTTCTCCTTTATATAAAGAATTTACTAAACATATTTAGCAGCTTTTCTGTCGCCAAGCACCTAACGGTGTGTTCCGACAGCTGTCCTTGAGAGCCAGTAACTCTAGGTTAGTCTGAACAACATCCTCGACCACATCATCACTTACCATCAGGTGAGATAGTGGTCAAAGGCTTAAAGGCAAAAACCTATCAGGCTTAAAAAATTAAATTTAAGCCTGAACCACCGTTTTTCATTCGCGTCTGGTGTTGCGGATGTTTGTAGGCGACGGTAATCACTTACCATCAGGTGAGCCGCCTGGTAGTTTGCCCTACTATCCCACAAAAAAAAATACCTTTAGTGGCCTCTTATGACACCCACAGGTAGCAATCGGGGGGTGACATTCTAGCTCGCCACCCCACGGGGCACAAAACGTATTAATATTATTTATGTATTATTTTTCTACTAACAGCTAAACATTGCTATTTCTAAAAATATCAACACATAAAGATTCATAAAGATTTCTACCAAACAAAATAATACATGAATAAAAATAACTTTCTTTTATAAGGGTAGCTACTGACTTTAAGCTATTGCAAATCTAGGCAGCGGAGTAAAAAGGTCTTTCGGATTCCACACTGGTGGGTGGTATCGTCATTACATATTTAAGTCTAGTCTAAATGTAAATATGTTGATTAAATTTCAAAATTGAGGAAATTTATAAGTCGTAAATTTTGTAACTAAAATATCGAAAAATCGATATTAGATTATATAGATTATATATTATATTAGGAAGAAATATTGTTAATTAACTTCTCTTGACTATCCCACTAAATTTGAATTGGACATCCGTATATAGCAATTGAGCTTCCGTATATAGCTATTGGTCGTCCGTATAAAGCTATTGGGTGTCCGATTCCTCCTTTATTTAAAGAATTTACTAAACACATTTTGCAGCTTTATCATCGTGTTTTAATTTACACTACATATAGGCACGACTCGGGAAGCGAGTCATGGGTACATGAACAAATTACTCTCGTACTCGGGAGCTGGGTGGCGGGCCCTCAAATTGTTTGAACGTATGTATTTAATGTACAGTTTATTTATACATATTATATATATATTTATGGGCATTTTGTGAATTCTCGAAGTGGCAAGGGTCACTAAAAAGGGGAAGGTTTTTTACCAAAAAATGGAACCGACTTCAACACTCCAAACAGTGAAATAATTGGTTGAAGTCGGTGCCATGCTAGTTTGAATGAACCAATTGTCATATTATTGTGCGCATGGTACCGACGTCGACAAGTTATTTTACACTTTTGAGTGTTGAAGTCAGTTAATTTTTTTGTAAAAATCCTTCCCCCGTTTTAGTGATTCTTGCCACTTACGGGAACTATTGTTATTCACTGCCAACTACCTAATCATCAAGATAGAATAACACTTTACATATAGTCTTAGCAGTAATATAGCTACTTCGATAAAGTAAACCTACCACAAAGTAGTAAAGGGTTAGAAGCTCTATCTACGATATAATTATCATTTATCATATAGGCCTGCCTAGGTACGCAACTGTCAACGATGTCAAATCGACATTCGCGGGCGCGCATTGCATTGCATACCTATCTACCTACATAGCTATAAGATCACAACAAATAATTAAGTTAGTACTATGTATCTACCTACGTAAATTCATAGAATAAGTATAGGTATATATTTGTAGTAGGTAGGTATGAGGTAGTACGAAATTTTATCTGGTAAACTAAGCAATGATTGTAGGCACTTACCTAATCAAAAATAACCTATGATTAGTTATTGATTTTTATTGGAAATAATTTACTTTTAAGTTTATTACTATAAATAAAAATCTTTGTAATCACACTAATAAAAAATAGGTAGTTATGTGTCGAAAGTCTGTGAGTATGTGTGTTACTTCTTCACACCTAAACGGCTGGATGGATTTGGATGAAATTTGGTATGGAGATAACTTTTACCCTGGATTAACATATAGACTACTGTTCATCATCACCATCATCACCGTTTTTCATCAGCGCGCGGGTAAAACTGGCTATATGAAATAATTATATTTCAATAGTTTTTATATCATGCTCATTCATACAAAAACGTGGCTAGGTGATAATGTAATTGCTATCATTAACTTATACATAGTTATTATTACTTATACTATATAGGGATAAGTGAACTTAAGTTTACATCTGTCACAACCGGTATATTCAAGTGGAAACCTTGGTAGGGATAGGTGTACAAGCCGAGTATATTGTAGAGATTTCATATTTCAGTAAGGTAAAACCAATATCTTGGAGTGACGAGCAGGGATTTTACGGTAGAGGTATTTACAGATACGTAATCTATTATATTATTATTATTTATTATTATTATTATAATAACAATATTGAGGTGAATTCACATTTCATGTTCTCCTATTGGATGTTGAAATGATGTGAGTGGAGTGTTGTTCCACATAGGGTCATAGGGTGCATGACATGGCTTCTTATAACCTTCATGCCCAGTTCACGCTAAAAGTTGCGGGTATAGGTTGCTACCTACGAAATGATTTCAAAAGATAGCTCGCTATTTAGAACCTGGGCAAAGTTGTTATTTTTATGCTACCAAGTACTACTTAGTAATTAACGTTCACGACGAATTAATACCTACGATTCAGTCTAATAGCAATAGAAAAATTAGCTACAAAAATTACTTATTCAGTCTTGATGTAGTATAATATTTTTTTGGAAAACAATAATTCAACAACAATAAGTTGATTCAATTTTGCTATCATTACTAATGTCTTAGAAATAGCAACCTTTACGACGTTGGTACCTACCTACCTCAAGCAAATATTCTAGAGGTAAGCATCTCAGCTCAGTCCTTGAGAGCCAGTGAATCATTCATTACAAAGACATATTAATGATCGAAGATTATAAATTACAGGCAAATGAGGCTGACTGTACGTATATTTTTTCGTAACATTTACTGACTGTTTAAAAGTTTAAATGAACTCGGGCTCCTAATGATACGCAACGCGTACACCACCTAAGGCGAATATATTGTTTTGCTTAAATATCGTGCGATAATTGTGATTTATTGTTGGATTGTTGCAAACGAGCTGGCAACGTCGCAGTTGTGGACGCCAAATACGCGGATCCATAGTCAGGAACTCTCCGCGATATGCGGCTTTCAATATACGCACGACAGCAGCGCCACACCTGCGCTAAGATTTCGTCGCGAACTTTTTAATATATTGTTGCAGCTATTTAAGTGATATTTTGGCTTCTATCGATATTTGTCCTATGGCTAGTCAGGACCAATGGGACGTAAGTGCCACTGGCCAACAAAGTGGCGTCCAGTATGCGGACGCCAAAAGCAGGTGGACGTCAGTTTAAATGCACTTTTCTCTTCAGAGGACGTCTAACTGTTTGCGGGATGTATATATATATATACAATATATTAATTATATATATATATACAATATATATATATATATATAATTAATATATATAATAATAAATATATATATATATATAATTTATTTATTTATGTTTAAACAATTAAACATAAATTAATAAATAATACACATTAAATACATATATAGATACAAAAATATAATTCATGGTAAAAACAAATTATTTAATTGTGATCCATTGAGGAGAGGTAATACATTTTAACATCATTTTTAAATGAGATAATCGATGGCGCTTTTCTTATTGCTTCTGGTAAAGAGTTCCACAAACGAGCAGCTTGAATGGTGAAGGACTTGTCATAAAATGAACTCGAGTGTAAAGGTACCTCCAAAACAAAATTGTCTGATGATCAACGCTCACAGAAAGAAAATTCAAGCTGCATGTGAAGAATATTTTGATAAAGAAATCTTACTACACGGTTTGTGATTATTTAAACGACAAAAATGCTTGGACTGGTTCGCCTCTGCCAAGCTAGCGCCTAACACCTACGTAATGTAAATTAAGTATTGTAATAATTTTATTATATAGTATGTACTTAACACATTTTTAAAAGACGTTTAAAAGAATGGCCCCGAGTTTCTTGCCCGTTCTTCTCGCAGTGGCTTTATAATTTTTGTTTGCTGAACGTGGTAGTACAATGTAGTATATTTCAATATTAAAATTTGTAATTGACCTTCATAAGAGCGTCGTAGACGCCTAAATTGAATAAATGATTTTGACTTTGACTTTGATCTCAGATTAAGGTTATTAGAGCAGCTAAGGAATTTAAAACGATCCTTAAGATAGTGTGGGGCTGAGGGATTAAACAAAATACTATAAAGAACAGACAGAGTATGAGTACACCGGTATATTATATTATTATATATATATTATACAGATATTAAATATTTATAATAGGTACTTGTATATATATTTAAGTATGCAACTAGTTTACTAATCTCACTTAGTTTTACACTCTACCCCGATGTTAATCAAATTGATTTTTCTGCCTACGGTTGCCTGGAAGAGATTGCTGCCTAGCAATAAGGCTGCCGATTATACTATCTTTTTTATCTTAAGATGAACAATTTTTGTTAGTTATATTAATTGTAATAAGAAAGTACAATAAAGTGTTATCTATCTATCTATCTAAAACAATTTTAATATCACAATTCTAGCTGAACAAAAACAATTTAGAGATGCCCGGCTAGCATTCGCGCTGCGAGTAAATTTTGTCTACCATTTATCTCGTGTAATATAGACATATTGACATATGTCTACGAATGATAACATGGCAGAGCAAAGAACTCGTCTGTATTAACCTATATTTTGTGCTACCTGTGGCAACTTGTCGACCAACACTAACATGCGCGCCCTCCGTTTAATCGATTTTTGACACTTATCTGCGAGTATTTGCGTGATTTTTCTCTACCTAATTTTGAGGACGAGATAAATCGATAGTCTTTCTCAAGCGGTCCAAGTATAATGAGGGCGATCGACGATTTGGTACAAATTTACTTTCCGTCCAGTGTCAGCAGACTCGTAATGTGTGTGTAATATATACAACAACATAATTTGAACACAACTCACGAACTCTGTGTGCGTTAATGCTGTAGGTAGCGTATAGGTATATTTTCAACTATTTTTAATGTAATTTCGTTATAGGTATTTAGCTGATTAGTCAAAAAAACTGTTATATGTAAATAAAATTTTAATACCTACTCATTAGTAGGTATTAAATTTTTTTTAAGATGAGATCATGAAATTCGCAACAGTAAACATTTAAAGTAATCTAAATTAATAACTTCGTTTTAGGGTTCCGTACTCAATATATTGGTATAAAATATTATTATATTGTTAAATAAAGAAATAAATGGGGCACTAAAAACTAGTTATCAGTGCCTCGCCACATATCATTCACCAACAAAAAAAAAATGAGCAACCATCGTCAAAAGAGATAAATATGAAATACCTACTTTATGCAGAAAAATCGCCAATTCTATTAACACCTTTATCATTCGTTTGAAAATTTAATCAACGGGAACAGTTTTTAATCATAAAACCATCATAATTCCTAATGAAGTGTCGAGAACGGTAAAAATGTTTAATCGTTTATAAAAGTATGGTATTTTATTAGTACAAAGTCCATCACTGCTCATTTCCTAAAACTGTTCGCAATTTAACCAACAAATAGCGCAATGAAGAATCGTCCATAGATAATAATCTCAATTAACGGATCTTAGCGTGGTGCGGCAGCTTCTATCGTCCACTACTCCCTACGCGCGAGAAAAATACTCTTCTCGTATCATGCGTGACATATTATGTCTTATTCGCGCATGCTAGCCAGGCTGGACGAAAACTGGCACCTTTGGACGTAAACTAGTGTAAATCTTTACCTGTATCATTAATATTCAAAAAACAAAAACGGCGCCGGCTTTTCGAGCAGCGCAGGTGGTGCGGGCGGCGCAGTGCGATGTCGGCGGGCCATCAATTTCAATTTCAAGCACTGAGACAAAATTTTTGTTTTAGCTTTTAAAAACATGAACATTTTTTCTTAATTTTTGTATGACGATGGAGTAGTATTATGATCCAGCCACGAATTTATAGATTCTTATTTTACAGTACCTACTCAGGCTATTAAAGAAAAACGAAACGATCGGAGAGCGCATTGTTTATTTTTCTAATCTTTTTTTAATAAGTTACAATATACTTACAATACAAAAAAATACACTGAAACTTAAAAAAACATGTAACCAACTAATCATCTGTGCAAAATTGGTTGAATATTATAATATTAAAATTGTAATCGTATTGCTACTGGGCAAGTAAAGGGGTTTTCAACAAAAACTTTGTTTCCTAAAACAAAATAAAACAAAGAATTTAGATGAAGATGATAAAATTTTTTCTAGTATTATGAAGAGAAAAGTTTGGCAATTATGAATGAAAAATGATATCTGGCAAATGTCCACCACGAGCACGCTGACAGATATCGAAGATTTCGTCAAAGTTTTAATCACTTTTTGACAAAATTACGGTTCTATTTCGTTAATCACATGAAGGAATTTAAGTTTCAATACTGCAATCGACTCGATTGGCTCCGTATAGTCTCTGTCCTTAACATAGCCCCACAAATAATAATCCAGTGGTGTTAAATCACACGATCTTATATCTGATATTTTGAAGCGCTCGTAGCGAAGTTTGCTTAGCTGTTTTTAAACGATCGCAACGTCCGCCTCGGCCATGACTTGGCTGGGTGACCGCAGGTGACATTACTACCACATGAATAAATAACCGTACAGAAGGAAAGCTTCCAAATTCAAAAGTTTTCACCTTTTTCATAGGGCTGTCACTGAGTTATTAAAAATGGAAAACCGGACAACTGTGAGTTGGAATTTGGCAATGAGCATAGACAAGCGAACGGACGGACGGACTAATGGACAGACATGACACATGTCGAAGTGACAGGTAATGACGAATTCCTCGATTTTAGTTTCATATTTCGGTACCAAATGTTCTAAAAATTTGTAAAGGTCATAGATCTTAGATGTGATAGGTGTCAAATTGACACTTTTTAAATTTTTAGTTTAGGGGAAATTTTAGTCTGACGATTCAATGTTACCATGGTTAATAGAAAACGGCACGGTACCTTCAACGGAACCATGTAATGGTTCCACGACAAATAAACGAAAGATCGGACAGACGGACAGAGCGATGGTCAAAGATTAGTTAAACGTCTCGTTTTCCGTTACAGAACTCTAAAAGAGAAATCTCTTTCGCTTCCCTACTAAAGGGTTTTTCAACAAGAACTTTGTTTTCTAAAACAAAATAAAACAAAAAATGTAGATGAAGATGATTCAAATTATTATTGTATTACGAAGAGAAAAGTTTGTCAATTATGAATGAAAAATGATATCTGGAAAATGTCCACCACGAGCACGCTGACAGAGGTCAATTCTTTCATCAAAGTTTTTAATCACTTTTTGGATCACACTATCAAGAGATGTTAACAACCAAATTTTGGCCTATTATTGATTACACGGATATCACTGACGGAAAAGCAATCCGACCCCACTGCATCCGTAGCACTTTATATGGCAGTCATCTTGAATTTCGCCATTTTGGATTTTTAACACTTATCATTCGAATGCTTTTCTGATTCCTACGATAATTGTTCAAACCTCCCATATCTATCTCTTACCGTTTTAGATATACGTAATTTGTCACCTGGCAAACGTCTTAAAAAAAAATACATATTCAGAATAACGACGTCCATTACACATCCTAGATATCGATTTTCAGACAAAAAGGAGTCTCCTTTTTTACTTGGCAGGCGTCATCGAAAAATAAATTCCAAATTCGGAATAAAGATGTCCAGAACAACCTATAGATATCTATCGATTTTCATCCAAATTGGAGTAATTTTTCTTACTTGGCAGACGTCATCGAAAAATAAGTTCTGAATTCGGAATGAGGACGTCCAGAACAACCTAGATTTTTATTTTCAGCCAAATCAGAGCAACTTTCTTCGGGCACAACCGACATCGTTATGCAGTATTAACCTTTGTCAAAATGCCTAATAGTACATTTATCACAAAAAGTTCAAAACTCGGTGGGGGTGCTGTGCAATTCGTGACTTGTGACGAAATGCATCTGTTATAGGCAGAGGTTACTCCGCTTAACATCAGGTGGGCCTCGAGTTTATGTTTGGGCCTTTTTTCTGTTATTGTTCCGTCACAATAACAAAAAAAAGTAGGTAGTTTTACAAAACAATAATAATACGTGATAAAACTAACTATATAATCGCCTGCGTCGTATTGCTTTGTGGTACCCCTTAACTTCTTGCCCTGGCTGAGCTGGTTCAATCCGGTTTTGTACCCGAGCGGATGCCCCTGTAACCCCCGCGCGGCTTGTCGTGACAAGGTGCACACATATAGCTGTGCGTGTAGTGGTGAAGCTTTCGTTCTGTACGGTTCTTTATTCATAGTTACTACTGAGCGCTTCCGTGCTTCGGAGGGCACGTTAACGCGTCGGTTCCGGTTGTTGTCTTAGGATAGCAGTCGTTATAGCATTGTGGTAGGGCATTTTGCGAATGCCCGCCTGGCTAGCTTCCACCCTCAAGTTGAAAATCTGTCTGAACCGTCCTGTTGAAACCACATATCAGTGTTATCCACGTCATCAATAATAGGCCAAAATAGCGGTATCAGAAGGACGATTATGTTGTCCGAAAATATCACGAATTTACGAAATGTTACTTTAACAGAAGCACCATTTTCATAGTGAATTTTAATTATTTTAATGCGATTTTGGAGCGAAACTGAATTCATTGTAACAATTGCTAAAGTCATCTACTACGATAACTGTTGGTGTTGCCCCAATTGAAAAGCAAAGTTCTTGGTGAAAAACCCTTTATATGTCTTTCTATTTTTGATAATGATTTAAATAATCTCGAAGATCCTTCAGTAAGAAGTTCAATAAGAGATAGTAATTAAACAAGTTTCAACGGTTTAAACCGCGTATATTTATCATTTGTTCCGAGCGACGTTTTTTTAAACGGTTTCAAACACTTTGCAGTGATCGTGGTCACTGCAAAGTGTTTGAAACCGTTTAAAGTTGCTTAATTACTATATGTAATAATCGCGAAAACCTAAGTCAACATTCAATAAGAGATGTTAGTTTCATTATGCTACTGACTTGCATAGCGTGTCATGATCCCCTAAACGGCGAAGTCCACTATATGGACGTAGTAAGTAATAATCCTACGTCAGCTTAACATTATGACGTGCTTGACCACGCAACCTCTTTACTCACTACACATTTGGAAACTGTATATATTGTTATCCGTGTCAGCGTTATCCAACTTATCTGTCTCAATAGTTTTTACTTACACTGCAAACCGTGACTAAAGGCATACGTTAAGTCACGGCTTGAATTGTGATGCTCAAGGTCAGTTTTATTTCAGGACATTTGCGGCATTATATGCGCGGTGCTGACATGGCTCCTGATTCTATACGCCGAATTCGTCGTGATGATGGTGATGCTTTTACCTGGGATATCCACATACCCGATCTACAGCTACGTGAACATTATAGTATTTCAGAGCCTGGCGTTCCTCGCGTTCGCCTCGCATCTTAGGACCATGTTCACAGACCCGGTAAGTTCAATATACAACCCTAAGCGTTTATGTGTCTGGAAAAATTAGTTACATAGTACAGCATGAATATATATTTTCGAGATAGGCATGTTCTTTGGCCGACCAAGGTGAGACGGCGGTCAAAGGTTTTGCAGTTTTCTTTAGTAAAAGTTTTAATAGTAATTGCATTTTGCCCAAAAAGCTGCTTTTTATTATGTTATTACTGATTCTTGGAGGATTTTACTCACTTTTGAAAGTTATCAAAATATATTTTAAAGTACATCGTTTGATGTTCATTCTCACGCGATCGCAACAATCTAGCGGAGACGCCTCCCGAAGCGAGATATTATGGCCACTTTCGTTTATGTGAAGATAATCATTACAACATAGTAAAATCATAAAAGTAGTTCGACTGGAGGCCCTGTGAGGTAGGAGATTTAAATGCCTACTCCAGTCTGGATAATCCATCTCTTAGTTTTTTAGGTACGTATAGGTATAACATACCAAATCAATTCGTAGCTACATATAGAAACGTATTAGATTTTTAACGATAAAGAGAATATAATCTCTAAATAAATCAGCGGACACGTTAGATATTTGTCATGTGTGCATGCGTGGCATGTGCGTAGGGGGAGCACACATACAAGCCGCGTTTGTTGCCTCTATGAAGTCACACTACTTGTCTGGTTTTACTATGTTAGAAGTCTAGAATTGTAATCAAAACTGATCAAGTTTTCATAAGAATCCGTAAACGCTTCTAGGGAGCCGTACCGAAAGGCAACGCAACTAAAGAGATGATAAAGCAAATGAGCTTTCGAGAGGGCCAGGTGATCTTCAAGTGCACTAAATGCTGCAGTATCAAACCGGAGCGGGCTCACCATTGCTCGGTCTGCCAGCGCTGCATCAGAAAAATGGACCACCATTGTCCCTGGGTGAACAACTGCGTTGGCGAAAACAATCAAAAGTACTTCGTGCTTTTCACGGTGAGCCTAAAAAATCCTCGTAACAATTTTGTATTCTCTCTATTTTATAAGAATATTGTATCATTGAATAATTACTGCAAAATTGATTGACTAGACGATCGTATTATGCTTTAACTGTTATCGAGAAAAAAGGTACCTATTTTGGAATCCGATGGCCTACCCTAATAAGTAAAAAGGATTGTTACACCGTCTTGATAGTTATGACTGTCGTCTGTGACGTGTTAACAATAAATAATATATTTTTAAACGAGTCTATCAATAATTACATCGAATTCCCGTGGGGTGCCGACCTAGAATTGCACCCCTATATCTTCCTGTGGGAGTCGTAAGAAGTGACGTAGGGAAAAATGCCAGAAGGTGGGCAGCAGCGCCTTCTGAATTACTACAATCCCAAGACTCACGCCAAGCGCGATTATGGTATAACCTTCCCCCCTCTGCCTCAATGGAGGAGGCTTTTTTCAACTGTGGTACTATAGTTAACATTTCACAATACATTACACGAGGGGCGGCTAATAAGTTCGTGACCTAAGGTAATATTTTACAACAAAATTTAATGATGTTAATATGAATTTAATCCCCACTTTGGACCTATTTTGGACCTTAAATTTTCAACCCAATAGATTCAAATATAAGCACAAACACAAATGCTCCGGCGCTCAAATTGGCCAAAACAATTTTACGATAAATTATTGATATTATTTACATGTAGAATAATAAGTATGTAGTTGTTCTTTAAACATCTATAATAGTGAGATTATAATACGTATATATGTATTGAACATTTGTACGGAATAATGTTAGGGTTTGATAATATGACATAGTACATTACACTTTATACTGTAACGTTTTATTTGTACCTATATCATAGCGTAGTGATTCTCAAATATACCATAAGGATACTATGTCAGCAAAAACATATATTTAAAAAATTTAATTACATCTTCTTATCCCTAAACGGTAACACTACGAAGTTTCGTGGCTTGTCTCCATACAGTGACCTTATATATTTTTTGAGAATCAAACCCTTGTAGGCCTTGACATAATTATAATAATACGGCTAGAATATTGCCCGCGTGGTGAGCCCGCGTGGACTCTGACTTGGTCTTTTATATCTCTATATGAACTTCTACTGTACGATAGTATTTACATTTTTATTTACTTTACTTCATTGACCTTGATCTTGACGCTTATATCCTAGCCCTTAACTTTTCCCTACTACCTTATCAATCTCACCTACGCATAACGACCTCCCACCGTTATCGCATAAAACACTGACACTACTTTATGTATACGAAGAAGTTTAAATAACAAATACAAAAATGACGAAATTTTATACAAACTTTCATACAGAATAGGATCCCCTCAGGGCATCATTGTTACAAAATAATGTCAATCGTAGGTACCTTATGCGATATTATGTGTTCATGCTTTTATACCACCGGTCTAGGCTATCCATGGTCAGTTTAATCAAACATAACTTATGCTGCTCTTTGCGTATATGTGATGCATTTTTTATCATATGTATTTTTATAATTGCCGTTATAATTATATTCGTAAAGCATATCGGAGCTACAGAGTCGTCGCAAATTGCAGTTAATTGTTGGACCCGGTATTCATTTATCTTTTTAATGGTTTGTTATTGTAATATATAATAATAGGTCATGGAAGTTATCGAGCGCCACATAAGCTTCGTGAATTCTACTAGGCATTTCCAAACGATAGAAACAATATACACTCGAGAGCAATGAATCCGGGTCACTTAAAGAATGTTAAAAATCTCGGAAACTAAAAATGATAGGTTAATGCAATAAATTGTATTTAATAGACAATGTAATACTCCTTAAATGAAAGTAAAAAAAATATGAGTCACCATACATTTTATTAACACAAAATTACATAAAGAAAAAAACTGCTGATCTCTCCTTAAAACAAAAATAGGAAACATGAAATTTTTGAACTTTATTACGATTTTTTGAATTTTAATACTTCGTATTGCCTCCTCGTGCTTCCATTACTGCGTTTACGCGGTTTGGCATGCTGTACACCAAGTTCCTTATACGATTTTGGGGAATATTCTCCCATTCCTCTGTGAGAGCAATTTTGAGCTCACGAAGCGTGATTGGGGGAGGGTTTCGTTGTTTTACGCATCTGCCTAGCTCGTCCCAAGCATGCTCGATCGGGTTGATATCCGGGCTGCGCGCTGGCCACTCCATACGAGTAATGTTCATCTCTTGAAGGTAGTCATTCACAATCCTACCTGTATGAGGTCGGGCATTGTCATGCATAAATATAGCATCCTCACCTAAATTGACCATAAATGGACCAACGTGATCATTGAGGATTTCTTCCACATATCTTACGCTAGTTAAAGAGCCGTTTTCTATGATCACCAGCTCTGTGCGACTTTCAGAAGAAATTCCGGCCCACACAAGTACAGACCCACCACCGTAGGCTACTTTTTCTTCGATGCATGCTTGCTTGAATCTTTCCCCTGGTCTTCGATACACTCTGTGTCTTCCATCGTGCTTGTAGAGCATAAATTTTGATTCGTCGGAGAACATAACTTTTGACCAATCTTCAATACTCCAATTTACGTGGCTCTGGGCATATCTTAGTCTCGAAATACGATGCCCACGCTCCAGTTTAGGGCCGTTTGCAGGTCTAAGGGGTTTTAAGTTAGATTCATCAAGCCGACGTCTTAGTCCATGCACTTGGGTTACTTCCTCCGAGGCGTCGAAACTGATTGGTGAGTTCAGTTCCTGTGAGAAAGCGATTTCGAAGCATGGTGTTCACCAAGTATCGGTCTTCTCGTGCTGTGGTACACCTGGTTCTGCCCGTTCCTGGTCTGCGTAGGTTAGAACCAGTTTCTTCGTAACGTCGGAGAACTCTTTGTACTGTTGACAGCGACACACCGACAGTCCTGGCTGTATCGCGCTGACTCCGGCCGGTTTCCAGCATTGTAAGTATTCTGGTGCATTATTCAGGCGTAAGCGACATAATTTCAGCTTGAATAATGAATATAGAGCACTATCAACATGGTTTATGTACCCACATAAATGACAGATTACAAACAAAAGCAAAACCAAATGCTGTAATTTCGTAGTTCCATCTTCGAAAGTGGCCCTTTTTCAAATTAGATTTTTTTATGATATAACTTTACAATAACTAAGAAGTTTTAATACCTTCATTTAAGGAGTATTACATTGTCTATTAAATACAATTTATTGCATTAACCTAGCATTTTTAGTTTCCGAGATTTTTAGGATTCTTTAAGTGACCCGGATTCATTGCTCTCGAGTGTATGTGGAATGCTGTTCCATTTTTAAACATTGTAATACTTTTGCTTATATATGAGGCTGTTTCCTGAAAAATAGGGATCCCTATTTTTATATACATGCTATGAACTTACTTTGCCTTTGTTTTAATAACAGACCAAAAAAGAAACTTTTCTTGAAGTTCAACCTTTGTTCAATAAATATAACAATGTTTTATTCAATTTCTTGATCGGAAATTGCGATAGTGGACATTCCACAGTACGTCTGTCGGATGAGTGGCAAGTAAGTGATATTTTAAGACAAGACGTTGAAGTAGATCAAGATGCTTTTCGTGTCGGATTCGTAATACGTATATGAATTTTAAAGTTGCAGGGATTTTGTCTGTTTGGGTTTCACATAATTTATGACCAATTATGTGAAACCATTATATTATTATGTTTTTCTTCCTAATTTTTTTCTACTTTTGTTAGTTTTATTTACCGACTTCAAAGAAAGTAGTTACTCAATTATTTTTTTATTTATGGTTGTCATCTCATAGTTCTTTAATTTATTAACTGATTTGAAACATTATTTTTTATTTGAAACGGTATATTTTGAGATTGGTCCTAAAAAAATTGATTTTGAATCAAAATAAATATGAGGAAATAAGTCATTCAAGTAAACATTATGCTGTGTTCATACGAGTACTTTTCAATGGTGGAAGTATGTTTGTTTTTCTAAAAGTTGTAGGATTCAATTTATAAATAAAGATATGTATGTGCTTAATTGTGCATATACACTTAAAGATTTTAAAAAATGTCCAATATTATGTCTCCCAAATTATAAGAGTCAAATAACTCTTAACTTTAATTTATTAACCTTAATTTGAGTTACGAGAAAGCTAACTGTAGCTTGCATGGGACTATGCGTGTAATCGTTAAAGAGTAATATGTTCGATAATGAAGAATTGCTATAATACAGTATATGTATACATTATACATAAGTGGCCTACAAGAACAAGCCCTGAATCTTTATACATGGGTCGAGAACGTGAATCGTGACAATCTGTCGAAAATTAATCAGTTAATTTATTCTGACGGGAAACGTTGATGCTTATTATCTAAGAATTTAGGTCAAAGTCAAAACATATTCAATCGTAACGTAAATTATAAATTTTTACTATCTAACCGTTGCACTGCTGCGTTCAGCAAAAATGGTACAGAGCTACTTCAAGAAGAACGGGCACGAAACTCAGGGCCATTCATTTAAATGTCTTTACAATTTGTAACCTATGTCTGTTATTAAATTGTTAGAATATTTATTTATATAAGGTATGTATATAGGTGTATGGTAGTGGCTTGAGAGAGGTGAAATATTCCAATGATTTTTGTCGTTGAATTAATCACTGATTGTATAATATGCTTTTTTAAATTTGGATACGTTTAACAGCTTATTTTATTATAAAATCGCACTTAATTCTCTAAGAAGGACTTTTTATTTGTCTTTCCTAACTAAAGCCTACTATTAATTCTAAACTACTATTTTATACTAATTAGTAGAGATGTGAACTTGGTTGTTCCGTTTTATATCAATAACTTTGTTTCAAGCATACGTGTAAAGACTCGGAAAAATTAAAAAGTAGATTTATTTTAAAGTATCCTCAGAGATTTGCAAAAACATTTAATTTCACACAAATAGCTCGCTTGGCAAGATAATTTATTTTATATTTATTTATCAAAATAAACATTATATTACAAAAGATCTATAACAGTGGCTTAGAAAAACCGTTTAGGTTTGAAGAGAGAATATGATACGGTCTTTGTATCGACTGCTGCTCACCATAACAATACACCATACGACATTATGCTGTGGAAATACGCGAAACAAACTAGCCGAGCTGTAGCTATATCCGTCAACAGCCTTATCTTACGAATGTAATTTAACTCAGAATCTCAGAAAATCATACATATGACCCCATTGTAAATTTGAATCCATTTTCATTCCCAAGAAGACTGTTACCTACTCAGAGTCTCTACTAAGAGTTGATTAATCAAGTTATTGGTTCTAAATAACTAACATTCGGTGAAGAAATTTTATACATATCGTCTTTATTACTAAATTATTAGCGGTACGAAAATATATTTCATACGTTGATGAAATCTTAATAAGGATTCAGAAAAGGCATACCCTGAAATGATGTGTACGAAGGATAGAAAATAAACACAAATACTTTAATAGTTATTTGTTATACAAGAGTGCAAAGTTGCTTTTTAACCGCGTGTTCAATTTTGATGACCGAGCAAGCGAAGGATTATAAAATTGAATCACGAGCGCAGCGAGTGATTCAAAGTTAGAATCCTGAGCGTTAGCGAGGGAATCAAAAGAGCACGAGGTGAAAAATCTTTGCACTCGAGTGCAACACGTAACTTTTCATTCCACCTCAGCGAGGAAATGACTAAACTATAAGGTTTAACAATGACGTAAAAAAATGCCGCGTAAAGAACCGCGTACAAAGCAAATTGAAAAAGAACACCAAGAAGGTTCCGAGTCTGAGTTTTTAACAAAATAAAAAAAAAAGTTGTGTGATATATTCGGCACCATAGAGGTAGCAGTAAATAGGTTTAATGTTTTTTTTAATTCACAAACATAGTGCACACGATGTTCTAAATTCAATTTACTTTATCCTCTAGAGAATAAAAACGGCTTTTCCACTCAGATATTGAAGATTAAAAATACTCTTTCCGAGATGGTGGGATGAAAAAATCCTTTTTGTTCTGAAGAAATGTGAGTTGCGAATTGATACCATAATTTGGACTAGGTACGAATACTTCAAATTACTTAAGGGTGCATGAATATTCAATTTTAAGTGCCGTTGGAAAACTGGCATCAATTATTTCTTCAACCTGTCATTGGCGACGCAACGGTATTGATCTAAGACATTTCTATGACTCAGTAATGTATATCGATTAGGTCACACGTATGTGTTTCTTGGACTAGTTTAAAATTAAACGATATGTAACGACGCTTGATAATTTCGCTGTTTAAAAATATTGCTTAGTTTTTTTTGTCTTCGATAACGACAAATATTATTTATATTCTTATATAAATAATTCTAGTAATTGAACTAGTTTATTAACAGAGTTGCGTAATTATGTATCATTTGAGGATTTCAATGAAATAATGTTGAGATGAGTTAAAGCGTTCATAGTGGATTTTGCTTAGCCGGTCTTGACCGATCAATTTGGTTTCATTTCAAGGTAGTCATTTTGTACATGCAAGTGTTTCAGTGGGCACGTGAAACATTCTCGGACCCGCTTGTTGTCTTATGATCGCGGTGGTTTGGTTATGTAGGGCGGCCTGAAAACTCCGACACTTTCCATGGTGGCATTTAAGGCATGCCAGCCTGGCTAGCTACCAACGTTAAGTTGAAAATTAATTGAAAATTAATTGAAAATTAATTGAAAACTAATCTTCTTGTGTTCCGAAAGCTTTCGTTGAGATGTTGACAACCAGTACAGTTCTAGGATTTGCTCACTATTTTCGCCCACACCATTAGTCACCATGAGTTGAAATTAAGATCAAAGGCTAGCCTACCGATATAAAAAAAAATATTGCTTTTTCTACTTTGTTATTAGCGTCGATTCAAGACTTTTAATGATTTAGTTATGCACTTAATATGCTGCCTAAATCGAATTTAATAATAAGTCTACAAACCCAAAAAGAATGTTGGCGCCAAGAATATGGCCGGCCGTAAAACAAAAGCCAATACTTTTTACCATGTTTTCGGCAGTTCTACATAGCGGCGATATCAATCCACTCGGTGTGCCTTGCCGTGTACCAGTTTGTGACATGCATTCGGCATGAATGGCGCGAGTGCAGCGCCTACTCCCCGCCTGCGACCGTGGTCTTGCTCCTGTTCCTCATCGCTGAAGCCCTGCTGTTCGCGATCTTCACTGCGGTCATGCTGGGCACGCAGCTACACGCCATATGGAATGATGAAACTGTAAGTACTTACTAATACCCTCTGATGTATAAGGTGATAGTAGCTAATCTGATCTTCGGCGCCGAAGCGCTGCTGTTCACGATCTTCGCCGAGCTCATGTTCGGCACGCTTATGTAATATTAATTTGACTAACTTAGGGTAAATCAAGCATTTAGAAAAACGTCTCTAGTTTACCAGTTTCCGAAGCCAACACAGAGATGTAAAAATGTCTCGTCCCGTACGCTTTTTCTATCTTATAGAAATAAATGGCTAGACGCCTTCCAAAACGGCTTAGTTGTGTTATATTATTCGAAGACAATGTCTTTGATAGATATATGTACTTCTTTCGCTATTTAAAGGTATTTCTTCTATAAAACGAGACCCTATTATATTTATAGCTTGTCCTGTCAGTTCGTCCGTCTGCAAAGAACTGTATCTTTAGTATAAACGGTGGCTGGTTGATGTTTTTACTAATATGTATTGTCTTAAAAATTTGTTAATTTATTAATATGTTAATTTCAGGGCATTGAACAACTGAAGAAGGAGCAGGCTCGTTGGGTGCGCAAGTCGCGATGGAAGAGTATACAATCTGTCTTCGGTCGGTTCTCGATTCTATGGTTCTCGCCGTTCACGCAACCCTCGCCTAAAACTAAACTGGAGAGCTACCTGTACAGCGTCTAATCATGATACTGTCTCTAGATCGCAGTCACAGCAAATAGAGAACAAATAGTCGAGACACTTCATACGCAACACAAGGAGATCGTTACCATTCATATAATATTAATTTGAATTTGATTGTCTTTCGAAAGTTGGCTATGTCGTAATCTTAATGGGTCCTACACACTTTACGATGAACGATTACGTTCAAAACTGTGCAGGTTTCAGCCCGACTCCACGCATCACGATTGATGCGTGGAGTCGATTGATCTTCATGTCATCGCATGATGCTAGATTCAGGCATTAAATTAAAATGAAGCTTCGATGGACGACGTATTAGCTGTTGCCTGCTTACTGTATACCCTAAAGAAATACAAAAACAACAACAGACACGACAATATATAAAACATTAATATTAGATTAAAAATAAACAATAAATTTATAATTTTGATTTTACTATTTATAATCAAAACAGTCCGAAACTGGTCGGAATCTTTCCGTTAAATATAACGGGGTTCCTAATAAGTTACTATTAATAATGTTTATATTTTATAGTTTAACTGCTTAAAACGATCAAGATGTGCACAGCTTAGGCGAAACTTACGGCCGGCCGGCACACACGCTTCGATTAAATGTTCAGCTGTTTCGATTTATCAATTTGATTGTCGTCCATTCCATCTTACGGCTGTATAGTTTTGCAAAAATACTGCACCGATATCGCACACAGTGCGATTGTTCGATTCCATTCCATTGTACCGTTCAGATCGAATTCGATTTCGTAAGCGCCAGTTTAAGACGCTGACAAATGCTGCAATTCCATCACTATGGGACTGCGTGGAAGTGAGGCAGCGATAGTGAAATCGCGATTTGGGACCTTATTGTCGAACTAAAAATTATGACAGACGAACACAAAAGAATCAAAATTATTTCAAAATAACTCCATCTCTATTACTATTCTAGTAACACAATAAGATCTTAGTTTAGGTGCAAAAAAGCTTACTAACATAAAAGTAATAACTTAAACTGAAAATTAATCAATTTGTCCCTCTTGATTTGGTTTTGTTATTTTATTGTATTATTTTATACACATCCATACATAATAATAATATATTCTTTACAACCTTTGCAACTTAGCAATTTTGTTCTTTAGAAAATATTTATTGGAACTTGTTTTTTAATCAAATTGGCCTTGAAGAAAATAATCAATATTAACTTGATTTTGTTCCCACAACAATTGTAATATGTTTTACTAAAACCCCTGTTTGTAACTGTTGCGAAGCACTTGTCAGCGGTTTATCTGGTCAGTGGGTTAGTGCTCAGGCTCGTGAGCTTTATTCCGTGTAAGTTTGATTTTATAGGGGGTCTGTGTATGCCTTGATAACGTTTGATTGTTAAAAATAACTATCGATCCTATTGATCGGAACAATAATGCACGATTGTTTACGCACGTTGTATTACAACTTCGATTGGAATTGTTTTAAAATGGATTGTTGGGTGCGGACGCAAAGATTAAAGATGGCAATGAGCCTGCTGTACTATACATTTATTGTATCATTTAATTCTCAAGTCATTCTCAATTATTCTTTTCTGAAAAAGAAAAAAAACGCGTCAACTCAATATGAAGTGTCTCGGTATTTATGATACGTTACGACATCATTGATTACGATTAATTGGACGCGGATCGTTGCTAAATGCAATATTATCATTTATAAGCAATATTATTAATTTATTTTATGTGTAATGTTTTGACTTTAAGCGCTTTGTGAGTGGTTTATATAGACTTTAAGCGTTATTATTATAATAACATACCCTAAGTCGAAATCATATGCGTTGGTTTAAGGAACCAAGTGATTGCATTTATTAATATATTAATATAACTGTTACAAATTTTTAAATCACAAATTCATTTTCGTTACGAATACAATTATGAAGTTTACTGTAGGATATAATTTTTTTTTGGTGTACTGGATACAGGTTGATTGATTTTTACGTGCGCATCAAACCAGGTGCTCTAACTCTTAATTTATGTGATAAAATCAGATTTATTCTGAGGCAATATTTGTGAATAATTAAAATATGTAGATATGTTGTAGTCTGCGTCTAATGGTATAGATATATTCCACACTAAAATGCACGCCCCTCCACCAAATGTATTTATTCAAGTGTGTGTGCGTGTAGTTATTTTACTGTGAAATTAAACCGCGCATTCCGCACACACACCACGATGACTGAAGAACCATTGGTTGAACCGATGGTGATATTGACGAGGTTGCGTGTATTGCGTATATACAATAGTTTAAATGTAGGGGTAACGGTTGGAAGGGCCTGCATTTTTAGACTGAAATATCTCTACACTAGTACGTAAACATGTACGGTTGGCAGCTAAATTAAAAGACAGGGATTTGGATTGCTCACTTATTGAATCGAATTTAAGCTTACTGAGTAACTTATACTATAATTTTGATCAAGCAATCTCAATAATGTTTAATTTTTAAGCATCTTCACGATCACGTTTTTTTATTGCTAATAGGCTATTTTTTTACCACTATCGCACCTGTGAGTAATTCATGACCTAGTCGCCGATAGTTGATATATATATCAAACATCGTTAACATTACCATGTAAACAAAAAAGAAGTCTCCTTTTCACCGCGACTCGTACGGCTACAAACTACTTATGGAAAACCAAGAGAAGCTAGGAATCTAGGCCGGTCACAATAGTTCCTTAACGTGGGTGAACGTGGGCTCCTCGATATTTTCAAAATACAAAAAAGTTCAACAAATAAATAAAAGTTTGAAATAAGTTCAATACCTCAATACTGAATCACTTTCAATATATTTTGGATAAACCAAATTCAACAAAATCAGAGTGCCGTGGAAGTTCTCAGTCAAAAATTATCAGAGATAAAGAAAGTACTAATTTTGTTAGAACCCAAACACCAAGGCTAAACCTGGAAACAGAATTGGCTCTCAAGGCAAGCTCGGAGAAAAGGTGTTCCTTATAATTCTATTAGTTTTATCATAAGGTGAACCAAACATTAACTCCCTCTTTGGTGCTTTACGACAGATTTACTACATGCTGGGTAACTAGCCAGGCAAGCATCCTCACCTCAAAGGTCAAGTCTGCGGCGTGATTCTAAATTGGAATCCCTTGCGTGGGAGTCCATTACTACCTGGTCTTAATATGGGTTGTGGTCATTGCTTTGTTGTATCAGTCGTGGCACGATATGTAATAAGAGTACATACGTCTTTCTCGACAGTAATGTTTTGGTTTATTATTTTTTATTAAAAGATATACGTGTAGATTATTACAATAATCAGAATATGTACAAGAACTAAGTAGTTCTTTCATCCACTTAATTATGAAATAAAATTCTAGTTTTCGATTGTATATATATGGTTGAGATTCCCTCTTTCTCGAATAATAATTGAATAATGGAAAGTGTAATTGATTGTATTTTTTGTTTTATGTTGAATGTCTCTGAAAATCTCGAGGTTTATTCAATTGTATTATGACAAATAATAATACATTTTTATTTTGTACATTGTGTTTGTTGTATATTTTATTTAACTTCAGAACCTTTACTATGTTAGTGGCCTCAAAATATTACTAAATGTATATAATGCTTCGGAATATCGATGTATATTATGAAGCATAGAAACGTTAAATTATTTTAATATATTTTATGAGTCTAAATAAAGAATACCGTCGGTTTTTCGATTTCTACCGAATTCAAATACAAATACGCATTATAGGATTGATTTGATCATAACTTTCGGATTAATTCCTGAAAATCGGCTGAGGAAGTTCTCTTGATGTATATATAGGTCGAGCACGTTAGGCAGGGTGAAGGTCAAGTCGAAGGTTATGACGTGACGGCCAGATTGCCACGAGCTGATCTTAGATTAGCTGCCGGGAGGATATACCTTCTGTAGAATTCCCAACCACGTATCTACCTGCACTTCAGCGGCAGTCGCCGTTGGTCGGACCTTCACTGACGTGCTCGCTGATTCGAACAGCTAGGGCACTTAGCATTTTCTTCATTACATTAACTCGCAGAATTCATTTTGTTTCCTTTTAGGCATAGTCTACCTATTTTACTTGTAGAAAGCGTAGTTAGCTTGCGTAAGAAATATTAAACCAAAACATTGTTCATGACTTAGGCCATATTGAGACCGTTACAATTAGGAGATTTTTATCAAGCAGGCCGCAGGATAATTATTCTGCTCAGTAGTTCTAAGTGAATTGTTTAAAAGAAGGCCAGATTAGGGCACCTGGTTAGGGCATAATTTAAACTAAGTTCTCGAGTGTTTCAATGCAGTGTATGTAGTTTATTTTTTCACTTGTTTGGCTTTAGTTATTATTCTATACATTGTCTAGCATTACGTTGGTAGTAGGTAAACATAACTTTTAAAAAATACCATTTTACACTACGTGCAAAACTTATTTGGTGCGCTTTTACCAATTCGTTTTAAACGATATCTGATTCATAAGTTATACTCACGCACGTCGTTTTGTGCTTTTCAGTAGTATTTAAATTCGTTTTCAATATAAGCTAACGATTCGCTTTACATAGTTATTTTAAGTAGATCTCCTAATATTAATAATTCATAAATAAGAATTTGTTATATATATGTACTACTCTTATAGATTATCTCGTGCTTTAAAAAGTGCAAAATATCACACAATGTATAATGATACTATTAAATTATATAAATATGGATGTACATTTTTGCTTGTTTTTTTCTATTTATTTTATATATGTAAATTGAATGTGATTAGAAATTTAATAAATATAATTTTATTAAGTGGAATCGATGGCATAAAATATCTATAGATACGGAATTAATGTATTTTGTAAAGAACGCTGTTTGAAATCTAAAAAAATATGTTTCATTATGTCTTATGATAAATGTATTGATATTATGACCATATATATTTTTTTCAATGTTATTATGGAATTTACAATGTTATTTTTTTTCTGGACTATTTGTATGCAGTCTTAGGAACAAAAATCTGCATAACATTGTATTTGCAGGTTTGTGCTACGCGTACGTTCAAAAAGAGACCGGCGGCGCGTGACTGGTTCAGCTTCACAGTGTCTACTATTACCTTTAGATTTATTGAATAATATAATTGAATTATTCCTTATTAGAAACGTGTGCTTTGGTTGTAATAGTGTTAGAATGACTGAAGGTGATTATAAACTACTCTATTTTTGAGTTCTTCCTTATGTTATTTTCACTTAATATTTAAACTTGTTGTCTTGTTGGACCAATAAGAAAGATCTCTCTTAGATACAAAACTTTCTACTTAATAAATGTAATATTGAGTGAGTAATATTGAGCTATTAAATTAATGTTGTGAGTTTTCGATGAGCAGGTGGTAAAGTACATTCATTAATTTGACGGGTATTCAGACGTTTGGTACTGAGATGAGAAGTAATCGAATTAAAAATTGACTGAATGACATTGGGTATTTATATTATAGGTTTCAATTTCACATTTGACCCACAATTGATTTAAAAACAACTGATGATTAGGTCTTAGCCTAAACATTAAATCACAACAAGAAAATACACTGACAACTATAATTACACAATTTTTTATTTCATTTCTTACCTGTAATTTTGACAGATGTTAAGAAGTTGAACTCCTAAAATCTAGTGTTTATCACATACTGATATATACATAATGTAGAAAATTGTACACATCCCTTTATTTTATTAAAATAAACACAAGCAATCTCCTGTTTGAAAAAATACCATTGTACTCTTAACTTTTGCCATCTATATAATAATAATATCTAAAATATTGAACATCAAAGACAGAAATATTGAATAAATATAGTCAAATGAGTGCTATAGAAATAAACGGTAGATTAACTCGAGTAACAATTATAGTTAAGTTGTTCTAATAAGATTTTAATTTTGTTACTTTTAGGGTCCGTTTCAGAATGTCCTAATAAAGTTTCGGGTTGCTAACCATCACATAAAATAAATGAATGATAAAAATGTATATGTAATATACATTTTTATAATTATAACATTAATATGCAGCGTGTTTCAAGCTTTAACCGATGGGTAGGCTAAATCGATGACTATGAAACGAAAAGATAGTGTTTTATTTATTCAATATGTTCTGGGTAGTAAAACCGGAACTTACTCGAACATTGTGAAGCAGCCCCTTAGTCTAATAAAATATTCATATATTACATTATATTTTACAAAAATATACATTTTATATTCTCGTAGTTCATGGTATATGTAGGTACACGTATTCACGTATACAGATACCATAAGGTAGAATTCCATTACAAAAAAATATAATTTTAATGTCCACTTGCGTGCTCATTCTTCTTAGTTTCATATATTTTTGAAACTGATTTTTGTTTTTATAAATTCCCGACATACATCACGTAAGTCCTGCCTGGCCAGTTTTGACTAGGCCTACACGTAGCGTATTCACCACAAACGTATTATCGTCATATTTTGAATACCAAGTGTTCCAACTCAGTGAAATTTTGCTTCCAAGTCTTTGAGCTTCTACCTCGTTACATTTGGTTTGCAAGTTTTTCGTTTTATTATTTAATTTACCTCTAAATGTTTAATAAAACCATACTAAACGATTATTTGAATAATGTATACACATAGTTTTACGGAAAATTGGCAAACTACAAGCATAGATCCAGAAGAGCGAACCAGAAGTAAGTAGATTCAAGGACATGCAAAATTTTACTGCGTTAAAAAATTGAAACCATAACAAAAACAAGTTTGTATGAAAACCGCTACATACAAATACGAGATTACTTATGTTACTAAGAGATGTGGTCATATCTATCAGACCTATCTTACTTATACGCGAGGTCCAATGTTTCTAAACAAGTAGATGATTAACATCAAAATAATATTTTGACTAACCTCGACGTTTCGATCAAGTTGCATTGACCGTGGTCACGAGTAGACTGAAGAATGTTAATTCGTGCGTGGATAAACAGTAATTTAGAAACATGAGTTTAGTTCACGAAAGTTTAAAAGAAAAGTAGATGATTTACATTATATGATTGTGTATTAAGCTGATTTTTTGAAATTAATGTTTACTTATGTAACGTATTAAGTTAAAGTGAGTTTTGCCGGTTAATTGTCATACATTGTATTTGAAAGGTATAGTTATGTCAAGGTCTGAGCTTGAAGTAGGAATTATTTTTCTTCTGTCTATACCTTATTTCCCTTGTTTTTTTACGGTTTCAGAATTAAGAAAAAAAATGTTTTCTTAAAAATTCTATGAGGCTATATATGCCTCATTATGAATTAAGGCTTTATAAACATGTTTTATATTTTTTTATAGTTTTCTCCTGCTCTGTAATTGAATTCTAACAAGTCTCAAGATTTTAACAAAATTCCGTGGCTAGTTTTTCAGTGTTTAGATAAAATATATATGTTGTTCATTTCCAGATATATAAAATAGACATCTTTGTTTGTAGATTGCAATTTATCAGCTTGCATAACATTCTAACTCTAACTGATAAATTAGTGTTAATTATTTATTTCCAATTCATTACTTTAAAATGCATTGACCGGTGATACAACATTGAACAAATAGTGTAACTTAATAACTATGTTTAGTTTGCAGTTTTTATGAGCTATAATAACATAATTCATAGCTAGTCAAGTTGCCCCCATTTCACAAATACCGACGCAAAGCTGCCCTCTTCCACAATTGGTGTTGTTTTGTTAATAAACTTCTTTCTACTAATCTGAACTGGTAACAAGTCACTTGATAGAATACCCCTTCAGATTTGATTTGTATATATAAACCTGCGTTAAAAATTAATTGATCCGTACAAACTATATATTTATCGCTTTGAAACCATTTTGTTTCAAACCAATTCTTGGCGATAAATAATTTATTATATTAAGGCCCCGTTTCAGAATGTCCTAATAAAGTTTCGGGTTGCTATGCAACACCTAAAATAAATGAATGATAAAAATGACAGTTAATATGCAGCGCGTTTCAAGCTTTAACCGATGGATAGGCTAAATCGATGACTGTGAAACGCAAAGATAGTGTTTTATTTATTAAGTATGATCTGGGTAGTAAAACCGGAACCTACTCGACATTCTGAAACAGGCCCTAAGTTTTATATCATTAGTGCTCATAAAAAATAATTGTTTCTTAACATGAGTAGTACTTTTGTTTTGAGGGCCGCTTGTACAAATACTTAATATGGCTTGCTCTAACATAATGCTTCATGTTTTAAGAAAATATGGGTGCGTTAAATTCTGTTCAGTAATTGTTGTGGGAGTCGCTATCATTGTGACCATGCATTGTCTGGAAAACAGCAGTCTTTTAGTTATAATTAAACACACCAAACCTAAATAGAACAAAATATACTAATTCGAAGTTTGTACCTGTATTTTTACCGACATTCGGTAGCGTTATATTGCTTAACTATTATTTTTGAGTGAGTATGTGTGAATATAGAATATTATAGTTACTCTGCAATATGCACTATATACAAGTAATTTACTATCAATATCAATTAAGATGCAAATTAAGCCCTTGCACCGCTTTGAACCTGATTATTATGGGTATACATATTTGGGATTGATAAATTAAGGATACATAGATGTATCAGATGGGAATACTCAGCGTTACCAAGCTTTGCTTTCGTTTGCCCGTAAAGTTATCGAGTGTTAAGAATTTTTCGGATTTTTAAACGAGTTCCAAAAAAATAAGGTTTTCAACTCGATTTTCATTTATGCACCACATTTAGCGATAAATCTGGAGCATACAATGTTGATAAATATTTATATTGGATATATATATGTATATATTTGGTTTCTCTAAAATTTTATCAACTTCGGTCCAGCAGTTTCTTAGTTGATTTAATCGTAGTGATTATTGTTGATCTTGATAGGCACACGTGAATTACGATTCATCGTGTGTTTATTGTATTTACATATACGACTTTTTGTAAGGGCAAAATATGTAGATTTTATTAGAAATGTAAATTTTTCAAAAGGACAAGTTATTCAAACTGTCATATGTTCATAAATTAAGCATACCATTATGAAACAGAAAGAATGTACATACATGAGCTATAATATTAATAAAATCATAAAACATATTAAAATACAATTATTACAATATTCAGAATTACACACCTGCCCATTACAATAATTAATTTCATTTTGAAGTCTATTGCTTCAAACGTTATGATACTTACATGCGTTATTAAAGATTTGTGGTTTTACCAACTATTAACAACGATCAATATTTAAATACTTATTTAATATTGCTGACTATCAAATAAATTACTTTAACGGTTATTAAAATGTGGATTCCAAATAAGTGCTTCGGTCTTGACACTGAAAATAATTATTCTTCTTA
Organism: Plagodis dolabraria; assembly: GCA_963854805.1. Taxonomy (NCBI): domain Eukaryota; kingdom Metazoa; phylum Arthropoda; class Insecta; order Lepidoptera; family Geometridae; genus Plagodis; species Plagodis dolabraria. The sequence continues at coordinate 33,596,612 of OY978440.1, read as the reverse complement.
TTATTAACTACAAACTTAGTATCTTATATATTGAAGATGTCTTTAGAATTGGAACAGAACAACAATTTTCGATATTTAAAGAATGCAGAAGGTGCAAGTCGGTCTAACTATTAGTTAATATATGTTTAGGGCTTATTATACCTAGGTAATAATTTCCTTAGCAGCAATAAATGGCAATACCTTATTTTAAGTATAATTGGTTGTTATAGTTTGAAACAAAATTGGGGCGAGTATTTGCTAAAATGAATATGCACTACGGCATAGACAAGTTTAATTGGTTTTGGATTATTCGATACTAAGTCAATATAATCACATAGCTCTATGTCATTAGAATTGCAACGGAAAAAATTGCTTGTGTTGGGTTAAGGCATGTATAATGTTACAGTGTATCTGAAAAATCAGTGGAAGTATTCTGATTTGAGACTTATTTCTTTGTATGGTACTACTCAATTGATTGTATATGTTTAAAATTAACACGATTGTTAAGAAAAATTGAGCTATATTCGAAATAGTTGAATGAATTGTGTGAACGTTAGTATTGGGGGCTAATGGATGACGTTTTAGATATAGAATGTATGTGACTAAGGAAGATGGATAATAATTTATATTTGGAACAATATTTACATTGTACAACAAATACCTAGAAGTTGTAATATATCAAGCACCTTGTAACTCTGCATTGTATTTAATATGTATCTAAATAATATCAATTTTATGAATGTAAATGTGCCGTAGAGATTTTTCTGTCTAAAATGTAAAATCACTATACGGAAAAATATTTTCAATAAAGAGGAACATTGGAAAATATCAATGTTTTATTTTTTACACTGTAGTTTGAAGCGGATGTTGACGTTGATAGTAGAAAATTAAACATTGGAATTTTTGTTTTGGTTTTGTTGCTATGTAGTCTAACTAATTGTATTTGATCTACGAATAAATATATTTATTCTACCACTAGCTTTCCGAGCGCGGCTCCGCCCGCGCGCATGTCGTTTATCGCGCAAAAACATTAACCTCTCTTCGCGCAGTTGGATGAAAACTATCCTATGTTCTTAATATATCCGGGTCTCAAACTACTTCCATACCAAATTTCATTCAAATCGGTCCAATAGTTTTGGCGTGAAAGCGTAACCTACAGACAGACAGACAGACAGACAGACAGAGCTACTTCCGCATTTATAATATTAGTACTGATACTGAATAGAACTGATTGATTCAGTGTTGATACTTTCTCGGATAACGCTAGAAAACTTAAAGATTAATTGATTGAAGTTCCGCGAAAATGACTTTTTTAATGTGATTGTGGCGGATCAAGCACGAGGCCCACCTGATGTTAAGCGGATTAACCTCTGCCAATAACAGATGCATTTCGTCATGTGACGAAATCTATCTTACAATCAAAAATACCGATACATAAATGTGTTAAGAATTGGGATTTTTTGTTTAATATGCTTTATATACCAATACTTAACATAAATCGTTGTTTTTTCATTTGGTTCGAGTTTCTTAACCGGAGTGCGACCCTCACTTTCTCACTCACAGACGATTTTATATTTATTTTTAGTCGATAGATATGGGACTAAAATCAGACTTGTATATGATAGAGTTAAAACAAAAAATAAATAAAAAATACACGTGTATTGTACGTATGTGGGTCCCTAAACGTACAATACACGTGTATTTTTTATAACTTTTATTCGTAACATTTTGCTATTGTTATAATTTGTTAGGTAATCCGCCAAATCAATACATTCAAGTTAAAATTTCAATCGGCCACATACGAGTATAACGTTTCAAAAATACAGCGCTTCAGACGGCTCGGCTAGACGGACGGAAAGCCGAGTATGGAACCCTATAAACCAATGCCAAACTTAAATCAGATTCGTGGTAGGTTGCCGAAAGCAATAAAAGAAGTGCCTCTTTTTATAATTACGTATTTTAAATGTAACTGTTATACATAACGGCACCTGTCCCTGAGAGCTAGTAATTCTAGGTTAGCCTGAACACCATCTTCAACCACATCATCACTTACCATCAGGTGAGGTGTTGGTCAAAGCTGTAAACAACACTTTATTGAGTAGTGGAACGGACACCTCGCGGTCTCGTGCATTTTTATTCATGTGCCCCGGTGCCGATTGCAGCTCTAACTTCTTCGGTTTTATTCTTCTTTCCCTACCTTTGTCCTACATGCTAGGTCGAGTTTAAAGCCTCTCTAAAAATAATTCCTGTTGAAAAACTATTTATATTGAATTTAATACAAATTGTCCAGATTTCACTTTATTCCGCTTACAAGCTAAAGACCGCTGTATGTCTATATAAAGCGGAGACTTGCCCTTTTCATACGGTACCCTAAAATATTAATTTTAAACAAAGAGTGAACATGCGCTTTGTTCATTCTGGCGTATATTACTTATATCACGACTCGGCGTACCTACCTATGTGTATCTAATGAATCTTGCACAACGTAACATCGTCGTTTAGAGGCTGTTCAGCTTTCCGCTAATAGACGTTGCCGTTGCGCATTGAAAATGTATTAGAACCTCTACCTACGTGAGTGTAGTGTATTAGTCCAGCGCCAGTGTGTAAACAGTCGGCAACAAAGGTGTTGGTATCGTTATTCGCTGAGTAAAGGGAAAGTTTTGTCGCGGAATCCTATTGAATTCGCTGCTATTTAGCATGAGTCCGCGCTCAAGGTGACCGAGTGCCGCCCATGCTGCTCGCCCCCGCTTCGACGACCCACATTACGTAAGCGACCTCACCAACGTTCGCTCGCCCCGCTGCCATTGCCGTAAGGACAGATTCACTTGCACTACTCTAAGTTAACTATTCTAGTAAAGACTAGCTTCGTTTTAGATGCTGTCTGCTATCGCCGTTTTGCTGGTGCTGGCGATGGTAACTCCATCTCTGAGCCGGCCGTACGATCCGGAGGATGGAGAACTTAAGAGCGTGCTGCCATCTACGGGGACTTTCGAAGCCTTCTACCCACGTGAGGCGGAGGGCAACCCTAATGGTTCGTCGAGGCCGGCGCATGCGCACGGTAGTTTCTACAAGCACCGCAACCCAGCGCTAGTGGACATCAAAAACCCAGCTGCGTATGGTTTTCGGTTCGACGGTATGAGGAGATTCAACTTTGATAAAGAAGAAGATGAAGAATAGATCAATTATTACATAACGTCAACAAGTGAGCTACTACATGTTTTTTTATTTACTTACATCAAATTAAATATCTGTTCATTAAAATTCTGTAAAGTACCTATTTGTGAAAAATCCTTTACACTTATCTACAGTAATAAATTACTTATTAATTTAAATTATTTTAATCATTCTATATTAAGTAAAGACGGAAATAAATATTTAAAATACCGAAGGGTAGTTGGCCCTAGCCATAGCCCTAAAACGCGTGGCTTGTAGGTTGTCTAAATACTTTCATTGTAGCATATATCTGTAGTGTTGTATATAGATCGTTTTTTTCGGTTTAAAAAAATGTAGGTCTTAAATTCAATGTTTTATAACTTATATGCATAAAAGAAGAGACCTTCTTCCATGATGTTTCGACATTCGATTATGGAAATGATTGTGAAAACTATAATGTAAAACAACTGAACTAATTTTGCGTAAACTTTTATAAAAAACGGTAATAATTCTTAAATACCGTAGAGATATAAAATTGCTTTCTCTTTTCTGTGTTAAATACAATTTCTAACAACTATTTTTGTATGGTAAAAGAATCCTTTTTCATGGTTTTTCGACATTAGATTACAAAAACCGTATTCAAGAAAGCAGTTGCATTACATTCTAACGATATTTATTTTCGAAGCCTTTTATTTTTAGATGTAGACCATTTTCAACGCAAGCACTGCAAAATATAAGATAGTATAGAAACCAACATTTATTTAAATCAAATAATAAAAATACGTTTAAAAAATATTTCTATCAGAGGTTGTAAGGTTTACGATATAAGAATTTTATGGCAGAGCTCTCGTTACATGGGCGTACATGTACCTAGGTGTCGTGCAAATGAGAAGACTCAAATCACTAGAATACTCTTGTTTTTTATTAATTCATGACTCCCGAAGTGGCCTCCGATTTTCCCCTGCAGCTATTCCGAACCACGCCATGCAGTATGTCATAACTCAACATCATTGTAACGAGTGTGCCTTAACGTATCACGTATGTCGCGGTAATATTACTCGTATCTATATATTACCGTGCGTATGTCGTCTTTACTGTTACTGCTTACTCTTCCTAGTTTCACTCCTTAGTTAGGTGTTGCCTTTTCGGTGGCTACACAGACTAAGTAGTAGAACAAGATTCTGAGACTGACGAGCCAACTACTGTGTCTACTGTCTAGCGTGATACAATAATATTGTTTTCTTGGATCATGCTGTCTAGTGACTTGAGTTTCGGAGTCACAGTCTCTCAAATGAGTAAAGAGTATAGACTAGCAGCGATTACAGACGAAGATCACAGACTTTATTCTACGTCGATAAGTCAAAGTGTGGCCAGTCTCATAGCAAACTCTTAACTTGCTTGATGGCTTGATGGAAGTTGAGAAGAATCCGACCCGCTGCTTTCGTCCGTGCTCACGCTCACTAAAGTATATTTTTTTAATATTAATAAATTTTGTATAAATTATAAAATTGTGGCCTTAAATGACGTCACATATGTTTTCTGTCTCTTTCTTTGGGATGATCACATTAGATCCTAAGTTTCGCAAGCATACGTACGGATCGCGATTTTTTTCTTTATGGTAACGAGACGAAACACGCATGAGACTCACCCGATGTTAAGCGGTAACCTGTGTCTATATAACTGTTTAACAAATGCAGTTCATCCCAAGTGGCGATCTGCACAACTCCCTTCACCCCGAGACATACAGTTGTTAAGATTAATGTGCCTGTAATTTCCTACTGGCTCTCAAGGACTGCTGCCGGAACACACTGTTCGGGGCTTAGTGACAGATTTTCTACTTCTGGGTGGTAGCTTGCCAGGCGAGCATTTGCAATATACCCTTCCTCCGTGCTGTGAAGCTTAAACCGGTGGCGGTGGGAATCGCACCATGGCACTGCGACACGGCAGTCCATAGTTACCTAATTCTGCATGGCTATAATTTTTATATTTTTTTTCTATGATATCAATGGATTTTTCAACAAAAACTTTGTTTTCTAATACAAATGATGTAATAATGAATTGATATGAATTTCTCAATTATGAATGTAAAATGATATCTGGCAAATGTCCACCACGAGCACGCTGACAGATGTCGATTCTTTCATCAAAGTTTTAATAACTTTTTGGCAAAATGGCGGACCTATTTCGTTAATCACATTACCGGTTTTGAGATCGATTCGATTGGCTCCGTATAGAGTGTGCAGGAGACTCCGAGGCAGTCGATTTCTCGCCGTGCACAAGAACTCGGCCTTTCGCAGACTTCAACTTGGCGAATTTTGCGGCGGGACATGGGCCTACACCCGTACACAATCCAACTGACCCAGGAGCTCAAAGTGAACGACCATAGACAACGCCGTTTGTTCGCTGACTAAGCTACATAACGTTTGAAAGCGGGCCCCGATTTAGGCCGAAAGTTATCTTTGCCGTCGAGGCGCATTTTTGGATGAATGGTTTTGTTAATAAGCAAAATTGCCGTATATGGAATGACCACAACCAACCCACATGAGGTTCACCATGCATCCACAAAAAGTTACTGTTTGGTGCAAATTTTGGTCCGGCGGCGTCATTGGTCCGTACCTCTTCGAAAACGATGATGGCGAGGCCATCACTGTCAACGGCGAGCGCTACAAATCAATGATTAACAATTTATTATGGCCTGAATTGAACGATAATGAAGTAAACAACATGTGGTTCCAACAAGACGGGGCTACGTGCCACACAGCAAGCGACACAATGGACATTCTGCATGAACGGTGCGAGGGTAGGGCTATCTCTCGCAGAGAGACGTGAATTGGCCACCAAGATTGTGCGATTTGACCCCGCTAGACTTTTCCTTGTGGGGTTTTCTCAAGTCGCAGGTCTATGCCAATAATCCTCAATCAATCGATGCCCTGAAAGTCAACATAATACAGGCCATCGCTCAGATTCAGCCTAATCTATGCAGTTAGAGTAATTGAATAAATTGGACTTCTCGGATCCGTGCCCCCGTTCGAAGCCGCGGTGGACATTTAAACGATGGCATTTTGCATAAATAATGGCATAAATAGGCATTTAAAATAAAATAAAAAACTCTTTAATATCTCATATACCTACATTTTGTTTCATTTCATTTCAAAATCGACCTGCCCTTGTTGAAAGACCTATTATAATTTCTACTACAGATGTAGTAAATTACTTAAAAAACCCAAAGGCCTACTCAACTCAAAAATATTGAGATACTTGACATTTATACTACCGCATATAAACTGCTGTAGAGTTGTTAGGAAATTTTAACTTTGTAAAAGCAGTTGGCTTTGGTCGGTTATTTTGGTATGCCAAAATAACCCGGAAAGAAGACAGCAGTGTAACCATAAGTAATAATATAACAATAAAGCCTTTTATCCTGATATATACAGAGTTTTTTAGAACATTACATAATGTCCCTTATTTCAGAGTATCGCAGGCCTCCCCGAACCCGATCCATTGCTATCTGTCAACGGTAACTCTTCTCCAGTATGGAGCAGCTGTTTTGTGTTGTCTTCCTTTGTTCCTTTTGCTATCTCTATACAAATAGAGGATACAATTATATGTATACCTACCGTGAAAGACTGATAGACTTGCTCCATTTCTTTCTATGGACTCGCATCGACCCTATTTTGGCAAATAATAATTAATGTAAGTACATATTCGTATCTATATGTTCAGACAACACTAAAGTCCTTGGCTGGTTTTCTTTTTGTCTTCGGTTTTATTCTACGATTAAAATATATGCGTAGGTTTTATTGCTACATCGTTGAACTATTATACATCGTCACGAAATTTGGAGAACATTTTGTTCCTATGTATATCTAATAGGTATGTCTGCATTGATTGCATTTGTAACGGGTCTTACGGGTAGACGCTAATTGATATTGTTGGTGGTTTTAAGGGCAATTCAAATAAAAATATGAATGTAATCATGTTCGTTCATGGTGTTCAATATTTTTTTCTAAATAATATCTTCAATATTATATTATAAAAACTGACGCTCATATTTATATATAATGGTCAATATTATTTGAAATTCGTGCAAATATCATGATTTTGAAGAATGTTTGCCAGACTTAGCTACAAGCATGATAAAACTGTTTGAATTTTTATTTTCCGGCCTCAGACGTGAGTTTCCAATTTATACTAATGATACCTATCTGACGGGTATTAATCAACATATTATGTATTCTGATTGCATATAGGATACCGCAGTAACTTTATGTCATCACATCAACCGGCATTTCCACCGTTGAGAAAATTCTCCCCATTGGGGTGATTTTGCCATAATCCCAACGCTTGGCAGTCGTCTTGAGGATCGCAGTAGAAGTTGTTAGTTCTTCAGAGAACGCTGCTTTATACCTTCCAGTATTTATATCTTAGTCGCTTCTTACGACCCCCACGGGAAGAAATCGGGTGCTGGCATTTTAACCCGGCACCCCACGGGTACTATACGTAATTTGAAATTTAATCTCTAATATTACCTAAACTTTTCTAAGAACTATATGTACTACAAATTGCTAAAAGAAATACGCGTCGATTGAGAACTTAATATTTTCAAAAGTCGGTCAAAAACGATATCGGGTTGCCTATAGCTTGTTCGAAGCAATGATAACTTAATGCTTAGTGGTACTAGACAGCCGCTGCCGCGCAGGGGCTGGAGGGGCTTACTATAAGACCATTTCGATACTCGCCGGACTAGCTACCACGCTCAAGTTTAAATCGGCAACGATGTGTATCGGCAGCCTGAGTCCTTGAGAGCTAGCAGTTCTAGGTGGCTCCTTCGACCACATCATCTCGTACTAACAAGTATAATAGTGCAATTACCGGCTAATCTATCAACTACAAAAAGTAAATACAAGCTAAATAGTACTCTGTATCGAGCTATGCTGCAGTATGATATTGACGTACGATGGTCAATGACACATGACTTTTGTGTAATAATTTAGATTATGAGCTGAAGGTACAAATCATTGTCTTCCGCCCTGGATGACATTGTATCGACCGTAACATAGGATTCTAGAGTTAACTAACCAAGCTTGCCCATTACATTGGCAGCTTTATCTCCAAGGAGAGCGTTCTACTTTTTACACCTTCTGCGAGAAATTAAAAAGCAAGAGTACGTTACCGCATTCTATTTGAATTCGGTTTAATAATTTATAAGTACTTACACATGTTAATAAAATTAGACTTCCCATAATTTTGATTTTAAAAGGTTCTTATATTTTTTCTTTGTGAAAACTTTAAATATCTTTTATTTAAAATGCGATTAAACCTGAAGTGTAAGGTGCCAAACTGACCAAAGCTAAACTCAATAATCAAACATATTTTATTTGTATCAAGAACAGGGAGCCAATTGTTAAAAGTGAAGTGAGTCTCTAGAGGGAAAATATTGAACATGTTTTTTAGAAAGAATCACCTTACAGATATGAATGTAGTATATATAATATTCTAGAGGATATCACAAATACTATATATGCTTGATCCGAAAGCACGTTTTCATATATTTATTTCGATAAAAAAAATCATCAATAAAGCTCTAAAGTTTCGCTTAATTCAGTTGTGTGTCTATTAGGTAAATCGTATCAATACTAATTTTATTGTCAGTTAACATGAATGTAGTTTAAAAAACAGCTTAAATATTGCGTATATCAGTTTTTATATCGCTCATTCGCTTGCGGAACGAGGTCTTTCCGTCCTACGCCCTCAGTCTATCATCTATCAAAGACCAGTTAGATGTATCTAATTACTACATAGTTGCAATAAAAATAAGTACTACTTTACCATGTAAACATTGAACCGTTTGATCATTATTTGAGTACCAATTGAATGTTGATTGTTTCTCTTAATTTTATGCATGGAAGAGCATGACGGCTCGCAAGTCAAGGAGGAAGGAGGTTGCTGGCAGGTCGGTCGGTAATGAATACGTCTCGATTCGACACGACTGCCCGCCGCATCCTTCCCCTGGCATTAAGGTGCATCGGACCGCAAGCATCGCTCACTATGCTGTGGAGAGAAGTTGTACAGCACAGTTGTATGGCCCAGAAAGGCACATTGAAGTAATGAGTTACACTCAAGTTGACTATGATAACTATGCAAGTAGCTTCTGAGCACATTTAAGATTAGCAAAGCAAAGCTATTATCCTGGATTTACTGCAACGTATGTAGTACCTCTAGGTCTTAATACTATTCTGATATGCAAAGAAACCTTTTGGCTGAAGATTCGGTACTGCCTGTTTAAATATATATCGGAATCACTCGATCGTTCAAACCGATACACCCTCCATCCCAAAAATCTATGTCAAAACACTTAAGCCGCTCCGGGGAAAAAGTGTGAAATTATCTTAAGTGGGCTGTGTCTACGAAACTCCTTTTTAAAACCGAACTAATATAACGGTACGTTCTAAGTAAAGATAGAAGTGTAGATAAGTTAATAAGATTATTATTATACCTCATGTTGAGGTCGGGGACCGGCTTTTAAGGACGGAATGTTTCTGAAACCGTGTATAAAAAACGACTGGACTCCTGGGATCGGTCATTCCGTTGCCGGAGTGGGTGCACGCATCTTCGTTCCCCAAATAACGTGGCTTTTTTGTGTAAAGGCTCCGTAATCCTTGAATCGACTCGGGGCAGTTCTGAGACTGGGCTCGAAGGGCGTGAACGTTTCTTGTTCCGTTAAGTTTCGATTGCGTGTGCGATGTATCCGGACTCAAACGGAGTGGTGAGTGCTCTTATCCTATTTTGGCCGTTTGTTCAAGATTGCGATTTAATAACATGTATATATTATTATTGTTAATTACGTGAATATTGTCACATGTTATTGACATATTTTAAGCTTATGTATTATCGACTGCGTAAAAATATGTATATTTTGGGACAGTGCATCGTAAAAGCAACGATTTAGAGTGACCGTAATAAATACCAAAAGCTAATTCATTGAATAACATAGACCTTTTTGTGTCCAGAAATCGAAGCTTAATGATTTTATATGGTGTTAAATGATCTATATTAATTTATATAGCGCCTATAAGAAGGTAATAACTGACTCAATGGGTGGTGATGAGGCGCTGCACTTTGCTGCAAGTCATGCCGGCGGCGGCATCACGCGCGTTTGTTCAACACTTTGTTAACATCTATATTGTGACAACTGTCCGATGAATTATTATGATTGAGCTATAAAAATACAAGCGTATTCGTGATATTTGAGTTTACGCTCCATTGTTATACAATCAACTTCGTTCAAGTATTGAGGAGTTCTTAAGCTTGAGATAGATTCTCTTATTTATAAGTAATTATAGAAACTCACTCTTGAGTACCATTGCAGAAATTAATCAGGTAGGCGTGCAGATCTGTAATGTTTCCGATTGTTTCATATAAGTACTTACATGTTTTGTCATTATTTGAAATCTATAATATATAAAGTTTAATGGTAGTTAATGCCGGTGGTGTGCCTTTATCAGAGAGCAACCAAAAGGCCATCCGAAATCATGAATGAATTTCAGAACAATAAGTAGCCAGTTCTGAAAAGCTTTTTAAATTAACTTTTACACTACCCATTATAAATATTTCATGTAGCCATTCGTCAGTATTTTTATTGTCTTTTATTTTTACCCGCAGGTATGTAGAAATAAAAGTACTTAAATATTTTAGCTATGCTTAATGGGACCATTAGAATCTTTGCCATTACTATAATTCTATTACGTTCCAAAAGATTCCTTCAATAGAAAAGGCTGTCAATGACCTTTATGGGATGCCATAAGATGAAAATAAAATAAACATTTATGAGTTCGAGGCTCGCATGGTCTATTTAACGATTAGCCACGGCCGCGGTCAAATCACTTTATAATGTTTCTATCTAGCTAGCAAATCAGTGGGCTCGCTTGATTGCCACAATTTTTTGTTTTGTTTCGGGAATAAATATTTTTTTGTGATTCTTTGGATTAAACGAGAATAAATCTGTAGACTTATAAGTTCTATTATTGCTTTAAAGAATCTTACAATTAAAAAAAAACTCTGGGTCATCTGGGTTGCAATAGGCCTCCTCTATTATTATAAGGGACCAAAACATAGTTTTAAAACACTTCTATTCTATCCTTCTTTATGGGATTGTGACAGAACATGCACGATGCCCATCTGATGTTAAGCGGCAACCTCTGCCTATAACAGATGCGTTTTGGCACAAGTGAAAAACTGCAATGCGCTCACACACTGTTAAGTCTCATGTGCCTGTAATTTTATTATTACTCTAGAGGCTCTCAAAGACTGCTCCCGGAACATACTTTAGGTACTTGGCAACAGATGAGACAGAGCCAGGGAAACATTTACAAAATGTTCTTCTTCTGAAGCTCAAGCCGGCCGTGGGGGTCGAACAATGAACCTGAGCCACGGCAGCCCTTATAGCTATTACCGCTCCACCACCTGCTACCCTTTGGAATTGGAATACTGGCGTAACAATATAGTAAAATTTCTATTGTATAAATCTATTATATAAATATCTATCATTGGAAACAAATTCGCTGAGAGGAAATACTCTACGAGCATCATAGCGTTTGATAAGCCCATAAGGATTACATACTACAAATCGATGAAATAAATTTGTAGACTATGTGTGGCGGAACTTGGAATATTTACATTAATTAGAAACAACATATCTGTTGTTAATCAACATGTATATTATAAAGATCATACATATAAGAAGGTTAGTACCCCTAAAATCAAAACAAGGCATTGATTGAAGAATGTTTCTCTAAATACTGTAATTAACCTGTTAGGTGATTAACACTGCGTAGACATAAAAAAAGTCCATGTCGTTTTGAAGCTCACACATAATAACTCTTGAGCGTTCACACATATTTAAAGAAGAGCCTCTAGCTTCATGGAATTTAAATAACATCTTTGGACTTATCCAGAAATTTGTTTATCTCTTAAGCTTTTCACATACTCAAGAAGAAAACTAACAACCATTTGTACGCCCTTACGATATATAATTTTATACAAAGTACATGTATTGAAATAAATTAGTGACAGTCGTAATATCATTAGTTCATTTAAAAAAGGAAATCCGGTATTGGATATACGTTTATAATAATAATTTATATTTTATAATATTTTTATTAATTACGTTAAAAGTCAAAGAGCTATTTTGTTAAAATATACAAAATAAAATATTTTTATTTAAAAAGCTGATTTATTTATTGGGAGATAGTCTAAAATGTACAACAGTCACATTGAACAACGACCTCAGTGTGGTGCATTGAAACAAGTTGCTCAAAATTAAAACGTTCCTTAACAGATATGTTTTATACCATAAAATAACATTTAAAAAGCAATATAAAATTCTCCACCGAAAGGTAATGATTCATCATTGAAAAAATCATATATTTTCAGTATGTTGCACCTCAGCTTTGGCCACCATCATAGTAAGTCTGTGTGAAACCAACTGCCCAGGATCAGTCGTACCAATGAAAAATATGCCATGCCCGTCCATGTCGTAGATTATTGGGATAGATAGTATTAAATGCTATAAAACATTTATTGTTGATACCGATTATGTTTCTCCTTGGTTCTCTGGATACTGGAACTTATTTCGCTCGACGAAAAAGCATTGCAATCAACAATCAATATACTGGCACGCTGGGCACGCTGCCAGCTGGTAGTGCATTAGAACTAACTGTTGGTCAGTGTTCTTTAGGTTGCCTAAATGCTTTCGTTGTAGTAGCTATAGTGTATATAGTTAGTTTGTAAAAGCATGAACCAATAAGAAAATGCCATAAAAGCAATAATTATGCATATTCATAGGAGTACTTGTTTACGATGAAAGAATATACATTGCGTTCGTACTAACGGATGTTTTTTTTATAAAACCATTGTTACTTTCGTTTTCTTCACAATACGTCGAAGGTAGGTTGGACTGCTCATGTTTTATTTCTTTTCTATCACTGTTACGTATGTTCTTGATGTAACACAGCTATTCCTATTTCTATTATATTCTTTTTTTTGCCGACTGCTACGTAACACGATTCAAGAGATAAATTATTGTGTTCCCATTTCTAGTGAATGGAAGGAATCAAATCAAATTTTAAAATTACTATCAAATCTGCGTCTTCAAGTGAAACAAAAAGAGAAAATTTCATCTCGTAATGAGAATGAAGCCGTTCCTCTGAATAATTTTGATTGTGGGTTTTTTCTACGTAACCTTGATAAGTTATTTACATCTAAGTATTTAGTTACTTAACAATAATTACACATGGGTCTTAATCTAATCATTATAAGTTACATATAAATGCATACTCCGGTTTCATAAAGAAACGAATCTTAGCGCTGCAAATCATAACATCGAACTTGCGCACAATATATAATATATATTGTCTATAGGTTTTCATAACGTTCTTCATGTATTTTTTACACTTGTTTCAGATGGGTTTCTTCCTGATTTTGGCTTTGGCGGCATCCTCAGAAGCCTTCTTTCTCAAATGGGGTTCTGATACCACGTACGTATAAAGACAAATAACATACTCTATTAATAAGGAATTGTTTATTACTCACTTTGTATAAGCTCTTTGCCACTGCGAATTCATTGCGAAGTTTAATCGAATTGATTTGTTTATAATAATAGAAATTTTTGAATTTATGAATGCCCTAATTCAGAAGCGGGTGATGCTAACAGGTTAATAATAAATAGGCTGTCCCACATAAACATTAGTTGAAATAAATAGTGTTTCCAAAAAACACTTGACCGTTTCAAGGAATGTCTCAAATATTATCCCTTCACAAAATGTTCAATCTCACATAATTACTAATCGCACAGTACTAATATTAAACAGCTATGTTTTTCAAGTGTTGTAGTATCTAAAAACAGTGACAAAAGAAGCGTCGCTTCCTTTCTTACGATGAATGTGCTTTTTATGTCTGCTTTCTATGTCAAATTGTCAGCGGAAGCAAGTGAATAATCTACTTCCTCGTATTAATGGCCTACAGCGAATAAACTTATATCGGCGTTATATTGGTTAATATGAGTGGTATATCAGGACGTTGTTGTTTCAGCAGGCAGGCGTCGGCGCAGAAGACTTGGGTGCAGCCGATGGCACCGAGCATGTCGCCGGCGTTCCGATACCAGTACGCCTATAACCCGTACGAGAGCCGTAAGGTGTACCAGTACCAGAATGCTCAGTATGCACAGCCCGAGATGTCCCTGCAGCAGAGCATGGCCCCGATCCCTATCAGCGTGCCGGCGGGCGCGTCGCTGACGCCCGTGTCTCTACAGCACGTGCAGCTCGTGCCCTGCATGTGCCCCGTGGCCCCCGAGGAGGCCGAGAAGCTGCAGGAACAAGTAGGCCCTGGCCCTTACGTCGCACAGACATACACGCAGTCCGCATACCCCGTGCAGCAAATGACTGTCGCCACCGACAACACCAAAACATCCAACAAGCAATGAAGTCATCGCTTGACATTATTTTCAATCCCACCAATGAATCATTCTCACCTAATTTATTCTCTTCATTATTTATATTTAATTTTACATTCTGATCTAACTATAAGGAGATGATATCGAAGACTGATAGTGTAAAAGTGTGTGTTCATTGTAATAAATAATATACAGTAGTTATACGTGTTTTATTCATGTGTATTATTAGTTCATAATACGTTATAAAATGGTTATAGCACGTAACGTAGGTAGTGTCGTAATAGCGAATAAGTGGTGTTTACTTGTGTTTGTTTTGACTTACATGGGCTCAGGCCGCTCGCGCTGCTGGGTCGATGGCGTGCTCTTATTTTTGCACGAGTGCGCTTCAACGCACCTCCGCAGCGGCCGGGAAGTAGCATTACGTAAAACACTTTCATTCTGTTCTCGATATCACTAGAACGGTACTCATTCAATCATTCCAAATGAGAACTCAATTTTCACGCTCTGATGGTAAGTTATTGTAAACTCATTTCATGGGATGGTGTTCCCATTTGCTTGGCGCCCGAGGGCAATGATTATAAAATATCTCGAGTGGCTTATTTTCTAACATAATTGGGTACTCGGACACAAGCTTGTTATGTTTTTAAGTACAGTCATAATACCATGGATCATTTACAAATGTAGCCGTAAAAACTAATGCGAGTTACTACTAACAGCCCCACGGACTTGAGAATCTAAGCAAACAATGGGTATACTAGCCTGACACCAAAATAAATTTAATGTCGTAACACTGGTCTATGTTGCTGGCAACGAAAATCATGATAGAAGTACTCTCATGATCTATGAAGGTTGACAATGACACATATGTTAGAATATATATTACCAATACCTAATGACTTCGGTTACTGGAGTCTGGAGTCTGGATCAGTCCCCACTTGCAGCGCCCGTTCACAAGTATGCATAGGTACATAGAAGTTGATGATCAGTCATATAATATTAGCCACCAAGCCCGGACTTTTATGACTATTACCTAGTTTTTCTCAGATACTAATAGCGTCGTTAACATTTCGTTTTATCTAGTTATGTAAACTATTAATCATCACTCAACCATGATAGAGTTTAACGTATTAGTCCTATAATTCCAAATTATATACTACATTTCATACGTACCTACCTAAAATATAACGTTAACTATTTATATTGTGGAAAGAACATGGATATAACCCATAGTATAAACTTTAGTAAGATAATATTAGTATACTATACTGCACCTGGATCATGCCAATGGTTCATGGTATAACTAGAACTATACTTTTTCAGTGGATATAACCTTTTTGATAGTTATGGAGTAGTTATTTGTAGTTCTGTATCATAGAGAAAAACACTATTGTAGGCATAGAGGCATAGAGTTACTTTGTCAATGCTAGGTTATGTATTTTTAGCCGCGTTCGGAAATTACTGTATGGATGGTGCACGAATGTAGATTGAACATTCATTCCTTATCCGAATGCTGTCTGGGAATCATCTCAGTGAATTATTATATTCGCTCGAGGCCGTTCGAAAATTAATATTTTTTATAATAAGAACCTTCTCAACATATACCTTATATTTTCCAAGACTACTAGGTACTCAATTTACTTTCATGATAAAAATCGGTGGTATGGGTGCCAAAACGAATAACATCCAGACCTGTTCAAAAACTGGATTTCCGTGTAGGATTACTTAATTTTACATTGAATAACTGACAACTGCAACGAGGAAACAAATGTCGCGTAATGACAAGTGTTTTGTCATACTCGCGAAAAATAACTCCCGTTTCCGAACACAGCCCGCCATAAATTTACTTTAGTCAGCAAAGACGTCACAGTTATTCATTTAAAATATTATAGTTAGTAAGTGTAAAAGTGTCCATATCTTTTTGTTGCTGTATACCAAGGTACGTGATGTTGCTATAATAATCATTAACATGATAAAATGGCGAGCTGTGAAGCATACCCGCCTTATCGGCGTTGGTCTTCAAGAGAAAATAAACCAACTACATCACGCATACATGCCGATGGATTTGAATTCCGCATACCATCAGAGTAAAGTCACAGCCATCAAAAAGCTAAGCTACATTCTAAAACACACTGATAGAAGAAATCTGCATGACTCTGATTTCGAAGAACTCCTTTTGTGCTCATTAACGTTGGTTTACTACTTTGGTATGCGCTTAAAACTGAGTAGACTGACATCAAGGTATTGGTACTGGTGCGGGAAAAGGCAGTTTAACAAAACGGAAGCTGTTTTCCAGAAAACTATGGATCAATTACATCCGGAAAGAAGTGAAATTACCATAAAAATAACTCTTAAATTTTTCACTGACGTTGAGTTGTGGCCTTTTGAGAGTTTTGTGGGACAAATATTGGAAGTAGTACTCTATTTCAATAGAGGAAAAACGACTCTCTTTAATATCATGCTCACCGACATACACTGCGTTCTTTTTCATGATGTGAAATCCGCTCGGCACCGTATGAGGATATTGTATGAACTGCTCAAGAGTAAGAACTGGGTCATAGACAAGCAAAAACTATTACCTTTTATAACAAGGCTCCTAGATTTCTTTGCGTGTAGTATTGCAAGAGGTGATAATAAAATACCGGCTTATGGATATTTGAAGAAAGGGTTCGAGGTGTGTCTGCGCCGCATCTTTGAGAGGGCAGAGAACAGTCACCGTTTTCTCATCATATCGACGATGCTTAACTGGTTCTCGATGATGTCGAACATGTCCGATGACGATGTTTTGGAATTTTCCGCATTAATCGACCACGCAGCAAAACTGTATAAAGTAGAATCGTATCCAGACAGTTTCCGTGAGGGATTTTTCGTACATGTGCTGAGTAATTTGGTTGGCTCACCTGATGCACTGTACAGTCTTGTTGGTTGCCGCCTCTTGGAACGATTCTTAGATCGACAAAACAATTCGCCATTCCTGATGGTTCCTACTATTTATTATGAATTCTCACAGGTTAATCATATTATTCATATTAAAAGCTTAAAGACAGTATGTATGCGTAGTCCATGGTAGCATTTTTAATAAAATCTAATCTTTTATGTCGAATGTTAGTATTCGGTAAAATTTCGGTTTCCAGATTTCCGTAAACTGTTTATTGTTAAATAAATATGTGTGAGAATTCTTAAATTAATTTTCGAAACATAAAAAATAGTAACTACCCAGAAATCTGGCAAACTAGGATAGCATATACATCAAACATATGAAGAAGCTAGGTTTTCCATAAAGCGCTACGCATACACTATCCTTAATAGAACTAATTTGTAAGGCCGTTACGTTATACCGCTAGTGTGTTTAATACATACTTTATTAATCAGCGGTACAAAATTGCTTTACTTATCAATGATCACTTATGTAATTGATATATTATTTTATAAAATTAGCATAAATTTATAGGTGCGATTAAAAGTGGGTTACTACGACAAGAACGACAAAGCGTTCATCCGACATCACCGAGAGAACTTCCACGAATTCTTAGTAAAAGCTATGAAGTTACACTGCAACAACATGGCCAACTTGAAGTCACTCTTCGCTGTTATATGTTGCTTGGTGCTGGAGGTACCGTGTGGTCTGACAGCCGCTGCTGCCGCTTGCATGGTGATGTCAGTGCAAGACTACGCCTTGAATGCAGAGAACTTACGGGCTATTTCTAGATACTGGTTGCACGCTATAGTCATTTCGGTCATGTCCTTGATCTGTTGGGTTCACAAAGCTCCCGTTCTGTATCGATACGTGAACCAGTTGATTTCCAGACGTGCAAAGGAAGCCCCGCAGCTAAACCCACCCCTGATGCAGTTTTATAATATTGGTCGACATCACGTTACGTGGAACAAGCCCACTTTGTTTTTCGAAGATTGGGAGTTGCGCTATGGATTATGGAAACATTTCCAGGATTCACAAGCTCAGGTACGATAAATACCTGTTATATATATATATATATATTTATATAAAAATTGCGTCCTCTTATGTAAGCTTCACAGATAATTATGGTATCCAAATAGGACCTTATATTTTTTATCAGTTTATTAATCAAAGGTTAAATATTAACCTGTAAAATAGGGCGAGTACTAATCGGGTTGCTTTTTTCCCGTTGTAAACTCTCGACTTGATACTGTTCCATATCCTGCAGCTGACGGTTGCGTGTAGCATTTTATAGTAAATAAGTTGCCAGATTACAATAGCATCCCACTCTATCTCCCTGTGATAATCGTAAGAAGAGACTAAGGGAAAAATCCCAGAAGGTGGGAGTAGCACCATCTGAAGAAATGCCAGCTTACATTATGGCAATCATCCTTGATTCCCTCTTCTGGGGAGGAATTTGTTCTACCGTGGACGTCTCCCGATTATTAATAAAGACAGTGGAATATAATATTAGTTCCACACCTTTACGTGATTCATTCATTTACGCTGTCTTCAACAGCGTAAATGAATGAAAAGGCACTTGTGGTCTTACCCAAGGGAAGGGGAGCGTGCCACGTGTCGCCAACGTGCGTTCTAACTGACCCTATATACGAGCGGCGGCTATGTGCTCCGATTAGTTATATAACAGATGCCGAGAGCTTTACAAGTCTTAGGTACCTTAATAGAATGCCTTATTAACTAGTGGAAGTCTTAAAAAACCTTAAAAAAAAGATTTATTTACACTAGTGCGGTGAAAAAGAGGCTATACTGTAGTATCACCTGTCTTTCGCCGTTCCATGGAATTGTAAAAAATAGTAATAATTGGTGACTGCATTTCACTCGGATATCTCAGGTCTTACCGCTTGATGTTGTAAAGGTTGTAAAACTCAATCGAAATTGATTCTGAACGTTATTTTTGAATTTTCAGTCCAATATAACCAGCCGCCAACCGGTATTGGGAAAAAAAGCACCTACCATGGATTTACAAAATTAAACAAAGAAATACAACATGCAAATTGTATGTAAGTATGTTATGATGGTAGTAGCTAGTCAGAAAAGCATTGCATTAGCGTTGGGTTCCTATTACCCAAACCGATGCTGGACAAAATCTTTACAAAACCCGGGTTTTGTTTTGGTTTCAATTTCACATTTGGGTGAAATTGAGTTTTTTTCCCGGACAACCATGAAAACATTGTTCATATTTTTTTTTCATTTTTCCAACTTTGCGAAAAAACTACAGTGTAATCTGGTGATAAAAATAATGACGAGGACTGTTATTTGTCAAAAAATTAAAAATGTATTTTATACTACACCTGCTCGGAAAGTACCTTGATACTTTATCAAATTTACGGTAGAAAGTACGTCATTGCATATCGAACAAATATGCGGGGAGAAAACGCATCTGAGCGGGAGAGAAAAGTGTATGAAAATCCATTTCTTACGTGGTTTTTCTTTTTTAATTTTGGGTAAGACTATGCGCTGGTAACCTAAATATCAAAAGCCAAAAAGTTTTTACAGTGAGTTTTTATCTCCAAGTTCGCAAAATGACACTGGCCACTAGCTGTGTGTTGGATGGTGTCAAACAATTTGAAAAAAGAACATGTGAAAATTGCAGACGCCATTGGCGCCATTTTCAATTTGTGTGTTGTATTCAGTTTTCGTAGAAAAGTAAAATAAAAGGTAGGTGTAGTATAAAGCACTATGTATCACTCGAGAGAAAGTGCGATTCCCGATCTCGGGTGTTTTAAAGCCCTCGCCTACGGCTCGGGCTTCAAACGACACCCTCGACGGTAATCGGTCACTTTCTCCTCTCGGTGAACAATGTACTAATAATTTTTGTTTTTTTAAGTAATGAAATAACTAGTAATTAGAAACTACAACCTACTACATCGTATCAAAAAAAATTAAGTCGTCTTGTTTGGTTATGTAGACATCCACGTGTCGTTATCCCGGATACCAAAAGATTAAACCTTAAAACTATTTTATTATAAAATGTAAATTAAAAATAAGTACCATACTTAAGTATGGTAATGAGATAAAAAGCGCTAAAGACCCTAGGAATGTTCTAGATCTAGCGCTAAATGCGCCAAAACGGCAACACTGAGTGAATAATCGGGAATGGCGGCAGTTCATTATGGTTCTTTATCAGTGTCCGGGTGAAACCCGTTTGAAATCCCTTGCTGGACGACCCCCGGACGCCTTCTAAACCACGACAAATCCGGGGATCCTGGACGAATGGCAGCTCTACATCAGTGCGACTAGCTCTCAAAGATAGCTGTTCGTTGATTAGTGGCAGAGCATTAGCCGCATATTACATGGTTATTTTAAACACATATTTAAAATAAAAATAAAGTTTTTTGCCACATATGTCCACTGTATTGTTATATTGCTATTTAAGAAAGAGAAACAATTCCTCTTCTAAATCAAGTAATTGTAATAGTAATATACATACATATTATCATGCCTCTTTCCCGTAGAGGTAGGCAGAGACCACAGATTTCCACTTGCTACGATCGTTGCATATCTCATTTGCTTCATCTACATTCACCAATCCTTTCATACCTGAGCGTCGGTGTAGGGTACTTCTGACCTGTCCATTTTTCATAACGTCTTACGATTTCGGAATATTCGCCTGGGTCTTCCCCTTCGAACACTTCCGTTCACTTGTCCCATTTTCACCTGTTTAGTCACTCTCATCTCATTCATTCTATTCACACCACATCGTTCCCTTATCACAATATTCCTTATCCTGTCACTCCGTTTGACTCCAATCATGCTTCTCAATGCTCTTATCTCCACTGCATTTATTCTACTCTTATGCTTTTTCTGCCATACCCAACTTTCACTACCATACATAAGTGTCGGAACCAACACTCCTTCATGAACAGCCAGACGAGACTTCTGCAATGCTCCGTTTTACATATTTCCAGCATTCACTCTCCTTTCTATGTCACTTGCACATTCTCCGTCTTTTGTTAACAGTATTAACTATAAGAGTTTGTATACTTGGGATCCAGGTATACAAACTCTTATAGTTAATACTCAATAGTAATAATATCTGCTAATTATTGACTATAATAATAACTGTTAGTATTACTGCTTCCGGATTTTTCATTGTCTATAGGCGGAAACCAACGGCAACAAAAGCTCTAATACGTAAGTACTTATATTCTAGGTTAAGCCTGTTAACACCTTCGACACTTACCGTCGGGTGAGATAGTGGTCAAAGGCTTACCTATCAGCAATAAAAAAAAAAACTTGACTATACACTACGAGTACTCTACTCGTACCTATCTCAAATCATTCATCATATCACATGCAATGCTTAAAGCCAAGTTCCACCACCTGGCAGGTTGCAGAGTAGGGAGTGAACGCGTTTTATTTTAGCTAGGTAAATTATTTTAGTTATATCAAACATGAGAGGCTTATTTTTTTGCGCCTAGACAATAATAACTTACAATATAAATATTTTTATTAGTTTCAAGTAAAATATAATATAAAGAGGTTGCGCCGACTTGAAAGTTAATATTGAAGATGAATTACAAACAGAAAAATTACAAAGAAAACACCATTACTATATCATTTTTATCATCTCACTGTTTTTATCATATGCATGTCTCCGATATTGAGTGTGTACGAAGCGTTTTTAACTCCTTTTAAAAACTAAATTAGGTACAGGATGACGTAATCGAATCGAATAAATTGATGGACATCCATGCTGGATGCAACGTCGATCAGTGCTCGTCGTCATCACTATCCTGGATGACGACGATCTCGTGGAAGTTGAAGACTAATAAGAAGAGATACTAAGATAACTTCTAATGAAATGATGACGCGATGATCATTGTGATCATTGTACCGATAGTCGTCGACAAATGGCCTTTGAAGCATATAGCCTTGACCAACATCTCAAAGGCTTTCGCTAGACGGTTGGGTCAAGGCTCGGATACAGAGAGCAGGTCTCCTTGATTCGGCAGGATGTTCCTTACTCTGCAGTCCTGACCACTCAAAGGCTGAAAATGATTTTTATGAATAAATTATTAATGTTTTCAATAAATATTTATGTAGGTATTGTAAAAAAATAGTGTATCAGCTGGATGGCCCACTGCCGAACATAGCCTCCCCATTTAGAGGAGGTTTGCTATAATCTCCACTCTTGGCAGGCGTCTTGGGATCGCAGTTTGAGATATCTAGAATAAACGTCCACAACTTGCATTGTTACAAACGTTGTACCTAGTGTTCAGATTTAATTAATGTTTGCATGCATGTTCTTGAGCCTAATAGTTAGGTATACTTCTGATAAGCAAGTTTTCACTAAGTTTTATTTTCAAAAGTATTCTCAAAATTAGTTTATTGTTGTTATTTTGAGGATTAGAGACTAAATTAATAATAAACCAAGGAACTTTGGCTCAAGAATTTATTTTTACTACTTGCAATATTTTACCGAATTTGAAAACTATCTAAAATAGTTAACTAGTATCTAAAATATGACGAAATAACGTTGGTATAAATAATGTTTAGGGTGTTTTTGCGAAAAGCATCGCCGCATTTCGCCAAAAGCATCCAAAGGAGGATAGGTTCAAAAAGCATTCTATTATTAAAACCGTATTAAGTACATTCATACGATTATTCATTTGTTCCATTCGTAACCATTGCTTTCCACCACCAGCTGACATAGAGAAACAGTTCGGCTTCTAGGAATAGATTCTTACGATCTTTGACCACACCACCATTTATCAACAAAATAAAGATCAAGACAATCTAACACTAAGTAAAAAAAATCACCTATTCCCAGTAGTTATACTAAGTATTCTTACTATACAGTATAACTATTGAGATTTTGCTTCCTAGTAGACTTACTGGCAAGACGAAATGGATAGGCGCTAAAATCACGCATAACCCTTTTAACGATACGAAGCGTGAACCTCTTAAATATTGGCTAATATCGTACAATAGTACTCCAGCACAATACTTAATAATGTACCTTTGGCTTGGTTTATCTGGTATGCCTTGCATTCACCTAGCAAATAAAGATTGCAATTGTATCCAGATCTTCAAAGCCAGCGATCCTGATGGATGCCACATAAATATCAGATATTTCGAATTCAAGCAGTAGTTTGAAAATAATGTTTATACTTGAAAAACGTACCATGAAAAATAACAACTTGTATATGATGTCTCTAGATGAGCTTTTGTTTACAAATTTTCAAAATTATATTTTGGATTCATGTCTTTGAACCTGCAGATATTATAGGTATTATTATATGTTCTATTCTATGTTATATGCTCAAAAATTGCACCCAAGTATGACAAAACAAAAAAGAATCGTCTAAATGAATTCTGAATTGGCAGAAGAAGGCTTTGAATTGAAAAGAATCTTTTCCTTCTTTGAATTCGATAAAAATATTATACGCTAAAGAAAACCTCGTCGGTATGTATCTCTGGACGCAGCAGATGATTTTGGACCATGAAAATGTTAGTGATTGAATTAGTATGGTGCCGACTTCAATAAGTTATTTCATATTTCTCAGAGTAGAGGTAAATTGGGATAAAAAAATAGGCTTCTGATCTCGTCGCACTCATAGCATGCAATGCGGAATCATTTCTTCAGTTACGTCTTTGATAAGCAATTAGTTACGACTCTTATTGAGCGAGCAAATTATTATCTGGTGCTTACCGACATGCAGGTAGGTATTTATACAAAACGTTACGTACTTCGCGTGAATTCTGAAAAAGAAAATATTCGAACAGTACATGCCATTATGTTTGGTCATTACATAAAATAAAATATTTCGACGATAGCCACAAGTATGAAATAGTGTTAGGTGTATATTATGAGTCGTAGAATGTTTTCGCAATTAAGCGAAAATACGGACTATTTATAATCTTTATTTTGAATAATTGAATCTTTATGACGGTTTAGGTTTTTGAAAGAAATATAAAGCATAAAGTTTGGGCTGCAACGAGCATGTTCCGGTGGCCGAGTAGTTTAGGCACTCGACGCAAAATGGGAGTATTCATTTCCCGCCTGCGAAAAAAAAATATTTTTTGTGCTTTAACCATTTGTAAATGTAATTTTCACTTAGCACACCGTAGTGCTTGTAAAAATTAAGTCTCTTGATTTAAACTTTTAATAAATTAGACTTGTTAAACCGTCTACCATCACGGAAAATTACGGATTAAAAAAATAACTTGTGCAATTCGGATAATGAAAATGTGAGCTCAGAGTGTTTTGATTCAGCATTGTACCGACTTCAACGAGTTATATCCTTTTAGAATCACACATTAACATTCAATTGTAAAAAATATGTATTGATGGGTTTAAAAAAAATTACAAGTTTTTCTTCAGCTGCACTTTTTAATCCAAATGTTTCTTGTACAAGTAAGTAGTAGTTTGTGTAAAAGTAAGTTTTATAAATGGCCAACTGGACCAAAATCAAATTTGGTAATCGTAAAATCACAAAAATCCGAATGATGCATAGAAAAGTGCAAACGTGCATGGCAGTAGGGCATTTTGCGAATACCCGCCTAGCAACCTAAAGCCCCCCACAAGTAAAAAATGTGTTGCCACACATCTAGCGGTGTGTTCTGGTAATTAAAAACCAGTTGCCGCTCTCGATAAGCCTACTTATCACCTTTGACCTCATCATCACTTACCATCAGTTGAGATTGTGGTCAAAAGATACTCTATCAGTAAATATGAAACAGATCCCCAACATAGTTCAAGGAATATTAAGGGTTTCACCTCGGAATGAGAGATAGTTATTTTGGCACTCTAAGGGTCCGTTTCAGAATGTCCTAATAAAGTTTCGGGTTGCTATGCAACACATACAATAACTGAATGATAAAAATGACAGTTATATTCAAGCTTTAATCGATGAATTGCTTGAATCGCTTGAATTTATGACAATGAATTTAAGAGATGCTTCATTTTTGTGAAAAGAAAAATATATATAATAATTAAAATTTTGTTTGGAACAATTGGAAAGTAATAAATAGGTTTAAATATAATCACTATGATGTTTTGTGACGTGTTGAGACGGCTGATTATATTATATTATGTTAGGAAGTATTTAAGTTTTTGACATTTTAATTCGAGTGTTTTATTAATTATTGACTTCACAAGGGAAATAACATAAATTGCAATAATGTTAGTTATATAGTATGGTTTTTAATTACAGTAATGATAATGACAGAAATAATTTTAACCAATGCTACAACAATGAATTATTTATGCGTGCGTTTATAATGTATGTGTATATTCAAACTTATATGTAAATTGATTTGCATTACCTCAGTTATGTAAAATGACCTACCTAGTGTAACAAACATTGTTATAATGGTGAATAAATATTCTGATTCTGATGGATAGGCTAAATCGATGACTGTGAAACGCAAACATAGTGTTTTATTTATTAAATATGTTCTGGGTAGTAAAACCCGAACTTACTCGAACATTCTAAAACAGGCCCTAAAACTTGTCTCAAAACCTACTTAATATTACTATTATTACTACTACTATTACTTAAGTATTTTTTTTGAAATGTAATTGTGACGGAACGCCCACGATACCCACCTGATGTTAAGCCTTATCAGATTATTAGATGTTAGCCTTTGCCTATAACAAATGCATTTCGTTTTTTCACCTTGAGACATATACTTTTCTTTAAACTTTCGTGAACTAAACTCAAGTTTCTAAATTACTGACGGGTCTATCCACGAATTAACATCAAAACTAATTGAGACATATAGTTGTTATGTTCCATTGTAATTTCTCACTGCTACTCAACACTGTCGCCATTCACCTAACAGGGTGTACGTTAGGTGAATGGCGACATAGTATTTACTTGACTAGCTAATAGACTTGCTAGCCAGGCAAGCATTCGCAAAATGCCCTTCGAAAATCACCATGCGATGTAGCTCAAGCCGGCGCGGTGGAAATCGAAATATGGACCTGTGCCAGGGCAGTCCATAGCTATTATAGAACGGATATCATTGTTATTCATAGAAGGAGTACTGCAATTTCTTCTACCGCCGAAGGAGTACTGCAATTTCTTCTACCGCCAAGCACAAGTATATTTCTGAGCAGGGTAGAAGTGATGGTAAAAGCTAACTGCTTATTTTACATATTCTGCTCTGACTTCTATTATTTTCTGTTTATCTTGTAAACTATGACGTAATGTCCCCGTGGGGTGCCGGGCTAGAATCGCACCCCTTCCTGTGTGAGTAATATAAGAGGGACGCAAGGAAAATACCAGAAGGTGGGCAGCAGCAGCTTCTATTGACAGTCATACACACTACGATCTTCAAGTCTTGTTTAAGTGCTTAACGTGATATTATGGGCGATGCCCCGTCCACCCACTGGACTTTCCCACTAGTGGGTGGACGGGGAATTCAAGTTTCCCCGTCCACCTACTGCACTAGAGTTGGTATATGCATTCATGTAGCCATAAGAGTGATTAGGTAATTTTATTGTTAAATTTAGTTTTCGGACGGTTGATTGACAAATTTTGTCGTTATTATCGGGATTAAAATCATATTAGTAGTAAACTTTTTCTGATTATTAGACTAGTGACACGCTTCCAAGGACGTTACCGTATTATACAAGTTCTTCATCACACGCTTTTCCATTCTAAAAAGTACCAACTCTGAGTGGCATTCTACTTCTGATTAAAGTGAAGTTTAATATAACTTTAATCTGAAGACTCTCGCTCAGTTTATCTGAAATAATATCTCGATTGTTGGCAGAGTACTCGTTAAGACACATTGTGACAACTTCACTTACAATGTAGCGAAGCATTTGATATACTTTCATAATTTTCACTCCATTCATAAGAAAAGTTCATCATTACAGTGTTTGTCTGTGCGTTATAAGTGTTATAACCATGCAGATGGAATTCTGACCAAGGTTTGTCACTAAACTTTTGCGATTTTGTAAAAGATTTCATCTTCATATAAACTAATTCTTTCGATCTAGCGCTTTTACATTCAACGCTTTCTGATTTATCACAATACTAACTCAATATGCATGTACCTTTGCGGGGAAAATTTTCCATGGCCATGTAATAACGATTTACTCTTTATTATGTTTTTTTGCATGAAGCTTTTTGATATTGTCTTCCTTGAGAAACTCGGAACTACAGTTTTCTGTTTGTTCTTGGTCCTAATCGATGGCTGCCACGTTAGTGAAGTTTGGATTGTAAAATGCCTGGGTTGGACCGACGAAACGTGCCATTACTTTAGGATAATACAGACGTAAAGGAGTATGTAGTTGAAGCATATTTCTTCGCATCATTACATCAATTTAAACATTTTCGCACCCAATATACTTAACTGTTAAATAATGTTATGATTTCAATAGCATTTGCGAATCAATTTTATGGTTTTGTTTCGCCACCATAATGTCGTAGACGTTGAAACTAAGTTACGGACCGTGTAATAGTGTTATTAATCTAACTGTTTCAGATACGGATTACTGTGATTATTTGGAAATTCTTTTACGGGTAAAATATTTCCGAAACAAGTTATCGTCACGCTGCAATGAGTTTTACTTCACGTTTAATCAATTCCGTCAGAGCAGAATTCATTGAGATTCTAATAACTTTATCAGGAAAAACTTATTCATTCATTAGTGAGTTATAAAACCTGTTGTTGTGTTCGATTTGGCAAAAGTCTTTTTGATTTGATCCTTGGGATTATTAGGGACTGGGGCGGTCCTTATTTATAACTAAAATTTCACTTTATTCTCGGTTTTACGGTCGAGTGTTTCATATTTTTTTTTGTATTCGTGGTCCCTGTTTTTCCATTGAATTCATGTTGCTCTACCGGAGACATAATTAACGATGTGCAACAAACCAGGATGAGGACATAACTCAAAATAAAATAAAAAGTTCGATGTATGCTCAATTTATACAATAAAATATGTAAACATGATCAAAGAATAGGGTTAAGCGCCGAGGAAGTAGAGAAGAACATACTCTCAGAATGTTCTAGATAATCTCTAGAAAGAGATAATGCGATACAATAATTGCTATACGAAACAAGACAGAGTTTACGCACATGTGATTCTGGAGGCTTACAGGTGCATTCGTGTATAGCATATATAAGTTTGACATGCGCATTTTGCTTTCATTGTTAGTGTGCACTTGCGTTGGAGCGCATCATTTTCGCGCGAGCGTGGGAAATACAATTTTCCGCAAGCGTTTATTTTCGCACGCTGCTCTCTGCGCTTTTTCACTTTTTACAAACAGATTCTGTGCTTTCCACCACATTGTAATACGACCATGGATTGTCGAGCCGTGGTGAGTTTTTGTTTCATACAAACAGTTGAGAGTGATCAATTAAAATCTCGTGATTCATTCACTTGCCTATTGCAGTAGTGACTAATTAGTGGGCGTTTCATTTAATTGTTGTGTTCGAAACTAAATACTGGTTATGATTGCAGCTCTTGTGGGAATTTATTGAGATTTTTATTAACGTGGTGATTTGTATAATAACCTTTGTACCTCTGTAACTTTAAGTTAATTTTTTGATGCTTTATTGCATTACGGTAATAACCAGGTTCATGTCTGATATTCCTGTAATATTTCGCAGGAAAGGTTTTCAGTCATATATCGAAAGTAACATGGTTAAGTATATTAAAACTTAAATACAAGCTAAGCTACAAATTCCTGCAAAAATATCAATGTATCTTTAATCCAGCCGTTGCTGGTAGGAGTTGTATGCCAATAGGCAACATATTTTTTGTATCTTTTATCTCTATAATATTTTTTAGTAGAGATGACAAGTTTTCTGTTGTTTTCAGTTATGTATGGCTGTTATCCTGACGTTGCTTGTCGTCTGTATTGAAGGGTAAGCTTTTAGTTGCTGTACTTTTTTGTAATGTTTAGCCAATTATAGGCCTGGTTTTTTCAATATTCAGACAAGAACTATCACACTGAAATTTAAAATAAATAAACTATTAATTTTAATAATCAAAATTCGTTCTATTCTAAGTATACGTAGGTAAACACACTAAAAGTTTTGCGTAACTTAAAAAAGCAACATGTTATAAACAAATATTATGTTTATTACTTTTCAAAATACTCTCCTTTACATTCTAAATGCATGTTTTCTACGTGCTGATTGAACGCCATCACTGCCTCTGCGGAGTTGGTAAAAGTGAAACCTTTCATCAAATCTTTGTTTTTGGGGAAATTACAGAAATCATAGGGTAGGGGGTA
The DNA here is from genome assembly GCA_963854805.1 of Plagodis dolabraria. Classification (NCBI taxonomy): domain Eukaryota; kingdom Metazoa; phylum Arthropoda; class Insecta; order Lepidoptera; family Geometridae; genus Plagodis; species Plagodis dolabraria. The sequence continues at coordinate 33,566,857 of OY978440.1, read as the reverse complement.
GTATAGGAGGGGTGACGTGTTGTACTTTTTTGGAGCTAAAAATGACTTTGTTTTAGGCCGTGTGTGAAGAAGCTTTGTCATGATGTAGAAGAACGCGGCTCTTTAGTGGTCTTTCGGAAACTTTTTCAAACACCCTGGGTAAAACACAAATGGTAGAATCAAGAATCAAGAATCAAGTTGCGAATTGAGTGCAGATGGGACCTGTGGCTGAGAAAAAACCGCAATATTTTTTTTTACCTACATTTCTCGCCTGCCTCACTTTTGTAAGCCTGTTCTCATTTTCAACCACCCATTCACAAGCTTGCTTTTTTGAGTTCAAATCAATAGATCCACGTTTCGTCTCCTGTGACAATGTCATGTAAACAGCATTAGAATGACCGTGGTCGTACTTCAGTAGCATCTGTGAGCACCGTTTCACGCGAGCCCGCTTCTGTTCCGCTGTCAGTTTATGAGGGATCAAACGACAACAAAGTTTCCGAACTTTTAATTCTTCGTGTAAAATTTTCTGTGTTTGGTTCATACCGAACCCCAATAGTCCTCGAATAGTCTAATATGTAATCCGCGGGTTTTCTTCAATTAGCCGCTTAACAGTAGCCACATTATTTTCGTTGACGGCAGTTAAAGGCCGTCCTTCACGAAATTAGTCATGTAAAGGAACCAGACCTCTCTCAAATTAAACAAACCATCGCCTCGCGGTGCTCAAACAAGGTTTTTCTCTCCCAAAAGCATTTTGAAGACGAGTCGACGAGGCACAGTCTTGCGGGGAGAGAGAACTTTTAAAATCATAAATAATCAAATCTAAAATCATAAATAATCAAATCTAAAATCTTTTCGACTTAATTCCATTTCGTTGCGTACGTAGATCTTTGATGTGTGAAAAAAACCATTCACAAATGATTTCCCGCCAATTTTTATTAAAAAGGTTGCAAGTCGTTTAAAAAAAATATAACATTTGAAATTCAAATAGTTCCGATTAGCTACATAGAAGTGCAAAACTTTTAGTGTGCCCCATGTACATGTTTGTGTTCTTAGGAAAAGCTGGTAACTATCAAAAGTGATGATTAAGAAACCAGCACTAAAGGACCGTTTCAGAATGTCCTAATAAAGTTTCGGGTTGCTATGCAACACGTAAAATAACTCAATGATAAAAATGACAGTTAACATGCAGCGCGTTTCAAGCTTTAACCGATGGGTAGGCTAAATCGATGACTGTGAAACGCAAAGATAGTGTTTTATTTATTAAATATGTTCTGGGTAGTATAACTGGAACTTACTCGAACATTCTGGCAACATGCCCTTAGTGTAATAATAAGAACTATCAATAGAAATCTTTCTGCGAGTACATTCGGGGAAGTTCAGAAATAGGTATGATGACAGTACTGCTATTTCTAACGCCAAGAAGAAAAATTACAGGCACCTGAGACCGGTGAAATTGTTTGGGACATGAGACTTAAAAACTTTGTCTCAGGGTGGTACGCGCAGTACTACTTCTGTTATAGGCAGATGTTTCCGCTTAACACCAATTGGGTCTCGTGCTCGTTCTATAGCATAAAAATTATACCTTTTCATATAATAACATTTCTAATACCAGATGTATAGTCGCAATTATACATTAAAAGACTAGTTTTAAAAACAACATAGTAATGTAATTAGCTACTATTCAAATATACATTACTGTCAAATTTAATGATTCAATTATAAGGCTGTACAAGTGCGATTCCAGCTTTATTATTTCGTTTGTTTACAGTGGAACCAATAGATAGTTCTTTTGCATGGCATGCTGTGTTCTATTACCCGTGATAGCACTGAATCGGCAGACTAAATTTGCCCCTGGTTTTCTATTTCGTTCCGGTTACGACCTAGAGACACTGACTTTTAGACCAGACAATGAGCGGCATTATATTTTGTATAGTTATTACATTCATTATTTTGCATTTTTCTATCCAGGCTTGGGTTTTGGAACGATTTAAAAATATTTACATGATAACACCAAGATATCTTATATCGATGACGTCTGTGATAGATATGTATTTTTACTTCACTGGCTCCCACAAAAAGTACAATCTTTGGCCCTACCTTACACCATACGCATACTCAGGGAGTACCTTGAAATTGTAGAACTGATTTCTAAATATGATTACAAGCACTATCGCGTGCTAAGCGAAAATCATATCAAACAAATTATTGGAGTACAAAATTTTATGCCCAAGGCGGGAATCGAACCCGCGTCTTCCGATATCGCGTCGGATGCTTATCACCATCTCAGCCACCTGGACATTGGCATTTCTGCCGAAACTTTGTGCTCAAATTGTATTACTTTAACCGTCATAAAAAAAAATTTTGTACTCCAATAATTTGTTTGATATTGTAGAACTGAAGCAAGAGTGGAACAAGTTCCGACGGGACGTAATCGTATATTAAGAAATTTTAACACGAGGACAAGAGTCAAGACACAATTATCCTTGAAATTGTTCTTATTTGACTTGCTTTTCTACCGGGAGAAACATCGAAAGTCCCAGGGTATTTTAAGATTTTGTGTCTGCTTGTCCCTTATGAGCAACATAGTAAAAATGTAAGCAGTATCAAGTAGGGTAAATCACCTAACGGTTTTCGCTGGAGATAATGGTTAATTGTTTATGCAACAACCCTGATGCGCTCAGACAATGGGATATAGAGAGTTTGAGGATATATATCCAATGCTTTTAAAATACACTTGGATGTCAGTGCCAAATTAGACACGCAGAATGAAGATGAATTGAGAGTGCAGTCATATGGAAGTGAACAGCGAAAGCAGAGGGTCTTTAAGCTTGTCAGTTCTATGGAAAAAGGAGGGCTATGATAATCTTCTTGTTCGAGAAGCAACCTTCTGGGAGGTTCATTTAAAACTGACATCACGTTTATTATGACAATAGGGAATGACTATTTTACGATCATGACATGAAGCGGTCAACACATCATCTCCGTTGCAAACTGAATATCAACCTCAAATTTGGGAGGTCACTTCTAGTCAATTCCACGCACAGCTGAGGCCTTTCCGAAATTTAAAACCATTAAGATCGCGTTCAAATTCAACTAGAGCCCCATAGAATTCTAAACAATTCATTGATAAGGCAAGCCAAATGACGACGCTAATCTTCAGTTCGAACATTACCTACTGTTTTTTTTTCAATAAATCACATCTACTAGTTAATAAACTGGAGATTATGAGGGACTACAAAGAAATCGTTTCTAAAGCCTCAAACTGACCCGACAGTATATCGAAGGTTACTCGTACATCAGCCTGTAAGAAATTTAAAATGTGATGAGTGTTACATGTGATGGTGGAATCACAACAGGATAATTTACAACGGATAGAAAACCAGTATCAATTTCCTCTAGAAATAAATAAATTCTATACTCAAAGTTTTTATGATGGAAGCATTCAACACGATTATTATGTCTTTATTCAGAAAAGGCGGCAGGACCTCGTTGTAGAATTTTAGTTCCATTTTGCTTCTCAAATATATGTTCTGTTTTCTGAGAATCATTGCGAACCGTTTCGCTCGTTGGTTCCATGTGACTTCAACTTAGCTGCTTCCCGAAAAGGCCTTAGCACCCCATGGCGTTAAAGCTTTTATCGAACCAGCGAAAATAGGTAGACTGCATAATTCGCTCCGCCTGATTATACAGAAGAATGATAAGAATAATGTGACGAGGAAAGTAAGTCATTATATTCAGTGATTGTATAGAGTATGAAGAAGACTTCAAATTTCAGCATTAACGCTGTCCCTCCGTGCCAGTGCGTGTTGCCGCAGTGATGTGCTCCTTGACTTAAGCCCTTTTAAACAAGCTCAAATTTAATGCGAACAAGAACAGTGACCCATGGGGTCTACACGTAAAGTTTCTGTACGTGATAAAATTGGAAACGAGGAAAAATTATGCTAAAACCATAATCACATATCAGTTTGACATTGTATGATGATGAATAAGCTCGATAAGTAGACCGACGACTCATGAGGAACCAATAGATGCTCTTTGTTGTCGTAGGTTCGTTGACATAATTAAGCTAATTATATATGGACATGTTTATGCCCCTGGCAAGGGCTATATATATAATTGATGATATTTTTATGTATATAAACTCGAAAGAGGTAATAAACATTTCATTACTAATCTTGCTAAGCTGTATATAATATTAATATAATAACAAAAAATAATTGTTAAACGTATATTTAGATATCAATATTCATTCATAATGAGTACAGGAGATAAAATTAATTTCAAAAACTTTAAATCGTGCTGCACTCATGAATATTTCATTTTTCTTTCTTGCTCTTTACTATGAACCGTACTCACATATTTTATACACGATGATCATATATTACTAATATTTTATCAACTCATTCTGAAATTATGATATATATATATACTAGCTTTCCGGGCGCGGCTCCGCCCGCGCGTATGTCGTCGTAAAACTATCCTATGTTTCTTCCCGGGTCTCAAACTATTTCCATACCTAATTTCATTCAAATCGGTCCAGTAGTTTTGGCGTGAAAGCGTAACAGACAGACAGAGTTACTTTCGCAATTATAATATTAGTACTGATTATACTTATATATGTAGATATATAAGTCCAGTAAGTTTAAAATTACAGCCGAGGCGAGAGCCTAAGCCGTAGGCGAGGGCTACAAGAAAGCAGAGGCTGTAATAATTATCAAAGCGCACGTATGTCATACGACGTTTTATAACATACTTGCGAGGAAAAAAATATAATACTCGGACTTTCTTCAACAAATAAATCAAATTAATATTTTTGTGTTTTGTTACAGATAAATGGTTGTAATTAATGGTTAAATTAAATTAAAGAATTAAATGTTTATTTATTATATTTTATATCCCAATGTTAATTTTATTCATTAAATTTTGACCACTTTTCTGACATAAAAACTCTTTGCTAAGATTTAAAATAGTACCGTTCGTTTTTGACGGAGCATTTTGATAAACCGTGCGTTTTACATTACAATAACGCACAAGTACGTAATGACTAATGAGATACATTACGATATTGAAATTGTTGAAATAAAAACCCTTTACGAGCAAATGTGTTATAAAATTTCATTTATATACTTAACGAGTTAGTTAACATTGTAAAGCTAAGTACCAGGCTAGCGTTAAGGAGATTGATGACCAATGAAATGTTAAATCGAAAGCGGTGGTTTTTGGTTTGCCTTTTGTAAAATGTGATGGCTGCCAGTCAAACTGTAACAGAACGACCATATTATTATATTTATATTCTGTTTTTTTTCATCACATAATTGGGAAATGTTTGGTTTAATTGATTGAAAACTATTTGATAAAGGCTTTTTAATTGCAACAGAAACTTAAAAAAAAATATCTTCAAAACTTTGAAGATTTTATTTTTATTTTATCATTATTAATATCATGTCATGGTTTAAATTTTCCCTTTCATTGTAATTTTGAAAACTACTTTAATATATTTTCTAAGATATGTCTCAGTCCTAGCATCCTTCCCCACAAAACAATATATTTCCATTACATAAGTAAATTCATATCATAATCAGTCTCTTTTTTAGTTCTTTTCTTTTCCTTGTGTTCGAATTAAAGTATTAAATATCTGTGATAAAAATTACAAAGACAATATGGTTAAAAATTTTAAGGTATCAGTAATAGTAAAAAAAAATGTTTTTTTGGTCGGTATATTTATTTTTTGTTTGTACATTATGGGACGCTGCGGAAAACGTGCATTTCCGTCACAGGCCAGTAATTTTAGGAGCTAACCGGTTGGATGCGCGCGAATGTTGCGCGCTTCCTGAGGGGGGGACTCTATAAACACTGATCACATAATGATGTTTGTTGTCTCCATATAACAACTTCACTTATAAAGCATCTAATAATATATATTTATTCCTTGACAGGTAAATGATAGCAGAGTCGGTTACGGTGCAGTGGCCTGACAAATCAGTTATTGTTAGCGTGGTGGTGGTGTGGCAAAATATATATATTTTTATTATGCCCGTCACGTTAAACTTAATATACATTGTACTTGCGTCTACAGTCAGTTATTACTTCATTAATAGGTGAATGACTTTACTACTGGTACCGGTGGCTCTGGGCCCAACATAAAAACTATTATAGAAAATAATCAAAGTCAATTTATTAATGAAATTCAATTGTTTATCATTATCTATGATCCGCATGGATTTATACTGTAATCCATACCATGTCCTTCATGAAACAATAATGTTTATATAGCTATCTCTATTTCTAAAGACTTGAATCAATGAGTTCAGCCCTCTCTCACGTTCAAGTTCGGATATAAGTTTACATTGATGATATTTCGTAGTGCGAAATAAAATTTTAAATGTATGTTTAAATACGATAATATGACTAAATTAAGAGACGGTAGTTGGCCCTCTGATGGCCCATGCAACCTCGGTTAAGCTAATAAAAGCAGTGAGCATACGTATGATTGTAATAAACAACGCGCACGAGTTTCATACGTCGTTTTTCAACACACTTGCGAGGAACGAATACGAAAATTTCTGTACAATAGTTATTTGTTATACAAGAGTGCAAAGTTGCTTTTTAACCGCGTGTTCAATTTTGATGACCGAGCAAGGGAAGGATTTTAAAATTGAATCACGAGCACAGCGAGTGATTCAAAATTAGAATCCTGAGCGTTAGCGAGGGAATCAAAAGAGCACGAGGTGAAAAATCTTTGCACTTGAGTGCAACACGTAACTTTTCATTCCACCTCAGCGAGGAAATGTCTAAATGCCAAATTGAAAAAAGAACACCAAGAAGGTTCCGAGTCTGAGTTTTTAACAAATTAAAAAAAAGTTGTATGATATATTCGGCACCATAGAGGTACCAGTAAATAGGTTTTATGTTTTTTTTTAATTCACAAACTTAGTGCACACGATGTTCTAAATTCAATTTACTTTATGCTCTAGAGAATAAAAACGGCTTTTCCACTCAGATATTGAAGATTAAAAATACTCTTTCCGAGATGGTGGGATGAAAAAATATTTTCTTGATCCTTTTGATGGCAATAATAATGTGATTAAGAAGGTTTATAATAAAATCTTCTCAAGTTCTACTTCAGTAGGTAAACATTTCTTTGGTTTGTTTTTATATGAAAAACGAACGAAACAAACTACAATCTCCTTGGTGAGAAGTGTGGAAACGTTGTTTTTTTATATTTAAAACAGTAGTGAAGTTAAGTAAACGAAAAGCACGAGTGCGTAATAGACTATATTATGACACTAAAATAAGTGCATTTTAATAGTAAGTATATTATGATATAAGTGAGCTAAGTTGAAAGGTCGAAGGCATACCTAAATCAGCCGAGTGTATAATGAGTAAGTTGCTCATGAGTTTCATACGCACTTTTTTAACACCCTTGCGAAGAAAAAAAATATATCACACAAATGCGTTACAAAACACATACCAAAATTATGGAAAATAGTGCGCAAGTTTTTTTTTTTGCGCGCGGTAAAATTTATGGTGTGAATTACATATATCTTTGTTGTTACAAATCTGTATTACCCGCTTAAATTGAAAATGCTCTGTTTTCTCGCATATAATTTGCAGTTAGGTACTAACTCACATTTGTAGGGATAAATTACGCGGTTAAATTGAAAATGCTCTATTTGCTCGCATATAATTTGCAGTTAAGTACTAACTTAACTTTGTAGGGATAATTCTATTACGCACTAGTGTATAATATTATTATGCACGAGGGTGTTATAGTTAGGTTTATAAACGATATAATAAGCTAATATAAGCTCGCTTTAAGAGCAATGGGGCTTAAAGGGCCTGTTTCGAGCGACTGTGTAAAACAAACACGCAAATCTTTAGTTGCATCATGGATTTCAATTAAAACATATTTTGACAAAACACGTTTTGAATTGGTTGATGTAACGAATACTCGTACATGTTGGTACTACTTACAATATTGAATATTGTAATTTTGTTTACATACATAATTATGCGAAAACTTAGCTCGAATTTACAATTAATATTATTCAGACCTGGACTTATTCCACTGTTCTATAAGCAATGCCTTGAACGTCAAATTAGGAGTAGGTATACATAAAAATAGTTGACTTTCCTTAATTAATCACAATATTACACTATACAAATTAACTCTAATAGCCACATACACACACTTACACTTTCCCTCACACGCACACAAACACCTACCTTCCTACCACATATAGTATAAATAAATGTATAAATATTAACAAATACTTTTAAAAGTATCCTAAAAAACATTAAATAATATTTAAATAAAACACTTAAAAAAGCATGCCACGATCGAGACATGCAAAAGCATGTCTCGATCGTGCGCTCGGTAAGTCAAGACCTCCTGAAGATGCTTCGTTTAGAAGCGAAACTAGTCGGGTATTCTTCCGGTTAGGCTGCGTGATGTTTATGACGAGACATGTCTCGATCGTGCGCTCGGTAAGTCAAGACCTCCTGAAGATGCTTCGTTTAGAAGCGAAACTAGTCGGGTATTCTTCCGGTTAGGCTGCGTGATGTTTATGACGTCACGTAGATAACAGGAAAATTAGGCGGAATTGTCACTAGATATATAATTTTATGCTTTTTTAAGTGTTTTATTTAAATATTATTTAATGTTTTTTAGGATACTTTTAAAAGTATTTGTTCATATTAAATATGGATTTCCGCAAAGTAACGCCTGAATCTATTCATTAAATGTATAAATTTGGAACTGAACCCACAACCAATAGTTATATTTCTAATTTTTTTTTATTGTCAATAAACTCATCTGTTAGGTACTTTTAAGTAGTTTAAGATAATTATATTTGTATCCTATTTTGGCTATATTGTAGTATATAGTAAATTTAGTAATATTATTTGTAACGCTGTATGGATAACTAAATAAATAAATAAATTATATTTTTCAGAACCAGCAAAATGTTATCATCCTTTTTGTATTGTTTTTAATGCTTTTTTTTTGCATTATATAAGGTTAGCCGTTGACCACTATTTTACCATCGTAAGTGATGATGTGGTCGAAGATGTTGTTCAGGCTAACCTAGAGAACTACTGGCTCTCAAAGACAGCTGCCGGAACACACCGTTACCGGACGGCTTAACGTGCCCTCCGGCAGCTCTTTGTAGTAATGTCACCAGTGGTCACCAATCCAACTCATGACCGAGGCGGACGTTGCTTAGAATTGCTGATCGGTTCAGAATGGCTACGCAAACTTCACTACGAGCGCTTCAAAGTTTTTTAATAAAAATGTAATACTTGTAATAAATTTTATATATTTTAGCAGTTGTTTTGCATAAATATCAATACTACATTGATATTTATGCAATATTAAAGCAAGCATAGAGCTGTAATAAAGAAAATTAGGCAGTCCTATTTATTTAAAATAAATAGGTATTATAGGCCCAAGCTACAGAATACTTATTTATTATACAAGGAGGCAAAGTTGTTATTTGACGTAAGCAATTGTATTGAAACCTGGGGAAGGATGCTAGGACTGAGAGAAAAGTAAAAAAATATATATTCAAGACGTATACAAAATATATACTCGTATCTATGACGCCTCGTGTCGTCACATACTAAGTGTATGTATATAGAGAAAACTGCTACAGAAAATTCTGCGCTCGTGGGCGCTCATAAATGTTTGAATTTTAATAATTATATTTCTTTAAACATATGAAAGTCAATCATAGCTAAAAATATTTTTTTTTGCAGTTTTTTTTATTACAATTTGTATATTTTTTATCGAACCAGCACTACAAGTTAAGTACAGTATCATAGACGGTCTCTTAATTATTTCCAATACACACTAAATTCCTTGTAAATAACGCGTGACATTATAACATAGGTACATAAACACATTTGATAACGCGCCGAATAGACAAGGTTTTTTTCTTATGATAAATCAAACAAAAATATCAGAAAAAGAGAACGATAGAGATATGCCAAAATCTCTGAATTAAAACTTAAATTAAGTTGCGATGATGATTCTTTATTAGAAATTGTTTTATGTATGTATCTCAATCTAAATATATACTCGTATAACTCAAAGGTGACTGACTAACATAGTGATCTATCAACGTACAGCCCAAACCACTGGACGGATCGGGCTGAGATTTGGCATGCAGGTAGATGTTATGACGTAGGCATCCGCTAAGACAGGATTTTGATTAATTCTACCCCCAAGGGGATAAAATAGTGGGTGAAAGTTTGTATGAAACTTTGTCCATTTTAAACCGATCGGGCTTTGCATGCATAAAGCTATACTATGATGTAGGCATCCCGTAAGAAAGGATTTTGAGATGAAGGCTATAAAAGATTAGTAACTTTTCAGTTTAAAATATACGAATTTTGTATGCTAGCGCCATCTACATTGAGTTATTTTGGCGAGAACTTTGAATTAACCATTTTTGTGCATAGTGCATAGATAATAGGTATATCTAGCGGATTATCTTTGACGACTAGCTCATTAATAATAATATTTCTTAACGCGAGCGAAGCCGCGGGCAAAAGCTAGTTGATAAGTATCACTTATCCCCTTAGGGGAAGGTGGGGTAATTGCGAACACCTAAGGGAGAACTGTAATAAAACAAAAAGAAATAAAGTTATAAAAGTCTTTTATTGATAAATGTTAACTTAAACTAATCATTATTGTACTCTCATAATCAACTTTGATAAATATTTAGTATAAAATCAAATTAAGAGGAAAAAATCAAAACACTCGGTGTCCGGAATTACCCGCAGCATGTGGGGTAATTGCGGATGGCGTATGGGGTAATCACGAACATAGCCTAATCGGCACAGAAACCACAGATAAATCCTCTAGACGTGCTTTCACAACTGGTACAATTTTTGTGGGCCCAGAGTTTACATTTATAGCATACTAGCTTTCCGGGCGCGGCTCCGCCCGCGCGTATGTCGGTTATCGCGCGTAAACATTAACCTCTTTTTGCGCAGTCGGATAAAAACTATCCTATGTTTTTTCTCGGGTCTCAAACTATCTCCATACCAAATTTCATTCAAATCGGTCTAGTAGTTTTGGCGTGAAAGCGTAACAGACAGACAGACAGACAGACAGACAGAGTTACTTTCGCATTTATAATATTATTAGTACTGAAGTACTGATAGTACTGAAGTACTGATTATCCAGTCTTCGATTATTGGAGGTTCATACTTTTCATTACAAATCAAACAATAATATACTTCTTCATTTTCTGTAGCTCTCTTAGCGGATTAATTTTTCTTGCATAAATCTTCAAAACCTTTTGAATTCACACCTTTCTTTCTTTTATTGGTACTATCAGTCTTATTTTCCTCTTTTTCCCCTTTTTTCTTCTTTTTTCGTTCTGCTTTAATATTTTCAGTCTTAACGTTTTCTTTTTGGTCCACTTTCTTCTTCTTTTTTTCTCCTTTTTCTTCTAAAGTATCTTTCATTGGCGTACTAGTTATTATAATTAAATGTTTCTTTCTGTAATTCTGTATATTCTTTGGTTGTAACTGTGGAAGTGTGGCATCTTTACAATATCTTTTTTGAGATAGTCGTGTATAGTGTTTTTTGGAATAGCATATAGCAGTGGCTGCTTTTCCCAGTGAAAGTGATTTATTTTTAACTTCTTGAACGTCTCTTTCAAGGTCTTCTAATTTATATTTTTTTCTCCGTCTTCCTTTTATAATCACGCCGCATCTGAAATATATTAAACTTTTTAAAAATTGTTAAACTTGACCTATAATAGTAAGCGGGGTAATCATGGACGTCCGAGATTGCCCCACTCAATTCGTCCGCCAATACCCGATACACACAGAAACCTAAAACTATTTATTTTTTTAAGGTTAGAAACTTACAATGCACGTGGTGATTATTTAAATAAGTTATAAATTTAGTAGTTACTTCACAACAAAAATATCAGATTACTATTTTTTGCATAGAGTATTATACAGGTATACAATTTATATAAAAAATTAGATGAAATTACAAGAAGAAAAAAGGATTAACTTAGCTTGAACACCGAGCGCGGCTTCGCCTCACCAGTTACTGTTTGGCACTAAGTTCGGGTCCGACTCACGATTGCGATACTCGAGATATCTACTATTTCTTTCTAGCATGCGAATACCTTAGTGTTCGCCATTACCCGCCGTCCGTGATTCCCCCACCCTCCCCTATTCATAATAGTCTGCTAACTTAAAGCATTGCTAATTCTCATTCTGTCTTCTTCTATTGACCTAAGTCAGAGTGAAAAATAACACTCTGTAGCAGCTGTTTTAAGTTAGCGGACCATTATGAATAAGGGGGTTAGTTTTTAGGATACTGCAGACTGCAGTATAATACTCATCAATTTAATTTCATCATTGTTTCATTTTACAATAAAATTACATCCTAGTCCTATACAAATCTTTGAAGTGTCTTTAATGATAAATGCGTAAAACTTTTTTTTATTGTCAATAAACTCATCTGTTAGGTACTTTTAAGTAGTTTAAGATAATTATATTTGTATCCTATTTTGGCTATATTGTAGTATATAGTAAATTTAGTAATATTATTTGTAACGCTGTATGGATAACTAAATAAATAAATAAATTATATTTTTCAGAACCAGCAAAATGTTATCATCCTTTTTGTATTGTTTTTAATGCTTTTTTTTTGCATTATATAAGGTTAGCCGTTGACCACTATTTTACCATCGTAAGTGATGATGTGGTCGAAGATGTTGTTCAGGCTAACCTAGAGAACTACTGGCTCTCAAGGACAGCTGCCGGAACACACCGTTACCGGACGGCTTAACGTGCCCTCCGGCAGCTCTTTGTAGTAATGTCACCAGTGGTCACCAATCCAACTCATGACCGAGGCGGACGTTGCTTAGAATTGCTGATCGGTTCAGAATGGCTACGCAAACTTCACTACGAGCGCTTCAAAGTTTTTTAATAAAAATGTAATACTTGTAATAAATTTTATATATTTTAGCAGTTGTTTTGCATAAATATCAATACTACATTGATATTTATGCAATATTAAAGCAAGCATAGAGCTGTAATAAAGAAAATTAGGCAGTCCTATTTATTTAAAATAAATAGGTATTATAGGCCCAAGCTACAGAATACTTATTTATTATACAAGGAGGCAAAGTTGTTATTTGACGTAAGCAATTGTATTGAAACCTGGGGAAGGATGCTAGGACTGAGAGAAAAGTAAAAAAATATATATTCAAGACGTATACAAAATATATACTCGTATCTATGACGCCTCGTGTCGTCACATACTAAGTGTATGTATATAGAGAAAACTGCTACAGAAAATTCTGCGCTCGTGGGCGCTCATAAATGTTTGAATTTTAATAATTATATTTCTTTAAACATATGAAAGTCAATCATAGCTAAAAATATTTTTTTTTGCAGTTTTTTTTATTACAATTTGTATATTTTTTATCGAACCAGCACTACAAGTTAAGTACAGTATCATAGACGGTCTCTTAATTATTTCCAATACACACTAAATTCCTTGTAAATAACGCGTGACATTATAACATAGGTACATAAACACATTTGATAACGCGCCGAATAGACAAGGTTTTTTTCTTATGATAAATCAAACAAAAATATCAGAAAAAGAGAACGATAGAGATATGCCAAAATCTCTGAATTAAAACTTAAATTAAGTTGCGATGATGATTCTTTATTAGAAATTGTTTTATGTATGTATCTCAATCTAAATATATACTCGTATAACTCAAAGGTGACTGACTAACATAGTGATCTATCAACGTACAGCCCAAACCACTGGACGGATCGGGCTGAGATTTGGCATGCAGGTAGATGTTATGACGTAGGCATCCGCTAAGACAGGATTTTGATTAATTCTACCCCCAAGGGGATAAAATAGTGGGTGAAAGTTTGTATGAAACTTTGTCCATTTTAAACCGATCGGGCTGAGACTTTGCATGCATAAAGCTATACTATGATGTAGGCATCCCGTAAGAAAGGATTTTGAGATGAAGGCTATAAAAGATTAGTAACTTTTCAGTTTAAAATATACGAATTTTGTATGCTAGTGCCATCTACATTGAGTTATTTTGGCGAGAACTTTGAATTAACCATTTTTGTGCATAGTGCATAGATAATAGGTATATCTAGCGGATTATATTTGACGACTAGCTCATTAATAATAATATTTCTTAACGCGAGCGAAGCCGCGGGCAAAAGCTAGTTGATAAGTATCACTTATCCCCTTATTCATAATAGTCTGCTAACTTAAAGCATTGCTAATTCTCATTCTGTCTTCTTCTATTGACCTAAGTCAGAGTGAAAAATAACACTCTGTAGCAGCTGTTTTAAGTTAGCGGACCATTATGAATAAGGGGGTTAGTTTTTAGGATACTGCAGACTGCAGTATAATACTCATCAATTTAATTTCATCATTGTTTCATTTTACAATAAAATTACATCCTAGTCCTATACAAATCAATAAGAACAGTTTCAGAGAATTTGACTTTGGCGTCTCAATTATAAATTGAAACATAATTACAAGTCACGATCTTATTTCAAAACATTATAATAAGAAAAACAATCGTATAGGATAAAAACATTTTTATTCATCAATGTAAATTTCTCTTTCATTGTGGTTGGATAGCTGTTTCTTATTGATCTCGAACAGAGTAAAGAATACTTCGCACGACTAATTTCTATTTTGGTTTACAGACGCAAGAAAAAAGTCGTAATCCACGTCCCTTACAAAGTGAAGAAGATCAAGCATACGCACACGGTGTATAAGACTATCCACCACCACCACCCGATGCACGACGGATTCATGGACCACGCCGTGTCTCCATCCGAAGAGCACGAGCACTTCCACCATATGCACGTGCACGAGGAGCCTACCAGCGGCCAGCACAGTCAACCAGTTCCTGGCTTAAGCATCCCGGAGTTCCTCCCGGACGTCCCAATCGATCTACCCATGGATATACCTGACGTGCCTCAAATACCCGGTTTGCCCAATCGGCACGTGATTCCGCTTTACAGACGAACCTAGGTATGTTGAATATTTATAATTGGCAATATAAATGCTCGACTTGTGCTTGCTTCTTTCTTCTAGACTGTTTTTTTATATCTATAAATCGACTTCCTCATATAGCTAGTAGGTCTTAGTCAATATAATCATTTTTTAGTAACTACTATTTTTATTTGAGCACATTATTAACTCAAAAACGACCTCAACTTTTACCAATAGTTCGCCAAACACCTGACGGTGTGTTCCGGCAGCAGTCCTCGAGAGCTAGTGAAATAACAGGCACATTCTTTTGGATAGGCAAACGAGCATTTGACTCGTTTGCCCGTTCTTCTCGCAGTGGCTCTAAAAATATTGTTTGCTGAACGTGGCAGTACAATGTAGTATATTTCAATATTAAAGTTTGTAATTGACCTTCATATGAGCGTCGTAGACGCCTAAATTGAATAAATGAATTTGACTTTGACTTTGACTTTTGACTCGACTCAACTGGTGGTAAGTGATCACTGATCACCGTCGCCCACAAATATCTGCAACTCCAGAGGTCTCGAGGATGCGTTGCCGTTGATGTATGGGAAGAAGTTTAGTTTTGTAATCGAAATATAATTTAATAGTGTCTTTAATGATAAATGCGTAAAACTGTATACAAGTTTGTAAATATGTTGAAAATAAGTATATCACTATAATACTTATATATTTCATTGAGGATAGTTAAGAAGATAAGCATTTGGACTGCCTATAAGTCTGCTATGACTTATAGGTTGTCAAAATGATTTTATTGTAGTAGCTGTAGTGTTGTATACAGTTCATAGTATTTTGTTTAATAAAGGCATACCGCCGATAAAAAAAAAGAAGATAAGAGCCAAGTTCAATTTAGACTTGATATCAAGAATTTCGTACAAAGTCAAAACATTATATGTTTTGTTGCATTAATTTATTTACCGAATTTGAAGCAATGATGGCCGAGCCGTAATAGCTCTGGACAACCGTGCCGCAGGTCCCTGGTTTAATCCCCACCGCTCACGCTGGCTTGAGCTTCACTGCATGGTGGAAGGGCATTTTGCGAATGCTCGCCTGGCTAGCTACCACCATTAAGTAGAAAATCTGCCGCCAGCACCTAACAGTGTGTTCCAGCAGCAGTCCTGGAGAATCAGTTAAATTCTTTGTTTCGTTTGTTTAGAATCTTAACCCAGCGTCATTATGGCGGAAATAACTACCACCAAAGTTGAGTTTGAATTATGACCACGTCGCAATTTTCTTAAAAAATATTTTAAATATAATTCTTATTTAAAAATATATTTTTTAATTATAACTGTAATTGAATATCAAAATTATGTCAAAGAAAAATCTCACGTCAAAAATTGAAAAAAAAAGAAGAATTTTTCATGTAGGCTCTCTGCAAAATACATAATTTAACATAACAACACAATTTTCGTAGTTTAAATTTACTTATATTTTGAATTATTCACAAAATAATCAGGAACATAAAATCTTCATCTCTTGCGTTTAGACTACCACGTGCCGTTATAAGGCCATATAAACTTAAAACGTGTACATATAACACAGTTTATTTTTATTTATTGGGGACAATCTTGGTGCCTTCTTGAAGGTTCTTCAGACATATGTCCAGTAAATATCTTCATTTACTTGCGTATTTCACGAAGAATTGATGTTATGTATCATAATAAGACATTATTGTAAAGGCCACGAAATAGGCAATTGCAGGTTGAGTATGAGGATTTCAATAATACTATCGTATTACGTGCAATGAGCATTGTCGGCGCGTTTCTTGTTCCAAATTCAAAAAAAGCACCGTCATTGCATTTGGTTTTTCTGTGTACGTAAATGCGATACTTTGCATGCTCTTTATTCAAAAGTAATGCTAATATTACCGTGCATGTTTGACGATTATTATATAATTTAATAAAAAGGTCTAACATTGTTACTTCTATTAGCTGCTATTTGCCTCTTGTGTTACTCTGTGCTGCTTAGAAAGGCGTAGTATTATAGATGCGTTTTTGTAAATATTTAAGTATTAGTAACTGATTAAGTATTTAGCATGGCGTAAATAAGTAAAAATATAAAGAATCCAAATAATTATTTATGGCATAAAATAATAAGGACGCCGTTAAGCTGGGTCATAATATGAGCATGGTTGGCTTCTAACACGGGTACTGAATGACTCGGATGACACGGATACTGAAGGGAACAATAATCCTTATCTTCAGCTACTAAAATACACAGCTGGGTACGCAATACTATAGACAATTTTTTTCAAAACATAATATGCTGTTTTTTTTCCATACCTCAATGACGCTGGATTAAGGTCAAGCTTTGAATATTGTAGAATATTGACATAAATAAATTAAATAATCTGTCACAAAATAAGAAATAAAATTTATGGATTAAAATGTTTTAATTATGACCTTATTGTTACAGATTGCCTCGCCCGTCTGCAGTAATGGGGAACACAGGTTTAAACTGCCATAAAGTACTAAATTAGACTTAACAATTATTTAATAACCGTATTTATCCTTCTTGCCTTGATTTCAAATTCTTTTGAGATCATCATTTATACAATTAATGTGTCGATAAATCGTAGGATGTAAGAATTGTACAAAAATATTAATTATTTAGCATAGAAGACTGACTCAACTTTACCCACTTAATTCACAGACTATTCAATGATGCCAAATTAACACAGTAAACTACAAATATGTTTACTATTCGATGCCTAAAATAGTTTTAAACTTATAGTTTTATAATGTTGGTTTGGTAGATATTTTCCGCAGAACAACGATTTGTTTGTTATGTAGCATAAGCTTTGGTTATTTATTTGTAGCCTGTATGTAAAGCCAAAATGGTGGTATAATGTTACATCCAATTATAATACTATTGATTGAAGAAACCATTCCCTACAGGTTATACGTACCCAGGCAATTTCTTTGCTGTAGCAACTTAGATTTCAAAGTGTTTATTGAACACTATATTTTCTGCACAGAACCCGGCTCCTTGCTATACTCAGCATAATTATATGAAAATTATAATAAGAAAAATGATGTAAAATTTTACACCATTGCTGGCTCACCTCATTTTTATTTATGAATTAATTAGAATGTATTATCTTGTCAGTGTTAGTAATAAATTAGTTGTCATAATGTCACTGGTTTATCATTCAAAACCAAAACAAACGATTATATATAATCCAAAACAAATATAATACTTAAAAGTTAAACGGTGATATAAATATTTGATATAAACGATATTTGTAGTAAACCATAGCAATATTTTGTCCGTCGCATATTTTTTTATGTATAATAGAATTTTGTCTTGAATCATTTGAAAATGTTAAGTAACGTTCGTAAAAAAGTTTCTTTACATAGCTCGTAAATAAACCAATGCTGTGTATTAAGTAGTGTAGGTAATTTAAGTGAATCTATCGTAATAAATATAGGATAGATATTAAGCTCTCACAAAAAAGGTTTCCCTCGGGAAACCAATAAATCGGAATAGGACGGATAATTAAATTTTAATGGGGCACGTTTACACTTGGTGGAAGTATTTACGTCCTACGCCTACGGACCTTATTTATTGGACGCCACCCGGACTTGAAGCAAGTGCTTATATTTATTTATGTTCCCGACGTTCCCTCCAGACGAACAATATATGATAAATAAAAGATCCTCATTTGTCATCACTTACCCACGGTGCGTCGAGAAATAAAAATATTATTGTTAAAAATATAGTGTCAGATCACAGAGCTCGATAAAGAGATTTATAAGAAGCACAGTGACATGTGAACAGTAATATCTTTATAATGTTTGTATTGGTTGTTTGAGCTGGAGGGTGAGTTCGGCATAGTACTTATGTTGCTATACTTCTATGAGCCACAATTATTTATGAAGAGGTTACATACACATTATATAAAATTTCACTAGGTGCAGAAAATGGTCCAAGGCGGTGCCGGAAAGAATGCGTGCAATTCGTATTTCTGTTACGCCATCCGCCATACCCGCCACAGTTCAATTGAATGCGTTGTTTTGGAACGGTAGTGAAATACTTGTTACACACAGTGTCCACAAAAAACTAGTCTAAAACAACTTCCTCGTACACGAATCGAACTCTGTATCAATGTAAATTAGATCGACAATCGTTTTGGCACAAAGCCGAGAAGGTTCCGGGCATGCTCCGCCGACAATGACAATTGTGGTCTTTTTGTTGATATTACGGGTTTATTTAAGTGAAATTGGATAAATGGTCATCTCACGATGTTTCGCTATTCAATCCGTTGTGGCGTGTCGACGGTGCGGTGCTCGTGATGCTGCCTGCTCCACTGCTCTAAAATAAAACAATATTCGGGATCTAATGAAAGTATTGTCTGTGATGATAAAACAAAATGTGAACGTAGTTCCATTCTGGTGTTGTTAGTTCTGCTGCCTTGATAGAGCTGTTGTGAACATTGTAGTGCAATTGCCAGTGTTTATACTAAACATGGACTTGGAGAAATATTTGCTGCTGTTGGTGGTGTTGTGTCTGGAAGACGGAGAGACCGGAGGCCATGGAGAGAAGCATCAGTAAGAACTTTATGTTTAAATAGATGTAACGTAGGTTTTTTTAGGCGTCGTAGGTTAGGTGAGACATATTAAGACCTGAAGATCTGGAGGATATTCTCATAATAATGTCTCCTATCCAAATTTACCGAGACACTGAGCAAAGAGTTACTAAACAACTGCTTGCGAACCCAAATCACACACAATTCAATTTTTTTTCTACACATTACTTTTTTTTTTCTATACATTCTGCACTAATACAATTTTCATGCTTACGCGAAATTATTAAGCAAAGCTGTAAATGTGAAATTTCAAGTCACACATCCGTCATTGTTATAATAATTAAACCCAAGCTGTGCGTAGTTATTAATAGGCGAAATTAATCAAATACCTAATAAAAAAATCCTATGTACTGAGTACCAAGTCCGTTTATTTTATTTTTCAGTGATCACCTTAAAGTGTACGTGCCAGAGTTCATCCACCACGACCACCATACAAAAGTAATAACGATTCATCATCACCACCACAAACCAAAGAAAGAGCATCACCACCATCATCATCACCACCATAAGCCACACATGCCTCATGGACATCATTATCATCACCATCATAAGAAAGCGCATACTACAACTCACACATCTTCTAAGGGACATCACGGTCATCACGGTCACCATGGACATCATGGACATCACGGCAGCCATCACGGGCACAAAAGCCACGGACATCATCACCACGATAGCCCTTCGATCAACTACGACCCACCGACTCCTTCATTCGACGAACACTACGGATCGTTCTCCCCTTCAGTGCCTGCGTATGGTGGCGGCATCGCCTCGCATGTGCCCCAAATACCACAAGTTCACGGTATAACGCACACCGTGAAGCAAGTGAAAGTCTTCGACTCACTTCCAGGTGTGATACCTAGTGCTGGTGCTAGCGCAGGTGGCTCTCATGGTTACGAGGTAACGGAACAAGAACAAGAAGGTGACGACGATGTTTTTACATCTGTCAATAGCTTGCAGCAGTCGTACCCAGCCACTTACGGTTATTTGCGAGGAGCTGCCGAGCAACCCTCGCACGATCCATTTGCCGAACTGACTCCTCAAAGTGCGGTGCAAACAAATACACACGATCCCTTCGCGGGTGCAATAGCGCAACCGACAGTGTCTCTAGGTGGAGGCGAAAGTTTCAGCGGAACTGTTCAGAATGATCCCTTCGCGTCTTCGGCCCCGGCACATAATGCTGGCCTACCCAGTATTCAGCCTTCGCCCGAATTCCCAGTGAGCTTTCAAGGAGATTCAGGGTTTGATGATGCTGCAAACTCATTTGTAGGCAATGACGGTGGCAACACAGCTTTCCTCGCTAACGAAGGAAATGCTGATAATGGGTCTCCCGTTTCCTTTCAAAGGGAGGCTGGCATACAACAAACTATCAAAACCGGAGGAGTAGAAACTGTTGTTTACTAAAATGTTGTGATATTTTTATGTTGATGCGTTATTAAGTTTTTGTTTTAAGTTTATTTTATAACACTATACTACATTTGATTTAAGTGCTTGTAGTATTTTGTTAACTACATCCCGAGTGGGTACATAGTTACTTGTTTTTGAGGTCAATAGATTAACAATATTGATTCTGCATTTAAGAGATTGTTAATTAATTATACGTTTGTTACAATTGTTATTTGTTTAATTAAAAACTTTATCGTAACATTTGAAATAGCTTATGTCATCCAGTCTCATTTATTTCACCAAAAAGAGGACAAAATTGCATAGTTTCGTTTGCCCTACATCCGGCATTACGCAATTTATTTAAAACAAACACAAAAACTGAATTACTGGCGCGTCGTAACAACAAATAGAATAAAAAAGTCTCGCCAATCATAACTATTACTCAACCGTTTTTAGAACACCGAAAAAAAATTAAAAAGTGGCAAATTGTAGTGTTGTTCGTTCATGCTAGTAATACTTGCAGTGGTGCTATATCGGAAATGAAACTATATACTCGTACTTTTTATAATACGATGCTCTAGAGTTTAACAATTTTTTTTGTGGGGATTGCTACATGCTCTTCATAGATAATACGGCAATACTATGTTTCGGAATTAAACGTAGGAAATATTCCAGTTCTATCAGATATTAGAGCCGTAGTATCATATACTACCTATAAGAATATTAACTAGTTATTGTTTGATATTGAAATAGAATACTATGTTTCCATCGCTCGATGTGAGAAGAGAAGAGATACAAAGATGCTCTCAAGGACTGCTGCTGGAACACACTGTTTGCTGCTTGGCAACAGATTTTCAACTTGAGGATGGTAGCTAACCAAGCGGGAATTCGCAAAATGCCCTACCACCATGCTGTATTGACTGCCCTCTTAAGACAACAACCGGGAATGACGGCTTAACGTGCCCTCAGAAGAAGCGATCAGTAGATATGTCATTGGCAGTCACGATTGCGGCGGACGTTGCTTAAGTGATGGGTTAAAATGGCTAATTAAACTTCGCTACGAGCGCTTGAACGCATTGAATTTGCGCTAATCAGTTTAAAGGTTATAAGAGAATGGAACATATAAAGGTGAATAAAATTAGGTAAAATTACCAAGAAGTATTTCACGTCCCTTAATTAGATCCTGATTTCACCCATTTCTTTATTATAGCATGGCTTTTTTTTCTATATTTAGCCATTAGGTATTGTTGATAATACAACTTTAAGGTATCATGTATCGGATGGTTTTGGATCTGAGAGATGGAAATGGGATAACATAATGAAACAACAATTTTTTACCGTGTCTGGGCCACAATTATTACAATTATTCTGAGATGCTCTGTATGTCTGACTATAATACTCAAAGTAATTATTATATTATTTCTGATATTTGATTACCAATTTTTCTTGGAAAATACAGGAAGTAGGAGATAGGAAGCAGTAATTCGTATATAGTAAATAAAGTAGTAGGTAAAGAGAAACTGTCAGGTACGTATATGGCAAGTTTTCTTTTTGTTTTGCTTTGCTAATTTGTCTAACTATTGTACATGTTACCACAATATATAATAAGATATTATTAAATCCAAGCGCATCATAGGTATAACAAAAAAATGATTCGTAAATGGTCGTCCATTTACGAATCATTTTTTTTGTTATACTGAGCAAATTATATCGTTATCGGCCCCGTGTGATTAGATTCGCAGAATATTTCATACTAAGTATATTTATATAATACAATACGTATAGCGTTGATTACATTTGTTTCAGGTATAAGTTATTTTTAATACTTAATATTTATGGTGCTCAATAACAATTTAAGGCAATATTAAATCAATATTATTGTAAACACTCTAATTCCATGATCAGCTAATCAAATCTTGCTGGAACATATATAGCTATAAATAAAACAAAAATGTTGATCTTTTCCCTAGTATCAAGGCTTCTGGATTTCAAGACATCCATGAAACAACGTATTTCTAAATTAAATAGAAAAATAGTTTTGTTTGAGAATTCTTACATAAAATTCATAGCTTAAATTTATTCTAAAATACTTAAGCCGAAAACTCTCAGGCAAATCACGAGATATTACGCTCAAAGACATGGTAATGTTTCAAAGAATTCAAATATTTGATGTTAAAATATGTTGACACTACGTTTTGAATGGAAGAGCGACTATGAAAACACCATCTGCAATTATCATAGTACCTAAACGAAGATAGACTAATATTTGCAGCAGCAATAACTATGTAGATAAATAGTTATATATATATCTACTGCAATCGAAGTAGTTTACCTCAAACTTAAACCTTGAAAACGTCCTAAATATGAATAATTATAACCCCAATTTCGGGGTAAATTATTTTTTCTAAAGCATTTTCTAAACAACAATACAAAGTAAGTTAAAGTTTTTAACTCGACCGTATATTAATAATATACCCAATGTAAAGATAATATATCTTCTTCGTGTCGACGATTCACGATTTAGATGGATAGCTGCCAGTACTGGGCTGTAGCCACCCCAAGGGTGGTGGCCTCGTAAAGGTCACCCAAAGTGCAAACATTGGGACAATGGGGGCAGGACAGCAAGTGAAGCATGTCCTGCGTAGCGCCACAACTACATTGGATTCCTGCGTCAGAGTAACCCCATTTGGTCATGTTAGTCCGGCAGCGACCCACTTGAGTCCGGAGTCGGTTTAGTGACTTCCAAGTGGGCCACGCCAGATCTTTGCCTGGGGGGAGTTCTTCAGCTGGCTCAATGTAATTGGGTGGGGGAGGGCACGTGTTCTGCCAAAGTTCCATGCGGGCATCCTTTGGATGACTTGTCAAGGCCCTGGTGAAGCCAAGGAAACTATTGCGGCTCTTGAGACGGCCTGTGGTTGGTTGTGAGTTGTAAAGAGAGTGTCTACAATCTTGTTCTTGCTTTAGTTTCTCCGTAGAGCAAATTATGTTACGGCGCACTATAGGTGGTGCTATTCCTGCTATGGGGTACAGCATGTTAAGAGGAGTGGGTTTAAGGCAGCCGGTAATTTTCCTACATGTTTCATTGAGGGCAACATCTACTTCTTTGGCATGGGAGGATCGGTGCCACACTGGGCACGCATATTCTCCAGCTGAAAAGCAGAGTGCTAGGCCAGATGTCCGCAATACTTCTGCTGATGCACCCCAAGTGGTTGAGGTTAAACGGGAAATTAAGTTGTTTCTGGAGCTTACTTTGAGTTTCGTCTTGGTGCAGTGGGTTTTATATGTAAGAGACCTATCTAGGGTAACCCCTAGATAGGTTGGGTTTTTGCAGTGCTCGATATCAACACCTCGCCAGGATATATTGAGTGGACGCTCAGCTTGACGGTTTCGGAGATGGAATGCACTAGATTGGGTTTTGGACGGATTTGGCCTAAGGCTATTTTCATCGTAGTATTTCCCAATCGTTTCCAGAGCTCCTGCTAGTTTTGCTTCAGCATCTTCAAACGAGGTGGTTTGGGTGGTTAATGCTAGGTCGTCGGCGTAGAGAAATCTTTCTGTGTCTGCAGGGCTGGGCTGATCATTGGTGAATATGTTAAACAGGATGGGAGCTAATACACTGCCTTGCGGCAAACCATTCTTTTGGCTACGCCATCTGCTTTTTTTGTTATTTAGGTGGACCTGGAACCGACGGTTTGAAAGCATCTCGCGAAGAATTGTTGTGAAACTTTCGTCACCCGTTACTGAATGGACTTTAGAGAGAAGTTTACTAATATTGATCGTGTCATAGGCGGCTGATAGATCTACAAACACGGCTCCTGTAATCTTTTTGGCTTCAAACCCGTTCTCGATATGCTGTGTGAGTTTAAGAACTTGGCCAGTACAGGATTTACCAGGTCGGAAGCCGGCTTGTTCGGGAATCAGGTTTGGCTCTACTATTCTTGTTAGGCGGTTGAGGAGTAGTCTTTCAAATAATTTAAAAGTGTGGCAGAGAAGTGAAATGGGACGATAACTTTTGGGGTCTGTAGGAGGTTTACCAGGTTTTAGTAATGCTGCGACCTTGGCTTTTCTCCAGAGTTTGGGTAGTTTACCTTTCTCCAAGCAGTAGTTAAATATTCCTAAAAGCCAAGACACAGCAATTGGTCCAAGGTGTTTTATTTGTTCAACTGTTATGTCATCAACGCCTGCTGCTTTACCATTTTTAAGGTCTTTTATGGCTAAAACAATTTCGGTAAGCGTTATTGGTTGACTAATGTCTGATGTTCTGGTCGTATTCGATTTGGGTTTAAATGTCTTAGGTAACTTTCGGGGTGGTTTACCATTAAGCAAGAGTTGGTGGGCTATTTGGTTGGCAGACACCATACCTGGGTTTGTTGCAGGTGGTGGGTCACCTGTTAGCTTTTTTAGTGTGGACCAAGCTTTTTTACTATTATGTGTCATGTCGATGTTAGAAACTGTTGTGACCCATTTCTCTCGTCGGTTTTCGTTAATTTTAGACATTAGCTCCTCTCCAGCTGTGATTGTATCTGAACAAAACGGGTCGTTGGTGTAAAGGTTTTGGTATCTTTGAAACAGTGAGGCAGATTCTGGACTTAGACCGGGAATATAATCTGTGCGACAGCCTCTAGGTATGGCTTTACGGGATTCTGACCAGACTATCTTGACGAATTTATCGTAGTTTTCGGGGCATGGGTCTAAGTGCATAAGTTTTTTATCAATGAGTTCAGAAAATAAATCCCAGTTGGCTCTAGTAAAGTTAAAACGTCGTTTGAATGGTGTTTTCAGTGGTTTGACAGCAGCTTGAACAAGACAGGAGATTGGTTTATGTTGGGTGTTGGGTATTGGTGTGCCGACTGTTTTGGAACACAGATTGCTGATGTTCGAGCTCACAAAGATTAGGTCGGGGTTGTATCCTCGCTTCCAACGTCCACTATTAAAGGATGCAGGTAGCTTAGCATCGTGGTTCAGGTGGAGGTTTTCTAGTTCAGCCCATTCTTCGACTGCTTCTCCATCAGCATTAGTGTTTCTGTAGCCCCAGTTTGTACTGTGGCTATTGAAATCTCCGACTACTATACGGAAGTCTTGAGCTCGAAAATTTTCTGTTTCGGTAAAAACAAACGGTTGGTTTGGTGGTTTATAAATGGAGGTAACCGTACAACTGCCAGTGTCTATGGTTAGCGCCTCAACGGCGTTAAGAGAATTACATGAAACTGACTTGACCAATATTTCAGGTTTTGTGAAGATTGCGCTTCCATGTTTAGGATGTGGTATTTCAGCTACCAGGGTAAGCCCAGGAATTTGGGGTCGAATATTGTCTGTATCACGGTGGGTTTCCTGTACACATAGAATGTCATACTGTGACTCCTTAACGAGTGCAGCTAAAATATATGCTTTGTTTTTGGAGAACCCTTCTATATTTATTTAAGTAACTTTAAGGGCTGGTTTGTTAAGTGGGTTGGCGCTCAGAAGTGCCGTTTGAGTTGGCGCTGAGAAGCACCGTTGAGTGGCCCTGAAAAGGGCCGTTGTGTGGTGGTCCTGAGAAGGACCGTTGCGAATCGTCGTGTTGCAAGGATTCGTCACTCGGCACTGGGGTACCGACTGTCCAGGGTGGGCCGGGTGTTGTGCGCAATCAAAATTTCCGATCATAATAACACCACGCGGGGAGGCTCCTTGCTTCCACCCCATATAATATATTACATATAATATATTATCCCAAGATAATATATTATATGTAAAGAATATAGCAATTATTATACAATACATTTATAACTTCACGGAGACTCATACAATTACACAGTAAAATGAAAAATATTAAGTGAATTAGTGGATACTATTAGTACCTAAGTCTAAGCTACTACAGTGAGTTATCAACAAAAACTGACAATCTGTAGCTTTTCTCACGGCTCTCATTGCATTAAAACATTGTTATCTACAAATAGTGATGCAAGTTTCTTATGCATTCTTTAAAACTGTACATATATCTCACGACTGTTTCAAGGGAAAAGAAAAATAGAATGGAGAAAGACGTGACTTTAAATACTATGCAAACTTTTTTTTTTATACTCTACTGGGTAGCACTCGACCACCATCTCACTGAGGTTAAGGGATGATGCGATCGATGATCTTACCCAGAAGGTATCTATTTACTTGCGTTTTATAGACACCCATATTGTACTACGGACTCAGGCTGGGTGTTCCATTCCCTGGCGGTTCGAATGATGAACGAAGAAGTAAATCGCTTCGTTCGGGTAAATGGAATATCAACCATATAGCTGTGGTGCTTTTGAGTATCCCTGGATGTCCGGTTATAGAATGGGGATGGCGGAATCAAATCATGCAGTTCCGTTGCACACTCACCGAAATGTATCTGATAAAAAAACTGATAGACAAGCGACTTTGCGATTCTCGAGGCTTTGGAGTCTCTTGCTTACAAGGTGGCCGTCGTTAATGATTCTCTTGGCTCTCCTCTAAATAGCTTCATTGTCTCCAGCTGGTATTTGGCAGAACCATCCCAAAGGTGAGAACAGTACTCCATAAACGTCCGGAATTCTATCCGGAATCTAACTATTTAGGTACAAGTACATTCATATAACTGTAAACATATTTAGTGTGTAGTATAGGCGATAAATAAGTGTAAAAATATATTACAAAATTACAAATTTACGAGAGAAAAAATTATAGTCATGTGCGGGATTCGAACCCGCGTCCATCCACCCCTTTAGCCGGGGTATGCTCTAACCAATTGAGCTAACATGACACAATGACTCATAACTGTAATTCTGCAAAATTGGTCTTGTTTGTAGTACAACGCAAGTTGAACTATAGGTGTCGCTCCATCCCACTTCGATGATTGCATGAAGAACGAGAGCAAGAATTACAGTTATGAGTCATTGTGTCATGTTAGCTCAATTGGTTAGAGCATACCCCGGCTAAACGGATGGACGCGGGTTCGAATCCCGCACATGTTAAAATTTTTTCTCTCATAAATTTGTAATTTTGTAATGTAATTCGCCTAGCAGGCGTTATTGCAAACTAAACAATATTAAAATGTAAAAATATATTTTTAGAGTATGTGCAGGTATATTTTTTTACGGTTGTTTGTGTTTTTTTTTGTCTTTTCTTTCTGTCTGTTTGTCACGGGTTTTGATGAATCTTTCTGAAAGACATTTTTTAAATATTAGAAATGCTATATGTGTTTATTACATAAAAATTAATTGATTAAAAATCTGAAATATAAACAAATTCCTGATCATTTTATAAAGTATAGGTGATATCTATAACATTCGACTGCCGTGTCTTTCATATGATATAGCTGTATTAATAATAAAAAATAAGTCCCAGATAAATTTATTTTATATCAGAGACAAGCGGGCATAAATAACATGTTGTAAAAATAGACTAAGTGAAAATGTACCCGATTAACAGCATTCTACTAATCACCTTGATGTAAATACCTAGTATGTTTCTACACATTGGGCGCTTATGACAGCAATCTACCGGCCAACTGTCACGGTTAACACTACACCTGCTGACACTTGACAGGTGGGATGGCAAGCAAGGATTGCATACCCTCATCTCAAATCTTCTCGTGGGAGTCGTGGACCAAAAGGTGGTCAGCAGCGCCTTATCATGAACTGCCATCTTACACTGCAATCCCCAAGACTCTTGCCAAGCGTGGGGGTTATGGCTACCTCTCGGCCATTTGGGGTAGGCATTTATTCAAAGGCGGACGTCTTCCGGCTATTGATGATGATGATAATTGGCATTGTTAAGCGATGGGTAGCTGAGTTACTACCAACCAACACCTTTTGCCCTAGTGAAAGAGTTGGTAAGATAGGCATCCAGCGCCCACTGGCCATAAACCAAACTGTTATCTGTCTGTTTGATGGCCAGTGGGCGGTGGATACCAGAGAGTGGTGAATAGGTATCACTTGCTTGATGTTAACGCGACGATGTTAATCTATAGGAGAAAGTGTAGGTACTAAAGTTTTGGAGGTGTAGGAAAGAAGAAAAAGAAAAAAACAAGAAAGTGTTATCGTACACTTTCTTGTTTTTTTTCTTTTTCTTCTTCGGCACCTACTAAACCTACAGAAGTAAGTGCCCCTACCGAATTTTGATTCGGTTGTGGTGTGGTTTTCCACACGGTGTCATACTATGGTCATACTATGGCCGCATTTGGCGGGAACTCAGAAAGCTTTGGCACCGACCGTAAATCTGCCATGGTTCCAAATCCCTCTCCGGACTCTTTCGTAGGAGAAACCCTGTATTGCGAATTGCGATATGCCAGGATACATAGCGTGCTGTAACAGCCTCGGGGTCCAAGCACAAAAACATGGGCGTCATACCAATCACATGTCTGGACGCCCTAGGTTCCCCTGAGTTAAGTAAAATTAGTAGCTTCACAGCCTGCCACGGTAGAAGAGCTACATCTCTCTCGCCGCAGCCTCTGCGCCTCAGCCGCTGTATTACTCATACAACACCGCTACCTACGGCTACTTCTACTTCAACGTGGTGGCCCAGCCACAGTTACTAGAGACCCTATTCCCAGCAAGGTGGGAACAATTGATGTTAATCCATAGAAGAAAGTGTAGGTAAAGTAAATATCCTTACACTACCGTTGGGTGAAGATTTGGTGACACCACAATATTAAATAAAAGCAGCAAAAGTCGCCTAAGCACCACAAGGTGTCACACCTCGACCGCTTTTAGTAAGAACTCGTAAACGCACCGACCGCTACCCTGCCGTGGCTGTCCGTCTCCGGACTCTCCTTTAAAGGAGATCTCTTATTGCAATTCGCCAGGACACATGGCATACTGCAACTCAATCTTAAACAGTGTACGTCCTAGGTTGCAATGATTGGGTCTGATATGTAGCCACGTCACCGGCAACTACGGCCACAGAGGTACCAACACTCCTCTACCACTGAGGCCTTCATGCCTCAGCCGTGGTGCTGCCCATACGACACCATTGCCCGTCACAGTTGCGGTGCCGTCCATACAACATCGCAACTTACAGCTGCTTTTTTGTTGGCTTAAGTTGAAAAGCCTAAAGAAGCGGCCGCACCTGGGGTTTCATTAGCGTCACGGTGGTGACCCAGCCACGGTTAATAGATCCCCCGCCACGACATTGCGGAAATTGTATAATTATATATATGTTCGAGGATATAGGTTATTTATAAATTAGGTTATAACGTGTGGTATCAATTGGAATAAACAGTTTAAAAGTTGGAAATGATGCTTTGTTCAGGTATAGAGAGACAAGATGCTTTACACAAAAAATGAGCACTTCGGGCAGCTACACAATCAAACACTGAGCTTGCTGGGAAGCTCGAGACAAAAATAAAGTCTTTGAGTCTAATGTTTACCGTAAATTTAGTACCGTATATATATGGTATTCTCTTCCAAGTTACAAATAATACTCATGATTGAAACCATTGAACTGCACATTGACAGCAGTATTCAACTTTCCATTCTCATTTTTAATAACTAGTGTGTGTTCATAAAGTCATTGTAGATGTGGCCCCTCAGTTGTCAAATCAGGCTGATAATAACAAAATTTGACGATTGAACAAACGTATTGTTTTAAAATTTGGCTTTAACTTCGTCTTACACTGTGGATCACTGGTAGAGTTTACGCAGAAGCACCAGGAGCAAAATAAATGTTCATTCTACAGATTCTGTAATTTGAAAGTCCAGGAGAGCTTTAACTACTGCCTAACCATATTATTTTAATAACATACTTTTTGCAACAACATCTAATTTTTCAAGCTTTAGCACCGTAGACCACATCCATACTCTCCCCCAGATTATACAGAAGACTGAGGAGTATAATGAGCCATTATGTTAAGCATTTGTGGACAGACTGTCCAGTTAGGTAGGCCCAACATCGACAAAGAGGTCGTCCGAAGAATCCAACTCGGATGGGCAGCGTTCGGAAAGCTACGCGACATCTTCTTGTGCAACATCCCGCAGAGCCTAAAGACCAAAGTCTTCAACCAGTGTATGTTGCCAGTGATGACTTATGGCACTGATACGTGGTCCTTAACTGTGGCCCTTATAGACAAACTCAAGAGTCACTCAACGTGCTATAGAGAGATATGCTCGGAGTTTCTTTGCGTGATAAAATCCGTAACGTGGATATTCGCCAAAGAACCAAAGTCACCGACATAGCTCTCAGAATTGGCAAATTGAAGTGGCAATAGGCGGGCCACATTGCTCGACGAACTGATAATCGATGGGGAAGAAAGGTTCTCGAGTGGTTACCATACTACACCTGAAGATGTAGAGTTGGCAGGCCCCCCACTAGATGAATAGACGTTATCGTGAAAGTTGCGGTTAGTCAATGGCTACAAGTGCCTAATAGCTGTTCTTTGTGGCGAACTATGTGGAAGGCCTTTGTTTCGCAGTGGACGTATTCGGGCTGATGATGATGATAGTTGATACTATCGACCCTAAAATATTGCGGACGAGCGAATATTGCAACAAATGAACTGAATCTTTGTAAAACATGACTTTTCGGTTTGTCCAAAAAAGGCAGAAAATATGGTGCACTTAAATCCATCTTAATCTTGCCGCCCGTTTTAATGTATGATCTGAATATTCTAAAAACAACCAACTTTACTTGGTTTGAAATTTGAACCTAATCAGCTAAAATCTGCGAGGTCATGATACAAGCATAGAAAAGTTCAGGAATCACACAAAATCATAAAATTGTTCTAAACTTTATGGCCTTTAGCAAGTGCCACTACCAAAATGAAGGAATTTTGATATATTTATTGACACCGATTTGTCCTTCTCTGATTACACCCTGCATAATATGACGTGCAAAAAGAAATTCAGCCATCACTGTCATGAAGCAGACTCACCGCAGAAAATAAAATGTACCTAATCCATTTTTTTCTACAAAGTACATAATCAGTTTATAATAAAGTACCTAAGTGGCTACTTAGGGACGGTTTTTCTGCTCGCCAAAGCGTAAAATATAAAAGAAGCAAAAATAATGAATTTGATAGAAAGTTACATTTTTTATGCATTCCGATGTTTGAATGATTTTACATGGATTGACAAATTTTTTTGGTGTGATTTATATAAAAGATATTTGAACCTAAAACGTTTATAATGACCAAACAAACAATGAACAAAAGCCTCCCTCAGCTAAAAATAACAAAAGCTTATCCGTGTACTAAATGAATGAGAATTTGCTTTCGTTTTAATACGATACAAATCAACCAATATAGCTATCTACATTTATCTTTGATAAAGTAAAAAAAATACATTTTTTTTCAGCATGTCTTTAAACTTAAACTTATATAACTGAAAAAGACGTCAATTAGTTATAAAAATCAAATTGAAAGTAAGCTAGTAATATCACAAGAGAATGTGCGATATAATGATTTTAATTTGATTAATAAACCACGCGGATGAAGTCGCTGACAGCTACAGCTAGTAATTAATTCTTTGGCGTTTTTGTTCCTTAATAATATGTTTCTAATTTAAATGCTAAGCTACATGTTTTATTCAATTAAAAGCTACGGTGGTAAATAGCCAAGTAGGCATGCAAAATGCCTAGAAGGGATATCCGTTAATGAATGATCGAAACACCTTTTAATGATTCATTTTCATTTTGAAGAGGCATTTTGACGGAAGTTATCCTTAGCCTTACAAGCTTTAATTCAATTCGTGCCTGCAAAAAGTAAATAATTAATCAAATACCAAGTGAGGTATTTGATTGACTTGGAGTGCCAAGTCACCGAAATCGTCTTTTTCTGTATTATATTTTTTTTTATGAAATATTTGGTATCTTTGGGTTGGAGCTCAAATATGGACACGGAATTCTTAGTCCAGGATTGACCTGGAGATTGAGGATGCCTGTGTAGTCAGCCATACAGTACCCAGCGACAACGAAGTAGTTTATTATTAAAAATTTTGATTAATAATTCAATTTGTTTGAGATATTTTGATCATATATTGCGTGTCTTTTAACACGCAAGCACATTGTGGGTTTGTAAATATTAAGTGTTCCCTGACTTTGTATTTCTGACTTTATATTACCAAAAATTTGAAATCCGCACACGCAGTTCGTGATCACATCAAAGTAAAATATCGTATGTAGTGAATAGAGCAGGGCCCAAAATGTTTAAATTAAAGTCCCACTAACAAGATCATACCATGTCCCACGCGTCACTTTCATTGTTAAATTCCCCGATATTCCTTTACTCACACACACGTCTTGTTGTTCATATGCCAACAAAAGAAATAATATAAATAAAACACCAAAAAACAATAAAAACTTATTAAAAACATGTAACAATGTATTATTAATTAACAACGTCTCGTTAAAATAGAGATAAAAATCACAAAATACATTAACCCCTATTGAGAAGTTTGTCAAAGCTCCAAATGTACTTATTTGTCTACAAAAATAGCGAGTGTCATAGCTGAAATTCGACGACACTAAATATAGCTCTACATAGAACATTATGTACTTATATGAATTATATACAAAGTATAGGTAAGCTAATTAACTGTTAGCGTATAGTATTAAACACAAGAACAGCTTAAACATCTCATAATGCCTAAAAACTAACACTATACCTGTGTAAATTACATTCACACTATTTAATGCATTGTCTATTATAATCCCAATTATTATTTAGTAATATAATAGTTGGCTGAAAAACCAGTAACCATGAAAAAAGTAAATAGTATACTATCATCTTTTTGTACTTGTTTTAATTGGTACATCATCCAAAGGAGTAACTTATATTAAGTACCTATAAGAAACTGTTTATCGTTACCGAGAGCTTTCGTGGCTCGATTTCTCGATGTTTATTTAAGTTTAGGCATAAATTATAGGTCAAATAAGCAAATCAGATTCTTATTTGGTTTTCTGTAACGAGCATAATTATTATAAGTTAACCCGTATATAGTTATCGCAAAACAACAGCACAAATTTACGGTAATTTTCAACTAAATATACGTAAATACATCTAAACATAAATGAACTTAATTGTACCTGCTCATAATACTAAATAACAACCATGTTTTTTTCGGTATGTTAAAACCAAGATTTTAAAAGTTCTTGTCCCTAATCGAAACTTGAGTTACTTCTTATTTCATGCACTTGTATTTTGAAGAAACGTATTCGAACTCGTGACTTCATTTCATTCTAAGTGGTGATAATCGTTTATAACCACAACATGACATATCCCTCACATATTGTATTTTAGATATAAATTTATAGCCGTAAGAAAACTGGCTTTGCGTATGCCCTAATGAAAGCTTATATTATACTTTCAACAGTATTAAAGTTATTTTAAGGTGGGCAATAGCAGCTTCTGAGAAACGGCTATATAAAACTGCGATCCCTAACAGGCCTGCCAAGCGTGGAGATAGGGTAAACCCGTATATTATAAGGTAACCGTATAAAGGAGAGGCTACGTTCAGCAGGGAACAATACGGCCGATGCAGTGCAGTGGTGCAGCAGTAGGATGAGGTGGCTATAGACCCACATATCACCGTACATATTTTAGTACTATATACGTAATTAGGGATAAACATATTGCCATTGTCTAGACTTACTCCTGACAACTGTTGAGAAGTTCTTTATCAGAAGATTCTTATAGTTAATAATCCGAAGATAAAACTAAGGACGTCAAAAATTTTGATAATACTCTTAGTACTGGCCATATTATGTATTTGCAGATAGGTTACACAAGACATAGCTTTACGCATCTAACTGTATCTAGGAGCTTGGACTAAGTACCTACTCCCCATATGTACTTTTTGGATGTCTACGACTCTACGTGCTCTAAACGAGAGGCTATAGATAGCTTTGATCTAACTGCATCGTTTTGACAAGAATACCGTCTGGAAAGCAATTAACAATGCTAAGAGTAATAACAGCTGTGTATCCACTAGACATGTGTGGGGAAGATGAGATGTGTTCGAGTAAAAAAACCATCAAAAAGGATCGCTTCAATTCCCTTATCTTGCTTAGCGCAGCTACGTGCATCTACTACGCACGTCTCTGGTTCGCAGCCGCTATATTCTTCTAGTTTTCTATTTGTTAGTTTCTTGTGTGCAAAAGCAACGTTTCTTAACTGAATTTTTAAAACATTGGTTTATATCATACACATATTCCGTTTACTCTACAGAGCTTTCAATATACAGACTTTTTAAAACATAAAAACTATGGCAGTTGCGGGATTTGAACCAAATATGTATTGGTTACAAGGCCGTCTGTTTGGCTTTACAGCCTCTATTTATGCATGCGTCTAGCATAGCTAGTAGTTATAGCTGGATCTAGTTAAAATTTGATTCAATATCCTTCATGGCCAGAGCTGTAGTCATCGGAACCTGATAGCGCGTAACCACCGTGGTCACCACCTTCGAAACTCACAGGAGAATCTCCGTAGCCGCCGTCGTGACCCTCATCAGCGGCATGCCATCCGTGACCTGGAACATATTGCAAACACTTACTTAGTATAGCCATAGTAACAATTACATATTATGTCAGTGCTGGCGGGGTTTCATTTTTTATATAACTGATATGCTACACTAAATCATCACATACTAGTTGGGAAGTATAATGATGTCTACTTTACGGACCCACCGGCCGTATCCCACGTGGTACGAGTGTCGGTAAGATATCACAAACATTATATAGAGCTGTCAAAATATAAGCTGAAAATAAACTAGGTAAGGTGTTTGAACAATAAACATGTATTACTCGTATTTTCAGTGAATTTCCGGAAAGTGGTCCCGGAGAATGAGAATTAGCTGTTAAGAATACCTACACACTTTTGAGTTCCTTAGAAAGTAAATTAAGTGTATTTTCTTATTAACTTTATTTTCTTTATATCATGATTTAATGAGATATTAAGCATTGATAGCTATGGTGCCGCAGGTCCCTAGTTTGGTGAAGGGGACGGTGCGCGGTCATCAACTAGTCTACTAGACATCTTCTGATCGAACAATTGACTCTCGTAATAACGTCACTATGTTTCTAATCCAATATAAACAAGCACTATCGCTTGCTATCATAAATCACATTTATAAAGTGGCCCTATGGCGGTTAAAATAATACAATTTGAGTACAAAATTAGGACGTTGCTTATATTGGTTGTACGGTTCAGAAAGACGAAGCAACCTACACAACGAGCGTTTTATAACCTGGATTACTTTTTGATTAATTGTGATTATATAAAAAGATCTCATTTTACTAAAAGTACATAGTGCTGAATAGCATCTTGTTCTCTTTTTAACTATCAATATTATGTAATTTTACAGTCATGGCTATGTAATCACTTATCAGCCATTACAATTGGTGAGTCACCTATCAGTACAAGACTGCAAATGGTTCATTATTATATTCAGTCCGCGTGACGCGATTGCATGGTCTACTTAAGATGCATAAACGTATTACTCAATAGACGTACAAATGAACAATCACACATAATAATTTACATCGTTATATCATCATAATAATTTTGAAAGGCAGGAAAAGAGGGTTCCGGCTATGTTCTGATTACCGGGATCAATTTGTATCCAAGCAGCAATTTTCGAAATGGCTTGTAATATTAACTTCCGTTATTGATCTGCGTAAAGGTGGAATTATACGAGCAGTATTTTCTTCGCTGCATGCGTTACTAAATTTATATTTTATAGGGTTTCATGGATTCTAGCGATGTCTAAAATACCCTTTTTTATCCATAATAGGATTGCAAGGGCCGCAAGTTAGACAAAACCGATAGGATAAAGAAGACCTTAGACAACTAGAGTGGGAAACGATGTGGTCAAGTTACCGTAATATTAATACTCAGGATGGCAGTCATAGCAACTGCCAGAACTCGCCGTACGGTGCCTGGAGTCAGATTTCTTTCTTTGTTGTAGCTACGCAGGTGAACAAAAAAGTAAATAGGTACATTATCTAGCATATAAGCAAGGTATCTAAGAAAACGTTGGAGAATGAAAACAAATGTTACTATATTCGACTCTTTCTGAGCGATACTCATGCTTCGTCTAAAAAGGTTCATGTCTAACCCTTCTATTTCAGATCCACCATATTGTGAGTCTATTCTTGGAACATCAACGCCTATACGTACAAAAAAGGAGATTTATTTTATAGATTATCTTATAAAAACCGCATACCGCGTACTCTTACCTATGAAGCTTTTTCATATTTCAGACCAAATACCAAGTGGTGATGACGTCGTTTCGTTTGCTACGTTTTCGTACGATATCGTCAAACTGGCAAAAGCCAGTCGCGCTGTTATATTGATTAAATTAAACTAATCAGTGAGCCCTTATTCCCTTAGCGAAGCTTGAGATATAAAAGGAATATCAGGCTGGGGAGCTAGCCCTTTAAACCTGTAGAAGCGCTAGTAGCGGAGCTTATTGAAGCACAAGCCATGGTGCTTCCCTAGCAGTTGTTAGCCAACCAACTACATTAAGTATATATCAAGCATGTTGTCCTCGCTGTCCATCGTTTAAGCTAATGGTATGTTCCAGCAGCAGACTTTGAATTGAAATCCAGCAAAAATTCTAGCATTTTCTAGCCTATTGTCAAAGAAAACATTTTGAATCTTGAAAAGAAGTGTCATCTCATTTGCACAAATCTATTACATTGTTTACACATGATACGATGGTTCTGGCTTATATCTTGATGATGTGCCATACATATGCATCTGTAAATTATTCTGTACTTATACGGCCTGACTCGATTACTACGAGTCTACAATTTTACTAGCCCCAATAAAATATATTATAAAAGAAAGTTCAATAATTGTTCAGTCAAAATATGTTTCTGTTTTACTTCATTATAAAATACGGCATAGGGAAACCAATAAATATGATAAAACAATGTTAAGTTTGTAGGCAATATTTCCATTAATTGTGTTTTTAACAGGGAAAGTTCAAAGTTTTATTTTAAACTCTCTTTTATTATCTTCCACGGATCACTGATTTGATCGCATTTCAATATAGTTATTTGAGACTGGAAAGCTAGACCCGTTGCGAAAGGTCTACTGCGCACCACCTCTTAGAATTCCGCACAAGATAACGGAACCCAATTACACTAACTAATATATAAAATAAATTAAAAATAAGTTTTAGCTAATAATTATTATTTGTGGAACTTCGAAAAACGCGTCCAAAAAGGATTTTACTAATTTTTTTAATGAAATCTGTTTCTTCAGTATTTTAAATATGGTCTATATTTTTAGAGAGGTTTTGATTATCAAATGTTGCCAAGTCATTAACTTAATTAACTAAAATACCTGTAAATATAATTTCTAGTAATTTACTGATAATTGAATGCATGTCAATAAATGGTTCTTACTTCAAGACCTATTTTATCGATAAAATATTTTAACATAATCAATATTTTAATACATGTAACATAAACAAGGTTGTTAATATAATCTCGTTGATGCATTTAATAGGCTATTAACAGACTGTGCTTTAATGTCACTATATAAAATAATCAATTGTACGAATACAAGAATTCATTGGGCACTACCAAAATTTTATCTTCATAAAATGTTTAATTTGTAGGGACCTCGATTATCGAGATTCCGCCGTCTTTCTTTGCGTCTGTAAGTGATGCGACACTAGCTAATAAACGCAAGAGTACAATCCCGAAAAAAATATATTTAGCGTAGAGCGTTGACCCAAAGCTGAATATTAAACTTGAATTATTTTTAAAATTATTGTCTAATGTATAAGAAATAAGCTGAAGAAATAACTTTCATTGCGCCCCTTGCATGAAGAGTGTCAATGCCTAAAGCTCATTGAAAAGAATACAAGAACATTTTTATATCTACATAAAATAATAATAACAAAATAGGGTATGTCAAAGTTGACTATATTTCTTAAGAGAAACCTTAAGAAATATAGTCAACTTTTTTCAAATTTCAAAAGCTAGACTACATAGGAATCTGATATTTCAGTATATTATAAACCTTTCAGTATATATAATAACTCTATTTTCACAAAAAAAAATACTAAAAACGACGATTTATACCGTGGCTTTAAAGACGTGATTATAAACCAATAAACATTTTTTCTCGTACGGGCTGTTACGGTGCGGAACCCTATAAGAGCATAGTCCAACAAGCACTTGGCCATATTTTAAGCTATACTTTAAATAATACCATTTAATTATACTTTTAGCTACAGCTAAAAAGACGACATGTCCCAAATAAACTGCTAAGTGCCACCAATACAATTACGCTATTAATTTGTATGATTAGTACGTGGCAGCTAACAGTTTAGATGTCTAGCCTAGATACCTATCTTATTTCTTTATTATTTCCAAATTACAGCAACTTTTAACTGTAAATGTGACTAGTGATCATTTATTCAAAGCAAGATTAATGATTAGTTGTACTAGTTTTTTGTTATGTTAAGATCTTTACCTCCGACTCCATGGTGTGGCGCACCCTTGGGTTCTCCATATGTGTATCCTAGCACTTCATAGTGGTCGTCCCCACCGCCGCCGCCACTTTTGTGATGAACATGCTTCACGATAGTGTGCTTATGGTGATGATGTTTCACGAGCACTGGCACGTGGATGATGACTTTCTTGTGACCGCCGCCGTGACCACCCGCTTCGCTTAGAACTGATAGGGTGGCTATGCAAGCCAAGCCCAGCTAGAAATAAAGAATAAAAATATATAAGAATATATCGAAAAATATTCCATTCATAATTAGAAAAAATAGACATGAATACATATATTTTGTTTCTGTAACATAACATTCACAAGCATATTAACAAACAATCGCAAAGCACGCATTATAATCTTGTTAGTTGTACAACAATAGAATTTGTATAAAAATATAATAGATAACATTCGCCTTATTACCATCGAATCTCAAAGCTTGATGAGAGAAAAACATAAATGGCATGCTGGCAGTCACAACAATAGTAATGACCAGCTGTATACAAAATAAAGAAAAACGAAGCGTGACTTTCTAAGTCTGCTTCTATCTTTACGTAACGAATATAAAAAGAAAACATTCAGTTGGCCCGTAAGAGGCCCTGCTGAACTCTTTAATAAAAAGTGTATTACTATTTGTTTCTTTTTAAGAAATAAATAACGTCAAACTTAACACTACTCCCTTGGATAGCGATAGTGTGCAGAAAAATAGCATCTAAAGCAGCTAAAATACAGTTATTTATTAGGCTATCTATCTCAGCTTTATTTATCATTGACTCCTTTTTGACAGTTTCCTCAGTAAACTTATGTGTTCTCTAAAGGAAATTATACCCCGCAAACAATCTTTAACTATTTTGTTTCACCATTGTTAACAGTAAGTACTTACATAAATGAGGCAATGCTTAGTTAGAAATCAATATTATTATTTTTTATTTGGTATATAATGAGGTGTTGCGAAATAACTTTACCGTAGAGGTCATTAAACGTAGGACCTCTATTACAATTGGGCGTTCCAAGTAAGATATTTGACGATTTCTGATTGAATAATTCGAAATACAACTTATGTTTGAATTTAACTGCTCTAATCAAAGTCCATCAGTATATAAATATATCACTTGACATATAATGTGATTATTTGTTTTGGTTTTTAATATGAACGGCCAGAAAGGTTTAAAAATGTAGTTTTATCATTTTATAGAAGATCATTGTAACAATAAATTTATTTTAATTTTATTTTCTAAAAGTAGTATCCTCACTCTTACGTCATATAACTCAAAAAGTCACAGAAAACTACACTATCAATGAAGCGCGCAAGACACCGCGTAATTTTAGTAATACTTTACTGCCAACGCCTAATTGCTTATCGCAACAATTAGTAGTAGTTTATTAATCAATTGAACTATTATTTAATATGTTGGACATAAGGTGTTGTTATCGAATTAAAATACTCACCAAAATTTGTGCAGACATCGCGTGAATGGTGAGTAATGGTGAAACAGAGAGTGGCCGTGCCCGAGAACAGTCAGCGGGTATGTGATAAAGAAATTATACAAAAGTTGCTTTTATATCGCAACGTGGTCGCGTTTCGCGACACTGCATCTCGCCGACTCCAACATGATCCAAGCAACGTCTTTCACAGACAAATTTGAATGCTAAATCATGGGCATAAAGCTTATTTTATAAAACATTCAGTGACACATTAAATTTTGCCCAATATTCATGAAATTCCTACCTGAATACTCGTGCACAGAGCTTATTTTTCAGAAAACATGTGAATTATGGTATTGAAATGAAATACACTGTAAATCAATCGGGGTAAGTAAGATTTATGGTTCTTGAGTGAGATGCGCGTACGTTGGATTTTAACGCAGTGCAGAAAAGGAAGGTTTGTGAGTTTGTGGGTTTATGAGGTTAAGTAGGATCCTTTTGTAGGCTAGAATTTACGTATTAAACCACCTGTTATTATAATTTTGATAAAAATATAATATGTGTACATAATTATATTTAAATCTATTGGCTTCCAGCTATTTTTACACTATATAACCATTTTTAAATGTTTTTATTAACAAAATATTACGGACTGTTTTTAAAACTACAGCTACTACAATGAAAAAGCTTTTAGACAACCTACAAGTTTGTATATGTCTAATTGATAACGCTTTATGTATTATTATGCTTCAAACTTAGTATATAGAGCTAACCTACCATTTCAACAATCGTATAATTCATGAAAAAAAATATTGTTGGGGTTATTGTTGTAATTGGAGTGGGGAGTGCGTCAGTGCAGACTGCAGACGTAGTTAAAATCTGTTTAGAAACTCCACATACTTCGACCTAGCCTGCTCGTGAATATGTAAATATGAATCTAATATTTTATAAAAGTAAGTTACATACTAAGACATGCTGTTGTTCCATTATTTCGTATATAGTTTATTTTCAATAATAAACCTTTACAATAGTGGATGTATAGTGACTGGCAATATCACAGAATTGCTTTCAACGCACAGTTGTAACCAAAAACTAGCTATATTCAGTCTTCTTAACCTGAATACTGTTTTATAGTGTAAAATAACTTTATATTCCTTCATCGGAATAACTTTATATGCCGAACTTTCTGAGGGAGTCATGAGGGAACCGACGGAAATATACCAGAAGGTAGGCAGCAGCACTTCTTACGCTGCGATCCCCCTGACGCCTGCTAAGCGTGGAGATTATGACAAACTAATGGAGGAAGAGGTATCAAAGGCGACAGTCATGGCTATTGATAATTATCTTTGTATTTGTTTTATAACCGTAATCAGCATACTGCCATACATATCAACTTTGAACGATTTAAAATATGAGTAAAAATGGGATGATGATCTTTTAAAATAATTAGTTTTTACCAAGCTTCAACTGAAAAATAAAAACATTTGGTTGGCACGGAACGTATACATTATTGTGAAACAAAAATCAATAACGTATTAATAGTAATCTCGCATGACTAATGGGTATTAGAACAGTGAGACAGTAACCTAGTAGCTTAGTAGACGCGAATTTTAATATTGCGTTATATTATTGTTGTTCTAATGTTACTTATACTTATAATACTTATATACATAATACAAACAAAATAAATAGTACCAATTTTTCATAAATTTACTAAAGTAGTAAATGGAAACTTCTCTATTTAAAAAAATATATAGAATGTTGAAATGGTTTATAGTTGTCCTTTCTAGTCATATGTTTTACAATTTAAGACGAAGTGGTCTTTGAAAACTGTCAATCTGATGGCGTAGTAGGACGGAGATACCTCGTTTTGCATGCGAATGAGCGAAACAGAACTAAGCAACGCTTAAAAAACATGAGTGAATTTTTAAAATGAATTCATATATAATTTAGCCTTTTAAAAACATAACTAATACAATATGCTATGAAACACAAAGTATCACATGTTTGCTATATAATAATTAGTAATAAAATTTGTAGTGATACGGTTTACTACGTAGTATAGTTACAAAACTTGATTAGGCGAAATTTTGGAGTTGTACCAATTATTTTTTTCGCATTATAATTTCGGTATTTGTCATATCTTCATATTTCAGCATAGTAAATATTTTATTCATATCAGTACGGAGTACTCGCTCTTAAAAAAATTTCAAAATTTGTCTTTAAAAAATTACTACAACATTAACCACATATTATTTTTAATCTTTGATGTTAAGTGCCGTCTTTTTCTGTCATAATAATTATTATATTTATGCATTAAGGAACACCCGCACACATACCAATAACTTTTTAGTTAAATCAGAAATACTAGTGCTATACCTAAATAATAGGTCATTTCTTTATATTTCTTTTATAATTATTCTAACCTTAACCTAATCCAAATTTGTTTATTATTCATAGTCTACAATTCTTAGACGCAATATAGACTAAAACGAATTTGTTTTAAATTCTAAGCATACTGTTTTTCTATATTCTCCGAAGCCGTTGAAAGAGTTTTCTCAGCGCAAATTTTTCAATTCAAATCAGTGTGTCCCCGCGTGGCTGCCATAGGTCAAATATATTTGGTTCAATAAAAAACCAGGTGATCATATTTGCGTTTACCGATCACAGTTGCGTACTCCCAACAATATATTCTTAGTAATTGCTAACAATTTCTTAATCGGAAAATATTGAACTATAAATAATTTGAATATTTTAGTGCGACATCAAACTATATTTGATACGATTAGACGTTAGGTACCATAAGCCCTGTGTACTTTTTTATTACATAACTAATGCAGTCACCGTGTATATGATTAATTAACGTATATAACAGGATTGTAATTACATAATGTACTATTATTTTCTGTTTGTATTAATTGTTTTAACATACCTTTCATATTTTAATATAAAGAGTATATATTTCTGGTATCACAAGTAACATGAAATTAGGTAACACAGTACCCGTACACTGTCGTGTTCAGTAAATATTCAAAGTATCCGTTTAAATTTTTCAAGAGTT
Organism: Plagodis dolabraria; assembly: GCA_963854805.1. Classification (NCBI taxonomy): domain Eukaryota; kingdom Metazoa; phylum Arthropoda; class Insecta; order Lepidoptera; family Geometridae; genus Plagodis; species Plagodis dolabraria. Next base: position 33,522,918 of record OY978440.1, on the reverse strand, counting down.
AAGACTTAATTTTTTCGTATTGTATTTTTAGTGCTACTATATGACTTTACTATTTGTATCGGTCCAGTTAACTCACCAATACAAATTGTTTGTAACTGATTTCTGAAATAGGGTGAATATATAACTAATAACATCTCCTTGGGATAAGAGCGCCAAATTAATTTCATACTTACCTATATATTTACAAAAGTAAAAAAATAAAATTTGGCACATCAAAGACCAATTCACGGCAAAAATGATATTATTTTTTCATATTATATATCTATTTTTAGTTTTAATTGACATAGGCCTTGATACCTCTAGTCTTTTGAGCAGTTTTAAATTTTACTATAGTGTTGCTTAGAATTTATCTCCACTGCAAAATTGAAAAATCAGCTTAGTTTTGTACGTTTTGTATCTTAAGTAATTCGAGAATTGAGTAGGTTGCAAATTATTCCTTTACGATCAGACTGCCAACAAAGCTAAATGCCTAAAATTTTCTTACTTACAAATTCTCTATGGCGTACAATGCCTTGAAAGTAAAATACCTAAAAATCAAGAATCCTTAAAAACATAACGTCTTATAATTATAAAGTGTGAAAATCATATAACCTAAAACGTTATTTTGCTATAAAGATTTTCTATTACAAACCCAGCAGTAGATATCGATCGCATGTACAAAGCTCCTTTGATGAGCTTAAGATCGATACTTATAGAATCATAAATATAATCCCAATGAAACGTATTTATCAGTGTTGTTATATTTTTAATAGCCTTTGATCAAATCTCATCTGATTGTATGTGATAATGTGATGTTGCAGATGAAAGTGATAAATTAACCTAGTACCTCGCTCTCAAGGACCGCTCTGCCAGAACACATCGTTATATGTTTGGCAACTTTTCAATTTTAGGGTGTAGTTAGCCAAGTATAAGTATAAAAGTAAACATAACGCCTCGTTAATACCCAGCGAAACATTCTTCATTTGTGCAACTCGAACTGTAATATCCGCAGAAAATCATAGTGATGCAAAATATACGCACGCGCAGTTAAACGGAAGTGCTCTCACTTTTGCTACCATTCAGTTGAAAGGGAATCTGATGAGATTATAACTACAGATATAAATATCGCAATTACCGTTCTGCGTCTGCTTGTGTGCAGTCTGTCTAATCAACATACATCAAACATATTACGCAAAAGTTATACTGAAGTGTGAAAATAGGCAACAGTATTTTTGTATCATTATGCTTGGAAAACAAGTTAAACATACATACTTATGACGTTTTCCAGTATTAGTTTAGTTCCTTTCAGTAGTACTTCTAACGCCAAATAGAGCAAATGTACGAGCGTAAAGCAGTTTCAAAGATAATAAACTTGATGGGGTCATTTTGAGATCCTGTAATTAATTTCTTATAGTATATTCTATTGTCTCTTAGGCTTTTAAGATCGTAGATCATTTTTCAATATAAAATTTAACAAATAAAAATTGTTGTTTTTGGTATATGACTCTGCTATTAATAATTTAACTTTAAATGCAAGTGATATAAACCCCATCCAAATATTTACAATACCGTTAAACTTATATAATCAAAGTAACAAACTCGGAAAGGAACGATTATTAAGTTGTAAACATGTCTATGGTACGCTATCCGACCGTCCACGAACGACTACGCCGAACTGTTAGTGGGCCATAAGCCTTTACCGTTACACCAATTAAATAAATAAAGGTTTCTTAATAATAAAAGTTAATTATTTTACAGCGATATCGACGGTCAACTTCCGCTCAATGATCCGTAGCGGCGTTCGACGCGTAACACTGAGTTTCCTGTGTTCGCCAGAAGGTCATGTGAAGAAATATCTATATTACTACACAAGTTTATAAAAACAAAACAGTTTCTCCTGGTTTATTGTCTATCGATCAATAGGTATAGTGTTTTGAAGGTTCGCGTAGCACTACCGTAGGCGTTAGTTTCCCTACAAAAGACATCAACGCGCACGTGTAACGCTGAGATGTACGATTCTGTAGTGTTTAAAAAAAATATTTACGACTATATAGTTACGCCCGCGTGGTGATGGATCCTTCTGTAGGATAGAAAGATGATGATAATTATAAAAACTATTCTGTGTTAATCCAGCACATCGTCTACCTTCATATCAAACTTCTTCAAAATTGCCAGCCGTTTGAGCGAGAAGTAACAAACATACAAGCATACTCACAAACTTTCGCCTTTATAATATTAATGTGATTTTTTTACCCCAATATTTCAAAAATATAGCCAAGTTCGTGGTGATATGTAGATTGAGCCTACCCAGTGTTTACTAGTAGTTTAATTATTATATTATTTTTCTTTAAAACTTAGGAATATTATTCGCTTTTATTATTATTTTGATTCTAGGATTATAAAGTCTATATTAATTAAGACTCGTCGAATATGACTCTACGACTATAATACCTGGCCATAGGGTAATTTTGATGAAAGGTGTTAAAAAGCAATAAATAAAATTACAGCTTTAGTATCTCGGATGGCACACGCAATATAGTGCCGCGAAGAATATGTACGTGTCTGAAGAATCTGTATTTTAAATAGGTAGTAATAACTTTATATTAGGTGGTTATGTTGCTCATATCGCCACTTTTTAAGTGTAAATAAAAAAAAAACAAACTCTTCAGTCATAATGACCCAGAAAATAACTTTGGTATCTACTGAACAGACGAGCAGGTAATGATCTTGATATAACAATAACATCTTAAAATGTATACCATGGGACGGCACCTTGTTCGTTAATATGAGATGAATTAAACATAGTTAAGAATAATTACATGAACATCGGATTAATGTTATTATAAATATGTCTGTTTACTTCGGAATCGGCTTGATGGATTAGCTGGCCAGCCCAAGCGTGACTTTATTACAGACAAATTTATTTTTTTACTGTATATTACAATTAGGGTCCATTTCAGAATGTCCTAATAAAGTTTCGGGTTGCTATGCAACACATAAAATAACTGAATCATAAAAATGACAGTTAATATGCAGCGCGTTGCAAGTTTTAACCGATGGATAGGCTAAACCGATGACTGTGAAACGCAAAGATAGTGTTTTATTTATTAAATATGATCTAGGTGGTAAAACCGAACATTCTGAAACAGGCCCTAAATCTCATTAGGAACGGGGCATAGTGATCTGTAAAAGGATTAAAACATATATATAAATTGCAAACCAATCTGTTTATTGTCAAACTATCATTCCAACAATAAGAGCTCAATGACGGCTGTACGGTTTTCTTTAATGTTATTGTTACTGAACATGCTCGAGGCCCACCTGATGTTAAGCAGACTAAACTCTGCCTTAAACAGATGCATTTCGTCGCAAGCCACGATTGCATTGCGCCCGTCACCGTGTGACATAGTTATTAAGTCTCATGTGCCTGTATTTTTACTGACTCTTAAAGACTGCTGCCGGAATACACCGTTAGGTGCTTGACACAGACAGATTTTCTACTAGAGGGTGGTCGCTAGCCAGGTGGGCATTCGCGAAATGCCCTTCCACCATGTGGTGAAGATCAAGCCCGCGGCGGGATTCGTACCATGAACCTGCTGCGCGGCAGTCCATAGCCAATGCCACTGAGCCATCACTGCTTCAAGAATATAGATTCAAAATATGTATTCTGTGGATATAGATGCAAAATTAAATTTTTAAGTTACGGTCGTGGTACAATTATTTCGTAACGTTGTAATTTTATAAGCTTATTCACTTAGAAGGCGATAGTGCAACAAGATTCTTAAGGTACATTAAACAGGTATATTAAACAGGATACCTACATTTTATCTCGACCATAAATATAAACAAATACATTTTTTTTCAGGCTTCTAGTTCAAATTAATTAAATAGATACCTAGTTTGCGGCCAGAGGCGAGTTGACTTACCTGTCCTTAAATAATATTTTATCAACCCCCGACGCAAACAGAGAGTTTCTAAGTTTAACATATGTATTTTTGGATCCGCGGGTATCACTGCAGCTCCAAAGCATTTAATTTATATATTTAATTTTAAAAGCACCTATTCCGATGTAAGTAATATGATCAGCCATCTCCAAAATATTCAAATTTAAGCTTTATTACTACTTACAATAGTACTACTTATATTTTAATAATCTACCTAATATAAATATGAATCATATGTATTTAATCAATGCAACGAACTCAAGATTTTTACTGCAGCAATTTTAACGACCAGCTAAAGAGTAGGTGAGTAGATAAATTATAAAGTTAGATCTTAGATTGGGAATGAGCCGGATGTTACATCAACTAAAAAAAGAGTCTGTTAACCATCCAGTGAGTACCGTGGTCTAATTACATCATAGAACATGACATGAGCTATTGTAACACTTTTGTGTAATACATGTTTTTTTGTTTATGCCTCAATATAATTTTACTCAGAGTGATTGCTTATAAATTCAAATAGTGTGGAACAAAATGTTTACACCAACTATTCCAGATAAAATACTTAATTTTTGCTGATATATGTACTTTTTTGTTTATATAGACTGTTAAGATTCCAGATTGCCTAGGCCGTATGATAAATAGCAGAGTTTCTCTACCTAGACAACCTGTTGATGTGAATCCTTACTGCCCCGGGGCTAAAATGAATACAAAGACATGCAACTTACATAAAATTTTCCCGGTGTGGGTCCGTTCGATGACTACATCCTAACGCTTACGTGATATTAATATATTTTGACCAAACGGTACTAATACTGTCTGGACATTTTGATAAGACAGCTCGCTAATATCAAGTTATTACGTCTATCTTCCTGTCAAAATACAAATATAGCTTGCGCGGTAGTAAACGGAATCAGTCGCTTAGAACTTCAGGTTTCTTAATTATAAATGCCTAGTGGCCTTACTGGTAATTTACTTTTAAAGCCATGACGTCTATCGTTGAACAAAGCAGTCTCTTTAGGGCAGGGTTTGCCAAAAGTTCCACGCTTCGCAGGCGTCTTGGTGACGCAGTGTAAGATTATATTATATTTAGAAGGCTCTGATGCCGACCTTCTGATGTTTTTCTCTTCAAGATAGAATTCACTCCCACATACAGCCGATGTGGGGGTGCAAGCTTATCTCGACATCCCACGGGGGTCTAGTATTTAAGTTATTAATAACAATTAAGTAAGGAGATTATTTTACTCGTGCTTATATTATAATGAAATTACTGTAAGTATCCAGAGTGTTGCCGATATATCCGGAATATACTACATAATTATATACTCACAGAGGCACGCGAATGAACATAAAAACGCGTGTAGGGGTTCACAGTAATTGATTTCATTTTGTAAATCATGGCAGATTGTCAGTTAGGTATAGGATATAAATTACTTCATACAGTTAAGTACTTATATGTGAGAGTTTATGTTTATGTTGAAGATTTAATTACATATTTTCATTGAGAGATGGAAATATTATAATATAGGTTATATTGAAAAAACAAATGAATAATGAATTCATATAAATTAGGCTCACTAGCAGGTAACATAGTTAAAATGAGAAAGAAAAAACAAACCACAGTAATAACATAATCTTTTGGGAAATATTTTGTTTTTATCAGCATTCGTTTTATTTCTTTATCTCAATTAGCATATATCATAAACTGCATTTGATAACGAATTATGTGAAGCGCTTGCTCGAATTATAGAAGCATTCTGTTTGTAGTTACGTAGTTCTAACTAATGGAACATAATTCAGATTAAATCTCTTCAATCTTTCTAAGGGTGCTCGCAGTTTCAACAATTCCAGAAGCTGGGAGCGGTCAACCGTGCTAGTTGGTATGCTTAGTAAATAGGATAGGTTAGTAGTGTTCCTTCACTCAGAAAGGGGTAGACAACGAAATATATGATATCTAGTCATATTATCTAGCATACGTCTTAGCACGAAACTGTAGGTTACGCAAGAATTTCATTTGAATACTAATAGTTCAGTTCAGACTAACCTAGAATTAATGGGTCTCAAAGACAGTTGCCGAAACACACCTTTTTAGGTGCTTTGTTACAGATTTTCTACTTCAGGGTGGTAGCTAGCCAGGCGGGCATTCGCAAAATGCTCTACCACCATGCTATAACGATGCCGAAGGACCGACGGCTTAACGTGCCCTCCGAAGCATGGAAGCGCTCAGTAGTAATGCCACTAGCGGTCACCCATCCAACTCATGGCCGAGGCGGACGTTGCTTATATAGCTTTGCTGAACGGTTCAGAATCGCTTAGCAAACTTCGCTACGAGCGCTTCAATGAAAATATAATTTTATAAATAAAAGCTTACTATCGAATGACACGCCTATGTTAATTCATAATTTTGTCTACCCTTATAAAACCGAATCAGTGTTCTTAGTACTGACATGATAAATAGTGAATAGTCACATGTAACATTTAGATACATATAGTTTTTCATTGATGCGTATTTGTACGATGAGCCTCGTCTGTACACGGCTTGGTGCTGGTGTAGTATGAACGCTAATAGACCATACAGTACAACATGTAAAATATTACAAAATTACAAATTTACGAGAGAAAAAATTATAGTCATGTGCGGGATTCGAAACCGCGTCCATCCACCCGCGTCCATGTAAAATATGTTCTATTAATCGCTTGAATAGACTTGTAGTTGCATTTTTATACTGAAAACATTTGAAAGCGCTGGACGTATATTCATCTGGGTTTGAAAGGTCGCGTTTTCGCGATTGGAAAGGTCTATAACAGCATATCTTTGAAAATATTTCCTTTAAATCAACATTATATTCTTGTCTTTGCTACATATAATTGCCATAGACCAGTAAATATAACATTTCAGAGAAGACATTTAAATTTTCATTAACTCATTAACATTGCGGCATATATTGAGATTTCTGATTTTTATTTTTGTTCTATGTGGGTGGCATCTTACTGCCGACTGAGTGGCATTATAGATACATCTAACAGTATTTAAACTTTCACTAAACAGTCTCATTCGAATATTTGATATGACGCTCTTAATCATAGTGAGTTCTAACTGGTTGGAACATATAGATAATTTTTTTACCAATCATGCTCTGAATAACACACAACACAGGATAAAAGTATACAAGTATCCGCTGGTAAGGATTTAATCCTTTTGGCATGTTCATTGAAGAAATTAAAATATGTAGGTAACTTTGATCCGTGGAAATTAGGGCGGCGCTTAGTGTGGAATGCTACATGCGTCGACACTTTAGCACAGTCACTGGCGGGCTGCTGGCGCCGCGGTTTCTTCGGTGGAGCAACTCGCAAGTACACTAACTTCGGTAGTAGCTGTGGTAGTGCTGACATATTATTTGAGCCTCTTGGTGTACACATCCTATTTTCGATCAGAATCAACATAACTTATCAGAGCGCTTGGTCGATGCAACGCGTGTTCATATGCTGGCACCTTTTTGGCTCAACGAATAAGCACTGCAATCCAACGGGGCAATGCTGGCAGCATGCTGGGCATTCTGTCAACTGGTAGTGGGCTGGGTATTTGGACTGCTTTGAGTCTGCAATGGCTTGTATGTTATATAAATGCTTTCATTGTAGTAGCTGTAATAATGTTCGTAGCATTTTGTTGATCTATAAAAAAAAATATTTTATTTGATATATATGTATTTTAATTAATTATATGTATATATGTTTATGTTCTACCTAAAAGAATGTTGTTTTGGATTGAAATTAATAAAGATAGTTGCCGTTTAGTTGGGTAACTCTTTGATCTAATCAGACAGTCGTACCTGACTGTAAACGACCTAAATAATAGTAAATTATTATACAATGCCTATGTTAGTAATAATCTAGGCCAGATTACAGCCCAAGCCGAAGGCGAGGGCAAAATTTATATGCGAGTGTCTGACGTTTTTCAACACCCTTGGATAAAACCACTATAGAAACAGAAATGTATAAAATAGGCAAAATTTATATGCGAGTGTCTGACGTTTTTCAACACCCTTGGATAAAACCACTATAGAAACAGAAATGTATAAAATAGGCAAAATTTATATGCGAGTGTCTGACGTTTTTCAACACCCTTGGATAAAACCACTATAGAAACAGAAATGTATAAAATATGAAAGAAAAATAATGTATTTCATCAGTAGGATCATCATGTCTCGCGTAATAAGCTGTATTATGAACTTAAAAGTGGTGCAATAAGGGTCACTTTACGAGCTAGTGTACTGAAAAACAATTTATTACATTTGTAATTAATACAAGCCATTGCAAGTCAGACAGGTAAGGTTATTAATAAAGACATGTCACTGGCTTGCATTGACTCAGCGGTAGGGCCGACTCCCCCAGCGAGTACCATAGCCGGTCACTATGATAGCCCATCTTTTCTTCCATCCCTTTTAACTATACCAATTAATTAAGGCCCCAAGCTTAACTTCGATTGACGGTAGTCATTTGTTGAATGGAACTGACGGTTACACCACTCTATAAGGAATGCCTTTAGTAACGGGACTGGTTCGGGTTCACATCGTAGAGTTAATATTAATATAAGCTGATATTAGTCGTTTTGGGTTGGTTGTTTTAATTTTGGTTCTGAGAGGCTTAACTTTTTATACAATATCATTTTTTCATCGGAAATTTATAATCTGGTTAGGTTGAGTGTTTACGTATGAGTATTTTTTTCTCTCTACCTATTACTGTTTCTATTAGATACTAATAATATTGATTTTAGTTAGTATTATGAAGGGTTAATGACAATATACGACTATTTTGTCGCCGAGGCAGGCACAGCTTAAGCCAGAAAACGATAGCGTGTTATGTGTTTCGGGAGGAATAGATTTAAGCTGATCGTGAAATTTGCAAGGAATCCTATACCTACTTAGCAGTGGCGCACAAATTACAAGGATATTATTAATACACGGTTCAATGATGTTGCTTTAAAAAAATGTTCATAAACAGCTCCATCTAGCAAAAAGGTATATAAGTAGTATTAGCGAAGTGAAAGGTGCAAAAGTTTGCAAGCGAAAAATGAGTTGTACAGTTCGTGGCCACGATTTAGTTTCAGCTTTGAAATGAATGGTTTAGCAATACCAGCCATTAATGCGGTGATATAGAAGTAGATGGCGCAATTTCTTCTTGATAAGAAGTCTGGTCAAATGTATTTATATACGATTATAAAATTAAATATCTTTAACTCTCTTATTCAAAATCGTTCAACAGCGCTAGTAGCAAAGTTTGCTTAGCTGTTCTTAACCGATCAGCTAAGTTAAGCAACGTCCGCCGCTGTCATTGATTGGATGGGTGACCGCTAGTGACATTACTATTGAGCGCTTCCGTGCTTCGAATGGCACGTTAAGACGTCGGTCCCGGTTGTAGTCTTGGGATGGCAGTCGTTATAACATGGTGGTAGGATCGCCAAGCAGCTAAGGGCGTGTTCCGGCAGCTGTCGTTAAGAGCTAGTAATGTTATGTTAATCTAAACAACATATTCGAACACATTATCATTTACCATCAAGTGAGATAGCGGTCAAAGGCTAACCTACCAGGAAAAAAATCGTTTTATAAGTTTATCAGACGTCGTTTACTATATTTTACTGGAAACATTAAAATTATTGTGCGTAATACATATTACATGGCACATTTGATAAAGTCTTAAAGTAATTTGGAAGAAACTTATAATTTATTTATAAGGCTACGATACCGTTAAGACTATACTAAAAAAAACACATCGTCGCATATATATTCCACGGCGAGGTTTCTAAACAAACACGTTGCGAAAGACTCGTTTTGATCCTATCAAAAAGGGGTGAGCTCCATGGACAGTTATTTAGATATTATTATATTATATTATATTATCATAGACATTTTTTTGTATAAAAAAACCCAATAAATTCTCCGACCCCATAATAGAACCAAGAACCACGAAATTCCAACCCGGTGCATTTACCCGTGCACCCACGAGGCAGTAATTATTATTTATTACAATAAAATGTGATATTTTTGGCTTGTGGGGTGGTTTATTTAAGAATTCATGACATCGTAAAAAATGTAGTTAGAATCGACTGATGTTAAAGGATCATGAATAATATTGATAATATTGCAATTTAATAGATTGGATGACCGAGTAGAAAGCTTGCCCTTAGGGTGATGGAAAGTTAGCCATAGAGTTCTTCTCAGCCGCTTTACCGTAATACAAAAAAATTAAGTGTAAGTGGAGATAAGCCGACTTTCTAATATACCCGCTAGACGTCCGGCCTCTCTTCCTTGTACATAATAAATCTTAAGGAGTCCTCCACATGCTGCACTGATTCTCAACATTTCTATGCACTTATTTACGAGTAATTTTTGTTTAATAACAATTGTTAACATATTTTTCAATTCAAGTCATTTCGTTTATTGCTTGAGTTTAGATAATATAGATTGATCTTACGATATCCCAAGCTAGACTAATGAGATTTCTTTAAAAGGTGTGCAAATACACAATTTATATTCTTCTAAACATTTGAAGTTAATGTCAAAATTAAGTTTTAATGTTAATAAAAATTTAACTGTCAATTTCAATACTTATATTTTATGTTTCTAAATTACTGACGGGTCTATCCACGCACGAATTAACATAAAAATAATATTTTGACCCTACCCCCTAGTAGAGTCTACTCGTGACCACGGTCAATGCAACTTGATCGAAACGTCGAGGTTAGTCAAAATATTATTTTGATATTAATTCGTGCGTGTCCCGTCAGTAATTTAGAAACATGAGTTTCACGAAAGTTTAAAGAAAAACTTATATTTTATGTTTGTTGCTTTCTATACATATGTATATAAAAGTAAAGTATGTTATGTGTATGTATACTTAAGTAGAGACCAGCGGTTTAGACTGTGCGTTGTCTGTCAGTCAGTAAGTCAGGACTTAGATTCTTGGACTTAGAATGGCGAGAGATAGATCTACAACTAATTAGCTATATATTCTTGTTATTAAGAAATGAGGTACTTGCCACCGAGCAAATATTGGTGATAACTAAAGGTTTACAAGATATAAAATAAAATTCCCTTGTTTTCAGGAAGGGTAGGGTAGGCGTAGAGCAAAGATCTCAACTTAGGACCTTAAATATTTTGGTTTACCCCTATCAGACACGAACTGAATTGGCCACTCGTAAGAGGAATTGAAAGCGTAAACTAAAATAGGATTAAGTACCTATCAATGTGGATGAATAGAGGAATAGAAGAAGTCTAAAGAAACACAGGATCACAAGACAATGTATTTCATATTGCTACTGATACCTGGACATGACATTAATGTATATTTTTTCCTTTCCACAAAAAGGAATATTTAATGTTATTATTCATTATTATTATTATTGTAAATGACAGCCATTTCACCATATTTAATTTGTACGCCTAAAACAGGCAAACCACGTTGACCCATAGTTTAAGACCACATGCATGTTATTATTATAAGTATATTGTATGACATCACATGTTTTCGCCAATGAAAGTATCTTATATGATATATTATAAATGAGATAAAAATATATTGTAGTGACCTCACTTAGCACGGGTGCATGAATAGGAAGAATTCTAAAGAAACTGTCTGCATATTTTACAAAAACATACCTTTACTGTTTTTCAAATACTTATTGTTCTACTTAGTATAAAACATTCTAGCTAACGACCAGTTACTCAAAAGTTTAAGAATCGGCGTCTGACATTTTAATGTGGCCTAATAATCAAAATGGAAATAAAAAGTCTCGAGTGTACCGGTGGGCTTTAGCAGGACTGTAGATTGATGCTCCTTCGGTAAGGACAGCGCAAGGCGCTCTTATCGACCACACTTTTTCCCTTTTTATCTTTAGTTTGAATATCGCCGCTCGTTATTAGGCCGTGGGCAGTAAATTGCCTTTATGTGAGGCGATCCGATCAGAGAATTCATGTTTACTAGAGAAACCATTTATGAGTCAAGAATTTCATATGAGTGCATTGCCAGTGTTGTAAAGTGGAAGTTAGTAACTGGTATGAATGCTTAAATGATATGGATTATTTTTAGGTTTAAATCAGTAAAAAAACAGCTTCCTTTTTCCTGGGTGGTAACTAAATACACAATGTTGTTTATTTGGACAATTTATTTAAACTAGCATAAAATTTATATGGGACCAATCTGAAAGTATTATATATATAAAATTCCCACTTAGCCAAGAGTGACCACGACCATCAGCAATGAAGGAAACTTTCGTAGAAAGAGATTTTAGAAAAAAAATGGATTTAAATAACGGATTTACGAGGCAACAAACATAAAAATAAACAATTTTATTTAATCTTCTTTTTTGAAGCGGGTTAAAATAATCTGTAAGAAAATTAAGCAAACGCTACAATTTTCACTCAAGCGATTTTGTTTTTTTCTAAGAGATTCAGAATAAAAAGGACCAGGAAGATAACTCCGCAAAGCTATTCCAATACTTATGCGACTCTAGATGCGAAGCAATAAAGTGCACTTCAGCTTGCAAAGCAGTAACAAATATTTATATTCACCTACAAGGCATCTCTTATTCTATCACATAGCCACGCTGATCGGCTGCGGCTATCTGATGCGGCTTGCTCTTTAAAATAATCCAGTATGGGATCACATACCCGACGTACACGTCAATGTACCTGTAGCTTTGTACCTTACTTTATGAGATGATGGCCGGAAAAGAGTCCAGGCTGTAACTGTTGGCATTTTGCGCTAAGGTGGCACAGGATGCTATTGAAAGGAATAAGACACGGTGACACTGAGCGTCATCGCGTCTTATTCAATAAATAATTCTGTGAAAAAATATGCGCAACACATAATTCTTAATTTCGAATTTTTTTATATATTCGAAAAGAATTAAGCTGTTTTGCGCATACGCTGAAAATATATAGATATAAAATAAATATGAACAAGTGAAGGAGTAGACAAAACATGTTAATAAATAATCTTAAAAAATAAAGCAAAAGTCACTAACCAAAGAAGCATATTGACAAAATGTACGTATATTTGTACTGATTTTATTTATATACAACATAAGATTCAACATGACGTAAAATAGTACTTACCTCATAAGAGTACTCCATTTAGTAATTTACCTATTGGTTTCATTTTAAGATTTCTGTTTTTTTTTAAATTATCTATCGCTTTGGTTCATTTTAGTTCATCATAATTGAACTCAAAGCATTATTTAAAATTTCATCATCATAATTCTCTTGATTAATCGTAATTTCTTACTTCACAGTAAAATTTGTAAATTGATTCTTATCTGTATGTATGATATATATCTTTACTACCTAGTGGGACCCTAATTTCCTTGGCTGTTAATAACTGTTATGTGACTTATCAAAAACGTAAAATATAAATAATAAACTACGTTACGTTCATTACAAAAAGAAAATAAAAAAATAGGAAGACATTGTAGAATATTAGTAGAGTGATTAAAAAATAGTTTTTATTTCAATTCTAATGTTATATATTTATCCACTTTCTTTAATCGTCTCAGAATAATAGAAAAGGAGGGGCAAAATATTATTTAACTTATACATTTATTTCTACTGTTTTGGCTCAGCAGTGAATATCAGAAAACGAGTAAATGTTCGTTATATAATTTGTTGTTTTGTGGGACTTATAATGATATTGTGAAACTATCCACTTCCCGTGCAAGAAAAGAAACATTTTTACTATAATGGCATAAATATATGTCGAGCGTAAGCTATGCTTGTAAGTAGTTTCTAGGTATCGTCCATTTATATGTACTACGTACTAGATTTCGCAATCTGAATGTTCACTTTGTTCAACTGAACTGTACTGATATCTAGACACCTTAATTTAGTGTGGTATTGATATTTATCCAGTGTGGATGCGTACGAAGCTTATATTTCATTAATCACTTGAGATATCAAATCAAAGTGCGATCTGGGTATTGTTCAAGTAAATAATAGGTAATGATATAGTTTTACTGCAGTAAAGGCCATTTCTTCATTTAAGTACCACTTCATCTGCAATTATAAACTAAAATGACATCAAGCGTTCCATGTTTTAATAATATGGTTTGACGAAATTTACCGATGCAGCAAATAACCTACCGGTCAGTCCCCTGTGCACTTGTCCCGCGCAAGCTGCCGCTGTCATCAAGTTGCGACAGGGTTTTTGTTTCGAAGAGCTTAGTAGGTGGTACTTATGTATATCTCAGGTCATTTTATCAACGATGCAAATGATATTATGTGTAGATGGCATTGGAGACGCCTGACCTGTTATTATGTACAGATATGGTTTACAGGAATTATTGTTGAAATATTATGTCATCAAAGGCGATCAAAAACAACATGCAATCCGTATTATCTCGATGCATGCAATGCTGGTTGCTGCATATTGAGTGCAACCAAAATAGTGTCACAAAAGTCATATTCTCTGATAACCCGCAAGTAAAAGCTATACTACAATGGTTGGCATCAGACTGTTGGCTAGCCATAAAACTGAAGACAAAGCTTTTTACAACTATGTCATAATGTTACTCAATAATCCTAAGCGAAAACATGTTTTTGTGTGTTTGGAGCAGATATAAAGTGCTGGCCCTATATGAGTGTGATTTAATTTGACTGATTTTGCTCTTATTGTCGTGTCGTATCGTATAAAGATTTCAATAATAGAAAATACCCGATCATGTGAATGACCCCATATCCACGTGGCTCGGTGATCCCTCAGTCTTAGTCTTTTTTCGTGTTTGTTTCTATTTGAACCCAAATACTTGCGTTTTTACATACACTATACTAATATAATACACTATACTACAGTATACTAATATGGAGTTATCAATCAAAAATTAGTTTCTAGAAGGTTATTTTGTTCTTCAATCAAATTTAATGAGTTTGTAATATTGTAAATAGTTTTAGCCTCCAGTTATTTCTCAGCAGTTTTATTAATATACTGATCCCAAATTAACATAATAAAAAATTACATCTATAATGTCGTAATACCTTACATAACAGAAACTGATACTGCTATTAATCTATCAATCAATTTATGTTTTATTACGAAGATTTAATGAAAAATATACAGTATTAAACGTATAATTTTACTATCGTTGAGGCAATGAATGAAGCACTGCAAGGAAGTGAGACACGCTCGACAACACGATGTTCATAATAAGTTTAGTGCCAATTAAATTTCTGTTACAGCACTGGTTGTTGATCTCTGAATAATATTTTATAACATTTCTGTAACTATAAGTTTTATTACATATTTTCATTTCATTATTGGATTACTTGTATTACGTATACGATGCTTCTTTCTTCCTGAGGAATGTTCGGCTGTATGGATGGATACGGAGGTATCAAATGCCTGATTACTATTGTAATGAAATTGAAGCAAATCAGCGTAGACTAATTTTGTATTCGGAATAGTCATACTTGTTATAAACATATCGCCAAGTCTGCTTACAAGGCATGCTTGTTACGGATAGGAGAAATTCCACAATTAAATATGATAGTAATTAATTATGTTGTTAGAGGTGGTAAACAAACATAGCCTAAAATAGGAACTAGCACTCAGAAATACACACCATAAGGTGTTAAGCTACAGATTTTCTACTGACTCAAATATAAATGAGTGTGAAATGTATATGACGAAAATTTGAAAGGAGCATATTATACAACCGAAAAATGCAATATTAAGCCTGCACCGAGGAAGCGATACGTAATTGTGGTTCGTTTGATACCTTGATGTATCTTTATTTTTTAATTTTGAGTTACTTTATTTGGAAACACGGTTACTTAAAATTTTCTCGATAGGAAAAAACATCCAAAGTTACATCTAAAAAACGAAATAAACATTTAGCACGGCGTAAATACTTAACGGAGAATCATCCGTATTTGAAAAATAAAAAATACAACATGTTTTCTATAACGTATACACATTACATTTTTCAAATAGGTATTTGTTTTTATTATACGAAGGAAATACTCTAATTCACGCATGTTCCGCCCATTTAAGTCAGAGCCGCGATGCTTTGTCCTTATCCACTTTAGTAATTCTTCGGCCGTCGGACGGGGACGGATGCTGTTGGCGTGCCTTACTTACGCACACATACGCAGCGCGCCTTAAAAGCTCGGTGCGCCTTTAAATATAATAAGATGGTCTTGCCAAGGCGAAATAATTGTAATATTTATTTAAAATAAGGCGGTTTTATTTTTGCTACCGTAATTTTTGTCGAATAACAGATACAAATAATAATATGATGTATAAAGCGTTATTGCGGCAAATTACTCCTTTGCTATATTAAAGCTGTTTATAGAAAACCACAAGTGCAATTTGAGTTTGGATAGAAGCGCTGTATTTACAAAAGTACATCCATCAATGTAATGTTAGGTTCATACACAACTTGTTTTGCATGGTTAAGTGCACATTTCTTGTTCGCAGTAGTATCGTAGTAGGATAGTTGCGTGTTTAGTTCTCGTATTTCCTACACTTACGCTGGCGGCGGTGAAACTCATGAAAATTCACATATCAGGGAAATGCTTTCGAGAAAGTGATTTATTAATTCAACCAAAAATTGCACAAGTCATTTAGAAAAATATGTAACATTTATTTAAGAAAAGTTACAGCTAGGTATATAACATTAATTGTATTTCATAATTTCAATAATAATATTTCATTGACATAAACATTCACATTAAATAAAAATAAATTAATAATTACCTGTTTTCTATAAGAGGGAGACACATGTGAGGAATAGGAATAAAAAATACGAAATCAACGTTTCATATCTCCCTTTTTTCTGCTCCAAAATGAGCCGGGTGAATTATTTTTATGTCATTAAAATTTAATTTTACTTATATAGAGTTATATTTAACTAAGTACATACTTTGAACTATAAAATTCTTTGTAGTGTATAAGGTTTATTAATTCGTATTAAGAATGTTAACATTGCGGTTGTGAATATAAATCTTATTATTATTTATCCATCTACTTCATTTGGTACAATGGAATACTACAACAAAAATTCTGGGCGTGCTGGGCACACTGCCAAGTGGTAGAAGACTAGAGTGCTTAGACTGCCTGAAATGGCCTGTGAGTTGCCTAAATTTTTGCGTTGTAGTAGTTGAAGTATTTAACATAGTTTGCAACTTTATTTTTAAATACATACCACTAAAAAAGTATATGTACTTATTCCAGTAACGCATCAAAAAGATCTTTTTTTAATTGTAATTCAATTCTACTCCGTTATCTTATACGTATAAGTTAACCACCGAAAAAAAAAAGATATTCTAATAAATCATGGATATAATTTCCTTATATAATAAATATTTTAAAATTTCTGGTGGTACATCATTTTTGTGACATTCAGGGTCTTATTTTCTTTAATGTTATTTGATTGCTAAAAAATAGGAAAAGACAAGAGCGTGTCTATAGCTGACCTTAATTTTATGCAAAAAATGAGACTGCTTTATAGGCATTAGCAAAGCAAAAAGGGCGATACTCGTGAATGTCACGCCACTTGTCCACTGCTCTTAAATAGTAACTGAACCAAGTTCCTGAGAATACAATCATCACATCTTTTAAATTGAATAAAATTTCTTTTATATATCACATATTAACATACCAAACATTCTTAATATAAACTATTAAACAAAAGTGTTTATAACTCTTAAACCCAGAATACGTTAAATAAAAACTAATGTTCACAAAAAATATTTGTTTCCACGGTGGTACACTTATAATGAGTGTGTTGTATAAAAGGCATTTTGGTAGGTGCATAAAGCTGGACACCGAGACGGCCCTTTTAATGGCAGCTAAAGTGGCATCGCTGGAGCGTGGCACGGATCTTAACTAGCCCAGATAACAATTTTATAGTTGCATGGGTAATAAAAACGTTCAAAAATTGGTTACAATTACCCTGGTTACAGTCTCGTAACATTTTAATAGTAGCTTCCCATTTGGTGTGGGAACGGGGGATGGGATGTTAGTTGAGGACGTGGTGTATCTACTTGTCTTTTGGTATCTGGTTGGACCCCCAACATATGAGTTACTTAGGGCGAGTGCGTTACTTAATATTTATGTCACTGAGTGATATTGTGGTTGTTGTCTTACGATGGCAGTCGTTGCAGCTGGTGGTTTGGCATTTTGCGGATGCCCTCCTGGCCACCCTCAAGTAGAAAATCTGTCACCAAGCACCTAACGGTGTGTTCCGGCAGTTGTCCTTGAGAGCCAGTACTTCTAAGCTAGCCTGAACAACATCTTCGACCACATCATCACTTACTATCAGGTGAGATAGTGGTCAAAGGCTAGCCTATCAGATATAAAAAAAAATACCAGTGGCAGTACCATGTAGTATATTTCAATATTAAAATTTGTAATTGACCTTCATAAGAGCGTCGTAGACGCCTAAATTGAATAAATGATTTTGACTTTGACTTTGACTTTGACTTTGAATATGTCACGTGTGCTCTCGGACTAGAATTTTACCTAACCCATTGCTTCCTGGCGGTGTCATAAAAAATGTTCAGTAACTACTAAGTTCTTTCAGTACTACCCTATATTGCGATCCCCAAGACGCCTGCCAAGCCTGAGGATTATGGCAAACCCTCTCTTACGGGGGGAAGCTGTGTTCAGCAGTGGACAATACTGTACTAGTGCAGTGTGATTGGTTTACTGAAATAAAATACTTATATTCTTTATATTTGAAAATATATAGGTACATATCTTGTAAGTTAAAAATAAATAGGAAGTTTAATTTTAACAATATATGGGTAAGTGTGATTTTTTGTCAGTTTTGTTACCATACTTTGAGTTCAATAATAAATAAAATTATAATGGTTTTTAGCACTTCAAAACATTTATTCGAAAACAGTCTTTTTACATATTATTTGACGGATCAACAAGGAACAAAATATATTAGATACAGATAGAAATATATTTTTCTATCGGGTTTGTTACCATAATTTCTAAATAAACAATTGCGTAATCCAAAATGAGAGAACAGAATATGAACAGAAGTTCTAAGATAATTATTATTTTGAACGAAAATGAAGTAAAAAAAAAAGAATTATTTAATTAATTACTAAAAGCAAAGAATTTCACGAGACAGACATAAAAAGGCGGAAAAAATTAGGAATAGTAACAAAATAAATGGTAACAAAATTGTTAGTCGCTGCTTACATAAAACAAACATACAAGCAACAGTACGGCAAACAAAAGATATAGTTAATTTTTTAACCGACTTAAGAAAAAAATAGGATGTTCTCTCATTCGACTGAAGTTTTTTGTGTAGTACCTCACATCTCTTAACAGGTGCTTTGGAAAAGTTAGTGCTTGTTATCTGGTCCCATTTAAATTTGAGTGAGATCTAACGAGTACGCTATGAGATATCCCTATTAACGCGTATAAAAAAATATAATACAAAAAATATTCAACAAAAGTAATATCTCATTCAATATAAAGTTTTGCATGGTGGTAGGGCATTTTGCGAATACCCGCCTGGCTAGCTACCACCCTCAAGTTGAAAATCTGTCCCCAAGCAACTAACGGTGTGTTCCAGCAGCTAGCCTTGAAAGCCAGTAATTCTAAGTTAGCCTGAACAACATCTTCGCCCACATCATCACTTACCATCAGGTGAGATAGTGGTCAAAGACTAACCTACCAAGCATTAAAAAAACTCGGTTTTTTAAATTTTGTAGGGTATTGTATATTATGTAGGCTTTGACACAAAAGCCTAGAAGGTACTTCCCGTTGAAATAAAAAAAAATTGGGTACAAACAAGGCCCTATAGAGTAAAGGAAAAAAACGAAAATAAAAAATAGTTTCAAATTAAAAGTATTCAAGGTTTGCTTGAAAATAGACGAAACAATCAACTGCGCTCACCATAAACTATGTTCATGATAACATTTTCAAATATTTATAATAAATCTTATATCAAAGTCAAAGTCAAAGTCAAAATCATTTATTCAATTTAGGCGTCTACGACGCTCTTATGAAGTTGACCTTCAAATTTTAATATTGAAATATACTACATTGTACTGCCACGTTCAGCAAACAAAAATTATAGAGCCACTGCGAGAAGAACGGGCATGAAACTCGGGGCCATTCTTTTAAACGTTTTTTAAAAATGTGTTAAGTACATACTATATAATAAAATTATTACAATACTTAATTTACATTACGTAGGTGTTAGGCGCTAGCTTGGCAGCTAGCTTCTAAATACCTCAAAACGATTTTAAAATATGGTTGAAAGTAACTCTTAGTAGATAGTATACATTCATTAATTCTTATTTATTTATATATACATACATATATATTTAACTAAAACTGCGATGTGAATTAAGCTCTATGCTGTCGGTTATGTTACTTATTAACTAACTTCAAAAAAGGAGGAGGATTTCATTCGTAAGTTTTTTTTTATATTTGTTACCTCGGTACTTTTGAGTGGGTGAACCGATTTTGATAATTCTATTTTTATTCAAAAGCCGACGCTTGTCGTTTGGTTCCATTTAAATTTAATCAAAATCGATCTAGACGTTTTTGAGTTACACTCCAATAACTGAAATAGAGTAAGTTAAACTCATGAGTTAAAATCTCACAATAATATTCAGAAATAGCCTATTTAATTTAACACTCTATTTCTTATTTATAACCGATTATCAAGGTCAAGGGAGGTTTTTTTATAGCCTTTGACCACTATCTCACCTGATGGTAAGTGATGATGTGGTCGAAGATGTTGTTCAGGCTAACCTAGAATTACTGGCTCATAAGGACAGCTGCCGGAACACACCGTTAAGTGCTTGGCGACAGATTTTCAACTTGAGGGTGGTAGCAAGCAAGGCGGGCATTCGCAAAATGCCCTACCACCATGCAAAACGTTCAAGGTTCAAGTCTACGCGTGCATATTTCGATAATTATTTTTTTATAAGAAAGTATATCCCATATAAATTTCATAAAAATCAAATGAGTAGTTTATAAGTTTTCCATTTTAGTCAATTAACTGAAAAATATAGACGCTTATATACCCGGATGATTATCATGGTAATTACCGTTGTCAACGATAAACATTACAGATCAAATAGAATATATTATACCAGCCTTGTCAAAAGTTTTAGAACGTTTAATAAACAAACGCTTAATTTCCTACCTTGATAAACAAAAGCTTTTAAGCAATAATCAGTATGGTTTTCGTAGAGGAATATCTACATCCCATGCTGTTACTGGTTTGACGGATTTTGTTGTCGAGGGAATGGATAGCGGTGACAAGTGTCTTGCTATATTCTTAGATTTAGCCAAGGCATTTGACACCGTGCCTATTCCACTACTTCTTGATAAGCTAGAAAGGCTTGGAATACGTGGCATTCAACACAATTTTTAACAGACTATCTTACAGATAGACAATAGTGCGTTAAAGTTGGGGAATACATCAGTGATTATCTGCCTTTAAATTATGGAGTTCCCCAAGGAAGCATTTTGGGACCTACGCTCTTTTTGTGTTTTATTAACGACCTGTGTAACCAAAAACTCGATACGGCAAAAATTCTTACTTTTGCAGATGATACAGTTTTAATTTTTAAAGGAAAGTCTTGGCCTGAAAGTATTTCAGGATGCACAATCTGGCTTTGATTTGGTATGCACGTGGCTGTATAACAATAAACTAAGTCTTAATGTAGGGAAAACAAAATATATCACCTTCTCCATACAAAATTCTTTGCAACATTTATACTCAGAGCCTCTAAACATTCAAGTTCATTGCCCAAAATGTTCCCATAATAATTGTTCTTGCACGATATTATCCTGGACTGACACTATTAAATATTTAGGGGTAATAATAACAAAAATATGTCTTTTAAACAACATATAACTGCACAAGTAGCTCGTATAAGAAAATTAATACCAATTTTCAAAATTTTGAGATATGTCGCTGACAAAGATTAACTCAAAACAGTTTATTATTCGCTTTGCCAATCACTTATAAAATACTGTATCTCAAGGTGGGGTGTTATCTATAAGTCAAATCTACCTCCACTAGAAAGAGTTCAGAGGGCTATTTTAAAAGTATCTACTTTTAAGCCATTTCTTTATCCAACTGTTGAGCTATATCAAGAGTGTGAAGTTTTGACTGTGCGTCAACTATTCATATTTCAAACAATATTGGATCATCATTCCAGACTTCCAATAGAATCAATTCAAAATGTATTCTCTAAAAGACGAAAAGACATAGTTTGTCACCCAAAAAAGGTAAATACGATTTTCGCTAAATGTTTTCGGTATTTTCTTGGCCCCTTTCTATATAATAAAATAAATAAGGATAAAACCATAGATAATTTAAGCTACTTTAAATGTAAAATGGCTACTACAGAATGGTTAAAGGGATATGATTACGATGGAACAGAAGCACTGTTCCATATTCCTAAATAATAAGCAATATAAAAAAACTATTTAAATAAGTAATTCTGTTTTGTGAAAAAAATATACATATATAACATTAAAACTCGAAAATGTATGCTTATTTGTATATATATATATATATATATATATATATATATATATATATATATATATAATATTATGTGTGTGTGTGTATAATATTACTTCATTACCTTCATGTTTTTTATTTTGTTAAGTATCTAAAATATAAGTTAATTATACAAAATTATTATTCGATTAATTTGATATATAATATACATTCATATTTAAGGATAGGATAACTGTATATGTTTATTTTTAATAAGACAAGTAGTTTTATATCTTTCATTGTTTTTCTTTTTCTTCAATTAGGTGGGGAAGGGAATGCCTGATATTCATGACACGGGGAAACCTAGTTTGAATATCAGTTATTACCTAATTTTTTTTTTTTGTAACTTGCATCAAGATTTAATGTAAAAGACGTCTTTAGTTTTAAGTCATATAATGTATCTAGGTTAAGTTTTCTTTTGCAAATAAATAATTATCTTATCTTATCTTATATACTACGTAATAAACATTATTTAAGGGGAGTGAATGATCTTGTAGGTAGCCTTTTTTTACGTTTATGACATAGGCTATAAGGCAGATATTCCAAAGAGAAAAGAACCTATAATATCAAAAGAGGGCAATTTTATGCCATTGACAAATAAGTCAGGTATACAGGGTTATTGGTAAAATGCTAACAACCTCTTAGGGTTTACTTCTGGTAGTCCTAACAAACATTTTGAGATGTTTTATTTTGTTAAAATTTTTTTTTACTTATTTAATATTTTTATTTTCTGTCTTAAAGCCTACTCCGAGTTAAGAGCGCTCGCCGCGGCAACATTAGACCGCGTTGTGCTCCCTTTGAATACAGTTTTGACTATTTACATCGAGGAAATTAATAAAAACATGAAATAACACATTACAGGCACAAGAGCCTTTTAACATCAGGTGGTCCTCGTGCTTTTTCCGTCAAAAACATTTAAAAAAACCCAAAAAAATTAATAAAGCTAATTTTTTTTTTCAAAACAAAAAAATATTCATCCCATAATGTTTGTTAGGACTAACAGAAGCCAACCCTTTGAAGGTATTAGCATTTTTCCAATAACCCAGTATATTAAACCCTGAAAAATTATAACAATCTGCCTTAATTGTCAATGGCATAAAACTACCTTCTTTGGAATATCTAGGTTCTTAGATCGATTTCCATGTCAAACTAGTAGGGTTTTTGGACAGAGAAATTATTCAGTACCTTGGATTCTGGGACTGCACCAGGCTGATAGCTATAGGCTAGCCACATTTACACGTGATAAAAACTGTATACAGCGGAACATACACCGACCCCTCAGGACGTAATGGACTAAACCTAGATATTTTGACATTTGTAAAACAGGTCTTCTGACAAAATAGAAGAAAAGACGGAGGCTCGTAAAACATCCAACTGAAACCACACTTCTATACATGTGTGTGAAAGAAGTGTTGCCATATGAAAGCAAAAATAACTTAATTGTAGGATTTATGGGAGAAAAAATATTAAAGATATACAGCAAAATCGGTTCGTAAGAATACTTCGCAATAACATAATATTATTATAATATTGCACAATCTTCACGATTATGTTTCGCAATATTTTTGTAAGATATTCTAGATTACGTTCTCTAGGACAATAAATAATTGACCAAAGGCGTGTTAGGTGCCAATATATGGTATGGTTTCGTCGCAGGTGCCATGCCATGTTAAAATGATCGGAACAAATTACGCTACTCTTCGATGGTTTCCAACCTTGGTCATTGCGATTATTAAGCACTCCTTATTGGAAATCTGAAATGATTAACAACAATTAACACTACAAGTATCACGGGAGTGTTTTAAAAAATACTGCTAATTAACCATTTTCGTATGAAAGTTTTGGTAGCCTAGTCGATATTTCTAACTTTTAGACCTAGAATTTCATTATTTAACATAGAAATAGATTATACTAAAAACATCAAATGAAAATTGGTTTTTGCATTCTGTTATAATGAAATAACCGTTCCTGCCATTCGAAGGACGTTTTCCCAAAATATTTTTGGTTTATAACTGTTAAGTTTTGAGAAATTATAAATAAAATAAAAAACCAACAATACTCGTTACATGGTTTTCTATTTATCTACGACATCTGCCACGGGAGCATATCATATGTGTGTCCTGACACGCTCTTGGTCGATTATTATCTTCGTGAGTCATCAAAATGTAGGCTTTTGCCCAACATTGCCCTACCTTTTTTGAAGTAAGTTCAGGAGCTGTATTTTTTATTTCGGGTGGCGACATCTTTATAAAATCCTCACTTCTACTATCGGATGAAATTTCGGAAAATTACCCATTTGGAATAATTATTTATTTAGTATAAAACAAAATTTAATAAAACAAATATATTGCTGCGCTTTTTTTCGAAGAAAGGTTGCCAACCTCCTTTCATTGAAAATTGAGTACGGAAAAATCCCACCTCTTTTTTCTAATAATTTGATATAAAACCTTTTTAAGTTTTGACGATTGTATTGTTTTTGTTAGTCGCTAAAAAATCAAAAGAACGCTAGCAGGGCAGGTATGGATTTTCATACAACATTACTTCACTGCTACGGAGGGAAGGTATGAAATTCCATATAACTTTTCCCGCCGCACATTTATAAGGGAGAAATGACAAACTTTATAACACGTTTTTGAATGATACACTTTCTGAGTGGGTGTGATATATATTTTTTATCCAGAAATATATTTTACGTATGGGTTGAATGACAAGTTATTAGTACAAATAACATGCTATTATTTTTAAATAAACTACTCACTCCTTATTGAAATGTATTGTTTAAAATTCAAAAACATGTATTTTTCTTTGAGTAATAATATCGTGGCCAAGCGTGAGGATTACGACAAATCCCCCCAATTAGTGTAATTTGCCATAATCCCGTTTATTTACCTGAGGACATTTAGATTGAATGTAATGAAGATATTAAATAATAATAATAATATGCTTTTATTGTTCCTTACGTTGATTAGACAATATTATGGGATATATATAACAGAAGCAGTGTTAGTAGATATAACATAAGCAGTTAATATAAAACTTTACCAAAAACACTTATAATCTCAATTATTTCTATTCTATAACTTTGGACTCATAGTTACATAGCCTAATTCACACTAGCCCCAACACAAGAGAATACCGGCCTGTGTTGTGGGTGGTCTAGTTCTCTTCAAAATGTATCTACATGTAATATATAAGTTTAACTGATCTGATTTGTTTGTAATTCAAATAAAATTAAAATAAAGACACACACATTTTGCAGAACAAAACCAACTATTTTTCCTCAGTGTTGTTAAGTTCCGATACATATTTTCCTTTTCGTAAGATCGATGTGTATTCATTTGTTATTACAGTAAAAAAACCCAACGGAAATAAACTAGAATTATAATGAATATTACTTTATAATTTAAATCGTTTTATTTGATGTTTAAAGCACACAGCGCAGCGCGAAGCAGTAGTGCGTGAGACAACGAGTATCATTTTGTCACTAATACGGAAGGAATGATAGAACACCCATTAATGAAAGTGGCGAAACACCAGTAACACGTATCTCCCGGTAACATTTCTCACTGATCGATGAGTGATCACGATAAAGACAGATGAATATATTATTTCTTAAGGCTAGAGCGAAAGCAGTGCTTTCCATACAAACGCAGTTTCATGATATTTTAAATGTTTACCAAGTGTTAAAACTGTGAAATTTTACATTTACGGTCAAAACCGGATATAACGACATTGAGGGGACCGTACGAGTATAACTTCGGACGTTATATCCGATAGTTGTTATAAGCAATATACACAAGTTATCATATTAATAGTCATATGTGTGTTTAGTTTTTTAATAAAAATGTTTATTACCAACAGTACAGCCTATTGACCCCAATCAGTTTTTAAAGTCATCGGTCATTTTTGTCTGTTTTTTTAATCACTAAAAAGTCTCAATTGTGTTTTGTATTTTACCTTGCATTCTCGAGAAGATTGTTTGATTTTCATCAGCATTAACCTCTTCTCATCCAAACCAAAACTTATCAATTCAACCTTTCTTTCACGCTGTTAACTATCGCGCTAAAATAAGTCGTGAAACATGCAAGGTCAAATGGCACGGAGCGCATAAGTGATTCGTATGTGCTGGGAGAAAGTGGGTAGGTAATAAGAAGTAAAAACATTCCTTCATAGATTAGAATAAGTTTGAAAACTGTTGGCATTGTTTTATTTTGCTGGTAAAAGTACAACGGTTGGTCGTTATAACCGATAAATATCGCTAAAATTATGTCGCTCTAAGTAATATGGTCGCTGTATCCGATGTTGTTACAGGCGGTACGTTTACTTAACTGTTTATTAGGAATTCGGCCGGGACCTTGCCATTCGGTAGTAATAACCAATCCGTCGTTATAAACGATGTCATTATATTCGGTTTCGACTGAATATACCCTTTTTTGTTTTGTCATTTATTTTACCCCTAAATGTGAATATATGTTTTTCTATACATAATGATATATTGGATTATTAAAAAAAACAGTTAAGTTTACGAAACTGGCAAACCAGAAGCATAGATATTAGACTCAAAGACATGCACACAAAACTTCACTGAGATTGAACACTTGGTACCTATTTAAAATATAAAGAAACTACCTTTGTATTGAAATCACTTGAAGATACCAGCTATAATGAGTATATCAATAAGATACTGATGTAGACTTAGATTAGAACATAAGATACTTTTATTCCCAATTTACTAGGGAGCTCTAGAGGGAGCATGGCGGAATCGATAACAAAAAATATTTTACCTAATTATCATATGAAACATTTAGAAATTAAACGATTGTGTGAATCAAGAAACAATGTATACGACTCCATGATGTAGCATAAAGGAAACTAATTATTGGGGCTGATACTGAAAAGATGCAAGTAGTTAAGTACGCACATCGTAAATCGTATATCCCTTGAAGAATCTAGTTAAGTGTTGAGGTAGTGATAGCCGAGCGGTATTAGCTATAGAGTACAGTGCCACGGGTCCATGGTCCTATCCCCGCCGCTGGTTAGAGCTACACCGCATGGTGGAAGAGCGTTTTGCGAATACTCGCCTGGCTAGGTACCACTTTTAAGTAGAAAGTCTGTCGCCAAACACCCAACAGTGTGTTCTGGCAAGAGTTCTTGAGAGCCAGTAAAATTTACACATGAGATTTAATAACCTTATGTCTCAGGGTGACGGGCGCAGTGCTGTTCGTCACCGACAAATTAAAAAAAATATATAGGCAGGTAATTGTATCAGGTCAAATCATGCAGTGGCTACATTAAATTTCATGTCTATGATCAGGTTTGACACGGTTACTCCCACTGAAGACGAAAAATCTAACTATTGTAGAAAAGTTTCAAAAATACAAGTAACTTTCGCTATATCTTTTCTAGTTTCAAACTATCTCCTACCGTTCGTTCAAAATAATATTAATTAATGTGTACAATGAGAGCTGTATAAGATTGCCATGGACATCTTGGCGGCAATAAAGAATATCCGGTATTCTCAAGCCTGCCGAAGCTACTTTAGTTGTAGAAAGCGGGAAGCATTTACACAACACGGGCATAAAAACAACGCATTTTACTGTTACATGAGAATAACAACAATTATCGCCTACATGCAATCAAATGCAACTGGGTATGTAGGCTAAACGTTTACTAGGTATCTATTTATAACACTTGGGTTATATTAGTAAAACTTATACTTAAAAATTAAAAGTTTGAGCATTGAACTTATAAAAAACAAGAGAAACATCACCCGGACCTCGAACAAGGTAATGTCCAATCAGGCGACGTCTCATGATTCAGTTTCAGTAGTGTGCGTATATGCGTCTACCGCATCTTCCTGTCATTGTCATTCACTAAAACGTATCATATACAATCGATGTGTAGATGTGTGCATTATATGCTGGTAATACATTTTCTCCATATTATATTGTCGTGATATTAGATTTTAAGGTACATTTTATCTTTCTTTTTGTTATTTAAATCGATGGTTATGAGTCACTAATTAGATATGCACGCCTTTGTTTAGATGGTATTTGACGGGCCTAATATAACAATAAGTACTAAGCTGGTTATATTAACGCTTTCACTCATCGAAAATACATGCAATGAGATAAAATGCACCTATTTTAGTATGTGTTAATTTTGTTAATTAGGTATTCATTGTGCACGCTAATGCTTTTAACTATTTGGGTTCTTTTTATTTCATTTCTAACTGTACCTACACTTCGAATCTTGAGCCGATACACGACCAGATCTTCTGCTTGAAAGAATAACCTAAATCACATTCTAACCAAATCATGCAGCCTTAGTCGCGGGTGAGATTCTTATTAATATAATGAATAAATAAATATCAATTCAGACATTGCTTTTGCTCCAAATTATATGCTCAGTCGTGTTGACATATCATCAAAAAAGTTAAATCTTATGTCTGGAACACGACAAGTACGCGTCAAGTTCACTATCAGCTGACGAGAGTTATGTCATAATTCAAAATTAGCTTCCGTATCTTATAAAAATGGAAATGTAGTGTGTGAATTATGTGAGCATGCTAATAAGTGATATGGTAATCAAGAAAATTAATATACCAATACAGTATCAAGATACATAGTTGCGCATAAGCAATACAGCGCGTATAGATCCTATCCGGGCAGCGAAATTACAAAATCTATACCACTTAGTCACAAGTCAGATACATAACTTTTAAGTGAATTTCTTGAAATAGTTTCTCTCACCAATTTTCATAATGTATTATATATTGAAATGGAATTGATTAAATAATTTGAAACTAATTTAGAAGTAAAACCGATGTTTCGTTTGTTTGTGTAAATTCCTTGACCATCTCTAACTGATCAGTAGAAAATGTAACGTTTGTTTCCTTTAAAGCTAGATTACAACCATTGCAAAATATTCTTCTTATTTGGTCCACATTCTATAAAAAAACAACATAACCTTCCGGGGACGACTTCGGTTTTTGTAGATCTTTTAGTTAACCATTTTATAGTGGTAAACATAAATGGGAGTGGTTTAAAAGTTAATTTTACTCAATTTCCATAGGTCGAGTTTAGTTAGGTTATTTTTATAAAGCACTCAAATAAAAACATCTTGGCGCGAAAACATAAATACATTAGCTTGTATGTTTGTGTATAATCCTTATGTTCAGTTATTTTAATTAAACCGTTATAAACACTTGCGAAGCATATACTATTTCAGTGTCCGGTAAGGTTATTTCAATAGATACACGAACAAATGCTATTCTTTTTAGCCTGATTTTATGACAAATATGAAATAGCTTTTCTAATTTGGCATCCCGGCATTCGACGGCTGTGCGTAACCAACCGTGTTGGACAAAGAATATGTAACAGTAAATTCTACGAGCATTGAAGGCATAGATGTAGTCATAGGTGCAAGTGGCGGTCATGGATAGTTGATGTAGTTAATTCCACTAATGCATCGTAATCACTCCCTGTACTTATCTTCGCTGTTAAATGCATCGGAAATCTTTAAGGGTTCTGTAACTCATTATTATGTGAAATTGGAATTTTTATTGGACTACATTGTTGTTGGACGGGTTTTAAAGATTCAGTTATGTAAAGGTCTTAAATGGTATGATGAGGAACTTAAGTGTTGTTTGGTTGTATTTAGAGTATGTTTGTACTATTTTGTTTCTATTCATTTACTACTACAGTAATATTATAAAGCAGTGTGTGAGATGAGTGAAAGAATCAAGCTCGAAGGCTTGATGTAATATTCAGAAATGAAGAAGGGTACACCGACGAACATAATTATGAAAGTTAAGGTTTGAAAAGCAGATGTTCGGTTGAATGAGGTCCAGTAGTCTGGTTGATGGCCGCATCATGACCTTATTAATAATAGCATTGTGTACAAAATGTGCATCACATTCCATTTGGTGTCGAAATACGCGGGTTTTCTCCGGCACGAGATGACAACTTTATGAGAAAAAAAATGAGTTGTAATGTTCTGCATTTATTTACCAAACAATTTAATTTGCACACTATCCTTACCGTATTTAATTTTTTGATCATATCGATAATCCGATTGTTCATGAATATAACAAATAAGTATATATCTTTATAATTTTTTGACTGAATAAAATAACAAAGTTTGCATACTTTAGATAGATTACGCTGCAAAACAAGAACCCTTATCGGGCGTTTACATATACTTATGTATATATTAAAAATATAACAATAAACTAGATAAGTAAATCATATCAAGAAATACTGGTTACATAGAGTTTGTCGATTCTTCAGGAAAGTTATTTTAAGTCCTAATTTAGCTAACACTTAATTAAAATTCCGCTTATACAAAAAGTGATATGTAGGTATTTTAACGCCATGTTAATAAAATGTGTAGCATTTATAGTATAGTATATCGACTACTGCATAGCTAATGTGTCGCAACTTTTACTGACTTTATTTAAGTAATGATAAAAACTAGTTAAATAAATATAAACTTTATTTATCTAATAATAATAATAATAATAATTAAAATGTTGACTCGACGATCATTGTCCCGATAGTCGTTTCGGCGAACGGCCTAATAGCGAAGAGCCTCGACCAACACCTCAAGAGACTCTCGCTAGACGGTTGGATCAAGGGTCAGATGCAGAAGGCAGTGATACTCGATACCACACGCATTGTCCGAAGGTTCCTCTCTCTGCAGTCCTAACCGCTGGTAGCTTGGGCCCTGCCCCGCTGCTGGCGGCATCCTAGTTTAAGTTTTTTATAATATTTATTTTTTATATATGAATGTTGTAAAAAATTTAAATTTATGTAATTAAATAAATGTCGTGATAATAATAATAACGAACAGTTCTCACTAAAATACCCCGATGTAAATATATCACAACAAAGAATTTCGGACCAAAAACGAGCAATCGAAAGAAATAAATTACTATCAACAGACATCCTAGACCAACTCAAGGAAGAAGTAAGAAAACAACTCCAAAATGAAGAAATCAACGCGTTAATCGAAAACCAAACTACAGAAGAATTAATTCATCCACAATCTCAACTGCCATCTAACTCGCGATCAGCGGCAAGCACTCCATCTCACACATATCTCACCCAAATCTGTAACACAAACTTTACCTCACAAATGACGTTGAGTTCAGAATATCAACCACACATCTCAAACACAAATATTTCACACGCATCTACACAAACTGAGGTAGTGAATTTACTTGTAGAAACGAATGTTGAAATTTTAAATGTTTACCCCCCTATTAGCGAAACAAATGTTCAAGTAATGAAAGATAAGTTTCGGACAATAGTAACAATGTACTCAGGAATGGACCCGGCAACTAGGCCCACATTGCCGAAAATTAAATATAGTCCTAAACTTGCTGAACTGATACACTTATTCAATAATGAGGTTCTTGTAGAGTACATTTCACAGGACACACAACTCACCGACATACACACTTTAATATATTGTACAGCCCTAGTAATTTCAGAGGAACTTAACTATACAGTCTTAGGAAACACCGGAAATAGAAGACATGTAAAAGGAAAAAGGCCACCATGGCAAATAAGATTAGAGAAAGACATAGCGAAGCTGAGATCAGATATTGGAAAACTTACTCAATATATAAAGAACAACAGATCTAAAAAAGTAATTAAAGGCGTTGAAACCATATTTAGGAATGCAACCGTACACACAAGACATGAAAATTGTAATAGAAAACCTGAAGAATTTTTAGATACACTAAAACAGAAACTAGCTCTGAAAGTTCACAGACTCAAACGATACAAAATAGCTCTACAACGTAAGAAAGACAATAATATGTTTACAACAAATGAAAAATCATTTTACAGAAATTTATACAAACCGCAAAATGAAACAGATAACAACAATGTAGAGATCCCATCAGAAGAACAGTTAGAACAATTTTGGGCTGGTATATGGGAAGACCAGGTCCCACATAATGAAAACGCTGATTGGATAATTGAAGAAAAACACAAATGGAGCACAATAAATGAAATGGAATTTGATGAAATAACAGAAGACGACATCAGAAATATAACTACTACATTGCATAACTGGAAATCTCCGGGTATAGATAAATTACACAATTATTGGTATAAAAAACTAACATGCCTACACAAATACTTTGCGAAAAACTTGACTGATATTATTCTTGGAAAACAGGTTATCCCGGAATTCATAGCTACAGGAATCACATATATGTTGCCAAAAAGTAACTACACCCCAGAACCGTCCCAATACCGGCCTATCACATGCCTACCGACTATCTATAAAATCTTAACGTCAGTAATTGCTAGAAAAATTAATTCCCATATAGAACACAACAATACAATTGCTGAAGAACAAAAAGGGTGCAGGCGAGGACATATGGGTTGTAAATAGGGCTGCCATCCGTCCGGGTTTCCCCGGATTTGTCCTAGTTTAGAACGCGTCCGGGGGGCGTCCGGTAGGGGTTTTCAAATAATTTCCGGGTAAAACCCGGACACTCTTGTGTCCGGGGAATCTGGATTGATTGAAATATAAGCAATTGATTGAAACACCGGCGCTGCATATATGCATATTCACTCATAAGCTGCATACAAGTTAACTCCGGCGCTGCAAAATCTACAACAACAGAACGTCCCCAGCGCCGCGCCGGCCCCCACCATAAAGAACTGCCGCCGATACCGATCATTCACTCACTGTGTTGACGTTTTGGTGCATTTGTCGCTAGGTCTAGAATATTTCTAGGGTGTTTAACGCTATTTTCTCATAACCCTAGGCTAAAAACATCTAATGAAATCTGGCGGAAAACATGCTAATCTTGATATTAGTTGGCAACTCAAGTTACATTGTGAGTTTATTCGCTAGTCTCGCGGCAGGGACGAAAGAGAAAAACTCACTAAAAAACACACGGTTTCTGCTCTGATCGAAATAAAGTATATATTTAAGGACCTGAGTTTCTTTGACTTTTCCAAATTCCTGTTGGAAAAGAAAGATCACTTTGAGAAAAGTTTGAACATCTGAAAAATACCGCAATAAGTAAAAAGATTTTAATATTTTTATGTTTGCAATAACGCATGCTATGCGGATTACATTCCAAAATTACAAAAATAAGAGAGGAAAAAGTATAGTCATGTGCGGGATTCGAACCCGCATCATCTACCCTTTTAGCCGGGGTATGCTCCAACCGACTGAGCTAACATGACAATAAGAATTGTGACAATAGTCATGTTAGCTCAGTCGGTCAGATCAGAGCATACCCCGGCTATAGGGGTGGCTGACGCAGGACCGCACATGACTATAATTTTTCCTCTCGTATTTTTGTAATTTTGTAAAGTAAAAAGATCTTGAACTTGTCAAAATTTAAACTTGTTCCTTACTTTTAATTTACATAAAAAAAAGTTTAACCGTTTTGGGTTCTAATTAGGCACTAATAGTTATTTGATTGTATATTAAACCAAAAATTATAATTATATTTCCAATTTGATGCCAAATAACACTGCTCATCATTATTTTTATCTCCAGATTGTCTCAGTAAGAGATTAGTGAATAATTATGTTTGTAGCACTGTAGTTTTTGAGCAAAGAAGCTGTATAAATAAAAAAAAAATAAAAAAAATATGAACTTTGTTTTCATGGGTGTCCGGGAAAAAACTCAATTTCACCCAAATGTCCGGGTTTTTTTAAGAATGTGTTCGGTATCGGAGGTTTAGGTGATGGCAGCCCTAGTTGTAAAGAACAGCTCATCATAGACTCAACTATTATGAAACATGCTACCTCAAATAATAGAAATTTACACTGTACCTACATAGACTACAAAAAAGCCTTTGATAGTATTCCACACTCTTGGTTGATACAGATACTCGAAATATATAAAATAAACCCTAAAATAACCAACTTCTTACGCAATATTATGACATACTGGAAAACTACACTACAACTTAATAGCCGACTTGACTCCACCACAACGAGACAAATAGCCATTAAGAAAGGTATCTACCAAGGTGACTCCCTTAGTCCTTTATGGTTTTGTCTCGCTCTTAACCCAGTATCTCATCAGCTGCGTAATAACCGGGCAGGTTACCGCTTAAAACATAACAACACTGAAACAATATTATCACACCTTATTTATATGGACGATATTAAATTATATGCCAGAAACGAAAAAGAAATGAAAACCCTCATAGAAACCACCACTCTATTTAGCAAAGATATAAATATGCATTTTGGATTCGATAAATGCAAAACTGTACATATAATAAAAGGCAAAATCCAGCCTGGTGATTACGCAGTTGACGGTACAACAGACACAATAACAGCACTGGAAACGACCGACCTTTATAAATACTTAGGATTCCAACAACTTAAAGGGCTAGATCATACATCCATAAAACAGACACTTACCGCAGAATATAAAAAGAGGATCCACATAATTTGTAAAACTCAACTCTCAGGGAAAAATTTAATTAAAGCACTTAACACCTACGCTGTCCCTATTTTGACCTACTCATTTGGAGTAATAAAATGGAGCAAAACAGATATAGAAAATATAGAGCGAAAGACACGTACCACATTAACGAAACATATAAACTACCCAAAATCAGCAATAGAGAGACTCACTATTAAAAGACAAAATGGAGGTAGAGGCCTGATAGACATACATTATCTATGGCAAAAACAAATCCACAGCCTAAAACAATTTTTTAACACCAAATCCCAAACCAGCGAAATACATAAAGCTATCACTTATAACGACAAAAACTACACACCACTGCAACTTGACGCAAAGACAAACTTAGATCACCTAAGTAATACAGATCCACAGAATAAGAAAATAGAAGACTGGAAGAAGAAGGTACTACATGGCCGACACCCACACGATTTAAGCCAACCTCATGTAGACACAAAACCGTCAAACATGTGGCTCAAAACCGGTAACCTATTCCCAGAAACTGAAGGGTTCTTAATGGCAATACAAGACCAAGTCATCAATACAAAGAATTATAGAAAATATATAATAAAGGATCCCACAGTAGTTAATGACAAATGCCGTAAATGTAACACCCAGCCAGAAACAATACAACATATAACCGGAGCATGCACAAATCTTACACAGACAGATTATACTCATAGACATAATCAAATTGCAAACGTAGTACATCAAAAGTTGGCACTGAAACATAAACTCATACCAAATACAAACACCCCATATTACAAATATACACCGCAAACAGTTTTAGAAAATGAATCACATAAACTATATTACGACCGCGCTATACTGACTGACAGAACTATTCACTACAACAGACCAGACATAATCTTACAAGATAAAAACAACAAAACTACCTATTTAATAGACATTGCAGTCCCAAACACCCATAATATTCAAAAAACAATAACAGAGAAAATAAGTAAATATTTAGAGCTAAAGGAAGAAATTTTAAGAATCTGGAAGCAAGAAAAAGTGTACATAGTCCCTATCATAATTTCGACAACTGGAGTTGTCCCGAAACAGCTTCATAATAGTCTGAAACTCATAGATCTGAAAGCAAATACATATATAACCTTACAAAAAGCTGCCATTTTAAACACTTGCAGAATAGTGAGAAAGTTCCTGCAGCTTGAAGGTAACGACATAAGTAATAACACACAAACACTGTAATTTACTTGACCAATGGTCCGTAATTGCAGATTACACCAGTTTTTACGTAAAAACTGAGAAAAAGATATCTAAACTGAAAATAATAATAATAATAATAATAAAAAATATTTATTGCTTTCCTTTAGCACTATTACATAGGTAACTATTAACATTTAGAACGAACTAACTATAAGGAGGAAACAAAGCAAAGGGAGGTGTTATTATTATTTCTAAGTTATTACCTATATTATCTAAGTCATCTGTGAGTGAATATTTAAAAGTAAGCGCGCGAATTATTCGCATACACTTAGTGCTATCAACGACTGAAGGATATGGTCGATATTGCTTTAGTTCCAAGCTTTACGGGGCCCACCCTGTGTATTATGGCCCATTCTGTTATTGGACGAGGTTGTGTCGGAACACGCCCGACGCATACCTGATGTTAAGCGGTAACCTCTGCCTAAAAAGTTGCATTTCGTCACAAATGACATATAGTTGTTGAATCTCATGTGCCAGTATTTTTATAATTAGTGGCTCTCAAGTACTGCTGTCGGACTACATTGATAGGCACTTGGCGACAGATTTTCCAGTTGAGGGTGGAAGCTAGACAGTAGAGCATTCGCAAAATGCTTTTTCCCCTGCGGTGTAGATCAAACCAGCGGTGGGGGACGGAACCATGGACCTGCACCACGATAGTCCATAGCTACAAATTACTGCTCAGCTATAACAGCTTCAAAATCTTAGAGGAAGTTCCGTGTCCCAGCTGAGGAATTATTATAGCCTGATACGGTATAGGATTATTGTGATATTTTTCATTAGAAAACTTCATTGACTTTCGTCTTTATTAGGGCCCTTGTAGAGGCAAAGTATCTTGATCATAATTCCACCTTGAAAAAGTCCGCGAAGAGCCTGCTGACGTCTCACAATTAAAGTGCTATTCCCACTATACCGTTATTATACACCGTGATAAGAAAGAGACACAAACAAAATAAATGTTCTTTGAATTAAAAAGTGTGCCCACTAGATTGTTTCGTCACTGTCCATCCCTGTCGCGTGTGCCAAGCATGGATTATCATATCAATAATTGTCCACGAAAATATTTTCTGATTCAGTAGGTGTATAGTGCTTGTACACCTACGCCGTCACCTTCGCCTCGCGCAAATATCACCAACGAGAACAAGGTTACCTATTTCAAACTGAGTTCAATATGACGTCACAGCTCTCACGGCAATCGTGTGTTCACCGCAACGGGTCTCGTTGGGTAGGAAGAAAATATTTTTATTTTTTCAACACCCTTGTTGGTAAAGTGAGCTTTATTATATCGTTCTTAGGGCCATAAACCGAACTATAACACCCTCGAGCATAATAATATTATACACTAGTGTTTAATAGAATTATCCCTACAAAGTTAAGTTAGTACCTAACTGCAAATTATATGCGAGTTAACAGAGAATGATGGATTTACTTTCCACAGAGCACACTGAAAGGTGTTTGTTCGTGGCCACTCGTGATGTTAAAAAATGTTGATCAAGTACAATCACGGACATTCAAATGCTATGATATTGTGACAGGTCATGAGACAGGTGATACATGGATATACTTTCTTTTATACGAGTATATTATTGTGATGGGACGCTCAAGGGTCACCTGATGTGAACAGGACTAACCTCTGCCCATAACATATGCATTTCGTCACAAGTCACAAATTGAACCTTGAGACATAGTTGTTAAATCTCATGTGACTGTAATTTCACTGGCTCTCAAGGACTGCTGCCGAACACACCGTTAGGTGCTAAACGAGAGATTTTCTACTTGAGGGTGGTCGCTAGCCAGGCGGGTATTTACAAAATGCCTGTCCACCAAGCGGTGAAGCTCAAGCTGGCGGCGGGATTCGAACCCTGGACCTGCTGCGCGGCAGTCCATAGCCAATGCCACTGAGCCATCATTGCTTCAAGATTACTGTTTCATGTCGGAAAGAATAGTCTTCTAAAAGGGTGTTCGAAGATAATTTATTGGCTGCACTTCTCATCTTCCTCAATTTTTCAGTTTGCTGCCAAAAAAAATTGAGTAAGGTGAGAAGCGTAGCCAAAAAAATAATTGTGTAATTAAACAACTTTAAGCCGTTTAAAGTTGTTTAATTATTATGTGTAACAATCGCGAAAACCTAAGATAATTGTGTATTTTAGACGGGTCCCGTCTGCACGATCTCAATAGGAGACCAATATACTCGAAAACATCCAAGAAGTCGCATTCAATTGTTCCATGACAGTGCTTCGATGCACTCCAACAAGATAATATAATTTTTGGCTTCTGAAAAGGTCGAGCTCGTGACCCACCGCTCAGACAGTCCAGACGTAGCACCATGCAGTTACAGGGTCAGAAGAGGCCGTGATAGGCTTCAACCAGCATTTGAAAAACTTGCCCTCAGACATTGGTCAGGACCATTGCGTCCTCATGTTTTCAAAAATTGTTGAAACAAATGTTAAATTGTTTAAAGGGTCATAGTCCCCTATCTATCCATTCAATAGGATCCACATTCCACAATCACAATGTTAAAATAAAGTAAAGATTTCAAAACATTTCAATCAACCAATGTAATTTATTGTACTTCTTGTTCTTATATACGAGTATTATATACTGTTCATATTATGAAAAATGTTTCGGTTATTTAACTTTCCTATTATGGCCCGTTATCTGATCAATCTATAAGCAACTGAAAAGATGCATGTTTATGTATTATGTGCTTCTAATAATGAATAAAATCAACCCAGCCATAAAATGACAAAAATGAACACCAATGGTCTACGACCCGACTACATACGCACATTGCAATTTGAACGCACTGCGCTCGCGCAGGCCGCGGGCCGGCTAATTCTTTCAGGCGTGAAAATGAATGTTATAAATGATCACGCGCACCGCAATCATTTTCATATGAGCTTGAAGGCCACAGCGGTTTCCACTGGTGCTGTAAATTGACGAAAAGTATTGAGTGTTTTATTTTCCAAGTTTTCTTCCGTCACCGTCAACAGCAGAAGGCGACAATGGATTTGTTGAAATTGGTCGGTATCAAAGTCTTTTTCGATAATTATCGCGAGTGCCAAAGTGAGCAAAGTGAATCATGGACTGTGACAGTGAAGTTGATATGTGTTGAAAAGCCAATGTGATGGTGTGAAGAGAAAACGATTTGGGCATAGTGATTACCTTGAAGGATTTAAGTAACTTATCCATTCAAAATATTCTTTGAAATTATTGATGAATTTAGGAACTGAACATTACTTAGGATTCATAACTGTTCCGTTAATTGAATCTGCCAAGGAATAACGATAGATTCAATTTCTCGTAATTAACTGCTGCAGCGGTTAATTTCTTACTAAGTACCATAGTTTGGCCACTTAGGTATTAAGCTTTTATATTGCACAACCATTTTACGGATAATTGAAACTTAAACCAAAAGGTATTATCGTTCATCGGAGACTTTACTAGATTTTGTAGGAGACAATAAATTAATCAATAAATACCAAGTCTTTAATACAATTTCTTATATTATTTCTTACATCAAATACTTTTCTTTTTATAATATTTCCCAATAATTTAATTTATAAGTTCGCTGATATTTATTTATTAAAAACTTGTATTTAAATGATGATAAGTAAAAAAACCAATTTATTACCAAACGTGATTTGTAGGTTTTTACGTAATGTACAACGACGATGTAAAAATTACATCGCTGACTAGTTAATATAATAGTTTAAGATAGAATGGTATCATAATATTTTAAGTTAATCTTAGTTCAATTGAATACTTATAAGCAAAATAAAATTTGACTTTTACAACACCATTCAGCCCATACCTACTAAGACAATTAAAAGCCTAATTATTGAAATTACGTACA
Source organism: Plagodis dolabraria (assembly GCA_963854805.1). Classification (NCBI taxonomy): domain Eukaryota; kingdom Metazoa; phylum Arthropoda; class Insecta; order Lepidoptera; family Geometridae; genus Plagodis; species Plagodis dolabraria. The sequence continues at coordinate 33,482,915 of OY978440.1, read as the reverse complement.
TTCTACTCTCAGTAATTTAAAAAAAATATATTTTAAATAAAACTGTATATTTCTTTTTTAAACAACTTATGTGAAGTAATAAAGTAACCGACTTTAAAGTCGAAAAAGTATTAATTGATTGAAGTCGGTGTCATTTGTATTCAAACCCACCAATGCGACTTTTACAAATTGTGATTTAGTTGTTTTAAAAGTCGGTAGTTAGTTTTTTTTTCATAACTGTACCTTGATTTATATATGGGATAGTCTTGATATTATATTATAATTTTATATTTGTAGTTGTTTGGTATTGTTCTAAAAGTTTGATTGAGCGAAGTGAGATAATCTATCAGCACGTACCTTAACCTCTGAGTTTACCACCTCATCAAAATACTTAGGCCCTTAAACTATTACTCTTCATCTATAATAACCATAACATCAAACATATCCATTTAATAAAAATAAAATATTTAGGGCCTGATTCACAGTCATCGATTTAGCCTATCCATCGGTTAAAGCTTGAAACGCGTTATCATTCAGTTATTTTATACACATAAATAATAAAAAATAAAAGTTTCGGGTTGCTAATGGTTAGCAACCCGAAACTTTATTAGTACATTCTGAAACGGGGCCTTAGTCTTGTAAAGATATAAAGCATCTATAAGGTATCGGAAAACTGTCTGTATATATTTTAATTTATTTCATAACTACATAATAATTTATTATATAACAGTTAGTACAAACATCAATTAATAACAATTTATTAATTTTAATTTTAATTCGAGCCATACGACATATTAATCATTGCTATATGGGATAAGTTATATTGTCGTGAATTTATTCATGGCAGGCCAAGTGAAATTGGCATAGCTTATAAAAAGCATCAAGTCTTCACTTGAATAAGTGCTTCTCTATTTCCAGCATTAGCCATTTATAAAGAAGCCCAACAGTCTGTGGTGCATCTATCTATGTTAAGGTCAGGCAACTAGCACGTTTAATTGGTATCAATCTATTGGATAATTGGAATTATTTAAGAAAAGAAAAGGTTTCATAGCAGACGCACGTCCTCTCACTCAACGTTTACCTGCAATACGTGAACTCTGACTTTATCCAAGTCCACCCTTTTTTTTCTTTTTTTGGCAATACATTTTGATGTACCTACTGTTTAACAACCTGGCATTTTATTGAAACAAATTTTTTTTATTACACTTATATACTCGTATGTCTTTTATGTTGCTATAAAATGTTTAGTTTTGATAATACAAGTAGTATTATCAAAACTAAACATACTATACTTAACTAAAGAGCTTATCTTAAAGGCATTCAAGTAAAGTCAATGCCGAGGTCTTGGAACTCAACAGTTCCAAGCTTTAATCGTAGTTTACTCAAAAATCTCGTTGGAGGCTTGAGATTATTGAAAATCACGATGTATAGTAATAAAAAATATAGCTCTGAATATCCAAATACTTCTCTGACACCATATAAAATATATATATATATATTCACGGTAGAAAATTAAATGGCCTAATTAGAGCCCACTTAATTATTTCAGTTCCATGCACCTATAATCTCGTACTTCACCTGCTGTACCAGGGTAATTTTTTTTCCCATGGCCCACTTATATAGATATCTATTCTATCTCAATACTAGTCTCTCTATATCATCTATTCTCTCTATACGATCTCGATAAGCAAAACACTTGAAATATAAATTAACTCCAACTATCTCGTTTAGATAAGCTGTGATAAAGAGTTATATTTATAATTCAACATTTTATAATGAGCGAAAAATCGTAAGCCGTTCTGATAAAAAGAAATACCTAAAGCTTTATTTTCAACTAGCTTTCCGGGCGCGGCTCCGCCCGCGTGCATGTCGGTTATCGCGCTAAAACATTAACCTCTTTTTGCGCAGTCGGATAAAAACTATCCTATGTTTTTTCCCGGGTCTCAAACTATTTCCATACCAAATTTCATTCAAATCGGTCCGTTCATCAGTTTTGGCGTGAAAGCGTAACAGACAGACAGACAGACAGTCAGACAGAGTGACTTTCTCATTTATAATATTAGTACTGATTTGTACCACCAACATTTGCGTTTTTCTCCACGCCATGGATGTTATTTTCCCACTAAGCCGATATTGTTTTAGCTTTAGAAGCCACTTTAATGCATCTTATATAATTGTTGGGAGTATACTCTTGCTACTCATCATGTAGAGGTGCTCATGAAGACAAAACCCCAAGCATTCCTTTTAAATAATTATAGTTGTAAAGTATTGAGAGATCTAATAACTTACAATTATGAGTATGTACACTCTTACAAATGACTTTTCTGTTTTCTCAAGTATGAAGAAAAAGAAGATATTAGACTGGAATGCCATTCAAATAAAGTATATTAGTTTAAAAGTTATAGCTTTATTTACCATCACTTAGATTAAGAACCTACTCTATAAAAACCATAAAAACCAAATACTCCTATATAAAATACTAGAACATTAAACGTTTCAAATTGGTAAATGTAACTTTTTTACAAATAACATAATCTTCTTTTTTTATATTATATTTTATTTTTTATATTCGGCTATTCTTGAGCCGAAAACGGTATCGCACGTGACGATGGCAAGAGACCTGACGGAATGACCTTAACTCCCTGGAGTCGTGGAAGGCCGATAGTTTGGGATGCCACTTGCGTCGACACGCCTGCGGCGTCTCATTTACCCTCCACCTACAGCAAGATCAGCGGCAGTGGCAGCAGAAGGCTACAAAAGGCGAAAATACGAAAGTCTCGGCAATGGTTATATATTTCTGCCTTTTGGAGTAGAAAAATTAGGTCCGTGGGGTCCAAGCGCATGGATTTTATATAAAGATTTATCAAAGCGGCTGATAGAAAAGACAAACGACCAAAGGGCTGGCGCTTACCTCGGCCAGAGAATTAGTCTTGCCATACAACGGGGTAATGCTGCCAGCCTTTTAGGTACTCTACCCGTGGACAGTGACCTGAGCTCTGTTTTCTACCTATGATTGCCTCTTGCTAGAAAACAGAGCTCACAATTTTAATGTCATAAGTAGATATAGTTAAATTATTTACTTATTTTTGTGTTCGTATAACTGTTCATTTTTTAATAACTTCTTAAGTAAAATAAACAACTTTTATGACATAATCTTCTTAATCATGGTTTTAATATAATACTAAATTTGGAGAAATATGTTGTGATTTGAATAGTAAAAGCTTCTTTTTATGTGATTTAATTCAATATTTTTTAAATACATATATGATTAATACTGTCGTAACGTAGTTTTACATCATTTTACTTTCACCTTAGCACCTCTAAGTCTGCTTTTGCTGCTGGAAAACATGGATAGAAATGTGATTTTCGTGTCAGACTGAGACCATGCAATTTGAAATTAGGTTTTCAAATTTAATGATTCGTTTTCAATATTTTTTATAATAAAAACAAATAAGAAAAAAAAACAAACTAGAATAATTGAAAGAACAAGTTAAGAATGCTGAATTAATACGCCGTGCTGAAAATTTACGTGAGCAAAATATCAAGCCTACAATTACATCCTATATTACATTTCTAATGTGAAAAGTGGCATGGCATGATGTACACTTTATTGTTTGCAAATATTACGAAAACACTTCAACGCAAGCATATCATAAGCGCTTAGACCTTGTGCCTATTTTGTGTCTGTGTATGCTAAAATAGAATAAAGATGGGTAGTTTGACCTATTCGGATTTTGCCATTGCCCGACAATCAGACCAACTGCCTATTTTATTGATGTAAAAATAAAATAGACATTGGTATTTTGACGCATTCGAGTATTGTCAATCATGGTATTCGTACCTATACCGTTCGAAAACAGATTTGTAATTGTTGATACTAAGACCCTTTTGAATTCTTTTAATGGGGCAGAATAAAATAACTTAACAAGTTAAAAAAATATCTATTACGAAATGGTAATAAAAAATGTCATTAAAATCATAAAAAGGTACATATTAACAAAATAATTTACCTAACCACAAGGGCCTATAATATAATAGACATTGGCCGAGAGCTCATATTATTTTCCAAAACTTATCAAAGCCTTTAATTGCAATATGCATTGCAATCCAACGTTGCCAGCATGCGGGGCACGCCGCCCACTGTTAGTGGACTGGAGCATTTGAACTGCTCGTAGGCACTCAATGGGGATTTATCGTGTTGCCTGGATGCTTCCAGTATAGTACTGTTATATGAATATAGTCAATAGTGTAAAGGCATGAAGCAACGGCTGATGAATGAAAATCACTAATAGTTGAAAAAATCTTGATCACATTTATTTTCTCTTCGATGATGTAGTGTTTTAGTTTATTTTAGATTTAATCTCATACTAATAAATCAAGTAGAAAGTCATTTTATATCATCCAAACTTAAAAATATTTTCTTTCTTTACAGTTCGCTCTTCTGGTTGCTGTTGCTACCGTTTGGGTCTCGGCAGAAGGACCTAAGTAAGTTCAAGTTAATTATTCATTATCTCTTAGAGACGTCGTAATGCATATTTGAGTCTTCAGTGCGTCGTATGTTTTCCTGCTGGCTTTATTAAATACTCTCATCATAGTGTAAGGTTTGAGTGAACTATTTACGCAAATATTCCTTTTAAGTACTATTTTAAATTTATTATTTACTATTATTAACTTCTATGTAGGGATGATTATCATTGAAGCATTAGTCAGTGCAATGTAAACAAAACGTTCAATGACCTCAGCTAGGTAGTTCTTCACTGATTAATTTAATTGGTGTAACAAGTAGCGTCATTCAACCCTTACAAATGTGCGAAAGTACTTTCACTCATTATGTCACATTACTGCCAGGCGATGGAACCTGTGAGCATTGCCAATGTCAGTGTGCCGGCCACTGCGAGTAATTAGTGTTTCACCGCTATGCGATAATTGATAGATAATTGTTGAATACCGCGTGCCATATATATGAATAGAAAGTACACAATGACCGCACGATGTACCGGTTATAACAAAAATATATGACATATGAGGTATAATTCTGAGCTATATATCGTGTGTGATGAAACTGACGAACGCACGTCGGCATCGGTGAAGTCGCGACGTCATGATTACTTAGAGAGCGAAAGCCGCTACCGCGTCACGCGCTCAGCCATTGACACCGAGCTAGCGGAACAGCTTCGATCATAAAAAAGTGTGTATGCATGCAACCCACGCTACCGTCGATAGAACAACACGATTATAGTTATTCATTGTTACAGGAAAAAGATCCGCATACATCTGCCACAGAAGGTGAAGCACATTCATCATCACAAGAAAATATACATAACGAATCATCCCGCTGCATCGCAGTACGCGTCGGCGTTCATGCCGAGCGCTGAGGGTGCGATGTCAGTGCAGACGAGGGTGGCGCTGCCAGCCTCAGCTGGTTTGGTGCCCGTCAACTCCGTAGAAATGTTTGATGAAGCCCCACATCGCATGCCCATCGTCAACTCCGCTGGCTCCAAGCTCCTGCCTCTTTACCACTCGCGGGGCTATTACGGTCCAAACCCTTCTGACTTGGGTGATCAAGACTATGACCTCTCTCCGCCACCGGAACCAACCGACCATTCGTACATACCTCAAGCTTTCTCGGGTCCAGCGGCTCTTTCTCCACCACTTACAAATTATCCTCAAAAAAAAGTAAAAGTCGTCAAATTGAACGAGCCAAAAAAGAAAATTCGCAAAAATAAACCAAAAAGGGCACCGGTACGAAAACCTCCGTTGGATGAAGAGATACCTGTTTCCACTTTTCACGAACAGTTTTATTCAGATTTAGACGGATCGGCGACTTTAAGAAAAGTTAAAAAACCGCAACGAGTAGAAAAAATTGTAGATGGTGATACCGAACATATTCACACGTACAGTGAGGAACACATACACAAACTAGTGTATGACGACGGGTCAACGAAGTTGGTCGGCGGTAACCCCATTGGAAGTATTTCTGCCCTTACCTCGTCACATTTATTTCCCATTAAAAACACAGTGATGGCTTTGTCGCCAGTAGCTTTGACGGGACTTGCGACCCAGGGATCAATGGGGACACCGTCGCATTTAGAATATGACGCCTACAATCCTCGTGATGTCACTCACGATCATGTTTTCCACGATCACGGAGAAATTCCGTCTGATACTGATATATCGAAAGAACATTTGCCTTACCCGCCGCAAGTATCCTATACTAGTCATGGAATCCGAATCGGTAGCCCTGGTCTTAAAAACCACAAGACCAAGTATCCTTTACAATCGTATCCCAAATCTACTAGACCAACGCCTTTGAACGACTATTCCTACTATGAGAACATGTATCAACCTCATAGCAGACCGTTAGCACAGAGACCTAAAAACCCAACACATTTTTCCACACCAACAGATTCAACTGATGACTATAACCCAATCCCATCATTTGGGTCGAGGAATAAAGGAAATACCAAAACCCGGAACGCACTATCGCAACTAACCGATCTGTATTTGGGTAGCGGTAAGCAAACATCTGATTACCAAACACAGCAAACTAGTGATCCAGCGCCCTTCGCTGTGTCTTCGTCTATTGTCCATAACTACAAGCCGAAAGGCTACACAAGTCCAACATATGGTACTTCAGCTTTAAACAAACTGAGGGATCCTCTACAAAATTTCAAAGATAATAGCTATACCAACAACTTTGACTCCTATGCTTCTGCATCAAATCTCTACACGCCAGAAAATCAAAATGAAAACCCTTCACATATTTATCACGGCAAAAGGGGAAAGAAAAAGTCAATATCTACCCAAAACATAAGAATTGGAGGCTTAGATCATCAGACTACAGTTGATCATATGGGAGATACTGGACTGTCAATGTCCTTGAATGGAGAAGGTCCAACCGCTTTAGATTTTGCTCAAACTAAAGGGTTAGATTCTGCGACATCAACACCTTATACAATACGGGAATCATCTTTGGCACATTCTTATTACAGTGCAATGGCAGCGCAAGCTCTACAAGGTGAGCCACATATAGGAGAGGCTTCCAATACCAACCTACAGTATGTCGAAGCTCCCCAAACATCGACTACGGAATTCACACCAGTAGCTACTTCGAATACTCCACACCCTTCTGATTACTTCGAACAAGAAAGCACGGATTCGGCCCCCGTAGAAATCACAGAGAGTACTGAGTATATAATCGAAACGATACCGAAGCACCGATTAAAGGATGAAAAGCAGGGATTATCTAATACCAAGCAGAGGCAGAAACAGAGTGACTATGACTTAACAGTAAAAGATTACAAGAGTGTTGATCGGCCCACTGGCTCTTCTCATACTCTTCCACATAGAGGTTCTGCGAGACATTCGTTTGGCCAAGGTTCAGACAGCCGGAAGTATGGTGACAAAATTTGAAATAAAAAACTTTATAGTGTTGTGTGCTGTTTAAGATCGTAATTTTAGGTCCATGAAGTAACTGTGAGTGATATAAGACATGAGTGTGGTTATTTAAAGAACGTTTCCCCTGTAAACTATGAAATGCTGTGTGAGTGTGGCCTTCGTAATGTATCTCGATTATCATATATAGATAAAGTGCGAACGACGATGATATTCATGCATTTTTCATGAACTAAGCGAAGATGTAGTAATAAATTAAACACAAATTTAGAATAAACTTTTATTTTGGGTTATTTGTTTACATAATTTTAGCAAAATCACACACAAACAACAAGCAAACTACGGAAAGAGTAAATACGAGCTTAATTAAGTCAAAATGTATATAATAATATTCCAATTGATATTAATGCTAAACTAATTTAAAATGTTAACAATATTTAAGGAGTTATTTTAGTTTTACAGTAGACAAGGTAGGCTCCTGGAGCCAGCCCCGGATCTACGATTTTATCGAACCGGGGCAGAATCTTGTTTTGGCGCCCCCCACCTATAGTTTTTTTTAACCGACTTCCAAAAAAGGAGGAGGTTCTCAATTCGTCTGTTTTTTTTTTTACGTTTGTTACCTCTGATGTCTTGAATGGGTGAACTGATTTCGAAAATTCTTTTTTTTGTTTGAAGGTGATGCTTGTCGTTTGGTCCCATTTTAAATTTCATCAAAATCGGTTAAGCCGTTTTTAAGTTACACTAAAAAGATTAAAAAATTGTGCACAATATTGTTATAATAGGTACTTTTGAACCATCATGGTACCGACTTCAACAAGTTATTTCACACTTTTGGGTGTTGAAGTCGGTTCCATTTTTTGTTAAAATGTTTTTTTGTTTCGCCCAGTATATACAGTGCATATAGCCAGTGTCAAGTAATATTAGTTAACAATTTTATACATAATATAATATGTATTACTTAGTCAAGGTCAAGTAACAGGATTAAAGTTTAGTCACAGTAAAGTTATACCTCAGTAAAGAGGTGTGAACTTTTACTAGTTCGTACGGGGTTTTGCTGCAAGAACAAAAAGTTAACTTTACCTACACCAGAGCACGCACGTAAAATTTACCATTATTTACCTGCATCCTCATCTTTTTTTTTTATTGCTGATAGGTAAGCCTTTGACCACAATCTCACGTGATGGTAAGTGATGATGTGGTCGAAGGTGTTAACCGGCTTAACCTAAAGTGACTGGCTCTCAAGGACAGCTGCCGGAACACACCGTTAGGTGCTTGGCGACAGATTTTCAACTTGAGGGTGGTCGCTAGCCAGGCGGGCATTCGCAAAAATGCCCTTCCACCATGCAAAACTTTATGAAATATAAATTTCGGCAACATATTACCAAAATGACAACACCATTGTTCCCTCTGGCAGGAAAAGGTTTAATTATTTGAAAAAATATAATAATATTAGTCAGTCCTAATCCTTCGAAAAATACTACAACTTACTATCCTAATACGAGTACTAATAACATGACAAAATTATATAAGCCATATTCCTAATTAGTTACTTATTTTTTTGCGGGACGTAAAATTATACAAGTACCTACTTATATTACACATACAACAATATACATACATCCAAGAGGCAAGCAAGACAGTATGCACATCTTCAATCGTTTAGCCCCAGCTTTTTATCTAAATCATCCTACAGCTTTACAAGGCGTGCTTTACTTTCAGCGGAAGAATCTATTAGCTCTTCAAAGTTTATCTGATAGGCAGTTTTATTTTCGATGGCAAGTATCGCTAGGCCAGATAGACGTTCCTGACTCATTGTTGAACGCAGATAAGTTTTTATTATTTTCAGTTTGCTGAAACTTCGCTCACAGCTTGCAGATGTCGTCGGTAAAGTACAAAATATCCTCAAAAATATCGTTACATTTAGTAATGCTTCTCTCAAGTCGTGCTTGCACAGGTGTTCTAAGAGATCAAATGCACTCGTTTTTTCGCTAATTTCTGTTACTAGATTTTTGAAAACTTTTGGTTCTTGGTAAAAATCAATTGCATTTAAATCTTTTGAATATTTTCTTGCTAGATCGGCTCCATTCCATCAGATCCTGGGTAGACATGTTAAAAAATGCATGACCAGAGTTATATAGGCATATCAAGGATATTACACAATAACCTTCATTGTAATTAGGTAATAAGAATATACTATCAGTAGCTTCTCGGTACTACGATAACAAGATACATTTAGAATATAATGCACCTTTGTTTTATATAACTAGCTCATAAGAATTAAGATGAAATAAAACCAGTCTTGTACTGCTCTTCAAGCGAAACGCACCTCTCGTTTCTTTTTAAAAAGTCTTTCGTCTCAGCCCACAACCTAACTCCAGTAAGGAACGCGAAATTTTCATTTAGACTCTTTGAACCATTGACCTATATATACTAGACGCGACATTTTAAACAAGGATAGTCGACCGGTGCAAATATGCTGACCGGCATACTCTCCCCCACACGTAGCTGGGCACTGGTAAAAATTACACGCGCTTTACGTTCGAATATTGTGTATTATCAATTGTGTATTTTGAATACACAATTTTCGAACGTAAAGCGCGTGTAATCTCTACGAGTGCCCAACTGCGTGTGGGAGGGAGGATGCCGGCCAGCATACTTGCACTGGTCGACTATCCTCGTTTGAGATGTCGCGTCTAGTATATATAGGTCAATGGTTTGAACTCGCTACCCTTATCTCAATTCCTGTTAATATGTTGTCAACCACTATTTTAATATCTTTGAAAAATAGCTGAGTCGAGTCTAGTCGTTCTTCCTCACAAATTTCGTCGTGCTGCCTTTTTTTTTGGAATTCGTTTGTTTTTAAGAATGGACTCGACTTCCAACTTTTCTGGTAAAAGTTCAGCTTCTTCAATCCATTTTTCTACAGGTTTACTTCTCATTTCATAGTACTCCTATAGGCAACGATTTTGTCGCATTTTGGTGAAATCATATAAGACGCGATCACGCCAGTCGCCGTGCGCGCCCCGAGTATTACCGAATATTTCGTTTTCGTACCTAACTACGTCTGTGATTGCGTTGTAGGTATTTTTTTTGTGCCAGGTTGTGATTTAAGTTTTTTCTCGTGTAAAATATTGTCACTAAATATACCTATTTGAGCATGTGAACTGGTTAACGGTAGGTTTGGTTAGGTCGCTTTAAATTGGTGAAACATTTCAAGTTAAAAATTATTTTCTATACCTATACTTATGCTTACTTTTTCGCTGTGTTTTGTCGTTTTAATAGTAAGTACAAGTATTTTAACCACATTTTAACCCGATTTAGTTTAGATAGGTATCTCGAAATAAAAGCTCCGAATATAAACAGTAAATACTTACTTACACAGTGAGAAGCGCCCATTTCTCGCGCCATGGTGAACGTTTTGTAGGTAAGTACCCACCTATTTACAACGCGGCTGCGCTTTCCCGCCAAAAAATAATAAGCTGGCTAAAGCCGCGTTTTCACAATACGAGCGCGCTCTGACCGAGTGAACTCGTACAAGTCAGGTAGTACACTCGTATTGTGGTTATCTACGAATGTGCAATTAGGTTAGGTGCAAGGGCGCTTTCTGATACCAATTTTCATATATGTGTGTTCAATAGTAGACGTATTCTACTGATGACGATGTTGCTGAAAAATTTATGAATTTTGCGCCCCCTGGAGCTAGCGCCCGGGGCAGATAACCCGGTTCGCCCCCCCCTAGATCCGGGCCTGCCTGGAGCATGTGTTTACCAAATACAGCAAGAACTCCTACATTCTTTGAGTCTACAACACCTAACTGAACATTGCCTTTGCTAAACAGATAGGAGTAATAAACTGTTACAATAATAATTGCCGTTCATCCTGAATGTAATGTCTTGATATCGTCGTATAAATATAAGGATTTTTCAATTTTGGATGACATTTTGGAACGTGATGTTTATAATATAATTAAATCTGAACAATCGTAAGGCTCGTATGTCGTAAAGGTACGTAGTAGGTAATAACGGACTATTTTTTTATATTTTGTTATGTACGAGAGTGATTTTAAATGGACCTTTTGAGGTTTAAATTATCTTTAATCAAGGAATTATTATTTTTATAAAAAACCCATAGCTCACAGTACAGCAGAAGGAATAATCTATTACATATTAGGTTTGATTCGGTTTGCGCGGCCATGTAACCAATGCGTATTGATTATTGAAAATTGGAACATGTTACATTCAAATATTCAGTAATAATCAGATTAAGTAATGAGCAGATGAAAATCTTTCTATCGTCGGTAACGGTAGCTAAAAATAGGTGTATAGGTACATCATACCGTAGACTATTTTTTCTCTCAAGATAATTGAGTTGCGCAGGTTGAATTTACAGGTAATGAAAATCTGCTTGTGTTAATGTTATAATGATGTTTGTTTTTAATTATCTTCAGGATCTTGTTCAAATTTTACATCTGAATCAATCGTATCAATCTCTTCGACGTCAAACTCATTCGGATCCTCTGATAAATCAAACTGGCGTGCTGAAACTCCAACCTCATAAGTAAATTCAGTATTCGCAGAAATGTATATATCAGCGAGCTCTATCGAATCATACGGAGTATGAATATTTGAATACTCGTCGGCGGCAAACATCGGGCTAGATTCTTCATTATAAGATTCTAATATTTCTAAAGTACCCTCAAGAATAATGAGCTTTTCCTCAGGTTGAGTTTCAGAATCAACTGGAATTTCAAGATAATTGTGATAATATGCGACTTCGTGCGTTTCTTCGTTAGATATAAGATTGCCGCATAAGAAGTCGGCTTGTGTTTCCATAACTTCGGTGATATCGGTAGTGATAGTAGTAATGGTTGTGTCAGTTATCTTTGTTTCTTCTGTGTATCTTCTATAGAATAGCAGCCAGAATACTGAAACAAAACATGTTTGTTTCTGTAAGGACGGGTTGATAAAGTAAATAAATATTCATAAGTACTTTATTTTCGCAGATGGGAACTAAACAATGTTTTGTATATTAGATCATCACATCAACCGTAACATCTACCATTGACCGAGTTCTCCCCTATTCAGGGGATTGGCCATAATCCCCCCGTTTGGCAGGCGTATTGGGGATGTCAGTAGAAGTTGTCAGTTCTTCAGAACGCGCTGCTTTCCACCTTCTGGTATTTTCCCCTTAGTCGCCTCTTACGACTACCACGGGATGAAAAGGAGGGGTGACCTAGCACGGCTCCCCACGGAGTATACGAGTATATTAGCTATATAAGCATTTAGACAACCCATATACTTTCAACACTACCAGTTGGCAGCGTGCCCAGCACTCTGGCAGCATTAGTTATGGGTATGAAATAACATTAAACAATAACAATTTTTAATCGGTTTGCTTTAGCATCTTATAACAGCCTTATTAATCAAAAAGTGTAGATATATATATTTGCAGGTAATAATAACGAAATCCAATGGAGGGATAGCTTCAAGATGGCCGCCAGTCAATAACCAAAAAACTACCTACTGCAGTATGTGCATATTGGGTTAGCGAAAGACATCATTTTAATTACGGTAAGAAATAAAATAAATAGGAAATAAAGATTTATTATGTACACATATGTATACAAAAGCGATTCTTTCGAGCTAACGTAGCAAGCAATGCGCTAATATTTTTTACCAAACGAGTAAGCTTGAAAGTAATGGAACAAATCAAAAATTAAGTTATTATATAAGTAAAATAAAAATAAAAAATAAAACGAAATCTAAGAAAATACACTAACAGTGAATGCAGTGCTCTTGGAGTAAATGTTGTACCTTTTGAAATTCACTCCAGAAGATAATATTTTAAAGAAATGCTCAAGGATCTGGATAATTATAACCACTCTAAAGCGAAATTCGTCTATAGGTGACACCTAACTTCTAGCTTGATTGATTTATCGCGCTATTAAACTTCTTTTTTTACTCTGTTATCTGCAGCCATGACTTGAATAGGATGGGTGACCGCTAGTGGTATATTTACTACTAAGCACGTCCATGCTTTGGAGGGGGCTGGATTGATATTTTTGTAATTAGCTCAAGGAAGACGCATGAGACTCAGCTTAATTTAAGCGATTATCTCTGCCTATAGTGCAGCTCGTCACCTGAGACAAAGTTATTAAGTCTAGGTTACTATTTTAAATCGTCTGGAGGTCTTCTACGTAAAGAAACGAACCTTCTGGAACCGTGTGAATGAGTTCTTCGGGGGAAGTGCAGCTTACATTTTAGGCACATGGGTGCCTAAAATTCTATCAATATCCATGTCCTTCAAGTTTCTATAAGGTTCTGCGAACATTACTACTTAGTCGATAAAATAGGTATATAAGCTGCACTTCCCCGGAAGAACTCGTTCACACGGTTCCAGAAGGTTCGTTTCTTTACGTAGAAGACCTCCAGACGATTTAAAATAGTAACCTAGAACACCTAGAATAGAGACCTAGAATAGTGGTTGAGCATTTTGCGAATATTTGCCTGGCAAACTACATTCCCCGAGTAAAAGATCTGTTGCCAAGCATCTAACGGTGCGTTGCGGCAGCTGTTCTTGAAAGCCAATTCCCATTTTAAGTCCCCTGTTTACAATCACATACCACATCACTTATCATCAAGTGAAATTGTGATTAATGACAAAAATTACGAATCGTACGCTTGAAGAATCAAGACCTCCTGAGGATGCTTCGTGTAGAAGCGACACGCGTCGAAAACTCTTCCGGTTTGGCTGCGTTACGTTTGTTTGATTTGTCACTAGATATATTTTTAAGGGAATTACTAAAATATAAATTTAATGTTTTAAATATTTGTTATTATTAATTCATTATTTTCTCGTTGTTGCTTTCCAGTAACTTCAGATCGTTTCGTTTTAGAAAAGGAGGTTGCGGAAGCGAAAGGGCAAGGTGCGCTTGTACAATTACATATTAGTTAACAGTAACTGTTACTTTGTGTTACCTCACTTACCTACTTTAAAGACGAACAGTAACACATTTTACCACAAACTAGGAGTACCTTTAAAAATTAATGGATTGTCTTCACAGATCATGAGTTAAGTTACTTACTACTGTATACAGAAATAGATTTTTAATTTTTACTACCACCTATGGCTATGTTCGGGATATCCACATTTTTATTTCTAAACAACGGATTGTGTACTATTTGAAAACCATTTTTTTATTTATTTATGCTTGGTAGGTTAGCCTTTGACCACTATCTCATCCGATGGCAAGCGATGATGTGGTCGAAGATGTTGTTCAGGCTAACCTAGAATTACTGGCTATCAAGGACAGCTGCAGGAACACACCGTTAGGTGCTTGGCGGCAGATTTTCTACTTGAGGGTCGTAGTTGCTAGCCAGGCGGGCATTTGCAAAATGCCCTACCACCATGCTATAATGACTGCCATCCTAAGACAACAACCGGGACAGACGGCTTAACGTGCCCTGCGAAGCACGGAAGCGCTCAGTAGTAATGTCACCAGCGGCCTATCTAAGTCATGACGGAGGCGGACGTTGCTTAACTTTGGTGATCGGTTCAGAATGGCTAAGCAAACTTCGCTACGAGCGCTTCAAAACCATTCATCACATGACTTTTTCATCGTCAATACCTTCTTTAATTTTAATACAATAAACATTGTTAACCATGAATCCAAAAACATTATGTCAACAATGAATAAAAGTAAATGCAAAAACACTGACGTAAAGGTTGAATTTTCCCAAAATTTTCGAGATAATTGTTTTCCTCCAAACGTAGTACAAATACCACGATCATTAAATATTTACTATCTTTTTTCGTTCTTTTGAATTTCTATTCTGGGTATGGCTATAATTGGTATTCGTAAAGTTTTGTATGCCTGTGTACAAACCGACGATGTGGCCTCATATTAAACTTATTCCTCTTTGATTTGGAGGTGCATTACTTCTAGTGTTTTGTACAATGCAACTAGCAATCTCGAGACAGGCAGGTTAATGCGATCCTCAAACGAGATAATGTGAACAAAACAATTGTGTAGTACTTCAATTACTTAAATAGCATTAGAAAGTATTCGTAACTTTGTGAAAAGTCTTAGTAAATTGAAATGTGAAGAAGACAAAGTTTTAAAATGAGAAGCGCCTTTGTTTATGTCATCAATCATAAAAATATAAAGAAATCAATACCCATGAAAATATTGCATTATATTTGAAACAGCATCCACATGACTCCTGAGCTAGTTATTATTTTCTACGTGAGGGTGGTACCTAGACAGGTGGGCATTTACAAAATGACCTCCCACCAATGTGTCCGCCAACCTAAGAAAACAGAATGCTCTCTGAAACAAGGAAGTGCTACGTAGGACATTTTTAGCGTTCGCCCATCCTAACAATGACTGCAGCTTACGTTGCATTGTTATGCAATCAAGATCTTGCTCGGCTAAGAACGACTAGTCAAGCTCCACTAAAATTGCTTCAAGGTGTCGAGATGTGATGTTGAGTACAGGATTGAGTATATATATACTGCAGCGGGGACTACTCCCAGCTGCCACACAAAAGACAACGCAGACATAATAGCGTAAGGGATCGGCAATGTAGGTATCAACGTTCGCTACTCTCGCTTTCTAGAGGCAGGGCGATACATATATCTAGATCATTAGTGTCCGTTATAGTATGAAGTACAATTATTGAACAGCTTTAGTCGAGGCGGCGTGATGATACGGTGCAGCATGTAACAGCCAGCAATTTAACTTGTAGGTCCTCTTCGAGCTAGGTAAGTAAGTTTCCTTTCTCGGACTGCTTGGCGGTAGGGTATTGTGCGAATGCCTGCATGGATAGCTTTCACGTTGAAAATGATTGAATGGGCGCAGCTGCCCTTGAGAGCCAGTAATTGTATGTTACCCCGATCAATATCTAGGACTGCATCATCAATTACATTTAGCTGAAATAGGGGCCAATGGCTAGCCTATCAGCTATGGAAATGATAAGGATTGCCTATCCATATGTTATAACTACCACTACAAACGACGACCGTGACTGCAATGTTTATGTATGAAATAAAAATAAAAGGAATTTACAAAACATCCTGATACCGTATCGTATACGGCGTCTAAGGAAAAAATATGCTTCAAATAAACAGCATGACAACAGTCTATGTGAGTTCGGTGTTGTTGCATATTGGGTGCACGAGATAGCTCCCGAGAACCGAGAAATAGATGTGTAGCTTTGTGTAGGGTATTCAAACAGACGGAGAGCCAAATCTTTTACAATTAGGTATGTACTTGTTATACCCATTAAGTAAACATTGATCCGATAGAACCTAACCCAGAAATATTTCAAGATTCCAAAACAACGCATTACAACCAACTAGGCCGTGGTAAGCTATGGGGATCATAATTCATTTGTTTTGCATTGACCTATGTCTCAATATTTATTTTCACCTCACTCAAAGCTAAACGAGGTTTTGTTTATCATTCGAAACCTGTTGCAAAAGTGCTTATTATCCCAATAGCTCTTGGAAGTTCTTGAAATTCGAACCTATTATAAATAGGTCCAAAAAATATTTAGCTTTCACTATTACCGTTTCTAATTATTTAACTTTAAATTTTTATATGAATAAACACTGATTATTTAAGCTGTCTTGTTTGCACCTATAGCATTTTTCTCGCTGTTGGTGAGTTGAAGAATTTAGTGTTTCACTCGGCAGCAAAGTTATACTTTGATACACTTGTTACCCTCAGGATTCTATATTAAATTTTAAGAACTCGCTTTGTTTATGTCTCCATCCTAGATTCCTTCCCTTTTTCTTCAATACAAGTATACTTCATAACAACTTCCTTGCATAAAAATAACTACCTTATATCGATGCTACCGTAGCTATTGTCCATTAAATCCAGCGTGTTTGGAGTTCCGAAAGTTAATGATGGTATACATACGTAAGGTAAGTGAGTGTATTGCGAAAGCTTACCTGGCTAGCTATGGTACTCAAGTAAGAAAAACTGTCACCGCCCATCTAACAGTGAGTTAAACCACATCACGTAGTAAATGGATAATATGCAAATTTCTAACCGGCTGTGTTACATTTAAGTTTGAGGTACCTAATTCCAAAACGTTAATAATACGGATTATAAGCAATGATGTAAGCAGAGTCCGGATAACTATTTTGCCATTTGAGTATGTAAAATTCAAGGATATTTCTCTCTCTCTTATGATATTTATTTTCTCACGGCACTGTTTGCATTGACTACAAAAATATGGCGACATACCCTACACAAAATTATGGTTCTTAATTCACGACAACTCTTCTAATATCTCATATAGTAAATTGTCGTTAACACGTATGCATACAAGGTGACCTACATCAAATGAACAAAAGCTAACCCAAAGGCAGAATAGGATGTTTAAATATGCCGAACTGACTAGGAAATTCGATATCCGCTGAGATGTTGAATGTCATGTCATCGTGTCACTCTTGACTTAGTTACACGGTATTGAGGTAGCGCCGACGTTGCATTCATTTCCGGCCATCGTCGCGTCGCGTCAACTTCGTCTACAATATTGCAGTCAGTCGTGATTGTTTGCGAAAATCCTCTGTTCCATAATATTATGCAGGTTAATGTCGTTAAAGGTTACCAAACAAAATGGCCATTCTTAAAGAGGTTTGACATTCGGAAGGTGCGTGGTCATGAAACCTAAGATAATACAATAACTTCATACATACGAGTAGTTCGCCCATTTTATTATTTAAGAAAATATTTTGTACAAATCTAGAGGTATAGAAGTAGAAGGTTATGATAAATAGATGAGGCCAAGAAAAGGATAAGAACCTTAAGTTGAAAGTAAACAGCTATGCAATCCAGGATTCAGAATCATCAGAATGCCTGTAAAGTATACAATGTAAGGAAAACTACAAATTTGACCAGAAACCCCATATATATCACCTAGAGCAGTTATAGAAACACATGTCTTTGGATAAAACTTAACCTTTAAACATGAAACTTGAAACAGTCTAATTCGAAACAAATGATCAGGAAACGAAAGAAATGGATTCGTTAAAAAGGAAATGAAATTTTATACGGCATCCAGCTCCTGAACAAAGAGTTGATTCCAATGAAAAATCCTAAAAAACCTCAATGTAGAAGTTTAGAATATAAAATATCAGACATTGGCTTTACAAAAGAGGCTTATTTATGGTGACAACAATGAACGAAGAGAACGTTATATGCACATAACGTCTCTTCTAGATCAATATGTAGGCTTTAATAAGAAAACTGATGTATTTAGCTATCGCATATGAACAAAGAAATCAGATCCATTAAAGTTATATCAAAGAGTTACTCAACTTACCTACCTACCTTACTACCAATTACTGAACTAATTAGTCGACTGACTCGTAAGATATATCAATCTTTAAATAGTTGTATATACCTACATAAAAACATGTGACCCAGCTTTAATAGCATAAACAACGGCTATAAGATGGGTGTGTCAATAGTTAGATCAATTTGGTGAAATAATATTGGAAAATAAAGTATTGGCCTTTCAAAGGGAAACACTCAAATATAATTTGGAAACTGTTAAACGCCTAAAGACTCATTAACAGAAAAAAATGACTTCACGCATAAAAAAATCCTGGAACACTTATGAATGTATGTGTAATGAAACTAATTAAAGATGAAAATGGATACAAAATTGATACCCAAATCCATCTAATAGGAGTATTGAGCGATTGAGATTGAACATCAGAGTACTTGACGTGGGATTCAATAGAAACATATAAAAGGCCACCTCACTTCTCAAAGACCCATATAGAATTTTCGTTACTTGAGATAAAAATAATGCTTTGAAAGATCTTACGTTTGTACCAGGAATAGATTTTCAACCGAGTATTTTATTTATTTTTAATATTTTCAATAACTATTTTCATCAAACTCGACGCGAAAATTCGCTTGAGAGCTCATCAAAAATATATCAAGACGGACTAGAACTTCGTTATGGAAAATCGTACCTATCCTAAAAAGAAGAAGAGTTTTTCCTTGGCTGTACATAATACAATTCACAACCACGTTGTCATGCCGCCGTGGACTTATGGTTTCAGGTATGGTGCATCTATGCTGTCTAGGCTTGCTAATATTATGATAATCGATCGGTTTTAGAAAAAAATACTCAAAGAACAGTCGAAGCACAAAGGACTATTAGAATAGAAGACGTGACGTCGTTGTTAACAAAAAAACAGTAGCGTAAATGATGAGCACATTTTTCACTAGACATAAACGTTGTAGCTATCCATCGACTCGTATTATTTTATAAAGTTATTGAACACTAATGTACATGATTACCGACTAAAACCGTAAAATATTAAATTGTTCATACATTAATTAGCGTGATGATAAATGTACTCAATTCCATAAGTGATAAAAAAATTTAGATATCGTAAAAATCTTCTCCACATCTCCCCGAATTATGTATGAGATAAACTAGCAGAAATTACAAAAAAATGTTATAAGGATTTCAAGCTAAATCATCATAGTAAAATTTACATTTTCATTAAAAAAATTTAGTCTGTAGGCTAGATTTACCCTGCTGGGATATTGGAGGAAACCTTGCATACTGTGACAGCCGGATCGTCCACTGCTTAACACAGCCTCCCCTATTAAGGGGGTATTTGCCATAATCCCCACGCTTGGCAGGCGTCTTGGGGATCGCAGTGCAAGGTGGCAGTTCTTTAGAAGGCGCTGCTTCCCACCTTCCAGTATTTTTCCCTTATTCGCCTCTTACGACACCCACGGGATGATATGGGGAGATGCAATCCTAACCCGGCACCCCACGGAGCAAAACCCTGCATGAACTAACTCAATTTCGTTTTAGTTCAAAATACAAAGTAAATAATGGTAAAGTAAAATGGTAAAAGAAACAAAACAAAACAGAAAATTAAATAATTTTACTTACAAAAAAACAATAATAACTTAAACTATACCTATTTACAAAACAAAAGTAACTTGTACAATATAACTTAAAAGAGTCCACGCGAAAAGAAAAATATTGTGGAGTTTAACAAATAACTCCTTCATAATTGGGAAATTTTAACGATTCGTTCCTATTTATACCACGCTTTTCCTCTTGTGCGAACTCTGTACGATATGACTTAGTAGGAGACATGCACGACAAACACTATACAACACTCATGCAACACGTTTACTTTTTGTACGGACCTCCGCCGTGACCGGCTCCGATGGCGTTGGTGTAACTGTCGCCACCGAAGTGACCGTGCCCTCCGAAGCCTCCATCTCCACCGCCAAAGCTGCTGTGACCACCGTGTCCCCCAGACCCATGGTCGCTAACGACCAAGCTATAGCTGTCTCCGTGACCACCTCCACCGCCGTGACCACCGCCAAAACCTCCTCCGAAACCTCCTCCATGACCGCCTCCAACGCTGTAGCTGTCGCCGCCGCCTAGGCTGTAGCTATCACCACCTGCGTGACCACCTCCTATCGTATCGTAGCTACTTATACCGGAGAAGCTACCATGACCAGCACCGTCTCCGTGGCCACCGACGCTGTAGCTGTCGTGTCCACCGTGGCTGCCTCCGCCGAAACTTCCAAGACCACCGCCATGGGTGATTGAGACCGCACTATAACTACCACCTCCTCCACCTCCACTGTAGCTATCGTGACCACCGGAGGAATATCCAGAGAACCCACCGCCGCCTCCGTGACCGTGGTCATGACTTTCCAAACCTCCGCTGATGCTGTTGTCGTATCCTCCACCAAATGATCCATGACCACTGCCATGTCCTCCTCCATGACTGTCACCATGGCTGCCTCCAAATCCTCCTGCACCATGACCGCCTAAATCGTAACTACCTCCACTGATTCCACCGAAGTCGTGACCACCACTATGGCCGCCGCCGAAGTCATGGCCACCACCGCCGCCATGGCCGCCACCGAAGTCATGACCTCCGCCGCCTCCATGGCCGCCGCCGAAGTCATGGCCACCGCCGCCGCCATGGCCGCCTCCTAAATCGTAACCTCCGTGCCCACCCCCAAAGTCGCCGTTACCGTGTCCACCGCCATGTCCGCCTCCGAAGTCATATCCACCGCCCCCGTATCCACCGCCTCCGCCTCCGCCGCCGCCGCCGTGTCCTCCTTTTAGGTGATCAACGAAGCCACCGTGCAAGTGTTCGGCGAAGCCTCCTCCCCCACCGTGACCTCCTCCATACCCCCCGCTTCCGTGATCTTCATGAATTATTACTTCTTTTCCGGAATGATGCTCTGGTTCAGGGATATGTACCCGTATGTGGACGCTGCAACAACAAAGCCACGTTATTATCACGGTTTCATTAGGCGATATAACATTCAACGACATTGATTCAATAAATATCTTCGCATCGTGACAAAAGCGCTCGACACAAACAATAGAATGCCAATATTAACAATAGATCGCAGTGCAGTGAAAACAAAGTATGAGGGGTAGATCTATCATTATATTACAATAGGCTGATTTTCACTATTTACCACAATGAAGAGGCACGTGAGAATCTTTTATAGAAACCTCAGCCAAACTCCTCCAACTACATACTTTTTTGCGGTACAGCCGTAATCGTGAACCGTAACCGATGTTACGTGCACAAACTAAGCAAACGATGCAGTGTGGAGAAATTTGATAACTAAATATAAAGGAAGGAACCATTAAAATACTAACTGTTCTTTTCCAAAAGTCGCCCAGCACATTCCGAAACTAGCGACAAGTACACTGCACAGCTGAAATGATAAATAGCATGTTAATAATCTCTACAACGAGTTCCTAGGGGTAATTATAGAAAACATTTTATCTGAGTGCTTTAAAGTTAGCGTCTTGGTAGCTCTGTTCATACAAATACAAATTCCAGAAAAACCAGAAGCATAGATTTTTAGGTCAAAGACATCCTTGCAAAATTTCACCGAGCTTGGACACTTGATATTTAAAATATGACGTATCACGAAACTACGTTTGTATGAAAGCTCTATGAAGAGACTTCCTTTAAGATTATGATACTATATTATTGTGCTCATGTGTTTTTATGTTATTATGACTTATGCATGAAATCGAAAGTGGTACTACTAGTGTTTACTACGTAGATTGAATCTGTTGTTCCGCGTGGGAAGTCGGACTCGAGTATCGGAGACTTGTGAGGCCAGATTCGCACGTTGCGTTGAACTCCTTATGTAATCAGTATAAGTTAACATAAAGTTTCATATCGGATCTTTCGGCGCTGTTATAGCTTATTCTTATGTAAACTTTTAATGAATCATTACAATTTTCTTTTATTCATTATCATTGATTATATCAAAATATTATTGATGATGCATTACAAAGTTATTTTCGTGTAAATATGTTATATTTTTAATGAAGTTAGTAAAGTCGCCGGTCAATGTTTTTCCGCTCCAGGAAAACTTTTCTTGAGAACTAATAACACCTACTATGTTACTTGTAGGAAGGTTTAATTTGTACTGGCGTCCTCTTTTTTTTTATGCTTGATAGGTTAGCCTTTGACCACTATCTCACCTGATGGTAAGTGATGATGTGGTCGAGGATGTTGTTCAGACTAACCTAGAGTTACTGGCTCTCAAGGACAGCTGCCGGAACACACCGTTGGGTGCTTGGCGACAGATTTTCAACTTGAGGGTGGTAGCTAGCCAGGCGGGCATTTGCAAAGTCCCCTACCACCATGCTGTAACGACAGCTATCCTAAGACAACAACCGGGACCGACGGCTTAACGTGCCCTCCGAAGCACGGAAGCGCTCAGTAGTAATGTCACCAGCGGTCACCCATCCAAGTCATGACCGCGGCGGACGTTGCTTAACTTTGCTGATCGAATCAGAATGGCTAAGCAAACTTCGCTACGAGCGCTTCTCGATAATTAGTCCAACAATTTCGATTCATTTTATAGTGTAGGCGTTTACAGTTATCGGCTAAAATTATCAGGACTATTCCTTTTCTTCCTGATAAATGTAGTTAAATGGCGGCAAAAGAGAAAATGTGCCTAATGAGTAGCATGCCAACTCCTTTGTTGACTTGTTGCGTTGCTGTGTCATGAACGCACAACAGCGCTCCTAAGCATCTTAACGACTCGATTGCCTTAGAATTAGCGAGTATTTCAATTAACAAAAATCTAAGGAGACACAACAGGCACAATACGCGGCCGGCTATCATACCAAAATATTTTTTTACTAATATATCCTTGTCTTGTTCGTTAATATTTTGCTGCCCTGTGTTGTTAGAACCTCAAAAAGGAATGGTAGTAAGCTGATGAGAGATTTTCGTGGGTAGAAAGTCGATCTAGTTTGGTGTCATCGGGGAATACTCGTTTTAAATTATAACCCTGTGTAACTAGGCTTCCTATACTTATCATAGCAATGGGTACAAGTAAAAAAATCTATTGTTAAGCAACTAACGTTGTTTTCTAGCAGTTGCCTTCAGTACCAGTAGGTAAGTACTACCTGTGACCATGTCTTCACTCACCATTAAGTGATCTTATCTGATGGTAAGTGATGACGTGGCCGACACTTGACATGAAAACATAAATATTCAGAAAAAAAGAAAAATCAAATTGACTCTACTGAATGCCTTTTCAGGTCTTTTACTTAAACCAGATCGTTTATTTTAATTAATCTGAAGTCATTCTTCAAGTCAAATTAGAGTTACGATTCATATGTCATGTTGGCTTAGCGTTCAGAGCATACCGTGACTATAGGGGTGGATGGTGCAGGTTCGAATTCGGCACATGACAATAAATATTATTTTTTAATATAGTATGTAGTTATTTTTATAATAATCTGAATATGTGTTGTATACATATAAAATGTGCTAGAAAAAATGTCTTCCTTTTTTGTTATTCGTGAATAAGACTAACAGTAGCGAGTTATTTTTTTTTTATTTTATAAAAGAATTAATGTGCGCAATTTTTTCACCTTAATTTATCATCTCATGGCTAAGTAGTTAAAGCGTCCGGTGAGTATAACCAGAATAAGCGAGTTTGTTTTCCACAATTTCCTTATAAATGTATAGGTTTTATTTTTATTAATAATTGCTTATATGTACTTTTCTATGATTTTCTCTATCCACAATTGCTGTTTTAATATTACAAGCACTACTTATATGTATTGTATTTACATATGATTAAGAGGCACGCTAGTTTTGATTCTTTGTTTAGGCTAATTCGTTGGGAAATAAATCAATCTAAAATCTCCTTCCTTCAAAAACTTAAATAGAGATTCGTGGCCCAAATAATATTTAGGTATATAATACGAGAATACGTCTCAAATGTTTTCTACCTCTAATTAGTAATAGATTTAAAACTATTTCGACTTTACCCTACAATAATTCACGATATATTAAAAACGGACAATGTTGTGCTATTATACAGGGCTGACAGATATGTATTAATAATTAAGTAAATAAATTTGATTCCAGCGCAACACATAGAATACATGTTATCCCGTTTTTCTGTGTACTTCCCGATAGAGCTCGATAATATTACGGTAACAGCAGCTGTTCAGCAGTTTTTCCCATTAAGGGGGGGTTTGCCATAATCCCCACGCTTGGCATGCGTCTAGGGAATCACAGTTTAAGATATCAGTACCTCAGAAGGCACTGCTGCTACCTTCCAGTATTTTACCCTTGGTCGCCTCTTACGACACTCACAGGTAGCAATGGGGTGTGACATTCTAGCCCGGCACCTGTTGAACTCACACTTGTGGAATCCGCGAGAGGAAACTAGGTTTTAACCGACTTGAAAAAAGGAGGAGGTTCTCAAATCAACGGTTTAATGTCAAAGTTAATATCATTTATTCAAATATGCCCCGTAGAGTACCCGGATGGGATTGCATCCCCCTATATCTTCTAATGGGAGTTGAGGCAACTTAAGGAAAATACCAGAAGGTGGCAGCAGTGCCTTATATTATATATTTGTGTACGCAAACCCTAAATGAGGGAGGCTGTGTTCAATCGTTTCGTGTTTTCAATCCGGCTTATATAGTATTATTTTTAATGTTTTCGATGATCTTCTGAAGGTCAGTTTACCCATGAATATATTATACTGTCACGTTCAACGAAAGGATGGTCAAAAGCGAGTGGGTACTCACTGTTTTAGAGTTGCGCAGTACATCGACAATGGGCGTTTGCAGTATTTGTTGCAATCAAACTGTTTAATAACGGAGTATGCTTCACAATATACGAAACTTGAGATTCTTAATTCGTTAAGTATTTGACATAGATCTTGTAACGAAAATGGTCTGAGATTGACCACGTTGGCCCTGAATTACGGTTTTTTATGATAAACTATATGCACCCCGCGTTTACACAAGTGTAGTGATAGATGATGATGATGATGAAAATTATTCTGTGTTAAGCCAGCGCCTCATCTAACTCTATACCATATTTTATCAAATTTGGTTCAGCCGTCTGAGCGTGAAGAAGTAACAAACATACTAACAAACTCACAAATTTTCACCTTTATAATATTTGTGATATATATTTGTGCTCTGCTTAATAAGCTCTAGGCAACAGCCCCAACATAATAAGGAGAAAAAAAAATTTATTTTATATTATTTTATTGGAGGAGGAGATTGGAAAAATTATGAAATTGAATTTCTAGTCTAATATTTACTCTACGGGTCGAAGTTTTACATAAAATATTTTAATTTCAGGTTTGTAAATAATTCCGTTCACGAGCTAGAGACCGAAGCACAGACAGACAACGGAGTCATTTGTATCACAGTTGAATTAATGACAGAAGCCTAGTTCTGTTGTGCCCTTTGGGTATGGAACCCAAAAGGTAGAGAGATAATGCGAAAAAGAATGGGCAAAAAACTGGCAGCATTGTTTTGGGTGAGGTATGAGTACCGAAATAGTAAAATCACAACTTTAAAACAATATTATTAGTTTCTCAGAGTCTAGGCTGAAAATCAGCGCGTTTTGTCTTAGAAAATAAGCATTATGCTGAGACAAGGTTCATTCAATACACAGACAGAGAATTCAGACATCTCACAACCGTAATAATTATTAAGAAAATTATTTATGAAAACTTTATAGGATTATGTTTATTGTAGTATTGAATAAACTTCTTTCCTTTCTTTACCAATTTTTAAAATATATTGAAATTTTAATTTTCATTAAATATGTAGTAGGTGATGGAGTGGCTAGGATGAAATTTCCCAAACATCCTTTACGTGTATTGAAAAAGTATAAACTTGATTATTAAATGAAAATGTTTTTCGGTTCCTAGGTTTTAATAACCCCTTAAAAAAATATTTTTATAAAATATTACATTCATAAACTTTTGTTTTAATCGTGTTTATTGTGGTTTAAATAAATTTGAAATAGTTTTACGAGCAAATATGCTATTTATAAAAATATAACGATAAAGTTTTGGTACTCGATGCTTTTAAAGTGCCTAATATTTATGTATAAATTTTTCCGTGTTCACTTTTGGAACTCACTCTTTAAGTATTTTAGAATTATTAAGAAATATTTCGAACTTTTCTGTCCAAATAAACTGGTAGTCCCCTATGTAAGTATATATGACAAATAATGTCAATTTTAACACGACGTATTGTAGCGCATATTGTACCAACTTATAGTAGTTAATTTATCTTAGTGGTATTTATCTTATTCCTGCCCGAAAGCTAGAGCGAGAGTGGTTTGTTATACCCAAGTATGCTTCTGATATATCTGTTAACAACACCATATTAATCAACATAAACTTTTAAAACCACCAAAACTGTATTATTTGAAAGATCGAATCTCGCTTGACATTACTTTAACTGTAATAAGTTGTCACTACACTAGCATTGTTCTAATGCGGAAATTATTATTTTAAACCATTTTCAATGTAATTATACCACGATTGGTAAACTAAGATGTAAAAATATATAGATTTCTTATTTACAACACAATAAAAACACTATTTAACATTTTATTATTATTATTTTATTTTAATTAGAAAATCTACTTCTACATTATGTTACATGGATATTTATGAAAGATCATTTAAAGTTAGTAAAAGAATAAAGATAAATCTAAAATAAAACACGATCGCTCAGGAAAATATTAAGTTCATCTTACGTGAACAACCCAAGACCATCGACAACCCAGGTTAGTTTAATTTACCGAGAAATAGCAAAATAGCGTATTAAAACTATCGAATTAATTTATAGAATCAAAGTGTTAAGATGAATTTGTTAAACACTGAACAAGACATTTTAAACGTTGAATATTTCGCGTTTTTTCGGATTTCACAGACGATTAAGAACGATGTGTAAATGTGTGCAAATCTTAGATAGCCCCGGAACTAATTCACTTTCTCGATAATGTGTTGGACGGGTACTCACAGCTAGACGGGAAGCCATGTTGAACTGCTCTTTATGACTCCAACCGACAAACGTCTAGAATTGTATGCCGCAACTTCCCACGGGGCTTGCTTTTATACCTCGGAGAATGTTCACGAGGCCCCTACTACGCGAGTAAATCTCAAAATTATATTATTATCGACTTCGAGTAATTAAGAATTTAGTTTAAGAGCATTTTGTTAATAAACTCAATTATCGTTATATTGAAAGACACGAAAATAATAATATACATATTTTTTAAATCTTACAATTTCTAGATCGTGAGTTCCTAAGCTTAAATATGTCAAATAATACTTATAGTAGGGGTCCAGAAAATTTTACCATTCCAGATAAATAGGGAAAGGTAAAGTTGAATATTGTTCTATAGTAAATTCTGTTTAGTGATCTGATAAAGGCTTAAGTAGCATAAGATGCGTGGATGTAATATTTGTTAGGTAGGTATACAAACAAACCGGCCTGGTCCAGTCCGTTGCATAACAGCCTGACATGAATGGAACCTTCCCATAACGAGCACGGACTTCAAGAATACAAATGCAAGCATTATTCTTAGTCATTCGACTAGTTCTTGGAATAATACGTTGTGTGCGACGTTTTTACAAAGGATACACTGGGACCGGGCTAGCAGCGCTCACAAGGATAACTTGAATTCGGCTCGAGAAGCACAGCGCACAGTCGTATCAGATGCTATAGAAAAAAGATGTTATCTGAAGATTTTGTTCAGGCTAACCTAGAATTCCCTCAAATGGAAATCTGACTGGGTGTTCCGGCAGCTGTTCTTGAGCGCTTAAGTAATTCTAGCCACAAAGCTAGCCTGAGAATTCGCAAAATGCCCTACCATCATGCGATGCTATTCTAGTCTGGTCGTACGTACAACCCCATATAATAATTATTTATATATAATATCACGTGATATTGTTACGTTTTAGTTTATAAGTACCTGCTTCGAGATTCAGGGCAATTAGTCTAGGGTCTTAAGTCTACTGAACTCGTGTAGGTGTTATCAGGCTTAAAATTTCTACTGACGAATAAAATTTTCCATCCACGTGGGGCAGATTGCACACCAATATAGATATTTGCGTTAAAAGACGATATTGAAATGTTTTTTTAAAAAGGTTAGGGATCATTAAGTTGTGCGCGTGTATACCCACGTAAGAGTGCTTTTATAGATCACTAATTGGCTTGTATGAACTGTCTCGCGTCAACTATGTATGACCCAGACCTGTATATGTACGTAGTATCCCGGTTTAGTCTAATTTAAGTTGATTTTATTAAGCTTAGTATTTTTTGTGTAAAAAATTAACGTCTTCTGTAAGGTGTGTCTTTGGAATAGGCATGGTAGACACGTGTCATCACGAAAGCTACTATCTCTTATTGCTACTATATAATATTTGACGGAAACCAGAAGAAGAGTGACTCAACTACGCACTTTTCCATAATCACCAAAATAGCCCTTAAGTAGAAAATCGACTGCATAGATGAATTCCAGGGTTCGCAGGTTCGCTAGCATCCAACATATATATATATATATATATATATATATATACAATATAATATTTTCTACCAGCATAAAGCTTTTTGGCTTCGGATTATGGCCAACTGCCTTCCTAACCCCAATTCTTAGGACTGCTATTATTAGCAGGATACCTTCTACCTACCTTTCCGTTAATGAGGATATTAATATGATCAAGAGCTTTATCGTAAGGGTTTGCAGCAGCACTCTGCTCACTTTGACATACGAGTAAGTATATAGTTTAGTTAATTGCGGAAAGCATTCTTTTCCTAAGACGCCCTTATATATATAGGACATTCATTAATAAATACAATTATTATTGTCATCATCATCATCATCATCAACAGCCACTTCCAACATTGAACAAATACCCCGTTTAACAGCAACTTTCTGGTATTTTTCCTTCGTCCCGTCATACGAATCCAACAGACAGGTAATCTTTCTGTTGGATTATGAGTATAACGTATAAATATAATATAATTCTAGTGTACATATAACTTCAGTATTATTTTTTAGCTTTAGATTATCTCATTAATATTATTAATATAGTGCAATAAGGCAAATATATATTGCACTATATTAATAATATTAATGAGATATAGTGCAATAATATTATTATAGTGCAATAAGGCAAAAGTCATGACGCGTTATGAGAAATATCAGGTAACATGGAATTTTACACATTGGAAGTGAAGCAAAGATTATCTACTAGATTATGTAATGTACACTCCGGCCATTACTTGGATGGGTGACCGCATCAGTGGCAATTACCACTGAACGCGTCCGTGCTTCAAGGCGTACGTTAAGGTGTCGCCGTTGGTCCCCGTTGACATTTCGTTCTGATGCTTAAAACCCGATACCTTAAATTATGGTAGATAATTTTGCGAATTCCCGCCTGGCTAGTCACAACCAGCTCGTACAAACATTGTCGACAAGCACAGAATCATAACCAAAGGGTAAGTCCTGTGGTTGAGACATCCATCATGAGAGTGTTTCTTGTTGTTGTATCGAGAAGAAAACGAAACAATTTATAACTTTGAGACCCTCTTTGGTCGACGCTTTTGAATGTCAAGTTTGGTTGACGCGCCGGATCGGACAGAAATTTGTTTTACTGATAAACTTTTATCAGTAGCAGTATCTGCGTAATAAAAACGTATAAAAACAAATATGTAACAAGTTATGTTTTTTTGTACTGGTTTTCTGCTAGGGAACTTGAACTGTAAAAATACTATTGTTCGTAAATTCTGTGTTGATACGGGATCCTCGGTGACCGAGGAAAACTCGCACTTGGCTAGTTTTATTACATGATATCGTGTGACAAGACGGAAAGTCGTGCACCATTAATGCTTATGCCTACCCATGGACGATGCAGTACTTAACATCCCAGAAGTTCAGCGTGGCACTCTATTGCACTCGTTACCCTGAGTCATCTCATTGGCCTTAACAGTGCACCCTAAGCACCCAACGGTGTATTCCAGCAGCTGTGCTTGAGAGCCAGTCATTCTAGGTTAAGCCTGTTAACAACTAAGACCATCACTTACCATCACGTGAGATTGTGGTCAAAGGCTTACCTCTCAGCAATAATAAAAAAAATTGTTACTCATAACTATATAAACAAACCAAAAATATATAAAAATATTATTTCCAGCTAGCCATACTACCTTCGCCTCATTAACGCCAGTTGACGCGTGGTAGTGAGTTTGTTATACAAAACCTCGCAAGGCTCGTTATTTGCTTTTTCTTACTCAAAATCTGTCGCAAAGGACCCAACGGTGTGTTCCAGAAGCTATCCTCAATAGCCAAGTTTTATTCTAAGATCTACTTAACCTAAATAGCATCTTCGATCTAACTACTTACCAACAGGTGAAATAGTATTTAAATGCTAGCCCAATAGCAATAAAAAATCTGCCCAAGTGCTAAACCAGCCTTGCACTTATAGAGTTTTGCATTGTAACAACCCGTAAAAGATTTTTTAAATTTTGTTATGTTTGTAATAACGATTGCGTTTTGTATTACATAACAAAATTACACATGACTTTAATTTACCTCTCGTAAATTTGTAATTTTGTAATGAAATCTGTTAGTTGGTTCCGATCACATCTTCAACACTACATCAGATCATTGTCGTCAAATATTAAACGACATTTGTAGTATTTTTTGCTGAGAATATGGTACCTACAGATTTCACCGAAATTTCAGAAATCGAAAGATAGTTTTTGAGATAGACCCCGTTATAAAAATAGTCTAAAATTTACAAATTTAAGATTTAAAAATATAACAACTAATAAGCTCTAGACGAGTATTTTTCTTTATCTACCTCACACGCTGGTGCAAAATTGTTTTATTTTTCCTACCCTCCAATATATTTGGGGCCCCTGAAATATTATGTAATTGAATTTTTACATATTAATGTTTTATTATTGAATTTTAATAAATAATAAAACATTAATTAAAATGTCCAATATTCGTCTTTGGGACACATAATACCAAAATTTCAGGTTGTAACTCATTAAGTTTAAAAGCTAAAAACCGGTGATATATTTGGACGGTTAGACAGACAGCGAAGTTTGAATTAATAATGGGCTCCGTATTGTACTCTCATAACGGAACCCAAAATAAAAAATTGGATTGACGAGATAAAAAAAGAGTAAGAAAAGCGCTAACGTCCAAGGCGAGAAGTAAAAATGTTTTTTTATTTCATACTAATCACTAGTTTTCCGGGCGCGGCTCCGCCCGCGCGTAAGTCGGTTATCACGCAAAAAATTAACCTCTTTTTGCACAGTTGGATAAAAACTATCCTATGTTTTTCCCGGGTCTCAAACTATTTCCATACCAAATATCATTCAAATCGGTCCAGTAGTGTTGGCGTGAAAGCGTAACAGACAGACAGACAGAGTTACTTTCGTATTTATAATATTAAGTACTGAGTACTAATTTGTGAATGCTCGCCTGGCTAGCTACCACCCTTAAGTAGAAAATCTGTCACCAAGCACCTAATAGTGTGTTCTGGCAGCATACCTTGAGAGCCAGTAAAATTACAGGCACATGAGAGCCAACGACTTTGTGTTTCAGGGTGACAGGTGCAGTTTATTAATACGTCTGTTATAGGCAGAGGGACTATTGCTTTTGCTGTCACAGTCCCATTGTAAAAAATAAAAAATATTACGGGTTAACATATTTTTCACAGCTTTAGGAGATAGCTTTAGGTTTTAGGAGATACATCAGTCATACATCTTGTTCATTAGAGTTCAATAGCTTTTCACGACAATGATGTTTTTTTTTCATGTTATTGCTTAATGCATTGTTGTTTTGTTGTTGTTATTTTTTCATGTGAATGCGAATTCCATTATAATGCTTATACTAAACATTTTTTGTTACTGAAACTACTTGAAAATAAAAAAACTGTTTATTATCTGAATAACCTTTCAAATACTTGAGTTTTAAATAATGCTACTCCTATCTCCTTTTTAACAATCGAAATGCGTTTGGAATTAAAAGAGCAAACCTCAGGGTACGTGTTACAGGATACATATAGGTATTTCAAAGCTCCACACGCTATATCCTCCAGGAAACGTGTCTAAAAAACATCGTTTTCGTGTTTTCTCCTTACCAGAAGTGAATGACATTCATCAACACGTGTTTCGTTCCCAATCTATGAAATATGTCCTTTGATCTTGATCTTGACTAGTCGAAGGCGATGGTAAGAATTTATTTTTTCTGACAGAACGAAGCCGAAAAATGCTTGATGAATGTGTTTCCGCAAAGTAGCTTCTTACGAATCTGTTAATTAACTCAATTAGCTTTGCGATCCGTGTAGTGCCGTCTTTATATATTTTGAGATGATTTATAATTATTTATATAAAAAATTGAAGAGTGAAATATTTGACAAAATATAATCATGTTTATTTACAGTGTAAGGAACTACAGTGTAGTACTAGTAGGATTCTAATAAATATACTACTAATAAGATTCCTTACGCGAAATCGTGCCATATGTGCCCAAGCACTGCACATGAATCTTAAGATCGACATCTCTACCACAAGAAACCTATTATAATCCGCCTCTTATTTCTCAAAATGCATATTAAAGCAATGTTGCCTCAGTGGCAAGGGTTGCAAGTTCATCTCACAGCGGTAGAGCATTTTGCGGATACCCGCCTGGCTAGCTACAAACCACAAGTAGAAAATCTGTCGCTAAGCACGCTGTGTTCCGGTAGCTGCCATCGAGAGCCAGTAATTGAAGATTTAGCCTGTAAATACCTTCAAACACATAGTTGCTTCAATCAGGTGAGATTGTTCATAGGGCAAAAAATTGGCAATGTAGTTGTGATAATGATGTAGGTTGGAGCTAGGCTGACGGAGAGACATAAAACTGAAACCATCATCTGCAAGTAGCGAGACACATTGTACCAAACCTACCCCTGAGGCAATGGTCGGTAAGACTAAGGTTTGAGCTAAATATTATTGAGCTAAATGTTGTCGTCAATGAAAAACTGAACATCTAATTTATCATTAAACTGTTCTATTTGATGTACATCCTAAATTTTTCCTTGATTTGTATAGTATAATGAAGCGATGATGGCCGAGCGGTTATAGCTATGGATTGCCGAGCCGCAGTCCCCAGGTTCAATCCCCAACGCCGGCTTGAACTTCACCGCATGGTGGAAGGGCATTTTCGAATGCCCGGCTGGCTAGCTACCAAGTAGAAAAGTAGAAAATCTGTCGCCAAGCACTTAACACTGTGTTCCGGCAGCAGTCCTTGAGAGCCAGAAAATTAAAAAAATACAGGAACATGAGACTTAACAACTATATGTCTCAATGAGACAGGCGCAGTGCAATTCGTCACATGACGAAATGCATCTATTATAGGCAGAGGCTAATAAAGTATATAGGTTAGGTTACAAGACCTAAATCCAAAATATTATCTAATACTTAGCAGTGATAGGCCTGTGGTATAGTAGATATTGCCAACACTAACTGCCACGCATGGGTTATTATATATTTATTATGTTTACAAACCGCCGCGGACTTGAGCTACATCGCAGGCATATTCTAGCATATTCGATAGATTTTCTATTCCAGAGAAGGAGTCCTCTCTGGAGTAGAAAATCTATCGATCAGCACCCAACAGTATGTTTAGGCAGCTATCTTTGAAACCCACTTCTTTATTCCTGAACACAACTTAAGATGGTGGCCAATATCTACACCTGGATGATTTAATCATTGCAACTCTTGCCGATAACCCACGTGAGTGACCCAACTGATCCTGACAGCTGTATGCATATATGACAAGAGTAAAATAAAAAATATAAACCTATATCTTAAATACTAAGTAATCCTACTTTCAACGTAATAAAATACCTCACTCGTGGAAGTCGGATCATGACTAGAATGTTAGACAGGACGGTTTGAGCACGGTAAACATTACCGTGGTTTGAGTCAGCACGGTAGGTACTGACTTCAGTTCAGTTTTGTTAATGCCTTTGCCGAATTTTCTCAACCATATTGATTTACATTTGATCAA
Organism: Plagodis dolabraria; assembly: GCA_963854805.1. Taxonomy (NCBI): domain Eukaryota; kingdom Metazoa; phylum Arthropoda; class Insecta; order Lepidoptera; family Geometridae; genus Plagodis; species Plagodis dolabraria. The sequence goes on along the minus strand of OY978440.1, from coordinate 33,448,130 downwards.
TGTAAGTTCCATCTTGAAAGTGGGTACCTACAGGTAATTCAACACAATCTTTCAAGGTAGCCTCGATAGATTTCCAACAACAGCACGTGTTCCTTCCTTGGGCCCTTGTGGAAGATTTTTTTTAAATTGTGGCTGTTATATAATACCTGGTATTTCATTGTGAATTCCCAAAAAACTTGGACATTTTTCTAAACATTGTAAAAGAAAAATTTCAATAGGAAACCAAATAAATTTCGGTTCTATTCAAAATTTTACACAAATGGAAGCCTAACTGATGCGTACCCTAAACAGTTTAACAATTTTTCCTACCTGCCATTTTTTATTTTGGCTCTTTCCTTCTCTTGCGAATTATATATTGCAAAATAAAAAATGGCAGGTAGGAAAAATTGTTAAACTGTTTAGGGTAAACAGTTTAACAATTTTTCCTACCTGCCATTTTTATTTTGGCTCTTTCCTTCTCTTGCGAATTATATAACAACTTATTTAAGGTCACCCAAGCTTATAAAAAGTCATATAGTAAATAATTTTCGAGAAATAATGAAATTACGATACAAGCAACTTATTTGAGTTCTTGGCATCTAACTACGTTATCAGTATCTACTTTGCAGATGCTATTCTTCCATCTTCCTAAATTCCAGCTTTCCACACAAGAACATAATATTTTAGAAATTGGTGCTTCGTTTTTATGGAAAACGATAGTTTCAGTCCAACACTTCTATTCTATACCTCGATACCTATTTTTAAGAAAGAGATAACAGAGGTTGTGCGTATAATGATGCAGGTACGCCCGTTATACACAGGTGCCAATAAATACTTTTCGTGGTGTCATTTATTTGTTTCAAAACATTTTGAAACGATGTTTGCTTTGCCGGTCTTACCGATCAGCTAAGTTAAGTAACGTCCTCCGCGGGTAACACTTAGATGGGTGACCGCTAGTGACATTATTACTGAGCGCTTCCGTGCTTCGGAGGGAACGTTAAGCCGTCGGTCCCAATTGGTGTCTTAAGAAGGCAGTCGATATAGGTGGTAAGGCGCAAAATGCCTTTGAGTGACCGATAGTGACATTACTACTGAGCGTGCACGTGCTTCGGAGAGCACAATAAGCCTCACTTTTCGGTTTTTGTCATAGGATAGCGGTCGCTACAGCATGGTAGTAGGGCATTATGTCCGCCTAGCTAAATCCACCCTCAAGTAGAAAATCTGTTGCCAAGCAACTAACGGTGTGTTTCGGAGCTGTCCTTGAGAGCCAGTATTCTAGGTTAGCCAGAACGATATCTGCTACCACACCATTATTTACCATCAGATAAGATAGTGGTCAAAGTCTATATAGCCTAAAGCTATAAATAAAAAATAAAAGAATCAGTCTATTTTATTGTACTCGTATTGTACCTACCAGTGACTAACTCGGATATAAGAAATTTTTATGCTAAAATTACAGATACATACAATTACAGAAATATAATATATATGCAGCTAGATGAGGTATGTCCCCATCTTAGGTTTCTTCTTATACAGAAATTTACAATAACTAAAATAATATTTGGAAATTCATTTTATTTTGCTTGTCATAATGGGAAAATCTTAATTGAATAGTGTAAACCCTTACACTATTCAATTAGGATTTTCAGTAGTATTTATATTTATCAGTATTACCTAAGCAGATGGGACTTATATTTATAAAAATAAATGGACACAGAACGATTCAACAACGAAAGTTGGTTGTTTTAAAAAATACTTGAGTTTGGCCTGTTATCAGTTTGATATTGATTACGTGATAATTGAAAAATCATGCCAATCAATAAAATATTATTTATATTAATTTTCACCATAACATATGAATATACACGAATTTGTTAAATTTAAGTTAGTGGCCAGTTTGTGGTAGCACTGGCCACGACAAAGTGTTGCGGCCGGAGACGCCGCGCGCCGCCCGCGCTGCACCCTTCCGGCACACAGCTTCATCAATCATCATAGACAATATTTTCAAAGATGTCGCCTCCGATGATACTATAGTCTCATTATATGCGAGTACTAAATCCCTTCTTCTTTCCAATGTTTTGTGTCCAACTATGCCTAGCAGAAACAAAATTGAATACATTAATGTACCTATATTATTCCTTACTCTCATTACCTAACAATCCATAAGCGTTTGACTAGACAGGCAAATTAGTTCTGTAGCTATACGTACTCGCCCACGGAGTCGATGGCATAGATTTTTGTTCATTTAGTCAATTACTCATTTCGCGCTCTTTTGGGAGCGGTTCAACCGAATTATTATGTAGGACTTCAATAAATTATTCGAAATCGCATCAAAATCTTTTTAGTCGTAACGAAGCCTAATGGTTACAAAAACGAACACATACATAGGTGTATGTGCAGTTAATATCAGTAGGAAGTTGCATCTAGTGACTAGACAATCCGGAACTGGGAAAACCGGTTAAACATCTATATAATAAATTAGAATTGAGACGTAGACATTTATATTACCTACCTACGTATCTAAGTTTGAAGCGCTCGTAGCGAAGTTTGCTTAGCCGTTCTTAATCGATCAGCTAAGTTAAGCAACGTCCGCCACGGTCAGGAGTTGGTTGGGTGACCACTAGTGACATTACTACTGAGCGCTTCTGTGCTTCAGAGGGCACGTTAAGCCGTCGGTCCCGGTTGTTGTCTAACGATGGCAGTCGTTACAGCATGGTGGTAACGCATTTAGCGTATGCCCGCGTGGCTAGCTACCACCCTCAAGTAGAAAATCTGTCGCCAAGCACCTAACGGTGTTTTCCGGCAGCTGTCCTTGAGAGCCAGTAATTGTAGGTTAGCCTGAACAACATCTTTGACCACATCACCACTTACCATCAGGTGAGATCGTTGTCAAAGGCTAACCTATCAGGCATTAAAAAAAGTATGCATTCCATTTGCCTTTCTCGGCATCCTCTCCCTCTCTGAACCCAATAAAGTGGGGTTGGTTCACTATGCTTTATTTAGTACAAGAAGGTTACCATACAAAAGATACAAAAGATTTAGTTTTATGGCCAGCCGCCTTACATGACGCCAACCCTCATCAAAAATGCTATTTCGATTAAGATATCTTCTATGCTTTTCTATGTGGTTAGGCAATGGAACAAGCATGAGGCTCACCTGGTCTTAAGCGATAACCTCGGTGCCTATAACTATGATGCATAAAGTTGTTAAGTCTCATTTGCCTGTAATTTCACCAGCATCCATATCCTTCAAACCGGATCACAGTATTGTGAACTTTACTGCTTCGCGGTAGAAATAGGTACTTTAGCAGTACTTCCCCGAACTCGTTCACAAAGGCTTCTTCAGCCACTAGTGTGAGCTTATGAATAGCAATACCCTACTCGAGCTCCGACGTGAGTTGAGACATTACTTGTTACTGAGTTAGTTGTTAATCATTTGGCACGTTCTTTGCTTTAGTTGACATCCAATAGTAGGTAATTCAAGTAATTCAACTATTTGTTATCTGAAACTGTGTGGATACCTTTGTATAATAATGTTACTTGTTTAAAATGATAAATTAAGATAGAGCCCTTAATGTATTATAATAGTGTCTCATTATATAAAATGTGACTTCCCACGCCATGTCTGGCATCTTAGGGATTTCAGTTCTGTAGAAAGCACCTTCTGGCATTTTCCACTTCGTCATACAACTCCCACTGTAAGATATGGATGACCTCTAATTGGGAGTAAAGTCGTGTAAAAGTAAGTCGCACATTCAGCGCATCCATCTCACAGACACAATTGGCCACTTTTACGATTCCGTATATGCGCTGCCAAAAGGCGCTGTCACTTTGTTCATCCGTATGTTACGATTCTCATAAACAGTAATAGTGACAAACCTGAAAATAACATAAGTGTAGCATATTAATTTAAAAATAAAAATTGATTTGAAATATGATTAGGTAATTAGGTAATAATTTTAAGTCATGCAAAGTTATGTAGGTACTTTACTTTTAATTTCCATTTATAGAAATTTACTGAATACGTGGATTTACAGATGTATCCTGTGACTTAATGTCCCTTTACGAATTGTTCTCATAGTTTGTCATTTACCCCATATTAACTGCCTATATATTTTACCTACTTTTTAAATTGCGCATTATTGATGTGGTTGGGTTGGGGTATTTCTTTTTAATAACCTTAATACTTACAACCTCTTAGTTAGAAACTACTTAATACTAATAAATACCAATTACAATAAATCATTATTTAGAATATCCGAAAATAATTTGTTTTCGGTCTGACGAATCTAAGACTGATAGTTGACCGCACTTTCACCTATAAAACTGTTACGGTGTTACAGAGGGACATAGTTCAAGCCTAACTTATGTAACTAATGTTATTAAACTTAATGATAGTTTCAAATACACACAGTCAGAGACCTAGAGATTGGCCTTATTTTTCTATTGTGTACGTCGGTATGACGTTTTTAAGCTGGCACTTATCACCTTATAATTTAACCTATCGCCGTCACACCCGTTTTTTAGTAGTCATAATGAGGAAATTAGGCTTAGACAATTGATACTGGGACTCTGAAAGACAGCAGTAGGATGATCCGGATCACGCAGTTGGGTTCTTGTAGACAGATCTACTTGAGGGTGGTAGCTAGCCAGGCGAGCATTCGCAAAATGGTCTGCCAGCATTTGGAATTTGAGCCTACGATGGAATTCGAACCATGGACCACCGGCGTGGCAGTCCAAAGCTTTTGCCTGGGGCTATCTCTATTCAAAATATTACTACTCGCAACTCGTGTCCACGATCTATGTACAACAAGTTGATCGAAACGTCGCGTCGTTGTTGCGGAGGTAATTGGACAATAACTTATAAATATACGATTTCAAGTCGTCGGCTCAATTTTAAAATATGTAAATAATTTTTAGGGGTTGACAAAGAAGCTTGCCGTTGTCGATAATACAACTCCACCGGATATATTAATACATAGTATACTATTGTTTAAATTTCAGAGTGTTGTCGTCTATGTTTATTGTTCCTTTTATGTATTTTAGTATTTACGCAAGTGGTAGCCGTCAATTCTTCCCGAACTAAATCTACCGTAGTTTACAATATTAATCATATTATCAAATCTCCCTTAGTAGGAAAGTTATACCAAACAAAAATACCTGCTCCTTGGTGCCTCTTGCAGCACTCATAAAAAAGGGAATTTTGAAATGAAAATCAGTCCATTTTTTAGCGTTCGGGGGCAAATTTTAAGCGGCAAAATTATTGTACGCTGCATCTTTTAGGACTTTCTAAGGACACAATATAATCCTAGATCTACCTACTTAATGACAGGAAAATAAGTTTTTTTTAGGTTTAGTTTACTTTACACAGACTCCAGGGTCTATTCAATTTTTTAAGTTATCCGAGAAATTTGTTAAGCACATTGGTATGGGGTGCATTCTTACATACTTATAGAGGGGGAATACAGTTATAAAGGATGCTAATTATACCTACTAATACTATTACTAAACATCAGTGTTTTCTTAGTCTTATACTTTTTTTGCAGATATGCTATCCTTTGACAGAGGTCAAAGGTTCACTTAACTAGCAGTATAAGTAATGACGCGGTGGAAGATGTTGTTCAACCTAACCTAGAATGACTGGCATTCAAGGACAGCAGAACCCAATGTTAGGTGCTTGGCGACAGATTTTTACTGAAAGGTGGCTTACTGAAACATGCGACCTCCAAATTCGCGCCGGATGCCTAAACTACTCGGCCACCTGGGCACACTATTGCTAGCCAAAATTTCCTTCTCCAATTGTATTACTTGTACCTTCATAGGGGACGGTGCGCGGCCATCAACCAGACTACTAGACTTCATCTGCTAGAAAGAAGTTATTTATCAAACACTCTCGGAATGATGTCGCTATCCTTCTATATTTCTGAATATAGAAGGGTAGCGACTTTTTAGGGTAAAATATGATTTTGGCTTAATACGCGATGGTGCTTGTATATATTTAGAAACTATTAGTACTGCTCACACAACACTAACACTGATGTCCGTAACAACACTCACACTCTCTCACTACAACCCCCAGACTTCTGTACTAAATAGATTGATTCACTATTTTCGTATACATAACTTCTATTTTTATTATGTATACCATGTATTAAATAAGCCTTCACATATATTTTTGAAGCGCTCGTAGCCAAGTTTGCTTAGCCATTCTGAATTGATCAGCAAAGTTAAGCAACGTCCGCCGCGGTCAGGACTTGGATGGGTGACCGCTGGTGAAATTACTACTGAGCGCTTCCGTGCTTCGGAGGGCACGTTAAGCCGTCGGTCCCGGTTGTTGTCTTAGGATAGCAGTCGTTACAGCATGGTGGTAGGGCACTTTGCAAATGCCCGCCTGGCTAGCTACCACCCTCAAGTAGAAAATCTGTCGCCAAGCACCTAACGGTGTGTTCCGGCAGCTGTCCTTGAGAGCCAGTAATTCTAGATTAGCCTGAACAACATCTTCGACCACATCATCACTTACCATCAGGTGAGATAGTGGTCAAAGGCCAGGCAGCATGCAGCATTATATCAGGCATAAAAAAAAAAAAAAAAAAATATGACCGGGTCAATAGACCAAGTGTAAATAAATAGATAAAATATAAATGATATGCAACAACTGTAATAAAAACACCAGTATACGATTACGTAAGTACCTACCTAGTTAATTATATCTTTTGACTAAATTTAGCATATTTCGCAATAAAACTTTCGGTGGAACATCAATCTAACGTTAATTTGCGAGTCTTGAATACCTAGCCAGTTGCATAGATTTTTTTAATTACTAATTTATCAGTTCCGGTTGTAGTCACCTGCAAAAATTATAATTTAATTAAATATTATATAATATTATATTTAGTTACATTATAATATTTAAAATATTTAGAGATTGAAATATTTCAAATATTTATGCTAGTGATGAGATAAAGAAGTGGGGGCCTGATTCAGGCGATAGTCGTACGTAACGCTTACCACGTACGACTCACGCCTGAAACTGATATGGAAGTGATTAACAGGCAATATATATATATATATATATATATTCACTTACCTATATATATATATATATATATTTTAGTTAGTGGAGTAGGCATTAAAACACAAAATAAAAATAAAGAAAAAACTTTTGATATTTTTTTTTCAGAACTAAAAAACCTCAAAATGTTTGTTAGGACTAGCAGATGTCAACCCTAAGAGGTTGTTAGCATATTACCAATAACCCTGTATATGTATTATCAATCTCAGTCGTGCCCCAGTAAAGTGGTGGAAACTTTACTGAAAGCGTCTATGGAATTGAGGAGAAATCAGGAAAAGTCACGTTTTTCAACTTTCGACTTTCATTTTCCCACACTTGAGGAAATTTGCGAAAACTGTAAGGTTAATTTAATTATTTACCTATACTCGTATATATTCTAGGATCACAAGTTTTGGAAAATCATACAACCATATTTTGTTAAACAAGAAAATACATAAGATCAAGACAGACGGACAAAATTTTTAACATTTAATTAGCGGGTTCTCTTTCTATCTCTTAAGTGTATAAAAAGTATCTTGATCCTTGGATCTATAAGCTAATTTTATGAAATACCATACCCAGCAGTCAGTCTGTTGCTTGGAACTGAACATTGAACATTAGCTTACAATACATCTAATAAAATGCAAATATTTTATCACAAATTATTGTGAATTATTAATAATTTGATGATAATATTTTCGTCTTCATTGAGGACACATTTATGTACTCTAAAAATATAAGTGAATCTTCAGCAGTATAAAACCTCTTTGTTGTTACAAATCAAAATGCTCTGTTTACTCATACACATATAATTTGCAGTTAGGTACTAACTTATCTTTGTAGGGATAATTCTATTACGCACTAGTGTATAATATTATTATGCACGAGGGTGTTATAGTTCGGTTTATGGCCCTAAGAACGTTATAATAAAGCTCACTTTACGAGCAAGGGTGTTGAAATAGTAGTTTATGCAACTGTCATATAATAGCTCAGAGAAATGTATTTAGTCAGAGTATAATAGAGGGTATTAAAGCATGAGTGTAGTTTTTCAAAATAAGATTACACGAGTGTTTTAATACCTATTTATATGCAGTTGCATACACTACTTTATTTAATCTCATGGCTATACGCTTTTCTTGATTTTTCTGGCAAAAGACTATTCGTCAATTTCGTAGCTGTTTCTAGAATGTCAGGTGGAGTAAAATTTTCATCAGTATCGTCGGTGTTGCTGGACATTTCTGCTACTAAAGTTTTATCTAACAAAATATTACTCAAATTCGTATGTACGAAATAGCGGCAAAATGGAAAAAGTCTGTTATTGGTCTATTGGCTCTAAAGTTGCCAGACGTTCGGGAAATCCGGGATTGTCCCGGAATGGTGTGTCTTGTCCCGTGTCCAGTAATTTCGATCAAATGTCCCGGAATTCACTATATTTAGGGTTTTTCACATACGGACACCAATTGTATACAACTATATAATGTTACAGCGCTTTGTCTGTTAATGTTGATCCAAAGTTTAAAAATTAGCCTTAAAAAGTGACTCAATTTTGTTGTAAGTAAAATTTTATGTTAAATCGTTAATTTGAGTAAAATATCGTTGACTCAAATAATTATGCGAAATAATAATTGCCATTTCTGCTTACCTATGTACAGAACCACAAAATTAACTAATATTTAAATATTACCGTGAGGGCACTTGCCCCAACTGACTGTAAGGTCAGTTGGGGCAAGTGCCCTCACGGGGTAAGTGCGTGTACCTTCGATATCTCGGGAACTGATCGGAATTTTGATAAAACTGCCATCTACCATTCATAATATAACTATAATTTGTTGCAAAACCAGTTTGTGGTGTGTGCATCCTGGTATAAAGTTGATTTCAAGCTATTTTAATGAGGTGACTATATTACTCATTACTATAATGTTTAAGGACATATACCCGCCAGCCAAAGCGTGAACTTTTATATAAACTCGAGTTGTTATTAAAAAAAACTCGCATGTAAATATGGTGTATTATTAGACCTATCGTTTCTGGCTTAAATCCTTTTTCTTTTGGACTAATATATATTTTTTTTATTATATAGCGTTTAGTATATAGCACTCGTTTTTAGGAGTTTGATCCAGTTATTCGTAGCTCCAGATTTATTTTAAAAGTATAGTACACATGTATAAATAACTTCCCATTATAGAAAGTTAATTATATTCCCCATGTTTGTGGTGCAATAGAAATATTAAAAAGTGCTTATTTTTCTTGAAAGAGATGCCTAAAGTTGGGTCTTTCTTTTATCTTAAATTTACGAGTTTATGAGCTAGTGTAAATTCAAAACTGTATTATTTAATGAAAATCTGATGCACCACAAACCTAGATATTAGGGTAGTGATTACGTAGGTAAAAAATCATTGAGTTTTATTCGCTATTATTAGAATGAGATTGGGCGTTCGTCTAAAATATACCCTTAAGCTTCAAATGTATTATTTTACTCGTTCTTTAAAACTTACGCATGTTTTGCTGACTTGAAATAGTATATCTCCAAAACCATGTTCAGGGAAGTGCGATGGTCTATAATGGAGTAAGTGCGACATACCGTGCGCTTGCTCCGAGTCAGGTATTGTCAACATTTTCGTTAATGCTACCATAATAATGGATCTTCACGAATTAAGTTCTCTGCCGAACATAGTTCGTATATTATTATAGAGGTAGGGTTTTGTAAGTAACACAGTTTGGTAATATTTTAAAATAATTTATTATAATAAATTGTTCTTTGGTTTAGCTGTTATGTGAGTGTTATGTAGTGATATGAATGCTATCGATATAGTTAATGTAACTATTTAGCCTAAACTGAGATCTGATTAAATTTTGCAGTAAATCCAAAATCTCCACAACAACCCTTAGAACAATTTAGCTTATACATGATGAATTATTGAGACGGGAATATTATATTGTTACCACTCACCTCTGAAACAGCCGAATGCATTTATACGAAATTTGGTACATATTTTTGAAGGACATGGATTACACTTAAATTAATCTTTCTCCCGATTTTCGAAAAGGTTTGTCAGGGATCGGGAAAATCAAATTCCACGGGGGCGAAGCCTGATTTGTATTGTTATCAGATGGTTAAAATGTTGATCAGATCTGACCATATCTTTACAACGCACACAAGCCTCAACTTTTCAATAATATTTCATTTATTGTATTCAGGTTATAACAAAGTTAGGGATTCCATCCTATTCTAAATTATTTGCTTTACAAAATAAAATATCTGAATACTAAAAATCTGCTATTTTGCTCTAAATTTACAAGAAAATCGCTCTTGCCCCATACCTACGGGAAAGTGCGACTAGGTACGATATTTTTTTTAAATCGGTAAATCGCTAAAGTGCTCAGTTCCAAGCCACAAAACCGTTTTACATAAAACCCAATTAATGCAAGATTTTGTGGCTTATACTTGACACAAAAAAAAAACAAAGTTAAATAAGACAAAAAATGGACTGAAAGCGAATTAATCAAAAAGTATAGTGCACTTAGCCCAACTGACCTTATATTCATTTGTCAGTTCAACGGTAGATTTATTTAGATTTTGAGGTCAAACTCCCTTTCGATCCCCAGAAATGTCCAGTAATTGATATACCTTACTTTGGCAACCCTAATTGGCTCGGAAAGAGCGCGTTGCGCGCGCAGCGCACTCAGCACAGATAATGTGTACTTAAATTGAATTACTGTAAAAGTATGTATTGTAGATTAAAATGAGTTACAATGATTGATGCTGGCAAAGCCACGCGTAAAAACTAATCCTTAGTTAAATTACAATTGACGTTTTGCCTTCCTCAACACGTAAGGTGTCAATACGTCTTGCTTGTGTCGATTATACAAAAGAGCGATGTCCCCTTCCACGACACGAAAGTATCTAGAGACTAGAGTTATGAAACTAGTTCACGTGTTACGAATAATAGGATAAACAAAGAACATTATGGATCGATGATGATTCAGTCTCGCGAGAAGACAAGAGGGGAATTAGGCAATATAGCGGTATCCTATGTATTACGACGAGGGCGTAATTAGGACATATGTTTGGGGCGCACATAAGTAGGTATTAAGGTTTAGCAGTGCTTCTTTGTTAATTCAATCAAAATGTATGCAATCTATATAACGCCTAAAACCTGTATGACAAGACGGCAGGTGCATTTCTTGCTCAAAAGTTGTTGTCACTCGAATCAGTTAAACGCGGAAATGAAGCCAGTTCTCTTTACACCTAACCAAATGGTTCAAATTACTTGTTTTAGTAATAATGTTGGAATTGCCTTATATAGTACCTATAAAAAGTTTTCTATCTGTACCTGTAGGTGTCATTGTATTTAGATAATCGTATATTCGTTGTTGTCGCCTAAAACGAGCAACCATTAGATCATTAATTAATTTTAAAAGATGGTCATAAAACCATGTGTAGGTGTATAATACATTTTTATAAACAATTCTTTGAAGAGAATAAATTCACTCAGTAAATAATGAGCTTCAAAACAACACAGTTTACACTCAGTTTGTCTTTAGGAATTGTGATGCTTAATATCAGGCACACGACTTACTAATGTATATGATGCATGATTTTCTTGAGTACAAATTGATAGAAGCAGTTAATTGCTTCCATATTTTCTGATATGATAGTGTTACCAATGTAACACTTTGAGCTTGCCTTTAAAAGTTTCATTCATATGTTTCATAACACAAGAATGGTCCACGAGGTACTGAACTGAGTTCTCCACACGCGATTTCGGTATATTCCTTTCTTATACCAAAGAGACCAAGAACTGACCCTACAATTCATGGGCATGTTGTTTCATTAGGATTCTTCTTTAATTCGGCTGAAATAGACAAGTCTGTAGTCCATTCTTGTCTATTTCGTTACCTTTATAGACTAGACTTTATACCTTTCCAGAGTTCTACAATAGAGGCGATAAGAGGTCCTAAGAAGAAGTGTTACTTTATTGTCTTGTCAGAATCAGGATCAGGATCATTTATTGCATAAGCTGTACAGAAAATGGTGTTATAACAATGTTTCATTGAGTCTCAATAGTTTCGTCCTTTTCAGACATACAATATTAAATTACATTATTTAATAAAGTTATTAATTATCATGCAAGTCAATAACGTACTAAAATTAAATTGTCGTCAGTACGGTTATGCGACGTATTGAAATTTTAAATCCCAAACTTCCTTAATACGTTCATCGCACTTCACAAGTGTCTTCAATCATATTTTATAATATCACAAATCACAAACCGCATTCAGTTCATTGTCATTGAACTGACATCATTACAACGCAATAAAGGTACACGACCTGAGAACATTAATACACTGTTTCTATGTTACGATTCACTTATCAATAGTTATATTACTAAGTCAATGTCAATAGCCGTTTTCGAGGTCTAAAATTCAGCGTAATATTAATAGATAAACCTGAACCAGTGCAGCAGAATGACCTCCAGCAGGCAAAGGTGGCGAAACATCGTGAGGCGCATCACATCTGCCCCTGCCAGTACTACTGCATAACGATCACGACCGCTCTGTCAAGGGCGTAACGGATAAGAAGAAGAAGATTAATAGATAGGTATATTAACGACTATAATCAGCGGGTGAAGTTTCACACTGTACTTATAGTAAACACATACGTATAGTAACGTGTAGATAATATTTTAGTAACATGTACTTAATTATTATTTGCCTATTATATGTTTATCCCTTAAAAATTTGTCACAAAAAACCTAATGACGGTTTCTGGCAGCTGTTTTTGAGCGCCAGTTTTTAGCTGACTTCAACAAAGGCAGACGTTTAGTGTTCATTTTTAAGTTTTATTTTTTATTATTAGATCATCATTGTTTTACATCTACTGATTTGGAAGTTGGCAATGTCCACGCTTGGCATGTAGGTGTCTTGGCCATCGCAGTGTAACATGGCAGAAGGCGCTGTTGCCCACCATCTGGTATTTTTTCGCTGTTCATCAATTTCAAAATGTATGTAACTTTCTGAACCCAATTAGTTCGGTTGAAAATATATATATATTTAAATTAGGTAACTAACTCAATCCATCAGTTAGATGAAAACAAATGTTAATACCTAATCGAAAAGCCACCATTTTAATTATAACAAATACTTTTAAAAGTATCTTAAAAAACATTACTTAAATAATATTTTTTTAAATAAAACACTTAAAAAAGCATAAAATTATATATCTAGTGACAATTCCGCCTAATTTTCCTGTTATATACGTGACATCACAAACATCACGCAGCCTAACCGGAAGAATACCCGACTGGTTTCGCTTCTAAACGAAGCATCTTCAGGAGGTCTTGACTCACCGAGCGTACGATCAAGACTAAAAACTTTTTTTTTGTTTTTTTTTTGTGTTTAACCTCATAACTCTGGAGCAAAGCTGGTGTTTGTCATGCGATCCCATTTGAGTGAGATATGTCGAGTAGTATTCAAGTTATCCCTAATAATGGGTATTTTATGCTTTTAAGTAGTTTTTTATGTACCTAAGCTTTTTTCGATGAGTTCATAGCTTGAAATTGCATACTGACCCATCTGGTGATTTCAGAGCAAAATGTCATCATTGGAAAGAAACTTTTTGATTTCTCAAACTCTGAAAGAGAATTTGTTTGATCCGAGCGGCGCTGCGGGTGGAAGACGCTGCTTCCAACCTAAGGGCGGAAAAAAACTCATATTAATTGCTACCCTCTCTGGGCGGGAATGTGTTGGAGATTGGTTTTTAATCAACTATATACTGGCACAAGATATCAATGGTACTTGTAATCATAATAACTATGGTTGTTAACAAATAAGATGTAGCATTTGCTTTTTTTACTCCTGTCCCCATGACGCCAGTTAAGCATAAGGATTATGAAAAACCTCTAATTACGACTATAATTTGAGATTGAAGCTATCCTATCTTTCAAATTTGGATCAAATTGTACACGGTGTGCAAATCAGATATAAAATTGGTTCACTAGTTTAGTAGTCCATCACAGGCAAACAACGTGACACGTATTTTTTATATATAATGAAGATAAAGGTATATACTACTGCTTAGCTTATCATTACTATTATTTATCATTATTATTATAAATGCGAAAGTTTTTAAGTGAGTGGCGATGTGAGTATGAATGTTTGTAACTCCTTCACGCTGAAACTGCTGAACCCATTTGTATATAGTTTACTCGGGTGAAAGCGCAGTGCTCAGCTAGTCTTTGTTAAAGAGCTCTGTTGTGGGCAACAATCGACCAAAGCACGTATATATACTGCTCATTTGGTGTATTATCGCGGGGTCGCTTTTTACTATCATCCAATGGCATGACATGAATAGTTAATCCCCGAAATCTTAAGTCAGGTAGATTAAGGGCCTGTTTCAGAATGTTCGAGTAAGTTCCGGTTTTACTACCCAGAACATATTTAATAAATAAAACACTATCTTTGCGTTTCACAGTCATCGATTTAGCCTATCCATCGGTTAAAGCTTGAAACGCGCTGCATGTCAACTGTCATTTTTATCATTCAGTAATTTTATGTGTTGCATAGCAACCCGAAACTTTATTAGGACATTCTGAAACGGGCCCTTAGTTTATCAAATCACAAATTCTGTTGAGTCTAATCAAAGCGAGTTAACGTGCATTTGCACAGAAGCACAAGAATAGACGCTCTCACTAAATAACAATCTCGAGTCTTGAGAGCGAGCTCAAGCGAGAACCTCTTGAGCAGGCTTCACTAATACGGGTCGAGCTCGTAAGCTGGTTCAATCAATTCTCAGTCTTACAGACGATCCACATAGCGATCAGACGTATCGTCTTTGCCGGCGATTTCTCGACATAACAAGAATAATTATATATGGGCTCGATTACGTCATAGCGTTCACTTTTATTTTTTAGAGTGTAAGTTTCCGGTTGTTCTGCGGTTGTGTAACTTCGCCCTGCGCTTGCGACGACGTGTGACTCTGTGACCCCTGTAATCGCTGTATTAATACGAGTATAATACAATGTTATTGTATAACACCTGAATATACAGCGAGAATATTTTTTTTTATTTGGAAATAAATAATGTCCTACAATCAATCAAGGTCATGGAAAGATATTCAACCAAACATCGACATGAACTTGAAATTTCAATTGTTAGGCCACAGCTAAGGTATTCTTTTAAAATAAAGCTTGATTTATTCTTTATTCTTTTTAATGTTGATAATACCTACAATAATAAACCAATAAGGACCGACAAAATTAATAACGTGATAAAAACACCATCCAACATTGTCATTGATTTGGCTATTACCAAAAAGGGGTAATAGTAGGGCAGCGAAATAGAACAACCAACTTTTATAGAGTGTAATAAAAAAAAACATTTAGTAAGGTAACCTTAAACAAGAGAGAGATGATTCTAGAGCGGTGACCGTGGACCAGATCACGTACCAGATCACGAAATCACCCTCCTAAAAATAGGTCAATTAAATAAGAAGACAAACATGTATTAGATGACCAAAGCAGAAGACTAAAGAGAGACCTGAAATTGGCAATTATATAAAGTTGGCATGTCGTTAAAATAATAATAATGTTACCTCGTAATAATGTCTCTGTGACATTTGAAGAGTTCTTGTTGCGGTTTCTCGCATAACCCAAGAATGTGGTCAAGTGATAGACACATAAAATACTCGTAATATCTATTAAAAGTACACTGAGATCTTCTTGAACTTCTGTTTATCATCGCATTGCATCATAATAACCAGCCGAATAGTCTCTTTTTTTAGGTTAGCTTTTGACCACTATCTCACCTGATAGTAAGTGATGATGCGGTCGAAGATGTTGTTCAGGCTTACCTAGAATTACTTGCTCTCAAGGACAGCTGTCGGAACACACTGTTAGTTGCTTGGCGTCAGATTTTCTACTTGAGGGTGGTAACTGGCCAGGCGGGCATTCGCAAAATTCCCTACCACCATGCGAAAACTCTTTTTGAGTAGTTTTTCACAGAGTCACTTATATATTTTGTACTACCTTAAATGATATAGTTTACTAAAAAAATATTGTATTCATATTATGTATAAGTTCATAAATAAAAATTAACAACGGTGTTATTAAAAAAGAGATTATTAAAAATAGGTCATGCAATTTTTCAAACAGTTTTTTTTGGATTTTTGGGTTTGTACTTAATCATACAAAATATGTATAGAAAAACGTATTATATATTCTACTACACTACGCAATATTTTTTTTACTATCTCGAAAATGTCTCCACCGATTTTGATAAAATATACCTACTGCATATCGTATTTCAGGAGCTACGAGTATAATTCGGTATACCTAGTCGCATGTCTGTAAAAACATGTTCTAGATAATATTAATCCCAATTCGATATAATTTAATAGATTTTGTAATATTTATACACAAATTATCTTTTTAGGGTAACAGAATCAGAAATCGGAAACCCTCTATTGCAAAGCTTTCGTTATTATTGCGTCGGTCTGTCTTCTAAGCTCAGACTTAGTTTTCTTATGAGGTTTTAGGTGATTTTATTTACTAGTTTCTAAGGCAATTTTTATTTTTAAATGTAGTTTTTATAGTTGCTTTGCACTCCATAATTTGATAATACTACTAATTAAATAATAATAATATATGACAAATAGAAATATTACATTATTATGTTTCATATATAATTTGAACTAAGTACATATATTATCATTATTTATTTGTTGCAAAATAAACATTTTCTTTCTTTCTTTCTAATTATTAGTTAATAGAGCACCCATACTAGGTATATCGTATCACACAAAGAACATATCAGAATTTAAGGACCCCTATAAATAAAGTTTATATCCTGGTTTTTATGTCATTAGTCTTTACCCTATAAATTCTGCCCTCATTCAAATGCATCATAATTTAAATTATGTTTGCGTTCATCAATACCCAAAATTTTTATTAATAACCTAGCGGTTTCTTACATTTCAATGGTACTAACTCATAAGATTTTTAGACAGAATGTAACAGAATGAACAAATTAATCACATAGAAAAAATACTTTATTTTATTGGAAGGTGTGCTACTTGTTGCTGACGAAATTAATCTTATACCATGGAAAATGATGGTAACCCGATTTATAATACGGAATTTGAACTAGAGTAAAACAACGGAATTTAGACAGGGGAGCAATTTACTCTAATTAATTACTACCAACTTAGTAGAGTAAATAAATATTTTAATAGTAAATGTATATTACTGGTTCTGTATTCTCATCTGCCTAAATTATTACGCATAAACATAGTTTATCATGATAGAAATGGAGGTTTATACGCCCAAATTTAACACATCTATTTGGCGTATATTTTAATTTACGTCGTCGATCGTCCTGATCCATGTCTACTATTAAAAGTGCACCTAGCACTCTCTGTACAAACGTAATTCTGTCATATTTTAAATACTAAGTGTTGAAACTCAGTCAAATTTTTCATGTATATATATCCCTGACTAATAGCAATGCTTCGAGTAGAGGAGACGCGGGAGGCGACCTTCACCCACCTGATAACTTCATGAGACAGACATATTTTTCATTAGATATATAATGTATTAACAAACATGCCTATGATAACTTGCCTATTGAAAAGTTCTCATAGCTATTTTTAATTGAATCAATTTTAATCAAGTTTCGTTCATCACCTTCAATCTTTTCAAAACCGAATGAATTTCATCTCAACTGATAGTTTTTAACACACAGAATATGCCTAGGTAGGCTTGCCTACATATTTCTGTGCATGGCTACTTGGCAAGCAGATGTGAACAGGCTAGTCTATATAGGTAACTGCGTCCATCTGTTAACTAATCGAAATTGATATCATAAGTAAGATATTTTAGGTACAAAACCAGTCGTATACAAAAAATTTGCATGCAGAAAATCGTACATGAACTAAAAAAATATTAAAATTTATTCAGTTAAAAATAGCTATAAAACTTTTCGATAGGCAAGTTATCATAGGCATGTTTGTTAATAAATTATATTTGATAAAAAATATGTCTCACCAAGTTATCTGATTGGTGAATGTCGATCTTTACCGGCTCTTAAACTATTCTGTTTTCTTGTTACTGTAATACATGTACACAATAGTACAGTCACTTCCCTATTGGACGTATTAATACGCAAACTACACAATGACAATAGACTTTTTAGAGAACAGAAGATCTTGTCATCGAAACTACATCATAGATAGCAATATTGAATGACGAAGGTATATTCGAACTTCACGGTACACAACAGCAACAAGTCGATCCATGTAAACTTTTCGAAAATTCGTAGAAAATATAAAACGTATGAAAAATTGTGTACTTTTCGTGTCAAGCTTTGGATAAGTCAATGAATAATTTTATGTTATATCATTTCTTGTTTATTTTCGTGTTCTGTGTTAATACCTGTCGGAAGGAGCTCAGTTTTCTGAAAAACAAGATTTCTTACGACATATTGATGCGGCTCGCGTCCTGGAGCATATTGGGGCCCTAGATAGATAACATACCTACTTACTTGCATTGTACCTACCCATATTTTTAAAATAGATTTATATTGCTTGCTGCGACTTAATGTCAAATGTCTTTTTTTATACAAATTATTATTCAATCTGAAGGTAGGTAGGTGAAAAAATAACATAATCGCACCGTTCTATTTAGGATGTGATGGTCTAGAATTACTCGTTATATACAAATATATTTTTTTATTAAAGAAATAAATAAATGAGAGGCCTCAGAGGAATGAGAATGGTTTTTTAGACCATTTTTGTTACGGGTTCTATTTCAAAAGCTATGCAAGTTGGAAATTTGTAAATTAGGTTACATCATGTAGCAAACCCTCTATTTTACTAATAAATACATCCAATCATCATACAATCTTCAACGAAGTAATGATTGTTAACTGCGATATATTCTTTATTTAGGTAGCTATACAACAAATGTCATCATGATTTAGGTACTTCAACTTCTTATTTCTTATGGCTTCTGCGGGGTCGCCACAATTTCGCCAATGTCACGTGGATAGAGTGGGAAACGCTAAATCATGACTTCTATGACATTTATTGTCATTCTTATTACCGAGGTATCGATTTAATTTTCCCCACAGTATTTCTGTTCTGTGATCTTCTTTCCGACTCTTGTTATGTGCCAGAGAGTAGTTCATTTTCTACTGAATTCAAGTTCAAGGTTCCTACAAAACTAATTTTTACTCCTGAGATTCAGGACTATGAAACTAGGTGCTTGTATATTAGATAAATGAAACAATCACATGAACCAATATCCGTCGTCGGCACCATGTTACGGAAAGCACAAAGTAGTACCTGTAATATGCTACTACTCAATTGAAATTCTTGTGAGAATTGTCCTATTAGCCGTGGTTTGCATAATGCAAGTAACTCTTCAGCCACATGTGCAGT
Organism: Plagodis dolabraria; assembly: GCA_963854805.1. Lineage (NCBI taxonomy): Eukaryota > Metazoa > Arthropoda > Insecta > Lepidoptera > Geometridae > Plagodis > Plagodis dolabraria. Next base: position 33,428,665 of record OY978440.1, on the reverse strand, counting down.
ACATAACAAAAGAGGAATTACTGCACACCTATAAACGGCCACGAAGCGCAGAAGTCACCCCGCTCTGGATTTTAATAATTTTGGTCACAATCGTACCTCTAGCCGTTTTCATGATACCATCCATATACGCAAGGAACTTTGCCGACGCACCCCAGGCGGTTCTAGCGTGGAGCCTAGCGTGTGCCATTAACGCCTTTATAACAGAAACAGGGAAATTGATTATCGGCAGACCACGTCCGGATTTTTTCTACCGCTGTTTCCCGAACGGAAAGATGACAAAAGATCTCCGTTGCACCGGGAACTTGGCCGATGTGATTGAAGGAAGAAAATCCTTTCCGAGTGGACATAGTAGTTTTTCTTTTTGTTCGCTTGGTTTTGTGAGTGTGTGGATTTGTGGAAAGCTGGGAGTTCTTTCGCGAGGGCGCGGATATTCAGTGAGAGTTATAGCGTGCTTGGTGCCTCTTATAGCTGCGGGTATCGTCGCGATGAGCCGCTGCTGTGACAATCATCACCACTGGGAAGATGTGTTAGCCGGTTCTGTCATCGGCATTGTAGCTGCGTACTTTTGCTACAGACAGTACTACCATCCATTGGACTCGGAAGAGTCGGGTATGCCGTATATCAGCATTACTACACAAAGAGAACCATTTAGCTACACCTCCGAGTCGTCTTCGCAGGAAGATTGCTGTTGCACAAAAGATTTGGAATTTAAGATGGGTATACGAGATACGAGCAAGAAGAAATAATAAAATTAACTGATCTTCAAAGTAATTATTTTTATTAAACTGATGCTATGCCTCTATAAACTTTATTAAACTCGATACTATATACGTTAAATATTACCATCAGATCTTAGTTTATGGAATTCCTTATCATATTAATATGATCGAAGGTCTGTATGTATTGTTTTGCCAAGCAGCAATATTTTTTGTTGTCTTTCTGTTTAGGAAGAATGTCGTTTTTTGACGTGCACCATTGGTAAACTCCGTGAGTGGACGGGGCATCGCCCTAAAAGTCGTTTGCTGGTTTGCAGTTGTAAAATTAATATTATTCCTGAAGGCATATTCGAGAAATTAAATTTAGGTATTATTAGGTAACTATTCATACAAGCACCTACATCATAGATACATAAATTTGTAAGTCAAATCAAAGTTATATTAATGTTAGAACTATAGTTCCCGGACGGTCGGTCGGAAATATTTGCCTTAATTTTCTAGCTTTAATCATGTACATTGTACGAATACTCATGTATGGAGATAATGAGATTATGTATGAGAAGTTTCCATTGCAGTTGGGCTCAGAAAAGTTGTTAAAATATCGATTTCAATCAGAAATGTAATACTAACAAAATAACATTAAGAGCCTGTTTCAGAATTTTCGAGTAAGTTCCTGTTATACTACCCAGAACATATTTATTAAACAAAACACTATCTTTGCGTTTTACAGTCATCGATTTAGCCTATCCATCGGTTTAAGCTTGGAACGCGCTGCATGTCAACTGTCATTTTTATCACTCAGTTATTTTGTGTGTTGGTTAGCAACCCGAAACTTTATTAGGACATTCTGAAACGGGGCCTAAAGCTATTTACTGAAGTAAGCTCTCGTTTCCGATTGCCACAATAGACAATTGGGTAATTTTTCAGTTCAGGTAGTCATAATGACTACCTGAACTGAAAAATTATGATAATATCATCTCCATCATTATCAGCCGTAAGACGCCACAATGAACGGCAATTAGCTACATGTAAGAATTATCTACCCGCAACTTTTAAGATGTCGTTTGTCCACTTAGTGGGGAGCTTAGCAACTGCGTCTTCCGGTGTAATGTGGTGACCAATCAAGAACATTTCTTCCACATCGGTAATCGCTTCCTTGACCTATGTGGCCTGCCCATCACGACTGATTGCCTATCATCATTACCACTCTAATTTGCAAATTCCGAAAGTTATGTTACTTTGGTTCTTCAGCGAATCAAAGAAACGCCGAACATATAGCACTGTCCATAGCTCGCTGAGCTGAGCGACTCTGTGGTTCTCCAAAAGGGATGCAAGGACCTAGTTTCAGTGCAATACGGCATCACTTCCTTCACACACACTATTTGAAGTTTTGGTATTCAGACTCTGCGGGATGTTTGAACCTCCTGAAACCACGTGGAAAAAGTTTTATTCACAACCGCTCACCTCTCGGATAATACATTGAACGCCCTTATTTTTATTAATGTATGTACCAATTTTTACAAAGCAGGGTAGAGCCACGGCTGCCCTTCTTGACGACTGCAGCCCGAGTTCGGCACTTTTCCGATCCGAAAAAAAAGTACAATGTCCGCTCATTCCACTAAAATCCCCTAGTCATTTTGGAACTAAGCCAGACGCTATTCAGAGGAATTAGTACAGGACTAGTACCGAACATCAAATGCAATTCCACATCTGTCTCCTATGCCCAGTGGGCCTAGTGTGATTTTACTCGTGTCGTGACACGTCACGATCCAGTAAACTCGATTTTGTATGGAGAAATGTATGAATCACTAAAATGACGCCAGGGGCGATGTCCTTTTGCTGTACAAATTTCGGAGGCGTTTCGTGGGAAAAACTCCTGTGGGAGGACTCAAGGCACGATAAATAGAGTTGATTTGTCTCAATAAAAATTAAATTAAACGGGCCCTTCAACAACATAACGCAGCCAAACAAAAAAATGGTTAATTTTAATATTCTTTAGTAGAATCTCACATTGAAAGGACCCAAATAACTTAAAATCGGTTTCGTTTACCCAAGGCAATGAAGAATTTTTGCTGTCCTTAAAATTCTACTGACTACCTAGAAACTGATCAACTTTCATATATCTATTATAGGTATACAGGGCGTCCCACGGATATGCCACATGGAGGGAAAGTACCTTGAATATTCAAGGTACTTTACCTCCGTGTGGCATACCCATGGGACGCCTTGTATACTTCTAGGTATTTTTAATTTTTTTACTTCCATGCTGTCTCGGTTAGGTTCTTGTAGGTAGGTATTTACCAAGACCCTAACATTCAGAGTAATGTATCGTAGAATAATTAAGTCAATCAGGCTAGTTATATGTCGAGCCATTGCTTTCTTCCTAATTTAATGACTCACTAATGGTAGTAGTATGCTATTAAGAGAGTATCGCTTCAATAAGTTGGCAATAATCTATATATAAAAAAGAAGAGAAAAAAATAACTTCATCTTAAGTTAGTAAGGGGAATTAATACCAACCCGGGCTTAGTGGGATAGTGGTCAGATGTCAATATTATATAAGTAGTCTAAGGCAGAGAGTTGAAATTCATAGAGTAGTTATACCCGAACCCCACTGCTCTAAAGGCTTACTAGATTTTTTCTGTATACATACCTACGCACATGTATATGCAGTTTGTAATGACAAGGAAAGAACGTTCAAATATTAGGCGTCATATCTGTTGTTAGAAAGATATAAATAAGCAATTGGTGTTACTACCGAACCGCCACGAGACGTTCCGATCACCATTATGCTGCGATCTCTTTCACTCTCTCACACCAAACGATACAGATCTCGCTCATTGTGATTAGTTCCAAAGATAAAACAAAATGACGATATTTTCTATTTCAACAATAAAATCAAGAATTACGCGTGAAATGAAACAGTTTTCTTATCTCTCACAGTGCCTGTATAATTGGTGCCGAGTCTAAAGACACAAGGAAGGCATATTGTCCACGGATTAGGTATTCCTAAAAAAACACGATTAGCGGCGATGTATTCACCGGACGCTCGGAAGTGCAAGACTGGTAGTGACTCAAGTAATTACCCTGAATTCGCCTAGTAAATATGGAGGGCATACAACTCATCTACAGGTAAAAAAATCTTAGGTCTAAGGCCCTGTTTCAGAATGTCCTAATAAAGTTTCGGGTTCCTATGCAACACATAAAATGACTGAATGATAAAAATGACAGTTAAATGCAGCGCGTTTCAAGCTTTAACCGATGATGGATAGGCTAAGGGCCCGTTTCAGAATGTTCGAGTAAGTTCCGGTTTCACTACCCAGATCATATTTAATAAATAAAAAAAGACTGTGAAACACAAAGATAGTGTTTTGTTTAGTAAATATGTTCTGGGTAGTAAAACCGGAACTTACTCGAACATTCTGGCATTCAACAGGCCCTAAGTATATTAACTTATTTTTAATATTTGTATGTTTGCAATTACGCATGCTCTGCGAATTACATTACAAATTTACGAGTGGAAATGCACATGACTTAAATTTTTCCTCTCGTAAATTTGTAATATATTACCTAAGTTAGGCAAGGTCTAGCAATTTAGTCGTCAAATATTTGGTTATTTTCAAAAAATTACCCTTTTTAATGGGATAGTGGTCAGATGATGACTGATGTTCATTACCAAAATATGAAAACTACGTAAAACATTAAGTGAATTGCACCGACTTTTCATTAGTAGAATAATGGTCAGATATTGACTACTGTCAACGCCTATTTGTAAAAAAAAACGATGTCTTAATTAATTTGTGAATAAAAAAAACTATAAAAAGGATTTATACAACAATAATTACCACGCTAAATTCATAGTAACACCATACTTATTTATTTTAGTTACCTAAAGCTCATGGAAATTTCTAGAATATTTTTCCTACTCCTTTCCATGAAATATTACATGAAATAATCTAACGTGCCGTTTCTCAGAATTAGGTACACCTGGCTACTGGGAGGATCGACTGATTAGGAGCTTCTAGAAAATTCCATCTATCGGTTATTGTTACCTAAGCTCATGGAAAATTTTAGAATTACATGAACTATATGTTTACAGCGAATTGCAGTTTAGAATTATTCCCCCTACGAGTACCTATTTACCTACCAGATACACCTTCGCGGTACACGAGGCCTTTCACGCCTGTACCAGACGAGCTTCTAGATCATTTATAATAAACAATTACACGCCTTTGTGAAAATTTACGCCTAGGCATAGAACATACTCGTATAATAATATGGCCTAGGTATGCGTAGTGTGCACGAATATATTTGGTATTTAAGTATACGATGCACATTTTTGGTAACACCCAAAATACAAAATTGAGACAATCTAGACTAGTGAAGTGGTAGGGCACTCTTGGTTGACGTCTGGACTGGTATCACACAAAAGATATTTTTGTTGCCGTTTAAGATAAACTAGACTAGGAAAGTGGTAGAGCATATGTGGTTGCCGTCTGGACATATAACAAAAATTGGATGCCGTTTAAGACAAATTAAGACTAACAAAGTGGTAAGCCACTAAAGGTTACTAAATGGACTGGTATCCCCAAAAAAAAATTTGTTACCGTTCAAGAAAAACTGGTCAAGTTGCCGATTGCTTGTGGTTGTTGACTGAGCTGGTATCACAAAAAAAATGTTGCCTTTTAAGACAAACTACTCTAGACTAACTCTAAGACTAAAGTGGTAGGGCACTTGTAGTTGCCGTCTGGACTTAAGTATCACCCTAAAAAAACTCAATGAAACCACCTTCTGTTTGTTTTACTAATTTATTGGACTACGAGGAAACCACCTTCAGTTCGACCTACTATTCTATTGGAATGCGAGGGAAACCATTTTCTATATTGTCTTACTAAATTATTGGATCCCGGGGAAGCCCCCTTCTGTTTGCTCTACTAAATTATTGGACTGCAAAGAAACCACATCCTGTGTTCCCAACATTACTGAACCGCGAGAAAACCAGCTTCTGTTCGTCCTACTAAATTATTAGACCGCGAGTAAACCCCCTTCTGTTCGCCCGACTAAATTATTGGACCGCGAAGAAACCATATCGTGTTCCCAACAAAATTATTGGACTGCAAAGAAACCACATCCTGTGTTCCCAACATTACTGAACCGCGAGAAAACCACCTTCTGTTCGTCCTACTAAATTATTAGACCGCGAGTAAACCCCCTTCTGTTCGCCCGACTAAATTATTGGACCACGAAGAAACCATATCATGTTCCCTACAAAATTATTGGACTGCAAAGAAACCACATCCTGTGTTCCCAACATTACTGAACCGCGAGAAAACCACCTTCTGTTCGTCCTACTAAATTATTAGACCGCGAGTAAACCCCCTTCTGTTCGCCCGACTAAATTATTGGACCACGAAGAAACCATATCATGTTCCCTACAAAATTATTGGACTGCAAAGAAACCACATCCTGTGTTCCCAACATTACTGAACCGCGAGAAAACCACCTTCTGTTCGTCCTACTAAATTATTAGACCCGACTAAATTATTGGACCGCGAAGAAACCATATCGTGTTCCCTACAAAATTATTGGACCGCAAAGAAACCATATCCTGTGTTCCCAAAATTATTGAACTGCGAGGAAACCACCTTCTGTTTGTCCTACTAAATTGGAACCAGTGAGAAAAAATACTTTCTTTCAAGTGGTTCCTTTGTTGTCGTGTTAGCCCTTTAGCATTTACTCTTTACTTTTTTGTTATACAGGAGGATTTTTTTCTTTCCATTCACCGGTTGAACGAACAGAACTATTCCATATGGTCCTACTTGAAGAAAATGTCAGTAGAACCAAGAGAAAACAGCAAATAAGCTTTTAGGTAGCGTAAAAATCCAATTGCTAATTTGCGTAAAAGGTCTATAATATAGTCCTTTTTGCAATTCAGTTTTCAGTAAAACTAACAATAGTAAAACTAACTAGTTAAGCTATGTTGGGTGGGATAAATGGTTCAAATATCCGAAATAAACTATAATGTATATCCACAATATTATATTTTAGTGTGTATATCGCTTGTTTGAAATCTTTGACTGCTGTCTGTGTGTCACATCTAAGGAACGACGAATAGGTATATACTACGTCTCATGGGAAAAGGAGGACTCGGAAAACAACATACTATTGTTAAAATTTATTTATTTAATTTTATAACATATTCGAGTTGGATATTACAATTACAGCGATATAGTAAAATATTATACAAAATCTCCACATAACTTGATCCATCTGTAAATATAACGATAAGTATTAAAAATAGTAATTATACTTACGTATAATTTATTTATACATTAAACAATTATTGTAAAATAACAATACGATAAAATTCTATAATAATTAAATAGTAAAAATATATGTAATAGAAAAACTACCTATCCACTGAATGCCACAATTATACTTTATCTCAATATGTTACAGAGATGGAAGCCCGTTTATTCGACATACTGTTACTAAGTGACGGTAATCAGCGTTTCTTAATCTTTTCAATATGGTATTACAAATTTCTTGATCCTATAATGGTATTTTTCCTTCCAATCAAAAATGTTGCATTCTCAAAATGTTTATTTGGAAAAATGTTTAGTCACAAAATGTTTAATTAATTACCAAAATGTTGATCATTTTTAACCGACTTCCAAAAAAAGGAGGAGGTCCTCAATTCATCTGTTTTTTTTGAACTTTTTAATTCATAAGGTTGGCATGTCTGTTTTCAGATCGTGCTATGAAATGCATTTAAATTATCACACAATATTCGTTGCAAAATGAATAGCCTCCATATTTCTGCCATTTAACGTGTTCATAAATATAACAACAACTATTTTATTCCAACATTTGATGTGATCTTATTTTCTAACGCTGTTGTTGACGCCAAAGATGGCGACTTTAGTCGCGGGTATTCATAGACACTATGTAATAAACAAAATACTTGATGTTGAATCAACAGTATACGATTTTAAGAATGCAATTTACCCGATTTCTATTTTTTTATAAAATGATAAAAGCTTTAATTTTGATTGAACTGATTTAGAAGCGTTGATATAATGATTTCAATAAGAATAATATAGTATTATTATAATGTTACTTATATTATGTATAGGCACTATTATTGCTATCGGTAAATGGAATAAATTAGTCTGATATATATTTTACATGTTTAGCTACATAAAAGAAAACTAGCTTGTTTAAGCAGGACGAAATTATTGCGTAGGCACATATTAGTCTGGTTGGCTTTTGTGGAAAATGTTATTTCTATAAATACATGAATGATGTGGGTGTTTGTTATGCTTTAATTTGTTTTTCTGTAGATAAATAATGTTTCATTTATTCTACTCAAAACATTTTAATTTGCCATAAACAGGTAATTTATCTTATATTGGTACATCAGTAAACCCTGGCACAGCACGAAGGAAGTCTACTTCATTCAGCTATAATCAGCAGTAACGAATGACGTCACATACATGATTTTGGAACCAATGCCAATATGATTACGGCAATGATGATTCTCATGTGAGAAGCAGGCAAAAACGCTATGCGACGTCAACAATTCCTACTATTCATTATGTCTAGTCCCATAAATCCCATACTTCGTAACGGTTTTGACACTGTTGTTAGATGAATATAAATTGTACTCACTAAATTTATTTATATTCCTTCGCTCATCTCCCAAAGATATTTAATTTAACAATTACAATTGACAAAGCAACAAAATTTATTCTTTAGCGATGGCGAATTTGACGTTCTACAAAACATCATAAACGCCAAACCAACAAAATTTTAACTTGACTTGTAGGAAATACCTACCATAGGTTGATGAAAATCGCTCTTTGTAAAATTCCAAGCACATTCACTGTATTTTCTTATATAAGTTAACGATGCTGCGTATCCTTGTACACGTTATCACCCAAATATGAGGTATAGTTGATGCAAATAACGATTGCGACTTTTAGTTTTGTTGGAGTCATACACGTACCAATGAAATGTGCACGCATGTAAAGTCAGTCACACACACTAATGAAATGTGCACGCATGTAAAGTCAGTCACACACACTAATGAAATGTGCACGCATGTAAAGTCAGTCACACACACTAACGAAATGTGCACGCATGTAAAGTCAGTCACACACACTAACGAAATATGCACGCATGTAAAGTCAGTCACACACACTAATGAAATGCGCACGCATGTAAAGTCAGTCACACACACTAACGCAACACGAATACTACAAAGGCTCACGCGCACTCGGGAATTACAGCTATAAAATTATAAGCAAACCCCGAAATTCAAAAAAGACTTGTAAGCGACTCAGAATTGTATCGTCTTTAAATATTTTAACGCTTATGAGATGGACAGATAATACTTACGTTTGCAATTCCCTTAAGTACAACGAATTTTGGTGGTAAGGCTATAATGCTTCTAAATAATTTCCTGTATGAATACATCTCAGTTTACATAACTACTTAACTAAAATTACTAGATATTTTCAAAGTCTCACCAATATAACTTAAACGCTCAATGTAGCGTTGCCATTGCAATTTTAGATTATTGAATTATCCTTCTGAATACTGTGTATCCAATAGAGCATTTCATCTTTTTTGTATCATTTACGTCACTGGAACGTTACATAATTAATATTATAAACGATAAGTATTGAGTACTAATGGTCGGAAGAATTATGTAATTAGTCAGTAACAAAATTTGATTGAAATCGTAGAAAAATGGCGGCTTTGTGATTGACGTTTTCACATTTGTTACTGACTAAAGCTATTATTTATCAAGTTCATCAGTTAACAACAGCTATAGTTAGTAAAAATATATAAAGAAGTAATAATATAATCGTGTAACCGCATTTATTGTATGATTTCAGATGTTGTCATTAACAAATTATATAATTGACCAGCTGATCATCTAATGGATCGATGTTCGCCAAATTTTTTACATGACAATGTGACTTTTCGTATACTTGTTCTAAGAAATCTTTTTATTTTTACGAACGCTTTAAATATAAATGCAGCGATAAATGCACAATGTCATTGTTACGTGTGGTGATAAAGTTTCAGTTAAAATAAAGACAGAAAAAACAACCGTAGGTTTTGTTATGTTATTGTATCAAAATTACCGTAAGATTTATGAACGATTTATAAACGTATGACAACCAATTTGCTGTCCCATTTTATTATTCTGACTGATACTTAAGTTGATTCACACTGAAGTGGTAGCAGCCGGCAGCGCCTAGCCTGCAAGTGGGCGCCGCTCGACTTATGCAAGTTTTTCACTGATACTCGACTGATACTATGTATTGTAGTGATAGATTGGACTATTCGTATGAATCACAAAGATATACATGGCTTTGCGACAAATTACCTCAAAGGGTTGTTTAGCACGCGAGTCCCTTTGGCATATAATGACATGCATCTGCCAGCATCAGACTAAATTCATGATGGATAAGTATTAAAACTGTTTGGGACTGGCAGGCCATGTCACCATAAGATTCCTATGATATACTCGTGATAATATACAGCCTCATATAAAAGGATGATGACGGCGGTACATAAAAGGCCGAACGAGCAAAATTGTTGACCGTTTAAGTGTTACAATCAAAATGCTATGAAGCAGTAGCACCATATTGGATTAGATATAAGAATAAGATATATTAAACGTGTGTTATCATTTAACTTAAGGCATAGAACATATTAAATTCACCTTGAGCAGGCCCGTGACACTCATCGTACGTTTGTCGCGAAGTTGACTTGTGCAGGCGCAACAGAAAAAAAAGGCCGGCGCGCGTGAGCAAAAGGCACCACTAGTGGTGCCTGGCCCTAACACCGCCGCGTCCCGCGCACCACCCGCGCTTTCTGTCGCACTCACACATAGCTAGGAACGCTTTTACCAGCACACATACTTGAGTGTCGCTTCTTCTGGTGTATAATACGTTCTATGCCTTAAGGTTGCGAAACCACCAGAGATGTGCAAAGAAACTGAGCGATGTGCGAGGAAAAAATGCACCAATAGAATCGCTGCGATCAGTGAAACTGTTAAAATGAGGCGATCTTATTGGTTGGTTTTTTCTCGTACACTACTTACACACACATTGGAAAATACACATCTTAGGGCAAAAGTGGATAAACACTTCTACGCTCAAATGCTGCACTAATTGTTTTGAGAAACTTAAGCTTACATCATTGCAATAGCTTAAGAAGTACGTATATTGTATATAATAACTAGATATATTTACGTATTTGTATATAGTAAATATTTGTATATTTATAACATGATTATTGTTCAATACATCACTTACGATTATAATTTAGTTATAGTTAAGTACAAAGTTATGACCCATTAAATAAAATTGTATACTTAACTGATTATTTGTTGATAATTAAAAACAAAAATATTACCAATTTTGATAAATTTGAATAACATAACATATAAAGGATTTTTTCTGAATGCGCTTTTGTAGAGCTAAATACAGATCTTTACTTAGATTCAAATATTCTCGATTTACAAACTACAATCTTTCTCTTTCATTCAATCACTAATCAGGAGGCGACCAATGTGATTATGTATACACCTTTAAGTACATATGTATGTCAGAAACTCATTGACATTGAACAACACTGTGTGTTAAGTAAATAAAAGATGAAGGTTTTAAACAAATGACAGTTTGTACTCTATATACCTAATAGTTACAACTAAATAAACTAAATGCGGCGAAGACTTGCACTATGTGGTATGAAGAGTGACCTTTGCGAGTTCATAGCAGTTTATTGCCACGACATAGCTACTTGCAAAATGTTAAAATCGATTCTAGCAGACTAAATTAGCTCTCATAAAGTTAATCCTATGATATATTGGGCTACTAAAAATAGTAAACTTTGTTATAAATATCTCGCATGTTTAACTTTAAAATAGTAAAAGCATTATTTATTAGTAAATTTATAGAAAAAAACTTCTATTAAACATAGACTTCCACGACGTTGTCGATCCACCTGGAACCCATTTTAGGTTAGGTAAACCGACGATATCGTGAAAGTAACGTGGTGTTGATGGTTTCATTGCTATGTTTAATAGTGGACGTCTACTGGCTGACAATGATGATGATGATGATATTGAAAAATGGTGGAAAAAGTGAAAGTGAGGAAGAACAAGTGAAGCTAATTATTACTGATCATCATCACAGCTCATCTTTCACCTTAGCATGAGTTTTGCAGAACTTGATCATATCGTCCAACGAACGGTCTCCATCATAGGTGGCGAGCTCTTTACCACCGTTGAATATTTTTAGCGTAGGCAGTGTCTGTATTCCAGCCAAGTCGGCTACTTTAGGGTTCTCCGCGGCGTCTACAGCGATGACATTAATGGGTACATTGTTGTCTTTGAAATTTGTCGCCACACGGCTGAAGGTAGGCTTCACTTCAGTACAGTGACTGCACCCTGAAAACAAAATATTTTATTATAAATCCAAACATGTCAGGTATTTTGAAGAGTGATTTAAGCAATAGCGAGTACTGAATGTCAACCAGCAGTGGGACCACAGTTCTAAGTTTGTCGCAGACTTCGTCTTCAACCCCATGATTTTTTGGTAGCGGACACCTATCGGAATACCCACATAGCAAAGTCTTGATAGTAAATTGCCATCGTTATTACATAGACATGAACGCGAAATTCAACAGAATGCCATGATTCAAAATATCCCTAGACCCTATTTAGCTAATGCTGTTCTGGTTGGCTACCACATCACTGTCTGCTTACCACTTAGCGGATAAACACGTAGTTAAATATGTATGGATTTGGAATAATAATTAAGAAAAATGTTTTTTTATCAAGAAATTTGCGAATATTACATTATGAAAAGAACGAAAATGAATAATTGCGGGTATTAAAGAACAAGAAGAACTTTAAGGCTTTGCCAGTTAAAAAAAGAACATGCGAAATAATGAAAGTAAAATGCTGTGTAATGATTGCGCACGTCCATACGATTGTTGATTTTAACGATCATTGTCTCGCCCTGTGAGTGTTCACACGATTATTAAACGCAATTATCTCGTGTTAATTATTCAAACATAGTTCCGCGAGGAAGTAGCCTTGACTCAAGGTGAATGGCCGCAAAGTAAAAGTTATTATGATTTATGCAGTAGCAACATCACTAAAGACGTATCATAAAGTTAAACAAGTACTAACTCGTACAATACGTAAAGATAAAACCTGCCAAGTGCGTGTTGGGCGGAGGTTTTCATACTAACACAGAATGTACCATCAAGTTTTAATACTTTATATTTTTGCAATACCGTACACGGATTATATACCTTCACGGATTATATAACAAAATTACGAAGAAAACTAATAGTCATGTGCGGGATTCGAACTCGCGATCCATCCCCATACGATGGTTAAGAACGAGAGGACTAATTAGAGTTATGAGTCATACGTCATGTTAGCTTAGCGGTCAGAGCATACCCCGGCTATAGATAGATAGATAGATCGATAGAAAACTCTTTATTGTTACACCACTTTAGAAATATAAAAGTTATTAAAAATATATAGTTATACTATAGGGGTGGATGGCGCGGGTTCGAACCCCGCACATAGCACATATCTATAATAATTCATCTCCTTGTAATTGTATAATGCACCATAAATTCTTCATTTTGTAAATAATATATAGTTAGAAAATATAATGTCTAATCATACCAAGTTTTATGCTTGTATATGTTACCGGTTTTATGATAGAGCAAAAACAATTGAGTAAAAATAAAACACTTTTTTTGTACTGGGACGCCCTTTAATTTGTAAGTTTTTGTTGTTGTTATAATCGTTTTAGTCAATCCACCATACTAACACGTCATATTCTGTGAAATTTTAATTTACCTATTACAGTCATTTAAAGGTCTGAAGGATACACGGACATGGACAAGGTTTTAGTAATAGGATTCCATGGTACGGAACAGTACAAAATGTTAATCATCTTCGTACCCTTAAAAAACCATCAAGGTGGGTTAAGGGATTGATAGGAAAATAATGTTTCTTTTTGTTGCATGTAACTTTTTGAATCTATAGACAGCACTGTAAAAGGAAAATATAAATAACTTCTAGAAATCTGACCATGAAAATGTAAGATCAGTGTTTTTTTTTTATTTGCCTTTGACCACTATCTCACCTAATGGTAAGCGATGATGTCGTCTAAGATGTTGTTCAGGCGAACCTTCGCAAAATACCCTACCACCACGGTAAAACGACTGCCATTGTTTAGAATTGTTGTCTCACAACAACCGGGACCGAAGTCTTAAAGTTCCCTGGGAAGAACTCAATAATAGCCGCCAGTAGCTTTTACCAAGTCTCGCAGTGTATAAGTGACCGCAGCGGATGTTGCTTAACTTAGTTAATCGTTTAAGAACGGGCTACGACGCTTAACAATGTAGGGAAAAAAAAGTGTCTATATCTGTATAGCACCGACTTCCACAACAAAATAAAATGTAGTCTACAGAATAAAGCGTCTAAAAGCCAAATTGCTATAGATCTTAAATCCTATTATAAAAACTTACGCTCATATTTATATCTAATATATGAAAAACACGGGTGTTTGAGCGTGAACTTACTATGAGTCGATATCCTCTTGAATATTCAAGTGATTGTTAATGTATGTAAAATACAAAATGTAATCGTTATTATTAAGGTCTTATCTTTCCGCGTAAAGATAATTATATTGTTCTAGGCCGGGCCTTCTTTTTCTCTCGCTTTTTAGAATACAATAGAATAATTATTTATTGCTACAAAAAAGAAAACAAATTAAATACAATTTCTTACAAACTATACAACTTATAGCAAAAGGAATACACTCAGTTTGAGTTACGGCCACACCTGTTAAGTTGCAACCATAACACTGTTTTCAGTGAATTCCTGAACTCGGGCTTAGATGTTCGCCGAGAAAAAATAGAGTAGAAAAAAAGCGAGTTCAAGAACTAACAATCTACAAAATACATATATATCTAGGCACAGACAAAACAGCATTCTATGAATAGGAAATTTGCAAATATGTTAGATTTAATAACATCACAAATAATAATAAATTCTTTGAAAATAATAATACAATCTAATATAATGAATAATTTTGGTTTAATAGTTTAATATATAAACTTACGCAAGTAACAACAATGTAGGCGCCGATGCCAGTTTGTAAATGTGTAAGTAGATATGTGGTGAGGAACTTTTGTATTTTTTTGTGCCGATGTATGTGTGCGTGTATGTGTGTATATATAAATGTGTATATGTGTGTGTATGTGTTTGCTTACTATGCTTAGTTAGACTAGCCTATGGTGTTAACTTTTATGAAGACGGGAAACGCTATATAACGCTATCCAGATCAGTCCTCCAATGTGTCTATCGCTTACGATATACCGTGGCATCCTGCGGCATGACATGAGTAACTACGGTCGCGTGCTATCTAAATAAAGTAATATGAAATCTAAACATATAGTAATAAGGTTTTAACATATATATGTACTAAGAATTTTGTCTGATAAGCCATAAACAGCAGTGATAGCTTTTAGCCAAAACAGGAAATACATGTACCCACATGAATAAGCCAACTTTTATCATATCTGTTAGCTGTTGGCATAAACAGATGAAAAAAGTGCAATATCAAGGAGAATATTTCGTAAAGCAATACATATTACATTATTTTTTATAAAAATAGTTATCTTACTGAGTTATGTAACTTTCGTCACTTTCAGGCTGAAATGTAAGGTTCTTTAACATCTCTCTAGCAATGGGACAAGAGCAAGAAAAGGAAGGGATTCTGTAAAGAACACTGTACTTACAAGAAGCATAAAACATGATAAATGTGGGTGTAGAACTCGCGATGACGGTCTCAAAGTCCGTGTCGAAGGCTAACTTCACGTTGCCTCCAAAGCCTGCCTGCTGCGGCGTCGTCGCTACCGCCTGCTTAGTCTCGTGCTGTCCCATTTGCAAGTGGATGTACGACACGAAATCCGCTTCCTGTGAAACAAAATAAAATATAGCGTCATCCAATACTTGCCGACTCAGCCAGACAAATAACTACTCCCTGTACAGAACCGGTAATGTAACTTGGTAATTTATAAAGAACAAATAATTCATCCCGGCTCTGTTTAATGATTTTAATATTGATTCCTTGTATATTTACGGGTAATGTACATACGGACGGACAGTCAGGCTGTGGAGTCTCTCGTTAGTCCATGGTTGCATTCTCGTTGTCATATTCGAAGTATAATTTACTTAAGAGTTTATAGTGTTAGGCATCATTCAATTAGGTTCTTTGTTTATCGAACCTGCCCTATCCATAGCCCACCCTGTAAAACATTTGTTTGCGAAGAAAACAAATTGTAGAATACGTTGAATTCTACATACACATACACTTTGCTTTTGAAACGCTCGTAGCGAAGTTTGCTTAGCTGTTCTTAACCGATCAGCTAGGTTAAGCAACGTCCGCCGTTGTCATGAGTTGGATGGGTGACCGCTAGTGACATTACTGCTTCGGAGGGCACGTCGGGCCCGGTTGTTATCTTACGATGGCAGTCGTTACAGAATGGTTGTAGGGCATTTAGAGTATACCCGCCTGGCTAGCAACCACCGTACTCAAGTAGAAAATCTGTCGCCCAGCACCTAACGGTGTGTTCCGGTAGCTGTCCTTGAGAGCCAGTAATTATAGGCTAGCCTAAACAACATCAGCATGAATAAATTGTTTATTAATTATCGAAACATTCATTTTTAACAAATTCTTTATTAGTTTTTGATTTATTTACTGGTTTTTTCATATATACCATAAAGAACCTAAACAAAGATTTCAATATCACTTTACTATGATATTTATCTATGAATCCGAAACGGACCGTCCGTACAAGTCGCATCTGAAGTTATTTGGTGGTAAGGTATAAGTTCGATGTTCATCGTTACGAAGCTTCGAACTTCGTTTTTTGGAGTAGACCTCCTGGGCTTGTGCGGTCAATTTGATTAATTTGTGTATTACCTTCCTTCCGCCGCTGTAGTCTCTGATCTGCTTGTCGAAGTAGCTGAAGTATTTGATGGTGGGGTATCCCTTAACGTCGTAGTTCTTGCACAAATCCACCGCGGTTGTACAGTCCACAGCCGCGAACGCAACCATCAGTTCGTCTGCAAACCTCTCGGCAGCTTTCACAAACTCCGGTTTGGTACTCTTGCAATGGCCACACCCTGGAAACAGCACAACGTTTTATAATACATAAATTGTAATTTTCAACACACGCTTTTTAGGGGGAGCTACTTCATACACACAAACCGCCTAATACCTCGGTAGCACATCACTCATTCAAAACTATTTCACAAATACATATCGTCATGCCTCGGCCCACCTCTTCGGAGAGCATCTGAATCAGTAGGTTTAAGAGCTATGATGCCACAGACAGGTCAAACTTATAACACACCTCTTTTTGCATCGGGAATTATAAAAAAAAAAACAACTAAAAAACCACAAACCACACAAATGTAAACACACACCACTGAAATGGAAAGAGAGTTATAAGGATTTGCACGACTTATGTCATCAAAGAAAAACAATCTACTGGAAAATGTCAGAAGTATGTGCACGTCCTACTAGAAAAATAACCAAATATAGAAATAGCACTTGAGAAATATGTTCACCAAATTCACCATTCAATGGAATACCTAACCAGAAATATGTCCAAGTATATAGATGCCCAACATTATAATCATTTTAGAAACTACTTTTGTGATTGCATTACTATCTTTTTGGATCCTACTGGCCACATGTATAAAATGGCTATTTAAATTAGGTTTAGATCAATCACTTGTTAGAGGAACTGAGAATTAAACAACTTCGAGTCTAACGTAACGCTTATATGACCATCAGGTACTAAAGTGTTAATATTAAGAAGATAAAATTATACATATTGGTAGTAATACTTTATAGTTGTAAGCATTATATTAAGCATGTGTAATTTATTATGTATTTAATTTTTTTTAATGATGCTGCAAATGATCAATATAATTTTGCATATTGAACAATTTGCCACCTTGTGTTGCGCGTATTAATCAATATGCGAATGGAACCAATAGACGATCCGGCTGATACAGTACAGCACAGGTACGTTATGTTGCGTGCTTACAAGGAGCGTAGAACATGACGACGGCGTGTTTGACTTTCCGGAGTGCGGTCCTGAAGGTCGTGGCGTCGAGGTGGCGCACGGGGGACTCCTCCTCAGCCCAGGGCTTCTCCTGCGGAGGCGGCGGCGGAGGCTCGCGTGGATCCTACATACAAACAATACCTATATATTAAAAACCAAGCCATACATTGTAAACTTTTTACCAAACCAATCGGACGCTGGTAGCTAAAAACATTTGTAGCTGTCAATATTTTGCTGTATAAGAGAGAAGTCAGTCTCCGATTATCAATTCAATTCAAATTCAAAATCTTTTATTAAATTTTAGCTTCTACGACGCTCTTATGAAGGTTAAATACAAATTTTAATATTGAAATATTCTACATTGTACTGACACATTCAGCAAAAAAATTTATAGAGCCACTGCGAGAAGCCGTTAGTTTAAACTTCTTTCAACAATGTATTAATACAATTAATACAATATTTGTTTAAATTACGTAGGTGACAGGTGATGGCTTGGCAGAGGTGGAATTTTCCCAGCATTTTTGTCGTTTAAGTAATCACAAACTGTGTAGTAGGATTTCTTAATCAAAATGTTTTTCACGTGCAATTTGAATTTTCCTTCTGTGAGCATTGTAATATGTTCGGGAATTTTATTATAAAACCGCACACAATTACCTAAAAAGGAGCTTTTATTTGTCTTTGCTAATCTAAAACAATTTAAATTAAACAGTGACAACCACGATTACAACACTAGGAACAAATATAAAATAATGGTAGCGTTATTTGATATTTGTTCCTAGTGTTGTAATCGTGGTTGTCACTGTTTAATTTAAATTTACAAAATTTGAGATAACTTTTTAACGGCGGTTTTCAAATGTAAAGTAACTGAAATGACGGCTACCAGCCCCAGTCGTACAGTTAACAAACAAATACTAGCTTTGGCCTGCAATTCCACCTATATCCTAATTTTAAGGAATTACTAGATTCAGAAGTGTATCGCAATGAAATCTTATTAAAAGTAAACTCACTTTGATGAAACTAATAATTTGTTCCTCTTGCCGCGCATTGCTGACGTCGTACTTGAACTCTCCCTTGTTGAAATACTTTAGTGTAGGGTAGCCCTTCACACCGAATCGGGATCCCAAGTCGGGGTGCTTCGTCGTGTCAACTGCAGCTAGCACTCCGTTTATCTGAAAATTATAATATAATAATTAATTTATAACACCGTCGACGCGAATAATGTTGATGCACAAGGGCACAACAGCTGCCCGATTACGAAATTTTGTAAGCCATAGGGCACTTGTAGCCACGAGGGGAGTTTGAAGTATTCACGGTATCGGAACTTTTTGTTAGTAATGACGGCAGTTTTTATCTATGGTATACCATCTTTATGTATAAAAATTACGTGTCACGTTGTTTGTCCGCGATGGACTCCGAAACTACTGAACCAATTTTAGTTTAAATTCAAATTGAAAGATAAGATAGCTTACATCTCATTTTATAGTCGTTATTACCCGTGCGAAGCCGGGCGGGCTACTAGTATATACATATATATATATATATATATATATATATATATATATATATATATATATATATATATATATATATATATATATATTAGGTATACCATAGACGTTATCCAATGTATCATATACACATAGAAAATTTCATCGGTTACCATAATATTTTTTGCAATCTTATCAATAAGGTTGCAAAGATTTTTCATAGCTAACTATATTCAAGTTAGAAGCAATTAAACCTCATGGAAAGATTAACAGAGAGACAGAAAATCAAGATGTTTCACCTTTTCCTTGTTTATAACTGCAGCGGCCTTTTCAAATTCCGGCTTTATACGCTTACAATGGCCGCACCAGGGCGCGTAGAAAACTACCAACGCGTTTTCCGCCTTCGAGAGCACACTGTCGAAATTTGCACCTGTGAACAATACATTTTTACTGCACATAGGCTAGCATTTGACTACTATATCACGTGACGGTAAGTGATGATGCGGTCTGAGATATATTCAACCTCATAATTAATCGCCCGCAAGGTCAGCTGCCAGACCACACCATTTAATGCTTGGTGGCAGATTTTCTACTTGTGAGTGGTAGTTAGTCAAAAAGGCATTCTTCAAATGCTCTGCCACGACGCAATATATACCACCTTGAAACAACAATTGGGACTTACGGCTTAACGTAATATCCGAAGCACAGAAGCGCTAATTAGTAAATATCAATAGCGGTCACCCATCCTAGGTCCAAGTCGTGACCGCAGTAGACGTTGCCTTACCTTGATCGGTTAAGAACACCTACTACAAGGTGAGCATAAATACAAATGTATTTGTAAATTTCATTTTATATAGCTATAATACGTAGATATGGAACATAGTTATATTTATATAATGTACCTATATAGAGATATATATTATAATCACTGATGTTTAGGTAAAAACACCACTTTGTTATCTTGACGTCCCAGGACCGATTCCCGAGTTCAAAACTAGTTTGTAGGGTTTTGACCATTCAATTTACTATAACAGTCCGTTATTTTAGAACCCCCCACAGATGGCATTAGGCTCTTTTTTATGCCAAGCTACCAAAATATATCAGCGTAACCGGCAACGTTATGATAGTAGAAATCTACTACTTCCAGACCCTAAACAGGCGTGGTGAATATCCACAAAACCAAAAACCTTGATGTTTTGATCTCTGACCATGATATGAAAAATCACATCTATACGTTGTTGGTGCGTTGTTGCGTGAAAGGGCAAAGCAACAATCCGACAAACAGAGTCTCGCATACATAATAAGTGTGTTAATTAGCTTCTTTGTTCTCCTGTTGGCCGCTTGAGCGAAGCAGAGTAATCAATAAACACTATCATTCAAAGGTGTATCATATTGCTCAAAGCACACAGAATTGGCAGCGGCCAGCAATTTTACTCAGTCAAAATAATTTATTAAATTTAGGCATCTACGACGCTCTTATTTCACCCAAGTTATTAAATCAAGTTTTAATATTGAAATATTCTACACTGTACTGCAACATATAGCAAAAAATATATTTGTAGAGCCATGGCGAGAAGAACGGGCAAGAATATTTCTTTTAAACGTCTTTTAACAATGTGTTACATACAATATAATAAAATTATTACAATATATGTATACATTACGTAGGTGAGAGGCGATAGATTGGCAGAGCTGAAACAGTCTAAGCATTTTTGTCGTTTAAGTAATCACAAACTGTGTAGTATAATTCTAGGTTAAGCCTGTTAACACCTTAGACCACATCGTCACTTACCATCAGGTGAGATTGTGGTCAAAGGCTTACCTATCAGGAATAAAAAAATAAAAAATAAAAAAAGTAAGATTTTTTAATCAAAATGTTATTCACGAGCAACTTGAATTTTCCTCCTGTGATCTTTGTAATAATGTTTTGTATTTACTATTAAACCATTTTCAACTTGGTCAATACAAGTATCACTGAAATACATAGTATCGCTTGAAATACTTGCATAACGAGCGGCTGCGCGGCCAACACTCTCAATCCTTTCATCCTATACTATATACATTATCGTAATAGAGACAAAGTTGAAAATGGTTGACAGTCAAACTTCCGGCCGCTGCCACCTCAATGTGAGATAAACTTTCCATAAGTTATTTTTTGCTCTGATATCCTTCTATATTCAAAGTATATTTGTATGAATGAAGTCAAAACGCGATAGTGCCACGAAAACACGATTGTTGTTTTAACAAATTTATTAAAACTCCTTCGTTAAATTCGCGTCTGGGTACATACGCGTTAATCTTTATATTATTGAAAATGACCGAGGATTTTATGATTGAATAACAACGGCTTTCAATGAGTCGAACGGTTTAAAATCTTTTTCAAACAATCTAATATTAATTATGAGCGTGAATTTAGTATTAAGATAAAGAATAGTTTAGAGACAAAATAGGAAGGGCCAAACACATCATTTTTTTACTACGAAACGAAGGTCTTCAAGTGACCAATTAATATGTCTTACCTTTAATCAATTTGCGATAAATGTAGTGAAGTAATTTCATTATGATTTGGCAAAAAAATTTACTAAAAAAGAATTTTACATAGTAAGGAAAATGTAAACAAAAACCTGTATGAATCGAAGTTGTCAGAATGATAGATTACTTCTTGACGTTAAAAAGATACTTTACATCAAGAAGTTTAAATACGTTTTTGAAGTAGGTTACACTGATGGACTCGTTCATATAATGCTTATCCGATCGCCGGCGATAAGCGAGTAGAGCTATACACTACAAACGAGTAGGCAATCGATGCATAGGGTGTGGTAGTTATAGTACTTTTTTCGCTGTGCTATAACCAAGCGAACGAGTGCAAAGGGCGATTACGGGTACGCCTGCCCTGGGGCGGCCCAATATTATGTGTATCAAATCTACTCTAATCTCTGGGCAAGTGTTTTGACCACCAAGGGATGCTCGCTGAGCGTATATACCTCTAGTCGCTGCGACTTCCTAGATCAACTATAAAAACATATACGAGTGTCGGTTATTACCTCGAGATCGGTTCTTGAGCGAAATAATAGTCGACAACTACACTGATTTCTCGCCGTTAATTACAATTATTAAGTAAGTAAGTAATACAAATCAATTATCTTTAAAATAACACTAGTTAATTTAACTAGTGTTATTTTAAAGATAATTGATTACTACTTAATTGATTACTTATTAGTTATTTGAAAAATCACATAATTTGGATAATATGGTAAAACCACATAATATTAAAGATTTTCCCGCTAAAGCTTTGCAGGTTGATTGGTTTACCTGTTAAATGCACAACATCACTGTCTTCGGACCAGCTCTCGTCAACAGGCGGCTTTTTTTTCTGCTGCTCCGCCACCGGGTCCTTCATGAAGTCGACGATAGCTTTCCGCTTGTTCTCGCCATTATATGGGTAACGGAACTGCCCCTTTCTGGAAACAAATAATCAACAGCATCAGCTGGAACACGTCCACTGTTGAACAAAGCCTCCAACATCGATGGCAACATTGAACGGTTATTAGCCCCTTGTATCCATCGGGACTCTGACGATGTAGTCAGTCCATCCAATGAGGGACCTACCAAATCAACTTCTACTTTGAAATGTGGTGATCACTCGTGAACCTTTCTTGTGAACCTATCTGAAAATATCCAAGTTCCGGATTTTATGACACAAAGTAATCCATTCATAGCTCATTTAGTGCCTCTCAGCTTGTCCATAAGGGCCACAGTTAAAGGAGAAAATAAATATGGGCAAGGACGAATTAAAGTAACAATATCCTGACTCAGCTGAAGTCCAGAACCAGGCACCTTCTAGTTATTTTCCCTACAAAACAATGTATGGCTGGCTCCCGCACAATGAATCAATGAATTGGTAACTAAATACGTTATTCTTCGTATTATAACTGATTGAATACCTTTTTACTAGTATATTAGTAAACATTGACGAAGTAGAAGGTGTGTGTAAGGATACTGCCTTCAAAGAACAATGTTAATTATACACCATCTTTAAATACTGCATTTACAAACACTCACTCATAGAAATACAGAGTAGGAAATCCAGTGATGTTGTATTGTTGTCTGATTTTTGAATTTACTGGTTTAGCCATATCGATCGCAGCTAGCAGTGCTTCACCCTGAAAAGATACAATAGAATAATTATTACATTCATAGTGAAAGCAACATAGGTATTTACTCTTCGTAGAGTATATCTATCTAATTATATAAAATTCTCGTGTCACATTGTTTGTAACAAAACTCCTCCGAAATAGCTTGACCGATTTCAATGAAATTTTGTGTAAGAATAGAACGGAAACTGTTTTTCATATATATTTAACAACTTTTTATATCCATTTTTATTTGTGTCTATGAACGTCACTTCTCACCCCTTAAACAGGACAGAGTAGGGATGAGAAAGAAGCAGGTCTCCTGTCTTTCTCACACAATTAAAGATGGACTCATTAGAAATAATGTTGGAGTGTATGTACGAGCGCTTCAAAATATTCACTATAAATAATTTATAGACAAAACAGAGTTTGTCAGGTCCGCTAGTAATATATATATATAGTTATATTATGCCAAACTGTCATACATTTTATTAAGCCTATGCTCGTTAAGAATAGTGAATTGTGATGGAATTTCACGTCTGAAACTTATTTTTACCTTTAAATCACTAGCTGCTTCCACATAATCTGGTTTCATACTCTTACAGAAGCCACACCATGGAGCGTAGAACATTATCATAGACTTCTTGAATGCTCCTGCACCTTTCTTGAGAAACTTTGTTAGGGCCTAGAGCAGAAGAGAAAGCATATTCTTAATTTAAAGCAAATATGCAAAATGTATATAAAAGTATCTGTACCACCAATACCAATATCATCTGTAATAAAGTTATCTTGTGAATGATGAGAACCTCACCCAATGTCATATCCATCCCATCCTCACAAACCTATTCATAATATTAAATAGATTAAGGGCCTGTTTCAGAATGTTCGAGTAAGTTCCGGTTTTACTACCCAGAAAATATTTAATAAATAAAACACTATCTTTGAGTTTCACAGTCATCGATTTAGCCTATCCATCGGTTAAAGCTTGAAACGCGTTGCATGTCAACTGTCATTTTTTCATTTAGTTATTTTATGTGTTGCATAGCAACCCGAATTTTGTTTAATATATTTATTAGGACATTCTGAAACGGGCCCTAAACATAATAAAGCATAGCTCCCCTAAACATAAGAAGTATCCAACTCCCCTGTGACTTACATCTACACGGAATTTAATCATATTGCACTATAGGAAGTACCAGTTATATGGTGATATAAACTATCAGTGTCTGTACTACAGGTAATCTGTGGTCCAGAAGAATCAGTTCAGTAGTTTAAGCGCAGTATATGTAATTCTTATGCACTTGTATTCTTATTCTTTAGGATGCATACAAGGAAACTCATATCTTCCTGGGGGGAGTTGTAAGAGGTGACGATCAGAAAAATATCAAAGTTCTTCAAACATTTGAAGAACTGGACAATCAGGACATTATTACTATCAGGGTGGACGGATGGACAACATCCATCCGTCCACCCTGATTTAAGGGCTAAATTTTGAACCCTAATAACAGCTGGTTGATTTACGGAGTATATGTGTTGCATAAACAGATTATTTATTGTCCAAACAATAACAACAAGAAAAAGCAGAAAATTAACGCAGGCTCCATACAAGAAAGATTAAATACATCTTTTTCAACACACTCGCTCGTAACGGGCCTTTAAATGCACCGATTTGAATGTCATAACATAGTCTATTATGCACTCGTGCCTTTTTTTTTTACTTTACCGCACTATTGTTTTAAATCGAAAAAAAAAAACGTTTCCACACTCCTCACCAAGGAGATTGTAGTTTGTTTCGTTCGTTTTTCATATAAAAACAAACCAAAGACTTTTAACCTACTGAAGAAGAACTTCAGAAGATTTAATTATAAACCTTCTTAATCAGATTACATATTATTGCTATCAAAACGATTAAGAAAATATTTTCGTATTCGTTCCTCGCAGGTGTGTTGAAAAACGTCGTATGAAACTCATGCGCGTTGTATATTACAATCTCTACTCCATTTAGGCTTTCGATCTCTATTGTAATAAACAACTTCGCGCACTTGTTGCATAATGTACTATTTCCTTTTTTCTCTATCATAAAAGCTTTAAACTTAGTGTGATTGTTGTATTAAAAAATAAAAAAATTATAAAGTGTCATGCCCTGTTATGATTCCAACTTGTATACTCGTTTAATTTTTTTGTAAACTGTATGGACGTAACCTGTGTGTGGGACCCGCACTTGGCCGGTTTTATTCATATATCAAATATACAATACAGTAATAGCTACATATATGTCGATTTTTTACTATCTCTACATCGAAAAATATGTGTACATGAGTGATAAATACAATTCTTGTAGTTAAAATTCACAATACTAAAATGTTATCATAACTATAATGTCACAGTTCATTTACATGATTACTGATGCTTGTTATGGCCAGTACCAGCATGTTTTCTTATATTAGTAATAGTATACTTGTGCATGCACAGTAAAATAATTTTCTATAACATCATGATGTTAAAGAAAATTATTTTACGCTGATCTCTCTTGATGGTTGATGGAAGTCTTCTTTGTATAATAATAGTTAAGATACTTTTACTATTTTGTAATTTATCTAATGAGGAGCTGCACCAACAATTTGGTAACTTGTCAATATCAAAATAATATTAAAATTTCAACAATTAAATATAATAATATAACAATAAATTATACACTGTTACAAGAAAGAATGGTAGCAAAACCACAATTATTTCTTTTTAGATATTAAGGCATGTTTCCCCTATAAATTTTTATGCAACTATAGGCAAAAGTTTAGTGTTTTTGTGTTCAATGTTTCGAAAAAACATCGAAAAGGATGTAAGAGGTCATTTTCCTGACCTCACTTTGCACCCAATGAGGCCAAAAGTGAGGTAAATTACCTCTTTGTCTGCTGTTGGTAGCCTTTTCCTTGCACACGGCTAGGGCATGCTATTCGGATAACCGAATATCCGAATTATTTGGATATCCATTGTAAATAATTATTCGGATAAAACGGATAATTCAGATATTTATTTTCTAATTATTTTATGGTTTATTGTTAATTTTAATCATGGCTTTTGCCATATGGCGCACAAAATTTACTTTATTAAATGACTATTTATTAAAGTAAATTTAGTTTGAAGTTTAATTAATTATATTTGTATGTCGTGTGATCGCTTAGTGACGGCAACCTTTCTTTTGGAATATCGTAGATTTTTATTTATTTGTGCTTTAATCAAACATCATTATTAAGATGTAGGGCACACTTAATGATAATGTATCTGAAATGACTGAAAAGTAAATAACATGAACGCCAGAAGCGTAGAGCAAAAGTGTAGTGGTACTGTTCTTCAAAAAAGGTGACAAGACCTTGTTGAAGAACTACAGGCCAATTTCAGAGTCATGTTTACAAGCTGTTCTCGAGTCATTACGAATCGCCTTGCTCGCAGGTTTGATGACTTCCAGCCTCCCGAACAAGCCGGGATCCGAAAAGGATTTAGCACCATAGACCAAATCCACACGCTCCGTCAGATTATACAGAAGACTGAGGAGTATAATCGGCCATTATGTTTAGCATTTGTGGACTATGAATAAGCCTTCGATTCAATCGAAATCTGGGCTGTATTGCAGTCTCTTCAGCGATGCCAAATTGACTATAGGTACATCGAAGCTCTAAAGTGTGTGTATAGAAATGCCATCATGTCAATTCGACTACAGGACAAGAGCACAGAACCAATCCAACTGCAGCGAAGCGTGAGACAGAGAGATTTTATTTCTCCGAAACTGTTCACGAATGCGTTGGAGGTCATTTTTTAAGCTCTTGAACTGGAAAGAATTCGGCGTCAACATCTATGGCGAATACATCACTCACCTTCGTTTCGCCGATGACAGTCGCTTGAGGAACTCAGTACAATGCTCAGCGACCTCAGTAGAGTTTCCCAGCAGGTGGGTCTTAAAATGAACAAGGACAAAACGGAAATTATGTCTGATGTCCATGTTGCAACCGTACCAGTAGTTGTTGGAAACGATACGCTCGAAGTTGTTGACCATTACATTTACCTGGACAGAGGTCCAACTTCGACAAAGAGGTCGCCCGAAGAATCCAACTCGGATGGGCAGCGTTTGGGAAGTTACTCTTCTCGTCAAAGATCCCGCAGAGCCTGAAGACCAGTCTTCAACCAGTGTGTGTTGCCAGTGATGACATATGGCACCGAGACGTGGTCCTTAAGTGTGGCCCTTATGCACTAACTCAGAGTCACTCAACGAGCCATGGAGAGAGCTATACTCGCAGTTTCTTTGCGCGATGAAATCCAGAATGTGGATATTCGCCAATGAACCAAAGTCACCGACATAGCTATCAGAATTAGCAAGTTGAATTGGCAATGGGCGGGCAAAATTGCTCGACGAACCGATGGGGAAGGAAGTTTCTCGAGTGGGTACCACGTTACACCGTAAGACGTAGAGTTGGTAGGCCCCCTACTAGATGGACTGAAGACATCGTAAAAGTCGCAGGTAGCTAATGGTTACAAGCGGCTAATAGCTGTTCTTTGTGGCGTTCTATGGAGGAGGCCTTTGTTCAACAGTGGACGTCTTCCGGCTGATGATGATATTTAAAGTATTTTGCTATAACTTTGTAAATGTTAACAATACACAAAATTTTTGATATACTAAAATTAACCTTAAGTATACCACTGCATACATTTGAAAATTAACAAAGTCAAATACACGACGTGCTTAATATACGAAAAGTTGCGTATCCGCTAGCGCACTATTAAACAATAAAATTACACTAGTTTACTACAACATTTATACACCCAAGACGGCAAAAAAACTGATTATGCTTGAAAATTACAGTATACAAAAACGATTAAGTAATAAATAACTTGATTAAACAGTATTGTTAGTTTGATTTAAATCTTTATCACTAGTATCCGAAATATCCATATTATCTAGATATACCCAAATAGTAAATTTGGTCAGATAATTGCATGCCCTACACACGGCTCATTTTCTTTGCACATCTCTGGTAGAGACGCAGCCTTAAGAAACCATTAAGGGTCAACAACAGGATTTCTGCTTAACAGTGGTAGCTAGGCAGCTGAACATGCAGAATGATAAATACTTACCACCCTTAATAACAACTCTCGTGGGTCGAACTAAACAATATTTTAATAAAGTTATGGAATAATCTTTTAGGCACTACTAAAGAACTAACTAGAAGCTTACTTCACCATCAGGTAGATGGAAGACATCTGTTGCTTCCGGATCTTCTTCCCAAGGCAGGTCTCCAGTGGGATCTCGAAGGAAATTACACAAACTACTGACAGTCTCGCTTCTATCATAGTCTTTGTGATAATCACCATCTTTGTAATGCTTTATCAGGTACGGCTTATCTGATGCCACTTTTAATTTCTTACAAAGCTTTCTTCCTTCACTGAAAAAAACAAAAATGTGGATTGTGTTGCAAAACTGAATATTTTTATAATTTTGATATCCTTCACTCATCTTCATTAATGACATCCTCACCACTGGAACAACTATGGCAGCAAACCAAAATCTTATCTTGACTACTTTAAAGAGATGGGATGGTTTGGAAAATATCTGGCAGAGGAAAATGCACACATTCCAAGCAGGATGTCGGCGCAGAACATATTGCCACAAATAGTCAATATCTTACCTATTATTGCAGTCTATCATAACTAGTGTAGCTTGCCCTTTCATAGAATCAGCAGTACTTTTATATACATCTACTATTGTTTGGGAATGTTTTGAATCATTTATAAACAACACCATCACATTTGTTTTAGTCCTTAGGAGCTTTTTGAAATCTTTAATATCTCCTATATCAGCAACAACAGAAGTTTTCTGCTTTTTTGCTTGCAAAGACAACTGTACTAGTATTACAAGTACAGGAAGGAGAATCTGAAAATACAACACATAATTTTACACATACATTTATTTTACAGTTATTATTAGATGTTGTTAGATTCTAATCAGTCTTAAACTCTATAAACAGGATGTGAAAATTTTCACAGGATAACAAAAAATTTTTAAAAACAAATAACAAATCTATTGGGATTAAAGCTGACAAAAATCATCACCACTAACAGATAATATATAAGTTAACTAAAACGATAATATATAAGTTAGGTTTATCTCCAGAAGATGTTAATGTTTATTTCTTCTATCATTAGCTGGCTAATCTTAAGTTTATGTTCACACCTAGCTATAGCCGTAACAGATATATTAATATGTGACTATGATGTATTACTTCTACCAGGCCTCTGTCGCTCGACTGTACCTACAACAATATGTACCTACACTTTCAGGCTGCTCCGATGCAGCTCTCGTTCCCCAGTGTTGTCACTTACATGTCTCAGATTTATGATAGCATTTATAGTACCTATAATAAGTAGGTATGTTGTAAAATTAAAGGTAAACTTGTATACTGAGTCTGATGAGATGAGTGAATCAATGTTTTAAGGTACAGCACTTACGACCAAAAACAATTGAGTAATTAATTTATAAACTTATACAGCAGAAGTTAGAGCAAGGGTTATATCATTGAAATATTACTCCTTGCTCTTTTTTTCCTATTAAAAGACTTTGTCCTGTCATGAAGAACCATTACTTCCATCCATAAAAGAAAATGTATACAAGGCAGCATTACTAGGAACTTACCAAATTTGGCTAGGAAGGGGAGGACGCTAGAGCAGTGGAGGGGAGCATTGATGACATGGTAAAGGGACCCCTTAACCCTACTCCCTGGGTTGTAAGTCTCAGCCACCTGTGACTTGGGCCTCTTCATCTGCAACGCGATGGACCCGGAAGGACTCGGGGAATCCATGAAATGATGAACTACACAAGATTTGGGGAATCCAAGAGTTAGTAAGGTTATGGTCGTTTGAAGCCTTTGCGAAGTTACGCTCTAACTCACCCCTGGCCAAACGGACATTTTACATAGGCAGTCCGATTTCAAAATTAGGTGCAGTGTAGTGCTACAGGACAACTTATGGTAGCAGATAACTGCCGGTATTATTCATGCTTACCTTCCAAAACATTTTGCAAAGCATGATGTGACTTCAGGCGATTTCTACAATATAACATTTATTAAAACAGTTATCTCAATGCCCTCCCGTGGTGCGTTTGATTTCAACTCAGTAAATTACTTTTCCTAAGAATTCAACTTAACGCAAAAATACCGTAGGTATCTCTAAATTTTTTTTTTTTTTTTGTGGCAATTGTTTAGAACATTTTTGCCAGCATCATGTCAAAAAAGATACAAATAGATTTAATCGGAGAAATTTTGAATTTTGCATCTGAAACAAAAGGAAAAATATCTTTATCTACATACTATCTACAGAATTCAAAACATACAATATTTACATAATGAACACAAGGTGAACTGAATGTTACATACCTACCTTATTTAAATCAATTTATACAGAACTACTTACAGTTTTCTATTATTTAAGGTTATAAAAGATGTTAATATTTCAATGGTATTTTTGTTAATATTACTCAAAATGTTATCTATATGGATGGGAAATGGGAATTTATAATGTACTAATGACTTGAATAATGAATTATGATCATATAAAGGGCAAGAAAAGAAAATATGGTTTAAATCAGCTTCATCCATGCCACACTCGCAGATTGATGAATCTTTAATCCTCAATTTCTTTAGATGGACAGCAGAAGAGCAATGGCCGAATCTCAATCTAGATATTATACTACAAATTTTCCTGTTGCACTTGAATTTAAAAAACCAGGGCTTACCTTGAATGTCAGGTTGGAATTTAGCATAATTACATCCTGTCCGTCTACTAGACACTGACCATCTCTTTGACCACCTAGACTTTATGTCACGACTAGGGAGAAGTAAAAGGTCTTGTGGATAATTTTTAAAGGGAACCTTATCACCACATATTACAGCTTGCTTTGCTATCTCATCAGTTTTTCATTGCCTTGTATATTATTATGACTTGGAATCCAAGCTAAGTGGACGGAATAACCAAAAGAAATACACCTAATCAACATCTCTTTGCATTTGAATATAATCCAGTTTTTGGAACCTATTTTAAAAGGATTGGTCTTAAAAGCTTGAAGAGCACTTAATGAATCTGAAAAAATAACTGTTCTCTTTAATTTAAATAGTAATATGTAATTAATAGCTTCCAATATACCCCTACATTCACCTACAAAAACTGAAGTTTCAGGTGGACATTTCATTTTTTGTACTATATTATAATTTTGGTGAAATAGTCCAACACAACATTTTCATCCAATTTTGAAGCGTCTGTAAAAATGCAATGCCATCCATTCCAAAGGTTATCCTTAATTCTAAGGAAGTGTCTATTAACAAAAGGATCTCCTTTTCTTAAATCTAAATTAAGGTGTAGAGTGGGTTCAAATAATATGTACTCTTACACCCTTAAATGCATGTTGTATCAAAAACGAAACAACAACTTTAACTCGTCCCAGAATAGTATTTATTTTGTTTTTTGACTAACGGAATATATAAATTGGAAGAAGAGTAGTCCCTTAGGAAATAAAAATAAAAAATAAATAATTATGGGTCCGCCATTTGTAATACGTATGTTATTGATCACTGACAGTCAGAAGTTTTGTTGATTAGTGATATCGAAAGTTTTCTTCTGATAATTGTGAACAAATCTTGAGGCGTATTGAGTTCAAAAAATATAAATATTGAAGGTAAGTGTTTTTTTATACCGAAGAATAATTATTTTTATGAGAATTTTGATATTATTCATAAAAAAAACGTAATATTTGGTTGTATCAAAAATGAGACTGCATGCATTTATGACTTGTTACATACGCATTTTCACTTGTGTGTGTGGGTTTGAGCTTTTGCATGTTTTTCTTATAGAACGGCTCAAAAAACATTGCTGATAGAGATATTGAAGATTACCTAAGGGATTTTGAAGATGGTTACTTATCAGAGGATGGCTGTGAGGTGGTAGAAGATGATCTTACAGAATTTCCGACTCCCGAAGAACTGCAAACAATACTAGAAAAAACCCACATTCAACCAGCAAGAGGTCGACCAAGCAGTAGCCAGAGCCACAACAGTAGCTTTACAGAGGAACCAGCCTCAAAGCGCAGGGATGTCCTACAGGTTATGCCACCAAGAGACATGACGGCACTGATCACAAGCATACTAGACAGAACCATCGTATGCGCTGTATGATGCCAGGATGTAAACTCCTGAGTAGCATTGTGTGAAAAATTTAATGTTTACTTGTGCTCCAAAAAGAACTCTGACTGTTTTATTCAATTCCATGTGTAATACTTTCCAATAAATAAATGTTTCATAAAGTGTATTATTCTTCATTCCAAAAATCTCAGGTCTCAAATGCATGTTGTATCAAAAATGAAACAAATAGTTTTTTGGCTAAAAAAACAAATTTATATGAACACGATTTTTTTAACCATTTTTTTCATTGTTTGTGTGTACTTCGTCAACCTATAGTATTTTTTTTGAAATAAAATGAAAATTCATGCATTTAAGGGTTAAATTCAAACAAAGATATTTTAGGGGTTCTATGAGTGGGGTATATCAAGGCTATAATTTTTGTATAACTCAGAACTAAGCAAGGAGTTTTTTTATGATTCCAGTAAGGCTGGGAAATATAACTTAACAATAATTGTAATTTTGGAAAAAGGGGATAGGAAGAAAACTGAAACAAACGGAAAAAAAACATATCTGAAAGGTATTGACGTCTCAAGTCTAAAGGTGGTTCGTCACATTCCACTTGCATAGCAATAATAGCATTATATAAAAGTTTTAAATAATAGGGATGAGCACCCCACCAAACTTCCAGCCAAACACCGTAAAATATTCAGATTCTTTTCACATTTCACTTTAATATAGTTAATATGAGATGAAAAGTTCAATTTACTGTCTAAAATGAGACCTAAACATTTTTTTTTCATTTTCTACAGGTATCCTAATATTGTTGACCATTATGTTGAGTCTTGGTTTTAACCGTTTTCTAGTGAAGATAACAACAGTACTTTTTTGAGGAGCTATGTCCAGACCATTGTTACCTAGCCAAATATTTAATGACTCAAGAGCTTGAGATAATTTATGGGCAGAATTTAAAATATTACTATCTGTCATATATAATACAAGATCATCGGCATATTGTAGTATTCTACAATAAGGGATTACAAATCTATTTGAATCATATGTATAAACATTAAAAAGAAGAGGACTTAAGACAGAGCCCTGAGGCAGACCTTTGAAGATAGATCTTGAACATTTAATTTCTCCGTTAACTCTAAGTTGAGCTGTACGATCTTGGAAAAGATTAAGTATAAAGTTAGTAATTTTACTTGGAATAGATAGACTTTCCATTTTACTTTTAAGAATAGAAAGGATAACATTATCATATGCTGAACATATGTCAATGAATGCAGCAACTATAGACTCGTTTCTAGAGAATGAGAGTGTAATATCTGTAACAAAAATTGATAAACTATCTAATGTCCTTCCTTTTCTAAAACCATATTGACATTCAGGCAAAAGATTTCTGCTTTCGATTAACCACTCCAGGCGATTTATTATAAGATGTTCTGCAATCTTTGTCAAAACAGACGACATTGCTATTGGACGGTAACTATCAGACATATTAGGATCTTTACCGGGCTTTAAAATAGGAATTATAATTTGGGTTTTCATCACATCTGGGACAAACCCTAAATCTATCATTTCCAAATAATAAATTAAAATTTTTTCACCAGCATTAACTAAAAAGGAATATGGGATTCCATCTGGACCGGGTGAAGAATCTTTAACAGAAGTGAGAACAAGGTGTAATTCTTGCATGGAGAAAGGAATAAAAGTTGAATCATTAGCGGCACTTGAAGTGTAGGTATTGAAAAAACTAGGAACAAAGGGTGGAGCCAATCTGTCCATAAATTGTTCAAACCAACTGTCACAGTTAGGGTATGATGGTGCGGGTTCTCTATATGAACCACGAAACTTTCGAATGTATTTCCATACAAAGGAGGAATGAACACTAGGAGAAATAGTTGAGCAAAAGGTTTTCCATCCCTGTGATTTTTTTGCATGAAGAATTTCTTTTGATTGAGACATTATAGCAGTTAATTTATCATAATTTTCATTTGTCATGTCTCCGCAATACTCTTCCTCAGCGATCTTTCTCTGTGACACAGCATCCATACATTCTTGATCCCATCTCTAAATATTTTGTGACGCAAAACAAACTCTTTCTTTAATTAAACCAAAGATTACTCATTCATGTAAACGTAGAGGTCTAGGACGATGTATCACAATGGACGGAGTGATAGCTTTGGTGGCGTGTCCATTTTATGTTAGTTTGAGTGTCTAGAAAGGCTAGAATGTGTGTGAGTAGGGAAGTGATCACTAGAATAGAACATATCGATAAAAAGGTGCACAAATATATGTAGTACACACTGGGAAATTGTTAATAAGAAAACAATTTATGATACATTTTGGAATTTCTTTTTATTCAGTTTTTGAGAACATAGTTTCATATAAGATAAACTTATTTAACAAAATTACATTGGATCTTATGTTTAATAATAATTCACATTAAAATATGTGACCATTATAGTTGTAGACTGCGTTACCTAGTAACTGATTATTTTTGTGTGCTATATTTTATTTAGTAAAAAAATAAATTAACTAAAAATTTGAACCGACTTCAACACTCAAAAGTATGAAATAACTTGTTGAAGTCGGTACCATGATAGTCCAAACTTACCTATTATCACAATGATGTGCGCATAGTACCGACCTCGACAAGTTATTTCATACTTTTGAGTGTTGAAGTCGCTCAATATTTTTGTTAAATTTTTTTCACCCATTTTAGCGATCCTGGCTCGATTAAAATCGATTTTCATTCACTGCCAATTTACTTATATCATCAAGCAAAATCGAATTAAACTTTTCAGTCATTGGAGTGTAACTCAAAAACTGCTAAAGTTTAGTTGTAAAAATAAAATAAAACATAGCACACATAGATCAAGCTTTCTATTAGTAAAATAATTTTCAAAATAGAATATGTTGTATATGTTCCGTGTTATCTTTGTGTGCGTGGCTGCGCTCACGACGAACGAAATAAATCAGTGCGTTGCTAACCTACGATCGTTTCACTTGTCCTCTCTGCCGCATATCTAACAGAATAAATAGACTCAGAGACTTAAGAATTACTAACGAGTTAATGACCTTTAAAGAGTATTAATTTGTTATAAAAGTTTCTGACACTGTTCTCTACTACTGCATTCTTCATCATGTAATGAATTCTTAGTTTGAAATACTTTTCACAGATTGATTTAATTAGTAAATATTTATGATCTTCGAAAAAGCTAAAGCTAAACTGGTGTTCATTTAAAGTTTGAAAGACATTTGCATAGTTATTTGATTGCATTACTTGCAGTATTACGTCACGTATCATTTTATATACATGACGTAATACTGCTTCTCTTTATCTTTGTTATTAAATTTACTATAGTGGTTACATAACAAAAATTTTCGCAAATTTTTTTCGCACAATTTGCATATAAAGTATACGTCATTACTTGGGTATAGTAAACCTCCCTTATCTTTGAAAGTGGTCAATGAAGCTTTTTTCGTGCCCTGTAATGCTGTTAAGCAATCTTCGCAATAAATTTGTTTTTGTAAGCTTTTGACCGCAAACCCTGATATGTAATAAATTACTTCTTGGACATATTCTGTCAGTTGGCTTGGGTCATTCATGTAACAATGATCATCATTATATGTGTACTCTTGTTGAGTCATTTCTTCTAAATCTTGTATCATTCTATGCTTTGCTAGAGAGTTATTTATATTTTCAACATATTCTGATTTTTTGGAGAAATTTAGGATATGTATTTTCTCCAAAGGAATACAATTTCCTTCCGCAAATTTAAACTCGGCGTGAACTAGCAATTTTTATACGCTGTTCTAAATTGTTTTGCGGAAGGGTTGTTGTTATAGCCACCCATTGATCTAATTGCACCAAAAAAAAGCTCGAGATGATCCTGGGACAATTTGTATGTACATATAAAGCTTAGTTTGGGGTTATCATGGTCGAGCAAATGACTGCAAAGATCTTTTATTGACTTTAAGCAAATGATAAGGCCTATGAATCCAATTTTTCTTTGCGAGTTTACGACCAGTGTACCATCAGCAAATTTTAATTTTTTTAGGTACTCAGTTCCATCATGTATTAGTTGTAAACTTTTCGCAAGATTTCGAGGTATGATTGCTTATTTGTATCCATACGAGTTGAGATTTCGCGAATTTAAGAAATCAAATATATTATTTATATTTTTTATAAAATCACATGTTGCTTCACAGCCAGCAAATTCACAGAGTTTCATTTTATTCCGACAAAATAATAATGCATCTGCCACTGATTGGCTTAAGAGTTGTGCAGCTAATTTGACTTTCATTTTTTGTTTGACGTACTCAATGTGTCCTTGTCTTATTTTATTAGCCAAATGCAACTGTTCCTCAGTTTGGAGTTGATGTAGTAACTCAAAATACTTAAAAGATATCTTATTGCCACCATCATCATAGATTTCTTTTTTATCACCCAAAGTGTTTCGTACTAATTTTAAACAATGGCAAGGATCAAGCAGAATAGAAATCTTAAAACCATTATATTCAAACTGTGTTTTAAGATTTTCCAGATCCAGATTGCAGCCAAGATGTTTAGCCATCGCAATATTGTTAGGAGCGCCATCGAACGTTAAAGAAACTATGGTGACATTACACTCACTCAATAAATCTAGACAGCGACGTACCAGTTCAGCTTTTTGCATACCAGTTATTCCATTTATCAGAAAATAGCCAACTGGTATCTTAAATGACCCATTTAAGCAGGTCACCATAAACGTAAGTGCTTCAGTGGCTACCGGAATACAATCATTTTCAACATTGTTTCCTACATTTACGTAGCCATGAGAATTATGGCCATCAGCCAGTCAGTTCCAGGTTTTCATTATTCTGTTTTCTTTTTTTGGCTGCTGACGGCTGATAATATCTGGGATATCCTTCAAAAATTACGGGTATAGCATCTGTTTTAAGTTTCTTGATTGACAAACCTGTCAAAAAACTGGATTTTTCAAAATGTTTAGAACATAACCTGGAGTATTTAGTCGGCTCCCAATTTTCACGTCTCACAGCCTTTATCCACTGATCTCTGATTTCCGGACATTTTGGAAACCTATAACAAAATGATTTATTAAAATATAGTATAATATATCAGTACTAATATTATAAATGCGAAAGTAACTCTGTCTGTCTGTTTGTCTGTTACGCTTTCACGCCAAAACTACTGGACCGATTTGAATGAAATTTGGTATGGAAATAGTTTGAGACCCGGGAAAAAACATAGGATAATTTTTATCCACCTGCGCAAAAAGAGGTTTATGTTTTTGCGCGATAGCCAACATACGCGCGGGCGAAGCCGCACCCGGAAAGCTAGTATATATATATAGAAATCTTATTTCTATTTCTTATATATTCTATTTCTATCTTATTTATCTAGTTGTTCTTCGAACAGTAGACCTCATGAGTGGGTAGGCATTGGGAACAGAGAGGCAGGCATAAAATATACGCCGGTAAAACGGTTGACCGGCCGGTATTGACGGTTGATTATTATGTGTGATTCCAGGACCTACATAGTATCTACATACCGTTTGTGCATAAAAGAGTAACTAACATTCGTGCGCACAAACTTTCTCGTTTATAATATTAACTACTTGTTCTTCGAACAGTAGACCTCGCGAGTGGGTAGGCATTGGGAACAGATAGGCAGGCAGGCAGACAAATGTATGGTGAATGGAATAGTAAAGATCCTTTTGACTATGAAAATCTAGAACTACAAATAGTACATATATCTATATGTACTCCATTGAGGAGAGACGTTGACCCAAAGACATTGACCGATCAGTGCTTAGAGGAAGTTTATTCGCTAATTGATTTAGTTTTTCTTCTTCATATATCTTCAAGAATAAAAGCTTCACATTAAAAAAAATAAGAAAACATTCCAAATTAAATGGCTCCAACACAATATCTGCAAGCTGTCGAGACCGAGAGAAATTATGTACGTACAGCCCGCGGCCAGCTCCCGTGTACCAATATCTACCACTCTACGCGTGGATGGTGACTGCGCCCATGCCAGTATTAGTGAGAACTGAGTTCTTGAGCAGATCAGCTTCTCAGACTTCTCCACGGCAAGTTCTCGAAACACTGCCTCAATAGAGACAAAACCCGCCACCCGCTTACATACCTAAATTTTGTAATTCTTTGTTTGGTAGGTAGCAAAGACAAATAATATAATACCTACAAACTGATTTTTATTACAGACTTTAAAATGTTGAATTCTTTATTTGTCTTTTTTCTATGTTTATTTACTGCATATTTATATACCTGCGTATAAGAAGCGTATAGGTTCATTTAGTTTTTCTTTATTGAAAATATATTTTACGCATAAACCGCAAAGTTAAAAAGGTATTCTGAACAATTACTTTAGAATACAACTTTAACTGTGTTGACAAAATATTGTAAAAACTTTATTGTAAAAGTAAATGTATGTTTAAATTATTACGATAGATTATTTAACAACGTTTTTAACAGCAAAAAGACATTACGATTACGGGGCTTGAACCTGGCACCTCCTGCACTAGAGGCAACAGTCTGAACGCTCGGCTATTTCAGACCTAGATTCAATCGACAAAATAAAGGTTGTGCAATAGAACTGGCTCGTTATTTTGCTTATTTTACCCACTTTCTCTACTTTTTAAATTTTTTTGTGCACCTTCTTATGTAAAATGGGTTACTATATTTATTATTGCCTAATTTTATCGAAATCGCTTGGTAAATAACGCCACAGCAAACTTCTCTCCTTTTTGGTAGAAATATCCGCCTAATCAAAAAGCGCCCACGACTAAAAAATCTAAAAAATAAAGGTATCTGTGCACCATATATCAATGATGAAAAGTGCCTTATGTATTATTCCGAAACCTGCAGTATCTACATACCAAATTTCATCCAAATCCGTCCAGTCGTTTGAGCGTGAAGAGTAACAAACATCCACACATCCACACAGACAAACTTTCGCGTTTATAATATTACCAGGATAACATCGTCACGCTTTTTCCCCGAAGGCCTGCAGAGGTGTAGAAACATCCATGTTTCACCAGATGTTTTAAGTCCCATGTAATAGGGAGTTAGTGTATTGCCATCTACCGGGCATAGTACCAGACTTCGGACTGGATTGTGATTTTATTGAAACAAAATCAAATATCTTACCGAGGAATAGAAACCAGGACCTCCTGATCACAAGGCAAGCGTTAAAGCCGCACGGCTAACGAGGCAGTTTATAATATTAATAAGATATAAATACTAGTATTATACCAGACCATACCATATATATATACAGACCATATTTATCGACAAAATATTGCACAGTTGTGGTACATCACTAGCCGCGAGGCGTAAAACAATGCTATCAATATACTTAAATTAAAGCTATAAATCAATAACTATTTACCACCACTTGGCAATCATATGACAAAAAAATGTATATTACATAAACGAAATGAATATATTGCTTTATAATTGGTTATTTTAGTTAATAAATGCCCACAACAACTTACGTGTGAAATGATAATTCTGGATCTTTTACTCCTCCTTTAGTTGTTCTTGATGGACAAAACACAGCACAACACGACATTATTTCACTATGTAACGCGGTATTCAGTCTTTACAGTGATATGACCATTTAATTATACTTTTAAATATGATGCATCGCAATGTTGTGGCCTACAAGCCGGTCAAAAAAAGACATGAAGCGCGGGGCTGTCAATTTTACATAAGCTTTCTCGTTTACTCTATATGACAATCTGTGTAATAGAGAGAGAAGCTAGACTCTGTGTTTACACACTGAACGTCAGAGTGCCAACGTCTCATCGCTACGTCCATTATGATACATCGTCCTAGGTAGAGGTACTCTTTTCTCTATGAGGTACTCCTCATTAGGAGAGGAGTGCACGATATAAATCGATATCCCAAAAAATATCGATATATGAACACGTTAGATCGCTTCCATCCGATATTATCGAATAACCTAGTATTGATATGTACATCGATACATCAATCGATATTATTCAACCGATACAACATCATAGCTCACTTGACATATTTGACCAAAACTTTTACATTTTCAAAAGGGATGTTGGCAAAGTTGTTTTTTATTGCAAATTGATCGTAAACGTTGCTAACACCACTTTAATTTTATCATTTTCAAGATTTTAATAATCTCTTTGTATAGCCAGAATTGCAAATACCAGTATCCGTTTCTATATTTTTGTTACATTTCTTTAAATTTACATCTAATACAATATTGGGTGCAGTAGTTGTACTTGTATCTTTAACATAATGTTTGTCATCTGATGGTTGTTATGAGTTTAACATTGTCTTGTTTATAAAACTACTAGGTAACTTTTTTGTTTTCGCATTTTTCTTTTTAATTTGTCCTATCAGCAAAGTTAAGCAACGTCCGCCTCGGTCATGAGTTGGATGGGTGACCGCTGGTGACAATACTACTGAACGCTTCCGTGCTTCGGAGGGCACGTTAAGCCATCGGTCCCAGTTGTTGTCTTAGGATAGCAGTCGTTATAACATGGTGGTAGGGCATTTTGCGAATGCTCGCCTGGCTAGCTACCACCCTCAAGTAGAAAATCTGTCGCCAAGCACCCAACGGTGTGTTTCGGCAGCTGTCCTTGAGAGCCAGTCATTCTAGGTTAGCCTGAACAACATCTTCGACCACATCATCACTTACCATCAGGTGAGATAGTGGTCAAAGGTATAAAAAAAATTAAAAAAATGGGGAGAAGCCAAAGGAATACTGCTGTAAGTGTTTGTGACTTTCTTGTTTATAGACGATTCGATTAGATTTGAATTTTCTAATTAGCATTTTGAGTCAGCATTTTCAGAATTGAAAATTTTCAATGTCTTTGGTATCTTTTGGAGTTTTTCTTCAAGTTGGACGATCTTATGCCATGATTATTATTATTAGCCATTCTTTTGAATTATTACATAAAGTTTCATTAATTGATGTGTTTGGGAGGCTAATTAAACTGTTATCCAAAAATGGGATATAGTGGACTTTTGTCATCCGATCCACCCAGTCGACCTCTTGGCAGGGGTTTACCTAGTTAAATTCGTCGATGTCTACAACTCTCACCAGTGGCTACAACTCTTACCAGTGGCTACTAGTAGCTGTTTGCACGCAGCGGCCACATCCCGGAATACCACGTCGACTCGTGGGCCAAACCTGGTAGAGAGGGGTTTGAGTGTCTCGACACTCCAGACTTGCGGATGCCTCCCGCATAGTACACAGGGTCCGCCTCAGCTGTAACAGCAATCCATCTACGGTGGCGAGGCAGCTAGGCAATGTGGATGGTCTGAAGGGTGGTAATAGGGGTCTTGTTATCGCTACCCAGAGACTGCATCTTTATTCCTCTCTGATCGTAGTGGCTATAAGTTCCATTGGATATAGGGGAATAGAGAAGGAAACCTAAAATATCTAGTTTCATCTTTGGCACGTGGAATGTACGCATTCTTCTCGACAGGGATGGTAACTCTTGTCCAGAACGGAAAACAGCTGTAGTGGCAAGAGAACTACGTCGCTGTAATGTAGACTTAGCTGCTATCAGCGAAACACATCTTGGTGAACAAGGGGAACTTGTAGAGCATGGTGGCGGTTACACATTCATCTGGCAGGGTACCGCTGCGCATGAACCAAGACGGTCTGAAGTCAGATTCGCGGTCAAGAATGAAATTGCCAAGCACTTAGAAGAATGTCCTATTAAATCATTGTGCTTAAATATTTCTGACTTCCTCATCCAATCTAACTGGTTGGCTAATTATTTTAGGTAGAAAAATATACGTATTATTATATATGTGGACGATTTTCTTTTAATGCACTCGAATCCAAACATTCTCCTGCAACAGACATAACATGTACTAAAGTGCCTTTTAATCTGGAATGGTGCGTAAATTTAAAGAAATCTGTCTTAACCCCAACAAAAAGTTTAGAATATCGCGAGATAATATGGAACACAATTAACAACAGACATACTTGAGCTGGCCCACCAACATCGTGTACATCTCATAACCCGTTATCGGAATATACTATCCGGGAATATACAATCTTATGGCCGACAGTCTCTCGAGATTTCATCAAACTCCGGAATGGCCCTGTCGAAAGAGATAATGCAAATCATCTTCAGGAAATGGGGCAAACCTACCATTGATCTTTTGCAAGTGCTCGGTCAGCTGTGGTAGATCAGTATGTGAGCGATGATGTGCAAGACCAAGAATGTGCATTTGTAAATGCTTTCAGCAGAATGTGGAATTTCAATCTCGGCTGGATTTTTCCCCCCTCTTTCACTAATACCTCGAGTACTGAGAGCTTTTAGAATCATCTTGGCGTATATCTTCTCTAAAAACTTACAAATCAGCCTGGAAAAGATAGCACTCTTGGTCAAAAGGGAAATTTCCAGTAAATGACCCATATCCAAATGATTTAGCTCAATTCCTCTGCTATTTGCATAGTGAAGTCAAGCTAATTGCCGTCCATAAATCGGTAGTGGTGGTGTAAGCAAACCTCCTCCCAGAAAACCTTCAATACGGAGCGTGAGTATTTTGATTGAATATCTTCAATATTACGAGGTGACTGTTGATAGTTTATTTCATGTATCTCGGCATCCATGACCTGACACTACTCGACGTAAGCTCTGAATTTTATGAAAGTGCTAATATTTTGTCATATTTTGGCCAAAGTATTGGTCCAAGACAGATTGTGCAACATATAGGCAAAAGGGATGGAAGCTAATTGAAAATGACTCCACTAATCTTAACGTGATCTTCTGGATCATTAAACTAATTGATATATCACAATCTCGCAGAAGCGCTCACTTATAACTTAACGAGCCTATTCATTAGAACTAGAGGAAGGGTAAATATTGCCTCTCGCACGGTTATAGCAGGCTGGATTCGAACCCTACCGAAGGAAGCTAATATATGTGACTCCTCAAGTAGTTTTAGAGCTACAGTCAACTCAAACTTGGATCAACAACAATTTAAATATCGATGAATTGTTAAAACGAGGCAACTGGAGGAGTAAAGATACGTTCCTTAAACATTATTTTAAGGAAATAGAACATCAAAATTCTGATTTGAACTATCGTTCTGTTATGTATCCAATTTATTTTCTACGGTTTGATAAGTTTATATTTTTTCATACATTAACATAAAATCATCTTAAATACTATGTGATAAAAATGGTTGTTATTAATAATAATTATGTAACTTGAAGGATCTCGTTTTTGTTATTCAGACTGATTAAAGTTTAATACTTATTGATCAAAATGCTATTATTTATTTGTAATAATGTCACAGTAAATCATGTAAATAGCGCCGGCAGAGAATAAACACCTTTCACAAAAGTGGGTGAAGCGTAGCTCGGACAACCAAATGACACCTTTTTCCCCCCTAAGGGAAGAAAACGGATATTTGGGTTCCAGCGTAGCTTGACCCACTCAAATTTTAATCCCTTGCCGGCTGTGAGAGAGTACTGGGGTGCGTTCTTATATGTCGTCCGACGACGGATGATCGCTCCAAGCAGAGCGACGCTCGTCGTCCGCCTTTTAAGAACGGCTCTGTATCAT
Organism: Plagodis dolabraria; assembly: GCA_963854805.1. NCBI lineage: Eukaryota > Metazoa > Arthropoda > Insecta > Lepidoptera > Geometridae > Plagodis > Plagodis dolabraria. The sequence continues at coordinate 33,384,378 of OY978440.1, read as the reverse complement.
ATCTGTATCAAGAACACTACTTAAAATGTTTCACTGACTCGGAAGAAATGTATTTGCAATTATGTACTTTTCCACGACACACAACTAAAACAAACATACAAAATATAACAATAATAATAATACAATTTTGTAAACAGAAGTCTACGTAAACAAAAAGTAACTAAAATAAAGAAAAATCAAGTCCCAACTGTCAAATGAAACGTCAGGGCGATATTTATCCACCGATTTCGTGGGGCGACCGGTGCGTCGTCGAGCGATATATAAGAACGCTCCGGAAGATCATCGGACGATCGCTCTGGTCATATAAAAACGCTCGGGGCGTCGTCGGACGTCGTCGGATGACAAATAAAATATTTGTTTATACTCGTATTAAGAATTTGAATCTGCATATTTATAATATTTCCAAGTTTTTAGTTTTTTTTCTTTGTCATTGAATAATAAAATAATATGCAAAAGGGTGGGGAAATAATTAATCACTACTCGTGAGATCGATGTTCGTTCGGAAATAATTACGACGCGACGCAACGCAATTGGGCCTTTACTAACGTACCTATTACATAAAAGTAACGTACATAAAAGTAATATAACAGCAGGGAGATCACGTTTCTTTTGTAGCAATGAACTGTTGATTGCAACAATAAAACTGTCAGTTTTGACAGATTTTGTAAGACCGATAGGTAACAGACCTTCATGCGCCCAAACGTTAGTCGCCGACCGTTTTTTTTTTATTTTATACCTGAGACGATAACTGGCATGTACTTTGATCGAATTAAAAATTTCGTACTTTTCTACTAAAGAGTTTGTAATAATAATAGTATATATACAGGCTGTACCTACTCCTATGGTCAGGATTTCCTTTTATTTCAAATTATTATTATTCTAAAATCTAAGTAAAACAAATAAAGGCAAAATTCTTACCTGTTACGTGTGAGCAGAAATCTTAATGAGATAGACCAGAGAGTTGGCCTTGACTTATTTTGTACAAGCATTGCATCGGCTAGGCGGTTGTTGAGCAGAGAGTTCTTCGACTAACTGTTTGAATTTAGTTATCAACATAATGTTTAGACTAAGTTGTATCCTAGTGTTCATTATTTGAATGTCATTTATAAGATAGCTATCCGTGAGGACCTCTATTTGGTTATCTGTTGTTATTAGTTATAATCAAGATATTTGTTATACTGTTGGTCTTCCTAAGAAATAAATAAATAAATAAAATTTAAGTTTATATTGGCATATATTTTAAAATACAAGTAGTCATTTCTTATTATTTAGCTTTTGTTAAAAGAGATATGATTTATTAAATTCTTCCAGCATAGAAAGACTTGACTCAGAAGAAAATGAAGGTCGCACAAATCTGAATGTAAGAATAGGCGTGCGCCGCTGAGCCACCGTGGCAGTCCCTCGCAACCTGACATGACGCCCCGGGCCATGGTACCTAGTATGAAATATTTGTTAAGAAAAAGGATTTAAGTTATTGGAGAAAATACTCATTAGTAATCTATGCACATACACAAAGATTTTTAAATTTGATTAGGAACAAGAGAGTTTGTTTTAGTTGTCTGTCATGTGCTAATAAATAAACAACACAAAATTGTATATTTTCAATGTTACAAATAAATCTGGTATAGTAATAGAAAATTAGTTTCCTTCCTTAAAAGATCCACAAATATGTAAACAAGTTAGGTCGGAAACCTATGAAGTATTTTAACATGGTAGCAGAGCGTTAAAAGGAATAAATTTTCTATGGGAGGAAAATTTTGTGTCAAATAAAGAAAGGTTTACCAAGTAAGTACCTACTAGAACATAATTACCATGGAAGGAAAGGACGAATTTAATTTACAAATATTTGATGGAAATAATTACGACAAATGGAAGTTTCGTCTAAAACTTTTTCTCAATATGAAAAATTGTGTAGAATGTATAGAAAATGAAGTTAAGCCAGAGGAAATAACGGAAAATGAATGGAAAAAGATGGAGCTGAGAGCAGAAAATTATATTGTGAATAGTATTAGCAACTCGCAATTAGATATTATTATAAATGAACAGACAGCGTACAGAATGATCAAAAAACTTGACAATATGTATCTTGTTAGAGGATGTGCAAACAAGCTTTTGATTAAAAGAAAAATATTGGAAACAAAATTTAAAGACGGGATAGAGTTCTTTCAAGTATTTGAAAAACAAATAAATGATTTAAAAAATACAGGCGAAGTAGTCTCAGAAGAGGATAGACTTAATTATTAGTTATTATCATTACCAGAAAAATTTTCAACAATCATTAATATTGTACATGCTTTACCACAGAAGGAACAAACAGTAGAATATGTTAAATCAAAGCTCTTGTTGGATTATAAGAAAAATTAAATTGAAAACATAGAACAGTCTTTTGCAAGCAATAATTCCAGTTCAAAGGTGTGCTATGAGTGCAAACAAGAAGGACACTTTAAAAGAGATTGTCCCAAGCTTTTCATCAACAGTCGTCGTGGACACAGCACTTATCATCGTGGTGGTCAAGGTAGAGGTTACCGAAGGTATAAAGGACGCAGAGGTACCTACAGAGGTCAACGAGGCCGAGGTAACAATTCTTATATTGAATCTACAGCTGGAAATTCTTGCATCGGTTTTCAACGTCGAAGTGATGATAGCCGGAGCGAACACAGGTTCCATAAATTGGCTCCTTGACAGCGGCTGCAGCGACCATATTGTGAATGACGACAAATACTTTTGTAGGTACAAAATATTAGATAATCCAGTAATATAAAAGTAGGCGATGGATTTGCTCTAAAATCGGAAAAGATAGGTAGTATTAGTATGTATTGTAATGAGGGTGGCCAATTGCACAAAATTGATATTGATAATGTTTACTATGTCCCAAACATGAAAAGAAACTTGCTTAGTGTTTCATGCATTGTGAATAGAGGTAATATGATAAACTTTCAAAATGAAACTGCAGAAATATTCAGTGCGCAGCGTAAGTTAGTAGCTGTAGCAAGGAAAAAGAATAGACTGTATGAATTAGAAGGTAAGGTAGATAAAAGAGACAGTATAAATATTTATACAAATGATAAGACAATGCCAGTGAAAGAGAAATGGCACAGAATTTTAGGTCACGTAAATTTTTCAAAGCTAAAAGAAATGTGTAGGCATAAATTATTAGATGGTTTACCAGATAAAATTGAAGAAGTATACATACAGTGTGAGATTTGCTTACAAAATAAAATGACAAATTTACCTTTTGAGAATAATACACGCAGAGCAAAGGATATTTTGGAAATTATTCATACCGATGTTAAAGGACCAATTACGCCGGTAGGCTATAACGGACAAAGATATTTTGTTTCATTTATTGATGACTATAATAGACACGCGGCAGTGTGTGTGATTTAAAATAAAAGTGAAGTGATTAATTGTTTTAGGACTTACGTGAATGCGATGCACAACCAAACAGGCAAAAGAGTGAAGGAAATTAGATGTGACAATGGTCGTGAGTAATTAAATAGAGATTTTTATGAATTTGCCAAAGAAGAGGGAATATACTTAAAGCCAAGCCCAGCCTATACTCATGAATTAAATGGTGTGGCCGAAAGATATAATAGGACAGTAATGGATCGAGCTAGATGTTTGATGACAGAAGCAAATATAAATAAAAATTACTGGCCAGAATGCGTATTGACTGCGGCATATCTTGGAAACAGAACACTTACAAATACAGTAGAAAAGAAAAGTCCATATGAAATATTTTATGGTAAGAAACCGGACATACATAATTTGAAACTTTATGGAAGTCCATGTTTTGTAAGAGTTCCCGAAGAAGTACGAACTTCAAAATTAAATCAAAAAGGCATGAAAGGTATTTTAGTTGGTTATACAGATACTGGGTACAAAGTCTTGGTGGACAACAAAATAGTAATAAGCAGAAATGTTATATTTATAGATCCAGAAGCAGACGTAATTAAATTTCGCGATATAGAAACAAATGATGAAAATAAAAGTACAGAAAAGAGAAATAATATAAATGATGAATTTAGTAAAGCAGAAATTGAAAAGCAAACTGAATCAAAATCAACAGCAACAAGTGATAATGATGAATTCTATGATACAATAGAAGATGAAGGAGATAAAAGAAAGAAATCTAAGATTGAGGAGATAAACGTACCGTATCATCCTAAAAGAGAGCGAAAGTTACCAGAAAAGTTTAAGGATCATGTAGTTTATGTGAATGTGTGTGATACTGGAGTACCAGATACTTACAAAGATGCAATAAATAGTTTACAAGCGAAAAAGTGGAAGAATGTAATGGCTGAAGAAATAAAAAGCTTAGAGGAAAACAAAACGTGGGAGATAGTTAACGAACCAGTAAATAAACCCATAATTGAAGTTAAATGGATTTTTAGAATAAAATCAAATGGACGATATAAAGCTCGTGTTGTAGCAAGAGGTTTTCAACAAGTGTATGATGATAATGAGGAAATATATTCACCAGTTGCCAGAATGATATCAATGAAAGCTTTATTGTCAAATGCTTGTGTTGTGGCTGGCACATTGAAAGTATGGACGTCGAAACAGCATTTTTGAATGGAAATATTAAATCAGAAGTATATATATATATATATGCTCCAGATGGATATGAAATTGAAAATAACAAAGTTTTGAAGCTTCACAAAGCTCTGTACGGTTTAAGAGAGAGCCCAAGAGATTGGTACGAATGTTTCAACGAATTTATGTTAAGCATTAATTTTAAGAGATCAGATTATGATTATTGCTTATATACGGGATGTATTGCAAATGTACGGATTTATTTATGTTTGTATGTTGATGACATTTTAATATGCTCAGAAAATGAACAAGCTATAAACGAGGTTAAGCAGAAGTTAAATAATCGATTTCGAATGAAGGACTTAGGAAAAGTTAAACAATATTTAGGGATTGACATCGATTACAAGCCAGAATTAAAGTTAATGACTTTGAGCCAGAGCAGGTATATAGAAAGTTTAGCAGAGAAATATAACATAAAAGAATCCAAGAAATATGAGACGCCTATGGAACAAAATTTATCTGTTGAAGGTAGTGTAGTAAACAATAATGATTTAAAATATACAAACTTGATTGGGGCACTACTATATGTGGCTGGTGGAACGCGACCAGATATTTCATTCAGTGTTAATTATTTAAGTCACATCACTACAAGTATGCACTTCGGATTTTAAAGTATTTGTATTACACTCGAAATTTAACATTAAACTATAATTCAGAGTTTGAAGAATGTTTTGACGCGTTCGTCGATTCGGACTGGGCAGCAGACCAAACAGATCGAAAATCAACCACTGGTATTTTATTAAGAGTTTATAACAATGCAGTAATGTGGAAAACACATCAGCAAAAAATTGTGTCGAGAGAATCAACTTATGCGGAATATTATGCATTAGCAGAATGTGTTACAGAGATATTACCGGTCATAGGAGTACTTAATGATTTAGATGTGGTGATTAAACAACCTGTTAAAATTTATGAAGATAATAGCGGTGCCATAGCTCTTTCCAAAAACGGAAAATTTTGTAAAAATTCTAAACATATTGATATAAGTTTTCATTTTGTAAATGATTATGAAAAGAAAGGTATTATTGATGTAACAAAAATTGATACAGAGAACCAGTTAGCAGACATTTTATCAAAGGCACTAGGTAAAATTAAGTTTGTTAAGTTAAGAGAGCTGCTCAATATTTATAGTCATTAATTAATTAAGAAAGTTATTGGTAAATGCGTTTATTGTATGTTAGTTAGATATTAATGTTGTGTACATTTTACTGATTTCATAATAGTATAGAGTTTATATGAGGAATTATTATTAGTTAATGGTTTATGAATGTTTTGCTTTAACAATTGTGTATGTTATCTAGGTTATTGTTCTTGAGTTTTTAAGGTATATTTTCTACAAAAACTTACGGAGGTGTGTTAAGAAAAAGGATTTAAGTTATTGGAGAAAATACTCATTAGTAATCTATGCACATACACAATGATTTTTAAATTTGATTAGTAACAAGAGAGTTTGTTTTAGTTGTCTGTCATGTGCTAATAAATAAACAACACAAAATTGTATATTTTCAATGTTACAAATAAATCTGGTATAGTAATAGAAAATTAGTTTCCTTCCTTAAAAGATCCACAAATATGTAAACAAGTTAGGTCGGAAACCTATGAAGTATTTTAACAATATTTAACGGATGTTACGCTGACTATTCCTTTAAAAGTCACGCTGATACTCATTACTCATACATAGGTAAATGGTGAAAATGTCAACCTTAAGGTCTTCAGGCTGTTTTCAACTTGAAAACAGCGAAAACGTGATTGTTTGCCCAAATTAAATTTTTTTATTTGGCAAAAATTTTAAAGGTTCTTTGTAAGTAGGTATTCGTTTTTATACCTGCTGGTAACCAAGTGATGATGTGATCGAGAATATTGTTCAGGGTAAACTAGTGTTGCCACTATTAATATATGAAATGTTTAATTAATCTAAGTATTCGTGGAATAGAATAAAAAAACAGTAAGTAGGTAGGTATATATTATAAGTATGTATGTAAGTATAATAAACAAAGTATTCTAGAATCTAACAAAAAAAGGCTTAAATTAATTAGATATCATATCCATACGTGCAAAGGGTTGGACTCCTCCTTATACACGCAAGATGAGATATTATTATGAGCTATTTTTTAATATTCTTTATTAAATATACACTTGTTTACTCGACTTATAATGTATATTTAATAAACAAAATGTTCTATAATCTAACACAAAAGGATTTAGTTAATTATAATTTATATCTATAGTGAGTGCGGAGTGTTGGACACCTCCTCACACATACAAGATGATATACGCTATTATTTATAGAAGTCATTAAATATAAGTACATTCGTTTTCATGGCATATTATTTATGTATGTATACTTGCTACAGTCACAATGTTAATATCTAAGTTAAAATTATTTCCATTATAATGTGATTATATTTATTACAAAGTATAAATGTAAATTATGATCTTCTTGAGTTGGTGATTCGGTTTGTAGTCATTTCGCGGAAACCTTTCAATTGTATATTGTTAGTAGATACCTCAACCACTAGCGTAATTATTATCCACTGTCGGAAATAAAAAATAACGTAAATAAATAGTGATATTGTTATTGAAAAAAATATGTTTAGAAAAAATTGCAAAAGTGAAATTTTAATATCATTTAAAATTATAATATTCGGTTTATATAAACTAATCTATGATTTTATTAAAGAAAGAGCCATACACAAAAGTTGAGCCATACCTATAACTTTTCCGTAGACCTGTATTATATTTATGATAATATAATATGTTTAATTGTTTTTAAGGATAACATTAATTATGTTATCCTTAAAAACAATGAAACATAAAATATTATCTATGACCATGAATATGCCCTGCGGTTAAATTAAAATCGTGCGACTAGAGTCGCCCGTGTAAATAACATTGGCTTGCGCTCAGGCGAGCTTAAATGATTGGGGAAAAAATAATGAGTAACTTGTGAAACCAAGTATACTTTGTGTAAGCGGTCAGTATACCTACCGAACTAGGTACTTTAAAATTTTATAGTAATTAAAGGGGTCAACTCGACTACATAGTTGAATTGTTCATGGTCGAAATGACTACCAACTCAGTCAAATCATTTAAAATTATGCATACTCCGCTATGTTTCTTACTAAGTACTTATACGTAGTACATTTATTTATACTCTAAGCTTATTCTTAAAAAATGCATTACTCAATAGTGATCTAACATAACAAATTAATAGCAAATTACTTTTAAATAAGATTGGTTTTATATATTTAAGTACATATAAAACCAACCTAAGTATACCTACCTACATTATTTTCATTAATAACTTATATTAAATTAACTATCTACATACCTAGGTACTTTTGTTTTTATTTCGAGAATTAGGTAATTTTAATAGTGATAAGGCGGAGAAAATGCCTTTTATTAGATATTCAATCCTTAAGTTATTGATAGGTACAGATATTCGATTATGAAGTAATTGATATTTGATTTAAAGTAATTGATGTTGATATACAATTATTAAGTTATTGACTTTGATATTCGTTTATTAAGTTCAAGTAAGAGAAAAACATCGGGCTAAACAGAAAAAGTTATTGTATGATACGTTTTAATGAATGAGAAAAACAGAAAGACAAGCATGTCGTCTACTACATGCTGAGTCTACACATTTACGCACGCTACTGAGACTCAATCAGGAGACGTCGCTCGCGTCGCCTGATTTGACATTGGTTCAAGGAGCGGGTGCTGTTTCTCCCGTTATTATAAGTTCAAAAATACCGACGTAGTTTTAGTTTACAAAATAATGGCGTACCTAACATATTTTTTTTTAAATTTATTTGCATAAATATTATTATCACTTACGGGATTTGTGCCGTGGCGAATTTTATTTTTGAACTCCCGATAATTCTACGCAGTTACATGCATCATGATCGCGGGGTGATTGGCGAGACGAGCGGTTGACACAAATCACGAGCAGACGAAACGGTCTACCCTCTTTTTTAATCTTTAGTTACGCGTACCACAGAAACTCGAAAAAAAAAATCGGCACGGTACTAAAGTGATGGAACCAGTCTCACCTCTGAAACGGCTGAGATAGGTAGGTACCTAGGTACATAGGTTTATTCAGAATTAGCACAAGATTGGTATTTTTTTTATCATCGGTTAAGATGTTTTTTTCTGGTTTTTATCCGTATTTTATCCTTAGTATGTTTATGTAATAAAAGCACAAGCATCAAACCATGTTCTGCCGCCGCAGCGTAAGTGGACCAAAACGGCATTTTACGTTCTAGTGTATAAACTAGACCAGAGGTCACCAATTACCTTCAATTGGGGTCCGTTTATTTAATTTATTTACATTAAGGGTCCGTTTCAGAATGTCCTAATAAAGTTTCAGGTTGCTATGCAACACATAAAATAACTAAATGATAAAAATGACAGTTAACATGCAGCGCGTTTCAAGCTTTAACCGATGGATAGGCTTAATCGATGACTGTGAAACGCAAAGATAGTGTTTTGTTTAATAAATATGTTCTGGGTAGTAAAACGGGAACTTAATCGAACATTCTGAAACAGGCCCTAAATAATATGTCCGTCGCGGTCCAAGGAGGTCTAAAGACATCGCCCACCCCGCTTCTCTATTGCTCATAATATTATTAAAAAAAGTAAGTATGTACTAAGGACCTTAGTATTATATTTATTATATTTATTTTTCACATTAAATTATTAAAAACCTGGTTTTTAATAATTTAATGTGAAAAATTACTCTTTTGCTTTGAACTGTCCGTCCGTCCCAAATTTGAACTGAAGTTGGTTTAATGAAATTTTGGAGGCTTTCATTGAAATATCTACTACGAAATTTGATTTATAATAATGTTAGTACTAGGTACAGACAGACTAACCAAAACTCTTGATAACTTTCGCATTTTTGATATAAGTAGTTTTGTATATAATATTTTGTCGGAAATCGATTATTTTCATCTGGTGAGCAAAATTATTACTCCTCAAAACATTTGCAGCTTCATTGTTTTATTTACCATCAGGATGCTGATTTCGACAACTTTCTAATTTTTTTTACATCTGCGAATCTGTATTCGAATTCTGATTTAAGAGTTCACTCATCCGTTGTCGAATCGACGGCAGCATAGATAAAACGTGGGATAAATTATTTAATTACGTACATAGTCAAATAACATATTTTATATTGTACTATTGACGTAACGCCGCACTAAATTGCGGCGGGGGTCCGGATCCTAACCGCGGTCCGCCATTTGGAGACCCCTGAGCTATAAAAAGCCGTTTTGGTCCACTTACGCTGCGGAGGCAGAAAATGGTCACTATGTCGTAAGTTTTAAGCACGAGCGCATGAAAATAATTTTATTTTACATTGTTTAAATAAGCTCAGTATTCATGTAGGAAGTTAGCCTGGGTCTTTAAAACACATTAGATCTGGGGTTAATAAAAATTCAGAAATATACATAGCCGAAAAGATTACATTCAAAATTGAACACTATAATGTCATTGTCTGAAAACCTCGCAATTGAAATGAAAAATTTAGGGCATAAAACCCATCACAGCCGCGAAATTCCTGAATTTAAAAACGTCTCAGTGTAATGACTTGTTTTATGCGTTGTAAAATGCATATAATATATATATATATATATACAGGTATATATTTACGAGCAAAGTGCAGTGTTCCTGTTTTTTCTGGTTTTCTTATTCCAGTTCATCGACTGGAGTAGACAGTAAATCATTTAGCGTGAAAATCTCAAAGTCCACGCCATAATGTTCAACATTCACTGAGGCCGCCGGGCCCAATATCCATCGGCTGGTCGATTTGCGATGCGGCCACCTGCATTAAACAAAGATTCTTAAATTTTGGTACCCAAATAAATAGGTACTTATATAACATTTTTGTTCAATCAGGAACAATCTATACTTGTAAAAGGGGGGTTTTTTCTCTTAAGCGATAATGTGTTTTCACATCTAACCCACCAATAAATGTGACCTATATTCTTAATAAATCCGTGCTGAAAAGTTTTCAGTGAGGCAACCGTGGCTATTTGTAAAGTATTATTTTCTCTTTTTCTCGCGCTTTTTGGAAAAAATAAAGGTAGTATATAGCCACCACGCGCTGCGCGCATTATGATTGAACTTTATTTCATTATTCTTGATATCATATCTTAGTCGTTATTACATATCTATTATTAATATGAAAGTGTATGAGTGTATATGTTTGTCATTCTCACACACTGAAACAGCTGAAACAACTTGCACTAAAGACAGTTTAGGGTCTGGAATCGGGATTAAAACTAGTGTACTTTTCATCATCATCATCACTTTGCATCATTGTCGATGCTGGTGAATCCGAAGGCATATCAATTATGGTATCGTTAAAAATATATTATTTAAGTACATGATATTAGGCCCAACGATAGCATACAAAATTTCCGTGAGTTTCAACACTTGCTATGTAAAATATGGCGAAACTACGTTTGTACGGAAAGCGAGTACACGTCCCTTAAGTGTCATAGTTTCATTGCTATACACGGTGCGTTGTGGTTTGCTTACCTATTCTTAGTGAAAAACTGGCGCCCTTCGGGGTGCAGCTCACTAACGTAGGCCTCTAATGATCGTAAGCCACCGCCATCAGCCGTCAGTATGGACGCTGTGCTAAGCGCGCTAGCCACTCCCAGCCTTCGCCATTCCTCCTTAACAACCAGCGAATGCATATATCCGGAAGTGCTGGTCTGGAGGTAATATGGAAAAATCGGACTTGGATGGGCGAAGTCTGTTATGCTTACTGTGGCCACCATCTGAAACAGACAAACTACTACAGATTTCTGCTACTAGCTGCTCTTTGTATATCGTACGACAAGAAATAGTAAGCCAAGAACATTGACCTATATATATTAGACGCGACATCTCAAACGAGGATAGTCGACCAGTGCAAGTATGCTGGCCCGCGGCATACTCTCCCCCACACGCAGTTGGGCACTCGTAGAGATTACACGCGCTTTACGTTCGAAAATTGTGTATTCAAAATACACAATTGATAATACACAATATTCGAACGTAAAGCGCGTGTAATTTTTACGAGTGCCCAGCTATGTGTGGAGGAGAGTATGCCGGCCAGCATATTTGCACCGGTCGACAATCCTTGTTTGAGATGTCGCGTTTAGTATAAGTATATAGTTCAATGGCTAAGGAAGAGGAGTAAAAAAATACAGCGTGCCTGCGTAATACGTTAAAAGAAAACATTGAATGGGATACATAATAAATTAAAGGTGTATCTTCCATTAAATTCTAACATAAGGGTATCAAAAATAAGATAGAGCTTGTAATAATATTTAGAAATATAGAAGGTTATCGACATAATATTAAGTGTTAGAAAAACCACTTTCATTAACAAAAATAAAATGCTCGTAAGTGAAAAGAATCAAACGCCTAAGTAATAGAGCCCCTCTGACAAAGTATAATTGCTCTGAGTAAGGCCCTTACGAGCAAGTGTATTATAATAGGTAATAATATTTATTTATCAGGTACATACTTTGAAATCTAAGATTAGGTAACTTATTATATATTTACTTAAAACATTTATTACAATTTACCAATGGGACCCAAACTGGCCAAACCTGTATTGGTAACCCAGATTTTTAGAATTATAATTTTAGAAATATCGCGCGTATAGGAGAGGTATAACCCTTTGGTGTACCTCTAATATGATCAAAATCGGAGAACTCTGTAAGAAGTTTTGCGTAGTCAAAATATATATACGTGTCGAATTAAGAACCACCTCCTTTTTTGGAAGTCGGTTTAAAAATGGAACGTGGTGTTTATTCACAGCTGATAGGTTAGCTTTTTATAAACAGCCTCAATTCAATTACTTAGAAGATGGTCAACAGTTCAGAAGCAGTAATGGGCTAGCTAGAGGCAATAGTTTGAACTGCCGCCACCGCTGTTCTATGGCTCGAATCATCCGCGGGTTTTAGAATTACCGCAAGGTGGCACGAATGTCAGAACGGATAGTTACCACCCTTGGGTAGAAAATCTATCGTCAAGCGGTTATATAATGTCTCATGCATTATATAACCGCTTGACGACAGACTTTCTACCCAAGGTTGGTAACTATCCGAACTAAAAAACGCTACAACTGGGAACTTACTAGGAATTAATATAAGGAGTACCTACCTATTATTGAGTACTTATCAATTATTGGTAGTTAATTATTCACAGACCAATGAATGACTTTACCTGTCTGTTTTGTTCTGCTTCTAGGGCGGGTAAATTTGCTTCATTGCAATATTCGATCTTGGGATTCCGAGGTGGTGGTTCGCCTTCAGCTAAGCCTATGGACTCCGCAACCAACCCTTGCCATTCTTTGGTCTTCCTCAATAGGTGCATGTCTGTCAGCGATCCATTGGACAAATAGACAGCAGCCAGGAAGATAAATGCGGTGAAAGTTGGTATAATTACAGTGCATATTAGTAGGGACACCTTCATGTCCAAGAAGAGCATAACCCAAGCGAAGAACATCACCGAATATATAACCTGAAACAGAACGTATAGTTTAACATAAATTTTCAAGGACCAAAACTTACCGTCAATAATTAGTTATTTGTTCAAGAAGTACCTTTTTTACTTTATTAAGATGGAATAAGCTCGAGGCCACCCGATGTTAAGCGGAATTACCTCTGCCTATAACAGGTGTATTTCGTCGTAAGTCACGAATTGCATTGCGCCCGTCACCTTGAGACAAAGTCTCATGTGCCTGTAATTTCCCTGGCTCTCAAGGACAGTAATTGCCGGAACACGTCGTAACCTAAGGCAATTTTTTTTAGGTGCGAGTGCTGACTTTAAATACAATGCAAGCCAAGAAGTGCAGAATTGAATCATTCGTTATTCGAATATAGACTACGCTTCTCACAGTCATTTAAAATCTCATGTCCTAAAATCGTCTCATGTGAATGAAACACATCATTTCCCCTCTACCAGTGAGATTCTGCAAGTTTTTGTAGCCAAAGGATAGAATCGGCCAAGTGCGAGTCGGACTCGTGCACGAAGGGTTTCGTACCATTAGATAAACAACATTAGACTTCATATTTTTAATGTGCGCGATTCCGAATCGCACTTGGCAAACTTTTTGTATTTGTTGTTATAGCGGCAACAAAAATACATCATCTGTGAAAATTTCAACTGTCTTGCTATCATCGTTCTTGAGATACAGCCTGGTGACAGACGGACGGACGGACAGCGAAGTTTCAGTAATAGGGTCCCGTTTTTACCCTTTGGGTACGGAAGCCTAAAACCGATGACACTTCGCTGACTGTAAAATATGCGTATGTCATTGGGAAGATTCTGACTGATTTACAATCCTAAGATTTGTATGTTTTGTTGACCAAAAATTTACTTGTTGACTATAAATTGAACTTTTTCAGGGGTTCCATTAAAGGAGAAGTTAATAAAAAAAACATGTTGTTTATAGCTTACTGAAGCGGAAATATTTTTTTAATATTTTTATCTAAGACGCGAGCCGCTAGTCTCGCACCGCCTTTGCAAGGGTATTTTACAAAAATATAAAAAAAGAATGGTCATAAGGGTTAAAGTACGATTTTAATATTGAAAGAATTTTTAAAATCTGGCCAGTCATTTTTATAAGTTTATTCGTTACATATAAAAATAAAAATCTTTATAATATTAGTGTAGAAGTGTAGATGTAGAAAAGAAGGAAATGAAGGCTGTCACAGGGTACGTTTTTGACCTTTTTTGGTACAGAGCCTGTATAAAAAAACCTTGTTGTAAGTCTAAAATTTTGGTTTGATTGTACCTTAAGGTGATAGTGATAAGGAATACTGTAAATAAGCTGATTTATTTAGAGCTATAATGTTCACATATTTTTTAATGTTTTTCTTACCTTTTTGAAGAACAGTTGTTTAAATGTCTTGAGGAACATACCCTTCATTGCGGATCGCAGAATTGCTTCGCGGGCCATCATATCTTCAGGGCGCGCTCGGCGTATTACAATGCGTGCCGTCATACTGGAGTGGGCTGGAGTTCGAGTGTGTATTTAGCTAAATGGTAATTAATAATAAAGTATAATAATGTTTATTTCAGTAACCAGAACATGGTACCGAGCAGTTGCAAATGTACTGATCAATCATGAAACTGTTAATTATAAGAGGGTTGTTTATGACAGCTGTCATTTTGAAAACTATCGCATGTTTTATACATATTAACAGTCGTCTGGGAGTGACATTTGCGCAAAGCGACACGAGCACGGGTTTCAGCTGGAGCCAGTGCTGCATAACACTCCGAAACTAGTCGGAATCTTTCAAGTAAATATAACGCAGGTTGACAATAAATACCGGTTCCTAATAGGTTGACAACTGTCATGTTAATTTTAAAAAGGCTGGGTGTAGGTACACTCGAAAAGATTAATTTTATTACGAATTTGTTGACCAATTAAGGGCTATTGTAATAACCAGATTAAATAGAAATTGGTTATCATACAGCCAACCTCTAAATTATTATTTGTCTTCCAAAAGATACTTAGATATTCTAGTCTTAAATCTGAAATGACTACATAATTCTATACAATAATTTAGCTTCAACATTTTATACAATTGGTTAGTTGCGCAGCATAAACTTGCCAAGTTGATTGTACACAAATTGTCTAAATTTCAAATTCCTTAAAATTAATAGTTCTTTTTTTAACTCTGCCTATAACAGATGCATTTCGTCACTAGTCACGAATCGCTTCCACAAATGCCCTTCTACCATGCTAATTCTGTTCATGCTAAAATACACATTCGTGTAATACTTATTCTAAAAATAGGATTGTTCTAATCCATCATAATTTCATTCGCAAGCGATACACGAATTAAGATTTTAATTTTAAGAGGCTGTCAAATGCTGAAATTTTGTCACTATTGGACTGCGTAGGAGTGAAAGAGAGGCATTGACGTTGAAATCGCAATCATCATTTTAGATAAACCCCGAAACACAAAACTAAACCGAAAATGTAACTGTTCTTGTCCATCTTGGCAACGTGTTTCGGACTTTTCTTGGCCTTAGATAATGACAAACTGAATACATTTTGCCAAAATTTTGTTCAAGTAAAACTATTTAGTACTTGACAGCGTCTTAACAAAATAAGAACTACCATAATTTCATTCGCAAGTAAGTTATCAGACGACTAAATTTGCGTAAAACACCACAATTGAAAGAACTTTCAGTCGCAAGCGTCATACGAATTTGAATTTGAACAGTATAGCAACTAATATAATTTCATTCACAAGCGTTGTACGAATTTGGATGTAAGCGTGAACAGAATCAGAACTACCCTAATATTTCGCGGCACGCTCGCTCAGCTAGCGCTTAACATAATATTTCTTAGCCTAACCTAGTCCACAACAATAAATAATAACAATTTTAAGAAAGAGAACTCTTATTCTTTGTCTAGTCTTCGATTCGTTCGGGGCAACCAGAATACCAATAGTTTAATATATTTATATCACACCCATTCAGAAAGTGTCTCATTGCTCATTCAAAAACGTGTTATAAAGTTTGACATTTCTCCCTTATAAATGTGCGGCGGGGAAAGTTATATGGAATTTCATTCCTTCCCTCCGTAGCAGTGAAGGAATGTTGTATGAAAATCCATACCTACCCTGCTAGCGCTATTTTGTATTTTTAGCTGCTAACATAAAAAATACAATTGTCAAATTTCGAAAAGGTTTTATGTCAAATAATTAGAAAAAAAGCGGTGGGATTTTTTCGTACTCAATTTTCAATGAAAGGAGATTGGCAACCTTTCTCTGCACTAATAATTGACCTAAGTACACCACTAATACACCACTAAAGAAATTCTCTGAAATCTCGCGCTTGGAATTTTTCAAATAGTTCCGTCCGAGTGCTATTTCTATCCTACTATGCCTCCCAAGATGCATTTGGAACCTGGATAGCAATCTACAAGATATATATATATATATATATATATATATATATATATATAGATATATACTTTACTACACGTCACATCTATTTCAAAGCTTAACACACAATATTTTCGCCAAGAACAACTCGTTATTGTGTTTTGTCCTACCCTTTGCCTTACTAGGGAAGATGGGAAAATTTCCAACTTTTTTGTCTATTCAGACTTTTAGACATTCTATTGTTTCTTCTAATTCTAAGTTATTTAGAAAACTTGAATAAAAATTGTCCTGCTAGATGCTCAAAATAACACATTGTGCGATGAAGCAAACACAAAAATAGTAAAAATACTGGTTAAGTTTCTTCGCCTTTACAGGGTACAGTATTTCAAATTTGAACAGCACGTAGAAGTTATAAGTGTTGGTTTTGATGAAAACTTCAATACTACCTTATAAACTGTATTCGATGATTCAAATAGGGGATACTGTGCTAAACGGGCTAACTAGCAAAATGGGACCAACGGACTGTTGTCCGCTGTTTGTCTGTCTGTCCGTCCATGTGTCACGGAGCTACAAACCTGAAATTTCAATATCTTATGCAGAATGTATAAAGGAGTGATGGTAAAAGTATAAAAGGAGTAATGGACATTAAATTACTTTTCAAGGGGCTCCAGTACGATGACAGCATTTTTTTTGCATACATCTATATCGGATATCATCTTCTGGAGCCCATATAGTGTACTGTAGATACATAAATATTTTGTTATATAAAAAATCAAAATTGAGAGTTGTCAAAATATGCCAGATTAAACCATTTCTGTAACGGAGTCTAGTACAAAAACTAAAATAGTTACTCTAGTTAGACTAGAAGGACAGACAAAAAGCGTAGTCCCGTCGGCACTATTTGCCTGTTGGTTCGCTTTGAATCCTACGAATTGCTTCATCGCATAGTGTATTATATTATGATGAAAATCTTCTAGGATAAGTTTTATTTGTCGATTGCTTTTTATTTTACAAAATAAAATAACGTTTTGACCGTTTTAAAAGTATATTCAGATATAAAATTAAGAGTGAACTGTTCGGTCAGTTCTCCATACAAACGTCGTCGTAGGGTGATCCCGTATGGCTCCCGTATTTGAGGATTTAGGTCCTAAACAAAGCATAACACCGATTGATCTCTTGGCTTGTATGATACCGAAATTTTAATAATGTAATTTAATTTGAGAGCTATGAGTCTCGAAACATTTTCATATAAAGTTTTCGAGGCTCGAATCATTTTCATATAAAGCTTTCGAGGCTCGAAACATTTTCATATAACGTTTTCGATGCTCGAAAGATTTTCATATAAAGCTTTCGAAGCTCGAAACATCTTCATATAAAGTTTTCGATGCTCGAAACATCTTCATATAAAGTTTTCGAGGCTCGAAACATTTTTATATAAAGTTTTCGAGGCTTGAAACATTTTCATATAACATTTTCGAGGCTTGAAAGATTTTCATATAAAGCTTTCGAGGCTCGAAACATCTTCATATAAAGTTTTCGAGGCTCGAAACATTTTCATATAACGTTTTCGATGCTCGAAAGATTTTCATGTAAAGCTTTCGAGGCTTGAAACATTTTCATATAAAGTTTTCAAAGCTCATAACTTTCAAATTTCCTTTTAAAATTTATGCATCATACAAGCCTAGACAATGACTAGATCAATCGGTATTATGCTTAACTCTGGAGCTAAAATCTCAAATAAGGGAGTGATCACCCTACGACGTTTGTATGGAGAAGTGGCCGTCCAGTTCAACCTTAACATTACAAGATTACATTTTGAGATCAAACTTAAGACGCTGTCAAATGACGAAATTCCGTCACTATCAGACTGCATAGGAGTGAACGAGAGACAGCGATGATGAAATATATTGAGATAAATCAAATATGTTTGTGTATGGTATCCCAAGTAGTAGTGATATACTGAAGCTGGGAGGTAGAGGACCTAAAGGGCTATCTGAATCACCCCATGTATGTTCCGCGATTTTTCGTATTTTCGGAGTTATGACCTTTTTTAATTTTTTCACCTATCGCCGAGTACGATGAGATTTATATTCATAGTGACGTGTGAATCATTGCGGTATGATTGATTTTTTTTGTGTGCTAAGCTGATAGATATGCCAATTCAGTATGGTAACATTAATTATCTATATAAATATAATATTTTTGATATTTACATTGTAACTAAATTGTCAAATAAATAAATATATATTTAAATAAAAAAAAAATTAAATGCCAAGAAAGATAAAATTACCCTGTATGTTCAAGGGCCCTTAAAAAGAAGCAGTGAACATACTGGGTAATTTTAAAGAAACAAGCTTCTATAGCAATAATTCACGTCACCATAAATAAAAATCCCATTGTACTCGTCGATAGGTGAAAAATTAAAAAAAGGTCACAACTCCGAAAATTAGAAAAATCGCGGAACACACATGGGGGTGATTCAGATAGCCGTCTAGGTCCTCTACCTCCCAGCTTCAGTATATCACTACTTCTTGGGATACCCTGTATAAAGATAAATTCGAGGGAAATTAAATGTATATAGGTAATATAATAAACACAAAATTGGGTGAAAAACTAAAGAAAGCTTATTAACTCAAAACTAGTAAGTTGAAACGAAAATGTAACATAACTAACAAAAGTTCAGGGTAACAAACATAAAAAAACAGACGAAATGAGAACCTCCTCCTTTTGTAAAGTCGGCTAAAAATCAGTATCTTAAAAACATTTCACGCGGTCGAAGCTGCAAGAAAAAGCTATATTATCAAAAATTCCAACAGAATAGATATTAAATAATGTTGTAATAAATAAACTCATTTTGGAGCAGTATAGAACTTCCAAGCCTCAATGCATATGGTACGCGGAATTTAATAGAGCTTTTTGATTTTATCAGAATTCTTAATATAAAAAACATTAAAACAATATCATCGAAAAACAACATTTAAGAAATATTATAAATATCTTGTGACAATTTCAACAAACAAAATTTTCCGGAAGATATTTTCGACGCGTTCACTTCTAGGCGAAGCATCATCAAAAGGTCTTGACGTATTCAGAATTCATAATATAAAACACATTAAAACAATATTATCGAAAAACAATATTTAACTAGTCAAGACCTCCTGATGACGCTTCGTCTAGAAGTAAAACGCGGCGAAAATATCTTCCGGAAAATTTAGTATGTTGTAATTGTCACTTGATATTTTAATATTGCTCAAATGTTGTTTTTCGATAATATTGTTTTAATGTGTTTTATATTAAGAGTCTTTACGCCTTGCGCTATCGTTCAAATTTAGGCATTTATCGTAGCACGGCGCACACGAGCACACCGTTAGCAAGGATCGAGCGGTTAAAGACGATGTCGCATGGAATAAAACATTTTGATCCTTTTTGAAGTGTTATTTATTTTTCATAAATAATGTGGAATGTTATGTAACTTTGTAAATTCATTTCGCATCTTTACAGTTTACATACAAAGTAGACTTAAATGAACCTAATAATAAACCTCTCATTGACTAACATTAGCACACCTATAACTATAGTCCATTGAAAAGTTACATGAGCTTTGCATTTTTTAGAGCACGCAATTTTATTTTTGAGCTTAACCTCAAGTTTTGGGGTCGCCACCCTTGTTCCCCGGCCGCAAAAAGGGGTGAAAACACGTATTTTGCGATATCTCAGAAACTATGCGTTTTACAAAATATTCGTTAGGACATAATTTGTAGCAAATTGTTTTGCCTATAAATATACGTATATAACTTTGTGCCCTAAATTAAATATTAAAGAAGTTATAAGCAAAAATATATTTATTTACTCTATAAGTTTCTTTATACAATTTACAAAAAAATTACCTCAGAACAATATTGTAGATGATGTTTTGAGGATTTTTTTCCGAAACCCGCAGTTTAATTGATTAAACTGAAAATAATATCCACAATTTTCAACACGTTTACACGTAACAAAAAATGTAGCACAACTAAGAGAATAAACTGAGGTAGAAGAAACAGCTAAGCCTGCGTATAATAATAATAGTCGTAGCAGGCAGATGTTCCTTTGTCCCCAAACGGTAACTCAGACCTTATCTACCTGCTTATCCTTCGGTAAGTTTATATATTTGGTAAGTTCTATGGTAAGGAAAACAGTAAGGTATGAAATAAGTGAAGTTGTACGATTTTTTTTTTTTAAGGATATGAAAAATATAAGTTAAACATTTCATTTTGACCGGATTCCCATGAGCATTGAAGAACTTGGTCAACTTTGTAGCGCTGTAAGTGTTTTAAATGAAATAAATTAAAAAATCATAAAAAAATTCCTCAAATGATAATCAAGAAGATTGGTCTGAGGTATTTTTTTTTATAGAATGAGAATAAGAAAGTTATAGAGCAAAAAAAAATAAATTTTCTCACTCTTTTTGGTTATAACTTCTTAAATTTTTAATTTAGGGCAAAAAATTATATAATCATATTTGTAGGCAAAATAATTTGCAAATTATATGCTGTAGAATTTTTTGTAAGACGCATAGTTTCCAAGATATCGCGAAATAAGTGTTTTCACCCCTTTTTCCAAGATGGCGGCCGGAGAACAAGGGTGGCGACCCTACAAACTTGAGGTTAAGCTTCTATGGACCACCCACATATGTCTCAAAAGTAAAATTGCGCCCTCTAAGAAATGCAATATTCGGTCTTAAATTGTAACATTTCAATGGACTACTGTGTAGGTATCTATATTCGATTATGTACTTCTAACCATCATTGTATATAGGCAAATAACTTAGTTTTGCAGTTTGTATACCTGCTTTGTGCATGCATATCTTGGTTCATTATATTTATATAACTGCCCCGTTGGCGGAGCGGCTTTAGTGGTCGCTACGGAAAGAAAATAAGGTGCGTTTAATATAGAAGTCTTAAATCCTAACTCAGGGTCGGTACTAATTGTTTAATAAAATATATAACGTCTATATTATTATAAACATCTTTTATTTTTGACCAAATCAGTACACGGTACTGACCGTTAGATAGTCTTGCCTTAAATTAAATTATTTCTTAGAGGCATAGATCGTGCTTTTCATCAAAAAGCACGATTATTTCGTGTAAAAGACACTTGTTGTAAAAATTTATTACTTCGTTTCCATCTGTTTGGCCAAGTTAATACCTAATATAAAATAAAGAACAAATAAGAAAAAAAAAAAATTTAAGCCTCTAGCTAGTTTAAAGTTTTTTTTTTAACTTTTCTCTTATATATAGCAACCACGCAACTTTTTGGTTTTTGCCATAGTAAAAAAAAATTTACCATAAAATGGAACCGACTTCAACACCCAAAGTGTGAAATAACATGTTGAAGTTGGTACCATGATAGTTCAAAAGTAACTATGATCACAATATTGTGCGCATGGTACCGACTTTGACAAGTTATTTCACACTTTTGGGTGTTGAAGTCGGTTCCATTTTTTTTACTATGGCAAAAACCAAAAAGTCAGTTCCATTTTTTGGTTAAAAAATTGATCACTAGTTTTAGTAACCCTTGCTACTTACGATATCGATTGTCAATGATTATATCATCAAGATAGGTAAATACTTTTCAGTTATTGGAGTGTAACGCAAAAACGACTTGACTGATTTTGATGCAATTTAAATAGGACTAAACGACAAGCATCAGCTTTCAAACAAAAAATAATACTCAAAATCGGTTCACCCTTTCAAAAGTTCTGAGGTAAAAACATAAAAAATACAGACGAATTGAGAACCTCCTCCTTTTTTTGGAAGTCGGTTAAAAAATCAATTCCGATCAGGAAATAATAAATCCTAGTTAATAATGAAAAAGGCATGGTCTCAACAAAAATACCTTTACAATAATAAAAGCATACGCATAGATCAAAACAACTCGGTCACGCTATATTTTCATTGCGCACCGTAGTTGCGGCACGTGTAGGGCGCGGGACGAGCAGCGATACGTCCTCCCTCCGCGAGCGCTAGGCGCAAACTGAGATGCAAGGCGTTGTGTTCCGTAATAGTATTGTTCAAATCCGCTATACAGCACCAACGCGCTAGAGACTATAAACTATATTCGAATAGCGCGCTTTATTATACGCTATCGTTATAACGAAACAAGGCGCTCGCGCTAGATGCATATGCTAGGTGTCGTCACAATAGCGTCAGGCGCAACAGTATAACGCGGATATGCGCAAAGCGTGTTAACGCGACCGAAAGCGCGCGATGACTGAAGCTTGGCGCTATGCCGCTATCCGCTATACTGTTATAGTGACAGTATAGCGGATAGCGGCATAGCGCCAAGCTTCAGTCATCGCGCGGTTTCGGTCGCGTTAACACGCTTTGCGCATATCCGCGTTATAGGCCTACCCAGCCACGTTAGTGGACGCTTGATGCTAAACGTTATATTAATAGCGCGAAGAGAATAATATACAAAGCGCGCTGTATGCGCTACAAGGCAATAACACGCTTTGCTATGGCGCTAGATGCTATATTATCCACCACTATTCCGTAATTTATAGGTCATATTGAAAAAATTGTATAAAATACATTTTTCACTAAATTAACGACAAAATATTATTATCTATTAAATAAAAACTTCAATTAATGAATTGCATATTTATTTATTTGATAAAATACTAGATTTTGTAGAAATAACAGGAAATTTGAATGGTATTTTTGTGCCAAAAGTGCCCTTTCAATCCCTTATTTACTCAGTTGTAATATATATTTATCAAAATGTTATTAATGCACTCCATTAGTGGTAATATGATTGGTTGACTGATATTTTTCAATCTGTAAAACGAATAATTTTTGTTCGATAAAAAGACTGTTGAAGTCACACTGATGAAGGAATTTATGAAAACATGAGTTGGTAAAAAATTTTTTGTCGGATTTCAGTTGTTTTTTTTATTGTTTTGGTTAATGCACTCCATTAAAAAAACAATATACTTTCTTCCTGCATAATTTAAAAAACAAAAACTTTTATACTTTAGCTGCAACAGCCTTGAGAAAACGGCTGTAAAATGGCTTTGCTGGAATAAGGGCTCTTAAGAATTCTGATAAAAATCAAATACCTAGTTACCTATCTATTAAATTAATCTTCTGACTTTATCTTCGAGCGCTCAATCGATATTATTTTAAGACCAGTGTTATTAACAGAAAAATAACACCTAAATCCATATACCTAATAACATTTTATTCCCTTTATAAATAAAGGTACATACACATAAATACTAGGTATACAACAGGTATAAGTTATAACTCAAGTTATACTTCGTTATGAAAATAACTTGAAAGTTTCGCCAGCCAAAACCTTAAGAACATACAGAAAAATATTTTATGAAGAAACAACAATAGAAGTAAACCATTGAGTAGAAGTAAAATATAAACATACTTACATGCCAAATATCACAATTCAAAGTACCTATTTCATTCACTGGTACAAAGTTTAATATTCACATAAATCTGAAATTAATAATTACTGCATTAATTATAAAGTGAGTACAAAAAAACAAATAATGAAGTAGTATTGTTCCCTGAGGGGTCCAACACCGAGCCCTAACTACTGAAGACTAACTGGCCACGACTTATTATCGTACCTTTATATAAACTTTATGGAAAAAAACTTCCATCTGGGTACGTTTTATTTTATACGCAACTGCGACACGATAAGTAGGATTCCTTCTCGAACCACCCATTATACATACATCGAGGGTTGTAATTTGTATGTAGATACGTAGGTACCAGCTACTATCTTTAAATATAATAGCGAAAGGTCAGTCACATAATGACTCAACATGAGACCTCGAACTACTAGACCTACGAAGCTAAAATTTGGCAGGTAGGTTGTTTACAGGTAGGAGATGTCACCTGTAAACGGATTTTAGGATAGGCCCATATTAAGGATCTCAAATTGGGACTGAAAGTTTGTATGAAAGTCCTTTGTTGTTGAACCGAGGAGGATGAACTTTAGCTTGTTAATTCATGACATTGAATAAAAAAGTACTGTACTACGATAACGATACGACGGGTTTAAGGAACATTAATAGGGGTATGTACTATTCACAAATGTCCGGTGGTAAATCTAACATCTCTTTACTATTACATTGAAATTCGGGGCGTATGTAGTTTAGAGGCAGGAGACGTAGCTAAGGAAGTATTTTGAGACAGGGCCGAATTAAGAGATCAAATGAGGGCTGAAAGTCTGTATGTAAGTCTTATGATTATAAAGTGACGAGAATGAAATTTTGTATAAAGATTATTGACCTAAAATAAAAAAGGCTCATATAAAGACAGGGACGAATTAAGAGACACGAATAGGAGTTAAAAGTATATATTTAATTCCTTGGAGTCTATATTTTCTTATAGTGTCTAGGATTTACCTAAAGAATTATTTCTTAACAGGGCAGGATTAAGGGGATCAAGTGTGCGGGTATGGAAGGGAGTAAGGGTAGAGAAAAAACTTTGAAAAGTACCTACCAATGATGCTAATCTGGCAGGTAGGTAGTTTAGGAGACTATAGGCATGGATTGATTAGAGGCATAGGAGACGTCAGCTCTGAAATATTTTTATAAAGGGCAGGATTAGATTAGTAATCCTATTGGAGCTGGAATATGTAAAACAATGTCTTTGAGGTCAAAACATGACATTTAGTTGTTTTTAGGATAGGGACAGATTAGAGAACACCAATATAGTATATTTTCCAACAAGCTTGGCGCTGATTTTATACTCACCTGGTTGAATTTAAGTGATGAAGGTGTCGCAGGTCGTATACAGGCTTTAGAATGGGAACTTATTTTTATGCCTTTGACCACTATCTCACCTGATGGTAAGTGATGATGTGGTCGAAGGTGTTGTTCAGGCTAACCTAGAATTACTGGCTCTCAAGGACTAAACATACCGTTGGGTGCTTGGTGACAGACTTTCTACTTGGGGGTGGTGTAGCTAGCCAGGCGGGCATTCGAAAAATGCCCTACCCCCATGCTGTATCGACTGTCATCCTAAGACGGCTTAACGTGACCTTCGAAGCTCGGAAGCGCTCAGTAGTAATGTTCCTGGCTGTCACCTATCCTACTCACCGCGGCGGACGTTGCTTAACTTAACTGAACGCAAACTTCGCTACGGGCGCTTCAAATTGATTCTCGGAACTGATTCTCAAGGTCTCTATACTGAACAAACGTTAGGTGCTCGGCGGCAGATTTTGTACATGAGAATGGTAGCTATCCAAGCGTGCCTTATCACCAAGCAAATGTAATTGTTGTCATGAATGTTGAAGCTGAAACTTGCTTATATATCTTATATACCTTATACATTGTGAGTAGGCATAAACTACTAGATTATTTTTTGAAGGGCAGGAAAGGGGGGCTTATTCGTCAGCTGGCGAGCGTGAAACTCGCGAGCGCTCGTGAGTTGGCACCTTTTGATTTTACCTATTTTTTTTGTCGTCAACTCGCGTGCCAATACATTATGAAGTATAGTCAAATAAAAAAGTATTAGAATCAGTTAAGTATCGACTATCCAGAACGATAGGAAGAAAGAAAATATTTTTATTTGATATAACATGCTTGACTTATACAAAATAAAAGCGCACAAGTGGGATGCGGCCGATGACGCATGATGCATGCTATCCATTATGACGTTGCTTGCGCGCAAACCCTTGCTGTCTCCCTCTAATTCCTGTTGCAAACCCGTTATGACGCCATTGTTTTAGTGATCTTAGTGTCAGCTAAGTTGCCGGTTACAGTGCATTACGTACATATTTTACCGGAGCAGAAGTACTGTTCCATATTTCTAAATAACAAGCAATATAAAACAAAAAAGCTGAACAAGTAGTTCTGTTTTCTGTAAAATTGGTATATACACGTATATATATATATATATATATATATATATATCTATATATATATATACGAGTTCTGTTTTCTGTAAAATTGGTATATACACGTATATATATATATATATATATATATATATCTATATATATATATACGTGTATATACCAATTTTACAGAAAACAGAACATATATATATATATATATATATATATATATCCTCCTCCTCCTTGCGTCGTATACCTCAATGCTGAGGGTCGTGACCACCCTTCTGTATCACTTTCTCTATATATATATATATATATATATATATGTTTTACTACATTACCTTATTGTTTTTCTTTTTGAATTATCTAAAATATAAGTTAATAATATAAAATTTGATTCTAGTAAGTTGATATATTATATACATTCATAGTAATATAAGGATAGGATAACTGCATCTGTTTATATTTAATAACTTCACTAACAGTTTTATATTTTCATTGTTTTTTTCATCGAGTAGAGAAGAGAATGACTAATATTCATTTTAATAGTAAGCATCAAGATTTTAAAGACGCCTTTTGTTTTCTATCATATGCTGTATGTATAATAAGTTATCTTTTGCAAACAATTATTTATCTTATCCTATCTCATATCTTTTTTTTATACTGAACTGGGTAGCACTTAACCACTATCTCACCTGATGCGGTCGATGATGGAGCGCACTTACCCAGAAGGTATATATTCACTCACGTTTTGAAGAGTTCTCTTATTTTTTTAAGTATGTAAGACTGCCATTTGATAAGTAAAAAAATGTTAAAATGTGGAAGTTTGAGTGATTTTGATGTATAGTGGGGGTAAGTTAATATTGATGTATATATTTGCTGAGTTAGAATCGGTATATTTTATAACAGCATTACTACATAATAAAATAAAGACCTTAAAAATAAAGACGGCTCATTTATTTGAAGGTATGCGAAGAAAAATCTATGTAAAGCGAGACTATTACTACCAATAACTGTATTAAACGAGATGACAGGTCACATCTGTGAACCTGATATTGTGTCATATGAATTGGATATTAACTTTAATAAGTGCATTGAAAGAGTGAAAAGTGAATTTGCTATTTCTATACCAAATGCGTTTTGACAGGCTGCGTCAGAACTAAATTTATTGAAAACTAAATAATTAGCTAAATGCTATACTCGTTAATTACTATTTAAATTATATTAAGATGATAATGAGCGATTTCGCTTTACTCACATATTATGATTTTGTTGTTTTTTGTTTTATTTGCTTAGTTTTAGACAATTGTTATTTATATTTTTACAATAACATTCAATACACCAAATTATTGAGTCATTGTGATATTGTTAATAATTATTAGGAAAATAAGCAGTTCCATATGTTTTGTATCGATTTACTTACATCTTAGTGGTTATATTTTGTATAAGCAAAGCATATCATGTCTAATAATCATATTATCTTTATACATTACCCTCTTTTTTCTGTATAGTTGGTAATTAACTAGTTTTTATCCTTTTGCATGTGACTGTACTTTATACGTGCGCGCGAGTTGACGACAAAAAAAATAGGTAAACTCGGAAGTTGCCAACTCGCGCGCACTCACTAGTTTCACGCTCGCCAGTTGACGAATAAGCCTAGCTGCCGGATGTAAGAAGTATTCCTTATCCTACTGTTTGGTGTTGTAAAAGGCAACGGGAGGGAACGCGCCCAATGAGCAGCATATCCTGCCATGAGTGGGGTGCTGCTGCACACATGGCTTTTTTCCATTACCTCTAAGGTAACGGTACATACAATAATGCATTTTCAAGAGGGTTGGCGTCAGGAAAGCGGTCATTAATCCAGACCTAAAACTTATTCAATTTAATTATGACCGTGTGTTCTGAGCGGAGATTATGTTCTTGTGTTGTTCATTGTGCTATAAGTGAAAACATTTGTACCAACCCGACTTGAGTGAGATTAGGGTAGGAAGTAGAGAAAGAATATGTTACTGGCTGCTTTTATACCTAAAGATTTAGAATATCGCCGCATTATCACTCTCCATCAGATTAGATAGCGACCAAATGCTTGCCTATCACACATAAAAAAACTGGCTATCCTTTGACCACTATCTCACCTGATGGCTGATGATAAGTGATGATGTGGTCTAAGATTTTGTTCAGGCTACTCTAGAATTACTGGGTCTCTAAGTCAGCTGCCGGAACACCCCGTTAGGTGCTTTGTGACATATTTTCTACAATCGATCTCGTAAGTAGAAAGGGTCACAAAAAGAGTGAAAATAGTTATTTGTTATACAAGAGCGCAAAGTTGCTTTTTAACCGCGTGTTCAATTTTGATGACCGAGCAAGCGAAGGATTCTAAAATTGAATCACGAGCGCAGCGAGTGATTCAAAATTAGAATCCTGAGCGTTAGCGAGGGAATCAAAAGAGCACGAGGTGAAAAATCTTTGCACTCGAGTGCAACACGTAACTTTTCATTCCACCTCAGCGAGGAAATGACTAAATGCAAAAAAAAAGTTTACAATCACAAGATACTTCTCGCGTGATTGTTGAGGGAGAAAGCTCATTTGCGCATTATTAACAGTTTCAGTCAATTCTGTTGGCGTCAAACAAACTTCTTCGTGGCTAGAATCACCCATTTTAGTTTTTTCACTTGTTTTCAAGTTTCTTGTCTTTAATATAAGGTTTAACAACGACGTGAAAAAATGCCGCGTAAAGAACCGCGTACAAAGCAGATTGAAAAAAGAACACCAAGAAGGTTCCGAGTCTGAGTTTTTAACAAATTAAAAAAAAGTTGTATGATATATTCGGCACCATAGAGGTAGCAGTAAATAGGTTTAATGTTTTTTTTAATTCACAAACTTAGTGCACACGATGTTCTTAATTCAATTTACTTTATCCTCTAGAGAATAAAAACGGCTTTTCCACTCAGATATTGAAGATTAAAAATACTCTTTCCGAGATGGTGGGATGAAAAATATTTTATCTAAAAAATGGAACTGATTTCAACGATTAAAAGTGTGAAATACTTAAATTGTTGAAGTCGCTACCATAGGCACAATATTGTGATGATAGGGAATTTTGAACTATCATGGTGCCGACTTCAACATTTATTCAGACTCGGTAAAGTTAAGGCGATCCTGGCCAAAAAACGCCATACAAGAATTAACTTTTCTCAAAGAAAAAACTCGGTTATTAAACTGAAAAAAATATATGTTATTTTTAAGCATATTCTTGAGTTAATTCATAAATCTGATCCACATAATAAATAACTTCACTCGATAGAAAAAAATCCTAAAGTTACCTCTATTTCGAATTTAAAAACGATTTTTGACTCCCTTTTTACCAATCTTTAATTTTAAATTATTTTTTTATACATTACTTATCAATAAAAGTAATTAAATCATAAATAAAAATGTAAAAAAGTTATCATGTTAATTTTATATGATTTTTTAACATGAATTCATGGCATCAGAGCTCGCTCACTTTACCGCCAGTGCGCTCGCAGAGCTCGTCGACGTAGGACCTGTGTCAATTTTTTCGATCTACGCAGCGCCACACAGAACAGGATCAAAATGAATATCAAACAACAAAATAAAACATGCTCTGGGCTAACTTTCGACTCGTTACGCTTATCTTGATGACTTCCTGATTGACGGTGAATGACAATTGATTTCGTAAGTAGTGAAAGTTAGTATCGTGAAGGTTAATATGTGTGTTAATATTAAGAAAAGGGCTGTTTTTTTTTTACAAATAAATGGAACTTTGAAATAACTTGTCGAACTCGGTACTGTGATAGTTCCAAAGTACCTATTATCACAGTAGCGCAAAATATTCTTCGAAAGGTTATTTTGTACTTTTGGATGTTGAAGTCGGTTCTATTTTTTGGTAAAAAAAATTATTTTTGAATCTTTTTAGTTACCCTTGCTACTTACGGGATCGATTGTCATTCATTGTCAACGACTATATCATCAAGATAGGTCAATATGTTTCAGTTATTGGAGTGTTACTCAAAAACGACTTGAACGATTTTGATAAAATTTAAATGAGACTAGACGACAAGCATCAGCTTTCAAACAAAAAGAATTTTTGAAATCGGTTCACACAGTCAAGAGTTGCGGAGGTAACAAACGTAAAAAAAAACAGACGAATTGAGAACCTCCTCCTTTTTTGGAAGTCAGTTAAAAAAGGGGGAGGTCCTCAATTTGTCCGTTTTTTTTTTTACCGAACTGATTTTGATGATTTATTTGATTTGAATGTTGATGATTGTCGTGTGATTTTATTTAAATTTCATCAAAATCGATCTAGCCGTTTTTTGAGTTACACTCCAATAACTGAAAGGTTTTTTCCTATCTTGATGATATAGTCATTGCCAATGAATGACAATCGGTCCCGCAAGTAGCAACGGACACTAAAACGGGTGAGTATTTTTATTTATCAAACCTACTTCAACACCCAAAAGTGTGAAATAACTCTTCGAAGTCGGGACCATGTGCACAATATTGTGATAATAGGTACTTTTGAACTATCACAGTACCGACTTCAACAAGTTATTTCGCACTTTTGAGTGTTGAAGTCAAGCCCATTTTTCGGTAAAAAAAAATATTGAATTTAGTATTGAATTTGTTAGTAAATATGAGTCGTCTTTTTTATGATTATAGAAATAATAAGTGACATTAAGCGATTTTTAAAACTGAATGGATATAAATTAAATTATAAGTAAAAACATAAATCTGGCTGTATGGAAACTCATGTCACGTCACGACCATGATATGCAATGTCACACCCGTGACTTGAACTAGTTTTTTGATAACTTTCTAGGTTCAATAAGCTTGCTAAAATGCAATGAAATTATTGTTTTTATATCTAGTTTTAGCCAAATGCCTAGTATTTCGTACCCAGGGTCTAAGATAATGAAGTTAATAATCAAAGCCCAGTGTATGGGTATACACTGGGCTTTGAGTATTAACTTCATTACCATATATAATCAAATCTGTACTTTATAATTTTTAGTATAGATTTACTCCACCCTTTTTTAATTATTATATGATAATAATAATATATATATTATAAATTCAAAAGTTAGTATGTGTTTTAGCTTCTTAACCGAATTCAAAAAAGGAGGAGGTTTTCAATTCGTCTATTTATTTTAAATGTTTGTTACCTCAGAACTTAGTTTTACTGATAAACCGATTTATATGATTCTTTTTATATTTGAATGTTTGTCGTATGGTCCTATTTAAATTTCATCAAAATTGGTCAAGCCGTTTTTTAAGCCGTCGGCCCCGGTTGTTGTCTCACGATGGCAGTAGTATCAGCATGGTAGTAGGGCGTTTTGCATTTTGAATGCCCGCCTGGCTAGCTACCACCCTTAAGAAGAAAATCTGTCGCCAAGCACCTAACGGTGTGTTCCGGCAGCTGTCCTTGAGTGTTCTAGGAGTAATTCTAGGGTAACCTGAACAACATCCTAGACCACATCTTTAATAACCATCAAGAGAGATAGTAGTCCAAGGCTAGCCTATCAATAATTATAAAAAAAAACATGCATTTATTAATACTCGTAGTAGAATGATACACAAAGTTGTCAGTGACTATGATTAAATGAAATCATCAACATTCATTTTAGCACCTTTGTGGCAAGCCCGCAGTAGCCACTTAATCGATCATTAATTATGTATTACTGATAATTAATTAACCTCAGTCACAAACGAGATGCCCTTAGTCTGCCATAATGAACACTGCATCTATTAGGATACTACTAGTCATAACAAGCGCTCTAGGCGCACGCCTATTAGTAAGGTACATATCGGACGAACTCAAAAATTTTGCTCTATTTTAGCGAACACGTTTTAGGTGCCCACCCCACCAATTTAAGCATAGTGAGGGGTAACCAACTCCAACTTCTTTAACAAATATTTGTAGTTCACGACCGTGTAGAATTAGTTTCACTCGTCTGTGGAAACCGCGGTGTAGTTGTACTCTTATCTGTTTTTTAGTTACACTCCAATAACTGAAAGGTTTTTTCCTATCCTGATGATATAGTTATTGCTAATTAATGACAATCGAATCCGCAAGTAGCAAGGGACACTAAAATGGGGGAATTTTTTTTACCCCAAAAATTGAACCGACTTTAACACTCAAGGGTGTGAAATAACTTGTTGAAGTCGGGACCATGCGCACAATATTGTAATAATATGTACTTTTGACCTATCATGGTACCGCCTTCAACAAGTTATTTTGCACCTTTGAGTGCTGAATTCAAGCCCATTTTTCGCCAAAAATTTGCTTAACACCGCTGAATGGATTTAGATGATATATCATAAAACGTATTCTAATTCTTATCTCGATTTTCCGAACGGTTCCTGAAGGATCAGGAAAACCAATTTTGATGAATGGAATCTAGATATGTTGTAATTGATTGTTTGAAACTATATCTAACTCGTGTAGTTTTTAACGCAATTTGCGAACCATATACTATTAATATGTACACAATGGTTAAATTAAGGTTAGTAAATTGTTATCACTATTGTTAGGTCCAATGCCAAAAAATATGAGTTCAATTTATTCAGTTGTATCTCTTTATACTTTTTATCTGGGGAATCCTCAACTCAACTGTAATAAAATATATATTTAGATTTTTTTTATTTATATCACACATAAAAACTCTTTACATTTTCGCAAGCTCATTGAACCTAGAAAAATATTAAAATACTAGTTCAAAGTCTCGGGTGTGACATTGAGTACCATAGTCGTGACGTAACATGAGTTTCCATACAGTCAGATTTACGTTTTTACTTATAATTCAATTTATATCCATCTAGTATTAAAAATCACGTAATGTTACATATTACTTCTATAGTTATAAAAAAATACTACTTAAATTTACTAACAAATCCAATACTAATGCAATTTCTCAATATAAAAAAATGTTTACCGAAAAATGAAACCGACATCAACACTCCAAAGTGTGAAATAACTTGTTGAAGTCGGTGCCATAATAGTTCAAAAGTACCTAGTATAACAATATTTTGCGCATGAAACCGACTTCGACAAGTTATTTCACACTTGAGTGTTGAAGTTGGTTCCATTTTTTGTTAAAAAAAAAATTAAACTCTTTTTAGTGATTCTTGCTACTTACTGGATCGATTGTCATTCACTGTCAAAGACTATAATATCATCAAGATAGGAAAATATTTTTCAGTTATTGGAGTGTCATTCATGATACTTGTCGTTCAATTTCATTTAAAAATCAAACGACAAGTATCAGCTTTAATAAAAAAAGAATTATCAAAATCGGTTCACCCAGTCAAAAGTTCTGAGGTAACACACATAATAAAAAATATAGACTAATTGCGAACCTCCTACTTTTTGAAGTCGGTTCAGAAGCTAACACACATACTAACTAACTGAGTTTATTAGAAATATGTTAAAAACCTTATCTTACAATTTTCATAAACTACTTTTATATAGTAACTTAAAATTCATTTATTAATTTTTAATTCCAAATAACATTTTGATTTATAACAGTGCGCGTATAGACACATTATATCTAAATATAGTATTTGTTGCCCTGTTTTATGACTTAATTTTTTTTAGTTTTACGGGATATGGTTCTACTGTATCTTCAATAATGGACACTATCTGGCAAATTTTATTTTTATTTCTGGCCAATTTTGCTAGAAGGCAAATATCTGCCTGAAGATGGTTGCCTTAATGAGCGATGATTATGAAGTAAGATTTGTACTCATTGACTTTGAATTGAGCACTCTGTACAGGACAGCTTTATGAAATTTATTACAATGGGGCTCCTGTCACAACCAAGACAATTGATACATATTATTAGTTTCAAAAATGCTCTCTATAAGCGCTCAACTTAACAAGTATCGTTTTGGATAATATCTTTTTTATTAAACTTGCAAAACAGTTCATTGGAATGAGCTTAAATTATATCAAAAATATTGTGAAATTTGGTTTTATTTTAAACGCGAGATATAATTCTTTGAGATTTGTTATTATGTTGAATACATGGTCTGAAAATAATAATTTAAAAAAACTTAACTAAAACTAAACGATTCTGTCTCGACCATGGGCCACTCGCCACAACCGTGGTTCTATGAAAACCACGGTTGTGACGTCCATGGATGTGAAATGTTCGCACCATGCTATAACTACAAAGATTAAACAAAAGTAGCCATCTTAAAACAATCACTAGATTAATTGTTATTAAACACACCAAATTAATAAAAATCTGCGAAGACATATTCATAAATACATATTTTAAGAGCCACGGTCTTGACAGCATAAGGGTACTCGTTTTACAAAATAACTAATATCAAACTTATTTTTACGCAGCTATATCACTCGACGCCATTAATTAATAGGACAACTGTGACAGACAGACTTGTTACTGAATTCTGGGAATCTCACATGACATGGTTGTGACATTTAATGTGTTCTTTTAATGAAGTTTATGTATATATATATTTATTTAAAATATAATAATATTACCAAATTACCATTTATGAATAGGTGCATTAAACGGCTTTCTCTATAATCAGTACTAATATTATAAATGCGAAAGTAACTCTGTCTGTCTGTTAGGCTTTCACGCCAAAACTACTGGACTGATTTGAATGAAATTTGGTATGGAAATAGTTTGAGACCCGGGAAAAACATGGGATAGTTTGTATCCAACTGCGCAAAAAGAGATTGATGTTTTTGCGCGATAACCGACAAACGCGCGGGCGGAGCCGCGCCTGGAAATCTAGTAAAAATATAATAGAACCTTAATATATTAATTTAATGTAGTTCTCACAAATAAAAATGTTTTTCTTAAGAATGATAATTTACCCATCTAAAATAACCGTAGGTACACAATAAACTGTATAGATATATAAACACTACTGTACTGATCGAACCCCTACAAGACCCGATTATTTTTCCGGCGTATGTACCAATCCACGACAAATGTTAATTCCATTCTAAAATGTCATACTGACGTGATCTCCGCTACGTAGGTAGGACTGTACTGTACCTTACCTGGAGAGCTAAAAGCTTGCACGCGGCGCATCGCACACAACTCTGTGTCGCGTAAATGAATACGTCGCGCTCGCATAAAATACCTAAAGTCCGTGGAAAGCCTCGCCTTAAAGGTAAAAAAGAAAATATATATTTTTAAATATCCCACAGAGATTCCCTGGTTTCGATTTCATATTTGGCTTGAATAACACCGCTTCTGTTAGAAATAGATTGTCTCTACCTCAGCAGCAGCTCCCCACAATAATACGCCTTACGACATAATACTGTGAAAGTACGTGAAATAAACTAGCTGAGTAGTAGCTACGTCTGTTAACTGTCTTATCTTACGAGCGGCTTATAATGATGCAGAACTAAGTATTCCGGATAGATCATGTATATGTGGATCCCACTGTAATGTTGAATACATTTTCATTTCCACTGCAAACTGAAATCATAGTTTTGCGCATAATAACGCTGCGCAGGCAAAATTGCCGTCATCGGCGTTAATGCAAAATGTGACTGTGCCACACGCTAATAGACAAAATGCGTGACTCAGCAGTCCCGCGGACTCAAATATCACCGGTTCACGGCGTGGTATTTACCGAACCTTGCAACCGACCCCGATCATCGAGACACTCCATCAAGTTATGTTTCCTTCTGATTTACCACAGACATCCAGGAAGCAGAAGAAATCATATGCACAACTGGCAAATCGTAATCAGTGTACGCTACCACTTACCAAGAATGAGAGTACGGGGAGGCCCACCTCCATATCGATAATGAAGGATTCACTCTCGTGAAGAAGAAACCGAGAGTTAGACCGACGGATGCGTACCTAATTCCCGACTTCTGGCCGGAAGGCGTAGTATACATGCGTTATAAGGAGGCGAGGCCGAAAATGAATCCCAAAACTGTTTAAAAGTGTTTTATTATATTAGGTATAATATTATTTATGTTAGTCTATAAGGTATATATTTCTATGGGTCAGTGTTTATTAAATCCTGTTACCTGAAATAAAAAAATATTATTATTTAATTTATATGAATGAGTTCACTATCGTTCTTATCTACTTTAAAAATCAGAGAGTTATCATCTGTGAATAAAACAATATCGCAGAAATCTTTGACCATGCAAGGCAGATCATTGATGTACGCCACACACAGAAAAGGTCCTAAAATTGATCCTTTGCTCCCAATTTGACCAGGAAGAAGTATTGTCATTTATTATACCTATTATGCCACACCTTCTGTAGTGTGTGTACATTGACTGACAAAGACAAAGTGCTGCCCGTGCTGAGTCTCTTTGCCCGGCACTGCACCTTTACCCGCACCACTACTATTGCCGGTGTTCCACCGTACCCGAGTACTAAATTGAACCATAATTTGTCTGGGCCAAGCTTAATGTTTGGCGCAAAAAAAATAAAAATAACATGCAAGTCATTTCATTTACCATTACTGCATTTAATCAAACAATAGAGAAACTTAATGATTAAAACTAAATCTTAGAAACTATATCTCATAACCCTAACCGACTAGAAGTCAATACTCATTTAGCCATAACTTTCATTTCAGCGGTCTCGAAAGTTTTTTGATGATTCTAAACTCTAATATAAAATATCATATTGAAGCTCTTTTTTTGTCTAAATCAATATCGTTCATGCATCTATTTTAAATCGTATTCAACTTTTTCATGAACTATTTTCCAACGTCAATGTTCATCTTAACTTTATTATAATTTCAATAGAGAATATTCACA
The DNA here is from genome assembly GCA_963854805.1 of Plagodis dolabraria. NCBI lineage: Eukaryota > Metazoa > Arthropoda > Insecta > Lepidoptera > Geometridae > Plagodis > Plagodis dolabraria. Next base: position 33,347,238 of record OY978440.1, on the reverse strand, counting down.
CACTTCACATCAGACATAGCACATTTTATCAACGATGATAAATTAGTATATCGTTTCTTATTAAAATTCCTTTAATTTCTTTGACTGAATATAATGTTTTCATGTTTATGCCCTATAAATCCATGCTATTAAGCCCAACTCATCTTTAATGATAAACTACTTGGTACTTGGGTGCCAAATATCTAGCAAAAACTAACTTTCGAAGCGCTTGTAGCGAAGCCGTCCTTAATCGATCAGCTAAGTTAAGCAACTTCGCCGCGGTCAGGAGTTGGATGGCTGACCGCTAGTGACATTACTACTGAGCGCTTTCGTGCTTCGGGCACGTCGGTCCCGGCTGTTATCTTACGATGGCAGTCGTTACAGCATGGTGGTAGGGCATTTTGTGAAAGCAACCCTGGGCCGGGCATTCACAAAATAAAAAAAATAAAAAACTTATAATAAGCTACTATAATACTATTTATGTCACAATATAAATAACAAATAACAATAGGTATAATTGATATCTGGCAGAAGATAAGCAATAACAGATGGCTATACTTTCAGTCAGATATCACTAAAATAACTGCTAAATGTACAGATTCTATTAATGACTATGATGTCGTTGGTCCAGGTATCCTTACAATTCCTTGAGACTGTTAAGTTTATGGCAAACTTTTATAGCTAACTCCATAACTCGAATACGAAGTCCAAATTCATTTACCGACACCTAATATCAATATATTAGAAGATGACTGCAGCTCAAAAGAATAACTCAATAAAAGCATCCAACTACTTACTAATAGGTAAGCTATCCCATATCAGCTTTGATACCTGGCAATATGCATCTTATAAACTTGAGCAATGTGTCGATGAGTTAAATAATACGAGTATATATTACGAGAACTATATTACTTATGGCTACTATTTTAGTATTCTAACAACTCTCCTTTCCGTCTCAGCTCAGTATTCTCTTTCTAAATATAAAATGTATCGCTGTATACAGGGTTATGGGAAAAATGCTAACAACCTCTTAAGATTCACTTCGGCTAGTCCTAACAAACATTATGAGATTTTTTTTGTTTTAATGTTTGTTAGGACCAGCATTAGTCAACCCTAAGAGGTTGTTAGCATTTTACCAATAATATAGCGTTCCTGTGTTAACCCTTTGGGTACGTAACCCTAAAAAGCACTACAGGGCTAGGAACACAAAGCAGGTCTTAACCAAAATGTATCTAGAAAGGCAGCGGAGATAACACAGGAAGGGCCACAAAAATGGTAAACAAAACGTGATACGGTGGTTCTGTAGAACACTATTAAACCTAACCTATAAAATAATACATATTAAACTTGAGGATATTTATAACTGACTTCAAAAAAAGAAGGTGGTTCTCATTACGTCTGTATTTTTTTGTTATCTTGATGATATAGTCATAGCCAGTGAATGCCATGGAGACGACTTCAGCACTCTAAAGTGTGAAACAACTTGTCGAAGTCGGTATTATGCGCACAATATTGTGATAATACGTATTTTTGAACTATCATGATAACAACTTCAACAAGTTATTTCACACTTTTGAGTGTTGAAGTCGGTTCCATTGTTTTGGTAAACATTTTTATTTTCTCTATCTATTCTGATTTGCTTTCTTACAACTCTGTACATTTTTCTAAATTTCAAAAATTTCGAACCAATAGATTAGGAGGATATAGCACCTGTGACTTCAGTGCAGTCATGCGAGTGATCCTATAAGTGTTTCATTTTTATTCCACTTTACGGAAAAATGGGACTACTTGACGTCGTTCTTGATGAAAGAGATAAAAACTGCTCAGGTATGTTGACATCTAGTATAATATAGTATCCTTATAAGATGGTACTAAATATAAAGCAAATAAAAGTGGAGTACATTTTTACCAGGATTTTTATTGGCTAGAAGAAAACAAATTTAAATTTTGTACTAAGTACATACATCATTACATTTTCTACTAAGTATCAATAAACGATAAATATTGATATGTTACCATTATATTTAATTAATACATAAATTTATTACAGAAATCTTCCAGTACTTATCTACAAAGCCATATATTACTTCCATAAAAGTTTTCTACTGGTTATCGCCTGCAAAGACCTATAAGTAATTATAGAATTCTTGATATCTTGAAGGTAGGTACTTAAAAACATCATACTTAAATCTAACCTTCGAGCCCAGCATAGGTACATACTCTATTCTGAGCCTTCGAGATATGAAATTCTTATCGTATTTATATTTGAAATAATATTCCATTATTGTATCATATATAAATACGAGTACATTGAACCTATACCTAATAGTGATGGGGACGAAAGGATTCCCAGAAGCGAGGATTTGCAGCAGCATTGAAAGCGGCTGTAATCGCTAAGTCATTAAAGTGTAACCTTATATATTTTCTTTGCCTTAAATATTTTCGGTCCAGTTCTTATTCTTACTTACTTACCTTTGTCGTACTTTACAATATTTTTTTCTCCCAGTTTTATCAGTTACTCGATGCTCGTTTTGGAAATACTAAGGAATTACGTGATATTTATTTATTGATTACGTGAATTTGATTAACTTACAAGTGTTACACTGGTAAGAATTCACATCGTCTCTAAAAGCAGCCGTAGCGGGATGGCCCGCGGCAGTGACGCAGTGCGTTCCATGTATATAATTTGGCGGAATAGGTACTAACCTAAAATATAAAAGAAAACAAAAATATTTCATTACTTTCAGAAATTGTATATACTTCCCAATTAATTTTATTCTCAATTTAATAGGTATCTACAACTAGTGTTGTTCCAGGAACACTTGATCTCGGTCACCATGGCCTCTCCTGCTCTCTAATTGCTGGTCGAATTCCCCGCCACGTCAGCCTGAACTATTGAAAAGTCCATTCACTGGGCTTTTACCAGCGCCAACGTTGCATTGCAGCTATTCTCGAACCGAATGGTTTGATGCGTGTCGATAGTAAAAGATCTAACGATATGGCTCTGTTTCCATGAAAGTTAATAATAATAATAATAATAATGGGCAGTGCTTGTCGACATCACCATCCCACATGACGAGAATCTCGTGAAGGCCGAGAAGGACAAAGTCAGCAAGTACCTTGACTTGGCTCACGAGGTAACCGCCATGTGGGATGTTGACTCGACGATCATTGTCCCGATAGTCGTTTCGGCGAACGGCCTAATAGCGAAGAGCCTCGACCAACACCTCAAGAGGCTCTCACTAGACGGTTGGATCAAGGGTCAGATACAGAAGGCAGTGATACTCAACACGACACGCATTGTCCGAAGGTTCCTCTCTCTGCAGCCCTAACCGCTGGCAGCTTGGGCACTACCCCGCTGCCGACGGCATCCTAGTTTTAAGTTTTTTATAATATTTTTTTTTTTGTATATGAATGTTGTAAAAATTTTAAAATTATGTTGTAAAATAAATTACGTGAATAATAATAATAATAATAAATAATAACCAACACCTCAAGAGACTCTCGCTAGACGGTTGGATCAAGGGTCGGATGCAGAAGGCAGTGATACTCGATACCACACGCATTGTCCGAAGGTTCCTCTCTCTGCAGTCCTAACCGCTGGTAGCTTGGGCCCTGCCCCGCTGCTGGCGGCATCCTAGTTTTAAGCTTTTTATAATATTTATTTTTTATATATGAATGTTGTAAAAAATTTAAAATTATGTAATTAAATAAATGTCGTGATAATAATAATGTTTATTTATTTCAAACAGTCATACATATAAATGACAGTACACAAAGTAGTAGTAAACAAACATTGGAATTGGTAGGCTATACAATTTCTCAATATAATAACAGAGCCCTACCTCACAAACTAGTTTTTAGCAAACTGTATCTTGTGAGACAGTGTTCCTACGCCAGCTAAATATAGCAATAAATATAGCCCGATATGCTATGGATAGTTAAGGAAGTCCTTAGTCTGGGACACTACACGATTTAGCGCCGTTACATCTTTCTGAAAAAACGTGAGGACTAGCGCCATGGCTACTTTGGCGGAGCCACTCAAGCGGGGCAAGTATGCCAAACTCGGTTGTGTTTACATATTTGCGGTGTTTGGTGTTTTTGGGTTTTTTTAACATTGGGTTCTTGAAGGTCGTGAGCTTAAAGTGATCAAAATGATCACTTTTTGGCTCGAATAATAAGCATTGCGATCCAACGGGGCAATGCTTGTGGTGGGCTGGAGCATTTGGATTACTTGTGGCCCTGGAATTGCCTTAATGTTACCTAAATGCTTTTTATAATTTGATTCCGCTATCCCCATTCTATAATCGGACTTCTAGGGATACACAGAAGCGCCACCGCTATATGGTTGATATTCCATTCACCCAAACAAAGCGATTTGCGTCTTCGTTCATCATGCGCACCGTCAGGGAATGGAACACCCTGCCTTAGTCTGTGTTTCCGGGTACAATATGGAGGTCTTCAAAACGCGAGTGAATAGATACCTCCTGGGTAAGCACGCTCCATCATCGACCGCATCATCACTTAACATCAGGCGAGATAGTGGTCAAGTACTACCCAGTTCAGTATTTAAAAAAAAACTGTAGTGAAGTGTAGTAGAACAGCTTCTACGTACCTACGTCTAGTAAGAAATAAATTTGATATTTTATTTAAAAAAGAAATTGCACAGTCATACCTTATGTCTTTTGCTCAAACATCCCTTACCATTTCCGAGCTATAAGCATTTTAATGGCTTGAGTGAGCCGCTGCTTGATTGGTTTAAGAACTTCCATACAAACAGATTCACAACGGTTAAAATTGCAGGAGCCTTTAGTCATCCCATTCCTACGTCTTTTGGGACAGCCCAAGGATCGATATTAGGTACAACTGAGTACTTGTTGTATGTGAACGATATGTGTAACATCTTTCAGCATGCCTCTGTATACCAGTTTGCTGATGACATCTGTCTTATGACAGCTCCCAAAGATGTAGAAACTGCTCAATCTATGCTACAAACCGACTTCAATGCGCTATGTAAATGGGCGCACGACGTAGGTCTGTCAATAAACTACCAAAAAACAAAGCTTATGCACGTACAATCACCTTATCTAAAATCTACGACCAGACCACGAATCGTTGCCCACGATCACCAGTGCATGCATCAAAATTACTATGATGTAAGCTGCAAATGTGCATCTATTGATATAGCTAGACAACATATGTATCTCGGATTACTCATTGATGACAAATTCAATTGGGGTCCTCATATAGATCGACTATGTGATAAGCTCAGAGCTCTAATGGCCAAATTTAGTATCCTAAAACACAAGTTACCTTATAGCACGCTTAGATTGTTGTACCTGTCCCTAGTTGACTCGATTAGGTATATCTTACGGAATATCTAGCTACGGCCGAACATATAGGACATACATGCAAAAAGTATATGATATTCAGCTCAGGTTATTAAAACTCATCGTACCATACAAAATAAAACTACAACATAAGAACGACTACAGCCAGCTGTTTCAATATTGCAAGGTGATGAGTGTATATGACAGGTATAAGCTTGAAGTCTGATCACAGTACCATAATAAACTAAATATGCTAAACAAAAAAACTAGACCTAATAACTTTCGTCATCTAGACTATCTGCCAATATATAACTTACCTAATTGTAATAATGATTATGGGCGAAGGGTGTGGACGAACGAGCTGCCCCACACCTTGAATAACTTACCCAGGAATCTAATCGAAAAAGTCCATGGTCTACAGATTAAAAAATTTAAAGCGTGTACTAAAAAAATATTTCATTACGAGAGAAATATTCAATGGGAGGTGTGGTGACGCGACACATACTTCGTCCACAAACTAAACATGAGTATGGTTAAGAAAAAAAAACAAAAATAAAATATATGTTATAATATTGTAATAGTGTGCGAACAGTCAGGCGCACATAATCTTTGTATTAGATTAAGTGCTTGAAGTTGTAATGTATTATTTTAAATAACTTTTTATGGTAATAAACAGGCAAATTTTTTATTTTTTTTTTAAATTGATTACTTAGGTACTTCGCGAGCTTTCACAGCGTAAAGCCATAATATTGCGTTCATTTGTTGTGAGCAGCCGATGTAGAGGCCTAGTTACAACATGCTATAAGTACCTATATGCTAACCTAAAAACTCATATCAATTGCTGCTTACTGTGAAGACAACAAAGCGATACCACGGTTTTACAAATTGTTAATTGTGCGAGACACAATTTTTAAATTAACAAAGACAAAAATAAGTCTTAGGAATTAGGTGCGATTTTATAAAACATTCCAGTTTATATTATGCGTGCTCCAAGTGGAAAAATTAAGTTGAATAAAAAAAGACTCCTTTGCAGTTTGTGATTATTTAGAATTTTTCTAGCACCATTGATATCAAAATTCTACACAGCAAACATGCTGGAAACATTTCACTCCAAGCCAACGACCAATCCAAAGATAAGTAGTTATATATTGTTCAATTAAGTGAATTCAAAACAAACTATAGGTGATCCTATTTTAATGAGCTGTAAACAAATTACTCCGTCATAACAAGTGGAAATAAACTTGCATCGGTCAATTTAACTATGATTTATTAGTATCCAACAGGACGAAGGTCCACAGATGGAGCTAATTATAACGAACAATTCTCATGTGCAGGCTGATAGCAATGCAGATTACGCAAAATAAATTTTAAAAGTGAATAATGTCTTTTTGATTAAAGTTATACTGCGTAATTAAAATGATAGTCGAACTGCGCTGTTCCTTTATGCCATTTTTTTTTTTTTTTTTTTTTTTGTTTATGCCTGATAGGATAGCCTTTGACCACTATCTCACCAGATGGTAAGTGATGATGTGGTCGAGGATGTTGTTCAGACTAACCTAGAGTAACTGGCTCTCAAAGACAGCTGCCGGAACACACCGTTAGGTGCTTGGCGACAGATTTTCAACTTGAGGGTGGTAGCTAGCCAGGCGGGCATTTGCAAAGTGCCCTACCACCATGCTGTAACGACTGCTATCCTAAGACAACAACCGGGACCGACGGCTTAACGTGCCCTCCGAAGCACGGAAGCGCTCAGTAGTAATGCCCAACCAGTGGTCACCCATCCAAGTCATGACCGCGGCGGACGTTGCTTAACTTTGCTGATCAATTCAGAATGGCTATGCAAACTTGGCTACGAGCGCTTCAAATAAATAAAATAAAAGATATTAAGCCATATACCTACTCGTATTAATGGAAAGTTTCATCACAGCTATACGACTGTCACAGGTCACAAGATGCGACTCCGGATCCCCCAGCTTATGACGACACAGACAAGTGTCATATTATGACTTTATTTGAACACATTTTTAGCTAAACGTATTTTTCATCCCACCATCTCGGAAAGAGTATTTTTAATCTGCAATATCTGAGTGGAAAAGCCGTTTTTATTCTCTAGAGGATAAAGTAAATTGAATTTAGAACATCGCGTGCACTAAGTTTGTGAATTAAAAATTTACTGCTACCTCTACGGTGCCGAATATATCATACAACCGTTTTTTTAATTTGTTAAAAATTCAGACTCGGAACCTTCTTGGTGTTCTTTTTTCAATTTGCTTTGTACGCGGTTCTTTACGCAGCATTTTTTCACGTCATTGTTAAACCTTATATTAAAAACAAGAAACTTGAAAACAAGTGAAAAAACTAAAATGAGTGATTCTAGCGACGAGGAAGTTTGTTTGACGCCAACAGAATTGACTGAAACTGTTAATAATACGCAAATGAGCTTTCTCCCTCAACAATCACGCGAGAAGGCATTTAGTCATTTCCTCGCTGAGGTGGAATGAAAAGTTACGTGTTGCACTCGAGTGCAAAGATTTTTCACCTCGTGCTCTTTTGATTCCCTCGCTAACGCTCAGGATTCTAATTTTGAATCCTTCGCTTGCTCGGTCATCAAAATTGAACACGCGGTTAAAAAGCAACTTTGCACTCTTGTATAACAAATAACTATTATTCATAAGCAAATTGTTTTTGGTTCTTCTCCAAATTACTATTTTTTTAAGTTATACATATCGTCGCTCGCATGACTAAAAGTCCTAACTCATTTTTCAGCTGTTTTGACTTAGGACCATTATATAAATATATGCGCCGTTCTCTATGTATCTCACTAACCGTCGTATCTCTATGATATTTGGATAACTAGATATTGATATCTGTACAGACGACGTATCTCAATTTGGCACCGAAAAAAACATTACTAAGTGGCGCAACTCATTTAGGACGTTTCGTCAAAATCTAATTCGAGAAATTGATTCAAAATATTAACTTATCTCTTATAGGACTTTTAGTCAAAATTCTTTACGTGAATTAAATGCTATAATATCGTTTTGCCCTGAGATAGGACACCTATATGCTTTGATTGAAAAGTCACTTTATGTCGCTTAAAATAAGGCACATTATTGCGATAATATAATTTTATGAGACTCCTAAAATTGTGTTGCTCGTCTCGTACGCAACAGTACCGCATCATTCGCCGTTGTAACCGCTCAAGCCTAGGGCTTCCATCCGTCCGGGATTCCTCGGAATTGTCCTAGTTTAGAGGGCGTCCGGGGGGCGTCCGGTAGGGGATTCCAAACAGTTTCCTGGTAAAACCCGGACAGTGCTGCATACAAGTTAACTCCAGCGCTGCAAAATCTACATCAACAGAACGTCAAGTTATATTGTGACTTTTCGCTAGTCTCGCGGCATGGACGGAGGAGAAAAACTTACTAAACATACACACGGTTTCTTCTATAGCCAAGTATAATTTTAAGGACTTCAGTTGCTTTGACTTTTATAAATACCTTTTGGAAAAGAAATATCACTTTGGCAAATATTGGAACATCTGAAAAATACCGAAAGTAAAAAGATCTTGAGCTCGTAAAAATTTAAGCTTGTTAGGTACTTATTTTTAATTTACATTTAAAAATATAGTTTTACGGTTTTGCTACTTAATCCTTTGGCATCCGATATAACGAACGCCAAATATGGTGCTCCTCATTATTTTTATCACCAAATTACCTCAGAAAGAGAGGAGTGAATAATTTTGTTTGTAACAATGTAGTTTTTTCACAAAAAAGCTGAATAAATGAAAAAACAATGTTTCATGAGTGTCCGGGAAAAAAACTCAATTTCTCCCAAATGTCCGGCTTTCTAAAGATTTTGTCCGGCATCGGTGGTTTAGGTGATGGCAGTCCTCAATCCATACTCAAGACGATTCAATATTATACTCGCCAAATATATGACTGCAAAGTTTAATTTCTTTGTTTGTTTTTTTTTTATCCGGCGGTATGCCTTTATTAAACAAAATACTATGAACTATATACAACAGCTACTACAATAAAAGCATTTAGACAACCTATAAGTCATAGCAGACTCATAGGCAGTCCAAATGCTCCAGCCCACTCCCAGTTGGCAGCGTGCCCAGCATGCTGCCAGCATTGCCCCGTTTTTTGCTTAGTTTGCCAAGACATTCGTCGGTAAGTTCTATGTTTATTTTTCTATATTCTATTGTGTTTACAGCTACTTACTTGTTTCAAGTTGGTATGATATTAACCACGTATAAACCAATACAATTTTATTTAAAGAATGTTTTGACGGTGAAAGATTACCTAACATTGCCATTAACAGACATACTGTCGCATTTATTATAAGTCCTTGTTATTTATAAAGAATTAATTATTAAATGTTTTAAATAATACTGTTGAGTTATTTATCACAATATAATTATTCACAATTATGTTTGTAATACTAGCGACCTGCCGCAGTTTCAACCGAGTGAGATGTGTAGATAATACCTAAGCTTAAACTATTCGTAACTATGTCTATTAACTGGGAAAGTAGTGTTATACTATTTCCTACGGGCTTTAAAGTTATACCTGAAAAGGAGTATATGATAAATTAAAAATACAGACAGTAATATAAGTATAAAGTCCAAACTGAAGGATAAATAGGTACTTTAACGAAACATTGTTTCTATGGGGTAACAGGTACCTGCACTACCGTACTTTGATATCATCCAGTTTTATTCATGACAAAATTGAAACATTGTTTTTGGGTCAACGTGAACTGCATTACTAACTTAAGATGGACGTCATAGTTAAATGACGAGACGAAATTGCGTGGTGATTAAAGATTTAAAATGTGTCCAAAAAGGTGACCGCATTTGCATTGGAACTGAAGTCAAAATGCTTTTTAACCGGAGGTGGTATTTGGGAGTTATTGTTTTGACTGAAAACGATTGTCAATCTACATTAGAAAAAGACACAAACAACAACAACAATTTGTTGAGTTTTTTTTTGTTATTAGAAAATTATGTTAATGTTAAATTTAACTTTGTAAGTGAGAAATACCATTGCTGTGATTTAATATTAAAAATTCCTGCTATTAAGCTAGAATATTATATTAACTATGAATAATTTCATAGAAATATATCTCAATAGGTACTAATTTCTTGTTAGCGGTGATTACTAAAGTGGAAGGTTTGGACTGTTACTATTTTTTTTTCTAATATAGCATTTAAACATTATGTTTGTGTATTAATTTCCTTAATAACTTTTAATAAAAAGTCTTAACTAGAAACATACCACCTATTTTGAAAAAAACAAAGTTTTTACTAAGTGACCTATCTATTTTAGTAAAAAAATACAGATATTTAGAATGATAAAAGGTTAAATATTTCAACGTGAAATTAAAGTACAAACAATACTCTACCAATAATAAAATCATCAAGTACGCAGAATATCCGAATAACGTAAATTTTTGAAAGTTAGAAATGTCAGAACCTTAAAACAGTCGTACTGAACAATTGACTATAATGAGTTAGGACTTTTAGTCATGCGAGCGACGATATTAGCTATTGTTAGGAGTTAGAGTAGTATTTTCAACATGTTTTAAATTAAAGCTATACATTAAAAAAATTGCAGAGATTTTTAAAGATTTTTACGTTTTATAGTGCTATGTGGTTTATCATTATGGAACATTGAACAATTCGGCCAGTGCCCACAGTATACACATATCATATTATTGATTTAGCTCTATATATCGGTTTCAGTATGTAGATCTATATATAAATAACGTTGTCGTACTTACCTACCCAAGTGAATTTAGATATATTGATATAATTATCTACTAGCTATTCTTATCAGATAGGTAGGTAAGTAGGTACAACTATCTTGAGATACTACAATACTCAGTTGCCCTACTTTTAGTGGAAAAAACTGCAATGAAATTCCAAAATGCAATTGTTTTCTATCCATCGCGATGAACACGCTAGAGCTGTTTCCAATAATCCATACGGACGCACACGAACGTATAACTAAGTAGGTTATAAATAATTAAAAAACATGACTAAGAGCCGACGAATAAGACTCCTTTTCTAGGCGCAATCTCAAAGAGTGAGAAGAATAGAAAACAGACTGAACTTAACTTCATTGAAAGTTCCAGCCGCTACCTCTCTGCTCTCGTGTTGTGTTTATAATCGGTTTGAAAGCATGAGGCAAATATGTTTATGGATAATTTTAAATACGGACTTCTTATGGGCACCTTAAAGCTCCATCATTAGGCCCTGGATAACAACTATAGAGCTAAAGCATGTCTTGTCAATACAAATTCAACAAGCCCAAACACGACAGATATATCTACTCAGTTACTATGACTGTACCTTCTGGCTCCATCATAAACCTGTAGGTACCACTTAGATCTATTTATAGTTCTTGTCAAGACCTATTAATAGCCCCGTCGTCATATTCAAGCTCATTTGGCAACGAGTTTTATTTAATACGATGGGGTTATGTTGTGGCCGTACACTGTATAGGTACCTACATACCTACTGATCTTATTTTATCTACTATGAGTAGATGATCATAATATTACTTGCCTACGTACAATACCTTCAGAGTGTGAGTCGGACCCATGCCACGGCCCGAGGGTTCCGTAACTATTACACTAAAATGATAGGTGTATTTAAGTGTAATGATAGGTGTATTTCTTGTTTGAACCTTGGGAGGCTGGGCAGAATTCCTTTTCCCCGGCCACGATATCTTCAAGGACTGTAATCTTACACTGCGATCCCCAAGGCGCCTGCCAAGCGTGTGAATTACAATACCCCTATAAAGGCGTAGGTCCTAGATAATAGGTGAGTAGATGTAGGGTTTGATCATTTTGAAAGTGAACCCCTGAAGATCATGAAGATCATGGTTTGGGTTCAGAAAAAATTAAGTAGGTAGGTACCTACACTATGAACGGACCTTTTACAACATATCCTTTTTGGCACTCGATTAATAAGTAAAAAGTAAACTCTTTTTAAAAAAAAACGGGCACTTTAGATTTTTTTCTCCACTTCAATGAAGAAGAACAAGAAATAGGTTTTGTTAATTTGACGATGTATTGGCATGTTTTTTGAAGCATCCTGGCATGATTCTTTACGTTCCAAATTCAAAATTTGAAATTATTAAAAGAAAAATAATGATTATTGTGGATTATTCTAAAATTGCTTTACTAATGGCGCGAATTGCTGAATCGTTTCAGCAATTCGCGCCATTATTAGAAGTTTTTAACTGATTACGATATTTTAAAACTTTTTGGATATTTTCTGCAAATTAAACAATTTAATCTTTCTTTTTACATTAAATACCACTTTTTGATATGAGTGATAAAGCGATAAGGGCCGGTAAAATTATAGCCCTAATTGAAGAAGGTTGTTGGCAAACTTACGTGTCTCAGCGGCTAAATGTGAGTCGTTCAACTGTCCAGAGGACTTGGCAACGGTATCAAGAGACTGGTTTGGTCAAAAGAAGACCCGGTTCGGGAAGAAAACGATGCACAGAACCAAGAGATGACCGCTTTTTGGTGAGTCAGGCGTTGCGTAATCGTAAGGCGCCAAGTGTGGACCTGAAGAAGAGCCTTGAAGAAGTAAGAGGAGTAGAAGTTAGCTTGTGGACGGTCAGGAGGAGGCTTTTGGCTGCCAATATCAAGAGTTACCACCCAGCTCGGGGCCCTAAATTACTTCCTGAGCACCGTGTTGCTCGACTTCAGTTTGCTCGGATCTGTGCTTCATGGACTCTGGAGGACTGGAATAAAGTATTGTTTTCTGATGAAGCTAGAATCTCTTTGTGTGGAGAGGACCGACGCCTGCGAGTGCTGCGGAGACCACGCCCAAGCAGCACGCAAGCGTTGCCGACATCAAATATACAGCACTATTAGAACTTAGAGTTCTACTGGTGATCTATAAAAGTGTCAAGAAAAGATTATTTACTTATAAAAGTGATTAAACCGTTATTATACAGCTGAAGCTGTACTAAATCTTTATAAAATACTCCGTGTAAATTTAAGGCTGTAAAACAGAATATTTGAACTCCACTTTAAAACCCTAAGCATTTATTGACACTTCAATCTAATGTTATCCTTCAAGCTGCATAGAGGCTGTATTTTGCATGTGATCACTTGCTTAATACAACTATAAGTTTTAAAATGGTATCAGTTTATATTTGTTTCTGTATAATGGTATATGAAAACTCCTTTCTAAAGCTTATTATTAATGCGTAATTGTACACTCTTGTAAATGTAATAGTTTCATAACTTCTGTCAAATATTATTTTATAGAACTATAATAATAAATGAATTCTGTACTACAGCTTTAATCTCTATTATTGACAGTTGTCCTTGATTTGCAAGTAAAAAACGTTGTGTGGTGACAACTGTCTTTTTTTCCACATATTTCTATAAATATGTGAAAAAAAAAGAAAAACATGTAGTGGAGTAAAAAGGAAGATTAAATGATAGTATCAAAATATAACTAATTATCAACCAAATAAAACCAGTGATACTGAACCGTCATGTGAAGACATTGAAAAGAACACATTCATTAATCGAACAATCGAGTGTCAAGCGCGAGTTCAGTCAACGTCTAATGAAGGTTCCGTAGCAAAAACGGCATACGATAATAAAAGTGAGGATTAAGAAAAGCCTCCGAAGTTGATAGTGGTTTAGTTTCATACAGCAGTGCAAGTTCAAATAATGATGAAGATGATTTTTCAAGAAATTTAACGTTCCGTCGTAAAATTAAGGAATAGGCTATTGAAAGAAATATATCTCAAATAGCTGTTAGTGACTTAGCTACAATTTTAAATTGCAGATTTCCAGGAATTTTACCAAAGGACGCCAGAACAATTTTAGGTACTGTCAAACAAATACATATAAAGACTATAGAACATGGAGAATATTGGCATAATGGTCTAACCAAATGTCTACGTAAAGCATTGGAAAACTGGGTTGATGTTACAGACAAAGTAAAGTTAAATTTTAATTTCATTGACGGTCTCCCAATATTTAAAATCAGGCGGACGGAGACCATACTTAGTTCCAAATACATAAAAACAAAACTAGTATGTACTGATCACAAAAATTACTAGTACTTTATATCCCTTTTGCATACAGTTTAAAAGAGAAATAAAAAACCTTGCCATTGAAAAAATGTATTTTTATTCATTGAAAAACCCGTAAAGGCAAATATAATAGAAATATTCATCAGTGGATATCTTAAGTAATTAAAAATAATCAATCAGTTACGTATTTACTAGATACACAAGAAAAATAGTTATATAATTTTGTGTCCTAAAATACAATCACAGTCACGAGATTACGCGTTTTTATAAATGCTGACTAAGCTAGATAATAAAAAAGGAACAAATTACTATGACAATTATGGCACTTAATATATAAGCAGTTGAAAAAGACAAATAATTGCGTTCTCGCGTCCCTGGAACTTTCTCTCAACTAAACTAATCACGTTTTGCGTTCGTTACGACGCGGATGCTGCTTGCTGTCTTTGTCTAACTCGGTATAAGTGCTTTATCTCACGAGTGCGTCTAGACCATGATTGTGTATGTACACTACACACACAGAATCATAATGGCCGGACGCGCTCGTGGGATAAGACATCTATACAAGTCGAAGAAATAAACACAATATATTTATAAGTTTAACTGAAAGTTTAAGTTGAGAATAGTTCAAAATAAGCGTCACTTGTTTGCTAAACTTATTGGTAAGAAATATGATACAGGGTTTTTCATTTTTAACACATAACCCTAAAGAGCTGTATAATTTATGTGCTGAAAACTAATGTACAGCCTGAATTATAAAAATATTCTATTATAACGGCCATTAAAGGGTAAAAGCTGTATAATGGAATCTAGAAAGTGCATAGTAAAGCCACGGGACCCATAATACTCTCTAGATATCTTTTAGGCTGTATAAAATCTGTCGCCATTTCCGAACAAATAACAACAAAAGAAAATATGACGTCTTACATTATCTTGACGATTGCTGAAGTTATAATTATGATTTTCAGCGAAATAAATTATTTGTGGTACCTATTGTGCAGTATTCTTTAACAATCTTATGATTCTAACCTCAAAATCATAAACTTATTACTAATTTTGATAATATTCCTCGTGAATTCTTCAGTATTTTGCGGGCGCGTGAATATTTTTCCACAAAACTATGCACCATTTCACAGTAAAAATGAATCGGCACGTTGAATCTACAAGTCCAACATTAACTGTGAAGTTATAAGTATTCTTGACTTATAACTTCACAGTAACTCGGCGGTCCACCATTATCATAACTACATAAAAAGAATAACATCTAATATGCGGTTATTGTTTCATAAATTTCACATTGTAATTCTCTTAAAAAACCAATGAAGAACTATAATTTTTTTAAGAAACTTATAATTGAATAACTAAACGCCGATGGCTTCCTTCAACACCATACTACAGCTCTTCTACAGCTATAGTACAGCCAATTTTTTAGCTATACAGCTACTATACAGCTTTAATAACGCATTAGGCTGTATAACCATGGGCCCAATTTTTACTTATAGAAGCTGTATAAGCGCTTATACAGCCCTAGTACAGCTTCACTATACAGCCTGTGGCGTACAAATAAACTAAAATACAGCTTTTATACAGCCTGTCGTGCTGCTTGGGCGGGAACGCTATGCGGAAGTGTGTTTCGAAGAAATCACTCCTTATGGCGGAGGCTCCGTTATGTTTTGGGCAGCAATTAATTCGACGGAGCGTACGGAGTTAGTTTTCATAGAAAATGGAACATTAAATGCACACCGGTACATAATGGAAGTCCTAATTCCATATGCACAACCCACATTGACTGCACTTGGGGAAGATTCCATTTTATGGACCATAATGCGCGCCCGCACCGTTCTGGCGACGTGGAAGCGTAGATGCAAGAAGTTGGGATCCGTCGTTTAGATTGGCCAGCTCAAAGTCCTGACCTCAATCTAATTGAGCATGTTCTAAAGAGACGGGTAAGATCAGTGCAACCTGCTCCACAAAACATCAGGGAGCTAAAAAGAGTCATTGCAGAAGAGTGGGAACGTATTCCTCAAAACGTTATTAAAAACATCGTGGAAAGTATGCCCAGAAGGATTCAAGCTGTGATTTTGGCAAGAGGAGGTCACACTCGTTATTAGGTTTTTACATTTGTAACTTTATTTAATAAAAAAAAGTAAAAAAAAAACTTGTCTTTATTGCCGACCACTTCTTATTGTTTGGGCGTGTACATCAATTTTAAAGAATCCATCGTTTTTATTCTTTTAATTGCTCGAATTCACTTCACGCGCATTAATTTACACGATTATAAGGATACAGACTATGTCAAAAAAATAAATTTCATTTAATTAATTAAAATCGACCTTAGAACGTAAATTTCCTTAGGTGCCCGTTTTTTTTTGCAAAAGAGTAGATTGTTTACCAAGGGAGCATAACCATTTTAAAGGCGAGAGGGGTTAGGTACTACTTTGAATCCAGAGCGGAACGAAGAATTCTAGAGTATTTATTTTATTTATTTATTTATTTATTGAGATAAAAACGATGTACAGTTACATTTACCTCACACATTACATAATCAGACAAAAGTACAAATTCAAAATAATAATTACGATAAGAATTAGATGTTACACAATAATAACAAATAAATACCATTTTCAAAATACAATATCAAAATTACAATTTAAATTATATACAAAAATTAGAAGTCATCAATGTCATAATACAATATTAGGTTATAATTAAAATTAGTCAAAATCCAAGTCAAAATCGGTCGGGCTATCTCGCCCTTTGCATCTGTCCCATTGATCTAATAAAATTTCACAATAAGTCAAAAATACAGTGGAAATAGATTTCCAATTGTCGAACATTAAATCACAGTTGGCGGCGAGGAGTGCATGTAGGTAGCGGCGGGCTCGGATAAGCGGTGACATAGACCGCTCCACAGTGCGACGTGTGTGAAGTCTACATGAAACAGATCATGAGGCCGACCACGCCTGTTCGCCGGAACCCCGGGTTCATCCGGCACATGCAGAACGCAAAGTAGCTCATGCAGGTATAAGGAATCGACGGGCCCTTTAAGTACTTTATAGCAAATAGTAAGATGATCTACCATCCTCCTCACCTCTAACGAGCCTAATTGACCTAACAAAAACTTAGTAGGGTAGAGATAAGGGTAGTAGCCGTAAAGTTTTTTATTGAGTGACCTTAAAAATACCTTTTGGACTTTTTCAAGCATACGGCTATACGTAACCTCATGAGGGTTCCATACATTCAATACTAACCAAGGAATTGTACAATATCTTAAAAACTAGAGGATCTTGAAAATCCTTCGAACTACGCATTACGAAGCCCAATTGGCGATAAGTCTCTTTGGTGAGATTTAAGATATGATCGTGAAAGGTTAGGCCGCGATCAAATGTAACTCCTAGGTCCTTAATGCTATTAAGTCTGTTGACAGTCAAATTATTCAAATAATACTTAAAGTGAATTGGATCCTTTTTTCGGTCAAAAGTACAAATATTACATTTGCTATAATTAAGCAGCATTTTATTTTCTACACACCATTCAAAGACTCAGTTTATGTCACTTTGTATGCATAAGCAGTCATAAATAGATTTAACTTTAAGGAATAGTTTGAGGTCGTCAGCGTACAAGAGAGACTTAGCGGTTCTCAACACTTTGGGGAGGTCGTGGATCATGATCTGGAAATGGAGAGGTCCCAATACTGATCCTTGGCTGACCCCTGATCTAGTATGATATGGCTGAGATAAATAAGTACCATGTCTAACAAACTGACGCCTATCTCTCAAGTAGTCTGAGAAAAAACTGAGCAGACTTGGAGTGAAACCGATGGTAGATAATTTACGCAATAAGATGTCATTATCAATTATGTCAAATGCTTTTTGAAAATCGAAGTAAATAACGTCGACCTGCAGCCCACGATCCATCGCATTAGATATATAGTCGACTAAGCACAATAGGTTTGTATTCGCTATGTATATATCGCATATTGTATTTTTTTAGAGTACTAGAATCACGAGCGTAGTAAATTCTAAAGTAGAATCCTGGGAGCAGCGAGGGATTCAAAGTTAGGTACTCGAGCTTAAAATAACCCGAGGTGGACACTCCACTTTTTATCGCCCTTTATGAGAAAATAAGTAAGTGCAACTTATGAACAAGAATAGTACGTTTATACCTATGTTTAGATATAAATAGAAAAATAAGACATAGCCATAGAACACAGCTTAGAAATAGAGGCTAATGTTTTTATATGAACAGGATTTATGGAATTGTATCGTAACAATTTAACCACTAGCATCCGTTACAGTTGTCGATTTATTTACAGCTTGAGAATAAGTATAATAGTCTCAGAAAACGTCGTCCCAGGATGTAGTCTTTAAGAAACTAATATTATTTATTAGGCTGTAAAAAATATAGGTATTAAAACACTTAATTTAAAAATAAACCTAAAAAATTGGCTAAGTACGAGTCGGACTGGCGCACGAAGTGTTCCGTACCATTAGCTATACATCATTAGACTTCATATTTTAACCTTTTTTTGTTTTAACGTGCGCGAGTCCGACTCGCACTTGGCCAACTTTTTTAGTTTGTTGTTATAGCGGCAACAGAAATACATCATCTGTGAAAATTTCAACTGTTTAGCTATCATCGTTCCTGAGATACAGCCTGGATACAGCCTGGTGAGACGGAGGGACGGACAGCGTCTCAGTAATAGGGTCCTTTTTTACCCTTTGGGTACGGAACCCTAAAAGCAAACAATAAAAACAGGCTTGACTTGTTCATACAATGTTTGTGATTGATCTCTTTGGAGATTGGAACTATTACTACAAATATCCACATTCGAAAATCAAATCACTCTTAGTCTCTCAGGGGTTAAAAGCCATTTTAGTCCCTGTTTACAAAGAATAAACTAGTACTCTTAGATAAGATGTGTTTGAAAAAATATTTATCCAGCTGTCCAAGAAACAATTCGTTCTTAGATCTCCTCAATGGTAATTAATTTTTTAATTCAAGCTGAAATATGCCCATTAGGTATATTCACCAATATCGCGTTAAAAAAATTAAAATCGAACAACCGCATCCATGGGAAAAGTATTATATTTAATTATTTTCGCGCTTGTTTGACACACAAAAAGTAGAGTAGACCCAGATGCAGAGCGCATTTAAAAAAAATGCATCGCACCCATATGTGCGTAGCACACGGGAGCCATAAAAACAGACCGGTATATTTATATTGGTGATCAACGTCATAGCGCAGAAAGGAACGCCTGTAAAAAGTTACAATCGTGCTATCAACAAATGTAGGAAACCGTACATTCACAGTTCAACACAAAACAATAACCTAAGGCGACAACGCGAACACGTAGTCTAAAGAACCATGACCCCGGATCCCGAATGATTATGAACTTGAGGACGCAGATTGCAGACGCCACAATTACTTCGCACTGGACCATGCATGATTCACGGCCGGGAACGCAGTTGGCAGTCAATAACAACCTATTTATAACTATATCGTTCATGTGAATACATTGTAAGGAAGGGGTTCAAGGAGACGATAACCGAAGGCCAAGGTGAGTGAGTCCCTACCTTTAGGGCCTACTAAGTAGGTATTACGTATCGGGTACGGTCGCGCTGCGCAGTTACATGTATGATGTTCTGACTTCTGTACCTACCTGTGTTATCTTGTATGATGTTAATATTGTGCACCTACTTTTTATGTACCTACTGTACTCAATGTTAGTAGATAAATAGAATAGAATAAATATGAAGGTAAATATTTGTACGAATGGGAACGTGAAATGCCAACCTGCAAGTGGGATCCTTTCCGCGCGGATATAATATATCTGGACCTGTATCTAATCTATTACTTATCAAGTTAATATGTGGAGTTGATATAGACAATGTGTTTAATGAAAATTTGACTGTACAAATCGGTTCAGGTAGGTACCGAAAGGTCTTGAACGGTGGACGCGATCCGCCCGGTCCTTCGGAGGTGGGTGAAGGGTCGTTGACCTTCCGATTGGTGTAAGTGCTTTCTGGACACGTATGTTTCGGAAAGTACCTGCACCAGATCGCGAGACGAGAGGCGACCCCGGCTTGCCACGAGTATGGGGCGCCGGAGGACACGGCGCTCCATTGATGGATGGATCCAGGATGGGATCTCTCTCTGCCGAGCGTTGTAAATACCATGCTCGGCAGAGAGAGATCCCATCCTATAATGACTGTAAGCGTGTGCCGCTGCGGGCCCCACGCGGCGCACACCTCCTGCGTATGGAGCGCCGTGTCCTCCGGCGCCCCATAGATCGTGGCAGGCCGTGGTCTCCTTCTGCGAAGCGGTAATGGCGCAGAAGGAGGCCGCGGAGCAGGTCAGGGAGGACGATGTCCATGCTGCCCCGCTACGGCGCAGACGAACGGGAGCGAGGAGACGACAGTTCACCCACCTCCTCCCTTCTCCGTAGTGGGGTCACTAGTGGAGAGTTAGGGGATTCTCTACCAGCTTGCACGGCCCCACACGTTTGGGGGGTGACCTTGGTGAGCCGGGTCATCCCTCCACAGGCGCAGAGGCCCGATCGAGTTCGGGCGTACCGCCGCCGGGGCAAGATAGTGACTGCTAACGCGACTCTATCTGCTAGCCCCACCTCGACAGAGGACTGCTCACGGGGGGGGGGGTTTTAGTGGGTTCAAGTCCCACTCATCCCCTTCCACCGCCCCCATGGTGAAGGGGCACTGCGAAGGTATTTCTTTCACACAAAAAAAAAGGTACCAAATAGTCTGTTCGTACGTCACGGTCTCTAGCTCACGGAATGAGTTACAAGCCTGAAATATTTGGTGTAGAAAGATGATCTAAAAACAAAAAATATAGTATTTTAAATTCAATAAAATTATTTTTAAGTCGGCATCTAAGATATCCAAAAATAACAAGCTAGCAAAAAAAGCCCTTCTCCAGCATGTGGAATGTCAAGCAGCTGTATGCACTTATTGAGAAATGTGTGTGGACTGAGTGACCACAGTTTAGGAATCATTAGGTACTTCATTATTAATTCCTTACAAATTACAATACACATTTTACAAATTATTTTATAACTTTTACTACATCTTAAAGTAACTAATATGACAAAAATAGTCTAAAAAAATGTGGTCACTCAGTACACACAACGCGTAATCAAAATGCTGCTTGAGGTTATTTATTTTTGGCTGAATGGATAAATATTGCAATCCAACGGGACAATGCTGCCCGCATGCTTATCAGAACCTCCTTGCAAATACTGCAATGGGCATGGGCTTTAGGTTGTCTGAAAGCTTTCTTGTAATAGCTGTTGTAGCTGTACAGTTTGTAGTGTTTATTAATAAAGGCGCAAAAGGTTTTGTATAATTTTAATCACTTTGTAGGTGTAAACGTCGAGCAACGCGGACTTCGCTGGATAGGTGGTTGCATTGAGCTAATACGTTACACAGGTCAATGGGTGATTGATATTTATTTTGTCATAAATGATATGAACTGTTCGTAAAACATGTGATTTTTTTATGAAGATGAATTATAACTAAAAATTACTACGTATAGCAACTTTTTCAAAATTTCTAATGCAGGTACTTATACCTGAATTTCACTAATTCTTCTTCACATTCATTTCTTGCAATTCACTAATAATGGTTTGGTTATACCGATCGCTGAGTCGGGCTCTTTTGCTATACGTGTTTCGCTATTATTGTTCGGAGTTCTGCACTTTTGTTATTGTTTGACCGTATTTGTGGAAGCTTTTTGTGAATTATGTCTTCAAGTGACCACGAAACATTTATCATCATTTTTCTGGTGGGTTTTGTGATTATCGTATGGGATCAATTTTACGTCGCATCTCGTAAGGTCCAAAATATATTCATTTCTGTACCTGTTTAACAACTGGTCCAATTCACACTAAACGTTTCTCACTCTGACTCGTTGGGATTGTTTTTCCAATAGCTACCTCATGTAGAAAACCTGACGCCACGCACCTAACAGTGTGATCCCGCCGCTGTCCTTGGAAGCCAGTAATTTGAGGTTAGTCTGAACAACATATTCGACTACATCATCAGTTACGATAGAGGTCAAAGACTATAAAAAAAACACCTATTTGATGAAACTATTTAAAAAAATTGTCCCGAAGAAAAAAGAAAAAAGAAAATAAAGGAAAAACATTTATATCACTCCCACTCAGAAAGTGTCTCATTTCAATGAAAGAAGGTTTCTCTGCACTCAGAAAAAAGCGCGGGAATTTATAAGTAAGTAAAACTTCGTTTTTTTACTAAATAAATAATTTTACAAAACGCTTTTAATTATTCGAAATAGGTAATTTGAAGGTTCAAGGTTCTCAACAATTTAAGGTCAGCTATCAGATGACATTTTGGAAAATGACATATTGGAAGTGAAAAAAATAAAAACTTATAAAGATGACGCCACTAGGAATAAAAAATACAGCTCCAAAACTTTTTCAAAAAGGTTTTAAGTATATCAAATAATTAAAAAAAGAGGTGACATATTTTTCGTACTGGATTTTCAATGAAAGGAGGTTGGCCACCTTTCTCTGCACTGCAATAATTTAAAAGCACGCCAATTTATTTGTTTTTTACTAAATTGATAATATAATAGTATGCTTTTAATTATTCTAATTAATTATCCAAAATGTCATCTGGTGGTGAAAGTAACGATTCAAAAGTGATGGCGCCACCAGAAACAAAAATAAAGCTCAAGAAGTCATAAAGAACGTACTTCCTGAGTCTCAGGACAAAAACGAGAAAACTTATAGGTATCTAATAATTTTCCTCGTAGGTGCAGTATAAAGCACTATGTATTATGTACGGATGAAAGTTATATTTCTGTTCTCGAGTTTCCATTAAACATACTCTCGAACAGAATGAGATCGTTTTCTACCCTAGATGTACAATGTACTATTATTCACTAAATTTATTCACAACAAGAAAGAAACGCCACGTTCGCACCAGATATCAACATGTATTTCAAAACAAACTTTGGAACTGTCGCGAGTCGTGTTCGCACTGGAATTGCAACTTGTTTTGTGCTTTTTCATATGTCGGTAAAGTATCCAGACTAGAATAGACATTTGAATCTTCTGGGGCCTCCATATGAAGTAGCTACTTTTCTGGTTTAACCATGGTATATCGTAGAAGATGCTATGGGTTAGCAATTTTCATTTGCATATGTAGTTACTCACAACAGTTCTAGAACCTTTGAGGAATGTAAAAAAACAGTAGCAATAGCTACGAGCAAGTTACAATATACAATGTATGAAGCAATTATATGTTATATATAAAAATATATTATATATGATATACTTATACGCACTAAATGACATCACAAAAAAGCCTTTACAAGACGGATTCACTTGGCCTTGCACTTACCTACTTAATCAAAGTTAAAGTCAAAGTCAAAATCATTTATTCAATTAAGACATAGAACGGGCAAGAAACTCGGGGCCGTTCTTAAAACGTCTTTTAACAATCTGTTACATACAATAAATTAAAATTATTACAATATTTATTTATATTACGTAGGTGACAGGCGATTCCGTTATGTATAACCCTATTGAGGTGCAAATCAGGAATTTCTTACAGGTAATGAAATAATTCAACACCCTTATTGCATGAATTATCAAGGAAGACAGAAAAATAGTTTAAGGGACAGAATTCTAAAACCAGATGTTAGATTTTGTCCCCACTTCTCCTCGCGTGTTTACTTCGCGGTGTACATGGCGCCACGTCCGCAAGTCAACGGTAATATTTTATTTGGTTAAAAATTTAGAGCGCTCTCTAGTAGAACTAGTAGAAACTATCTTGTCACACACGAATGTGATGTGTGCTGAAGCGCCATCTAGTATGCATACATGATACCAACCATTAGTTGATTGTATGCTGTAAATATCATAGTGTGACACAGTGACACAGTTAACCCTTTGCGATCATAGTTCCCGCGAGCCTAAATTTACCATACCTACAGTAGAACAAGTTTAGTCTTGATTATTACCAACTTGTTTGATTTTGCAGTTTTTGTGTATGTTCATTTTTAATGAACATGAACTATGGTTTTGATGAACATGAACTATGTATCTACTTTGATGCAAGGCGTAAGCTGTTACACAATAGATGGTTTATTTATTACAAAAACAAGTATATTGTGTAAAATTTACACAGAAAATCATAAAAAAACTTTTTTACCCCTGATCAAAATACAAATAGAGGGTTATACTATTGGGTATTTTTAACTGACTTCAAAAAAAGGAGGAGGTTCTTAATTCGTCTGTTTTTTCTTATATGTTTGTTACCTCAGAACATTTGACTGGGTGAATCGATTTAAAAAAATCTTTTATTGTTTGAAAGCTGATACTTGTTGTTTGGTTCCAGTTAAATTTCATCAAAATCGGTCAAGCCGTTTTTGACATACACTCCAATAACTGAAAAATATTTACTTATCTTGATGATATAGTCGTTGACAATGAATGAACATCGATCCCGTAAGTAGCAAGGGTCATAAAAAGAAGTGTTTTTTTTTTAAATAAAAATGGAAATGACTTCATCACCAAAAAGTGTGAATTAACTTGTCGAAGTCCAACACTAGTACCACGTGCACAATATTGTGATAATAGGTACTTTTGAACTATACTGGTACCGACTTGAACAAGTTATTTCACACTTTTGGGTGTTGGAGTCGGTTCCAATTTTTGTTTTTTTTTTATCAAGTAGCGTAGTTCATTCAGATCCTGGCTTTGTTTCCGCTAACAATCAAGGGTACCTGCTCGTGTCATTACTACAAGTCATATTAAGATTTCACTAACAAAAAATCACATGGAGAATGTAGTAGGTAGGTACAGTTATTGTTTCAATTTGTTAATAATAATAAATACATCTCGTGGATGCTATTGTGTAGATGAGTGGAACAACAAAACTTCTAACAAAATAATACCATTATTGAAATCACCCAAGGAGAAAGATAAGTATTTTGTTTGAAAATGTATTACTTTGTATTACTATTCATACGTAATACCACAATATTACATTTCGATTATAAAACCGTGGTATTACTGTTATTAACTGTATTTGTCAAAGATTACGAAAGATACGTTTATGTTTGTAAACGACACCCGTGCCGTCACTTGATGTATGTACTTGTATAGGTAGATTATGTTGCAAAGATGCACCGGAGTGCGACATAAAATCGGACATTCTATGAGAGTAGGGCTGCCATCCGTCCGGGTTTCCCTGGATTTAGCATTTTACCAATAACCCTGCGTATTAATAAAAAAATAATCGAAAGGTGAATGTTTCGAGATTTGTCTTAATATACTCTTTGTGTAATAGTGTATATCAACAATGCGTCGTTCTTCTCCTCCATTTTCTATACTAGAAAAATAACAAACTTTTATTGATTTTCAAATAATATTTTTGGTGTCCGATATTAATCGCCGGTTTTCGGTACGCGTGTCAAAATTCAATTCATCTAACAAGCCATCACAATTAACAATCCGCTAACTTTCAACGGGTTTCTGGAACGCATATTAATGAAAAATTACAGAACACCTGATTAAAATGCTTGTTTATCTATGATAACATGAAATTTGAAAATGTCGTTCAAATTCATTCATTCTCTAGTGTTCTGTCTTTTTTTAACACATAGCGTTGTCTCTTCTGTTTTGACATGAAATTAATCCCAAATCATTTTTGGCATCACCACCGTTACTATGGTTACCAATTAAATATGACGGATGATCGTAAACGTAAAACAACAAGAGAGAGGAGTTCGAAGCGTTCCTATTTGTCAAAATACAAGCAGATTTGGGCATTCACATCCAACAATACTATTTGCGCTCGGATTTCTAACTGACAGAGTCCAGTCGTGCGAGTGTACGCTCTAATACCTAAAATGTCAACATTGATGGGTTATCGCTAGTGGAATTATCAAATTTCATTAATTTTTATGAATCCAGCAGTGATAGCTCAGTGGCTTTGGCTATGGACTGCCGCGCAGCAGGTCCATGGTTCGAATCCCGCCGCGGGCTTGAGCTTCACCGCATGGTGGAAGGGCATTTTGTGAATGCCCGCCTGGCTAGCGACCACCCTCAAGTAGAAAATCTGTCGCCAAGCACCTAACGGTGTGTTCCGGCAGCTGTCCTTGATAGCCAGAGTAATTCTAGGTTAAGCCTGTTAACACCTTCGACCACATCATCACTTACCATCACGTGAGATTGTGGTCAAAGGCTTACCTATCAGCTATAAAAAATTAAGTTAAAAAAAATCCCTTTATCCTCAATACCATCATGATGATTATAAATACTCTTTAATTTTATAGTTATTATGTCAGTAATAGTTTATTGATAGTGAAAGTCACTAGCGTACGTGAAAATGTGCGTGTTTGTCTTCCCTTACTTGTTGCTTTATATCGTAAAAATCGATTAAAATAAAAAAATCATGAGTGGCATTTTTTATTGCTGCTAGGCTACGCTTTGACTATAATCTCACCTGATGGTAAGTGATTGACGTCTGATGATGATGAAGTCAGTAGAGAAGAATAGGCAAGAACAGCCGTCGTAACATACCATTAGATCCTTGGTAATATATTTTCTACTTGAAGGCCAACAACTATCAAGCCTATCAATGATTCTAAAAACTCCCGCCCTCGCATCATGCGGTGAAGTGGAAGACCGCGGCGAGATTCTAACTATGGACCTCCTGCGCATCAATACAAAATAATACCACTTCTAACATCAACGTGAATATGTTGTAGCCGCACATCAGGCGCTAAACAGAGCTTTAAACCATATCTTAACGCCCTCAGCCGAAAGGTGTTTTCTCAAAGAGGGTTGGGGTTTGGAAGGTCCATAACCTACTTATCTTGGAAATGCTTTTGTTGGTATTACAATCTACCCAGCTGCGGTTTGTTTAATGGCTGCTATGGTTATGTTATAGCACCCTATTGAGTAACAAATGAGCAGCAACACTATAATCACGTAGTCTTTAGTAATATATTTACGTAGTTCTATAATCGGACTCTTGTTCTATACTCGCTCATCATACACACCGCTAGGGAATGGAACACTCTGCCTGAGTCTGTGTTTCTGGTTAATTACGGGGGGGTTTTCTAAACAGGAGTGAATAGGTATCTTCAGGGTAAGCGAGCTGCATCATCGATGGCATCGTCACTTAACATCAGGCGAGATAGTGGTGAAGTGCTACCCAGTACCTTCGGTATGAAAAATAGCAATATGTGTTTTTAGAGTAATCATACTTGATATAATTCTGTTCTTGTTCTATCTTATCAGTTATTAGAGTAAACGTTGTAGGTAGGAATGCTTAAAACTATTTTTATATATTTTTACGATATCAACACGTTAATCTTAGAATAATTGGTCGATTTTGGGCAATTAGAATTAGTCAGTTTAACAAACCGTTAACGTACCGAAAAGCTTTTCAGAAACCCAAAATTGAAATAATTGTCGATTAATTGGAGATTTGACATTAGTGTTGACAAACAGTCACATGAAGTTTTTAGAAACCCAATCTGCGTATGACAATGGATTAACAAGTATTTAAAATAATTTGTCGCTGATTTGCGTTTCAGAAACCGGGGGTAAGAATTTGATTGGTAAGTAAGTTATGGGATAGTATCAATAACCAAGAAGCATCCTCCTATCCAATATATGGGGTTGTTTATATGGCTACCATATGTTGTTTATACAACACAGAAGATGTAACATTTAAAAACATAATGGCTATAATGTGTATAATTTTAACTTTTGTTGAATTACCGGCCGCCCCTTAACACCAAAACGTCCTGGGGAATACTCTCTTTGGTAGTATATCCGCTACACTTTGGTTATTAAGGGCGTTATAGTTAAGTCCTCTATAATGCACCTTACTCGATGTTCTTACGTAAGTATTGGTATGATGCTAATTATTTTATTTTCTTTTAGTCAGTTCTTAATTCTTATGCTATTCAAGAAAACCATGGAAAGTCTCATTCTAAAGCAGAAGCTTAGGCTTCATCTTTTTGTATTAAGTTTTCATTTCAGAATTTCATTATCTCTATCGCATCAAACGTTTACGGCCATCTTTTTACTACTAATTTATATGTACTAATATATTACGTACTCGATAATACCATGAATATTTCAATAACTTTCCATGTATGAAAGTTTGTGTTTTCTATAGTAGTGGACAGAAGGACGGTGTTTACTCAACATAGCTTTGTAGTAAATTGAAAATGTTGTTCTACTGTAACTATTACGCTGTGGCAACTCGTGTCCATCCAAGACATACTTTTTCGAGATCTATGAAAAAACGTGTTCAGGTAGCTAGATTAGGTAGTACCTATTTAATGTTCACGTTCATTAGATATACTAAACTCTCTAATTATATGAAAACATGGAAACTCGAGATACCTAATAAATTTGCAAGCATTGTAATCGTAAATTGAATACGCGTCAGAAAACTTAATTATACGTAAATATAATACGTATCAAATAAAAAGTAATACAAATAAAAAAGTCACCAAAAAGAATCTAGGTACGTGAGATTCGATCCACGGTACTCGATCTTCTGATTCGACTTCAGTAGTTACACACTATACAATCATTGACCAAGGTGTCGAAAATTACACACATATCGTTTATGCCTTACTGTCAGACACATTATATTGGTCCACGTACATACGTAAAATTATTATTGTATTATTAAGAATTATGTCGTAAAATTAAAATTAGACCAAAAAGAATCTCTTTACGCTGGATTCGATCCACGTGCCTCTCAATTGCGAAGCGATGTCACTTACTATGCGCTATTTGAACGACGATTGATTTGTCGAAAATTATGTACATAACCTGTGTGCCTTATTGTCAGAAACTGTATAAATTAATCATGATCCATCTAAAATAATTACAACACATTCATTACGAAAAATTCTGAATATTGCTTATAATAATTATTTTAGGTAGCTAAAGTTGTACCTTTGTCTTGTAAAATGTTTGAAGTGTTTTTTATATTGCGTTAGGGTTCACAATCATATCATAATTTCATTAATATAAGAGATATATACATAGGTACATGGAGAAAGGAAGCCATAGATGCTTACCTTATTATGTCCATCATGCGTTTTTGACGATTTTTTGCATTCCCAAAGCGTTTATTTATAATTTTACCCATGTTTTATTTTAATTGAGATCGCCGAGAAAAGTGACACAGGTCCGACGCATGACGCGGCTGACCGCGATATGAGCGAGGATGATAGCAATATACGTAGATCGCTGGAGTAAATAGTGCGACATGATGTTAACGCTTCTCGGAATGAAAGGGCGTATGTGACATTTTGTAAACAGGCTCAGTACGCATTAACTGTGCTTTTTTTGGATTAAAATAATCAATGAAATTTATTGTACTTAAAAAATCAATATTTTAGAAAAAAAATCCAATTTTTAATACACTAAAATCTGGCGGAAAAAGTAGGAATCCTCTATTTTCAGAGGTGTTTTTGAGATTTTTTTCTATCGAGCCAATTATTAGGAAACATGTTTTGAAATCGATGAAAGTATTACTTATATCCTTGAGTATCGTGTATTTAAATTGCAGTACCATCCGGTACCTGGTTTATGAGATTTTCCATATCATGTTGGCACTATTTCGTAATTTCCGAGCCTTAATGATATATTGTGTTTTATTTTGGGCTATTTTATTAGATGGAACGTTTCTCATGAATCGGAAATAATCAATTTTGTCTAAACGCACGGAATTCAAAGGATGATCTTGACCTTTTGCTGGTAGTTTTCTGCTATTTTTCCTTTCTTAAGTGTTTTTCTTTTTTTTATGTTCATTGTAGGTGTACCTATTCTTCACGTTGTAGTTGTACTTTGAGTTGGAGTACCAGGATTTTTTGCCCTGACGGGACCGTATTATTGATCCTAATTAATCCAAGCCAAGAATATAGTAAAGCTACACCACCCATATACGGTATTTTTTATGACTGTTTCTTTTAAATATTTTTAGTTGATACTAATTTATTGCCCACATATGCAGCAAGCATGTTCACTACTTTGTTGTCATACCTTTGTGCCAAATTCAGTTTTACATTGTTCATAGTCGCAACTTTTTCGACCATGAACCACGAACCTAATTTCTTTAAACCCTTTTCTGTTGGTTGCGGAATTTGGTACCTAATTTAAACAGTCTTGTTTGTGACTAATGAAGCAGATCGCTCTTATATAGGTAGCTACACTTATTGTTAATATATACTAATGTGCCAGTTGTCAAAAAATATTTGTATTGATATTACATGGAACGGTAGCTGTGACCTTGAAGTTCTTTTCATAGTATGTAGGCATTTTTCGACGGTCCATACTTTTAATTCCTTAATTTTTGTTTTTCTTTGCGCCTGTTTGTTTTGTCTCAATGATTTCATCTTCAGAAGTGTTTGTATCCAATTCGGGGATAATAATTGGTGGTCTGTGGAAGCTAGACATGTGAAGGTTAGAAAGCGGAATGTTGTCATTTTCTGAGTCACTTGCAGATGTATTATTGCTCAAGAAACCATCTTGAGGAATAGCATTGCTGTACTTATCTCCCATAAAAGCGTGAAGGATCCTTTCTGAAAAGACTATAATATTCATCGCCCAGACATATTTGGAGTAGGCACTTTTATAAAATTGGCCTATGGAAAAATAAAGAAATGTAATAGAAAATAGTATATAAGACTATCATTATTAAAATGAGCATTTCATAATTACATACTGCCTATGAGTCTGCTATGACTTATTTGCTTTTATTGTAGTAGTTGTAATGTTGTATATAGTTCATAGTATTAAGTTTGATAAGGGCATACCGCCGGTTAAAAAAAAATTACATACCATACTTTTAATTTGTGATTTCTTACCTTAGTCACTTATTTATTATAAATAGCCAAAGTTGCCCGTAATTATACTAACTGCAGTACAAGTTGCACGTGCTAGTAAAAATGAGTTTATGATGACATAATATATGAACTGAGTCAAATGAGTGAATAGAAATACGTTTCAATACACAGCGAAGTAATTAATGCTTGTATAGTTTTATAAATTGAATATTAATGGTGGGTAGAAAAAAAAGCATTTAAGTTTATCAGCCAATACTGGCTTCCCATGCAATACATGGTTAAAATAAAAAGACAGGTCAAGTGAGGGTCGGGCCCCGCCCTTAAATATAGCTATTTCATTAGTCTCTCATCGAAATGATCCGTAGAAAATAGTACATTGTATATATAGTCAAATACTATTTCACGGCCTTTGCAATAATGTACTATTTTCTACGGTTCATTTCGATGATAGACTAACGTAAAACCTTTCGGAGCGGTTACGAGACAGGCAATTGCCATTTTCGCTGAGGCATATATAGTGCTTTTCTCAAAAGAATGCAGAGAAATAAAACATAAGTACTTTTTATATTATACATTTAATTTAAATTAAAAGTTACATTAATCATATTGGGACAATTAATAAAAGAAAATGTTATAGGTTTCCCCGGTACATACCTACTTATGTATGTAAATAACAAATCAAGATGATTTTATAGCTTTCCCGCTAATTTTTTATTTATTATCTATGCCGAAAGGTAAACGCATTTATGAACAGCCACGTGAACGCAGTGATAAGCAAAGAGACTTACCTTGGTATGCCACAAATGATAAAAGAGATCCTATAAGATGTTGTAATGTTCCAAATTCAAAAAACGCTCCTGCAATGGATTTGCTTTTCTTGTCCGTAAATTTGATACTTCGCGTGTTCGTCTTTCGAAAATAATAGCAATATTTCCATACATGTTTGGAAAAGAAATTACTTTAAAAACTACATTCTTAACCGATGTTTTCAGCATTTGCGGGCTAAAAAGACGAAAGATTCATTATAATGTACCGTAATTTCAGTTTAGATTTTGAGATAGACCAAGTATCAAAGTTAGTAGATACCGCTTTGCTATTTTTATGGGTAACAAGAATAATAAATAAAATTACATAGACAATCGCTCACACGCGGTTCGTATAGTTTTAGTTTCGGTTACCTTCTTATGAAATTGAGTTGAGGCACCCTGAAAAATATTTATTGAATGTCTAATACAATTCTTTTTTGGGTCAGCATTACTTTCGTTATGTCTGAATTTCAGGTTCGTAACTCCTCCGTTTACAAGTTAGAAACCCGAGCCATACGGTCGGACAGACACACAGATTAATTGGAGTGTCATTATTATGGCTTTGTTTTGCCCTTTCCATATGGATCCAGAAAAATATTGTTTTGTATATCTTTGCTAAATCACGCTTTTAATAAGTACCCCTGCCCTTCTCTGGGTACGCCCATGGATGTGGGGGGTGATATTCTACAGGCAAATAATAGGTACGTAGGTAAAACCTTTTATTTATTGCGACTTGGGATAAATAGACTCCTACTTAGGTACCTATGTTAAACAGGTGTGTAACCAGTTTAAACGACAAGCCAAGAGTGGAAACTTTATAGGGTTGCGATAATTTGCCCTTTGTAAATACTATTAACGAACCCATAAACTTTATTTAATGCAAATCTTGATTACCTATATCAACTTTTAAGAGTGCGTCGGATTTAATCATTTAACGATGTTCTCGACGGGTACCCATTACTTCAATGGGTATACTCACTACGATTCGCCTACCCATTAGGAGAACACAGTGACGATATGTATGTAAATACAATAATTATAAAAAGATAACTGAGTATAGCAGTACTTTATACGGATTTTGATTATTTTTAACCGACTTCATAAAATTAGGACGTTCTCAATGGGACTGTATTATACACACATCAAAATTGCCTAGGGATCAAGTACGTTTTCGTGAAAATCAAGTAAGTTTTAAACCGATCTCATTTGGATCAGGGGCAACCACAATGCTCAGATTTATGCGGAGAGTATTGTTTCATAAGTGATCATCCCTTTGCGAAGCCGTTTGGGTAATTCGTTTCATTTAATGCACGATAATGCACGTCCACATACGGCTATAGTCTTAACTCGTACTCTTGCCTCGCATCAACGTTCTGCCGTGGCCTGCTCAGTAGCCAGACCTCAACTCCATTGAACATGCATGGGATATGCTACAAAGAAGAGCTCTGCCAAGTATGGATGCCGTGCATACCCCACAACATTTTTCTGACTTGTTACAAAGAATGTGGGCAGCCATTCTTCAAAGTGATTTTGTTGAACTGATTTTAAGCATGCCAAATCTCTGTGCTTGTGTGATTAGTGTTAATGGTAGAAACACAGATTAGTAATTAATATAATTTTACAACAAACATGGCAACAAACCTATTCTTTTTCGTTTTTCTGCCAAACAAGTCAGTTATAGTTCAAAATATATATGATCCCTATGCACTTTTGATGTGTGTATTTGTGTGTGTTCCTGATGATGATTTTTACATTCGTTGGCACACTAGTTACCTTCACTAGAGTAATATAACTCCCACTAAAGAGTCATCAACGACCAACAAACACCTAGTTAAATAATCAATAAATAATACTGATATCATACTTTGTTAGAAGTTAATTAGGCAGAAATTAATTAAATAAATATTAAATGTAATAATTAGTATCTCTTTGTACCGTATATGGCTCCTGATTTTTGAGGACGAAAACGGTGCAACATAAATAACTGCATTACGATATTACAAACTTACTCGATGTTAACCACTGACGTTTAGTGGGATTTTATTTTCCGTCCACCATAAATATATTAGGTAAAACGTTTACAAAAAATACAATACATTAGTCTCGGTAGGTTCTTAGTAAATCTCACGGACAAGGCATAGCAGAGAAGAGTGCTAAACACAATTTATAATATCTTACTTTAGTCTTTAGTCGTTGTTTGGCATCAAAATACATAGCACCACACAGCTACAACGGCGTCTTGATTACGGTTACGGATCTGATGGTCTTCGATGCTCTACGTCTTTGTACGGGTAGCATTGATTATTTGCTAGGCTACTAACAAGTTCCAGCATATTTCGTTTATCTACTCGTAGTGGTAATCTGAATAGCTATTCTACGATTTTGTCAAAATCAAATTATTAATTCGATTTATGTTCTACGCTCTACTAGGGTCTACGGCCGCTCTTGTGAATGTCAATGTGAAGTTTGCTTAGCCGTTCTTTATCGATCAGCTGAGTTTAGCAACGTCCACCGCGGTCAGGAGTTAGATGGGTAACCGCTAGTGACATTACTACTGAGCGCTTCCGTGCTTCGGAGGGCACGTAAAGCCGTTGGTACCTGTTGTTGACTCACGATGGCAATCTTTACAGCATGGTGGTACTGAAGTACAGGTTCGAATCCCGCCGCGGGCTTGAGATTCACCGCATGGCGGAAGGGCTTTTTGCGAATGCCCGCCTGGCTAGCGACCACCCTCAAGTTGAAAATCTGTCGCTAAGCACCTGACGGTGTGTTCCGGGAGCAGTCCTTGAGAGCCAGTGAAATTACAGGCACATGAAACTTAAGAACTATGTCTCAAGGTGACGGGCGCAGTGCAATTCGTCACTGGTGACTAAATGCATCTGTTATAGGCAGCGGTAACAGTTTAACATCAGGTGTGCCTCGAGTTTGTTCCGTCACAATAATATAAAAACAAACGTGTTCTTTTCTACATCTCCTCGCACTTGACAACTTAAAAGTTGTCCTGCCTATTCATCAATAGTACATTGTACATCGAGGGGAGAAAACGATCTATATCTGTTCGAGTGTATGTTTAACACCGACGCGCAGCGGAGGGCTTAAACTAAACTCGGTAACAGAAATATAACTTTCTCTCGAGTGATACATAGGCCTTTATACTACACCTACGAGGAAAATAAAATCATTTTTCATCCCACCATCTCGGAAAGAGTATTTTTAATCTTCAATATCTGAGTGGAAAAGCCGTTTTTATTCTCTAGAGGATAAAGTAAATTGAATTTAGAACATCGTGTGCACTAAGTTTGTGAATTAAAAAAAACATTAAACCTATTTCCTGCCACCTCTATGGTGCCGAATATATCATACAACTTTTTTTAAATTTGTTAAAAACTCAGACTCGGAACCTTCTTGGTGTTCTTTTTTCAATTTTCTTTTTTCTTTTTTTCGGTTCTTTACTCGGCATTTTTTCACGTCATTGTTAAACCTTATATTAAAAACAAGAAACTTGAAAACAAGTGAATAAACTAAAATGAGTGATTCTAGCGACGAAGAAGTTTGTTTGACGCCAACGGAATTGACTGAAACTGTTAATAATGCGCAAATGAGCTTTCTCCCTCAACAATCACGCGAGAAGTATTCCTCGCTGAGGTGGAATGAAAAGTTACGTGTTGCACTCGAGTGCAAAGATTTTTCACCTCGTGCTCTTTTGATTCCCTCGCTAACTCTCAGGATTCTAATTTGAATCACGAGCGCAGCGAGTGATTCAATTTTAGAATCCTTCGCTTGCTCGGTCATCGAAATTGAACACGCGGTTAAAAAGGAACTTTGTACTCTTGTATAACAAATAACTATTAAATTGGCTCGTATTTGTCCCGATACTTCTGGAAGGACCGAGGAAGTAAGTTCTTTATGAATTCTTGAGCTGTACTTATTTTTTATCTCTGGTGGCATCATTATTATATAATTGACACTTTTACTATCATATAATTTGCCAAAATGCGTTAATATTTTATATATTAACGCATTTTGGCAAATTATTTACAACAATTAACAACGTGATGTTCAATAATCAATTTAGTAAAAAAAACTAAATTTAACAAAACAAATAAATTGCCACGGTTTTTTTACTTAGTACAGAAAAAGGTTCTACTCCTCTCCTTGAAAATAGAGAAAAAAAATCCCACCTCTATTTTCACAATATTGATATAAAGTTTTTTTTGATGTAAGTTCTTTATGACATCTTGAGCTGCATTTCTTATTTCTGCTCGCGTCATCAATATAAAATCGTCATTTTCACTATCAGATGACATTTTGGCAAATTATTTAGTGTAATTTAAAAGCGTACTGTTCAAATATCAATTTAATAAAAAACAAAAGTTAATAAAACATAACAAATAGAAAAGTTAATAAAAGCTTTTTTTCGTAGCGCAGTAACAGGTTGCCAAACTCCTTTCATTGAAAATCGCGTAAAAAAAGTCCCATCTTTTTTTCTAATTATTTGCTATAAAACCTTTTTGAGAGTAAAATTAGTATTTTTGTATGTTCGCAGCTAATAAACAAAAGAACGATAGCAGGGCAGGTAAGGATTTTCATACAACATTCCTAGGGAGGGAAGGAATGAAATTCCACAT
This sequence comes from Plagodis dolabraria, assembly GCA_963854805.1. Lineage (NCBI taxonomy): Eukaryota > Metazoa > Arthropoda > Insecta > Lepidoptera > Geometridae > Plagodis > Plagodis dolabraria. Next base: position 33,310,548 of record OY978440.1, on the reverse strand, counting down.
AAATTTTCCCACCGCACATTTATAAGGGAGAAATGACGAACTATATAGCACGATCTTGAACGAGTAATGAGACACTTTCTGAGCGGGTCTGGTATGAATATTTTTTTATAAATTCGATTGGCCAGCAAACAATTCCATAACATAATTGGAAATGAATCAGAACGGTATTCAGGGGTTACGAGTTCAAGTCCCGCTGGAAGTTATCTTTTTCTATTCGAAATATTTTTTACGTCCTATTATGTCTACGTATTGCACAATACGATAAGACAGAAGGAAAGAGCAAAAATCGACGCTTTTGAAATGTGGTGTTGGAGGCGTATGTTGCGAATACCATGGACCGCGCGCCGAACCAACGTATCCATTCTAACGGAGCTCAAAATAACCACAAGGTTGTCCGCTATCTGCTTCCAGCAGCGGATACTCAAATACTTTGGACACATCGCTCGTAGAAACCCTGACAACCTAGAGAAGCTAATGGTAATTGGCCAGGTCGAGGGGAAAAGACCACGCGGTCGTTCACCTACCCGGTGGTCAGACCTAGTCAAGACGATTACGGGGCTACCAATTACCATATTTTAATTATTTTACTATTATTATGTTAATGAATGATGGCTTTGATATAATTTGAATAAATTGAATAAATAAAAATATATTGTTATTAATTTTGTGTGTAATGTCATATTGTTCAATTTATTCATAATAAATAGGCATGTTTTGAATATTATAATAAATAGGTAATTCAATTTAGTGTGCAAAGTAATTTTATTTTGTATTTTGATAAGTATAAATGAATGTTTTTGTTCAATAACAGATAATGTTTTTTTAAATTATAATATGTAAAAATTTGCACACCATTGTAATGGTAGAATGTTAAGGTATATTATTTAAGCATTACCACCTGGTGTATCCAAACTACATTCTTGTAAATAAATGAATTTGAATTTGAAGAGCCATTAAGACCGCCGAGGACAGAGCCACTTGGAAGCCAACACTCAAATCAGTTTAGACACGACCTTCAGTAATGAAGATGCCGACTAAGAAGAAGAAGATTGCTCAATAAATCCAAGTTTCCTATTTTCTTTTGTTATATAACGATTCCTTAAATCACACTAAAGACTCGTTTATGTCTTCTATTCACATTTTAAAGTTACAATGAGTTCGATCACCGGGACGGTTCAGAAATTGTTTTTTTCTCAGAAAAGGATTTTCAACAACAGTCCGGTGTTTGATTTGGAATAGTAAATGGTAATAAGCTACCTATTAAATGAGACCATTAAAACTAAATATGAAAACTTTGACTCCGAAAATAAAGCATATTTTGCTGAACTGAAATTGAATCTGTAATAGTTACCTATATTATTTTCGTCTTCTCATCAGTATGTGCCATACTATACATACTATAGCTCCTCAACTTTTCAATCTTCCTACCCTTATAAGAGTTATATACTACCTACAATTATAAGGCTAGGGAGATATATGTGGGGTCAGCAAATATGTCAGCTATATCAATACAAAAGACAAAGCAACAACATATTTAAAATATGTTTTCGTTATCAACACATAGAACAACACAAGAACATAATCGTAAAAAGTGTTGGCTTTGATTTTACGAGTATAATCGACAACTAACTTCTTTGCTAGCAGGTATACTCGTTACAGTCGCTACCTTTCGGGCCATCATCGTGATATTAAGTTAGTACGGAGAACTGTTTTACACCCAATGTTCAGCAACACCTTACTCACATCAACCTGAATAGTGGTATAATTCGGAAAATCCTACACAACACATTGGGCGCCTTATTTCCCAAGATGCCTTTTATTTCATCCAATAGAAAGATACGGCACCCTATATTCTTTAGGCAGGAACTGTAGCAGCGGCATAGAACATAAAATAATACTGCGCTATACTCTTCAATAAAGTCACGAAAGAAGGCAAAATATTAATTTCATAATCCATTGTATGTTTCGACTTTCATGATATATTATATTATATATTATTTCATTACCTATGAAATTGCCGTTTTGTATGAAAAAATTACTTACAACGTTTTTTTTTCATGTATTTTTTATTTGTATTAATCGAAGTAATCATTTATTGGATGCCCTTCTTAAAGAAATCAGCTGGACAAGAGGCAATAAATTCTTCAAAGGCATTTTGTACTGCCTCTCGGGTATTGAATTTTTTTGCCTCCAAGAAGTTATCCAAATTCTGGAAAAAGTAGTAGTCTGTAGGCGCAAGGTCTGGTGAGTAGGGCGGATGACCGACAGCCTCCAACCCCAGTTCTTGCTACTTGGAGACCGTCTGCTGTGCAGAGTATGAGGTCGCGATGAATCACAACGGCGCTAGACCACCAAACAATCACCATCACTTTTTTAGGGGTAGGTAAGTTTTCGTTTAGGGCATTGTTTAGGTGCTGAACCATGATGGAACTAACTTGCTGAAGGCTTGCGGTTATCAAACAGAATCCATTTTTCATCGCAGGTAACGATGCGGTTCACAATTCCTTCATTTGTGTGTTTGTTGTGCAGAGCAAGGCATGCCTCTAAGCGTACTTCGTGATGGCGATCATTGAGTTCGTGGGGCAACCATTTGTCAAGCTTTTTTTACCTTGCCTATGAAATTGCCGTTTTGTATGAAAAAATTACTTACAACGTTTTTTTTTCATGTATTTTTTATTTGTATTAATCGAAGTAATCATTTATTGGATGCCCTTCTTAAAGAAATCAGCTGGACAAGAGGCAATAAATTCTTGAAAGGCATTTTGTACTGCCTCTCGGGTATTGAATTTTTTTGCCTCCAAGAAGTTATCCAAATTCTGGAAAAAGTAGTAGTCTGTAGGCGCAAGGTCTGGTGAGTAGGGCGGATGACCGACAGCCTCCAACCCCAGTTCTTGCTACTTGGAGACCGTCTGCTGTGCAGAGTATGAGGTCGCGATGAATCACAACGGCGCTAGACCACCAAACAATCACCATCACTTTTTTAGGGGTAGGTAAGTTTTCGTTTAGGGCATTGTTTAGGTGCTGAACCATGATGGAACTAACTTGCTGAAGGCTTGCGGTTATCAAACAGAATCTATTTTTCATCGCAGGTAACGATGCGGTTCAAAATTCCTTCATTTGTGTGTTTGTTGAGCAGAGCAAGGCATGCCTCTAAGCGTACTTCGTGATGGCGATCATTGAGTTCGTGGGGCAACCATTTGTCAAGCTTTTTTTACCTTGCCAATTTGACGCAAATGGACCAATATTGTTTTGACACTAAGGTCGAAAGCTGCTGCTAATTCAGCCGTAGATTGTGTATCATCAGCTTCCACAATCGCCTTTAATTCGTCATTGTCGACCAAAGTCTTCGGACGACCGCGAGGTTCATTTTTCAGGTTCCAGAACGGAAGCGAGCAATAACAGGTGGTGCGTTGGTTTGTAGTGTTAGCTCAGTAAACGTCGTTGATGTTGCGTGCCACTTGTGCCGCGTTGCTGCCACGACGGTACTCATCAGTACTAATATTATAAATGCGAAAGTAATATCTGTATGTCTGTCTGTCTGTTACGCTTTCACGCCAAAACTACTGGACCGATTTTATTGAAATTTGGTATGGAAATAGTTTGAGACCCGGGAAAAAACATAGGATAGTTTTTATCCAACTGCGCAAAAAGAGGTTAATGTTTTTGCGCGATAACCGAAATGCGCGCGGGACCGCGCTCACCGCGCCCGGAAAGCTATAGTATTCCATAATTACCTACTTGATTTTTTAACGAATCATGATCACGAAAAAGATTGAAATGTGATAAAACACTTCTCAATAAACAAATGACTACTTTCGGGATAAAAGAATTCCATGTTTGTAAAAATAAAATAATTTGATATTACAATTCTTAGCCAAACAAAAAATATTTTGATTTGCAATGGCCAGTACTGCAGAACGTCAATTTCATATGTTGTCACGGGGAAACGTCTATATGTAAATAAACTTAAATACCTAGTAGTATTTGACTTTTTATTACAGTTAGGGCAGTCCGGTGTTTTCACATCTTTCTTCCCACACTTAAAGCAAACAATGTCACGAGGAGCTTGACATTGCCGAATGTGGTGTGTATTAACACGACATCTAGGGCAATAGGGTTCTTTTTTGTTTACTTCGACTGCGTGTACATATTTAAGATTTTTATTATCATAGCTTTTATTAAATTTATTATTATTATAGTTATTATTTTGATAAGAATTGTTATACCTATGTTCGTTATAATTGTTACTACTACTTTGATTTCTGGAATTAGCATACCTATTATAATTTTGACTAGTACTATTACCAGTTTTGTTTGCATCTTTAGTGTATGCAAATTCTGGAGCTAGAGTATTTGACGTTACCTTAGGCGGTTCCTGGAAATGTGAGAGACGAGCTTGAATGATCTCGTAATTACGACATAAAGAACGCAGGGCATCTATTGTCATTATCTGAGGTGCTGAGGCTAATGTACTAGCATAACAAGGTCTTATATTGTGTAGGAGGATCTCGAGTTGATCCGCTTCTGTAAGAGACTTGGATAAACGTGAAAATAATCCATTCATAATTGAGAGATAAATAGTGATATTTTCACGTTCTCCTTGAGTACGAGACCGGATTTCAGAAATAAGTCGATAGTCATAATCGGACTGTCCAAAATCATCTTTTAGTAATATTGCTAATTCTGACCATGAATGGACCTTATCTTTAACTGCGCGATACCAATGAAGAGCATCATCTTGAAATATTTCAGACGCATAGCTTAAAACTTTCGCTGAAGGTATATTTCGAGCTTCAATAAATTCATCAACGCGTTGAATAAACGAACGCACGCACGTTTTACCACTGAACTTCAATCTACTCAAATCTGAAGAGGTTCGATCGCACGATACCGTTATCAAGTTTTGAATCTCTGGTGCTGTGGGTAAGGGTTCTTTTGATGAGACATCATCAACACTAAACGAACTGCTACTAGGTCTTTTAGCTTGAAGAGCTAAAAGTCTTTGTGATAGGATTTTATAACTTTGAATAGCATCATCGTATTGTTTTTTGACATCGCCACTACAAGTTATCCTCTCAAGACGGTTATGCAAATGATTTAACATATTCTGTGTTCTTAAAAGTGAAGAAGCACTAGGGTCAGATACATCTAAATTAGTTAGAACTTTAGTGAGAACTTCCATGCATCCTTTAAGGTCTTGACTTGCTTCAAGCGGAGATTCCAATATATGTTCTGATGGAAGTGAAGGAGCTAGTTTAACAATTTGCTTACGTAACTCTTCAACTGAAGACGCAGGAGTAATCCCTCTGATACGAACCTCGTATTCTAGCTCGGACTTTTGAAGCGACAAATACTTAATGGGTAGCATGGTGGTAAAAAAAAAAAAACAATTGAATAAGTGGTGACAAGCGATAATAAAAAAAAACACACGCTCTCCGTTCTGTTACAATAAGAGTTACTTACTAAACGTCTGGTTTTTTTTTTTTTTTTAATATATTGATTTAAAAAAAAAAACAAGCAAAATCAAATATACTTGCTACTAATGTGTACTGCTTCGTTATTGAATATAATATAATAATTAGAACAAAAAAAAACAATATGCAAAAATTTTATTCAAGCACCATTTTAGGGCTCCGAATGGAATGTTCGAACTCGCTTTGCAATAACAACAATGCAGGTTATGAGTGATTCAAATTAGTAAATTTGAGTGTTATAAATACAATATTATGATAACATATGTAACTAATTAAATATGTCTTTTAATACAATGTGTTGCGTACACTTTAGTAACACAAGAAAACCAAAATAATAACGTATTTACACTAAAACAAGCCACAAACAAACACCAACCACAACCAAGAAGAAAAGAAAGAATAGTATATTGTATTTTTACCACGACTGAGGGCGCCAAGTGTCACGGGGAAACGTCTATATGTAAATAAACTTAAATAAAGACAGACGCTTCGTGATCACAAATTTTTTATTTTAAATTAAATGCCTAGAGGCCTAGCTGCGGCAGGGGCAAAGAGCGTGGGTTAGGGCCTACGTTATTGTATACGATCTTTCCTTTCTTCTGGTTTAGTACTATCCTGCTTATGGGCGCACGGTAGGGTCCTGGTCCTTGTCTTGGTTCAGGATGTACTCCAGCATCCGGTGACGTGGGATCTTAATGTGGCCGTCTAATCCAGTCGCCAGCTATTTGACTGAGGATATTGGACCCTGGAACGCGTATAAAAAAAACAGGCGTTATGGCCAGGCCTTTTAATGTGGACCCACGACAACAGCAGATGTAAAGTACTGTGTAGTAGTTGTGTTGCCGTGGATGTCCAATCAGAAACGGAGATGACAATATTTGCGAAAGAATTTTAGATCTAAATATTTAATACAACAATGAAAATAATATTTTTGATAATTAAGTAATAGTAAGTATGAAGATGAGGTAACTACTATGAAAGTATGATGATTTTATATAAAAAGTAGAATACCATAAAGAAGTATGAAAATATCTAATTTACAGAAAACACCAAAGAAAATGAGAATAGGTGAATACAATAAATTTAAATGATTTGCAGCTGATTAAGATATTGCAAGCAATAGTAATTCTGAGGTCTACCCGACGCTATAAAATGTGCACCACTTACCCAATTGCGGGGTCGAAATCACATTAATAATATCTATTAAATCTCTTGAGGGAACGGTAGGGACGCGTCAATTTTATCTATCGGTTACGTGTTCTTTAAGAGCGTACGTAGCAGAGACCGACGACATATAACGGTAACGTGCGTTCACCTCAAAACCAGTGATCGGTGTGTCGGGGCGGCCCGAGTCCAGCCGAGCTCGCGGACAGACCTCCGCCGCTGCGCTTCAATACAATAGGAGCGATAAGGAATGAGACTAAAATGTTGCTCGCGTTGATGGATTTATTTAAGTAATACTATTATGATTTGTTTATGTTTGTGTTGTAATTATTAGAAGGTTAAGGTGTAAATGTTATTTAATAAGTGTAAATATATAATGATTGTAAATATTTTATACAGAATACGTATATATGTAACGATTAACGTTACAATGTACAGACCTATTATGACAGAGTTTGTCGTGTAAACACGTACCTACCTATACTTATTATTTGTATGCCTCCTTGTCAATAACCTCATTAATATAATAACTCAATCAGCTGATCTGAAATTTTGACGCCATCTTGTTATTTAAAAATTTAAACAAGGGTGGGATGGTGTTTAAATTGACAGCTGATTTAAGCTGTACTTAGGTACTCGACAAAGTTATATAGCTAGTAAGCTAAACAGCGGCATTACTTACTTAAAATTTAAGTTTTGTTAGTAAGACTGATAATCTCTAATCTTTCAAAATCCTCTAGTTACCTACTCACCAAACCTCAACTTTCCATTCGAGTGTTTCTTTGCTTTTGGTCAGTATCTACACCTCATTCAGGTCATTGTGAGAAAAACTTCTAACGCCAAGTTTGCATTTAGATATTTTATTTATTAAGTATACTTTTTAGTGTATATAAATCCTGTACAATTTATGATTAAATCTTCTCTGTCCAGTAAACAATAACTTGCGGTGGACAGTTAAACAGAACAATAACCCTTGGGGGTAAGTGATGCTCAAAGATGCTAAAGAATCTTAAACTAATATGGGAATCAGTTTAGGTATATATTTTTTAACCGCCGCGCGGTATGCCTTTATTAAATAAATACTATATACGAACTACATATATACAACACTACAGCTACTACAATAAAAGCATTTGGACAACCTATATGTCATAGCAGAATCATAGGCAGTCTAAATGCTCCAGCCCACTCCCAGTTGGCAGCGTGCCCAGCATGCTGGCAGCATTGCCCCGTTGAATTGCAATGCTTATTCGTTGAGCCAAATATGTGCCAACATTTTGATCACACTTCGCATCGACCAAGCGCTCAGATAAGTTTTGTAAAATACGATGAGCTCCCGGTCCCCACGGACCCAACGTCTCTACACCAAACGGCTCAAATATGCAACCCATACCGAAGTTAGCATATTTCCTCCGCTTGAGTTGCTCCGCCGAAGTAGCCGCAGCGCCAGACCTCACGTTAGTGTCAGAAAGATGTTTTAGGTATATTAACTCTAGACTAGAACATCTATCGGAACAAAGTTATAATTACCGTCCTTGGCATATGAACTAACTAAGTAGCAAGTGGTTCTTCTTCGGCTAGGCTAGTCAGTGCCAAACCTAGGGAGAGCGAAAGCTCTTCACAGCGTAATAGGCAGGTACCTACTTCTGCGCTCATAGTATATTATTTATTCTTAACCTGTCGTGAAGTATTTGTGAATTTGGATTATTATTTTTACTCATTTGAATGGCCTTCGTTGCAAACGGGTATGTTTGTTCTATAAATATGTTGCAATATTGTGATTCGCTGATTTGATGACCACCTTTATACTCGTTACACAGTGGAATTTAAAAAAGCATAGAACAGTATTTTAGATATCCTACTAATATTATAAATGCGAAAGTTTGTGAGTGTGTATGGATCTATGGATGTTTGTTACACTTTCACGCAAAAACTACTGAATGGATTTATATGAAACTTTACAGTAATATAGCTCAGACATCAGAATAACACATAGGCTATAATTTGTAAAGATATTGTGTGAATTGTCGAAATTATAACGATAAGTGTCAAGTAAGTAAGAAAAAAATCAGCCATATGCGAGACATTCTGGCGTGCGCTGCAAAAACCTAAAGTTTCACACGTACATAATGTATAACGGAAATGTTTATCTTAAAATTTCCTACAAAAAAGCCCGAGACGGCATATATCTATATTTTATGTGTAAGCCATTATCGCCAAAATAGTGAACCATATATCCTATAAAAAATATAATTTATTTATAATGCATATTCAGTAGTAACAAATTGATCCTTTTCAAACTAATATTATAATGGCGAACGTTTGTTCAAACGGCTGGACTGATTTTGCGGAAATTGGGTATGATACATAGATAGATAGTTAACTTTTTATTGAAAACATCATATTAACAACAATAAATTTAATTCTAAAACATAACTTAATACCAAGTACTTATATCACAGAGCTGTCTTATCGGTCAGAGCGATCTCTTCCAGACCACAGGTTAATTCGAGATATGGTCAAAATATTGGGCAGGTATTCTTATGGTCTTAATAATTCTGTACATAAATAACCGATGTTTCCAAATAATTACATAATTAACTAAAAACTACATAAATAAATGAATACACATAATTATATATACCTACATAATATATATTATAATATTATTATAATAAATAAATACATAAATAAGTCATAGACATACATTATCTAAACACGTATAATTTTATACATGTTAAACACAATTGAATTAAAAAGGATGTTTGTACCACAGTGTCCATTATTATAGAAATTTAGAGCAAGAGATTTTTTTGACTTGATCCTTAAAATATTTCAATGAAGGAGCACATTTAATTTCTAGCGGAAGTAGATTTCACAGTCTGACAGCTTCAGCGGCAAATGAATAGTGGTAAAAGGTAGTTTTAGTTGCAGGTTGTTGTAGCGTTAAGTTTTCTGATGATGAAGAAATTCAAATTGTTCCTTGAGGTAGCTCGGGGATAAAGGATTGAGAGATAATATATAGATCATGGCGGCGATGACGAGTAGGTACTTGAGCTTATTGCCAAAATCGGAGACATCATCATATTTAAATCTAAATCTTATACAAAAATTTATGGCATGGGATAAGGCGCTGGATTAACACATATCATAATTTTTATCATCATCATCTACCACCACGCGGGTGTAACCGCGGGGCGCAGCTAGTAGACAATAAAGATGCTAGAACTTTTTTGGTAGCCTAAACTAACCAACACGTAGGTACACGTACGCACTAACTTCTCATTTACTTACCTAAATGCCTACTGAGCTCTTTTAATAAAATCATTGTAAGTCAGTGCTTTGCTTATATAAAGAGAAAACGAAGTCATTGTTGTAAAAAAATGTAGTGCGAAGTACCTAACTCTAAGTTTTCTCTATAATATTAAATTGATTTTAGCACTTTACTGTATTGAAATAAGTATTCTAACTTTTCTGCAAAGATAAATGACAATTCGGAACCTTCTTTCAGTAGTGAAATAGCGTGTTGAGGTCGATTTACATTTCAATGCAATGACTATAGAGGACGACTATAAAATAAACTGTCTTCCAGAATCTCATACTTTTCATTAATGTATTCGGTAGCATTCCATCCAAGAAAACACTCTTATTTTTAATGCATATTGCATACTACATTACAGGATCAATCGTGTCACTTGACCACAATACAGCTACTGATCGTCTTCGGCAATAGTTGCAATTAAGTATTGTTTTATACAGATATGTATAAATTTGTTTGTGAGTGTAACTTAAAAGAAGTTGATTATGTTGATGTAAATTAAAATGGAACTAACTTGAAGGCAACCTAACTAAAAATAAAATAATAATCAAGCTTGGATGGTGGATAATCCAATCTTTACCTATTATTATTTCAACGTCAAAAGTTACGCCTATATAAATATTTATGGACGTCAATTTGAGAACCAATCTTTTTCATTTTTTTTGGAATCAGTCACTGGCATAACTTTTGGACGTAAATTCAAATTAAAGCTTTTCTATTATCATTTTAGTGGACGGATACATTACCTACCTACTTCTAAAATATCACATGCCGTTTGTAGTCCACCGACCGGGATGAAAACTGATAGGTACAAGCAAGTAAAGTTTATTCTAGGTTCTTGATTACCGATGTGTTTATTTGCACATTGCAGTTTAATTGTATATGAACGTACATCTGAACTCCAGGTCTGACGCCTGTTCCTTTAGCCTCATATCGAATAAAAAAAGAAAGTGTTTCTGGTTGATACAATTAGCCATTAAATAATTTAGTGACTGATTAGCAGAATCTAAAATAGGCTTTTATAAGTCAAAATAAATCTTCACTGTTATTCCGTTCAGTATTTGGAGTGTAAGGACTGTTGCAAGTCTCCGGTTGAGTGTCCCAGAAAGCTACTTAGTTAAATATTCACCTAATGAGCAACATGCCACCATCTTGGTACCCACAGAAAAGAGAAAATAGTATTTATATCTCTATGTTGGTACCAATGCAATTCTCATCATACTCATACTTACCCTTTAAGGGAAAATAAATTAAAATACACCTTTTCATAGAAAATTTTACTGGAAAAGGGGTTTGAACACACAAACAAAATGGTGGGAACCAGTAATATTTTAATACAGCTATTATTTTTCCGAAACTATTTCACCTATTAGACTATGTGATTATTTACTATTGTTCTTCACCCATGAATTATTACAGATTTTTAGACCAAATCCTTAAAAGATTTCAATGAAAAATAAAAGTAGTAGAAAGATTGAGACAACACGATTTTTTCTTTAAAGAATTTTGGCGGGAAAACTTTTATGCAGTCAATTTTTTTCTTTTCCAGAAACTTTACCACCTACGGCCTTGTTGATTATTTACATGTAATCTAATAATATACACTTGAATTATTTCATGTGTTTGCGCGGCAAAATGTATCGAGTGAAAGATTTTTTATTTTAATGAAATTAAGCGCGATTTGAATATCTTTCCTTGTTCCTTTTGTAGAGCGATGTGGTTTTTTTGTTTTGTATAGCCACTAAAAATGTTTGAATTATAGCGATCAGATATAGGTATAAACACTTCTGCTGAAGAAGGGCTTCAGACTAAATCTTTTTTTTTTACTACCGGCATCCCGGTTCGGATATATTTATTGTAACACCGTTATTGACTTGTTCCCTATACATATTCAAAATTACAGCTTTCTACGTTTATTACTTTAGAAGTAGTTACGTTATTATTATTAAATGACGTGATATTTTGGCGCCAAAATGTAATTTTAATGAGCTGGTTTCAGATTTCATAAAAATATATAAAATACTTTCCATTATCTCAGAAAAACACGGATTTCCTCTCGTATAGCCAAGGATGTATCCTTTCAAAAACTGTTTGGAATAATAAAATTGGACTTACTCAGATTTTATGGTGAATTGGTAAATACGACTATTGACCACCGACCTGAGGAATCAAGCTCCAGGCCGGGGCGGAATTGCAATTTCAAATGTATAATTTCAGGGTGATGAAACTATCCCATGACTACTAGACGTACAACTCCAGTTGGCGTTGATGAATAAGACTCTGGGTAAACAGCATTGAAAAAAAAGGTAAAGCTTGATACATATAAAAAATGCGGTAGACTGTCTTAGAGCTACAGCTGAGACTCAAGCACTTTATAAAATAAAATAAAAAACTGATGAAGGCAAGGATGCCCTTCGCAAATTTAGTACGCTACTTCTTAGTTTGGCCTTCATTCTATTGCTACTTACAAGTATGCCAGTATTGCCACATGTGAGAACATTACTTGGTACGTTAGTGTAGACATACAACCTGCTTTCCCTAACGCATTAGGGAAATAAAGAATAAAGATTCCTAAACATTCGTCTCACAGACCGCGCAAATCACGTAAACGCTTATAACCTTCAGAGTAAAAGCGATAGAAAGTTATCCGTAGTACCTTCCAGGTAACTTATTATGTTGTTGTACGCTGGTCACTAGCAAGGATGCACACTTGCAAAAAGAGTTATAGTACTTAGGTCGTCTGACAGGTGAATGATTATGAATATGAGGCTTAAAACTTTATAGTCATGTGAGAGATTCAAACCCGCGCCGCCGCATCCACCCGGCCGGGGTATGCACTGACCAACAGAGCTAACATGACATAATATGACTCATAACTATAATTTTTCATCTCGATCTTTAACCATCGATGAAGATGGAGCCCGTACGATGGTTCAAGAAAGAGAGGAAACAAATAACTGAGATATGAGTACCTAGGTATATGTCATGTTAGCTCAGTCGGTCAGAGCATACCCCGGCTATAGGGATAGTTGACGCGGGTTTTAATCCCGCACATGACTATCATTTTTTCCCTTGTAAAATTTTTAATACTAATAATAATCATAAGTCGGTAAAAAATGAACTTACGTGATTAACCCCAATGGAACATTATTATATACAGGGCTTGATAAGAGTCGAAATAGCTTCTCAATCGCTTTGTATTCATAAATGTGGAGTGGTAATCTTCCAGAGGGATCATCATTATCAGCTGGGAGACATCCACTGTTGAACAAAGAGTAATTCCTATGGTTATTACATACTTACTACATTAATTCTAAAGTAGACCGGTCAGTAATGTTTGAGGTAGACAAAATATGTTATACATTGCCTAGACGAACCCGGTATTGCATGGAATACCTAGGTATACAATTATACACCGATAAAAGACACATTTATTCTTTGGCTATGTCAAAGTACTGCAATAAATAAACTACGAGTACCAATGGTACTGAAATTATAAACGTGCATTTCACTATCTATGGTTAAGAATTTTTAGCTCGCTTCATTAAAAAAAATCCTACCAACCGTCTACAATGTAACGAAGGTCATAATATAACTGGTTACCGCAGCCTTCATGGAGTTGCTAGCTTCATAAAAAAACTAATAGTAGAGGAGCTCACGATTAGAGCTTGCAATTATCCGACCAATTTTACTATTCGGATATTTCGGATACACCCTAAACACTATTCGGATATATCCGGATAATACGGATATTTCGGATAGTAGTGATAAAGATTTAAATCGAACTAACAATACTGTTTAATCAAGTTTTTTATCACTGTATCGTTTTTATACACTGTAATTTTGCAGAAAGTTTTTTGTCGTCTTGGGTATAAAAATGTTGTAGTAAACTAGTGTAATTTTATTGTTTATTAGTGGTGCGCTGCCGGTGACGCAACTTTTCGTTTATTAAGCCCGTCGTGTATTTGATTTTGTTAATTTTCAAATGTATGGAGTGGTATACTTAAAGTTAATTTTAGTACATATGTGAAAAATTTAGTATTTTGTTAACATTTGCAAAGTTTTAGCAAAATACTAAAAGTATCATCATCATCAGCCGGAAGACGTCCACTGTTGAACAAAGGCCTCCTCCATAGAACGCCACAATGAACGGCTATTAGCCGCTTGTAACCATTGGCTACCCGCGACTTTAACGATGTCGTCAGTGCACCTGGTGGAGGCTACCAACTCTACGTCTTCCGGTGTAGTGTGGTAACAACTCGAGAACCTTTCTTTCCATACCGGTTATCAGTTCGTCGAGCAATTTGGCCCACCCATTGCCACTTCAACTTGCAAATTTTGAGAGCAATATCCGGTGACTTTGGTTCTTTGACGAATATCCACGTTCCGGATTTTATCGCGCAAAGAAACTCCGAGCATAGCTCTCTCCATAGCTCGTTGAGTGACTCTGAGCTTGTCCATAAGGACCACAGTTAAGGACCACGTTTCAGTGCCATATGTCATCACTGGCAACACTTACTGGTTGAAGACTTTAGTCTTCCAGCTCTGCGGGATGTTTGAAGAGAAGATGTCGCGTAACTTCCCGAACGCTGTCCATCCAAGTTGGATTCTTCAGGCGACCTCTTTATCGAAGTTGGACCTACCTAATTGTACAGTATGTCCAACGACTGGTACGGGTGCAATATGGATATTAATCATTTTAAGACCCACCTGCTGGGAAACTCTACTGAGGTCGCTGAGCATTGTACTGAGTTCCTCGAGCGATTCTGCCATTACGACTATGTCATCGGCGAAGCAAAGGTGAGTGATGTATTCGCCATAAAAGTTGATACCGAATTCTTTCCAATTCAAGAGCTTAAAGGCATTCGTGAACAGTTTCGGAGAAATAACGTCTCCCTGTCTCAAGCCTCGTTGTAGTTGGATTAGTTCCGTGCTCTTGTCCTGTACTCCTCAGTCCTGTACTCCTCAGTCTTCTGTATAATCTGGCGAAGCGTATGTGGTCTATGGGACTAAAGCCTTTTCGGAACCCGGCTTGTTCTGGAGGCTGGAAGTCAACAAACCTACGACCAAGACGTTTCGTAATGACTCTCGAGAACAGCTTATAAACATGGCTCAGAAGTGAAATGAGCCTGTAGTTCTTCAACCCTTCTGCTCCATGCTTTTGGCGTTTTACCTTCAAGGATGACGGAATTAAATTACTTCTGGAGAACTGAGAGTACCGGTTTTCCACCCCCTCTCAGAAGTTCTGTCGTGACTCCGTCATCACCTTGCGCCTTGTTGTTCTTAAGCTGTTTGAGAGCCATTCTAATCTCGTATAGGCTGATGTCCGGGATATCTTCGGTATAGTGTTGGGTCAGTTTAGCTCTCTTGTCTTGAGCTGCACTGATAACCGGTTCTCGTGTCGAGGAGTATAGCTGTCCATAAAACCTCTCAAGCTATCTCAGAATCTCTGGTTTTGATGAGATGATTCTGCCATCGTCGATCTTCAGATTGGTCATTTGGCTTTGCCCTATAGACAAATTTTTTGAGCACACTGGAGCCTTGGTTATGCTCGATTGCGGCCTTTATACGGGTTGTATTGAAGACGCGCAAGTCGTGTCGCAGTGCCTTCTAAATTCGTCTATTGAGCTTGCCGTACTTCGACATATCAGCTGAAGATTGCAGTCTCATCTCATTCCGGTCTTCCATCAACTTGATGGTTTCTTCTGAGAGTTTCTTAGTTTTATTTCGATGGGAGGTCTTAAAGAACTGAGACCCCACCGCGTGGGCAGCTTTCACCAACCCGTTGATATCGTCCACTGTTTCGCATTCAGCTAGGCACTGGAAACGGTTATGTAGTTCGAGTTGAAAGTTCTCGGGGTTTTGGATTTGGGTAACGCTAGGACGGTATGTGGAGTTAATCAGAAGTGACCTTTCAAGCTTAAAATTGATATTCAATGTGCCTCTAATGATACGGTGATCACTACCAGTTTTCACCTTATGGATGACAACTCTGTGATGTCTCCATCATCGAATATTTGCTTCTTGGTCGTCATGATAAACTAGATCTCATTTTTTACGACATACAAATATAATGATACTAAACTTCATTAGACTAGTAGTTATTTAATAAAGTAAGTTCCGTGCGGAATATCGTAACAAGCATGATTAAAATTAACAATAAACCATAAAATAATTAGAAAATATATATCCGAATTATCCGTTTTATCCGAATAATAACATCAAAGATATTCGGATAATTATATACATCGGATATCCGGATAATTCGGATATTCGGATATCCGAATAGCATGCCCTACTCACGATGCTAAATCGGGATTTACTCGAGCGTCATAGACGTATTGGGTTGTACAAAAGAAAAAATATATATAAAGTGTACCTTTTCATCGGTAGGGGGAGCGGCTATAGATGCGTGATAGCATAAGTAAATATTGTGTTGTTGGAGTTACGTTTTAGGTAAGGTCCTTTGTTTTAAATATAAGATGTCGTAGTAAAATAAGACTGGAAGTATTTATATCATGTTGAAAAATTTTACATTTATGTAAGGTTTAAAATAAGAATACTTCATTTGACGTTAATCATATTAAATATATTATATCTGTTCAAATATATAAAATTGTATAAAATCAATAATAAGAATAATGTTACAATATCAAAAATTAAAATAGTTATTTATAAGCACATTCTACTCAAATAATTTAATAGTAAACCTAAATTGTGCTTAATTATTTAAGAGTATTGATATTGACTGCCGAAATTATTATTTGAAAAGGGATTACGTACGCAACAAAAATGGAATTAAGTCGAAAAGATTTTAGAGCGATGTTTTTTTTTTATTTTAAATGTTCTCTCTCTACGCAAGACTGTGCCGCAAGTCTTCAAAATTCTTTTGGGAGAGAAGCACTCTGTTTGAGCACCGTGAGGCGATGGTTTGCTGAATTTGAGAGAGGTCGGGTTTTTTACATGACGGATTTCGTGAAGGACTGCCTTCAACTGCCGTCAACGAAAATAATGTGGCTACTGTTAAGCGGCTAATTGAAGAAAACCCGCGGATTGCCTATGAGACAATTCGAGGAATATTGGAGATTAGTATGAGCCATCGAGAAAATGAACAGCAATCTTGTGAATGGGTGTTTGAAAATGAGAACAGGCCAACAAAGGTAAGGCGGGCGAGAAACGTTGGTAAAAATTTGATCGCGTTTTTTTTCTCAGCTACGGGTCTCAACTGCACAAATCCACCTAAAGATCAAGAGTGTTAATGCCGAGTCATATTCTACCATTTGATTACCCAGCGTGTTAGAAAAAGTTTGCGAAAGACGACCAAAAAGCCTCATTCTCCTACATCAAGACATAACGCTTCTTCAAACACGGCCAATAGAACAATGTAATTTTAGCTTCCGAAAAAGTACAACTCGTCACCCATCCTCCACATAGCCCTGACCTAGCACCCTGTGATTTCTGTATTTTCCCCAAAATTTCATGCGAGGTTTCACTTTTACCAACTCCGAAGAGGCAGTGATAGCGTTCAATCAGCACGTAGAAAACATGAGTTTGGTAAGCCATTTGAACATGACGTTGAGTTCGCTTTTTATGTTTCTGTTGTCTTAAACCATATATATTGTATTCCCAAATATTTGTGTGACGCTTAGATCAAACATTCAAATTCGGTTAGTTTAACTATTCGAACAGGTTGGTTTAGATCTTTGTATTGATGTTGATTTCACCTGTGTTCATTTTTATCGTGTTTGCATGACAGTTGAAACAAACGCTTGAAAGGGTTGTGTCAATCGTTTTTATTTGTACAGGACTTAACCTGTTTATAAAGTTATTTTAAGCCTAGATCGTGTGTCGGGTCGCCATTTTCCCTCAAAAATGGTTGAGGAAGGTAATGGCTGGCACATGCGTCAACTTGTGAACTGGTGCTGCTAAAGGATACTGGTCTGCTCTGGATACTAGTGCTAATGACTTTACCGAAAAAAACTTTTTTTTTGAGAGAAAGAGAAAACATTTGAAAGGGTTATGTCAATCAGCTGGATTCTAACATTAACAAATACATTAAATCAACTATTGGGAAAAGGCAGAATTATCCAATTTATTTTGTTGTTTCTGGCAATAAAGAATGGTTAAATATGTGTTATTTTAAAGTATTTAATGTTTTATTTTAACTGTTTAAATTGTTATTTCAACATATTGAACAGTAAAATCAACAATTAATTATTTCATTACGCATGACTTGTTACACCAACATAATACAAATAGGTGAAAATGACTGTTTTCATATCAACAAAAAAAACTGTGAAAACAACAATTTATTAATGTTGCTTTAACCCATCATTTTGTTAATTCAACTAATTTGTCACCAACACGTGCAAAATCAACCTTTTTGGTATTTCAGTGGGCCTTCAGATCTGTGGTCCTCATGTTTAAAAATGGTTTGATCAAATGAAAAAAAAATTAAAATGTAAAGGAGAGTATTTTGAAAAGCAATAAACATAATATTTTGTTTATTACATGTTGTTTTTTTAAGTTACGCATAACTTTTAGTGTGAACTACGTGTAATAACAACTCGGATGGGCATCTTTGGGGAAGTTACGCGACATCTCGTAGAACATCCCACTGCGACTAAAGATAAAATAAATACGTCATTTGTCCTTATCACTCACAGTTAACGAGCTGGATATCTTATTTATTCGTGAAGAGCTACTGAACTACTTACTTCACTTAGCAAAGAAAAAAAAACAATACACTTCATTAATACTGAAAGATTTTGCGGATGTCTAATTTTTAATATCTTCAAAAGCAATTTTAAAAAAATCAATACGTATCATTTTCTTTTTTCTTAGTGCGTATAGCTTATCCGTAAGGATAAAAATTTTCTGTGTCATATTGAAAGCAGATTTTAAGCACACGTCACTGGTTATTAGTGACCAAACTGTGTGCCGTACAAAAACTACCCCGTCCGTCAACGGGCTATTCGTTAATTAATTCATGATTCAAGAATCGTTACATTCCTACATCGAGCTTGCGACAAACACTTGCGTGTTTTAAGGCTTATCACTTCCATCTAATGTATATTACTTGAATTAAATATTGTTTGGCCATGTATGGTATCTTTGTCAGAGTTACATTACATCCCAGAGTTGTAATATCACGGCCCTGCATCCCATGTGAGAAGTGGAATCAAGCCGCAAGAGGGCGCTTTTATAAAGTTTAAATACCTATATAAAGTGCCATATGTTATATTATATAACAATATGACGAGTACGAAAAAATATAAATAACTTTGTAAATAATATGAAATGTAATGCTCTTATCTTTATTATTTGGTAGTTACTAAAGCTACGAATGACATCGGCACTCAGTGCTCTTGTCTGAGAAAATTATTTTATGTCAATCCCAAGATTTCTAGGAAATATTTTATTATGTATACCTACGAAGGCTCATTAAAAAAAAGTAGATAGTAAAGTTCCGCATTATTAAATTTAAAACAAGGATAACTGAGCGCTGCATCATCCTGAAAACAATCGCTTAACGGTATAGTTGTGTTAACTCACATAGGAAAGTAAACTTAATACAGTCGTTATTTCAGATCCTCACACAGATTACAGAGATCTCTTCCATCTATAACTACACCTTAGTGAGTTCCACAAGTGTACACTCATTCTTTGGGTCACCAAGATACAGGCTGTGCCTAGTTTGGGGCCCTCAGTTTAATATTTTGCAGTTAAGGACATATACCCGCCAGCCAAAGCGTGAACTTTTATATAAACTCAACTTGTTATTAAAAAAAAACTCGCATGTAAATATAGTGTATTATTAGACCTATCGTTTCTGGCTTAAATTCTTTTTCTTTTAGACTAATAATTAAAAGTTTTATTATATAGTGTTTAGTGTATAGCTCTCGTTTTTAGGAGTTTGAGCCAGTGATTCGCAGCTCCAGATTTATTTAAAAAGTATAGTACACATGTATAAATAACTTCCCATTATAGAAAGTTCATTATATTCCCCACGTTTGTGGTGCAATAGAAATATTAAAAACATGCTAATTTTTGTTGAAAGAGGTGCTTAAACTTGGGTCTGTCTTTCATCTAAAATTACGAGTTTTTGAGCTAGTGTAATTTCAAAACTGTATAATTTAATGAAAATCAGATGCACCACAAACCTAGATATTAGGGTAGTGATTACGTAGGTAAAAAATCATTGAGTTTTGTTCGCTATTATTGAAATGAGATTGGAGCTGCGTTTTGTATAGGGGCGTTCGTCTAAAATATACCCTTAAGCATCACTATGTTATCCTCAACGAAGTAAGAATAATCAGTACTGATATTATAAATGCGAAAGTAACTCTGTCTGTCTGTCTGTTACGCTTTCACGCCAAAACTACTGGACCGATTTGAATGAAATTTGATATGGAGATAGTTTGAGACCCGGGAAAAAACATAGGATAGTTTTTATCCGACTGCGCAAAAAGAGGTTAATGTTTTCGCGCGATAACCGACATACGCGCGGGCGGAGCCGCGCCCGGAAAGCTAGTATATAATAAGTATTATTAATACTGAGCATGCAAGAACAATTGTAAAATAACTTGTAAATCTTTTGGCAAATAAAGATTATTTATTATTATTATTATAAAATAAAACAGAGAACAACAACAGCCCAAAAAAAGATAGATATATAAAAATACAGAGTATCGGAGACCAGCAGAACCAAATCGTATCATAAAAAAAACGGTTTTTTAATCCTGATGTTCTAAATTCAAATTATATTTTCATAGGTTTCGTATTTTGTTTAAAGAGTAATTTTTACTGTGTATGGAGTATGAAAGAAAATATAAAACAACAGACGTAAAAGAAAAAATGCTAAGTAATTATTATATAATACGTACTAGCTTTCAGGGCGCGGCTCAGCCCGCGCGTATATCGGTTATCGCGCAAAAACATTAACCTCTTTTTGCGCAGTTGGATAAAAACTATCTTATGTTTTTCCCGGGTCTCAAACTATCTCCATACCAAATTTCATTCAAATCGGTCAAGTACTTTTGGCGTGAAAGCGTAACAGACAGACAGACAGAGTTACTTTCGCATTTAAACCTAGGTCTAATTACTGCTTCCATACGGTTCTTCATCGATCGGATGAGACTCATGTTACGGCATTTCATTCCTCTTGGATTGCATTTTGCAGCTGGCTAAGTGTTTCTAGGGCAGGATCTCTAGCTCGAATTCGTCTCATTAATTCATCCCATAGATGTTCAATGCGATTCATGTCTGGGCTTCTTGCTGGCCATTTCATAATGGAGATACCGACTTCGGTAAGATAATATCGTACGACGCCCGCGGTATGTGAGCCCTAGCATTGTCGTACATGAATATGAAGGCGTAGCCAATAAAATGTGCGTAGGGCATCACATGAGGCACAAGACACTATTCGACATACCGATGTCGATGAGAATTTAGTGCAGGCAGACCTGGCCCAGACATGAAGGCAAGCTGTCTTACCGCTGCCGCCGCTGATTCCACCCCAAAGCGTCCACGCACCGCCACCATAACTAGCCTTTTCTTCAATAGGTACAGCATTGTGCAATGCGTTCTCCACCTCTTCTATAGACTTTGTTCTAATAGGTAAGCTTCTATGTAGGCACTTCATATTTTATGGACCTTACTTCAAATATAATCCATGTGCGAAAACATATTGAAATTCTAAAGTAACTTAAATTAACTATCACATTTATGGTGAGTGATTGTACCAACTATACCTATAGATAGTTAAATCTTTATTGAACACCTTAAACTATACCAAAATTAAAAATATTTAGCTTATAATAGTGAACAATAGGCGGCCTTATCGCTCAAAGCGATCTCTTCCAGACAACCTTTGGAGAGGAGCAAGTTTTGACAAGGGATGGCGGTGTACAATATCCTTAATAGTATTGATATTTATAAATATCTACAATATAATATACAATATAGATAATTAATGTATTCTTACATAATATATACATATACATACAAAAATACATACATATATACAAATACAGTACATAAATATGATGTTTACACGTATGGAGCTTATGCTATCACGACAGGTAAAAAGCTTTAACTTTGTCTTTAAAAACATTTAAGGACGGAGCTCGTTTGGTATCAAGTGGCAATGCATTCCAGAGTCTGACGGCTTCGACCGAAAACGAACGGTCATAAAACGAGGTAGCGTGTGGAGGAAATTTAAGCATAAGATTCTCTGATGACCGTAAGCAAAGAGAATTAGAGTCATTAAGATAATCAAAACGCTCTTTAAGGTACTGGGGTGAAGAAGAACCCTTCTTCACCCAAAATATTGTAGAGAAGAGATAGGATGTGAGCATTCCGGCGACGTCGTATAGGAAGCCACTTGAGCTTGGTACGAAATTCAGAAACGTGGTCGTATTTGCACAAGCCAAATATGAACCTTATTGAAAAGTTTTGAAGACGCTCAAGTTTGTTAAGCTGGTCCTCCGTAAGGTCTAAATAGCAGGCGTCTGCATAATCAAGAATCGGTAACAAAAGAGACTGTGCAAGCGCAACTTTAGTGGCTGTTGGCAAAAAGTTTCTCAGTCTTCTGAGTGAACCTGCAGCAGCAAACGTTTTACGGCTAACGGTTTCCAATTGTGGGATCTAGGTAAGGCATTCATCAAAAATAATCCCAAGATTTTTTACTGTTTTGCTGTACGGAATTTTCACATATATTTGTTAATTATTTTATACTAGTTTTCCGGGCGCGGCTCCGCCCTCGTTTATGTCGGTTATCGCACGAAAACATTAACCTCATTTTGCGCAGTCGGATAAAAACTATCCTATGATTTTTCCCGGGTCTCAAACTATATCCATACCAAATTTAATTCAAATCGGTCCAGTAGTTTTGGCGTGAAAGCGTAACAGACAGACAGACAAGAGTTACTTTCACATTTATAATATTATAGTACTGATAACACAATATAAATATTAACACTACAGTGCACGCGCCCCTTTTTTTGCCTTTGGGTGCTCGCGTGCTCTACTAGAGTAGAAATTATAATTATAAATATTTTTAAACTGTGAAGTTGTAAAATGATGAATCCCAGTAATATCTTATTTATGTTTATTTTAAATCACTATAGATGCACAAACTAGCAGTTTTAATGATGCAAAAGTATCTAAGGACCAATTTATTATGACAATTAAAAACATCAACAATTTTTACACGTTCGAGATCAGCTCCAAAAAAAAAACTTGTAATAAACTTAGACTCTCCTACTGGTGATAATCCTTGCGTTCAATATAGACTACAACTTGGTGATCAGGGCAAATCCATCTGGGACATCGCTTGCACCACTTTTTGGTGGACTGATTTCTTGCTCGAGAGCAGAGGCAAAATTGCCTACTCTTCCTAGTCTTTCGTCAGGGTCTTTGTTAGGCATCTGATCTGTTTGCAACAAAAGCCATTTCGTGTTATTATTTAATACTGAGGGAAGATTTTCTAATATCAATCTTCTTGCTATGAGGGATATAACCAGCTCATACGAAAGATCGTAGAGAAAATTGCATCTCACAATATTTTTCTGGCCTTTGTTACGGTGATGACTGTTTGTCCATCTTTTCGCTAAAACAAAGTACTCATAATTACTAAATACACAAAGACTTATAATTAACTATGTATATTTAAAAAAACAACATGATTTTTTTATACATTATACATGAAATGTTGATATTTACTTACATTCAGTTTTATTACGCCAATACTCGCACGTACTACTATGGTAGAAGCTGATCTTTGACACCTAATTACAGGAATATACGCTAATTTGGCGAGTAGGCGTCACACTATCGCGTTCAAGGATTTTGTCGGTAAGGCTTTTCTAGGAGCAGGAGGAAGTCATTGTAAAATTGAATGAAAGGCAAGATAATAAGTGAGTGCGTTCTACTAGATATAGTAGAGCGCGCGTGCACTCTAGTGTTAAATATCTTAAATATTGACGTGTATGGAAAAATACCTATAAAAGAATATAATGACACGATTTTGATGTGTATGTTATAATATAAATAAATTAATATGAATATAAAATTAAGAAATATACCAACAACGAGTTTAAGAAGATTTTACTTTGATTACAATGGCATTCAGGATGTTTTACACGATGTACTTATGTTAGTTTACATTTTAATTATATTGTTTTATATCAACATAGCTTTAGGTACATGTCAAAATTTGTTACTAAAAATGTTATTTTCTTTTATATTAAGATAAACACGAAGATTATATAATACCCATAATAAATATGTATTTGTTTTAAAACACTGTAACTAAGTTTTGTGTTGGTTGGGATTGTGATAGAAGTATCCCTTTTGCCTTTACAATAAAATGTATTTCTCATGCACGTACTAACTGTGCGAGTGGTGACGAGGTCTCTCTCGAACATCGGTGGATGAGGGGTATATAAACGAGCTTGGGGTAGGCATAGGCAGGGTAACACCCGTTACTTTGGTCTTTCTTCTCGCTCGCTCGTATGTGCTTTCTTTCTTTTTCATAACCTCAAATTTTGTGTTTTATCTTGTTCTGTCCATTTGTTTGTCCATATTCAACACTCTTCTTTTTACTATATTAGGAGAGAAAGTATTATAAGTACTATATTTTATAATAGTTTCTCTCCTCGCATGACATTACATAGGTACGCTCTATAGTCTATTATTCTTATTTTATCTGTCACAAAATATGAAAGAAGCTGTGTTTATTATTGAGAACTATTTTTTATATTTAATTCTAAAGCCTAATTAGAGTATACAATTTCAAAGAGGAAAATGCCAATGCTAATCTAACAAATTTTCGTATACTTGCATCAGCCCTTGTAATTATAACAATAATCAGACACGTGTACGACCCAACTTCATAATGCCGATAATAAATAAATGAGGATTATTCCTAAATTAATTTATATTATTACCTGCCCAGGAACAGGTGTTACAAAGGATTTCATCATGACCCTGGACAGTATAAAGGGAATATCTTGAAAACCAGAGATTGTTTCCAATTCCATTGACAAAACTTCTTATTGTTCTTAAATGGTTAATAATCTATTAAATGCGAAATAATTTTTAAAATAGGGATAATCACAGGATATTTAGAGATCGCCTAGTTATCTTTTCCAGCTTCCAGAATGCCGGGAAAAGCAGGAGGATAATTTTTGATTCTAGTATTTATTGTTTACAGAGCAACTTATATTCTGGCGACGATCTACCTCATTTCTAGCAGGCGCTTGTGGGCTTTCAGACCTTTATTCAAAACGTTAGAATGTCTTTGCCGTGACACTCTCTAAATATTTCTAACTAATTAAAACCTGCCAGGCTTGATCTTTCATACATAGATTCAGCGAATAAAACATTTAGGAGGCTTCCATTTATTTATATATCATACATCCCATTAACATAGATTTTTAGATGCTATTTTGCAAGTTTACTATATAGCTTTACCTGTTTGTTTTTTTAGGCGCTGTCAATACGATATTCTTACTATTGATTACATATTTCTTATTGGAAATAAAATGCAATAGGATAATAACACTACAATACGTACTCGTATAAAAAAATCGTGTCGTTAGAACCCACGTTACTCATGTTATCGTCGGACATAATTATGATACATACAAACATGCAAACATATAAATGTACAAACATACAAACGCAGATTATATATTTGTTGTATTGTATATTTTTGTTAATTTTAATAACCATCATT
The DNA here is from genome assembly GCA_963854805.1 of Plagodis dolabraria. NCBI lineage: Eukaryota > Metazoa > Arthropoda > Insecta > Lepidoptera > Geometridae > Plagodis > Plagodis dolabraria. Next base: position 33,284,849 of record OY978440.1, on the reverse strand, counting down.
ACATCAGCCGGATTGTCCACCGTTCCCTTTGGCGGGATTTAGTAACCCATGTACATATTTAATTTCTGACTTATGAAGTTGGAAATTGACGTATATGGCTAGAAATTCAAAATTCTATGAGTATATTGCATTACTATCTACAAGATCGTGGATTTCGCGAGCCTAAAATAATATTGCTTGTATTATCTTGAGAAGTTCTCAAGAATCACAAGTACAACAAAAATTGTACTTGTTTTTGTTAGTTCATTCTATCCTTAACTACGGCGCTGAAACTTAAGAAGACATTAAAACCAGTATACCGGGACACATTGACGTCTTCGAAATGTAATGTATGAGGCGAATGCTCCGGATACCGTGCACAGTCACATGAATCCATCTTGCGGGAATTGAAGATCAAGATGAGGCTGTCTGGCATCTGCTTGTAAAGAATCCTGAAGTATATTGGCCACAATTCCTAGGAAGAGTAACGACGACCTAGTTAAATTAATTGTCATTGGGGAAATAGGGGAAACACCTAAGAGGTCGCAGTCATATTATATTGGACATTGAGGAGCAGTAAGATAAGGCAAATGCAATCAAATCACAATTCGCATTACGCTTGCGTATTTCAGTTCTTAAACTTGACTTTTATGTTCTTTTAGGAAGACTACTATCATATTAGTTCCACCTAGATGATGCCTATTCTTTTGAAGCTAGAAAAGGTCAATTTGTATAAAAATACAATTGATATTTTTCTGATAGAAAATAAAATAGGATATAGGATATGGTTTAATACTACTAAGGATATGGTTTAATACTACTAAGGATATGGTTTAATCTCTTTATGAATTTTTCCTTGTAATGAATAGATAGACTTCGGTGCCAACTTCATACGTGCCTAACTCGACTGTTTTGATCTTTCTCAGATAAAAGCCGTTGATTTTTTTGGATACGTAAAGTAATTATGTATTTGTTGAGAGATGTATGGATGCTGGCACCCTTTCGCTCGGCCCGAATTGATAGTAACGCAAACAGCGGTGAGCACGTCGTGACGGTCCAATAGTCAGTAGTCAAACCTCTGGACTTCGTAACCACTGTTGGCATAAAATGGACCTCGCCCATAAAATGCATAGCCTTTTACTTAGGTTTATATGTTCCTTATATTTACTATTAAAACGAGGTAAGAAGTTTTAGAATACTTATAATATAATGAGTACTTAGATAAGATTAATAGATCCCTTCATCTTTATCACAATCCGAAGCTGACGGTTTTGTTTTCGGCGACTTGCCATCACGATCGCGAAGTACGAGCCCATACACGGCTTGCTCCACTTTCAGCACGTTATTACGGGTAATCGCCAATTTATGAGTCAGCTGGGGGCCAGGCCAGTTCAATCCTGCAAAGTAAACATATGGTTTGTTAAACTTAAATTCTTAATAATTGTGACTGAAGGTCTTATTAATATGAAGAAAAATAAAACATAACGCCTAGGTGTTCTACAAGGTGTTCCACGTGCATGTATCGGTATTGGAAAGCCTGTATTTTTTATGCTATTATGATGGAATAAGCACTAAGCCCATTTGTTGGTAAGCAGTAATCTCTGCCTATAACATATGCAATTAGTCACAAGTGGCAAACTGAGAAATCATCCTGAGACATTAAGTTGTTAAGTCTCATATGCCTGTAATTTCACCTGCACTCATAACCATCCTTTAAACCGGAGTACAGCAATGTAAGCATGGCCTTCTGCTGGGACAGGTGTTGACTCGGGACTGTGATTTAAAATCTCTAGGTTAGATCAGCTCAACTTGTCTGGCCATGGCCACATGGGTTGAACCTGGGACATCAAGTCTAAAATATAATTAATATAAATTGAATATATAATTACAGAAAAATAACATTCTTTGTCTGCATTGGATTTAGTTGTAACATGCTTAATCTAAAACTAGGTATTTATTTGAATGGTTGCATGCCCCAAACAACTGATGTATGACGTAATTTTTTTAAAACTTTCAGCAAGATAACAAAGCTCTCACGGTAGGATTCCCTGTGTTTGTGAGAGCTAGTTCACTCCATTAGGGTATAACTTTACACAACAATTATGGCAAGTTTTTTTTTTTTATTAAATTTGTGTGTATATTTGTGAGTTTCAGCGCGCGCGCGCGCATGTTTGTGAGTGTGTGTGTGTGTGAGGGTGTGTGAGGGTGTGTGTGTGTGAATGTTATTTTTGAATGTTTATATGTTAAAATAATAGGACTTAAAGGTACCGAAAATTAGCTACATATGCTAATTTTCGGTACCTTTAAGTCCTATTATAAGTAGGTAATCTGTGATTTTTCGTGTACATAGTTTCCTAGTATCGTGTATTAAATTAAGTGTTTTGTTCAATTGTTTATATATATAGTGTCCTAGATAGTTATAGCATCGTTTTCCTATTGTTTTCTTTGTTATTGTTGTTTGCCAAGAGCATTTGCGCCTGGAATAAATTTTGTTTTGATCTCTACCGATGAGGGCTGTTTTGTGGAATCTTAATGCACTTGCCAATACAAAGAGTTGTCTTACTCTAAGTTCCTTTGTGTCAGCGTATAGTGCATCGGTGGAGTAATGAAAAGTAAGAAGTTATGATAGTAGTAGGCAATAAAAACTGTGTTCAAGAAATACTAATAGAGTCAACACTTTTATTGTGGCATAAATTTCTTACAGGCTAATAGTTTCTGAAACTAGAAAATAAACTAAAGTTTAGCACAAAAATTTGCTGATCATGCTTGTGAAATTCTTGTTTATGCATACTAAGACAATTTTTATGCTCTAATGCATAGCTTTTATAAGTACATAATATGCTTATAAGAGATTTTTTTTTCATTAAATTGTTCTAACAGGTTCAGTTTATAGTAAATTTCATGTTAGAAATGTAATAATACCCATATTACATATACGGCTATTCAGATTCAGATATTTATTGCAGCCATACAGTACAAGGTTTCATAAAATTATACTTTGTAGGTATAATAGGTACATAGCTTGGTATGGACCCCGTCGGGCACAGCAAATTAGAAGAGAGGAGGATAGGTAGATAACATTACTTAATAAGAAGAATTTTTAAATAGAATGGTCATTAATTAAATTGAATGTTTTCTGTGTAAAATGTCTACTTAAATGTCATAAAATTGAAATTAATATTTATTACGATTTTTAAATTAGTGGGTATTATTTATCATTTAGATATTCGTCAATGGAATAATAGGCTTTGTCAGTAAGATACCGTTTCAATTTTTGTATAAATCGAATGTCACTTTTAATATTTTTAAAATCTTTCATCAGCTTATTATAAATTTTTACAGCCATAATTAACGTGCTTTGTGAAAGCACCTTGAGTCGAGTTTTAGGTATCAACAACCGGTTTTCAGGCTGCATTGAATAATCTGAACTTGTAGATACTAGTATTTCTGTTTCAAACAGCTGAGGATTACTTCGTACAAACTTACAGATTTCTAGGATGTATACACATGCCAGGGTTCAGATTTTATATTTAATCAAATATGGTTTACAGCTTTCAATTTGATCAATATTTGCTAGTATACGGACTAGTTTTTTTTGAACTACGAAAATTTCATAAGCTGAGCTGCTATTCCCCCATAAAATAATTCCATAGGTTAATCTGGAGTGGCAATTCGCATAATAACTTATGATTGCAGTTTTTAAATCAGTCGTCTTTTTTACTTCGCGGAGTGCATACATAAGTGATAGTAGTTTGGTTTTTGTTTTTTTAACGTGTGATTGCCAATTTACATTAGTATCTATTACAATACCTAAAAGTGTAAATTCATTTACAACTTCTATATTTGTGCCTTGGAATGTAAAAGTACAATTAAGTGGTGGTTTCTGATATGGGTGGAATGTAATCATTTTAGTTTTCGCTAAATTAAGTTCAAGATTGTGATCATGTAACCAGTTTGTTGTTTATTATGATACAGCTACTAAGATGGACTTATATATTTTTGGAACCTTAACCCATGTGGCGGTCTTACAGGGCCATTATTGTAGGCGCACTGTGTATTCTTGCACAATTTTAAAATTAAAGCTTGAACTTTTTTTAAATAGAAACTGTCTTTTAGCTTATGTAATAATAACAAACCGTATAGATGGTTGCAAATAGTTGCATCTTGACCTTCATAACAAAACATGTTTCAATTAGTAAGTGAATAGAAGAGCATTGGCTGTATTTTTATATATTCATGTGTAATGTAACCTTTATATTTTATGTACCAGGCATTTAAATGGTTGTTATAAAAAAATACAATATAAAAGAATTTAATTCTTAGTAATAACCTGGTCATATAAAGGAGGGATCCTTTTATGTTTATATTGAGAATTTACTGGAAAAACTTACTTAGGTTCTTTTTACTGATTTATCTACCTAACATGGAGGATACATACCTAAGAATCCTGCATATAGCTGCCGCAAAACTTGACATGCCAAAAGGCATTCAGAAACATTTCCAGAAGAAACACTATTGATGGCATTTCTCATAATTTCTCCACTTAAATCTGATATACCCAGCATGTAGTCCATTTGAGGAAAATATAGATTTACTGTTCTGGTCTTCTCGTCTTCAGTTATGGTAAACTCAAATTCTTTCTGTACTTCTTCATAAGTGATTAGTTTTTGGTTTTCCAATATTGAACATAGTGTCCGAGCTTCTATAAACTCCTGTATCCCAGCAGTAATAGCTTTTGAGTGCAGATGTCTTGGGACAGGCTCAAGCTCAAGAGCAATAGCTTTTATTGGTCCATTTACAACTTTTTCTAGACGTTGTTTTGCTTCAGCAATAAAATCTTCTTTGGACTTTTCCTTCCTAATAAAAGGTAAGCTATATCAATGCCAGTCTTAACCTATGTTTTATGAAATAAAAGAATATGAATAGGATTTTACTTACGTTATAGCGGAATGCAGTAAGAATATAATTCTTTTGCTCTCAATAGTTATGTCCCTGGACAGCTTAACCAGACGCTCACGCGTGTCTTGGCGTTCAGTAAGCTTCTTAGAGGCTGCCAAAAAAACGGGCATGATTGGGTTGTCCTTTGCTATAACGGGCGTGGGCTTATTACTGCCGCGGTTAACGTGACTTCTTCCTGGGACATTTAATGGGTTATATGTAGTAACTAATTAATGTTCATACCTACTTAATGATTTGATGGCAAGTGGTCACTTGCCATGAATGGAAAGGCATATTACCTCGCGCGGCCATAGCTGATTTACAAAAATCTGTCTGTGCTACCGGCTGAAACAAAAAGTAGATAACCTAAAATGTCTAATAGAGCTGTTGTTGAAGGAATTTTTGTTTACAATCGCTCTGCTGGCTATCAGAGCGATTGTAAACAAAAATGCCTTATCTGAGATTATCTTCATAACATAATTAGAGACTGGTTTTTACTCTAAAATATACTGCAATAAACCACCAGTGAACCCGGACCAACCGGTAAATAAATAAATTGTTTGTTTATTTTCTTTGCATTTACGTATCTATCCGGTATATTACTTTTCTCTATGCATTTACCTCAACCTTTTCCCATAGATAAAACAGAATATAAATAAATATATAGGTATGCCTTTTCCGGGGTGCGTTCTTATTTGTCGTCCGACGACGGATGATCGCTCCAAGCAGAGCGACGCTCGTCATCCGCCTTTTAAGAACGGCTCTGTATCATATCTGTATCAAGAACACTACTTAAAATGTTTCACTGACTCAGAAGAAATGTATTTACAATTATGTACTTTTCCAGAATACATAACTAAAACAAACATACATAATATAACAATAATAATAATAAAATTTTGTAAACAGAAGTCTACGTAAACAAAAAGTAACTTAAACAAAGAAAAATCAAGTCCCAACTCTCAAATGAAACGTCAGGGCGATATTTATCCACCGATTTCGTGGGGCGACCGGTGCGTCGTCGAGCGATATATAAGAACGCTCCGGATGATCATCGGACGATCGCCCCGGGCATATAAAAACGCTCGGGGCGTCGTCGGACGTCGTCGGACGACAAATAAGAACGCACCCCCGATGTATTACTTTTCTCTATGATTATGTCTATGACTTACTACATAGGGATGATCGGTCATCGAAAATCGATGTGAGGTGAGGCAAAAATCGATGTGAGTTATAACATACCATCGTAACCTCGATGTCACATGTTTCTTTTTATGTTGTTTTAAGCAAGTATTGAACATCTATATATCAGTACTATATAATATTATAAATGCGAAAGTAACTCTGTCTGTCTGTCTGTCTGTCTGTTACGCTTTCACGCCAAAACTACTGAACCGATTTGAATGAAATTTGGTATGGAGATAGTTTGAGACCCGGGAAAAAACATAGGATAGATTTTATCCGACTGCGCAAAAAGAGGTTAATGTTTTCGCGCGATAACCGACATACGCGCGGGCGGAGCCGCGCCCGGAAAGCTAGTGTTAACATATTCCCATATAACGAAACAACTAATAACTTAACATCGATGTCACATGAACTAAATGTATGAAAGTACTACCTATTGAAAATCTAAAGGTGATTTCTCATTTTCTACTAGGTACCTACTCATATCATTACTTCAGTACTGATATTAAAAATGCGAAAGTAACTCTGTCTGTCTGTCTGTCTGTCTGTTACGCTTTCACGCCAAAACTACTGAACCGATTTGAATGAAATTTGGTATGGAGATAGTTTGAGACCCGGGAAAAAACATAGGATAGTTTTTATCCGACTGCGCAAAAAGAGGTTCATGTTTTCGCGCGATAACCGACATACGCGCGGGCGGAGCCGCGCCCGGAAAGCTAGTATTCCCATATAACGAAACAACTAATAACTTAACATCGATGTCCCATGAACTAAATGTATGAAAGTACTACCTATTGAAAATCTAAAGGTGATTTCTTAAACCTTAATTAACATCGATGTAGAGTGAGACATCGATGTCACATATTACAAATGTGCAAGACGACAGACGACATCAATATTTACGTTAAGGCATAGCGTTGCATTGTTTGTATTCGAACTTAAGAGCTTTGTTTTTACACGACTGCCCAAAAAAGGAGAGTAATATTTCTGCCACAAAATATGAGGTATGCAGACGTCACCACATTTGTGATATTTTGAATACTTTACAGTTTGGTCAACTCACCATGCAGCATCTTGAAATCCTGGATCGTCGTAGAGTACCAATTACTGGACCGTTCTCAGATGGCGAGTGTGTGCGAATATTTCCCATGACAGGACAGGTGGATGACTACAATAAGACGATGACCACCGGACTCGACAAAACTTGCCGGATGTATAGCGAGGTAGCGTCAGATACATCCGTAGAAGTCTAAACCTATGGACAGCGGCCGACACCCGAATTTATACCTTCTGACCCCAATAAAACAGGAGGTATTGTTCCATTCTTAAAAGTTAAATTTAACTTGGAGGTGATTTATGTCTGAAGGAATAGGTCTGAATAACTATTGGAATGAGTAGGGATCTGATCTTTAAATAGGAGGACCAGAATGCAAATATGTTGATTGTCCTCCTAAGTCAATTTCAACATATGAAATTGACTTCGGAGCAAATAGTCATGACTTCTATTGTTATAGGTCTAAAACTCGCTGCATTTCACCGTCTTCTAATTTTTCTCTTTGCCTCATCAAAGTGTAGGTTTCTTATGTCAACTCTTCTGCAAACTGAATTGAACGTCTAAATATGGACATACTTTGGGAGACGTTTGGCAATGTGGTATTCGTATTTGGTAAATGTCTTTGGTAACGTCTATGTGTGACCCTATGTTGTGATGGGTTTTTAACTGTGTAAACCTCTTTTCTTCTGATCTTATGACAAAAAGCTGCCGCACTGTTGGAACTGAAGCCTCTTGGTAAATATTTTCTGTAAGATAGCGTCGTGGTCTACCTCTTGGTAAATATTTTCTGTAAGATAGCGTCGTGGTCTACCGAGTGTCACTTTTAGTACGGCTGTTTGTGCCCGTTATAATTCAATCATATGGGTTTTAGCCACATCTCCATATACTCCTATACAATACTGGAGTAGAGACGGACATAGTGATGTATATACTTGCTTTTTTTTACATCAATATTGGCAGCTGTACGCAGTTATTTCATAAGGTAGATCTGTTTACCCACTCGTTTTGAGAGATTGGAAATGTGCTTTTGAGTCAATTACCTACTGTTTACTCACGACGAAAAAAGTTTGACGTGTTTGTTTATCATCATAACTCCCAATTGGCTGGGAAAATTTGGATTAATGTATGTGAAAAGCGACTTGATCTAGTGCTTTATTATTCCCCTCATAAATATATTACATAATGTTAATTACTCGTAAGTAACTAAATAAATACGTCAAATTCGGAATGAATAAAATATATTAAAAAAAACCTTACTTAAAAAAATTATGTACTTAAATGTGTATGAAAAATACGATTTACTTCTTTTAATCTAGATTTTATATTATGATAATAGTTATAAAATCAGTACTAATATTATAAATGCGAAAGTAACTCTGTCTGTCTGTCTGTCTGTCTGTCTGTCTGTCTGTTACGCTTTCACGCCTAAACTACTGAACCGATTTGAATGAAATTTGGTATGGAAGAAGTTTGAGACCCGGGAAAAAACATAGGATAGTTTTTATCCAACTGCGCAAAAAGAGGTTGATGTTTTTGCGCGATAACCGACATACGCGCGGGCGGAGCCGCGCCCGGAAAGCTAGTATAGATATAAAAAAGTAAGTAACACTTTGTTAGGTCTAGGAAAATGCCAATAGCACCTTTACTTTCAAAAACTGAACAGCGCAGTTAGTGACCCTCAGTTATACTATTTTTAAAAATTTTTTAAGTAATATACTCTTCACAAAGTTTCGTAGGTACAAAAATCATGTCCGTTCTGTGTGCTGATAGTCTTTGATAATGAGAAACCATACCTCAGAAGTAGTCTACCGATGCATGTTTGAAAAATTTGGTTAGATCATGCAAAGCGAACTTTTTTCTTCGAAACATTAGCCTACAAGCGTTGTGGCGCTGCGTGTTTGGATCGATTGGTTAGACGATATAATTAGTTAGTTCTAGACTACAGTCCGATCTCGTAAGGCGCTGAAGCGCACAATTAGCAAAAATGGCAGAGACTTTAGTCTCAAATGTCTTCTCTAGTGTCGTCTAACGTATTATCTCGATTTAAATCGCGTATATTTGTCATTATTTTTGTCCCGACGTTTCAAACACTTTGCAGTGATCGTGGTCACGGGGTGAAGTTGTTTAATTACTATGTCTAAAAATCGCGAAAACCTAAGACAACATTAAGTATATACTTATAAAAAAATTGCAGTATCATCCATCAACCCGCAGTTACATGCGCGGGTTGATGGATGACGATGATAAAATGTATAATATGTGTTAATCCAGCGCCTTATCTACCTCAATGCCATTAATTTTTGTAGGTATAAGATTTATATATGGCTTACGCAAATATGATCATGTCTCCGATTTTCGTAAAAAGCTCAAGTGGCTCCCTATTCGTCGTCGCCGGTTTTTTTTTTGAGGGTGATTGCTAGCCAGGTGGGCATTCGCAAAATGCCCTACCACCATGCAATTCGGATTTTGGAATGCTCATATATTATCTCTCCATTACAGTATTCTGTTCAATCCTTTATCCCCGCGCTACCTCAAAGAACAATTAAAATTTCTTCATTCTACCCATTCTATGTCATTAGAAAACGTAAAGCTATACAGCAGTTATTTATATGTACAATTATGAAGACCATAAGAAACCCCGCCCAATATTTTGACCATATATATTGTTGATGGATTGTCTGGAAGAGATCGCTATGAGCGGTAACACCCTTTGATCTACTCGGTTTTAATTTATATTTTAGTAATAAGTTTATTGTTGTTATTATGGAGTTTTCAATAAAGAGTTATTAATTTCGCTATCTATTATACCCAATTTCATCAAAATCGGTCCAGTCGTTTGAGGGTGAAAAAGTAATGAACATACAAACACACTCACAAACGTTTGCCTTAAATATATTAGTTTGAAATGGATCAATTTGTTGCTACCGAATATGCATAAGAAATAAGTTATATTTTTTTATAGTATATATGGTTCGCTATATTGGCGATAATGGCTTACACATAAAAGATAGTTATACGCTGTCGCTGACTTTTTTGTAGGAAAAATTGAGATAAACATTTCCGTTAACATTGTGTGAGTGTGACACTTAAGGTTTTTGCAGCGCACGCCAGATGGTCTCGCATATGGCTGTTTTTTTACTTACTTGACACTTATGGTTATGACTTCTATTTTAGACAATTCACAAATATGTTTACAAATTATAGCTTATGTGTTATTCTGATGTCTAAGCTATATTACTGTAATGTTTCATTAAAATCCATTCGGTAGTTTTTGAGTGAATGAGTAAACTAACATCCGTACACCACACTCACATACTTTCGCGTTGATAATATAAGAAGGATTAGTAATTTTTGTTTCTGATTTGACGATTTTATCAGAAACAAAAAGATGACTCATTTGATTAATTTCAATAGTAACGCTGATATTAGCACAACTGTCTAAATCAGACGCTTTAAAAATAGCTATCACCCATCTTCTTAAGATTACGAAGATTGATGGAGTACCGCTACTGACGAGAAGGGGATATGATTCTTGCAAATGAAACGACATCGGTAGCTAACTTGCATGGTGGCGTCACCTGTTAACTCAGTGTGGAATTAACTTCGCGGAAAGCTATGCCAGCACGTTCCAACCCGAGGCCAAGTTATAAAAGTACCCAATAGATGGCGATAACAGCTATAAATCGTACTGTCATTGTCAAGATGTCAATGACAATTATTTTTTTAATTTTTTTTATTTATTGGCAAAAGACTAAATTTGATCCTCATTGCCAGCGCCGCTACCTTTGTAACATTTTACGTTACTTTCGATCCTCTCATGTAGTATAAGTTATATAGTATATCTCATGTATTGTATCATTAACCTCATTGCTATATTAAAAGCTTCTATTTAACTTGCAATGTATGTATGTAACCCTACGGTTCAATTCACGCAAATATGCGCTATTTGCACTATATGCACGCAAACGGTCGGTTCATAACTTGCTAAACAGACACCACGATAGCATAATGACGTCATCTTTGACGTCACCTCCGGCCGCAAACAACGCTCACAGAAAAGTGGTAGTGCAATGTATGCACAAACGTCAAACTCAAATCTTGACAGATAGATGAGGAGATTTTTATTGTTGTGGTTAGAATATTGAACGTACAAACATCTGTTCACAAAATAATGCCTTGAAATGCAATACTTCTATTATCAATTATTGATATGAAGGTTATTTTGGGTCAATTGCGAAAAAGCAAATTGACAGTTAGCAGATGTTATAAGCGCGGCTACATATCGGTTCACATCGTTTGCGCGCAAACAGTGCATATTCTCGTATTTCAGTTGTGAACCAAGCTTTTGCAGTGTATGCAGTGACAGCAGTGTTTGCGTGATTTAAACCGTAGTGTAAGTATGTTTGTTCGGGTGGAATCTATAAACTCAATTTTGAAGTAGATATCTTCAACTGATTGAGCTGAAATTTTGTATACACCTTTAGTTTGAATGACAATGCACGATATAGTGTGTGACATCATTTTAAATCCAATATGGCGGACCATCAAAGATGGCGGAATAGTTATTTTTAATACACTTCTACAATATGGGTATAAAATGAAAGGGCTTGTTGAGAGTAACTCCAAAAATAATTTGGCATTATTCTAAATCAAATATGGCGGACCATTCAAGATGGTGGAATAGTCATTTTAATGCATTTCTACATTAAGGATATCGAATAAAAGAGCTTGAAGAACGTACCTCGAAAAATAAATTGGGTCATTCTAAATCCTATTTGGCGGACCATCCACGATGGCGGAGTAGTTATTTTTAATGCACTTCTGCAATATGGGTATCAAATGAAAGGGCTTGTTGAGAGTAACTCGAAAAATATTGTGATGTCATTCTTAATCCAATATGGCGGGTCATCCAAGATAGAGGAATAGTTATTACACGACTGCCCAAAAAAAGGAGAGTTATGTTTTCAGGATTCATATAAGTATGTATGTTTGTGAGTTTCTTTATTCCACCATAACTTCGTAAAGGCTTAACCGATTTTGATGTTTATGATATCATTAGAAGCGTTGAGTTATTCCAGGTAACATAGGCTGAACGTTTTAAAAAATTAAAGAGGGAGCCATAGTTCAAGAAATTATGAGTAAAAAAAAAACTTAGTGAAAATTTTTCAAATTTTGTCTTGAGTCAGCATCAAAATACTTTATGGCAACAAAAACTATCTTTACTAGCATTTGTATTATGAGTAAACCGAGAAATCTGTCTTTATATTTATATAGTAAACTCAATTATATATTTGTACAAAAATATATATATAAACTGAAAGTCATATTCATAATCGATTACTTTATGATGGGTTTACCAAACGTCATAAGTACTGCGCAAAGGAAAACTTTGAGCGCAGTATTGATGACGTTTAATAAAGAAAAAATTGGATTGGTTATATCAAGTTTTGGTAAGGATTAACTCTGCGAGTAGGAGAACCATTAATCGTCACGCAGAGATTGACCTCATCAAGAACATCAACAAGAGATTGGGCATAAGTAGATGAGTAGTGAGAAATCCACATAGTGAGATGGCCATTAAAATCAGCTATAACTAACATAGGGCTTGCCCAATGTTCTGTTCCTTGGGACAGAAGAAAGGAGAAAAAGTATATCTGGAATAAAAGTAGAATCAGATCTATCAATACATACGGAAATAAAATATATAGTAATTAAAGAAGTATAAACGGTTTAAGTCGCGTATATTCATCATTATTTTTGTCCCGACGACGCGACGTTTCAAATACTTGGCAACGGGGTGACGATCACTGTTTAATTTTTATCACACATCGATTTATGACTAGTGGCTCTCGGAGCTGTGAACCTCACGTTGCGATGATTGATTTGGACGTTGCGAGTCTGGGTTATTGCTTGTCGTCTTATGTCATTCTGACATTTGTCATATCCTGCAAGATAATGTTTAATAATAATATTATAATAATTTAATAATAATATAATAATATTTAATTTTATATAATAATATTTGCATGATTATATGTATATATATATCAATGCGTCACTATCAAGTCTGTAAAATTTTTCCCCCTATTTTCTGTCTAATGTCAAGTTTCCCTTTGGTTTCGTGCCTTGAAATGTATTGCAAATTTAATCTGAAGCTACAAATATTTATTCCTGAGATAGTAATGCCAAAGTAGCAACAGTACAAGTCCAATGTAAACCAATAAAAAAATAAAAACTCAATGTCACAAAGGTCATCATAATAAGTTTGTTTTCGTTGCTGCAATATAAATGTAGTTGTGATGTCAGTACCACGATTTGTGCCCGTAATATTAGTTTGGAATTTTGGCTAATAGGAACGAAGTATGTGTATGCGTTTCGTTTTTACAATTTTCTAGATTATTTGAGCCAAAGAGAACAGGTACATTCTCAATTCATATACACTTCATTCAAAAATTGACTTACAGAAGTAAGTCACGTATTCAAATTGAAAAATTTTGTAAGTATATTTTCGTAATATGCTAAGTACAATTACTGTTACATAAAGTTAGTTTAAAATTATACCTGCAGTGGAAGTATTAATGGTTTTGACGAATGTTATTGTTTTATTTTGCGACAATTATTTTATTGGCCAATGCCCTATAACGAACAAGTCATCATTGCAGTTAGATATAATTTGTTACGTTAATAATAGTCCTACCGGCGACTTATTATTGATGAGAGCATATAATTGCGAGTGCAGATTAACTTTTCATTGTTTGTCGACCTACTGGAAGGTCACGCTTGATATTGCATTTTTAATATAAAATAGATTTGTCAGCATTACCATCAGCTGGTTTAATTTAATTAATTTGATTCTTATATTATTCTTCATATATTTTTAGACATAAATTTCAATCATGGGACGTAAGTTCGTTGTTGGCGGTAATTGGAAGATGAACGGCGATCAAAAGCAAGCTCGTGAAATTATCGAAGTGCTTGCAAGTGCTAAACTGGATCCAAATGTTGAGGTTACAATTTAAAACTTTTATTATTTATATAAAAAGCATTTTAAAGTGTTGCATCATCCTCTTTAAAAATGTTGAGTTATTTGTATAGTATAGCACCCTGCTCTCTTTCAGTAAAAATATTTTCACAGGTTATTGTTGGCATTCCTGCAATCTATCTTCAGTTTGTCAAGAGCATTGTCCCTGAAACAATTGAAGTAGCTGCACAAAACTCTTGGAAAGTACCCAAAGGAGCATTCACTGGTATGATACATAAGATCATCTTACTACTCTACCTAAGTTAGTCCAAAGATTGCTTCAATAGTAATTGCTAAATTACTTTCTCAAAAAGTACAAGGCTAAAGATTTTAACACAAAAGATTTTATGTGCTCATAGATTTTATCTATGAGTGTTGGAGGAGGCATATGCCAACAGGCGGGCTGAAATGTAGGACATATTATTATGAAACTTTAAAATTTGGTTAGACAATGGAAAAAACTTGATGATTGAAGTGCAGTTGTTTCTCTATTAGTGATTTTTATGATTTAATATTTATTTACAATTTTTGATGGTAAACTGTATATTTGAAGTTATCGATGGGCAATCAGTATGGGCAATCAATATTATAAATGCGAAAGTAACTCTGTCTGTCTGTCTGTCTGTTACGCTTTCACGCTAAAACTACTGGACCGATTTGCATGAAATTTGGTATGGAGATAGTTTGAGACCCGGGAAAAAGCATAGGATAGTTTTTATTCGACTGCGCAAAAAGAAGTTAATGTTTTCGCGCGATAACCGACATATGCGCGGGCGGAGCCGCGCCCGGAAAGCTAGTATTAAATAAATCCAGGGGAGTGGACAATAGTTAGTAAATGCTCTAGATCACCTATTTTTTTTATCTGGCCTAGTTCTTAAAAGGAGGTGTATTTACACTCATTAAAGTTACTGTGAAGTGCCACCTTCTTACTAAAATGTACATTATTTAGTGCCACAAAAACACTGCAACCTATAAACTCAATGTTTGGTTAACTGGAAATTTTGGTTATATAATAATAATAATAACTTTATTTTCACTAATAAAATATGCACTTACAATGAATCTTAATTCATAAATATATATATAAAGAGATAACATTATATAAGACCAACTCGTCAATATTGTCTAGGTATTCTATTGTAATATCTTAGTATTTATTGCAAAATACTAAGATCTTACAATAGGTATTATCTACAAAGTGTATAGGAATAAGTACCTACATAACCATACATTTTTATTTTCTTATTAACCAAAAATAAATGTAAACTTAGATATCATAGTTACAAAATACATTGTTGCAACTTTGTAGATGCCACCATAAGGGTATTAAGTAGTTACGAGTATGTATCGTTTCATTTCTTTATATTGTGCTATATCTAAACAATGAGTACATTCAAATCCATATAATTGCGATGCTTTAATTGTAATTACTTAACTCATTCAGCTAGTCATGTGTCTTTATATATAAAGATTCTTAAAATTTGTATAAAAAATAATATTATCTACTGTATTCCATATTTGATAGAGAAAAATAAGACAATTACAAACTAATAATAAATAATTGTTATGTTAACTAAGGTACAGAAGTGATAACATGTCCAAAATTATTTAAAAAATGATTAATCTATTGAACTTTAGATAACCTTTGCAGCCATATATTTTAAATCTATATCTGCTGAAGTAACTGTGTGTGACTATTGTTTATGTTTTATCCATAACCATATTGTTTAGTGATCGTTTAATAAAACAATGCACATGGATACATTGTTATTGGGTAGTAAAATTATCCATAGATACATTCTTCTTTCAAGGCTTATGAGACGAATTACTTAGCATCTCATGGATTCACTATGCGGGTGCCGGGTCTATAGCATTGCAGAGGAAGAGGCTAGAGGGGCCTGGGACTTGCAACCCAGGAGTTAGGGGCCCCTTTATGATACATTAATGATCCTCTTCACCACTCTAGCCTCCTCCCCCTACCTTACCAAATTTGGTAAGATACTTATTAATTACTTATTATACTTATTCTAATGCTGCATTAGATACACATTCTAGGATGGAATTTATGGTTGTTCTTGGCAGGCCAAGGTCTTTAAGTAGGTTATATAGGGATTTCGTATTCGATTTGGTATACCCCTTGCTCCAACTTCTACAGCATATAAATTAACCATATAACCGTTTTTGGTAAAGTTATTTGTTAGTTCATAATATTTGTTTGTTTTTATTGTGTGGTCCTTAGATATGTTTGTTTCCCACGGCACAGTAAGTTCTATAACTATTATGCATTTGATATTTTTAGAGTATAGAAAAATGTCTGGTCTGGTAGACGAAACTCCAACATACTCAGGAATTTTGTAATGTTTTTCATACGTGTCCATCAAAAGAGTCCAATCGGGAGCTGCGCCTAAGATTGAGTAAGGCTTTGATTTAGATTTGGTAGATGACACTTCTTTTCAAAATCGACGTGTCGTTTGTTCGTGGTCAAACCTTTTTTGCTCTAGCTACCGAGTGACTCGCCGCTTCTCGTATGATTTCGAGGACTCCTATCATGGCGACGTGAATAATGACCCCTATCAAGGACCACCTTGCATCCTACCAATAAGTGCCCTGCTGTACATATCGCAGCCGATAAATACCGCAAGTCTTTTCAGTGGCGTTCCCCCATCTTACTAAGTTACTGTGGTCTGGGAGGGTCATCTGAAAGGCGTTTGGTGTGACCGATTGTATATCATACACCACTACTCCAGAGATACAAATATGTGGAAATTCTGTTTTTTTTTAGTATTTTTATTTTATATTTTTATGTAGGTATGCACATGTTCCAGGATTTCGTTACATTATATTAACTTCTTTGTAATGAAAACAGATTTTTTTTGCAGTTAACTACCTATCTAATCAAAGTTTGTTATCATTGAATAACAAGATGATGATATCAGAAATTTTATTTGAAGAGTAGGTGTATAATATTACTATCTAGATCATCTGTCTGGTTTTGATAAAAATATTTTTAATTATTTGCTTAAATTTTAAGTTAGCATAGTTTGTTTAACCTCACTTTTTATATTAGTTTGTTGCACCCCCGGCTAATAAACCTAAATAAAGGAAATACAGGAATTACAATTCCTGTTCCGTAAGACAGTGCTTCTGGTTACTAGAAGCTCAGCACTTGTTTTGATGTCAAGTTTTCTTTAATTTACAGGGGAAATTTCACCAGCAATGATTAAAGATATCGGAGCTACTTGGGTAATCCTTGGTCACTCTGAGCGCAGAACTATTTTTGGTGAAAAAGATGACCTTATTGCTGAGAAGGTGAGTAAACTCTTCTCTCGTACTTGACAGGAGATTAGTGGGCAAATCTGTTGGTTTTCTTGATGAAGCCATTGGTTCATATGGGACCATATTAATAAAAATGATGCAGTTTACAACTTTATTGTGTAATATATTACTGTAAAATAAAACTCAAATTAAACATAATTTTTATTAGTACTTTGAAATTGCTTTCGAAAACTACTGAATCAAAATACTTGTGTAATTTAACAAGAAAACCATTTGCGCTTTCATTATTAACCATTTCCCTTGTTTGTGTACGTTTTCATGCTGTCCTTAAGACATTGTTATTTCTACCGATATTCTCGCATCTCTAACAAGTCTAATATGGTAACTGCCATTCTACAGAACTTTATTTTAACGTTGTAGTTCGTTTCCGTAATTGCCAGAAACAACGAGCATTTTAGTCTTATATTTTTTAGTATAATGTCAAAATCTAATTTATTATGCCTTGAGATGTATGTCTTGAGATCCTAGTTATGTGTACCGGGTCTGACAAATGTTATATAATTAAGACATATAGTACCTACCTGGTGGAGGGCTATAATTGTGTACCTATTACATACATAATTATGTACCTTTATCAAGAGGTGAAATATGGGTACACCATCTCTGCATACCTAGTTAGGAACCAGTGCAGACATAGCAGTGTTTTTCTACCTATTGAGTTTAATTCATACAGATATGATGATGATCTCGTTGTTTTAGGTTGGCCATGCCCTAGACTCTGGCCTGAAGGTTATTGCATGTGTTGGTGAAACACTTGAAGAGAGAGATGCCGGAAAGACGGAAGAAGTTGTGTTCAGACAAACTAAAGCATTAATTTCTGCCATTGGTGATCGCTGGAATAATGTTGTCCTGGCATATGAGCCAGTCTGGGCTATTGGTACAGGAAAAACAGCCACTCCTCAACAGGTAAGCAACATTTATATGTAGAAATAGTAGTTACATGGCGCGAGTACTTGTAATTGAGATATGAAGTAGAGAAGCATACTAGGGTTGAACCGTGAGCTAAGTAAAATAACTTTAATTCACAGCCAAACACACTATTTTTCACTTCACCTCACTACAATATAATGCCAGGTGCAATAAAAAAACCTTAAATAAAATTAAATTAACAGTAATGTAGAACTGTATGTAGAAATGATGAATATGTAGAATGTAGAATTCTGTTGCTCTAATTAACTCATGTAGGTCTGTAAAAAAATTGGTTGAGGGGTGGTACTACTTGCGTTATGTATAAATTGGTACATAACCTTGGAAGTTTAAGTTTGTTAAATTTTCTGCTATGTACATGTTTGAGTTCGCACGTTTTTTCTTTTCATGCTTGATAGGTTAGCCTTTGCCACCACTATCTCACCTGATGGTAAGTGATAATGTGGTCGAAGATGTTGTTCAGGCTAACCTATAATTACTGGCTCTCAAGGACAGCTGCCGGAACACACCGTTAGGTGCTTGGCGACAGATTTTCTACTTGAGGGTGGTGCCAGGCGGGCATTCGCAAAATGCCCTACCACCATGCTATAACGACTGCCATCCTAAGATAACAACCGGGACCGACGGCTTAACGTGGACTCCGAAGCACGGAAGCGCTCAGTAGTAATGTCACCAGCGGTCACCCATCCAAGTCATGACCGAGGCGGACGTTGCTTAACTTTGCTGATTTGTTCAGAACGGCTAAGCAAACTTCGCTACGAGCGCTTTAAACGTATCCGCTAGGGGAGCTGCTAAAAATCTATAGCTTTCACAGTGACGTTAAATCGCGTTACTATGAAAACTAGTACTAATTGGGTAGGTTGGGGTGGTATCTAATGATCCGATGAGGTGGACGGTACGGCTCATACAGTACTATATCAGCCGGATTGTCCACTGCTGAACACAGCCTCCCTCATTAAGGGGGGGATTACCATAATCCCTACGCTTGGCAGGCGTCTTGGGAATCGCAGTTTAAGATATCAGTTCCAGCTGCTGCCCACCTGTCGCCACCACTGTCGCCTCTCACGATACCCACAGGTAGCAAGATTGTAACGCGTTATCAATAAGTATGAGCGCATAGTGTGAAAGTCATTTATCTGTCTAGTCAATTTGCAATAACAACTTCGGTGTGCGGTCACCGTTGCACCGATTGACATGCACTTACAACGTGCGATTTACTGATGTACCTACATTTAAAAATAAACAAATGTCAAACATTGCAAACAGATATTATTGAAATAGTTTATGCGCAGATATTTTTGCATGACAACATATTTATGCTTGTGACTGAACAATATTGATAAGATAATTATAATTTTTAATAGGTAGGTACCTAATTGATTAAATTAATTTTACTATATACCACTATCTCAGCCTGTGGGGTGCCGGGCTAGAATGTCACTCCCCATTGCTACCTGTGGGTGTCGTAAGAGGCGATTAAAGGAAACATACCGGAAGGTAGGCAGCAGCGTGGAACTGATATCTTAAACTGGGAGCCTCCCCTATTAAGGGGGGGTTTGTAATCACCTTGCTTGGCGGGCGGCTTAGGGATACCCCGTTTTCAATGATACCCTGGAATTGGAACTGATTCTCAAGAACTGCTGCCGGAATTTACCGTTAGATGCTTGGCGAAAGATTTATTACTTTTGCATACAGCTGACTAACGGCCGTACTGTAAATTACTGTAATAGGTAGACATAATGGTATTGGGGATTTATTGTATATATTGATGTCCTCTATAAAATTCTAGTAGGTACATAACTTTGCTCTATTGTCAATCATTTCCGCAGCGTACCTACGCGATATAACGATAATTTTTGGTATTTTTTTTCACGCGTTGTGTTAAATTATCGAATTTTTCTTACGGATCCCTAACTTTTTTGAAAATATTCATCTAATGGTGAAAGAATCTTTCAAATCGGTCCAGTAGTTTTTAAGTTAATTCGTTACATACAAAAATACAAATTATTCCTCTTAGTAATAATAATTATTAAAGTATAGATAGATATACTAACATTCAACCACTATCTCACCTGATGGGGATGATACGGTCGAAAATGTTGTTCAGGCTAATATAAAGTTACTTACCCACTATGTTAACCATAAATTGTACTTTGAAAAGAATTGTGGTACCACAATGTTCTCTTTTTTCTCTATCTGATATGGGCATTAAAACAAGTTATGTTGACTTTAAATTTGTATGTGAATTGTTTCCAGGCTCAAGATATGCATGCATCTCTACGCAACTGGTTGTCTTCAAACGTGTCCCCTGATGTCGCCGAATCAGTTCGCATCCAGTACGGAGGATCTGTTACCGCTAACAACGCCAAGGAACTGGCTGGAAGCCCGGACATCGACGGGTTCCTCGTCGGAGGTGCCAGTCTCAAACCAGAGTTCGTTGAGATTATCAACGCGGTTTGGTAAACAATAATTAGCATTTAGATCTATTAAAAAGCTGGAGCGTTCACAGTAACTTACTCTGCTATCCATGGTCTTAAACTTGGGTTTGAACTTGATATTGGTTTGGCTGCCAAATGACTTTGGATATTTTCAAGATAAAAAGTCGGTTGTTACACAAAACAATCTTATTTAAAAAGAAAGAGTACTTATATGCTGTCCGCTCCAGCTTTTCATGATCCAAGATTAATAAAAGTTCTAGTAGTATCAATCAAAATTGTTCCCTAAATAGTTTTGATAAAGTCTTAAATTCGATTCGCGTAAATAACATTGATAGATAGCGCGTAGCTTCACTCGCCATGCCATTCACGTGTTTGCTGTAGTTATATTTTATCAAAGTTTCGCGTTTGCTGAACGTATCGATGCGTTTATATTAGTGCCTCTTAGAAATGAATTGTTTGTTTAATAAGATATTGAATGCCGCAATTATGCAATGAAACTATTTAACAGAATTGTTATGTAATTTAGTAAATATACAGCAATTTTATACCTTCATATAGACAGTAATTTTGTACCTCAGAATAGTTAATTATATTTTGTTGACAAATCTGTTACTGTTATAAGAGATTATTATATAGAATAAGATTAAAAAAATCTAGTGTTCAGCAATGTGAATTAATATCACAAAAACAAAGAGCAATAAAAATGTAATGTTTGTATTTACACTTTATACAAATCATAAATCTTATTTATAAATGTCGTGAAGCTATTAGGCTATATTTGTTTTGCTGTGTAAGGGCAGCTGCACAAGATCAGTAAATAAAATTGTTATGAAGAATATGAGCCATTCTTGTCATGGAATACCTATCTCCATTATGAAATGGATGCTCGATGGAAAAAGGGCTTATGCTGCCCCGTGTTTTGCTCGTAACAAATGATTCGTTGGCTTATGGGATCTAAGTTATATCCCCGCCTTAAGAATCTAAGTGTGCCCTAAAGGAAGTGCATCTCGCCTCTGCTCTGGAAGCAGTATCATAGAATTGGTATAGTAGTTAAATTAATGCTATACGATTCGATGCTGGGCCTGAACTGACGTTTAAGTCATAAAATAAAATGCGTTCCATGGCTGATCAGGAACCGTTCGAGAATGGTGTCATTATGACATACCGGGAGATGGTGGCCCATTTGAGGCTGCTCCCAGCCCTCAAGACTAGGGTACTAAATAAGTCTATATCATGTCATAAATATCTGATTTTGTGTAGCTGTCCCGAGATGTATACATCTATTGTTATCTTTAATAAACCTTACATTATTTACAACAGTTTAACGTTTTATTGTT
Source organism: Plagodis dolabraria (assembly GCA_963854805.1). NCBI lineage: Eukaryota > Metazoa > Arthropoda > Insecta > Lepidoptera > Geometridae > Plagodis > Plagodis dolabraria. The sequence goes on along the minus strand of OY978440.1, from coordinate 33,262,634 downwards.
ATGATCCATCAGCTTTTTATGAAGCATATTGTCACTTGAAGGACCTTTAGTATGGCGCATTGACACGTCTCAAATACCCTTTCCGGCAGCTCTAAAAGAGTGTGGAAAAGGGTGTTGAAACCAAGGCGTTTACACTCTTTCTCTCTCTATTAGACCACCAGCATCTAACCATTACCTTGTGACAATTGGGAGTAGACAGTGTTATGGCAGTACACTTCCTGAGTTAAAAATCCAGGACTGTTCCATATCAACCCATTAGATAATATAAAAAGACAATTTAGAGGGAGAAGAAAACGTTATTAAGGGCCTGTTTCAGAATGTTCGAGTAAGTTCCGGTTTCACTACCCAGAATATATTTCAAAACACTATCTTTGCGTTTCACAGTCATCGATTTAGCCTATCCATCGGTTAAAGCTTGAAACGCGATGCATATTAACTGTCATTTTTGTCGTCCGGTTATTTTATGTGTTGCAAAGCAAACCGAAACTTTATTAGGACATTCTGAAACGGGCCCTTAGTGAGTAGCAAGCCACTACTCATGTCAATAGTTAGTATGTTCTGCAGGTAGCTCAATTTTTTCCACTAAATTACATATAGATAGAAACTCCAGGTATCCAAAAAAAGGATTATGCCTTCATGTATAGACTTTTTTTTATACTGAACTGGGTAGCACTTGACCACTATCTCACCTGATCTTCGACGCGGTCGATGATGGAGCGCGCTTACCCAGAAGATACCTGTTCACTCGCGTTCACTTGAGCCTAATCCTAGAGTAACTGGCGTTCAAGGACTGATCTTGTCTGCAAAACTGCACAACTCTTGTTACTTAAGGCAGATACATTTTTTTCGTCAATGTGGCAATTATAACAATGTGTTAGCATGAATTGCATGCTTAAGTAGCATAGTACCACGGGTTTCCGAATAAATGCAACTTTTAGTAAGTTATAGGTCTCAAGAAAGCACTACGCAAATGGTGCCTAAAATCTCTACGACAGAATGCTTGCTGACAACTTTTTTCACTTCTGGATGCCCTGATGGTCGCAAAATGTCCTACAACCATTCAGCGAAGCTCAAACCCTTGGTTGAATTCAAACCATAGACCCCAGGCACGGTATTAGATATTAGTATTCCATTGCAAAATATTTAGTAGGTCAATTCACGCATTAATTAAAGTTACCGCTCTAAAGCGCCGCAGACGTACCTAAGTCAAAGTCAGGTAAGTCCTAAATAAGTTGCAGTTATTTAGAGCTTATTTTCAATGTATCACCTAGAAAAATGTTAATAACCTAAGAAACCTATCGACGAGGGCTCAAATCGCACTCATAGTATATTATTTTCTTTCGCTATGAGACCAAAAAGAAACTCTTTTTTTAAGCATATTTAGTTAGCATGTTCTGATGCAAAAAAATTTACAATGTAAACGAAAGTTAGTTTTATTTGTAGATTTATCTACATTAAATATAGATGTCGCTATAAATAATAAGGGACAATTGAAATAGGTCAGAATGAAAGAGCTGTATTGCTACAAATGTATTTAAAAAAATGGTTCAACCATCATCATCGGTCCGAAAACGTCTGCTGTTGAACAATGCTTCTCCCATAGAACGACACTTTACACGTACGGCTATTAGCCACTTATATCCACCGGCTCCCCGCGAGGCAGATGATGATTTCAGTCCACTTAGTAGATACCTACTCTACTGTACTCTACTGAAGTACTCTCTGTGGTAACGACTCGAAAAGTTATCGCTTCGTCAAGCAATATAGTCTACCCATTGCCACTAGGTCGACTGACGGACCCAAGATATGTTGGTGACGACTTTGGTTCTTGGCAAATTTCCTACTTGATTTTAGATTTTCTACTTGAGGGTGGTCGCTAGCCAGGCGGCTAAAATGCATTCGCAAAATGCCTTTCCACCATGCTGTAACGACTGCCATCCTAAGACAGCTGGGACTGACGGCGGTGCCATCTGAAGCACGGAAGCATTTATCCAATGCCCGTCTGGCTAGCTACCACCCTCAAGTAGGAAATCTGTCGCCAAGCAACGGTGTGTTCCGGCAGCTGTCCTTGAGAGCCAGTAATTCTAAGCTGGCCTAAACAACATCTTCGACCACATCATCACTTACCATCAGGTGAGATAGTGATCAAAGGTTAGACTATATGCTATGAAATAAAATAAATAAAAACGAGCGCTTCAAAAGTTGACTAAAACTCCACCCCAATTTTTTTCAAGTTTAGCTCTTTGGCTGATATTGAATATACTTTCAGGGATAGATCAAAAGGACTGTTAGGTGTGTTTTGTTTGTTTATTGCTTACTTTTCTGTATTGATATAGGAGGTTCGCAATGGTACGGTGCCATGACGCATGTCGCTTAATATAAAGGAAATAAAATAAAACAACATTTTAAAAATATCCTTTATTCATATAAAATTTAACAAGGTTTTTGTAGGTACAAAAAGTTGCATTCAGCCTTCATTTGTCATAAAGTACTCGATAAGGATTGCCTAATAGGAGAACTTTAATATTTTCATAAATATTATGGTTTAAAAGATGGTGCTCACACATTTTCATCTAGTTTAACTACATTATTATATGGGTATTCTCTTTGTGTCACTTTTATTTATCTGGATTGTAGGCATGTTAAGCCTTTTTACACTTTGGTCCTTATTATTATCAAGTACCTTACTTTCTTAGCAATCGAAAACAAGCGAGAACTTTCAGACTTTCCTACCGGCTAGACGCTGCTGGCCATTGATTTCTGGCAAACTCTAAGTATTTGTTTGAAGTAATTTTGTACTGTGGGTATAGAAACGTCTAGTAGCCATTGCTTTATGAGTTGTATAACTTCTATGAGGTTTGTGCTCTTCATTTAGACTTTATAGATAAATTATTTTTAGGTAGCGGTGTCTCACGCTTATGATTGGTTTTTCGAAGTGAAGTATATTAGTAGGTACTTTCCGTGATTGCATAGAGAACGAAATTCTACACGTATTATTAAAAAAGGCCTTATGATAACATTGTGGTTTTGAGGGTAGGAACTCAATAGTCTGTATTACTAGTTCAGTTCTAGACTTCTAGCTCGTTTTTAATTCTCGAAGCTTTTTACCGAGGCAGTGAATTCTCATAATTATATGAAAAGTATATACCTAATATTTAAGTAATAACATATAGTAATAACATTCGTTTTTGCAAGTAAAACAATAAAACAGATGATTTCTTACATAATCCCGAAATTCGTCTTGTCTTTAACGCCTAGCTTTAAAGTAAAAATATGAATTAACCGCCTCATCAATAGTATGAGTTTATGCGCCTTTATGTTTAATTTAAAAATTGCACACGCGTATTATGTTACAGACATCAACAGTGAATCTGATTATGGTGACACCCTTGAAATATCTATCGCATCAGATTAACTTCGGTACACTTTGAATATTTTGTATGTAAATAGCGCTGTTTTTCTGACGCAGTGGTTATTAATGGCCTAATTCTAATAACAAATGAACTCTGCCGTATTGGCGAGCCAAGTACGTAGTCTAATTATCAATGTATACTAAGTTCTAAAAAGTATAAATCATCTCGATTCAAGGACAAACGGTTAGAAGCAAGTCTTAAAAGATTCGCCGAGTAAATCAGTAAATAGATGGTGCGATACCTACAAAATTTCTCATACTAGCTTTGATCCAAGTAACAAAATAAATTCGAAGGTTAATGTGTACCCAAAGACCCTTATAAAATTGAGCCCTATTAACTAGACTGCTGCTTATGTTTCTGTCTGTCTGTCCGGTCGTATGTCCCGCGGTCTCTAGCGCGTAAATGGAATGAATTACAGACCTAGAAATTTGGTTTTTTATATAGAACGCTGACTTAAAGATGGATATAGGATAATAAATACTTTTAAAAGTATCCTAAAAAACATTAAATAATATTTAAATGAAACACTTAACAAAGCATAAAATTATATATCTAGTGACAATTCCGCCTAATTTTCCTGTCATCTACGTGAAGTCACAAACATCACGCAGCCTAACCGGAAGAATACCCGACTAGTTTCGCGAGAAATTTCTCGATCGTGCGCTCGGTGAGTCAAGACCTCCTGAAGATGCTTCGTTTAGAAGCGAAACTAGTCAGGTATTCTTCCGGTTAGGCTGCGTGATGTTTGTGACGTCACGTAGATGACAGGAAAATTAGGCGGAATTGTCACTAGATATATAATTTTATGCTTTTTTAAGTGTTTTATTTAAATATTATTTAATGTTTTTTAGGATACTTTTAAAAGTATTTATTATTAAATATGGATTTCCGCAAAGTAACGCCTGAATCTATTCATGGATATAGGACTAAAATTCATATCTCAATGTTTTTTTAGGGGGACTCAAATACAAGAGAATCAATGTCCAGAACTCGTTGAGCTATATGTACAAATATGTTATTTATTTTTAAAATAAATATGTAGGGGTAGCATATGACTAGTTTTAATACGTAGGTTTATAATATACACAAATAAGTAAGTAAACGGTATATTAAACATAGAAAGTGAAATTTATCTTGAAATTACCCCATAGCTAATCATTTATTACGGCTCTAGAACTTTTTTTTATCAAATAGGCAATAATAAGTCAAAACATCCGCAAAGAACGTCTACGTATTAGTACAAAAAAGGAGCCAAAAGAAGTCTGTGTTGTTCAAAAGGTACAACGGTAAATGATCTCGAGCTTTATCGAAGGTAAGTGAACGCTCCATTATAGCAACCTAATAACTAGAAAGATACTTATTTATCAACAAGTAGTCTGTAGTTCGGTTAGGTGACTTTCCGAAGGTGATTTATCTATATCTTTAAGAAGAGCTACAAACTTTAAAAAAATTGCCCATATTGTAATGTTTGGATGCACTACTACCTACCTTTGTCAGTATAGTACAATCGACAAAAGAAGGTTGTAGATAGACTGAAATTAAAGGTTACCCTGAAAATACCCTAATCTATGTAAAGTAATACTACGTATGTAATCTAAAACCACAGATTAGAGGGTAATCTTTGTCTAAAACCCTTTTCGGTCATAACCGTTTTGCAAATGCGATGTTTTAGAGATAGGTACATTAACGATTGCGTCGCCACAGGTTCGCATATATACGAGTGTTTGCCGCGTGCCGCCACGGTTGCATGAAACGAAAACAGTGATTGCCACGCGCCTCTGTGGTTTCACGGATATCGTCAGCGTATTTTTATCGATTTTCGTAAATTGGGTCCTTTTTTGCGAGATGGAATGTAGCCATAATAGACAATAGAATATAGCTACTCTTCGTTTTGATAACCATTTACAGTAAAATGGTATCTATGAAATTAAAAAGTTCAGTTGTTTGTTTACGTTTTGCGAAACCGGCGAGCTACCGGTGTTATTAAACATGTTTTTTATGGTTTTCTCATGAATATTTAAATAATATTTTGTGATATGCTTGACATTTGTCTTTTCTATATAATTCAATAATTCATTGGAAGTATGACTTCTTCTAAGAACTTGTTTTTTACAATCGAGACGGGTTTATTAGACGGTTATGGAGTAGATATTGTAAACAACAACGCGCACGAGTTTCAAACGACGTTTTTCAACACACTTGCGAGGAACGAATACGAAAATATTTTCTTGATCTTTTTGATAGCAATAATAATCTGATTAAGAAGGTTTTGTGTTTGGTGTTTTTATATGAAAGCGATAATCTGATTAAGAAGGTTTATAATTAAATCTTCCTAAAGTTCTACTTCAGTAGGTAAAAAAAAAACTCTTTGGTTTGTTTTTATATGAAAAACTAACGAAACAAACTACAATCTCCTTGGTAAGAAGTGTAGAAACTTTTTTTTTATTTAAAACACTAGTGCGGTAAAGTAAACAAAAAGCACAAGTGCGTAATAGACTTTATTATGACGAACGAGTGTGTTGAAAAAATAGTTTACACCACAGTACAATATCATAAAAACAAATCAAAGCTAGGCCAAAAATATTCTCAAATACAAGTTTTAAAATTTTTAAAATGTCGAAAACCATTTTAACTGAAGCTTAAAAATTATACCTACATCTAAAAATAACTAATTAACATTTTATATATGTTAAAAACCCTGAGATACCCTATCTAAAAAAACGCCACACCAAGCCCTTAGATAATAAATATATACAAAAACTAATTTCCCACTTAAAAAGATAAATGGTTTTTCTATATCAACATCCTGAATTACTTTGCACAATTTTTGTTGGTCCCGTTTGTTAGAATAAGTAATCAATAATTATTAGATGATATGCTCACACCAGACACATGAATAAAATAAATAGCATTTGTCCTTTTTATACGATAATTTAGCCTCTGACTCTTTAACCATAACCTCACCTTTAGGTATAGAGATGGTAAGTAGTGATGTGGTTGAACGTGTCCATATTCGCTTCATGTTAATTAAACACCTGTAGTAAGTACATTAAGTTGGTTTTAAAAATCTTAGGTAAATAGCTTACATAGCCCGCCACTGGTAACCAGAATCATAAAAAGGGTTGTGTCAAGGGAACTTTCGTTAAATTAAATCGTAATTTTTTATTCACGTGAAGCGGTGTTTTTGCTTCAATGTCACGATTTAAATAGCAAAGAATGACAATCTTTACGTAAAGTTTTATCATACTTCATTTTGAACTCCCACGATTTTAAGTGCAACATAAGCAGCGAAACAAATTCAGTTTGTGCTTGTTAAATTCGCTTCATGTTAATAAACGTGTCCATATTCGCTTCATGTTAATTAAACACCTGTAGTAAGTACATTAAGTTGGTTTTAAAAATCTTAGGTAAATAGCTTACATAGCCCGCCACTGGTAACCAGAATCATAAAAAGGGTTGTGTCAAGGGAATTTTCGTTAAATTAAATCGTAATTTTTTATTCACGTGAAGCGGTGTTTTTGCTTCAATGTCACGATTTAAATAGAAAAGAATGACAATCTTTACGTAAAGTTTTATCATACTTCATTTTGAACTCCCACGATTTTAAGTGCAACATAAGCATCGAAACAAATTCAGTTTGTGCTTGTTAAATTAACATAGCAAGTGAAATTAACATAGCTGGAGATTGTTTGCAAACCGTTGTTTGATATGCATTTCTGAAAATTGTATCGATTTAAACTTGAAAGCAGTAATAAGACTGTATTTTAAGCTGGATACTTGTGCCAGGCTAGCGGTCTTTGTATGTGGCAGATCCGAAAAACGGCAGACGTTTGATAATTTCATCTTCATAAGCCAGGATGTTCTTAATTATTTCGGACCGATCCGCGATGTATGACAAAACGAAGAACCAGAAGAGAACTTTCACTGCCCAGTCCAGTACGAAAAGGCTGAAACACATATTCATTTTAAGAAGTTATATAACGTCGAATGGGTAAGCTTAATTTAAAATATAGTAACATAGGTGTCACTATGATATTTGGGTCCAAATTGATTGCTTCATGTTTCTAATCTTTCCCGCCCTTTTCAGTCATCATCATTATTGTCAATAGGTGGAAGAAGACTTCCATCGATGAAATCAAGTTTCCCCCATAAGTGGAGGTTTGCAATAATCATACGCTTGGTCTTGGGAATGGCAGATGCCTTTTCTGCAGAAGATGCTGCTGTCCCCTTGTGGTTATTTTACCTTTCATCGCCTCCAACGACTCCCGAACTACAAGTGTTGATCTATCGACACACAGTTGATGCTCTATTGACAAAAACTTTAATTTCCCCAAAAACACGGAAATGAAGCCGCGGGTAATAATAATTATTGATTAATGTATATATATATATATATACTCACAAGTTATGGTATAAACGGTTTGTCGGAATCTTTTTGGGGTCCTCTTTTAGGCAGTAGAGGCGGCCACCTTCCACACACATCCCCATGTACTTGTTGCGGTTAACGTGACTCAGGTCAATCTTATAGATTTCCTGCTCCTTCTTGTTCAATCTTTTCTGAATACTGTCGAAGTTTGGACACGGGAAGTCCCAAGGGCGCATGGTGAAGTACTGGAGAACTTCGAGCCCTTGGCTGATTCTGTTCTGGATGCGAACCATACTGAAACATACAAACTCTATTTATTACCCTACCTTAACGGTATGAGTATGGCCTGTCAAACAACAAAGACTCTTTACTGTACACCATTTTTAATGGGGTAATGATGGTTTGCCTTTCCTCGTTTAAATTTAGAATTTTGCTGAGAGGTGGCCACCAGCTTTATTACAAGGTCGTAGCTTTCTGCAAAAGCTTACCTGACTAGCTACAACCCTTTAGTAAAACACAATAATTTAAATATTGTATACCTAATACTCGTACTAGCGGGCCTAGCTCCAGCCGGGGTTAAGTATTAAAGAAAAAAATTTGTTTTTTTTTTTCATAATATTGTATCTATATATATATATATATATATATATATATATATCCACCGGTTAAAGCTTGAAACGCGCTGCATGTTAACTGTCATTTTTATCATTCAGTTATTTAATGTGTTGCATAGTAACCCGAAATTTATTAGGACTTTCTGAAACGGCCCCTAAGTGTTCAAACTCGGTAAATTTTTGAATTTTGTCCTTGAGCCCAATAACTATGCTTGTGGTTTCCCAGATTTTCATAAAATTAAGTATTTTCAATAATAATTCGAGTATGGGAATGGTTTTTTTCACATTTAGTAATAAAATAAATAATAAATCGAAAAACTGGCAAACCAAAAGCATAGATATTAGGCTCAACAATATGAATCAAAATTCCTCAAACTATTTCCATACCAAATTTCATCCAAATCAGTCCAGTAGTTTTTAAGTTTATTATTTGCATACAAATAAACAATCCTCTTTATAATATTAGTTTAGATGTAGATATAATGAGATTCTTGGCGATGAATGCGCAGATATACCGTCAGGCCTTTAAGGATGGAAAAAAATAACAATTATACATTTAAAGACATTAAGGAGAAGTGCCCCGACTATGCAGAAGCTAATTTGACTCGGTTTAGTTAAAACGGGAAAAAACGCAGATATTTCTTATCTAAGAAAACAATTAAAACAATACCTAACAGTAATTTCTTAACAATTGATCATAAGAATACTTACAATCTTTTCTGCCCGGCTAAAAACAACACGAAGTCAATGAAGTAAGCTGGCAACAGATGAAAAAAGATGCGTCTGAACTCATGCAGGGCTACGTTAGTGGTGATGTCTCCGTTGGGGTACCAAAGAGGCCACGCCAAGGGGTGCTTGCGGCCATACTCCTCCCCTACGTTCAGTACCTCGCCCCAAGTGGTCGGGTTTTGATGACCGATATTAAGATTGTATACAGGAATCACTTCTGCCCTGAAATGTACATAATATATCGTTTAAATTAAACTTATGAAGCTTATAGTCTCTTCAGTATCAATGAAAACTTCCCAAAGTTGTAATCAATCTTAAAATACTGTTTTTGACAGATGTCCCATAGATTCTTGAGGCTATGATAGCTGAGCGAAAATACCAAGGGACTGTCGTGCCGCAGGTTCGATGCCCATCGCCGCACGGAAGAGCATTTTATGAATGCTCGCCTGGGTACCACCTTCAACCAGATCATCTGTCGTCAAGCCTAACCGTGTGTTCTGGGAGCAGTCCTTGAGAGCCAGTATTTCTAGGTAAGCGTGAACAGCATCTTCGACCACATCATTACTTATCATCATGAGAGATAGTGGTCAAAAGCTAGCCTACGCCGCAAATAAAAATAAAATCAGCATCCTGCGGATGGTCTTCTAACAAACCATTCAAAAATGCTGGTAAGTTGAATGTCCATTTTCATCAACTCATATCCAGCGGAGTTCTGTGGTCCAATAAATTCATCACAGAGAAAAATTGCTTCCTTCTCTGAAGGCACTGTGCAAGTCTCATACAGGTCTTTGTCTTTGTAATTTTATGGCAATGAAAAGCTTAATTGCAGTAAAATTACAGGCACATAAGACTTAACAACTGTAATGTCTCACTATGACGGGCTCAGCGAAGTGCGTCACTTATGACGAAATGCACCTATTAGAGGCAGAGGTTATCGCTTAACATCAGGTAGGCCACGTACTTGTGTATGTGGTTCACTCAACATCAGAGCTGCTTCACAACAGGAAATATTATAGTCATTTGCAGGATTCGAGCCCGTGACACTCCCTATTACTTGAGGGCATGCTCTAACTGCTAAGCTAACATGACATATGACTCCAACTTTGAATCGCTCGTTGAGTCTAAGAATGTATTCATTGGACGAACACAAAAGTGAAGCGGTAAGTATTTTTTATTAATATTTACCTATATCAACTCAAATATGGGTTCTTACATTTAGTTATAAATTGTTACAGCAATAATTAATATTATATTTATTTGTTTGAAAAAGTACGTGGTTAGTTATTATTATGGGACCTCTATGTAAATATAATCACTAAGTGAAACATGTGACTGTTTATAATTCAGAGAGTATAAAAGAATCGACCCAACCAACTTCAAACTTTCAGGATTATTGAAACAATCTATGGGCACAGATGATAGAATACTAGATAGGTAACAATTTACAAGTCAGTTGTCATGACATTTTCCTGGGTCAATTAATGCTTTATTCTAGATTAATGAGGTATTTCATGAATAAGAGATGAGCGACATATCCAAATACCTAATTTAATATAAATTAACTTTTTATTGTTTTAAATCTCGGTACACTAAGATATAAAATTATTTTCCATTGCTGCTACGAATAAAAATGAATTATTCGTAGCATAGTTGGTATAAGTACTTATCTACAGTAATGACATTAGTTTATGTCTGGAGATATCCATGTATTTTGAATTTAACGCTCGTAGCAAAGTTTGCTTTGTCGTTCTTAACCGATCAGATAACTTAAGCATCCTCCACTGCACGCCGCAGTTAATTAGATGGGTGACCGCTAGTGACATTACTACTGAGCGCTTTCGTGCTTCGTAGGGCACTTTAAGCCGATGGTCCCGGTTGTTGTCTTTGGATGGTAGTCATTATAGCATGGTGGTAGAGCATTTTTCGAAAGCCCACATGGCTCGCTACTACCCTCAAGTAGAAAATCTGCCGCCAAGCACCTAACAATGTATTCTGGCAGCTGTACTTGGGAGCCAGTAATTCTAGGTTAGCCTGAATAACACCTTCGCTCTCATCATCACTTGCCATCAGGTGTGATAGTGGTCAAAGGCTAGCCTATCAGTAATAAATAAACAAATCAATGTAAGTGTGACTATTTGTGCGAATTCTACCATGTTTCATTGAAAGTGGTATATATTTATGTGTATGTCTCCAGCTTACTCAATTGAAATTTAATATTTTATATTTAATGAATACACCGATAAGTGCTTGGCTACAGATTTTTTATTTAAGGGTGGTAGCTAGCCAGGCGCACATTCGCAAAATCCTCTACCACCACGCAAAATTACTGGTTCTCAAGGACACATATAGCTGAACACATCGATAAGTGCTTGGCGACAGATTTTCTACTTGGGCGTGGTAGCTAGCTAGGCGGGCATTATGCCCTACCACCATGCTATCCGCCATCAAGCTACCACTCTCAAAGAAAAAATCTGTAGCCAAGCACCTAGCAGTGTGTTACGGGTACGGAAGCAGTTTTTGAATATACCTACACTGAAAATCCTATTTGAAACTAATAATGTTATTATTCCCACTTCCCGTCATTCATATTAAATAATATAGGTACTTGCTAATAAACCTATAATTATCTAAACAGCGCGAGCGGTGAGTACTGCTCCCCCCACTCCCCCCCGCAGCGTATCGCGCCACCGCATCACCGCACCCCTGCCCGCCCGCTGCACTCTCATTGACTAACATAAAATACATATACCGAAATGGAATTCGGTAATCGTATCGCAATTATGCTAACAGATATATACCTGTTACCCTTATTTCATTACGGTATTTACCGAAATCGTATCGGTAAATACCCATACCGTAATATCCCTGGTTTCTAGATCAAGATTTGTAAATGCTATACCAATTTGGACTTTTGCTAACAAACTAAGAACTTTTTATATCACTTAATTTTAGTTGGTTTTGCATAACAGAATTACGAACAATTATCTTTTTTCCTTTTACGTATAAAATAACAGTAACCAACCAGTTATCACTTATAGATATAGAGTGAAGGATTAGATTAGAATGCAATATCTTGGTCAAACAAAGAGGATGTAATAAAGAACTAGTAAATAGGTCAACATTCTGAGAGAAAACATACCTACCAACATATTTTGTAAATATTGGCACATGTTACGGTTGTCAAACAACACAACACCTTCTCCTGGTCTATACATTTACTGTTTCTTTGTAACTTCTTCTACATATCCTTAACGTGAAAGCAAAAAGTAAGTTCAAACACTATAGAAATAAGGTTCAAAACAGATTGCAGTTACAGCGAACGGACGGCAACGCCGCGTTCAGTAACGTTTTCAACGAAATATTTAAATATTTAGGCGGGAAGAAATGTTTTTGCTTATTACGCAAAAACTATAAGGCCCATTGTTTTGAAAATTTTGGTGCCGATGGCACAAATTCTACCCAACATTTTAAGCTATTAAACAGTAGTCTAGCCTTTCCCGTTTGAGCTGTACAGCATGTGCTAGCTGGGGACATGTGTCTCCAGCTTACACGTTTATTTGAGCTTGTAGCTCCAAAACCTTAATAGCTACAGACTTGAAAATTTTAGTGCCGATGGCACAAATTTGGCGCTAAATTTTGACATATTAAACAAAGTCGTAGGCCCATTCGTTCAGAAGATACAGATGAGCAGCTGTAGACACGTGGTCTCCAGCTTACACGTTGTAATCGGGTCATTACTACTACAGTTTTCAAGTAGGGCGTTTCAATTTTTTTGTGCCACTGGCACAAATTATGCGCTAAATCCCTGGCTATAGTATATAATCACATCTTCAGCCGTTTCGTATATACAACATGTGTCAGCTGGAGACCATAACGCCAGCTAACACACTAATAATCACATGTAGCATCGAAGTTTATTTGGCACCTAAATTTTGAGTTAGTATTCATAATTGCACTAAATCTGCGCTAAATATTGGCGTATTCAGAATTAATAAATTTCAATTGAGTAAGCTGGAGACATACACATATATATTTTTCTACCTTAAGTACCTAGGTAGTACAATATATACCATAGTTTATAATCTACGACATTGAACTTACGTACCCTACGATTAAATAGGAGTAATTACGATAGTGGCATTAACACCGAGACAACAGGGCTATTGCGTGACCTGCGTAATCTTTGTAGCCTTTTAATGTATAATGGAAATATAATAAGTCGAAATGAAGTCTGCTCAAAAGATTTCCCATGGTAGAACTATCCGGATTTACAATATAGGCACTTTATGATGGTAGGTATTATCACCATGCTTAGTGCTACCTACAGGAGTACAAAGGTAATACAAATTATTGGAGCCAATATTTTTTTGTCCCGTGCGGGAATCGAACTCATGTCCCCCGATTACGTGCCGGAAGCCTAAACCACTCGGCCAATAATTTGTAAATGCGATTTTCGCTTAGCACGCGATAGTACACTCGAGAGCAATGAATCCGGGTCACTTAAAGAATCCTAAAAATCTCGGAAACTAAAAATGCTAGGTTAATGCAATAAATTGTATTTAATAGACAATGTAATACTCCTTAAATGAAGGTATTAAAACTTCTTAGTTATTGTAATGTTATATCATAAAAAAATCAAATTTGAAAAAGGGCCACTTTCGAAGATGGAACTACGAAATTACAGCATTTGGTTTTGCTTTTGTTTGTAATCTGTCATTTATGTGGGTACATAAACCATGTTGATAGTGCTCTATATTCATTATTCAAGCTGAAATTATGTCGCTTACGCCTGAAGAATGCACCAGAATACTTACAATGCTGGAAACCGGCCGGAGTCAGCGCGATACAGCCAGGACTGTCGGTGTGTCGCTGTCAACAGTACAAAGAGTTCTCCGACGTTACGAAGAAACTGGTTCTAACCTACGCAGACCAGGAACGGGCAGAACCAGGTGTACCACAGCACGAGAAGACCGATACTTGGTGAACACCATGCTTCGAAATCGCTTTCTCACAGGAACTGAACTCACCAATCAGTTTCGACGCCTCGGAGGAAGTAACCCAAGTGCATGGACAGTAAGACGTCGGCTTGCTGAATCTAACTTAAAACCCCTTAGACCTGCAAACGGCCCTAAACTGGAGCGTGGGCATCGTATTTCGAGACTAAGATATGCCCAGAGCCACGTAAATTGGAGTATTGAAGATTGGTCAAAAGTTATGTTCTCCGACGAATCAAAATTTATGCTCTACAAGCACGATGGAAGACACAGAGTGTATCGAAGACCAGGGGAAAGATTCAAGCAAGCATGCATCGAAGAAAAAGTAGCCTACGGTGGTGGGTCTGTACTTGTGTGGGCCGGAATTTCTTCTGAAAGTCGCACAGAGCTGGTGATCATAGAAAACGGCTCTTTAACTAGCGTAAGATATGTGGAAGAAATCCTCAATGATCACGTTGGTCCATTTATGGTCAATTTAGGTGAGGATGCTATATTTATGCATGACAATGCCCGACCTCATACAGGTAGGATTGTGAATGACTACCTTCAAGAGATGAACATTACTCGTATGGAGTGGCCAGCGCGCAGCCCGGATATCAACCCGATCGAGCATGCTTGGGACGAGCTAGGCAGATGCGTAAAACAACGAAACCCTCCCCCAATCACGCTTCGTGAGCTCAAAATTGCTCTCACAGAGGAATGGGAGAATATTCCCCAAAATCGTATAAGGAACTTGGTGTACAGCATGCCAAACCGCGTAAACGCAGTAATGGAAGCACGAGGAGGCAATACGAAGTATTAAAATTCAAGAAAATCGTAATAAAGTTCAAAAATTTCATGTTTCCTATTTTTGTTTTAAGGAGAGATCAGCAGTTTTTTTCTTTATGTAATTTTGTGTTAATAAAATGTATGGTGACTCATATTTTTTTACTTTCATTTAAGGAGTATTACATTGTCTATTAAATACAATTTATTGCATTAACCTATCATTTTTAGTTTCCGAGATTTTTAACATTCTTTAAGTGACCCGGATTCATTGCTCTCGAGTGTACTTGTAAACAAATTTAGAAACAAAGTACCTAGTAAACAGGTAGAAGGTATCTGTTTCTGCAGAACTAGCTTCCATCTATTTCCAAAGTCAAGGACCAAAGTCACCTCAGTAATAATAATAAAATAACTAACATTAAAAAAACGCAGTTATTGTGAGGTTATTCTTTGATGTCATGTCGTAGCAAAAAACTATTCATATTCTATTCTGTGAGAAAAAAAAATCGATTATCAAGCCAGCAGCAGTCACCTGTCGTACCAATATGTATATATTTTTACCTTTGAAGTTTGGAAACGTGTTGCTTATCATTGAAAATCTGCGTGGGAAAATCCTTTTTATTAACCTCTAAAAATAGTAAAAATGAATTTGGTTTAAAAAATACCAATTTTACTATAAATAAGCGCAAATTTACTACATTATTTAAACTTTTATTATGCACCTTGTATTTTCCTCGCTGGGTGGAGGAGAAAAATTGTGTGTTGCGCTAAAAACTTTACGTCTCCTACCTTTGAAACTTTCGGTACGCACAGGATTCTATGAACAACTCGCTTTTCCCTATTTTTTTGGATTTTTGTCCTATTGTTTTCCTTTGGATAAACAGTGCCATTTATAACCGGTATATTACTGTACTTACTTCTCTTTGTTCATGCCTTCAAGCATGCCGATGGCTAGAAGGGCGTTAATAGCTGTATCGACCGGAATGACCTGTGCGCAAAGGGATTCATCACAGAGCATAGTGCGGATGACGCCTTTGCCGGCGCCAATCATCACACCCACAGGTCCGTTCAGATTATCCACCCAGCCGGGGAGCGGTTCTTGGTAAGCGGGACAAACTGAAAATAAAATTAAATAGATTCATATCGCTACAAACACCGTTTTACCAAGACCATAAAAGCGGTCGACCCATCGAGCAAGTAACTCTTAAAGCTTGATGGGTCGACCACAAAAGAAGTACAGTTATTGGTTCATTCTGGATACGTTGGCATTCTGAAAAAGCCTATCTTTTCAAGGATTCAAGGCGTGATGATATATTTATTGTAATAGCTGATTTTGAAGGACAAAGCCCGAAGACTATCCATCTTCGGATTGATTGTCCTTCCCTCTCACGTCATATGGAGGCCATTAAACTGTTGCTTCTCTTCATTAGGTCATCGTACTTTACCTACCTTACGTGGTGTTGTGGTGCAGCTTTTTTTTTATTGGGTTGTGACAAAACACAAACGACACTATGTATAGCGGTAACCTTTACTGACGAACTGCACTGCGCCCATCTCGCTGAGGCATATAACAGTTGTCTAGTCTCATTTCTTGCCTGTAATTTCATGATTACTAACTGCCTTTCAAGGACTGCTGCCGGAAAATACTGTTAGTTGCTTGGTGACTTTTTTGAGTTTGTCTTGGTGAGATTTTCTTCATCAGGATAACCTAGATAGATTTGGCATTGAGATTTGAGACCCCTTTTACACTGTCATATATTTGTACAGGATTATAGTTAAAGCTGCGTATCAAGTTTTTACTAAGCTGAAAACTGTTAACACGAAACACCAAAATTGTATATTTTCGTATTGTTTCCATTTTTATTTCGGTGGATCTCCACCGAAAAAAAAAACTGGAAACAATACAGCTTTACAAAGACTGTCAGATTGGCAACACATAAGTTGGTAACATTGTTTGGTACTAGGTTCATGAACCTATTTTTAGGTATTACCCGCGTCCGCTCGGGCTACGGACGGGTATTTAATAAAAATTAAAAAGAAAACACCACTGAATTTTTCTGCAAATTTTCTATACCCTATGTTCATTAGGTGTAGGATTCTAATGGTGAAAAAATTTTCAAATCGGTCCAGTAGTTCTGAGGTTTGTTTGTTACATACGAAAATACAAATCTCTTTATAATATTAATAAAGAAGTATAGATATAGATAAGGTAATAGGAGCCTTACTACTGCTCGCTTCCGTGCTTTGGAAGGCACGTTATGCTTACGATCCAGATTGTTATCTTAGGAAAGAAGTTGTTGTACTCGTACAATGGTGGTAGGGCATTTTGCGAATGCCCCTTACCTAGAAAATATGTCACCAAGCTGTCCTTGCGAGCCACTAATTATAGGTTACCCTAAGGAACAGCTTGACCGTATCCTTACTTATCTTTAGGTAGTGTTCAAAGGCTAGCTCCTATAAGCTTTATATAAAAAAACATGTTCATCAGTGGTTACCGATAGTTCCTGACATTATATTTACAACCTCAGCATATATCTACGTAAGTAGGTTCCTTAACAATAGCTAGTTTTTATGATCCTCAAACTAAACTTATTTTTTTGCACCAAGAACTTACTGCTACATGAAAAGGCAGAATCTAAATATATATTGCTTTCTGAGTAATATGAATTGATCCTCCAAATATCACACGGTTTCTTCACTAATGTAAGACACTCCAAGGTGCACCACTAACAGTTACGTAATAAGTATTTTCTTTTACTTTTGCTTCCTGGTATAATTATCGTACCTATGCTAGGACGTGCAATAACGACAGGCAACTCTGGGTAAGCTTGTTCCACGATGTTCTCAGCTAAACGCTTGGAGAAGGTATAGCAGTTCGGATGAGGACCGAGCAGTGATGGTGTCAGCATCTTCAGCTGGTTATCATCCAGCCATTCAATCAGCTTTATTATGTTGTCGGGATTTACCGGTGGCGCGTGCATCTGTACAAATACATTTACGGTTATTTAAAAAACGGGCATATATGTATGTATAGTAAGCAAGTAATCAATATCTCAATATACGAGTATACTGCAGTCTCTTCAGCGACGCCCAATCGCCTATAGGTACATGAAAGTGGTTGTATAGAAACGCCACCATGTCAATTCGACTACAGGACAAAACCACGGAACCAATTCGTCTGCAATGAAGCATCGACGAGTAGGTGGACTGACGACATCGTAAGAGTAGCGGCTAACTACTGGATCATGTGGCTGGCCGTTTCTATAATATTGTAGTATATAGTTTTATATATATTATTTCTATATATACCTTTTCCTCCAATACTTCATAATCTGGATAGCAAAATGCAGTTGAAAGGTGGACAAAAATTGCCAGATTCTTGAACTGCTTGGCCAATTTTATTGTTCTCAAAGTTCCCGCTGTGTTCATATTCACATTATCCTTCAAGGGCGCTTCAAGACGCAATGTTGCAGCAAAGTGGAACACCACAGATATCTCAACAGAAAGGTGTTCTATTTCTTGAGATGACAAACCAAGATCTTCAGAAAGAACATCTCCATGAAGAGCCTTTATTTTTTTGAGCGCAGTGGGCTTCTCTCTTCTAATGCGGTCAAATAACTGTAATCAAAATAATTATTTAACGTTACATAACCATTTTTTCAAAGTTTCGTATTGCTGGAGTCTGATCAAGCTGTTCTAAATCTGCCGTTTGGATTGATGTTCGACAGATGTAGTATCTAATATTATATGTTCTATGGTAGTATGACAAAATTCGTATTACTGCTGGTATAATTAGCCTTTGTCCACTATCTCATCCCTATTTGTCAACGAATTTAAAAAAAGAGGTTGTCGTGTTTTTATGTTTCTTACCTTAGCACTTTTGACTGTTTGGAACGATTTTGATTATTATTTTTTTTATTTTAAAGCTGATGCTTTTCGTGTCGTCCCATTAAAATTTTATCAAAATCGCTTTAACCTTCTTTAAGTTACATTCTAATAACTGAAAAATATTTTGCTATCATATATACTCATTGCCAATGAATGACAATCGATCCTGTAAGTAGCAAGGGACACTAAAACGGGTGAAACAAATTTTTTTACCGAACGAAAAATGGCGACTTCAACACTCAAATTCATGAAATGCCACTATTAGATGAGGCATGCCAGCAGCAGGATTCTCACAATGGAACCCGTACATGGCTACAGGCGGTCCATATCCGTTGTCACTGGGCTGTCATTGTTTTATGACCATGATAAATTGGGTGTGTATAGGCAAATACTAAAAATTGTTGTACTCACGGGTAGACGTTGCATGTCCTCCAATCTCTGCTCTACTGACTTCTCCCGCTTGGGCCGCATAAGGATGTAAATGACCTGGACATCAGGTACGGTGTACAGCAGTTTCTCTATGAGCACCTTGCCCATGAAGCCTGTACCTCCAGTCACCAGAATGCTTCTCCCTTTGTAGAAGTCGCGGACACAAGGTATTGACGACATATCTGTTAACAAAAATCCTAACCATAAGTTTTCTTTTTATTTCATTGATTCAAAATATATATTCTGAGCGATTGTCACGAGCAGTATGTGGAAGCGGGAGGTGCAGGTTCGATTCCGGCTTGAGGTAAAAGTTTTGTAATTGGATCCCATGCGTTAAATGCAAGGACTGCAATGGATCCAGGAAGTATCTCAAGTAGTATTTTGTTCTCTTTAAGGGTCCACATTCAGTTCACTGGTGATCTCTATGTGTTAATATTGGCCACACATGTGTGAAAATAATATAGATACAGAGTGTCTACTAAAATTGCGACGTTTGCGTAGCAAAAACGCGGTCTGGGTATTTCAAACTAGTGTATTTGACCTTTTTACTGATGGTTAAAGTACGAAAAAAAACTGATGTAGATCCCGGATTTGGATGTTAACTTTCTTTTACATATGAAATTTGATTATTTCAAAATAGAGTAAGCTATTTTTTATGATATTATTCGCTTAATTTCGAGTTAAATAACAAATTGGAGAAGAGAACTGGTTATCAAAAAGGGATTGTGTATATTAAGTCAAACATTGTTCCGGATAAGCATCGCACTAATATTATATAGGCTAAAGTTTTTGAGTGTGTTTGTATGTTTGTTACTTCTTTACGCTCCAAAGGCTGGACCAATTTTGATGAATTTTTCATCATCAGCATCTTAAATTTTGTAAGTATATTATTAATTCCCCATTGCTGAAACCGTTGATTTATATTGTAGTTAGAAGTTAAAGATTCGATTTTTAGAGAAGATTTTTATTTATTTTACAAGCTGATGCATTGCGGATCCTTATATAGCACCTTTATGAGCGAGGTCCAGTATTGTGAAGAAATATTACGAATGTTAGAAATACTAATTCAGGCACGGATATATGACGACCTTTGGATTTTCCATATTGGAATTCGACAAATGATTTTATACCACACCCACTCAGAAAATGTCTCATTGCTCATTCGAAAACGTGTTATAAAGTTTGTCATTTCTCCCTTATAATTGTGCGGCATGAAAAGTTATATGGAAAATGTTTTAGATAGATAGATAGATAACTCTTTATTGTACACACCACTACAGTATAAAAAAACAAAATATAAAGGATTACAGTCAAGTGTTACAATGGGCGGCCTTTTCAGTAACAGCGATCTCTTCCAGGCAACCTTTGAATGGAGAAAAAATAGGAGTAATAAGACGGGGGTGATTAATATTAACAGTCTGGTTGAACAAACTGCTTAGTTAAAATTTAAAACAGAAATATTTTCTATACAAACAAACAGACATGACTTAAAAATATACTAACAATATATTTTTACAAGCTTACATACAACAATACTATATTATAGTAGGGGAGAATTGGGGGTTCTGCATCTGCATCGCTCTCGCTTCGCTCGAGCTCGCGATGCATGACCCCCAATTCTCTCCGTTATATAGATCACAACTGGCATTCTTCTTGATATCAATGGGCTAAGTTCGGATCGAGCTGTTTGCACAATCGTCCATCCTTATTGTAACTTTACAAGATTTAAGGATTCTAAGAGTGCTTATGCATTAGGCACCCCTAGTTATTTTTAATCCGAACGGTTATTTTTTAAAATTAAATAGGATAGGATTTTATTAAAAAGATAGGTAATTTTAAAAACATTTATTTTCTACATTCCATTTCTGAAGACAAATTACATTTCTTAGAGCACAGTATGAAGTATGATATACACAACAATAAACATCGGAACATGAAATATACTTTCTATACAAACTTAGTAAACTAGGGCAACCATAATCCTCTAGATCGAAAATACACTTACTAATTCCGTCATACATTATATTATCTTGTTCTAATATTTTCCTTAGCCATCTAACTTTTTCTGAACCTTTGACATATATTTTACAGTTCCTTAAAATTTCTGCAATATAAATCTTATGATAATTATACGGTATAAGTCCTTCTTTCCAATAAATGTGTCTATTTCTTTCAATCCAGCATACTTGTCTTTTTTCTGTTTTTGTTAAGTCATAAAACGGGAAGGGTGGCTTAAATACAAGATTTATTATTTGTTTATCAAATTGTAGTGCTATTTCTTTTACAATGAATTCATTAGAATCAGTTTTGAAACCTTGTACGTCTACAATTGCATTCATGTTAGTTTACGTACAATATTACTTAGTGGTTTGTATTCAACAAGCCGGTCGTTCACAATAAGGCAATAGGCTGCTGTATTATTTGGAATTTCTTGGGCACTTTCAATTTCTAAACGTACATCCACTGGTCCTGATTTTAAATTTTCATTTTGTCGTGAACAGTCTATTATAAACAAAGGAGCTTTCTCTTTAAATTCGTTAATGTTTAACAACGGATCAGCTGGGAGGTTGTAATAAGACTGACGGAATTTGGCATATAATTCGTATAATATATTATACTTATTTTCATCGAACTTTATGTTTAGTGAATCATAAGGATAATATTGGGAATTTAAAAATAATGTAACGTTAGTCAAATTACAGTGATCAAATGTAGAACTATCTTTAGTTTTGTTATTTTTTCTATTAGTTTGTAAACCAAATATAACATATCGAGGCTTTTCTAATTGAGAAGCCGTTTTTACAGACCATGAATGCTTTGTGGTTCTTGGCAACAAAGGATATTCATATAAGTCCCAATTTCTAAAAGCCATTTGTATAGGTTTATCTTTTTCTAGAAATTTAAGTAATGAAAGCCTTTCTCGGTCAGAAACTTTCACATGTGGTACGCGCCATTGAACTCTCAGTATATCTATTTCAATACTGTCATCTTTATCAATAATAACACTGTTATAGTTAGTGCTGCTTCTATTAAGTACCAGTTCATGTTTGCAGTTTAAAATTATTCTATTATAATCTTCAGCAAACCCTAACATTTTATTAAGTGGTATAACAACACTAAAGAAATCATCTTTGGAATTTTGACCATTTATATTCCAACCCCATACAGCAGCAACTTTGCTCTCACCGTAATTCATAGAAATATATGATTTTATAGTAGAAGAAATTCCAGAGTTCCTGATACGATCTATTTCTACGCCATTTATTTCATATCGAATGTCTTGAAACAGATATGATATTGGATTATTAGTAAAATTGACAGGTTTTTTAGTAGGATGGCCTGCAGCATCTTTTCCAGTTACCGTAGCACGTCCTTCGATGTAAATAGAGCTGGCAGATGGTAGTACATATATGTCTTGTTGTTGGATAGATATGCGTATTTCATCATTGGCTTTAAAACTGTTATTGTATGGATTATATGTATGTATTTCGTAACTCTCAATAGAGTTGTCGAAATGTGGTGAATTATCAATATCGAGAATATTCATATTTTGAAACCCAGAGCTCGTAAAAAATCTTTATTCTTTTTTGTTATTTTTTTTACTTTGGGATTTCTGATACGTCTATGCCTTTTGAAAGCATAGCTGATAATACCGTTTTTTAATTTTGGTTTTGGTGATATAATATTATATTTTTTTGTGTTTTGACCAAATACAATCATTTCTGCTTGCGTAGATGAAGGCTCATCTGAATTTCTTCTGCACCGAAATCAATGAGATTGCCTTCTTGATCAACAACTTTTACTGTAATTGATGATATGTTGTTGTCTTTTACGGGAAAATATATAATATTTTTAGGTTTTTCAATAAACCGAAAGCTTGGAGGAACGTTTGGTACAAATTCATAAATAATGTGGGAAGATAAACCATTAATGTACGAGCCGTGTATTAAATCACATTCGATCCTTATGACTGTTGTTGGAAGAATGTTCACTGGATTCTCTGATACATGCCATTTATTAGCTTCTAGTATTTCTTTTCGAAAACCTAACATGTTTCCCATACTATTTATTACTTGGAAATTAACAGGTTTTGTGCAAAAAAGAGAACATTTTGCAGTATTTGAATTGGATTCAATATTGAGTTCACAGTCATCCAATTTGCTATTTAAATAGTCGGCAATGTCTTGTAAATCATAATTTCCATTTGGAATTTTTAATCTTTTATTTTTTTCACCGTAACTAAATATATTGTTAACATCTGATATATTTGGTATAACATTGAAAACAGAGAAATATAATAATCCGCACTCATAGCTATGATTTAAAGATAGAGGTGGATGAAAAGTGGTTTCTAATATAGATTTCTTTCCAGAAAAACTTAATGAGATAGACATAGTCGTAGACTGTTCTACAATTTATACTAAACTGGAGAAAACATAAAACACATCCACTATTTATTTGTTTGTATTACACCAAAACTGTTCTAAAAATTTAAGGCATAAATGACCGCAGTTATACGTATTATTTTTTTGATGATTATTATAGTTATATAGAATGTTTCCCTTCATCATATATTTTATAAATTCCTTAGGCGGCCTCAAGTTCCCATAGCTATCAAAATATTCAATGTAATCGTCAATTTTCACATAGGCTACCCAATGAGTTCCAGGATTTATTGAGCTATCTAAATTGACGACACCACACTCAATAGGATATGGTCTTTTAGGTAAATTATCTCTCATAAAAACACCTCTAAAGTAAGGAATATTATTACAATATTTCAATAAATCTATATTTGTAAGAGCCCGACTAGGCAACCGTTGATTTAGTTTTTTTTTTTTTTAGATAAGTATAATCCAAAACCTTTTTTATATGGTTTAATGCATAGCCCTTTGCCTATAGTTAAACCTTCCAATTTATCATGATGTCTCTTTAACTCCGAAAGACGTTTTTTTGCAGCTTTGTATTCGTTGTACGTTTTAAGGATTCCGGATACTCCACCAGCCAGACTTCCAGCAGCTGATAATCCCGCAAAAATAGGTATTAAAGGAAGAACACCTCCTGATTTTGGTAAAGGAATAATTCGTGGTAGTTTAATAGGTAAATCTTTCGTTAAATCTTTTGCTGCAGCAAATGCCAGTTCTATTGCCATTTTTTTACATTTTGGTTTCATTTTACGAATCTGCTTTTTAGTGTGAGATACAATGCTTTTAAAATTCTTTTTCATTCCAGAACCAGAAGCAACTTTGGCCAACATTGCTTTATTAACCAATGAAGCTGCTATTTTTTCTCCGGGACTAGCATTAGCAGAAGTAGTCCGTGTCTTCGCCATTTTTAGTAAAATTATATCTGCCTTACGCCGTTTATGTAAATTAGATGAATTATTGTAGGCTATATCGTGTTGTTTGCAATATTCGTCCAGCTGATTGATGCCTTTATCCCCACGAGCCAGTCTTTCTTTTAAGCGAGTTCCTGGTCCACAGAAATTATATCCTGGTAGATGAAGTTCAAATGGCAATTTGTTGATTAATCTATTCAGAAGACTATCTTCCGTCATAACCAGATGGAGACTGAATTACAATTATGTATAATCAATCTTTATAAAACATTCGTTTTGTTAATCCAACTGTTTTCACTGGAAGGGAACCCGAGCCATTTAACGTAACACCTTTTAGCTTTTTTTTTCAAAACTTTTTCGACAAGATAAACATCAGGGTGCTGAGTTTTTTGTAGTTCTTGTATATAAAATGCACCTAGTATTGGACGATGCCTCATGTCCGCTAATAAATAAGTTATTGGGTCAGTGTTTTGCACTTTGATGATTTTGAAAATTTCTGTTGACCAATTCGGCGTATACCCTTTTTCAAATGTGCCTTTATATTTACTTATGCGCACATAATCATTGGCATTCAATTTCTTTCTATATTTTTCTTTAGGGATAGAGGTAAGATTCTTTTTGAACCTCTCCAGTAATATATCTTTATTTTTTTGTTTTACTTGTGCTGGAGACATACCAATTGTTCTATGAATGGTATTGTTGTATATGTCAATCACTTTATTAAGAACTTCGTCATACCATATATAGTTTCCTCTGAAACTGAATTCTTTGTAGAGCTTATTTTTCAATGTTCGGATTAATCTTTCTACAATAGATGCTTTTTTAGTAGAGTAAGTGGAGTAGTGATTTATTTTATAACTATCCACAATTTTTTTGAATTTGTCATTATAGAACTCATTGCCTCTGTCCGTTTGTAGGTGTTTAGGCACTCGTCCTTTATGTAATAAAGATTGAAAAGCTCGAGTGACAACTTCTTTTTTTTTACTTTTCAGTGGATATGCCCATGCGTACTTTGAAAAAGTATCGATAACGGCTAAAATAAAATTATGACCACCGTTAAATTTAGAAACAGCTTGCATATCTATTAAATCAGCTTGCCAAAGGTCATCAATATCTTTCATCACAACATGTCTTCGAGGAAAATTTACCCTTGCATATTTATGAATCTCATTTACCACACTTTTTTTGCTCATGTTTATTATAATGTTTAAATATTACTTCTAATTTATTAACTCGATTATTTAATTCAATAAGCAAGTTTGTGTTAGATGAAATTTTATTCAAAATATTAATGAGAGATTTATCAACATATTCTTTGGTTGCGCTGTCATTCAGATCAATTGGATGTTCCAAATTTTTAAGGATCTTATTTTGGGCGTTTAAATTTCCATCACTAGATTGTTTTATAGAACATTCGCTTTGGATTATATAATCTTTTTTCTGTTTTTTATATAGGTGATGGCCGAATTTGTTGACATTCATGTTTGAATGATTCTTAAAGACTAAACAAATATTCGCAACGCTTAGTCATTTTATTCTTTAATTATACCAGCTTCTTTTAACTCTTCTATGATTGAAATAATTTCATTGTCATGATTACTGTTACCAGCATCTCTAGATGCCACCAAAAGCATAAGTCTTTCAATTAATTCATTAGGATCGTCCCAATAAATAAAATCTGTATTTGATTTATAGGTTTTTTTAAAACTTGGGGATTTAACTCCAGTTCCACGCTTGATAGCTTTGTTTTCCACTTCATCTCGATCAAAAAATAAGGGTTTTATAATTTGGCAGTACTTCATGCTTTTGTCTCCTCTTATTTGGCCTAAACGATTAAAATCTCTTTTGTGAGCATTAGTATTGTGTAACATATCTTTATAAACTATTTTATCTCTCTCTGTTACCAAATTTAAATCCGGCTTTTTTTTAAATAAAAGTTCCTTAATACCAGGTGTCATTTCGTAGTTTATATTTCCAAGGGTCATTAAAGAAATTTCATTGTCGCTAGAAGTTTTACCAAAAACCTTAAAAGAGATTGGTATGTTTCCCATGAATAATTGCTTGTTTTCATCCCGTACTCCAAATGGTACATTTAATGTATTATTTTCATCAAGCAAATTTTGTTTTTCTAATATTGATAGAAGGGGAGTGTCTAAATTGGTTACTTTTTTTTCATTTTTAAATGGCGTTGAATGTATTTGTTTTTCTGATTCACTATCGGTTAATGTATTTTCACTTTTAGCAGAGTTATAGCTTTGAAATTTGTCGTCGGGTGAACCGTTGGAATAATTACACAGTGATGAATCATTTGTATCAAAAGTGCATTTAATATCACTTTTATATGAATTAGATTCAGCCATTTTATTAAGAGGATCAGTGAGAGGTTTAAATATTTTATTTAAATTTAAGTTTGTGTTGTCTTCTTCATCCTTTATTTGTTTTATTTTGTTTTTAATTGTTTTAACTGAGGCGAGTATTTGGTGTTTCCATTTTTTTTCCATGTTTTATAACGATGTTACCACATCCATTAAATTATAAGAAATGATGACTTTAGTAGTTATGACTTGTATTTAAATGAAATCAATCGAACTTAATAAATGTATCAAATCCACTTCTGTATCTACCATTATTTAATTCACTATATTTATCTATAATTAAGAATGAGTGCGGATAAGTCCATATTTTTAAACATATGTTTTTAAATTTGGACCAATCAATGTCTGAATTAACATGTTCATTATAAATATGTTTTAAATTTATATCATCCTGTTTAAAAATTATTAAAAAGTTTGCATTATCTCGTATTAATTGTTTTGGTATTTTCGAATAAGTTTGGGACAAGTAAAAGCAATCTATATTTTTATGCCGTCCCATTGAAAAATAGTTACGTATATTTGTCTGATTCTCGCATGCCACATCGTCAAAAATAAAAACAGAATTTGGTAAAGCAATATCCGGGTCAATAACGTCTTTGTTATCATTAAATATGTTAAATTTTATATCTGGAATTTGATTCAAGATTTCATTTAAAAAGCAGTATTTTGGTTGAAATGTGGTTTTTGAATACAGATAAACATTCTTAAATTTTAAGCCGTTTTTATGTAATAATAAGCCTATCATTACATTGGTCTTTCCACAATTAGATGGACCGCAAATTAGACAGCGAATCGTATTGGGAAGTAATACGCTATGTCTGTTAATTCCGGAATGTGATTTTACTTCTATGTTGTTAATTTCTAAAGTTGTGGGTTGCTTTATCAACCTCATAATGATATCTGACAATACTGTATAGGGTATTTATATTAAATAGATAAATCATTACAATGTCCATTTCTATTGATCGAATGTTAGCGGTTCTAATGTTTGCTTTCCAAGAAATTTAGCTTTTAAAAACAACCTTTGTCCACGTGATCTATTACCAAAAAAGGTAAGTACCTAGTTATATTTTAGTTATTATTTTTGTAATACTTATTAATTCATTGTTGCACCAGCTCCACTGTATAGCAGACAAATTTGCATTGCACTGTTGGTTTACATATATCCTGATTTTGGTAAGTGTTTATTTTAACTTTTTACTAATAATATCAGTTAAAACTAATTGGTAGTTCATATGAAGGTTAATTTAATAAGTATTATTTTATTTTGTTACAGAAACAATGACAAGCATAGTTTTTGCTGACGCTGATCCTTTCTATCTACAAGAGGCTCAAGACATGAATTTAATCTGGAACAGTCATGAACACGATAGAGATATTGTTCGAGAAAATAAAGAAACCAATACAAAAAATAAATCATTCAAAACAATTCATAAGAAAGGAAAGTTAAGTTTTAAGAAAAAAATATCACCAGATTCATCATTCGTTGTCAGAAAAATACCAGGAAAAGGACATCACTTAATAAAAATTGAAATCAGTGAAATTAACACCCTAGCAAGTGATGATTGTTGTGTAAGTGTGCAGTATGTAGTTGAGGATAAATATGATAACATTTTAGACGCAACGCAAGATTTAATAAGTAAGATGACAAAAAAGTTATGTGTCCCAGAACCTTTATAAATCTATCTAATTGTATTTATTGATATTTTATTTTATTGTAATATTATTGAATATATAACCTAATAAACATAGTTACGAGTCACGTACTTGTTTTATTTATCTTGCTTACGCAGGGTTTACCTACACATTATTTCGGTGACCGATGTAAATCTGGATTCGGTCGAACACTAACAATAATCTTATAAAATCAGACAGGAATTAGGATAGGTTAAGAAAAATGCAAGGAATGATATTTTATGCGATTTCAATTTATTTCATATATATTTCACATATATTATATATAGCAAATTATAACTTTTACCAGTAAATCAAGACTTACAGACTATATAACTTTACAAATGTATTACTTATAAATATATATATATAGTTATTATGTTAGGAATTATAGTAAACATTTACCAAAATAAAACGGTTTTCAGTTGACAAGATATATAATTTTGTCATTATTTACAGTTCAATGTTGCTTTTAAATGTCACTTTTATTATTATGATATATTTCTAATATAATACAATATTATTATAATATATTGCTGTAATGTCCCCAAGGTACAGTTTTTACTATATCTTTCGTGATCTGTCTCTTATCATCTGATTTATTTAAAATCAATTTATTCAACCTCTGAGTAAATATTTTATGATTAATTGATTTAATAATGTACATACTATCTCTAAAATCAATATTCCTAAACAAACATCGTTTATATTTTGCCATGTCAAGTTTCCTCGTTACACATTTTTTTGTGCCTTTGGCTTTCTTAAGTGAAGATGTTTCAGTATTTATGCAATAAAGTTTTGCGCGAAGTCCTGTGAATTCTGTAATTAACTCACCAGCCATTTCATCTTTAAAATATCCAGGTTGTTTAATATTAACATGAGGTATACCATATACATTATCTTCTTTAAAATTACTAGTGTCAAAGTATTGTAGGTTAAGTTTCATATCCTTGTAGAAATCATCAGTCCTTATCAAATATAAAAGACTATCAGTATCTGTGTAGCAAAGGCATATATTTTCTCCATACATTTTTTTCATAATCGCGTAATGGAATCTATATAAATGTCTCTTCGCGAGTTCTAGAACAGTAAAGCCAATATATATTGGTCGGTCTAGATTGATTTGTGTTGGCTGCATTTGAATAGCTACCAAATTTTCTGTAAAAATCGAGAGATTCATAAAATTTGGCGCACTTATATATTTTTCAGCGCCGCAAATTTTATTAGTTCTGTTAGAACAATCTTTCCATACATTAACTAGTTTTACATCAACTTGATTTCTTTTGTTTTCTATCGTTTTACCAAATATAGAGTTATTCTGTTTTTTAAAAAAATCCCTTTCAAATTCGGAAGTTGCATTTTGTCGCAACAATGTGTTTAATTCAATGTAAGGTTTTAGAAATTGTTTCTGATCGAAAGCCAATACTCTGTGTATTTTTAATAGTACAAGTCCGTTTCTCAAACATTCTTTTAAATGAGTATAATGTATGACATATTTATATTTATTATGTAGGTTTGCTATTAGCTTTTGAGATTTTCCATTAGGCGGAATACATTTTTCTGGCGCGAATGGTAAATCAGAATGATGATCATGTATTTGTGGAGGATATTCAAGGTCCACTTCAAGTATGTATCCGCGATTGTTACTATCTGGTATCGATTCAATGTTGTTAAGGGTTTTAATTTCGTCTTCATTTAGAAAGGAAAAATTATTGGTAGGAAGACATTTCATCATCGTATATCCATAAAGATTTACACAATCGAGGTACATTAGATAAGAATTGGGCTCGTATTTATTGTAATTAGACAAATATTTATTATTTGCTTTAGCATTTCTGAGAGAACATTGTGCTAAACCTCCTCTAATGCCTTTTTCAAGCATTTGATACATTTCAACATCGGAAATTAAATCAAGCTCAACTTTTGTAAACAATAACATGGCATCCCAACTTAATGAAGGTGATGATACATAATGACAAGGATCTAAGTTGTAGTAAGTCAAGCTCATTGTTCTGAATTTTTCAAAAACGTCACATAATAATAATACATCGCATTTTAAATATAAATCGGTGTACTCCCCTAAATCTTTTATGTTAAATTCATTCCAAATAGTTTGCGCATGTTCGTAATCTTTATCTGATATATCTTCAGAAGAAAGCCTATTAAAAAAACTACTCTTGTCAGGAAGATTTGGTTCATTATAGCGTTCCATCGAATTCAAATAATCATAGCAATATACTCCTTTTTGACACAATAAATCAAACGATTTACTATCAGGATAATATTTTTTTAAATTTTTAAAGTCACTTTTCTGCAGTGTTTTTACTAACTTATCCAAGCCGCAACTAAGAAAATTGAACGAATCAATAAATTTCAACTGAGCGGCATTGTTGGAATCAATTGGTATAAACTTTGTGATTGATATGTATTTTTCCTTTGTTTTTGAAATAAGATTAATACGTCCTATGATCGCAGATAGCTCGGTAATAAATAAATGACAGTCATATCCGGAAAGATTGTGGAATATGATTGGAATAAATTTACATGTCCTAGCATTCAAATTACATCCCACGTGACTCGGACCTAAATAAGCTGAATCAAAATGATCGTGGTCTGCGCATTTTACGTCATCAGCTACAAATTCCTTTTTACACAAGTGACAGATGGTAGCATGTTTAAACGATGCCAGCTCATTTTCAGTTAGCGGCATCATTTCATGTTTAATTGATATAATTTGATATAATTCCATTACATCATTAGTTAGAGCTTCAATAAATTTTTTTACACAATTTGGGCCCCGATAAGACACAAATTTGTTTAGACTCGGTTTAGACTCACAGCATATGTAATAAGCAAAGCAAGTCGCTTGATGTATTTGCACGTTCTCAACATGTTGTGATTTGCTTTTATCCGAATATTCTTTAAGCAAACTTTCAAAATCACCATATATTACGAAAGGAATTCTACGAGTTCGTTCAACATGCGAAAATAATAACTTACTACCTGGTTGAGGCAGAATTGTTTTTACTCTAGCGCAATCGTGATTTACCAGTTTTTCTTGCGATGGAAAATAAATAAAACATTCGTCACACAAAAAAATTCTGCATTTATGTTGTGTAAGTTGTCTATGTACAAGCTTTCCGAAATCTTTTATCAAACAGAAATGGTTTTTCCCGTTTATCTCAATGAGGAGCAGGCTAATATGCGTCAACTTACGATGTTTTGTTTTGTAGAGGGGACCAGATACTATATTGTTTTTATCCAAACCGTACACATTTACCGAAATTAAAGGATTTATCTTTTCGAATATTTTAATATCATTTAAACTCAAAGGAAAAGTCATTCCTGAAGTGTTCAGAATATGTTTATAATGTGGATATGACGACACTCTATTTGGATTATTTTTTGCTGGATACATATGCGCAATTATGCTCCATAAGAAACATCGATCATCTTTGTTTTGAATGTTTAAACATGATTTGGTGTTTTGAATTTCTCGCGGCAATTTCACGTATGAGCCCGCCCGTAATGGATTGTATTGATTAATATTTAATTCTAAATGACTGATAGAATTTAGTGTCCAACCACTCCCCGACATTTCGAATTCTGAACATTTCGTTATCAGCTTTTGGACACATGTTTTATAAAACGATATCAAATCAGAGTTGTAAAAAATCTTTACAAATGGCACATTAAATGACTTAAGGGCTTTTTCATCATTTTTAGGTAAATAATATGACACAAAAAATTCCATGTTGACTTTTAATGCATTGTGTTGGATCAATGATTTTTTTATTAATTGTAAAACTGAAGTAGAGGCTTTATTCAAAAATTCCTCAGGCAGCATATTATTCGAAATAGGGTTTATTTTATAACTTACAATTCTAGATTTAAATGCACTAGCTATAATCTGCACATCTGGGAACTCAGAGTTGATCAAACAGTTTGATTTATGAATACTACTTTTATAATGCGACGAGATACGAGACACCTCAATATTACACTCTCTACAATATACCATTTTGCCTCACTTGTTCCTTAGTAGGTATACTTGATAACAAACTTGAACTGATAAAAAATATTAAAAAATATAGGTAAATATTTGAGGTATTTACTTAATATAATAGTTGCATGAATTGATATGAAGCGATTAACCTGCCTAGATGTCGGTAATAATATAAATGCATAGTTTCGTAATCTGAGATTTAATTTTACTGTTTGCAATTAGTTTTCAGTAGTATATTTCAGTATTTCAGTTTCTATATTTAAATTTTTCAATATTCCAATATTTCAATATTCCAATATTTCTCATTTATAGTTTTGCTGTAAATAAAACAATCATTAGACATAACATAATAATAACCAGTTAAAATTTTATTCATGAAAATAAAACTTACATTTGTTGATTAAAAAGTATTGTAAATGCTTTCCTATTATAAGGTATAAATAAAATAAAGATAACAGTTAAGTAAAGATAGCTAGATAAAAGTGAAATAATTGAATATTATTGCGTCAGTATGTTAGAACATATTGTTCATTGCGGTATCATGGGATACTTAAATGTATAGTTTGGTAATCCTAGTTTGCAATTTACTGTGTAGATATTATTATAATGTTTGCAATTAGTATTTCAGTTTCTATATTTCAATTTTTCAATATTTCAATTTTCAATATTTCAATATTTCAATATTTCTCATTTTTAGTTTTGCTGTAAATAAAACAATTATTAGACACAAAATAAGAATAACCATTTCAAATTTTATTCATAAAATCTAAAACTAACATTAACTAATTCAAAAGTAGTATATATGCAAGTAATTACCTATTATAAGGTAGAAATAAAAATATCAAGGTAATATAATAAAGTAAAGACAAAATGAAACAATTGCGATTGTACCAATCTGTTAAAACATACTGTTCAATGTAATTTCATGGGATACATTATTGGCTGTATAGCCTTGAATTCATTTTTCCCGGCTTCTACAAGTGTTGACAATGCGCGCCATACAGGTGTTTGGGTGTCAGTACACAATTTTAAAGTAACCAGGGCTCTTTTCCAACGTTCTTCGCTAGGCTGACATTCAGCTTCTCGGGAATTATAGACCCTTAACTCGACGTAATACTCCCCGCCACGTGTGAGATCTCGTTGTGTTGTATACCCGCTCGTTCCGCGCTGTGAAAAGAAGCTCCGCAATGTAGCCGCACGCGCTGGTTTCACCTTGCTGCTTTCTCCGATCTCCTGAAAAAAAAATCAAACAAATAATAAGTGACCTTCATACGTAACAGTTTATTGATATAACTGCTGTAACAAAAGTAAGTTACATAAATGTTTACAAAAATAATCTAGCCTGCATTAAACAACGCTTATCCACCATCGTAACTAAAAAAATACCCTGCCTAAGAGGGCCATGGTGCCGTAAACAATCATCACACACACACACTGAGTATCACACCCATAAAAATAAGTAAACGAGCGAATAATATTTTTTCATTACCTGTGTAATCGAGGGCTGCGCCAGAGGTAATTCTACGTCATCCGTGTCCGAGCCAAAGAAATGGGATGTCGTCAACAGTTCTGTTGACACCGCCGCTGGCAGTTTTTTCTTTCTCGATGAAGACCCAGCGCCGCTGCTAGCCGTCCGTTTCTTTGATGCGCCTCCGTCTTTCTTCTTTTCTTGAGCCACCTTTTTTGCAGGAGGTTGTGGTGTAGGTGGAGGTGCTACAGGCTCGGACCCCGCCGGTGTTTCGTCGTCCGATACATCAATCTCATCGGCCCAGAAAGGATTTTGCGACCAGCCCGGCCTGAAAGCAATAATTTAAAATAATTATAATAGAAGATAACTTCGCAACGAGTTAACACAACATTGTTTCTGAACATTGTTATAGCCTAGCATAGCAAAATGCTTTATAAATAAAAAATCCATGAGTTAACACAAGTTAGTTTGCCGATCAACACAGGTACCTAAGTCACATTACACTTTATACGTTTACATCCTCACACTCACAGTCCACACTTAGTTCAATGACTTGTATAGCGGGTGCCAGAAACATTCACTTCACTCATAATCTCACCTTGAACCAGAAATACAAATTTCCCTTGGGGAAGTAAATTGAGCTTCTGTCAGGAATCGAACCCGAAACTCCCGGTGTAGAAGGCAATTACTTAACAACTACGCCAGCATGGCATCTAATTTTTTTCACCGAAGTTATAAGGCAATTTGCACTCACTAATAATTCATTCATACTAACAATAAATACTTTAAGGTCACTTACTTACATAGTTAGGTTCCTTGAAGTTCCGAATATGTAAATAACTGCACTTTTTTTGGATGCTGGAGCGTCGTCGCCCACCACTGAATATCCGCTTTTAAATGTAGATGCACCAAATCAGTCCTATTTATAATCTCATTTTATAAAGATGCATTCACAAGTCGAATCTTGACTAAAACGTACAAAAATAAAAAAACAGAAAGGTTAAAGTTTTAACGATTGTATACCTTAACGATCTTGTAAACAAAGTTCATTTCATCTTGTCAACCGATAAACAAATCTGAATGAGACTTTATGCTGTCGTCAAGGGATGTAAAGCGATGACTGCTGCACATTCTCGAGCAACTGGAGACAAAAATCCTATAAGGAAGTGGCAGGTACTTATACCAATTACGAGTCTTTTAAATTACAGATCTCACTTAACTGGTAAACAACATATTTCAATTGATCACCAGTAATGAGAGAACCTCTCGAATAAAACAATGCTTTTTATGAAAATCCTTATAACTAAATCTTTTAGATATTAGTAGCGAAACAAACATCAATAAGTCGATTTGTATTTTTTGACGATACTAAAAATGTATTGCTACTTAAGTAAATATTTAAAAATCACATAATGTTCTGATCACTACTGTTACCTATTTAGTATTTTTATTAGACATTAATATGTAGGTACCTACGTTAAATTTTAACCAAAACGTATATTATAATTTTAATTATGTAAAATCATGAAACGAAGGTTGTATCTTTGAACCATAGGCCGTCATTTATTTATTTATTCATTATAATCAATCTCTTTTTTAACTTTTTTTATTTTCTATACAAGATGATTACTACAAAACATCAAAAGAACCAAAAGCCCGTAAAGTAACCTATGGATAGTGACAATGGAGTCTTATCGCTAAGAGAAATTCTTTTCAGAAATATTTGTATCGATATAATCACAGTAATATTGTTGTTTGCTAAGAAGCTATTTAATAGTATAGATAGTGAAAAGTATAGATATCTTAGAAAATACTAAAAACAAAAACTTTTAAACTCATAGCCCACACTAAATTCATAGACTTGTATCTTAGGTGCTAGAAACATTCACTTCTTCACACACACACACACAATGACACCCAGAACCAGAAGTGCATATTTTCCTTGATGAGGAGATTTATGCTACTGTCGGGAATCAAACCTAGTACCCGCAACATAGAAGACAAGAACTTACCAACTACGTCAACATGACAGTCTGACTAATCGTATCTTTGATAAAAAAATATGACGAAAAAAATATCGTTGAATCACGTACGCTAGAAAATCCAAATATAGGCTGACTTGATAGCCTAGGTACATAGGACTGCACATATCATTGACATGAGTACAAAATAATAAAATGTAATAATCATAAAAAGTCCCCACTTTATACGTACTCGTACGTACTCTAGGTAACATACCACGGCTGTATAACCCACACTTAAATCGGGATACTATATACCTATGCCTTATAAATGTGTCGGTCGCATCTGTTTCACTAGACAGACAAAGTATTATGTTCTGAACTGATCTGTCTTGAACGGTCTAAAATAAAATGAACTGCTCAGATAAACAAATACAGACTGACCAGATAAAACGATAGCGGTTTATAAGCTAGAGGGAACCTCGCTTTTTTTAATTCAGTGCGACGAATATAGTGAGCGAACATAATACATGTTGTAAAATGCGCTAACGAGACGATTATAGAGAATAAAAACATCTGACACATGATCCGTGCGCAAACAAGTTGTCGGTTCCCTTGTAATTACAATACTACTTATTAATCGTATGTTTGATGTGGATTGGATAGCAGATAATCGAGAGAATTGGGGGTCATGCATCGCGAGCTCGAGCGTAGCGAGAGCGATGCAGATGCAGAACCCCCAATTCTCCCCTACTTATTATATATACACATACACACACACACACACTATACAATATATAACCAATTATGCTATGTTTGTATATAAGTACGTACATATCATATAACTATCCTACTATTGTGATAATGAAGTGACAAGCAGCTTCGGACAGTACAGGTGTAATTAATCAGACAAGTAAAACTGTTTCACTTGGCTTTTGAACGTATTTAAAGATTGGGCTTGCCTGATAGAAATCGGTAGTGAATTCCACAGTCCAACAGCCCTGACTAAAAAGATTGATCGTAAAAAATTGCGCCATGTTGAGGCATACTGAGGGATAGGTTTTCTGATGACCTTAAATTAAGAGCATTTGCAGTGTGAAGGAAATTACAACGTTTCTTAAGCTAGCGCGGGGGTTTTTTTTTATTTTTTTTATGCCTGATAGGTTAGCCTTTGACCACTATCTCACCTGATGGTAAGTGATGATGTGGTCGAGGATGTTGTTCAGACTAACCTAGAGTTACTGGCTCTCAAGGACAGCTGCCGGAACACACCGTTAGGTGCTTGGCGACAGATTTTCAACTTGAGGGTGGTAGCTAGCCAGGCGGGCATTTGCAAAGTGCCCTACCGTAACGACTGCTATCCTAAGACAACAACCGGGACCGACGGCTTAACGTGCCCTCCGAAGCACGGAAGCGCTCAGTAGTAATGCCCAACCAGCGGTCACCCATCCAAGTCATGACCGCGGCGGACGTTGCTTAACTTTGCTGATCGATTTAGAATGGCTAAGCAAACTTGGCTACGAGCGCTTCAAGTCAATGGATTAAACAAAATATTGTAAAGGAGAGACAGTATGTGAGCATTCCGGCGAAGACGATTAGGGAGCCACTTGAGCTTAGATCGAAATTGAGATATGTGGTCAAATTTGCGCAAGCCAAATATAAATCTGATGCAGAAGTTTTGAAGAAGCTCAAGCTTATCTAGCTGTTACTCAGTGAGATCTGGATAGCAGACATCAGCGTAATCCAGAACTGGGAGTAAAAGAGATTGAACTAGGGCAATTTTAGTAGAAATAGGAAGAAAGTTGCGCAGTCTCTTTAAAGCACCTGCAGTAGCGTAGGTACAATTTGCGACTAGTCACTTGCAGCTGAGGAGCCCAACTCAAGCAACGGTCGATAGTCAAGCCCAGATTTTTTACAGTTTCACTAAAGGGAATAGGGACTCCATCAGAATATACAGAAGGAATAATAGACCAGTCCACCCTTGAGATGAAACGTGAACTGCCCACAATTATCACTTATCGTCTGCATATAAGTGGTAGGTTTTATATCAAATAATTAGAAAAAGAGGTGGGATTTTGTGTACTCAATTTTCTATGAAAAGAGGTTGGCAACCTTTCTCTGCACTACGAAAAGCGCGGCAATTTATTTGTTATTTTAAATATTATTTTTTACTAAATAAATAATCTAATAATACGCTTTTAATTATTACAAATAGGTAATTTTCAAAAATGTTATCTGATAGAAGAAGCACATGATTATATAAGGTTATCTATACATGTGGTAGAAGTCACAATTTTATAAAGATGAGAACTTACTTCAAAAAAGGTTTTATATCAAATAATTATAAAAAAGAGATTTTTTCGTACTGATGAAAGCAGTTTCGCAACCTTTCTCTGCACTACAATAAAAAAACTCGGCAATTTATTGTTTTTTTACAATATTTATAATGACAGTACGCTTTTTATTATTCTAAATAAATTTCCAAAATGTCACAGTGGTGTCGAAAAATGTGACAGTGAATGTTTTACAGGGATGGCGCCACTAGAAATAGAAAATACAGCTCAACAAGTCATAATATACAACTTACTTCCTGAGAAGTCTCGGGAAAGCTTCGAGAAAATTCATAGGTACCTACCTAATGATTTTATATTCCTCGTAGGTGTAGTATAAATCACTATGTATCACTCGGGAGAAAGTTCTATTTCTGTTCTCGAGTGTATGTGTATCTGTCATAAAGCAGATGTAGAAAACAATGACGAAGGTGTACCTATGTATCATATCTCACTTGCACATTATAGGCGCAAATAGTATTTTATATCTCTACTAGCGGCGCGCCCCGGCTTCGCCCGGGTAATTAAGACTATAAATTGAGATGTAAGCTATTCTATCTTCCAATTTGGATCTAATTGGTGCACACGGTGTCCAAATCAAATTTAAAGTTTGGTTCTGTAGTTTAGTACATTTAAAGTTTAGTCCATCACGGACAAACAACGTGACGCGTAATTTTTATATATATAAGGATAAGGGATGGGTACAGTTATAATGTGAAAGTGAGACGGAATGATTTGCAGCGCCCTTTTAGATTCGTTTCTTTATTAAAGCGGGTTATATCATCAGGGGTGTCGGGCTAGAATGTCACTCCCCATATATACCCGTGAGTGTCGTAGGAGGCGACCAAGGGTAACACGCCAGAAGGTGGGCAGCAGAGCATTCTGAGGAGCTGATATCTCTCACTGATAATCCCCAAGACGCGTGCCAAGCGTAGGGATTATATTGAAATAATTTTACAGCTATGAGAAAATTTATAGGTACCTAATGATTTTATTTTCCTCGTAGGTATTTTCCAGTATAAAGCACTATGTATCACTTGGGAGAAAGTTCTATTTCTGTTCTCGAGTGTATGTGTATCTGTCATAAAGCAGATGTAGAAACCAATGACGAAGGTGTACCTATGTATCATATCTCACTTGCACATTATAGGTGCAAAAAAAATTAAAAAACAAACAAAAAAAGGCAAACCCATCTTCATGGGAGAGGCTGTGTTCAGCAGTGGACAATCCAGCTGATACAGAAATACCATCAGAGCCTTTTCACTAAAAGTACCTACATGTTTTGAATTTTTCTATTGGTATATGGGTTTCACATTCATTCGCGGATGTATACTTTTTATGTTTTTCCAAGCATTTTCAACAACATATTATTCTTGACGGGGTTAGGTAAAAAACATACTTATAGAAAATAACAAAAAAATCATTAAATAATGTATTGGTTATATAAAAAAGTACTATATACAATTCTTAAAATCTCGCGTTTTACTTAAACGAGAACAATAGTTCAATGACCTAGCAACAAACTCAATTAATTAAAAAGTAGGTACTTATTACAATTTTGAATTTATAGACGTCAGCGTTGGCCTTATGTTTGCAAGACACGTAAAGTGCCATTTTCAAGCAAGCGCATTTGTATTTACTCTGTACTTGAAACCATGCCTACCATGCTTAAAACTTTGTACATTTATTTTTAACATAGCTGATATGATATACCAGCCTTTGACCACTATCTCACCTAACAATAAGTGATGATGTGGTAGACTATGTTGTTCAGGCGAACCTAGAATTACTGGCTATCTAGGATAGCTGTCGATAAACACCGTTAGGTGCTTGGCAACAAATTTTATACTTAAAGGTGGTAGCTAGCCAGGCGGGCGTTCACAAAATGCTGTACCACCATGCTATAACGACTGCTATCCTAAGACTACAACCGAGTCCAACGACTTAACGTGCACTTCGAAGCACGGAGCGCTCAGTAGTAATGCTAGCGGTCACCAATCCAACTCATGTCTGTTCAAAGGCTTACCTATCAGCAATAAATAAAACCTTGGGATAAGAATTATCGCCTCGTAAGGCTAGGTGACTTTTATTATGCTGTCTACTATTTGTAATAATAATCTGTATAGTTAAACGTTTATGTAAGCTGCTCTAACTCACAGCATGAAACTGTGAGAAATCGAAACGAGTGTGATTGGGATGATTTGCTTTTTTGAAAAGTTAATGTGATGGCCATGACCACAGTTCTCGATCTCTGCGGCCATGACTCACGCACGTAGAGTCTAGCCGGGTCGCTGAACTGAATCACAACATAATTTGACTTTGAAAATAATATTTTTTTCACTAATCAACAATTTTGTTCGCCTCGCTCTCGAAGTAGGACATTTTTAAAATTCCTGATAGGTTAGCCTTTGACCACTATCTCAGCTAATGGTTAGTGATGATGTGGTCTATGATGTTGTTCAGGCTAACATAGAATTACTGGCTTTCAAGGACAGCTGCCGGAACACATCGTTAGGTACTGTGCGACAGATTTTCTACTTAAGGGTGGTAGCTAGCCAGGTGAGCATTCGCAAAATGCCCTACCATCATCGACTGCGATCCTA
This sequence comes from Plagodis dolabraria, assembly GCA_963854805.1. Taxonomy (NCBI): domain Eukaryota; kingdom Metazoa; phylum Arthropoda; class Insecta; order Lepidoptera; family Geometridae; genus Plagodis; species Plagodis dolabraria. The sequence continues at coordinate 33,221,681 of OY978440.1, read as the reverse complement.
AGACAACAACCGAGACCGACGGTTTAACGTGCCCCCGAAGAATGGAAGCGCTCAGTAGTAATGTCACTATCGGTCACCCTTACGTCGGTCAACTTATGACCGCGGTGGACGTTGCTTAGCTTTGCTGATTGGTTCAGAACAGCTATGCGAACTTCGCTACGACCACTTCAAAATCTCTTTGGTAAACATCAACGTCTCTTTGGTTCTACCAAAAACCGTAATCCACGAACATAACGGTCCATAGGTATTTACTAACTCACGTGGCATAAGTACTTACTACGCTATCTCTGGAAGGTCATAATAACATACAAAATGTAACATAAAAACAACATTTATCTAAGTAGAATTAATTGCGCCTTTATATTATATATAAGTAACTATATATATTTGACATACAAATATGTTTTGTCCCAACGAATAGAAAGCCTGGTTATTGCCATGTACCTATCTGGACAATTTCCACACTCCAGATTTCCGTCATTAAAAACTATTTTGTTGGAAGAATCCAATGATTGTTCAACTCGAGGATCCAACTCAGGATATACAAATTTCAAATGTACCAATTAGATTGGTTATTGGACGTCATTTCTTCTATCAACAAAAGATAACAAGCAAAGAAATACGTCACATTTATAAACATAGTTAATTTAATCGTTTTTTTTTTAATTTTAATCGTTCAAAACTAGCTGGAACTTTCCAGGGTCGACTACATAGCTAACTACTGACCCAACTAAAAGAAAATATACATCTATGAACCAATCATATCCATTTAAATGTAGATAAATAGAAAAAAAATACTAACCTGGGGTATAAAGCTACAGATTAGTGACGCAAATAATTAAATTGTTGTATTTTCACACAATAAATATTACCTAACTAATATTATATTTATTACCGAACTTCACGAAAAAAAATTATAATATAATTAGGTTTGAATAAGAGTACCGAGTTACTAGTTATCTAGATATATATAATCATTTGTCTTTTAGGTACATAAGTTAATAGCTGACCTAACTTCATATGCTATTTAAGATTATAAGTACGAGTGTAATAAAATAACTTATGATACAAAGTAGGTGCGTTCAACTCTGAAGGCAATAAATAACATTAGAGTGTATTTAGAACAATTTCAGTTTGTCATCCATAAATAATTTCACTATATTACAATAATCTACGCGCTATTCTATATATGCTAAATAATTCACTGTCCGCAATACATTGAACATGATGCGCTCACATTATGCTGGTGCTAGGCTGTCATAACCGATTATAAGAATAAGAAAATACAACAATAGTAACTACTTCTAACGTACTGGGTACTTAGACAAAATTCATGTACCTTTGTGCTAGCCACACACGCTCCTGCTAAGGAAACTGAAAATTCACACAACTTCACGCGGTTCTTCGGTATCAGATGGAACCACATAATTAAAATGACCAGAAGGACTCGACAAAGCTATTCCAAAAATAAGCGACTTTAGCTAAGAAGCAATAAAGTGCACTTCAGCTCGCAAGCCCGAGGTACCCAATTCAACTACAAGCCGTCTCTTTCTATCGCATGGCCACGCATAGCCCTTATCTCTTCTGATGCAACACGCACTGTAGAATAATCTCGTCCGGATGGATACGCCGATATACCTGTAGCTTTGTACATAAAGATTGGAGTGTGCCATGCCTGATGGAACATTATAGATAGATATCTATAATGTTCCATCACCAATCTGTGGTACAGAGCGATCGAAGATCTGATGACGCAAGTGAGTCAAGCTAAATTTGAATACCTTTATATATTTGGGTAAGATTGATACTAGTACGAGTAGATACTCGTACTAGTATCTTCCTTAGTATCTACCTTCGTTCATGCCAGGCCTGATGGCCTGATGGAACATTATAGATATGTATCTATAATGTTCGAGTAGATACTCGTACTAGTATCTTCCTTAGTATCTACCTTCGTTCATGCCAGGCCTGATGGCCTGATGGAACATTATAGATAGATATCTATGATGGCCTGATGGAACATTATAGATACATATCTATAATGTTCCATCAGGCCATCAGGCCTGGCATGAACGAAGGTAGATACTAAGGAAGATATTAGTACTGGTATCTACTCGTACTAGTATCTACCTAACCCAAATATATAAAGGTATTCAAAAATTAGCTTGACTCACTTGCGTCATCGGTTCTTCGATCGCGCTGTACCACAGATTACCGAGGGGGTAATCTGTGCTCTGTACTATTACTACTAGGGATGGGCCGAATATTCGTTTTATATTCTGTATTTGGCATATTCGGCAGGTTTGCCGAATATTCGTATTCGGCCGAATATTCGGTCAAATCACCGAATATTCGATAAAAGGGTAGGTACTCAAAGTTAATACGGTATTAAACCGATTGATCATGAGTTGAGTGTTAAATGTGTCCTATATTTTGTTTTTATGTGGTAAGTAATTTGCAATATTTTTATGTGGACACTGTAGTTTTATTTCCAATAACAGCAGATAAAAAATATAGTTATTAAAAACAATTTATAAGTATCAAGCTGTTTTGGGGTTAAACTACTGTACGGTGCAACCGCATATTCGCCCACGTAATAATTTTTGGCATCGTTCTAAGTAAATGACCAGTTCGTAATTAGCATCGATTTGATCATATCTCACGCGGCTCACTATCATTAAATCACTATATTTATTTTACATATCAAATGAACATTTATATCAACTAGCAAATCAAGGATTTATTTCTCATTTTATATCATCTTTAGAATACGGTCTCGGACCGTACAACTACCGTGAACTCTTTATACTAAATAACGTTATTATAATCAGATCTTAATTGTGAGAAATTAAGTTTATTTTTATTTATAAATTTTAAATATAAAAGTTCCCATAACAAACTTACGCGGTGAAGTTTTACTGTTTACTAGATGGTGCAATAGTAACATCGGCGGTACAACGGGGGAGCGGGAGGGAGTGTCCGGCGCATTATTTAAGTAAGGTAATCAATTGTGCCGAACATTCAGCCGAATATTCGGTTCGGTATGAGTTTTATCGAACATTCGGCCGAATGTTCGTATTCGGTGAAACCCATGTTCGGCCCATCTCTAATCACTACTTTCGTCGCATCGGAAACTCAATCACTCTTGTAAGCTTAAGTATTGTGTATTAAATCTCATATTGTGTATTGAAGCTCATCAAGCTATTGCCTCAGGCAAGCTTATGAAGCACTCTAGCTCTACTGATACCGGTTCTTAATCTAGATTCACATTTTTTTTTATATAACATTTCTATTAATGTAGGTACTGATAACGTCATGTTATACAACACCAAGTCCTTTACCACCAATCTCAGGTGCATACCGCCTAGTAAATCTACCTTATATTTTAAAGGCCGCTCAAGTTATATTTTTCCAATTTTGTTGTAAACAAGGCCAGTGGATGATTATTCTTAACATTCAGTCAAATTGTTAGAAACGTGCTATAGTTTGGGAGTCGTTAACGGTACACCGCAATCTGACCGCTTTATTGTGGTGAAGCACTATCGACAGAATTGAACAATGTTAGAGTGCGATAATTTACCTCTGATATATAATTGGAGGTAGAATAAAATAAAAGGAATATTGAAAAAAAAACCTAGAAATGGAACCCACTTCAACACTCAAAAGTGTGAAATAACTTGTTGAAGTCAGTACCATGATTGTTCAAAAGTACCTATTATCATAATATTGTGCGCATGTTACCGACTTCGACAAGTTATTTCAATTTTGTGTTGAAGTCGGTAACATGACGTGGTAAAAAAAAACACTCTTTTTAGTGACTCTTGCTACTTACGGGATCCATTGTCATTCATTGTCAATGACCATGTCTACAAGAGAGGAAAATATTTTTCAGTTATTGGAGTGTAACTCAAAAACGGTCTGACCGATTTTAAAGAAATATAAATGGGACCAAACGACAAGCATCAGCTTTGAAATAAAAAAGATTATCAAAATCGAATCACTCAGACAAAAGTTCTGAGGTAACAAACATAAAAAAAATACAGACGAATTGAGAACCTCCTCCTTTTTTGAAGTCAGTTAAACATATGTACATTCAATTTAAGACAGCATTAGGTTATTGTCACCACAATCACCTAATGCTGTCTTCATTAATCAGATGATGATATAGAAAATTAAAAGGCCAAATTTTCATAGAGAAGATCGTTAGCTAGCTCCTACACCGCATGGATCTGGGAACGATATATTATTGTGATATAACATAGGTAAATAATGTCATGAAAATGATTACTTGAACATTACAGAAAAAAAATACATACGTATGAGAACCATTTTTGAAGTCGGTAATAAATAATTAACTACCCGTGCTATTTACTGAAAATAACCACACTAAATTAAAATGCGTTTAATATCTTTACTTCTACATAATATTATCTATTATATATCTAAGTAATAGGTGTGCCTTTATTAAACAAAATACTATGAACTATATACAACACTTTTTGTTTGTGATACTTGTCCGGATAAAGTTTCGATTATTGAAAAATTCAACTTACTTGCGCCTAATATAAAATTAGTAGAAAAAAGTTCGCTTCGTCTTTTGGGTTCACCGATTCTTAACGAATCTTTATCACCATTTGTCGAAGAACAAATTCAAAAGTTTAGAAATGCTTCTAGCAGATTATCCAAAATTAACGCCCATATGGCTTTTACAATTATAAGATTTTGCCTTTTTGTTCCTAAATTTACATACTATTTAAGATGTTGTCAGCTGTGGCAACACAGTGAGCTTTTGTTAAGCTTAGACAACTTAGTAAAAGATACGTTAGTGTCGGTTTTGAATGTTGAGATGGATGATAGGGCTTGGGTGCAAGCTTCCCTCCCTGTGAGGTTGGGGGGCATAGGGATACGCAAAATTTCTAGTGTGGCATTACCAGCTTTTTTGTCTTCTGTACACAGTACACACAAATTAGTAGAAAAAATTCTTGCACGATCTTTAGGCTCTTTCGATGTAGCATATCTGGCTGAGGCCAAAAACACATGGAGACTGGCTTGTCCAAATACTGAATTCCCAAAAATGTTGTCATCTCAGAAACAGTGGGATCGGCCCCTATGCGAGCTAACACGGAAAGATCTTTTAAATACGTGTTCTAGCATCGCAGATCGTGCTCGTATTCTCGCTGTTTCTGTGTGGGAATCCGGTCTTTGGTTACAGGCCATTCCTTCTTACAAAACTGGTAGCCTTATAGATCCATCCGCTTTTCGTCTAGCTATTAGCTTACGCTTGGGTGCAAGGTGTTGTGTTGCACATCACTGCCAGTGTGGTACTGCAGTTGATCAACTCGGTCACCATGGCCTCTCCTGCTCTCGAAGTGCTGGTCGAATTTCCCGCCACGCCAGCCTTAACGATATCATTCGCCGGGCTTTTACCAGCGCCAATGTTCCAGCTATTCTCGAACCGAATGGTCTGATGCGTGACGATGGTAAAAGACCTGACGGCATGACTCTGGTTCCGTGGAAGTTAGGACGGCCCTTAGTGTGGGACGCTACGTGCGTGGACACTTTAGCGCCGTCACATCTTTCTGAAACCAACGTGAGGGCTGGCGCTGCGGCTACTTCGGCGGAGCAACTCAAGCGGCGCAAATATGCTAACCTCGGTATGGGTTACATATTTGAGCCGTTTGGTGTAGAGACGTTGGGTCCGTGGGGACCGGGAGCTCATCGTATTTTCCAAAACCTATCTGAGCGCTTGGTCGATGCGACGCGTGATCAAAATGCTGGCACATATTTGGCTCAACGAATAAGCATTGCAATTCAACGGGGCAATGCTGCCAGCATGCTGGGCACGCTGCCAACTGGGAGTGGGCTGGAGCATTTGGACTGCCTATGAGTCTGCTATGACTTATAGGTGTCTAAATGCTTTTATTGTAGTAGCTGTAGTGTTGTATATAGTTCACAGTAATAGGTTATGCAAAAATGTTATGATATATGGATATTACAACAGAACACAGTAAGTATAGGTACATTATTTCAAAACCAGCGTGGTATTATTTACTAAATCTCTCCTTCACGGTTTTGGGCAAAGCTTTTAATTTCGTAAATTCATTGAAAAGTACGCAACTCAATGATATTTAAATGCTCTGATCGATCAAGTATCTCAGCACACATTGTTGAACAAGACAAAATATACGCGTCCTATTTATGCAATCTCATTTAAAAACACTGCAATACATTATACTCGTAGATGCAGTTTCGAACTGCCTACGTTATAGAAGATTCATAGTATATATTATCTGCCTTTATAAATGAGATCAAGGGAGGTTATTCACTGCATCACCTGCAGAATAAGCACCTGAATAAAACAACAAATCAAATAAATAAATATGAGGTATAAGTCCAATAACTAAAACTACTATTATACAGGCTGTCCGTCAGCCGCTGCCGCACGTACGTCATTCCTTCATATTAGTAGTTCTTGTATAGGCTGTAACTCTTGTAAGGCTATCACATGTACATGACCATTCGTTGAAAACTATTATTGAATATGTAATACTGTGGCGGGTTGTCTTACAATTATTAACCGAGCGAAGCGTCTCTGCTTCAGCTTAAACAAAAATGCTTTCTTATAACAACAGAACACAATATCCGGTTGTTCTCATCTACAGGTCGCATTTCTCAACCGATTCTCGTGAACTTTTGTGAACAGATTTGATAATCCCAAAAATTTTACTGTCGATTCAGTTTTTGAAAAATTTTCAAGGTGACGGCGACATGAGGCTTAAAAACTTAAAAATTCGTATATCTGCCATATCGAAAATTAAAAAAAATACTACATAACCCTTTTTTTAAATATTATGATACATAAATATATAGTATCAAAAATCGTGCAGAAACAATTTTTCTTGTATAATATTTAATTGAAACTTAAACTATATACATGTCTGCCTAAAATAAGGTATTACCATGTGTCATTCAAACAAAGATGTGTCTTATCTTCATGGATCTTAGATATGTGTCCATGCTTACCTTCAATATTATCTTTAAATCCTTGAAAATTCCAAGAGATCCGCTTTTCGTAGTATTAAGTATAATCCTTTAGTGCAAGGAGAAGCGGATCTCGTGGAAATTAACGAATTTCAGAATATTCAAAAACCTACAGGTATATTATACCAATCTGCCTGGACTTAAAATCTTGGGTTTTGATGCGCGGCGGGTCTCACAGCGGTATTAGGTTATGTTGAAAAAATTTTTAGAAATAGCTAACTCGCTGAATGGAATTGTGCCTAACCATAGCAAACATGGCAATATGCTCTCTCTGTGTTACATGGAACGTAAATAATAACTGGCTTATAATTCAGGTGATTTTGTAGAGCCCCGAGTGAAGCGAGGTGTTCAAGCTCCCTAAGGAAAAGAGGCGTTATCCTACAGTAGCATTCTCTACTTTTTACACCTTCTGCGAGGCAATGAGACTAATTCGGGATTAGATATATTATAACTAAACTAAATGGAACATAATCACAAATATAGTTTTCCATGAAAATAAGCGGAGCAATAGTCAAACCATTTTGTTTTAGTCGACAAACTAGTGGGTATAGAAAATAAAACTGAGAAATTCTCCAGAAATCGATATCTTAACGGAACTTAACGTTCTTAAAAAAAGTTGGAAACTTATGTGTAATCTGTGGCGACATCTATAGTAAATTACATAATAATATGTTGTAAACCTTTAATACTAGCTAATAATATGAAGTACTTTGAAGCGCTCGTAGCGAAGTTTGCTTACCCGTTCTTAACAGATTAGCTCAGTTAAGCAATGTCATGAGTTGGATGGGTGACCGCTAGTGACCTACAAAGCGCTTCTGTGCTTCAGCGGGCACGTTAAGCCGTTGGTCCCGGTTGTTGTCTAACGGTTGTTGTCATTTCGCGAATTCCCACCTGGCTAGTTACCACCCTCAACTAGAAAATCTGTCGCCAAGCACCTAGCAGTGAGTTCCAGCAGTTGTCCTTGACAGCCAATTATTATAGGTTAACCTCAACAACGTCTTCGACCACATCATCACTTGCCATCAGCTGAGATAGTAGTCAAAGGCTAGCCGTAAATTGAAAAAAATCCTTACATGGCAAGATAGCTGTTAAAAGATAATAAAACATATTTTAAGAAAACATTAAATTAATATTTCATATTATATATGGCGGAATTCTCACTATATATTTTCATGAAGTGTTTTTCTAAAACAAAATATTTATATAATGTTTGAAATAATTATACCTATTTGGATTTGAGGAATAAACTACTTTACAATGCGCAGATTTTTTTACAGAGAGATGAATACAAAGATTTTTTTAAAATTTGACGTTTCCACGCTTATTTTACGATCCGAATTAATGACTTGAGAGTTTCACACAACTTTACATCCCTTGAGAGGTAATGCTTTACGTTGAGATTGCGTGCTGATAGGATATTATCGAGCAGGTGATGTGATAAAGACTTTAAAAACTTATGTATCGCCATGAAAGCAAAAAAATATGTATGTTAATATTATTTTTGCAATCACTAATTGTTTGGCTACTTTTATCTGTAAAATTAAATAAGCAGTACCATGTTATTGATCAAAATTCTCTAGCCCTAAACGATAATGACGATTTTCTGATGGATAAACTTGATGGTATTTACAAATGCCATAGGAATACGTTTTTTTCACATAGAGCCTAATTTATTTTCCTTCAAGAACAAATTACCGTACTACTACGTGAAAAGTATAATTTTCTCGATTTGTTGACACAGGTATCTGTTTACGAAATTGCAGATGTTGCGCGCTCACACGGATCTTATTTCTCGAGTGTGCTTATGTACTCATACTTTTTTATTTAGTATGTGTTTGATTTTCTACGAGCTGCTAGCCTGTGCTGCATTATCTCTAGTTAATATTATATTAACAAAAACAAAACGACTACAAACATATAATGTACGCATTATTAGGGATAACTTAGATACAATTCGTCAATTCTCACTCAAATTTAAATGGGACGATGTGACAATCACCAGCTTTCGAATGTAAAATTTGAAAATCGGTGGAACATGTTGAAAGTAATGAGGTAAAACATAAAAAGACAGTCTACTTGAGACCCTCCTCCGTTTTTAAGTCAGTTATAATTTAAAAAAATTTGGTAGGTATTCAGTAAATCCTATGTATAGAAAACAGCAAGTACCTATAATAAGTAACAAAATACAGTTTTCTCATTCTTATTCATATCAAACAATGTTTTTTTGAATAAGTCATCTTACGACAATAGTTGCTATTGTAATTTAAGTTCCATGTATTAATTTCATTAATCGACGCCATAGTTTTCCATTTTTACCCCAGTATATTAACAAAATTAACACAGATAATTTAAAGCATGCTTCACTACCGAATTACCACCTGTTATCGAGCAAATAATAGTAAATAATAAAACAAATAGCATCTTGCTAAATGCCGAATGGGTAAGCACATAGTTTAACAGTTAATTCACATAAACTTTAAATTAACGCTATAAACACTTATTTACATTGTGAAATTATGTAGAGCAAGCATAACTCATAAAACGTATCTATTCACCATGAGCTCTGAATGACCTTGACGTAGGTAACCACGGAACTGTCTAATGGGGTAGTTAGATGGGACAAAAGTGAGAGGCAAGGTGTTGTCAAATGTACTTAATAATAAAAGAACTTGACAAACCAAGAACACAGACGAGCACTACAATCTATTATTTATGTCTAATACATTTTAGCCTGTATTTGGGTACTGCAATAATTTTCAAAGTTCAGTTGGCGAATGTAAGCTCTCACGTTTTCCGGATCGGACCGAACTTGCCACCTACTTTTTGCTTGACTCAATATCTCGTATAATATAAAATCTTTTTATTTTCCGTGGGCAGAGGTATCTTAACTCACGTATATTTTTTTATAAAGAATCGACAGTTTTTTTTATTTCAAAATATGATTACAAGCAATATCGCATGCTAAGCGAAAATCGCATGTACAAGTTTTTTAGGACAAATTTCTCATTCTTTGTGGGAACCGAACCCAAGTTCACTTACGCACGGATGCCTTAACCACTGTACTATGGAGGTAAGAAACACTAATAAAAAATATTGATATCTTTTAGTCTCATGTAATCAAGAGGCGAATCTATTACCATTAACCGCACACAGTTGCAGGTTCTACGCTATTCAATTCCACGCTACTAAAATGACTTCATCAAGATACCATATAATATTGTCAAATCCAGGGATCTAACCCAGAACAGAGTAATTCAAAAGCTACGCTTTACAACACATATTTAAGAATAGGGTTGATTACCTACTGCATTTTTTTTCTAAAAGGGGAGTTTATTATTAAAACCAGGCTTAAGTCTCGCTTAAAAATTTATTGTTTTTCAGTACTTTTCTAGTTCTAAGTTTACAAGTTAACCTAACAATTTTTTTATAATTTCTTACATTTAAAAATGGCTACTATTTCTGTTCAAATGAGCATTTTCCATGTAAAAAACATTTAGCGGATTCCAAAAGGCCATTCCAAAGTCTTCTACAATTCGCGGTTGGAAAGGTGCAACGATCTAGTGACTCGTACACAAACCGGCCTACAATTTGGCGGTGAGGTAACATAGATAAAAATACCCACCATCTATTAGTTCAGCCTTGAGTGTTTTGCAATGCTTTTAACATATTTGCCGATGACTTTGCTGCTGGATATTATGCCTCTAAGTGGAGATTTAGGCATTTCTGTTCACTTAAAAAAATACGACCATATACGAGTACGTACATGGGCAACTTTTATTACTTGTTGTTTTAATTTACAGTTTCTAATATTAAAATAACTTCATGTTTAACGCTTCTATGTATTACTACATTATTAAAAAAAAAAGACTTATCAAATCGTTTTTTGTGTACACCTACGTATACTTAATTATCAATAATAATAATTATTACATTTTATTATTGTTTTTAATATTATTTGTTAGCATATCTGTATTATGTAACTCGTATTATGTGAAAATTTAAAATTGCCATTTGCGGATGGACGCATATACATACGAATATGTAGGCTTCGTAATAGGGTCCCGTTTTCTCGTGCTGAACCCGAAAATAAGACAACCATGTGATACCATGGGTATGCCATAATAAAAGCTGTTGAGGAAGCTCTCCGGCATTGCAGGTACCATACCATAAGGGGAGCAGTAGCTCTTTCTGAAGAACTTCCACATTACTCAGCGATCTCTAAGGCACCTACGAAAACTGAACCGTCCCCTTTGTTCAAAGGTGGACGTCTTCTGAACGTCAGAACGTTAGTAGCTTAAACAAATTTGTTTAGTGTTCTTCTTTTGCGTGTTAGAGAAACCATATTGTGTCGATCTCCCGCAATGAAGGGGTTTGGTAGAAAGACGATGGTGATATTTTGATCCACAACGATATCGAATGGTGCAAAAATCGGAGTCAGAAAAATGTGCTCCTTGATATTGGCCGGGTTATAATAGACGCCTATGGCATTGCATGATACATCGATTTATTTTAATATTATTCATATCGAATCTTACACTATCTCTTAATGGCTGTTTCTGATTACAACATGTATAATTTTATAATATTTTTAAGCCTATGCGTAGCCGTAGCGGTTGGAAAAAATGTTATGTAACTTAGTTATAAATTCCAATATAATTTGTAACATCTATCATTGACCCAAACTAGCGACGAGGACGGAGTGATATTATAACGTACGCAGGTACGGCTTTACATTGATATATTTTTAATGAATGTGTTTTTGAGTAATGAATTTTTGATGATATTTACTTAAGGTGGCGATTTCTTGATTTTGGTACCTTTGACCTTTAGTAACAAATGACCATTATTTACCTACAGTAAAAAAAAATTACAGACGCTTTGGCAACAAATATGTGCTGAAGTTTATCCATATCTGCTTGAATAATAGGAAAAAATCTGAAGTTGATTTGTTTTAAAATAAGTTTTCAAACACCTCAATGATGACCTAAATGATAACTTTCACTTCTATCCTTCGTTTAAATATAACCGATTATATCCTTCACAAATTCTTGTTGAATATTTAAAACCAAACAATCGGATCTATAATGTTTTGTTTTGATTTCCGTTACAACCTCACGGTTGAGCTGAATCACCCCCATGGTGAACGCTGACGTAAGATGGCGGAAAATATATTTTTCACTTCAGTAGCTCAAACATGTAGGTTTTGCTATCTGAAATCAGAGAGCGAAATGCAATTTTGCTCACTGAGTGAGACAAGGTAACATTTTAATATTTTTTTCAGATAGGTATCTGCGAATAGCTTATTCAGCATTGGGTTACCTAATCATACAATTCAACACATTCACAACTACCTCTTTCCCGCCTTTGGAAAGAGAGAGAAAGACAAAGTCCAGCCCTTTCAAAGTTCTGACACGATAATAGTATCTATAATTTAGAGTTATGTTAAATATTTTTTCCTGACCAACAAAACGAGTTAATATCACAGTTAATTGAGATTAGATTAATTGGAGAATGAATTTTCTTCTCATATAATATCTGTTTGGAATTACACTTTATTTAAGGCAATAAATCGTGTTAAAATGCTTTTTATCATGACAGTGGGCAGGCTATTTTCCCGTCGTCGGTTATAACCGACGGGAAAATAGGTTCTCGCATAACATTGATGTAGAGTTGGTAGACCCCCTCACTAGGTAATTTATTAACATCAATGATATTATGTTATGGAATCATTGACAATTACAGAACTCTAGTTTCCGCGGTGGGTTTGCCTGAATCTACAGTAATTTAATTTTATGTGCATTGGTGTTAAAAACTTTAATAAGACCAATGTTTTTCAACCTCACAATTCACTATTTAGCCACCCGCCCATTTGGCACGTTAGAAATTTGGGCGAGTTGCTGAACTATTACCAAGGTCATATACATAATTCTGTTCTTTGGGTCGACGTTCTACACAAAGTGCTTAATTTTAGGTTTATAATTTCATCCCGTTTATGAGTTAGAAATGCGTATCATACGGAAAGATGGATGGACATAGGGACAGACGACGGAGTCTAATTAATAGAACTCCAATTTGCCTTTTTAGTACGAAACACACTAAAAATCAAAATAAAATTATTCAGTATATATGTACTTACTGACTCTACACATTACAAAGTTATGTTTTTTTGAAGGTATCCATACTGGTAAAGTCCACGGAAAGGTATTTCTTGTGCAGTGCAAAGTGCCCGGAAGCAATCGTAAACTGGAGGTGATTTAGGTTACCTCTCAAATCTATCACATAACAAAACGTATGGTGCTATACATTTTGTTGTTATACTAATAGTAGGAAGAAAATATGACTGCGTATTGGTGAAACGTTGGAAACACCTTAGTACAGGCAGTAACAGTATTTTAAGATTTTATTGAGTACATAAATTACGATAAAATTGTGTTTGGGAAACTACATAAATTACGATAAAATTGTGTTTGGGAAACTAAAGCTATAGATCATAGTAACCTTTTGGGTATATGACACTACACGAATGATTTTATTAGTTTTATGGCCAGGTATTATATACCGTGGGCTTCCTTTTACTGTGTATGTAACATTTATGTTTATATAATTTTTATTACAGATATAACATTTTAGAAACTGTATTTGCCCTATTTATACCTACCCCTTTTTAGGGTTCCGTACACAAAGGGTAAAAACAGGACCCTATTACTGAGACTTTGCTGTCCGTCCGTCTGTCACCAGGCTGTATGTCAAGAACAGTGATAGCTAGACAGTTGAAGTTTTCACAGATGATGTATTTCTGTTGCCGCTATAGCAACGATTTTTATAACATTGATGAGTCAAGTCAAGTCAAAGTCAAGAATAGCTCTGATATTAAGACAAGATAATGATGACACCATTGGGCTGATGGCTAGTGTTTTCATGTAGTGAAACTTTAAAACGGAACTTTATCTAATGCGTAGGCTTGTTGGTTTTGCAATGGTCTTGGGATACACTCTGATCTGTATGGGTATCGATTAATTATGTTGGTAATTAAAATGGATTGATAATCGTCATTTTGACAACGCTGGTCAGAAACCGAAGCGAGCTGCAATGGAAACATTGACCTCTCTAATACTAATGCACTGAACACAAATTGAGGGCGATATTTTTTCGACCAACCGTCCGGCAGTTCCTTCTACATTTAATAATACCTTAATAGAGAACATTGAACCTTGTGGATATTTAATTGATTACAATCTAACAATAACAAGGGACATAATTACACCTCAGATCACAAAGTGAGATTAATAGACTAATTATAGGAGTAATATTTGTTTCATATTTTACTTCATAGCCAATCTGTATCATTCATGATGTAGAATAGTTATATTTCATATGATTTTATGTACTTAGTGTTGCTTTTAAAACGGCTTTACCGATTTTAAAATCTATTTTTTATATATAATAATATAATAAATATCGTATGGTCTAGTTTATTAGGTACTTATTGGATCGGCAAAGATTAATAAATGGTACTCATACAAAATATAATTATTCTTTATAATTTAGGCAATCAGTTTTTAAAATATAATATCAATAATTTGGAAAATTACTGGTAAATAATAAATAGTGCTCATGTATTTTTTTTCTTTCTTGATATCGAGTCACTACGCTTTCCTTTTAGCAATGCACTCCAGAAACCTTGCATGCATACTCTGGAACAAATCACTCACTTATCTTCTGAATATCCTGCTTCGGAAAATCCTGCCACATACGTTTTCATTCATGTGCTTTGGAACTTCATTCATTGGTTGTGAACCCATTGTTCATTCTTTCAAACCTTTCGTTGCATTTGGTCCCACATATTACGCCCAATTAGATATTAAAACTGGAATATTAGCTCTATGGCCACGAAAATACATTATTATTGAGACTTCCAGTATAGTTTGGGCTAAGCTGTATTCGATCGCTAATTATCATGGCCAACAAATGCAGTGCCTGTGTCTTAAAGAGATCACATAAGGCCTGATGCTGTAACCTTTAAAGTTACGGCACCCACATTTAAAATGAGAGATCACCAGAACTACATGTTCAGGATGCCGAAAACTGTTTTCTAATTCGTCTGCCAACATATTACGCCGATCACGATAAAAAAAATTGCATTCGTCTGTAAAGCACCATGACTGATTAATTCAGTTTCAATACTGACACGACGGGAGAACCAATTTTTTTGTTGGGTTGGGTATACTTCCATGGTTCCTATATAAATATTATGAAATTGATAATCGAGTTGTTTTTAAGTAACACTTTTTAACGGTTAAAGTACCTAATACAATTGGAGCTCATAGTTTCGGTTCAAAGCGTATGTTCCGGTTCCCGAGTGAAATTGGCATCCGGCGCGAAATCGGAGGACAAGGGTTCAATTACCGCCCGGAACAAAAAAAAAATATTTGTGCTCCAATAATTTGTAAATGGGAGTGTTGGGAGATAGTTTCATGTTTTTAAAATTCTAAGGTGCTCAACGTACCACAGAAAGAACTGTGCCCGAAGTTATTTTAAATAGTAGCAACAAAACGAAATGAAAAACCAAAGAACCAAAATGATTTAAAAATATCGGAGACAGATGAGGTCATATGTATATGTTAAAGAATCCAAAACGGCTTGAGTACATCAGTTCTTTAATGGATACCATTGTTGTGCATTGGTAAGACATCTTGCGGCCAGGTAAAACGACCTGAGGAAAGCACCGGACTGCTAGGAGATCAGGGCTGAAAATCAGTACTCTGAGGTAAGCATTAATAGAGGTTTAAGTCGGCCAGTAAACGAGCGGGGGCTGATGTTGCTATTATCAAACACGATCAAACGTGTTACAAGAAGATAATCAACGACGAACATAACTATAGATGCAGTGATCAGAATTTCCATCCAGATTAGATCCATCAGATTGACTTGCAAACAATCTAAATATTAGTATGGGTAAACCTTACTAGGAAGTAGAATTGCTTTACGTCCATCTCTGCATCCCTTTGCGTCAGAGAGTTTGATATGCTAGTGTAAGCAACTAGGCCATATCAATATGCATTCTTTTGTGAGCGATACCGTACGGTGAATCCAGAAATTTCTAGATTTCCATCCCAGTCAGCATCCTAAAGCTATTTTTAACCGGCAAAACATCTGTAGGACTAACGCTTCGTCGATATTGTAGCCGGTTTCCTCAACTACAACGCAATCTCGATACTTATGTATTATGTTAATTTCTGATTAGTAAGTTTAGAATTGATTGGTCAATATGCGATTCCTTACAAAGAAATATTGCAGCCTTGGCCCTTGCGTGAATTTGTAGACCCGCCATTTTATAGATTTACGAAATTAATGTTTATGAATATTATTGGAAATTTCCCATGATATCTTTTCACCATAGACTAAATATTTATGTTGTAAGATTTGTTTCGATAGTTCGTTGTCGCCGCTCGGGACGGATAAAGTGCAATTGGTCGTGACGCCCTTTTTTGGATTCTACAGCCACTGTTTCATCATTTACTTCTGTTCTGGAGTGTAAAGCTACTACACAGTTATATGTTCATAAACACGAGAAAATACAGATGGAAAATAAGTATCTGTGCCTTACCTACCAGTCTACTGAGTATTATTTAAAATATATGACTATAAATGCCTACCTAATAATAAATGCCTACTTATGAAAATATCGCGAGATTTAAAACGTACACAAAATAATTTACAAATAGTTATAAATTATTTTCTCTGACCTTCAAGTTTAAATAGACATTGTCTACGTACTTGACTTACTGCTGCCCTAGTCGTCACACAGAAAATATCATTAAAATTAAATGATTTAAAAAATGATACCACTCTATTTTTATCAATTGAATTAGATAACATAAGTCTAATTTTTTTTTTATTTTTTATTTTTACCTGCGGTATGCCTTTATTAAACAAAATACTATGAATTAATTAATTAATTATTCTAATTACATTAAACTCATAACTATATACCTAGGTAAGAAGATTTTCCTCAAAATGCTTTCCATACCAAACATAACTTGCGTAATTTTGAAGATTAACTTCACTTTTCGATTGTCTATATACACACTTTATAAGATTTTAATTCATACCCAAGCTAACTCGCATACACGTTCAACAGAACAATTAACAAGGTCATGACTCACGGCCCTCTTTGAACATATATATTATTTTTTACAAGTGCAATGCACCTAATCCCTTCCGCGTATAGTCTGTTAATCACATTATCAATCTGAAAATTATTTACAATAAGTAACATTACATCTTGTCTCAGCCAGGTTTCAGTAAAACATATTTAAATTACTACGTCAGCGAGGGTTGTTTAAAAAAAGTTCAGTTACTGGTGTTTTGTAAGGAAAGTGATAGATGCCATATTTTGATAATATAACTAAAGTCTAACACGTCCCCGTTGTCCCATTTAAAAGTTTAAACCAAAATGTTGTACCCTACTTTCGAAGTTAAAAAAACTGTCTTGCTGTTTTGGCAATTAATCTCCGTGGCAATAAAATGTTTTTTTTCTTAATGTCCATTCAGATTCCTACACGTAGGCGTCATTGCATAAAATTGGTCATTACAGTTCGCCCAACTAGATTTTAAAATTATGTCACAACTTTTTGTTCAAATATTCGTTCGCACTATAAAATACTCTATCGACCGGTTCTTGATCTTGCTTGTTTTTGTCGTCTATTAGAAGCTTTTTTATAATAAGCTTCGAGGTAGCCAGTAATTTTGCTGTTGGTTGAGATCATTACTTTATCGAAGGATGTAGTTGAGAGGTATCGTCCCGTAGTTAGCTTGAAAGGACAGGTGTCGGAACACACCAAGGTGCTCGGAGAAGTATTTTCTCTCTGAGGGTGGTAGTTAGATATGCGATAGTATTCTCTACCACAATGCAAAAGTGCTGTACCTACTACGGAATCTTTCCTTTCGTTGGTAATGAAAGTCTTATTAACATTACATGGTTTTGAGAAATCAACTCCCTTCATTTACTTAATTTACATTAATATTGTTATGCTAGATTATAGGGGTGAATAGATAGAAATTAAAAAAATTATCTTCGCCCATTTCCTTCGAAACATGATAATGCAACATTTGTATGTAAATAGGTATGTTCTGTGAAACAATGTCAAAATTGTTGGTATAATTAAATACATATTAAAGATCCAATTGATAGGATTCGTCCGAGAAAAAGGAACAAAATTCATGAAATTGACATTTCGTATTCCCCTGTTTTCTCCTTCAAAACTGAGCTAAGTCAATTATTATTTTTCGCATAAAATCTATGTTTGCTATAGACACGCCCTATCACTCTTTTTTTCAGCAACTAATTATTACGAAAATATAAGCGTCGTTTTACTGCCATGTTCAGAGGAATAGCCACATGAAACATTTCTAATACAAAAGAAAATGATAGGAGCTTGATATACTCTTCACAACGCTTCAGTTTTGGAAGAGACTCGTCCGTTTCATGAATTTTGTTTCGTACCATCGCACGCTGTACAGAGCAAGCATTTGTCTCCAGTCTCACTTGATAGAAAACGACGATGTGGAAGTAAATAACTTAATGGTTTATATATATATTTATGTTTTTCGCAATTTTTCCTTTATCTGTTCTTAAAGATTATGCTTCGTACCAAATTTCAAGATTCTATTTGAAGATTCTGAGTTTACAAGAAGTACCCTGTAGGTTTCGATTCCCTTGCGAGTGTCGGACATTTGCGGTATAAACGCCCTGTATCTTTTGACTGCGTTGGCTTAAAAATTTAATTTTTGTACAGCTTCAAGCTTCAAGGGAGAGTAGACATGAGTATTTGAAATAAATTTTAGGGTTCCGTACCTCAAAAGGAAAAAGGAGAATCTTTATAGGATCACTTTACTGTCCGTCTGTCTGTCAAGAAAGTCTTTATACCTCGTTAACATAATACCATGTAAACCTCGGAACGAGGTATAAAGACTTTCTTGATAACACACATTTATCTCTAAAAGTCTCTTATTTTAATACGCAAGCCCATACATAAAAGTTTGACACACATTAAATTAATTGAGTATATTTTAAATTTAGAGGATGCAGTCCATTTCGACGGCAGTTTCTTACTAATCAAGCATATTAGTCGGTTGACGAACTTCTGAAAGAAACATATAATATTATTTATATAATCTCATTCGGTAATATTCTAATTATGACATGAAATACAGACTTTTATTGGCATATTTTATTTACATACTCCTTTAAGAAAATAAAAAAAATAATTTAAAGCAATATGTATTCTCCTAACAAAACAATGCATTAAAACATTTTTTTTATTATTAAATTACAATGTGTCCCGACCAAGGAGGTTTCAATTCAATTATACACATTATCTGTGGTAAGCGCGCTGCGCGCTCAACGCGCTGGTTTTTATATTGCATTTTATTTAATGTACCTATAGCCATGAGATTAAATAAAGTAGTGTATGCAACTGCATATAATTAGGTATTAAAAAACTCGTGTAATCTTATTTTGAAACTCGCCTACGTCTCGTTTCAAAAAACTATACTGATGTTTTAATACCCTCTATTATATGACAGTTGCATAAACTACTATTATAAAGCTAGCACCTACTATAGCACTTATAAATACTGAATATCTCATAAGTAGATAACAATCAACCAAATAACATTGAAAATAATCAAATAATAGCGTCTTTATTTCTCCCATCACGCACAGCAAGCTAGAAGAGATCTGTATAATATGAAATACCTAATGCCACAAACATTTTTCAATTATTTTAAGATAACTTTAAATGTATATGTAAGAAAAACACTTAAAACATAAAAAAATATCAATTTTCCTTTTAAGCCGAAGTGACGAAATAAAAGCCACGAGCCAAACCGGAAGAATTTTCGATGCGTTCGCTTCAAGCTCTTGCCTCTTCAAGCGCATGATCGAGAAAGTAACGCCTGAATCTATTATCTTTATATGAACTTTGTACATGTAATAATTATTTTATCGTATGACAACTTCACTATTCATGAAAGTAAAAAAGATATGTGGCACTCGGAGACTGCCGCGGTAAAGCTATTACATAGCATTTTTTTATCAACTTATGCAATTATAAATCTCGACACGTTAGTTGTCAAAACCTTTTCTTCTACCAAAATTTTGGTTTCTTTTACACACTGTAGAGGCGCTGATCAAATATAGTATCACCGCTGGGCCGGTCGGCGTGGGGGGTGTTAGGTTATTTTCGTTACGGAATTTCTGGATTCGGTCTCCACGCTCAAGGCCTGCGATAGAAGCTATGCAATAGCTTAAAAAAAACGTGTGGCACTCGGAGACTGCCGCGGTAAAGCTATTACATAGCATTTTTTTATCAACTTATGCAATTATAAATCTCGACACGTTAGTTGTCAAAACCTTTTTTTCTGCCAAAATTTTGGTTTCTTTTACGCACTGTAGAGGCGCTGATCAAATATAGTATCACCGCTTGGCCGGTCGGAGTGGGGGGTGTTAGGTTATTTTCGTTACGTAATTTCTGGATTCGGCCTCCACGCTCAAGGCCTGCGATAGAAGCTATGCAATAGCTTAAAAATGATCAAAAATAATAAACGTACTTTCTCATACTGAACATTACTTGATTTTTCTCATTTTATTCAGAATAAGTTCGCGTTTGACCACACCGTGCCTGATGTTAAGCATTCATGTGATTTAAGATGCACGCTAGCCTAGAAGAAACCTATTTACACCCATGTAGTATCCATCGGGATACACAGACCACCGCAACGACTATTTCGCAGTACGTACGATAAAAGTGGAAGTGAAACGCTTCGTCTAATCCTGTGAAAATCAACCATGTACGGATGGAGTCTCTTCGTTTTACTATAGGTGCGTTCGTTTTGGCTCGGTTGCGTTTGTAGCAGTTTCAAAAGTGGCATTTGTATCTTAGCGTTCGGAAAGAAGCGTCTGCTATTTTTGATCACCAACGACTGTATGCTATCCGAACGTCTTATACTTATTTTCATATTTTGACAACCGCTGAAGCCCAAAATAACGTTTTCTGGAACTGCAGCTAAAGATATAGGTGCAACAACTGAAGCCAAAGACATAGGTCTGTAATTAAATCTGCCGGAGGCATCGCCAGTTCTATTCATTATGATAGGAACCACAATATTTCTCATAAAATGTTAGTTGTCAAAAAACAATCACAACGATCCCACGGTAGGCCGTGGGTCAAAAATAGCACTTTTCTCTGTCATTTGTAGCGTTTTCAAAGCTATCCGAACGGTGAGCGAAAACGATATTTATGCTCACGAAGTCCCTATACGAACGCCCTGTGTGATCATTTTTAGCGTTTGTGAGTGTTATTTTTGGAACTGATAGGCTATCCGAACGCCCTATATTCAATGCGAGATTTTGTAGTTAGAAGATCAAATCATTTATTAAACATTACAAGAAAAAAATAACAGTACATATACTAATACAAAAATAAATAAATAATTTAATTTGTAGTTAGTATTGTATTCAGGTTTGAGATGGTTTAGCAAACAATCATACTTAATACGCCGAAAGTAGTATACTAGTGAACCTCGTAGTAGTCCAAAGAGTGTCTATGACTAACAAATATAGGTACATTGTAAGGGTACAAAAACGATCCTTGTCAAATTCTTAAATCGCCTATGCAATCTACATGACAGATTAGATAATACTTACCTCGTGTATGAAGCCTGGCGTAGCCTTTGTTTGACCTAGACTTGACCTTCCAAGGTAAGAGAGCGCTATATTATTTTATTATTCGATACTATATTGTACTATTTAGTATAATTTCTACAAATAACAATAATGACATAGAAGAGTTTTTGTTCTAGTTTTATTATCAATAGATATTTTTTTTTAAATCTGGACTTCTATCGATTTAACTTTATTATGATCCTAAATGGGAAAAAAATCCCCAGAATTATATTAGGCAAAATATTCTGATGATTCAAGTTAACAGCAAGGTCTAAGACAAGTTTTTCGTACAAGGTCTAAGTCAAGTTTTTCGTTTGGATTCTGTGGCTCTTTGCAATCTTGAGGATTCCCGGGTCGAATAGTTATTAAAGTTTTCTGACCACATCATTTCCAGTTACTGTCTTATGACTGTACTTAGCAGTCGTTTGCCCTTTAGACGTTAATATTCTCGCACCATATTACTAAGTTGTAAAGCTAAACATGGGAGCTAACATTTCTACCTAAAAGCGATTTTACTTTAAAAATTATATAAAACCTCACACGTATAGTAAATGTATGCCTATTGAGAAGATTGAACTACTATTCCCATATTTGTGGTACATGCTCTACACTCTACAGCCATTATCGTACTAAAAAAAATCCCTATGTTCACCCACTAATATCGCAGACACAAGAAAAGAGGTCACTTATACAAAGATCTACACAATCACGTTAAGTGATTATAATCGATTTACATGTCGGTAATAGCTTGTTATTCGCACAGCTATGAGAATAAAAACAAATACGCAAGGCTGCCGCGCAAGGCAAGAACAAGCCATGGGCCCTACAAACATCTCGCAGACGTAAGTAGTTCCCATGTAATATAAAACAGCACAGCTCTTAATTGAGGTCGCGAGCGAGACGCACCCCGTCTTTTCTGAAAGGGCGCGATATATAGGTACAGACTGGCACTTTAGAGTTTAAGATTTAGTTTGTAAACAAATGGAATTCAATTCTTACACTGAAAGATATTAAATAACTTGTAGAATTCGGACCATAAAATGTGATCACAGCATTTACAAGGATTTTTAGACATTACAAACAATAAATCTTTGGGCCTACGAATAATTTATTCGTAGCTTTAGCCTACATCGATCGATTTTTTTACTCCTCCGAAATAATGGTCGCTATTCATAAAAGGTGTAATAATTTGGCCAAGTATTTTTAATCTACTTCAAAAATTGATTTTTTGTGTGTTCCCTCATAACTCTTTACAAGGTGTATTTTGATAATTTTTTGAAATTCGAATGCTGGTGCTTGACATAGTATGGTCCCATTTAAATTTGAGAGAGATTTCTTTTTTCTTTTTTTCATACTGAACTGGGTAGCACTTGACCACTATCTCACCTGATGTTAAGTGATGATGCGGTCGATGATGGAGCGCGCTTACCCAGAAAAAGAGATCTGACGAGACGAGTAGTATTTGTATCGTATTTTGTATAGTAATGCCTAATAATGCGCATTTTATGTTTGAATTTTGTTTTTTTCTTTGATTAAGTAAGTCACCGAAAACCCTACTTAACCGAAGTTGGTAAAAAAAAATGGGAATTGTAATTAAGAATTGATATATTACAAAACATTATGTCCAAGATATACTAAGACCACAAAAAAATCAACTATGCTTATATTTTTTGAATAATATCAGTGAACGGGTAATATTCAAGGATTTTTCTTGATAGACGATGGTACATAAGAGAGAAAACCGAACTATGTATAGGTTTTTTGTTTACTTAAAGGGGAAGTCGGCATGCTGCATACAAATGCATTCTCCTATTTCTTACTAGATAATGCATCTAAAGCAATCATTTTTTTACATATAATTGAGGCTAGCTATAGACACGCCCCTGTCATTTTCTTATAATGAACAACTAATTATTACTATAGAAATTGTATTGAATATGACCAGAAAATCCCTAACAATGGCCCGTTTCACCGACATGACCATCAGATAAATCTGTAAAGTTTTGAACATAACAGAAAATAATTAGGAGGCTAGATATAATCTGTCTCAAATTTGAACACCGACAAAATTATTGAATCGGCTCGATTTCGTAGGAGAAAACAAGGGAATCTACTGTTTTGTAGGAGAAAACAAGGGAAAATGAAACTACAGTTTCGTGAAGGTTCTTTAAATTCCTCACAGGCCTCGATCCCTCTTAACGACATCTTTCGACATGTTTTCTCGACAGTAGAGTCTTGCATTTATCGTAAACACCGTTATTACAACCAAATTTTTTTTCGTTATTATATAGCGATCAGCTGGGTACGTAACTATTGTTATATTGTAGGTACCTGTTATATTGTGTCGCTCTTACAACATTTACGGAGCGGAACAAACTAAATGAGGTAAATTAAGTTTTCGTGTCTCCTCCCATATCTTCCTATGAGTGTCGTAAGAGGAGACTAAAATAAAAATACAAGCAGTGTTTTATGAAGATCGCGATCTACACTGCCTGCCGTGATACCGAAGACGCCTGCCAAGTGGCGGGATTATGGTATTTGTTCAACGTAAACGTATAACGGCTGTTGAGGAGTGGAAGCTTATTGTAAATATTTTGAAAGCAAATAATTTATATAAGATAAAAAAGTTGTATTAACAAAATTCATGCTAACTAATCAAAGGAGCATCTAATACGAGTTGCTTAGTAGAAAAAATATCGATTGTAAATGTAACCGGAACAAGCGGCGTGGCGGCTTAAGGCCTCATGCATCACTTGTATTTTTATAAATAATTGCGCAACATTTATTTTGGTTCGATTTAAGAGTTAACTTAGGTTCACAAGGTTATACTAAGCATATAATAAGAATATATACTAAGCAACTAAGGTTAGATCTACACAAAAAAATATGATTGGATGTACACATCAAGATACAGAAAGAGAGCTTTTTTCAATTGAATAATCTTATATTTCTTGGAGCAATGATAGCCGAGTGGTAATAAATATGCCACAGATTCATGTTTGGATGTTTGGACCACCATCGCCGGCTTATGCTTCTCCGCATGCTGGAAGTACACGTACACCCTCAAGTATAAAATCTGTCACCAAGCGCCTAACAGTATGTTCCGGCAGCAGTACTTGAGAGCCAGTAAAATTACAGGTAACTGTTTGTCGAAGGGTGATTGTTGTCGGTGGCCGAGAAGAAATGCATCTGTTATAGGCAGAGACTACCGCTTAACATCAGGAGGAACTCGTACTTGTTCCATCAGTTTCACATAAAAAAAAATATTCTTTAACTACAACACACTAGAAACTAATTATAAAATATTTTTCACACAACTACGTCATTACCTTATATTTTTGATTAATAATATTACTTGAAACAGTACACAAAAAATGGTCATATTTGGATGTAAAGGCAAATATGTATGTGTGTTAAGGTATAAAAAATATTGAATACACAAAAAAGATCCTAAGGAAATAAAATAAAGTTTGATGAGAAAAGAATAGTTGTTGTGAGGAAATGTAAAAAGTTTTAAAAATGTATTGTAAAATAATCATAACAACGGCAATACTGTGAATTCAAATAAACAAAAACTAAGGCGTGTTCCTAACAAAATACATACATACCTACATAAAATCATGCCAATTTCCCGTAGGGTAGAGGCAGAGACCACAGATTTCCACTTGCTACGATTCTTAAATATATCTTTCGCTTCATCTACACTCATCAATCCTTTTATAGTTCACATAAGCGTCGGTTTAGGGTACTCCTGACCTGTTCTTTTTTCAGAACATCTTCAATCTGATTTCGGAACGTTCGCCTAGGTCTTCCACTACCAACACTTCCGTTCACTTGTCCCAACCCGTTTAATCAATCTCATTTCATTCATTCTCTCTACATGTCCAAACCATCTTAACATACCTTTCTCGATTTTCGACACCACATCCTAATTCACATGACATCGTTCCCTTATCACACTATTCCTTATCCCGTCTCTCCGTTTGACCCCAATCATGCTTCTCAATGCTATCATCTTCACTGCATTTATTTTACTTTCATAGTTTTTCTGCCATACCCAGCAACTCCCCCATGAACAGCCAGACGAGCCTTCTTAGACACTTTCTGAATGTTAATAAACGCGTGTAATGCTCCGTTAACCATGTTTTCAGCATTCACTCTCCTTTCTATATCACTTTCACACTCTCCATCTTTTGTAAACATGGATCCCAAGTATACAAACTCCGTCACTTGTTCAAATTTTTCACCTTTGGAGGTGAAAAAGTAAATTAATTATAAATTAATTATAAAATTATTTAATTATAATTATTTAATTTTTATTTAATTATTTTATTATATAATTTATTATTTAATTATAAATTAATTATTTATCAAAGCGGCTGATAGAAAAGACAAACGACCAAAGGGCTGGCGCTTACCTCGGCCAGAGAATTAGTCTTGCCATACAACGGGGTAATGCTACCAGCCTTTTAGGCACTCTACCCGTGGACAGTGACCTGAGTTCTGTTTTCTACTTATGATTGCCTCCTGGTAGAAAACAGAGCTCAGAATTTTTAAGTGTAATATTTTTAGGTCATAAGTAGATATAGTTAAATTATTTATTTATTTTTGTATTAGTATATGTACTGTTAATTTTTTCTTGTAATGTACAAGAAAAAGTGATTGAATCACAATATTGCAATTGAAGGTCATTCTATCATCTCGTTCAAACACCATAACTATCGTCTTATTTACGTTTATTTTCATTCCCTTTCTTCCTAAAGCCTCATGCATAACATTTACCATCTCCTGCGATTATTTTACTGACGACGCAAGTATCACTTGTTCATCAGCGTAGAGAAGACATTTGATGAGTTACTCGTTCATTCTTAATCCACATTCACTGTCTTTGAAGTTTGTCAAGCAATTATCAATTATAAAAAATACATTTGAGAAAAATATATTGTTTGGTAAAATAAAATATGATCATACCAAAAATGAAAGTAAAAAATATACATAAATAATAATAAGCAAACTTTATGTTCTTTAACTTTATTGCCAAAATCATTACTTCACTTCTCATTAACTGAGACACACAAACAAATTTTCTCACGAGCAATTCAAATTTATATGCATCAATATTTTACATATATGACTGCATCTCACGAATTTTGAAAACGCATGTACCTACTTAAATTTACCACATCTTTAAACTTCCAATGATCAATAACATTCAACTAAATAAAAACAATACGGGAAAGCGATCGCCCATGGCTCGCAAAGGAGGACAGGTGTTGTTACGTAAGTATCGATTTAAAAAAATAAACTTACTTCTCATCATCAATATGCGCGTGCGTTGATTTAGACGCAGCTCTCGAGAGAACCGTCGCAAGTTGAAAGTCGTTCAAAGGCTTGGTACAACCTTCCGTGAGCGCTTTTCGCGGCAAACTGAGTGCGATCGAGCAGTCCGTTGAGATTTGTGTTGGCTACAGCCTCCACCTCGTTGAAGCGACGTCAATCAAACTAATGCATGTATGCAGTTGTTTGACGTAGGTCTAATCTCGTTTGAATTGTAAATTTTTTACCATATTCTAGTGCGATATGATATGGCCGATATTATTACCTACCAAATACCGTAAGCAGGCAGATTTAAAACACTTAATACCGCATAAGATTCAGATTATATGATCAGGTCCCGTTTTAATAAACGTTACAAATTGCATTATACGCCTTGTTACACGTAACAAAATATGAAATTGTGCTAACATGTAGATAAAAACAGAAAATATTTTGTTCTTGTGACATTTTAGATAGGTTAGAAATTGTGGTACATTTCTGATGGCACCTTCTGTCTCACCTTATGTCAAGATTTACAATTTAAATAGCAATGAGATGATTCTAACATCGAGTACGAAAAGGAAACTTTCGTAGATATATTTTATTTGACAAAAGATGGTTTCATATAACGTCTGCTGTTACTATGGTTACCTTGTATAGAAAATATATTATTCAAGTTTTTCAACTCTGCAAGAACTTTGCACCGGGTTAGAATGTCCGAATCTCTACTCGTGGGTATCGTAAGAGGCGACTAAGGGGAAAATACTAGAAGGTGGGCGCCTTCTGAGGAAAACTACGAAGATGGTTGGATTTGGGGATTATTGTAAACCCCTCCATGATGGGGGAGGCTGTGTTCATGATACAGTAGGTACAATGTTCATACCCACATTTTTTTGAAGCATTGACCGGAGGACCGATTCCACGAGACAAGTTGTTATACCCTGGCGCATACATTTCTGCGTAGGCGTTTTGTAAACTTGTCTGCTATCAAAAGAACACGTTTCACAGTTTAAGGGATGGTAATGGAGTTAGTCTAAGTTCAATAGTACATTTAGGTATATTTAAAGTTCTTGTATTTTATATTTCTTAATTAATTTATATTTTGATTTGTGTACAGTATTTGGCTCAAGAGTTATTTGTAAACTACATAAGTGATGCATGTTTTCACATTTATTTTTTAATTTGATTTTATGAACGTAATGGAAAAGTTGTATTTATTTATAAAAATGTAAGTTATGTAGGGTAAATGAAAGAATAATAAAAAATGTAAGTTATACCCCCTGTGGGGTGCTGGGTCCCCCGTGGGGTGCCGTGTTAGAATTGCACCTCCCATATCTTCCTTAGGGTGTCGTAAGTTGCGACTAAGATACTGAAAGGTGGGCAGCAGAGCCTTCTAAAGAACTGCCATCTTACACTGCGATCCCCAAGGCCACCTGCCAAGTGTGGGGATTACGGCAAATACCCTCTTAATAGGGGAGGCTGTGTTCAGCAGCGGACAATTCGGCTGATACAGTAACTTATGTAGCTACTACTTACTTATCAATACGTATGTACCTATGTAACTATTATAAACTGTAAATTCGAACGAAATTTCAAACGCAAGCAATCGTCATGCTTTTTTAATTGATTTACTAACTGTATGACTTTTATATAAACAGCAATAATAAATTAATGTGAAAATTTGTAATTTTAGGTTTAATCTATAAATATTTGTTAATTTGATTAAGTCATCAACTCTAATGACACTGCGTTACTAGAAACTATTCAAAAAGTGGATCTACTTGGTATTTGACTTTTGGACTGTGCTACTATTAATACTAGCTGAGCCGGCAAACGTTGTTGCCGGCTCAGCTAGTATTAATAACTATATAAATTGTTTCTAGTAAACATTTTGGTAGTCACAAAAATAATTAACTTGTTGTAAGTGTTTAGAGATGTGGTATGAGTGAAAGAGAATGGATCGCTGTGAACGTTGACAAACTGCTATAAGAATTACAAACCATTAGATATCCGTCGACATTAGTGACTGTAAAGATAGTAAAAAGTTGTAGGAAAAAAATAATACCAAACTGTTAAGGCCCTAAACTTTAGTAAGTGAGGGAAAACTTATTGTGTGAGAAAGACAGGAGACCGGCGGAAAAATAATGTGCGGTGAAAAATAACACCGGTAGATGCCTGGAGGGAAAAACTGATAATTATCGACCGCCGAGAGTAGAAAGCTATTAAAATACTAATACGTTATTCAAAAGTAGGGATTGGTGGTAGTAGAGTGAAAGTTTAGGGTACTAAGTATTTTTTTATGCCCATTTATAGAAAAATGCATATCAGAAATATACGAAATTAAAATACAATGTGGGGTATGAAAAAAAAGTTTACGTCCTATTCTCAGACCTACTGAATATACACACAAAGTTTCATAGGAATCGGTCAAGCCGTTTCGGAGGTGTTTTGTTACAAACACTATGACACGGTAAGAGTACGGAACGTATATTTATATATTATTGCAGATTTACCATAGAACATATAATAATACTACGTACTTTTACCACAATCTCTCCTGATGGTAAGTGATGATGTGGTCGAAGGTGTTAACAGGCTAAACTTAGAAATTACTGGCTCTCAAGGACAGCTGCCGGAACACACCGTTAGATGCTTTCCACCCAACTAGACAGCTCGGACAGATTTTCTACTTGAGAGTGGTCGCTAGCCAGGCGGGCATTCGCAAAAAGCCCTTCACCGTGCGGTGAAGCCCGCGGCGGGATTCGAGCCATGGACCTGCTGCATGGAAGTCCATAGCCAATGCCACTGAGCCATCACTGCTTTATGTTACAGAAGATATAAATAATATATAACAATACAATGATATCGGGGAATCGGCTATATTTTTTTTTAATCTAGTTAAATTAAAATAAATTAAATTAAAAATAAAATTAAATATATTAGTTAAATTAAATATACTAGTCATAATACAATGGCCATACATTAATATATAGGATTATAATTATCCATATTAATAATCATCATCATCAGCCGAAAGACATCCACTGTAGAACAAAGCCTCCCCCATAGAACGCCACATAACCCCAAAGAACGGCTATTAGCCACTTGTTACCATTGGTTACCCGCGAATTTTACGATGTCGTTAGTCCACCTAGTGCGGGCCTAACGACTCTACGTCTTCCGGTGTAATGTGGTAACCATGGTGTACATAATAATAATAATAATAATAAGCATAAAACATGATAACAGTATAACAATATTTACCTGAATCTTAGTAAAGACTTCTTGTCATGTGAATGGTTGCTTGGGCTAGGATATTAGTGATTACCACAGCTTCATATTTTTATTTACAGTGTTTGTTAGACCAGGGTTAGTAAGAGTTATATCCGGGGCAAGACGGTAAATGCTAACGTGACTCCATCTTGCCTCACCTTGGCGGAAGACGGAGGTGTTAGTGAATTGAAATCAAACACATCTCCTTATGCCATCTCCGTGGTGAAAGGGCAGTGGGAAGGCTCCAAATAAAGGATCAATTGTACAGAAGTTAGGTAAGAAGATAGAGAGTGGACTTGGGATTGGTAATTAAAACCAATCCCAAGTCCACTCTCTACTACGAATAAATATGTATTATTCGTAGGTACATATTCTAACTTGATGTACATTCAGTAGCCAAGTCGATGGCAATTAGCTAGTTCCATAGTAGATATAAACAAACAAGTCCTGCGAGACTTGGCTGATGAGACACTACTGCCGTGACTACTCTTGTCGTGGCGATTATATTAGGTATATCAATTTATTATATAGGACCAGCTTACCTTACCTACTAGAATCGCTATAGTTTACCCTATACAATGTAAATAGGATCTGACGGTTTGACTATGGTTCCGTGGAAGTTTGGGCGGTCAATAGTGTGGAACTCTAGCCGCGTTGACACTTTGGCGCCATCCCATCTCTCTGGCACAAACTTGAGGCTACATTGTGAGAGTACCTAATTATTAATGTATTGTTTCACATAACTTTAATTTTTCTTCGATACTAGTGGTTGGCTATGATATATCTCCCGCGCTAATCCAACGTGCTCCAAGTTAGCGCTAAACATACAAAAACCCACGAAAATAAGGCTGTTTAAGGGATTTACGTATGTAATAATTAATTTCGATAAATTTCTGGAAAATAAAGAAGTCAAAGAAAGGTGAAAATCGTTTCAGATAATATTAAACTTTTTTTTGTGTAAAGCTACTGATAAGAATCGTAGGTTCAAGGTGGCATTCAAAGCAGGTAAAAGTTATAGATATTGTAGTTTCTGATGTCTGAGGAAAAACTTGGTAGCAATTCTTTTGAAGCTCTGCCCGGGCTTGCATATAGGCAATACGTTCTCGCCCTATTATGTGGGAGAAACACTTTTGACGAGACGTGGGTAATACATTATTACATGGTTGAATATATGAATGCCTACAGAAATGTTGGCATATTACGAGTATATCGCCGTTGTTAATACTTTGGTTGTGCATAATGCATGTGTGAATGGAAAATTATCGATTTGTGTACCAATTTTCACCGTAGCACTACTGCGTATCTCGTAGAATTAGCATTTAATATTATCATAAAAACTAACGTAAGTAGACACAATTATTAAGTACATATACCGGCTAGCACTCACAGTATTTAGTCGTTATTTCCGACCGGTGTTCGAGCAGTAAAGATGCTCATTCTCGAGGAATGCGGGTAGCTTCGAGCAGAGAGTTGAAATAAAAAAAAATCTTAGGCTTCGAGAGCTGCAAGACGCACACGGTTAGAGATAAAATTATAACAACTGGTAATATGGGATTGCTTTACTGGTGACCAGTTAAGAAACAGGAGTGCCAGCTTAAGACTGGGGGGCGGGATTTTGTCGTGAAATGTTCGTAAATGTTATTTTAGGCGTAAAGGTCAATTATATTATAATAAGTGTCATAATGGCACTTGACATAATTTCAGATTATGTTGTTGAACCCAAGTTGAAGTTAGAAACGTATTTTGTAACATCTCATTTTGCCTTTCACTGTAAAGTGGACAAAACAAAAAAAAAGACATTCTAAATCACTAGTCATGCTGCTCATTGCACCATTATGCTATCTAGGATAAGGCTACTACAATATTTATGTATCGATACCTACTTCAAACATGAATTATTAAAAAGCTCAAGACCGCATTAAAATACAAATTTATAATCACGCTTCAAAGATATTTGTCTGTTTGATCACGCATACAATAATACTACTGCACCAATTTCAATATAATGGAAATGGAAGCAACATAGTAGAAACTTTAAAATAATTCCGTCTGCTTTATTAGTAACAATAATTTGGTGGTCAAATAATAGGTTAGCTGGAAAGTTTTGCAGGAGTTTTGAAACATAAGGGAGCTCAAAATAACCGCAAGGCTGTCCGCTAACTGGCCGATCAGTTCTCCATACAAACGTCGTAGGGTGAACACTCCCTTATTTGAGAATTTAGGTCCAGAATTAAGCATAATACCGAATGATCTCGTCATTTTCTAGGCTTGTATGATTTTTAAGATGAAATTTATGAGTCTAGAAAACTTTAAATGACAATGTTTAAAGGCTCATATCACACGAGTAAATAGAGGTTTAAAATGCAGCTGATAATCCCGTCGCGTATGATGTGAAAAATATCCTATAGGTGACGTTTCGTTCGGTACTGAAAATTATGAACCTGGTCTAAATTTAAATCCGAAGAATAGCAAAGCAAAAGATATTACGTTCAATATTGTGATAGTGCATTTCATGATAAGGCTTGTTGGGGATATTACGATAAAAAAAAAACGCGCCACTTACCTCATTGTGATGTGTTATTTTAGTTTTTTGCTCGTACGCTATAACTATTAATTTCCTAATTAAAGCTTATTACCAAGGCATAGGCGCGAGCTGATTTAAGTCGAGGCTAAAAGATGGATTTTATCACGAGTTATACACTCAGATTTTCACTTCAATTGCGAGGAAATGGAATAATGATATCGTACTACTTAAATTAACTTTAATTAAAATTGAAACTGATATTTGAACCATGCTTTATTCTGAGTGTCATTGTTTTGATAAAATATATACACATCTGGGTCTTTAGTAATACCCCTGATCTCTCGATATTATTATCGATCCAAGTAAACTTCCGTAATATGATCTATGTTACAAACGGAAACTCTTTGAATAATTTTAAATAAAATACAATATTTTTCTATGCTGATACTTAAAAACAGGCGTTTATGCACAAGAGTATAAAAATCAAAAAAACTGTTGTTAGAGCGGCAAAGATAAAAGGTGGAAATGTAGAAATTCGGAAAAAGAACGTCAAAATAAATAAAATCAGCTACTTTCAAAACAAACGGCTAATTTTTCACGTAAAACTACCAAAATACTGTAAACAAATCAGGACACTGTAGCCACAGAATTTCATAGTACTTAATGTAATACAATTTTATTAAACTAGATGACCCGGTGTACTCGGTGTGACGAACGTCAAATGTTTGACAGGAAAGTATACCTAAACAGTTTATATGGGAAAATAAAATTGTTGTTTTTACTATCTGCCTCGCAATTTATCCATATTTTCTCATCGTTGAAATCTTCCCTGGACTACGACAAACATTTCAAAACCAAAATCAGCTAAACCGGCTCAGCCGTTCTCGAGTTTTAGCGAGACAAACAAACCGCACTTGATTTATATATATATATATAGAGAGAGATGGGTAATATAATTTATAAGATAAGGCGTCATATTTTGGGGTTATTCTACAATACTTTTTTAAAGCGCAAAATAAATCCCGTCTTTGCAGCCTAGCGCAAACTCACTCTTGCAAAACTAATTTTATCAGATTTAAGATTTTAACGTTTCCTTCTCTTTATATATCTGAAAATGCTCTGTTGGTACATTATACTTTTACCTTTTTATTTAAGCTTTTTAATAAGTACAAGTATGGCTTTTAAGGTCAACACGCTACAATCCAGGGAAATCATTAGTCACACTGAAAGTCACAATGAAATCCCCAACGTAATACGTGATCTAAACAATTTTGAAAAATAGTTACGTGACTTCCTGGTTTACACTTTACAGTCAATAAATTCTTTAATGATGAATATGGAATATGTTAATTGCGTAATAATAGTTAGTTCTTCGAGTATGAATCTGTATTTGCATAGGTAATGATAGTATTATGCTTGTAATCTTTTACCGTATCTATCACGGATGTGTTCAGAGGAACTGTTAGATTTAATAACTGCGGCTGAAGTTTGGTAATCTCTCGGATTTTTCAGCCTCGCGCTGCCTTAGTGTGGTTCTAACTGCGATGTGAAGTATTTCCGAACCGATATGTCTTAAGAGCCCTCAAGAAGGGGGCATATTTCTTATTCGAAGTTCAGTAACGCATCCTCTAGACCTTTGATATTCCGGTAGCCACTTACCAACTTTGGTTTTATTCTGTACTAACGGGTGAGCCGCATGCTCGTTGGGTCTCCTATACCGTTCCAGAAAACGTAAATGGGGCCCTAGCGAGACTATAGGTTATATTATAACTTATACGTCATAACATCTAACACTGGAACCTAAAACCACACGTAAAGAAAGTTAATTATATTCAGTTGTGTGCCATTTTCTTCAACGTGGCTGTGGCATGCTTGCTTTTAATTAAGTGCATTTGTCACCTGTTATAATTCAATGAGCTTCTTATGAGAATAAAAAGTTACACAGTTACAGTCCACAGTCCTTTAGCTTAAACCTGCAACTATGTATATTTTGGCTGTTGAAGTACTGAGGCGTACGCGATAACGATAGTTATCGGCAGCCTCGAGTCTACACTTTTTGATAAATAAGTTAGCCGCGTACCTTATATGTGTGCTGAGTTAGAATATGTTAGCTTTAAAGTGCCTATGTTAATTAACTTTTGGGGCTCAATTAACTGCACTGAATCGATCTACATGTCGTAACTCACCATTATCAACCCTCAACGTTACACTGCCAAGATCCTGGCTATATCTTTTAAAATATATTCTTGTTCTATGGTTCCGTATTATAAAACGAAAATCTAAATAGATTCAGGCGTTACTTTGCGGAAATGTATATGTTTGTTACAATAAATATTTAAGGAATATTCTAAGAAAACACTAAATTAATAATTTTCCAAAACAGTTAAAAAATTTAAAAATATATTTAGTGACAATTCCTCCAAATTTTCGTGTTAAGCCAAACCGAAACAATTTTCGACGTGTGTCGCTTCCTTACATCACCAAGAGGTCTTGACTATTCGAACGAATGGTCGAGAAAATTCGGTTAACAGGACATTTAGGCTGATTTTTAACTAGATATATTTTAATACATTTTAAGTGATTTTCTAAAATATTTATATTATAAAATGTTTCCATAAAACATTTGTTATTATTCACTAAAATTAAGGTTACGCTATTCCCCTAACCTACTCGTATTTAGAACGATAATGCTCCCGCGCATGTGTCGTAACTTTTCTCGTGTTTTTTCGCGGCTTGGCGCGTAGTACTGTATACATTTGCTCAGCTGATTTAAATCAAACCTTCATATCCAGAAGCTATATGAAATTGTCTTGATAGTATTAAGTAAATAATAGTAATATTATAATAATGATCTTATTAGCTTTATGGCAATACAAAATAAGCACCATTTCAACAAAAACATACTTATTAAATACTTTGAAAATAACTAAACACCGCGTGCGTGGTACTATTGTTTGAGTTAAAAATATTTATATTCCAAAACTATTTTAAAATTTTGATTTAATATCAATATCCATTTTAACCTTTGTGAATGTTCTAAGGCATCAATTAATTTTGTTTTTGTTTTATCAATATTTACTTATACATACATCAATGTAAGTTTATTTATCTTATACGACTAAACAGCTTCCTAGATATTTCGTCTAGACTAATTCTATTAAGAGAATATTATTACGCGATTTCTCACACCGGTATGGTGAGTAGTACTTGTAGTTATGATACTAATCTAGGTATTAAATGTAAGGAGTATAGTAAATGATTTATAATGGTCTTACAATGACCTTTAGGTTGCCTAATTGCTTTCGTTGAAGTTTTAGTAGCTGTAGTGTTGTATTTAGTTCGAAGTTAATTTGGAGTAATAATATTATAAAAAATAATAGCTTTGTTTCAGGTAATATCATTTAA
Organism: Plagodis dolabraria; assembly: GCA_963854805.1. NCBI lineage: Eukaryota > Metazoa > Arthropoda > Insecta > Lepidoptera > Geometridae > Plagodis > Plagodis dolabraria. Next base: position 33,185,394 of record OY978440.1, on the reverse strand, counting down.
ACATGGTTTAAAAAACGTGACGCCCCGTGGAGTGCTGAGCTACAATATTTTACCCCACATTTCTTCTTGTAGGAGGTCGTAAGACCGTAAGAGGTGACTAAATGAAAAATAATTGACGGTTTTCTGAAGAACTGTCATTTTATAGTGCGATCAGATACCTGCCAAGCGTGGGGGTTATGGCAATCCCCACCTTAACCAGGGGGGTTGTGTTCAACAGTGAACGATCCACTTGATACAGTATATAAACCCTGACCAATTAAAATATACCTCACAGATATATATATATATATCTGTGAGGTATATTTTAAGTTAGACAGAATACTATAATAAGAAGAAACAGGAAAACAGGCAACAGCCAAACAGTTTTAGAATTCATTTTCGGCCTGGATTCCCTTAGACATAGCGCCTTTAGACACCTTCCAGCCAGATGTCGACAACAAGAAACGTGTCTTTGTACTTCGCAGGAACTTGGAGCACATATGATTTAAAGGTTTTCACCTATTTGATTCCAACCGATCAAAAACCACTAGAAATAGCACTCTACGTGTTTCATGTTTCTCTTTGATGTTTTGAAGCACATCGTTCCCAGATATGCTAATGTTTTTTTATACCTGATAGGCTCTTTGACCACTGTCTCACATGATGGTAAGTGATGATGTGATCGAGAATGTTGTTCGAGCTTACCTAGAATTACTGGCTCTCAAGGACAGCTGCCGAAACACACCGCTAGGTGTTTTACGACAAATTTTCTACTTGAGGGTGGTAGCTAGTCAAGTGGGCATTCGCAAAATGCCCTACCACCATGCTATAACGACAGCATTCTTAGACAACAACCAACGGCTTAACGTGCCCTCCGAAGTGCGAAAGAGCTCAGTAGTAATGTCACTAGCGGTCACCCATCCAAGTCATGGCCGCAGCGGACGTTGCTTAACTTAGCTGATCGGTTACGAACGGCTAAGCAAACTTCGGTGCTCCAAACGAGTGAAAGATGTTTAGGTAGTCGGCTCCACAGCATAGAGTACCTACCTACAGGTTTTTCTGCTGTAAATGTGTAGCTGTACCACGATTATTGCGTCTGAACTCTCGGCTGCTTCTTCACGAGAGTGAATCCTTCCATATCCATTTTGGTATTGGACCTCCTCATAGTCTCATTCTTTGCAACTGGTTGTGTACACTTGTTGTCAACCTTCCTTTGTGTATATCATTTCTTCTACTTCCAGATTGTTGGTGGTAAATCAGGAGAAGTCATAATTGAATAGAAAGCGGAGGGAGGCTCATTATCGAGGTCGGTTGAGAGACTCGGTCAATGCCCTGCGGTGAACCGTTGATACTTAATTCCGTGGAACTGCTGAGTCACGCGTTTTGAGGATCAGAGTGTCGCACAGTCACATTTTGCGCCAGTAACAGTTTTGCCTGCACAGCGTTATCAGGCAAATCCACGATTTATAGTTTGCAAAAATTAAACCACAGCATTTGGTTTTTCCAACTGTTTGCTGATAACCGTGACATCGGTCATCAGTCATCATTCGCCTTTAAAATGCAGGTCATATAGATTGAGGAAATTCGACCGGTGGTAAAAAATGGAGGTCCAAGGCGACATGTGACACTGAAATCTCACAACTATCGGTTTCTTTAATAACTCTAAAGATATCTTGCACGTCTTTCTTGCTGCTTCCATCTGATGCAGATATGCTGCTAACTTAGTCATGACGTCCAGCTTGTTCTGCACGAAGGCAAATAACTCGTTGACTATGAGGGCGTAGATTGCACCACCAGGGTATTGCAGTGCTCAAGTAAACGCCGCGCAGACGACATCGGAGAAGCCGTCGACGTTTTCACATTACAATGGTGACGAAAAATAAAAGGTAACATGACAACGGTGACGAACGTCGAATATGGTGTGTGGTACACAGTCAGAAGTGTTTTGAATGGTGGTAGGGCATTTTGAATGCCTGCCTGGCTAGCTACCACTTTTATATCGAAAATTTCTCACCAAGCACCTAGTAGTGTGTTCCAACAGCTGCCCTTGAGAGCCATTAATCCTAAGCTAGAAGCGATGCAGACTTTGTTAGGATTTTTCCTTTTTAGAGTACTGTACTAGAAAACCCATCTATCTGTCTCACTTTAAGTCCTTATTTAAATTAAAAGAGTATATATTTATTAAACCGTAATAAGCCTGTTGAAATTTTCTCGAAATATGTGAAATTGTAGCGGACTATGACAAATAACAAAAAAATGCCCGGAGGTACCTATACATATATACGAAACATGTTTTTAGTTTTACTCTATTAAAATAATGGTAGAATATTAAAGCGTCAAACTTGATGAAAAGCTCTAAAGTAAACACAACTTAAAACCAAACAGTGCGCTCCCTACACAGATCTCAATCTCAATGGAAAATAAAATTTAATACAAATTTGATAAATAAATATACATACGACAATAGTTATTTGTTATGCAAGGCTGCTGAGTTGTTATTTAACTATTTAGCAACAAACAGCTGAAATGAAGTAGTAAATATGTGATAAATTATTGTTAAAATTGTTAGTAATTACTATCATTGGTAATATTTCAAGTAAATCATTTTACTAGAACTTTTGTAGAAGTTTGAATTTCAAAAACCTTTTCCACGCTAGCGGATAAAAAACACTAACATAGTTTGTGAGGTAGGTATATGTATATATATATATGTATATATATAAGCTATATATATATATATATATATAGCTACGTTTTTATAGAAACGTTTTTGGCTATGTGCTTGTATGATTCAAACATTATAATGAAGAATATATATATACATATATATATACTACCTCACAAGCTCGATATCATTCGAAATCTGCGTTGAAAAGTGCCTTTTGTTTTTATTATTGTTCGGTAGACAATTCGCCATACTAACACTTATTCTGTCAAAATTTCAATCGGCTATCTGTTGCCATTTTAAAGGTAAAGCCTTTTATAGGTCGGAAAGACGGACGGACTGACAGACGGTCTAACCGCCATTGTTTAGTAATAGAGTCCGTTTTCTAGTACGTAACTCTAAACTAAGGCTTCAAATATTTTTTTATCCCTGAAAGCCTAATCTTTGACGACTATATCTCACCAAATAGTAAGTGATGATGTGGACGAAGATGCTGATCAGGCTAACCTAGAATTACTGGTTCTCAAGCCAGCTTCCGGAATATTATAAACCTATGTCGTTTTATATAAAAAATACGTGTCACGTTGTTTGTCCGCGATGGACTGCTAAATTACTTTTAATCAATTTTAAATTTCAATGCTCACCATGTGCAGTTTGATCCAAATTGAAAGATAGGATGAATTACCTTTCAATTTATAGTCGTAATTACCCGTGCGACCCCGACTTCGCAAGGGTAATTATGACTAAATTGAAAGGTAAGCTATCCTATCTTTAAATTTGGATCAAATTGCAGGCCGTATACACCTTGTCACGGATAATGTTACACGATGTCACGGATAATGTTACACGATGTCACGGAACCCACTATGTTCAAGTCTGGCATGGACTTGGTCAGTTTTATATAATTACTTATCCACTTAAGGATATCCTGTTTTTCTTACTTAATAGTCGCAGAGTCACGGAAGGGTCAAGTGCAGAAGGTCATACAAGACCAGATAGACTATATAGTGGTATAACATAGAAATTGAGTGTGTAATTATTAACATATATGTACAGTGTCCAGCTTAATATGTACTGCAGGGCGATCACGTATCTTCTGTAGCTATGAATTCTGATTGCATCAGTCAAAAATGACAGTTTTGACAGATTTTGTAGCAATAATATAGCTACAGAACCACGTTTGACGTATCTTATATCTATCGATAGAAACTGTTTTTTATGAAATAGCGATCACGTAAAATTGAACTTATAATTATACGTATTGAATAAAGTTGTGACTTGGTTACTTTGACATTCGTATTAGATGATGCCTTTTAAATTGGTCATATAGCCTATGATTCGCATCAACTTCACTTTGCAATTTATCGATAGATACAAAATGATATTTGAATGCTACAAGATACGTGATCGCAAAATACTGATTACTATTACTACAAAACTTTGATAGCATCAACTGTCTGATAGCTACAGAGATACGTGATCGCCCTGCAGTAGTAGTAGAACTCTTTGTGTGAGTTCGTCTGGAGATGTACTTACTGCCACCATACTTGTTTCTACCGCCAAGCACTAAAGTTCTCTTATTGTGTTCCGGTTTGAAGGGTATGGATGCCGGTGAAATTACAGGCACATGAGACTTAACATTTTTATGTCTCAGGGAGATGGGCGCAGTGCAGTTTGCCACTTGTGACGGACTGCATCTGTTATGGGCAGAGATTACCGCTTAACACCGGAGGGCATCGAGCTTGTTTTATCAAGATTGCATAAAAAATATTGTAATAATCAGTTTTACACCATACACCGGCTGTTCAAGCCTTTAAGGCTACTGAGAGAAAAAATGTTATCAACGATCAGGTGGATGTTGCCGCACATATAATTAGGCGCAGTTTACTATTACATCTTACTTCACTAGGATTACCAAGGACGTAAGAAAGGCCGCCGGCTACAAAACCGAAGCCAAGATTTAGTTAAGTTTAACTTCTCACCTCAGTATTGGAATAGATCTATTCCAGCTCAGTTTGAATTGAAAAAATTATACAAATTAAACTAAAAAAAAAAAAAAAAAATTAAAAAAAAAAATTATTAAAAGTCGTATTTTCGGCTGTGGATCGGAGTTTAAGATACGAGTTCCTCAGAAGGCGCTGCGCTGGAAGGTGGGCACACTTTCCGATATTTTATCTTTAGTCACCTCTAACGACAGCTATATATATTTATCATATTTTTACTAATGAAACTTAATAACATTTCCCAAATCTATATGATTATTATCAGCATCACATGATGCCTGTATATCTCCGACATGGTAGACAAACAGAGATGACTATAAGCATCCTCATTTCTCCAGGTATGGGATGGTCGTATTTAATGGGGAGGGCGAGCATAATTACCTCTAGCAGACACAGTCTCTCAGATAAACCCAATAACTATCAGACCTCGAGACTGAACCGAGGACCTTGAAAGTCTAAATCAACGCTTGCGTCATTAAGCCAACGGCTACCTACCTATTTCGTCTTCAAAATAATTTTTCGAAATAAAAATACTGCGCCACACGTCTGAAAGTACGTACGCGCTCCGAGATTGAGTTGCCTATATTATACATAAATTATTACTTATCTGATGTTTTCACGCAGCCAAAAAAATTAGTTTACATCACTTGTCTTGGCAGTTCCATCATCAGATAATGAGTTTGTGTGAGTTATCCGTTTAATAGTACTTAACCCCCATTGAATACTCTTTGCGTGTTATAAACAAAAAAAAATAATTTCGCGTAGATACATATACACACGTTCTTTCTTGTTGCTATCAAATTTTATTCCTTAAATAGAATATTAATGGCTATACTTATATTCACTTGCTAAGTACCCCAATAAGAGACAAATGATCAATATGTGACAGGTCAGTAAATTTCAGATTTATTAAAAAAAAATAATCAACCGCATTTTTCCTAGTGGAATTTTGCGAAGTATTGTTTGTGGGGCTTGTTTAACTCTCTGTAGTTAGTTTCATTAGCTTATTTATACGATTGCTTTTTGACATTTTTTGTCGAGCTAATTTCTAATCAGTTATTTTTTGTTTTCATGGCAACGCTGCCTGCGACACCGGCGTGCGCACTACGGACGACGCATTGGCGTCTATTGGAATCATGGCGTATTATTGTATACGATACATGGGACTACGTTGTTGACGCGAGATTTCCTCCGGGTTGAGACGTCACACTAGAAATTCTACAATAAACTTTGGCGTAGTGTATTATTGTACTATGAACTTTGGTTTATTTTGTAAGCAATGCTTTGTACCCAAACTATGAATGCAGTAGCGGGGACATTTGTATCGCAAGGTATCGAGATGTTGTGTCTGCAGTGACCCAGGCTCGTTATTTTAAAGGTCAAGAAGGCCTCAAAATTCACCAAAAAAGGTGTTAAACAATCCGAAACTCTCCTTTCGGCACCAATTAATAATCAAACCGTAGGTAGTAGCAGTGTTGCGAGCCCTGCTACGCCTTCCAAACCGTTTTGTGGGGTTTTAAGATCGTTCAAAAATACTATTCCTGTATTAAAACGGGTGCGAGAATTTCTGTTGCCCAATCATTATCTTGTTATTTAGTTAAAAGATTACTTTTTCACACAATATTTTTATTGAATTCAAATTCATTTTCACCTTTCTAGCGGCTACAGTCTTTCAGTTGAGACCATATTATATTTTTATTAGGATTACATCGGCATGGTATGGTTGTCTCCTCGTGCTGATATATATTATTGTATATCTTTGGACCAAGTGGAAATTCGTGTCTTTCTAAGGAGTTGATTTTTTCCTGTTTAATACTGTTTGAATTGGGGGATCTTTCAACTGTGTTTTTTGTGATAATGATAGGGTGTGTTGTCGATAACCAGAACAGAATCAGCTGGTTATACAATTAATCCCAAATATACCCAGATATTTGGGATTAATTGTATAACCAGCCATTTCTCTTAGTTATTCATTTCCTTGTGATAATCGCCTGTAGTGTCCGTGGATTTGTACATATTTGAGCCGTTTGGTATAGAGACGTTGGGTCCGTGGGGACCGGGAGCTCATAGTATTTTACGACGCACGATCAAAATGCTGCCACAATTTGGCTCAACGAATAAGCATTGCAATTCAACGGGGCAATGCTGCCAGCATGCTTGGCACGCTGCCAACTGGGAGTGGGAGTGCATTTGGACTGCCTGTGTGTCTGCTATGACTTTTAGGTAGTCTAAATGCTTTTAATATAGTAGCTGTAGTGTTGTATATAATTCGTAGTATTTTGTTTAATAAATACCCTAGTTTGACAATATAAGTCGGATGTTACACGTAAATTCTGGCATCAGTTGAGTGCAGGATTGATAAGTAATTGACGTCAAATGTATGGTGCAAGACAAAGTTTCTTAAAGTGGGGTCCATGGACCCCTTAGGAGGTCGACGCATGTGTGCCAGGGGTTCGCAGCAGCTCAGTTAACCCTTAAAATTTATTTTAGGAAACTTTTCAGTAAATTCTTGATTGATTTGGATTATATAAGCGACGAAAATCTTGATATAGATGACCTAATTGACAAGAGATCTAAAGATGTGTGAAAATTCACCTAAATATTTCGTATGAAATTCTTAGGAAATATACATTTCACTAAAAGTGTGCCTAGAAAGACTTAAAAAAAAGTGCAGTAATTTTGGATGTATATATAATTATAAATTTAAATAAGTGTATCCACTTGTTATTGTAATTAACAGAAAGAAACGCAGATGGTCATTGTAACTATAATACCTACCTTGTTAGTGGCGTGGTAAATAACTCTATCGTAGCGAAAAGATTTTAATGTGGTAATTAAAGAAATTGGCCAAGTACGAGTCTCACAGTGCGGGTTCCGTTCATACACTATACGAGTACATATGACATATATAATAATCACATATAGGTATTTTTGCCGTTTTCAGTTCGAGACCCACACGCACTTCACCAGTTCTATTACCCGTTGTTATACTTAGAGATATTTTTATACCTGACAGGCTAGCCTTTGACCACTATCTCACCTGATGGTAAGTGATGATGTTGTCGAAGATGTTGTTCAGGCTAACCTAAAATTTCTGGCTCTCAAGAACAGCTGCCGGTGCTTGGCAACACATTTTCTACTTGAGTGTGGTAGCACTAGATACTTACTAGACTCACACCAAATTTGACGCACTTGATATTCATTTATAACCAAGGCTTATGTTACCATGTTTAACTGTTTACTGTATCAGCAGTTTGTCCACTGCTGAACACAGTCTTCTAAATCAAGGGCGAATTTGCTACAATCTTCTGCCAAATAACAACTTGAGGCACTTGAGTAGATTGAGAGACGCGCCAAGAGGTTAATTGGCAGCGCCCTTCTGTTCAGTCTCGGCTGCAAAGACTCGAGCATTTAAGTTTAAGTAAATTACCGTTTTTAAGATACAGCAAAACCCATAAAGTTAAACAAATACGTTTCTTCTTCGTCGCTGATAAAGTTTGATTTTGACTTTTGGTTCACTTATGTAAAATTTTCAAACGGACTATAGGGTCTCGTTTTCTAGTACGAGAACCTAAAAGGGGCTCGACCACATGCAATACACGTACTAGACGCAAACAGCAAAATTTTTATTTGACCTTGTGCTTAAAAATACACTTACAAAGTATAATAATTACTATTAAAATTAAGCATAATACATTAAACAAAGTTATCTTTGTTCTACATTAAATTTTTTATCGAAATATACTCGTCTTCATTTTAATAATTAGTAAATTGTTAAAATAGCTTTATAAATGTAGTTTCATATCTCCTAGTCTATGCACTGGCCACATACATTCACATCCGGCTGGTATCACCATGGTCCTAGTTTCCCAGCAATCACTGAAAAACAAAACATACCAATTATATTTTACCTTTTTTTTCTAGGGTGACATAACGAAGTCTGTAAATACTTTGATCACCAACCCTGTGTTTGTCTCGAGCTTCTTCAATTTAACTGAATTTGGAATATGCCAATTTATAGACCATATTGAAAGCAATTATGATACTAAACTAGATTTAAGTAACAATTAAAATTAAATTTCACGTGTAATAATTAAATTTTTAGCTGTCGGTAAGGGTCTCCAGTTAACACGGCAAAACATAGAACATGTAATTGAATGGTATGTCAAATGTCTATTCAAAATCGGTGAACTTATGCACGCATGTTCTTGAGCATACAAGCTTCAGTTTGGCAGTTTTTTGATTTCGTGTTTTTTTATTATCTCTTTTATCTCTTGTGTAAATATGTAAAATAGATAGTTTTATTGAATACTTGTTATATAAAATATGTCGAAGCTTCCTTTTTATGGAAGGACATCCCTCCATAAAGCACGTTTGCATGTTATGCCCAGTTCTTGGATCATGGTTATTCCCAAAGCAGTTGGTAAATAAAACAAAATATCAAGCTCTCCCGAGAATTGTGAACGTCATTATTGATCATCTTTTGACTTTGTAATATTTTGGACTGATAGTAGTACCTAATCGCTAAATTACATACGTGATCAACGCCTAGTCAATAATAACCATAATTATAAGTTATTTTTCTTTTAATTTGTTTACCGAAAAATTCAAAAGGTTTTTGTGAAGTGCCATAATTCTATTGTCAGAAATTGTTGTGAAACATTCACAGCAGAAAGGAAAAACTAAAGATTTTGGGTATCGATACTTGCAAACATAATTAACATTAAAAATACTTAAAGGATAGAAGAATTTGTAGGATAAAGAACTTAAATGACTTAGAACTATGAAAATGCAGTTCACATACAATAGAGTCCTAAAATTTTAATTTAAATTCGTCTAATATTAGTAAATTTTCTAAATTAAAGCTATATAAAACATTGTTTTCGATAAAGATATTTGTGTTCATAACTCTATTTACCAATAAATTTGTCTGTAAATCAGTACTTTCAAAATTGTTTAATTTCTTATTTAAATTATTTACATTTTTGTGTACGATCAATCCTAGACGGGTATAAACATTCTATGGTTGACGATAATCATCGACCGAGCAAATTTATTTTTAGTAGGTATATTAATATGTCAATTACTATTTTTGATGAGCTAGCGGCTATTTTGAAAGAATCGATATCTCACTAAAACATCGTATTGCAAAAATGCATTTAAGTATTTAAGTTTTACTAAGAATCGCGTGCACGCTCCTGGACTATATGAAGTTGTGGCGCACGTGTGACGTATACCGAGAACGCAAAATATTTTTGATATTTAGGTAAAACTATAAACTACTACTCAAGCTTCTATCTTGGATGTAATCAATAAATGCAAATGGTCAATGATCAACAATAACTAAAACCATGCCAATTTTTTAGGAAATTTAAGAAAGTTATGGTTTCTAGAAATGTGATTTGTCTTTTCCATTGCATTTTGGGGGCTCACAGCTGTCATAACAAACATTACAAGTATTTTTTGTTATGCCTGATAGGTTAGCCTTTGACCACTATCTCACCTGATGGTAATGATGATGTGGTCGAGGATGTTGTTCAGGCTAACCTAGAGTTACTGGCTCTCAAGGACAGCTGCCGGAACACACCGTTAGGTGCTTGGCGACAGATTTTCAACTTGAGGGTGGTAGCTAGCCAGGCGACATTCGCAAAGTGCCCTACCACCATGCTGTAACGGCTGCTATCCTAAGACAACAACCGGGACCGACGGCTTAACGTGCCCTCCGAAGCACGGAAGCGCTCAGCAGCGCGCAATGTCACCAGCGGTCACCTATCCAAGTCATGACCGCGGCGGACGTTGCTTATCTTTGCTGATCGATTCAGAATGGCTAAGCAAACTTGGCTACTAGCGCTTCATATAGGGAGAAGCCTCTTAAAAGTTTCCGCAAGTAACGAGATAGGATGAGTAATGAGTATACAATATATAAATAGCAGATGAGTATACACACCTAAACACTTATTAGGTAACAATTAAAGGAATACCCAGGGCACATCTGCCCGTCGTCACTAACAGTGTGTTTCTTGACGCCACACAACTTGTGGATAGGTCAAAGGAGGGGTGTACTTCAAGGGCATTGTTAAAAGCAGTTGCGGAACGTAATAGAAAGGAGTTAATTTGATATTTGGTACGCGCGAATGGAGTATGAAGCAAATCTCTGGTCTGGAGTCTAGACGGAACATATAATGACAGTTTAGAGACTAGGTCACGACAGTCGACTTTTGACTGAGCCTGTTTCGTTAGGCGACGCTGTTCAGATATATGTCTACAACATTTTAGTGATAAAAAAGCAAATAAAAAAAGTATAAACGAAATCGCAACAACGTTCTTTATTGGAAAAATTCAGAAGTTGAATTTAAAACTAAGTAATATAATATTTTTTAGGTTTTCATCGACTCATATTGTTTAACGATTTGAGTTACCGATGACAAATCCCAGCTTTTTTCACTATATGTTCTATAATAATATTCGTCGGAGAGTTTATTATCATGAGCACCAACATTTCTGATAATATCTGTACGTAATAAAACTTTGTTATGCATATACTGAATAGTCTTGTATGATAGTTACTGAGTGAAAGTGATTTCTATATAAACATCGATATATTTAGGCCAAGATAATTTTAAGTTAGTGTTCTTGCAACATGGTTCTTTCACTATATTATATATATAACATCAAATTACTGACTGTGGTTCTGGTTTGAACTTTATTATATAACCAAGAATCTAGATATTTGCCATCAGTATGAAGTCATTAATTACCTAAAGAAAGCACACGAGTTGAGTGCAGAGCACTCAGTGCACCATTTATCGTGTTGGCGTTTGGCGACGAATAAGAGCACGTTTTTTAACTTTGATAGAAGGGGACTCGGACCAATATTATTTAAAGAGACATTATTAAAAATTTCAAACACACGATAGACGTGGCAGACTTCACTAGGCTGCGGGCTGCGAATGAATGAATATGAAGTGGGAGGGAATGCTCCCGGCATTCCCAAAAGTATTAGATCTTTAAATACTGATTTGGGGCAAATTAATTTCATACCAGAAATAATTTCCAGAAAATGTGAAAATCATGTCAAAGAAAAGTTCATCTCCATTATATATAATCGTATATAACTTTGGCCAACTTGAAAAGACAATTAATACCCTCTTTACGTAATAAACTAAAAATATTTTTTTATAAATTATTGCACATATATTTCTGTGAAGTGTAAATACGGTAATATTATTACCTGGAATATCGTCTTCTAGTTAAATGTATTGTCTTATTCCATTGGACGCACGAGAAGCCCAGGCTGGAACAAATCTGAAAATTGTAGAAGACAGGTATCTAACAGACCAAAGTAGTAGCGAAAGTAGAGGAAAATGAAAGGAAAATACATAATGTGACGAACACCTACAAGTAAGTGGTGCAAGAGCTATATAGAAAGGTAGATAATTTTCAACTTTTTGGTATACAAACATGTATACCAAAAAGTTGAAAATATTGGAAAATAATTAATAATTTTAAACTAAAAGGAAAATGTTAGAGGCCTCTACATGCAGTAAAATAGTATTAGAGGTTATTCTTTTGTGTGTGGTTTAGATTCGTCTCCGAAATCGAATAGACCAAAACTTGAACCTACCTATTAAAGACTTTTGTTATCGACCTTTGAGCTTCATCATCAGACCAGAACGATAACTTCATATGACTGTATTATGCCAGAAATGCACACAATCTAGCGTGCAGTTCATACGAGTAATGAATTATCATACGTTCGTTCATAATTCACTACTGAGAACTGGGTAAAGCTTAGTTCCTTTTTTTAGGTTCAGTTTTCCTTAAATTCCAGATTAAAGAACTGTTGGACGTCGTAAAAGGCAAAGAACTGAAGGAAAAATACACCTAATGATCAGGATGACATCACTCACGACGCTACAAGGATTTTTCTTTATATTGGGTGGACAACAGGACTTACTGAAAGGTAGCGGGATAGGGTAACATCTATAATAAATGCTTCAGTTTACTTCTAATGACAGAACATAGATATTTACCTCGTTCGTGACTCCTACGTCGTCATTGGATGTCATCGTGCACCGTATCTCCTCGTAGTACGCTGGTCGGTATTCATACTCGTTTGTGTTTAACTTTCTAATTTTTCGCTCCAGGTGGCAGATGGGATAGTGTTTCTATTCAAACAGAACGACAATATTTAGCGAATTTCCATAAAAGAACGTTGGCAAACACAAGGGTTGTCATATGGGCTAAATATTCCGTTAAGACAAAGTGGTCCTTGAAACATGTAAGACCGAGGACGTAGGAGCGATAGACCTCGTGTCACATGCAAGTGATCAAAATATAACCACGCAATATTTAAATAGCTTATACCTATCTGTAGTTTATATAAAATCAATTCATATAAAGTGAGCTTTTTAAAAACAGAAAAATCTTTCGAGAACTTTATCACATGGTTGCTACATAATATTTAATGAATTAAAAATTTTATATAAATTTAATGTTGATGTTTTATTTTTAGGGTTCCGTACCCAAAGGGTAAAAACGGGACCCTATCACTGAGTTTTCGCTGTCCGTCCGTCTGTCACCAGGCTGTATCTCAAGAACGGTGATAGCTAAACAGTTGAAATTTTCACAAATGATGTATTTGTATTGCCGCTATAACAACAAATACTAAAAATAAAATAAAATAAATATTTATGGGGGACTCACAAACTTGTTTTTTTTACCGTTTCTTGCTCGTGACGTTCAAGAAACGGTAAAACAGTGGTGCAATAAGTGACGTTAACGGTGACAGGTAGACGCTTTGACTGATCATAGAATGTTTAGTTTTATGTTCTGTTTAAATATAATTAATAAAAATAAAATACATAATTAAATGGGGCTCCCATACAATAAAAGAGATTTTCGCCGTTTATTTGCTAAAAATAATAATAATGAAAACAGGTTTCTACTTGAAATATTCAACGAATATTTAGTTGTATATCTACTTTAAAAATAAACAATTAGTGAGATCATTATTTAGGGTTCGTACTTACCAAGGATAGGAACGTTCCTATCCTGGTAGGTACGTACCTACCCAGCTCAATGCGAAGTGTCTAACTGGCATGATTAGGTTACAGATAATGTTACAGAACCCTTCGTGCGCGAGTCCTACTCACACTTGGCCGGTTTTTTTGTAATAAAATAGTAATTTAGAATCTATATTATATGTTAGGTATAAATCTAACATTATTCTGTTTGTATTACTAACACTAAGTTTATGGATTGATTATCTGAAATAAATGTGAAATAAAAATAATAATTAGAAATGAAAGTGTTTATACGATTTACTATATAGACTCAAAACTTGATTTTTTTCTGTCTAGATTCTAGACAAATACATGGAATCCTTTTTTCGGATCTGGCAAAGATTTTGTCACATCGTCTAGAACATTATATATTTTATTCATACCTTTACAGTGCACACTTTTAAAAAACATGTTCAGAATTTGCTTTTTAGCCTCATTTCGTAGCGTGCCGTGGGATCCCGTCGCGAATCCACGAAAAAGTCCTACTGCAGGGCACAGATCATCGTTCGTACAGACGTATTGTGAATTTCATGATATATTTTTAGTAGTTTTCTATATGGCAAAGAAAAATCATAGGAGTCAACAACAAACGGGCTCACGTTTATTGGATGGAGATTGTTACGCTGCGCGTAGACCTTTTTCGCGCACATCGTAGCAGTGCTCGCTCGCAGGCCTTATATTATCAAATTACTTATAGACTTTATTAAAAGTTATTTGTGGCAGGTGTCTAACGCAGCATACTGCTTAACATGCCAGCTCCGCCCCTTGAATTTTAATTCCTAACATTGCCTTGAAACAACATTTTCTTCTTGGTTCCTTGATATTTATTGCTATTGCGTTACGTCACACAAAAGAGATGCCCGTTCATGCCCGTCCCACTTTCGTATTATTAACAACTAAAATTCAATTTTCCTAGGCGGTTACCTAGTTCACCAAAATGGTTGAGTTGACTTCAAACGTATATGTGTAAAAGAAAATAGAAGACTACTTCCATCATAAGTATGTGCTTGCAAGTACAATAATAGTCGGTAATTACATATCTATCTTTTCACAAAAGCATCCATCATAATTTTGTTCGACCTACCGCCCGACCACATAAGTCTATCTTTTGGACCGTTATATATGGCGGACTAAAAATGTTATTTACTTGGATTATGGATGAGGATTATGGAATACCACTCCCCCCTCTATCAACGCGACTGGGTTTTGTTCAACCGTGGACGTTATAACCGTTGATGTGATTTTGATGCGAACATATTCTGGCAGCATTGCAGCTTGCCATCGATTTATGTATTAATATGAAAACATCAACGTAATCTTTTCTGCTTGGCTGCCGGTAAACAGTTCCACATAAATCCCAACCAACTAAATTTACAGTTAAAAGGATAAGGGCTTTAAAAGTACTTATGGGTAGCTTGTGCTTAGAAATAGGTACGTTGTCTGGTGCAGAATTCTAAGCAATATCATTTAGTAATAATGATTCTAACCTGTGTTCCAAGTTGTCTTATATCTCGCTCACGTGACGCCTGCAGCGATTCGGTGTATTCTGGTAGAGCCTAAAGAAACAAACATTAAAATGAATTACAAAATCCTTATCAAATCCGCTAAAATGAATGAAATCTACAATAGCAATTGGCCAATTCTCATCGCCACGTCACTTTCAAGGAAAATGTTATATATTGATTATTCGAAATATTTTTGTAAAAAATCTTATAGTGCTTGATGAGGCGAGTAAATACATATGTAAATTAATCGAATCATGCTTCTTGTTTGGAAGAAAAATAGTTTTGAAGTTTGACATGCCACGAAAAAGACGCGATGATCCACGAAAGTGATTCAGTTACTTTATAGCCCTTATTTTCGCACAATTTACTAGGGTTTAGGAGACCAAATATTCCTGAAATTATTTTATCTCGTTTGATAACTAAAGAGGAAAATACGCGAATTATCTAACATAAATACAAAATTAGTTTGGCCCTAATTGTATTAAGTACTGCCAACAGTGGCAGAAGGCCGAAGTGTCAGATGGAGACGGACAGGTAGATGGTCGAACAGAAGATGGAGAATAACAGAGTGATGAACGGACGTCAGTCTGTTCTTCTGGATAGACGGACAAAAAACGTACAGACGGCCAGATACAGCAATTGGTGTTTTTACCATCTTAACAATATACATTCAAATTTAAAATACGATCTTACAACAACTATGTGATTTTATATAGAATTTACCTACATTAACGCCGGCTATATTCCTATATTCTCTGCCCGTGGGGTGCCGGGCTACTAGAATGTCACCTCCTCATCTCAACCCATGGGTGAGATGAGGAGGTATAATACTCGTACTTTACCAAGCCAAGCGCCAAGAGGCGCCTAAGAGAAAGTACCGGAAGCTGCGTCTTCAGAGGAACTGCTGAATAACACTGCGATCCGCAAGACGCGTGGGGATTATGGCAAACCCTCTCTTCCAATCAGTGGAGGAGGTTGTGTTTAACAGTGGACAATTCCGCAGATATAGTAGTATAGTAGGTAGTGTATTTCTAAAATAAAACAATGCAAAAATTCACTTTCGTGGCATGAAATCACCTACATGGATGAAAAGCCACGAAAGTGATGCCACAAAGGTGACGAAAATATTTATTTTGATAAATTTCTGGAAAGTTTAGGTGTGACATCTTGAATCTAATATTATATAAATATCTCGCACATTTTTGGGTATCGATGAGCTGGCTTTGATTTTAATTGCTATAATACAATGCATGAAATCGTTTCGCTGATGTCTATGTAAAATAAAAAAACAAGCACCAATATTTTTTTTTCTCGTGGCATGTTAAGCCACCCAATCTACCTCTGCGATGCCGAAACACGACTGACGTTCTTCGTGTTTGATTACTGAAGCTGTATTCAGCAGCCAGTCGATAAACTACGCAAATCTAAAGTACCTATCTAAAATCTTGTGACCGCCGCATATGTTATTTTATATTTAAAAACTACGATGAGCGATGACTTTAGTAATTTCAGTGTATATGTAACATACATATACACTGAAATTAGTTAAAGTAGTAACCTAATCTTTTACTGCAACGGGAAGTGTGACACGATGAGAATACGAAAAATGGCCCCGTTTGACCATTCGTGCCAATTATTATCCTCGTTGTTTTATCCTCCTATCCAAAAAAATGTTTTTATCTTATACTGTTTAGGAAATATAACTGTGTAACCACCAAATTTGAGCTTTGATGAGAATTACTCTGTTAATTCATATGCCGCCGCCCGTTAGCACAAGTTATTATTAAATAACTTGTGCTAACGGGCGGCGGCTATAACCAGTTTATGTTCTTTTTTAATTGTAGAATCTTTTACTAACTAACTTCTTTCTTTCTAATTAACTTCTAATGAGAAAACTTTTGTTTGTATTCAAGAAACTTAGACCTGTGGCTTCTGCAGAACTTCTAAAAGCTGTATACTACGCCTTGGCACAGTCAGTATTGTCATATTGTATCTCGGCGTGGGGAGGGACCTACACTACCTCTATGCTGCGATTAGAAAGAGCGCAAAGAGCAATTCTAAAGGTAATGTATGGTAAACCATACAGATATCCAACAGTACAATTGTACAACGAGTGTGTTGTGCTTACAGTGAGACAGCTTTTTGTGCTTAATGTAGTATTGCGCAGGCACTCATTGGTACCATTTGAAACAGTTCAAAACAGTAATAAACGTAAAAGTAGGAAACTTCGAGTGTGTGATATTCAAAAATATAGAACCGCTTTGGCTGGACGACATTTTAATATACTTAGCTTACGTCTGTATAATGCTACCAATGAGTGCAATAATATACTCCCATTGGCCTTGAATGCCTGTAAGAAATCTGTAACGATTTGGCTGCAAAGTTTGTCATATCATGAAACTGAAAACCTATTAAGGGTAACAAAATAAACTCTACTTAATTCATAATACATACACACGCACGCACACACACATACACCCTCACACACCCTCCCACACACACACCGTCACAAATACATAGCACCCTTACATACGCAAATACATATTATTTTTCTCAATACACTAATCTCGGTTTATAAGCATAAATGAAAGGTCGTTAACTTAAAATAAGATGATAATATTTTAACAATATAGATTCAACATGTGATTAATTATTTTTTATAAATTGCTACATAAATTATTACATTAATATACTAGATGTTAGAATGACATAATAATATATCAAAACTGTAACACAAAATGTTTTTGTTTAAAATGTATATAAATTGAATATAAATGTATACTAAACTGACTAAAATAGGTATTCAAATAGATGGTTAATCTAATTGTAATCATAATTATTATAATATTTACTGGTAATACATATGCATCATATATAGATAGATACACAATATAAATTACTGTAAATTTGTAACTGGACAAAAGTAGTTGCAAATAGCAAAATATGTGCTAATAATTTTATGAAGTGAAGATATATAATAATGTCTCCAATATATATTAAGATTAGATTACTCATATATAAAAAAAATATTTAATGTTCATACGTACAAACCTGTAATATTATAGGGAAGGAACTACCAACCAAGATACGGGTGTTGTTATACCCAGTTTGGTAGGTTTTTTGGCAAATTTGAAGCATGTACTTAAAATGAATAAATACAATTTTGAATTTGAAAAAAAAAAAAAAAAAAAGTGTAATTTTGAAGATTTAAGTGGCTACAATGGAATGTAAATAATTATGTATACATTACGCAATGCTATTTATTTGGTGATAAGTGGTGTGTGCTGTCTTGTCGTCAAAAACATAATGACAAAATGTTTTTACCGAACAAAGACAAAATGTTTTTACCGAAATCTCTGCCTTAATTCGTTTGACGTAATTGTTTTAACTGAGACCTGGCTTGTTGACAGCTTGGCGAGTTCCGAGCTCTTCGACAGCCGTTATATAGTATTTAGAAGAGATAGGTGCTTGAGAACTACTTGCCAGACGAAGGGAGGTGGAATCGCCATAGCTTTAAGGCGAGATATTAATGTAATAGCACTAACGCAATTTCAATCTTCAGCTGAGGACTTGTGGCTCACAATCTCGCTGACTCACAACCACACAACAACGAAAGTACATTTATGTGCTATATATCTGTGCGAACAGAACTTAGGTTTCTCGTTTTCCCAACAACAACATAATTATTTGACCAAATTAAATGATATTATTTTAACATATCCTAATGACAAATATCTAATTATTGGCGACTTTAACTCAAGTTCTATTACTTGGATCGCAAATACAGATAATTCATTAGCTCTTTTGCCTACCAATGTCGTAAGTAGTGACGCGCAATACTTAATTGATGACCTTTATCTCCACGGGTTGTACCAGTACAATGGAATAGTAAATAAATTCGGTAAAATTTTGGACTTGGTCCTCTCAAACGAAGACGTACTTGTTGTAGAATATGACGATCCTCTGGTACCATTGGATCCCTTTCATAAATCTTTATTAATAACTGCTCACTTTATCAAATTGCCATTTCTAAAGCCTCAATCGTATGTTAAATATCTATACTATAAAGGGGATTATGAGTCGTTGAACACAAAGATCTCCGAGATTAACTGGATAAAGGAGTTGTCCGCTCGAAGAATAGAGGATGCTGTTGATTTTCTCTACAGGATGTTAGACGACCTAAAAAATAGATTCATTCCAACTCAGACTGTAAGAAATGATTTTTATCCAAAATGGTATACGCCAGAACTTAAAAAGTCACTAAAAGAAAAATGTAAATATTTAAAAAAGTACAGAATATATAAGAATAAGTTTAATCATCAAACTTACATATTACTTCGAGACAGAATAAAATCAATTGAAAAAGAATGCTACTCCAAGTATATAACAAATATAGAAAACCTAATCGAAAAAAAGCCTCAACACTTTTGGTCATATATAAAGTCAAAGTCAAAATCAAAGGGCATTCCCACCTCACTTAAATACAAAAATACCATAGCTACTACAGGTACGAATATATGCAACCTTTTTTCGGACTATTTTAAATCAAACTTTCTCTTACATACTACCACCAGTGGCCCCTTGTCGAGTATAAGGGAGTCTCCTTCAAGTACTTCCCAACTGGCGGATATATCGCGAGTAGATATAAATACAAAACTGGTGTTGAACCTACTACTTAAACTTGATCCATCTAAATCGGCTGGACCTGATAAAATTAGCTCTTATTTTCTTGTAAAGTGTGCGGAAAGCCTAGCACTCCCTTTAACGCTTCTTTTTAATAAATCTATATCTGAATGCAAATTTCCTCAAATTTGGAAATCTGCTTTTATTACTCCTGTACATAAGAGAGGATCGAGGACTGATGTCGAGAATTATAGACCAATATCAAAGCTGTGCATTTAAGCTAAGGTCTTCGAAAGGGTGGTCTATGATCAGGTATATGCAGCTCTTAAGAATACTTTCCAAAACACACAGCACGGCTTCGTTCGAGGTCGTTCTACGGTGTCTAATTTAGTTATTTTAAACGACTATATAAGCTGAAGCTATGGAAGGTGGTTGTCAGGTAGACGTAGTCTATACTGACTACAGCAAGGCATTCGATAGAATAGATCACGTGACATTTTTGCATAAGCTCAGTACCGCGGGCATAAGAGGTAACTTATACCGGTGGTTTTCATCCTATTTGGACAGAAGAACGCAAGCAGTAGTAGTAAGTAATTTCGAGTTGAATTACCATTCCGAGTGGCATTCCCCAAGGATCGTTAACGGGACCTTTGCTTTTTAATTTATTTACTAACGACATTTCTACTTGCATATCCTATTCTAATTTACTTTGCTTTGCAGACGATATGAAAATTTTTATGAAAATTAATTCATATGAAGACATTATAAAGCTTCAAGCTGACCTAAATCGTCTAGATGTATATTGTCTACAAAATAAACTTGATTTAAATCCTTCCAAATGTTCATCTGTGACATACACTCGTAAAAAACTTTTTTTTTCCTCTACATATAGATTAAGAAATCAAACTCTTAGTAAGAGCTCAGCCATTCGTGACCTAGGAGTTGTTCACGACTCCAAACTTTTATTTGATGAACACATTGAGAATATAGTAACTAGAGCGTCAAAATCACTAGGATTTGTGATGAGAAGTTGTGCTTCTTTCAATAATGTAAAAACCTACAAAATTCTTTACTGCACTTTCGTACGTAGTATTTTAGAATACGCATCCCAGGTATGGAATCCACAGTATCATAATTACGTCGAACGAATTGAGCGAATACAAATCAAGTTCATTAAATATCTATGCTATCGTACAAAAGTTTGGTATAGGTCAGATGATTACTTAAGTCTCTGTAGAAGATTTCATCTGCTTCCTCTTTCTGTAAGAAGATAAATTGCTGATCTTACATACCTCATAAAAATAGTAGCAGGTACAGTTGATTGCCCCGAACTTTTGGGTAAAGTTCGATTTAATACCCCGACCAAACTGTTAAGGTTTAATCCACTGATAAATGTTCCGGTATCTGATACTAATCATAGAAAAAAATTCATACTTGTTAAGAGCGCCCAATAATTACAATGTACTCAGTAAACGTCTGGATATAGATATAGATCTATTCTGTACGAGCATCGGATCGGCTAGACAGTTGTTGGCCAGGGATTTTTTCGGTTAATTATGAAATATTTAGAATTAACTATTAGGGCATAATATTTATAATGGCAAGTACATGGTAAGCTCTAAGCATAGTTCACACTATTGTCATTGTTTTAACTAATTTGTTTTTATTCGTGAGGACCTATAATTGGCCCATTGCTTTATATACATACTTCTATTAGACATAATGGCTGTTGGTCTTCCAAGTAAATAAATAAATAAATAAAAAGTCTAGTGTCACAAGCAGGGACCAGACCAAAGTTAAAACTTGCGAACAGCTCAAAGAATGGGGAGTCTTTTTGTGAAGTATTAAAATTTTATAAATTATATGTTTAGCACACAACATTTCAACGCCACGTTTTTGTATTGGTATAAAATTAAATCCGCAACAAATTAAGCTATATGTTTTTTTATTTATAGAGACGTTTGCGTGAAGCATGTACTCACCTAAATATTATTAACTTTCAAGCTCGTGAAATTCTTGTTTATGCCCGGAGTAGAACGGTTTTTATGCTTTAGAACTGCTTGCTTTTCACACATAAATGTGGATAATGGTATCGTTAGGCTTTACAAACAAATAAAAAATGTCGATGATGTCTCACAAACACTGTTATTGTAAACTCGCCACAGCTATTATATGTAAACTCTATACATGGAAAGTAAACTTGCCACACGCATTAAAAAATGTTTAAAAATTTGTCACAGGTAAGTAAGGCTTATTGTTAATTCATCACAAGTCTTCATTTTACATAAAGTAGCGTCCACAAACTAAATCAATTTCAATTAAGGTTATGAATCTAAAATTAAAGATGTATAGCTCTAATTACAATTCAAATAGCGCTTACCTTTTTCATACTAATGTGTATTACTTATTAGTTATATAGTAGTATAGTCTCCAGAATTTTGCCATATTTACTAATTTCATTGTCTATCTAAATTTTATATTTTTACTGTGATTTTTAAATCGACGTTATTTGGGAGTACCTTACAATATAACTGTTATTATTGCTGTTTGTTTTTTTTTGTGCCTGAAAGGTTAGCCCTTGACCACTATCTCACCTGATGGTAAGTGATGATGTGGTCGAAGATGTTGTACAGGTTAACCTAGAATTACTGGCTCTCAAGGACAGCTGCCGGAACACACCCTTAGAAGCTTGGTGACAGATTTTCTACTTGAGGGTGGTAGCTAGCCAGGCGGGCATTCGCAAAATGCCCTACCACAATGCTATTACGACTGCCATACTTAGACAACAACCGGGACCGACGGCTTAACGTGCCCTCCGAAGCACGGAAACGCTCAGTAGTAATGTAACCAGCGGTCACCCTTCCAACTCATGACCGAGGTGGACGTTCTTTAACTTTGCTGATCGGTTCAGAATAGCTAAGCAAACTTCGCTATGAGCGCTTCAAAATAATTGTTAAATATTTTTAAGAGAAGTCATGATGTGATGTGATTAATAGAAATATTATGAGAGCAGATATTTATATTGATGGAAAAAATATAAATATCTGCTGATTTTATTCTACTTGTTGTTTGATTTGTCTGCCGTGTGTACGGAAAAACACAATGTGGTAAAGTTACAATAATTTATAAAAATATGTGACGAATTTATAATAACAACAGAACCGTGTGGCGAGTTAACACATATTTTTGTCTGTGCAAATTTAAATTGGCGAGTTTACACTGTTTTATTTATTTAAATATAATGATAGGAAGCAGTTAATGTAAAACCCAGTAATATTTGTATCTGTAGGTACCTACTCCCAACCCACACGACTGTAGATGTATAATATGTTTATTATATTTTATAGATACTGTATTTTAATTCCAAATCAGGTGTATCGTAATCGTAATCGCTTCTTCTTTCTTACATTCTTCGTAGACATGTCTTACCCGGCCGCGCATAAGCGCATAACTTGCATCGGCACTCCCGGATCACAGGAGTAGTCCTTAGTCTTGTAACTGAAATGTTTCTTGTGTGTTCCAATGCAATGATCTACTTTTATATTGAAATTATAACTTATTTATTTTTTGAAATGTTTCTTGTGTGTTCCAATGCAATGATCTACTTTTATATTGAAATTATAACTCATTTATTTTTAATATTTTGTAAGTATTTATCGCGACGAAATTAAAAAGTACTCATTCTTTAAACAGTTTATGTTACATCGCGTCTCTAATAATTTTACTGACTGCATCCTTTAAGAAATTGAAGTGTGGTTTTTATGTCTTCGGACCTGAAGGACCCAAAGTTTTCTATGTTAGATAAACATTTCGGAGCTCATTGTCTTATGTTTCATAATGATGTGTACGGTCTTTCGACGAATATGGACTTAAATGATATAATATCACGATCAAAATTATAATGTAATACGTAAATTATAAGGTAACGATAAAATAATTGATTTATGAAAAATAAGTAAGATTCATGAGGCAACATAAAATATACTTGTTGTATGTACTTGCCTCTTTACAAAAAACGTTATTTTTAACAGAATTTAAAAAATTGATGATTCTCTGGATTAGGTTATATTTAAGAGACTATATGTAATTTTTGATTATTACCATAGAAATTTTATCAAAATCGTTTGTTTATAAAATCAAAACAAGTAAGTTTGGTAATAAAATAAAAAAAAAACGCCATCAGTCAAAAAAAATACTATCAGTGTTAGATATTTTTTTATTGTTATCATTATAGTTCCGTATACATAAAGATTGGCATTTGCAGGCTCTATTATTTGTTGTTTTACATCTATTTTGATTCATCAAAAACCTTTGAAATAACACGTCGGGAGTGTACTGAGAAACAGTTCGATTACTACGAGTACTTGCAGCTCAATTTCGCCATCGGACTTCCCGACACAGCATGATATTTCACCAAGTTCATGTCGTCGTTTGGAAGTGCATTGCGCTTGTCACTCCTAGACGTTCATTCACATGTCTCGTTCGCTCAGTAATTTCACTAGCAGCGGCAGTGCCCTTCACGCCTAACCACAGTAGTGTAATAAATATCACAATATACAATCCCCAACATTCCGCCACGCCAGCCTTAACGATGTCATTCGCGGGGCTTTTACCAGCGTCAATGTTGCAGCTATTTTCGAACCGAATGGTCTGATGCGTGACGATGGTAAAAGACCGTGTTGTTCCGTAGAAGTAAGGACGGCCCTTAGTGTGGGGACGCTACTTGCGTACCGTAGCGCCGTCACATCTTTCTGAAACCAACGTGAGTACTTCGGCGGAGCAACTCAAGCGGCGCAAGTATGCTAACCTCGGTATGGGTTACATATTTTTTAGCCGTTTGGTGTAGAGATGTTGGGTCCGTGGGGACGGGGAGCTCATCGTACTTTCCAAAAACTTATCTGAGCGCTTGGTCGATGCGACGCGTGATCAAAATTGCGGCACATATTTGGCTCAACAAATAAGCATTGCAATTCGACGGGGCAACGCTGCCAGCATGCTGGGCACGCTGCCAACTGGTAGTGGGCTGGAGCATATGGACTGCCTGTGAGTCTGCTATTACTTATAGGTTGTCCAAGCGCTTTTATTGTAGTGGCTGTAGTGTTGTATAAAGTTCGTAGTTTTTTGTTAAATATCCCCAACATTCCAAGAAAATTTTAACCTCCTACATAACAACGGTGTATAGATACAAGGGTTCAATGTAGTACAGATAAACGAACAGCGTGATGTTATGGGATTCTTCTACGTGTTATCAGCATCACGTCCACATTGGGGTTTTCCATAATCTCCACGCTTTTGAAGCGTCTTAGGGATCACATGTAAGATGGAAGTTCTTTAGAAGGCACCGCTGTTGTCCTTCCTAATTCTTCCCCTTCTTCTACTCCCACGACTCCCACATGAAGATTAAATTAAATTAAATTAAATTTGTTTATTGTGAATAGAAACGACTTTACAATCAATTACATCTACCACACAGATTAGAATTAACATACAAATATAAAACAAATAAAAAATCAATATGGTACATTTAGCAAACAAATAAGAACAATAAAAACATACAAATTACAAATATAAAACACAAAAAAGATCATGGGATTGAATAAAAATAAATGTCAAATTATAATAATGTCCCTTAAGTATAAGTCAATGATACAAGCATGATATTAATGTCAATTGGATAAAGTCAAATTACATATAGGCAAAATAAACATCATTCACTATCGCTAATTTCGGGATTACCCGTATTGACCCATTGGTCTCTCATACTTTCACAATACGCTAATACTGCAGAAACGATGGTAGGCCACTTGTCAAAAGAAATGTCAAAATGAGTGTTGGCGTCACGGAGTGCGTTGAGATGGAGTAGGGGTCGAACTAGAGGAGACATTGCTCGCGCCGTTGTGTGACCTGTGGCAGGATGGAAAAGGTTGTGTTGCCTACAGTGACCGCGCCTATTTACCGTGATCTCGCATTTGTGTGGGATGAATAGCACACACAGTAGATTGTGTAAATGTATACAGTCAACTGAGCCCCTCAGCATTTTGAGGCAGGTGGTGATCTGGTCTGCCATCCTTCTCACTTCGAGCGAGTTGAATCCTAAATGCCCCAGTAAAAACTTGGTTGGATACATAAATGGATAATAGCCGTATACTTTTTTGTAAAGAAATCTTAAGAAAGTTTTTTGTACCTTTTCAAGCATCCTTGTATATGTAACATGATGCGGGTTCCAGACGCATGCACTGTATTCCAGCTTGCTTCTGACTAAAGCATTGTACAAAGTTGAAGTTGAAAGATACCTATGGGGTGATGCAATTCTAACCCGGCAACTCACTTAACACAAAATACTTGACAAATCATAGGCCTGATTTGGATGGTACATCTTACCTCAGCAGGTGGATCGCAATCAGCATCATCGTTGGTCTTCCTGTTCAGAGTTTGTTGCCTGTTCCTCTCAAGCCGTCCAAGGACTGAGTTTAGGACCTTGTCAGGGTTGGGTATCCTCAGGATGTGCTCGATGAAGTCTCGTGCCGTGTCCTCGTCGGAGCTTAACGATGACGCCAGGCAGAGCGACATGCACATAACCTGGAAGGTTAATCCTTGATTATATCGAGGATGATTAAATACACTAACTATTAAATTTAGCACAAAACTCGTGACATATGCCTGTGACCTATTTTTAAAATAATTTTCTGTAATATATATTAAAAGCTAGTTTATGCAGTTACAGCATTTCAATGTATTATTATTAATTAAAGAAAATATAACCTATGTAGCATTAGGTTAGGTATTCCGACATATTTAGAGGTAAAGATCCCCATATAGAAGAAACTCATTTAAAATGCATTAATTACGCGCATATATGCATTTCCCTATAACCCTTGCACCAACTACCAAAAAACAATATCATTTACGAAAGAAGTTACTCTGCACTGTTGATTTCCGTGCAACCTATCCATCAAAATGAGAGATTCCAAATACTCAAATGCACAGAAGATTCCTGAAAACACCGAGAGTGGTCAGGACGATGGAGAACCAAAGCCCTTTTCTTATATTGAGTTTAGTGTT
This sequence comes from Plagodis dolabraria, assembly GCA_963854805.1. NCBI lineage: Eukaryota > Metazoa > Arthropoda > Insecta > Lepidoptera > Geometridae > Plagodis > Plagodis dolabraria. The sequence continues at coordinate 33,158,492 of OY978440.1, read as the reverse complement.
AGAAAATATACCTCAACATGTTAGTAGACATAATAATTACTAATAGTTTTATTTCACTTTTTCTATCAAGTTCTAGGTCAGAAGAAAAAATAAAGCTATAATTTTGACCGTCTAGGTCGGCAAAATACTCCTATGTGCTTCATTTCCTTGATCATTTGGGGATAAAGGAACGAAAATGTGAAAACAATAAGTAGATATTTAAAAACCGAACTAACTTCCAAACTTAAATATTATGAAATAACTGAACACAAAAAACGAAACGAGAGAGATATTGAAATACACCGACTTCGTACCGACTTCTCAAGTTATTTCATATAATTTGCAGTTTTTATGAGCTTTTCTCACCTTGAAAATGTACTGGCTCTTAAGAAACGAGAAGTGGAATATAAATGTTAATTATATTCGGTTAAATATTATCTTATTATGCGTCGAAAATCGTACCGGGTTCATCGCCCGTGAACCTTGTTGGTGAACCTAAGCAGGATAATTATTGTAGTGATACGAGTAGTATCACTAAATATATATGTGCATTTTTATTACATTTTAAATTTGTTATTATAAACTGTGTATTTTCATATAGTAATAATGCCTGAATCTCTTAATTAGTGTAGGTATAGCATTTAAAAATGTTCTTTTTTTTATTTTCCTACCTATGAACACAGTAGTGTAATTATTAGTAAACAGCGCTCGAAATTGCGCTTTAGGACCAAATCTCGCGCAGAGCTTTATTAGTTCGAAAATGTTTATGAGTAGATTATTACGAAGCACTCATAGCGGACCTTGGCCGACCAAAAGCAATTTACGCTGTAGTAGTAGTAGTGGCTTGAATAGGTAACCGCTATGGACATTTACTACTGACTACTTCCGTGCTTTAGAGGGCACTTCAAGCCGTCGCGCATTGTCGTATCGCACAGTCGCAGTTGTTGTCTTAGTATTGTAGTCTCAGTTTGGTAGAAATTCGAATCACCGCCTGGTTAGCTACCATCCTCAAGTAGAATATATGTCACCAAGCAACTAGCGGCGTGATCCGGTTCTTAAAGCCAATAATTCTAGGTTAGCCTAAAATCGCATCATCACTTATACGATAAGGTGAGATCATAGAGATTTGCTTTCTATTTTCTGTGGGTGAGATAGTGGTCAAAAGCCTATCAGCAATAAATGATGGTAAGCATAATTTCGGCCGTGAGCCAACATTTATCTGGGGAAGCTAGAATGATGATGATGATAAATGAAAAGTATCTATTCTTTTCCCACTATATAAACTTGATGCATAGAATAGAAAACATTTTATGATTTTTTAAAGTGACATTTTAACTAATTATCGTGTAATTTATGGGCTGTTTGTGTAGTTATGTAGTTTGGGGTACTTGTATTTTTTTTCAATACGATTAGAGTCCAATTTAGAATCCTCCTATGATGCGGACTCCAGACTGCTCATTGACATCCTGATTGGTGACTGTGTTGGTCTCTACGCTACGCCACAATTGCAGGAGTTACCAACGATTCAATAAAAATAGTAGTTGGCATAAGATATAATATTTTTCCTAAAATGCGTTCTTTGAAATCTAAAGTTTTAATGGATAAATATAGGCTTTAAAATATATAATTTCACACGGTAAAAAATAATTATATCTGTGTTTTCATCATAATAAGCCCTAATTACCCTCAGTTTTGTGTTATTTCGTAAGATCTGAAAAAGATGAGGACGTAGTCAGCACGATTTTTGTTCAATACTATCTATTAAAAAAATAAAGTTTTTCTATCAAGTTACGTACACTTGTAGTAACAAGTGTAGGTAATTTTAGAAGAATAGTGTTTGAATTAGGAAAATAAAATTGTTAAATTTTATTTTTTTTGATAACAAGTAGGAAATTATTGCTCAATATTTATCAAAATAAATAATGTTTTGATAAATATTGAGCAATAATATAACGAAAATAGTACATGATATATATCAAGCAATATTTTCGTTCAATCTCTTTGTCTTCAACAAATTAAATTTTATCAATTTTATGTTCCTAATTCAAACACTACGCTTCTAAAATTATCTAGGACAAAATATATTTTTTCTTGCTCTTATTGGAATATCATTTTTGATTTTCGAATAGTTAAGACGAAACATTTATTTTCATGCATAATATTCGCTTTATTTCAAATTGTTATCGCATACATAACCGTAATTGATTTCAAAGGTTTAAGGCTAAATTATAGTACCATAAGGCTAATAAATATCATTATATATTATAACTTGTCGTTGGCTAATGCATTTCGGACAATATTAAATGATTTCCTTAATATAATAACATAGTCATAGCCATAATATGCTACAACAGACTTTTCAACGACGGGAGTCTTGCGACTGTTGGTGACGAGAACGATGATGACCTACTCAATCAACAAAACATAGGTAAATATATATAATACATATATACGCCTTTCTCCGAAATAATTTGAAATAGCATAAGGTGCCTATTTGATAAAATATTGAATTGGTACCTTGGTAGTTCAGATACTACCTATAGGTATAAACGTTGGTAAATTTCTTTTATGCTTATAAATTGAGAGCATAATAGGTTACTACTTTTATTTTATTTATAACTAGCTGAGTGATATAGAAGTAATATAGAATATAGCAAAGAACATAACATGACATAAGTAGCATTGGTACTTCAAGTGGGGCTCTGATTGACAATCCCTGCAGTTCGCGGTCAATGGATAGGTTAGTTAGACACTTTGGCCCGTGGGCAGCTTGCCTGCTCTCTGCACACATCGCAAATTGGAGTCAATAATTCATCAGTGTGCTCGTTACTTCCTCTTATTCATTCGGTGCTTCTATTTGTGTGAATCTAGTGACATCTTATTGGTGACCATGGTGAAATCAAGTTTATTTCCGTGATGGTAAGGTTCAATGGCGGCGCGGCGCTAATTTGTATCTACATATAGCTTATTTATATATGATAGTATATACGTATGATATATTATCATACGTATGTAACTAATTTAATTCTGATAAATTACAAGAAATGGTGTCATCTACCTTCATGAAAACTCACGAGAAAGTCCAAAAATAAAATTCATTATATAGAAGCGTCAAATTATTGACTTTGTTTACGGTAACGATGAGCGTGTACTATGTAACGTAAGTACATAAAAAACTCTACCAGTTAAATTTGTTTGCAAGTCCACTGATGGATAAACTTAAATTTATATTCTTGTACCTTGTACGTACCTAATAGTTATTTTAATTCTTGTGAAACGTATTACCTTTCTGTAGCTGACGCGCATTTCGCACGGAGCGGTTATCTTAACCGTACACTGAATAACGTGCTGATATGAACCTTATTTCAACAGTGATTTGTTTCATTCATACTGAGCTACTGGTTGGCAAAGATTTGCTTATATAGATATATTATTTATTTACTAGGCAGAAGAATGCAATTCAGTATACAGGCAATCAAACTTTCTGTGGTGCTGCATGAAGCTGTTGCGTACAAATCGTGCTTACCGTCGCTTACAGCACGAGTTTTTTTTAATGTGATTGTGACGGAACAAGCACGACACCCATTTGATGTTAAGTGGATTAACCTCTGCCTATAACAGATGCATTTCGTCATGTGACGACTTACACTGCGCCCGTCGCATTGAGACATACAGTTGTTAATTCTCATGTGCCTGTAATTTTTCTGGCTCTTAAGGACTGCTGCCATAACACACTGTTAAGTGCTTGGCGACAGATTTTCTACTTAAAGGTGGTAGTTAGCCAGACAGGCATACGCAAAATGCGGGGATCGCACCAGGGACCTGCAGCACGGCAGTCCATAGCTATATAACCGCTCGGCCAACATTGCTTCAAAATATCCACCTCTCTTCCTAATTGCGCTCAGAATGCTACGTATTTTTTTTTTATTGTTGATGGACAGCTGCTGTCTTGTGCTTTGCAACGTCTTACTACGATGGTGGTTGCTAGCTGTCCCTTCTCAGTTATACCCCTTCAAGCAAAACCCCGCGCCAAGATTTGACGAGTCAGGTCAACAATCACTGCCACTGCGCTAATAAATTCAAGTATCCAACCGTTCTAATCAACTCTAAAACGAAACAGTTTTTCCACACACTTCTAATCTCAACTGATTAGTTCCACTTCACTGTGCGCTGTAGTGCAATGGATTACAGTAGTGTTGAGTTTAAAATTGATATCTATTTTGTTATTTATTTATATACGTCGTGTTACGTTCGTATACAGGTTGGGGAACAAATGCAGCTGTAGGATGAAGGCGCCCTCGCCAGGAAGTTCCCTAAGAATATTTCAAAAGGCCGTATAAATCAATTTGATTCTATCGTATATTGACTGGTAAGTTAATACTTTCTCTATAAATGTCTGATAAAAAATGTATTCATACTAATTTCAACAGCGTATGTGAGTTATTATACATTTTGTATGTGTCGGTCAGTCGTAACCATAATCACTGAGCAATGAAATATTACTTATTTAACCATAATTTTGATGATTTTCTGGTGTTGTTTACTACCCTTAATGTTACTATTTTATAAAATACCTCATGTCATTGCGTTCCCTTATTTTTTGTCATGTTATTATGACGGAACAAGCTCGAGGCCCACTTGATGTTAAGCGCACTAATCTCTGCCACAACAAATGCATTTCGTCATAAATCATGAATTGCACAGCGCCTGTCACCTTGAGACATAGTTGGTAAGTCTCATGTGCCTGTAATTTCACTGGCTCTCAAGGACTGCTGCCGGAACACACCGTTGGGTGCATGGCGACAGATTTTCTACTTGAGGGTGGTCGCTAGCCAGGCGGGCGTTCACAAAATGCCCTTTACCACGCGATGAAGCTCGAGATTCGAACCTGGACCTGTGAAATTCATTTATTTCAAGCTTCGTTCCTTACCCTTTAAAGCCGTGTAGGAAGTGGTGGTATTAAAAATTTGGAAATCAGGGAATAGCCCGAGCAAAGCATTGTTACTGTGCCTTCTGCCGATCTATTCGTCCGTTTCACACGGGTAGTTAATGATATGAGTAGAATGCAGAGATTTTATATATACTCGTATATATATAATATATGTCGGAGCGTGAGCAGTTAGTTTGCTACGAGACTGGCAATACTATGATTTACCGACGTTATTCTAGGCTGTGGTCGCTACTAGTCTATAGTCATATAAGATACTATGACTCATAGTTTATGTACGTCACAAGACACTGCAGTTGACAAATCAGTCTTGAACTAGGGGATCGCAGTGTCAGATAACAGTTCATCAGAAGGCTGCTGCCTATATTTCTATATTTTTCGCCTCTAACGATACCCCCGGGAAGAGAAAGGGGGGATCAATAGCAATAGGTAAAAAAAATATGAAGTGCAGCTGTTTTAATTTTATTTTTTAAACTCCCCAACTACAAAGTTTCATATGCCGACGCATATATGTTATCGATTACATCCTTCCACTACGTGAATTAAGTCTTAACCAACGAATCAAATACACAACCAATATAAATAAACTAATGTAGACAATATTTGTTTCAAAATAAAAGTATATTTGTTTAAAATTTAGTCGCCTTACATTTTGTCAGAGTAATACTTCTATCTGATGATGAATAACCAGGTTTTAGACTATTTCAGGTACGATGTACTTGTATCTTGAACCAAACAAAACCAGCCAAAAAGCCACGAATGATACTTGACACACCACTTAGTTTGACTTTATTTGTATATGATGGACTTTGATGATTTTCAATGCTATTGGTTTAAAAAAGCTATAAATTGTCTACTGCGCAAGTCAAACCGTGATGTGTCAAGTCTGATCTTTTTGCCACGTGACGCCTATATTATTACGTATCATAAACTACTGCGAAGGTATATGTATACGAGGATTTCCGAATATCGCGCGGTAAGAATTTAATTTGTCATGAGCTAGACTACAACCGGATGTTTAAATTTCGTTTAAAGAGATTTTAGATATAACTTATGTATAAATTAACGTGAAAGTTGACTTCTGATAGTACTAACAAACATTCAGAGATGTTTTTTTTGTGTTTTGATGCCTACTCCGAGACTCCGAGCCAAGAGCGCCCGCCACGGCTACAACGGACCGCACCGTGTTCCCTTTGAATAGGGTTTTGAATATTTTAATGTGTCCTCGAGCAAAGTGATAAAAAATATGAAATAATACATTACAGGCACAAGAGACTTTTAACATACGGTGGTCCTAGTAGTTACACCATCAAAAGGTTCGTAGTGGCAGGTTTGGTGCTGTCACTAGCGCTGCGACATTGTCAGCGAATATGTACACATCTGCACCGCGATTCGACAAAGCTAAGTCATTCATGAGCAGTGAAAATGTGGTATTTGACAGACATTATCATTGGGGGACTTTCCATGAATGTGCAAATACCAAATGCGAATGCAGGTTGTGTATTTATTTGCATATTTAACATAAACTATTTTAGGTGTTTGCTCACGCATTCAATATTTTGACTATGGTCACACGAATAAAGAAAGGAACAGAAAGAAAACTATTAAAAATTATGTTAGTATATACTTGTTGTAGTTTCTAAGTAAAACATCTGTGATGTTCAAATGTATACCGTAAGATACACATAAAAGAAGACGTGATGGAACTCTAAAAGGAGGTACGTCTGTTAAACACAGCCTTATACAGTTAGTTAACACGTCAATTAGGTACGTAATGTACCTAATGCTAGTTATACTGTATTTGATATAATCAAAAATAAGCTTATATATGTACTAAGCAGAACAATAAAAACTCTTTATTCTTCACTAGCTGTTTCCTTCGATTTTATTTAAAGGTGGGCAGCACCACCTTCGGATGAACTGCCACCTAACACTGCGATCCAAATCATATGGATTGTGACCCTACGAAATGGGGGAGAAATTTATTCAACGGTGAACGTAAGTGGCGGGCTTAGGGGGTGGCGAACAGGGCAATCGCCCGGGGCCACGTTCTTGCAGGGCCTCGCGCCTTTTAATAATGTAGGTTTTTAACCTATATATAACCTACTTTTAATTTTGATCCTTAATTATTTGTTAAGGTAATATTATAACATAACGGTAAATTAAAATAAAGTTAGACTAATTCTTTCATCCGAAACATAGTTGAAAATGTAATTATATAGTACTTGAATATCGCATCTCGAAACACTTGAATATGGTTTCGTTTTTTTAATCGCACAGTATTCGGGTCAACTCTGGAGTCGGTTGGGACATAATATTTTGCTCCTCTATCCTCTATCGCTTATATAATATAAAAAGATTAAAGAAAAATGAGTGATAGTGAACTTTTGAAGTAATGAAGCAACTTTCAAATAGTTATCTATGACAGTAGGAATTAGGATCATGTGATATTGATGAACTGGACATGAATTATTGTACGAAGAACTGAATATGTTCATCCGTGTGTGTGAAGGAAACGAAATTATTTAGGTGCTAAAATACATAATAGGAAAAAAAATACTGAAGTATACCCCACTGTCGAAATAGTCCTGAGAGTCATCGCCACCACACCTGCTACAGTTGCGTCTGCAGATAGGAGTTTTTCGTAGTTAGTTTTTAAAATTATTACCTAAAACATGACACAAGATCGGCTTTTAGCCCTTGCCATTCTTTCAATCTAAAATGACGTAGCTCATTTGTTTGATTATTGTGCTTTAATTAAAGATTTTAGTCTTAGGAAAAGCTGCAAACATCAATTTTAATATTTACCATCTCGTATTAGTTAATTTTGTAAATCTTTCAAAAAGTGAAATAAAATATATTAAAACTCAAATTTTATTTATTATATATAACTAGCATTTCTCGTTAAACACAAAAAATACCTGAACCAAACAAACATACCTTCATGACCTTCACATCATGTGTTACGATGCGACGGACAAATATAAAAGGGCCTCGCAAAGACCTGCCGCCTGGAGCCTCGCAATGGTAGTATATTATGTTCTAACATAGAACATATTATATAATATTACGGTTCTATGGCAATGGGTAAGGCCCCCGCTGGTGAACGTAATGGTTGTTGCTTTCACCAGCGCAGCGTTAAGCACTCTACTTATCATTCATTCATCATCATTCAAATTTAAGAAAAGTACAAAATAGTCGAATTCTAAAAAAATATTCATTAATTTTATAATAACAACATTTACAAACTAAAAATTTTTTGAGAAGTTAGAACTATTTGTGAAATTTTCTGTAAAATTTTGTTTGGCATATTTACGGGCGACTATAGCCCGAATAGGAACACTTATTTTAGGAGACTTCAACGCGCACCACACAAATTGTTCTTATTGCACTGATCAAAAAGGTCATCAAATTTATGATTCTATGCTAGACCACATCTTTATGTGTTTAAATGATGGGAGCCATACCAGAGTGAAACTTGTTAACGGGATTTTACAATTCAAAAAAAGTTTTTAAAAGTCATCCCCAGATATATCTATTGTTTCTTCCGACCTAGCTACACTATTTTCATGGCATACTACAAATGAAAACCTTGGAAGTAACCACTTAATTATTAAGCTATCTATTAACCTTAACCTCCCAAAGAGTACCTACGCTTTTAAAAAAGAAATTTAAAAAAGCTGATTTGTCTGCGTACACATCTTATTTAGAAAATACATTTTTAACATTAAATACACCCGATGACCTTCAAGAGTTTTACAATTTATTCGAAAAGATAATCCAACAAGCTGCAAAATTATGTATACCTTGTTATAAAATTCCTCTTAATATCAGTAGTAAATTCAGCAATTAAGGATTTTAATATGAAGAAGTTGAATATCTGTGTTAGTGCTGCGTGATAAACATGATGATGTTCTAACGGATCTATGCGTTAAGATAGCTCCTCCCGCGTTACCATCTGATCTATCTAACCTATGTACATTATAGTACCTACCTGGTTGAAGCCAAGTTTCACTTAAGGCGGCAATTTGAACTTTTTCTTGCGATGATAATGCTTCGAGAGGTATAGATTTCGGCCTTACACTTTGGCAATTCCATTGGATAACGTTAACGTTTAAATTAATGAAGGTGTTATCCATAACTAGTGAGTATATCTAAAAAAGAGCCGACAAAAATATTGCTAACTACTTTTGAATTAATCAAGTCTGTATAAATTGATCCAATTTGATTCATTTTACTTTCTAAGGAATCCCTACATGTCACTATATTTTTTAACCTGTAAACGCATAAAAATCAAGTCCTTCGTTCGATCGTTATCAGTTTCATGCGGATTTTCACGTACTAAACGGGGTAACGGATTCTCACTTACTCGGATGGCTTACCGAAATATTTGGCTGCGGTACATCCATGTTCCAGCTACTACAGCTACGATCCATGTGCTGCTCGGTGGTTACAGGTGTAGGGGGGGGGGGGGGTGTTAGGAGAAGGAGCGGCGCTGTTAAATGAGGGGGGCTGAGACAATCTCTGTTTCTTTTGTTTCTTACGTCCTTGGGCAACCTAGAATGAATTTTTTTCTGCCTCATCTGCTGACGCAGAAAATAGCTGAGACATCAGCTGCTTGTTTTGTACAGATTCATCTGGGTATGAAGTGTCTAATATTTGTGTTTGAATCATTTCCAACGGTTGCGCCCCATATTCTTCTACCGTTGTTGTAGGAATAGCGTCAGGACTAGGTGGGACATACGTTGTAAGTGCTTTTCTGTATGTACAATAATTCTCCAATTCGCCTACAAAGCCATATGGTTTTCTGTACAATTAATACACCTGTATATATTGCTCTCACAGTTTTAATGACTTTTACTACATTTCGGGCACACAACTTTTATAGATGGACACATTTTTAGCGTATGGCCAAACTTCCAGCATCGAGAACATTGGATCACGGGGAATATGTAGTGTTCAACTTTAACAGGAAATTTATCTATGTATATATATCCTGGAAGTGATGAGCCTCTAAAACCAATACGGATAGTTTCGCTTGGGATCCAAATATTGTTATTGCTGGCTATAGATGGTCTCTCAGTATTGCGTCTATTCAATCGTTTAGCTGAAACTATTTCATACTCACTTTTAATGTTTTTAAGTATATCTGCATCATTCAATGTTTTTAATAATACCATAAGACATGCCCACTTCGGAAGTTTTTTGGCTTCGCCACCCCATCTCAGAGAATGTTTGACACTTGATAAATTCCTTAGCATCAACTTCGTGATCAAAAGTAATTAAATTTTTGTAGTTATGTACGTACTTGACCTGGTAATAATATATAATACCCTTATGTTGTTTTCGGTAAATAATCGAGCCAAAGCAAATTCAAAGTCAAAGTCAAAATCATTTATTCAATTTAGGCGTCTACGACGCTCTTATGAAGGTCAATTACAAATTTTAACATTTAAATATACTACATTGTACTGCCACGTTCAGCAAACAAAAATTATAGAGCCACTGCGAGAAGAACGGGCAAGAAACTCGGGGCCATTCTTTTAAACGCTTTTTAAAAATGTGTTAAGTACATACTATATAATAAAATTATTACAATACTTAATTTACATTACGTAGGTGTTAGGCGCTAGCTTGGCAGAGGCGAACCAGTCCAAGCATTTTTGTCGTTTAAGTAATCACAAACTGTGTAGTAAGATTTCTTTATCAAAATATTCTTCACATGCAACTTGAATTTTCTTTCTGTGATCGTTGTAATATGTTTGGGCAATTTATTATAAAACCGCACACAATTTCCTAAGAAGGACCTTTTATTTGTCTTTGCTAATCTAAAACCTGGCACCGCTATTTTATCTTTATTCCTAGTGTTATAATCGTGAGTGTCACTGTTTGATTTAAATTTGCTCAAATTTTTACGAACATACATAATATTTTCAAATATATACAGACTTGGTAAAGTTAAAATATCAATTTCTTTAAAAATATCTCTCAGGGATTCCCTAGGATCCATTTCATATATGGCTTGAATTGCACGCTTTTGTAAGATAAAGATCTCAGCAGCAGCTCCCCACAGCAATATACCATAAGACATAATACTGTGGAAGTACGCGAAATAAACGAGCCTAGCAGTAGCTACGTCTGTTAGCTGTCTTATCTTACGAACTGCATATGCAGCAGAACTAAGTCTTCCAGATAGATCATGTATATGTGGATTCCACTGTAAAGTTGAATCCATTTTAATTCCCAGGAAGACTGTCGCATTGTCAAAAAATTGCTTAGGCATTGCATTAGTGCAGGTCACCGAAACTTGGATCTTTTCCATTAACTCCTGACGTGATATTCGAATAATTTTACTCCTTCTATCCACAGTATTCCATCCTTCATCGGAAGAAAGGTCGTCCCTCGTTATTTTTCTATTAGCTTCTTCTTCTTCCATATTATATTGTGTAGGATCACTGCATTCCAAAATTTCATTACTTGGTAATTCTTCAGGTAAAATCGCTTGATTGTTTTCGTCTCCAATCACTTCCTCTTGCTCAATCATATCAGCAACGCCATACAGGTCATTATCCATTGCGCAAGAACGGAGTCCCAGCCAAACCGGTCGGGCCCGCTCTTATCGTAGAAATAATTCTATTGTCGAGCTCCGCAGTAAGAATGCACAGCTTATTGACGCGGGGTGCGAACAACAACTGTAGTAGCTTAGTTATAAGTGGTCATAGACAGTAGTGTTTTGTAATTATTACTCAATTTATTTCATTGTTGAAAGGACAATATAATCCTAAAAAAGTATTGTATTTTTTAAAGGCGGCCGCCTGTCTTCCGCTAACTCCCCTTGGAAATTGTCTACATTTCGAGCGGCAAGAGCAAAAGTACAGGTACGTCCCATTTTTCAGAAAATTCAGCATTATTAACTTTATGTGTATACCGATAGGTAGGTACAGACAGACAGTCTAGATAAAGCCAGTACCAGGAAGCCTAACCAGTACAAGGAAGCCTACTGTAGATATAAATCATAGATGTTCGTACGTTACTATAGTTATATTTTTTGGTTTCTAAATTGAGTATTCACTCCCTTGACCTGTTTTTGCCTCTTTTGTACCTACAAATATATTTATTCTTGACTTTTTATGAAGAACTATGATTTTTATGCAAACTTGCATTTTAATGCAAGTTTTTGCAAGAAAAAGCATTCATAGTTTTTGCAGGTATGCAAGCTTAATATTTATAATTTTTATACAACACAAATAGATGCTAAATAATTGCGTTTTGTTGGATGTTTTTGTTTTAACTATTATTTCTACATTATATACTTTTAGGTATATAATAAAGTTCTCCTATTTTGTAAGGCAAACATTAGGGTCAATTTTATGTTAAAAAGAATATATGTACTTAATGTTATGTAGATATTTTGTTATGTTGTTGGTTTTTGACCTTGACCTCTTTTTACGCGACTGCCCAAAAAAGGAGTTTTATGTATTCAGGGTTCATAGGTTTTCGCGATTGTTACACATAGTAATAAAACAACTTTAAGCGGTTTAAATCGCGTATATTTTTTTATTATTTTGTCCTGACGTTTCAAACACTTTGCGGGGTGAGTCACCCCGTGACCACGTTCACTGCAAGTTGTTTAATTCCTTCATGTATGTTTGTTTCTTTATTCCGCAATAAATGTTACGTTACATACGTAGGTAACATTTAGATATTTTTGTTCAATGGGTAATTAATGGGTACCAATTCCGCTTACGATCTAGAGACCGACGGACGGACAGACAGACAGCAGATTGTATAAGTACGGAACTCTAAAAATACTTTAGCCGGCGTTAGTTTCATGTGATATTCCAATATTCAGATATATCGAAGACAAACAGACACACACACCATAGGTTTAGGATGATGTTTTCGAATGTTTAATTTTAATACATAATTGGCCGTTGAAACTTCTACTAATGAGATACCTATTAGTGTCGTTAGCATTTGTACCAAGAATTGAGAACCTTACATTATCTATTCCTATAGAAACTTGCCAACCTCTCAACTACAGATACAAGAAGGAAGAATGAAGGAAGGAGAAAGAAGGACAAATTTAAAAGGTTAAATCCCATTTGTTTTATCCTTACGAGTACCACATTTCAAATCATAGAAATCAAAATACAACTTTAATATAATATAATATAATATAATATAATATAATATAATATAATATAATATAATATAATATAATATAATATAATATAATATAATATAATATAATATAATATAATATAATATAATATAATATAATATAATATAATATAATATAATATAATATAATATAATATAATATAATATAATATAATATAATATAATATAATATAATATAATATAATATAATATAATATAATATAATATAATATAATATAATATAATATAATATAATATCTGTATTATAAAAGTTAAATAACATTTTAATATAGTTCTACCCTTAAACACGAATCTCAGAAGAGTCTGAAGCTTTGCCAAAAATTTAATGAAAAATATACTTCATTTCAGCCCTTAAAAATGTTTTATTTGTATGGGTAACAATCGTGAAAACCTTAGTTATTTCCTACTATAAGATATATACCTACCATTAAAAACTTCATAATATGTGCTTCATATGACAGGTCATAATGCGGCGCAAACGGATCTCGTTCAAGCCTACTGCTGAGTTTGGAATCAACCAAAAAAATGGTGTTCGCAGGAGAATTTCACGTGGAAAAGACAACAGTACAAAAAAGTAAGTAAATACTTTTTCTTTTATACTGTAACTGTATCAGTCGGATTGTCCACTGCTGACATTGAAGAAAGCCTTCTTTTATAATACATTAATTACTGTAAATCATAATATGACTACGTGTATTGTTCCCTAACTAATTCTACGTAGCTTGGCTGTGTAGCTTTAGAATGCTACGTAGATTTAAATGTAGACACAAATGTCTACGTTTAAAAAGTGGTCCATTTGGAGGAGTGGAGCCGTAGCAATTCTGTAGCTAAAAGCTATGGCACGGATGCAGAAAGTATAAAAGTTAGGTAATACGTATTATTTATAACACACAAAATATTACTATGAATGTGGATGTAGAATTAGTGTTTATGACAGAAACTGAGCTCGGCTACGCTGTCTATTAAGTTTAGTCTAATTTATTCTTTTGTCTTGATGATGCGAAGCAAAAATTAAACGTAAACCTGAGTTGCTCATTGCTTGCGCTGGTAACGGAACTTATCTATTGTCGTTCTTAAGCGATCAACGTGGTTATTCAACGTTTCCTACAGTCATAACTTACACTGGCGATCTAAGTCATGACGGTAGAAGCAAGGAGGAAGCAGTCGCGTTGTGTCCGTCCCGGTTGTTGTCTGAGGCTGGCGGTTGTTATAACATGGTAGTAGGTAATTTTGCGAATGTCCACTAGGCGAGCTACCAAGTAGAAAATATATCGCCAAGTATTTTACGGTGTGTTCCGACAGCTTTTCTCGAGATTCAGAAATTCTAGGTTAGCCCGAACAAAATAAGATTTAATGAGCTTGAATTTTATTTAAGTACATAAAACTTTTCTCTAAGGAGTCTATCGCTAATAATTTACTCCTAAATTCTAAAGAGACCATTAACGATTAATGTTTAATTTACCAGATGTGGAGGCAAACTATAGGTATAGCCTAACACAACGTATGTGCTTTTTACGCAATATAATATGCCTTAATAATAGGATGTAATTGTTGTGGGAAGATTGATCTGATAAATGCTTTAAATTCGATGGATTGCATCGAAGCTTGCAGTTCGATCTCATTCGAACTAAAAAACGCTGTAACAGTAAGATGGATCGCGCTGACTAGAAAAAAAGTTGACTTAGACTAATATATTGATCGAAGCAGAACCACGTGGCTGCAGGCAGGAAGATCAAGGATAAATTCAGTTCTTAACAAAGTTTTGTTTGAAGAGATAGGGAACTAATTAAATTATATTAATCGATCGTTTTAAACAAAACAATTAAATTGGTTAGTTCTGTCGGGGTTTTGTATGCACCCAAATTTAAAAACTCAACTAGGTAAAAACTCGTTTCTGGAGACTTTCCCAGTTGGTATTCCAGTATGACCAGTACGACATATGGGTATCATTCTTAGTGCTGTTATTACTCGTTTTACTTTGATTCACTCACAAAAAGAACATCAGTCTTTCACTCATCATCTAGCAAGCCTAATAGTTTATATTCTCTTCCATTTAATTTTACCTTTAGCAAAACGTTTCTCCGTGTCCTACTTTCCGCTCTCACGGGAAGAGCCACGTGATGGGTATTAAGTCACTTCGCTGCGATGCAGAATTTCAATAATATTCAATACCTATCTCACGTGTAAAGTAGGAAAATAATGCGCACAATTGTTCGGGAAACTTCACTGTTCAATTGAATTGATTAAAATAATTACAAAACGTTCTTTATACGATTGTATACTTGGCATGAAATATAATGTATCGCAACGACGTGATGACTTTGTAATTCAAATATAATGGCGTGCGGTGCACTAGATTTCTAATATTAAAATTCTTAGTGACGTGGTTGGCTCACCTTGATTATTAATTCTTTCAGCGGCATTGTGACAGGAGGAAAATTTTCCCTAGTTGACAACACTGACCGACCTGGTTGTCGGCGATTTATTTATGAATCCATCCCTATTCCAGTTTTCCTTTTTATACTGCGAATTATTATCTCCATCCGTTACAATTGTCAAAGTGTTTTAATAAAAATGTTCAAGTTAATCTCTGAGATTATATTAATGTGGATACGGCATTACTCTAGTCTCCTGCCAAATATTATACGAATCTCGTCAGAGCCCATTTTTTAATGGTGTCGAGAAAAGAGGGGTCAGTCTTAAAATCTGAGTCTTTGTCATTTTGTGTATTGTGGCCTCGTAGTTCCAAAATAGCTTAACCGGTTGCACTGTAGTTTTTTTTTTATCAAAAGCAGGTATTGACGCAGTTATTCTTAGTTATTAATAATGATCTACAACACATATCAGACTGGAGCAAAGCCTATGGTCTAAAGGAAAATCCGCTAAAAACACAACTCATTATTAACGGTAGTTTACGAACCAAATATTGACTGGAACACTCTGACTCCGGTCATATTTGCAGAACTACAAATTCCTTATAGTAAAACCATCACTAATCTTGGAGTTATTTTCGACCAGAGCCTAACATGGATCCCGCAAATAGAAGCCGTCAGTTGCAAGCCATTTGCTTTCTCTCTCTCTTCTGCCTGAGGATCTCTCGGAAGAATTAGATTTTTTTTATCAACAGCTAAAGTTGCGCTTGCACAGTCACTCTTGCTCCCTATTTTAGATTATGCAGACGCCTGTTACTTAGACTTCACGGAGGACCAATTAAATGAACTTGAGCGCTTTCAAAACTTCTCAATAAGTTTTATATTTGGCTTGCGCAAATACGACTATGTTTCTGAATTTCGCACTAAGCTCAAGTGGCTACCCATTCGTCATCGCCGGAATACTCATATCCTCTCTCTTCTGTATAACATTTTATTCAATCCCACATCCCCACATTAACTTCAAGAGCGTTTCTAATATTGCAGCGCCTCTCATATTCGTGATCTTAGGTCATCGGAAAATCTTATGCTAAATATGCCCTCACACAACAGTTCGTTTTCGACCACTCCTTCACTGTTGTGCCCGTTAGACTATGGAATGCACTGCCATTTCAAATAAAGCGTGCTCAGTCACTAGCTATCTTTAAAGAGAGAGTAAAAGCCATTTATCTTTTAAATCATTAGCACCCTATAAATATTTTTGCAAACGTTGTTCCATTGTTAATATGAGTTTTTATACTAGTGAACATCATTCATTATCTATATGTATTTATTGTATATGTTTTATGTTATTATATATGTTTATTTAATATTTTAGAAATGAATTTATTATTATTATTAAATATATATATGTAGATATATTTTATGTTATATACGTTTATATATTATATTATTTGTTTATTTATATTTTTATTAAAAAAAAAAATTATTTTCTTTTTAATGTTAGTAATATTTTGGATATAATTGATTCCTTATTATGAACTAAATATGTTCACCGCCATCAGAAATTACGCCAGAGATCCAACTGCAGTAATTTCTCTCCTTCCAATGGTTGTCTGGAAAAGATCGCTTTCAGCGATAAGACCGCCTATTGTTGTATTGTTTTAAATTGTGTCTGCTTAAATTATGTTATTTAAGGTGTTTCAATAAAGTGGATATCTATCTATCTATCAGATATTTTGTCAGCTCTTCTGTACACAATATTGTATACTGTTAGATAAGTATTTACGAGTATTCTTTGGATATGAACTGAAATCTTTACTACAGAATTTCACAAAGATGTTTAACTTTGTTTCTTATTAACAATTCATATCTACTATCATAATTGTTTGTTAATATTTTATTAAGTTATCTACTTGATTTATAACGAATAACTTATGTGCTTTACTTTCATACATTATTAGTATGTATTCATATTTTAAGTCCACGAGAAATTAGTTTTTTTTTTTTCAAATAGTAAGATTATTAATTTTAATCGGTTAGTTCGTTGTTAAAATCAATGTTATTTGCACTACTTTCACAAGATACTAAATATGACAAGACTTAATTGAGGATCAATTAGACTTACCTTTAGGACTTCTGAATGACACTGTGTTTTTGTTTTTACCCTAAAAGCCAATGTGTTATTAATTATTATTGTATACCTACAGCCAACTTAAGCAATAAACGTAAATCAGTACTAATATTGTAAATGCGAAAGTAACTCTGTCTGTCTGTCTGTCTGTTACGCTTTCACGCCAAAACTACTAGACCGATTTGAATGAAATTTGGTATGGAAATAGTTTGAGACCCGGGAAAAAACATCGTATAATTTTTTACTGCGCAAAAAGAGGTTAATGTTTTTGGGCGATAACCGACATATGCGCGAGCGGAGCCGCGCCCGGAAAGCTAGTAGATCATATCCACAACGTTATAACGTGGACTTCGTTTTAATTTTGTATATTGGTCGTCCATTTTTACAGGCTGATTAGGCCGTTATCAAGTACTTTTACTGTGATTGTTACAGGCAATAACGGAATGAAATGTCAACCTCTCCGCCTCTTCATTAACAAAATTACAAATCTCGACAACACTTTTTTAGATAAAAGAAAACAATACATTCATAAAGTCTAATTATATCGTTTGTTACCAGCAGTTTTTGTTATTCGGGCATCGAAAGTCGTAGATATGAAATACTACAAATAATACAAGCTCTTTTTATACGTCATTCTGTTTAATAAGTTGATTCTTACGAATAAACTTCATATTCGTAGCTTGATTCCCTGATTTTGGACACTTTGAAGGTAAACTCAATTCAGAGGTTCATTGTTTGGAATCAGAAATAATAAATAACTATGTACGGACTTTTTGGGAACAATTCAATAATGAAAGGTGTTTCATAATTGCCTGATTAATGAGTATAACAAAAATGCAGCTGCTTACAAATTATTTTTAACCGAATTCCAAAAAAGGAGGAGGTTCTCAATTTTTTCCAATCAATTTTCTCAATTTTTTTTATTTATTTTTTACCTCAAAACTCTTAAATGGGTGAACCGATTTGAAAAAATATTTGCAAGCTGATGCTTGTCGTTTGGCCCCTTTTTAAATTTCATCAAAATCGGTCAAGACGTTTTCGAGTTACACTCTAACAACTGAAATATATATAATATTTAGAAGCGCTCCTAACAAAGTTTGGGCACGTTAAGCCGTCGGTCCCGGTTGTTGTCTTAGGATGGCAATCGTTACAGCGAATGCAGGTGGTAGGGCATTTTGCGAATGCCCGCCTGGCTAGCTACCTATAACAGAGTGTTCCGGCAGCTGTCCTTGAGAGCCAGTAATTCTAGGTTAGCCTGAACAACATCTTCGAACACATCATCACTTACCATCAGATGAGATAGTGGTCAATGGCTATATCAGGCATAAAATAAAATATATAGTCGTTGACAGTGAATGACAATCGATCCCGTAAGTAGCAAGGGTCACTAAAATGAGTGAAAAATTTTTTTTACCAAGAAATGAAACCAACATTAACATCTAAATGTGTGTATCAATTTTTTGGTTAAAAAAATTTTTTGGAACTTCTCCTGATCGATAGTGAATTTTCACATCTAACTCATCCTCAGGCTACAATGAAACCAATTAGAACCATAACAAATCTGTGCTGGCAAATTTTAAATCGGACATTTGCGTCCATATGAATAGGAGGTATAGTTATATATATCTAGTAAAATTAGAGATATATAGTAGGTAAGTATATATCTCCAATTTTTGCTTCGTAAATATTTTCCGTAACCAGCTCTTAATTGGTCTGCATTACCCCCTGACTGTTGTTATAATCAAATTATCCTATACTAGCGGCCGCCCCAGCTTCGCACGGGTAATCAAAAAATTAAAAACAAATCATCTTTTTGAAAATATTCTATAACCTATCAGGGATAAAGTAGGATTCTAATGGTGAAAGAACAGTTCAAATCCAGTAGTATTTAAGTTTATTTGTGACATACAAAAATATATATCTTTCCTCTTTATATAATACTAGCTTTTAGCCACGGCTTTACCCGCGTGGACAATCCCTCAGGAACCATTACCAGTTTTTGGGAGCCATTTAAAACGTGTCATATAGATAACTTTTTAACTTAATAAAAGAGGGAGGTTATCTTTTCGTCTGTTTTTATTATTTTTAAATTGGCCCCGTAAATCTTAATTGTTTTATAGGTCGACCTTCAGTACCAAAACTTAAAGTTTTCAATTCTGGTACACTTCGAAAACATCGTTATATTTATACTTGCTCCGCAGCTACCAATTCAGCCCCATGTCGAGCAATGTAAAATATCGATAGAGTATGTACTCATTCGCAATGGTTAAATCGTCTCCGTTACACTTAACATTAAAAGAAAATAGCGCTAACAAATGCCAATTCGCCACTACATAGCTGACATTCTCTATACGGACATCCATTGATCTTTCCTGAGTTCCATAGAAAATATATGACAGAGATTGAAAGTGACTGCACTCATCGCAGAAACCTTGGTCCGAGCTCTGGTGTAAGGCACCACGTGATGGATCGCATCACTACTATACTCATGTTGCCTGTCATACTCGACGCGCGACGGACGTCTCATCCGAATTCTGATGGTCAGCGCGCAGCGAGCGATCTCTCCATGTTTTGTAAAACAAATTTGTAATAGGTAATAAAGTATAATAAGTTTACTATCTAACTGATTTAGAAAATTCTTAATTGAACAAAGATACAATAATATTATTAATTTTCATAAAAAGTTTTTTTAGTGTTAGTAGTTTTCATCTTTTCTGTATATAACATATTAATTGTTTTAATTTCAAGTGACTGCCTATTACGGTTCAAAAGATACATCAATATGACAGATGGACGAACAGACCGATCGTCAGCGGTGTAGGTTCAGGTGACGAACTTTCCTCCCTATTTTCACCCCTGCTAAATAATATTATTGTGGCATGTTTTTGTTTTAAAAAGTCTATCCAGATACCAGTTTTCACCAATATAACTTTATAAACAATGCCCTTTCCATACACAGTTTCATCCCCATTTTCACTAACTTAAATCATCAATGTCAAAAAAAAATTAACATGTCATTTTTTATTTTGATTGATCTATCCGAATACTAATTTTCAGAACTATGAGTTTAAAAACAAAGGACTTTCATAGAAAAGATTTCCCCCTTTTTACCCCCTTAGGGGCTAAATTTATAAAAATCCTTCCTTAGTACACCCCTACGAATCAAGACAAATACACCCTCCAAATGCCAAGTCTTTGCGACCAGCGGTTTAGGCTGTGCGTTGTTTGTAACTTTGATTCTTTACTCGTATAGTACTTTGATTTCTTATATACTCGTATATAGATTAGATATTATCCTAAATATAATCTTACAAACTATTGTAAGATACTAATCTTACAGAATAATAATAATTATTGATATATGGTGTTCTCGAAACAGGCTTAGATTATTTATGCCAGTATCGATCAAATTTACAAAGTTTTGGTGGCGAAAAATGTATTAAGGTAGGTTCATCTGAGAGAACTGGTTTAACTCGATACTGATCGTAACGCTGCCACTGGGTACTTAGGTATATTGTTAAACACTTATGTCTGTATTGACTAAGTTACTCGCCTTACGTCGCTCGATGATGCGAATTTCAATCGCATCATCACTTACCAACTGTATTTTATTTTTTATTGCTGATGATAAGCGATGGTAAGTGATGATGCGGTCGAAGGTGTGAACAGGCTTAACCAAGATATACTGTCCCTCAAAGACAGCTGTCGGAACACACCGTAAGGTGCTTGACGACAGATTTTCTACTTATGGATTGTCGCTAGCCAGGCGTGCATGCCCTTTCACCATGCGGTGAAGCTCAAGCCCGCCGTGGGATCCGAACCATGGACCTGCTGCGTGGCAGTCCATATAATTAGCCAATGCCACTGAGCCATTACTGCGTCAAGTTTTATTAAAAGGTTGTATTTACAGGTATTTCAAACATAATCATAATGAAATCATAAGGTGGCTTGAACACATAGTTATAAGTATTTGTCGGGACTCAATGACATCATCGTGATAGCTTTTTCGCGATAGGTCTCGTTAAGTAAATACTTAGTACTAAACGAAAATATAATTTAGCGAACTAAGCGAAATCTTTTAATAAGCTACCCTGTTGATTTTTTGTCACTTTGAAAATCGTAAACCCAAAAATTCTTTGAATTAAAGCTATACCAAATATCATGAAACAAGTTATTTTAAACTTTTCAAACGAAAGTCGGTTGGGTATTTACAAAACAGAACATATATTTTTAGGGATAGATACATACTTCTTACTAAATAGATTTTCACTCGCCTACAAGTCACAATACACAATAGGTCACCATCGACAAGACTTGAAATTACCATGTCATCGAGGACACTACAATTTAAATAAAAGTAAATACTTGTATACCACACCCACTCAGAAAGTGTCTCATTGCTTGTTCAAAAACGTGTTTTAAAGTTAGTAATTTCTCCAAATGTATATCGGGAAATGTTATGTGGAATTTAATTCCTTCCCTCCGTAGCAGTGAAGGAATGTTGTATGAAAATCCATACCTGCCCCGCTAGCGTTCTTTTGTTTCTTTTTTAGATGCTAACATAAAAAAATACAAGCGTCTAATCTCAAAAAGATTTTATATCAAATAATTAGAAAAAAGAGGCGGGTCTTTTTTGTACTCTATACTCAAGGTTGGCAACCTTTTTCTGCACTAAGAAAAAAAGGACGACAATGTCTTGTTTAGTTAAATTTTGTTTTTTATATTCTGATTTTAAAAAACAATTAATAGTTTTGAGAACTTACTCTTTTTTTTAGTCAGTTTGACAAACCGACAAACAAGATATTCCCCAAAAATAATGGTGATAAGCCTGGGTTTCTATCAGAATACCTACTTAGCAATATGACAAGATGGGCGACACATCTTGATCGTATTAAGGCATCTATAGACTAGAACTCGAAAGGTTATATTATAAAAATGTCTCAAATATTATAACATGATTCCTGACATTTCGAAGTCTTTGATAAAATGAGTTATCCATTTAATACCCCATAATAAGGCTTATTATAATTTAAGTATGGTACGTTACGAACGAGTAATAAATAGTAGATTGTACAACGAGAGCTTAAAATACGTTTTAGCTGAGACTATTAATAGTCCGAGCCATAGAAGATAGCTGGTATTTCGGTCTAGGCTAAAATGGGTTTTATGCACGAATTATACACTCAGATTTTCACTTCAATTGCGAGGAAATTAAAAAATGTTAAAAATACATAATATATCTCTAATTAAAATTGAAACTGACATTTGAACTTTGTTCTAATTTGAGTGTAATTGTTTCGAGGAAAACATATATGGGTCTTACATAATACGCCTGATTTAGGGTATTATTACATATTGAACCTTTTACAACAATTAAAATAAAAAAAACAAAACAAAAAAAACATTTTTAAGCTCTAGAGCAAAAAAGTCGTTGTACTCAGCGTACACCGGTCATGAAAACCTTTCGTGCATGTAAATGTGTATTTTTTTACTTTTTTTAAAAAGGTTGCGGTCCTTTCTACGCATAAATACTGTATATGCGTAGGGTCCTTTGAACTTGTCCAGTTCCTACTAGTTTTGTGTAGTAGTAATGTCGTTTTTGCTTCACTTGTGGTCTTTTTACAGACTTTTTAATAGACTTCCAAAAAAGAAGGAGGTCCTCAATTCGACTGTATATTTTTTGTATGTTTGTTACGCGTTTGTTATTTTATAGATAATTTGTATACCTGGAAGATTCAATATCTAGTGATTGCAACTCTTGTCGAGTGAACATTATCTTAGACAAGCGAATGATCTTGTACATATATTATATATAATATTATAAATGCGAAAGTAACTCTGTCTGTCTGTTACGCGTTTGGAATGTTTTTGCGCGATAACCGAAATACGCGCGGGCGGAGCCGCGTCCGGAAAGCTAGTATTTTATATAGGTAAAAATGGAACCGACTTGCAACGCTGAACTAACTTGTTGAAGTCGGACCATGATAAATTGAGGTAAGTGTTTGGAATCAGTATGGTACAAACATCAACAAAATTATTTCATACTTTTCATAGTAGGAAGTAGTTTCCTTTTTTAACCGAGTTCAAAAAAGGAGGAGGTGGTCATTTCGTCTGTTTTTCATGTTTTTTTTACCTCAGAACTGTGATGTTACTTTTTTATTTGAAAGTTGATGCTTATCGTGTGACACCTGACCATTAATATGATAATAGGTACTTTTGAACTATCATAATATACCGACTAAAACATGTTATTTCACGCATGAGTGTTGAAGTCGGTTCCGGTTTTCGGTAAAAAAAAATCCATTTGTTTCCACTTTGTTCTGTACTCACTAGATTTGTTAGGTACCTGCGGATTACGTGAACTCTGAACCTATTATACGATTGATCAAGCAATGTCGGTCACCTCGACCTTTATGCTCCACAGTTTGAATCATTCTTTGCTTACTGCCAGTTTGAGAAATAATCAATGGCTATGTAACCGACTTCCAAGAAAGGAGGAGGTTCTCTTGTTCCACCAATTATGAACGATTTTAAAGATTAGATATTATTTAATGATTAGATTCAGGCGTAAAGTTGCGGAAATCCATATGTAATAAAAACACCTTTTTTTACATTATAAGAAAACATTAAATTAATATATTATCTAAACACTTAAAAATAGAAAAAAATAGGTATATCTATTGACCATTTCGCCCAATTTCCTATTAAATGAATATGACAGAATTTCCTCGATCGTGCGTTCGAAGAGGCAAGACCTCCTAAGGATGCTTCATGTAGAATCGAAACGCGTCGAAAAATCTTCCGGTTTGGCTGCGTGGTGATAATGACGTCACGTCAGCTTAGCTGGAAAATTAGGCGGGATTGTCACTAGATATATTTTTTATATTTTTTGAGTGTTTCACTAAAATATTACATTAGAACTTTTCTTAAAATATTTGATATTATTATTATGATTATTTTTTGTTGCGTCGAGTATATCTCCAAGTTACCATTAATTAAATTTTATCAAAATCGGTTGAGCAGTTGAACCATGATAATGTGAGGTTATGAAGTTAAATCAGTGTTATGAATCAGCATGGTATCTTCATCAACTATATAGTTATTTCATACATTTTAAAGTTGTGAGTCGGTTTAGTTTTTTTAAATATATTCTAGAACATTTTAGAACATTGCCATTAGGTTGATATAGGATACCATTTAGCACTTATAAAATATCTTTATTTCAATCGATAATGTTACATTCCTAATGTTAATATAATATAATGCCAAAATATTTATAGTAAAATTACTGAACTTAACACTAGGAGGGTCGGTAGTAGCTGTGCTAGGATTCTGTGTTACAGATACTACGATTCCTACTTCTGGGCCTGGCCCAGTACTTAAATCTACGCGATGAGCATAAAACTTAGTGTACAATTAAAATATATACAGGGCGTCCCACGGCGATTACAGGTGGTGGAAAAGTACCTTGAATATTGTAGATGGAACATATTACTGAAAGAAGACATTTTTTGAGTTTTAAAAACAATTTAAACTTGCATTCATAAATATTTAAATAAATACATGGTTGAATCGGGAATCGAACCCGTTACACGAGAAAAATAATCATCCTGTTTATAGTTTTATTATGATGAACGAAAGGCGTCATCATAAGGATTATTTTTAAATAACATAGTGTCAGAAATAAAAGGAAGACCATGAATTTTAACATTTAAGCGAATAAAAGAATAAGGTGGTTATTAAAACCGAACCAAGTATGTATATACTATGTTCGGTTTTAATAACCACCTTATTCTTGTATTCTATTTTCGAACAATCACTTCTGTATAATAAAGAAGATATATACGGTAAAAAAAGACAATATTTGTTTTCAAATACCTAGTAATACAACAAACTGTATCACAGATTACGCCTATATTTTGACTATACACTCACGAAAATATTATTACCACATTCTAATTATATAAATATTTTAAGACGAAAATAATGTATAAAAAAGCTTATTATTATAAACCGGAATTACCCAGGGAAGGCCTTCATTCCTTCATATCCACTGCTTCGGTCTATGGTATTGTTAGACCAGTCCTTGTCAAAGGAGCCAAGTCGTCACTCCACGTCAGTCCAGATCAGTCACGTGGCCGTTAAGCTCCCAGTGGGATTCAGTCGGTGGTAGCTTTCGCATATTTTTCCTTAGGTTTACCTGCATTCTTTCCTTGCCCAGTCCTACTTTATCATAGCCGCTTAGGTTTTTTTATGTGATTGTAACGAAAAAAATACGAGACCCTAATATTATATATGTATAATATACTTAAAATTCCAATATTTCACTTATTATTTGAAAAGTATGGTACCGGTCACGCTAAAACAACAGGAAACGAACGGAGATCGCTGCACAAAAAAAAATACAGTCCAATTGAGAAATTCCTCCTTTGGTGGAAGTCGGCTAAGAAGTGAAATAAAATATTAATAAATTATGGCCTACAAATCACCATGTTTGCTTGCATAACCCTACTAACTACAAATCCAAATCTGTCGCCAAACACCACATCTATATAATGTTCATGACTCACTCACTGACAGATAACGCACAGCCTATACCGTTTAAATTTGGAGGGTGTATTCGTCTTTATGAGTAGGGGTGTACTAAGAAAGGATTTTTTGAAATTCAACCTCTAAGGGGGTAAAAATGGGTGAAAACGTTTGTATGAACGTCCTTTGTTTTTTTGACTTTTGTGTTTTGAAAATTACTATTCGAAGAGATCATTCAAATCAAAATCATCAAAATAATAAACGTCGTGTTCAAAATATTTTGACAGGGTTGCCTTAGTTGTCTGTAATTGGAGATGAAACTTTGTATGGAAAGTTATTTTTTTTTCGAAGTGATAGTGATAAAAATTATTACATTCATTGTCTTTTTAAAACAAAAACGTGCCACAAAAATATTTTTTGCTAGAGTTTGATTAGAAGGAGTGAAAATGTGCAGGAAAGTTTGTTACTTACCTGCACCTATCGCTGGCGCTCGGCATGTTAGTCCATTTGTCATATTAATGTATCTTTTGAACCGTGATAGCCAGAAATGTGATACTTGAAATCAAAACAATTAATGTTCAGTAAAAAAGAAAATAAAACTGTAGCTTACTAATAAAAGTTTATTATAAAAATTAATAACATTATTGTATCTTTGCACAGTTACGAAAATTATTACAATTAACAGATTACCAAAAGATTAAACCGACTTCAACGCTCAAAAGTGTGAAATAACTTGTCGAAGTTTGTACCATGCGCACAATATTGTGATAATAGGTACTTTTAAACGATTATGGTACCGTTAAACGATATGATTCGACAAGTTATTTAACACTTATGAGTGTTGAAGTCGGTTTAATTTTTTTGTATATTTTTTTATATGTTGTTCAAGTTACGTTGTACTAAAACAAGTTTTTTTTTTTTTTTTTTGCAGTTAGCTTTAAACTTGTTGACGAGGACGCAACCCTATAAGTTAAAAATGCTTATGTTCTTAACCATCGTATGGAGATGGAGCGATATCTACAGTTCAACTTAAAGGGTTATTACATTACGCGGTATTCAGACAGTCTTACTAAGATTTAGCTAAATGTAATAAGAGCTAGCAAGTTAGCCTGTCTAATTAGACTGACCGAATGGGTTCGGCCGTGCTTACTCGCTTGCTTGCTGAATACCGCGTAGTGTAATAAGACTTAGACACGCTTAGACCGTTCAGTCAGCGCGCGGCAGCCGCAGAGCAAAGACGGTCGTATACGTTTGTTTGCTGTGGCCGCGTGCACCATGGCGTGTTCGAAAGAAAAAGAAGTACTTTTCAATGTTCTTGATTTGTACCGAGACATGCCATATTTATGGCTGAAAAGTCATAAAGATTATTCCAATCAACCACTTCGTACTGAAGGATTCCGGGTGTTGTTGGAAATTTATAAAACCTTCGATGAAAAGGCTACAGTCAAAACAATAAAAAAGAAGTTGATGAACATGCGCACCAATTACAATAAAGAACTGTCTAAGGTATGTACCTACTTAATTCCTTTGTTATGTATTTTATTCGTCCCAATAAAAACAGGTACCTACCTACACATACGATAAAACGCACCTGTATAACGAACGCTTTGGGAACCTTAGCTTAAGAGCCAAAGTTTCGTTTCGATTTTATCAAGTTTTCATACATAAAAATCGATTCTAATCGATAAATCACAAATTTCGATTTTTAGGTATGAAAATATGATCAAATTGAAACGAAACTTCAGTTGCACATTTGTAATGTCATTATTTAGTAGGTATACCGAAAGAAATTTCGTAATTTTATTTTGAGACTTCAGTATCTCCAAAAAATATAGAATGTGCGAGAGAGATAGATAGCCGAAGTGTAAATCGGCTCTTAACTATAAATCGGGCATTTTGAATTGATCTGAGCCTAAATCGTTTCAAGCTTCAAAATGCATAATTGTGTTTTTTTACAGGTAAATGCTTCCAAACAAACTGGCGCAGGGACAGATAAAATGTATGTACCAACTTTATGGTACGACTCGTTAAACTTTCTTGGGTCAAGGAGTGAACCATGTCGCATAACACCAGAGAGCATCGAAGATGAGGAGGTAAATTGTATTCAATTCTTTATACCAACTTCGAAATCGCGAATAAAAACAGCTGTTTCGTAGAAATATTCAAAATTCAAGACCAATATCCCGATATGTACAGATGTTTTTTTATCGCGTATTTCGAAGTTGGATAGTTAAAGTTGTTAGTAGGTACAGTACATTGACCCTTTTCAATTTTTAGGGTATTATGAAACAGCCTGTATTTTATTTGTATACTATAGACGTGTAAGCGAAGCCGTGGGCAGAAGTCCACGGCTTCGCTCACCTATAGACTTTATAGACAGCTGCGCCTAATGGGTTCGAGGGACAGTACAATATCTGTCGGGTCCACTAGTAAAAAGTATATTCTTTTATTAAGCATTATTTAATCAGGTAAAATGGTAGATATAACAAATTTTATGGTGGTACAACATCAATCATTCGGTCTTGGAAACTAACATGTCCAACAGAATTGAAATAGTCCATGAATTTATTGCGAACAATATTGCCATCTTCATTACGCTGCCTATTTGAAGAACGCTGTAATGAAACTAAGGGTGCAGAGGTTTGTCTCCAATCTCCTTCGCGAAACGTACCCTGTCTTATATTTTCTGAATCAATATTAGAATGACATATGTAAGTTGGTACTCGTTTTCTCAGAAAGTTATGCAGAGCGCAACATGCCAACACTACAGCATCCACATTCTCCAGATCTAGATCAAGTGGTCTACGCAGTACTCTAAAACGGGAACTCAATATGCCAAAGGCATTTTCAACCACTCTTCTGGCTCGCGATAATCGATAATTAAAAATCCTTTGCATCCGATTAATATTTTTAAAAGGAAATGGTTTCATGAAATTATTATTCAATGCGAATGCACTATCCCCCAGAAACACGTATGGTACAATTTCGTTTGTGCCTGGTAGTGGAGATGGAGATGGCAAATTTAAAGAATTGTTAATCATTTTCTTATGAAATTTTGTACATTTTTAAATTGCTCCATATGCAACGGATCCGTTGGTGCCTGTGTGTACATACATGAATTCGTAGTTAGCATTTACACCAGCAAACAGTACAATACTCCCTATAATTGTAAAACAAAGAGCCACTTTCGGGGGGTTTTTCTATAGCGATATGCTTCCCATCACATGATCCAACACAGTGACTGAAATTCCATTTTGTTTCGAATTCCTCAGCAATTTCTTTCCACTCTGTTTCATTTTCAGGTATCTGGAACAAAAAAAATAATTTAACTGTATTTTTAGGGCTCCAATTCATCTGACGAAGACATTCCAAGCCAGCAAATCGGATCGATTGCTTCAACTTCTAGACGACATAGCGTAAAGAAAAAAAAGAAACACTTCTACAAAAACAAGAAAAAAATATGAAATCTGCTGAAGTAATGTTATCAAATAAAGAAGAAGAAGACTGGGAAATATTTGGAAAGTCTGTAGGCTTGCAATTAAAGGATATAAGTGGAACACAACTGATATTTACTCAAAAAATTATATCCGATGTAATTTATAATGCTAAACTTGAACGACTCTCTGAAGATTCTTGTCTACTCGTCACACCATCGGAAATAAGACGTACATTGAACAGATACAACTATCAGATACCCTTCATCCAATCACCAGTATCAAGTTATTCTTCCCCGTCCCCATACAACCGACAATCTCCTAACTTGCCACACAAACGTCCATCATCTCGCAATTATCCATCACCCACATCAAGTCCTTCATCATCATCTACAACACAGTATCATCCATCGCCTCACTATACTCACAATCACCTCGTTACCAAAGCCAACTAGACCAATCGCCACAACACGCAATTCAGTTTTCACAAACAAGTAATCCAATCGCCACAACAGACAATCCAATCGCCACAACACATTATTCAATCAGCACAACAAGCAATCCAGTCAGCACAACATTCATTTCACAACAACCCTGAAGATTTTCTAGAATACATTAAAAATGATTCAGGGTCTACTATTTCCCCATCTATAGTAGAAGGGAGTGCCAATTTAATGAAAGATTTTTTGATATTCAAGCCGATAAAAAAATAATTTTCTATTTAATTTACTCATTGCTTTTATATTAATGTCCTTGATTTGAAAAATAAATGTTAAATTGAAAAATAATATACAGTGTTTTTACTCACCTTGATCAAATGTTTTAAGCATTTGTAGATAGCTCGGCACGTTTCTGGTATAATTGACGATAAAAGAGGTTGAGATATCAAAGAGCTAAACCTTAGGTCTTGATAGGAGTTGCCCGTTGCCAAGAATCTTAAAGTAACTACCAATCTTTGTTTAGCACTGACACTTTGTCTAAGAACCGTATCTTCTTTTTGAATGTATGGAGTAACTAATTTCAATAGACATTCAAACTCGGCAACTCCTACTCTAAGGTAGTTTCTTAAGTCACATGGTTCCAAAACACTCAGTATTTGCATATTTGATAATTTTTCTCGCAAAAGTAAATACTCTTTCACCCATATTTTTCTTTTCTTTTTTGTATTTAAATTAATAGACGCGGCAAGAGCTATGGCAATTTTCTGGTGGTTTGAAAGTTTTCCCATCGCGCGACAACCGTCACCGACTACGTACGCTTTGCAAATGAGTTAGCTGCGGTATTCAGCCCAGTGTAATAGCGAGCTTGCCTAGTTAGATTTTAAGACAGTCGTACTAAGACTGTCTGAATACCGCGTAATGTAATAACCCTTTTACTTTGTACTCGAATCCCGCAAATGACTAAAGTTGTTCCTCTAATTGGCATTTTGCGTTATTGCATAAATAAAATTATTAAAATAATTATTTAATGCGACATTTAGCATGAGTAAAAAGTTTACTAAGCTAACATCTTCTTAGAGATGAGTACTATATAGATACAATACTGGAAATGGGACAATACGTTCGAACTGGTAGCTGCGGCACATGAATAAATAACCGTATTTATTCATGTGGCTGCGTGGCAAGTAATATAGTACGAATATGTTTGCGAAGTGTACCAGAATGGAAAACTTTATACCTAGCTGATACTGAAGGTCTACCTATAAAACGTTTGCGATTTACAGGGCCTGTTTAAAAAGTAACCTATATATGTTACTATTTTATCCTCCTTAAGAAACACATACATACTTATATTACATGTATCTATTTATATATGACACGTTTTACACGGCTCGAAAAAACGGTAGGTAACGGTTCCTGAGGGCCAGTCCACGCGGAATATGCCGCGGGTAAAAGCTAGTAAGTATATTAATATAAATGGGTGTGTAGTATATTAGTACCTACTGTTAAGTTATGTTATTTTAAATAAATTGTTAAATACGTTTAGTTAGTTACAATAATACTTTTTGCTAGGGCAATATTAAAACCCGGCACTTGTCTGTGGCACGTCGGGTGAGTAGACTTCGGATTGTATAAAACTTAGACTTTCTAGTATTTTCTGTAAGAACGATCGTTTGTAATTTTGTGGAAGCATATAAAAATAATCTTGAAATGAATTGTCTTTTATTTTCTGAACCCATTTAAGGAGACAAAACTTTTCCAGTATTGGCATTAATCGGTGTTAGCAAAAGATGTGCTGACCATGATCATATCTCTTAGAAGATGTTGGCTTATTAAACTTTTTACCTATGCTAAATGTCGCATTATATAACTTTTTGGTTAATATTTTTTTGAAATAACGCATGCTCCGCTCATTACATTACAAAATTACAATGAGATGAACAATTGTAGTCATTTGCGAGATTCGAGTACAACGTAAGTTGAATTCTGGATGTCGCTCCATCTCCATACGACGGTTAAGAAACAAAAGCACAAATTAAATCATGCTACGGCTGCAGGAACCATATAATTTTTTAATTCTATGGTAGCGTCATCGTTAACAAGTTTAAAGCTAATGGCAGAAAAATGTCTTGGTTTTAGTACAACGTAAGTTGAACTACTAATAAAAATTATACAACAAAATTAAACCAACTTCAACAATCAAAAGTGTTAAGTAACTCGTTGAAGTCGTTACCATGGTAGTTTAAAAGTACCTATTATCACAATATTGTGCACATGATACCGACTTCGACTAATTATTTCACAGTTTTGAGTGTTGAATTAGTTTTAATTTATTTGTAAATTTTTTTTGGAGAATATTTTTTATCATTCCTAGTGTTTCTTACTACTTACAGGATCGATTTTCATTCACTGTCAATGACTGTATCATCAAGATAGGAAAACGCTTGTTGGAGTGATGAAATTTAATTGGGACTACACGGGAGGCATTAGCTTACAAATAAAAAATTTTCGTCAGAATTGGTTCACTCGGTCGAAACATCTGTTGTTTTAAAGAAGTTGGCACAGATTGAATCGCGTAGATATATTTGACATCATTTTGATCTTGCTGTTTCAAACTTTTTTGTAATTCCTGCTCATGCTAACTATCAAGTCAGCTGTACTCAGTCAGCCGTGTTCCTAACGAGAATTCTCACCAACTAAAGCAACAGATCAACGACACACGAGTATATGTATCTATTCCGAATCATTGGTGAAAATATTCTTTGGCTCAGATTATTATTATAAATTAGGATCATCACATCAACAGCCATCCACCGTTAAACAAGGGCCTTTCCCTTTTTAAGGGGGGTTTGCCATAATCCCTCCGCTTAGCAAGCTTCTCAGGATCGCATTGTAAGATGGCATTTATTGTGAATGAGTAAACATGAAGGTGGGCAGCATTCTGCCCACCTTCAAGTTTATATTTCCTTTCATCGCTTCTTACGACTTTTACAGGAAGATACGTGGTGTCGCAATTCTTGTCTTGCGACCCCGGTGGCTATAAATTAGTGAACTTAGTTCTCTCTTTATCCCTTAGTACAGTATAAATGTACCATTCAATAATTACAAAGTAAGCTCTTCATACCACATTCAGCACGGGAAAATAAAGTTCCCCGACGGACGCGCCGCCTATCGACTGCAAGTGCAGTGACTGTACGTGAT
Source organism: Plagodis dolabraria (assembly GCA_963854805.1). Lineage (NCBI taxonomy): Eukaryota > Metazoa > Arthropoda > Insecta > Lepidoptera > Geometridae > Plagodis > Plagodis dolabraria. The sequence continues at coordinate 33,125,274 of OY978440.1, read as the reverse complement.
GGTACAGTCCTCTTTATTCTGTGACAATACGTGTAACCCCTCCGCCGCGTCGAATGCAGGAGTCACTGCGTTCGGAAGTAATTTCTTAGTAAATACATCAAACCAGTTGTGCCGCGGAGCAGTTCCAGTCGGCAGCACATCTCGGAACAGTACTTTTGCATAATTATTATAAATTTCACTTGTTTCAGTGGAGAGGTAGTGGAACAGGGAGCTATCGGTGTTTTTAGACAGGTGAGTACCTACTTAATAATAAAATATTGTTACTATGCAGTGATGGCTCACTGGCATTGGCTATGGACTGCCGCGCAGCAGTTCCATGGGTCGAATCCCGCCGCGGGCTTGAGCTTCACTGCATGGTGAAAGGGCTTTTTGCGAATGCCCACCTGGCTAGCCACCACCCTCAAGTAGAAAATCTGTCGCCAAGCAACTAACGACGTGTGTCGGCAGTTGCCAATAAAAAAAATTGTCTACAAAGAGGGTAAGTATTTATTACTTGTTATAATAGGTTAAAATGTCAGAAAACTAGGTTTGTCGATTATTATGGGAAAAGTAAATTGTAGTCAATAATCAAGTCAATAATATGGGAATGCTTATGATACTAGGTACTTGTTCAAAGAGTAGGGCAAATGAGAAAGTTGGCAAAGGGTAGGTAGGTAGGTACGTACGTAAATCGAGACGGAGTTCCTTTTCTTGTAAAAGTGTGGTGAAACGAACTAGTAGTCAGCCTAAATGGTACCTAAGTCATACCACGCCAGTCGTCTACTTTTCTGTTACTGGAGCTTATTTAAGTTTTTTCTAATAAAGTAAGTAATGCCTGTCTGGATACCTTCTTCCTATCTAGTGGAAAATATGTTAGCAAGCACCTGACAGTGTGTACCGATAGCGCAAATGTTGAAAGCCGATTCACTTTCTTAGTTTATCATTACCACCACCACGACATAGTGACTTATTGACCTATCAACAGGCGAGGCAGTGGGTAAGCCTATGAGAAGTTATTCGTGTACAAATAAAGTAACAGTACAAACAGTGTAGGTACCTATCTAGTTTACGCACGGGAAGTTAGAATTGGTTTGCGGTGAGGGGCCTTGCGCGTCCGGTCTCCCGCAGCCATGCCGGGCCGGCCGGCTCTAGCGCACGTCTTTATAATATTCTGTAGTACGGCATATCGATGTACTTAAGTATTTGTTTCCATTTGTAATATAATGTTTATACAAATTACGTAATTTTCATATGAAAAGCAGTTCATTCCATTCGATACAAAGTGAATAGAGCTGTTAAGAATTTCCATTGAGCCACTCACGCAGGACCTCATTATCTGACCCTAGTGGCCAAGCATAGTACCTACCTAAATAGTTCTAGATAAATAAATCAAAATAGTTCAAATATGAATGCGATTGACAATACTCCATCTCATGGAGTATTACCGTAGTAGGTATATAGTAGGTAATTTAGGGCCCATTATAATATTAACCATAGGCCAGGCTAAATGGATGATTATCAATCCCATTTCAAATAAAATAGAGAGAGTAATCGACAGGTTTTTTGAAGCAATGGCCGAGCGGTATTTGCACGTGCTGCCGTCGTGCCGCATCCATGGTTCGATGCCTACCGCCGCGCCGGCGCCGGCTTGAGCTTCACCGCATGTTGGAAAGGGCAGTTTGCTAATGTTCGCCTAGTCAGCTACCTTTAGGGTTCAAGTAGAAATTCTGTCGCTAAGCACCTAATAGTGTTTTGTGGCAGCAGTCCTTGAGAGCCAGTAAATTAGATTAGAATTTACAGCATATTAGACTTTACAACTGAGTCTCAGGGTGACGGGTGCAGTGCAATTCGAAATCGACGAAATATATCTGTTATAAGCAGAGGTTACTGCTCTTAACATTAGGTGGGCCTGGTTCTTGTTACGTCACAATTACATAATAAAAACGAAAATATTGCCTAATCTGTGTCAATAGTTGACTCATAACAAGAATTGAAGTAGGTAATTGGATTAATGACAAAGGTATTAAATTTTGTCACATTCAAATTTTAGGCTATATCCAAAACACCTCCACAGTTTCGATCTAAAATAGTGCCAAGCTTTATTGTTTGAAAAGCAACCTTTCTCTTACAGCAGACTTTGGCCGCGAGGGAACGATGTGTATTACCAATCGCACATAAATTTGTACCGTAGATAATTTCAGTGATGTCGTTGACTCAGGAGAGGTATACTCGCCTATCTCCCCAGAACTAAAAGACTAAATATATTTTAAGTGCTGCGGTGTTAGACCATCTACCTAGGCCACCGGCTGGGCCACTATGAAAGGATGTCATGGCCGCATAAACATCCTGTGGGGTCACCTCTATAACGTCATAATTTTATATAGATAGTGCTGGAAGGTGGACACTAGCAGATGTAGATAGATATCGATTTCTAATATTATAACACAATCGATCATTGAGAATTTCCTCGGAACTCCTCGAGTCTATTTGTTTGTCCCTGTGGTCTTTGTGCCCCTAGTTCGTCGACTAAAATAGAAAATGGTTTGACTATCATTCGGAATATTTTCACGGAAAATTATTTTTGATTTGGTTATAGTTTAGTTAAAATCAAACTTATTCCGAATGGACCTCTGTAGCAATTTTCTTAATATACTAGCTGAACGTTTGTTTTGCCATATAAGCAAATAAAAATGAAAAAATATAATAATATATGAAAAATTGTTTATCTCCTATTCCCAGAATTCTCAGACCTACTGAATACACACACAACATTTCATAGGAATCGGTCAAGCCAATTCGAAGGAGTTTTGTTACAAACACTGTGACACGAAATTAACTGACCAAGACCATATTAAAACGCAAAAAAGTTGCAAAACCTGTAATTGTGCCCTTGTTCTACCGAAGATGCGATTATGTAAAACTAAAAATGTCCATTTCCCAAAGTTTATGTGCAGTGGACATATACATACGGTAATTATATTTGAAATTTACCTACTCACTATGGGTCAGGAATAAATTGGCAAAAACAAGTCACAGTAGGTAGGTCCCTACCTAAAACTGGACGATTATTTGGATGGCAAAATGTTCTACTAGCTAAAAAATAATTTTCTCAAATCAGTTACATAGTTGGTCAGTTAAAGGTCAGTTTTTCGACGTACAAATACAGTTTTTAGACTATCAAATCAATCAAGTCACCAGTCCATTCGCCAGTATTACGGTATTACGTTTCTTTCTTTAATTGTACAGAATGAATTGGCTTCATGCATAACTATTTATTATGTTTATGAAAAGTACTCCAAAATAACCAATTTGATGCTTATATATGCTTGTTTATGTAAACGTGCTTATAATTTTTTTTACAATTTCAGAAGTCTTTTGGTGCAGTTGATCAACAAACATCCGCAATATCATCCGTTGCGCGAACGGCACGTGCGTCTATCGGAACGGCAGCTGCCACTATCGGAAAATATTTTACTCGCAAAATGGCGACTAATGCAAACAATACAGGCCCGTGGCCTAACAGTGAAGCGGATTACAAACTACTAGATGTTATTGGTATGTATTAAAAACTACCCATTACACAAACATCTGAATATTTACTGTGAAATCGTTATATCTTCAGCGCATTTACTGCTAACATTGCCGCACTGTACGCTGCCTGTCACTTGATGTTGCATTGCACATAAATTTACTTCAAATTTCCGTCGCGGTGCTAAATTAAACCCATGGTGTTGTATTAATGATCGCAGTGAGAATTTATTAAGTTATTGAATAGTTCGGACTTTTTATGAAAACCTTTACCAATTTACAAAGTACAAACTATTGTTTGGATATTGACGTAGGCGACTCCAGTGATGTTTGTTTTAAAATTGTTTGTAAACCTTTGATTATAACATATGTCCTCATCGTCAAGTGTAGTAAGTAGCGAGCTAGTTGCAAAATGTTTCAAAACGATGAAAATCAAAGAAGCAGACTTCTGATTTACCATTATTTGTAGGTGTTGGAGCCACGGCAGTAGTGGTTAGTGCTTTCTGCCATCCAAAGGAAGAGAAATGTGCCATAAAGAGGATAAACCTAGAGAAGTGGAACACGTCCATGGACGAACTTTTGAAAGAAATACAGGTACTATAATCTATCATTATAATATATAAGTATAACCTATCATCCTGCTTGAGCTAGAGGAAGTCAAAGAAAACAGAAGTGATATCATATTCAGATTCATTGAAAAAGACTGTAATATGTAATAACAAATAAATGCCAAAGTGAAACTTAATACCAAAACTAAGTCTCAATACAAAAATATTGTGAGAAACATAACTATCCTGAAAATAAAATATTTTCTTATTAATAATATCATTGCTTTCTATTTGATGTAATAACCTTTTGGTGACTTTGAAGGGTAATTTTTTTATGGACTGTATTTGAACAGACTTCTGCAAACAACTAGAACAATGACTTAGGCTCTGCTCAGAAGACATTTTTAAGGTTGCTTTGGTAGATCAAAGGGTGCTTCGGAGGATTTTGAATGTGCACATTTATGTGATTGGATCTGCCCATATCATTCTTTTATTCAGGTAGCATCTGGCTATATGAATGATATATGATTAACCTGTCCAAACTTTCCCCTACTATGTCACCTAATGCTCAAGTTGTTTCAAAGCATTTACTCTATCCCATTATAAAACAGATTGTTTGTCAGATATTTTACTGGTTACTTAAATCTGGAACACAGCAAGTAAATACTACTAATACTAATTCTGCAGCTATTTTTCACTGGAACATCTCAATTTATTTTATTCAATGAAATTATTGTAATTTTCAGGCTATGTCAAGCTGCAATCATGAAAATGTGGTTACATACTATACCAGCTTTGTAGTTAAGGATGAGTTATGGCTGGTTCTGAAACTGCTAGAAGGTATGGGCATTCTACAAGATTTATGAAACTTATGAGCAAACATTTTCAACTGCATTAAATTAAATATCTTGTCACTCTGATACATTAGATATTTATGATTATGATAGTGTTTTTGTAATTTTATTACTTGTTACAATGCCTAACACTACAAGTATTTTTTAGGTGGGAGTCTATTGGATGTCATTAAATATAAGATGAAAGTTACAAACTGCAAGCATGGTGTGTTTGATGAAGCAACAATTGCTACTGTATTGAAGGAGGTGCTAAAAGGTCTAGAATACTTTCACAGTAATGGACAAATACACAGGTACAATCAACAATTTCGAAAACCTACATTTATGTGGTTAATGTGGCCTACCAATTGTAGGCCTCATTATCCTTGCATAACTAATAGTACAAAGGGGTTCTTCCACAGAACACCATGAAATTTTAGTTGCATGTTTGTATCATTAGTGTAACTGCAACTTACACTATGTAGAGAAACCACTTTGTGAGATTTGATGGATGCAAATGGGCGATACCTATTTATTGTTGTTTATCAGTGGATGTCATTCACCTCGATATATGGAGATTCCACATTTATGTTTCCATATTGAAATTATGGAGTATGTTTCGCGTCAGAAGAGATCATAGCTATGCAATAGTGATACAACTTGTAGGTGAATATAAATATTAGGTACTTCATGTTTTGCAAGCTGAAGGGCACTATTGGTTCATTGCTAGATTACTTATTTATTGGAATGTATTTGCGGAGTGATCCTTCTGGTCCTATTTATCAAATGTCGTATAGTGCGGATATCAGTACTAATATTGTAAATGCGAAAGTAAATCTGTCTGTCTGTTACGCTTTCACGCCAAAACTACTGGACCGATCTGAATGAAATTTGGTATGGAAATAGTTTGAGATCCGGGAAAAAACATCGGTTAGTTTTTATCCAACTGCGCAAAATGAGGTTAATGTTTTTGCGCGATAACCGACATACGCGCGGGCGGAGCCGCGCCCGGAAAGCTAGTAGTAGATAGTTTTGTAAGGAGGTCAATTTTAGCCCTTCTTTTTTTATGCTTGTAAGGTTAACCTTTGACCTTTCTCTCACCTGATGGTAAGTGTTTGAAAATGTTGTTCAGGCTAACCTATAATTACTGACTTTCAAGGACAGCTTCCGGAACACACTGTTATGTGCTTGGTGGCAGATTTTCAACTTGAGGCTGGTAGCTAGCCAGGCAGGCATTTGCATAATACCCTACCACCATGCTAAGTATAACAACTGCCATCCTAAGACTACAATGGGGAACGACAGTTTAATGTGCCCTCCGAAGCACAGAAGTACTTGGTAGTAATGTCACTAGGGGTCACCCATCCAACTCATCACTGCAGTGGATGTTGCTTAACTTTGCTAATTGTGTCAGAACGGCTAAGCAAACTTCGCTACGAGCGCTTCAGAACCTTTTAGCCTTTGTTCATAATATGTTCTATTCTTCATTTACTGTAGTATTTTGCTGAAGCTTCACTGTTCCTTTTTGAGAAGATCTACCAAGTAACACTATATTCTAAGCAAGATAGATTATATTCTCATAATACATATAGTTGGAACGCATGTTTGAAGATCAGCTGGACTGCTCCTGAACATTTCTTTGCATGATTCTAAGATCCCAACTAAGAATCTCGAGAAATACTTTCAGCCATTGCTATAATGAGGCAGTTACACATTATTTTATTACGATGCATATGTAAAAACCTGGGCCTGTGGGATGGGGAGCTAGAATCTCAACTCTCCATTACTACCTAAGGGTGTTGTAAAAGGTGACTAAAGGTAAAATATCATAGGTGGATAGCAGCGCCTTCGGAGGAACTGATATCTTTAACTGCAATCCCCAAGATGCATACCAAGCGTAGGGATTATGGCAAACCCCCTCTAAAAGGGGAGGCTGTGTTCAACACTGGAAAATCCGGCTGATACATAATGTGTATAAAAGAATAGCAATGAACATTGATTTAGCTAAGTATCCTTCAGCACTGAATATATTTAACTGTTTTGCTGTAAAATTCCTCTTCTGATAATGACAAAGCAATACCTCTTCTGATGTATTGTGCACAAAAATACTAACACTTATAAAGCAATGGTTCTTGCTTTGCGATTGTCTAGTTCCTACTTAATCATTTATCACCATAATATTATCTGCTGCGGTCTATTGCTATGGCAAAATATAATTAAGGTTACAAGCATAATAATGCTGATGTGTGTATATCTAGTGAAGCATGTTTATATTTGCATTGCGAGTGTCAATTTAGCATGCTTGAATAAGCACATGTAGCAAATAGGCGAATGTAGCATAATCATTCAGCATGTTGCGATTGCTGCATTGTAGTGTTGATAAATGCGATTAGTGGTAATTGAATATTTATTAAGTTTAATTATGAAAATCAATTTATTATTATCTATTATTATAATAACATTAAAATAAGCCCAATACAAAAGCTCAAAATCAAAGGGTATTTGTTACTACACTACATCTTTGTTACTGATAATGTTACCACAAATCCAACATACTTGCACCTAGTTAATGCTTATTCACTCTGTATGATTTGAAAGCGACGCGATCCTGAATATAGTCCATATAAACCATACATAAGTATCAAGAAAATCGAATTTAGGACTGATTTTTCAGAGATATAAAAGCTGGCAATATATTACTTGGGGAAGATGGCACCGTTCAAATAGCAGATTTTGGCGTGTCAGCGTGGCTCGCCACTGACCGCGACATATCGAGGCAGAAAGTCAGGCATACGTTTGTAGGCACCCCGTGCTGGATGGCGCCAGAAGTAATGGAACAAGTAAGAATGATTTAGTTTTTCTTTGCTGTATGGCTATCTTTGACCACTAACTCACCTGTAAGTGACGATGTGGTCAAAGATGTTGTTTAGGCTAAACTAAAATTACTGGCTTTTAAGGACAGCTGCTGGAATACATCGTTGTAGAAGAAGATCTAAGAAAATCTGTCGCCAAGCGGGTGCTTGGTGCTCTACTTCAGGATAAGTAGGGCATTCGCGAAATACCCTACCACTATGCAAAAGTATTTACCTTACTCAACTTATAAATAAAAAATAATAATAAAGCATATTTAATCAAGACCATATTGTTTACATATTATTCTAAAAAAATTAGTTAGTAATTAAATTTCTTAAACTATTGTTAGTAATTTTGATTTCATTTTGTAGCTTTGATCCCATCTGGGTATATGCCACGTCCATCTCCTTCCAAGTCTCTCTATTTTTAGCTTTCTCTAGCCAGTTTTCGCCTGCCACTGTGGCAATGTCATCGATCCACCTCATTTTTGGTCTGCCCCGGTTTCGCATTCCCGGAGGGCCTCTCCACTTAGCTCTGCAAATTATTCAGCTTAAACCTACTTAAATAGCACAGCAGCTTGTTATAATCTTTCGACTTGATCTCTTTCAACACACTTATCCGTGTTTGACTAGACTTAACCAGTTGGTAAAAGTTAATTTGATCAAAAATTATAGCAGGTTGAATATACATAGGTATTGACTCAGAGATTACTGGTAAAACACACCATTAGGTAAATACAGTTGGAACAGATATTTTGCTTCTGTGTAGTAGTATTCTGTGGAGCTTATGTCCATAGCAGGATTCAAACAGTAAAACTGCCATCATTCAATTATATATTTCAATTGCCAATTTAATACTTTTTTCTGAATTTGCATAATTGGTAGACTCATTCTTATTCTAATTGGGGGTGATTAGTCCTGTACTGACATACCGCTTGGGGTGTTTTGTGCATTTCCCCCGCCAGCTTCTACCCAAGCCATCCCAACTCCTTAAAGTAGCGAAGAGGGACTCTGGGTCACTGGCATAGCTGCTCCAGTGGCATATGTGGTGGTTGGTGGTAAAGATTTCGTAGGTAAAAATGCTCACATAGTCCCGTTTCAACTCTTATTTGTTCTGTGGCTTCACAGTAGGATATGCTCCACAGCCTCTACATAGAGGACTGTCTGTATTTTTTTTTTTTTTTTTTTTATGGGATAGGAGGGCAAACGAGCAGGCGGCTCACCTGATGGTAAGTGATCACCGTCGCCCACAAACATCCGCAACACCAGAGGTCTCGAGGATGCGTTGCCGGCCTTTAAGGAGGGAATATGCTCTTTTCTTGAAGGTTCCTAAGTCGTAACTGTTCGGAAATACTTCACCTGGCAGCTGGTTCCATAATGTGGCAGTGCGAGGTAGAAAATGCCGTGAAAATCGCAAGGTTGTGGACTTCCAGACGTCGACATGAAATTGATGAAACATCACGCTTTGTCGGGAAGTCCGGTGGCGAAATTGAGCTGCAGGTAGTAAATCGAACAGTTCCTCAGAACACTCCCCGTGATATATACGGTAAAAGATGCAGAGTGATCCAACATCTCTACGCAAAGCCAAAGGGTCGAGCCGACCGGAGAGAACTTGATCGTCAACGATTCGAATCGCTCTACGTTGAACGCGGTCAAATGGAAGAAGCTGGTACTGGGGAGCTCCCGCCCAGAGGTGAGAGCAGTACTCCATGTGAGGTCGAACCTGAGCCTTATAAAGTTACTTATGTTATGTTACTTCAGTTTTGTGCAGAAAGTAATTCAAGTTACAGTGACCCATAAAGAGGCATACAACAAGGCGCAATTAATCCCGCTGTAGCTTTAGCTGGTTATTAGTGGTAGACTGAAATATTTTACTATTATTACAGGACCATGGCTACGATTTCAAAGCAGACATTTGGTCTTTTGGCATAACTGCTATTGAAATGGCTACAGGCACTGCACCCTACCACAAGTACCCACCGATGAAAGTGCTGATGCTTACTCTACAGAATGATCCACCAAATCTGGAGACAGGTATGTAGCAATGTAACTAATCAGCAACAGCCATAACATCCACCATTGAACAAACTACATCTTAACATCATAAGGGGAGGGGGGTGGGGGTGATCAAAATCCCCGAGCTAGGCAGGCGATTATTTGAGTAGTAAAAAGGTTAGTGTTTGTTTAGATAGATGGATGACGTCAAGTGTACGCTTGTTCCGAATTGTTAGTAATGCAAACATCGGTGAACATACATATATACAAATTGATCCAAACGTCAGTACTGTTGGCACCATTGGTACTATTTGTGCAACTCGGACTGCAGAGACACACTGCAGATAAGGTGCGTTACAGTTGAGCACAAATTTCCACACTAACGTCGTTCAAAACCTCAGGATAGAGAATTCGGTTGTTGAAAACTCGATCGTTCCGAACCTCAGAAGATTGCAAGGTTTTAATTAACACTCAAAATCTATCATTAAAGGCCACGCGGCCACATATTAATTAATAGTTACTATCGTTTGGCTCGTCGTCAAAGCACACATGTACAGCATGTAAACACTCACACATATACAAAATGTTAGTTTGACAGCTCCGCTCCCGCATCACGGTGATTTGAGTTTGTAGCGTGGTCCGTGACGTCATAAGGACCATGGTTGGCGCGATTTCGTTGAATTGGAATGGATTTCATCGCTAAAAATTGCTGTTGGCATGTATGGAACGTCAGTCCCTGAACTATCCATTTTCGTGAAAACAATTTATGCGTTTTTTACGTGAATTAAAATTTGAACCGTAGTAGGGAAAAACAGCCATCTGAATAACCTCGTATTTTTCGTTTTGGTTGATTTTTATCGCAAAAGGTGTTGAGAATTTTGTGAACATAGTAAATTCAAACAAGATGAGCCACAGTGACATGGCAAATACGGCTTGTGTTGATAGGAATAAAAACGTATCATCCAAATTTCCTATTTGAAGCTCATGTCTCATTCTCTATCTGTGTGCATCGTCCTTATCAATTTATTGATTCATCGAAGTGGTCTCACATAAAACATATAGATCTTACTGACCCTGAGGTTGTACATCCAGGCCCATTGCAAATACAGTTATATCATGTCTGTAACCTCTTTTTTTTTTTTTTTGATGTAGGGAAATGCCTTCGCTCTACCCTTCCACCAAGGGGGTGGTGGAAGGGGATGTGTGGGACTTGAACCCACTAAAACCCCCCCGTGAGCAGTCCTCCGCCGAGGTGGGGCAAGACAGGGTCGCGTTAGCAGTCACCATCTTGCCCCAGCATCATGTCTGTTACCTGGGATCAAGCATGACCAACCAAGGCAACCCGTGGCATTGAATATAAAATTGTGAAAAAATGGCAGTGAATATGATGTAAAGCTTCATAATAATTCCAAAAAGCTTCATAATAATGTTCTCTTGTATCATCATAAAATAGTGTTTTCGTTTCCAAAACTTATTTGGAACAATAAATCAATAAATTTTGAGAAATCTAATAATTGAGTCCTAAATCTTGCATTATTGCTGAAAAAGGACAAATAATGTGAAAATATTTTACGACTCCCATATGAACATATAGGGTCGGCTATTCGTGCCTAGCACCCCACAAGGGACGGTAATTTATACAATCGTAAAGTGTATATGATTATATTATGTTAGTTATATTATGAGATGAGTTACATAGCTCTGTGGGGTGCCGGGCTAGAATGTAACCTCTATCTCTACCTGTAGGTGCCAAGGGAGGCGACAAAGGGTAATACACCAGAGGATAGGCAGCAGCGCTTTCTGTGGAACTCATATCTCACACTGTGATCGCCGTCAAACGTCTGTCAAGCGTGGGGATTATGACAAACCTCTCATAGTGGGGGAGGTTGTATTCAGCAGTAGACAATGCGGTCGATACAGTAACCCCTTGCTCCCACTTCTACAGTATATAAATTAACTTTTCATTTCTTAATTTATAATATTTGATTGCCTTTGTTATGTGGTCTGCAGGTATGTTTGTTGGCCATGGTACAGTAAGTTCTATAATTACTGTCTGTATTATTAGTGCAGTATATTGAAACACTGATATATATACAAGTTAACCTTCATACTGCACACACCAAAACTCTTAAGTTTTTGTTAACAATTGTGATGAAAATTTTATTCATCAGTTTATAGATATCAATACATCAAACTATAATATCATTGTTATCTGCTCCCTTCATTGTGAATTGACTGTTCTTGTAGAGTCAGCTCTGTAATTAGGTCATCAGAAAGACCAGCCTTAAAATTTCTTGCAATACATTTTTACTTGTTCTCAATTACAGGGTCGGATGAAAAAGACCAGTATAAAGCATATGGGAAGACTTTCAGAAAAATGATCACAGATTGTTTGCAAAAGGATCCTTCAAAGCGGCCCACTGCAACAGATTTACTCAAACATCCCTTCTTTAAAAAAGCCAAAGACCGAAAGTACCTGACACAAACTTTAGTTGCCATTGGTCCTAGCATGGAGACAAGAGTACATAAGGTACATTTGATTTAAAAACCTGTTAGGTATTAAAGTCTGTTGTTCCATGAAGTTTTAAGTGAAGAATAAGTTCAAAGAAACAAAGCACTGTAAACCCTTCGTACAATTTGAACCAGGTGTAAGTGTGCTGTTTGTACCAAGTGCTCCAAATGGGTTTCACCACTAGATAACAGCCTCGCATATAGGATTGAAAATTGCCATCTTGAGTATTCGGGCTTCATGGTACAGCCTGCAAGATTAGCCTATAGTAGTAGTGACTATAAGTATATATGTGTTGAATGAGGTTGTTGGGAGCTGGAAAGATGATGAGTCGGTTGCTAAAAATCCTGTGCTTATCCCACACATAAAATGATTCCAGATACAATAGTTATTTATCATCTACCATACAATATACCATTTCGGAATCCAATTTAATCCCTAATCCTGACCAGATGACTGTAGAGACTGATTTAAAAATATTCTTCATTAGCTTAATAATCCCACAATGAAATTTGGTCGGCCAAGATAGATCAGCAACGAGAGGCAGGTACTGCAAAATCTGAAAGTGTGCTTTGTATGTTACAAGTATTTTGGTCTAGTACCACCAGTGCAGTGCATTACTTCAGTAACTCATAGTGGTAGTATAAGGATTATTCCATATTTTCCTGATGAATGTCGTAAAAGGCGAGCAAAGGAAAGCATGAGCTGAATGACCAATATGTAACAGCTTGCATCGTTTTGAGCTGCTACATTTGATAATGGTGCATTTTGCCATCTCTTAGGCTCTTATCTTGTTACCAACAATAGCATTCCTCCTGTAAGAATTCCGTCAGATATGCAATTAGCCATAAAACAGAAGTCTTTTTTTTTATAAAATATGATTGTGTTGTTCTTTCCTTTGTTAGGGAAAATTTAGTGTAACCTTTATCAAGAGGTAGATTTCTTTAGAAAGAGTCCATGTTGGTACGTACCAGCGCAGTGTCAAATGTTCTGCATTGAAACAGAAGTGTGCAGGCACTTTGTGTTAAGGCGTGATGGGCACAGTAGAAAGTGAAATCACTGGGTGAATAATTCATAAAAACTAACTAGGACGTCACGTCGTCTTAAAAGGACAATTCAGTGTAATATCACTATGTATATTTTGTATTTTGTAAGATATGAATTCAATGTTTTCTTAAGGGCGCACAGAGCTTTTTAGGCGCGACGCGTATGTGTGCGTAAGTAAGGCATGCCAACAGCATCCGTCTCCGTCCGACGGCCGAAGAGTTACTAAAGCGGATAGGGACAAAGCATCGCGGCTCTGACTAAAATGGGCGGAACGTGCGTGAATTTGAGTATTTCCTTCGTATGATAAAAACAAATATCTATTTGAAAAATGTAATGTGTATACGTTATAGAAAACATGTTGTTTTTTTATTATTCAAATACTTATGACTCTCCGTTAAGTATTTACGCCGTACTAAGTGTTTATTTCGTTTTTTAGATGTAACTTTGGATTTATTTTCCATCGAGAAAATTTCAAGTAATCGTGTTTCCAAAGTGTATGATTTATAGAATAAATCCCTAAATATAATATATATTAATTACATAACTCAAAATTAAAAAACTAAGATACAGCAAGGGATCAAGTGAACCACAATTACGTATCGCTGCCTCGGTGCAGGCTTAAAATATTTTCAATATATTTGTTATCTCATAGTGGGATTTGAACCCGCACACATTGGTCCATAGATCCTGGATATGCTCTGCCACTTGAACTATCTTGGTGAGTGAGTCATAGCTACAACATATCCCTTCGTTCCTATTGTTGAACCATTTTAAGGGGATGGAGTGACATCTGACCATTTTTAATTAGGTGTTGACCTGCTACTGATGTTGCAACCTGATAATTGTAATTTTCCATTAACACTTGCTAAGTGAAGAAGCCTATAAAATTACAATGAAAGGACGTTTTATTTTCTTTTCTCCTTCTGTTCAGAATTGAATGAAACAGACTAAGTAATCCAATAACTTTTGCATGTACAGTATTAGTAGAGGGGTGTTATAAGTTGTGGGCAGCCCCATAAATTACTATAAATATGTATGCATACATATAATGTATAGTCATCACAATCATGTTCTTTAAATCTTGTGACAGGCAAGCAAACGTCAGCCAGGCACATCAGGGCGCTTGCACCGTACTGTCACTGGCGAATGGGTGTGGAGTGAAGAAGAAGATGAGCTTCAAGGAACTGCCGCCCCCGGTCCAACAGACTCATCTGAAGATGATTCACAAGGGGACGATCATAGACCCATGAATGAATTGTTGCGAGCCGAATCCAGTGGCAGTGATAATGAGGAGGTAAATTTCAATGTTATTTTTACATACATTAAAAAATTTACTTTAGATTCTTCCAAAGTAGATTTCCTGTGAATATCAAAAATTTATATGATATTTCTTTTAAATGGCTGGAAGGCTATCTGTGGACCTAGGATTACTGGCTCTCAAGGACATCTGCCGGAACACAATGTTATGTATATACGTTGTAGGTATTTGGCGACAGATTTTTTACTTAAAGCTAGACTTGGTAACTAGCGGGCATTCACAAAATGACCTACTAACATTTGAAATCTCGGAATTTAAGATACATTAAGAACAAAAATAGATGAAACCATTCTGAACACAACCTGCTTACATAATATGGGCCGTTGGGCACCTATGTCTTCTCAGAACTCCTAATAACTGGCTCTTGTAAGAGGCCATGAACTAAAGATATCAGATCTTTAGTTTGTATATTGCAACTTATTATTGAAAGCCAAAACTACCTGCACAATAATAAAATCATATATTTTTTATGCCTGGTAGGTTAGCCTTTGACCAATATCTCACCTGATGGTAAGTGATGATGTGGTCGAAGATGTTGTTCAGACTAACCTAGAATAACTGGCTCTCAAGGACAGCTATCAGAACACACCGTTAGGTGCTTGGTGACAGATTTTCTACTTGAGGGTGGTAGCTAGCCAGGCGGGCATTCGCGAAACGCCCCATGCTATAACGACTGCCATCCTAAGATAACAACCGGGACCGACGGCTTAACGTACCCTCCGAAGCTAGGAAGCGTTCAGTAGTAATGTCACCAGCGGTCACCCATCCATCCAACTCATGACCGCGGCGGACGTTGCTTAGGTTTGCTGTTTTGTTCAGAATAGCTAAGTAAACTTCGCTACGAGCGCTTCAAAATATAAATACAGGAGAATCATAAGAAATACAACACTAATCTACAAAAGAGTTGCACTGTGCCTGAATACTTATCTGATATGGTAAAACATATTCACCACCCTAAATATAGCATAACCATACATTTAAAAACGTTTCAAGTGAGCTTGGTTAAGACTCCACCAACACTTTACTGGTAAAGGAAATCATCATAGTAAATATATCCAAGAGTCCTCAACATGTCCTGCCTCAATACTAACATCATTGCATCTATACTAGTGACTGACTGCCACCAAAACATGTAGTGATATTCAAACGACAGTTAACAACCATGGGAGAGTTTTGGTACGATGGATGGAAGAATGTAACCTACATTTAGTATTAGGTGCTGCTGGTTATCTCGCCTTTTCTGTATCAGCCGGATTGTCCACTTCTGAACACAGCCTCCCATTATAGGGGGTTTGCCATAATCGCCCACGCGCTCAACCCGCCTTTACCTAGATGGAATTTGAATAAAGCAAATTGGAGCAGTTTCAAATATAATCTCGACACAGATCTGACAGAAATAACCTGAAACCCACTGCTTTATACTATAACTCCTTTTTGGTATGTGTAATATATCAGCTAAACAAAAACTCCCTAGAAGATAAGGAAAAGAATATGTCCCAGGCTGGTATCATATAACGAAGAGCTTTATAAAGAATTCCAAAAACTACAGACTACAGCACTGGAACGAAGCTTCTGCAGTCACTGGATGAGCAAAGGCAGTTTCCTGACACATAAGTAATTTGTCGGAGAGATAACTCTCTTTTTAATAAATTCTACCACTGAACTTTTTGATTGATAGGGATCAAGTATTTATTATTATATAGTCAGTCAGTCCCGGAGATACGAGAGAGCCGTATCAAGCCTATAGATCGCCTCCTCCATTGACTCCTTATAAAAACGGTCAGCTTAGAATATAGAAACACTTTGAACTTGAAAATTTTTTGGTTGCATCATGATGTAGTAATTCTAGTTAACTCATTACTGCTACCAAATCTAGGCTTTGCTGATGTGTACTACACTTTTTCTACTGAAGAAATAATAAAATAGACTTCATACCCGATATATTTATCTTTTACATACCCATTACTAAAGGAAGGCGTACACTGTTTCTCGCAATAATATCCTAAATAATCCACATTCCTCGAATCTCCAGTTCAAACATCCGTTTTCTGTTTTTCATGCTTCCGAATTTCCGCAACCATAATCAGGTGGTGTCTCATTTTATCGATACCTCATTCTTAATTAGCAGTATGTATACTGTACGCGTCCTTCACAAATAAAGAAACTGTTTGCTTTCTCTAACCTGAACCGTTAGTACGGTCTTCCTTGCTCTAAGAATTTATACGTAATCTTCATAATTAAGGTATTTTGGCGTGGTGGTAGGATAATTTGCGAACGCCTACCTAATTAGCTACCACCCTCAATCAGAAAATATGTCGCGAAGGACCCGACTGTGTGTTCTGCAGCTGTATTTGAGAGGCAGTTATTCTAACCATCTGATGAGACAGTTGTCATAGGCTAGCCTATCATTGCCTGTAACCAGAAACAAGAGTACCTATTTTAGCTAAATAAATTGTTTATTATTTTATTCCAGGAAAGTGAACAATCAAAGAAACCAATTGATTTGAGTGCGGGCGTAGTCAAACCTCAAGCGGAATTAAAACAAAAAGTGGAAAACCAGTCTCCTGCAAAACCTAAGCCGCCGAAAATGCCTGAAGAATCAAATCCACCACCATCACCACCGCAGAGCCCGATTGCAAGGTCTGGGAGGGCCGATATCAACCTTGTGCTAAGACTAAGGTTTGTAATCAGATAATTACTTTAGATATAAGCTTGCGCTATGTAACTTACTATTAAAGCTTGGGTCTAGTCAAAGATTCATAATTAAGGTTTGATTCCGAGCGACTCTGCATAGCCATTTCATAGAATTTCATACTAACCAATAGTATTAGTATCTTGGTCGAGAGGCAAATTAAAAAGCACAAATAGGCCTTAACAGAAGCAAAGAGTTGTCCAAACCTGTGTATATCAAAACGGACCATAGAAGTCCATTCCAACTCTGGCAAAGGTTTCTGTGTCACAATTGGCTGATAAGTTTCCCATTAAAGGCTGCATGGTAGCGGCCTTAAGCCGATTACAGGCTATACAGCAAATCGTTGTTTGGTCTGACATTATCTATATAGTTCTCGCTGTAAAATGGACAACAGATCATTACCCCCAGCATGCATATATAATGATGTGACAATCAGACACCGATAATCAAACAAATGACCTTCCTTGGGCTACATACACATGAAGTAGACACAACTTTAGTAGAATGGATCATTAACAAGCACAAAATGAGAGCTGTGTCTTCATATCTCACCAACCTGTATAGCTTAACCATGGTAGTGAAAGCACGAGGTTGCCCCTAAGGCGTAAGTGGGTGTCTTGTCGCCGGTTCAATGAAATTTGGAAGTTAATGATCTAATCCCCTAACTAAATTCCCATCGCTTTTACACCGTTATGCAAATCTAACGATGCAGGCTATGCAGATCTAACGATTCACTCTAATTGGGCCACTTTGCAAATATTATTTGTAAAATCAAGAAGAACTCACTAAAGATTGTTGAAAAAAGTTGCACTGATAACAAACTCTCCGTGAACCCCAACATAAGTTTTACTGTTTACAAACTACCATAAACTGGGATGTACAAGCTACCTAGTTGTTTCAACACACAACTGAAACTGTCTGATCAAATATTTTGAAATAGCATTGGCCAGCAAACTGAATTGGGCTAAGCACCCAGATAAAAGAATAACCAAGACTAGAATTTCCTTTCCGGCAATGCTCGGTAAACTTAAGAAATTCCAGACACTAGCATGCATGGTTAACAAGAGCAACAGCTTGCATGAGAACGGCTCCTACTACAGATATAGAGACTCTTCGGGATCACGCCGTTGCACCTGTTTATTCCAGCCAGAACCTGCATACAGACTAAAGGCTCTACAGCTCTAGAATAGGGATGTACTGTCCAATCACACTACCATCCTGATAGATGATATTGCGACAGAAAATCCCATGCCTAACTCAATATATAATAAACAACACAAAGAACACTTTTTTTCATAAATGTGTACCACTGTATGTGGAGCCAATGGATAGCTCATAGTCTAAGGAAGTAGGAATTTTTACATATGGTTCTAAAATTACAGCAGGCACTGGAGTGGATATGTTCTCAGATGATATAAACTTTTACTTAGCTATGAGCTCAGGTAAGCATAGTTCAATATTCCAAGTGGATCCAGAGGCAATGATGCCGCAGACCAGCTAATGAGGAGAGGCTCCAACATATGTCCAGAAGGACCAGGAACCAATGATTCGATTGCCATTTAGTATAATACATGTCTGGATACGAAAGAGAATCAAAATGAAAGATCAAGACTACTGGGCAAGTATCACAGATCACAGGCAGTCGAAGCAAGCTTTTCTGGTACTTAACCCAACACCAATATGAATAAACTCCGCAACCTGAAACGAGACAAACTCCGTGGATCGTCAGTATTTGGGAGCAAAACGGGGTTACGCGCGACATTCCAGTCCCCACCAAAGCGAATGCATATTCAAATCTGATGGTATGCATGCAAGTGAGGCACAAACAGCGGGGTTGATATTGCCTGATCTGGGAGACGCGATTAGTTACATAAACCTTTCAACTCCAACAGATACCTGACACCAACAATGAACAATTTATCTGTCCAGGCCAAGGATGGGGTAATTTTTTGCCGGTTTAGCCAGGGTGCTAGTAACATAGTTCAACAAGCACACTGGAAGAGCTGGCACTGACAACTTCAATTTTGAGATTGTCAGTGAAGTCTAAATGCTTGCATGCTCTTGTCCATGACCATTGAACCAGAGAAGTTTCACCTGGTATAAGGCACCACCTTCATTGCTCGCTGTCGTCCGTGGAGCCATACATTTCCTGAGGGCAAGGCTGGCACAAATGTGAGTGAGAATACAAAGTGACTATGAGAAAATAATCCCCACCAATAATTATTATTACAAACGGGATATTTACCATTTTTTGGTTTATGAGCTCTCGATTCAAAAACTTATAAACTGTGTCCATACCAAGTGTGGCTTTCTCCAGAAAGTTTCCTCCAGAAACTTTAGAAAGCCAGAAGTGCACGAGAAGACCGATACTTGGTGAACACCATGCTTCGAAATCGCTTTCTCACAGGAACTGAACTCACCAATCAGTTTCGACGCCTCGGAGGAAGTAACCCAAGTGCATGGACAGTAAGACGTCGGCTTGCTGAATCTAACTTAAAACCCCTTAGACCTGCAAACGGCCCTAAACTGGAGCGTGGGCATCGTATTTCGAGACTAAGATATGCCCAGAGCCACGTAAATTGGAGTATTGAAGATTGGTCACAAGTTATGTTCTCCGACGAATCAAAATTTATGCTCTACAAGCACGATGGAAGACACAGAGTGTATCGAAGACCAGGGGAAAGATTCAAGCAAGCATGCATCGAAGAAAAAGTAGCCTACGGTGGTGGGTCTGTACTTGTGTGGGCTGGAATTTCTTCTGAAAGTCGCACAGAGCTGGTGATCATAGAAAACGGCTCTTTAACTAGCGTAAGATATGTGGAAGAAATCCTCAATGATCACGTTGGTCCATTTATGGTCAATTTAGGTGAGGATGCTATATTTATGCATGACAATGCCCGACCTCATACAGGTAGGATTGTGAATGACTACCTTCAAGAGATGAACATTACTCGTATGGAGTGGCCAGCGCGCAGCCCGGATATCAACCCGATCGAGCATGCTTGGGACGAGCTAGGCAGATGCGTAAAACAACGAAACCCTCCCCCAATCACGCTTCGTGAGCTCAAAATTGCTCTCACAGAGGAATGGGAGAATATTCCCCAAACTCGTATAAGGAAATTGGTGTACAGCATGCCAAACCGCGTAAACGCAGTAATGGAAGCACGAGGAGGCAATACGAAGTATTAAAATTCAAGAAAATCGTAATAAAGTTCAAAAATTTCATGTTTCCTATTTTTGTTTTAAGGAGAGATCAGCAGTTTTTTTCTTTATGTAATTTTGTGTTAATAAAATGTATGGTGACTCATATTTTTTTTACTTTCATTTAAGGAGTATTACATTGTCTATTAAATACAATTTATTGCATTAACCTATCATTTTTAGTTTCCGAGATTTTTAACATTCTTTAAGTGACCCGGATTCATTGCTCTCGAGTGTAGAAGCTTGTGGGGGTACTTCGACTTCCTCAAACCTTCAGAGGTTTAAAGAAGTCGAAGAATCATAATCTGCATCAAAGGGAGAGAGCGGAGCCAATTAACAACATGCAATCTGGTTCAGGTGAAGGCATAAAACTGGTCCCATCTATGCAAAACCAAATATGGATGGGAGGGTTCTAAGCTACCTGGCGTCAAACACCGTTTATTACCAACTTAAATCTTACCAAGGATATTAATAATAATAATACCTTATTGTGAGCCAATTTACAAATCAACCTGTCCTAATGATTGAAACTTGGAGTCAGCCAGGTCAAACCGTGACGTGAAATTGCCCACAGTAGCAAACAGCTGTATATTTCTGTATTTGGCCTACCCAATATATTCTTCATGACAATAGCCAAGGTCCTGGACATGAAGATTGTACACTCTGAACAACATTTTAACTTGCCCTCAAATTTACATACCACTGCTTTACTTACCATATAACTTCAGAGAATGGTTGTGTCAGGCCTACCAACACCCCCATCCAAGGAGAATTTATGCAACCTTGAGAGCCTGTGTAGTTCGAAACTTCAACAAGTGGGCGGTGTACAGTGTCGCGTGCCATATGGGGTGGGGGCGAAGCGGACTATGCTCAGTAACCCAGTTAACAAATTTTAAATGTTTTCAATATGAATTACATTTAGGTAACGTTTATTATCGAATCGTCGTACAAGCAAATCCCGGGCCGTCTGATGGATGCAGTCGTTGATTGGATCAGGCCGTGGGCCTCACCGTCCAATACTAACAACAGATATGCCACCTCCGGTGAGGACGGGCATCTCCCAAAGTCAAATAAATTCACAAAGCCCGAATAATTATCCAGGCGGCCGACAAAGTGGGAGAAAGAGCAGTAGTCAACTCAACAAGCCAGGTGTACTGAGTGTGACTTCCAATTTAGTTACGGTTGTAGATGAACCATGTTTAATTTTCAAAATCTTATGTGCTCGTTGTGAGATGTAATCCATAAATTCAATCATTTGTTCATAGGCTCCATCAACAGCCTCTCATCGTACCTGATCAAACATATGTTGCGTCCAGGGAGACGTCGGAGATGTATGTACAATATTTCGTATATAGTTTCTGAGCCTGTTCAAAACATTTGGATAATTTTTCAAAGCGTCAAAACTATAAGTGCGTCCCTCCAATCATCTGTGCTAACGAAGGTAGCTGCTGGAGCAAGCCACAATAGTTGTGTCGTAATGCTACACAACTATGGTGCTACAGACGTATGACTTCAAAAGTAATGAACAGTATATGTTAAAAATATTAACTATTTTAATTTTAAAATGTGGCGTTCCTCTATTTATTTTTCACTAGTTAAAGCAGCTCTTGCTTCTTTAAAATTATGTGAAGTAACCAAAAGTTTTAAAGTCCAACAACAACTAGAAATTGACCAAAATAAGACAGTGTATGGTGGATATCATAAAGCATACCTAGCAGTCTGTACATATGAAACCAAACTATTCAAAAATTTTGATTCATTATCCTGACAAATACTGACTTGTCTACGGAGAGGGCATCCCAGCGAAAAACATCACCTAAATTCACAAAAGGAACTTCATGTACAGATTTTCTATTAATGTTACTGTTGGATTTAATGTGTTTTTTTACTAATTACCTGGACTTTTACTCACTACAAATGAATAACAAGAAATACTCCAAAAATGAATAAAATGTGAATTATATTTAGCATGTAAGTGATCAGTAAACGGTGAAAAGACACCAATGGTTCCGTAAATTGCTCTTTAAAATAAGGGAATTCCAAGAATAGATTATGATAAAATTCAATGACAAAAATGTTCGCTAACGTAGTTTATCGACAACAAAACTATTTATTGAATGTTACGGCCGCGAGTGTGACCATGCAAAGAAAAAATATTCGACGTCAATAGTGGTGTTTACCATTACTATTGCAGCAATCAGTACGAAACAATCTCAATAACGCATCACACAAAATTAGCGAATAAAAACTCACTAAAATGAGGCGTCATCGTACCATAGCTTCATTTTACCATCTGCGATGAAGGCTTTGCTCGTGAAACCAAATAAGAAATCGCTCTTAGGGTCCTTGGCTCCTTCCAGGTACCTTTTCATTGCGTTGCCCTTTGTGAAACTTACACTCATCCGCGACCTTTAACTTACTTCCTTACGGGCATCCTCCGTACATATCATCTTACATACATCTTCGGTCACATTACCACGTGCTTTTCTGCGCTTTTATTTGCTCAGCCTGCCTCAGCAGTCATCATAGCAAGGTCCGCGGTCGGTTTGGCAGCCAATTTGGGTGCCATCTGTTTGCGCTGCTATAGTACTCGCTGTTTCGAAAAGGTCTCCGATCTTTGTTTATCCGTACGCTCTTTCGATGGGGCACCGATGTAACACTTCAGATGCCCCACGTGTTCCAGGATGTGGCGTATTGGGGTCTCCGGTTTTTGGCATTGGTTATACCAAAGACCTGCTGCGGTTCGGATTTATGACCTCCATCCCTTTGTCCGCTGGGTTCGGGGTGTTATGAATGTTCAACAAACTTTTGTCCCATATACCCCTCTTTTAGGGTTCCATACCCAAATTACAAAATGCAACCCTATAATCTGTATATCCGTCTACCGCCAATCCATCCGTCTGTCACGGATCTTTCTTTAGCTTGTAAAAAAGATCCGAAATTATAATGTTTCGTGTAAAATGTAAGCCCAAAGATGAATATTGGACTAGAAATTCAGTTTAAATCTTTTTCAGGGGGCGTCAAATACATTAAAAGTAAAAAATAGTGGCATTGTAAAAATAGTCCTTTTAAGACTAATACTTTAATTTAAATATGTGTTTGCAGGAACTCCCATCGAGAGCTGAACGACATCCGTTTTGAGTTCGTCCCTGGGAAGGACACGGCTGAAGGAATAGCTGCGGAGCTGGTGGGGGCAGGACTTGTGGATCCGCAAGACTCTGTTCCCATCTCTTTGAACCTCACCAAGCTTCTGAATGCGCAGTCAATGCCAAATAATCCTCCCAAAGCTATCACGTTTCACTTGGTAAGTTACAAGTCGCTTATTATACTGGTTATCAATTACATTTTTTCTTGGCAACACATGTGTGTGTTTTTGGGATATACATTTTTGTTCCAAATCACATACATTTACTACAAAACTGTTGGAGCTGATGCTAATATTCCATAATACAAACAAGGCAATCTTCGTCTTACTTACCTCGTGCAATGTATTCAGATTTTGAGGGGGAAGTAACCAATTTCAATGCGTTGCTTGTTGTTGTTCCTAATAAAAAGTAGTTATGTTACTGATGTGTTTCTCGTACTTGAGATCTGATGATGAAACTTGCAGTCTTACAAATTTTGGTTGACACAATCATTAAAAAGTTAAATGATTTGTTCATTCCAGAATTCAACAGGGCCGAATGAGGAATTCGATGACAAAGCATTGGTCGGCTTCGCTCAGATATCAATCACCGACTAAACAGAAGACAATAATATACCCCTTGTGATGGAGAATGTAGTTTGTAATACATTGGCGATTATTTAAGTCTCGGACCAGCCTTCCTGTCCTACCAAGCATTCCCCTTGGCAGGAGTTGCGATCGAACAGTTACAATCGCAACTTTACTATCAGGAGTATATTTCTACGTCGTTGGGAAGGACACTAGGTACGGTATTGAATTGTAAAATGTATGGTGCTGTAGGCATATGAAAACGTTTATTCTAAGGATATTTTGATACATCTTGTAGATTAAGCGCGGTTGTTCCAATCGTTTTGATTGTAGTCGGCAAAATTGAAAATATCAGGTCTTTTCGGAGGTAATCTATTTATATATTATCCCAGGCCCCTCATAGCCTCTTCCTCTGCAACGATATGGACCCGGCACCCGCACGGTGAATCCATGGAATGCTAAGTAATTCGTCTCACTAAAACCTAATATTTGTGTTGATCGTGAACCCTGAAAAAAACTAAAGAATTTATAAAGGATGTAATAATTTTTGTGAAGTAAGAAAAACCTAACGTAATTAAAACAATTTGGATAACTTGGGGTATAAATTACTAGTTTTAGACTATATGCTGATGTCAAAATCGTTGTAGTAGTTTTTGTGTGATAATGAATGATGAATACCAAAGATTTAGATAACGTCGAATTCACTTTAGTATTAATGTACACAGGCTGATCGAGGTCTATACAGAAGTTGTGTATAATTTTAAACCAATTTATATAATTCCTTAAAAGTGATCGCCGTCGAATATAATACACGTCTAGCAGCGTGGTTTCCATCATCAAACCATATCTGGATTGCACCAATTTCGAAAAAGCCTTCATTTCCTTCAGCTATTCCATTTTATCACCTCTCTGGTTCCGGCCGTCGTCGTAATGCAATTAGAACTTGCTAATGAGAACCTCGACGTTCACATAATTCATCACCGTACAATTCTGGGTGAAAAGAAATTTTATCCAACATTTACTGGACCATCTTATGTTTCCTTTTTGTTGAAGATATTTTACTCTTTGTTACGAAAATAACGGCTCCTCTAGACTAGACAATGTCGATGAAAGACGAGATCCTTATGAGACACAACTTAGTTTGCCTTTCCTATAATAGTGAATTGCCGATTAGGGAGCACAATTTATTTTATTTTGTGGATGATGTCGACGTTCTTGGCCGCCTATGCCCCTTTGTTATCTTCACGGTCCTCTTCGTAATGTTTATTTTTGTATGATTGTTGTTAGATTAGCATTTTCCACAATTTCACCTGATGGTTAGTGATGATATGGTCGAAAGTATTAACAGGATGATAAAATGAAAGTCGTTTACGGCTCCTTTTATTTCAAATCAAATCATTTATTGCGTACTAGCTTTCCGGGCGCGGCTGCGCCCGCGCGTATGTTGGTTATCGCGCAAAAACATTAACCTCTTTTTGAACAGTTGGATAAAAACTATCCTATGTTTTTTTCCGGGTCTCAAACTATATCCATACCAAATTTCATTCAAATCGGTCCAGTAGTTTGGCGTGAAAGCGTAACAGACAGACAGACAGACAGAGTTACTTTCGCATTTATAATATTAGTACTGATTATGTAGGTATCTTAATAACTATTTACATAACACTACATAATGACCAAGTTTAGGTATGGCAACTTAGTGTGGAGCGGCCCCATTTTTTTTTTATAAATATTTGTCACATTAGTATTGTTCTATCGTATAATAACATTTTTCTATCAATAAGTTTTTTAGTAAGGTCTTGTTTTCCTTTGTTGATAGCACTCCATATGCGGTGTCTAAAATTATAAACTAGCTGTATTTAATTTAGTTTTTTAACATAACATTTAGTACAAATTCTTATTCCTGTCATTTGCACTCTAAATGCGTCTTTTTTTTTTTAAGCTTGATAGGTGAGCCTTTGACCACTATCTCACCTGATGGTAAGTAATGATGTGGTTGAAGATGTTGTTCAGGCTAACCTAGAATTACTGGCTCTCAAGGACAGCTGCCGGAACATACCGTTAGGTGCTTGGCGACAGATTTTCAACTTGAGGGTGGTAGCTAGCCAGGCGGGCATTCGCAAAGTGCCCTACCACCATGCTGTAACGACTGCCATCCTAAGACAACAACCGGGACCGACGGCTTAACGTGCCCTCCGAAGCTAATGTCACCAGCGGTCACCCATCCAAGTCATGACCGCGGCGGACGTTGCTTAACTTTGCTGATCGATTCAGAATGGTTAAACAAACTTCGCTACGAGCGCTTCAAAAAATCATTCATCATCATCAGTCTCATTACTTTATCTAAAATAATAGAATCCAAAATGACCAATCACGTGTGTATTTTGATCAGCTTACATAGATATAAATTAAATGTTTTTCACCGTTTTGAATTCTTGTAATTGATCCATCTCGAATAGACCTAATATTTTCCTGAATTTAACTGACGCTTAAAGGATTGATGAATGTTGAAGATGCTGGACATGTTCGGAAGGGGTAAACTAGCTATATTCGTTACCTTTGAAGGTAATAAATAAGTCATTCAAAACATTCATACAACAAATTTATAAAACAAACATACAGTGAAAAATTTATGACCACAGTATGTCGTTTCAATTTCTTGTCTTGAACTTATTAAGAACAGTTTGATATGCCGCTTTAGTTCGTAAATCTAAGCCGTATAAAACACGTTGGCCATTTACGATTTCACCGAGCCAAAGAAATTTAGTCCCATCTACATGAATATTGGTGTATATACTAGCTTTATTTGATGAATCTTGTTCTATTCAGCGTTCTACGCACAAGATTTGATCTGATGTGTGAAATTTAAGAAATTTCTACTATTGTATTATTATTTATTTCATCGGACATTACATGAATTACCAAAAATCTTTGAAATTAAGTTGAGTTTAAAAAACGTTTGTATTATTATGGTTTTCTAATATTGTATATAACTTTCGTAATTATGTGGTTCTTTTGTGTGAAATTATTATTTATCATAACATTGACAGTAATTTATAATATACAAAATTAGCAACTGAGCGGATAGTCTTCCGAAGTTCCACCAAGAAAAAAGGTGTGGTTTATGGTTGACGCGCACTGATCTACATTATCGACATCGCCTTAACTTAAGCCGTTCAGTATTATTTGTATGGAGTATCATACTCTAGCAAAATAATCAACGTACTTAATCACGAGTAGTCTTGAGATGAGGCGAGGCTACGTTGATACGATGGCAAAGCGATACGTCTGCGTTATGCTTTAATTAACCCAAGTTATTAATTTTGCATTATATAAATCTGCGTTATGCTTTAATTAACCCAAGTTATTAATTTTGCATAATATAAATTATTGTCTAATTTGATAATGAATTTCTTAATCATTAATAAAATACGAGTATATATTGGTCGTGCTTAGTAGTGCATTTGTGCTTGAGAACTTTGTCATTAAAACCAATCTTAAGTTTTACATTGAGTTGCTGTTGAATATATTTATTCAGAATTTATTTAGCATTTATATTTCCAATTGGCATTGAATATTTATTAGTGAGACTAAACTTAGTTTAATATCAAACAATTTAGTTGATTCCACGGTGGGTATCATATAAAATGAGAGTGATATATTTTATTTATTTTTAGATTACAAATACAGGGTTAGTTTAATATTTTGAAATTATTGTGTATTTTGTGTGGAAATGATTTTACAGGGCAGTCTGATAACAGTAGTGGAATGATTCTGCAATTGAAACTATTTAAAACTTGTTATCAAAAAGTTCTAATCGGTTCCAAAACCTAAATAATTTCAGCTAATATCGTTTCTCTTTGTCAAGTACATATTTTTTCATATATTATTTATTGTGAAATAATATGTAAACTAGAAGTAATCAAACAAGCTTAATATTTATAACATTTTTCAGTTTTTAAGGTGCATTATTGTTTGATGGTCACAGTTATACATTTGTATTCATTGATTGATCAAAAAGATACCATAATATGTGATTATATTTAGACTCGTTTAGATACATTAAAACTGATTAAGTTTTGATTGAAATATTTTGAAAACGTTATTATTTGAAAACGATTTTTTGTTTACGTGTGTATTAATCCTCTTTTTTTAATGAATTATATTTCGTTACCTAATAAGTGATTTTGTGCTTAAATATATGTAAGATAGTATCCAGTATGAAGGCTGGATTTAGTAATTGTTTGAATATTATTAACTAGAATAACATCTGGAACATTCTATTTTAATCTTACTTACTACATGCCATGTATGTCTATAAAATCATAATATTATATGGTTATGTGTATGTATGTACTTCTTTAAATGAATTTAATGCTCAGTAAGAGTTAATCGCACACTGCATATAGATAGCAATACAATAATATTATTTAAAATTTTAAAAGTTTTTTTTATGTAAACTTTGCTTGAATAGAGATATATAAAAGAGATGCAGGATTCAATATCTATACGATTTAAAAATTAATAAGATACAGTAATATATTTATTTCGTGTTCGTAAAAGCCTTCCGCACGGTCGTTATTTTCTTTTGTATAAAAAAAGTGGTTGAAACGAGCATTTAAAAGGATTTGGGGTTGGAAACAATAAATTTAATTACTTTTGTAAAGTATATATACTATATCTAAGACACATCTCTTTTCTCTTTTTACATAATTTTAATGGTAGGTACTGCCAGACTGCAGTTACTTTAATGTTAATGTAATTGAACATTACTCAACATTATAGCATTACTATATTTAATGAACTACAATAAAACATTTACTATATTTGTTAAAATTTGTGAAGTAACAAATATTCAGTAAGTATTGTTTTTAATTTGATATATAATGCAGTGTGAGCCAGCGCATACCGAATAAAAATGAATTCTCTTTGTGAAACAACACTGATTAATTGATTATACTACATTATCTGAATTGAGTTATTAACATTATAATATTGTATAAAAACGATAGTATCTAAGATATATACACTGAATATTCATAAGGTTTATCGGCTGTATAATTGATATAATATGTGATTTGATGCCCCTAACCATCAGTAGTCTATCGACAATATCGATAATCAACTATTCTACAACAGTATAAAACAATCTCATGTGTTACTCTAGGTACCTATAAAAGGAATGTCGTATTATTTTCTGTAACATATCTAACGCGAATGAGGAGAGTTGTGATTTAATCATATCCAACGTTTTGAGTTAAGAAACGTAGCCTAAAATAAAGTTATGTTCGTATGCAATATGCAAAACACACTCGTATGTAGACAGTATTAAGGTATAGTATAGCCGGCGTAATTGAACATTTTGCGATTAGTGTAGGCGTCCCTTGAAAAAGCCATAGTAATGTTTACGAATTTCAATCAAAGTGCTAACAAGCAAAATGCATCATTAGCATAACGTTCCCGAAGAAATTATCATCTGATATGTGCCAGCTGGCGAATTGAGAAGGTAGTTTCGGATTTGTTTCACCTACATAAGTAAAACAAGTTTGTATCACTTTAAGGTGCTCCATGTTTAGTTTTTTTTTTTAAGTTTTAGCATAGAGAAAGGACTTATTAGAGTAGCAATCGTAACGTACGCCGGATAAAGCTCAAAATGTTGTATTATATCCAGATAGAGCTGACTCGTAGCCTGGAAATTTTAGCTTTGACACTCAAAGCCTATAAATTAAATTTTCATTGATGGTAATCAAGCCCAAAGATGTCTTGTTTTTTTTTAATATGAAATATTGTGTTAAAATGGTGCTCTAATAAATTTGTTTTAGATGAATAATTTACCACGATTCATAAGTTTATTGATAGATGGCGCAGCACTGCAAGTAAGGTAATTTAAAAATATCGTAATTTGTGATCCTAGGTGGCGCTTATTTTAAAAATGCATGGGCTGAGTCACAAAGTTGGGTGTATTCAAAGTCCGGTAGGCCAGCAGGAGACATAAATGAGAGAAATCTAAAGAAAATAGCGAACAGAACGACGAACGAAACAAAACAACAACAATTCAATTCAACATAGAGAAAAGACAATATGGAAAATAACGCCATCTAGCCATTTTGTTTCTTCCAACACGAGTTCGAGTAGTCTAAGTGAGATTTAGGACGGCAATTAAAAATTTAATTTCGTTTTTTATGTGATTTGATACACTTAGCGACATCTTTCGCTGAAGCTGATTTTTTTACTTATCGGCGTACACTGTCATGTATGGTTTTTGTCACTCTTATTAGTCCTTTCTCTTTGGTTTTAGTGTTGAGACGGTCAAGTAGTGCGCCTGATGTTAAGCATCACGGCTACCCATTACAGTTGCAGTGTCACCGTCCTCGTTCTTATTGACACTGCACTGCGCTCGCCGCACCCAGACGTTAGGTAGTTATGTCACGTTCGCCTAGTAATTTCACGTGCTAGTAGTGTTTGCACACTACTGCTTCGAAGCAGAATGTCTGACGCCGCGGTTTCACACGATAACAAAATTATATTTATAAATACAAGCAACACCGCTTTATATTTGTTTAAATCATGTGCGTAATATCACGCCTAAAAGAGTGAATCGTGTGTAGACGCATTGTAAAAGCTGCGTTTTTTTTTTGGAGAATCGATCTTCTTCTTCTCTCTATCCATCTCGTGCTATAAATAAATTATGCATATCCTATTTTCTCTTTACTTCCAAATAATATGCAAGTTTGTCAATTATAGCTGACATATATTGCAGCTTAAGTGGATTTCGTAGTCGTCAATTGCCTAAACTTGACACAAATTAATAAAATTGCTGTCTCTAATTTTTTTCTTAACCTTATGAGTCTTCTAAAAATAATAAGTTTTGTAAAGAATATAATTGGTTACCATCAATAGGGTTAAGGGATCTGCGATTTAACATGGTTTACACTATGTATCACGTAAGGTGACTAGACCAGCCCGGCCGAAACTACCGAAAAGCTTTTTCCACATAATATATTTAGGAACTGTCTTCTAAAGAGTATTTAGACACATATCTAAATAAAATAGCAAAAAATTTTGAAAACGTATCTGACGTTTATCTCTCTCGTTTATATCTAACACAAACACTTGTTTGCGATTTGATAACATAAGTATTAAATGATCTTTGCCACAAGCGACGAAAGTAAATTATTTAAAATGCCTAATAATAGTAGGTATATTGTATGAGCACGTTGTGCCTTTCTCTTGCCACTATTTTTTTATAATTCACACAGCGAATGTCTGCGATAGTCACTTATACTATTCAATATCAGTATTAATGAACTCACCAGCTAAAATAATTATCGATGGATGCTTACATTGTAATTAAATTCCGTCAACCGACTTTACACTAATAGTTTGAAATAAGGCACTGTTTAGCTTAAAATATTCCATAAGACTTCATAATATCTAGACTGATCTATTAGATATTAATATACCTGCCTAATGAAGTATTTGGTTTGCATTTGTGACTAGAGGCTATAAATTATTATAAACGAAGTATTTTAGAAATGTAAGACATATATTATGTTATATAAGTTCGTTTTTCTCCAATGTATCATAGATAAAGGACTAATTAGAGTAATAATCGCAACTTACACCCGAAAAAGTTCAAAATCTTGTATTATATGGAGCTGACTCCGTAGCCTGGACATTTTGGCCTCGACACTTAAAGCCGATAGATTATCAATATAAATTTAATAATTATAATATTATTAAGACTGAGTGTGAGAAGTGTAATGCCCTCTCTGCAAATATGAGACAAAATGGAAAATAACGCCATCTAGCCATTTTGTTTCGTTCCAACACGAGTGCGAGTAGCCGTGAGATTTAGGACGGCCATTAAAATTGTAATTTCGTTATTTTATGCGATTTGATACACTTAGCGATATCTTTCACCGAAGCTGTATACAGCTTACGCTGATAAGTAACGGCGTAAGGTGTCATTTATGGTTTTTGTCACTCTTATTAGTCCTTTCTCTATGATTGTATACACGTTTAAACCGACTTTCAACAATAAGGTTCTCATAATGTATTTTTTGCATTATACTTGCGTA
Source organism: Plagodis dolabraria (assembly GCA_963854805.1). Lineage (NCBI taxonomy): Eukaryota > Metazoa > Arthropoda > Insecta > Lepidoptera > Geometridae > Plagodis > Plagodis dolabraria. The sequence continues at coordinate 33,092,979 of OY978440.1, read as the reverse complement.
ACTAACTTTTACCGGCCATGATTAGTTATTGTTATCATGGCTAACATTATGCAATATTATATTATACCTATATATATATTTATTATTTGTAGATGCTATATTGTAATTGTAAACGAGTGAAGAAATAAACAGTAATGCACTATATATTTTTGGACGTTTTAATTATACCAAAGAATAACCTGACCGCGTAATATTTTCCACCCCTTACTCTACAGCTGAACGAAAGTAATAGATAGTATTTTTTATTTCTCAACGAAAGTTCCTTTCTACGTAGCAAAATACCCTTTCATCTCACATGCTCGGAAAGGTTCAGCTGCCTTCATATCAATATCCATATAACTAATGATGCCAGTGACTTAAATCTTAATAAATAACCTTAAATCATAGCATTAAATAAAACACTAGCGTCAGACTCCCGTGTTTACTTATTAATGCCGTTGGACAGTACCATTAAGGCATCATAGGCGGCATACTGAATATACTTGGAGTACGGATATGTGCAACTGCCGGAACTGGAACACTCACAATTAAATAAGCCCATGTCGCAGCATTCGTGGTTCAGAGAATTTAGACGTGGTCGTGACGTGTTCATCTCTATGACCAAGTCCAAGAAGGTCGGCCGTCGACTGCGGTTACAGAATTCTATATTGGTACCGTACGATAACTGATTGTACGAGTAACTGCCAAAAAAGTACTTGTCAGAGCTAAATCGTCTTTATTTGGCAATGGAATAAGCCAAGTGCAAAACATTTTGCATGTGCATCTGGAGGTTCAGAAGCTTTTTACTGGATGGGTACCGCATAATCTAACGGAACGGAACTTGTACGCATTGGTTAAGTAGAAAACTCTTAAATTATTTATACTTATTTAATGTCGGTACCATACCATAGATTATAATACCATATCGCAGTGTAATGTAATATATATTATAATTAGAATATGAACAATTTATTATCAAAAACACAATTAATGACTTCAACAAATTATGAAATACTAACAATTAAAAGTTGATCAGGTATGGTCAAGCGTCAAGCGTCAGGTAGCCTGAACAACATCTTCGACCACATCATCACTTACCATCAGGTGAGATAGTGGTCAAAGGCTAACCTATCAAGCATAAAAAAAAACATAATATATATATATATATATACAAACGTAAATTGTGGGCCATTATGAGAAGGATTATTTGACTACATAATGCTTATTTAATAATTCATTTGTATGGCGGTATGTGTACATGTATGTGTGTAAGGCGGAGGTGATTTATGTCTGAAGAGGAATAGGTCTGAATAACTATGGGAATGAGTAGGGATCTGATCTTTAAACAGGAGAACCAGAATGCAAATATGTTGATGGTCCTCCTAAGTCAATTTCAACATATGAAATTGACTTCGGAGCAAATAGTCATGACTTCTATTGTTATAGGTCTAAAACTCGCGTTAGGTTAGTACCACTGACTTCCGTGTTAGTCTTCGATAAAGGGTATATTTTATCGAAGGTGTTAGTGTTAAGAGTTATTAAGTTCGTGTCTAGCCACCATTGGGCTAGTTCTGTAATCCTCTTGTCAACTACTACAGCAGTAGACTGCCAATCTTCACCATGGAAAATGGCAACAGTATCGTCAGCATAACAAATGAGTTCCATTGAACTATATATTATACTGGACGCGACATCTTAATCGAACAAAGTCGAATAGGTAAGAGAAGCCAGCCGGCATATCCTCACCCACACGTAGCTGGGCACTCATAGAGATCACACGCGCTTTTTGACGAAAATTGTGTATGCAAAATGCCATCCTGCATCCTTAGATACTACAAAAACCAGTCGGGAAAAACAAATAAAAGCGATCGAATCACTTTTCACAAATTAGTTCAGATTTTGGTATTAAACACGCCCGATTACATTATTATTTTGTCGATTTGTAATCTCGAAAGACAATGCATATGCGACCGCATAAAGGAAGCCATGTTCACGGAGTGAAATTCATAGTTAAGTGGACAGATACGACAACTAGCAACATTGAGTCAATTACCTACTTTTTATTCACGACGAATTTTTATGTGTCTGTTTATCATCATAACTCCCAATTGGCTGGAAAAATTTGGATTAATGTATGTGAAAAGTAACTTGTTCAAGTGCTTCCCCTCATAAATATATTACATATGTCAATTACTCGTAAGTATTCTCTTAACATAAGTACCTAACTAAATTATTCTCTTAACATAATTACTTATAAATACGTCAAATTCAGATTGAATAAAATATATTAGAAAAACCTTAATTAAAAAATATTATGTACTTAAATGTGTATGAAAAATACGATTTACTATTTTTTATCTAAATTTCATATTACGATAATAGTTATAAAATATAGATATAAAAAAGTTAGTAACACTTTGTTTCTAGGAAAATGCCAATTGCACCTTTAATTTCAAAAACTGAATAGCGCAGTTAGTAAGTAGTGACCCTCAGTTATACTTTTTTTTTTACATTTTTTTAAGTAGATAATACTCTTCACAAAGTTTCGTAGGTACAAAAACCATGTCCGTTCTGTGTGCTGACAGTCTTTGAAATTAAGAAACCATACCTCAGAAGTAGTCTACCGATGCATGTTTGAATAGTTTGGTTAGATGATGCAATTAGCTTAAGCGCTGTAAGCGAACTTTTTTCTTAGAAACATTAGCCTACAAGCGTTGTGGCGCTGCGTGTTTGGATCGATTGGTTAGACGATATAATTAGTTCTAGACTGCAGTCCGATCTCGTAAAGCGCTGAAGCGCACTTAAGTTTAAAATTACCAAAAATGGCAGAGACTAGTCTCAAATGTCTTCTCTAGTGTAACGTATTATCTCGATGATGAGTTCAGCATTTTGTAATTTCAGCTTAAAAGATATTCGTCCATGTTGCCTCTTATACCAAAGCATTCGAGTTTCTTCAATAGTATTAGTATATATACTAAAACAAGCATATACTTAGTAATTAAACAACTATAAACTGTTTAAATCGCGTATATTTGTCATTATTTTTGTCCCGACGTTTCAAACACTTTGCAGTGATCGTGGTTACGGGGTGAAGTTGTTTAATTACTATGTCTAACAATCGCGAAAACCTAAGACAGTATTGAATGCATTTAAAAAAACACTAGCATATACTTATAAAAAAAATTGCAGTAGCAGGTATACCATAGAATATTATAGTAAACACTAGCTGCGCCCCGCAGTTACACGCGCGGGTTGATGGATGATGATGATAAAATGTATAATATGTCTAAATCCAGCGCCTTATCTACCTCAATACCATTAATATATGTAGGTATAAGATTTATATATGGCTTACGCAAATATGATCATGTCTCCGATTTTCGTAATAAGCTCAAGTGGCTCCCTATTCGTCGTCGCCGGAATGCTCATATATTATCTCTCCTTTACAGTATTCTGTTCAATCCTTTAACCCCGCGCTACCTCAAGGAACAATTTAAATTTCTTCATTCTACCCATTCTATGTCATTAGAAAACGTAAAGCTATACAGCAATTATTTATATGTACAATTATTAAGACCATAAGAAACCCCGCCCAATATTTTGACCATATAAATTGTTGATGGTTTGTCTGGAAGAGATCGCTGTGAGCGGTAAGACCCATTGATCCACTCGGTTTTAATTTATATTTTAGTAATAAGTTTATTGTTGTTATTATGGTGTTTTCAATAAAGAGTTATTTATCTCGCTATCTATCATACCCAATTTCATCAAAATCAGTCCAGTGGTTTGAGGGTGAAAAAGTAATGAACATACAAACACACTCACAAACGTTTGCCTTAATTATATTAGTATGAAAAGGATCAATTTGTTACTACTGTTAATGCATAAAAAATAAATTAAGTATATTTTTTATAGTATATAATATGGTTCGCTATATTGGCGATAATGGCTTACACATAAAAGATAGTTATATGCTATCGCTGACTTTTTTGTAGGAAAAATTGAGATATACATTTCCGCTAAACATTATGTGAGTGTGACACTTAAGGTTTTTCCAGCGCACGCCAGAATGGCTCGCATATGGCTGATTTTTACTTACTTGACGCTTATCGTTATAACTTATATTTTCGACAATTCACAAATAAATATCTTTACAAATTTTAGCTTATGTGTTATTCTGATGTCTAAGCTGTATTACTGTTAAGTTTCATTAAAATCCATTCGGTAGTTTTTGAGTGAATGAGTAACTGATATACATACACCACACTCACAAACTTTCGCGTTGATAATATAAGAAGGATTAGTAATTTTTGTTTCTGATTTGACGATTTTATCAGAAACAAAAAGATGACTCATTCGATTAATTTCAATAGTAACGCTGATATTAGCACAAATGTCCAAATCAGACGCCTTAAAAATAGCTATCACCTATCTTCTAAAGATTTCGAAGATTGATGGAGTACAGATACTGACGAGAAGGGGATATGATTCTTGCAAATGAAACGACATCGGTAGCTAACTTGCATGGTGGCGTCACCTGTTAACTCAGTGTGGAATTAACTTCGCGGAAAGCTATGCCAGCACGTTCCAACCCGAGGCCAAGTTATAAAAGTACCCAATAGATGGCGATAACAGTTATAAATCGTACTGTCATTGTCAAGATGTCAATGACAATTTTTTTTATTTATTGGCAAAAGCAGGAAGCTGAGAGACGACACTGGAGTTTGCGCCTCGAAATTCAAAGTGAAGACAAGGTCATTCACCCTAGTTATGTTTTTTATCCTTCTCACACTACATTAAGAATTGCCATAATATTAAATAACAATCCTAATCAGAACGTGCGATTGCTCAAGATATTAAAAATTCAGCGTCATTTTTGTAATTCTTGATAAATTAAAATGATTATTTTCACTAATTTTATTCGCTTCAGTTTTAAACAGTTTTACAATTCATAGAAATCATAATATTTTACATTGCAAGAGTAAACCGCATTATCCCATAACTTCCCTGTTCGTGGGTAGCAGCCATTTTAATGAAATAGCAACACTGATTGTATTGGTATGTGTACGGGACAAATAAAAGGTCGGTCAAGTGCGAGTGGAAAACTGTTTTATTGTAAAGGCAACACTACCATACAATATGAAACAATACACCTAACAATTCTCATTTTAAAATTTAAACATCAAATTATTCCCGCACATTATTGAAAATCTCGTCACCGTGATTCAGGAATTGATACTGGCGACGCTAGCGACATCTCTTGCTATTTGTTCGAACTCCAAGTGAGGTATGCTTTACACTACAATTGAAATTATTTACCATCCTAGGGGATGCCAACGCCATCTCTTGTAATTCATTGAAAACAAAAAAATGCAAATTGACATGATAGCATAATGGTTGGAATAGATTAAATTACATAATCGACTATTCAAACAGATCATTCAAATGATGGTAAGCTTCAAAACTGCTTTCAACAAATCCTTAAACATTCCGCCCACCAAGGACAAAAATTTATCTTTGTCCTTTTATGAATTCCGCCCACCGTGAACTAGTACTAACGTTGTTGAATCGGATACATAAACCTTTGTCTTTGGTGAGTTGATTTCTGAATCCCTGAATCATACAATTTAACTTAAGTGGACTGTATAATTTTAACTTAATGAACTAATATCTCTTAACACTACCAAATAAATACTAACACCAAGTAATAACAAATCAAACGGCTAGCGGGAGCACACATAGTTTTGACGTAGGCCGTTTGATAAGTGTATTTTTTGTACGTAACGTCACTACACGTGTTACATTATCATTTCCTGGATGTTTAGCAACCACCCGACCAAGAAGCCATTTGCACGGAGGTAGGTTGTCCTCCTTTACTAATACTACGTCCCCAATTTCTGGTTCAGGAGTTTGGTAAGCCCATATGTACCTATGCAAAAATTGCGTTAAATATTCCTGCGACCATCGTCGCCAAAAACCTTGAAACATTTTTTGAGTTAGCTGAAATCTACGCAAACTTGATACATTTGAGGTTTCAAAGTTGTGATCTGGTACCGTGATGAGTGGCTCGCCATGAAAGACGAGATGACGAGATCCTTATGAGACACAACTTAGTTTGCCTTTCCTATAATAGTGAATTGCCGATTAGGGAGCACAATTTATTTTATTTTGTGGATGATGTCGACGTTCGTGGCCGCCTATGCCCCTTTGTTATCTTCACGGTCCTCTTCGTAATGTTTATTTTTGTATGATTGTTGTTAGATTAGCATTTTCCACAATTTCACCTGATGGTTAGTGATGATATGGTCGAAAGTATTAACAGGATGATAAAATGAAAGTCGTTTACGGCTCCTTTTATTTCAAATCAAATCATTTATTGCGTACTAGCTTTCCGGGCGCGGCTGCGCCCGCGCGTATGTTGGTTATCGCGCAAAAACATTAACCTCTTTTTGAACAGTTGGATAAAAACTATCCTATGTTTTTTTCCGGGTCTCAAACTATATCCATACCAAATTTCATTCAAATCGGTCCAGTAGTTTGGCGTGAAAGCGTAACAGACAGACAGACAGACAGAGTTACTTTCGCATTTATAATATTAGTACTGATTATGTAGGTATCTTAATAACTATTTACATAACACTACATAATGACCAAGTTTAGGTATGGCAACTTAGTGTGGAGCGGAGAATATTTGTCACATTAGTATTGTTCTATCGTATAATAACATTTTTCTATCAATAAGTTTTTTAGTAAGGTCTTGTTTTCCTTTGTTGATAGCACTCCATATCCGGTGTCTAAAATTATAAACTAGCTGTATTTAATTTAGTTTTTTAACATAACATTTAGTACAAATTCTTATTCCTGTCATTTGCACTCTAAATGCGTCTTTTTTTTTTAAGCTTGATAGGTGAGCCTTTGACCACTATCTCACCTGATGGTAAGTAATGATGTGGTCGAAGATGTTGTTCAGGCTAACCTAGAATTACTGGCTCTCAAGGACAGCTGCCGGAACATACCGTTAGGTGCTTGGCGACAGATTTTCAACTTGAGGGTGGTAGCTAGCCAGGCGGGCATTCGCAAAGTGCCCTACCACCATGCTGTAACGACTGCCATCCTAAGACAACAACCGGGACCGACGGCTTAACGTGCCCTCCGAAGCTAATGTCACCAGCGGTCACCCATCCAAGTCATGACCGCGGCGGACGTTGCTTAACTTTGCTGATCGATTCAGAATGGTTAAACAAACTTCGCTACGAGCGCTTCAAAAAATCATTCATCATCATCAGTCTCATTACTTTATCTAAAATAATAGAATCCAAAATGACCAATCACGTGTGTATTTTGATCAGCTTACATAGATATAAATTAAATGTTTTTCACCGTTTTGAATTCTTGTAATTGATCCATCTCGAATAGACCTAATATTTTCCTGAATTTAACTGACGCTTAAAGGATTGATGAATGTTGAAGATGCTGGACATGTTCGGAAGGGGTAAACTAGCTATATTCGTTACCTTTGAAGGTAATAAATAAGTCATTCAAAACATTCATACAACAAATTTATAAAACAAACATACAGTGAAAAATTTATGACCACAGTATGTCGTTTCAATTTCTTGTCTTGAACTTATTAAGAACAGTTTGATATGCCGCTTTAGTTCGTAAATCTAAGCCGTATAAAACACGTTGGCCATTTACGATTTCACCGAGCCAATGAAATTTAGTCCCATCTACATGAATATTGGTGTATATACTAGCTTTATTTGATGAATCTTGTTCTATTCAGCGTTCTACGCACAAGATTTGATCTGATGTGTGAAATTTAAGAAATTTCTACTATTGTATTATTATTTATTTCATCGGACATTACATGAATTACCAAAAATCTTTGAAATTAAGTTGAGTTTAAAAAACGTTTGTATTATTATGGTTTTCTAATATTGTATATAACTTTCGTAATTATGTGGTTCTTTTGTGTGAAATTATTATATATCATAACATTGACAGTAATTTATAATATACAAAATTAGCAACTGAGCGGATAGTCTTCCGAAGTTCCACCAAGAAAAAAGGTGTGGTTTATGGTTGACGCGCACTGATCTACATTATCGACATCGCCTTAACCTAAGCCGTTCAGTATTATTTGTATGGAGTATCATACTCTAGCAAAATAATCAACGTACTTAATCACGAGTAGTCTTGAGATGAGGCGAGGCTACGTTGATACGATGGCAAAGCGATACGTCTGCGTTATGCTTTAATTAACCCAAGTTATTAATTTTGCATTATATAAATCTGCGTTATGCTTTAATTAACCCAAGTTATTAATTTTGCATAATATAAATTATTGTCTAATTTGATAATGAATTTCTTAATCATTAATAAAATACGAGTATATATTGGTCGTGCTTAGTAGTGCATTTGTGCTTGAGAACTTTGTCATTAAAACCAATCTTAAGTTTTACATTGAGTTGCTGTTGAATATATTTATTCAGAATTTATTTAGCATTTATATTTCCAATTGGCATTGAATATTTATTAGTGAGACTAAACTTAGTTTAATATCAAACAATTTAGTTGATTCCACTGTGGGTATCATATAAAATGAGAGTGATATATTTTATTTATTTTTAGATTACAAATACAGGGTTAGTTTAATATTTTGAAATTATTGTGTATTTTGTGTGGAAATGATTTTACAAGGCAGTCTGATAACAGTAGTGGAATGATTCTGCAATTGAAACTATTTAAAACTTGTTATCAAAAAGTTCTAATCGGTTCCAAAACCTAAATAATTTCAGCTAATATCGTTTCTCTTTGTCAAGTACATATTTTTTCATATATTATTTATTGTGAAATAATATGTAAACTAGAAGTAATCAAACAAGCTTAATATTTATAACATTTTTCAGTTTTTAAGGTGCATTATTGTTTGATGGTCACAGTTATACATTTGTATTCATTGATTGATCAAAAAGATACCATAATATGTGATTATATTTAGACTCGTTTAGATACATTAAAATTGATTAAGTTTTGATTGAAATATTTTGAAAACGTTATTATTTGAAAACGATTTTTTGTTTACGTGTGTATTAATCCTCTTTTTTTAATGAATTATATTTCGTTACCTAATAAGTGATTTTGTGCTTAAATATATGTAAGATAGTATCCAGTATGAAGGCTGGATTTAGTAATTGTTTGAATATTATTAACTAGAATAACATCTGGAACATTCTATTTTAATCTTACTTACTACATGCCATGTATGTCTATAAAATCATAATATTATATGGTTATGTGTATGTATGTACTTCTTTAAATGAATTTAATGCTCAGTAAGAATTAATCGCACACTGCATATAGATAGATAGCAATACAATAATATTATTTAAAATTTTAAAAGTTTTTTTTATGTAAACTTTGCTTGAATAGAGATATATAAAAGAGATGCAGGATTCAATATCTATACGATTTAAAAATTAATAAGATACAGTAATATATTTATTTCGTGTTCGTAAAAGCCTTCCGCACGGTCGTTATTTTCTTTTGTATAAAAAAAGTGGTTGAAACGAGCATTTAAAAGGATTTGGGGTTGGAAACAATAAATTTAATTACTTTTGTAAAGTATATATACTATATCTAAGACACATCTCTTTTCTCTTTTTACATAATTTTAATGGTAGGTACTGCCAGACTGCAGTTACTTTAATGTTAATGTAATTGAACATTACTCAACATTATAGCATTACTATATTTAATGAACTACAATAATACATTTACTATATTTGTTAAAATTTGTGAAGTAACAAATATTCAGTAAGTATTGTTTTTAATTTGATATATAATGCAGTGTGAGCCAGCGCATACCGAATAAAAATGAATTCTCTTTGTGAAACAACACTGATTAATTGATTATACTACATTATCTGAATTGAGTTATTAACATTATAATATTGTATAAAAACGATAGTATCTAAGATATATACACTGAATATTCATAAGGTTTATCGGCTGTATAATTGATATAATATGTGATTTGATGCCCCTAACCATCAGTAGTCTATCGACAATATCGATAATCAACTATTCTACAACAGTATAAAACAATCTCATGTGTTACTCTAGGTACCTATAAAAGGAATGTCGTATTATTTTCTGTAACATATCTAACGCGAATGAGGAGAGTTGTGATTTAATCATATCCAACGTTTTGAGTTAAGAAACGTAGCCTAAAATAAAGTTATGTTCGTATGCAATATGCAAAACACACTCGTATGTAGACAGTATTAAGGTATAGTATAGCCGGCGTAATTGAACATTTTGCGATTAGTGTAGGCGTCCCTTGAAAAAGCCATAGTAATGTTTACGAATTTCAATCAAAGTGCTAACAAGCAAAATGCATCATTAGCATAACGTTCCTGGAGAAATTATCATCTGATATGTGCCAGCTGGCGAATTGAGAAGGTAGTTTCGGATTTGTTTCACCTACATAAGTAAAACAAGTTTGTATCACTTTAAGGTGCTCCATGTTTAGTTTTTTTTTTAAGTTTTAGCATAGAGAAAGGACTTATTAGAGTAGCAATCGTAACGTACGCCGGATAAAGCTCAAAATGTTGTATTATATCCAGATAGAGCTGACTCGTAGCCTGGAAATTTTAGCTTTGACACTCAAAGCCTATAAATTAAATTTTCATTGATGGTAATCAAGCCCAAAGATGTCTTGTTTTTTTTAATATGAAATATTGTGTTAAAATGGTGCTCTAATAAATTTGTTTTAGATGAATAATTTACCACGATTCATAAGTTTATTGATAGATGGCGCAGCACTGCAAGTAAGGTAATTTAAAAATATCGTAATTTGTGATCCTAGATGGCGCTTATTTTAAAAATGCATGGGCTGAGTCACAAAGTTGGGTGTATTCAAAGTCCGGTAGGCCAGCAGGAGACATAAATGAGAGAAATCTAAAGAAAATAGCGAACAGAACGACGAACGAAACAAAACAACAACAAATCAATTCAACATAGAGAAAAGACAATATGGAAAATAACGCCATCTAGCCATTTTGTTTCTTCCAACACGAGTTCGAGTAGTCTAAGTGAGATTTAGGACGGCAATTAAAAATTTAATTTCGTTTTTTATGTGATTTGATACACTTAGCGACATCTTTCGCTGAAGCTGATTTTTTTACTTATCGGCGTACACTGTCATGTATGGTTTTTGTCACTCTTATTAGTCCTTTCTCTTTGGTTTTAGTGTTGAGACGGTCAAGTAGTGCGCCTGATGTTAAGCATCACGGCTACCCATTACAGTTGCAGTGTCACCGTCCTCGTTCTTATTGACACTGCACTGCGCTCGCCGCACCCAGACGTTAGGTAGTTATGTCACGTTCGCCTAGTAATTTCACGTGCTAGTAGTGTTTGCACACTACTGCTTCGAAGCAGAATGTCTGACGCCTCGGTTTCACACGATAACAAAATTATATTTATAAATACAAGCAACACCGCTTTATATTTGTTTAAATCATGTGCGTAATATCACGCCTAAAAGAGTGAATCGTGTGTAGACGCATTGTAAAAGCTGCGTTTTTTTTTTGGAGAATCGATCTTCTTCTTCTCTCTATCCATCTCGTGCTATAAATAAATTATGCATATCCTATTTTCTCTTTACTTCCAAATAATATGCAAGTTTGTCAATTATAGCTGACATATATTGCAGCTTAAGTGGATTTCGTAGTCGTCAATTGCCTAAACTTGACACAAATTAATAAAATTGCTGTCTCTAATTTTTTTCTTAACCTTATGAGTCTTCTAAAAATAATAAGTTTTGTAAAGAATATAATTGGTTACCATCAATAGGGTTAAGGGATCTGCGATTTAACATGGTTTACACTATGTATCACGTAAGGTGACTAGACCAGCCCGGCCGAAACTACCGAAAAGCTTTTTCCACATAATATATTTAGGAACTGTCTTCTAAAGAGTATTTAGACACATATCTAAATAAAATAGCAAAAAATTTTGAAAACGTATCTGACGTTTATCTCTCTCGTTTATATCTAACACAAACACTTGTTTGCGATTTGATAACATAAGTATTAAATGATCTTTGCCACAAGCGACGAAAGTAAATTATTTAAAATGCCTAATAATAGTAGGTATATTGTATGAGCACGTTGTGCCTTTCTCTTGCCACTATTTTTTTATAATTCACACAGCGAATGTCTGCGATAGTCACTTATACTATTCAATATCAGTATTAATGAACTCACCAGCTAAAATAATTATCGATGGATGCTTACATTGTAATTAAATTCCGTCAACCGACTTTACACTAATAGTTTGAAATAAGGCACTGTTTAGCTTAAAATATTCCATAAGACTTCATAATATCTAGACTGATCTATTAGATATTAATATACCTGCCTAATGAAGTATTTGGTTTGCATTTGTGACTAGAGGCTATAAATTATTATAAACGAAGTATTTTAGAAATGTAAGACATATATTATGTTATATAAGTTCGTTTTTCTCCAATGTATCATAGAGAAAGGACTAATTAGAGTAATAATCGCAACTTACACCCGAAAAAGTTCAAAATCTTGTATTATATCCAGATGGAGCTGACTCCGTAGCCTGGACATTTTGGCCTCGACACTTAAAGCCGATAGATTATCAATATAAATTTAATAATTATAATATTATTAAGACTGAGTGTGAGAAGTGTAATGCCCTCTCTGCAAATATGAGACAATATGGAAAATAACGCCATCTAGCCATTTTGTTTCGTTCCAACACGAGTGCGAGTAGCCGTGAGATTTAGGACGGCCATTAAAATTGTAATTTCGTTATTTTATGCGATTTGATACACTTAGCGATATCTTTCACCGAAGCTGTATACAGCTTACGCTGATAAGTAACGGCGTAAGGTGTCATTTATGGTTTTTGTCACTCTTATTAGTCCTTTCTCTATGATTGTATACACGTTTAAACCGACTTTCAACAATAAGGTTCTCATAATGTATTTTTTGCATTATACTTGCGTAACTAACTTTTACCGGCCATGATTAGTTATTGTTATCATGGCTAACATTATGCAATATTATATTATACCTATATATATATTTATTATTTGTAGATGCTATATTGTAATTGTAAACGAGTGAAGAAATAAACAGTAATGCACTATATATTTTTGGACGTTTTAATTATACCAAAGAATAACCTGACCGCGTAATATTTTCCACCCCTTACTCTACAGCTGAACGAAAGTAATAGATAGTATTTTTTATTTCTGAACGAAAGTTCCTTTCTACGTAGCAAAATACCCTTTCATCTCACATGCTCGGAAAGGTTCAGCTGCCTTCATATCAATATCCATATAACTAATGATGCCAGTGACTTAAATCTTAATAAATAACCTTAAAACGTAGCATTAAATAAAACACTAGCGTCAGACTCCCGTGTTTACTTATTAATGCCGTTGGACAGTACCATTAAGGCATCATAGGCGGCATACTGAATATACTTGGAGTACGGATATGTGCAACTGCCGGAACTGGAACACTCACAATTAAATAAGCCCATGTCGCAGCATTCGTGGTTCAGAGAATTTAGACGTGGTTCGTGACGTGTTCATCTCTATGACCAAGTCCAAGAAGGTCGGCCGTCGACTGCGGTTACAGAATTCTATATTGGTACCGTACGATAACTGATTGTACGAGTAACTGCCAAAAAAGTACTTGTCAGAGCTAAATCGTCTTTATTTGGCAATGGAATAAGCCAAGTGCAAAACATTTTGCATGTGCATCTGGAGGTTCAGAAGCTTTTTACTGGATGGGTACCGCATAATCTAACGGAACGGAACTTGTACGCATTGGTTAAGTATAAAACTCTTAAATTATTTATACTTATTTAATGTCGGTACCATACCATAGATTATAATACCATATCGCAGTGTAATGTAATATATATTATAATTAGAATATGAACAATTTATTATCAAAAACACAATTAATGACTTCAACAAATTATGAAATACTAACAATTAAAAGTTGATCAGGTATGGTCAAGCGTTTGCAGTGGGTCCCAAACTAGGCAAAGCCTGTGTCTTGAGCACCCTTGGGGACGTTACAAGATTTTTATCTCACATAGTTGTACATGTTCACAAATCAAGGATGTTTAATTCTAGGTTAGCCTGAACAACATCTTCGACCACATCATCACTTACCATCAGGTGAGATAGTGGTCAAAGGCTAACCTATCAAGCATAAAAAAAAAACATAATATATATATATATATACAAACGTAAATTGTGGGCCATTATGAGAAGGATTATTTGACTACATAATGCTTATTTAATAATTCATTTGTATGGCGGTATGTGTACATGTATGTGTGTAAGGCGGAGGTGATTTATGTCTGAAGAGGAATAGGTCTGAATAACTATGGGAATGAGTAGGGATCTGATCTTTAAACAGGAGAACCAGAATGCAAATATGTTGATGGTCCTCCTAAGTCAATTTCAACATATGAAATTGACTTCGGAGCAAATAGTCATGACTTCTATTGTTATAGGTCTAAAACTCGCGTTAGGTTAGTACCACTGACTTCCGTGTTAGTCTTCGATAAAGGGTATATTTTATCGAAGGTGTTAGTGTTAAGAGTTATTAAGTTCGTGTCTAGCCACCATTGGGCTAGTTCTGTAATCCTCTTGTCAACTACTACAGCAGTAGACTGCCAATCTTCACCATGGAAAATGGCAACAGTATCGTCAGCATAACAAATGAGTTCCATTGAACTATATATTATACTGGACGCGACATCTTAATCGAACAAAGTCGAATAGGTAAGAGAAGCCAGCCGGCATATCCTCACCCACACGTAGCTGGGCACTCATAGAGATCACACGCGCTTTTTGACGAAAATTGTGTATGCAAAATGCCATCCTGCATCCTTAGATACTACAAAAACCAGTCGGGAAAAACAAATAAAAGCGATCGAATCACTTTTCACAAATTAGTTCAGATTTTGGTATTAAACACGCCCGATTACATTATTATTTTGTCGATTTGTAATCTCGAAAGACAATGCATATGCGACCGCATAAAGGAAGCCATGTTCACGGAGTGAAATTCATAGTTAAGTGGACAGATACGACAACTAGCAACATTGAGTCAATTACCTACTTTTTATTCACGACGAATTTTTATGTGTCTGTTTATCATCCCAATTGGCTGGAAAAATTTGGATTAATGTATGTGAAAAGTAACTTGTTCAAGTGCTTCCCCTCATAAATATATTACATATGTCAATTACTCGTAAGTATTCTCTTAACATAATTACTTATAAATACGTCAAATTCAGATTGAATAAAATATATTAGAAAAACCTTAATTAAAAAATATTATGTACTTAAATGTGTATGAAAAATACGATTTACTATTTTTTATCTAAATTTCATATTACGATAATAGTTATAAAATATAGATATAAAAAAGTTAGTAACACTTTGTTTCTAGGAAAATGCCAATTGCACCTTTAATTTCAAAAACTGAATAGCGCAGTTAGTGAGTAGTGACCCTCAGTTATACTTTTTTTTTTACATTTTTTTAAGTAATACTCTTCACAAAGTTTCGTAGGTACAAAAACCATGTCCGTTCTGTGTGCTGACAGTCTTTGAAATTAAGAAACCATACCTCAGAAGTAGTCTACCGATGCATGTTTGAATAGTTTGGTTAGATGATGCAATTAGCTTAAGCGCTGTAAGCGAACTTTTTTCTTAGAAACATTAGCCTACAAGCGTTGTGGCGCTGCGTGTTTGGATCGATTGGTTAGACGATATAATTAGTTCTAGACTGCAGTCCGATCTCGTAAAGCGCTGAAGCGCACTTAAGTTTAAAATTACCAAAAATGGCAGAGACTAGTCTCAAATGTCTTCTCTAGTGTAACGTATTATCTCGATGATGAGTTCAGCATTATGTAATTTCAGCTTAAAAGATATTCGTCCATGTTGCCTCTTATACCAAAGCATTCGAGTTTCTTCAATAGTATTAGTATATATACTAAAACAAGCATATACTTAGTAATTAAACAACTATAAACTGTTTAAATCGCGTATATTTGTCATTATTTTTGTCCCGACGTTTCAAACACTTTGCAGTGATCGTGGTTACGGGGTGAAGTTGTTTAATTACTATGTCTAACAATCGCGAAAACCTAAGACAGTATTGAATGCATTTAAAAAAACACTAGCATATACTTATAAAAAAAATTGCAGTAGCAGGTATACCATAGAATATTATAGTAAACACTAGCTGCGCCCCGCAGTTACACGCGCGGGTTGATGGATGATGATGATAAAATGTATAATATGTCTAAATCCAGCGCCTTATCTACCTCAATACCATTAATATATGTAGGTATAAGATTTATATATGGCTTACGCAAATATGATCATGTCTCCGATTTTCGTAATAAGCTCAAGTGGCTCCCTATTCGTCGTCGCCGGAATGCTCATATATTATCTCTCCTTTACAGTATTCTGTTCAATCCTTTAACCCCGCGCTACCTCAAGGAACAATTTAAATTTCTTCATTCTACCCATTCTATGTCATTAGAAAACGTAAAGCTATACAGCAATTATTTATATGTACAATTATTAAGACCATAAGAAACCCCGCCCAATATTTTGACCATATAAATTGTTGATGGTTTGTCTGGAAGAGATCGCTGTGAGCGGTAAGACCCATTGATCCACTCGGTTTTAATTTATATTTTAGTAATAAGTTTATTGTTGTTATTATGGTGTTTTCAATAAAGAGTTATTTATCTCGCTATCTATCATACCCAATTTCATCAAAATCAGTCCAGTGGTTTGAGGGTGAAAAAGTAATGAACATACAAACACACTCACAAACGTTTGCCTTAATTATATTAGTTTGAAAAGGATCAATTTGTTACTACTGTTAATGCATAAAAAATAAATTAAGTATATTTTTTATAGTATATAATATGGTTCGCTATATTGGCGATAATGGCTTACACATAAAAGATAGTTATATGCTATCGCTGACTTTTTTGTAGGAAAAATTGAGATATACATTTCCGCTAAACATTATGTGAGTGTGACACTTAAGGTTTTTCCAGCGCACGCCAGAATGGCTCGCATATGGCTGATTTTTACTTACTTGACGCTTATCGTTATAACTTATATTTTCGACAATTCACAAATAAATATCTTTACAAATTTTAGCTTATGTGTTATTCTGATGTCTAAGCTGTATTACTGTAGAGAAGAGCGTTGAATGAACGAACTAGTTAATTCTACCGTCGACGTACAATAGACGAACGGACAGTTCATCGACGATGAACGGACTAGTAGAATCTGTAGACGGCAGGACGGCTAAATTGTAGTCTATACAAAATTTATAGCGACTGTCAACGCGACGACGACTCGTGAACACAGTCGGTTAATATATTCATTCATTGGTCCGTTACACAACACGCTCAATGTTATTATCAACTCAGAGATCCTACATTTAAAGTTCAATTTTGTCTGCATGGACGGTCATTTTAACGCGTTGAAATCGTTGAACAGTCCATGCAGACAAAATTGAACTTTAAATGTAGGAGCTCTGAGTTGATAATAACATTGATCGTGTTTTGGACGATCGTTTCAACGCGTTGAAATGATCGTCCATGCAGACAAAATTGAACTTTAAATCTAGGAGTTCTGAGTTGATAATAACATTGAGCGTGTTGTGTTGATCCTCCGTCATAGACGTAGACCGGCCGCGCGGCGCCTTGACTACAGTCGAAACGCGAACGATGCACTTATTAGAAACTTTCTTATTTCGTGTTTAACCAAATTACGTACTATAGTTTCAAAATTTGATTAAATGTTTGTTACATACGAGTATTTTATTATTGTGAATAGTGTAAATTATATGTAAATAGTTTAAAAAACTTTCAAAACTTAATGGTTGATTTTAATAAGTAGATAGGTGATATACCTAAGTGAACTTTTTAGTGTAGGAAGCAGTAAAATGGCAGGACGAAATTTAAGTGAATTATGGCATCACTTTGAAAAGGACATATCTAGTGGAAAGGCGATTTGCAATCTATGCTAAATATATGTATGAAAAATTGGCGTATAAATCTACTGCGGCAAATTTGAAAGCCATCTAAAACGGAAGCATATATCTATTTTTACGTCATTACCGTCGTAAATATTGTACATAAAACACATTAAAAAAAACAATGATTGTAAATAGAATCAGTTGATCTTCTAAATACGCCTAAATAGGGAAAATAATCGACTATTATAAATTCTATTTAGACAGTCCTTAGCCTGGAAAAAGTATGTAGGGAAGGTCAAACTTTTCAATAATATGCTTGTGATACGTAACATATAAAACTACGATACAAATTTCATTTAACTAGAATACTCATTCATTACTACTACTAATGCGTCTTGTCTAGTTGAATAGTCGTACGTAACGGATCGAGTCGACTAATCGTCCATAAAGAAAACGCCGTCGGTATAAATCAACTAGTCGATGAATTTAACTAGTCGATCGACTAGTCCACGAAAGAAAATGGACGGTCTAGTTTCGTCTACGTTAAATGCGTCGACGACCCATCTCTATATTACTGTTAAGTTTCATTAAAATCCATTCGGTAGTTTTTGAGTGAATGAGTAACTGATATACATATTACATACACCACACTCACAAACTTTCGCGTTGATAATATAAGAAGGATTAGTAATTTTTGTTTCTGATTTGACGATTTTATCAGAAACAAAAAGATGACTCATTCGATTAATTTCAATAGTAACGCTGATATTAGCACAAATGTCCAAATCAGACGCCTTAAAAATAGCTATCACCTATCTTCTAAAGATTTCGAAGATTGATGGAGTACAGATACTGACGAGAAGGGGATATGATTCTTGCAAATGAAACGACATCGGTAGCTAACTTGCATGGTGGCGTCACCTGTTAACTCAGTGTGGAATTAACTTCGCGGAAAGCTATGCCAGCACGTTCCAACCCGAGGCCAAGTTATAAAAGTACCCAATAGATGGCGATAACAGTTATAAATCGTACTGTCATTGTCAAGATGTCAATGACAATTTTTTTTATTTATTGGCAAAAGCAGGAAGCTGAGAGACGACACTGGAGTTTGCGCCTCGAAATTCAAAGTGAAGACAAGGTCATTCACCCTAGTTATGTTTTTTATCCTTCTCACACTACATTAAGAATTGCCATAATATTAAATAACAATCCTAATCAGAACGTGCGATTGCTCAAGATATTAAAAATTCAGCGTCATTTTTGTAATTCTTGATAAATTAAAATGATTATTTTCACTAATTTTATTCGCTTCAGTTTTAAACAGTTTTACAATTCATAGAAATCATAATATTTTACATTGCAAGAGTAAACCGCATTATCCCATAACTTCCCTGTTCGTGGGTAGCAGCCATTTTAATGAAATAGCAACACTGATTGTATTGGTATGTGTACGGGACAAATAAAAGGTCGGTCAAGTGCGAGTGGAAAACTGTTTTATTGTAAAGGCAACACTACCATACAATATGAAACAATACACCTAACAATTCTCATTTTAAAATTTAAACATCAAATTATTCCCGCACATTATTGAAAATCTCGTCACCGTGATTCAGGAATTGATACTGGCGACGCTAGCGACATCTCTTGCTATTTGTTCGAACTCCAAGTGAGGTATGCTTTACACTACAATTGAAATTATTTACCATCCTAGGGGATGCCAACGCCATCTCTTGTAATTCATTGAAAACAAAACAATGCAAATTGACATGATAGCATAATGGTTGGAATAGATTAAATTACATAATCGACTATTCAAACAGATCATTCAAATGATGGTAAGCTTCAAAACTGCTTTCAACAAATCCTTAAACAGTATGGTTCATCTGTCAAAGATTTTCTATCACTTCGAGAGTTTAAATGAAGAAATAACAGTGAAATCTTATTAATCGCTATTCAAACAAATAATATTGTGCTGAGCAAGATTGCAGAAGTGTTTGGACACCAAAATCGAATGGGTTAAATCATCAAGTTTAGCGGCTATATAACAAAATACCCTCACATATTATAAAAAATTTAAACTCAATTCATGCATTTAAAAAACTACTTTATCAACATATTATTAACAATGAATAATGTTAATAAGCAAATGAAATGCATGAACGGGATCATAGTGCGTGCTTGTAAATCTAAATAAGCGCTGTTATTTTATTTTACTTTATTTTATGTTATTCACATTTTTGCGATGACGAACATATATATATATATATGTAATAGTTAAATTGTGTTACCACGTAAGTGGCAGTCTGTCTTTGATGGTAATAAAGTTCTTTAAACCGAAACCGAAGTTTCACAATATTTTAATCCCTAGCTAAGGTGACCATCATCTCTGCAGTTCGAGATTTTTGAGTAAACCTTACTCAAAAATCTCTCGCAGAACAGATAAGATACAAGCGTCATAGATATTTTTGTGCTTCAGAGACATTAAATTCAACATTTACACTTCGAAGAGCTCCCAGCCGCCATGTTATTTTTGCTAAACCTGCAACTGTGACCCAGACCCTGAGTTCCAATCCAGTTTGCTTTTCCCAGCGAACATTATCCTAAATATCAGTTTTATGCATTGCGGTATGCTAAGCAATCGCGGCCCAAAAATGTGTCCAAAAAATACTAAGTACCTAACAAATTAAGTAGGTACCTAACAAAAATCTGGTCAGAAATCGATCTAACCTACTTATGGTGTGGTATCAAAATGTAATACGAGTATAAACCTAAATAAAATTTGTATTTCTTGAAAAAGAGCATCGCAGACGCTAAAATGAAGTACCTTGGTAGATTATTTTGACTTGAATACTTGTTTTTCAAAAAAACTTGCGCGTACGAATCTCCGTAGATTATGATATCCGTAATTAGATGTATGCCTAATACCTAAACATATCGTTTTGATCATGTGATTTTATGTGGTTCAATGTGGGTACGTTACATAGTATATCTATACAAATAAAAAATAATTAATACTGCAGTTTTTCATTACCTACTCACCTTCCCCTTATGCCTACCGTGAGAGCTGTGTCTAACTAAGTCTCCCCTAAAATGTAAAGAATAACTACGAACGAGTACTGGTTAAAGTTTATAGCAGTATGCTCTCTAATTTTATGGTAGTTAGGGCGTTAAGATGGTTTAAGCAGCTCTATTGTACGCACTAGCATGCCACTTACATTGACTTCAGAAGTTTCTCACAACGCATTTCCTTAAGCCGCCTTTTACGACCTACAAAAGATGGATATGCAAAAGTACATGACGTTTTATGCAGGTACGTCATATTATTTTAATTACACTATTATAAAATATTTTTCTAACTATGGGATTAGATTTAAATACCTACCTATCATGTTCTTAATTTTAAATAAGACACTTCAAGTCAATTACTACATTTTACATCATATTTTCATAGACGAAAACTGTCCGTTTAAATATCCTGAACAGAGCATCTTGTATGGCCATCCTAAAGAAAGAGATGGAAAAGATACGTGACGTCACTCAAGGTCATATTTCTTTGCTTCAAGACATATTTTGCGCTGCAAACTCCAGTGTTGTCTCCCAGCTTCCTGGGCAAAGGACTAAATTTGATCCTCATTGCCAGCACCGCTACCTTTGTAACATTTTACGTTACTTTCGATCCTCTCATGTAGTATAAGTTATATAGTATATCTTATGTATTGTATCATTAACCTCATTGCTGTATTAAAAGCTTTTATTTAACTTGCAATGTAAGTATGTTTGTTCGGGTGGAATCTATGAACTCAATTTTGAAGTAGATATCTTCAACCGATTGAGCTGAAATTTTGTATACACCTTTAGTTTGAATGACAATGCACAATGGTGTGTGACATCATTCTAAATCCAATATGGCGGACCATCAAAGATGGCGGAATAGTTATTTTTAATGCACTTGTACAATATGGGTATCAAATGAAAGGACTTGTTGAGAGTAACTCCAAAAATAATTTGGCATTATTCTAAATCCAATATGGCGGACCATCCACGATGGCGGAGTAGTTATTTTTAATGCACTTCTGCAATATGGGTATCAAATGAAAGGGATTGTTGAGTGTAACTCGAAAAATATTGTGATGTCATTCTAAATCCAATATGGCGGGTCATCCAAGATAAACGAATAGTTATTACACGACTGCCCAAAAAAGGAGAGTTATGTTTTCAGGGTTCATGTATGTATGTATCTTTGTGAGTTTCTTTATTCCACCATAACTTCGTAACGGCTTAACCGATTTTGAAGTATGTGATATCATTAGAAGCGTTGAGTTATTCCGGGTAACATAGGCTAGTGAACGTTTTAAAAAAATTAAAGAGGGAGCCATAGTTCATGAAATTATGAGTAAACAAAAAAAACTTAGTTAACATATTACAAATTTTACTATCACCGTCTTGAGCTTGCTTAGTATATAACAAAAATATATAACAGTAGTATTCAATATACATTGGTTCACTAATATAAAAAGAAATAAATATTGTCTTCTCCGTTTCTACACTTGCTTCTTGTAGACACAAGTAATACAAATAAATAAATCACCGGCATGTGGCACGACAGAGACCATGCGTCTTTTGACCGGAGAACGCCGAGAAATGCAAAAGTGGATTAGTGTAAAATGGCTTATTGTTGACGAAATTTCATACACAACTACAAGAAATGCTTATTTTGGCGGTGTTAACATTTACCTGTTTAGTGACTCGATGCAGCTTCCACTAGTAGCTAAATCTGTCAGCGGGGCATACTGAATCAGAATCAGAATTATTTATTGCATACTACTGCTTTAACAACCGCTACATTTAAGCCATCAAACGATGACCACCGAACTCGCCAACATTTTCCGGATGTGTGACGTGGTAGCATCAGATACATCTGTAGAAGCCAAAACCTACGGATAGCGGCCAAAACTCGAATTTATACTTTCTGACCCCAATAAATGAAGAGATATTGTTCCATTCTTGAAAGTTAGTATTGGTTCTAGAATAATGTTGCGGAAAAATATTAACTTTGGACAGGGCTTGGTAAATGGCGCTATGGGGGTCATCTGAAAACTCGTATGGCCAGCGTTACGTCGGAATTGGGAGAGTTACCGCAAGCCGTCTTCGTCGAGTTCAATGACAAAATGATACGTGGCAACACAGTCAGTTTGGGTAACATAGTCAAAATTGAGCCTAGCACTATCGAATTTGACGCGTAACGGGGTCAAGGTAAAGTCGAGCGGCATATGCTACCACTGATATTATGTTGGGCAGTGACAGTGCACAACCTGCAAGGAACGACACTGGCCAGAGCCGTCGTGGATCTAGGTGCAAAAGTTTTTGACAAGGGGCAAAGTTTATGTAATTTACCTGGGACTGACTGTCCAGTTAGGTAGTTCCAACTTCGAGAAAGAGGTCGCCCGAAGAACCCAACTTGGATGGGCAGCGTTCGGGAAGTTACGCGGCATTTTCTCGTCAACGATCCCGCAGAGCCTGAAGACCAAAGTCGTCAACCAGTGTGTATTTCCAGTGATGACATATGGCACCGAGACGTGGTCCTTAACTGTGGCCCGTATGGACAAGCTCAGAGTCACTCAACGAGCCATGGAGAGAGCTATGCTCGGAGTTTCTTTGCGTGATAACCAAAGTCACCGACATAGCTTTCAGAGTTTGCAAGTTGAAGGGCCACATTGCTCGACGAACTGATAACCGATGGGGAAGAGAGGTTCTCGAGTGGGTACCACGGTACACCGGAAGACGTAAAGTTGGTAGGCCCCCCACTAGATGGACTGACGATATCATAAAAGTCGCGGGTAGCCAATGGTTAGAAGCGGCTAATAGCCATTCTTTGTGGCGTTCTTTGGGGGAGGCGTTTGTTCAACAGTCGACGCTTCCGGCTGATGATGATGATGATAGTTTATGTTGCTCTTAGTCGCGTCAGACAGCTAGAAGAATTGGTGTTTTAGATCCACGTAAGCTTATCAACGAGCCCCATGACAAAAAGTCTCTGCAAGAACTGACACACCTCAGAGATATCATTAATATTTAACTAATCATAAAAAAATATATTTCGCGTTATATTTTGCGCGATATTAATTTCCAATAAAAATAAGTTATATTTCGTAGCACATTCTGCGTTTGCAAAAATATTGATTTATCACTAAAAGGTACGAAATAAAAAGAAATAATTTTTAAAATTAAAAAACATGCCTGCCATACTAAAAAGTGAGCTAAAAAATTACAAACAAGTTACATGATTTTAATGTTGAATGGCCACAATGTAGGTACTAAATAGATTATATATACTGTGCAATTAAAACACCATTGAACCCAAAAATGGAAAACAGATAATCAATCTTTTCATTGCAGTCGGGGGACAGTTCCTTGTTGGAATAGTTCTTTACATTTCATTTTTGGGTTCAATGGTGTTTTAATTGCACAGTAAATATAATCTATTTAGTACCTACATTGTGGCCATTCAACATTAAAATCATGTAACTTGTTTGCGCTCATTTAACGTTAGCTCACTTTTTAGTACAGCAGGCGTGTTTTTTAATTTTAAAATTATTATTTTTTTTAATGTATTTCTACAATATGGGTATCAACGAGATGGAGTCATCAGCATTGGTCTGCAACCTGTCTGGGAGAAGGACAACTCCAAAATCATACACGGAACTGTTTCGTCAGGTACAAATTACACAAAATGCAAGGTAGCACTGGCGACTACACTGTTATTTACTAAGGCTAGAAGCTCTTTGCTGCTGGTCAAGCATACGTGGCCTTAAGTAGGGTAAGAACATTAGAAGGTCTCCTTGCTGAAGAGCTGGCCTGTTCGTAACTAACCGGCAAACGACCTTGCAACAATCATGCGTTGAATGAGATGAACAGACTGAGAAACCTAGCCAGCGAAAAGTAAAAAATAAATTATACGCAAAAAACCTTTTTAAAAAAAGCTTTTATTTAAACGCTCTAAAAAGAAGAAAATAAATTATTCTTTAAAATTTTAATTATCAAGTGATAACTTCATTATATACCATTTATATGACCATAAAAGCTTGTTGCGAGGTTAAATCACCTCCCGGTATATATAATAATATTGAAATTGGAAATATAATTAACTTAGCACATCAATTTACTAATATTGGTTCTGGTTTATTTACAAATCTTGCGACAAGCTTTTATGATCATATAAATTGTATATAATGAGGTTATTACTTGATAGTTAAAATTTTAAAGAAAAAATATTTCTTATTAGAGCATTTATTATAAATACTTTTTTTTAAATGGGTTTTTGCTTATAGTTTATGTATAAGTATAGATTCATTCAATTTACATAGAAATTAAACTATTGTTTTTAAAAGGAATAGTTACACATTCTCAACATAATATTATTACTTTTTAAGCCGTCTCTTGAACTTGTGGCGACTGGCAACATCTATCGTTTTACTATAGTCTGTATTTTTAACAAACGATTACTGAAAATTTTACTGCGTTGCTATTGGGCCACGCAATCAACATAAAGTCCGTTCCACACGAATTCTGTAATTACATGTAGGTACAGTTCTTCGACTACCAGCGCGTCGAAAATATTGCTTGTAACGACTCAATACTAAAGTTGCAACATTTGAATTAGGATAAGCAAAACAAAGATCGTTTTGAAAATAATGTTGTATATAAGTCAACAAATCGTCTCGTCGTACGTTTACTGACGTATCACTGTGAGCTCAACCCAATTGAACTCGTTTGATCTCAAGTGAAGGGCTATGGCAGGAAATAACAAAATGTGTATAATTTACGAAGTCTGAACTGTTTCATAACAGGGAGTAGCAGGTAGTGGATTATTAAAAATGCTCATGTCTCAATAATTTATAACCAAGATAGAAACAAAAATGTACGGAGTCGACAATCATGTACAAAATATGTTATAACAATTTATTGTTGACGTATCTGCGGAAAGCTCATCAGAAAGATGATGAAAATTTTTAAGATTACAAGAATTGTAGTAGAATTATTCGATTTATATGTTCTAGTGCATAATATATTGTTAGAAACCAGAAGTGGAGTTAGTTTAAAATAACACAACTTTAGAACAAGAAATCCGTTTTAATTTAACACATCAGTAGTCACGTTCAAATATTACACAAAAGAAAGAGTACTCACAGACCTCACAATTCACTTCACAAAAACACTTGTAAAATAAACACACAATTCACCATAGAAATAATACCTAGCGCACTAGAAATAGAAATAGCTCACGTGCCCCATTACGACCGACAGAGATTCTAGCAGACGTCCGTTCACTACGAGCGCCGCAAAGCAAATGACCGTTTTTGGTTTGGTTTGGTTTAGGGAGGACATAGATGCTGGCTACCGCCTGTGCGGTCGTCTAGCTCCACCGGGTTTTGGGCGAGGGCCTGGCCCTACAATAGCCCGGGAGGGAGAAGTGCCGAAGGCACTTCTCTCTCGGGAGAAGTGCCGAAGGCACTTCTCCCGAGACGGGCGTAGAAGGCGAAAAGCGCTTTCTACCTCCGTCTCCTGCGGACGCCGAAAACGTGCCGCTACTATAGGAGGGGTTGACAGCGAGCTCAAGGGCACCACTGTGGTTCGGACCTCGGCTTGTCTCGCTGTCGAGAGACATGGGGGGGATCGGAGCAAAATGCCTCTGTGCAACTGCAGTGTTGCACAATTGGGCCCTACTGAATAATACTCTTTGACTATTTGGAGAGCAATTTATCGTGACCTTGTTTTTGCCTCGAGCTCGCCGGCGGGCTCGGTGTTTGATTGTGTGACCTCTAATTACCTCACACCTGGGGATTTTACCTCGACGACTTGCGGATAACGCTAAAGCTGCCAATGTAATGGCTGCGATGGGGTCATCCGGGTCGTCTAATACCTGCCGTGGTCGGCGACGGGGGGGTTTGAAAAATGGGATAGAAGAGGCAGTCGAGTAGTTCGATGCCTGGACAACCAATGGGTTCGGGTGGTGGGGCGCTCGATCAAAGTATCGGCGGGCGCAGTCCTTATTGAACTGCGCTAAAGAGGGAAGGTTTAAGTCGCAATGCAACTCGGTGCTCCGGATATACCACGGGGCACCGGTTGCATTACGAAGAAAACGGTTTTGGATGACTTGAAGTTTATGAAGGTGGGCCTCACTAGCATGACTAAACACTACTGATGCGTAAGTCATGATGGGGCGGATGCAGGCAGTGTAAAGTGTCTTCTTATTACTAAGAGACATTTTACTCTCTTTGCGAAGTAGGGGACCAAGGCGACCCATTACGAAGGCCGCTCTGTTACGGACGGTTGTTATGTGATCGTTAAAGGTGAGATGACGATCATGACCGTTTTTGTCGAGGCGCACGGTTTATATAGATGTGGGTAGGTTGATCGTTGACTCAGTGGAGATTTTCCTAACAATATATATACTATTACAATATGGTTTTATATCATACGCGAACTGAAAATATTGTTACGAATATGCTAAGTATGCAAATAATAACGTAATTTTTCTATACAAAATTTTATAAGTATTCAACATGAACGGGGCTTAACAATTTCAAAACGAGAACAAAGGCATTCACCAATGACGGCAATGACCCATCTCACTCTGTCAATATCGGAAATGTGCGACAGGCATACTCAGTACTCGTTTGTTAAAAAAAATAGACTATAGTAGGTGCGTTCGTTTTGGCTCGGTTGCGTTTGTAGCAGTTTCAAAAGTGACATTTGTATCTTAGCGTTCGGAAAGAAGCTTCTGCTATTTTTGATCACCAATCACACCAATGACTGTATGCTATCCGAACGTCTTAATCTTATACTTATTTTCATATTTTGACAACCGCGCCCTAAGTCTGTGATTCTGTTTGTTTTTCATTCCGTTTTCGATGCTGAAATATTCTCGTCTCGTCTTACAATATTGCACATTTCGACGACTCGGCTTTGTTTTGGTTTTCTTGTACTCTACTTGAATGTGACCTACACCTTTCTATTCTACCGGTATCCTATTCGCCTACGTGACCCTGGAATTGCTAACTGGACTCTCTGATTTGCCTTTCGTGTCCCTTTGGACTCCGTTTTGTAACTGAACCGATAATCGGATTTTATCCTGGATTACCAAGAGATCATGCCCAAGAACTATGGTTTATGGCCCCTCGCCGACCTAAAGGCTGAGCTCGGTGAATGCCAAAGTTTCGGGACTAAAAGCAGTCTTGGTTCAGAGGTTAGTAGGTATTCCGAAATATATTTCATACTCTTAGCTTATACTCTAATACTCTGGTAGTCTAAAACAAACCTGTATGTAATGCACTACTTAATACTTAAAATAAGGTATATCTAAATAGACTTCTAAAGCTTATTCTGTGAGATTTGTATTACTGGAGTTCGTAAATAAACATGTATAAATAGGTACAGTAATATTATTTACCTTATTTGCATTGAATTTATTTGAATTAGTTTGAAATGATCTAAGTGAAATCCTTAACTCAATAACTCAGTCATAAGTTTTAATACTAAAATTACATAGATATTCCTAAGATATTATTAACAACAACTTATTTGTTCTTTTCAGATTATTGGACTATGATTTTATGTTTCGAGGACTTGTGAATGATCCAGCTTCATTGTACCGCATCAGCGTACCAAGCCCTGAATTTTTCTTCAATATCAACAGTTATACTGTGCTTCCAAGTATAACTGAAGAAGATATTAAACAATACAATGTACTGGGAGAGTGGGAAAATGTAACAACCTCAAGAAACATGTATAATAAAAATTATTTATTGACAAGTCGTGCGGTGACTGTACTGCAAATGATTTTTATTTGGCTGCTGTCTGCATTGCAGAAATGAGAAAGAATGTTGTGTATAAGATTATTTTTAAAATACAACATAATACAATTTTGGAAGTGCAGTGCAAATGTGCATATGGTATGTATTGTGCTAATTGTATGGCTTAGCCGATTTTACTGATATGAAGAAAATCAAGACCCATGCAAGTCCTATGTCAAACTTGCAAACATTTAGCCAGCACAAATGTACACTGGAGAGCCTATTCAAATAGAAAACATAAAATTGAAGTTAAATGATGAAAATTTGAAAAAATTGACAATGACCTACAAAAATGAAATGACCTACAGTTTATTATAAAGACAAAAGAAAAATACAGAAAAAAATTTGTGAATTTGACCATTAACTTTGCTGGCCAGCAGCAAAAGTCAAATATTTCTATACAGCAGTTAAGGATGCTGGCAAATAAAATGGCACTGTACAAGGTCTAGACTATTTAGAAATAATTATATAAGAAGAATATATTGATAGACACTCTCACAGTTGAGCAGAGAAGCCAATTAGAAATGAAGACGAGAACTATCAAAAAGATTTTCAAGAGATTTCTCTTCCACGGATGAGGCTGCAGAACTAAAATTTGCAAATCGGTGAGCAACCACAAAAATTTGGCAATGAACTTTTTAAAAGGTCAAGATATTTTGACACCAGCTACAAGGCATGGCATAAAATATGAAAAATATGCTATTGAAAAAGGCACAACTAACAGGACTTCAAATAGAAAAATGTGGTGGCATTGTACATAATGAACAATAGTTTTTGGCCAGCACTCCTGATGGTTTGATTGGTGCTCATGGGGTGGTGGAAGTAAAGTGCCACTTTTCAGCAAAAACTAAAAATATATCTCCAGAAACTGTACCATATTTATATCTGTGAGAAGAAACTGGACTATAATACAAATTAGATAATAACCTTGATTACTATTTTCAAATTCAGGGACAGATGTTGTGCACTGGACGAAATATGTGCTTGTTTGGAATTTACACAATATCTGACATTAATACTATAGAAATATATATACATCGAATTGACATGACATTAAGGATATGTTAAAGAAGCATGGATTTAGGAAATCTCCATGTAAAGAAGTTAATGAATCTTTATGACAATCATTATAAATATTTATTTTGTGCAAGTTTTTATACTTAAATGCTATTTGTTTGATAAGGTATAATACTATTCCATTAATGAATTTATGAATGATAATAAAATGAAATTACGACATCTAATTGTAATTATCTAACATTTATTAATTTATATAATCTATTGTTTTGACATAATTATATTTATTAATTGCATTTTAATTTTTGGTGCATTTATATGTATAACTGAAATTTAATTTACTTGTGTTTGTAATGTGAATTTTGTATTGATTTAAAACAAAGATAACTAACATATAAATATTCTTGGGGGTGGATGGACGAGGGTTCGAATCCTGCACATGACTTAAATTTCTCCTCTCGTAAATTTATAATGTTATGCTTCTCTCATTTCAAGCAATGGCTGGCAACCACTCTCAAGTAGAAAATCTGTCGCCAAGCACCTAACGGTGTGTTCCGGCAGCCGTCCTTGAGAGCCAGTAATTCTAGGTTAGCCTGAACAACATCTTCGACCACATCATCACATACCAACAGGTGAGATAGTGGTCAAAGGCCAACCTATCAGGCATAAAAAAATAATACATTGTATGATTTACAAGGCATATGCTAATTAGCAGCCTGCCTATTGGCTTCACCAGTATGTTAAAGTCTTCGGTTAAGTACCTGTAAAATTTCAAGTTTGTAGATTTATACTTATTTTTCTGTGACCTGTTACGATACTAAAGGCTGTTGATGATAGGAATAATAAGACCGATTTCAATTTTTGTTTTATGCATATGTATTAACAATATTTGATCTAGAATTAACAAGCATTGCACAAATTAAAGCTATTACTTGAAAGCATGGTTTCCGTTTGATTCATGCATTGTTGCAAATTTTTTAATGCCTTTTACATACCAATGACTCTCTCAACACGGACACTTACTTGCTATCTTTCCATCTCTGATTAGAGTGTCTACTACATTTTGTAAAAAAAATTGCCGGCTTTGTCTACAGCCAGTTTTTATCACGTATGCATTTGACCCATGATCATTTAAGAGCAAAAGCCGAGGATTTCAATTATTACATATTTAGTTGGTTTAAAATTGCTCCATTGACTAAGCTCTGCTACCGGCTCCCTAAACCTTATAAATTTGATCATCATAATTTTTGTCTATCTATCAGCTGGAGACATGATCTGTATTCGGGTGCAGCAGTCAGTGCACATTACAAGAAATAAATTCTGCGATTCAATTTCAATTTGTTTACAAATCTAGAAGATTTTGCAGTTAGTGCAACAATCACAATGTAAGATATAGCCACGTCATACACATGAAGATTTCATAAATAGTATTTTTGACTAATTTCAGCCAACCGACGCAAAAGTACCAAACAATCTTTACCAAACATTAATATCGGTTACGAAAATTTATGAATATTTTAATAGAGATTTAACAAAGTCGTTGAAGAATTTGAATAATGCAGAACTTAAGTATGAACATGGCCTTGGCATACACATAGGATGCTGAAATACTGATATGTTCTGTGTGTATTCTAGGAGTAGTGGTTTCACTTATATTGCTTATTATTCAGTAATATATAGAATATTTGTTTAAATAACGCGGGATAAACCTCTGGTAAAAGCTAGTTAGTCATTACTATAGAAACAAAACGATGAAAAAACAATAAATTTTACTAATTCATTTAATTAAATTGCTTTTTTTATGCCTGATAGGTTAGCTTTTGACCAATAACTCACCTGATAAATGATGATGTGGTCGAAGATGTTGTTCAGGCTTACCTAGAATTACTGGCTTTCAAGGACTGCTGCCGGAACACACCGTTAGGTGCTTGGCGACCGATTTTCTACTTGAGAGTGGTGGCTAGCCAGGCAGGCACTCGAAAAATGCCCTTCCACCATGCGGTGAAGCTCAAGCCCGTGGCGGGATTCGAACCATGGACCTGGTGCGCGGCAGTCCATAGCCAATGCCACTGAGCCATCACTGGCAAAGACCAAGAACAGATGTCCTTTGGAGCCAGTAGGTAATTCTAGGTAAGCCTGAACCAACATCTTTGAACATCACATCAGTTCACAATTACCATCAAGTGAGATAGTGATCAAAGGCTATTAGTTATAAAATATACTCAAGCCCTTTACTACCATGATCTTATGCTATTATATAAGGACAAACGTTAGAAATTTCAGCAAAAACGACCTTAGTGCTTCAATGTTGGAACTAACTGGCACATTGTGTGGAATCATACTCCGTCCCTGACAAACTTAATTGCTCTGAGTTCCGTCCACGCTGTGAGATCGAGTTTCTACCAACACTGATAAAAGATTAGTATTACATTTTAATCTTTTGGGAAATCCCCTGTTATGTATCACTTCTACACTCTAACTACCATCACGTAATCGTATAGATTTATTGCATTTTAATTACATAATATAATATTGCTACTGATTATTACGTGACAGGATTTATTTTCATTCATTCCGAGTTTAGATGAAAGAATAATGAGTTTAAGAGACCATTTCACTCGGAGATTTAGGTCCCCTGAAAAAATGTGTCCTGATTATTTCTTTATAATTTGTTGGTAAAAAAGTCTTCTTTTAGAACTAGAATTCAGTCTTTTTAGACCATTTTTCATATTTTCACCCTGGTATAAAAGTAATTTAATTTTTAAATTCTGGTTATTGAAGTTATAAAAATTATCAATCAACCAGATATTATATTACTGCCTAAGACGACAATACTTTTAAAATATTAGAAAACTTACGACAGCAGTAACCATGAACGTATATTTGTTAGCATTGGCTCGTTTATTTCTTCAATAGTGAGTCTGCGCAGATTAGGTCTCAGTAGTAAGGAACAATTAACACATCTCTGAGAAAGAGGGAGGACCGTTCTATTACGAGCCGGAGTAGTCATTTTTCATTTTACAAATAGCACGCTTGTTATTTCAATAGACCGAGAATGTATCGATTGCAACAAAGCAATAATACTAGTTTGAGCGCACAAATTGAGTTCTATGATATTATTTAGTACGTATTTATCATAAATTAATCAGTAGGACGGTATATTCAACTAGTTGCAATATATGAATAGAAAACATTTCAAAAGAAACGCTTTTAGCTCTAAAGCCGCGTTGACACGATCAGAGTACTCTCGGACCGAGTGCCCTCGTACGAGTCGGCTTCATACGAGTGTACAGGGATAGTGGTTTACACACATCAAAGTTTTATCATTATCAATAACATTCAAGATCACAATTTCATATGGCATAGACGGATTTGTTATAACAGGGTGTCGAAGCTTTTGCAGACATATTAATCGACGAGATGTCAAATTATGACAAGCTGATGGGAGCATATTTGATGGGAAAATGGGAACTATAAAAAACTGGCAATTCGAAGTTGGCAGTATTGTAGTGCATATTATCTTTGGTTGATAGTGTTCAAATGGAACAGGAAATCGATAACTTATAAAATAGTACTCTTTAAAAAAACTTTAAATGCTAGGGTGAAAAGAAATACGCCGTGAATGATAGAAGAGTAAAAAAATATGTAACGATTTTAGCATCATATTTGAAACGGACACTCCGCCATATAGGGGACCTGCCTTTGAACATTCTCCTTTATTTTTTTACTGATCCTAGTAATTATATATTTACCAAATTTTGCGTCTTCTACACTACAATATTCAAGACTTTCGAGGGAATGTGATAGCCTATCCAGCACTTAAAAAAAAAACATATTTTCAACATCCTTGCTCGTAAATAGAGCTTTATTATATCGTTCTTAGGGCCATAAACCGAACTATAATACCCTCGTGCATAATAATATTATACACTAGTGCGTAATAGAATTATCCCTACAAAGTTAAGTTAGAATACCTAACTGCAAATTATATGCGAGTAAACAGAGCATTTTCAATTTAACCGGGTAATTTATCCCTTCAAAGTCAGTTAGGCGAGGACCTACCGTTAGGTAACTGAAAATTGTATGCTAGTAAACAGAGCATTTTCAATTTAACCGGGTAATACAGATTTGTAACAACCATGGACCTGTAACAACAAAGAGGTAACCCAAATTACATTTGCCAGCAAAAAACAAATTGCGCGCTATTTTTTTTCCATAATTTTCGTATGTTGTTTGTATCGCATTTGTGCAATATTTTTTTTCCTATCAATAAAGTGCGTATGGTACTTGTGAGCAACTTGCTCATTATACACTCGGCTGATTTATGCTCTCGCCTACGGCTCGGGCTGCAACCCACAGTCTCATGTTTATTGAGCAACTTAACTCACTTGCATAATATACTATTATTGTATATTCAGTTTTGTTTTGTCTGAGTTTCGAACATCTCTGACATGCCGATTGGCGTCACCATCACCGCATTACACATATGATTAGCTCCTGAACCGCCACATAAGATTGCGGGCTTTTATCTGAAAAGTATACGTTTACATTAAACTTTTACATTATAATGTAACACCTCTATTTTTTTTAATGTGATTGTAACGGAACAAGCACCCAGGCCCACCTGATGTTAAGCGGGTTAACCTCTACCTATAACAGAAGCATTTCATCATGTGACGAATTGCACTGCACCTCCGCATTGAGACATACAGTTGTTTAAGTCTCATGTGCCAGCAAAAAACAAATTGCGCGCTATTTTTTTTCCATAATTTTCGTATGTTGTTTGTATCGCATTTGTGCAATATTTTTTTTCCTATCAATAAAGTGCGTATGGTACTTGTGAGCAACTTGCTCATTATACACTCGGCTGATTTACGCTCTCGCCTACGGCTCGGGCTGCAACCCACAGTCTCATGTTTATTGAGCAACTTAACTCACTTGCATAATATACTATTATTGTATATTCAGTTTTGTTTTGTCTGAGTTTCGAACATCTCTGACATGCCGATTGGCGTCACCATCACCGCATTACACATATGATTAGCTTCTGAGCCGCCACATAAGATTGCGGGCTTTTATCTGAAAAGTATACGTTTACATTAAACTTTACATTATAATGTAACACCTTTATTTTTTTTAATGTGATTGTAACGGAACAAGCACCCAGGCCCACCTGATGTTAAGCGGGTTAACCTCTACCTATAACAGAAGCATTTCATCATGTTACGAATTGCACTGCACCTCCGCATTGAGACAAACAGTTGTTTAAGTCTCATGTGCCTGTAATTTTTCATGCTCTCAAGGACCGCTGTTAAGTGCTTGGCGACAGATTTTCTACTTGACGGTTAGCCACCACCAGGGTAGCTAGCCAGGCGATGAGTATCGAACCTGCGGCAAGGCAGTTCATATCATAGCTACCACCGCTCGGCCATCAATGCTTCAAAATGTTAACAGTCATTTTCCGTAGTTCCATTGGACGTCCCATTGACGACGACGGGACTACGGAAAAAAGTAATTTAACCGTGAACCCATTGGCCAATGGAACCACGGAAAATAACTTTTACTCCAGTATGTATAGTTTTTCCATGAAACCATTAAATTATAGAGTTGTGCTGACTTTGTTTATGTACTTATCGTATTTTAAACAAAACTCTTCCGTTTCACTAAATCCTTTGGAAACTGAATAGTGAAACCTCATTACACGATTGTGGTTGTGATGTCATAAACGACAATAATTTGTTTGATTTTCGGAGACAGACAAAAAACCAAAACTGTGTTTCGTTAATTATATGCATTAAATATATAGCTACAAAGATATACTTGACTATTTTATAACATGCTGCTAAGTAAGTATTTTGTGGTTATTTAAGTTATTTATTTAATGTCAGGCAGCAAAATTGTTATAAATTTGGAGCAAGTATTTGCATTGAAACCTGTGGAAGCGAAGAATTTTAGGATTAAACTACGAGTGCAGCGAAGGTTTCAAAGTATGAGATCTAAAATAGCTTTGCTGTGGACAGAATCACAATTTTCACTTTACTCTACCTAGGAAAACGCTAAGTGTAAGAAAACCATCCTTAAATTTATCATTAAAATAATACAGGAAATTTTTGTTAATTCATATTAAAAGTTAAATTATTAAGATTGATAATTTTCAAAATAAATTTATTTTATACACCTGCTCGTAAAGTACCAACTTCATTACCTTTTCCATAACGAGGTAGAAAGTACGTCATATTTATGGTAGAAAAACACGGATGGGAAAGTTGTTGGGAAATTCATTTGTAATGTAACGCGCCGATCGAACGAAAATGAATACAAAATTTATTGTTATCGTGCTATTTATTTCAAATAAGAATATTGAATCTTCTATACTTATGTAAATTTTTTCATATAAGTACCGTCAAAACACTTATTGATTCTATCACTTAGTCCGTGAAATCTATAGCTATTTCTAAAAAGAAACAAAGAAAATAATAAACAAGTAAACATTGCGCAAGCGCGGAATGCTTTCTATGAGAATAACATAATTTTCCTAGTAGGTATAGTAAATAGCATATATTTATCATTCAGTAGAAAGTGCAGTACTCGGGTGTATTATGCCCCCCGGCTGAGCCTCAAAACCTCAAACTAGACCCTTCATGGGAATCAATCACTTTCTTCTTCCCTCGTTGAACAATGTAATGTTTCGTCTATTCCGTGGTTTCATGAATGTTTTACTTTTTGTGTTCTTTCTTATGATGGATCCTATTTCCTTAATAATTGATGATTACGTGAAAAAATCAATAGTGATTAAAATATAGTGTATGTAACAGGTCTAGGGTTAAAATTAAGTCGTACATACTTGTGAGTATTGTTTGGAGATCTAGGGCTTCGTATGACTATTTGAGCTCAAGTTATATTTTTTATTCCTTTATTTTCAAAATACTATGAACTATATACAACAGGTATAATCATTTAGATAACCTACAAGTCATTGCAGACTCACAGGCAGTCCAAATGCTCTAGTCCACTGCTAGATGGCAGCGTTAGTTCAGCTAAATTACCTAATTTGATTTGATAATTTCTGTGGATAAAATGAATGATTTTAAAATGCTGTTTTATTCTATCTAGTTGTTTTTAGGAAGGCTTAAGTGTCTGTTATATGGTGATAATCACGTTATTTTAAAATTCTTTGGTGTGTTTTGGGAACGGTTAATAATAATAAGCATTTATTCAAGAAAAAAGCACAATTTTACAATCTTAAATATTGTTACGCCAGAAAAATTTAACATTTTCTTTCTTGGGTATCTGCTGCCGAACTAGTCTTATGGTCTGCGTTTCAGCATACAGCGCCCTCCCCTATGGCAGTGTAAATCTAGCATAAACATAATATCTATATTTCATATCAAATTAGTAGTGTAATCATTACCAAAAAAACAACTGAGTTAGTTTTTATAATATTACCGAATGTATTGTTATAGAATTACAATTAAAATACACTTAGTATTTTAATTATAAATTTACATTTTAAAAGTTTCTTATTTCTATGTTAGATTAGTGTTCCTCTTTTTGTGTGTTAAGTAGAGCTTGCGTTTAAGATTTCGATTTTGATGTCAATGTCAAAAACTGCATAGTCAAATTTCCAGTATCAATTAGTTATATTTTCTTAAATTTTAGAATTCGTATTCAAACTATAAAGACTTTTTTAGTATTTTTGGCGTACTACTAGTTTGATTTTCGAAATACGGCGACCCTAGCGGACCACTTGCCCAATATAGGGACTATACAGTTCTTACCTTTGCTTCTTTACATTAACATAGTTAGTAGTATTTTGTTAATAAAAGCATACCGCCGCGCCGGTTTAAAAAAATGTTTTAATAATTAAACAATCATCTTCGAGAATCTGGCTCGCCCACCATACGTGACTGAAACTGCCCCTGACGATTGCGCGGGTGAACACTGGTGGTAATCTATTGGCTTAGCGCCTATGAACGAACCCTACACCGCAGTGTCATGGAAGACAGGTCAGATCAGGGTGTCAGTTAGGTGGGATTATCTTGGCGAAGCTCGTTCAGACGTGGCTCGACTCTTCTTAAGTTTTCTTTCCCCACCAGTTTCTCAGCGCCTTAAGACCAGCGTAGACAAGCAAGGCGGCGTTACCAGAAACCTCTGCCCATCTGAAGCAGACTTTCGATAAGGCACCCCAGCAGCTAGTTAAGTCGACCACCGAGCGTTAACCTGAGGTGGTCCTTGAGCTAGTCCCCCATATCTTGGTTCCATCCTGTGTATTTTATGCTCGATAGTTTAGCCTTTGACCACTATCTCACCTGATGGTGAGTGATGATGTGGTCTAAGATGTTGTTCAGGCAAATCTAGAATTACTGGCTCTCAAGGACAGCTGCCGGAACACACCGTTAGGTACTTTGCGATAGATTTTCTACTTGAGGGTTGTAGCTAGCCAGGCGGGCATTCGCAAAATGCCCTACCACCATGCTGAAACGACTACCATCCAAAGACAACAAACGGGACCGACGCCTTAACGTGGCCTCTGAAGCACGGAAGCGCTCAACGAAACGTAGCAATGTCACCAGCGGTCACCCATCCAAATCATGACCGAGGCGGACGTTGCTTAACTTTGCTGATCGGTTCAGAACGGCTAAGCAAACTTCGCTACGAGCGCTTCAATCTGTGTACTGGTTCCATTCTGCCCCTGGTTCTTCCCTGTGCTGGTTCCATTCTTTTCCTGGCTCTAATCTACTACTGGCCCGATGGGACGCCGACAACGTGTTCCAGTGCTAGCTAAGAATGATGACCAACCGGCGTGGTTTAGCTTTCTGCTGAGTCTAGATGCCAGCACCTTCTCCGAACACAGTGAACAACTCTGTCTTCAACAAAGAATACTAGTATTACTTACATTAATCATCATTATGTTGTTCGTACAATAAGATTCTACTGTAGTGTGTTTTATTAGATATACCTAAGTACCTACGTAAAAAGTCATCTAGTCAAATTGACCTGTAACGTATATCTCGATGTCTAGTCACGGCTTTCAAGGCTTCATTTGGAGCTTTGACAAGATATCATTTGAGAGAGAACCGTTACGTGGGCTAACTTTTGGACCTTGATTATAATTTGTAATTCAAGGTAAATTTTATTAACACTATTTACAAAAAAGCGGTTGTTGTTACTATATATATTTGATGATAAAATAGAAAAAAGAAAACCACTGTTTTACGAGCAGTAAATCAAACGATTCAAAACATACGATCGTTAATCTACTGACCATGACCCAAAATTAAATATTTCCTGGAGCTGTTGTTGCTTTATCCATATAGCAAGAATAGTTTAAAATCGATAGAGTATAGACCAAGTAACTAGAAAGATGACTCACTAACGTAGGTATGTTAGCAAGTCTAGAACTTATGCGCCCTATCTATCCTATCATTTGGCTATCGAGTGTCTCCATGATATCGCGTAACTCGATATGTGCCTAACTAACATTAAGTTCCCAGAATGCGATTAAACTGAACACTTGTCGCAAATTTATAAACTATAAATTGTCACATGAGCGGCTGGGTCATAGGTCAGCAGTCCGGCTGACAAATATATTTTGACAAGGTCAAGTGCGTCCAAATTAATAACAAGACGTCATGTATCTGCGCTTTGTTTACTTCCCCACTGATACGATGCCTCCCGCGGCATTCCCCTAACCATCCAACCAAGTACATTATATACGAGTAGGTACATACTCTCTTGCTAAAGTAGGCCAAATCTAATTTCACGGATGACGTGATGGATAAGGATTTAAAATTGTTTATACACGAAATTTTTTCCGAGTAATTTGATATCTCTTGTAAACACTAGGTGTGTATAAATTAATTTTCACTAGCATGTTTGCAATATTTAAGCTTAAAATAAAGGTACGATGATGATTGATGATGCACGTCGATGAGGTGTCGACGTAACCGGATGCTTAATTAACGGCTTTTCTCGTATTACCTATTAGGTACGCAAGTCACGTGAAACATTAAGCACGATAATACATAGGCATCTGTATTAAAATATCAATATTGTTATCAAAGCTGTGAAAAGTGATATTTTACATGTGATGTCGTAGGTAAATTTAACTCATATTTGTAGGGCCAATCCTACTTTGATTGTTTTTTAAAAGATGATACCATTAATTATGGTTTAAGGCAAATAAAAGATGTAAGTTGAAAAATTATTTTTTGGGTGTATAGGTATAATGTATTTTTCTTCAATTGTAGCGTTATGTGCGGGGTTCCGGTCGCATCTGGTTGTTTATCATTTCTCGTCTATATAAATGCGCGTGCGCGGCGGCGTTCGCCTATATTGCCGCAATCAGTCGTACTAGTACTACGCCGGCAGATAGTTGATACTAATTAGTTATTTTACATAATACAAAATAAAATGTTCAAGACAGTGTTAGCGTTAGCTCTGTTACTGGTCGTGAAAGTTTTGGCAAGCCCTCTTCACAACGTGCCCGCTTACGAAGGTATGTACAGATATGCTGATTATTTAAATGCTTACTACCTGTTTAGTTTACATGCTTAATCAGAATATGACAGCAACACGTCTTTGACGCGTAATTTTCACTAGATTTATGACATTTAAAACATGCCAATAACTTACCTTAATTTTGTAATGATAATTGTCGATGGCGAAATATAATTTGATTCAAAATTTCAATGCGAAATATATGTGGGCAACAAAGCCGCAATCTCTGTTAAAGTACTATAGGTAGGTTTTGTACTGAACATGAACGTATATTATTTAATATCTGTCTATATTGGCAACCATAAGGTAGCTTGCAAGCCTTCTTTGGTCTGGGTTTCATTGACCGCGTCAATAAAAAATACCAGTTTAATAAAAAAGAAGGCACTAGAAAGATTCTTCTAGTCGTACCTATACCTATACCTATACCTTTGTATAGTAAGTACTGTGAATGCTACAGAAAGTATCTAATAACTTATTTAATTATCTTCCTATACTTAATATATAGATAACTAAAGGTTATTTATACTTGTATATTTGACTCAACACATCGAAAATGTAAAAGTTCAAAATAATATGTTATCTAAGATATAGTACTTTATTAGAACATTTTTTGTTTATAACACCTTATCTTTTATTATAGTAGGTACACAGTATTTAACAATATTGATGCTTATACAAACAACATTCCAATAAAACTTACCTATCAAATTAAGAACTATAAATAAATAAAAAATAACAACTTTTTGTTCTAACAGTAGTATGTTTATGTGAACATTTTAGGTATATTTGCTGTGGCTACGAATAGCTGCTTCATCAATAATTATTCTTAAAACTAATGCAAGCTTCAAAGTTGAAATGGGTAGTCCTAGTCAGATTTGGTTACGATGCATTACATAAGGGATCTATGCAGATGAATTAGGACCTTGAAAATATGACAAAATATTTTATAGATTAAACAAAGTTCAATAACAATAAAAAGCGCGCGAAAATTATAGAAAATAAAACTTTTAAAATAGACGTGCCAGGTGCCTGTCCGATTTAAACATTTTCAGTATGAATTTGTTAGCATGAGACTTATGTGAAAATTTTTAACCTTGATAAGGAGTATAAAAAATAATTTGAAAACAGCTGCATTTCGTAATATTTTTTTTACCTATTAATGAAGCATTTACGAAAAAAACCTTCAGCAAGCAGCAAGCTTGATGCCAAATGTCATTAAATAGTATTTATTTTTCTGAATAGCTGAATATAATATAACAAAATCAGGGAATCGCCTCCTTAAAAAGCTATTCAACGCTTTTTAAATTTTCTTCAGGGGAAGTATTAGAAATAGTGAAAATAGGTAAGAGAACCCAGGCAGGGCATTATGGCCCCCTGTGGATAGTGAATGCTGCCATACAAAAAGTAGTTTTACCTCATACAAAATCAAAGTTAAAGAAAAGCAGAATAGGCGATAGCACACAGCCTTGCGAAACATCAGTGTTGATTGGTTTTCATCGAGCGTGCACCATTGACAAGGACCTTTATGATCTGCCAAAATCTGGAGATCCACCCGCACTATTTCTCAAGAAGCCCATAGGAAGGAAGCGCACAACCGATCGAAGACCTTATGTTCAGGCTAAACGCCTCCATGGACTCCATCACCTCTGCTCATCGATGGCGATCGATACAAAAACAACACGTACTGGCGGTTGCTAATCAGCTGTTGCTAGAGATACTGCAAGAACTGGCCGTTTATAATGGATTCCTTAGAGGTCAAAGACGTAATCATAGCTATGAGGCGGCAGTTGGAAGATCTAATCGGAAAACAAGCGTTAGAACCAATGTTAACTCTGGGGCACAAGACCGCAAGATGCCGGAGGAATGTCATCAGGCTCACTCTACTAACGAATATCCGAGGAGAATATTGTTTAACGTACTGCACACTGTAGCTTAGAAATATCATACCGCGGTTAGATCAGCGATGAGTTCCCTTGGTCATTCAAAGTCAATTAAATACAAAGAGAGTGGGCTTAGTTTAGTTAAGGGCCTTTGTTTATTTTTTGCCCCAGCGCCTTTGGTTACCTATCTACGCTACTGGATCAGGTAATAATATTGACATTCCGACAACAGCATCATAGGTGTTGAAATCGCCAAGTATAATGATCTCTGCAATGAGGATGTAGTCAAGCGTGGAATCAGAAGTCATCTGTATGTGCTCCATAACTGATCTATTTCGCCATTATCGCTGTAGAGGACCTACAAATACACGCGTTGATTCGTAGATGTTCATCGTCAGTATACGCGTAGCCATTTGGAAGAAAGTCCCCATCCTTAAAAAAATGCTGAGGTGACATGCACAGATGGATGTCGGCCCGATACACTCGCCTGCAGAGAAAAGGAATGCTCCAGTTTGCACCTCGGGTATCCAAGGAAGAGATAATGCCTCTCAGAGAGCATATCTGTGTTTTAGTCAGAAAGAGCAAGACTATAATATAGCTGTCTCCAGGGGTAAAGGAATTATAAAAATCCCGAAATAAAGTCCCGATGAACTTATATACTATTGACATTGCGTTTTGTCCCTTCTAAAATAAGCTGGTCACAACGGGTATCCACATTCAGATACAGGTTCTCGAGGTAGACGGCCGGAGAGAAATTCCCCAGCGCTTCCGCAGCTGGTACCCTCCTGGAGCAATACCTTTCACTTGAAATTGTGCTATTGCACCTTTTCGTAAAACAGAAGTTGCGTTGTGTGCTCGAACGTATTTAATAATGTAACATGGTTTCATGCGACTATTGACCAAGCAAGCCAAGCTACAGGTAGCATTTAGTAATATAAACAAGTAAACGGAAAACTGGTTCACTAGGAGCAGATAAACTTAGTTCAAGTCTAGTAGAATTTGGCATGTTCTTAAGTCGTGAAG
The DNA here is from genome assembly GCA_963854805.1 of Plagodis dolabraria. NCBI lineage: Eukaryota > Metazoa > Arthropoda > Insecta > Lepidoptera > Geometridae > Plagodis > Plagodis dolabraria. Next base: position 33,049,650 of record OY978440.1, on the reverse strand, counting down.
AAACGACAATTTGTATGGAAAGTGCAACGCCTACACTATCCTCACCATACTTATTTCTTCCAGTACGCAGTCAAGTTCGCATTACTGTGTTCCGGTTTAATTATTTTAAGTATTTCTGTGAAGACAATACTCATGCTTTAGACTATTTTTTTTATATAGATGATTTTGTAAAAAAAATACGTTCATAATGCCTCGAGAACGTGTAGCAACATAACAGTTAGACGTTTCTACGCCTTACTACTAAAAAATACAATTCGGCTTCTTGTTGGTACTGAAAATTTTGTGTATTTAAAAAAATATAGGGTGTCCCAAGACTCCCAAGAGTAGTTTTATTTTGTAATTTCATCCTGAAGACTAAAGGATATATTATTTAAAATATCGTTAGCATGAAAGTAGAATAAATGCAGTGGAGATTAGTGCATTGAAAAGCATAATTGGAGTCAAACGGAGTGACAGGATAAGGAATAGTGCGATAAGGCAACGATGTCATGTGAATGAGAATATGGTGCCAAAAATCGGAAAGAGAAGAGAAAGGTATGCTAAGATAGTTCAGACATGTGGAGAGAATGAATTAAATGAGAATGATTAAACAAGTATAGATGGGACAAGTGAACGAAAGTGTTGTCAAAGTCAAAGTCAAAATCATTTATACAATTTAGGCGTCTACGACGCTCTTATGAAGGTCAATTACAAATTATAATATTGAAATATACTACATTGTACTGCCACGTTCAGCAAACAAAAATTATAGAGCCACTGCGAGAAGAACGGGCAAGACTTTTAAACTCTCGGGGCCATTCTTTTAAACGTTTTTTTAACAATGTTTTAAGTACATACTTTAAAGTAAAATTATTACAATACTTAATTTACATTCCGTAGGTGACAGGCGCTAGCTTGGCAGAGGCAAACCAGTCCAAGCATTTTTGTCGTTTAAGTAATCACAAACTGTGTAGTAAGATTTCTTTATCAAGATATTTTTCACTTTATCTTGATAAGTTTATTTTTCATGCAATTTGAATTTTCTTTCAGTGAGCGTTGTAATATATTTGGGCAATATATTATAAAACCGCACACAATTGCCTAAGAAGGACCTTTTATTTGTCTTTGCTAATCTTAAATCTGGCACCGCTATTTTATCTTTATTCCTAGTGTTATAATCGTGATTGTCACTGTTTGATTTAATTTTGCTCAAATTTGTACGAACATACATAATATTTTCAAATATATACAGACTTGGTAAAGTTAAAATATCAATTTCTTTAAAAAGATCTCTCAGGGATTCCCTAGGATCCATTTCATACATAGCTCGAATTGCACGCTTTTGTAAGATAAAGATTGTCTCTATCTCAGCAGCAGCTCCCCACAGCAATACACCATATGACATAATACTGTGGAAGTACGCGAAATAAACGAGCCTAGCAGTAGCTACGTCTGTTAGCTGTCTTATCTTACGAAATGCATATGCAGCAGAACTAACTCTTCCGGATAGATCATGAGTATATGTGGATTCCACTGTAAAGTTGAATCCATTTTGATTCCCAGGAAGACTGTCGCATTGTCAAAAGAGAGTTTTTCTAGGCCAAGCTTAATGTTTGGTTCAACATAAGTAACATTTGGTAAAGAAAACTTTAAACATTTGGTGTTTTTTGAATTTAAGAGAAGATTATTAGCCGCGAACCATTGGAAAAGGAAGACCTAGGCGAACGTTCCGAAATCAGATTGAAGACGTTCTGAAAAAAGGCCCTAAACCGACGCTCATGTATGAAAGGATTGATGAATATAGATGAAGCGAAAGAGATATGTAAGGACTGTAGGGAGTGGAAATCTGAGTGAGACGTGATCGCGACGGAAGATGCGGCTGAACTGAACTACTCATCTATGACTATTACTGCTTTTAAACGGGAACTGCTGAATAGGAGAAAGTTAGGGCTGACACATATCTATTTTAGGGTGCAAGTCTGTATTAAAACAGTACGGTATCAATATTACATTCTGTAATCGCAGTCACCGGCTGACCTTCACGTACATCGTTATGGAGATGATGTCCACGTCGCAATTCTCCAAACCAAGAATATACAGATCTGTGACTTGGGGATTCATCACCAAATGCCAATCGAAGTCTCCCGCAACTCTCTTGTCGACATAAACCACAGCCTAAATCGTAAAAAATATCCAAATAACCGTCTTCCAAATTAAAAAGTACATATAACGTTTATAGAGAGTTCCATTTTGGAATTCTGCAACGGCTTTTTTATTGTAAGTTGCCAGTTCCTATGGCGTTCAGATTGTTCCACGTATTAACAATCCCCTGTAAAACTATAGTAGCAAGACGTAGTTGCTTAATCGATCTTGTTTTTACCCGAAAATTATATGTAGTCAGAAAAATTAAATAAAAATTTACTAAGTACTCTGTTAAATCTAAGATCGCAAAGTAATAAGATTTTTAATGCATCGAAGGGCGAACAAATTTATATATTCAGAATAATGATCAGAATAATAAGAACTTATATCTGAGAATAATAAGAGTCTGCTATGACTTATAGGTTGTCTAAATGCTTTTATTGTAGTAGCTGTAGTGTTGTATATAGTACGAACTATATAATATAGTATTTTGTTAAATAAAGGCAAACAATAATAAGTATACTTGTATTTCGAGTGATTACACAATTAAATAAATAAGACGTTATATATCTCGAACAGCAAACGCAAAGAAGTGCTATGCTGAACATATGGAATTTTAATTTTTCACCTCACTATAGCGGGGAATTTGCTAAACATGCAAGAAATATAGCTTAAATAATTATTTTTTTATGCCTAATTGGTTAGCCTTTGACCACTGTCTCACCTGATGGTATGTGATGATGTGGTCGAAGATGTTGTTCAGCCTAGAATTACTGGCTCTCAAGGACAGCTGCCGGAACACACCGTTAGGTGCATGGTGACAGATTTTCTTGAGGGTGGTAGCTAGCCAGGCGGGCAAAAAGCCCTACCACCAGGCTATAACGACTGCCATCGTAAGACAACAAGCGGGACCGACGACGGCTTAACGTTCCCTCCGAAGCACGGAAGCGCTCAGTAGTAATTTCACCAGTGGCCACCCATCCAACTCATGACCGTTGCGGACCTTGCTTAACTTTGCTGATCGGTTAAAAACGGCTTAGCAAACTTCGCTACGAGCGCTTTTTAAATTAATCATTCATTCATAATTAAATAAATGTTAATGTACCTAGTGCAAAAAAAACTGCACCTATAAGGAAAATAAAACCGCTGAAAGTTTTCTCGTATTTGGCCCGAGACTTATCAGGAAGTAAGTTCCTTATAATTTCTTGAGCTGTATTTTTGTCTGGTAGCGTTACATTATAAAATCGTCACTTTCACTACTATAATCGTCACTTTGGAAAATTATTTAGAATAATTTAAAGCATACAGTAAAATTATCAATTTAGTAATAAACGAAATTTCACAAACAAACAAATTGCCGCGCTTTTTTTTGTATATAGAGCAGAGAAAAGTTGCCATCCTATATCACAATAGACAATCATTTCCGTTTTATCGACTGTTTCAGTCCCTTATAAAAATATATAGTTACTGGTATTCCAACCAGCTGAATGCCATGTATATTACTATACTATACTCGAACATGTGAACGCTGCCGTTGCCGCAGATTATGACAGTAATTACCATCACTCCTCGTGTACATTAATGTGTTGATAAATAGTGTAGGTAAATGGTACGGCAATTAATATCAATTCGTCAACTGATAGGAGCCGGCACTAAATTATGTAACAATTTGTTTGTTCTGTGTCTGTACGAAAAAGCACGTGACCGGCCACCCCGATACTCATCGGAAGTCATGTGCTTCAATTAAAATTAATGTTTACAGCTATCAACGCGTTTATTGTAATGTGTGTGTGTAATCAATGGACTTACTGTTATTGTTCAAGTATGTGAAAGTACTTACAAATTATTGTATAAGTTTAATTGTATCACACATTTAAGAACTGAAGAGAAACTTTATTTAATAAAATCTTAATACACTATACAGTGTTTATAATGACTATTGACACTTAAAACCAAGAAGGTTTGTAGGTACTTACCTAATTATTATTTACTTACACTCTATTATTCGTCTCCAATCAAAGCTGAACGTTTGCTATTAGAATGACGGAACCCTAAAAATAACCACATAACATGTAACTTGGACAGCAAAACGAACAAACAGATCTATTCTGGACCAACTTAAGATCGAAACCAGATTATCTACAATCTGCTACCAACGAGTATTAAGATACTTTGGTCATATCGCTCGGACACAACCAGATAATTTGGATAAGCTGGTTATAGTAGGAAAAATAGAGGGGAAAAGGCAACGGGGTCGCTCACCTACCCGCTGGTGCGACCAAATTAAGGCCATAACGGTACTTACCCTACCTAACGTCCTGAGACAAGCCGAGGACAGAATGATGTGGAAGCATCATGGCAAATCATGTCTCAGCAATGGTTGCTAAGGCATATAAAAATCTAGGTTTCGTTCTGCGAGTGAGTAGACTTTTCACTGATGCAGAGTGTATTAAGGCCTTGTATTTCGCTTACGTCCGTAGCGTTCTCGAATACGGTAGTATTGTATGGAACCCTAGTTACATGACTTACGTACATGACATAGAACGCATTCAATCCAAGTTTGTCAGAGCGCTAAATTACCGTACTCGAAACAAAACTAGCAATTATGAACAAGCCTGCGACTTCCATTGTCTAATGACACTTAATCGTCGTACTTTATTGCAGATTTTGTTCCTCCACGATGTTTGCAGTAACAGACTAGACTGCCCAGAATTGACTCATCTCTTCTTACAACTCAGAGTTCCCACTAAACGAACTAGACATACAGTCTTATTTCATGTCCCAGCGAGTCGCACAAACTATGCGCATAATTCCATCATAAGCCGAACGCTCGACAGCTATAATAAATGTTTCTCAGCAGTCGATATATTTCACCTTCATAAATTAGGTTATAAGAAACAAATTACTCAAATAATTAACAACAAAGCATGTTGTTAATACCTTAATTTTTGATGTTACATACACATTACACACTGTGTCTTCTGGTATCCTTACCCTTAGAGCTTTGGTACTCCAGAAGAACGCTCACATTCACTTTGCACACCATTCACCTTACACTACATTCACACACTTAACTAACACATATAATAACTCTTTCACATAATTAGGTACACCTCCCTATCTAAGTCCTATTCTTGGTGCGTGTCAAATACTGTTAATAGTAGGTAGTATGTTTCTTTTAGTTGTTGATAACTTTAAGCGATATATAAATATTAATATTATTTTGTATAAAAAGTAAGAACCTGTCATTGGCAGTAAGTATTAATAAAAATAATTATAATGTAATTTTGCTGTTGGTTCTACAATAATAAATAAAAAAAAAGCAACTGGTAAAAGTCTCCGTTGAGTCATTTCAGGACGGGCACGACCTTCAGACATGAAGAATACAACGAAGAAGAAGAACATGTAACTAGAGTACCTGTGCTATTTAAGTAAAAAGTTTTCCCTCTCGGAGATAGGAATATCACAGATTTAATGATAATAATATCAGCGGGTATTATTATGTTATATACATATATTTAAAATAACAATACATAATATGTATTATGTTTAATGAGTCCAGTATTCGTAATCAAACAATTGCGTATATAGCAAAGAGTATCGGAACCCACGAAGTAATACATTTATGAAATTCTGCGACCATATAAAATAAAAAAGGATTTTCATAATTACATACGATATTACAGATTAAATTTCAATCCATATTTGAAAATACACGTTCATTCAAAACTAAGTAGGTGTAAATAATTATGAAGAAATAGTCATAATTAATTATAAATCAGTCTACTCGTGACCACGGTCAATGCAACTTGATCGAAACGTCGAGTTTAGTCAAAATTATTATTTTGATGTTAATTCGTGCGTGGATAGACCCGTCAGTAATTTAGAAACATGTGTTTAGTTCACAAAAGTTTAAAGAAAAGTATGAAGAAATAGGTACTAGATTTCATACTTTATAATTATATCATATATAAAAAATTATTAAGTCAATATAATTACAAATATACTTAAAAAAATACTTGATTTGATTTTTAATGTATGTAAAGTAAGTGTATTAACTAAGTTTACTTGTTGCAATAAATCCATAATATCATTAGCCTAAAAAAATAACAATTAATAATTAAGTGAAACTTAAAACTAGCATAATCAAACAATCCACCCCTGCTGATCCCAGTGCAATGGTGCCCATAACACTTGCAGCGTTTCCGCGCTGAATGCAATGACCATCTTTTGCACCAGGAACGAGCTGGAGCAGGAGTCACCAGTTTATTGTCCTAACCTGCGCCCAATCTCACACTCTTTTGGGCTCAATACCCCACGAACCCATGGTTTCTACTGCAATGGGCACAAAAAGGTGAACTGCCTCCTTTGCTGTGTACTTTTGCAATTTTTTTATTTACGACGCGCGACGATTGGATACTTATCTAAATATTTATAAATATCCAAAATACTCGAAATCCATTCTCTAGGCGAACAACTGTTTGGTACCTAAGCTTATTGAATGCTTCTAAAATAAACAGTAGCAAAAGATACTGAAAACTGTAGAAAAATAAACAAATCTTTTCATTCAACATAATATGCATAATAGTTATTTTAAATAATAATAAAGTAATAATTGAGTTAACCACCCCTTCTTAGTTTCCACATTGTTCACGTTCTAATTTAACAATTATTTTAACCACATTCGACTACTTATATCCGGTTTCCACCGGTCCATTGTTGGACTCTGTTTCCGTTTTAATATTTACCGATAGTGAATTTAAGTGAGAACACACACGAACAGAGAATACGAGTAAGGGGGTCATTGCCGGAGCAAAATATGTAAACTTTACGATATAGGCACGTCATCGTATCGGCACTGGCCTGATTTGCAGAGAAAACCATTATACTATGACTATGAATAACTCAAGGAGAAAAGCTGCGAAATAAAACGCGTATGTATAAACACGACTGCGTTGTATTTAAGTATCGGTATACGATGTATATACGATGTAATCATTTTCGCGTATATACCAATACTTACAATAGTGTTTCGAGGAATAGTGGTTTGAACGTATAGGGGTTAAAATTTTTTGTATAACGAAGAAAAAAAACGATATTGTAGACTCTCATTTATTGCGTATTGCCCGGAATTTTGAGCTAAAATAGACCTGAGCTCTATTTGAAGTGCTCGTAGCGAGTTTGCTTAGCCGTTCGTAACTGATCTGCTAAGCTACGTCCGCCGCGGTCATGAGTTGGATGGGTGACCGCTAGTGACATTACAACTGAGTGCTTTCGTGCTTCGGAGGGCACGTTAGGCCGTCATTCTCGGTTCTTGTCTTAGGATGGCATTCATAATAGCATGGTGGAAAAGCATTTTGTGAATGAGCATGGCTAGCTAACACCCTCAAGTATAAAATATGTCGCCAAGCACGTAACGGTGTGTTCCGGTAGCTGTCCTTGAAAGCCAGTTATTCTAGGTTAGCCTGAACAACATTTTCACATATCATTACTTACCATCAGGTAAGATAATGGTCAAAGGCTAGCCTGATAGGCTAAAAATAAATAAATAATGAAACAGGTAAAAATAAATCCAAAGAAATAACCATAAAAACATTAAAAAAACATAGTTCAGCTAACCTTTACCTTACTATTTTTACTTTTGGACAAACTTTATTAAACTCGGTATATACCTACTAGAAGGTATATAAATGTCATGTGATTGTCAATGGACCATTAGGTATTGGGAGAAAAACTTGTAATGAAACATCACTTTTATGTGTCTACTGATTATTTCAAGGTCATCACGGCCTATGTTCAATTTCCAACTCTTCTTTTTCTTAGTTTCCTCTAAATATTACCACAAGACAGATCGTAGTGGAACAAAATATATTTTTATTTATTGATTTATGGAAAGCCATAATATCAATTCTATTTTTAGAATACAATAAATCATCGAAGTTAACACCACCACATTTAGGTATATATAGATTTGTGTACATTTCGAAATTTTCTTTAAACATCTTTTCTAGAGTAGGTGTTGGTGGTCGATATACCGATAATAATAATAATAATAGGCATTTATTCAAGAAAAAAAGCATAATTTTAGAATATTAAATATTGTTATTTAATATTTTATTTGTTGGATATTTGCTGCCGACCTAGGCTTGTGGCCTGTGTTTCAGAAATAAGACGAGATGTCTGTCCACATTAACACAAGCAAACATACAGACGCATTCGGCATAATATCTAAGTCATCGGTCATTCGGTAGTTATTATGAAACTCCCGTTTCACTAGATATGTTTTAGTTTCGTCATCCTGTGTAAGGATCATGCCTTTAGCCATCTTCCCAGAACAGTTTCTGATTCCTAACAACTATTAAACATTTCTTTGTCAGAAAAAACCCAACGATTTCTAACCCTATTTCTCGAGTTTACAAAGCGACGCATTAGGCCACTCAAACGACGGTCATCATTAAATCCAGAACGAAAAGATTGTGCAAAACGAATAAAAGTTTTATACAAGGTAATGGTTATTAACAAGGTAAACATGGTATGTTTCAGGCCAACGGGTGATAAAACAGGAACCGTACTGCGCGGTGCAGGGCGGCATGTGCCGCTTGCCCGACGAGTGCAATCCTGGTGACGTTGTGAGAATAGCAACACTCTGTCCTGAACAGGCTCATTTCGGAGTTGTCTGCTGTTACTATGTAAGCGCACACCTTACTCTTATGAAATATGAAAGTAGAAGAATCATAGACCATAGGAAGTGCGTCGAACCGTACTTCTAATGATCTACCATGCTGATGTGGCGTTCGTAACTTTTGCAGATTCAAATTCCGTAGGCTATATCTACCATTGGGAATGGTAGATATAGCCGTATACGAGTCTATGCGTTTTGTGGTCGCCTGGCCAATCATCCTCAAGTAGAAAATCGGACAGCTGCTGCAACATACTGTTAGGTTCTTAGCAACATATTTTTGCTCGCGGGTGGTGGTCACTTGGCTTTTCAGGACAACCGTAAGCCTCTCACATAGAGTGACGACGTACCACTTTATGCCACTAGTGGCCATGTTCCAAGCCATGTTAACTGCGGTCACTTTTTGGATTCAACCATCCAAAAAGTGACCGCAGTTAACATGGCTTAACTTAGTTGATGGGTAAGCAAGATTAGGCAAGATCCACTACCAGCGCTTGAAAATACTAAAAAAATAATTATTATTGTTTGATCACTGTTTTGAAAAAGATGTAGGTATAACTATTTCTACAATCAAGCAAGCATAGCGCATTTATGTTTCAATCCGATGAACTGTCTAATAGCTTCAAACAATAAACTACTTTATTAGAAAGTGTTGAAACGTGTGATCTCTACATATTAATTAACAGTCAATTTGAGGAGGGTCCGAAAAATTACGCACCGTGACGTTCATTATTCCGTTAGTATTCAGTAGAACTTTCTACTTTAGTAGTAGTTTAGTATTCAGGTTCTGCAATAATATAAAGACATTTTACATGTTTCTATTTATTGTACTTTTAATATGGTCGATAATTGATGAATACGAGTATATCCTTTGTTGAATGCATTGTATTTTGAGGTGATACCAATTTCTGTAGTCGCTCGATGATGTAGAAACAGCTGACCTGTTCTCTAACGCACTTTTTTATGTGGTTGTGACGGAACAAGCATGAGGCTCACCTGATGTTAAGCAGATTAACCTCTGCCTATAACGGATGATATATCAGATTTCGTCATGTGACAAATTGCACTGCGTCCGTCACACTGAGACATGTAGTTGTTACAGTTATAAGTTAAGTCTTAAGTGCCTGTAATTTTACTGGCTCTCAAAGACTGCTGCCGCAACACACTGTTAGGTGCTTGGCAACAGATTTTCTACTTGAGGGTGGTACGCAGCCAGGCGGGCATCTGCAAAATGCCCTACCACCATGCGGTGAAGCTCAAGCCGGCGGTGGGGATCGAACCAGGGACCTGCGGCACGGCGGCAGTCCAAAGCGATAGCTGCTCAGCCATGATTGCTTGTTGCACTAACGAATTTACTGCAACAAGCAATCATGGCTGGCCACAGTAAATCGTTTATATACTGCGTCTTAATGTCTTAAAAATGATAATGGTCCATAAGGTCATCAAATGTAAAATATGATTGCTTGGGTAGGCGGTAGTAGTTGCGACTATAATCAAAATATATGACGGTATAAAAGAATAAGTGAAAAATACTAAACAGATAAATAAATAAAATAGATAATATATAATAATTAAGCTGATGGTCGATGCGACGCGGGATCAAAATTCTGGCATATACATATTATTTGGCTCAACGAATAAGCATTGCAATGCGGCTGCCAGCATGCTAGGCACGCTGCCAACTGGGAGTGGGCTGGAGCATTTAGACTGCCTATGAGTCTGCTATGACTTATATGTTGTCTAAATGCCTTTATTGTAGTGTTGTATATAATTCGTAGTATTTTGTTTAAAAAAGGCATACAGCCGGTAAAATAAAGCTGATGGTATTATTAATATGTAGTGATTTTTAGCCATATGATTATAAACTAATTAAGCTATATATATATATTTTTTTTCTTTTCCAGTTTTGACCGGGACTACACAAAGGAAGTTGCAGTTTACGCAGATCTGCTCGTACTTACTATATTACGTCATAGGATATATAAGACTACACTTAATTAGCCTTAAATACGCTTAGGCTTTGTATGACATAAGTTTTTATTTATTAAACTAGAATAAGATGACTTTAGTAAAAAGAATCAGTTTAGCTGATTACATTGTTATTAAATCCATTAAATTAAAGCTGAAATGAATACGAGTCTTTTATATAAGTATAGTCAATTATTATTACTATGAATTCATGAGATTGATTAAATAGGTAGACGTGGGACAAGTGAATGGAAGTATTAGAAGGGGATGACCTAGGCGAACGTACCCAAATAAAATAGAAGACGTTCTGAAAAAGACCAGGTCAGGAGTACCCTAAACCGACGCTTATGTACGAAAGGATTGATGAGTGTAGATGAAGGACAATACATTTATATATTATACGTATTATAATATACTTATACGTAGCTGACGTAGTATGTCAGACGCGTATAAAAAAAGCAAAAAGTGCATTTAAGAAAAAAAATTGTTCGTTTAAGATTAAGACTACAATTTGCCCAAGGAAAGAAGAATGAAAATAGTCTTAGTTTCATAAGTAGTAAGTATATTTATTCATGATGTGCCAAACCAGAATTGCACCCCTTATCGTCCTTTAGGAGTCGTATAAGGCTAAGATTGGAAAAATATAGGTAAGCAGCAGAGCCTTCTGAAGGACTGCCATCTTAGACTGTGATATGCAATACACCTGGCACTGGCCAGGGCCTTCAACAGTGAACTTCCTCCGGCGGTTGCTCTGATGTGACCTTCCATATCTTCATGTAGAAGCCGTATTAGGCGAAGAACAGAAAATTACTAATGAGTGAGCTGCAGCGCCTCCTAAAGGGAGCCGCTGACGGTACGTTTGTTTGAAATGCTTCTGAATGGAATACTTCCTAATGGAAATACTTACTCTGATTAGTGGCATATTAACTATACTTCCATTTGGACGTAAGTGCCGTCACTTCTTCAAACGATGCATACTATGGTTACTTATACTTATTGCCCTAAATATAATGATTATAAGACAAACTTAAATCAGCATGAGGGGTTCTATACAACACTAGGCTTATTATCTTCAGAATTGACATGAAAAACTGGAATTTTCAATGGAAATTAATTAAAATCATCTTTCTTGAAACTTGCCAGGCGATTGTTACTGTTTTGAAAGATCATACTAAGGTGAATAAATGCTACTACGTATTATTATATTACGTTATTAGTTTTTTATTATATAAGAATATTAAATTATTATAACTACAATCCTATGATCCACTACAATCAACGGCAGAGCGTGAATTGATGAACTGAGACAAAAAAATGGACGGAGGTTTGCCCATTCACCGACAATTCAGATGGCTTCCAAATGACGTGGCACATGTTTTTGACATTGACAATCGAATGATGTCTTTTTGGATTGGTTGCATGGATTTCAATCCTTTAGGAAATCCAAAGCTGGAGTCCATTCGATTGGCATACTATTTTCACATTTACGAAACGATTTTGGAAGGCGTCCACTTCATTTGGATTGGTGGGTGTATTGTCAGTGGCTAACCTTCTAACATCTTTATGAAGCTTCGTACGCAATATGAATGCTCAGGGGAAAATTTAATCGTGTGCCATGTAAGTAGATCTATAACAAAGTTATATATATATCACCATTATTCCCGAAAGGTCTGGTGTAGGTACCTATTACTAAAGAGGAGCCTGCACTGGCATCAGCAGCTGCATTTCTAAATCATCCGCGGGTTAATCCTTCACCGCATGGTGGTGGGATTTCTACCAAACTGGCTTGGCCAGATACTACCCTAAGCTATAAAATCTAATGCTAAAGACTTTGTAATAGCGGTAGCTGTTTTGAGGGCTAGTAATTCGGGTTAACTCTGCTACCACTTCATCGCGTATCATCAGGGGAGAAAGAAGTCAAACGTTTAGGTAAGAAAATATCAGCTTCAAAAAAAGCCCCAACATGAATTAAGCTTACGTATAATTATACTACTACTCGTATATATGGTTATCACAAACATAAATGGTATAAAATTGCAAGCTCTCCAGTCACTTGCATTGTTCCACATCGTGCGTTCGCTCTATATAATTAGACAAGCTTCGTCGTGTAATAGGATACTTTGTGCAGCTCCGGATGTTCGCCACTCGTATTCACATTAGAAATACCCGCTGGGAACTAGCTATCAATTTCGCCTCAATTGAGACATTTTCACAGGCTCAATCTTGTGTTCCATGAGATAATTCGTGTTTTTTTATTTTATCTTGATGGAACTAGTACGAGTCCCATAGGAACAAAAAATATGGCATGTTTTATCAGGAGATTTTTTGAACCTGGAAATGTTCTTAATTATTAAGTCGCCACTGCATGCATATACTCGTATGTAGGTCTAACTTTAGGGGCAGTTTTTGCGAATTAGCGCGAGTATTTCCAAAACAGATCAATAAAAATCAAAAAGGCCAATTTGAACATTTCAAATTTTCTATAGCTACTTTTATAACAACATTAAGTAGGTATGTGGAACATCGACATAATATTCGTGAAATAAAAAAAAACATGTAAGCTTCGTTTTATGTATACAATTTTCTCCTATAGAACTCTGTCAATTATTAGATTATATTCAAACTAATTGAAAGAAGGTAAATCATCATTCAAAGCCTGTCTATTGCGAGTGGTTTTCTCGAAACACTACATAAAACAGTAATACCTTTGTGTGTGGTATAAACAAAAACATTGTTTTAAGCGTTCCGTGCGGCTTAAAGAAACACATATTTAACTCCCTCGCGTGTATCAAAGGTAAAGATCAGAGAGTCACCAGTAAAATGTTTTCAAACACATCAATGAGAAATAGTAGTCCTTTTATCTTCTTTTTTTAGGCCATAGGTGGCAAACAAGCAAATGAGCTACTTGATGGAAAGCGATCACAGTCACCTATGGATATATTTTAACCAAGTGCATCACAAATACCTTACCTACCTTTTTGAAGAATCCCATGTTGCAGCTGCTCGGAAATAACATGGGAGAAAGCTCTTATAATACATTATAATGTACATCATAAAAGCTAATTAAACAAGAATAAACACAAAAAGGCTCGGTAGCAATAGTAAATTGTACACCGAGGGGAGAAAAATAGAACTTTCTCCCAAGTTATACATAATGTTTTTAAATACTATACCTACATGGATAATAAAATCATTATAAGTTTCCTCTTATTTGTCCCGAGACTTATCAGGAAGTATTTAAGTTCTTTATGACTTCTTGAGCTGTAACTTTTATTTCTGGTAGTATTACCATTAAAAAACCGTCACTTTCCCTATCAGGTCACATTTTGGAAAATTATTATTTGGAATAATTAAAAGCGTACTAGTAAATTATTTATTTAGTAAAAACAAAATTTTACATAAGCATAACAAATAAATTGCCGCGCTTCTTTTCGTGTTGCCAAATTCCAAATACATTTTCTTCCCTGTCAGCGCGTTAGAAATGGATTTCGATACAAACTTTGTTGCCCCTCCTGCATGTTTGTTCTAGAAAAATGACTAACTTTCAACCTCATTTTAATGTAAGTAATGACTACCTTCCGAGCAGGTCTTTTGTAAAAGTATATTATACAAAGGTGATTACTTAGACGCCACAATGCTTGGTAAATTCCGCCTCTCTCAAGAAACCTCCATTCATCAATATAAATGAATATTGCAATTATTTCATTAATTTATTATTTTCTTATTAAGTCAATTAGCATGGCTTACGCCAATTAATTCATTTTATAATAGACAAAGTTGCAAATTATAAAAAGAATAGCCCCGTGATTACCCGTTCTTCTTCATCGTGGAGGCCTAAATTTTATAAATTAATTTGACCTCGTTTAGACCACTTTTTCCGCGATGATCTTTGCATGGAAAATAAATCTTTTTTATTTTATTTTTTTATTGCTGATAGTAGACTATCAGCGTGCCATGCGTGGTCAAAGGGTAGACCACTATCTTGATAAGTGATGATGTGATCAAAGATGTTGTTCACGCTCACCTAGAATTACTGGCACTGAAGCACAGCTGCCGGAACACACCGCTAGTTGCTTGGCGACATATTTTCTACTTAAACTATTTACAAGGTAAGCATTTACAAAATGCCCTACCACCATGCACATAGCATAAAGCGCCATCTCACGGTATATGGAGTCTAGGTCCACAAATATTTATCGCAAAGATCTTCCCATGAGATGTCAGAAGTGTGTAGAAACGAAGTATGCTTTGATTACTTCGATAATTTTTTTTTAGGCCTGATAGGTTAGCCTTTGACCACTATCTCACCTGATGATAAGTGATGATGTGGTCGAAGATGTTGTTCAGGCTAGCCTAGAATTACTTAAATAAATATTGTTTATTATTATTATTGTTTATTAATTCTATATGACAGTGTTAACAAATACATACATAATTATAATATTCCGAGTTTCTAATTTAAATAATCCTAATAAACATATATATTCATGCATGTTTAGGCAATGGGTTCCAAACTAGGCGCAGCCTGTATCTTGGTAACCCTTGATAACTCTGTATTGTAAATTTTATATCCTCTTATTTATGTACATCCATCTTATTTATACAATTAAACAATTTCTTATTTAATTTAGTTCTAAGTTAAGTAGCATTTATCTTGTACTCTCTATGTCTATATTTCAGCTTCATTTGATGTAGTAGTTAGAAAATTAGAGAGAGAGATTATTTGTGTGTGGGGAGTGTACCTACGTGTAGTATGCGGATTGGTGAAGGTTGTTCTAGAGTTGTGCCTGTATTGTATTTGTATGTATGTTATATTTATGTGTACTTTTTATTATATTATAACACTGTGACAAACAATCTCTCAGTCTCATCATATGAGATTGAGTATAGCCATGCACGGAGTTTCGTCTTAGCTTCGTTTAGTGAATATGTGGTGACGTCACAGTAGTCGAGAACTCTATTATAGATATATGGAAATAGATACATGGGCATCCTGCGAGCAAATCCTGTATTATTGTTAGGAAGAGGTAATTTGATAGGTCACTTACGTTTATTAGTGCAGTAGCTTTTCGGCTTGAGTGCAAAATGAATAGCTGACGAACGGTGAGAACTGACGCGTCTTTGTAAAGAAGCTCAGTTGAGTACCTCCTAGGTTTACCCGTCATTACTTTAAGGATCGCTCTCTGAGCTCTTTCTAATTCAATCAAGTTAGATTTTAGAGCTCCACCCCATATACCAATGCAGTATTGTATAATACGAGTACTTTGGCACAGAGAAATGTAGACCAGCCGACGAACCAATAAACTTGATCCGCATCGCAACGGTTTCATTACCTATGTAGATTAGTTTTCTTACTGTCTTTGCTGTTCTTGTGATGTGTTCTTTAAAATTAAGAGAAGAGTTTCATCGATTATTACACCGAGATATTTAACCGATTTCGCTCTACAGATGTGTAGACATTCGCATGGTGGTTTGTTTAGCGTGTTGCCTATAAAGAGGTTATACTTTGCTTTGTGGATTCTAATCTCGTTTCTCTTAGGGTTGGTTCGGTAGTTGATATGAAAACCGACAAAACTAGTTTTGGTTAAGTTCAAAGTAAGTAGGTTTGCGTCAAGCCAGCGGACTATAATCTGTATTCCTAGCTCTGTCGCCGTAAACGCTTCATTCCAACTTGAGATATATATACTTACTAATATATACTTTATATGAGAACATTTTATTAAATTCACAAGCTTTATATTGAATGCTCAGCTCATAAATACTTTTCAATTCATTAATATCAGTGATGTTATGGAGCTCCGTAACCGTAGCCGAAACAAGCGGACATCCGAATTTTTTTTTTTTTTTTTTTTTTATGCCTGATAGGTTAGCCTTTGATCACTATCTCACGTGATGGTAAGTGATGATGTGGTCGAGGATGTTGTTCAGGCTAACCTAGAGTTACTGGCTCTCAAGGACAGCTGCCGGAACACACCGTTAGGTGCTTGGCGACAGATTTTCAACTTGAGGGTGGTAGCTAGCCAGTCGGGCATTCGCAAAGTGCCCTACCACCATGCTGTAACGACTGCTATCCTAAGTCAACAACCGGGACCGACGGCTTAACGTGCCCTTCAAAGCAAGGAAGCGCTCAGTAGTAATGTCACCAGCGGTCACCCATCCAAGTCATGACCGCGGCGGACGTTGCTTAACTTTGCTGATCGATTCAGAATGGCTAAGCAAACTTGGCTACGAGCGCTTCGACTTCGATATACCCGTAACCGAATACGTTTCAAAAATTTTGGATAGTTTCGTATAAGGGCGGAGTTTCAATAAAACGACATGTTTCGACAGCTTTTTGTTTCACCGCTCCCACGCCAAGAGAATATTGCAGTTTGTTTGTTATTTTTAGTCATAACATAAGTCATAACCTCTTTCATAACTAATTTTAATAAGAGGTGATACTTAATTTAAGAATGTCTTGCGTTCATTATGAAATTAATTTCTATCTAGACGTTGAAGAGAGAAAAGACTCGAAGTAAAGAGAGATAAGTCTCTCACTGAAGATCCGCTTACATGGTGGAGATTTCCTATCAAGTACCATAGCTTCAGTAAATTAGGGAGACAGTACCTCTATCTGCCTGCTGACAGTGTACCGAGTGAGCAGCTTTTCAGTGCTGCTAGATTACATTATGAGCTCTTAAGGAATCGACTTTCAGGCTATAAGGCTGATAAATTGCTTTTTGTTAATTTCTTTCGTTAAATTCTTCCTCTGCTCAGTTTTTACTATTTACTTATTAACTGCATTTTTAGGGTTCCATACCCAAAGGGTAAAAACGGGAGCCTATTACTGAGACTTCGCTGTCCGTCCATCCGTCCGTCTGTCACCAAGCTGTATCACAAGAACGGTGATACCTAGACACTTGAAATTTTCACAGATGATGTAAGTATTTCTATTGCCGCTATAACAACAAATATAAAAAGTTGGCCAAGTGCGAGTCAGACTCGCGCACGTTAAAACAAAAAGAGGTTATAAAATTTGAAGTCAAATGATGTATAGCTAATGGTATGGAACCCTTCGTGCGCGAGTCCGACTCGCACTTGGGCGATTTTTTTATTTCAATAGATAAATCGACGTGCCTGCCAGAATGAGAACGCACACTTCACAAGTACACGGGACCGTGTATACCCATTCTGCAGCGGTAAGTGGTGATGATAACGTAACCGGTTTGCGATTATGTCACCAAAACATCGCCTCGCTGAAAGTTAAAACTAATAGGCTTGAAGTATTATTACATTCCCAAATGAAATGTGACATTCTCTGCCTAACAGAGCATTGGTTAAAGAATCATGAACTGACCTGTATTAATTTAAATAACTTTACGTTAGCGTCACACTATTGTAGGCCGACCATCGGTCACGGAGGCTCATGCATTTATATTAATAATACTAGTAATTTCAATTTTCAAAACTTAGATTGTTTTACCAGTTTATCTGCTGAGCAAATATGTGAAATTTCGGCTATAGAATTGTCTGACATAAATATCATTATTATGTGTATTTACCGTTCTAATTTAACTAAAACCTCACAGTTTTTTCCTATTTTTGAACAAGCGCTCGACATGCTAGTTGAAACTGGGAAGAGCTACACTGTCGTAGGTGATTTAAATATCGATATAAGCAATGTATTATGTAGTGACTATAAAAAATTAAAGAAAATGTTGGACAATAATAATCTCATTAATATCGTAGATTTTCCAACAAGAGAGAAGGGATTGACAAGCACTAGCCTCGACCACGTATACGTGAGCGGAGACCTGGCGCGCGAGTCGCGCGCTTCTCCTGTGCGCTCCGGCCTCAGCGACCACTATGCAGTGCAAGCTGTGGTGCCGTGCCAGCCGCGAGCTGGCCCCAAGCCCGCGCTCACCAGGCTCGGCCGGTCCTACACTCAGTCCAACATTTGCAACTTTATAGTTGCTGTAGAAAGTGTAGACTGGAAGGAGTTGGTTAGCAAGTACTTAGGATCACCTAACTGCCTCGCCACGGCAATAGTTAATAGTTTGAAAAATATAATTAATATTTGTTTTCCTGTAAAAGCTATACCGATCATAACGAAAAAAAGCTCCTGGGTGACATTTGATATTATAAATTTACAGGATCTAATACGTGACATGAAAAACTTGACATTGAAGTTCCCTACAAATAATGAATTAGCTTTAAAAATTGACGAATACCAGAATAAATACAATGACATCCTAAAGTTGAAAAAAATAAATTATTATTGCGAAAACATAAACAAATCCCCTAACGTAATTAAAGCAATGTGGGATGTGGTAAATACTGAAACGGGGAGGTCGAGAAAGCACCGTGATTTTACAGACTTTCTCGTTCAAGCTGACGGGTCCAAGTTTCAGAGCAAACATGATGTAGTCAACGCGGTGAACGAGCATTTTGTGCGCGCGGCCGTGACATGTGGCGCACCAGCAGCCGATGTTGTCGCAGCGAGCAGCGCGCTCGCCGCAGTGCGACTTGCTTCTGACCGGACTTTCAGGATCAAACCTTTCTCTGACGTTGAGGTGTACCGTATTCTGACGACTAGCTTGGCAAAGAAAAAGTCAAAAGACGTGTACGACATTTCCGTCTCCATTCTTCATCAAGTAGCAGCACCATTAGCTCAAACGTTGTCTTCTCTATACAATCAATGCATAAAGCAAGGTATCTACCCAGAAACCTTGAAATATGTCAAAATTACTCCTCTGTATAAAGGAAAGGGAAAACAAGGGGAAGTAAATAATTACAGGCCAGTATCGATCATTCCAGCAATAGCGAAAGTGTTTGAACACGGAATTAGCGCAAGACTGATTGAATACTTGACGGCCTGTGGGGCGTTGTCAGACAAGCAGTACGCATATCGTACCGGGAGATCTACCACGTGTCTGGCTCGACAAGTGGTAAGACAAGTACTGGAGGCACGGGAAGGTTCACAGCAGGTTGCAGTAATTTTCTGTGACCTGTCTAAGGCTTTCGACGTCGCTGACCACAGTGTACTTGCCGCTAAGATGCAGCACTATGGGATCGAGGGTTCAGCACTTGCATTACTGACAGATTTTATGACAGGCCGCCATCAAATAGTTGTCGGCGAGGGAGGCGAAGTAAAATCGATACCATTGCAGACATATATAGGAGTAGCACAAGGTTCATCACTCTCCAATATTATGTTCTCCCTCCTTCTAAACGACTTACCAGGAAACGTGCATAAAGGTTGTGCTTTTATGTACGCAGATGACGTCGCGGCAGTGGTGACTGCGCCCTCTAATCAACAATTGGAGGTCAAACTGAATGAGGTTGCGGCTGAGTTAAACCTCTGGTTCAGAAAAAATGGGCTTATCCTAAACATTAACAAAACGCAGTTCATTAGATTTGACCTATCAGGCTTAAATAATGCACATCTAAAGGTAACTATTGGGAACGAAATAATAGAACAGGTGAAACATACAACCTTTTTAGGTTTCCAGCTCGATAGTGGTCTGACGTGGGAGTCCCACATAGACAAGCTATGTGAGAAGATAGGTCGTGCTTGTTTCGCACTATGGCGTGTGTCGGCAGTACTGCCAACGGAAATGTCCCGTAACTGCTACTTCGCATCTGTGCACTCGCTCCTGCAGTACGGCATTGAGCTCTGGGGGCGCGGGGCTGAGTGGGAACGTGTCTTTCGGATGCAAAAAAGAGCCGTACGAGCGGTAATGCGAGTGCCACAAGACACTCCTGCGAAACCACTGTTCAAAACATTAAAAATCCTGACTGTACCTTGTTTGGTGATCCTCCAAGCCGCTCTTTACGCTAGAGGTCACCTGGAGGAATACTCGAGATTCGGTGACAGTGGTTACAATACGCGTTATGCGCACAAGCTCCGCGCAGTGCCGCACCGTCTCGTCAAGTCGTCTAGGCTAGTGCATGTCATAGCACCAGCTGTGTATAACCGGCTGTCAGATAACATTCGCAATGCCCCTTCAACGCACATCTTTAAATGTCGAATAAAAGATTGGCTTGTCGAGAAGTCTTTTTATTCATTTGACGAATTTGTATTGTAATAATTATTTTAAATGTCGTATGTTGACATATTTCAAATTATTGTTATGATGATGAGGACCTTATTTTAACAATTTCTACTTATTTTATTTTGACATTTTTATTTAATCTTTTTTCTAATTTTGACCTCTATTACTCGCATTTTTCATACTCTTTATAATAATTTAAATTGTACTATGTTGACATATTTTTACCAATTTCATAATTTATTGTTATGATGATGAGGATTTAATTTTAACCTATTTCTATGAATTTGATTTTAATTTTTGACATTGTAATTTACATTTGTATTTTTAATTTTATTTTGACAAGTTATATGAGTTTCGCATTTATAAATGTGAGCAGATAATGGTTAAATGTATTAATGATTTTTTTTTATACTTATTTAATATACTTACCTATAATATGTTTATGTAACGCAAATATTTGACTTGTAATCAATTATTACCAATAAATGAATATGAATATGAATATGAATATGAATATAAAACTTAAAATTGAGTAGGTATAGAATAATAACTCACATGAAAAGTCTAGATTGACAAGATAAAACCTATAAATAAAACCAAATTGTGACATACTAAGTATTTGTGATTATTATTTTACTTCAATATAATACCCGAAACCGAAACTATCCGAAACTAACGAATAGTCCGAAATAATTACATAGGTATCCGTAACCGTATCCGAAAGCGATATAATTTTATTCCTATATCCATATCCAGATCCGAAATGTGATACCCATAACATCCCTAATTAATATTATAAGCACTGAATTTTCGATTCCGCACCTTGTAGATACAAGCACTGTTATCCGACCAAAATGAAAACAAAATTAAGTTTTCTTTCAACCAACAATTCATTCATTTTATATTGGTTGTATATACATTTATTGTAATGAATAGTAACCATCTGAAGATGAGAAGCCATGTCTGAGGTAAGTTAAGTTTGTTCTGGTCGATTCACCTTTCTCTAACGAAGTACAGTCTCGGCAGTAAAAATATAAAAAATGCCATAATTCCGCCCGGATATAGCCGGAGGATAATCTTCGCCCGAGGCGACAATATTGCGCTCTAAAAACTTTTATTTTTTTTGACAAAACCTTCCTTTTTAGGGTTCCGTAGTCCTGACAAGGAACCCTTATAGTTTCGTCATGTCCGTCTGTCTGTCCGTCTGTCCGAGGTTTTGCTAAGAGACCGTTAGTACTAGGAAGCTGTAATTTCGTATGGATATGTAAATCAATTACGCCGACAAAGTGGTAAAATAAAATTTAGAAAAATATTTTTTTTTAGGGTACCTCCCATACATGTGATGTGGGGATGAAATTTTTTTTCGTCGTCTATCTCTTCGTGTATGGTATAGTTGAATAGGTCTTCTAAAATCACTTAGGGGTTGCTAATACCGTTTTACGATTTAATGCTCCATTTACGAAATATTAAACTTTAAAGTGCAAATTTTTGTTCTAGCAGGGCGTCCCCCCCCTCTAAAAGCTAAACTGCGGGCTTGAAAAATCTGAAAAAATTCAAGCTGATAGTGCGTTTTATGAACTTTAAAGGAAAAGTATAGCGGTTGACATAACTTTATTAGTTTAGCAGTAATAGTCGTTGAACTGGGGATGTTGGATAATTTTGTACCAAATATAAAATCTGTAGAATAAATCCTTTAATGACTAAGATGAAGTAGTTAGTTGTTTATTAGGGATAAAGACTGGCTTGAAAACTTAATCTAAAAATAAAAAATCTTAAAACTATAACTATGCTCTATGTCATACCACAAGGTGGACTGACGATATCGTGAAAGTCGCGGGGAGCCAATGGCTACAAGTGGCTAATAGCCGTTCTTTGTGGCGATCTATGGGGGAGGCCTTTGTTCAGCAGTGGACGTCTTCCGGCTTCATGATGATGATGATGATGACGTCATACATAATAGACTAGCTTTCCAGCCGCGGCTCCACTCACGCGTATTGCGGCTATCGCGCAAAACTATTAGCGTCTTTTTGCGCAGTTGGATAAAAACTATCCTATGTCCTTTCCCGGGTATCAAGCTATTTCCATTAGTATAGATATAGATATGACAGAGCTTCGACTTATATAGGTATAAAGTACTTTTTGGACCTCATCTTCGCCGTAAACTAGAAGTGTTTACTGTCTGTACCTGTCGTACCACGGTCATCGATCACTTCATTTCACACATCATCAATTTGCTGATTGTAGTGATCTTCAATAGTGTACATTTTTTCAACGTTAAAGAGAATATTTCTGTGCCCTTCACTTGCATATTGCAACGGAAGGCACTCTATTTAATTTTAAAGATTGATTTAGGGCATGTACTGTATATCGACGATAAGCACCGAGCTTCAGGGATTGTTTTATAATACGCGACATTTTCCTAGCAGGAATCTTCATTTCTCGCAATAAGTTGAGTTATCAAAATATTTTTACTTCCTAATGGGATTTCGACCAATTCTGGCTTTAACAGCATTAATTTATAGTTCTAAGATATGATCAGCTGCCCTGATGTTTTATGGTCTTCGACAGAGGAAGTGTTGTTGTATCTGTTGATATTACGATATACGAACATACCTACGGCTGATACCAAGCTTTTGAAGTATCTGGATTATGACCGACGTGACGGCTCAATACCTACTTTGCACAAGGCGAATACTACTGTGATGATTTTGTAAATTATGTTCAGTATTTTTATGTATTTGTATTATTTTAAGATTAACAAATAAGTATGAGTTGCTGATTTGTCTTTTATCGAATGTGTCAATTACCAGTAAGTCTATTGATTAAGTATTATGCTGCCTTCTGATTGGTCGGCCCCACCTATCTGGATATCTTCCGATGGCATGTTTAGCTGGGTGGGGAGAACGATCGTCTAAGTCAGTCTGTCAGTAGAACTCGATGGAGTAACATCTAATGTGTTTTCTTGAAGCTAATAATTTACATTGTGATTCTGTTTATATACGTATTGACCAATTACTGTGTGAACCATAAGTATCAAAGCAGAATAAATTGTATCTGTTTGTATTTTCTTTAACACCTCATTTAATATTGTTATTTGATAATGAACACGAAATAATATGAAATGGCGCGAAATCGAAAGAAAATCTTAAAGTTATAAACGCGTTCCAAATTCTAAATAATTCTAAAGCTGAAAAGTTTTTATGTTACAGTGTTTATGGCCAGACTAGTTATATAGTATAATAGCCTATTTATAAGCTTACTTGCATATATCGGTGTATACTTTTTATTTTTATTTCATATATATGTCAACTACTAGCTTTCAGGGCGCGGCTCCGCCCGCGCGTTTGTCGGTTATCGCGCAAAAAAATTAACCTCTTTTTGCGCAGTTGAATAAAAACTATCCTATGTATTTTCCCGGGTCTCAAACTATTTACATACCAAATTTCGTTCAAATCGGTCCAGTAGGCGTAAAAGCGTAACAGACAGACAAAGTTACTTTCGCATTTATAATATTAGTACTGACTTTAAAACAGAATAATTATTTATGCTACAGCAAATAAATTAAATGACATTCAAATTATTACAATGTACCAACGGATTGTGAATTGCGCTATCATTACGTTTTCATTCGATTATCTACCTATAGAATTCACAAACGATATTTGTTTAATTTTCGAATTAAAATTGAAATAATAACTTGGCGGCAATCGTACTCTTAATTCTTAGATTAAGCAGAAAGAAAGAGGAGGAGAATAAAGAACTACAGAATCGTTCTAACGGGCTTCTACGGAACCCTACATTGTGCGTGGCTCGACACGCATTTGACCGTTTTTTAATTATTCATCAAACTAGTTCATCAACATCCAGTTGTTTGGCAACATTTCTGTTACGAATCTAAAGCTTTATATTTTAAAACCTCACATAAAAGGTACCAATCTCTCATTTATCTAAATAAAGTACTTACAAAAAGTTTTCCCACATTATATGAAAAAATATTCGAAGAATGATCTTACCACTTCTTCAGCTTAAAACTATGTTAATTTGTTCACTTTGCTCAATGGAAATCGTATATTAAAGATAAAGTTGGTTTACACACGGGAACAAAACTTATTTTGAGCAAAACCTATATTATTATGCTTAGACACCTTACTATGAAACCTTTCGAGAATAATAAAAGCGTGGTGTTGATATTTTGAATGTGTACAAACAACTAAATCTATTTCGTTGGTACTCGCGCTGTCAGTCCTGTAAAGCTCCCTAACCAGCGAGGGTGGGTGCCAACTGCCATTACATCATTCGTAGTTTCTAGGCAATCAAGCCCCGAGCGCGAGCCAGCTCAGTGGTTGATCGTATTCAGTCCTTCAGTCAGTATCCCTCTAACGCCGGTCGAGTGCGGTCGTCTCGACTTGAGGTTGTTGGAAAGATTTGTACACAAGTTCCGATTGTCAGTCGCGTTGCATTGGCCAGTTTTGAGGTTTCGTCGTGCTTAGTGAGGTGAGTTATTTAAATTTATTGAAGAATCACAAGTTTGGTAACTTGTCCACAGCCTTATATATTTAGTTATAGAGGTGACAGTTTCCTTTATTTCTTGTGAATGTATTTGGAAATTTTATGATTATTTACTTATCCAAATAAATATAGGTACATATCCGTTTACTTCGTTGATTTAATCCAACATGTCATGAAATATCCACTAACTTATGTCTTTAGTTCAACATTTATTTATGTAATCGTAATGTATTTTGTATTATTTTGTGTATTTTATAAATGTATTGCCTAAGAGCGATTGTATAATCTTGTCATTGTAAATATGTGTGCTTCAAAGAACAACCATTACTTCATGTTTTTTATTTGATATAATAACTTGCATTATTGCTTAGCTTTTGTCGTGACGCACATTTTTCATATGATTTGATTTAACAGTAAACCTAATCAAAATTGGCCTTTTAAAGTAGGTTAAATCATAAAAATAAAACATTAATAATAGTCAAACATAGTTTAAAACGTTAAAAACGTTTTTATTTTGTTTCTAGATATAAATACATACTACTAAGTTTAAATCTTGAACAGTATTATTTCATGGTTTTAAAAGCTATTTTAAGCTATCAAGTATTTTTTTTAAATATGCGGGTCACATTATGGTTTCATTAAAAAACGGGTGAGATAGTTAAAAATTGATTAAATAAATTTAAGGGTTACCCAGAGCGTATTGATAAAAAAACACTTTGCTGCACCATATTTTTCGTGTCACTGTCTTTTTATCGTTAATATATTTGATTGATTGTTAAAATAAGAATCACTATAATTTAAAATGAACATATCGGCAATAAGTATGTAAATTAAAACCGAATACGAGAAAACGATATCGATAATATTATTGATGCAAATAAAATGACACGTCGATTTAAGTTATGCAGACATAAATTTATAAATTAAAATTAGGGACTAAAAATCAAATACCTGATCAAAATAGTTATTATGACATAAAAAAAAACAATTCGAAATAACAATCAGTGAATTAGAGATATATTGCACTTAAAGCAAATTTTAATGGCTTTTGTTCATTTTTTTTCTTTCATCGCAAAAGTTCGAAAAGGTTTTGTAAATTCGAACCTCTATAAGGTCATTAAAATGAATTTTAATGACTTTATAGAATTGACTAAAATGATTTTTAATGACTTTATAGAGGTAAATTTTTTTTTCTTTTTTTTTTTTTATGCCTGATAGGTTAGCATTTGACCACTATCTCACCTGATGGTAAGTGATGATGTGGTCGAAGATGTTGTACAGGCTAGCCTAGAATTACTGTCTCTCAAGGACAGCTGCCGGAACACACCGTTGGGTACTTGGCGACAGATTTTCAACTTGAGGGTGGTAGCTAGCCAGGCGGGCATTCGCAAAGTGCCCTACCACCATGCTGTAACGACTGCCATCCTAAGACAACAACCGGGACCGACAGCTTAACGTGCCCTCCGAAAAACGGAAGCGCTCAGTAGTAATATCACCAGCGGTCACCCATCCAACTCCTGACCGCGGCGGACGTTGCTTAACTTTGCTGATCGATTCAGAATGGCTAAGCAAACTTCGCTACGAGCGCTTCGCTTATTATTTATATTAAATACTTTAATAACTTAAATACTTTAAATACTTTAATATAAATAATAAGTCAATAAAACTTTTATTTTAGCTGTTTTTTTACCTTGGATTTTTCTAGCTTGATTGAGGTGATAAATTGTGTGTTGTGAGTTATTTTGCAATTCGTAACTTTAAAACTTTCGGTAAGCTCAGGGGTGCGTTCCTCGTCCAAGACATATTTTGGTCTAAACGCAGATACACGCCGTTTCAGCACTCTAATCGAACTTAATTTGATCCTGACAAGATTTGTTCATACCCGTTCCGGGCGACCTGTTAGAGCAAATTTTGCTCTGCCTGGCCAAATTTTTACTACCTTTTGAATCGGCCAAATCTTGGCTAGCTGTCAAATGTGACAGATTCTACAATAAATGATAGATTTTGTACAAGCTAAGCCAAGGATTAGTGACGTATTGTGTTAACATTGCTTAATTACGTATTATGCCCCATTTATTAAAAATGTAGACTGTATTTTATCACCTAAAAACATCGCTGTCAATTCCATATTTTGAAAGGAGCTTTATAGGTCGTTCCAGGTGCCTTGGAGCAAATATAGTTCGACCAATATTTACTGGAACGCGCCCCTGGATTCCACATTATGAACCACTACCTTGAATCCTAAAATCCATCCACCATGGACCTGCAGCACTGCAGTCCATAGCACTTGCTTGGCTATCACCGCTTCAAAAACCCATTGAAAACGATGCCCAATAAAGAGGTCAAACGTCAAAGTTCATTTTCTAGTTCGAAATAGTTTAGTTAGACTATAATACCCCGGTATGTGCTATCCGAAAAATGGAAGCGCTCAGATGAACAAATTTCGCTATCGGTCACCAATCGAAGTCATGACCACAGCCCTAGTTGATCAGAAACACGCAATTTTAGCAACAAGCGCCTTGCACGTAAAACTTCAACTTAAACTTTAACCTTTACTTAACCATCATGTCAAATGAAGATATGATTGCGGAATCAATTTCTCGGCGGCAGTTTAGGTGCCGTGCAAGTGGGGAAGAATTTAAACGTATTTATAGAAATCGATGACACATTAGGTATGTGTTCGGGAAGGCGTTGTGAACTTTAGTCACTAAAATTGTGGTAGATTAATACGATTATGACAAAGAATTATTAGGTCTTTCGTAGGCCTTATACCCTGGGGTACTCACTGATGATATGTTTTGGTTTACATATACCCCAAAATGGTTCTTAGTCAGAGGCAGCATAGTAATTATCTGCAGGTTTTCTTATAAATTTAAAGGCAAACAGCACCTCATCTGATGTTAAGTGATTACCGTCGTCCACGGACAAACGCAATGCTTCGGCATTGCTGTCGGCAAAATCTGTCTTTTGGCTCACTTCATCCTCCGGGATGAAGTGAGTCAAAAGACAGATTATGACCACTTTTGTTAGAGTGAACGGCTAACGATGTGAGTAAAATATATATTAATATTTAAGAGGACATGACAAATACTACGCCTGATCCTAAAACACGATTCATTACATATATCTTTTTTGATAGAAAAAATCATGAATACAGATCTAAAATTTTTCTTGATCATTTTTAGTCTGTACATAGAAAATGTTATAAATACAAATTTTATGAGTAATGATTATGTAGCAACCATGTGTCCTTCTATGTACTTTACATAGAAGATTTTCCTATTATGTAAAGCTCTTTTTATATGAACTATTTAAAAAATCGTTCTGTGTATTTAAGAGGATTATAAAGCGCGTACTTCTCCATACAAAAAGAAAAAAACTCTTTTCTACCTCTTTATTGCCCGGTGATTTTGTGTTCATGTATTGAACATATCATTGTCGTTTTATTTATTCCAGTTTTCTAAATTATATTAAAGTTAGAAGCATATTCTGCTTTCTTTAAAACTTTAAAGTTTCTTCTTTTTGTATGGAGAAGTACGCGCTGTATAATCCTCTTAATTAGTGCGTAGTTCTGTTTCGTTCACTTGCATGCGAATGGAGGATTATCCGTCCTATGCCTCACTTAGTCTTAAGGATGCGTTGACGGCGTTTGAGGTGGGAATATGCTATGTTCTTGAAGGTTCCTTTCTAAGTATATAAATCGTATTGATTTGGAAATACTTGAAGATAATAAAATTGTGTTAGCCATTATGCTGGTCTAGAGGAGCCGTTACCGTCCGTTTATCTGCCCGTTTCACCATCCCTTCTCCAAAGGGTTTTTAAATCGTGATAGGTACTTCGCAGTTAGACATTTTCATAAAATATATGTTTTCATCGGGAATTTTTAACAATATAACAATAAAAATAAGTTAGCTCCCGTACATGAAAAGTTCATTATCTTTTTGTTCTATCAAAAAACGGTATTACATACAGGGGTTGAATGTTGTGTAAGTATTCAATGAAATAATTATTAAAGTTAAAATATAAATCATAAAAATCGCAAATACGGACTTTCTTTAAAAATCCCGATCAATACGAAAAATTTATATCTGTTCATTAATAAAATTTCTTTGCTAGGTATTAATTTTATATATATATAATATATATTATGAACCACAATTCCACTGCGAGTTCTATTCGAGTAGGTACATAGCCAGTTATAATGCTCATACGCTAAATTTTTCGCCATTTTAGTCTTAAGACGAGGCTGCGGAAAAAATACTCTCATTCGACTAGTTTTTTTAAGCAACTGAAATATGCAATCAACACGAAAACTTAAATATTTGATATTTCAAACCTTTTTCTATCAGTTGTACAGTCAGAAACACATTTGAAAGAAATTTACTCGATAGTTTTAATTTTTCAAAATGAAGCCTTTTCTTTAAATTATTGGAGTTTTCTTGGAAACTACATCAGTTACATATTAATAATAATCACACATAGAAAGGAAATGTAGTTTATTATCCGCTGTATAAGTAAAATTTACCTAGAGTAATTAGTATTGTCATAATAAATTAAATAGTGTTTTAGACTTACGACCTTTAGTTCTGTGCAGGATTACGGTCAATCGGAAGATTCGATATTCAACCTTATTAGCTTAGGATTACGAAATAAAATCAATGCGTAAGAGCTGTCCTTCAGTGCCGCGCTGTGCGCCGTTGGACGTGGACCTATCGCTCGCGCGCTATCACCTGTGCTGTGCAGTATAAATACGTATCTTGGTAGGTATATCAATCAATATGGGAAATAAAGATAACTAAAAAATAAAAAACGAAGCAGAAGAGTCGATACAAAGACTGCAAGAATTATGAGAGAGCGTATAATATATCAGTTTATTTTTACCTATGCAAATTTAATATTCGTTTGTGTTTCGGTGTTTATTCTATTCATGAAACATATTATCTCTATCGAACTAAGAGATTCTATACCTACTAGGTTACTAGGTTCCTATAGTACTGTAATGGAGCTATAAAATAACTAAATGTCGTACTAATCTAAGTACGATTAGTTGGATACTATAATAATATCTGGTAATGTATAGTTATGGTCTCACCTGATGGTAAGTGATGTGGTAGAAGGTACCAAACAGGTAATAACTAAAATTATCTGGCTCTAAAGTACAGCTGACGTTCAACCGTAAATGGAGTTGAGTGTTGCTAAATAATAATAACACAAGCGTAGCAAATCAAAGCATTTGGTTTGGTGGGTATATCGCAATAAAACATCGAACATTGTTCATGTCCCTCAAGACTAAATGTAGATTTATATAAATGAAAGAATATTCAGAATCAGGCAAGTAGGTATATATTCAAGAGATTATCTACAAAGTCACCTGCATAGGTACTTTTAAATATACATTTTATCACTTAGACATGTACATATAAGTAACGATTTATACAAATATAATATAGTGGAATAAATAGATTCTGTACATATATATAATAAAATAGACTGTGCTCATAAAATGCACCTTCTTTCTCAGGAAAAAAAATAATAAATCAGTCAAAGTCCGAGATCACTCGGAACAGGGAGAACTGTCGGAGTCGCCATCTCATATAATAAATTTAGACTGTGTTCTTCCACTATATGAAAATAAGTGAGTAATCTTTGAATAAAGTATTATTAAATTTGCACATTTTATTCACAGGAAATTTCGTAAACGAAATATATTAAATATTATTTCGTTTACGAAATAATATTAAATATATTATTTAAATATTATAATACCTATATTAGGCAAAAAAATATTTTGACCTATCCATAGCAGAGCAGCAGGTAAACTTAAATAACAAAAACGTATAAATGTGTATATACATTTTTTTTTTATTGCTGATAGGTAAGCCTTTAACCACAATCTCACCTGATGGTAAGTGATGATATGGTCGAAGGTGTTAACAGGCTTAACCTAGAATTACTGGCTCTCAAGGACAGCTGCCGGAACACACCGTTAGGTGCTTGGCGACAGATTTTCCACTTGAGGGTGGTCGCTAGCCAGGCGGGCATTCGCTAAAATGCCCTTCCACCATGCGGTGAAGCTCAAGCCAGCGGCGGGATTCGAACCATGGACCTGCTGCGCGGCAGTCCATAGCCAAAGCCACCGAGCATCATGCTTTTTACACTGAAAAAAAAAACTTTACATTATTATCGCCCTGCACTTGTCACACCTCTGTAGGGTCGGTATAAACAATATATTTTTTCTGAGTACCTTCACAAAAGACAACGCATTGACATAGTTGTGCGGAGTAAGACTTAAATTTTATGGCCGGCCTCCTATCTGAAGCAATATGCCTTTGCGTATGCCATCGTTGATATGTATTATACTCGCCTTTGCCCCCTTTTCGGTTATTAGTTAGGGTATTAGATAGATGGTAAAGAGCGATGTTTTACTCTTGACGTGCAAAAAATCTGACGTGAAATTATCTGAATTTATGTAATTAAATTCATTTATTCATATTCACTACACCCCCTTTCTGAAGGCCGAGCTTCAGCAGGGGCGGAGCAGTTTGTATGGTGGCCGTCTTGAAATCGCCATTTTGGATTTTTGACAGGTGTCATTCGACTGCTCTCCCGACATTTATCCTTACTTCTACCTTTTAACAAATTCTATCTACACATTCTAACAAATTGTGCGAAATTGATTGTCGGACAAACAGAAATGTACAGTTGCTTTTCTGAAGGCTTCAGGTAACGGATTGTCTGTAAAATGTATTTTGCAGGTATATATATCAATAAAAAATTTGATTGATATTATCAAACTGAAGGCTAAATGCACATTTGTAATATAACTAAATGCTTAGGCCTTGTACGTGGCGATGGTAAAAGGCCGGACGGCATGACTTTGGTTCCGTGGAGGATGGGAAGGCCTCTGGTATGGGACGCTACCTGTGTCGATACCTTAGCACCTTCTCATATTCCTGCTACCCAAAAAGTGGCCGGTGCGGCGGCTGAACTAGCAGAAGGCCTCGAAAGGCGCAAATATAGTAATCTCAGTAGTTGTTACATGTTTGTGCCTTTTAGGGTCGAAACGCTGGGACCGTGGGGACCGAGCGCCAAACTATTATTCAAAGACGTCTCAAAACGTCTGGTCCACGCTACTTGTGACCAAAATGCTGGCATATACTTTGGACAAAGGATAAGCATTGCCATACAACGTGGCAATGCGGCACAAAAACACGTATTTTGCAATATCTCAGAAACTGTGCGTTTTATAAAAAAATTGTAAGAACATAATTTGTAGCAAATTGTGTTGCCCACAAACATATTTATATAACTTTTTGCCCTAAATTAAATATTAAAGAAGTTATAAGCAATAATAAATTTTTTTGCTCTATAACTTTTTTTACATTTTACAAAAAAAATACCCTAGAACAATGTCGTAGATGATCTGCTCAGGATTTTTTTATGAAACTCGCAGGTTAATTGATAAAACTGAAAATAATATCCACAATTTTCAATACGTTTACACGTTGCAAAAAATGTAGCACAACTAAGAGAATAAAATGAGATAGAAGAAACAGCTAAGCCTACGTATAATAATAATAGTCGTAGCAGGCAGATGTTCCTTTGAACCCAAACGGTTACTCAGACCTTTTCTACCTGCTTATCCTTCCGTAAGTTAAATTTAGTAAGTTCTATGGTAAGGAAAACAGGAATGAAAAAGTAAAGTTGTACGAATTCAACAATTTTTTTTAAGAATATATTTACAATAAAAAATATAATAAGTTAAACATTTCTTTTTGACCGGATTCTCATGAGCATTGACGAACCTGGTCAACTTTGGAGCGCTGTAACAGTGTGTTAAATGAATTAAAATAAAATCAAAAAATCGTCAAAAGATAATCAAAAATGTTGGTCTGAGGTATTATTTTGTAAAATAAGAAAAAAAAGTTATAGAGCAAGAAAAAAATATGAAAATTTTCTCACTTTTTTGCTTATAACTTCTTAAATTTTTAATTTAGGGCAAAAAGTTATAATAACATATTTGTAGGAAAAATAATTTGCTACAAATTATGTGCAGTGGAATTTTTTGTAGGACACATCGTTTCCGAGATATCGCGAAATAAGTGTTTTCACCCCTTTTATCAAGATGGTGGCCGGGGCACAAGGGTGGCGACCCCACAAACTTAGATTTGTCTCAAAAGTAAAATTGCGCCCTCTAGGAATTGCAATATTCGGTCCTTAAATTGTAACATTTAAATGGTACATACTATGTAGGTATCTATATTTGATTATGTCCTTCTAACCATAATTGTATACATATAGGCAAATAACTTAGTTTTGTAGTTTGTATACCTGCTTTGTGCATGCATACCTTGGTTCATTATATTTGTATAACTGCCCTGTTGGCGGAACGGCTTAAATTGCGAAATTTCTAAATATGATTACAAGCACTATCGCGTGCTAAGCGAAATCATATCAAACAAATTATTGGAGTACAAAATTTTATGTCCAAGGCGGAAATCGAACGCGATATCGGAGGACGCGGGTTCGATTCCCGCCTTGGGCATATAATTTTGTACTCCAATAATTTGTTTGATATGATTTCGCTTAGCACGCGATAGTGCTTGTAATCATATTTAGAAATATAGAATGGTAGCGATATCATACCGAGAGATTGTTTTGGCTAATGCACTCAATTACAAAAACAATAAACTTTCTTCCTGCATCATTTAAAAAACAAAAACTTTTATACTTTAGCCGCACCAGCCTTGAGAAAGGGGCTGTAAAATGGCTTTGCTGGAATAAGGGCTCTTAACTTAATGTTGTCTTAGGTTTTCGCGATTTTTACACATAGTAATTAAACAACATTAAACGGTTTAAATCTCGTATATTTATCATTATTTTTGTCCTGACGTTTCAAACACTTTGCAGTGATCGTGGTCACGGGGACTGCAAACTTGAAAAAAAACTTGACTTTCCGTTTCCGATACTCGTTATTTCTCACGCACACTTTTGCATATCATTAAAACTGTATAAATTGAAAACAATATATTTTTTATTTTATAAATGATTTTTTGTTAATTTATATACATCTTAACTTAATTTGTCGATAACCTCTGTAGACTATACCACTTACTAACAATCTAAGAATCCACTATTTTTATTTTAAAGTCTAATTTAGTCACCTGTTCCAGTACCTCTCACTTGTCTGCCATGTTTCATTAAAAAAGCCTGTATAACATGTTCCCTACAATGTTTCTGCAGCTGTGTGTTTTTTTCATAAAATATCCCAAAGTTTAAGGCCCTTACAATTGCGTATGTAGACTCTTCTGCAAGTTTGGTAAAATAAAATCTTATCCTGCTGTTTAGAAGTGGCTAGATATATATCTGGTTGGTCTAATTTTTACCATAGTTGGTATATGAAAGCAGAGTGGTAGTAAAATAACACCTTTCTGTTAACCACTGTAACTGAAAAATTAAACGAAATAGGATGTATACGAATAACGAACATATTTTCAACATAAGTAATTAATAGTCAAAAATTATATGATAGCAATAAAAAAAACAACCTGCATTATATTATTATGGGAACGTGTACAGTAGCACAGTTATGAAAAACTATAATTCATATTTGTATGACGAGTCGTGGTAAAATATATTGCCCACAACTAACATTTAATGAAATCAAATCAAATCCATTTATTTCAGGTCAATTGTACCCATATTCACCGAATATAATATAATATTTTGCTCATTCAATTTGATGGTATTTTACTTTATTCTAATGATGTGTAACATGTAATCTGATTAATCACATTCCAAGATACTGAGAACAATGTTGATTCATTCATAAATTATCGTCCACGCGGATGCCAAGTAACATTACTTTCGTTACTACGGAGAATTTAAAAACACCCCATTTATCAATATATATCGTGCCGTTTGGGCTGTTATGTACCACCATCATATTCCGACCCCTGTCTCACTTATGTTGGTTTAGTGCAGTATGTTTTTTTTTATAAACACGGAGACTGCGACGCAACAACATAGCAAAGAAACTTTAAAAAAAAAAGACATGAAAACAATTTTTTAAATTAAACAGTCTGAAATAACTGGTTGATATCGGTTCAATATGATCTCAAATTTGTGTTTTTATCAATATTGAACAATAACTTTCATCTATATTCATAGTTGCCACTTACATTAGTTGCTAGAAGCACTGCGATCGTCAAGGCATTTTGGCAAATTACTTTTAGTAAGTTGACTGTAACTGGCAAACCGTTCGCCGGTGTTGATGAAATTAAAATGAAACCAATAAAGAGTTAAACTGTACTAGCAAACAAATAATCTTCTATATTGTAAGGTTCAGTAAAAAAGTTATGTGTGGTCAAACATAAAATAAATAATAGACAAGTCAATTTAAGAACCCTCTTTCTATTGGGAAGTCAGTTAAATATGTATAATATGATATACCAATAATATATACCAATAAAGTCGAGCAGACATGAACATATGGTAATAAGTAATAAGTCTGTCGACCGTAAGAATAATTTTGAAAAGTAAATCAAATAATCTTTTTCTTACTAAGAAATATTAGTTATGTTGATAAAAATAAAAAAGTGACATCAATTGCAGTATATACAAAGTTACTTTATATAACTTTTTTTTTTTTTTTTTTTTTTATGCTAAATTTTTTTTTTTTTGAGACTTTTGGTCGCTTAGCGACTACTTTATATATCGAAATTCGTCACGTGAATAAGATTATAAAAAAAGTTGAAATCGTCTCAATGGTATCTGTGTTCGCGAATCTAATATCAAGTATACAAATATGTTTATAAGCGAGACGCGTGCGCCGCTGCTGCACATCGCCTCGTTCGGTGCAGCGGGGATCGTTGCGCCGCATGGGCGGAGCTAGCGTGGGAATTATTTTTGACTGCCCCCACTTAATAAAACGTTTTATTTGTAAGTAAATTTGATTATCATAACTCAAATTCTCTTCACAATTTTCAATGGAAGATCTATAACAAGAACCTGTTATTATTATATATTATTTATAATGCAAAGCCTGCAGCAAACCGCTTCAGGCGTTTAGCTTTATGAAAAGGCAATGATAAATATAAAAATAATCCTACGTAGGTATATTAAATATTCCATATATTTTATAGTGGTATTTCTGTCTGCATCGGGTATTATATTTTATCGCAAACGGGTTGAGCGGTTGTGCGGCCGGCGGCGATGCTTCGGGCGATATTGCTTTGGCTGTATTAGGTACAGCAATAAATGTTGTCACACGGGAGAATGCTTTACATTTGAAATAAAATTGGAGAATGGTCGTAGTTAAAAGCCGTTCAAAGAACACATAGACATACAAATTTTTTGGATAAAATTGGTCTTATCCACGACACCAAAACCAAAAACTTTCAACCATAAACAGATATGATTTGCGCATACAAATTATACTACGGGCAGGACTTATTACATTTCTTAAGACTAAAGTTTTGAAGTTTGTCCCACTAATTCTTATTCATATAATAAACCTTTACTAGTTTCGATAACATCATCGTTTATGATTATGTTTGTTTGTTTAGGGAGGACATAGATGCTGGCTACCGCCTGTGCGGTCGTCCAGCTCCACCGGGTTTTGGGCGAGGGCCTGGCCCTACAATAGCCCGGGAGGGAAAAGTGCCGAAGGCACTTCTCCCGAGACGGGCGTAGAAAGCGAAAAGCGCTTTCTACCTCCGTCTACTGCGGACGCCGAAAACGTGCCGCTACTATAGGAGGGGTTGACAGCGAGCTCAAGGGCACCACTGTGGTTCGGACCTCGGCTTGTCTCGCTGTCGAGAGACATGGGGGGGATCGGAGCAAAATGCCTCTGTGCAACTGCAGTGTTGCACAATTGGGCCCTACTGAATAATACTCTTTGACTATTTGGAGAGCAATTTATCGTGACCTTGTTTTTGCCTCGAGCTCGCCGGCGGGCTCGGTGTTTGATTGTGTGACCTCTAATTACCTCACACCTGGGGATTTTACCTCGACGACTTGCGGATAACGCTAAAGCTGCCAATGTAATGGCTGCGATGGGGTCATCCGGGTCGTCTAATACCTGCCGTGGTCGGCGACGGGGGGGTTTGAAAAATGGGATAGAAGAGGCAGTCGAGTAGTTCGATGCCTGGACAACCAATGGGTTCGGGTGGTGGGGCGCTCGATCAAAGTATCGGCGGGCGCAGTCCTTATTGAACTGCGCTAGAGAGGGAAGGTTAAAGTCGCAATGCAACTCGGTGTTCCGGATATACCACGGGGCGCCGGTTGCATTACGAAGAAAACGGTTTTGGATGACTTGAAGTTTATGAAGGTGGGCCTCACTAGCATGACTAAACACTACTGATGCGTAAGTCATGATGGGGCGGATGCAGGCAGTGTAAAGTGTCTTCTTATTACTAAGAGACATTTTACTCTCTTTGCGAAGTAGGGGACCAAGGCGACCCATTACAAAGGCCGCTCTGTTACGGACGGTTGTTATGTGATCGTTAAAGGTGAGATGACGATCAAGGGTGACTCCGAGGTATTTTGTTCTAGGAACCCAGGGAATGGGTTCGTCGAACAAAATAAGCGGTTTCGGGTAAGGGGAGCGTGTCTTCTCAGTAAAGCACATAGCTGTGCTTTTAGCTGGGTTGACCGCGATGCGCCATTTTCGGAACCAGTCACCGATCTCGGTGACGGCCCGTTGAATGACGAAATAGGACTGTCTGTTGATATGCCACCCAGTGGTGTAAATGGCGGTATCGTCCGCATATTGGGCTAGGAATACTTTGGGCTGAGAGCGTGGGATGTCACTGGTATACAGTGCAAAGAGAATAGGTGATAGCACGGAGCCCTGAGGGACTCCGGCTCTGACTGGGTGGGGGGAGGAGAGGGTGCCTTCCACGCGATAGCGAAAGCTTCTGGCTTTAAGGAAGTCTTGTAGGATGAGCACAAGACGTTCTGGCACGCCAAATTGGTATAGCTTGTAGATCAAGCCATTGTGCCAGACTTTGTCAAAAGCTTTCGCTACGTCGAGGAAGACTGCTAGCGTAGTCTGGGGTTTGGGGTACTTATTGAAGCCCTCAATGATGTGCTCCGTGAGGCGGTGCACCTGTTGGACGCATGAGTGTCCGGGTCTGAAGCCAAACTGCTCATCTGGGATAAGGTGGTGTTCCTTAGCATGGGACTGGAGACGGTTTGCAAGTAACCGCTCGTAAAGTTTGCCTAAGGCACTGAGGAGGCTGATGGGGCGGTAGCTGGTGGGGTCAGATGAGCTTTTGCCTGG
This sequence comes from Plagodis dolabraria, assembly GCA_963854805.1. NCBI lineage: Eukaryota > Metazoa > Arthropoda > Insecta > Lepidoptera > Geometridae > Plagodis > Plagodis dolabraria. Next base: position 33,011,054 of record OY978440.1, on the reverse strand, counting down.
TTTGTGAATGCCAATGACATTTGCACATTTCCAGGTGTCTGGGAATAAGCAGTGGCTCATAGCAGCATTGAAGATGCTGACTAAGAGATGGATGAGAGGAGGAGAGAGGGTTTTAAGAACCCTGTTGGAGATGCCATCGGCACCGGGGGACTTGCGCGGTCGGAGGGCCTTGATCAGTCTCTCCACCTCAGCGTAAGTCGCTAAAGTGATTGGTGGGAGTTCAGAGGTGACCACAGAGCTTTTACGTTCGACTTCAGCATCCACCGAATCGAGGTGAGCTTGGTCAACGTGATCTACGTTAGGGGAACACTGAGCCTCTAGGCTATCAGATAGGCACTCAGCTTTGTCTTCGTCAAAGAACGCTGGGACTAGTGGGACTGGTCTGTATAAGGGAGGCATGTCGTTGTGGTTACTTCCTTTCAAACCTCGCGCCAAGTCCCAGTAAGCATGGTGGCTTGGCACGAGGTTTGAAAGTTTATCGCCCCATTGTTGATCACGCAACTCAGACATGCGACTTTGAACCATGCGTTCAAAGTGGCGTTTCTTAGTTTTGTTCTCTTTACTGGGGTAAGAGTCGTAATGTCGGGTCACTGCTTTACTCTCCGTCACCAATCGTCTCACATCCGCTGGAATGACAAGGCGCCGGTCGTCCGGCACTATGACCTCCTTTGCAGATGCACCTACTACGGTGGAGAGGTGATTGGTGAACGAATCGATCGCAAGGGTTACGTCATCTTTTGTCAGGATGTCGTCAGGGATCTTGTCAAGGTCCGGTGAACTGATAGCCTTTAGGGCATCGCCTACTTGCTTCCAGTTCACTATCGTCTTAGTGGGGCGGGGGAGGTCAGTCGTTGGGTCGGGACCTAGTCGCAGTATAATGGGTCGGTGGTCAGAGTGAAGCTCGTGAACCACTTCTATGGAGCGTAACCGGAGTGTTACGCCTCTGAATAGTGCCATGTCAAGCAAGTCAGATCGGTGGTCTTCCATATAAGGGTAGTGAGTGGGCTCAGTGGGCGCAATTATGTCAAAGTTAAGTTCTGCGATTAGGTTTTCAAGTGCAATACCTTTGGGATTGTTGACGTTACAATTCCATAGGATGTGCTTACTGTTGAAGTCGCCAATCAGAATGACGGCGCTTCCTAATGAGAATAAGGCTTCTAAGTCAGCTCGGACGATCGGCTTGGAGCAAGCTTGGTAACAGGACGCTATGACTATAGGTTGATGACCAGTCATAGCTAGGAGGCAACAAGATGCTTCCATATTAACAAGAGTCGGGGTAGGTAGGGGAATGCAGTGCAGTGACCTTTTGTAATAGATAAGAGTGCCTCCCCCACGGGAGTTCACTCTATCATCACGTACCGTTCTGTAATTGGCAAACCTAGGGTTCGCCTTCCCCGGTTTTAGAAAGGTTTCCTGCACGCATATGATATCGATGAGGTGGGTACAACAAAAGTCGTGGACGAGGTCACGTTGTCTGAAGAGGCCGTCAGCGTTAAATGACGCTAACGAAACTGAGTACGGTTTCGTGCGTTCGGTTGTACTACCCATAGTGGTTGTACTGGGGAGGGGCCTGGGGGACGAAGCGCTTAAGGGCGCTTAGTAAGTTTGCGTGTTCCAATGTGTATTGGATCACGTCCGCTGGGGATTGAGCGTATTGCATCTTGTGGAATAGCTCTTGTACCTCATTGATGTCAACCGACATAGCCAGATCGCTGACTAGGTTGATTGCCTCTTGAAGAGGGGCAGCCATCAATGGCATAGGGGGAGCTTGTGGCCGGGAAGCGGCGCGGGGAGGGGCGCGAACGGTGTTGGCAGCGGGTGCCGGGAGCGCGGGGCGAGCCGGGGCCGGTGCGCGGGCAGGGGCCGCGGCGCGGGCGGGTACGGGTGCGGGCGCGGGTGTGGGCGCGCGGGCCGGGGCGCGGGCGGTAGCGACGGTCTTAACCATACTGGGTGGTTTAGACCATGCGTTACGGGCTGGGAGCGGCGCGGGTATTACCTGTGAGGCAGGTACTACCGTTAGTTTAGGGCTTACCCGTTGGTAGCGGTCATAAGAGGGACGGGTCGGCCTATGCCTTGCCACCCTGTGGTTCACTCGTGGTGCTTTAGGGCAACCACGGTAATTCGCGGTATGCCCTTGAGCACCGCATAGAACGCAACTGGGTGGGTCCGGCGAGTCCCGGGTGCGAGTGCACGCTGCTGTCGCGTGATCGCCTAGGCACTTAACGCACCTAGCGCGAGCGAAGCAGAAACGGGAGGCGTGCCCGTATAGTTGGCAGTTATGGCACTGCGAGGGACTCCCATTCTTGTATGGGGCTTGGACATCGAGTCCTGAGAGGCCGCAGACCTTTTTTAAATTAAAAATGGCCTTGCCTTCAGGTGTACGATCTAGTACTACGAGTACTAGATCGTAGAGACTGCGGTCCTTCCCGCTGTACATGCGGTGAACTGCATGTACGGGGAAGTCTTGTGCCTTCAGGTCGGCACATACCGAATCGGTATGTACCTCCTTGGGCACACCGCGGATGACAACTCGGAGGACTTTCTCCTCTTCGAGCGCATAAGTGTGAAAACTTATGCTCTCTTTACGGAGGAGCTTTGTTAGCGCTCTGTGGTCGCTAATGGTGGACACTTGGACTTTAATGCCCTGCTGCGTGGAGCGGGCATTAGTATAATGGATCCCACGATCCGAAACTAAACGGGACAGCATGTCCCATTTGGTTTTGTCCTGAATGAACAGGGGCGGAGGCGGTTTTTCGCGGCGCGCGCTCGCGTCCTGAGGGGACGCGGCAGTGGTGGCCGGAGCGGAGGGAGGAGACGCGGGGCGCGGGGCGGGGGTCGGCTTCTTGCCGGAGGCGGGGGCCTTAGCGGGTGCCTTGGCGGGAGGGGCGGAAGTTGCGCAACTAGCGGCTTTAGGAGCACGCTTGCGTTTCCTATCTACGACGGTATAGCCGTCGTTATCTGAGTCCGAGACTGTGCGTGAGGCGCGACTCGGATCTACCTCCATCTCCGCTTCGGAGTCCGAAGTGGGCTCGACAACGGTATGCCCTTGAGCACCGCATAGAACGCAACTGGGTGGGTCCGGCGAGTCCCGGGTGCGAGTGCACGCTGCTGTCGCGTGATCGCCTAGGCACTTAACGCACCTAGCGCGAGCGAAGCAGAAACGGGAGGCGTGCCCGTATAGTTGGCAGTTATGGCACTGCGAGGGACTCCCATTCTTGTATGGGGCTTGGACATCGAGTCCTGAGAGGCCGCAGACCTTTTTTAAATTAAAAATGGCCTTGCCTTCAGGTGTACGATCTAGTACTACGAGTACTAGATCGTAGAGACTGCGGTCCTTCCCGCTGTACATGCGGTGAACTGCATGTACGGGGAAGTCTTGTGCCTTCAGGTCGGCACATACCGAATCGGTATGTACCTCCTTGGGCACACCGCGGATGACAACTCGGAGGACTTTCTCCTCTTCGAGCGCATAAGTGTGAAAACTTATGCTCTCTTTACGGAGGAGCTTTGTTAGCGCTCTGTGGTCGCTAATGGTGGACACTTGGACTTTAATGCCCTGCTGCGTGGAGCGGGCATTAGTATAATGGATCCCACGATCCGAAACTAAACGGGACAGCATGTCCCATTTGGTTTTGTCCTGAATGAACAGGGGCGGAGGCGGTTTTTCGCGGCGCGCGCTCGCGTCCTGAGGGGACGCGGCAGTGGTGGCCGGAGCGGAGGGAGGAGACGCGGGGCGCGGGGCGGGGGTCGGCTTCTTGCCGGAGGCGGGGGCCTTAGCGGGTGCCTTGGCGGGAGGGGCGGAATTTGCGCAACTAGCGGCTTTAGGAGCACGCTTGCGTTTCCTATCTACGACGGTATAGCCGTCGTTATCTGAGTCCGAGACTGTGCGTGAGGCGCGACTCGGATCTACCTCCATCTCCGCTTCGGAGTCCGAAGTGGGCTCGACAACGGCGATGGAGGGACGGGTGCTCGCTGGCCTCCCGATCGGTGAGCGCGAGCGAGACCTCTCACGGGGAGGGGCTGCCACCGTGCGTCTGTTGTCAGGGCCCGGAGCGGGCGAAGTCGGGCTGTCCTCTGAGAAGGACCGGGTCAGAGGAGGGACGATGGCCTCCGGAATTGGAGTTCCGGAGGGAGCGATGAGAGTGTCCGTGAGGCGGGCACTCTCTGCATCGTTAAGCGATTGCTGATGATCAGCGTAGAGTTCGGGGTAGCGGAGGGCGAAGGTCTGAAGGACCTCCACCTCACCGTTAGAGGGACGTTGCATCCTGAGGGGAATACTCAGGATGGCCTAACGGGTTCTGTCTCCCTCTCGCAACTCGTGAGCTCACTTGTGTGAGAGGGAGTGAGTACCTATGGTGTGCCCTAGTTGTGTACCCTCTCCGAGCTTTTTTCTAGGCGGAGAGGGGTGCTCCTAATGCTGCTCCGGGGTTGACTAGGGGCGACCCCAAGGCCAGTTGTCCCGGAGCCCAGCTTGCTTCGGCTGACCCGTGAAGCGGGAAAGGCCACGGTGCAAGGTTAAACCAAAACAACAACAGTGGCCGTTGTCACCGTAGGGTGTCACACTGCGACCGCAGCAAATGGCGGATTTGATCGTTCAGACTTTTGAGGGTTTGGCTGACGCTACCCCACGCCTGAACGACGTCGCTTAACAGCACAAAGTGTGTTGTTACGCGCACTGTTACAATGTTGTGTCGAGTAGTAAAGTTGTGAAATGCGCACCGAAAAGTGCGGTCAAAACAAGACCACCAGCCCGATATGATGTTGTTCCGAAACAAGGGACTTGGGTAGGTGGTAATGCCTGACGTCTTAGAGCGCCTCTGCGCGACGGCACGGCGAGCTCGTAGCTCACGTTGCACGGCGTTCGGCGGCTGCTCAGCTTCTGCACAGAAAACAAAACTTCGTCAGGACTGCGTATTCCAAGGCACTGGTCTGCAACTAGCGTCGGAACGATGACCCGAGTGAGACGGCAATAGTGCGGGGACTATTGCGGTCTCACTGGGAGATACTGGCGGAGCTGTAGACAGGTGTGCACGGCGTGGCGGCACAGGTCGGAATGTGTATGATTATGTACATTGGTTGATTGATATATACATTTTAGAGAATAATACGGGATAACTCACGTGAATCAGTCAGATAGCTCCGACTATAGTTTCAACCACATTCGGTGGTCTTTATCAAGGTGTATTTTACGTTTCCAATTTCAATTTTAGCCGAGTTAAAATCTAACCTGAAAGGGAACTCACAAGAGAATACTGTAGCTAAAATAGCAACAATCTTTATCTTACAATAGACTCTAGTAGAATCTAAGTATAACAAACTCTTCTCAAAAAAAAAAACTTTTATAAATAAGCTTTATAATGTTATTGTTAATAATAAGAATTTCAATTTCAAGGAACTATTCGTCGAGACGATTCAAACGAGACCAAACCGGATGAGGTTGTGTCGTTTCATTGCGAAGTTCTTGTAGCCACCTTCCAGCTCCATGATCAGATCAGCACCATGTCATCATAATATTGCATTGTGACGCAATTTGCACATGTATGTAAAATTTCAGCTCAATCAGGTAACCGGGAAGTAGATCAAATTTAATTAAAAAAATTTGATGTAAAACATCTGGACAGGTGAAGCTAAATAAAAGCTTGTAAAAAGTGACATTCTATTGTATAAAAGCGTGCAATTATTACTATATACGAAATGGATCACTACGATTCTCCCAAAATATTGTTTTTTGGATAGTACTAATAAGGTTATTTAATCACCAGATAGTAACTATTCATAGAATAAAATAAGTGAATACAACCAATGCAAAAGAAGCGGAACTATTGCAAAAGAAGCGGAATTGAAGAAGTTTCTTTCAAATTAAAGCTAGCTTGTTAAAAGTTATCTCTCTGTGGTAACAGTTGGTTAACCTTTAATCAGTGATATGTTTCAACTGAAGATTGAAAAACCAAGCCTAAGTTAAATTATAAATAGTTTATTCGCTTAGCGGACATTAATGAAAATATTGCAATGTAAGAATGAGTTGATAATTTTATTTAAATATTTATAGAAATAAGAAAATCTCTAATAAACTTTAGAGTTTTATCGCTAATTTAGGTAAAGGTAAGTATGAAGAATGTGACATTCAATTGTATATGATAAAATAAAGTAGTCTTTTTACAATAAAGAATTATCTTACAAATCATGTTGCAAGTTACGAAACGCAAAAAGTTACAACTAATAATATGTAATTATTCTGTAAAGTTTGTAAATGTATCTATAATACACGAGAATGGTTAGTAAATAAGTAAATAACAAAGCAGTGCTCGCGACGGCCCTTTAGCTTCACACGCAATCGAATTCAGTATTCTTTTACGAATGAAATTCAACTGTTATTATTATCTATGATGTGCATAGATTAAAACCAGTTGGGAAAATGTACGAGACTTTATTAACAAAATACTACAAACTATATACAACAATACAGCTTTAATGAAAGCATTTAGACAACTTACAAGTCATAGCAGACTCACAGGTAGCCCAAATGCTCATGTGGTATGCCAACTTAAGCTCATGTGGTTTCTAAGCCATCAACAGTACTTTGTCCTATGGCCCTTACACTTATTTAAGTCAGACTTGACTGTGACAGCGATTTTCATACACTAAGGGCCCGTTTCAGAATGTTCGAGCAAGTTCCGGTTATACTACCCAGAACATATTTAGTAAACAAAAGACTATCTTTGCATTTCACAATCGTCGATTTATCCTATCCATCGGTTATTTTTTTTTTATACCTGATAGGTTAGCCTTTGATCACTATTTCAACTGATGGTAAGTGATGATGTGGTCGAAGATGTTGTTGGCTTTAAATTTAAATTTAAATTTCTTTTTTTTTAAATTTCTGCTTTATGATGGCTTTCAAGGACTGCTGCCGGAACACACCGTTAGGTGCTTGGCGACAGATTTTTAAGGCTCGGAAATTACGAAATAGTGCCAACAAAATATGGAAAATCTCATAAACCAGGTACCGGATGGTACTGCAATTTAAATACACGATACTCAAGGATATAAGTAATACTTTCATCGATTTCAAAACATGTTTCCTAATAATTGGCTCGATAGAAAAAAATGTCAAAAACACCTCTGAAAATAGAGAATTCCTACTTTTCCGCCAGATTTTAGTTTATTAAAATTTGTTTTTTTTTTTCTAAAATATTGATTTTTTAAGTACAATAAATTTCATTGATTATTTTTATCCAAAAAAAGCACAGTTAATGCGTACTGCTGTTTACAAAATGTCACATACGCCCTTTCATTCCGAGAAGCGTTAACATCATGTCGCACTATTTACTCCACCGATCTACGTATATTGCTATCATCCTCGCTCATATCGCGGTCAGCCGCGTCGTGCGTCGGACCTGCGTCACTTTTATCGGCGATCTCAATTAAAATAAAAAATTGGTAAAATTAGAAATAAACGCTTTGGGAGTGCAAAAAAGATGTATAAAAATCGTCAAAAACGCATGATGGCCATAATAAGGCAAGCATCTATGGCTTCTTTTCTCCATGTATGTATATTTCTCTTATTAATGAAATTATCATGTGATTGTGAACCCTAACGCAATATAAAAAACACTTCAAACATTTTACAAGACGTAGGTAGGTACAACTTTAGCTACCTAAAATAATTATTATAAGCAGCATTCAGAATTTTTTCTAATGAATGTATCGTAATTATTTTAGATGCATCATGATATCATCATCATCATTTATACAGTTTCTGACAATAAGGCACAAAGCTTATGTACATAATTTTCGACTAATCAGTCGTCGTTCAAATAGCGCATTGTCAGTAACATCGCTTTGCAATCAAGAGGCTCGTGGATCGAATCTAGCGTAAAGAGATTCTTTTTGGTCAAATTTTAATTTTACGACATAATTCTTACAATAATAATTTTACTTATGTACGTGAAACATTAATAATATAATGTGTCCGACAGTAAGGCATAAACGATATGTGTGTAATTTTCGACACTTTACTCAATGACTATATAGTGTGAAACTACTGAAGTCGAATCGGAAGTTCGAGTACAGTGGATCGAATCTCACATATACTTAGATTCTTTTTGGTGACTTTTTTATTTTTATTACTATTTATTTGATACGTATTATATTTACGTATAATTAAATTTTCTGACGCGTATTCAATTTACAATTACAATGCTTGCGAATTTATTAGGTAACTCGAGTTTCCATGTTTTCATATAATTAGAGAGTTTAGTATATCTAATGAACGTGAACATTTAATAGGTACTACCTAATCTAGCTACCTGACCACGTTTTTTCGTAGATCTTGGAAAAGTATGTCTTTTACAATGGAAAGGTAAAAAAAACATAAACATGTTGAAATTATACCTAGGTACTTACTTGTTCAGGCCACAGCGTAATAATAACAGTAGAACAACATTATCAATTTACTACTAAGCTATGTTGAGTAAACACCGTCCTTCTGTGCACTACTATAGAATAAACGGTCAAATGCGTGTCGGGCCACGCACAATGTAGGGTTCCGTAGTAGCCCGTTATCATATTATAGAATGATTCTGTAGTTCTTTATTCTCCTCCACGTGTTTCACGAAGAATATGATGCGCCCGTCACTTTGATACATAGCTATTAAGTTTCATGTGCCTGTAATTATACTGGTTCTCAAGGACTGCTGCCGGAACACATCGTTAGGTGCTTCGCGACAGATTTTATACTTGAAGGTGGTTGATAGCCAGGCGGGCATTCGCAAAATGCCCTTACACCATGCGGTGAAGCTCAAGCCCGCGGCAGGATTCGAACCATGGACCTGATAAGTATTTTTACTCATAGTAATTATTGTGAGAACCACAAATTTAGTAAATAAATTTTGTGAGTAAGGCATAGGTTGAGAGTACAAGTTATTTACCCATTTAAATAAGTCCTATTCATAGATTGCCGTTTTGTCTGTGTCTTGATATATAAGTGTTTATTCGTAGGACTTGAACTCGCTTTTATTTCTAGTTAACTTTATTCTCGGCGAATATCTTAGCCCGAGTTCAGGAATTCACTGAAAATCAGTTTATGGTTGCACCTTAACAGGTGTGCACATAACTCAAACTAAGTGCTATAAGTTGTATATTGTTTGTAACAAGTTGTATGTCATTTAATTTATTTTGTGTACCAATAAATAATTATTCAATTCTATTCTAAAATAGTATATTATGTATATATATGAAAGAAAAATAAAAAGTATACTGCTATAAATGCAAGTAAGCTTATAAGAGAGCTATCATACTATATAACTAGTCTGGCCATATATACTGTAATATAAAAACTTTTCTTGTTTTCAACTAATCAAAAACAATTATTTGGAATTAGGAACGCGTTTATTATTTTAAAAAGTTCTTTCGACTTCGCGCCACTCGCATATTTTTCGTGCTCATTATCAAATTACATTATGGAATGGGGTGTTAAAGAAAATATGATTGCATTGATCGCCTTGCCTGTTTACAAAATGTCACATACGCCCTTTCATTCCGAGAAGCGTTAACATCATGTCGCACTATTTACTCCACCGATCTACGTATATTGCTATCATCCTCGCTCATATCGCGGTCAGCCGCGTCGTGCGTCGGACCTGCGTCACTTTTATCGGCGATCTCAATTAAAATAAAAAATTGGTAAAATTAGAAATAAACGCTTTGGGAGTGCAAAAAAGATGTATAAAAATCGTCAAAAACGCATGATGGCCATAATAAGGCAAGCATCTATGGCTTCTTTTCTCCATGTATGTATATTTCTCTTATTAATGAAATTATCATGTGATTGTGAACCCTAACGCAATATAAAAAACACTTCAAACATTTTACAAGACGTAGGTAGGTACAACTTTAGCTACCTAAAATAATTATTATAAGCAGCATTCAGAATTTTTTCTAATGAATGTATCGTAATTATTTTAGATGCATCATGATATCATCATCATCATTTATACAGTTTCTGACAATAAGGCACAAAGCTTATGTACATAATTTTCGACTAATCAGTCGTCGTTCAAATAGCGCATTGTCAGTAACATCGCTTTGCAATCAAGAGGCTCGTGGATCGAATCTAGCGTAAAGAGATTCTTTTTGGTCAAATTTTAATTTTACGACATAATTCTTACAATAATAATTTTACTTATGTACGTGAAACATTAATAATATAATGTGTCCGACAGTAAGGCATAAACGATATGTGTGTAATTTTCGACACTTTACTCAATGACTATATAGTGTGAAACTACTGAAGTCGAATCGGAAGTTCGAGTACAGTGGATCGAATCTCACATATACTTAGATTCTTTTTGGTGACTTTTTTATTTTTATTACTATTTATTTGATACGTATTATATTTACGTATAATTAAATTTTCTGACGCGTATTCAATTTACAATTACAATGCTTGCGAATTTATTAGGTAACTCGAGTTTCCATGTTTTCATATAATTAGAGAGTTTAGTATATCTAATGAACGTGAACATTTAATAGGTACTACCTAATCTAGCTACCTGACCACGTTTTTTCGTAGATCTTGGAAAAGTATGTCTTTTACAATGGAAAGGTAAAAAAAACATAAACATGTTGAAATTATACCTAGGTACTTACTTGTTCAGGCCACAGCGTAATAATAACAGTAGAACAACATTATCAATTTACTACTAAGCTATGTTGAGTAAACACCGTCCTTCTGTGCACTACTATAGAATAAACGGTCAAATGCGTGTCGGGCCACGCACAATGTAGGGTTCCGTAGTAGCCCGTTATCATATTATAGAATGATTCTGTAGTTCTTTATTCTCCTCCACGTGTTTCACGAAGAATATGATGCGCCCGTCACTTTGATACATAGCTATTAAGTTTCATGTGCCTGTAATTATACTGGTTCTCAAGGACTGCTGCCGGAACACATCGTTAGGTGCTTCGCGACAGATTTTATACTTGAAGGTGGTTGATAGCCAGGCGGGCATTCGCAAAATGCCCTTACACCATGCGGTGAAGCTCAAGCCCGCGGCAGGATTCGAACCATGGACCTGATAAGTATTTTTACTCATAGTAATTATTGTGAGAACCACAAATTTAGTAAATAAATTTTGTGAGTAAGGCATAGGTTGAGAGTACAAGTTATTTACCCATTTAAATAAGTCCTATTCATAGATTGCCGTTTTGTCTGTGTCTTGATATATAAGTGTTTATTCGTAGGACTTGAACTCGCTTTTATTTCTAGTTAACTTTATTCTCGGCGAATATCTTAGCCCGAGTTCAGGAATTCACTGAAAATCAGTTTATGGTTGCACCTTAACAGGTGTGCACATAACTCAAACTAAGTGCTATAAGTTGTATATTGTTTGTAACAAGTTGTATGTCATTTAATTTATTTTGTGTACCAATAAATAATTATTCAATTCTATTCTAAAATAGTATATTATGTATATATATGAAAGAAAAATAAAAAGTATACTGCTATAAATGCAAGTAAGCTTATAAGAGAGCTATCATACTATATAACTAGTCTGGCCATATATACTGTAATATAAAAACTTTTCTTGTTTTCAACTAATCAAAAACAATTATTTGGAATTAGGAACGCGTTTATTATTTTAAAAAGTTCTTTCGACTTCGCGCCACTCGCATATTTTTCGTGCTCATTATCAAATTACATTATGGAATGGGGTGTTAAAGAAAATATGATTGCATTGATCGCCTTGCACAAAGTGGGTATGGAGCCGTCGGTCATATTCCAGACACTTCAAAAGCTTAATATCAGCCGTATGTTCGTATATCGTAATATCAACAGATACAACAACACTTCCCATGTCAAAGACCATCTGTCAAAAGATCAGGGCAACCGCGTGCATTCTAACAGAACTACAAAGGCTGTTAATGCTGTTAAAGCCAGAATTGGTCGAAATCGCATTAGGAAGCAAAAATATTATGATAACTCATCAATAATCTTATTGCGAGAAATGAAGATTCCCACTAGGAAAATATCATGTATTATAAAACAAGTCCTGAAGTTTGGTTCTTATGGTCGATATACACGATCAAAATGCCCTCCGTCGCAATACGCAGGTGAAGGGCAGTAAAATATTATTTTCACTGATGAAAAAACGATTGAAGAAACCTACAATCAACGAAATGATAAACTGTGCGCTCACAGTTCTAAAAAAGCTGCTCAAGTGGTTGGACAGGTACAACGTGGTCGTAATCCTGCGTCAGTGAACATTTGGTAGGGCGTATCTTACCAAGGCGTCATAAAGCTACATCCTGGCCCTCGTCTAGCCTAGTCCTCAATCCACAAAAGCCCACCCACAAGTGTACAAATTAAGGCCAGTTTTAGAGTACATGGCTTGTTCTAAATGACACGCTAACATTGAGTCTTTTATAAAATCTCTGAAGGAAGCAGTGGTAAAATTTCTCATGGAAACAGTGCGTTAACCCACAGATTTATGGCCAGACAGGTAAAGGTGGCCGTTTCGAATAGAATATTGCTTTCATTTTTAGCTGAGGCTTTAATGAATATGTACATGTCAGAATTAGTAATAATACATAACTTCATTGAAAAAATGCATTTTCATTTGTAACTTATAACTTATTTTTACATTTATTTTTAACTAATGGCCGGACTAGGACTAGACTAGTTTAGCAGTTAAATATATTATATAACTACCAGTCTTGTGTTCGTGGGACCAGAAAATATTTCTTGTGTACGGTACGGCGAGAATGAGGTCTAAATACTTATTGTATTAATGTATTTATTTAAGATTACATTTTCATTGCCAGTATTTAGTCTTGAAAAACAACGAACTACTTCATATTAGTCACTTAAAAGGATTTATTCTTAGGATTTTATATTTGGTACAAAATTATCCAACACCCAAGTTTAACGACTATTACTGCTAAACCAATAAAGTTATCTAAACCGCTATACTTTTCCTTTAAAGTTCATGGACTGCACTATCGTCATGAATTGTTTCAGTATTTTCAAGCCAGCAGTTTAGCTTTTAGAGGGGGGGGGGGGGGGACGCCCTGCTGGAACAAATATTTGCACTTTAAAGTGTAATATTTCGTAAATGGAGCATTTAATCGAAAAACAAGCTTAGCAACCCCTAAATAATTTTAAAATACCTATGCAACGATACTACATACGACGGGTTAGACGACAAAAAAGAATTTCATCCCCACTTCACATGTATGGAAGCTATCCTAAAAAAAAATATTTTACAAAATTTTATTTAACCACTTTTTTTTAGCTTATGGTAATGAGAAAAAAGCGCCAAAAACCCTAGAAATATTCAAGACTTAGCACCAAATGCGCCAAAACACCAACACAGTGAGTGAATGATCGGTGTCGGTGGCAGTTTTTTTATGGTGAGACCAGCGCGGCGCGGGGTACGGTCTGTTGTTGTAGATTTTGCAGCGCAGCGCCGGAGTTAACTTGTATGCAGCTTACGAATGAATTTTAAACTCAGATTTGTTTCAATCAATTGCTTATACTTTAATCAATCCGGATTCTCCTGACACAAGTGTCCGGATTTTACCCCGACACTGTTTAAAAACCCCTACCGGACGCCCCCGGACGCCCTCTAAACTAGGGGGAATCCGGGGAAACCCGGTCGGATGGCAGCCCTACTCTCATAGAATGTCTGATTTTATGTCGCACTCCGGTGCATCTTCGAAACATAATCTATCTATACAAGTACATACATCAATTGACGGCACGGGTGTCGTTTACAAACATAAACGTATCTTTCGTAATCTTTGACAAATACAGGTAATAACAGTAATACCACGGTTTTATAATCGCTATGTAATATTGTGGTATTACGTACGAATAGTAATACAAATAGTAATAAAATTTTCAAACAAAATACTTATCTTTCTCCTTGGGTGATCTCAATAATGGTATTATTTTGTTAGAAGTTTTGTTGTTCCACCCATCTACACAATAGCATCCACGAGATGTATTTATTATTATTAACAAATTGAAACAATAACTGTACCTACCTACTACATTCTTCATGTGATTTTTGTTAGTGAAATCTTAATAGTAGTGACACGACGACTTGTAGTAATGACACGAGCAGGTACCCTTGATTGTTAGCGGAACCAAGACAGCATCTGAATAAACTACGCTACTTGATAACTATAGAATACTTGGAACCGACTCCAACACCCAAAAGTGTGAAATAACTTGTTCAAGTCGGTACCAGGATAGTTCAAAAGTACCTATTATCACAATATTGTGCACGTGGTACTAGTGTTGGACTTCGGCAAGTTAATTCACACTTTTAGGTGATGAAGTCTTCTTTTTATGACCCTCGCTACTTACGGGATCGATTTTCATTCATTGTCAACGACTTTATCATCAAGATAAGTAAATATTTTCCAGTTATTGGAGTGTATGTCAAAAACGGCTTGACCGATTTTGATGAAATTTAAATGGAACCAAACAACAAGTATCAGCTTTCAAACAATAAAAGATTTTTTTAAATTGATTCACACAGTCAAATGTTCTGAGGTAACAAACATATAAGAAAAAAAGGCGATTTAAGAACCTACTCCTTTTTTTGAAGTCAATTAAAAATACCCAATAGTATAACCCGCTATTTGTATTTTGATCTGGGGTAAAAAAGCTTTTTTTTTATTTTCTGTGTAAATTTTACACGATATACTTGTTTTTGTAATAAATAAACCATCTTTTCTGTAACAGCTGACGCCTTGCATCAAAGTAGATACATAGATCATGTTCATTAAAACTATAGTTCATGTTCATTAAAAACACAAAAACTGCAAAAATCAAGCAAGTTGGTAATAATCAAGACTAAACTTGTACTACTGTAGGTATGGTAAATTTATTAACTGTGTCACACTATGATATTTACAGCATACAATCAACTAATAGTTGGTATCATGTATGCGTACTAGATGGCGCTTCAGCACACATCACATTCGTGTGTGACAAGATAGTTTCTACTAGTTCTACTAGAGAGCGCTCTAAATTTTTAATCAAATAAAATATTACCGTTGACTTGCGGACGTGGCGCCATGTACACCGCGAAGTTAATACGCGAGGAGAAGTGGGGACAAAATCTAACATATGTTTTTAGAATTCTGTCCCTTAACTTGAGGGTGGTAGCTAGCCAGGCGGGCATTCGCAAAGTGCCCTACCACCATGCTATAACGACTGCCATCCTAAGACAACAACCGGGACCGACGGCTTAACGTGCCCTCCGAAGCACGGAAGCGCTCAGTAGTAATGTCCAATGTCACTAGCGGTCACCCATCCAAATCATGACCGCGGCGGACGTTGCTTAACTTTGCTGATCGATTCAGAATGGTTGAGCAAACTTCGCTACGAGCGCTTCAAAGCTTGAAACGCGCTGCATGTTAACTGCCATTTTTATCATTCAGTTATTTTATGTGTTGGTTATGAACTCGAATCTTTATTAGGACATTCTGAAACGGACTCTTAATGTATTGAACAATCGGGGAAAAATATACACAGAATAAGATCCTTCATCACATTCACACACCAACATATACATTGTGTCTATCCTCAAAACTTGTAGATTAAATTCGCTTGTGGAATTAAAATTGGTATCTCTCCAGTAGACATTGACGATCTACTTGCGTACCATGTCAATTGATACTCGTATATATAAACGATATATAGGTACAATCTGGAAATTAAATAGTGGCTTCATGTGAAAAGTATTATTACCTCAAATGTTCTTGTGTTTCGGACAGAGCAATTACCGGATGTTTCAGAATAAGAGGTCCATTATTTTAAAAAAAATAGTACTTAGCTAGTACATGTTTCATGTAAAAGAAAGTTTCACTCGGCAATCTGACGATAAGCAGCTTTAAAAACATAACTAAAATTATATTTTTGGGGACCACTTGATATAAACAATCTGCACCTGTTATTAATTCTTTATATTAAGATATGAATGTTTTTTATTTTATTTATTGAGGGATAACTAACAGCTACACATTAAGCATAAGTTTGTACCTTAGTGTAATAATATTCTTTTATCATTTAAATAAAAGAATTTAACATGTATTAATGAATGTGCAGCCAATCACATTATCCACAGATTACTTTAAAATTAAAAAATAAGTTTTGCTACAAGTAAGACAAACATTTAGGTATATAAAATAAATTTAGCTACACAAATGTGGGTAGATGCATCAAACAAACCATAATTTAAACGACAAGCTTACCAAAAAAACGGTCAGATTTAGATAACAAATACAAAATAACTAGAATAAACACATGTTATGTGCTTAATTTGAGAAGATTCCTAACATTCACTTTATAGGTAGATTCGGGCAAGGAAAATACATCGAGTTCAGTAAATCGATAAAAGATATGAATGTATTGAGTGGTAAGCGGTCCATTTATTTTCAAATGACAATAGGTTGGTATTTTGTGCTCAAAATGACGGGAATCTACTCTTCGTTACTGTATTAGTTGGGCCTGAACTCGTGACTATGCATTCCTGAGACGTTATGTTGTCCATGGCCAACTCATTTAGTAATCAGCTGTCTATAAGATAAACTATAGTAAGCCGTTCTGTGTGTAGAGAGGCATTATCAATGTCGTGCATGATCTGTAGTTCGTATCAAATTTAGACACAGTGAAGACCCGACTTTCCAAACGTGTTTAAAAATATAAGCAGTACTTTGAAAAAAAAAATACCTGGAAATGAATTCAACCAACTAAACACTATGCTAGGGCGCTTCTTAATGCAACCAGACTGTCACCCACACATTCACCTTAGTACAGACGTAGAGACATAGGTTTAAAAATTTAAATACCTGTATTTTTGGCCGACAGTGGCTATGTACCTAAAATATGAGTAAATAGATTTATGGGAAAACTATTGTTAACTAATTGTTTTTCTTTTTATTTATTGTCACGGTTAGTTAACAAAATAAGTATTCGTTCCATGGTGAGCATGAGTTATTTATCCGTTCCCTTGAATCTCACAATACGTCCTTCATATCGTTCTTTCCTATTTTGATGTTGATTATAGATACCTATCCAAATTTGCACAACCCTGAAAAAATACATTCTCGTTTATTATTACTATAACATTCGACTAATGTATCGTTTATTCAAATTCATTGACTATTTTGCGATCCGTTCGTTAAGTATTCCTTTGGGGTTGCATATTTCAATGTTAAATTTACCATATTCGAATAAATTTTATGAAAATATATTTTGTGGTAGGTTGAATTACGCTGAGTATGGGTGCGAATTCAATGGTTTAAAATAATGTTCGAACGAGTAGTACCTACTACCGATACTGACTTACAAGTACATACCTACAGCGTCTAGAATTGACGAAGTGGGTTCACCTTTCAATTTGTCGCCGGCGGCGGGTTGCCAAGCGGCGCGTCACGGTGACTAAAGCCCAAATGCTTCGGGCGGTTTCAAAATAATTTCCCAAATGATTGTTCTGTAGATGAAGCCCTCGGGCAGAGACCGGGGCGCGGAGTAGATGCCCTCAAGGCATCAAAAGCGGCGTTAGGCGTTCCTTTATATCGGTCGGTGCCTGAGGGCAGCCCTCGCCCGCAGCTACTCCGCGCCTCTTATCCGAGCTCTATACGCTTCTCTTCGTACCCCTTGTGGCACAGAATGATCATAATAATATTAGCATGTAGGTAAGCTTTTCGAATGCAGCATTAATAATTTACGAGCTCTTTGTGCGTATCATTCAAACAGCCCTGAGCGATGGTCAAATCGTGGTAAATATGAGGCCGCTAACAACTCTCATAAAATGTACAGGTAGATATATTATCAGGTATAAAAAATGTGATTTCAATGACTTGATCTCATTTTATTTCAGCCAAAATGTAATGATCTCATTATTATGTGTTTACATACGTAATCCTTCCTTTTTCCTTAAAGTTATGTGTACAGTTAAGTTTTCTATATTCTAAAACATAAAATTGTAATGAATAGTACCTACATTTCAAAAGTGTGAGGTTCTGTCATTATTATTTTACTAATACGTACAATTACTCGTTTTGTTTAGATCGGTAGCACCGACATATGTTTCGAAATGAGATTTTTGATTGAATCATCTCAATTTAAGGTTAATGTTTTCCAGAAACAGTAAAGAATTACACGAAACTTTTGACTATAAAGAAAGCTTTGTTTTCGTGTTATACCTACTTAGTTATAATTGAAGGTTATTGATTATTTTATTCACAGCAATTTTACCATCGATTATTTTGCTAGTCATAATTTTAATATTTTTTAATTACTACAAATTTACTCCCAACGCGGATAGGGGGGCGGACTTCTGCTGTACTATTCAAATCCCATGATATTTGAACCAATCACCAAGTAATAGAAAATAAGTGAAATAATAAAAGTACAGTGTGAGTTTTTGAGACAAAGACTTGTATATAGGTTCGTCTGTTGCGCGGAAGATGTGCGACGCGAAACAACGTTTTGTGTGGCGACGAGTTTTGTTTAATGTTTCGAAAAACACTTCGCAGGTGACGCGCCTTTATGGGCCTGATTTTGGTCACTTTGAGGGTGAACTCCTCATATAACATTATATTATTATAAAGACTTAGAAAAGATACATGAACGTACGGGTTGGCCACGAATTCGAGCAGTTTTTTTATAACTGCTTGATATAAAACAGCTGTAGGTACTTCAGTGTTTTACCTATATATAGGTTAAAAACTGAAGTAGGTACAGCTGTTTTTAAGTTATTTTGTGGAACTCCTCATCAACCATACTGAATATTCAAATCTAACATGTGACCAATTTATGAAGATCCACAAATCCGTGTTGAAACTTTTCATATTGGATAATGGCATCAACGTGAAACGTGTTGTTTATCAAATTTTTGCGCATATGGGCCAACGAAAGGTAACGAAAGCCGACACGTGCAGTGCGCATTGAGATTGAACTTTGTTTTATTTTCCGGTTCGAGCTTCTAATCTATCTAATGGATCTGAATAGCTCCCTAAAGATGTATGGTTATGGATCATACATATAATGTAAGGGAATTTTTCAGTTGCCTTGTACAAACCTAACTACAAAATTACAAATTTACGAGAAAAAAAAATTAAGACATGTGCGAGATTCGAACCCGTGATTGTCGTGTTAGCTCAGTCGATCAGTGCATACACCGACTAAAGGGGTGGGTGGACGCGGGTTTGAATCCCGCACAAGACTTAAATTTTTCCTCTCGTAAATTTCTAATTTTGCAATGTAATCCGCAGAGCATGCGTTATTGCAAAAATAAAAATATTAAATCTAACTAGCTTTTATCGTTCATTTGCCGTGGTACCATTAACTCAATGGTACCACGAAAATGCTGATTTCTATTATCCGTGGTACCATTTAATCTTTAGACTAAATCATCCTGATTAAAAAAAATATTTAGAAAAGAAAAACATAAATTTCGAAACATATATTCGAATATTATAGGAGACATTCAAAAGCATACCTTCCAAACCAATCAGAAAAAGGTTAAAAACAATCTAGTCTTATTAAATAAATGACTGATTTTTGGTGTTCGGTATTAGAAAGCGGGACCCTATTGCTAAGCTTAAATATCTTTCAGTCCATACGTCTGTCCTTTGGAACGGTAATAGGTAGCCAGTTGAAATTTTCAGCTGTGTTAGTATAGAGGATTTCCCAAAAATAATAATAATAGTAAAATAAATGGACTTACCATACAAAAAACGTATTTTAACCAACTTCAAAATAGAAAGTTTTTTGTATTTTTCTGAATGAATGGAATTCATTGTATTTTTTTATGTGAGTTACCACATAATTGTACAGGGTGTACCGATTTTGATGTTTTTTTTTATTTTAGAAAGCTGGTACTTTTCTTTTTTGAATTTGAATGAGATCTGACGAGTAGTATTTATATTCCTAAATTTTGTTTACTTAACATTTTTTTTCTTTTTGCTCTATCGTTATAACAGTAATACACATAAGCATAAAACTTGGTATAATTGTAGTCCAATATTAACGAACAGCAACATATTAAAACGTATTAAAACAAGGCAACTGCGGGCGAACTCCCACTCCCACTTCTCGAACTGTTGGTACTAACAGTTAAAACTGTTGATAACCTGAAAGTTCCCATCTGTGAAGATATTTGTGAGTCCAACTCGCACTTGGCTGAGTTATTTTTTTTAATTATGAGGACGTTTTCACGCGATAAAAGTAAGATATTAAGAAGGTGATATTATTCAAAGAGAAGCCTACATCTAAATACGAACTTGGAGTCTTGGTTTGTTATCAGATAATTATCTAGCGCTGGAACAATATTGTTGTAGATATTACCCGTATCCAGTAGATGTTAACTAAAAAACTAAATAGTTTTTGCTGGTTCCCGTGTTGACCCGAGCTTAATGCAATCTTCATAGTCAAATTGCTCTCAAATTGAATGATCAATCATGTCTGCCGCACGGCGTCCACTTCGTAAATCGAATTTTAGCTCTCAGTTCAGTGGTCCGCGGTATCTACGTGCCATCAACTCTTAAAGCTTCAATGAGCATGGCACTAACTGTATCATATTTTACCTGTGTTGAGTTTGGTTATGTCCCTACCTTGGGATTAACAACTACAGAAATTATTTAATTAGTATATAGATGACCTGCAAGCCTAGCCCGGACCAGAGACATATCCCACAGGAAGAGGATAAAAAAAATTCTCATCTATGAATTTTTTACTTCTCTCCGAGCTTGTGCGCATCAGTGAATATTTATTTACGATGGATAAATCCTTTCTTTTTTATGCCTGATAGGTTAGTCTTTGACCTCTATCTCACCTGATGGTGCCTCTATGGCACCTAGAATTACTGGCTCTCAAGGACAGCTGCCAGAACACACCGTTAGGTGTTTGGCGACAGATTTTCTACTTGTGGGTGGCAGCTAGCCAGGCTGGCATTCGCAAAATGCCCTACCACCTAGCAAAATTTCTCTCTATTAGTATCGGCACACAAGGATTAAGAAAGGGACTCCCTTCTATATCCGTGGGCATAAATAGCAGTAAATAACCTAGAAATCATCAATATTGCTAGGTTATCACATTTTTTTGCCTCATTGAGCTAGTCCTTGCCTTATGCCAAATTACTTTTGTGTCTACTTGCAGCTGTAATAGAAGATAGTGGTAACAAACATACATAAACTTATACATAAACATTAATTGTTTGATAATATCTATGGAAAAAGATTCAATGAAGAATTTTGCTACTTCGTTCTACTACGTTCATAAATAAGGCCCAATTACAAAATTTTACCAAACAAATGTTTTATTGCCACGTTGAGTAATAATAATAAGGGTATTGAGCCACTACGAGAAGAACGAGCTAGAAACTCGGGACCAGTCTTTTTTATATCTCAGTACTCCTTTACAATTTGTAGCATAAGTCTGTTATAATAAAAAACAACTATAGTACTATAGTATAGGACTATTTTTATCAGAACTGGAAATTACTCAATTATACCTGTAAAAATGAACTTCTTGTCCAACACTTAGCTAACTATCCAAAATGGTGTAGGTATCTGAGTATGAGTGAGTATTTTACACCTTTTGGTTGACTGCCATGACTATTTTTTCTGGGTTCACAAACGTTATGCCACATATGAAATGAAAAACACGTTTAAACAACGTATGAATCGAAATTTTAGGAAAATTTAAAAATATACTCCATATGTGATCATGTAAAGTGCCTTTACTACATCGATTTAAATAAAAAATCGGCCAAGGGCGTGTCGGACGCGCGCTCGAAGGGTACCATTAGCTATACAACATTAAACTTCATATTTTAATCTATTTTTTTACTATTATTTAATTACCTTTTAAGTATATGATACAGCATGGTGTCATAAAAAGTATTTTTTTATATGACTTGCATTGCACTCGGTATAATTCGATAATATATTACCAAACTTTTATATATTTTTAAAGTTATGCATGGCTACCACTTAGCCTTCGTTATATCGCCACCCTTATTCCACTCATGTGGGGTCGGTATCATATGTCTTCTCCAACAACGCAAAGGGCCAAAAGAACATATAAAAATATTTGCTATCGATAATATCACACGCAACCACATAGATTTTTTTTTTTTTTTTTTTTTTTAGGGAGGACATAGATGCTGGCTACCGCCTGTGCGGTCGTCCAGCTCCACCGGGTTTTGGGCGAGGGCCTGGCCCTACAATAGCCCGGGAGGGAGAAGTGCCGAAGGCACTTCTCCCGAGACGGGCGTAGAAGGCGAAAAGCGCTTTCTACCTCCGTCTCCTGCGGACGCCGAAAACGTACCGCTATTATAGGAGGGGTTGACAGCGAGCTCAAGGGCACCACTGTGGTTTGGACCTCGGCTTGTCTCGCTGTCGAGAGACATGGGGGGGATCGGAGCAAAATGCCTCTGTGCAACTGCAGTGTTGCACAATTGGGCCCTACTGAATAATACTCTTTGACTATTTGGAGAGCAATTTATCGTGACCTTGTTTTTGCCTCGAGCTCGCCGGCGAGCTCGGTGTTTGATTGTGTGACCTCTGATTACCTCACACCTGGGGATTTTACCTCGACGACTTGCGGATAACGCTAAAGCTGCCAACGTAATGGCTGCGATGGGGTCATCCGGGTCGTCTAATACCTGCCGTGGTCGGCGACGGGGGGGTTTGAAAAATGGGATAGAAGAGGCAGTCGAGTAGTTCGATGCCTGGACAACCAATGGGTTCGGGTGGTGGGGCGCTCGATCAAAGTATCGGCGGGCGCAGTCCTTATTGAACTGCGCTAGAGAGGGAAGGTTTAAGTCGCAATGCAACTCGGTGTTCCGGATATACCACGGAGCGCCGGTTGCACTACGAAGAAAACGGTTTTGAATGACTTGAAGCTTATGGAGATGGGCCTCACTAGCATGACTAAACACTACTGATGCGTAAGTCATGATGGGGCGGATGCAGGCAGTGTAAAGTGTCTTCTTATTTCTAAGAGACATTTTACTCTCTTTGCGAATCAGGGGACCAAGGCGACCCATTACAAAGGCCGCTCTGTTACGGACGGTTGTTATATGATCGCTAAAGGTGAGATTCCGATCAAGGGTGACTCCGAGATATTTTGTTTTACTAACCCAGGGGATGGGTTGGTCGAACAAAGTTAAAGGTTGCGGGTAACGGGGGCGGCCCTTCTCAGTAAAGTACATAGCTGCACTTTTAACTGGGTTGACCGCGATGCGCCATTTACGGAACCAGTCACCGATCTCGGTGATGGCCCGTTGGAGGGCGGGAATGGACTTTCTACTGATATGCCACCCAGTGGTATAAATAGCGGTATCATCCGCGTATTGGGCTAGTAGGACGTTAGGCTGAGAGCGTGGGATGTCACTGGTATACAGCGCGAAAAGAATGGGTGATAGCACGGAGCCCTGAGGGACTCCGGCTCTGACTGGGTGGGGGGAGGAGAGGGTGCCTTCCACGCGATAGCGAAAGCTTCTGGCTTTAAGGAAGTCTTGTAGGATGAGCACAAGACGTTCTGGCACGCCAAATTGGTATAGCTTGTAAATCAAGCCATTGTGCCAGACTTTGTCAAAAGCTTTCGCTACGTCGAGGAAGACTGCTAGCGTTGTCTGGGGTTTGGGGTACTTGTTAAAGCCCTCAATGATGTGCTCCGTGAGGCGGTGCACCTGTTGGACGCATGAGTGTCCGGGTCTGAAGCCAAACTGCTCATCTGGGATAAGGTGGTGTTCCTTAGCATGGGACTGGAGACGGTTTGCAAGTAACCGCTCGTAAAGTTTGCCTAAGGCACTGAGGAGGCTGATGGGGCGGTAACTGGTGGGGTCAGATGAGCTTTTGCCTGGTTTGTGAATGCCAATGACATTTGCACATTTCCAGGTGTCTGGGAATAAGCAGTGGCTCATAGCAGCATTGAAGATGCTGACTAGGAGATGGATGAGAGGAGGAGAGAGGGTTTTAAGAACCCTGTTGGAGATGCCATCGGCACCGGGGGATTTGCGCGGTCGGAGGGCCTTGATCAGTCTCGCCACCTCAGCGTAAGTCGCTAAGGTGATTGGTGGGAGTTCAGAGGTGACCACAGAGCTTTTACGTTCGACTTCAGCATCCACCGAATCGAGGTGAGCTTGGTCAACGTGATCTACGTTAGGGGAACACTGAGCCTCTAGGCTATCAGCTAGGCACTCAGCTTTGTCTTCGTCAAAGAACGCTGGGACTAGTGGGACTGGTCTGTATAAGGGAGGCATGTCGTTGTAGTTACTTCCTTTCATACCTCGCGCCAAGTCCCAATAAGCCTGGTGGCTTGGCACGAGGTTTGAAAGTTTGTCACCCCATTGTTGATCACGCAACTCAGACATGCGACTTTGAACCATGCGTTCAAAGTGGCGTTTCTTAGTTTTGTTCTCTTTACTGGGGTAAGAGTCGTAATGTCGGGTCACTGCTTTACTTTCCGTCACTAATCGTCTCACATCCGCTGGAATGACAAGGCGCCGGTCGTCCGGCACCATGACCTCCTTTGCGGATGCACCTACTACGGTGGAGAGGTGATTGGTGAACGAATCGATCGCAAGGGTTACGTCCTCTTTAGTCAGGATGTCGTCAGGGATCTTGTCAAGGTCCGGTGAACTGATAGCTTTTAGGGCAACGCCTAATTGCTTCCAGTTCACTATCGTCTTAGTGGGGCGGGGGAGGTCTGTTGTTGGGTCGGGACCTAGTCGCAGTATAATGGGTCGGTGGTCAGAGTGAAGCTCGTGAACCACTTCTATGGAGCGTAACTGGAGTGTTACGCCTCTGAGTAGTGCCATGTCAAGCAAGTCAGGTCGAAAGTCTTCCGTATGAGGGTAGTGAGTGGGCTCAGTGGGCGCAATTATGTCAAAATTAAGTTCTGCGACTAGTTTTTCAAGTGCAATGCCTCTGGGATTGTTGACGTTACAATTCCATAGGATGTGCTTACTATTGAAGTCGCCAATCAGAAGGACGGCGCTTCCTAATGAGAACAATGCTTCTAAGTCAGCTCGGACGATCGGCTTTTGACAAGCTTGGTAACAGGACGCTATGACTATAGGTTGATGACCAGTCATAGCTAGGAGGCAACAAGATGCTTCCATATTAACAAGAGTCGGGGTAGGTAGGGGGATGCAGTGCAGGGACCTTTTGTAATAGATAAGAGTGCCTCCCCCACGGGAGTTCACTCTATCATCACGTACCGTTCTGTAATTGGCAAACCTAGGGTTCGCCTTCCCCGGTTTTAGAAGGGTCTCCTGCACGCATATAATGTCGATAAGGTGGGTGCAGCAAAAGTCGTGGACAAGGTCACGTTGTCTAAAGAAACCGTTAGCGTTGAATGACGCTAACGAAACTGAGCGCGGTTTCGTGCGTGCGGTTGTACTACCCATAGTGGTTGTACTGGGGAGGGGCCTGGGGAACGAAGCGCTTAAGGGCGCTAAGTAAATTCGCGTGTTCCAATGTATATTGGATCACGTCCGCTGGGGATTGAGCGAAGTGCATCTTGTGCGCTAGCTCGCGGACTTCGTTGATGTCAATAGACATCGCCAGGTCGCTGACTAGTTTGATGTCCTCTTGAAGAGAGGCATCCATCAGCGGCATGGGTGGGGCTTGTGGCCGAGGAATGGCGCGGGGAGGAGGGGCGCGAACGGAGTTGGCAACGGGTGCCGGGAGCGCGGGGCGAGCCGGGGCCGGTGCGCGGGCAGGGGCCGGGGCGCGGGCGGGAGCGGGTGCGGGCGCGCGGGCCGGGGCGCGGGCGGGAGTGATGGTCTTTACCATACTGGGTGGTTTAGACCATGCGTTACGGGCGGGGAGCGGCGCGGGTATTACCTGTGAAGCAGGTATTACCGACAGCTTAGGGCTGACCCGTTGGTAACGGTCATGTGAGGGACGGGTCGGCCTATGCCTTGCCACCCTGTGGTTTATGCGTGGTGCTTTTGGGCAGCCGCGGTAATTCGCGGTATGTCCTTGAGCGCCGCATAGAACGCAGCTGGGTGGGTCCGGCGAGTCCCGAGTGCGAGTGCACGCCGCTGTCGCGTGATCGCCTAGGCACTTGACGCACCTAGCGCGAGCGAAACAGAAGCGGGAGGCGTGACCGTACAATTGGCAGTTGTGACACTGCGAGGGACTTCCGTTTTTAAATGGGGCTTGTACGTCTAACCCAGAGAGGCCGCAGACCTTTTTTAAATTAAAAATGGCCTTGCCCTCTGGTGTACGGTCTAGTACTACGAGTACTAGGTCATATGGACTGCGGTCCTTCCCGCTGTACATGCGGTGAACCGCATGCACTGGGAAGTCTTGTGCTTTAAGGTCGTCACATACCGCATCGGTATGTATCTCCTTAGGCACACCGCGAATCACAACGCGAAGGACTTTCTCCTCTTCGAGCGCATAAGTGTGAAAACTTATGCTCTCTTTACGGAGGAGCTTTGTTAGCGCTCTGTGGTCGCTACTAGTGGGCACTTGGACTTTAATGCCCTGCTGCGTGGAGCGGGCATTAGTATAATGGATCCCACGATCCGAAACTAAGCGGGACAGCATGTCCCATTTGCTTTTGTCCTGAATGAACAAAGGCGGAGGCGGTTTTTCGCGACGTGCGCTCGCGTCCTGAGGGGACGCGGCGGTTGAAACCGGAGCGGAGGGAGGAGACGCGGGGCGCGGGGCGGGGGTCGGTTTTTTGCCGGAGGCGGGGGCCTTTGCGGGTGCCTTGGCGGGAGGGGCGGAAGTGGCGCAACTAGCGGCTTTGGGCGCGCGCTTGCGTTTGCGATCTACGACGGTGTAACCGTCGTTATCGGAATCAGAGTCCGTGCGTGAGGCGCCGGCCTGATCTACCTCCATGTCCGTTTCGGATTCCGAAACGGTCTCGACAATGGCGAAGGAGGGACGGGTACTCGCTGACCTCTTGATCGGTGAGCGAGAGCGAGACCGTTCACGGGGAGGGGCTGCCACCGTGCGTCTATTGTCGGGCCCGGGAGCGGGCGAAGTAGGGCTATCCTCTGAATAGGATCGGGTCAAGGGAGGAACGCTGGCCTCCGGGTTTGAAGTCCCGGAGGGAGCGATGAGAGTGTCCGTGAGGCGGGCATTCTCTTCCTCTTCAAGCAGTTGCATATGTGCAACGTATAGATCGGGGTGGCGGAGGGCGAAGGTCTGAAGGACCTGCACCTCACCGTTAGAGGGACGGGACTGCATCCTGAGGGGAATACTCAGGACGCCCTATCAAGGGTTTGAATTCCCTCACACACCTTGTGAGCTCACTGTGTGAGAGGGAGTGTGTACCTAGGGTGTGCCCTAGTTGTGTACCCTCTCCGAGCTTTTTTCTCGGCGGAGAGGGGTGCTCCTAAGCGCTACTCCGGGGTTGACTAGGGGCGACCCCAAGGCCAGTAATCCCGGAGCCCAGCTTGCTTCGGCTGACCCGTGAAGCGGGAAAGGCCACGGTGCAAGGTTAAACCAAAACAACAACAGTGGCCGTTGTCACCGTAGGGTGTCACACTGCGACCGCAGCAAATGGCGGATTTGATCGTTCAGACGGGTTTGGCTGACGCTACCCCACGCCTGAACGACGTCGCTTAACAGCACAAAGTGTGTTGTTACGCGACTGTTACTATGTTGTGTCGGGTAGTAAAGTGGTGAAATGCGCACCGAAAAGTGCGGTCAAAACAAGACCACCAGCCCGATATGATGTTGTTCGTCCGAAACAAGGGACTTGGGTAGGTGGTAATGCCTGACGTCTTAGAGCGCCTCTGCGCGCCGGCACGGCGAGCTCGTAGCTCACGTTGCACGGCGGTCGGTGGCTGCTCAGCTTCTGCACAGAAAACAAAACTTCGTCAGGACTGCGTATTCCAAGGCACTGGTCTGCAACTAGCGTCGGAACGATGACCCGAGTGAGACGGCAATAGTGCGGGGACTATTGCGGTCTCACTGGGAGATACTGGCGGAGCTGTAGACAGGTGTGCACGGCGTGGCGGCACAGGTCGGAATGTCGTCGAAAAAAAGACCACATAGATATATAATTGTAAAAAAATATACTTGCTGACTTACTGCTGCCACTGGGGTAGTCAGGGCGCTAAGCCCTGTTGTACGCCTTATCAGCCGCAATACCTCACTCATATCGAGTTTTAGTGGTCAAAACGTAATAGTAGGCAATCAACTATAAACTAAGTAATATGCCGCTCATCTGACGAATAAATTTCCCTCAGTGGAATTTCAAAACCAACTCAACTAGATCCAAAGGGGTATATGGAACAGTCCTAGAACCAGGACCTTGCCACTAGTATACCAATTGGCTTTGAAATCGTTTTCAAAACTTTCACGTATAGGTATGAAACGAACAGACATAGGCATACATTTTTAAACTTTTCTGTTTTTGTTCAGTTATAAACCATCTACCCGTTAGTTTCCATGACTTCTATTTTTATATCCTCATTTATAATAAGTGTAGTTTATTATACTAACTGGGTCCACCTGTCATTGCAAATGGTTTATCATTAAGAGTAAGTAATAAGCTCCGGAAAGACCGGTGGCAATCTTATGCACGTGTATTAAGCACATGGAAACATGTTACTTAAACGACATTATAACTACCGGAGCCTGGATGCCGCTGCAATAATGATTGCAATTATAATTTTCTTTCCTAATATAAAAAGGATTTCTTTAAAATTGAGATAAGATGTATCGTCAATAAATACGTAATAATACATAACAAGCTGAAGACCGAATTGCTAGCTATTATACACCTATGGTTTCTCGGTATCAACTTATGATATATAAAAGCAGTAGCAGCAGTAGTTTAGTAGGTATCAAGCAAACTGTTCTTGGTCTTTTGGACCCTCTGTAAGTTCGTGATGAGTCAAAACCAACAAGTTGCTCTCTTATTCTCCGAATGACCATCTATTACAAAATATTCATATCCCGGTGTAATATAGAAACACATCCAAAATGACGCCAATAATCTGGCCTCTCACTTGCACTCTATAAACCTTATTAGCGTGCAAGTGATAGGCCGTGATTATTGGCGCCTTTTTATATTTGTTTCAGGGTTTTAAATATGTAGTAATGGACCAACCATTATATCGGATAATCAGAGAGCAACTTGTTTGTTTTGACATGACATCGCACACTTACAGCCCTCTGTACAACGACCAAGAATAGTTTACTTAATACTAAACTACTGCTGCTACTGCCTTTGTTTGTCACAATTTTACATCGAGAAACCATATGTTTGTAATCACAGGAATGCAAAGGCTGCTAATCTTCCGGTACTTTACTCATAGTCGCGTTTTACGACACATACACAATACGCGACATATCACAGCCACGGGAATAGACGGGGGTGCCATTCCAGCTCGGCACGCCACGGGTGACAGAAAGCAGTATATTGAATCTGTATTTTATCTGACTTTAAACTAACTCTAAAAATATGCAAACATGCTTGAGGAAATCGAATACGTATTTTATATATCTTAAGTAACTACCGACTCGTTATCTCTGAAATAAATGCTGAATAGTCCCTTGTGTTAGTTTTTTTAATGAAATATAACTCCACACATTGGTTTACGTTTAAATAACTTTGCTGATATTTGAGATTAAAAGCTTAAAGTAGTGCGTTATAGTAAGAAGCTCGCGTATCTTATTTTTCACTTCAGTAGCTCAAACATGTAAGTATTGCTGCCTGAAATCAGAGAGCAAAATGCGATTTTGGTCACTGGGTGAGACAAAGTAACTTTTAATTTTTTTTTCAGATAGCCGCGAATATTTTATTCAGCCTTGGGTTAATCATACAATTCGGAACGTTCATACTCTCTCTTTCCCGCCATTTGAAAGAGATAGAGAGACAAAGACCAGCCCTTTCGAAGTTCCGATTTTAAATTCGACCTCAAAGACAAACACGTTCGGAATTTCGTACTAAGTAAAGAAATTTTGCAAAAAAGATATTTATGTCTTTTAATGTAATATATTGAATTTTAATTTATTCTTGTATTTAAAGGAAAATTAGTATTTACTGCAAATTAAACTGATATTTAACCTGTAAATATTTAATTCTAATTTCAAAAATATTTTGTACGTAATATAATTTGAATAATAAAATATCTTGGTGCTATTTTCAAACACGGCTTAAGTCCAGGCAGTCAAAAATAATTCCCACGCTAGCTCCGCCCATGCGGCGCAACGATCCCCGCTGCACCGAACGAGGCGATGTGCAGCAGCGGCGCACGCGTCTCGCTTATAAACATATTTGTATACTTGATATTAGATTCGCGAACACAGATACCATTGAGACGATTTCAACTTTTTTTATAATCTTATTCACGTGACGAATTTCGATATATAAAGTAACTTTGTATATACTGCAATTGATGTCACGTTTTTATTTTTATCAACATTACTAATATTTCTTAGTAAGAAATTGATTATTTGATTTACTTTTCAAAATTATTCTTACGGTCGACAGACTTATTACTTATTACCATATGTTCATGTCTGCTCGACTTTATTGGTATATATTATTGGTATATCATATTATACATATTTAACTGACTTCCCAATAGAAAGAGGGTTCTTAAATTGACTTGTCTATTATTTATTTTATGTTTGACCACACATAACTTTTTTACTGAACCTTACAATATAGAAGATTATTTTTTTGCTAGTACAGTTTAACTCTTTATTGGTTTCATTTTAATTTCATCAACACCGGCGAACGGTTTGCCAGTTACAGTCAACTTACTAAAAAGTAATTTGCCAAAATGCCTTGACGATCGCAGTGCTTCTAGCAACTAATGTAAGTGGCAACTATGAATATAGATGAAAGTTATTGTTCAATAGTGATAAAAACACAAATTTGAGATCATATTGAACCGATATCAACCAGTTATTTCAGACTGTTTAATTTAAAAAATTGTTTTCAAGTCTTTTTTTTTTTAAGTTTCTTTGCTATGTTGTTGCGTCGCAGTCTCCGTGTTTATAGAAAAAAACATACTGCACCAAACCAACATAAGTGAGACAAGGGTCGGAATATGATGGTGGTACATAACAGCCCAAACGGCTGTTACAACTGATAGAAAAAGGTTTGAAATATCAAATATTTAAGTTTTCGTGTTGATTGCATATTTCAGTTGCTTAAAAAAACTAGTCGAATGAGAGTATTTTTTCCGCAGCCTCGTCTTAATTTAAATAAAAGAGCGCGCATAAAATTTCGTAGCTGGCGTAAAGAATTGAATAAGTTAATAGTTATTTCAATCTTTTCCTGGTTATTATTTTACCTCCTAAAGTGGCTGCTAAATTGAAAAGTTATGTGTGTTACACGAGATCAAAGTTTTTGCATCTCATGCCTTTGAATCCCTTGCCACACTTAAGATTCAAAATCAGCACTCGCAGCAGAACTGACTTTGCTCTCTTGTTGCACAAATAAATATTACAAGCTTCAATACATATCAACCTAAAAGCGACGCCATAAATGCTTGTAAATTTACTTTACAAGCATTTATACTTCTTGAAATAGACTTATGCACCATAGAAATAAACCAATGCCATATATTTCGGCGATATACTCGTACTTAGTCAATCACGAACCAAGCGGGGGATACCTAGAAAGGAATCCCCGCTTCGCTTCGCTTTACAATCCCAGAGATTTTCGAACTCTTAACTATAGAAACAAGAAACCTCCTCCCGCTCTAATGATGAGAGAGGTCCTATTTACGGCTTGGCCATATCTTATTGTTTTGCCTATACTTATATAATAACAAATCGTCAACCTTATACCTGGTATAGTGGTTTTCACACTCACCGCTTTTTACTTAAAGTTTTCTTATTTATGTCTGTACGTTTTTCAATCTATTCGATAAAACCCACTGAGTTGCTTCGGATGGCCACGACGTGCTCAATTTTTTAATATAATCTAATAAAATATGTCATTCAACTGGACTCATTTTTAAAATAATATGGCTATGAATAGTCCTTGGACTTATATAGGTAACTCTGGTTTGATAGACCGCTTTCTAATTCAAGCTGTTTACCTCTTATCTAAACTAACAGAAAGGACCTATAGACTAACTAATCATTGTTTTTTTTAATAGAATGGATGGAAAATAATTCAAACGCATCAACTTTAGAATTTTTTATGACAAATCGGTGTCTATTACAATTCATGCATTACGGAACATTGGGTAAATGTATCCGCCATAACACAAAACATTGATTTTGTGGCATGAAGTTCCTCCTTTTAGATCGGGTAAAGCATACTTCTAAGCAGGCTAACATAGGATGGTTGGTTTCCCCAGCAGCAGCCAGAGGCTAAGCATAAACAATTGATAAAACGGGAAGGGTGCATGACTGCGAAGCCCGGGGCCACTCTCGCGGCCACGACATTGTGTTACCGTCGCGTCGGCCCATTGTGCCACCGCACCAATACTGAAATTCTTTGGTGTTTACATCGTGTGCACTGGCCTTTATGTACTTTATGTGCTCGTTTTATGTGGAAGTGAATGCTCTACGGTACACTGTTCACAACGTCGCAGCACAACAGCCTAATTATAAGATCCGTCAGGAAATAATCTTAAGAGTTTGTTTATGAATTAATATAGGTATTAAATATGGCTGATAATGGTAAGTAGTATTAGTAATATGAAATAATAGGTAAGTATTTTATTCCTATTTGAGAATTAATTTGTTTAAATTTAATTGACTTGTAAATGAATATACTTATACTTTATTAGTAATTATGTTGGTACCGCCAGAACATAAGTACCATCATCAGTATCGCTTCACAGCTATAAAAGGTACTTAACTACAAAAAAAAAAAATATTGACAAAGATAACACAGTTAATGATCTTTAATGAAAATATGCACCATTGACGTTCTGTAAGTAAATACGTTTTTTCATACAATTAGTTTGATTTGGTATAGTAGGCAAATTTATGTAGCCATTAAGAAATAATAATATTCAAAATATAAAACATTTCAATACATAAAATAAGTTCCCACTCCTCATTAAGTAAAACTATTTTTGTCAGATGTGAGTAACAGAAATTATTGTTGAGGTATCAAATAATACATTGTTTTCTTTTGCAATAATTTAAATTGTCGTGGAAAGTATGTTGAAATGGTTTATTTATGTAGAAATTAAAGATAAGAGAACTTTGAAAATTTACAAAACGGACATGACTAGGACAGGATAACTCCGGTTTGAGTCAGCGAAGCGGAACAATACGAAAATATCTGTGGAAATACCTACAAAGGTAGGTCAGGTCAATTGCCCACCGTATTCGTACCATTCGGGAAAGAAACCGGTAATTACAAAAACGAATTATAATTGTGTGAGCTCTGCTTACTTTTACGGCTACCTCATCAATAGACTGTACCTAATCGTTGGTGCTACGAGGGTTTATTTTCTTATTTCACGCTGAGCACTCAGCCAAAATATTGATCTTTGCTAAAAGTGGAATACTTTAAAAGCTCAGTTTATAAGATATATAAAATCTCATACTAAATTCTTACCGGCGTTATGCGTTTATTTAAAAAATACTATGAACTATACACTACAGCATTTAGAAAACCTACAACCCATTGCATTTGGTTGCGTTGCTCCATGTTGGATTGTATTGCTCATTCGTGGAGCCAAAAAGGCCAGCATTTTGATCACACGTCACTTAAACCAAGCGCTCTGATATATTTTGGAAAATTCGATGAGCTTCCGGTCCCCTGGACCCAACATCTCCTCACCAAACGGCTCAAATATGTAACCACTGCCAAGATTAGCATACTTGCTAAGCCTGAGCTGCTCCGCCGAAGTAGCTGCGGCAACCAGCCCTCACGTTGGTTCAGAAAAATGTGACGGCGCTAAAGTGTCCACGCATGTAGCTTCCCACACTAAAGCCCGCCTTAACTTACACGGAATCAGAGTCATGACATCAGGTATTTTACCATAATCCTTTCGGTTCCAAAATAAGTGCAACACTGGCGCTGATAAAAGCCTGGTGGATGATATCGTTAAGGCGTGGCGGGAAATTAGACCAGCACTTCGAAAGCAGGCCACCGGCCGCCATCGTGACGTACACACTGGCAGCTACGTGCAACGGAACACCTTGCACCTAGGCGTAAGCTAATATTAAGACGAAAAGTTGATGGATCCATATGGCTGTTTTAAAGGAAAGGATGGCCTGTAACCAAAACCAGATTCCCACACAGAAACAACGAGAATACGGGCACGATCTGCGATGCTAGAACACGTATCTAAAAGATCTTCCATTCCTAACTAGCATGGAGGCTGATCACGCTGTCTCTGAGAGGACAACATTTTACGAAATTCAGTATTTTGACAAACCAATATGTTTTTGGCCTCAGCCATATATGCTACACCAAAAGCCTATGGATAGAACAAGATATTTTTATACTAGTTTATGTGAACTGTGTACAAAAGATAAAAAGCTGGTAATGCCCCACTAGAAATTTGGCGTACCTTATGCCCTCCAACCTCAGAGCTAGAGAAGCTTGCACCCAAGCCCTATCATCCATTTCAACATTCAAAATCGACGGTAACGTATCTTTTACTAAGATGAGAAGCTCGCTCTGTTTCCACAGCTGACAACATCTCAAATTATATGACGTATATTTAGGAACGATAAGGCAAAAAGTTATAATAGTAAAAGCCTTATGTAGATAAAAATAAATGTATAAAAAATGAATTTATTGCCTTCACCAAATTCACAAAGAATTACACTTGTAAATTATGATGTATATATAACGTGTATATTAATTCATCAACAATACTGCGGGGGATGGTGTAGAATCGATAACTGAATGTGATCCACTCATAATCCCTTTTTTTTTAATTTGTTTTATATAAATATTAATTAATATAATGAAAAGAAACAAGGCAAATGATGTAAGAATTTTCTAATATTAATAGTAAGAATGTACACGTTCGTCACAAATCACAAGCTTATTTGATGCCTAAATCAGGTTACTTATAAGAACCTAAAAGGCATCGTTAACCAGGAGATACGTTAATTAATGAATGTATATATGTGTATATGTATATATATGTGCTCATTGATTTATAAACATAATAGCTAGATTCATAAATAAAAACTTAGCAATTATTACTGTTATAAACTAAATGCAAACTTTTTGAAGCTACTTTGTGCCTTAAGGTCATTGCCATTAGGGGGATCTCTGTTCCTGAGATACAAGTAAAATTCTTAGTTCAGGGACGTGAGGCCTCTCCTGGTGGAATGATTTTTTGACATTAATTAAACCCTGTTAGTTTATTGGTATCATCTTGTATTTCCTAGGAGATTTTTGTAATATTTGTCAGAAATAAACGTTTTTTTTTTTTTTTTTTTTTATTATTATTAATTTTCACATAAACAAAATTAATACTAACTATTGCCTAAGCTGTGGCGCGTTGACTCGGTAGGTATACCTACGCATTGCGAGGGCAATGAACTCGGTAGGTATTCTAACGCATTGCG
Source organism: Plagodis dolabraria (assembly GCA_963854805.1). NCBI lineage: Eukaryota > Metazoa > Arthropoda > Insecta > Lepidoptera > Geometridae > Plagodis > Plagodis dolabraria. Next base: position 32,975,534 of record OY978440.1, on the reverse strand, counting down.
AGGGCAATGAACTCGGTAGGTATATACCTACATTCATTGCCCTCGCAATGCGTTAGAATACCTAGAGCGTGTGTGTATGTGTGAGTCTAGTCCACGGCGGCCGCGAGTGTTGTCGTCGCTATCATTCTCAAAGTCAACGCGCCACAGCTTAGGCAATAGTTAGTATTAATTTTGTTTATGTGAAAATTAATTATGAGTGGATCACATTCAGTTATCGATTCTACACCATCCCCCGCAGTATTGTTGATGAATTAATATACACGTTATATATGGGTGTTGATTTTTAACAATCTGCTAGAAGCATTATTAAACTTTTGAATTTGTTCTTCGACAAATTCTTAATACACATGATTTAAACCTTTCAAAGTTGTTGACTAAGTGTAAAAATCGCGAAAACCTAAGACAACACTAAAGTTCTAAGTCATGAATTTGATGTTTTATTAAAACGAGCACCAGATTTATTGCAACATTTTTTTACAAGCGACACTTACTACTTACTTTTACAGCAATTCAATGTTCAACCGTTTAAATAGTGTTTTTCGTTTACTTCAAAAACAGAAGCAATATTCTCTAATCAACACGTATACCTAAAAATGATCTTCTAGGAATGTTCAGTATCGTGTACTGAAGAATATTGAATATTGCGAACTTTCGAGAAAGTTATAAGCGATGGGTAATATGCAACAGCGGAATTAACAGCAACTATTCACTAAGATCAAAGGCTATGTTCTGTTAAGTACACGAATATGACGTCAAAGAGTTGCAATCTCACCAGCCTTGCCTAAGCTACAAGTTGATTCATTTATAAAGTTGCTGAAGTTGTGAGCGGATTCATGCTCCATGTAGCTAGAGTTTGCTAAGAGCTGTTTACGCCACACGGGATATCGTATTTAATGAGAACAGTTTGAAACCCTATGTCGGTTGCACTAGCTTTTGTTACTTCGTCGGTTGCATTCTCTCTATCACAGAGCTTTTTTTTTTTTTTAAAATCACTTTGTTCATTTATATGTTGTAATAACAAGGCATTAAGATGTATTTTAAAAAAATCATCATCATCATCACCAACCGGAAGACGTCCACTGTTGAACAAAGCCTCCCCCATAGAGCACCACAAAGAACGGTTATTAGCCGCTTGTAACCATTGGCTACCGGCAACTCACGATGTCGTCAGTCCACCTAGTGGGGGGCCTACCAACTCTGAATTATAATAACCATGAGCCACAACACTTAGTGCCGAAGAATGCAAATTTCTAATTAACCCTAGGTCGGTTGCAAGGGGTCTTTCAAAGATCCCACGGAGTCTGAAAAAACTGTCATATTCCGTTTAATAGATAAGGTCCAAACTTTTGCTTTAAAGTAGCTTAGCAAAAAGATAGTGCAGTTAGTAAGTCCCCCCTGGGGTCCCCCAAGACGCCTGCCAAGCGTGGTGATTATGACAATCTTCCCCCTTAGTGGAGGAGGTTGTGTACAGCAGTGGACGATCCGGCTGATATTTTTTCATTATGTATTCCATAATCTGTACAATATTTTTTAAATACAAACACACATAATGAAACCATCAATGCGAAGTAGTCACATAGACAAATGTATTTTTCGTGTTCCGTAAGTACTAGAAAACGGACCTTATTACCACAATATTACAATAAACTACTAAGTAAGTAAGTCTCCATTGTCCATCGGTCCATCAGAACTTTAAAAGTCTGTATATTTTGGTCGAAATATTCACAGTATATGTGTTTGTTTGGCCAAAAGGGAATCACTTTACACTCTAAAAATTTAAGGCCAACTAAGTGCGACTTTCGCTTAGTTGGCGATAAAATCTATCTATACTTATTATAAAACAATAACAGGTCCAATTCTGTACATTGCAGATATTTTGAAAATATTTTTGAGAGCACTCTGTAGCTGATACTGATGCCAAAACTGTATTTTGTTTATTTTTGTCTGTCTGTCTGTCTGTCTGTATCCCGGCCGAGCATAACTCCAAAACTACTGAATGGATTTTAATGAAACTTAGCAAGACTTGAGTTCATGCTACGAAGAATACATAGGATACTTTTTATCCCGAAATTCAGCACGGTTCCCTTGGGAAAGGGGATGAAAGTCAAAATGTATACTTAGTTGAAATGTATTACCGCGTTGTCCGATTTCAATCATTCTTTTTTGGTTAGAATAGTGGTAATTTAGTTGTTGTCTCGTAAATATTTCAAAGTCATCGGTTTTGTGGTTCAGAGTTGTGGGTAAAGATGGGGGGGGGGGGGGGGGTTACATTCTAGCCCGGCACCCCAAGGGCAGCCCGACATCCCACGGCAGCCCGGCACCCCACGGGAAGCCCGGCACTTATTTAGTTTTGCAAGCTTGCTACGATAAAACTTTAAGATCTGAAACATTCGCCACAATCAATATATCAATTTTTAACTACATACCTTTTTTTTCCGGATACATTTCGGAGACTATGCAATGGAAGTCCACAAATTTAGTAGATTGTTATACAAGGATCGAAACGAATCAATTCCCAAACGAGAAATATAGCCGGCTATATTCCGATTACGAATTGATAACTTTCACCCGCGCTAAGCACTCTACTTTTCATTTGGAATTTAAGGAAAGATAAAAAAGTCGCTTTTCTAAAACTTATTCATTAAAAATAATAACATTAACATACCGACAAAAAATTTATTGAGAGGTTAGAACTATTTGTGAAATTTTACGTAAAATTTTGTTTTGAATATTTACGGGCGGCTATAGCCCGAATAGGTATTGATGACTTCCACTCTGCTTTTCAAGACTAATATAAAGAATACCTATATAAAAATTGTAAGCCAAGCACCTAACGGTGTGTTCCGGCAGCTGTCCTTGAGAGCCAGTAATTCTAGGTTAGCCTGAACAACATCTTCGACCACATCATCACTTACCATAAGGTGAGATAGTGGTCAAAGGCTAACCTATCAAGCATAAAAAAAATACCCATTTAAAATTAATGCGGCTATAGCCCAAGAAGGAATCGATACATCCTTGTTAAACACTCTACTTTTCATTTAAAATATGAGGAGGGTAAAAAAAAGTTGTTTTCCTAAATATTTACTAAAAATAATAAACATGAGTAGAAGATACAAAGCTTAATTTCATTGTTCTAACTACGAAGTTAGAACAATGAAATTTAGGGAAATTTTTAGTTATTTCAATTTATAATAATTACCTTATAGGTATTTAGTTACTGCTAAACGTAGTTGTTATTAATCGTTTTATAACTACAGAGTATTTTACAACGAAAAATAATAAACATATAACTTTGTTTACACCAATGGTTACCATAGTTACAAGTCATTCCGGCCACGGAAGCATTTACTATGAGTTTTTCCCACTTCGAAGGAGCGTCTCCCACCCGCTACTCAGATCAAACAAACACTACTTTCCGAGAATGAGAAATGAAAATTATATTTTTGATCCACCGTCAAACACCGCCGTTTTCAAATCGAAATTCTAAAGAAACGCACAAGGTACTTTACTTCAACATTAATTGTGTGAACCGGGAAAGAACTCACTGAGTTACTTCACTACTGTCTTCTGGAAAATACAATCCAGGGGTTTTTAAATCCAAAGTAAAAAGCTCCTCTCTGAGCTATGGTTTACTAAGAGTGCTTCACCGCAGATCACAGTGTCGCTTAATATTAGATAAATAGAGCACAAATGTGAGTAATTATTAGTCTGCAGCTGGCACGGCAATCTCGAATGAAGTCGCGGGTACAGCTAGTAAACATATACTTATTATATTAGCTGATTAACTAAAGTAATGAATCTGCCTGTTTTAGATCTACATAATATGTTTGAACATATACAGCAGGACCTCTTTAATCCGCACTCCAAAAATTTACCCCTTGTTCGGATTCGTGGAGCGTTCGGATTATAGTACACAGAAGTTTTGGGGTATTTCTATGAAATAAAATACAATACATACATATGTATGTATTATCATGAAATATAATATATAAATGTAACATTTATTAAACGGTTTTTAAAGTAATCCAATATTTTAGTTTGTCGGGAGGTATTTAATGACAAATAAAAAGCTTTATCTCGCAATTTACATACAAGCATATTTTCAATGTCCACTTGGTCAGACCATTCAAAACATGTGTTTAAGGCAGACACTGCGCTTGAATTGGAAACGCTTGCTACTGGTTCAACATGCGACACTTCGTCACTTTCGTTTCAGTTTCACATTCTCAGCCTCTGCACTCGGCAAGCAACTGGCGAGAGACAACGCGGGCGCCTATGGGGCATTCGGATTAGAAGGTGTTCGGATTAAAGAGGTCCTGCTGTAATATGTTATTTCTATCATGTTCCTACCCTTATAATAATAATAATAATAATAATAATTTATTTATTTGTACTAGAATATATCGTTTACAATAAGTAGAGCAAACAAAAAGTTTACAAAACAAAACTTACTTAATCTAAGACAGTATATGCAGTGCTAGTGCAAAGGTACTTGTTTACATAAAGGACCACTTAGATTAGGAATTATATAAGATTAGTTTAAGTGAAATCGTACATAATAAAGCATACCATAATAATATAGTAGGACCTTTAAATAAAGTAAGTCCTTACCAGAAGATTATAATTTAATAAAATTGCACTATTACCTCAAATATGTACATTTTATGGTCATGTAAGTACTTATTTTTAGTTATTGAATGCTCATGAACTCTGAATCCCACACTAAGATTAATCCTGTGTCGTGGGATTCAGTCTCCTTCGTTCAATCGCTAAGTTCAATCAATATGTACCTTCATGTTCGATTTAACTAGAAATCGATTATTTGTACAAAACAAATTTTAATCTTTGTACCAAATAAGACTATTTTTCAGTCAAAAAGGTGAAATCATTTGTATGAAACAACAAAGTTAATGGTTAAATCTATTGTTTGATTTAATCTACTGACAATATTTGTTAATAAACGTCCGTTTTTTATAAGTAGGTATAGGGCTACGGCCCTACAAGTCGTAAATAAAGTTTTCATATGGTCTGATCAACTCGCTCCACTGGCTTTGGTGCCCAAGGCTCATAATTACAATGGGAATGGAAGGGTCCGGTCCGCACGCCCCGCGGTCTCTCCTCAGGCACTCTGCCGCGCTTTGTACATTCTACCAACCAACCCCAGAGCTGATATAAAAAAGACGTTTTAAATTACAGTATACTTATAAACTATAATCTTGTGAAAGTATGAAAGTTATTCTACACTGTTTACTTTTAATGCACTAATTTATATAGTATTATTCCCTATTTTATTTATGCCCTTGACCGCTATCTTGACCTCTTGACCTCATGGTATTGGATAATGTGGTCAAAGATGATAAACAGTTTGAACCCAGAATAGAAACTGACAGAACACCGTCAGATGCTTAGCGACAGTTTTTTTTACTTAAGGATAATGCCCAGGTGGGTTTTTGCTATATTACTTACAACTATATAAAAATGTAGAATTTTTCAGGCAGCCCGAGGCTTTCAGTATATTATGTAGTCGAACTGCCATCCTAAGACTAAAACCGGTACCGATTTGACCCTTGTTGTTATTCCAGGGAAAAAATATCATAACAAGTTTCATCATCATTGTCATAATCAAGGGCTAAGAGCCTTAACGATAGTTATATGTGAAAATTCATGCATGGTCGTTGAGAAGGAGCACCAATATTCAATTTGAAAACAATGGCACTTATATTTTTTTTACCTAATGTTTCTATCTATATGAAATGTTCGTACTTAATAAATGTTCTGAATCCAAACAATAATCCGTGTAAGAGGACACCTTGTAAGAGAAATCAGGGAATAGTCCGTTTGTCGAAGGCAGACAAGACACGGCAAAATTGCTAGCGAATGGCTTAGACCAGTTATTTTTTTGGTGTCATCAAGCCACAGTATTTAATCTTAGGCACAATATATGAAGAATTAGTGGGTGTTTTATGACGTCTGATTAGTTATACCATCATGTGACACCCTGTACAGGTAGTGAATCAGATCAGAATGTTAAGTAAGTCATCTTTATTTTAAACACAGTAAGCTTGTTGGTAATCTGTGCAAGAATAAGCATCTGTGCCCCTAATACCCTATCAGAAAACCTACCTAATAAGGGTTATTTCCACTGTGCTCTGAAAAGTTTGGTCCGAATATGCTTGGCCCCGAACAGAATTTGGTCTCAAAAGCATTATTTTATGTTTACGTTGCGTCTGCAATAGTCTAGCTATATCGTAAAACACCTATTTAAAATTCTTAGGTTCCTATGTAAGACGTATCGAAGTCGAGAATTACTTTCAGAGTGGAGATCTAGACTAAGGTAAATGTGATGCAAATATAATCCTACAATAATCATCATCCTCCTACGCTTATTCCACATAATATGTGAGGTCAGTGAAATATGTATTCTCTTACAATGATATAGGAAATACACAACTTTAACAACGTTTTTGCTAACTATACCCTGAGTAACTTTAGGAAATGATTATAAAAAAACGGAACCCTAGCCTTATTCACTGCAACCCTAACTCCAAACTTTAAAATGCTATCGGTGATAGTTTGCCCGCTACAATTCGAGGAACTAGGGTCCTATGTGGGTAACCCATTATGCGCAGCAATACTCCACTCACATTGATGTGAGCGAGGGCAATTTCAGCATACGGTGCATTTATTTCATAAGTCGCCCTTTACTCCCAAATAAAGAGATAAATATAAATAAAAATACAGTCGCAGTAGACTAGCTAGATGCTAGCAGATGACATAACATCGCGAAACTCGCGAGACACATGTCTGGTTTCATTATAAAAATGACGCTGGCTGATTGCTAGCCTACGCATCTGTGAATGTACAAGCTAAATACCTGATCACTGAATACGCAAAGTTTTATAAACGTCATTGTACATAATATCGTGAATTTTATGTACCTAAGTAAAACATAAATTGTTTCTTACAATTTAATTTGTATACTATTTTCATTAAAATGAGATATATCCTTGCAATCACAGAAATTCAACCTAGTAGCAGATTTTAAATTTGTTGGAATTCTTTCGTAATAGAAAACTGTTTCGTTTGGATTTTTCAAATATGTGAAGGCAGCGTGAACGTTCAAATAGTCTACAAGCATCAGCTACAGCAAAGTGGCCATATTTGATTAAAGTTTATGGACATACTCAGAGTTTTACCGCCAAATTTCAGGGTCTTTTTTATATATTCGATATGATTTTTTTGCTGCGGTCCTGTACCTGATCTATAATTTTATAAAATTTAAATTTAGAATACTGTAAAATCACTGGACGTCTATGGTGACATACCTAGTTCAACAACAAATTTTTTAGTTAATTTGGTAAATTTACGCAAAATGTCTTAAAATAAGTTTAGTTAAATTTAGTACCGTTTACGGGCTAGAGACTGGTCAATTATGCACGGACCGACAATAGGACAGCGGAGGCTCCGTTTCGTCCTTTAGGTATGAAACCCTAAAAATGTGATTTAACGTCTGCAGTCACTCACAACAATGCAATTCTCCCGCGCCCTGAGGCAATTCGTAGCCTTATTCACTCATGTTGTCTTTGTGATATCAGTAGCTACTCTAAAGCACAAGATATTCTATTTCACTATGAAGGTTTGATCTTGGTTGTCGTCGCCATGCTCATGCACATTGAGTTAGTGTGCGTAACCTCGGAAACATAACTAAGATCAAACTTTTATCGTGATATAGTATATCTTGTACCACCATAAAATCATGTCCGTAATACTTTCGATAAATACCCAAGTCGCGATTTTCAATTTCTACGAATATTTTAATATACCTGTTCGGAAAGTAGCTACTTATCATAGAAAATAAGTCAATCGACGTCTTAAACATTAATTAAGGAATCAACTAATTTAACGGCAGTTAAAATTGTCTTAATCAAACAAGAAAAGTACAACATAAGTATTGCTTAGCTTAATAGTATTTTATTTTTACTAGTAATGAGTCCTTCGTACATTTATGTCGCCGTCGCATAGACTCAATTTTATGTAGTGAAATCTTAAAATATTCCATTATTTTCATTAGTACATATTACAAGTAATGAAACTAGGCATAAAAAATCTAAATAATTATGTATTGAGAAATTATATAATATAAATTTTAATTTATTATCCTCTTGTTTATTGTTTGAAATGAATAAAATGAGATTGTCTTAACAGGTGTACGTGGGGCAAGTGAAAAAGTGAAGTAGAAGACCTAAGTGAACATTCCAAAATCAGGTTAGATGTTCTGAAAAAAAGTACCCTAAACCGACGCTTATGTATGAAAGGATTGATGAGTGTAGCTGAAGGGAAATATATTTTTAATGATCGTAGCAAGTGGAAATTTTTGGTCTCTGTCTACGGGAAAGAGGCCCTACCGAAGGCGATAAGTGAAAAACGAGTACCTATAGCTAGAAACTAGAAATGAATTTGCGAGCAGCGAATAGCGAGTGTGTTGTTCTACGAGTAATTGTTTTGTCGCTGGGCCATAAGTGAGGGTGCGGGGTGAATACCCGCACCACCCGCGGTAGCCGGAGCCGCCAACTAGAATAATATATAGATATGCGAATCTACCTACTAAGTACTAGTCTCTCGACGAGTAAACGAGAGTAATTCGGCGAGAATTATGACCACCAAGCGACCATCGCTGAGTGACTATAAATCTTGTCGCTGGGACAAACTGGTAGAGAGAGCTTCTTGCCGACGACGGCGGCAGCGGTATTGTAAACATTCAGCCATTGACTGCAGTTGACCCGGGGTAATTTGTTCATTCCGAGTTCCGACACCCTATATAATCCGACAACTGTACAAACAAATCACATTTATAATGGAAAATCTACGTCAATGCATTCATAAACATGTTGCTGTGATAAGATATACAAGAAAAAACTGCTGTTCACCAACCTATCGAAAAAAAATTCTGTCAATCTTGGAATGTATGCTTGGAATCAGCCATTACATCGTCATGCATGGAAAATAATTATGGGCAGAAATTTTCACCACTCCATTCTTAATTGTTTACCACTTCTGATACCGTTTTTCTTGGAAGTCAAAAGCAAGTTACTGTGAAACTTTGTACCTACAACCCACATGTACAGTACGTACCTACATATATACTCCTACATATAATCTTAATTTTTTAAAAGAATGTATGTAATTAGTCAGATTACAAGGTAGGTACTCATATTCAAGATAGTTACGGGATACAACATGTCTGAGCTGTGGATACAGTTCGATGATTATCGTATCCGACACGACCTTGCAAAACATTAACGAAATAACGCTGGCTTACCCTATTGATATAAAGCATCTATTTTGTTGATACTGGCTCTGTATCTTTTGTACGTTTCTTGAGCGAGAAAGTAGTCGATAAGTACTCGCTTTCCCTCCGGCGCGCAGCGGTGGGACAAGTGCTAAAGATGGTCCGTGACTCCGAAGGCTGTCTAATTAAACAGTCTGGTTAAACTAATGATAAATATTAAGCAGCGTTTATGTACGCAAAACACATTTAGGTTTTGCATAAAAGGTAACGATTAGGAATATATCTGTTAATTTCCTGTTAAATGAGATGGAAATTATATAATTTGTGTTGTACTATTATGTAGGAGGAAAAAATCTGAATACACATTTTCACATGCTGTAGAAAATTATAAAAAAAACATCCATTGTTCACGTACTGTTGAATCACTAAATAATTGACATGTACTCCCAGAAAGAGTCGTATGGAACTGTAACAATTGTATGGGGTGCTTCCTTGGTGAACGTAGAAAAAATCCGTATACATGAAAATACTGTCTGCCAAGTGCAACTGGTAGCAGAATATCTCTTTTGATTTGCTTGAATAAGTGTTATAGGCAATGGTAAGAGCATTACTATGACACCTGTCAAAAATCTAAATATGCAGATCACGGCTACCATATTAAATTTATACTTGGGTGGTCTTTTGTCTAATATGAGATGACTTATTGAAAAATCTGTGGGAGAATGGTGAGAAGACGATAAAGATAATTATGGAATTATATTTGCATCACATCTATGTCCAGATCTGAAAAGTAGCTGTCGACAATATGTTGTACGGCATCATTTAACTGGATGGTTTCTGGTGAAAAGTCAGATGTGCTACGCAAGAAAGACACGAGTCTGTGGCATTGAATTAGACCATCCCCTAACTCAGTGAATTTCAGGGAAAAGTTTCTTCACACAGTATTAGTTTTTATTCAAAAGTTACATGGCACGTCATAGACAAAAAAGAATGGCAGTGTGACACGTTCACATACCCTATGTCGTTTAGTTTAAAAAAATACAAATCCTACTTATCTTTTCTAAAATTTACGAACTCACGTTTCTTCTTTATAAAAGAGTAAATGAGCACATGAATAGGAAGTTAGGTGTGAAGTCGTCGAGATAGGTCTGCTGCGTTGGAGATGCATTCAAGAGATAAGAAGTAATTGAAGTTGGACGGGGTCCGCGCCCGTCCGGCATGCCGCCGCCGTCGCCGCGGGCGTTACCTGCGACACACCATTGCAGTCATGGACTTTTTGCCCAGAGCGCAGTACAGCAATTCCGAAAACAAAAATTCTTGCAACGTATTCGCGTTTTGCATGCGAATTTATTTTGTGAAATTTAATGATCCACTTCCTTTAATGCTTTTTTTTACTCTTAATTGTAATATTTTTTTGTGTCATAGAATATATTATAAAAGGTCTTTAAAAGCATTTTTATGATGACATGATAATCATTATGCAATTGTTAAGGCATGTATAAAAGCTATTCCGCACAAGTTTGCTCATATCCTTGTCTTCGATATTAATACAAATGTTTATATTAAGACCTCTAGAACTATCATCTTTTAGTGAAATTCGTCACCAAGGACTTTTAAAGATGTGATCTGCTAGCTTGATTGCGAGTTCCTATTCTAGGTAGGCTTGTTTACCATTTATATTGTGGGAGCCACTGGTTTTTACTTCAGTATGTCGTTGATTCGCTGTCGACGAATCAGGTCATTAGAGTATTATTGGGAAAGATTTCCATAGGTGAAGATGATGCGCCAGTGCCGTGAGAACGCTGGTACTAGGTCGCGGTCGCGGATCCCACGAGTGCCCACCCGAGCTGAGCCCGAGGTACCTCACGTCTTCATGCACTATACGATCATTATCGAATAATGGTGCTCATAATCGTGTTAACTGAAGTTGACGCTAATGCAAAAATTGTGCTTTATTTCAATGCTATGATGAATGGTTGTTTCTGTATACTGGGGACAATGACGAAGTCAAACGGTCAGAGTGAGTGTTACTATTAATGACATTACAAAAATAATGGCATTGGTTACCTTATCACTATTTTGTTTGCAATTTGCATCAATTGTAACTGATTCCTGTTAATGAAGTAGGAGAGCCAGCCCAGGGAAATAAAGCGTCAGTAAAGAATTTTAATAAAATTGAAACAAAACGTAGGTCTTTAGATAGCTTTGCCTAATATTTGGCGGTGCTAGATACTATGGGCGAATTTGACATATTTAATCAAAATAATTACCATTAATATCTATACATTGCTGCTATCTCATAGGACGGTCATTTATGCTTTTCCGATAGAACTCTCATACTGTGATACAGATTCGATAAACTTAGTGAAAGCATTTTGTACTGCCTTCTGGAAAGAAAACTTTGTAAAACGTAGAAAATTGTTTACGAAAAATATTTTAGTCCGTTGAAGCGAGGTCTGGCGAATACGGTGGGTGACGAATGATTTCTAATTGCAGCTCCTGTAGAGTTAAAACATAGGTTTCTCGTGCTGTATGAGGTCTCGCATTATCATGGAGCAATAATGGTGAAGATCGATTCATGAGTCGAGGCTGTTTCATTGCTAGTTTTGCTATCATTGTTCGGATTTCGGCACAGTAGACGTCTGCCATTATTGCTTGACCAGATTGGAGAAAGCAATAGTGAATACCGTGCTGAGACCACCAAACAGTTACCATTACCTTTATATTGGTAAGCTTTGCTTTAGGACACTGTTGCGGCGTTTGACCTGGGGTCAGCCACTGCATAATCCACTTTTCATGACAATTCGAACCAATATTCCTTCATTTCTGTATCGATTCAACAAGGCCACACAAGTATCAACACGCGTTTATTTCTGAAGGTCAGTCAAATCATGAGGCATTTTTTTTAATTCATTTGACGCAAATGAGTCAATATTTTTGGTAAGGTAATGTTGTAAATATGCCGCTAATTCCTGGGTAGTTTGGCTCGGATCGGCTTCTACCATCTCTTTCAATTCATTGTTATTCACCTGTGTGGGCAGTCTTCCACGTGGTTCGTTCTTCAAATCAAAGTTTCCACCACGAAAGCGTTTAAACCAAAATCGCTCGGTGCGGACATTAGCAGTCCCCTCTCCAAACGCAAAATTGATATTGCGAGCTGTTTCTACCGCGTTAGTTTCACGTTGGAACTCGTTTCAAAAATCACTTGAATTTTCCAAGTATCCACTTTTCTTGTCTAAACTGAATAAAAAAAACAACTGAAAGTCGACATGTTGTGAAAAAAGTTTCACTATACATAGAATGAGAGTTATTCAGCTATGCATGTCCAACAATAAAGCTGGTTTTACTATTTGTCTTGCTAAAATTTACTGCATTATGTTCAAATAGTAACTCAGTTCAATTATTATTTTTTAATATGTATACAAACCTCACATCACAAAGTAAATTCATTTTCGTTCAGATTCTTTAAAAAAAATTGTATAAAATCATTATACATATATAATTGTGTATTAGTTATTCATAATACTCATCCACGATTAGGTCATTCCGAAAATTTAAGGACCGATTAAGTTTATAATAAACCTCAAGTAAGTATTATGAAATATAATTCAAGTCGTTCGTGTCAAGGTTCGTTAATTTTATATATGTACATACCTTTATAATTTTATATACATACATATTTTATATTTGGACTGCCTATGAGTCTGCTATGACTTATAGGTTGTCTAAATGCTTTTATTGTAGTAGCTGTAGTGTTGTATATAGTTCATAGTATTTTGTTTAATAAAGGCATACCGCCGGTAAAAAAAAATGTACATACCTATGTTGTTTTAATATTTTTATTTTTCAATAACGCATGCTTTGCCTATTTATATTACCAAATTACAAATTTACGCTAGGAAAAATTTAACCAGACATTACTTAAATTTTTCATTTCGTAAATTTGTAATTTTGTAAAGTATGTTGTTGTTAAGTAATCTGCATTATGAGTGTGTAGGTTTTATTGAAGAAAATACATATAAATACTCATATGTCGAAAACAATATGGCGAACAATGTCTAATATATTTTGAGAAAAATACTTATATCTTTTGCGGTAATAGAACTCGCGTCCCCTGGATTTATCGCACCGGGTCGGTGGTTACTACCATACTAAAATCCTGATATTTCGGTATGTTAAATAGATACCATATATCATCCTTTATTTAACTGGAAAATAATGATAAAGCCGACACATAATGCGATTTTGAAGCTGTGATCAATTTTTTTTGTTCTGTTTTAATCATAGAGATATAAAATACTATTTTCTCTTTTCTGTGGTTTTAATGCGCCAGACTTACCTTTACTGTGTTACACTCCTGACAGAATTTATTTCTTTAGGTTACATAAGATTATGTTTAGTATTTTTTGTATGGAACCATCTTGGTTCTGGTTATGGAGGTCGATGTCAGCTTGCTTTACGAATGGATTTTTTTATGTAGTCTCTGCGATGAAAGCTTCACACAAAATGTTAGTTCTAAATAAAATAAATCAGATCTTATTATTGACTCGTTTTGTTTTAAAATCCTGTACAATATAGCCTAGCCCAGCTCTAAGAGCTATAATGACCTGAGTACCTTAGGTTTGCATTACACGTAACATTTTAGAGGTGTAGTAAAAAAGTTAATTTTTCTACAGAAGGAGCTCATCAGCCAGCATGCTACCTGTGAAACCCGGTAGTCCCCAGCCAGAGGGGTTGGGTTCTGTGAAGAAGGAGCCCATCACAGGCATCCCTCGCGTCGCAGTCACCACCAAGTACAACGCACCCGTGCACATCGACGTCGGAGGCACCATCTATACGTCATCTCTTGAAACTTTGACAGCGTAATTATATTTTTCTTATACGTATATATCAAAATAGAAGCTCTTGTGAAATCTATAGGAACTTGTGAAAATCGAACTCTGAAAAGTGCGGCTCTAAATTTTATGGCTTCTCCTTGGTACTGGCTCCATATGTCCTATTTAAGGGACCCGTACGAGACAATGAACGGGACCTTATCACAAAGCCGTGTGTCAACGGGTTTTGACAACGACGGTGGGAGTGGGATAAAAATACCTTTTTTACTAGACTTACTTTTAGAGTACTGTAATAGACAACGAAACCTTATTACCAAGCCTCAGCTGTCCATACGTCCGTCCGATCTATATAAAAAATAAAAGGTTAAAGTTAAAAAAAAAGATAATGAGTTGTATCTTTGGAACGGTAATAGATAACCAGTTAAAGTTTACCCAAAATATGTGACACTGTGGTTCGGTGTTATTGGATTGCCTAACAAATTATAAAATAAAATTAAAAGTAAAACTCTACTTACAAAAACGCTTTTTGTTTTACTGCTTTTTATTTTGCCGAATAACAGTAATATATACAGGTGTCAATCTAGGTAAGATAATAGCCCGATGTTTTTACAACAACATATTATAACAATCGGCCAAGTGCAGATCGGCCTCCCTCTGAAAATCTCGATCTTTATGGAAAAATATCGATTGTGCATTCTGTAATTGTTCGGAACCTTCGGCAATTATTAAATATTCTATGCCTTCGGTGTGGGAGTCCAACTCACACAGACCTGTTTCACTAATTAATAATTAAAAAAACTAAAGAGACAAATCAAAAAGTTCGAAAGATCTAGTTTCGAACACACCGTTCGGTGTTTGGCGTCATTTTTTCTTTCTGAGGGTGATACTTAGGTAGCCAGGCGGGTTCGCAAAATGCAATAGCACCATGCTATAATGACTGCCATCCAAACTACAACCGGGACTTGCCCTCCGATGCAGGGACACGATCGCTTGTAAATGAAACATACCCATCCAAGTGTTGACGCCAGCGGAGTTTGATCTAGTTGATAAGACTAGGCAAGCTCAGCTTTAAGATATTCTATTGCAATTATAGTATTACACACAATCACCAATATTGGTGTGATTATACACTATAAAGTATTCCTGTACAAATAATAATAAAAAAACGGCCAATTGCTATGTTTCAAATCTTGCAAGTTACAGACACGTCGGTGGTAAACGGTGAAAACCTCTTTTATTGTATGGTACTTAATTATTTATTTAATTTAATTTTAATAAATTATATATAAAGAGAACATAAAACTAAATATTCTGTGAATATTTAAATCGTCTACCTGTCACCGTTATTAGTATCGAGCAAGAAACGGTAAAAAATCAAGTTTGTTGTATGGGAGCCCTCCTTAATATTTTTTAGTATTTGTTGTTATAGCGGCAATAGAAATACATCATCTGCTGTGACAATTTCAACTTTCTAGCTATCACCGTTCTTGATATACAGCCTGGTGACAGATGGACGGACGGATAGACAGCGAATTCTCAGTAATCGGGTCCCGTTTTTACCCTTTGAGTACGGACCCTGAAAACAAACCAAGTATTTTGCAAGCAACGATGGCTGTGCGGTTACAGCAATGGACTACGGTGCCGTAGGTCCATGGTTCGATTCCCACCGCGCCGGCTTGAGCTTCATCGCATGGTGGGAGGGCATTCTACGTATTCCCGCTAGCTACCATAGTATAAAACTTGCATGGTAAAGGGCATTTTGTAATAGCCCGCCTGCCTCGCTACAACCTTCAAGCAGAAAGTCTATCTTGATAGATTGAACATTGAACAAGTCCTCATACAATCATCCCACATAACATACTGAGTCATAGTTAACATGGACGTTATTACTGTCTTATATACAGAGTTGTACGGTAAATAAGCTTGTTTTATATGAGCTCGTTGTGTTATTTCTCGGCGGAGGCCGAGGCGCGGCTGTCGGCGTCGCCGCGGGCTCTGCGGCACCGCCACGCCCCCGCGCGCCCCGCACTTCCCACCCGCTGCTTGCTCTTTTAATCAACTCGCTTGAGGGCACAGAACAAAATGTACGTCTATACCTATACCTATATATGTATATACATCGCCATTAGCAAGAGAATGCGATGATTTCAATAATTTTAACTCGTTAAGCTCTTTGTCATTCGATTTATTACGTGCTTTTGTAATCGGATCATAGTATGGGGCACTTTCATGATTGGATGCTTTTATTAAGTAGAAAAGGAAAAACAATCAGCAAATTGGTTTGGAAATTTCACAAAGCTGCTAGCCTACCTACCTACAATACGGCCGCGGCTGGCAGAGATTTTATCTGTTAAGCTCTAGTTAAGCTTTATATATTAACAATCCATGCATACATGACATTCTTTCTATATATGGACAAATATATGGTCGATAGTTTTAGTAATCAGTCGTTGTAGTTGTGATATGCAAATATGAAATTGATAGGCTTCAACATAGTGAACAAATGCAAAGTTTATTTGCATACTTACATTTTATGTATACCTACAACTGCCGGAACACAAAGTTAGGTGCTTGGTAACAGATTTAAGGGTGGTAGCTAGTCTGGCGTGCGTTCACAAAATGCGGTGAAGATGATGCCCGCGACTGGATTCAAACCGTGAACTTTCTGCACTGCTCCAAAATTTACTACCCACATGTCACAAAGCTATATATATATCATATATTTATATACTTATATAGCTTAATTCCTTCAGCACGGTCCGGCCCAATTCAAACTATCATTACCGCGATAGCACAACTTGACTGAAGATATGATTTACTATGAAGATGTACCATCTTAGACAATACATCTTATATTGTCTAAGATGGTAAATCTGTCAGCTAAGTAATATATAATGCCAAGTTTCAGGGCGAAACAAGGTCTATTAAACCTGAGAGTCGACATGTTTTTACATTAACATCAACAAAACAGGCTAGACGTCAAACATTTGAACAAAAACTTATAGAAGAAAAGATGAAATTCCTGTCCCCATTAGGAGGGCCCAAGCTTAGCAGGCGTCTTAGGAATCTGACCGTACGGCTCTGCTGGCAACCTTCTAGAATTTTAAGAACAACGATATCTTATTATAATGTTTAATTATTATTATGTATGTGAGTGTTGAATCAAACAAGCCGATGCCTAAAGATACCTAAGCATCGCCAGTACAGCTGTATTGTCACCTTTCTCCTTCTGTTTAACGCTCGTCGCTCCAAGACGCTAGTTGCTTCATTCACCTTCGTAGCTTATCTTGTTATGCACAACGCGGTAGTGGGCAAATATCAGTGATATTTGCCCACTACCGCGTTAAGCTCAATATTTGACACTGCGATGGTACCCACCAATACTTAATCTTCCTAAATAGACTGACCACCTGGTGGCATAAAAATTAAATGGCTAATACACGAGCTCCTTCCCTTGATGATAAAAAGCCATTGGATGGCCGGCCAAGTGGTGCATACTTACATCAGTTCTTCAAGGATATTGAACTTCTTTGTTCGTACGCGAGTACTAGAGAAGCAGATTACGAGTTCTTCGCGTTCGATTTAGTTCGCATAGGGTTCTTTGCAACTGCATATTTAACCTAATTACCTACTATGACGTCCGTTGTGTAACATTTTATATTTTAGTTATTTCTACAGAAACTTATAAATTACTCAATTGTTTGGAACCTTTGAAGAATGATATTAGATACATCTAATCACGCCTCATTATTGTATTTTCAGGTTCCCTGACTCGAAGCTGTGTAAGATGTTCAACGGGACCATTCCCATAGTTCTGGATACGCTGAAGCAGCACTATTTCATTGACCGCGACGGTGCCATGTTCCGGCACATCCTCAACTTCTTGCGCAACAAGAAACTGTTGCTGCCCACTGACTTTCCTTACTTCGATCTCCTGCTGTATGAGGCACACTACTTCGAGCTCGGTCGTGAGTATCCTAATTTGAGCATGGTTGAAAATTTGAGGCAAAAGAGAATTACTATTACTATAATATAATGATTATACTTACAATGACATAATTAAAGTTAGTTTAAAGATGCAATAAGTAGAAAAAAAAGGTCGACGGTGAGTCTGTTTACACTTCGAGGATTTTACTTGACAGTCAAGTAAAAAAACCGCTTTAAAAAGTGGTTTTGCCTCGTCATTAGCCCTTAGAAGTTTACAATTCTTTACCTATAAACAATACAATATTATTATAAACAATTTTGTAGGGTGTTGCACCTTGGTCCTAAAAATCAGTAGTACCTTGAACATACTATGGTAAGACATGTTGAACCAAGGTAATTATTCTGACCTCAGTTATTTTACTAGTAAATTAATTTGTCGAGAATACTTACCAGGTTTTTACCAGGTTTTAATATTATATGAAAAGTAAAACAGACAAGACGATGAAATTACGACAAAACAAGGACAATTTACTATACAATTTTGTATATTAATCTCAATATAAAAAACTACGTAAACAGCCACTTGGAACAAATATTCTCTTGAGCCTTTTGACTAACGTTCAAAGCATAGAGTAAATGTAAAAATGTATTCAAAAATAGCGAAGAACTTCTTTTAATATATAACTTATATAAAGCATATTAAGGGCCGACTTTAAAAAGTCAAGTAATGAATACACTTTCAATTATATGGAATAAAGGAATTGAATAATGAGCTGTACCATCTAAAGAATTGTAACTAAAAATTAACACGTAAAATATAGCTATTAAATAAAGGAAATATGTTTACCAAAAGATATAACTTTGAGACCATGGCACGACGTATGTAACGTACTGTTGTACCTTGCACCTATATATATTTATTTTTCAAAAGGCTCTTTTTAATATGTCTTGCAAATATATAATTATTTAAAAATTTGTATTTGGAGGCCGGAATAACCATAAAAATGTATGCCATACGGAAATTGAATCTAATATTAATAGAATTAGAAAAAAAAATATTTTTTCAAGAACTAGTCTAAGGTGCCGTAGGTTTTAGGTTCTCCTACCATATGTTCTATTTAACCAATAAATACTGAAAACGTCAAATTATAATGCAGTTTTGAGACTATGATTAGAAGCAAAAAAAATATTTAATGTGATACATTTATTTCGACCCACTAACTAATATATATATATGAGCCTACTATTAATAATTGGCAGCCATGTTTATATTGGCAAATTGAGGTCATGTCAATTTAAAGCTTGGCATCGGAAGGGCTAACAGAGAATTGCCTAAATTTCCACGCGGATAAATTATCTTTATCTACCTCTTAGCTGTACGGTGTGTGCGATGAGAAGAAATGATATCATATTTAACAGCTTTCTTATTAGAAATCATTTTGGAGAATTTTGCCATTACGTGGAAGAGACAACTTACTCTTTTTTACGTGGAATTTATTCCATATATATCTACTCAGTGTTTATATGAATAAGGCCTGATTAAGGCACAGATGACGCAATACTAGTTATGTTATAATAATGACGATGGCACTGACGCCTGAATTGCCAGTGGCGAAATATACAAGCCGTTGTTTGATATTATTCACAGCCAGTGAGCACAAAATTCTCTGTTCTATTCAGAAAAGTATTTTTCATTTTGATTCGTTAAAATTGTTTTTGATTTTTGTGTTTCGTTATTATTATAACATTTCAGTGGCTGTGTGTAATTATGCTTTTTAAGAACACGTTTGCAGTTTTAGAGCGTCAAACTTTTACGTTGAGTCAAGTAAAGATTGTAACCCGTGTCTTCCGACTTGAGACGGATTACTTAGCATTCCATGGATTCACTATACAGGTGCCGGGTTCATAGCGTTGCAGAGGAAGAGGTGGGCCTGGGACTTGCAACCTTGGGAGTAAGGCTAAGGCGCCTTTATGATGTCGATAAGCTTGGTAAATTATATGTCAAAATTCTGCATTTTTCCATAGTCTAAAAGGATATCTCTTAAAAGAATGCTACTACTCATTACAGATATAAGACTAACTAGCTATAAATATTTAAGTTCGGTCACTTTTGAACAATTTTAATTAAGATAAAACTTTGGTCCTACCCAGAGTCCAATAAACTCTAGAGTGCCCACCAGGGTTTCATGTTGTTAGTACTTAATTAATTATTTAAGATCTATTGAATACATGAATATGGAGAAATAAGTGATTATGATTATGATACGGCTTGTACAAGCGATACAGAAGCGATCCGTAACAAAAAATGCTGGTAGTTATTTGCCTTACTTAATTGGCATTACAATTCAACATGGCAATGTGTTTAGCATACTTCCAATCCAACAGCTAATTGGCTGGAAGTGTTGAGCTCAATATTATATGGTAAAATATGTACCGTTTTATGAATGGGAGCAAAATTTAATTCTAATGACTTAATGAATGTTTCCAGAGATGGTGTACGCGATCACGCAGCTACGGCATGAACGTGAAGGCAGTGCCGTTATTGACCGCGAATGGCTGAGCCAGGAGTCTGAGCGGCTCAAGCAGGAGGCTGAGCTCCTCATGCAGGAGCGGGACCGGCTGCAGCAGCGGTGGTCATGAACTGAGGTGAGACATTGAACGATTCAGTAGCCATGACTGTTTTAGTGGACGCCGCCGGTTTAAATTGAGATTATATTGTGTCGTATGCTAATCTCTACAAAAAATTATGAACACCCAGACGAAATCGGTGAGCGACAAAAGTGTTAGCTTATTGTTCAAGGAGCCTTAATACATTTGCTAACTTGCAAAAATCTACCTATTTAGTTATTCATCAACATCTTCAACAATTCTTATTTGTGTTGACCAGATATTATGGATGAGAATTAGTTACCGGCCGGAATATACCTGCTTGGCGACAGATATTGCTTGAGCCGGCAATATTTATCATCAGGCTGTGAAATGCATTCTCGTAGAAAAATTTACACCTAATCTTCGACATGCAAATCAGCAGGGAATACTCTGTCGTACCTGGATTTTATGGAGTGTGCAGTGTACGTGGAGTTTTATAGTTATATCTATGACCCTTAAAAATTAAAACAAAATTATGTGTTGTAATATAATTAATTTACTACTACCCGTGGGGTGTTGGGTTAGAATGTCACCCCCCCCCCCCCATGTCTTCTCGCGATTGTCGTAAGAGGCGCCTAAGGAAAAAAAGGCGAAAAGCAGCGCCTTCTAAATAACTGAAGGCCTGCCAAGCGTGAGGATTATGGAGACCTACTTCTACGGAGGACGTTCTGGTTGGTGAAATGACAATGATGAAGCTAATGGCACTTATTGGATTTAGTTCTATCGAACTTTATTCATAATATGTGCTTAAGTTAAGGCTTTTAGAATTTGTCCTTGTCTAAGATGAAGTATTAAAAATATTAACATCAAGCTACGACATACACTTGGTATTTATGATAAACAACCGTCCCAAAAACCAGGTGATGAAATGTGTGTACGTGATAATCATTTCAAATGATAATAAACTTGAATAATATAATTACTAATTTACAAGAGGAAATCGCTATATAGATGATACGGTTTCGAATCCCGTACACGACTATATTTTTTCCTTTCGTAAACTTGTAATTTTGTAATGTAATTCGCAGAACAAAAATATTGTATAATATAATTCTTATTGTATTAGCTTCCATTTTATTACGTTTTAAATAAACGTGAAAATTACGCAGAAGTTAAATACATTACCAGAGCAGAGATATTTTTCAGATTACTTACAGAAATAATTCAGTTGTCAAATGCTTTACGGAAAGGGTGATTAGAAATTTGCTGTTATATACGCTTTATCACCTAACGCTCAGGGACCTAGTTAAAACTTTATTGAATCAATAGGCAATAGGCTTGCACATGATCCACCGTGTATGAAAAATCTAAAGTCGTAATAATTTGTATGATTTCAGGCCGGCCCCTCAAGCAGCGGTGTGGGCTACAAGAGGCGCCGTCGTTTCTAAGCGGCTGTCTTCTCAAATCACATCCACTCGTCGGGCATACATATTATAGTCTTTGTTTTGTTTTATAAGCACTGATCATGCAATTAAATAAGTTAATACTATCTACACATACAACATTAACTTAGAATGCGAAACACTCTCAAGCAGTCCTTACCTGCGAGTCATTTATAGCTTATGTACGATAGCCTGCAAATGTCAGATTGTATGATGAATTTTATAAGTAGAATGCTAGTTGTACGTGTTTTAGAAGTACATTCTAATGCAATACTATCATGGCCCTGTGGCAATGGGGATCAATGTTTAATTGCAGTGGCATTTTTTCTATACTTACTTGGTTGTCTACCGATCTCAAGTACCTTTATTATCTGTGGTCTACGGCATGCTCTGGCAGCTGTTCATGAGTCAATCTATATTAGTCACACAAGTAAGACTATTTTTAATGCCAATCTATCAACAAAAAAATCACTTATAATAACCATTATGTACAGACAGTATAATATTTAATTTTGACATTTGCTTGTCTCAGCGCCAGCGCAGACGACATAAACGTTCTTGTGGGTAATGCGATGTTATTCTCAACATCAAATTCATTACAAGTTATCATTTAAGACATACTTTTTGTATCTAGATGGATGTAACTTATTGTAACATCCAAACCCATCCATATCTCTTTCGTCGAATAGAACAATAAACATTTGAGGGCGTTATAAATAGATTATAATTTAATTTATTTTCTTGCTTGTGAGATCACATCGTTGGAAAATCATTGAACAAATTATAAATAATACATACCTACATTTTATTTTCCATAAAAATACTTTATTTGAACCACATGTACCAATACAACATCATATAAAAAGAGACCATCTTGCCAATTGTTTTAAGATATTTTCTATCATTCCTCATAGAACCTCTATCAACTGTAAAAAACTGCAAGGCATTTAAAAATATACACAGTTGAGGATTAATTTAAAATAGTTTTTTTCCAGAAAGCACACATTGACGTTGCATTTTGGCTATTTACGTTACTGCACACCTTTGCAAGTATCTATTTCATGTCACTTTGTTGTTCAGTGCCCACATAAACCGTTTTATGGAGGGCACCGGCGAGTACCAAGGAGTTCATTCCTTTAGGATTTAATTAGGTAATGCTTTGTTATAGATAAATATTGTATAGTTAACGAATAATTCTTATAGGAACGCAAATAACATAATGTATTTTTAAATAATGATTTTCAACAAGTTCACGCTAACTCCGATGGTTTTCCTGCAGTAATACAACAGGATGTATATCAATTCCTCTCCAGGACGGCAAAACACCAGCATCATTTAATGCCTAGTAGTCTGTAGGCAGCAGTTTTGCTTAACACCAGGTTGACCGGTTGGTCTGTTAATTAGCGAGGTATTTTGCCATAAAAAAGCTTTCTACTTAGTCTTTGCGAACGTGCTAATTTTATTAAATTATCATCAATATTCGGCAGCACCGAATAATGTCAATTATAATATTTTGTAGAATACGTCTGGATACTATGAGTAAGTAGGTACATAATACATTCCATCTAATATGCAAACGCAGAGGCCGGGGACCTGAAAAATTGAAAAAGAAATGTCATATCATTAATGATAAAATATATGTACGTACTTAGTCGTAGTTTAAATTCCTGTTACGATTTATAATAATATTGTTTAAAAATGTATGTATTCATTATGTACCTAGTAGGTTTTGTTTATTAGATTAAAATATCCATACGTACCTAAAATTACCTATGTTATCATTTCTACTCATAGATATTGTCGTTACGATTACTTTTTATCATAGTGATCCATAATGCAAACAATGGTAATTTTTTTTGTTATGTATAAAATTGGCCGTCAAATATAGGACATATTAATTATTCTAATCATTTCATTATTCCTCATGATTTGCCCTAATTGTCCCATATTTAAGTTATTTAAGTCAACTGGTCTAAAAGTAGACAGTATGAACAAGGTAAACTTTTGCAACTATGCAAAAATGGTCTCAAAACTAAACTGCTTCCTCTTTTATGGTAATTTTTCGCGCTGCTTGCGTAAAACTAGAACTGTCTTTCTCATTTCATCATAGAACGGCACTACTTGATCCGTAGCACTATGCTTAAACAGTTTACTAAGAATGTTGTCAAAGGCGGAACATGCTCTACAATGCCCCCTAGCTATGTAGATACGTGCAGCCAATAGGTGATATTTACCTGCTTTGTATAAATATTGTTTGTGTATTAAAAGTCTTGGGAATCGCTTTAAATGTAGTTAATTGTTGTGCTTGTACTTACACAATAAATTAATAGTTGCGTTAAAAATAATAATTTATATGAATATGTAGAATTTCTAGTTAAAGTTAATTTAGTCTTTTTATCACTTAAGTTAAAATGATTATACCTATATATATTATATTATATATTATATTAATATACCTACGAATATTAAACTTAAGTAGCCCTATATAATTTATTTTACTAATTTCTGGTCTTCTGAATTACAGAAAACCTTCGAAATTGTTGGTATCTGCACGCATGAATGCAATTGAAAGTAGCTTCACGTGGTCCGTGTCGTCAACTCATCACTGTTTATGGCCAAAGACCAATTATGGGCTCTTAATTATTGATATTTGTATGATATACTATATTATTACTTACACTAGTGCTAAGAATAATAACTATGTATTATATTAGATGATGTGTAAAAATATGGGTGGTAGTTGGTAGTCCAATCAAAATTGATAATTGTTAAATTTCTTAAATTATTATTTGTATTTCTAAGCAAATCTATTGTTACGCTCTAAAATCGAAATTGATATTGGTAAAAAAGGCAACTTATGTGCAACTATTGTGTATTGAGACTATAATGTTAGGTAAAGATAATTTTATTTAAATTATAATGAAGTTAATTCTACACATCTTATGTGTAATTTATTTATTCCTATCAAAGGAGTAGAACCATTTCGAGCTCGTATATAATGTAGGTAGTGAATAATTGTTTGACGATTATTGGATGCTACGGTAGTCATTTTGCTAACCCATTTTATGGCTGGTATATGGGGTAAAGCGTGTCCTTAACGAGAAAGAAATATTTCAGGCGAGCAACAGTAATCAAAAGCTCCAATGCAATATAAGTACCTAGGCTTTATGAGGGAGTCCTCGGGTACCTAGGCTGTATCAGGGGTACTTTTAAGCAGAAACCGCGTGCAGTAGGCAACGTTTAAAGTTAGTATTTGTAAACGTATGTACTGACCAAAAAAATTAAATCATCCGCCGCTGTACACGGTTTAGTAAAAAGACGATAATTTGTCGACAGCCTTATATGTAAGTTATTAGTTTCTTTCATTATACCCGAACTAGAAATCGGGTATTGGGCATAAGGTAAAAATAAGCGACATAATAAAATATGTATGTAAATAAGGTCGTCATCTTCATTCATATCTATACTCGCATATATCCACTTAGCAGAAAACTAATATGTATTAGGTACTAGTTCTCTATAACAGTCTGTATAATCTTTTTATTATCATTTGATTCAAATAAATAATTCTACATGGCCGCTGCTAAGGGGAAAGTCTAAAAGGTCCTAATGTCTTTAAATTTCAGACTAAGGACGTCTGTAATTTAAAGACCAGTCAGTTTTACTGACCAGTCTTTTTGGATATACTTATATTATTACTAATAGTGCAATTGGATTCATAAATAACATTATATTCAGTAGGAAACAAAATAAAACAGCAATATTAACGTTTTGTTTTTTATTTACTACATCACCCCACAAAACTATTCATAGTCAGGTAAGAGCATAAAAGGTTACAAAAAATATTTAAGATGACTTTCTTCAATGAGAGAAATTATCATTTATACCCCGTTCCCAATTGTCGGATGTCGAGTCCGACAAAATGTCGGGTGCTGTAGTGGCTTAACATTTTATGTGTATCGGTTGACATTAATTCAACCACATTTCTATTTAAATATAAATTGCGACATTAATTTAAGATACTGATCAGACATTCGTCAAGTGGGAACGAGCTCTGACAGATTGGTCTTTATTATATTCAAAGATTTCATCTATTAAAAATTACATTGAATAATAATTATAGAAATATTTTTTTCTCATAAAAGTTACATGTAGACAAAATATGTTATTTTACAATTAGTACATGTATATTAATTTTCAATATTACAAAATAAAAAATATAAACAATAGAACTGTTGATTTAAATGTTTGGTTAGTTATTGATTTTTCAATTTTCCTATGTTGCCTGACGTGTTCAGATTAAGCCGCCCTTTCACTTTTAAAATAGCTGCTGCACTTCTGAATTCATGAAATTTGCTGAGTAATTAAAAGTTTATTTTTGTTATCAAGGACTAGGCCTAAATAATTTGCTTATATACGTACTCGTAATAGAAAAATATATAACTACCGTTACTGTCTATGAATCCGTAAAATTAACTGACTCTAAATCATCTACATGATATTAAATCTATAAAATAAAAAAAACCTATGAAATAGTGACTCACACTAAAATTTAGCATTTAAATGAAAAAATAAAATTGTAGTAGAGTCATTCTATGTACACACTTTTATAACACGTAGTTCATTACATTAGTTATGCAATGAACTTTGTTATGAAATTTTTAAAGTTCCATTAAAAATAATTAACGTTAAAATAACATATAAATAAGTCAAACTTAAAAATATAATAATGAAATATATTTTAAAGTAGACTTGAAATATAATTTATATTATATCTCGTAACACAATATAATAATAATAATTTTATTATAACTAATATATATTACTACATTAAATCCAAGTTGGATGATCTTAAAAATTATATTCTTATTTAGGTACATTCAAATATACGTAACTAGAAATTTACTGTTAATTATGAGAGATTTGAAAAGACATGCAATTGTCATGATCTGTCGAACATTGGCACAATATTTAATCAATAAACAGTTATAATGATTATGATTTTATCATCAGTTTTATCCGAAATGGTCGAACGAAATTTTAAAAAATAATTCTCTGACTCCATTTTAGAAGCGCCATTTCAAATACGTCTTTTTCATTTTATGTTTGGGTGACACACAGATTTCATATACATACCTACCTACCTACAATGTTATATCCTCGGTGATACATGGACATGCAGTAGTTTTGTTTTTGCTCGATCAATGACCAATAACTCGTGTTGTGAATATGTCGTGCATTTATTAAAAGACTTTGCCTACAATGAGAAATACACCATAATTATGGTTTGGAGTCGCCACGAAGTAAAATATCGGCATTGCAAATGCTTGTCCTTTGCAACTTAATAGACAGTTATTCTAGTTACATGGCAATTTAACAATAGTCTACGTAACAATGATATATATCTTTTATATCTTTTTTTATCGATATACATCGATAAAAATATTCTCGCTACACAAGTGACTTGTGCCTGTGGCATGCAATTTTTGGTAGGTAAGCGTTTAAATCAATGGGCTTCTACAAAATGCTGAAATATTCTAACTAAACACTTAAAGTAATAAATAATAAAACTTCAAAGTAAAAAATCTCAGTCTTCCACTTAAATATATATATATGAATTTGAGATATTTCTAAGTATTCAGTTACCTACTCGCATATGAAATACATTGTTTAGTTTTTATTTTGATTTTCTACAAAATATCAGGGTAGGTACGTGACTAGGTGTGGATTTTAATGTTTATTATACATTGACATATTACAAATATAAATATGTACAATGGGGCTAATAAAATATAATTGTTTTGTTAACAATCTATTTAGCAAGTATGACATAGAAAAATATCCAAGTAATTAATATTCATATATTTTATTTCAATCTCTAGGTATCAATATGGCGTCACTTATAAATATTTTAAAAACTATTTTTTTAAACTTATTTTCAAGTTCTACGATGAAATAATTTACTGAATAAACCTCCATTTAAATAGATGGATTACAGTAAAAAAATCATCATCTACGCTATAATGTCAACCCGTTCTCAAACTCGTGATATAAAGATCTCATTTTGAAAATGATTACTTTTATGTTTTAACGTAAATTTTCAAGTTATACGAAGCAAGTTACACTCACTTTTATTCAATTTATTTGCTGTTTATAAAAAAACAAAAACATTTAAAAAGCGGTTTTTTAACTTTGTAAAATGCAAGTTTCTTCATATATCATCCCTTAGTGTAAATTAGATCTCTTCGCTTCTTTCCCTGCATCCAGTACAACAAATAGTACCCCAAGAGATGAAGAAAACAAAAACTACTAAGATTTAAATCGAATATCAGTGAGTGGTGGACAAACAACGCTAACATGAAATAGTTTATAACTAAACCCTAGCTTAGGATAACACATACTTACGTCGATAATAATAGACCGAGAGAACTATGCAGATTTAGTTCCCTACTTTTAATATGACACTATTCTACAAAATATTGGTATACATATTTTGGATTCTTTAAATTCCAAGAAATAGGGATCACATTTAGCCTGTATGACTGTCCGTACGCCTGTCTACCTTTAAAAGGAGATACGGGTAATATATATGGGTAATATAAAAAGAGATATGGGTCAGACTGGATGAGAAGGTCATGAGAAAGAGAAGAGATGTTGCTACCTCTGCAATCAGGAATGAATATCCCTCGTAAGTATATATTAATCTGTAAGCATTGTAGTAAAAATAATGACCATTTTGTTATATGCACATAAATTACTATTGAAACTGGAAATAATAAAAATCATGATTTATTACAAGAGTTTGTAATACGAGAAACATGCGTTTTTGTTGATGTGAATATTCAAATTTGATCTATTTACTAATAAAGTAAATTCAAATCTGATACATTACATACTCCCAAAACCTAATAAATTAAAATTAAAATATTCAGCCCAGGGCGAGTCGGACTTGTTGAGGATCCATAAATCCCGAACTAATCCTTTGCCGTTTTTTGAAGAATAGTGTCAGGGAATATACTCACACTTCTTACCAAAACCTTGTCTACCAATCTAAGTGAAACATCTATAAAACCCGTAATTTTGATATTTCAGGGTGATACATCAAAACTACGCTAAACTTTTTACGTAGCGTACAAAATAACCTTACTTTTTATGGAAATAATAAACTTAGCCAAGATTAAAATAATCAACACGGAGATCTTTGGATATACTAGTCGAATTTCAGAGAGATCACCAAACTGTGTGGGTGTTTTAGACAAAATCGGTGTCATCACACAAATAAACAAAATAAAGCACATAATAAAAATCTACAACACCTAAATCAAAACTTTAACGATTATAATATCATATAAATATATTATGTAACGACAAAGTTGTTAAGCCAAAGACACAATATTTCAAATTCTGCATAATGTAATTA
Source organism: Plagodis dolabraria (assembly GCA_963854805.1). Lineage (NCBI taxonomy): Eukaryota > Metazoa > Arthropoda > Insecta > Lepidoptera > Geometridae > Plagodis > Plagodis dolabraria. Next base: position 32,946,032 of record OY978440.1, on the reverse strand, counting down.
TATAAGAAATGGTAGACTCAAAATTTCATAGTGGATAAATGATGCATATCAATTGAAGTAATATAAATTTGAAATATTGACTTTGGTACTTATAACCAAAGACTTCGGAGACGCGATCTACATGCTCAAACATGAATCGATAAGGAAATGACAATTGCTAAATAGTTTAACTTGAACATGTTTTAGCAAAATATATAATGTTCTTAGTAAAGAGAGGATTATTTATTAATATTCTCTAAGGCCAGGTAATTTCAAAAACAATTCTTTAAAAAAATCTCTATAAAATAAAATCGTAAAGTTGACAACGAAATATCTTATTTATCGATGCATTTATGCGAATAAAATTTATAAAAATAAAATAGCAAAATATAATCATAAGGGATAAGTTAATTCACATTTTCGATTTGGGTTACTAATTGGGTATTATTAAGATTTTCTTTATTTTTAATAAAATTGATGGCGATTACGCTATCGCTTCCTCTCTTTCACTCGTACGTAGTCCGATAGCGAGGGATTATCAGCATTTGTCAGTGTCCTAAAATGGAGTTAGCCAGCTACCTCACACCGCTGCTCGTGTTGTCAAGTTTTAGTAAGTAGCAAGAGTATTATTTTGAAGATTTATTTTAAAATAATGTTTGGTGTGGATCGCATCTAGCTCAGTTTATAGAGAAGTCTTTGTTTATAACCTTTATACCTTAACCTATAGAAATTAAGTATACGATTACGACGGAAATGATTGTTCGTCACAGACTACTCCTCTTCAGGCTCACCTCCGATCGTCTCCAAAATATTTTCGATATCAGTTGGGGTCTGAAATGGTCACATATGTTTAGAATTTAGTTTATGTACCTGTTGAGTACGTGAGTGCGACTTCAAGTTTGTTTTTTAAATCTTTCGTGATGTTACTAAAAGTGTTTCGGGAGCTGTCTTTGAGAGTCAGAAGTTCTAGGTTAAACCTGTGAACTGTGAATGGTTGGAGTTATCACTTTCAACAACATCATCATTTACCTTCAGGTAAGATTGGGGTCAAGGAAAGCTTATAAAAAAAATTGTCAGGCTGGCAGAGTTATTAACAAAAATGAAAACAAAAATGCTCAAAACTAAAACTTAATAGAGTTTGATGTGTAAGTTATCAGTTGAGTCGTTAATTTGACAGTAACTTGCCCACCTCACTCTTGCGATGAAGCCAGCAGGCCATTCTAATTATCTGATAATGTTGATAACTACTTAACGATATTAGGACTTATTTTTTTGTTATTTACAAAAATCCCGACTTACCAACAAATCGTGGAAATTGAGTTCATTCTCATCTTTCAAGGAGTCTATGGCTGATTGTATTTGATTGTGGAGACCTGAAAGAAATAAGTTTGTTTTCGTAATACTGATTGCAAAACCACTTTAAGTAGGTGATTGACTTTTGTAACACCAGCTCAAAAATTACACATTATTCTGCAATTCGTATGTTTAGGTAGATAAATGAAAAGCTATAATTAATTTCTGTAATACTGTACTGTATTGTGCTGTATCAGTCGGATAGTCCACTGCTGAACACAGCCTCCTCCATTAATAGGGGGATTTGCCATAATCCCCACGCTTGGCAGGCGTCTTGGGATCGTAGTTTAAGACAGTTCCTCAGAAGACGCTGCTGCCCACCTTCCGGTATTTTACCTTTAGTTGCCTCTTACGACTTCCATAACAATGGGGTTGACATTCTAGCACCCCACGGGCGTACCATAATACTTGTACTTTAATAACACAAAAAAGTAATTAAATCTCTATAACCTGAGAGGCATACAATAATGTGTTGTTGGATTTAAATATAGCGCAGGCCAATAATGACATTAGAAATCGGAAAATTTAAATTCGAATTAGAAATCATTCACCGAAGAGGAAATACCAAAAAGATCTATTCGAAAACCTAGCTGCAATGTTGCACATTGCCTTTATAAGCAAGTTGGGAAAAACTAGCTTAGGATTTGTCAAGAGCAGAACAGAAAATAGTATAAAACCCTCGAAAATATGACGGTATATTTATTTTACTATAAAGTCTGAGAAAGAATATGTAAAACTAATGAAAACCACGTCTAAGATTACATAACAAGAGTATCATGAATGTTTGGTAAAAATTTAAACAGCAGTAAAACTCTTTGTGAGTTAGGTGTAGAGCAGTAAAGTATGAGTAGTTACATAATAACTACTGCAATAAACGGCTTTATTCCTAATGGTTATGGATTTTATTTTCTAACAGGAGTTAAGATTTAAAAAGGGGTGTAATTCTCCTAAGGTATCTTAGGAGGGAGAGTTTGAAGCTACAAACACGCTTGTTTTTTAATCCCTTCAAACTTAACTCTGAAAACTTTCCATTTCGATCGGGATTCGAAATGTCGCCCGCGTCATATCATAATCATTCTGCTTTATCATCATGGTGCATAATCTATACCATAATACTTGTAATTCTCTTTATGTGATGGCTGATCTAGGTAGAATAGAAAATGTACCTTAAATTATATTATTTTCTGACTGGGAATAATTCTAGTGGGAGCAACCGCGGATTGAAGCTAATGTGTTTTATAGTTCACACAGATCAAATATATGATGGAGCATGAACAGAAGAAATATATAGAGGCAGTAAAAGAGAGCGCGGGTAAATATTATGTACATAACCAAAACACGGTGAGAAAAAATAGTATAAACAGGATACTCGTAGAAGCTACGAGATACTCACTGGACTCGTCGAAGAAGCTTTCAAGCGTCAAGACCTCGGGGTTCGAGCTCGACTGTACCTCGACGATGGCTGTACTTTGTCCGTCAGCATAATTTGCAATTTTCTTCTTCGTTGTTATTTCTTGGTCATCGGATCTATTTGCACGTTTTACGCCAGCGTTGGTGCTGGGACCTGGACGTGACGGCTCTAACATTAGGCGTTTTCCGTATACTGTGGTCTTCTGGCCTTCGTCTGGGCCAAGTGCAGGTGATTGGTATCCTGTTTCAGGCTTTAGACGGAGTCCATTGGTAGTGTCGAGGAAGTCCAGGGCTGACATTTCGTTGTAAGAGTTTGTCATATCCAAACTGGTCAACAAGTCGACATCGGATGAAATGGTTGGAGTTATCGAATTTATTTCCATACCGGAGGCGTTTTGTATTTGGTAATGTTCGTCAAAAGTGTGAAGCCCGGGAAATTCGTAGAAACGCTGCATTGGCTTCTGTGCGGCTTCACCAGCGTGTTGTCCGTCAAAGTCAATGTGGTGATCGTCGCTGTTTTGCCTTGGTGTGGTATTAAATACTGTGTGTATTTTTTCAATAGCACTGAGTATACGTTCCTTCTTAGGGGGTATGATGGCAAGCCTGTGAGTAGGAGAATCTCCGCGTGTAGTCGTTTTGGTTTTGGAGCTGTCCATGAGCGCTTGAGGTGAAGGCAAACCGCCTACCAGGCTTAGAATCACCTTCTCTAGCTGCTTGGGGTCTTCTACTTCTACGTCTTCACTGTCATTGCTCTGAAAGTGGCCATAAGATTGGAAATTAGTATATTGTGTTTTTTTAAGTACTTAACTATAGTTGAAACTATACTTTAAAAAAAATCAGTTTGAGTATAGTATCATAGCTTCCCCCGTGGGGTACCGGGTTAGAATGTCACCCCCCGATTTCTTCCCGTGGGTGTCGTAAGAGGTGAGTAAAGGAAAAATACCAGAAGGTGGGATGTAGCGCTCTCTGAACATCTGACAACTGCTACTGCGATCCCCTCGATGCCTGCTAGCGTGGGGATTACGGCAAATCCCTTCAATGGAGGAGATCTTGTTTAAGAGGTATATAGCGCGTACTTTCCATACAAAAAGAAAAAGCTCTTAATATTGCCCAATTTCGGTGGAATAAATAAATGAAACGTACAAGCCTAGTCAATGATATGTTCCATACATGAACACTAAAATCACCGAAATCGGGAAATATTCAGAGGTAGAAAAGAGCCTTTTCTTTTTGTATGGAGAAGTACGAGCTTTGTAATCTTCTTAACGATGAACATTCCGGTTGATGAGATGATGATGAGTTTCACATCTAGTTGAAGAGCTTTTGCCGATGGCTGTATACAAATAACAACTGAGCTACACAGCTGAAGCTCGACATTTTTAATACTATATATACTATATAATAGCCTAAGGAAATTCTGAGGAATAATATTTGATATAAGTTTATCAAGTGTTCGTGTAAAAAATGGTGTTTTATTTGTTTAACTCGCCATTAACCTTCTTAAGTCAGAGTGTACACAAATAGTAAAATAGTAAGATATGCTTGCTGTGGGCTGCTGAGCAAAAGTTGCACCTCCCCTATATCTTTCTGCAGGAGTTGTAGGAATTAACGACCATCACAAAAATATCATTCGGTGGGCCTACGTTCTTATTCCTACCACGACTACGACCTTACTAATACTTGTTTTGGATACAAGTGTGATTGACACAGCTTATGAGCTTGACTATGACTACTTTTATGCAAATTTTACTTGTTATTAAGGGCCATATGTTCAAGAGGCATCAACGTCTTCCTACGTCTCATCCACATAATATATTGTAGTTGTATTTATATTGTATTGTAGTTGTAATATATTGTAGCTTCGGTTTTATGGACGACTGCTTAAGGGCAGTTCTCCTTATAGAACACTTTTTTATGTTGTTGTAGGAACAAGCTCGAAGCCCACCTGATGTTGAGCGGTTACCTCTGCCTATAACAGATGCATTTCGTCACAAGTGACGAATTGCACTGCGCCCGTCACCTTGAGATTTAGTTGTTAAGTCTCATGTGCCTGTAGTTTCACTGGCTCTCAAGAACTGCTGCCGGATCACACCGTTAGGTGCTTGGCGACAGATTTTCAACTTACTACTTTCCAGTTGATTAGGGGCGTTAAAGAACTCTATTTTGAGAATAATGTGCACAATATCCTAATAATATCAACGTGCTAAGGATGTTGGAGATTTGATAACTTTTTTCCCTTTCACCTCCGTTGCGTTTTACGAAATCTAATCGAAATATAGTTATGTAACACATATTTATTAAAGTTATATTATCAAGTGGGAACACTCACTAAACAAACATAGTAATAATTAAATATTTAAATTTGGGGTTTGAAAGTTTTTATATATCATCATTTTATATAGGTAGGTAGTTTCAAAATGCTTACATCTCTGTTGTAATCCACAAGAGGTTCCTCGTGGGGCAGGGTGTGTTTTTCCTTCATCAACTTTATGAGGTGCTTTCCTTCTTCTTCAGTAACTTCAGTATTGGTACATGCGAAGGTGGTGACAGCCCCTGAGCCCTCTTCTATATCGAGTCTTCCACGGGTCCGCATGTATATGAACTGGCCGTTCTTCGTCATCAGACGATAGCAGGACTCACCGTACATATGGTTGTTATCGTACACTGTAAAATTAAAAAAACAGAATTAATTTCTTCTTAAAAGACGTGTGGCACTCGGAAACTGCCGCGGTAAAGCTATTACATAGCATTTTTTATCAACGCAATTATAAATCTCGACACGTTAGTTGTCAAAACCTTTTTTCTGCCAAAATTTAGTTCCTTTTACGCACTGTAGAGGCGCTGATCAAATATAGTATCACCGCTGTGCCGGTCGGAGTGGGGGGTGTTAGGTTATTTTCGTTACGGAATTTCTGGATTCGGTCTCCACGCTCAAGGTCCGCGATAGAAGCTATGCAATAGCTTAATAAATACACATGAATCACGAACATATGTACACGAAAGTTTGTGTTTGTGCTTCTTATCTTTCGTTCTGTTTTTGTAAAGCTTTACAGAGATTGCTTATGCATAAAATAATTTACTAAAATTGTGGGTTAGCGTCCTCGTAACCTAGTTTGAAGCTACATTATTGCAATATTTGCCTTATTTATAGGTCACATTGTCAGTTTCTTCACCTTATGTCAGAGAAACTGATAAGAACGAAAGAATAAATTTGAACTTTGACTAATCACCTCCAAGCTCAGATTAAAAAAGCTCGATGAAGGCGCTAGTTGGTCATGGGTACAATTTCAACGAGTTTGTACTTAAATGACTTTAAGGCTAATCTATGCTTCTGGTGTATATTATGGGATTTTTACTGGAAAAACCGCGAGGCTCACCTGATGTTAAGCTTTAACCTATGCACTGCATATGTCACCCTCAGAGTCCTATACAGTTGTTGAGTCTCATGTGTCTGTAATTTTACTGTCTCTCAAAGACTGCTGCCGGAACACACTGTTGTGTCTTCAGCTGTTATAAAGTCCGGAACGTTGGAGCTAGGCTTGGGTAGTTCGTGCCTTGTGACCAGCTGCTTAGTCCTTCTGGGCAGTCCACGGTACATTTTTAAAATGTGTATTGCTGAGAGGTTTCACAATATGATCCAAGACAGAATCTTGATACACTTTGGTGGAAATTTTCACTCCTTTTTCACAAAGCTTTGTGACGCCTTGATAAGATACGCACCACCAAACCATCACTGACGCAGGATGATAACCACTTGTACCTTTCCGACCACTTGAGCAGCTTCTTTAGAACTGTGAGCGTTCACTTTATCATTTTGCTTATTGTAGTGCTCATCAAACGTGAAATTTTTTCCATCGGTAAAGTGGATATTTCTGGGCCCTTCACCTACGTATCGCGGCAGAGGGCGTTTTGATAAATCTACTTTCTTAAGTTGTTAAGATTTAGGGCACGTCCTGAATATCAACGATAAGCACCGAGTGTAACTAAAAGCGTTCCAAGTTAAAAAAAAAAACAAAGTTGAAAAGAATTAAAGTTTTTATATACCTAGCAGTTGTTATGGCCAGACTACTTATATTCAAAAATCATTCTCGGAATATAATTACTATAACACGATAGAACATATAATAATACTATATAACACATAGACGGACAGACAGATGGACGGACAGTGAAAGCCCCATATACTTTCACTGTCTGTTTTTGCTACGGAATACCCAACACAACCTAACAATAGGTTCATCCAAGAATATAATAATATAATATAATACATCGAAAATATAAGGTGTCTCACTCCTATGTACCAATTAAAATAAATTAATAAATACATTATCAGTGGCATTTATTACTATTTATACATATATGAGGCATTTGGTGTAGATACATCGTCTTCGTGGAGGTCGGGAGCTCATCGTATTTTCAAAACTTATCAGAGCGCTTGTGGTCCATGCGACGCGTGGTCAAATTGCTGGCACTTCTTTAGCTCAACGAATAGGCATTGCAATCCAATCCCAAATCCGGGGCAATATTGCGAGCATGCTGGTATGGCTCCGGGGCAATATTGCCAACTGGTAGTGTCAGGTAGTCCAAATGCTCTAGCCGCATTTGGACTACCTGAGGGCCTGCAAAGGCCTATGTTGCATAAATGGCATCGTAGTATTAGTAGTAGAGTTGCCGCGAATAGTTGTTATAGCGAATAGTCGAATACCGATTAATCGCCATTCACTTTGGCGAATAGTCGAATAACTGGACATTACTATTCGACATAAATAAGGTACATTAAAAATATTTCTTCTAAGGTTGTGAGAAAAGAAAACAATAAGGTTAAAGAAATCTGTTTCATGTTATACATACCTACTTATATGTAACGTAGTAGCTAATTTAGTTTTTCATTTAATTATTATTAACTAATTTAATTTCATGAATATGATAGGCACAGGTACATATTACAGATAATAATTAATACTGTATTGTGTATTGTTTTATTTAGGAAAATAATAAAAATGTATTATTTTTAACTAATTAGTTTTTTGTTCGAAAAAAGTTTATTTTAGACGACTATTCGCCGAATGCCGAATAATAACTAAGTATTATTCGGTATTCGACGAATATGAAAAAAATGTCGAGTAATGCCGAATACCGAATAACAGCGAGTATTCGCGGCAACTTTAATTAGTAGCCATAGTGCTATATAGTTTTTAGTGTTTTGTTATTAAAGGCATAAAAATCCTTTGATACAGGTACAATAAAGAAAGTATATTCGACACATAAAAATCAACATGTAATTCAGTACATTAATCAATAAATTATATTATTCATAAACATAATAATATGTAGTTCGGTCCACGAGCCAGATAGATGATAGATATTGGGATACTTCAGATAAATAATTGCCAGGTATAATTATTGCCTCATCTTGGGCTATAGCATATCAGCAGGTTATTTTGATATGACAACTCTGCCAACCCTTATGGGGGTGTAAAGACGTGATAAGGTATTTATACGAAATAGTATGTATATACATTTTTATGGTTGCCGCACACTAATCCACCCGGCACCGTATCGATATCGCATCAACTCATGCTATGCAGGATTCTTTGTATGGAACTCCATACTAAAACACACGCTTAACAACGCCGTATCAGCATTGCCTTGACTCGCACAAGCTCCGAGAAGTCACGAGATTGAGGTGACTCGACTTTGATACGTTTACAAAGTACCAAGGCGTTAAGTGTGTGTTGACTTTAAGGCCATAAGAGCCATATACAAATCAGATCAGAATTTAAAAGCTATCTACTTGGCAATAATATATTAGAATATGTATTCGTAATGTATAGGGTGAATTTAAAGACGGGACAGTAAGGGCAGGTACCTTAACCGTTATACGAGTAATTACAGGAAAACGTTTTTTAGGAGACTATCCATACATTTTTAAGCTATTACGAACTGCATTCACAGATTTTGGAAAAAAATGTACGGTCAGCAAGAGAATGGTAATTTTACACAAGAACTTTTTTGATGCCAATCGATCCTTTCTCAAATCTCTAATATTGTTATTGCTTATTATAATAAGGCGGGTATTCGGACAACAACCGGGATCGACGGCTTAACGTGCCCTCCGAAACATGGAAGCGCTCAGTGGCAATGTCACCAGCGGTCACCCATCCAAGTCATGACCGCGGCAGACGTTGCTTAACTTTACTGATCGGTTCAGAACGGCTAAGATCAAAAGTCTCTAATATTGTTATTGGAAAAATGCTAACAACGTAGGGTTGACTTCTGCTAGTCCTAAAAAACATTTTGAGATTTTTTTTCTTGTTTAGAAAAAATCGTCAGTCAGTTTTCAACGTATAAATATCATGTATAAAAATTCTGAGCTTAAAAATTTGATAGCATGAAGTTTCGTTAAGTAACAGAAAAAACTCGTATCTCCTCAAAAAATTATATCGGAAAATCGTCAAAACCGTGTCAGTCGATAGATTAACATAATACAATTTAGTCTGTATATACGATATTGAAATTGTGACGGAACAACCTCGTGGCCCACCTGATGTTAAGCGGACTAACATCTGCCTATAACAGATGCAATTTGTACAAGTCACGTATTGCACTGCGCCCGTTACCTTGAGACATAGTTGTTGAGTCTCATGTGCTTGTAACTTCACTTTTTGGCTCTCAAGGACTGCTGCCGGAACACACCGTTAGGTGCTTGGCGACAGATTTTTTACTTGAGGTTGGCCGCTAGCCAGGCGGGCATTCGCAAGATGCTTCCATTCAAACCATGGACTTGCTGCGCGGCAGTCCATAGCCAATGCCACTGAGCCATAACTGCTTCATCACGGCTTCAATATATAAAGTAATATCCCATAAATATTCTTGGATTTTGGACCGTGCGGTTATTGGAAATTTCACGTTGCTTGTGGTTAAATAAGCTTTATTTCAACATCAATTAGTTTGATTTTCGTACTGGCCGGCAACTAGGCGCTAATTTGGGTCTTGTTGTAATAAGGCCCTTAAATTGTCTTTAATTTTTTGTTCATATAAAATAATTACCTGGCATATCTTCCAAAGAAAATGTACCTATATAAATTGCTTAAACATAACGTGTGAAATATTATATAAACAAAACTATACCTCCAATCTTATAATAATTTACGGTAGGTAACTTACTTACATAACTGTTATTGGATACGCCTACATAATCTAATTACAAATACTTGCATACGAAGTTTTTGTACCTAACCAACTATACTTTTGTTATTCTATTTCAATGAGTTAGCAATATTTGCGCTGATTTGTAGCTTGCAGGTATCAATACTGTAATGGCTAGGTAATATACACTTTTGTATACTAATGTACATACATAACTACATAAAATCACGCCTCTTTCCCGCAGGGGTAGACAGAGACCACAAATTTTCACTTGCTACAATCCTTACATATCCCTTTGCTTCATCTACACTCATCAATCCTTTCATAAATAAGCGTGGCGTGGGTTGAATAGTATTCCTGACCTGGCCTTTTTTCACAACGTCTTCAATCTGATTTCGGAACGTTCGCCTAGGTCTTCCCTTCCAACACTTCCGTTCTTATACTTATGTACCAAATATATATAGTGTAACATCCAATAAAATATTTTTTTATGTTTGTTATTATAAGAAAAGAAGTAATACAATAACATCTGTACTCAATCTTCTTAACCTATGAGAGCGAATTGTAAAACCCTTATATCGAGTAGTTACCATACCACAATCGACGGGAATAAATAAGCCTCTTAAATCGGCAGGGTTGTCTCAGAAAAGTTCTTTGTAGATGGTATTTGGCTGACTAGAAAATGCTTTTACGGCAGACAACCACGTTTTTATGACAATCCCATGGTTTCGTAAAAGAAAATTAACTTATATTAGTATTTGAACATTCTCAAATTTTTGCGATTCCGAAAAGTACCAACCTAGGAAACCAATATTTTTGTGCATTTTTCAATTTTCGCTGGATAGTTATTATATAGCCAGATAGATGACGTATGTTTTACTCATAAAACAATACCTTATCTTACTTCAAAAATCGTTCCAGGATTTGCTCAGGCAACCCTATCGATTTAAGAGGCGTACGTAACCACCACAAATGGGTTCCGTCGTGGAACTCGATGACGTAAGATTTTTCACTGCTCTTTATTTACTCTAACAATGTAATAATATATGGAAAAAACATGAATTTAAAAAATATGTGAACCGGTTTGCATAGAGTAACAAACATATGAACATCGGGGTCATGTGCAAAGTTCACGCAAAAAGTGCTGTCATAATCGTAATATGAGAATTCATATACATAGAATAATAATAACTTAAGTAATGCAATTTAATCATATGTTACGTATGATATGCATTTCGCTACGACTCTATTTACTTGACACAATTTGGCACTTTTTAAAGCTTGTTAATCAGGCTTCACTATTTTCGCCTTTTAAGCAGTTTCAAGCGGCTATATATGATTATTTAGGGTTCCATGAACGAAACGAAAATCGAAGCCATTCTAATAAGATTGTACTTTCTCCCTGTCAGTCTACATGTCGCAGGTCATTAAGTAATAATTACTTACAAACGTTAAATTTAACTGTTTTGTATAGAATGTTAGTTAAACATGAATATTGATTTGAAAATGTATGTTGCAATAAACAGTTTTCTAAAATTAATTGATTATTTAAACTAGAATATATGATTGATTGAGTTACACTAAAATAACTGAAAAGTCTTGATGATACAGAGAATGAAAATTGACTCCCTAAGTAGCGAGGGTGAAAAATATTTTACCTCAAAATGGAACCGACTTCAACACTCAAAACTGTGAAATAACTTATCGAAATCGGTACCTTGCGCACAATATTGCGAAGATAGGTACTTTTGAACTATCATGGTACCGACTTAAATAAGTTATTTCACACTTTTGATTGTCGAAGTCGGTTCCATTTTGCGGTGTTTTTTTTTATTTGACGCTTGTAATTTAGCTCTCAGCACAATCTGAGCCCTTCATTAAGCACGTACATATCCGAGTATGTGCGCCGCTATAACTGATCCACCCTATTTATTCGTGGAACCAGGTATACCAATAAATACCAAGCAGTACTTACTTGACAAGTAATTAAGTACTTGATGACCTAACCCATCAACCGGTTATTGATAACACTCATCACATTCCCGCTTTTATCCCACGTGTTATGTGGGGTTGGTATAATATGTTCTCTCTAACAAAAACATATCTAGTTAGTTTCGGTTTTATGGTCAACCAGCAGCGCGGCTCCGCTGGCTCGTATTTCGGTTATCGCGCAAAAACCTTAAACTCTTTTTGCGCTGTTGGACAAAAACTATCCTATGTCCTATCCGGGTCTCGAACTATTGCATGCCAAATTTCATCCAAACGGTCCAGTAGTTTTTAAGTTTATTCGTTGCATACTCAAATACAAAGATACAAATCTTTCCTCTTTATATTTATTATAATATTAGTGTAGATGTAGGTAGATAGGCTAGCCTTTGACCACTATCTCACCTGTTGGTAAGTGTGGTCGAAGATGTTGTTCAGGCTAACCTAGTATTACTGGCTCTCAAGGATATCTGCCGGAACACACCGTTAGGTGCTTGGCGACAGATTTTATACTTGAGGGTGGTAGCTAGCCTGGCGGGCATTCGTAAAATGCCCTACCACCATGCTGTAACGAATGCAAAAGTCAAAATCATTTATTCAATTTAATCGTCTATGACGCTCTTGAATGTCACTTACAAATGTTGATATTGAAATATTCTACATTGTATTGCCACGTTCAAAAAAAAAATGTATAGAGCCACTACGAGAAGAACGGGCAAGAAACTCGGGGACATTCATTTAACAATGTGTTACATACATACATCTGCCATTCTAAGAACACAACCGGGTGTGACGGCTTAACGTGCCGTTTTAATAGTGTTTTTTTTTTATTTAATTGTGACGGAGCAAGCCCAAGCTTAACATCAGGTGGGCACCTGATGTTAAGCGGATCAACCTCTGCCTATAACAGTTGCATTTCGTCATGTGACAAATTCCACTGCGCCCATCATATTGAGACATACAGTTGTTAAGTCTCATATGCCTGTAATTTTTCTCAAGAACTGCTGCCGGAACACACTGTTAAGTGCTTTGCGACATATTTTCTACTTGAAGGTGGTAGCTCAAGCCGGCGGTGGGGATCGAACCAGGGACCTGCGGCACGGCAGTCCATAGCTATAATCATTGCTTGAAATTGAGTGTACTAAGGCTGTCAGCAGTTCCAGCTACACCGAAAGAAAATTTGCAAGAGGTTGCAAAAGCCTCAATAACTGTAAGGTGCTGAAGGCATTCTATCATTCGCAGGCACCGGAAATGAAACGCTACATCGACACATATCTCCAAGGACCATTCTAAAAAATAATGCTTGGATTAGAGATGTCAAATAGTTAGTCGGCAAAGCTGCATAGATATAAATATGTATTTTAACAGACTAAGGGCCTGTTTCAGAATGTACGAGTAAGTTCCGGTTATATTACCCAGAAAATATTTATTAAACAAAAAACTTCTTTTTTCTTCTTTCAATCTTTTCGTTTCACAGTCATCGATTTAGCCTATCCATCGGTTAAAGTTTGAAATGCGCTGCATGTCAACTGTAATTTTTATCATTCGGTTATTTAATGTGTTGGTTAGCAACCCGAAACTTTATTAGTACATTCTGAAACGGGGCCTAAGTGTAAATATGCATATTCTAACGAAATTATCATATTGAGTTCTAACCTCTTGCTAGTTGAGAATCGTTTACCAATTTTTCTACCTTTACTTGCATGTACAATTAACTATGAACGTGGTAATACCTACCACTAGAATTTACAGGATGTCATTACAAAATTGAAAATTCCCGAGAGGAAAAATTATAGTCATGTGCGGGATTCGAACCCGCGTTACCCACTCCTTTAGCCGGGAGATGCTTTGAACGAATAACCTAACATGACAGTGAGTCAAAATCAAAACTTTCCTATTGTTTTTTAACCATCGCATGGGACTAGAAAGTGTTTTATAAAATCTAAGCGGAAGCCCAAAAGATTACAATTTTCTTTAAATATACTTATTTGAAATGCATAAGTTACATACTATTTTTAAAGAATATTTTGAAATTATTTATAATATTTATTCTATAAAGTTATTTTATATTACAAACTATAAGAGAGGGTCTCATTTAATATGGCTGAATCTTATAAAAAAATAGAAGAGTATATGACTCTTTACCATCTTAAGCCCATCATTACCGAAAGGTAGCAGGAATACTATCAACAAGAGCATTCCCAATAAAGGTTAGCGTCAGGAAGGTAGCCGGACTAAAAATCCATTCTAGGAGGCTTTATCATCCAATCTTTTCACATTTGCTCGCCTTGTACCAATTTTGTACAAATTTTTAAACATTGACCGATTTAGAAAATATGTCTAGGTACATACAGTGCACACATAAGGTTACAGTTTGATTATAATACAGTGTATCCATAGATAATTCGTTCCTATCTTTGTACTCCTCCACATAAGGTTAGTTGGTTATAGAGATACCTACATCTAATGTCAACTGATAACATTTATAATAATGCCATATCAGTACCTACAGATTGTTGTTACGCAGAGCTGTGGAAAAGTTCTTAGTGCTTATCTTAAGTAATAACCATTTAGGTAATAGATAACCTAGATCTGGTAAACAAGTGTGAAGAACGGAAAGTGTATAGACAACAATTCTGTACCTATACTTAACATAAGTGGCAAAAGAGAATTATATGTTTGCCCTACCGCTTCAACTAAAGTCTATATATCCATCACGATACGATGGTTGAAGAACGAGGGCAAGAATTAAAGGTATGAGTCATTGTGTCATGTTGGCTCAATTGGTTAGAGCATACCCCGGCTAAAGTGGTGGATGGACGCTGGTTCGAATCCCGCACATGATTATAATTTTTTCTCTCGTAAATTTGTAGTTTTGTAATGTAATTCGCCTGGCAGGCGTTATGGTTGCTCATATGGTTGCGTCATCATTTACAAGTTTAAAACCAATTGCAAGATTGGTATTTTTTGTAGTACAACGCAAGTTGAACTATAGGTGTCTCTATAAGGTTTTAAAGTCTATATACTTTGAAAAGAAATTAATCTGATTAATGTATCGGAATTTTTTTTTTTTTTTTTAATATGAAAAATAGTTATATGTTATTATGATATTTTAGCGTGGTTAACTCACTGATTTCATTTATGGAATTACTTAATTTTTTTTGGTTATTATCTCATAAAACAGTTACAATCATTGAACCCGAATTAATACACGCCTTTTTAAACTTTTAAAACCAAAATAGTGTAGAACAGATAAATCTGTTGTTGTCTTTTCGTCGTTTCTATCCCGTAAGGTTAGGTTCATGGTGACAGATTTTCTATTTGAAGGTGGTAGCTAGCCTGTTGGGCATTATTCATAATAGTCTACCTCAATGCAGATAATATGCAAATGGGTAAAAGAGCCATCATTTCGGCATTTAAACCGAGACGTATATGATTACAAATTAATTTTTATAACAATGCTGACATAAATATAATCCATCATAAACTCGAACCCGTTCAGAAGTTCATAAATTGATATCTCATGAAAATCTTGTATACGTATATTTATGTATCTTAATCTGATGTAAAACTAAGGGCCCGTTTCATAATGTTCTAATAAAGTTTCATAAACAGAATTGATATCAGTTACTTTTCCAAGACGTAACACGTTTTTTTTTCAATTTTTATAAATAACGAAGTATTACGATAGATACTGTATAGTAAATAAAATAAAAACATTTACACCCCAGGGTTTCGTAACAACTCAATATTATTTTATTTAGTTGGAAACAATGTGATTATTGACGCACCCTACCTTCAACAAAACATGGTGGGACGATTTCCACGTATTTTTAATTTATATATACTTTCGTAAACATTATTTCTAAAACATTTTTTTTGTAACGAACCCATTGTAATATATTTTGTTTTTTCCATGAACGAATGGAACGCATTTCTCAGAAAATATTCTTTGTCAAACCTTCATAATGAAAGAAACCCTATAAATTAAAAAAAAAACTTCTTCGATAAAAGGAGAATAAGGGGCGAGTAGCAAAAGTCAATATCATGGATAAGGAACGTGAAATTTACAACACTTTTTGCACATATTTTGTTGGGAAATCTTAACCGAAATATTAAGACTAACACAAGGAGCAAGATAACATTTTTAACGCAAGGGCTAAAGAAAGCTAAGGAAATCTAAAGCAGAATCCTGAACGCAGCAAGAGATTCAATATACGTATCCTGAGGAAAAAATATCATGCGGCAGACTTTTTATTTTTATAGCTACACACATTCTAGTCTTCTTTAATTTCTCTCTTTAAAAAAAAAAATATGTTGAAACATAGTTTGAATGACAATTGAATGATCTGCGGAATAAATCGCACTAAATTTACTGGGAAAATGTATATACCTTTAAGTGCTTATAGTAAAATTACATACTTCATCGGCACTTACTACTTGAATAATTGTACTCACCCAGGGTACAATTATTCTACCTATAGTAAGCGCATTTTATTACGAGTCAGCATATTAAGTTTCAGAGAACGCAATAATGTTATTTGATATGAAAAAATAATGACAGTGTAATAGAAACAAGAACAATAGTTATATTAAGCTAATAATATCAAATATAATTCCATTAACAAAAATTAGTATTCGCGTAAATCTTCATTATAATTATTCCACAAATCAAACTTACACGGCATAGGGTAACTTAAAATCCATTCTGCTTAACTAATACATTGATGTGACGAAAGTTGTACTATTCAGCTTCACTAGGGTTACTGCTCGTTTGGCGCATTGCTAACCATGAAATAACTTTTGCAGCATCCAATTGCAACAATTTAACATAGTTAAAAACTTATTTTTTTTTTTTTTTTTTGTGCCTGTTAGGTTAGCCTTTGACCACTATCTCACCTGATGGTAAGTGATGATGTGGTCGAGGATGTTGTTCAGACTAACCTAGAGTTACTGGCTCTCAAGGACAGCTGCCGGAACACACCGTTAGGTGCTTGGCGACAGATTTAAAGAAAAAAAAAGAAAGAATTAAAGAAGAAAGAGTTCAGGTCTACTCGTGAGAGAACGATGCACGCTAAAATTCATGAAAAGGACGTTTTCCATTCCCCTGTTTTCTCCTTAAAAACTGAAGCTTTCAATTGTTTTTTAGAATCAAACTTTTAAAAAGATTAGGTTGATTTTATTGCATCATAAACTTATCAAATTTGTCTTTTAGTCATCGTCGGATCGTGTCGGTAAAATGGGGCATTATTGGTGATTTTAAGGGTCGTATTTTCTTCAGTAATAATTAGTTTCTAAAAAAAGGAAAACGATAGGGGCGCTATACAGCTGGCTTAGGTTTTATGATAAAAATGATAGCTCTTGATGCATTCTCAATGAAGAAAATGCTAAAGTATAGAAAATCGCACGCTAAAATGAAGCTATGGCACTCAAATGTGACTATACTTACTCGCAGACTGAATTAGAGTTCTCATTGGCTCTGAGACTAATACTAAACCTTTATTTTTACAGCATATAAACTAAAGGTCGCCACAGTAAATACGGGGTAATGCAGTTGATGCAGGCATAGATCCGATGCAGGTGAAGCAGGTAGATTTGAATTAAATACATACTAATATTATAAATGCGAAAGTAACCCTGTCTGTCTGTCTATATGTCTATCTGTCTGTCTGTCTGTCTGTCTATCTGTCTATCTCGCTTTCACGTCAAAATTACTGGATCGATTTGGATCAAATTTGGCATGGAAATAGTTTGAGACCCGGGAAAGGATATAGGATAGTTTTATACAATTGCGCAAAAAGAGTTTAATGTTTTTGCGCGATTACTGACATACGCACGGGCTCTGCCGCGGCTGGAATGCTAGTTATATATATTTGAAGCGCTCGTAGCGTAGCTTGCTCAGGTGTCATTCTAACCGATCAACTAGGTTAAGCAACGTCTGCTGAGGTCGTGACGTGAATCGTTGACCGCTAGTAGCATACATACTGAGCAGTGCATTCAGTGGCTATGTTTAGCCATCTGAGGCCAGGTTAAGCCAGTGGACCCGGTTGTAGTCTTAGGATGGCAGTTGTAATAGCATGGTGGCAGGGAGAGCACACACACTCAAATAGAAAATCTATCGCCGAGCATCCAATGGTATTTTCTGACAACTGTCCTTGAGAGCCACTCATCTAGGTTAGCATGAGCAACATCTTCGACCGCATCATCTGTTACCATTAGATGAGATAGTATCCAAAGGCCTATCCGCTACAAATAATAGTCGGGATGATAATGCTTACACAGGGTTATTGGAAAAATGTTAAAAACCTCTTAGGGTTGACTTCTGCAAGTCCTAACAAACATTTTGAGGTTAATTTTGTTATGTTTAGAAAAATATTATTTTTATATATTTTTTTAATGGTTTTTGACTGAAAAAGTACGAGGACCACCTGATGTTAAAAGGCTCTTGTGCCTGTAATGTATTATATCACAATTTTTAAAAAAATATATAAAAATAATATTTTTCTAAACATAACAAAATTAACCTCAAAATGTTTGTTAGGACTTGCAGAAGTCAACCATAAGAGGTTGTTAGCATTTTACCAATAACCCTGTATATAAGGTAGTATATATTTGCTACTGAGTCTCTATATCTAGTAAAACTGGCTAGCTATAAGTTATTTTATTTTATGAGCCACTTTCTTATTATTTCTATATTCTTCCTTATGCATTTAAAAGTCTTTAATTAATTCCTGGGATATCCTGTTTCCATCTTCAATGTATATCAAGACGAGGTACGGGTATACAATGCTTTATTAGCATTCCTTTAGATCCCAAAAGGAAATTGTCAGACCAGTAGCATAGTTTTCATTACTTTTATTTAACAAGCCTGTGAGTGAAAGACAATTTATTGAAGAGTATCTTCATTAATGGATGCAGATGGATCTTCATCACAATGATATAAATGCGAATGTGTGAGTGAGTGGGGATGTGAGTGTGTATGTTTGTCACCCCTTCACGCTGAAATGGCTTAACCGATTTGGATGAAACTTGGAATATACATAGTTTAGGTGCTGGATTAATACGTAGGATACATTTCATCATTTTCTACACGGGTGAAACCATGAGGTGCAGCTGTTTGAATAATATAATGCATGCGTGGCGTCTCTGATGTCACGCCTTATTAGGAAATTATGGCGAAACTTTACTAGATATTCAAATTTTTTATATATATTTTAATTTCTGATTAAATAAGTATTTATTACTAAGGGTACCTACAATTATCACTAATATTTCTAATCTAATAATCTAATTTTATTAACCATAAAGTATTGTATTGATGAGCAGAGGCTTCCTAGATTTTTCTTAATGGAGGTGATTTCCTGATTTTGGACACTTTCAAGGTAAACTCCTGCTCAGAGGATCATTGTTTGGATTCGGAAAAAATATAGCATATATTAGCAACAAGTCCGAGATGAAGGTTTTTATAACTGCTTCATCAATAGGTAAAATATAGTACATTGTACAACGAGGGTAGGAAACGATATATTTCTGTTAGAGAGTATGTTTAAGCCCATGAGAAATTTCCTCGAATTTATCTCGATACTTCTCAGGAAGTAAGACCTTAAGTCTTCTTGACCTGTATTTTTTATTTCTGATGGCGTCATCATCATAAAATAGTTACTGAAAGTGTTGAGTGTCGACTACGACATTTCCGAAAATTATTTAGAATAGCTAAAAGCGTACTGTTAAATTATTAATTCATGGAGCAAAAAACAAAAATTAGCAAAACAAAACAAAGTGCAGTGTTTTTTTTTGGTAATGCAGAAAAAGGTTGGCAACATCTTTTCATTAAAAATCAATTTTAAAAAATCCACCTTTTTTCTAATTCTTTGATATAAAACCTGAGATTTGATGTTTTGTATATTTTATGTACCTTTAAAATAATACAAAATAACGCTAGCAGGGCCGGTATTGATTTTCATACAACATTCCTTCACTGCTACGGAGGGCAGGAATTAAAAATCCCATACAACTTTTCCCGCCGCATATTTAAAACAGAAAAAATGTGAACTTTTGGTTTGAACGAGCAATGAGACACTTTTTGTATGGTATAAAATAATTAATTCAACTGTGTTTTAAATTTATTTTTGACCTCAATTTGATGAGGAACTGATATTTTGAACTGCGATTTCCAAGATACTTGCCAAGAGTAGGGATAATGGCATACCAGGGGGTATGCCATTATCCCCCCGTCTTGAGAAGGCTGTGTTCAACAGTGACAATTCGGCTGATACAGTACAGCTACTACTATTCTATTCAACATTATCACCAGTCCACTGGTGACATACATATCTGAATGATCATCATGAATGCAGCGATGCATGATCACTACATCACTATCAGCTGGCCTACTTATATCGTCGTTCGACGGATTAGATACTCTTTGATACTCCAATGAGTTTTCAACAAGGCCAAAATCCGTCAACAATGATATCGACAAGGCTACAGCTATTTTTTCGACTACAGAACCAATAAACGTAGATATATCGATAAGGTATCGTACCTTACGAGCCACAATACGGAGCCCTAATAATGGCTCTGAGAGGCATATAGATCTACGTCTTTCGCCCTTAAATCATCCGTCTATGAGTTAAATGATGCCAGTGGAGTTCCAAACCTGCAATTCATATGTTTTGTAGATTTTTTTTATACTCGTATATTTAGTTTGTAATTTCAAATATTTTTTCAGTTCTGTCATGCCTTTAATAACAAAATATTACGAACAATATACAATACTACAGCTACAACAAAATAAGCATTTTGACAACCTATATCACTGCAAACTCACAGGCAGTCAATATGTTCCAGCCCACTACCAGTTGGCAGCGTGCCCAGCATGCTGGCAGCACCCGTTGAATCGTAATGCTTATTGTAATTTTTCAGTTAGGGGTATATATATCTTAAGGCAGCTGAGGCTAAAATATATGCTAACACATGAGTAAAACATTGTCTAATCACTAGATATCTTTGAAAAGACGTTGTAAAGTACCTATAAAGTTCAAGGCGCAGACAACTGAATTTATACGTCAAACGTACTCATCATAACAGGCGATGTAGGAGAGCACTTCGTCGTGACGGACGAAGTTTGCCGCGTGGACATCATCTGGATTCGCATGCCATGTACTCAATATCAACACTAGAGTGAAAATTTGAAATTGGCTTACTGTCTTTGAGTGCGATGACGACCCAGCGCATTTCGTCACGGTGTATGAAGTTCATAGCGTTGACGCCCCTCACTTCACTGGCCATGTAGCCGGTGACCAGCGAGATGCGTTGCTCGCACTGGATGATTTCACCGTCTACGGAATGCCGGGTTCTGTATTCCATTCTGTATGCTTCTAGAGCACTCTCGTTGATGAAAGTCTCCGTAGAGGGGCGCACGACGCCGATGAATACCTGCAACCATACGACACTTTTATTATACGGAACAGGGAATTGAACAAAGTGATTGGGACTGCTTGAGAAAACAAGGAGTTTTTAATGCATTATGTTTTCATCACATTTTTTTCCCAGTGAATCAATTGACCTTGTGGTGGAAAGGCAATTTGCGAATGCCCGCCTGGCTACCGACCACCCTCAAGTAGAAAAATCTGTCGCCAAGGATCTTACGGTATGTTCCGGAAGCTGTCCTTGAGTAGCCAGAAATTCTAAGTTAAGCCTGTTAACACCCTCGACCACATCATCACTTACCATTAGGTGAGCTTGTGGTCAAAGGCTTACATATCAGTATTAAAAAAAATGTTTTTATTTTGGACATTGAAAAATACACGTGAAAAGCACTCATAAAATGACAAATTTACTTCATAAGACATTGTTGACTTTTTACGGGGAGCTTTTTATTAGTCCAAGTCCAAGCGCTATTTTAAACATCGAGTGCTAAGTGCTCAACAACAAGCTCTGTTGTCTATAAATGTCTCATGGCGGAGAGTCTTGGAAAGCACTATTTCTCAATGGTGAGGTCCGGTATTCTATCCTCGGGTAGGGGTGAATTTTAGGGTATTTCTGACAAAGAATTCTCAATAAATCTGGAGTACGGCGCTAAGAGCTCAACTACAAGCGCTCGTGCAAACCTATAGCCTTATGCACGTTAAGTACCTTTATTGTGCTCTACATATTTAAATTTTATGTAAGTTTAAGGGTCCCCGGGATGAGAAAAGAATTCTATGAATCCAGATTCTCATCAAAAACTTCGTTCTTTAGCAAGTTTTAGCCTATTTAATTGGGAACAGCAGATGGCGCTGATTGCCTATCTTATAAAATACATCATGCTATATATATGTACATGTACACATGCAGAATATGTACAAGTATTATAAATTAACTAGCTGTATTATTTCTCATGTAAAAGAAAGCAAGCCTATTGCCACCTACGAGGCTTATTTATGTACTCCAGACTATTGCTAAGTATTCTTTGTCAGAAATACCCTAAAATTCAGTTCAATCTGGGAATAGAATACCGGACCTCACCATTCAGAAACAGTGCTTCCCAGGCCACTTCGCCACGTGACAATAATGATAACACAACGCCAAAAAGAAAGTGACATTTTAATTGAAAAAGAAATATTATACAATGATAATATAAAAGTTACTTAAATCAATGATAACTAATAAATAGACAACAGAGCTCACGTTTTGTGTCACGCGACCTGCTGCAATTAGATGTAAACATACCTACATACACACCTATAGGAATAATTAAAAATGACTCAGCAAACTGACTTAGTATTGTGCAATGACAATATACTCGTATTTTGATACCTTTAATTCAATTATAAAGCTATACAAATATCATAAGTGCGGTAGCTTTCTGTAAGACTGTTTATTTGGCTCTCAAGGAAAATAAGGCTAGATAAAGCAGGTACCTTAGCTCGTACAGTTTTATAAGCACACTGCTACATAAGCAGTCTATAAATAACTATTCGTAAGTCGCGTTAAACACAGTTAATTTTTACAGATTTTTCTTATACGATTAATAAATAAATTACCATATACGTAACAAAGGTACGTATATTTTGAAATGTGAGTCTACTCTCATATGTTATAATGCAACATATGAATGCAAAAGCGCTATTTTTTTTGTGGTAAGAAGAACCTACGCTTGTAAACGGTTGAGGAACTATCAAATATGCGTTACGCCGCCTTTTGATAGCTTTTCTCTTCGACTAATATTTTTTGAAGCAGTGATGGCTCAGTGGCATTGGCTATGGACTGCCCGCAGAAGGTTCATGGTTTGAATACCGCCGTAGTCTTGAGCTTCACCGCATGGTGGTAGGGCATTTTGCGAATGCTGGCCTGGGTACTACCACCCTCAAGTAGAAAATCTGTCGCCAAGCACCTAACGGGGTGTGCGTGTGCTGCCGGACAGCTGTCCTAGAGAGCCAGAAATTCTTTGTTAAGGTGAGATTGTGTTCAAAGGCTTACCTATCAGCTATAAAAAAGAAAACAGTACCCTCTTTATTGGTATATTTTATAGGTAAAATAGGTGCAGTAAACCGTATAGAGTAGTGTTGTACTCACAACATCATTGCCGCTTGAGCAAGGATTTTCAGTTCTGGCCCGAGCGCGGCGCCCCATCTGACAGCAGCGGGTATACCCACGACAGGCGTGGTCCGACATCCGCAGCGAGCCCTCGATGTGACACGCGACATATTTGATCGGCTCCGAACGTTGCCCGTGTTTTATGAACCTAGTAAAAAGGGAAACTTTACACTACACACCTATACTGCCAGAGTGCTATTGATCTTATCACTTCGAAAATTATTTTCCTTTAGATGAAATTGCTTGCATTATTGGCGGTCAACTCAATATTTATTTTTATTTTGTTAACTAACTAAAAAATTAACACTTCATATGAGTGAAATAGCCTCGAACCCTTGATACTATCACATCCGAGATTTTGTCTATGATATGAATAAGAAGAATATACGTTGTAGCGACCTCATTTAGCGTGGGACAATGGCCGGAAGAAGATGATAGTATTTAAATTGCGAGAATTTTTATTAATCATTAAAAGATCATACAGTAACTAAACTAAATTGACATAAAGTATTTATTCCCTTGGCTATTAGTATTGATTTTCTTTTAAATGTGTTAGCAGCTACGAATAATATATTGGAAAGAAGATGATATAATAAGATATAATAAATATTTTGGTGATATGCCATACCTGACAACGAAACATCTTTTTTCTTTGGCCAATGCCTGCGACACCTTTTCTCTTCCATCGGGCCCTTCTGGTAGAAGTAATTCACCATTGTGCCCGAGCATGTCGGGTTTGGGCATTATTTTCTCTTTGAATATATGACGATCATCTTTGTGAATGATGCTGAAGACACTCTTCCCAAGTAGTTCCAACTAGAAGGAAAAAGCTTTATGTAGTTAAAAGCAATGCATATAGAATTAAATCAGACTATGGACTGTCGCGGTGAAGGTCTAGCTGAACCGTATGGTGGTAGGGCATTTTGCGAAATTTACAATTGAGCCTTGCGGTACTCCTATTCTTGTAAAAGACCCTGAAGAAGTATTGCCATTTATTCTTCATTCACCTATAGCCTGTCTGACAGATATGACTTTGTAAGATCCAGAGCTTTTCCACGAATACCATAATGTGAAAGTTTACGAATCAGAGTGCGGTGCTCTACACAGTCGAATGCCTTAGAAAGGTCACAGAATACGGCAATAGCATCCTGTGAACTCTCCCAGGCTTCAAGTATATGTCACATCAATTGAGCACCTGCATATGTTGTGGATCTGCTCTTTGTGAAACCAAACTGATTCTCATTCAATATATTATGCTCATTTAAATGGGATAGAAGTTGTTTGAGCATAATTTTTTCGCATACTTTACTCAGAACAGGTAAGATAGAAATAGATCTGAAATTGCAAGGGTTAGATGTAGCCTCACAATTGAAGTGATTTTACTTTGTTTCATTAAGTCGGGGAAGTTTTCTTTACCGACAAAAAGATTGAATATTGTTTTTAAATATGGTGCAATAATGCAAATTATAAACTCTGCCATTTTAACTGACATACCCCTCAAGTCTTCGGTACTCTTAATGTTTAAACTTTTAGATGTCTTTATAATTTCAAATATTGTTGTGTCTCTGAAAGAAAAGTCCGGCGATTTGCAGGGGAAATTATGTATTAACAGAGTTTCTTCTACATCGGGACAAGCATCCAATGACTAAGTGACTTAAGGGGTAAGTCAGAAAAAAAAAATATGGCCTGGAAACATCTGAATTTATTCCTTCAATTATTATTAAAAAAAATACTACCACCTCGATATACCGTTTATTTATCACAGCTATCTTTCGAAGCGCTCGTAGTGAAGGTTGCTCAGTTGTTCTTAACCGATCAGCATAGTTAAGCAACTTCCGCCGCGGTCATGAGTTGGATGGGTGACCGCTAGTGACATTACTACTGAGCGTTTCCGTGCTTCGGTGGCCACGTTAAGCCGTCGTTCCCGGTTGTTATCTTAAGATGGTTATTATAGCATGTTAGTAGGGCATTTTGCGAATGCCCGCTTGGCTAGCCAGCACCCTCAAGCGGAAAATCTGTCAACGAGCACTTGACGGTGTGTTCGGGCAGCTCTCCTTGAGAGCCAGTAATTCTGGGTTAGCCTGAACAACATCTGCGACCACATCATCACTTACCATCAGGTGATATAGTGGTCAAAGACTAACCTATCGAGCATTAAAAAAGAAGCTTCATATTATGTCGCACTAGAATTTCTCTTTCGGAACATAGGTACCATCGATATATTCCGTACTGCAGGCATAGCTTTTATTACACGGGAGGAAATTGTAGTACAAAAGTTGTTACATTACATAGTAACAGCATAAAAATGTAGCGGTAAAAACATAAGGGTTTGGAAATGGTAACAATGATAGTAAATAACTTTAGAATTTACGTAAAAAATAATATTGGGTTTCGGCGCGAAACTCGGAAATGTAGCATGTTATTGTGTTATTTTGCAAAATTTGTATTTTAACGTGTGTTAATGATGTGCAAGTGTGAGGGTTATTTAATTTGCGATGACCGAAGTACCACATTGACCCTTTAAAAAAAATTCCCGAGCGTAAATATCCCTTATTATAGAAACATTGACCTCTAAAAATATTAACTCGATGGTATGAAAACGATTCCCATTACAAAGTTCGAATTGCAAAATAAAGACTATTTTAATTTCTACTGAAATTAGACAAGACTCCTGGTAAATAAATTAAACTTGATTTAATTCAACTAGACAACTATAAATTTATAACCTCTGTATTCATTTAAATAGTTAGTTACTGTATTATTATTATATTAATAGTTAGTTACGATATCATAAAACTGGTCGTTCCATTTATCACTATAATTACTCATATTTCTTCTGTGTTCTATAAAAACTGGACTTTATGTGCGAGGAACGCAACCGCTTTTTAAAAGAAAGACTTCCTTTATGAAGAATATAATAATTAATAATTTACTATCAAGGTATTTTTATTGATTGTGAAGTGGGTTAATGGATATTATAAACTTCATTCATTAACCCACTATTGAACAATTTGGATACAAGTAAGGTGAGTGATAAGATAACGAAATAAAGAAGCGAATGAAAATATAGTGAGGGGCATTATTGAGAGGGGTATGCAGAGATAATATAAGCTTATAGGAAAAAAGAAGAAAGGATTATACCATACGATATGGAGTACTATAGACCAACAGTACAATGCTATCGTAAGTACGACACTTGACCATATTCTGACTAAAAAAATTACAGATTTACCGCTAAGTTTGGTATAACCATCACGATTATTGTATTTGCGTATTAAAATGTTATTTTCAAAATTTATTGAACACACGTGAAACCATGTGTATTGCTCATGGTTTCCCGTGGGGTGCTGGGTTTGAATCGCACCCTCTGTCTTTCTGTGGCAATCGTAAGGGGCGACGCGTCGTATAGGAAAAAATAACTGAAGGTGGGCAGCAGCGCCTTCGTAGTACTGCCGTCGTACATTGTGATCCCCAAGAGGCCTGCCAAGCGTGGGTTTTATGACAATACCTCATACTTAACTGGGAGGGCTTTTGTGCACAGGTTATAGCTGTTTATGTCATGTGATGATGTGCACATGATTTCATGAGTATTTTATATTTTATTTTACATTTCAAACGGTCTAAAATATAACATATAATTTTTAACCCTTAAAAATATAATCAAATAAAAAAGTATTTATAATATTTTTTAGATATCCTAAAAAATTACCGAACTCAACATATTACTTGATCATGTAGGTAGAGTTAAGTGACATGGCCACAAAAACAAAAAAAAATTATTTAGCGTTATCGCTTTAAGCGTGCGATGTAGATCAATTAGAAACTTTTTACGGAAAATAAAACAAAATTTAAATCAAACATTGTTCAATATCAATGCGTGATGAGCGCGGCGGCTATACTACCTTTTATTTGTCCAAAAAGTGCCATAATTAGACAAAATAATACTTCTCCAAAAGGAAAGGATTCTCCAATTTAAAAAAATTATGCATGGACTTCTTAAGGTTTTAAATGGTTAAATTATAGCGCGAATTAGATGCGAAAATATACTATTATTGAGTAGGAGTCTACATTTCATAATTTTTTTTACAGTATCAATCAAGCAGTTGTGAAAACTATCATCATGGACTTGTTGTCAAAATATCTGTAAATAGGTGATCCTCTGAGGAGAAGTTCACCTTCAAAGTGATAAAAATCCAGCGTATCGCCCTTAAGAGGCTACGTCGACAATATTCCAAACCGCAACCAAATGCAAAAAAGCAATGAGAAAATATAATTAATTAGTTCTGTACACAGGTCGCTGCAAAAATTATGCAGTATTTTTCATATTAAAAAATAAAGAAGACAATGAAAAAGAATGTCGTTGTAATGTACGCGCAAACTATCCATGCACAACAGGTGCCCTACGCTGAAGGAATACATTTCTGTAGTTTTTTGATGGTATTTGTGAATCTTATTGACATTTAGGTTCTTAAAGAAGTTCATGGGAGTAATATGAAACAAGTGAGATATTTCACAAATACAGATCTACTCTCGCCAACCTGCGACATTGTGAATAATTAAAATATATATATGAAAAATATTTGTTACATAAAAAAATTATGGGAAAAAATACTTCTTGTTGTTACTATTTCGTTTAAATTGTTAGAATCGTGACGGAGTCTAGCCGGTATATCAAATCAAATCAAATAGTTTATTTGCCAGAATACAAGTTAGTAAGATCTTAAAAATATTATTAGACACTGTTGTACTCTGTCTGCAAGCAGACGTGCAAATATTTCATACAGTTATATCGAAAATTAGTCTTATATTATACATAATATTACATATAGTTACATATAGTTTTCAGTCTACGAATAAATTAACATCATTATTCGTTAAAATGTTTTTAGGTATCATTATTTGTAGTAGTTTTCAGTGTAAACTTCGACACGATCGATGGTATCTCGAATAATATTTTTTTAAATATTTGTTAAGATTAATTATGGATTTCTGCAAAGTAATTATTTTTAATTAGGTGAAATGGTAGTGAAACGCTTAAGTACCTATTAGACAAGAAATATAGATAAAAAGATGAAAAGATAGAAGGACGATAAAAACTAAGGATAAATAAAGTTAAATTAAGTGCAAATAGTCGAGGGTGGATCCTCTTCCGTCCGCACCATAAATCAAAGCATAACAATATGTTTTTGCTCACTTTATTTATTAAACCTATTTCCTTCAAATCTCTTATGAACTATAAGTAACACTAATATGGTACATGAAGCGAAGTCAATACTGAAATTAGGAATTACAAAGCAAGAAGTTTTTGTACCAAAGTACAAGCATATAATGTTATTCATATCGAATAACATTATTTTGAAGCGCTCGTAGCGAAGTGTGCTTAGCCATTCTGAACCGATCAGCAAAGCTAAGCAACGTCTGGTGACATTACTACTGAGCGCTTCCGTGCTTCGGAGGGCTCGTTGAGCCATCGGTCCCGGATGGCAGTCGTTATAGCATGGTGGTAGGGCATTTTGCGAATGCCCGCCTGGCTAGCTACCACCCTCAAGTAGAAAATCTATCGCCAAGCAACTAATGGTGTGTTCCGGCAGCTGTCCTTGAGAGCCAGTAATTCTAGGTTAGTCTGAACAATATCTTCGACCACATCATCACGTACCATCATGTGAGATAGTGGTCAAAGGCTAACCTATAAGGCATAAAAAATAAATAAAAAAATGACAAAGTAAGAGATATCGTTATTGTAAAAGTTATTAAAATTAGTCGGTTTAATTCATGACCAAACTCACTAGACTTGACCAGATTAGTTGACTGTTGTGATAGGCCTTTTGTTCAAGAACTGTCACTTCATATTCTGACTACTATATGTCTAACAACTAACCTCAGTGTATCCAAGGTAGTCGTTGATGTTCTGAGAGGCGACCACAATGAGTCCTTTGTATGTGGTAGTAAGCATAAACCCATTGAGAAGTCCCAGCAGAGCTTGCATGGACGACTGTGAGAACATGCTTTCTTCCGGGGCGGGATCGAACACTGCGACAGAATTAAAATTGTATCTCATTATTATTGTATCTCAAATTATTATAATGCGGTTATTATGTTTAACAACCTTCTTAAAGTTAAGAAAATGAAAACTACTAAGAAAATAACGCTACTCGATAGACGCCAGCAAAGTGAATAGAATTTATTTGCTGGTGAATTTTAGCCAGCAGCAATCACTTTCGATAATCCATTTTTGCCAGTTGTGGTTTAAATAGTCATAAACAAAATTAGTTCTTACTATAACAAGCTGGCTTTTTTTAAGTGACTTGCATTTTTTGAGTAGGTACAGCAGTGATACAAGCCGTGGTACTGCACATCTGGACACGCTATGATGGCTTGAAATTACCTTAGCTACGCTCTCGGCCTTCAATCATGGTATTCATTGCAGCCCTTGCTGTCCGTGATATAAAGGCTACTGAGCTTCGGCATTGACAGTTATTCCGCGCACTGCGATGGCTTGCATCTGCACGAGCGACGCTGCGCTTTTGACCATCACCATCGCTGCCAGCAACGCAGCTCTAAATACCGCGATAGTAATGTACTATTTATGTTCACAATAGCTGATTGCGATAATACAGTTCGTGTTTACAAGATGGTTGCTAAAAGTTTACAAGTACAATATTTTCCCAACTCATATTTGAATTTCATTCATAACAAATTTATTCTGAGGGTTTTCACTTGCTTTTTTAAATTCGGGAAGGCGGTGGCGATGTACCTAAGCAACAGAAGTCTTTGGATAGTTTGCTAGGAAAATTGAAAACAATAATAACAATTCAGAGTTTCTTTGCAAGTTACGACATTATACATCAAAATAATATTTTCTTTCGAAATAAATTATATGTACATTTTAATGATTATGTTGGAAAGCTTTGCATATTATCGTTACGGAGTCGATTTACTTATACAGCAAACTCAGACATTAAATATATACACATTCACAAAACATATCCGTGAATATTCTATATTTCAATGAAACCTCTCAGCAGTAAGATGTAGATAGAAGAACGAGGTGCACAGCCAAAGCGATGCCAAATTGCCTATCGTATATAACAAAACTTCATTATTTACTTGCATTACTGTGATGTTCTTAATATATTCACGTAGTACCTACTCATACATCGTAGCGCAGTTAACACTTTAAATGGTGCAGATGAGTTGATGACTAATTTAGTGCTAAAAATAAGACTGTCGAGGACTAAAGCCCGTCAGACGTCGCGTTCGGTGCGAAAATCTACATGTAACGCAACGTAAACTAAAAGTATCGAAAGAGCAAAATCCTGCATCAATATGCATTTAGTCCTGCTGTCATTCCTCGTCATAATTTTTTTAACGTGTTATATTTTTTTAACGCAAAATTTACGTAGAACGCATAAATGTATCATATCATGTTGTATTTCGTCTTCCAGACCAAACATATTTCTATACTCAAAAACTAAAACGCATAGTACTTATAGAACTTACTGTGCCGTAGGAAACAAACACACATAAAGACCACACATTAAAAAACAAACAAATATTATGACCTAACAAATGAATTAACCAACAACGGTTACGTAGTTAATTTATATGCTGTAGAAGTTGGAGCAAGGGGTATACCAGTGAAATCCCTATATAACCTACTTAAAGACCTTGCCTGCCCAGAACAACCGTAACTTCCATCCTAGAACGTGTATCTAAAGGCAGCATTAGGAGGATCGTACCAAATTTGGTTAGATAGGGGAGGTGGCACGAGCGGTGAAGGGAAGCATTATGTATCGGAAAGGGGCCCTTAAAGTTTGCAAGTCCCAAGCCTCCTCCTCTGCCACGCTATGGACCCGGTACCCGCACGTTGAATCCATAGAATGCTAAGTAATTCGTCTCTTTTCAAATTCGCACAGCGTACATATTATTGATTATAATTTTATACGGATGTTATTTGTTTTACTAATATAGATGTCTGATTGTCGTTATGAACAAACTAAGGCAATGTTTTCGCATCATCCCCTCACATTTATTCACAGTATTGATATGGTATTTTCCATAGTTTAGTTGAATCTGCAAAGTAAACTGTGTTTTCGTATATCTTTCACCGTTTCTGATATGTATATCAATCAGTGGATATAGTCGCAGTATGGCAGACCACGTGCACTCGTCGGAGTTGCACCTACTCACGTTGTCACACACACACATACAAATTCTGATTACACTTCTTGCATAAAATTGATACCGAAACATAACAATCCGCTCAGAATGAATTTCTATTTAAATTATTTATCCATTAAGAATATAATAAAACACACTATAAATTACTCCTTAGGGGGACTACTGTTATAGGTTATTAGGTACTGTTATTAGGTTTTTGTGATACGACAACGTGTAAATGATGCCCATAGACTGCGGAAACCACTTACCATTACGGGGATCGCATGCTAGTTTCCCACAACAGTGGTATAAATATGTTTTATTAGATATCCTTCTATTTATCCAATTTTACTAAGTACTTAATTCCAGAGGGACTCCTATGCAACCCATTTCCACGTGGTCGATGCCGCAAGCTAAATCCAGTAATTACAAAGCATTCTGCGACCTGTTGTAAAATACATCTCTGAATATTGAAAAGAAAGTTCCTTTAGGCATGCTACCTGGTTTTGTTAGTGCTCATCGAATAATAATGTATGCAAACTTATTTACAATTTTTTGTCATTCTGTCACCGTCGCCTTTTATCGAACACTGATCAATGCGTCTTATGGATTATTATATTGGATATATATATATATCAATACGTCTTATATATTATTGGCCGATCGTTAAGCATGTCGTCCACCGTCGTATAATAGTCTACGGCAATTTATTCTATGTATTTGAGGTAAAAACTAACACTTTAAATACCTTTTGACGATATAAATACCTCTAAGATCGATACCTATTGTTAGCTGCTAGGATAAGTTAAGTTAGTACTTAAACAAAAGAACGACTAGCCTGAACAGCGTAGATCTGCTATATCCGATTTTTACACAATACAATTAATTTTTGGATTTTTTAATCCGTGTCGTATCACAAATGATAGCAATTACCAAATTGCTTTCACTGCCCAAGATAAACATCAGATCTTGAATCTCAAGTTCCAATAATTTCAAGTTAAAAAGGATAAATAGAGAATTTAATACTGATATATTGCAGTATTTTCACTTGCTTTAAAATCTACTTTCCTAATAGTAAAATCATTGAATCCTATTTTGCGAATGTACATCTAATTTATACCAAGTGCAGAAAAGTAACTCTGGTTTGATATAAAAAAAAGACAAGCACTCGGAACGTTAAGAATAGATTTGCACTTTGCACTAGTTTAATGTTCTAGCCGCTGCATTAAGAGTGGATTGGTATATGCTGCCGATGCCTTTATTCGCACCAACTCATAAACATTGTCCGAATTAACTGTTGTTTTGATTGTATTGTTGCCAGCCGGATACAAGGATAACATTTCGATACAAATCTCAAAGCTCAGAATGACTAATACATTAAGTGCAAAATGTGCCGATTGTGGGATGCCGGGCTAGAAATGCTTGAATGTCACATAACTTCAAATTTTGCATAGTTATTAAATAAGTTAATAGTGTTTAAAAGAGTTAAGTTAGGTACTTACAAGCTTTTATTTGAATGTACTAATAGGCAAAAATAACAAAACCGGGAATGGTAGAAGCGAACATAAACATTTATGTTCACGATGATCAAATTACTTTTGTAGTGAAAATGCAAGCATAATCTGTTTTGTTTATAAAACTACGCAGTAGACATTTTATGTACTTATCACCAATAACTTATAAAAAAATATTTATTTAATGTTTAATCTATTTAGTTCATAAATTGTGCTTGTGTAGTAAGTTTGCAATACTACCGATACAAGCTTTTATATCAAATAAAAGTAATGGGTTACAAATATAGTTTTTTCGAGTAACCATACATACACATGCATAGTTTTTTCGAGTAACCATACAACATCGATTAATATTTTTTTTTTTATCTCAGATAGGTTAGCCTTTGACCACTATCTAACCTGATAGTAAGTGATGATGTGGTCGAAGATGTTGTTCGGGCCAACCTAGAGTTACTGGCTCTCAAGGATAGCGGCCGGAACACACCGTTAAGTGCTTGGCAACAGATTGTCAACTTGAGGGTAGGCTAGCCAGGCGGGCATTCGCAATATGCCCTACCACTATGCTATAACCACTGCCATCCTAAGAAAACAACCGGGACCGACAGCTTAATGTGCCCTGCGAAGCACGGCATCGCTCAGTAGTAATGTCACCAGCGGTCACCCATCCAACTCATGACCGCGGCGGACGTTGCTTAACTTTGCTGATCTGTTAAGAACAGCCAAGCAAACTAAGCTATACGAGCGCTTCAACTTATTTTAAAGGAAGCGTCCACGCTTTTAAATACAAACGTAGTTTTGTCATATAATGAATAAGTACCAATAGTTCAACCTCGGTGAAATTTAGCATGGATGTCTCAGAGCCCAAATTATGCTTCTAGTTTGTCAGTTTTATTCCGTAAAATTAAGTAATCATCAAAAATATTCGGAAAAATCGTTTTGGGTGGAAATTCTTATTTTCGCATTTAAAATGAAAATACTTTGTCTTCAAGACTGGTTATCATTTTTAAATCAAACTTGCTTATGTTAGATAGATGAAAAAACATATTTTAGTCTTTATTAAAGCATCTCATCTCATCTCATTTCAACACAAAATTCGCAGGTGTAATAAACTTAAAAGGCTTCAATATTATTTTTTGTACGTTTAGGTACATAATAGAAATAATCGATTGAAATTAAAGTAAATTGTGAGAGAAGTGCTCTTACTTAGATGCACACTAATCCTCGTTTATGTTTACTATCTATCTCAAGCAGCTACAATAAAAAAAACATGTAGATATGTTTCCTTTGCGACTAATATGGTCAGAGTTACTATTAAATTAATATTCCAAAACAATGAGTCACGTTGACCTACCTACAATGCAAATTGATATTCACACTTTGGCGCGCAGTTAATAGGTTCACCATATTAAAAGGGGAATTCTGTTTACATTCAAATCATCTCGAGCAATCACATTTGGCTAGAAATATTCTGTTCCTCAATAATTTAATAAATTGACGGCAAAGTCTTTCCGTATATTTTCAGGGTTAGCAATCTTTAACTCGTAACGCTTTGACGCTTCTCCAACAGTCATTTGCATAAATTCACCAATATCAAACTATCATCCATGAGTAATAAAGTGGCACGTCCTCATATCGTACGGTAGATGGTATGCCATTAATAACCGTTTACAAAGTATGCACACCTGCATCGGTGTTAGTGTTGAATTGAATGCTACGCGTGCGAAAGCCAGCTTACCTCGTTCGGTTCTCTGTCTACAAAGTTCATTTCAATTTAGTCGCATAAACGCATAATTGGTAGGGTGGAGCTTGCATTCCGCCACAATATAACATAACAATTATCGCGTGGAATGTGGGGAAACTAGAAAATATTTGCAAATTAAAACCTATTTGTAGAATAGAACTAGATCAGTATGATTTATCAAATGCGTCTCAGAAATTCTGCACCAGGAAAGTGGTGGAAGTTTTTATAGCTCGAAAGCTCGTAACGTTGGGCTCAAATAACCCCACAAACGGCCTTTACCTCGACACTGACTCGCTTTTCTTGCTAAAGTTACTCGTAAGTACGTTTTATACGAGTGTATAGGGATGTAGGTACTATACATAGATTTAATATTTAAAATACAAAAGTGTAGTTGTATTGGGGATGAGCATTTATTCTAAACTATAATTATTAATGATATTACGCTGTTGATTTTTTTTGGGTTATATAGGTACATGCTACTTCCTCAAGATAGGTAAGTCTGATTTTGACTATGGATGATATGATTTATGATTCCCTATGGAGGGAACCGAGCACCGTGTTCTTTTATTGCATTTAGCCTGCTTCAAAGCAAATTTAATAATATAAAATTATATCAACGAGCAAGGTAAAGGAAATATAAACTTTCGCATTGAAAATATAGGCGCAGATTAGAACTTATCTTACCATATTGATTAGCTCGTAGGTAGTGTGCCGTGTATCTCAATACTCCAATTTTGTCTATCTTCCTGGTGGAATTGACGACGGGGGGCACAATAGAAGCCAGCTCGGCGATCGATTGGTTCATGCGATCGCGTCTCTGCTTCTCCGCTTTGTTCCGTAGCTCCCGAGGAGAGTCCCTGTTCAGACAAACAAAATACTTACACCTTAAAGGCTGGTAGGTATTAATAAATGCATGCTCAAAGTTGAGATGCAGTTTTTACTTTAAAGTCAAAACTGCATCATAAGATTGAGTTCAAATTTGAGATGTATTTATGAATACCAGATTTAGAATTTTCATGTATATTAAAGTATCACCTGTCTTTGTCAAGGAATGACTCTTAGCAAGTTCTGAAAGCCTTGTACTTTAGGTCAATATTATGTGTTACTAGCTTTCAAGGCGCGGCTCCGCTCGCGCCTATGTCGGTTATCGCGCAAAAACATTAACTAGAGGTTATTGTTTGCGCAATTGGATAAAAACTATCCTATGTTTTTTCCCGGGTCTCAAACTATTTTCATACCTAATTTCATTCCAATCGGTCCTGTAGTTTTGGCGTGAAAGCGTAACAGATAGACAGAGTTACTTTCGCATTTATAACATTAGTACTGGTTTTCATTTAAAATGTTGTATATTGGTTTACCTTTATTATACCAATGGAAGTGAAATGGGAATCCTTTAGACCCATTTAAGGCACTAAACCTATGATTTTTTCAATTTTGATTAAAATTTGATGGTAATTTGAGAAGTATATTATTTACTTTTTTTTTTTAAGATAAGATAAGATAAATATTTATTTGCAAAAGAAAACTTCACCTAGATACATTATATGACTTAAAACTAAAGACGTCTTTTACATTAAATCTTGACGCAAGTTACAAAAAATTTTAGGTAATAACTGATATTCAAACTAGGTTTCCCCGTCTGTCATGAATATCAGGCATTCCCTTCCCTGGTTGGTTCCAGTTTGGTTTTGGTATTGGTTCCAGTGGTGAGTTGTAAGAGTATCAATGGTCGCGGGGTTTGGTATTGAGATCCAATTCAATCAACGACAGACGACGGACGACGACGACGGACGACATTCCGACCTGTGCCGCCACGCCGTGCACACCTGTCTACAGCTCCGCCAGTATCTCCCAGTGAGACCGCAATAGTCCCCGCACTATTGCCGTCTCACTCGGGTCATCGTTCCGACGCTAGTTGCAGACCAGTGCCTTGGAATACGCAGTCCTGACGAAGTTTTTGTTTTGTGTGCAGAAGCTGAGCAGCCGCCGAACGCCGAGCAACGCGAGCTACGAGCTCGCCGTGCCGTCGCGCAGAGGCGCTCTAAGACGTCAGGCATTACCACCTACCCAAGTCCCTTGTTTCGGACGAACAACATCATATCGGGCTGGTGGTCTTGTTTTGACCGCACTTTTCGGTGCGCATTTCACCACTTTACTACCCGACACAACATAGTAACAGTCGCGTAACAACACACTTTGTGCTGTTAAGCGACGTCGTTCAGGCGTGGGGTAGCGTCAGCCAAACCCGTCTGAACGATCAAATCCACCATTTGCTGCGGTCGCAGTGTGACACCCTACGGTGACAACGGCCACTGTTGTTGTTTTGGTTTAACCTTGCACCGTGGCCTTTCCCGCTTCACGGGTCAGCCGAAGCAAGCTGGGCTCCGGGATTACTGGCCTTGGGGTCGCCCCTAGTCAACCCCGGAGTAGCGCTTAGGAGCACCCCTCTCCGCCGAGAAAAAAGCTCGGAGAGGGTACACAACTAGGGCACACCCTAGGTACACACTCCCTCTCACACAGTGAGCTCACAAGGTGTGTGAGGGAATTCAAACCCTTGATAGGGCGTCCTGAGTATTCCCCTCAGGATGCAGTCCCGTCCCTCTAACGGTGAGGTGCAGGTCCTTCAGACCTTCGCCCTCCGCCACCCCGATCTGTATGTTGCACACATGCAACTCCTCGAAGAGGAAGCGAGTGCCCGCCTCACGGACACTCCTATTGCTCCCTCCGGGACTTCAATCCCGGAGGCCAACGTCCCTCCTCTGACCCGGTCCTTCTCAGAGGACAGCCCGCTTTCGCCCGCTCCGGGCCCGGATAATAGACGCACGGTGGCAGCCCCTCCCCGTGAGAGGTCTCGCTCGCGCTCACCGATCGGGAGGCCAGCGAGCACCCGTCCCTCCATCGCCGTTGTCGAGCCCACTTCGGACTCCGAAACGGAGATGGAAGTAGATCCGAGTCGCGCCTTACGCACTGACTCGGACTCCGATAACGACGGCTATACCGTCGTTGACCGCAAACGCAAGCGTGCTCCTAAAGCCGCTAGTTGCGCAACTTCCGCCCCTCCCGCCAAGGCACCCGCTAAGGCCCCCGCCTCCGGCAAGAAGCCGACCCCCACCCCGCGCCCCGCGTCTCCTCCCTCCGCTCCGGCCACCACTGCCGCGTCCCCTCAGGACGCGAGCGCGCGCCGCGAAAAACCGCCTCCGCCCCTGTTCATTCAGGACAAAACCAAATGGGACATGCTGTCCCGTTTAGTTTCGGATCGTGGGATCCACTATACTAATGCCCGCTCCACGCAGCAGGGCATTAAAGTCCAAGTTTCCACCATTAGCGACCACAGAGCGCTAACTAAACTCCTCCGCCACGAGAGCATAAGTTTTCACACTTATGCGCTCGAAGAGGAGAAAGTCCTCCGAGTGGTCATCCGCGGTGTGCCCAAGGAGGTACATACCGATTCGGTATGTGCCGACCTGAAGGCACAAGACTTCCCCGTACATGCAGTTCACCGCATGTACAGCGGGAAGGACCGCAGCCCCTACGATCTAGTACTCGTAGTACTAGATCGTACTCCTGAAGGCAAGGCAATTTTTAATTTAAAAAAGGTCTGTGGCCTCTCAGGACTCGATGTCCAAGCCCCATACAAGAATGGGAGTCCCTCGCAGTGCCATAACTGCCAACTATACGGGCACGCCTCCCGTTTCTGCTTCGCTCGCGCTAGGTGCGTTAAGTGCCTAGGCGATCACGCGACAGCAGTGTGCACTCGCACCCGGGATTCGCCGGACCCACCCAGCTGTGTTTTATGCGGTGCTCAAGGGCATACCGCGAATTACCGTGGCTGCCCTAAAGCACCACGAGTGAACCACAGGGTGGCAAGGCATAGGCCGACCCGTCCCTCTTACGACCGTTACCAACGGGTAAGCCCTAAACTAACGGTAGTACCTGCCTCACAGGTAATACCCGCGCCGCTTCCAGCCCGTAACGCATGGTCTAAACCACCCAGTATGGTTAAGACCGTCGCTACCGCCCGCGCCCCGGCCCGCACGCCCGCACCCGCGCCCGCACCCGCACCCGCCCGCGCCGCGGCCCCTGCCCGCGCACCGGCCCCGGCTCGCCCCGCGCTCCCGGCACCCGTCGCCAACACCATTCGCGCGCCTCCCCGCGCCGCTTCCCGGCCACAAGCTCCACCTATGCCATTGATGGCTGCCCCTCTTCAAGAGGCAATCAACCTAGTCAGCGATCTGGCTATGTCGGTTGACATCAATGAGGTACAAGAGCTATTCCACAAGATGCAATACGCTCAATCCCCAGCGGACGTGATCCAATACACATTGGAACACGCGAACTTACTAAGCGCCCTTAAGCGCTTCGTTCCCCAGGCCCCTCCCCAGTACAACCACTATGGGTAGTACAACCGCACGCACGAAACCGCGCTCAGTTTCGTTAGCGTCATTCAACGCTAACGGTTTCTTTAGACAACGTGACCTTGTCCACGACTTTTGTTGCACCCACCTTATCGACATTATATGCGTGCAGGAAACCCTTCTAAAACCGGGGAAGGCGAACCCTAGGTTTGCCAATTACAGAACGGTACGTGATGATAGAGTGAACTCCCGTGGGGGAGGCACTCTTATCTATTACAAAAGGTCCCTGCACTGCATCCCCTTACCTACCCCGACTCTTGTTAATATGGAAGCATCTTGTTGCCTTCTAGCTATGACTGGTCATCAACCCATAGTCATAGCGTCCTGTTACCAAGCTTGTCAAAAGCCGATCGTCCGAGCTGACTTAGAAGCATTGTTCTCATTAGGAAGCGCCGTCCTTCTGATTGGCGACTTCAATAGTAAGCACATCCTATGGAATTGTAACGTCAACAATCCCAGAGGCATTGCACTTGAAAAACTAGTCGCAGAACTTAATTTTGACATAATTACGCCCACTGAGCCCACTCACTACCCTCACACGGAAGACTTTCGACCTGACTTGCTTGACATGGCACTACTCAGAGGCGTAACACTCCAGTTACGCTCCATAGAAGTGGTTCACGAGCTTCACTCTGACCACCGACCCATTATACTGCGACTAGGTCCCGACCCAACAACAGACCTCCCCCGCCCCACTAAGACGATAGTGAACTGGAAGCAATTAGGCGTTGCCCTAAAAGCTATCAGTTCACCGGACCTTGACAAGATCCCTGACGACATCCTGACTAAAGATGACGTAACTCTTGCGATCGATTCGTTCACTAATCACCTCTCCACCGTAGTAGGTGCATCCGCAAAGGAGGTCATGGTGCCGGACGACCGGCGCCTTGTCATTCCAGCGGATGTGAGACGATTAGTGACGGAAAGTAAAGCAGTGACCCGACATTACGACTCTTACCCCAGTAAAGAGAACAAAACTAAGAAACGCCACTTTGAACGCATGGTTCAAAGTCGCATGTCTGAGTTGCGTGATCAACAATGGGGTGACAAACTTTCAAACCTCGTGCCAAGCCACCAGGCTTATTGGGACTTGGCGCGAGGTATGAAAGGAAGTAACTACAACGACATGCCTCCCTTATACAGACCAGTCCCACTAGTCCCAGCGTTCTTTGACGAAGACAAAGCTGAGTGCCTAGCTGATAGCCTAGAGGCTCAGTGTTCCCCTAACGTAGATCACGTTGACCAAGCTCACCTCGATTCGGTGGATGCTGAAGTCGAACGTAAAAGCTCTGTGGTCACCTCTGAACTCCCACCAATCACCTTAGCGACTTACGCTGAGGTGGCGAGTCTGATCAAGGCCCTCCGACCGCGCAAATCCCCCGGTGCCGATGGCATCTCCAACAGGGTTCTTAAAACCCTCTCTCCTCCTCTCATCCATCTCCTAGTCAGCATCTTCAATGCTGCTATGAGCCACTGCTTATTCCCAGACACCTGGAAATGTGCAAATGTCATTGGCATTCACAAACCAGGCAAAAGCTCATCTGACCCCACCAGTTACCGCCCCATCAGCCTCCTCAGTGCCTTAGGCAAACTTTACGAGCGGTTACTTGCAAACCGTCTCCAGTCCCATGCTAAGGAACACCACCTTATCCCAGATGAGCAGTTTGGCTTCAGACCCGGACACTCATGCGTCCAACAGGTGCACCGCCTCACGGAGCACATCATTGAGGGCTTTAACAAGTACCCCAAACCCCAGACAACGCTAGCAGTCTTCCTCGACGTAGCGAAAGCTTTTGACAAAGTCTGGCACAATGGCTTGATTTACAAGCTATACCAATTTGGCGTGCCAGAACGTCTTGTGCTCATCCTACAAGACTTCCTTAAAGCCAGAAGCTTTCGCTATCGCGTGGAAGGCACCCTCTCCTCCCCCCACCCAGTCAGAGCCGGAGTCCCTCAGGGCTCCGTGCTATCACCCATTCTTTTCGCGCTGTATACCAGCGACATCCCACGCTCTCAGCCTAACGTCCTATTAGCCCAATACGCGGATGATACCGCTATTTATACCACTGGGTGGCATATCAGTAGAAAGTCCATTCCCGCCCTCCAACGGGCCATCACCGAGATCGGTGACTGGTTCCGTAAATGGCGCATCGCGGTCAACCCAGTTAAAAGTGCAGCTATGTACTTTACTGAGAAGGGCCGCCCCCGTTACCCGCAACCTATAACTTTGTTCGACCAACCCATCCCCTGGGTTAGTAAAACAAAATATCTCGGAGTCACCCTTGATCGGAATCTCACCTTTAGCGATCATATAACAACCGTCCGTAACAGAGCGGCCTTTGTAATGGGTCGCCTTGGTCCCCTACTTCGCAAAGAGAGTAAAATGTCTCTTAGTAATAAGAAGACACTTTACACTGCCTGCATCCGCCCCATCATGACTTACGCATCAGTAGTGTTTAGTCATGCTAGTGAGGCCCACCTTCATAAACTTCAAGTCATCCAAAACCGTTTTCTTCGTAATGCAACCGGCGCCCCGTGGTATATCCGGAACACCGAGTTGCATTGCGACTTAAACCTTCCCTCTCTAGCGCAGTTCAATAAGGACTGCGCCCGCCGATACTTTGATCGAGCGCCCCACCACCCGAACCCATTGGTTGTCCAGGCATCGAACTACTCGACTGCCTCTTCTATCCCATTTTTCAAACCCCCCCGTCGCCGACCACGGCAGGTATTAGACGACCCGGATGACCCCATCGCAGCCATTACGTTGGCAGCTTTAGCGTTATCCGCAAGTCGTCGAGGTAAAATCCCCAGGTGTGAGGTAATCAGAGGTCACACAATCAAACACCGAGCTCGCCGGCGAGCTCGAGGCAAAAACAAGGTCACGATAAATTGCTCTCCAAATAGTCAAAGAGTATTATTCAGTAGGGCCCAATTGTGCAACACTGCAGTTGCACAGAGGCATTTTGCTCCGATCCCCCCCATGTCTCTCGGCAGCGAGACAAGCCGAGGTCCGAACCACAGTGGTGCCCTTGAGCTCGCTGTCAACCCCTCCTATAGTAGCGGTACGTTTTCGGCGTCCGCAGGAGACGGAGGTAGAAAGCGCTTTTCGCCTTCTACGCCCGTCTCGGGAGAAGTGCCTTCGGCACTTCTCCCTCTCGGGCTATTGTAGGGCCAGGCCCTCGCCCAAAACCCGGTGGAGCTGGACGACCGCACAGGCGGTAGCCAGCATCTATGTCCTCCCTAAAAAAAAAAAAAAAAGTATTGAGATCCTGAGTTGAACCGCGATAGTTTTGTGTGTTTCTTGATTCGTTTTCTACGCAATTAAGGAGTTCCTTGTGCGTAATTTTGTGTATTATTCATATTAAATTTTTTTTTATTTTTTTTTTTACCGGCGGTATGCCTTTATTAAACAAAATACTATGAACTATATACAACACTACAGCTACTACAATAAAAGCATTTAGACACCTATAAGTCATAGCAGACTCATAGGCAGTCCAAATGCTCCAGCCCACTCCCAGTTGGCAGCGTGCCCAGCGTGCTGGCAGCATTGCCCCGTTGAATAATTCATAATAATTAAATGTAAGTAAATTAAATGTATGAAATGATGATTTTGACCTAAGCATAAAGTTACTATCATAAGTTTGTGGGGTATGACTTTGTGTCGTTAATATTTAAGGGCGGTCTGGTTATAGTAACACCATCATCATCACCACCTATGGCGTCTCATGCCAAAAATAATTTAAGTTTTTTTCCAAACCAACCGATTTTCAATTACATGGTTTTATATTCATAATTCATCCCATGTATGAGTGTTCTCGAATTCTCACGAGTTGTTGACTCACTGAATGAACATTTAAACGTACCGCGTATTATCCTTTTAAATATGGTTATTATTTTGTTACTCAGACAGTTTTTTTAACGTTGTACGCCTTTTCCGTGGGTGGCGGACTAGAAGGTCACCACTCCATCGTTACCAGTGGGTGTCGTAAGACTAAATGTAAAATACTCCCAAGACGCCTGCCTAGCGTGGGGATTAGGGCCATCGCGCCCTAACTGGGGGAGGTAGGAGTATGCCTTTATTAACGAAATCCCACAAACTATACATGAAGGCCTTTAAAATCTCTCAAGCTTGCAGACAAAATTGCCACTCTCAGATAAGTTCAAAATTTAATTTAACTTAAAAGTTAACATTCCCATAGCAAAGTATAGTATTTGTAACGGTATGACCTATTCATGGTATGTGTAGTACTTACTTATCTGTATATATAAATATAAACTGTAGCTGTAATAACTGATTAACCGTTTACTAATTTGCTTCTAAACATCCTGCAGGGCATAGCTATACACAATGTTCTCGTAACTCGATACTATTACGATACTATGATGTAGGCTGTTGAAGTAATAAACTATTTCCTACTAATCACTTGGAGTGCAAACTCCGGGAATTCCACCTGGAAGAAACCTTAAAGCTTTTCAAACTTTAATGTACTTCAAAGTTTTCTGTCAATGTTGGCGTGTAGTAAACTGTTTTGTATCGTTCGCAACATTTAGTCATAGTTACGAGTACCTACTAGTATAGACTATTGGCCTCTTCTGCATCACATCACTTCTATGTAACATAATGAGAAATTTTTATTGCGCTCGTAGCGAAGTTTCCTTAGCCGTATTTAAGGATGGGTGACCGTTAGTGACTACTGAGTTATACTGAGTGCTTCCGAGCTTCGCAGGGCACGTTAAGCCGTCGGTCCTGGCTGTCGTCTTAAGATGGCAGTCGTTATAACATGGTGGTAAGGCATTTTACGAATGCCCGCCTGGCGAGCTACCACCTTCAAGTAGAAAATCTGTCGCCAAGCACCTAACGGTGTGTTTCGGCAGCTGTCCTTGAGAGCCAGTAA
Source organism: Plagodis dolabraria (assembly GCA_963854805.1). Taxonomy (NCBI): domain Eukaryota; kingdom Metazoa; phylum Arthropoda; class Insecta; order Lepidoptera; family Geometridae; genus Plagodis; species Plagodis dolabraria. Next base: position 32,901,844 of record OY978440.1, on the reverse strand, counting down.
CTCTAGGTTAACCAGAACAACATCTTCGACCACATCATCACTTACCACCATTGAGATAGCGGATGAAGGCTAAAAAAATATGCATATTTGCGAATCCGTTTTTATTTACAGCTGATAGGCCGACCCTTGACCACTATCTCCACTGTTGGTAAGTGATTATGGGGTCGAGGACCGTAAACGGACTAGGCCTAGAACTACTGGCCCTCAAAATCTGCTGCCGGAACACACTGTTAGGCGCTTATTGGCATCACATTTTCCACTTGTATGTGGTAGCTAACCACGGCATTCGCAAAATACCCTTCCAACATGCAGTGAAACTGAAGCCAGGTCGGTGGTTGATGGAATCTTACCGTGGAGCTGTGGCATGGCAGTCCAAAACAGCTATTACCTTCTAAAATTCCGTTTATATGAAAGTCAATGAATGAAAGTCTGAATCTAATAGTTTTGTTTGCTGAACGTAGCGGTACAATGTAGTATATTTCAATAATATTAAAATTTGTAATTGACCTTCATAGGAGCGTCGTAGACTCCTAAATTGAATAAATGATTTAGACTTTGACTGTGACTTTGAGTGTTTACTATTATTTGACTTGATTTGTTGTTTTACATTCATTATCATATATTCCCACTCTAATACCATAAAATAAATAAGAGAATAGTATAGTATAGTATAATATAGTCAGTACAATATCTAAAATCTTACAACACCACAGACAACTCAAGAACGTATAAATGAAATAAATATGTTATTTTATTCCTAAGAGCACCGGAAAATATTAGGCAAGGATGGTTTGGCTTTAGTTTTACTTCCAGTCACATGCAAAGGACGCTTTGGATGTGCTTGTTGGTAGTATACCCGAATTTCGGGCAAAGAAGGTCAAATGTCAAATCAAAATGGTCAAGAATCTTGTTTTGCGCCCAATGTGCAGCAACTTAGCAGATCAACGGCAGTAGTTGCTGCATAAGCTTTTATTAGTACTTACTCATTATAAAGTTTGAAGTTGAAAACCATATGATTCTTACAATATAACAACGAAAGGAAAAAAAATAATTAAGAGATGTCTACTCGCGACCATACGTAGGATGGCTCAGTGGCATCGGCTATGGACTGCCGCGCAACAGGTCCAGGTTCTAATCCCGCCACTGGCTTGAGCTTCACCGTATGGTGGAAGGGCCCGGCTAGCGACTGCCCTCAATTAGAAAATCTGTCGCCAAGTACCATACAACCAAGCGCCCTACAAGTCCTTGAGGGCCAGTAATTCTAGGTTAAGCCTGTTAAGATCTTCGACCTTATCATCACTTACCATCAGGGCCTATAGTGGTCAAAGGCTTACCCAGCTCTAGTGCCCATACTAGGTCTAACCGACTAATCGCGTCATCGCACACCAAGAAGTTAGACCATGGTTCTTTGACCAAGTCTTGCCTATAACGAACATACCGATGCCATTGTCTGAATCAGCATCGTCAACAGACTGCGTTGAAACGTTGCACTGAACCGCTTGAGAAAAATAAATAAAACCGGCCAAGTGCGAGTGGGACTCGCGCACGAAGGGTTCCGTAATTCCGTTCCATTATCTGTAACCTAAGCTTGCAAGTTACAGACACTTTTCGCAGTGTCCGATTGAGCTGGGTAGGTACATTCCTACCCCAGGTAGGTACGTTCCTACCCTAGGTAGGTACGAACCCTAAATAGTGAACTCACTAATTGTTTATTTTGAAAGTAAATATACGACTAAATATTCGGTGAATATTTCAAGTTTCTACCTGTTATCATATGTATTATTTTTAACAAATAATAATTATGATAACGACGAAAACCTTATTAATTGTATGGGAGCCACCTTAACTATTTATTTTATTTTAATAATTATATTTAGCTTAAGCTAGTAATGTTTTTTCTTTGAAGCATACATATTTAAGGACATTAAACTAAATATTCTGTGAATAGTTAAATCGTCTAGCTGTCACCTTTATTAGTATCGAGCAAGAAACGGTAAAAAAATCAAGTTTGTTGTATGAAGATACGAATTTTCTTCGAAACATTTTTTTTACTTGTGAAGATTTGGCTCTCCAGACAAAGCACACTTTGAAAATTTACGATTTATTTTTGAATTTTTTTATACTTTCTGTAGTAGATCGCTTTAAAGTGCGGTTTGATTTGTATTATAACCCTTAAGGCTTTAAAAAAACAAGAACTGCAACATTCTGCTAATGCAATAAAAAGTGTGTTATAATTAAAATGTATTATGTTGTGACAATCCTTTGTAGTTTTAAGCGACTTCGATGAAGAAGAAAGAGGTATATAAATATTTATTTATGACTGTGTACTCAGAACTCAATGATTATTTTTGTTGGGTAGAGTAGATAACTGTAAGTTATTCCCATTTGATTCATCAACTTTGGTCAAGTGTGGATACTTTATAATTGCAACTACTGCCGATGGTGACAGTTAATGTAGACGTTTGCGACAATCAGCTGTAAACAGCACGAGAAAGGGTGAAAAAAAGTTTTAAGGAAAAATTTACCGTTGTTTTATAATATTTATTGAAGCTCTTTCCAGACACGTCAGCAATGATGTAATGACAATAAATTGATAAAATGCCGATCAACAGTGAAATAAATGTTGTTTCATCCATTTTCTACGATTGTATCCAATCCGACATATTGTCATCAGTGTCTGTGACAGTGGCATCCGCAAGCACGCAAGCAAAATGTCAAGAATATTATTAGTGATTGCTTACTGAATTAGTTAGTACTAATACTAATACACTGAGCAATCAATACTTTGTAGAAGTCGTATGTGAACTTTAGCTAGTATTATAATGAGCATGTTTTGTTTCTCAGCATTGGCGTTTACATTTATTTTCATCATTTTATTAGGGAGGTAGGATTGACATAATATATGTGAAGAGAAAAGCGTGTCGGCTTTATCCCATCTAGCGCCCGAGTGCAATCAATAGCCTGGCGTCCTCTACAAGGTCCGCGATCAAATAGGAATACTTATAGTCATATTTTTATCAATGATCAGAAATTCGGAAGCAATACTTGCTGTGTATGAGCTTCAGTAGGAAAAAAGTGGTTTGTGATCATGTTGAATCTAGCGTTTTTGATTTTTCCTACAAACCGTTCTTATTCTTCATACTGCATTTCACTATTTTATCACAAGTTTTCGGCTATCAGAGTTTATAGAGGACTTTTTTAATGATTTGGAACTTCATCATGCAGTCAAATGGCACCTGCTAATCTATATTCTAACCTTGAAGTATTTCTGTGTTTTTGACATAAAAGAAAAGTTTCTTGGGAAACTGAAATTGTTTTTTTCTCATATTAGCAAGAACTGATATTAAAGTAGGAGTTAACAGAAAATAGTAAAATGAAAATCATCTTGGATCGATCACAATTTGTGTGGGCCGTACCCAAGCGTATCCAGACTGTGCAATGAAGATGAAACCCACCAATAAGATCGTTGTGCTCAGTGAGACTAGGAATATGTAACGATCATATCGGCGTTTTTTTCTCTTACGCCGTTTTACTTCATCACACATCTCCGGCCATCATCTGCCTAAAAACAGCATGATTTTTTACACTAAAAATATTTTGTACGACTTGTTTATATTTTGAATGAGAGAAATAATAAATTTCAACATTATTACAAACCAGTTGGATCAATCAATTTTGTTACACAACAAAACGATTTAGTTATCAAAGTGAAACTGCAATGGTCTAGGCCGGTAGGTACGTTGCTGGTACCTTAAAAGGATAGTTGAGTAGGTACTGACTATTCAACACTACCTAACATGTATATAGGTACCACTGGGCTCCGCAATGAGATGAGTCACACTGTAAATTTAACTAAGTATACTCTATACATCCCAACGACAGTTTTTTTACACCTGACCAACAAGTTGGCCAGGTTGTAAAAATCGGTGCTGACCTCTGTGCTAGAGAAATATATGTGGAATTAGAAAAGGAAGACGTTGATTCATTTAAATACACAACAAATATTAGTCGTTTATTAGTTAGAAATATATTAGTTTATACCTATACATGATATAATAGATCACGGCCGGTTAGCTACCGAAACAATTTACGATGAAAACATCCTTCATTTACTGATGAATCCAATCAACAAGCAACAAGTAACGAGCTAAACCTTTGACACCGAATAACAGATAACCCACTACAAACTATAATGCATCTTGTAGTTCTTATTAATTTAACTTTTATTACTTGATTAATTAATACATAAACACAAAAATAGTCAGATAGGGACTGTTCCATACCCTCTAAATACTATAACAGCCGGATCCTCCACTGCTGAACACAGGCGGGGGTATTTGCCATAATTCCCAAGCTTGGCAGGCATCTTTGGGATCGTAGTGTAAGTTGGCAGTTCGTTAGAAGACGCTGCTACCCACCTTCCAGTATTTTTCACTTAGTCGCCTCTTACGATACCCACGGAATGATATGGGGAGGTGCAATTCTAACCCGGCACCCCTCGGGACTCTCTAAATACGTGCACATAACGTGTGGCATTCCTTTAAGCCAGATACCGGACATTTTATCTCCAAGAATTCTTAGAAGATCTCTTCGAGATACGACGTATCTACGTTTATGCGGAATGCGCTTCCAAGACGCTAGCCTTAAAGGAAATTGCTATAGGAAGTACCTATATCGTGTGAGTGAACATTTTCAAAGTTCTATTCACATTATATACCTCAGCGAAAGTATTGAGACCAGTGCAACTATCTGGCTAATTATAGGTCAGAACATAAAACCCTTTATACACTTTATATGAAGGTGAAGTAATCAAGAGAGGAATTACAAAATCTTACAGGCGCTAGGATTTGGCATATATGTACGGTAATCTTACATTTACTTTACTTAGTATATGGAGTTACTAACGTAGCAGAGATCATATTGCCTAATCTGAGCCAATTCTAAAACAAAATATCCCATTTATATTTCATAATACATTATGAACTATTTTATTAAAACTTTCTAGTGGATTAGGTATTGTGAAAGGCAGAAATATTATAACCACGTATAAATGTACGTATATACGTGGTTATAATATTTCTGCCTTTCACAATACCTAATCCACTAGAACTAGTAGTGTTGAATAGTCAGTACCTACTCAACTATCCTTTTAAGGTACCAGCAACGTACCTACCGGCCTAGACCATTAAAACAAAATATCCCATTTATATTTCATAATACATTATGAACTATTTTATTAAAACTTTCTAGTGGATTAGGTATTGTGAAAGGCAGAAATATTATAACCACGTATATTTATACGTGGTTATAATATTTTTTTATGAAATATAAATGGGATATTTTGTTTTAGAATTGGCTCAGATTAGGCAATATGGTCTCTGCAATTATAGTGTTTTAAGCCGATCTTGTTATACCATTTCTCACACTATTGAGAATAGTAGCTATCCTTATTAAAGTCACCTCTAAAACTGCCATAGAATAAAACACTAAAATGGTTAAGTTGTGACAGTAAATTGATGTAATAGTTATCTTGTGACAAGTTGCACAAAATACCGTGACTTGCTAAAAATAATCATCTATTTATTTGCCCAAATATATACCTTAAAGCAACCCCTGACATTGAATCTATGATAGAGATCTATGTATCTTATACCTATAGATATAAAACTTTCTGCTGAAAAGTAGGTCTTCCAATGTTTTTGTCAAGGTGCCAAATCAACTGTGGCCAAAAACAGTGAATATATCGGCTCTTTAGTGCCAAAATACATACTATCTCAACTCTGCTTGTTTTCCTTTAAAAGGACTTCAGTGCTAGAATAATCATTAAAGAAGTAATATTGTAATTGATGTTAGCATTGAAAATTATAACTGAACATTTTTCCATATTAACACCATCGAGATATACGTTACATAGAGGTCAATGATTAACACTTGAATTCTCTCTGAGTATTTGTTTTTCAAAAGCAAACACAATATTTACATATTTCATAATTCGTAAACATAATAAGAGAAAAGCCTCTTATCACAAATCTGTCTGCCTAAATACAGACTGATGTTGTGGTCTGTTACTACATAATAAAATGCGGTCCATTGTGCGAACTGCTAACATATTATGCAACAATAGGAATCTAATAATAATGAAGTGGTCTATTGATCAAGCTTGTTGCCAATCGTCATAATTTCCAAGGTTAGCGACAGGTGTCATCGTGTACTCTTATCAGATCATCAGACAGGCATTACAGATATGTTTGTAGATAGATGTTTTTATATTGTATGTGTAAATTGACAGGTATTGTTTTTATTCTAAAATATTACTGATTCTTTGTTGTACTAATTGAATTTTTAATTGACATTTCGTTTAAAAATTCAATTCGACGCTATTACTTATGGACATTTCATTAAATGTCAATAGTCTACTATAAAGAAAACAGCAATTTTAGTTTTTGTTATAAATAATTTGCTAGTGAAGTAGTTTAACTTAGTAGTCATAACATCTTGTTAGACTGAATTCAACACATTAACAACCGTTCCTACACTGCTGTGCTGGTCATGACTTGAAGGGTTTGTGGTAGTTGCATTATTTTTAGGGTACCGTACTCAAAAGGTTAACGAAACTATAGGTATGTTTGGTGTAAAACGTTTGCCTAAAGATGAACAGGTAAAGATCATACATTGCACCCTAACAAGTATGGTCTTATCATCTATAACTTAAGATACTACTCAAAACATGAAATCCCCTTATAATTTATATAAATACTTACATAATATTTATCTAAAAAATGTGTCCTGTGAAAGTTGTCAATTTCAGACCATTTTAGTAATGAAAATGTATTTAAAAACTTTACTTGTAAAGAAATTGTTATTGCGGAATATTATATACCATATCCTCCATTTTACGAACAAGTATTTTGTCAACTGTAAAATTACTAAAAACACCATCATTCATTGTGGTTGTGACGATCAAAGTAATTTAATTTTTCTTTTACAGGCCGTTGCAATGCCATGTACCCTTAAAGACAAAGACTCGTCTGACACGTGGGCAGTTGTTTTTTCTCAAATAATAATGTAAAGCCGAATAAATATGTACATATTTCATTTTCAAATGAGAATTACTGTATTGACAACATTATAATAATATGTTTACAGTTGTGAACATCTTCCTATATATAATACGGTAACTAGCGGATAATAGTCTGCTCTGCTGAACATGAGTTCCAGAAAGGGTTTGCCATGGTTCCCAAGACTATATAAGCTGATGTGTAGTACCTTTTTTAAATCAACCCAAATTATTCAGAATATCAGTGTATCGGCTAGCAGGCATCAGGTGCTATGTTTGGCTTTGGTTATCCAATAAATAAACGCCATCCTAACATCCTACACTGTGAAGTGTGAAATGACTTGTTAACGACACCATGCTGCTGAAAACACTGCGCACACAAGGTCATGGTCCGAATTCCACAAGTATTTCATATTGAGTTGGAAGACATACACGTTTAATTTTTTGACTATTTTCTGTGGTACTGCTTATAAAATCAATTGTAATCATTTACAGTTCTGGTCACCACAAGCAAAACATGGCATTGTCGCGATTAAAAGTATTGCCGAATAATTTTTTTCAGTGAAGTGCGTATCTTTATCAACTAATCTATCGAAGTTGATCATATTTAAATGCGAGCAACATGGAGAGTATACACTACCCACAAAAAATAATTGATTTTTTTTGGCGTGTATGGATGATCCAAAAAGTTATGCGTGGTCTTACCCACATAAACACATATATAAATAATTATAACCTCCATCCTCCATTTTAGGAAGTTGGTTGATTGATGCAATTTTTTTGTGTTATGTATGCACTTTTATGTCTTATCTCAGCGTTATAGTTCTTGGGAAATATTACAATTCTGTGTTGTTGCAGGTATTGTATGCTAGTCATATCCCTAACATATGTGACACAGAAGAAGTCATTGTATTATTATATTGTATAATATATGATAAAGCACCAGAAATGTCTATGCAGTGTCTTATATAAAGGATACATATTAATTCCAGAGTGTAACGAAGAACATAAGCGTTAATTATCAAGCGAAACGAAGATTTTAAGACTAGAACTTTCCTGGAAGAAGGAATTCAACCTCACTTAAGACGAGAAAGGTTTCTTATGATACTAGGCACCACAAAGGTAGCAAATTATTATTTTAGTAATTTATAAAATAAAAAATTAAATAAAATAAGATTATTAAAAAAATATATTTATAATTATACATTTAAATTATAAAATAGGTACATACTTCACTAAATTAATATTTAGTAGCGATATTATTCCAGTTGTGAAAAGACAAATCTTTTCTCCATAACCCACTGATTTTTCTTTTATAATTCGTATCTGATGCTTATTGTTGATCTGAAAATTTTATAGACGCACTATTGGCTGCTAAGCTTCTTAATAGATAACGGATACTAGAAATAGGCTACATAAGCACGGATTCGAGTACGCAATTGGCTCTTTTTGTAGTTTTCCATAGTTCGAAAATCATCGTCATAGACTTTCAAGTGCCTGTCCTTTTCTGGAAGTAGATTACTAATACATCTCCAAGGTTTCTGACTGAGTCTGTTATCTGTTACTCGGTGTTTTTATTATAATACTGACTTTTGGCCTACGGTTTTTGAATTTCTTGGACTTTTACATTATGTATTATATTTTTTTATTTATGTTTACTCCACCTCTATCTCTACATAAAACTTACATCTTTACTTACCTCTACCTAAGTTTCTAACTTTACCCCTATGTCTATCTAATAATCCTGAATTTCTTGAAACGCTGATAAAACTGAATCTTAAAATTTTCGTACACTTTATAAATCAATAGAGAAAAAACAAATCAAATGATACCAAAGCACGCCGACCCGACGATACTCTCCGGAAAAATCGCCACTGTTGGATGGATGGGTTATTCTGGTTTGATACAATAAGATCTCACCTATTAGTATAATATTCTTCTCATCACAAAATTACAAATTTACGAGGGAAAAAATTATAGTCATGTGCGGGATTCAAACCCGCGTCCATCCACCCCTTTAGCCGGGTTATGCTCTAACCAATTGAGCTAACATGACACAATGACTCATAACTTTAATTCTTGCCCTCGTTCTTCAACCATCGTATCGGGATAAAGCCTAGCAGGCGTTATTGCAAACTTAACAATATTAAAAATAATCTTCTCATCGTTCGTACAAACTGGACGACCGGTGCGCGGCTTTTTATATCGGTCGCCGGATTGACAGAATCATCCTGAGACTTGTGTAGATCCGATTAACATAATCCGATTGTCAAAAAACCGTTTCACGGTTTTCGGTAGTAGGCATTCTTGGCTACACAAATAAAATCACGATACCGGAGAGTATTTTAAGTCCTGAAATGATCACGGAAACCAGCTTAAATTACATTTTGGCGCCACAATATTACGTCACGTAATAATAATCTATGTTACCAGTGATAAACCTAAGAAGCTGTGATTTTGCATGTGTAGACAAGAAGTCAGTAACGGTATTAAAACAAAAAAATATATTGTTTTTATAATTATATCATCCTAAACTATATTCCAATGTCAACGGTTACATTAGATTAGTTCCTAAGACACAACAAAATGACCATATTTTCTATTTCATCAATAAAAGCAATAATTACGCGTGAAATTAAACAGTTTTCTTATCTCTCACAGTGCTTGTATAATTGGTGCAGAGTCTTAAGACACAAAGAAGGCATATTGTCCACAGATTATTCCTAAAAAACACGATTAGCGGCGATGTATTCACCGGACCCTCGGAAGTGCAAGACTGGTAGTGACTCTGGTAATTACCCTGAATTCGTCTAGTAAATATGGAGGGCACACAACTCATCTACAGGTAAAAAATCTTAGTATTAAATTCGTTTCTACGTGCCGTAAGTAAGTCGCAAATAGTAATAAACACTAACACACCATAATACGGGTTATGTTACACAAGGTCGGAAAGTTAGGTTTTGGGTTTCCCATTCCAGGAACTAATTATTCAAGACGATACATTTTACAATGTACCAGTACCTACCTACGTACACACTTCGTTATGCAGATAGTTGAGTAAAAAATCAAGTATTTTTAATTTAAATTTATTATCCTCTGAAAAATTGAATTTAATCCAAAATCTGCTCATTTTTTATGCCTGATAAGTAAGCCTTTGACCACTATCTCACCTGATAGTAAGTGATGATGTGGTCGAAGATGTTGTTCAGGCTAACCTAACTGACTCTCAAGGACAGCTGCCGGAACACACTGCTAGGTGCTTGGCGACAGATTTTCAACTTGAGGGTGGTAGCTAGCCAGGCGGGCATTATCAAAATACTCTAAGACAACAACCGGGACCGACGACGGTGCAAAGCCGGGGTGGGCCGCTAGTGCTACTATATAACACAAGATAGACATGACATTTAAAAGATATTAATTATTATATAGATTCATCAACAGTAATAATATGAATAGTAAGGTCAGTAGTAGTTCCAATTAGGTTAAAATTATTGTCAACCGACCTTTTTTGTTTATTGCATTCAAGGTTCTTTTTGACGAGTAAGTAAACAATATTTTTTAGGTAATAATCGACCTCCATCCCCATACGAAGATTAAGGAACGAGAGGAAAAAATATAGTTATTAATCATTGTCACGTTAGCTCAGTCGGTCAGAGCATACCCCGACTAAAGGGGTGGATGACGTGGGTTAGAATCCCGTACATGGCTATAATTTTTCCTCTCGTAAATTTCTAATTTTGTAACGTAAGCCGCAAAGCATGCAAAAATAAAAATATTAAAAAAACTAACTTATTTCCAACACACCGAAAAGTATGAAATAACCAGTGGAAGGCGGTAACCGTACTGATTAAAAACTGAGCTCCCACCTACGTGCTCCCTCTATCACACGCTACTTAATTATTTTCAGCGTTAGGTGTTTCCATTTTGTCTCACCCTTTGCAGTCACTCGTGCACAATGTCTACATGATGTCACTTGCCTACAATTCTGGTGGGTTACCACCATCGACAAGAGTTACAATTACAATTTCATCCAGATATTTTATATTGCAAATAAAATAATGCAGGTAAGTAATACATCAATAAATATTTCATACAAATGTTGTCTTAGGTTTTCGCGATTATTACACATAGTAATTAAACAGCTTTACGGTCACGGGGTGACTGACCACGATCATTTTAAAGTGTTTGAAACGTCGGACAAATATAATGATAAATATACGCGGTTCAAGCCATTTAAAGTTGTTTAAGACGAGGCTGCGGAAAAAATACTCTCATTCGACTAGTTTTTTTAAGCAACTGAAATATGCAATCAACACGAAAACTTAAATATTTGATATTTCAAACCTTTTTCTATCAGTTGTACAGTCAGAAACACATTTGAAAGAAATTTACTCGATAGTTTTAATTTTTCAAAATGAAGCCTTTTCTTTAAATTATTGGAGTTTTCTTGGAAACTACATCAGTTACATATTAATAATAAACACACATAGAAAGGAAATGTAGTTTATTATCCGCTGTATAAGTAAAATTTACCTAGAGTATTTAGCATTGTCATAATAAATTAAATAGTGATTTAGACTTACGACCTTTAGTTCTGTGCAGGATTACGGTCAATCGGAAGATTCGATATTCAACCTTATTAGCTTAGGATTACGAAATAAAATCACTGCGTAAGAGCTGTCCTTCAGTGCCGCGCTGTGCGCCGTTGGACGTGGACCTATCGCTCGCGCGCTATCACCTGTGCTGTGCAGTATAAATACGTATCTTGGTAGGTATATCAATCAATATGGGAAATAAAGATAACTAAAAAATAAAAAACGAAGCAGAAGAGTCGATACAAAGACTTTGCAAGAATTATGAGAGAGCGTATAATATTTCAGTCTATTTTTACCTATGCAAATTTAATATTCGTTTGTGTTTCGGTGTTTATTCTATTCATGAAACATATTATCTCTATCGAACTAAGAGATTCTATACCTACTAGGTTCCTATAGTACTTTAATGGAGCTATAAAATAACTAAATGTCGTACTAATCTAAGTACGATTAGTTGGATACTATAATAATATCTGGTAATGTATAGTTATGGTCTCACCTGATGGTAAGTGATGTGGTAGAAGGTACCAAACAGGCGATAACTAAAATTATCTGGCTCTAAAGTACAGCTGCCGTTCAACCGTAAATGGAGTTGAGTGTTGCTAAATAATAATAACACAAGCGTAGCAAATCAAAACATTTGGTTTGGTGGGTATATCGCAATAAAACATCGAACATTGTTCATGTCCCTCAAGACTAAATGTGGATTTATATCAATGAAAGAATATTCAGAATCAGGCAAGTAGGTATATATTCAAGAGATTATCTACAAAGTCACCTGCATAGGTACTTTTAAATATACATTTTATCACTTAGACATGTACATATAAGTAACGATTTATACAAATATAATAGAGTGGAATAAATAGATTCTGTACATATATATAATAAAATAGACTGTGCTCATAAAATGCACCTTCTTTCTCAGGAAAAAAAATAATAAATCAGTCAAAGTCCGAGATCACTCGGAACAGGGAGAACTGTCGGAGTCGCCATCTCATATAATAAATTTAGACTGTGTTCTTCCACTATATGAAAATAAGTGAGTAATCTTTGAATAAAGTATTACTAAATTTGCACATTTTATTCACAGGAAATTTCGTAAACGAAAAAATATTTAATATATTATTTAAATATTATAATACCTATATTAGGCAAAAAAATATTTTGACCTATCCATAGCAGAGCAGCAGGTAAACTTAAATAACAAAAACGTATAAATGTATATATACATTTTTTTTTATTGCTGATAGGTAAGCCTTTAACCACAATCTCACCTGATGGTAAGTGATGATGTGGTCGAAGGTGTTAACAGGCTTAACCTAGAATTACTGGCTCTCAAGGACAGCTGCCGGAACACACCGTTAGGTGCTTGGCGACAGATTTTCCACTTGAGGGTGGTCGATAGCCAGGCGGGCATTCGCTAAAATGCCCTTCCACCATGCGGTGAAGCTCAAGCCAGCGGCGGGATTCGAACCATGGACCTGCTGCGCGGCAGTCCATAGCCAAAGCCACCGAGCTATCATGCTTTTTACACTGAAAAAAAAAAACTTTACATTATTATCGCCCTGCACTTGTCACACCTCTGTAGGGTCGGTATAAACAATATATTTTTTCTGAGTACCTTCACAAAAGACAACGCATTGACATAAGTGTGCGGAGTAAGACTTAAATTTTATGGCCGGCCTCCTATCTGAAGCAATATGCCTTTGCGTATGCCATCGTTGATATGTATTATACTCGCCTTTGCCCACTTTTCGGTTATTAGTTAGTGTATTAGATAGATGGTAAAGAGCGATGTTTTACTCTTGACGTGCAAAAAATCTGACGTGAAAATTATCTGGATTTACGTATTTAAATTCATTTATTCATATTCACAACACCCCCTTTCTGAAGGCCGAGCTTCAGCAGGGGTGGAGCAGTTTGTATGGTGGCCGTCTTGAAATCGCCATTTTGGATTTTTGACAGGTGTCATTCGACTGCTCTCCCGACATTTATCCTTACTTCTACCTTTTAACAAATTCTATCTACACATTCTAACAAATTGTGCGAAATTGATTGTCGGACAAACAGAAATGTACAGTTGCTTTTCTGAAGGCTTCAGGTAACGGATTGTCTGTAAAATGTATTTTGCAGGTATATATATCAATCAAAAATTTGATTGATATTATCAAACTGAAGGCTAAATGCACATTTGTAATATAACTAAATGCTTAGGCCTTGTACGTGGCGATGGTAAAAGGCCGGACGGCATGACTTTGGTTCCGTGGAGGATGGGAAGGCCTCTGGTATGGGACGCTACCTGTGTCGATACCTTAGCACCTTCTCATATTCCTGCTACCCAAAAAGTGGCCGGTGCGGCGGCTGAACTAGCAGAAGGCCTCAAAAGGCGCAAATATAGTAATCTCAGTAGTTGTTACATGTTTGTGCCTTTTGGGGTCGAAACGCTGGGACCGTGGGGACCGAGCGCCAAACTATTATTCAAAGACGTCTCAAAACGTCTGGTCGACGCTACTTGTGACCAAAATGCTGGCATATACTTTGGACAAAGGATAAGCATTGCCATACAACGTGGCAATGCGGCCAGCATTTTGGGAACACTGCCTAATGGTAGCGGATTAGTTTGTAGTAATTTTTTTTTTTTTTTATTATTTAAATATGTTAATTTTAGTCATAAATATCTGTTACCACATATTATAAATAAAATCGAGCAAAACTAAATGCTTATTTGCCGTGTAGTATGGAGACAAAAAATTAAAAATAGAAATTCTACAAAAAGATGAAGAATTTTGGAGGGAAAAAAATGGAGACAAAACTAGTCACATTCTATATGGACTGCCTTCTTCCTGAGCTGGTCGATCCCCGCCACCCAAAGAAAAGAATGATCGGGATCAAGAATTTGCGGATACTTCTAGAAAAAAAAATCAAGAGGAGGCTGTCGAGGGTGACTTGCAACATCAAAGTGCAAATCCTTCAGTACTTCCTCCCGCCATAAAAAGAAGACTTAAGAGCCTTTACGCTTTGCGCGATCGGTCAAGTTTAGGCATTTATTGAAGCACGGCGCAAACGGGCACACCGTTAGCAAGGATCGAGCGGTCAACGACGATGTCGCATGGAATAAAACATTTTGATCCTTTTTGCAGTGTTATTTATTTTTGATAAATAATGTGGAATGTTATGTAACTTTGTAAATTCATTTCTCATCTTTACTGTTTACAAACAAAGTAGACTTAAATGAACCTAATAATAAACCTTGAGGTATCTACTCATTGACTAACTATAACTATAGTCCATTAAAAAGTTACATGAGCTTTGCATTTTTAGAGCACGCAATTTATTTTTGGGACATCTTTTTATATGTGGGGGTCTGAAGAAGCTTAACCTCAAGTTTGTAGAGTCGCCACCCTTGTCCCCCGGCCGCCATCTTGGAAAAAGGGGTGAAAACACGTATTTTGCAATATCTCAGAAACTATGCGTTTTATAAAAAAATTGTAAGAACATAATTTGTAGCAAATTGTGTTGCCCACAAACATATATATATAACTTTTTGCCCTAAATTAAATATTAAAGAAGTTATAAGCAATAATAAATATTTTTGCTCTATAACTTTTTTATACATTTTACAAAAAAAATACCCTAGAACAATCTCGTAGATGATCTGCTCAGGATTTTTTTACGAAACTCGCAGGTTAATTGATAAAACTGAAAATAATATCCACAATTTTCAATACGTTTACACGTTGCAAAAAATGTAGCACAACTAAGAGAATAAAATGAGATAGAAGAAACAGCTAAGCCTACGTATAATAATAATAGTCGTAGCAGGCAGATGTTCCTTTGAACCCAAACGGTTACTCAGACCTTTTCTACCTGCTTATCCTTCCGTAAGTTAAATTTAGTAAGTTCTATGGTAAGGAAAACAGGAATGAAGAAGTAAAGTTGTACGAATTCAACAATTTTTTTAAGAATATATTTACAATAAAACATATAATAAGTTAAACATTTCTTTTTGACCGGATTCTCATGAGCATTGACGAACCTGGTCAACTTTGGAGCGCTGTAACAGTGTGTTAAATGAATTAAAATAAAATAAAAAAATCCTCAAAAGATAATCAAAAATGTTGGTCTGCGGTATTATTTTGTAAAATAAGAAAAAAAAGTTATAGAGCAAGAAAAAAATATGAAAATTTTCTCACTTTTTTGCTTATAACTTCTTAAATTTTTAATTTAGGGCAAAAAGTTATAATAACATATTTGTAGGAAAAATAATTTGCTACAAATTATGTGCAGTGGAATTTTTTGTAGGACACATCGTTTCCGAGATATCGCGAAATAAGTGTTTTCACCCCTTTTATCAAGATGGTGGCCGGGGCACAAGGGTGGCGACCCCACAAACTTAGATTTGTCTC
Source organism: Plagodis dolabraria (assembly GCA_963854805.1). Classification (NCBI taxonomy): domain Eukaryota; kingdom Metazoa; phylum Arthropoda; class Insecta; order Lepidoptera; family Geometridae; genus Plagodis; species Plagodis dolabraria. The sequence goes on along the minus strand of OY978440.1, from coordinate 32,885,783 downwards.
AAAAGTAAAATTGCGCCCTCTAGGAATTTCAATATTCGGTCCTTAAATTGTAACATTTAAATGGACTACTATGTAGGTATCTATATTTGATTATGTCCTTCTAACCATAATTGTATACATATAGGCAAATAACTTAGTTTTGTAGTTTGTATACCTGCTTTGTGCATGCATACCTTGGTTCATTATATTTGTATAACTGCCCTGTTGGCGGAACGGCTTTAGATAGATAGATACATATCAAACAAATTATTGGAGTACAAAATTTTATGCCCAAGGCGGGAATCGAACCCGCGTCCTCCGATATCGCGTCGAATGCTTAACACCATCTCAGCCACCTGGACATTGGCATTTCTGCCGAAACTTTGTGCTCCAATTGTATTACTTTAACCATCATAGGGGACGGTGCGCGGCCATCAACCAGACTACAAGACTTCATCTGATCGAAAGAAGTGTTTTTTCAAACACCTAACTCTCGGTATGATGTTGCTACCCTTCTATATTTCTAAATATGATTACAAGCACTATCGCGTGCTAAGCGAAATCATATCAAACAAATTATTGGAGTACAAAATTTTATGTCCAAGGCGGGAATCGAACGCGATATCGGAGGACGCGGGTTCGATTCCCGCCTTGGGCATAAAATTTTGTACTCCAATAATGGCTAATGCACTCAATTACAAAAACAATAAACTTTCTTCCTGCATCATTTAAAAAACAAAAGCTTTTATACTTTAGCCACACCAGCCTTGAGAAAAGGGCTGTAAAATGGCTTTGCTGGAATAAGGGCTCTTAACTTAATGTAGTCTTAGGTTTTCGCGATTGTTACACATAGTAATTAAACAACATTAAACGGTTTAAATCTCGTATATTTATCATTATTTTTGTCCTGACGTTTCAAACACTTTGCAGTGATCGTGGTCACGGGGACTGCAAACTTGAAAAAAAACTTGACTTTCCGTTTCCGATACTCGTTATTTCTCACGCACACTTTTGCATATCATTAAAACTGTATAAATTGAAAACAATATATTTTTTATTTTATAAATGATTTTTTGTTAATTTATATACATCTTAACTTAATTTGTCGATAACCTCTGTAGACTATACCACTTACTAACAATCTAAGAATCCACTATTTTTATTTTAAAGTCTAATTTAGTCACCTGTTCCAGTACCTCTCACTTGTCTGCCATGTTTCATTAAAAAAGCCTGTATAACATGTTCCCTACAATGTTTGTGCAGCTGTGTGTTTTTTTCATAAAATATCTCAAAGTTTAAGGCCCTTACAATTGCGTATGTAGACTCTTCTGCAAGTTTGGTAAAAAAAAATCTTATCCTGCTGTTTAGAAGTGGCTAGATATATATCTGGTTGGTCTAATTTTTACCATAGTTGGTATATGAAAGCAGAGTGGTAGTAAAATAACACCTTTCTGTTAACCACTGTAACTGAAAAATTAAACGAAATAGGATGTATACGAATTACGAACATATTTTCAACATAAGTAATTAATAGTCAAAAATTATATGATAGCAATAAAAAAAACAACCTGCATTATATTATTATGGGAACGTGTACAGTAGCACAGTTATGAAAAACTATAATTCATATTTGTATGACGAGTCGTGGTAAAATATATTGCCCACAACTAACATTTAATGAAATCAAATCAAATCCATTTATTTCAGGTCAATTGTACCCATATTCACCGAATATAATATAATATTTTGCTCATTCAATTTGATGGTATTTTACTTTATTCTAATGATGTGTAACATGTAATCTGATTAATCACATTCCAAGATACTGAGAACAATGTTGATTCATTCATAAATTATCATCCACGCGGATGCCAAGTAACATTACTTTCGTTACTACGGAAAATTTAAAAACACCCCATGTATCAATATATATCGTGCCGTTTGGGCTGTTATGTACCACCATCATATTCCGACCCTTGTCTCACTTATGTTGGTTTGGTGCAGTATGTTTTTTTCTATAAACACGGAGACTGCGACGCAACAACATAGCAAAGAAACTTTAAAAAAAAAAGACTTGAAAACAATTTTTTAAATTAAACAGTCTGAAATAACTGGTTGATATCGGTTCAATATGATCTCAAATTTGTGTTTTTATCACTATTGAACAATAACTTTCATCTATATTCATAGTTGCCACTTAGATTAGTTGCTAGAAGCACTGCGATCGTCAAGGCATTTTGGCAAATTACTTTTTAGTAAGTTGACTGTAACTGGCAAACCGTTCGCCGGTGTTGATGAAATTAAAATGAAACCAATAAAGAGTTAAACTGTACTAGCAAAAAAATAATCTTCTATATTGTAAGGTTCAGTAAAAAAGTTATGTGTGGTCAAACATAAAATAAATAATAGACAAGTCAATTTAAGAACCCTCTTTCTATTGGGAAGTCAGTTAAATATGTATAATATGATATACCAATAATATATACCAATAAAGTCGAGCAGACATGAACATATGGTAATAAGTAATAAGTCTGTCGACCGTAAGAATAATTTTGAAAAGTAAATCAAATAATCAATTTCTTACTAAGAAATATTAGTAATGTTGATAAAAATAAAAACGTGACATCAATTGCAGTATATACAAAGTTACATTGTACATCGAAATTCGTCACGTGAATAAGATTATAAAAAAAGTTGAAATCGTCTCAATGGTATCTGTGTTCGCGAATCTAATATCAAGTATACAAATATGTTTATAAGCGAGACGCGTGCGCCGCTGCTGCACATCGCCTCGTTCGGTGCAGCGGGGATCGTTGCGCCGCATGGGCGGAGCTAGCGTGGGAATTATTTTTGACTGCCTCCTCTTAATTACCATGATTATGTAATAATCGCGAAAACCTAAGACAACATTTGTATGAAATATACTCGATTTAAACCGTTTAAAGTTTTTTAAGTACTATTAAATATAAAATTAACATTATGATTATTTCCAGCTACAAATACAACAGAGATCTGTGAAAAAGTTCCTCAGCTTTTTTGACACAAAAATATGCACTTTTTTATCTATGGGCACCGAATTAGGCTAAGCTTGGTGGTATAATACTTCTCTATTCTCAGTTCATTAGCGTAATTTAAATACTACTCAACCTTCAATCAATTTAAATAGGAAGTTATATTCTGTTTACCCAACAAAAAATCATTGTGATTGGGTGATCGAGTAAAATGAATTATTTTTCATGAACATACATAAAAAGTATATAAGCGGCGACTTCAAAGCCTTCCCCTTTCTAGAACGTTTGTCAAAATATACATATTATCACGTCCTTAAATCCCCTAAGGGGTACGCTAAAACCAAACTAACACGTTTCGCCACATATTTTGCTAAACGAAAGTAAATTAACTGAAACCTTATTCAATTACGATTATATTAAAATAGTTTCACCGCTTAAAACATTTTTTCTAATTGTCTGTTTACCACATGCTACGGTTCGGTATTTGAACGTACCTTCTTTTTTAATAATATTCAAAAGACGTACGTTTTTATACGTACCTACTTATAAATCTAAATGTACGTCATATCACTTCTATACGTAGGAACAATAATGTAAGCAATCACGAGCCGTTTCCAAAGGTGATAAATTGGCAACGGTTGCATTAGTGACGCTTACTTATGAGTTAAATGAATTTATGACATATTATAAGCATTTTGTTACACTGTGAGTAAAAATATCGACTTTCATTGTTATCGTTACTATAACGTTACAACCTAAAGCCATACCCGTTCTGCAGAAACGTTGAACGTTTCGTTTATAGTGTAAGAACTCATTTCTTCTGAGACGCAGAAGAAAAATATCCAGATATCAACATCTCGCGGGATATATTTTGAAAACGATGTTGATAAATGATCATTAAGAGATTGAGGCTATTTTAATTATGAATTTTGTGTGTTTACATTATCTTTTTCGAACATATTAATGATAAAAAACGTGTTACTGAAGTTCTACAATATTGCAGCGAATAAAAACGACTGAACCTCACTTAAGCGCGATGAATATCCTTTATAGGCATTAATCAAAATGAGGTGAAGTTAAGAAAAAAATACGGAGATAAAATCTTCTTCTTCTTCAACCTTTACAACATTTACCTTGGCAAATAATAACGCCTTCAAAGATGAAAAGTACAGTATATTTAAAAAAAATCTAAATATTACCTAATGAGATTCGATGCCGTTGAAGGCCACAATAACTTGAGGTTCCTACGTCATAGATATCTTATAGGCACGCCGTCACGTAGATACTTAAGTATCTGCACATATAACCAACTGCAGTTGGAAAAATGGTTAAAGAAGTCTATAATCCATCAGTTACAGTTATAATAAATATTTTTAAATGCTTTATATTAATTCAATGGTATGTAATATTTTTCAATATTGTTTATGGACTTCCGGAAAACACCGCATTTAACATTATTAACGTGAAGCAGTGATGGCTCAGTGGCATTGACTATGGACTGCCGCGCAGCAGGTCCATGGTTCGAATCCCGCCGCGGGCTTGAGCTTCACCCCATGGTGGAAATGCATTTTGCGCATGCCCACCTGGCTAGCGACCATCCTCTATTAGAAAATTTTCTCGCCAAGCACCTAACGGCGTGTTCCGCCAGCAGTCCTTGAGAGCCAGTGAAATTACAGGTACATGAGATTTAACAACTGTCTCAAAGTGACGGGCGCAGTGCAATTCGTGACTTGTGAATGCATCTGTTTTAGGTAGGGGTTAGTCCGCTTAACATCAGGTCAGCCTCTAGCTTGTTACGTCACAATAACATAAAAAAATTAAAAATTGATAGTAAAAAATTAAAAAAACTATAAACTCTACATTGCTTTGATCTAGCAAACGTGTCGATCCAAAGCACCTAGATTTGATATTCAACACGATCCGGTGCTAAGCGGAGCGTGAAGCGGTACATGGTCTTCTTCTTTCGAGTCGGCGCGACCTTTATATTATATTTTACTTGACCAGAAAACAGCCACTTCGATTGCGTTGTGGTTGGCTTCGAGCAAATCATCGCGTGAGCAGATAGTCGAGCACGCGGTACATGTCATAAGGTGTGACATGGTCTGCAGAGGTTCCCCACATTCACAGCTGGTGTCTGAGTTATGTATAAAACCCCACCTGCTTAAGTTATCTCTGCTTCGACCAACCTGAGACCTGAGCCTATTAAGGCTTTTCCAGGTGGGCCACGGCTCTTTATAACCCGGAGGTAGGTTTTCACTAGGAGGGACGTACAAGTTTTGCGGGTATTTTGCAGACCATAGTTCGCACCTAATATCGGAGGGCCTGCGGTCGGTAGGCTGCACCTTCCTCATGAAACTGTTTCGGCTCTTTAAGGGACAGAATTCTAAAACCAGATGTTAGATTTTGTCCCCACTTCTCCTCGCGTGTTTACTTCGCGGTGTACATGGCGCCACGTCCGCAAGTCAACGGTAATATTTTATTTGGTTAAAAATTTAGAGCGCTCTCTAGTAGAACTAGTAGAAACTATCTTGTCACACACGAATGTGATGTGTGCTGAAGCGCCATCTAGTATGCATACATGATACCAACCATTAGTTGATTGTATGCTGTAAATATCATAGTGTGACACAGTTAACCCTTTGCGATCATAGTTCCCGCGAGCCTAAATTTACCATACCTACAGTAGAACAAGTTTAGTCTTGATTATTACCAACTTGTTTGATTTTGCAGTTTTTGTGTATGTTCATTTTTAATGAACATGAACTATGGTTTTGATGAACATGAACTATGTATCTACTTTGATGCAAGGCGTAAGCTGTTACACAATAGATGGTTTATTTATTACAAAAACAAGTATATTGTGTAAAATTTACACAGAAAATCATAAAAAAACTTTTTTACCCCTGATCAAAATACAAATAGCGGGTTATACTATTGGGTATTTTTAACTGACTTCAAAAAAAGGAGGAGGTTCTTAATTCGTCTGTTTTTTCTTATATGTTTGTTACCTCAGAACATTTGACTGGGTGAATCGATTTAAAAAAATCTTTTATTGTTTGAAAGCTGATACTTGTTGTTTGGTTCCAGTTAAATTTCATCAAAATCGGTCAAGCCGTTTTTGACATACACTCCAATAACTGAAAAATATTTACTTATCTTGATGATATAGTCGTTGACAATGAATGAAGATCGATCCCGTAAGTAGCAAGGGTCATAAAAAGAAGTGTTTTTTTTTAAATAAAAATGGAAATGACTTCATCACCAAAAAGTGTGAATTAACTTGTCGAAGTCCAACACTAGTACCACGTGCACAATATTGTGATAATAGGTACTTTTGAACTATACTGGTACCGACTTGAACAAGTTATTTCACACTTTTGGGTGTTGGAGTCGGTTCCAATTTTTGTTTTTTTTTTTATCAAGTAGCGTAGTTCATTCAGATCCTGGCTTTGTTTCCGCTAACAATCAAGGGTACCTGCTCGTGTCATTACTACAAGTCATATTAAGATTTCACTAACAAAAAATCACATGGAGAATGTAGTAGGTAGGTACAGTTATTGTTTCAATTTGTTAATAATAATAAATACATCTCGTGGATGCTATTGTGTAGATGAGTGGAACAACAAAACTTCTAACAAAATAATACCATTATTGAAATCACCCAAGGAGAAAGATAAGTATTTTGTTTGAAAATGTATTACTTTGTATTACTATTCATACGTAATACCACAATATTACATATCGATTATAAAACCGTGGTATTACTGTTATTAACTGTATTTGTCAAAGATTACGAAAGATACGTTTATGTTTGTAAACGACACCCGTGCCGTCACTTGATGTATGTACTTGTATAGGTAGATTATGTTGCGAAGATGCACCGGAGTGCGACATAAAATCGGACATTCTATGAGAGTAGGGCTGCCATCCGTCCGGGTTTCCCTGGATTTAGCATTTTACCAATAACCCTGCATATTAATAAAAAAATAATCGAAAGGTGAATGTTTCGAGATTTGTCTTAATATACTCTTTGTGTAATAGTGTATATCAACAATGCGTCGTTCTTCTCCTCCATTTTCTATACTAGAAAAATAACAAACTTTTATTGATTTTCAAATAATATTTTTGGTGTCCGATATTAATCGCCGGTTTTCGGTACGCGTGTCAAAATTCAATTCATCTAACAAGCCATCACAATTAACAATCCGCTAACTTTCAACGGGTTTCTGGAACGCATATTAATGAAAAATTACAGAACACCTGATTAAAATGCTTGTTTATCTATGATAACATGAAATTTGAAAATGTCGTTCAAATTCATTCATTCTCTAGTGTTCTGTCTTTTTTAGGATGATAGCAATATACGTAGATCGCTGGAGTAAATAGTGCGACATGATGTTAACGCTTCTCGGAATGAAAGGGCGTATGTGACATTTTGTAAACAGGCTCAGTACGCATTAACTGTGCTTTTTTTGGATTAAAATATTCAATGAAATTTATTGTACTTAAAAAATCAATATTTTAGAAAAAAAATCCAATTTTTAATACACTAAAATCTGGCGGAAAAAGTAGGAATCCTCTATTTTCAGAGGTGTTTTTGAGATTTTTTTCTATCGAGCCAATTATTAGGAAACATGTTTTGAAATCGATGAAAGTATTACTTATATCCTTGAGTATCGTGTATTTAAATTGCAGTACCATCCGGTACCTGGTTTATGAGATTTTCCATATCATGTTGGCACTATTTCGTAATTTCCGAGCCTTAACCTGCGTCTGGCAGGAGAATGCCCGTAAAGAGGGTGTCTCGAGTCGTGCTCCTGTTTTTGCTTTTCTATGGAGCAGGCAACCTCTCTGCGTACACTCGGTGGGGGGATTCCTGCCAGGGGATACAGCATACCGACCGGAGTAGGTTTGAGACAACCCGATACAATGCGGCAGGTTTCATTGAGCTCCACATCCACCTCCTTAGCGTGGGCAGACCTTGACCACAACGGACACGCGTACTCACCTGCTGAATAACACAAAGCTAAACCTGTAGTACGTAGCACTGTAGGGTTTGCTCCCCACTTGGTTGAGGTGAGGCGACGAACTAGGTTGTTGCGGGAACTAACTTTTTGCTTTGTGTTTCTGCAGTGGGTTTTATACGTTAGTGAGCGGTCCAGTGTCACCCCGAGATATTTTGGGAACCTGCAGTGCTGAATAGGAGCCTTATCCCAGTTAATTTTAAGTACCTTATTGGCCTGATGGTTTCGTAAGTGGAAAACACTTGACTGTGTTTTGCTAGGATTAGGCCTGAAGGCATTTTGCTCGAAGTAAACTTTCAAGTCCATCAGGGCTAGATTCAGTGTTCTTTCCACGACATCAAAGCTCTTATGTTGGCAGATAAAAAAAAAAAAAAAAAAAAAAAAAAAAAAAAGCGGTACATGGTAAATAAATATTAGCAGATGGCAGCAGAATGAAAATAAAAAGAAAACTACTTACCTAGGTACATGTGAACTAAGGTTTATATCAGCGTGCGCTACTACGTGGAAACGTCGATTTTCGCTTCGGAAATGCGCCAAATATGAAAAAATAATACCTTACATATCTAAGGTTCATGGTCCTACGTTCATGGTCTTCAGGTCAGAATTATTCACTCAGTAGCTTTGGAGATAATTTTCAACAGACATCCAAATAACGTTTCCTTTTAACTCTACAAGAGTTTGAGACATTTAAGTCTCTACAAGAATTATAAACCACACAATTTATTTGCAACGAACATAGGAGAAAACCTATTTATGTGAACTGCCTCTAGGTGATTTTGTTGACAAATTCATTTTTTACTCCTATAATAAAGATTTCACGATTGTTCTCCTCGTAAACCATACCTTGGAAATCGCTAATCGACTAAAAGTAAATAATCAATCAAAAGTAACAGCATCGAAATAGTTCGTTGATTACGATGATGTTACATCGCACCTACGATATCATGAAACATCATGACACAGATGAAGATGTAAACTTTTACCCGTTTTTCCCTTTTGATCCAAGTGATCACTGAAGAGAACTAATCGGTTTTTGAAGCGCTCGATACGCGTAGCGTGCTTGGTCGTTCTGAAAAGATTAACTTAGTCAAGCAACCGCTGCAGTCATGATTGGGATGCCATAATCAGTACCAGGCAAAGACTTTCAGCCATACTTCAATAAGCTATAAAAAATATATCTTTCACGCACAATACGCTTCAAGACATAAAAATGTCACGTAGGTACTTTGACTATTAAATAGTAAAATAATGGCGTAGATGATGCTCAATAGGTATATTATAAGTAGTTTACTTTTCCGTCGTATATGGATAAAAGTGCAAGTATATTGTTACGTTAAATTTTATGTTGAGTGCATTGCGTACAAAACCATGCCAAGATTTAAATATAGAGCGCATCTCGCCCGCCATTACACTGTATTGAAGACGATAGCCAAGTCACATGGAAAAAATACACTTGACGCTTATTAGTAGTATTGTATTGACTTGTTATGATTTTTAGTACAAACTAAACAATCACATATGTAATCACAACTAAAAATCGCAATATAATCTTTGTTGCTAATTGTTATTGGAAATATAGGAATATTTGCCAGATGAATTGCGAACAAAACGGAGTAGAAACAGGAGTTAGTCTGGTAATCGAATTGAGAATGAAGTACAAAACCATCGTAGAAAGCCTGGTTCTCAAATCGCTTTGAATTAAAGATTATATTAAATATCAGACAATTTTCTATACAAAATGAAACACCAGCTCAATCACAAAAACCAGACAAATTGAGAACCTAACAAACCGAGAGGCAGCTGGTATCACAATGTAAGGAAATGTAAAAATTAATTATTTGATATAATACGAGTTTCTATTCTGGTTCTATCTCATATATAATCAAATAAATATCTTTATGGTGTTTGACCACAGAAAAGAGAAAGCAATTTATATATCTACCTAAGTGTTTGACAATACTATAAACCTATACAATTTCATTGTTATGCTAATCTTATATATTTATATTGGACCAAAGATAATCATAATAAGTATAACATTTGCAGTATATATATAGAACACCCAGTTCAAACAATTAACTACATACCAATTATGTATTAACATTGAATGAAGTTGTTGAACACTAATATCTCTACAATTATCGGTGATAAGTGGAATATAATGGAAGTTTTTTTTCATAGACATACTCGTAGATAATGATTGCTACTTGAGCACGTCTCTTGCAAACCTTAGGAACCTAGGTTTGTTAAGCTTATCATAAACAAGTGACAGATAAAATTGAAAGCTTTTTTTTAGCTCCCATACTTAATTTCATATAATTTTTATATAGATAGAGGTAATCATTGACCAACAGGTGATTTTGTTATCACAAGCAAATCTGAAAGTAATTAAAAAGAAATGGAAAAGGAGCGAGGGCTTGCTAAGGCAATAGGAATTAAAAAATATATAATTTCTTAAATGCCATTGCCTTGCTACAGACTATTTCTGCCATGATGGCTGTTATTTTGAAGGCGTTGTTAACCTAATCAATCCTATTTTATGATGGTGAATTTATAAGCCATACAAATGGGTTCCTATTATCAAATTAATTAAATCTCATGGCCGACACAAATTCGCCAGACCTCTGGACACTGCGAGCGAATACTGCGTGAATAGGGAACGTTATGATTAATATTAAAAAAAAATCTGACGATAGACTCAATAATTTCTTAATAACTCATGTGACAAATAAAACCAATTAGTCACCCCGTGACCACGATCACTGCAAAGTGTTTGAAACTTTGGGACAAAAATAATGATAAATACACGCGATTAAAACCGTTTAAAATTGTTTAATTACTATGTGTAACAATCGCGAAAACCTAAGTCAACATTAAATTTTATCATGCTGTAATCCAGTTGCTATGAGCATTAGACCCTCAAGGCAGGTCGTGTTGAATGGAAGGCGACATTGCTTGACTTCATTATTAGATGAAAATATCTACTGTCTATAATTCATGAGTATATAATATATATTATGAGGCACGCTCCCAACTGGTAATAGACTGCAGCATTTGGACTGCCTGCGAGTCTGCTATGACTTATAGGTTGTCCAAGTGCTTTTATTGTAAAATCTCAAGTGTTGTATATAGTTCGTAGTGTTTTGTTATTTAAAGGCAGTAAAAAAAGCAATTGAAAAAAAAATTTGAAGTAGGAACTTCGGACATCATAATAGCAGTCCAGGTTCCATCAATAACCTGTATATATGGAACCTGTAAAATGTAGCGGTCGTTGTGTAAACACGCCATGATTAATATGTTGCCGCACGTCTGAGTAAAACGAGAACTTGATGGTGCATTGTTACTGCTCGTAAGCTAGGACCATCGAGTACTAACAAACATGTGTAATTGTGTGTATCGCAATATGGGTGTGTAAAATTCCTTTACTTATTCACGTGTTGTTTCTAACGCTTTCCGGAAGAACACAACTCTGAAAACTTAGTATTCGAAGTAAATTGAATTCACGTGTAACATTTTCTCCGTTTTATTAAGAGAGTTCTCTGAATTACTGTCTCTTTGAAAACCAGCACAGTATACATATTTATAACATGTTATGTGCCAGGCAAATTTAAAAGTTATTTAAATTAGAATACGGTATATTAGTCATAGAAGACAGGTAAAACGTGAATAAAATATATAATACTTTATACGTAATAATAGAATATCATAATGTTTATTAATAAAATATATTTACTAAATTAACTTTTAGTAGGATTCGGACGTGTTGTAATTTTATTTTTCATATTTGTTCATTATGCATCAACTCCCCGTAGGAGTATTTACTATGGATGCATTTACTAGGGTTACCCAAAGGATCACGTCTTTTACCTTGGGAAGGTTTTGCCAAGAGGATTGTGTTCCGAGAGCACCGAATGATTTTTATTTTATAAAACAAAAGAAGAATAGTCGTACTGTTCGAGCAGATCAAAGAAGAGTCTAAGGCCAGCTGGAAAAATATTTCAAATTTCGATTTAGACGCATTTTCATTTGTATAGCTGCGGATGAATAGAATTAATTTAATGCTTTACCCCAAAACAAAGTCAAAGATAGATTCATAAAATTTTCCTATATTACCGTTAATATTATGCATTTGTTAATCTTGAATTCAATGCACAGATACTTTAATTCTATTTGATATTTTCCCAGACTCTCCTAAAGCCTGGCATCATCTCTAAAAATAACAATGTGAGCGGTGAACAGCATACATCAGAATGCCTCTTTTTACCATTTTTAATGTCAGTGACTACAGAAAAAATAAAAAAACGATTGAGGAACCAATACAGACTCAAAACTGATCCTCGGTGTACGCTTACAGCCACATTAAATGTGTCAATAACTCCGAGTGAAACGGTTAAAAAAGCAGTTACTTTCCATACACTCTCATACAATGTTTTTTTTCCTAGGTCATAGCTATGGTCATTAAAGCTTGCTTTTTGTTTTTATCGTTATTCTCAGCATAATTTGTTGTACTGGATGCACAGAAAGCGAAGAGATCTAATTTACACTAAAAGACGATTTAAAAAGAGACTTACATTTACAATAGAACTATTTATTAAATAAAGCAAAAACGCCGCTTTTTAAATAATGGTCGCAATTCTCTTGACACCAAACTTACTAAAATTTTGTAAAATTAGATTTAGAAATGTCAAATAAACATTCCTTATTCTGTTGGTGCCATAGTATAGTTAGTCAGCTCTAAAATTATTAAAGTTACTAAACTTAGTAAAATGTGCAGTTATGCTATTCTATTGTACCATAATTTAGTCAGATTAGGTGGAACCATAGACCATTTAACCTAAAACTAATCACCAACGAAATTGGTGTTGACTAAAGCTGTAATGTTCTACAATTATTTTATTTTGGCTGTGTTATCATAATTACGGTTTTCTCAGTTGTATGAAGTATTCGGCTATGTGGTTGCTTCTCACAACAACTCTATCTTCGAGATTATTCTTCTATTTAGAACCTAGTGATAAAGCTTTGTAGGCAGGTAACAACAAACATGGATTTACAAATTCATGACATGCCTGTATAACTTGGAGCTGTGATGTAAACAAAGCCCTATAGATAAGAAACACGTACCACAGACAAAAAAGTCTTTAAAACAACTTGAATGGTGCGCTATCTAGCGTTAAGTAGCGGCAAAATGAATTCAATTCAGGATAGTTAATTCGCTATTTCAAATTTAGTTCGATGTCACAGCAGAATAACTCTAAGGATTCCTAAAACTAAAATTAGATATTTTTAATTAGTTAGTATAGTTAGTGAGTGTGCAACAGAATTGCTGCCATTGTCTACATGTTGGTCTATTATTTTCATAAACAGCAAATTAATTGACTAAGTGAGTGCAGTCTCGCTTCTAATGTTACAAAAAATAAAGTTATTATTTTCAAAATGAGGTCTTTATATCACGAGTTTGAGAACGGGTTGACATTATAGTATAGATGATGAACTTTTATTCTAATCCATTTATTTAAATATGGTTTATTGAGTAAATTGTTTCGTCATAGAACTAAAAAAAGTAAAAACGTTTAGTTATAAAACATATTTATGAGTGACGTCTAATTTTATTTTTATTGTCATATATACACCCCGTGGGGTGCCGGGTTAGAATTGCACCTCCGCATAGCCTGCACCGGTGGGCAGCAGTGTCTAAAGAACTGCCAACTTACACTGCGATCCCCAAGACGCCTGCTAGGCGTGGTGATTATGGCAAATACCCTCTTAATAGGGGAGGCTGTGTTCAGCAGTGGACGATCTGGCTGTTACAGAGCATACAGTACAGTACATATTTTATTGATACCCAGAGATTGAAACAAAATATTTAAATAGTAATTACATGAATATTTTAATATGTCACACTTGTTAAATATATTGTTATCGAAACGATTTTATTGTATTAGCCAATTATTATTACATTTATATTTGTAATCTCTCAATGTGTATAAATGCACATCTAGTCACGTGCTACCCCGATATATTTAGAGAAAATCAAAATAAAAATCAAACATTGTCTTTAATATACGAGTAACTGAATACTTAGAATTGTCGCAAATTCATATAATTATTAAAGTACGTAGCACGTACGAAGTAGGTAGTACGTAGTACGTATGCAGTAGGTAGTACGTAGTAAAGTATTTATTAAAGTATGTAGTAAAGACTGAGATTTTTTTTAATGTTTATTTTTCATTACTCGTCACACAGCCTGTTGTCAGGAGAAGAAAATATGGATAAGGATTTTTGTTTAACTATTTATTCCTTCTTCTTTATTGTTTAAATAATTTGTTAATTTATCTGTAACATTCTATCTGATATTTAAATCTACTAAATAGTGTACTTAATGCACCCGAAAATGACCAGGGTGAATCAAGTCTACTAAAAGTGTACTGTATGTGTAAAAGTGCACCTGGGTGTATTACCCCAGGTGAATTAAGTATACCCGTGGGGGTGGTGACGGGTTAGAATTGCACCTCCCCATTTCTTCCCGTGTGGGTGTCGTATAAGGCGACTAAGGGAAAAGTACTAGAAGGTGGGCAGCAGCGCCTTCTAAGGAACTATGCCATCTTGCACTGTGATCCCCAAGCCGCCTGCCAAGCGTGGGGATTATGGCAAATACCCCCTACATAGGGGAGGCTGTGTTCAGCAGTGGCCCTTTCTTTTCCATACCCAGCCTTCTCTAGCATGTAACGGGCATTCAAAAGTAGTTTTGTCATATTGTATATATACCAAATAAGTACTTAAAGTTGCTGAAATGTAGCATTCATATTTTTGAGCATAAAATGTATGATTCTGGCTAGCTACTTTTTTGTAAAATTATCTATTTTCAAAATTATTCCGAAGGAACTTTTTGTATGGGAATTCTTATTTCGACATATAAAGTTAAAATCTATATCTATACTTATATCATAAAGAGGAAACATTTGTATTAATGTATGTAACAAATAAGCATAAAACTAATGGATCGATTTGAAAAATTCTTCCACTATTTGAATCATGCATTATCCTTGATGAACATACTGTACTGTAACAGCCCGATCGTCCACTGCTGAACACAGCCTCCCCTATTATAGGGCTAAATGCCATAAACCCCACACATGGCAGGCGTCTTGGGGATCGCAGTGTAAGTTGGCAGTTCTTTAGAAGGCGCTGCTGCCTACCTTTCAGTATTTTTCCTTAGTCGCCTCTTACGACATCCACGGGATTATATGGGGAGGTGCAATTCTAACCCGGCACCCCACGGGGCGAACATAGACTATAGAATATTATCAAAAAATAAGTATTTAATAATTATCTTGTTAAATACTCGTGCGAAGCCGGGGCGGGCCGCTAGTAAATAATAAACCAGAAGCAATAGATATTAGGTTCAAGGACATGCATACAAAATCTCACCGAGTTGGAACTTAGTATTCAAAATATTAAGCAACTACATTGCTGCTATATATGTATAGAAAGCGCTATGTATTCATAGAAAAGTGCTATATAATAAAGTTCAGTACATCACAGATAGTACTCGTGCGCTTGTTTGACGATCTCGCATGCTCCTACATCGATATACAACGTTGTCACATGGATAACCACTTGCAATAAGAACAATTTAATTAACTTTCTCTGTTTACTCACCAACAGAAATGATAAATATGATTGGGTTCATATTTACATTTCATTCAGTTATGGGTTCCCTTAGCAATGAATTCTTATATGGTTGATACATTTATTAGCAGTAATGTCGCAATGCAGTATAAGTTGTTATATGCAAATTAGGTGCATAATAGGACTCGTTATCGACATCCTTATACTTTTGCTTGAAAAGTAACAGCTGTACTAACAATGAGAATTCTCAAGCAGGGTGGCGTCAGGACAAAACTTTAAGTTGCGACCTCAAGCCAAAACGCTTACAGTGGTACCATTTTTTTTGTGTCGCAAAATTAAATATGAAATGTAATATTTATACGAATACGTTGAATAATTAGGATATCTGAAGGATACGATGATGAAATTAATACTAGGTACTATGTACCAGATTTCGCTCGTGGGTTCACTGCTGTGGAAATGGGTTATATCTCGCACTCACAGGAAGTACCTACGTAGTAAACCGGCTTAAAAAATAAATATACGTAAGTAAATAAATATTGAATACTGCGTTAAGGTTTATTTAATAGCAGAAACCATTGCATATAAACAGTAGGTAGGTATATCATAATTTGAAAATATCTGCAGGTAAAGTAAACAAAATTTATGAAATATAATAAAAATTATGTATAGTAACTTGAAACCAAAGGATTTGCAATTATAAATTGAATAGTTGCAATATTTAGTTGCATCTGTCGAGTCAGCAATGACACTTCCTGGCGTCATTACAAAATGTTTTATAATATTAAAGTTGCAGTGTCGAATAACGGGTAAAGTATAGGTTTTTCATTATAAAATCCTCGTAATTTTGTTGTAATTTTGCTCGTAAATGCCCGTTGAGAATGCAACGATCACATTTCTCACTAAAACGTAAGACTTAATTAAATCTGAAAATTAATTTTTTGAAGCGCTCGTAGCGTAGTTTGCTTAGCCATTCTGAAACGATCAGCAAAGTTAAGCAACGTCCGCCGCGGTCATGACTTGGATGGGTAACCGCTGGTGACATTACTACTGAGCGCTTCCGTGCTTCGGAGGGCACGTTAAGCGGTCGGTCCCGGTTGTTGTCTTAGGATGACAGTCGTTATAGCATGGTGGTAGGGCATTTTGGGAATGCCTGCCTGGCTAGCTACCGCCTGTAGCGAAGTTTACAAGCGCTGCAAAATTATTTCACTGGGATAGGGTTCAATTTAGAAAAAAAATCACAGAATTAACTTTGGTCGAATTTGGTGCAGCCGAAGTCTGGTAATGGCCACTAGCTTTTTCTTAGAAAAGAAACAAAGAAAAGAATATAAAACAACGTGAACATCGCGCACGCACAAAATGTTTGTTGCTATACTTAATATATTTTAGAAATTAAGTTATTCGTAGCAAAATTAAGTTTTTTATATTCCTCGTAGGTTAAATATGTAATATAATAGTAGTTTATGCACCTATCATATAATAGAGGGTATTAAAACATAAGTGTAGTTTAGCCGCAGGCGAGTTTCATAATAAGATTACACGAGTGTTTTAATACCTAATTATATGCAGTTGCATACACTACTTTATTTAATCTCATGGCTATATTAATTTTTTTACCTGTATTTCAACTCTCTGTGGCTATACGCTTTTCTTGATTTTTCTGACAAAAGACTATTCGTCAGTTTCGTAGCTGTTTCTAGAATGTCAGGTGGAGTTATATCATCAGTATCGTGGGAGTTGATTGACATTTTTGCTACTAAAGTTTTATCCAACAAAATATTACTCAAATTCGTATGTACGAAATAGCGCCAAAATGGAAAGTCTGTTATTAGTCTATTGGCTCGAAACCAGCGCAGCGCGTTGCGCGCGCATCTCGCTCACCATAGATAATGTGTACTTAAATTGAATTGAAACCTCCTTGGGCGGGACACATTGTACTTTAAGAATTAAAAAATTGTTTTAAAGCATTGTTTTGTTGGGAGAATAATGCTTTAATTTGTTGGCAACATTGCTGATTTTTAAAAAGAAGTTTGGAGTGCTGCTGTCGATGGGCGATTGCGAACAAAAAGCGCTACCTTGCGGCCTACGCGGACAACTCGAGAAGGCTATTTTGAGGGAATATAATAACGTGCATAGATACGAACAACATTTTTTTCGCATCGATATCTTGAGACGGCAACATCCTTGAGTTTTAATTATCGATTTTCAAGTATATATTATAATACTAAACGGTCAGTGTTCTTACTGTTAATAAATTTAATTTTCTTAAAGAAGTATGTACATAAAATTTGCCAATAAAAGTCTGTATTTCATTTCATAATTAGAATTTTACCGAATGAGATTATATAAAATGAACAAAAGAATTGTATACCATGGGTTGCTTCATATACTCTTTAGTGCATTTTTTGTTTTTGAATATTTTCTGTTTGAATTCGGTTTTTTTTGTTATTATATTTTTTTAAATCAGATAAATCACAACCTGTAGGTAATCCTATTCAGTAATTTATGGTTATATTTCTAGAGCATATAAAATATATAAAATCAAAATATATAGTGAGATATATAGAGAGTAATATATAGTGATCTATCAACGCACAGCCCAAACCACTGTACGGATCGGGCTGAAATTTGGCATATTGCATAAAGTTGCTATGACGTTGGCATCCCCTAAGAAAGGGTTTTGAAATGCATGCTATATAAGATTAGTAACTTTTCAGTCTA
This sequence comes from Plagodis dolabraria, assembly GCA_963854805.1. NCBI lineage: Eukaryota > Metazoa > Arthropoda > Insecta > Lepidoptera > Geometridae > Plagodis > Plagodis dolabraria. The sequence goes on along the minus strand of OY978440.1, from coordinate 32,867,419 downwards.
AAATATACGAACTTCTGTATGCTAGCGCCATCTACATTGAGTAATTTTGGAGAGAACTTTGAATTAACCATTTTTGTGCATAGTGCATAGATAATATATCTAGCGGATTATATTATTATTATATATATTTAGATTTTGGCTGTTCTTTTCTTGACATATTGAAGATTTAATTTGCTTTGTTTCGGTTTAGTAGTTTTGGTTATAGACTCTGCTTTGTATTTGGCATTGTTTTGTTTTCGTTTGGTTTAAGTACCTATAGGTTTTATAATTGGACTTTTTTAAAATGGCTACCGAAAATCTGAACGTTAATGGAGAAGTTGAAGAATGTACTGTCGTCCCTATTGTTGGTGACGGCGCATGTTTTTTTCGTGCTCTCTCATATTTGATGTACGGAACACAAGATAGAGCGATGGAGGTGCGTTCAGAAATTGTCAGATATGTGGTTAATCACTGGAGCAAGTTTTCAATTATGACCCACGACAGTAATGGTGATAACTACGTAACATCTGACGAATATTTAGCTGATATGATGAAAAATGCTACTTATGGCGGATTTTGTGAGTTAATAGCAGCAGGATTAATATTCCCATTTAAGTTTGAAGTTTATAGAAACGGTCTCATATATACGGAATCTGGATCTAACGACTATCCGGTAAGGCGATTACAATTCAGCCAAGATATGGCCAGTGGACATTTTGATGCCTATCTTCCTATTGAAGCACAGAAAATTACTGGGCGTCGTATGGAGGTAGCCGTAGAAGTACATGATTTTGGAATTGATACACCTTCGCAACTTAAAGTTGATAAGGATTGTGGATCTAACGAGTATCCGGTAAGGCGATTACTATTCAGCCAAGATTTGGCCAGTGGACCTTTTGATGCCTATCTTCCCATAGCAGCACAGAAAATTACTGGGCGTCGTATGGAGGTAGCCGTAGAAGAACATGATTTTGGAATTGATACACTTTCGCAACTTAAAGTTGATAAGGATTGTGGATCTAACGAGTATCCTGTAAGGCGATTACTATTCAGCCAAGATTTGGCCAGTGGACATTTTGATGCCTATCTTCCCATAGCAGCACAGAAAATTACTGGGCGTCGTATGGAGGTAGCCGTAGAAAAACATGATTTTGGAATTGATACACCTTCGCAACTTAAAGTTGATAAGGATTGTGGATCTAACGAGTATCCGGTAAGGCGACTACTATTCAGCCAAGATTTGGCCAGTGGACATTTTGATGCCTATCTTCCCATAGCAGCACAGAAAATTACTGGGCGTCGTATGGAGGTAGCCGTAGAAGAACATGATTTTGGAATTGATACACCTTCGCAACTTAAAGTTGATAAGGATTGCGGATTTAACGACTGAAAAACATAGGCTATCTGCTGCACTATATCGTCGGTGAAGAGAAGCTAATATTCGATGTTTTAAATTTGAGACCAAATTTAATCAAACAATTGCAGTTTATGTAACATGAGGTGAACCCATACATAAAAAAAAGATTTAAAAACAGCCATTGATAAAATATCGCCTTCAGAGTCATTCAAGGTCGTAATACATGCAGATAAAAAACCACAAAGAGAACCAAAATCAAAAGCGAGGTCGTCCGCAATTTTCAAATTTTTTATTCAAATACTTTTATGACTTCAACATCGCTTCACTTCGGATCAAATTAAAAGCTAGTATAATATAATGTGAGTACCTCGAACATGTGGAAATGCAAAGCTGACAGATTATAAAATGTAATTTGTGATTGTATATGCTGTGTACGTTTTGTAAAGGTTTATTTTTATGTCTTATATATTCTGTATCTACATATAGTATACGAGTATTTAGTATTTATTCTATGTGCAATTTTTTTTATAGTTGATAGGCTAGCGTTTGACCACTATCTCACCTGATGGTAAGTGATGATGTGGTCGAAGATGTTGTTCAGGCTAACCTAGAATTACTGGCTCTCAAGGACAGCTGCCGGAACACACCGTTAGGTGCTTGGTGACAGATTTTCTACTTGAGGGTAGTAGGCGGGCCGGGCATTCGCAAAACGCCCTACCACCATGCAAATATACTAGATTTTCACCCCCTATATCTTCCAACAATAGTCGTAATGGGAGATGCAAAGAAAACTACCAGAAGGTGGGCAGCAGTACCTACTGATGTGCTGTCATTTTACAATGCAATCCCCAAGACGCCTGCCAACCACGTGGATTATGGCGAACCCTCTCTGTACTGTTTCAGCCGGATTGCCTACTGATGAACCTAGCCTCCCTCATTAAGGAGGGGTTTGCCATAATCTCCACGCTTGACCGCATCGCATTGATCGCAGTTTAAGATATCAGTTCCTCAGAAGGCACTGCTGCCCACCTTCTGGTATATGTACCTTTAGTCACCTCTTACGACACCCACAGGTAGCAATGACATTCTAGCCCGGCACTCCACGGGGCAGGGGAGGAGGGGATTAGATGGGGTTTGATGGAGAGGATTTTAATCTGATAGCTGTTGATGTGAAGTGGCTGGTTCTGTCACGTTAAGCATCAGTAACTACGCACTGTTACGTTGGTCAAATTACTAAAAAAATATTTTGGATGAGAGAGATCCTTGATTATTACTTATTAAATGAACCATGGATGCATTACTGCTGACTAAAAATTGTTCATCAGTAGTCCGAAGTCTGGAATTGGCGATTACAATGCAAAGCTAACATTTACTATTTTTAGACTATAAAGGACACCATTGTCTGGATAAAAGTAGGCGATTAGACTATTTAATACCTAAAGGGAAAATATATTGTTACGGGAAAAATATTTTTTAAACGAGCGGGTTTTCAACTTATAAGCTCGGAAAAGTTTTGTTGACATTTGAAATGCAGTGATGGCTCAGTGACTGCCGCGCAGCAGGTCCATGGTTCGAATCCCGCCGCGGGCTTGAGCTTCACCGCATGGTGGAAGGGCATTTTGCGAATGCCCGTCGGCTAGCAACCCTCACATAGAAAATCTGTCGCCAAACACCTAACGATGTGTTCCGGCAGCAGTCCTTGAGAGCCAATGAAATTACAGGCACATGAGGCTTAACAACTACGTCTCAAGATGACGGGCGCATTGAAGACGACTTGTGACGAAATGCATCTGTTATAGGCAGAGGTTAGTCCGCTTAACATCAGGTGGGCCTCGAGCTAGTCCCGTCACAATAACATAAAAAAAAAACTGCGTGCCAAGGTGGTTTTTATCCGCTAGCGTGGCAAACGTTTTAAACAAATAAAAAACGTTATAAATTACCAACTTTAGTTACTTTCAGTTTAATTTTTCATATATAAAAACCACAATTTACTATATTGTCCAAGCAGTTTTAATTACCTATACTTAGCATTTTTCTTTTGTAGTGTGCTGAAATGCTACAGCAACAAAGCTATATTGCATCCCGTACTTTTGACGTTGCCGCCCTCGTTACGCTCAGGTTTCAATACAAGTATAAGCCCCTAATAACAACTTAGCTGCCTTGCAAAACAAATAACTGTTATGTATATAATATAGTATTTCCTATCTGGTATATACACGTTATGGACCACCGGCATTATATTGTCTACCTACATAATTATGATGATGAAATTCATTCTAACATTAGTGTTTCGGAATGGGCGTTCATGGTGGTAATAGGCTTGAAGGAAGAACGAATGAAAAACAATGATGTAAGTTTAAACACTCTGTGCGTGATCTAAGGAAATTTGATTTAAAAAGTTCAATGGGATGAACTTCATCTTTATCACTTTTCCAATAAAGAAAAAGGGGTTGTTGCACTGTGTAGAAGGTGACTTTTGATTGTACCGAGTAATAATAATAATAATAATAATAATAATAATAATAATAATGGAATGTGAGTCTATCGAATCCATGGGGTCTGTTAATATAGACCCCGTAGATGTTAGTTGTGCAATTCGTACGGCCCAGAACTGGAAAAGTCCTGGCCCAGACGGATTGCACAATTTCTGGATAAAATGGATTCGATGCTCACACGACCGATTGGCAACACAATTTCAAGAAGCCCTCGAACTTGGTTCTCTTCCCCGTTTCATGACCACCAGTGTCACCTTTCTGCTCCACAAGTCCGGTAGTACCACGGATCCGAAAAACTATAGACCCATCACGTGCTTACCTACCATATACAAGCTCCTTACATCCATTCTGACTACAAAAATTAACACGCACATTATTGCGAACAATGTTTTGGCCCCCGCTCAAAATGGATGTAGGGTTGGGTCCCGTGGTACTAAGGAGCTCCTCCTCATAGACATGACCATTAGCCAACAAGTTCGGCGGAACAGGGGGGCTCTCTCTGTTGCCTGGATTGACTATAAGAAGGCCTATGATTCGGTGCCTCATTCGTGGCTGGAAAGGATATTAGAGTTGTATAAAATTGATACAACTCTGAAATCCTTTTTAGCTGCATGTATGAGTCAGTGGACCACAGTCCTTCGTCAACCAGGTGGTAGCGACACCCCCTCTGGCCCACAGGACTTTATAAGGATTGAGCGGGGCATCTTCCAGGATGACAGTCTGAGTCCATTGTGGTTTTGCCTAGCGCTAAATCCTCTCAGCACTTTGCTGAAGGATTCAGGGCTAGGTTTTCGGCTCCGTAGAGGAGGTGAGGTCATTAGTCATCTGCTGTACATGGACGATCTGAAGCTGTTTACTCCGAAACGCCAAGACTTGATGGAGCTGCTAAAAACTACACAGGTTTTTAGCAATGCCATTAGGATGGAGTTTGGTGTAGATAAGTGTGCAGTCTTGCATGTACAGCAGGGGAAAGTTGTAAATTCTCCAAATTTACAAGTTTCTGAGACAATGACTTTCAAATCTCTCTCCGAAGTCGAGACCTATAAATACCTCGGTATTTCAGAGTCGTTGGGTATTTCAGTAGAGGACATTAGAAAATCGATAAAGGAGCGCTTCTTTTGCCGCCTGACAAAAGTACTTAAAAGTCTTTTGTCTGGTGGCAACAAGACACGCGCCTTTAATGGTTGGGTGATGCCTTTACTGATATACTCCTTTGGCATACTGAGGTGGACGCAGACTGAGCTGGACGCTCTGGATAGAAAGGTTCGTCAACTGCTCACTTCGCATCGCATGCTACACCCGCGCTCGTCAGTTATGAGACTGTACATTCCACGGAAATGGGGAGGTCGTGGCTTTTTAAATGCCAAGACCCTTCATAACCGTGAAGTGTGCAATCTCAGGGATTATTTCCGTAACCACGAGTGCGGGATGCATCGCGATGTCGTGGCGGTTGACAAGAGCCTCACACCGCTCTCCTTGGCGAACGATAACTGGCGCAAACCAACGATGCTGAGCACTGATGACCGCAAGGCAGTATGGAAAAGCAAGGAGCTGCACGGGAGGTTCTTCCGGGCCCTAACAGGGCCTGATGTGGACCTACCCGCTTCGGTGAACTGGCTACGTTTCGGAGACCTCTTTGGAGAAACCGAGGGTTTTGCCTGTGCAATTGCAGACGAAGTAATGATGACGAACAACTATCGGAAATATATCCTGAAGGATGGTACGGTCGACATTTGTCGAGCATGCCGCCGTCCCGGAGAGTCACTCAGGCATATCATTTCCGGTTGTTCGCATCTTGCTAACGGCGAGTATTTGCACAGGCACAATCAAGTGGCCAGGATCATCCACCAGCAACTTGCCCTTCAATACGGCCTTGTTGAGTCAGAGGTGCCGTACTACCAGTACGCACCGGCGCCAGTTCTCGAGAATGGTCGTGCATTGCTCTACTGGGACCGCTCTATCATCACGGACAGGACTATTGTTTGCAATAAGCCTGATATCGTGGTGGTCGACCGATCCCAACGCCGGGCAGTGCTTGTCGACATCACCATCCCACATGACGAGAACCTCGTGAAGGCCGAGAAGGACAAAGTCAGCAAGTACCTTGACTTGGCTCACGAGGTAACCGCCATGTGGGATGTTGACTCGACGATCATTGTCCCGATAGTCGTTTCGGCGAACGGCCTAATAGCGAAGAGCCTCGACCAACACCTCAAGAGACTCTCGCTAGACGGTTGGATCAAGGGTCAGATGCAGAAGGCAGTGATACTCGATACCACACGCATTGTCCGAAGGTTCCTCTCTCTGCAGTCCTAACCGCTGGTAGCTTGGGCCCTGCCCCGCTGCTGGCGGCATCCTAGTTTTAAGTTTTTTATAATATTTATTTTTTATATATGAATGTTGTAAAAAATTTAAAATTATGTAATTAAATAAATATCGTGATAATAATAATAATAATGTTTATTACTCATTACTCATTAAATACACACATCAGTACATTTCTCATTATAACACAATTTAAAGAAATTTACAAACTTTAAAACAATACGTACATAGAATGATGTTTTAATGGTTTTTACTATATATTATAATGAGTGTGAAATATGTATATATAATAGGTACATGTAGAGCTCATTTCCAAACCCAAATTAAAATACAGGAAGTTACATCTAGAAAATTACTATATTCGTAACTGAAAGCAACAAGTTTAGTATTCTGTAGAAAGTAGTAAATTGCCGCCAATAATGGTGAGAGCTGCACCACATGGTGTGAAACTGATGCTTGTTTGTAGCTGACATTATTTATTTGCGGCCTTTGACCACTATCTCACCTGATGTAGGTAAGTGATGATATGGTCGAAGACCTTGTTCGGGCTAACCTAGAAGTACTGGCTCTCAAGGAATAGCAAGTATCGAGCAACTGTTAGCTATTTTCATACAAAACAGTAAAATTATTAAGATTTATAAAAATAGTTATATTAAGTAGTTGTATAACATGCAACCTATATTAAAGCAAACACTTAGTAATATAGAAATTATATATAAACATATTTTAATTTAAATTATAGATAAAAATTGTATTGTATAGCTTTAGTTTAATATTATTAAGATTATAGTTTTAAAGATTAATGTACCCTCTCGTAAGTTGTAGTGCTCCTACGGGGTATCACAGGAACTACAATTTTATGTTAAAGACCGTAATTTTTATGTGATATTTGCATATCACATAAAAATTACGGTCTTTAACCTTTAAAAATATTTGATTTGATTTGATTAGTTTAAGCTTCATGCCTGCACTGATTTAAAGAAGAAAATTATGCTTAAGCACAAAATATTTTTTGGAATAGTTCAAGCACTACTCGTCAGTAAATGTGACCACAGGACAAACACTAGCTTTTGAATATAAAAAAATCATCAAAATCAGTTCACCCTGTAGAGAGTTATGAGGTAGGAGTATTGACACACATACAAAAAAAAACAGTCATATAGAGAACCTCCACTGGTTTTTGAAGGTTAAAAATAAATTTAAATGTCTCGCACACATTTTTTCAAGCACAGGTTTTGTTTTCTAAACGTAATAATCTTAAATGGCAATTTTAGATTTGAAATTTGCAAAGATTTCACATTGAAAGCATTTTCCAAAAAATCTATACTACCTATATACAAATCTAAATAAATTTAAGTATTATTACCTAAATTCTAATAGTTTTTGATGTAGTTTACTGAAGTCACAGCTTTGTCCGACTCTGGGTTAATAGAGTATTATTTAATGTGTACCTAAGAATATTTTCCCCCGTATTAATATTATATGGTAAAAAAATATGTTTATAATATAAGTTTTTTTTTTTTTTATGCATGATAGTTTAGCCCTTGACCACTATCTCACCTGATGTTAAGTGATAATGTGGTCGAAGATGTTGTACAGGCTAACCTAGAATTACTGGCTCTCAAGGACAGCTGCCGGAAAACACCGTTAGGTGCTGGGCGACAGATTTTCAACTTGAGGGTGGTAGCTAGCCAGGCGGGCATTTGCAAAGTGCCCTACCACCATGCTGTAACGACTGCCATCCTAAGACAACAACCGGGACCGACGGCTTAACGTGCCCTCCGAAGCACGGAAGCGCTCAGTAGTAATGTCACCAGCGGTCACCCATCCAACTCCTGACCGAGGCGGACGTTGCTTATGATCGTTTCAGAATGGCTAAGCAAACTTCGCTACGAGCGCTTCAAAAGTATTTTATTAAAATAAATAGACAATTATCTGAAATGTTTCTGTTAACAAACGACGTCGTGACATTTACTTACTGATTAAGTTCAATTATTTTAATTGAGAAATATTGAAAATCTGTCGCCAAGTACCTAACGGTGTGTTCCGGCAGCTGTCCTTGAGAGCCAGTAATTCTAGGTTAGCCTGTACAACATCTTCGACCACATCATCACTTAACATCAGGTGAGATAGTGGTCAAAGGCTAACCTATCATGCATAAAAAAAAAAAAAAAAAAAAAAAATTTCTGGAGCTGTTAAAATTATGATTACAAATTAAAAATAAACATATTTTGTATTGTTATTAAACTATTAACATTTCTTGGTGTTTTAATTAATATTAAATAACGTTAAAATTATCTCTATATAAATAGAAAAGGGATACTGCCTCATTGGCAGAGAGGCGTTACTAGAGCGTCACTTTGTATTCTCGAGGTACTGGTATCTGTTCCTGGGATGGACAGTTTTTAAATTTAGTTTTTTCACCGAAAATGTCAGCAGCTTTCCAAAGTGTGAAACTGCGTCAGACGGATTGACGGCAATACCCCCTATTACATGGGTACTAAGCCTACTTTTAGGATGGTGATATTATTTGAAACATCTATACCATCCTAGGCAACAGCTGCGACCAATGGCTTAATGCGAGCTCCAAAGCACAAAAGCAGTCCGAGCCACAAGCGTCATCCTTCCACTTAATGACCGCAGTATGGAAACAACAACACTGTATGGAATTATCGTTGGTAGTATAACCTAATATAATTCTGTTAATTAAAGCTATAAGTTCCCAGCACACTAAGAACTTATAATCAATTTGCAGTTCTAGACTTATTTAAGAATCAACAGGGAATGTGGAAACATGCTAGTTTGAAAACACAGAGCTCACATTTTCATTGTCTCACTTCTACAAGCTATTATGTATTTTTCAAGAGTAGAAGTCGATCCCACTAAGACATATACACTCTTTTTATTGACGCATGCTGCGTACTGGATCGATAGTGTCATTCGCCCACGATAATGGTTATCGTCGGCAATAGTACTAATAATTAGGTCATCTAGGTACCTACTATAGTTATTTGCATGGTGGTAGGGCATTTTGCGAATGCCCGCTTGGCTAGCTACCTTGAGAGCCAGTAATTCTGGGCTAGCCTGTACAACATCTTTGACCACATCATCACTTACTATTAGGTGAGATTGTGGTCCAAGGTTAGCCTAGCCCTAAAGCTATAAAAAGTAGTTTTGGCGTGAAAGCGTAACAGACAGAGTTAATTTCGCATTTATAATATTAGTACTGAAGTGATTTTACCCCTAAATGTCACTATATCACATTTCCCGTACAAAACGATTTATGAATTATTTTTGAAAATACTTAATTTAACGGAAATCTGGCAAATTAGAAGCGTAGATGTTAGGCTCAAGGACATACATATGCGAAGTTTCACCGAGTTCGAACACTTAGTATTTAAAATATGACGCAACTACGTTTGTATGGAAAGCGGCACGAACACTCTAGCCTTAACAACTTTATGTCTCTGGGTAATGGGCGCAGTGCAGTTCGCCACATGTGACGCATTTGTTATAAGCAGTGGTTACCGCTTGACAACAGGTGGGCCCCATGCTTGATCCATCACAATATCATACAAATAATGGGGTAAGCAAATAACTTCCTGAAAAACCTACTAAATGGTACCTAATTGCAGATAACTCTGTTGTTTTACCTAACAAATACAGATGGATCAAAATTGTACAATCCAGTAAAAAGTTAACGTGCTCATACATAATACAAATATACGCAATGAATTGCGAACCTCTCTCCTTTTGAAGAGACTTAAAAAAAAGAGAGATTTTTAATTTGGATTTACTTTTATGTGTCTTCCCCAGAACTCCAAACTTCGTGATTTTCAGAACGAATTAAGGTAATTATTGGAATGATATATTTTCCGATGATTCCATACAAATTTCATCACAATTGGTTCAGTACTCTGTGTTTTTGTAATTAAAATAACCTGAAAAATACATATGTCCAAGTAAATAAAACGAAATTGTTTGTCATACTTTTCAGTTCTGGAGTCAGTATTGTTTTTTGAAAAGAAAATATTAAGTATTGCCGGGTACCTCGTGGGGTGCCGGGTCAGAATTGCACCTCCCCATATCATCCCATGGGTGTCGTAAGAGGCGACAAAGGGAAAAAATACTGGAAGGTGGGCAGCAGCGCCTTCTAAAGAACTGCCAACTTACACTGCCATTCCCATGACGCCTGCCAAGCGTGGGGATTATTGCAAATACCCCCTTAGTAAAGGAGGCTGTGTTCAGGTGTGGACGATTCGGCTGTTACAAGAAAGGCATATTGATGTAAAAAATGAGAAAGAAACATAACTTCCTGTTCTCTATTATAAAACTACGCATAATTTTACATAAAAGGAATGAATAAACTCCTACGTAAGACTCGAGTTAATAAAAGGCGTTTGCGTGTGTTTCTACCTAGGAGGTCTAGAAAGCTCCAATTTTTGCACTGGCCGGAACTTACGGATTGTGTACCTATTCATAGCTCTCTATACAAACGCAGTTTTATTATATTTTTAATATCAAGCGTCCAAACTCTGATATTTTATATCTATATCATTGAACCTAATACCTATGCTTCTGATTTGCCAGATTCCCGTAAAATTATGTATCTTCAGTTTTTCGGAATAGTACTTTTGTTGGGATAGGTATCTTATTTTCTCAATTGGAGATAAAATAAATAATAAAACGAAGACTTAACATACAAGAAATTATATAGGCCCCAGGACGTGCAGACAAAATTTCATTTTTCGTTAATATGGAAATACCAACGAAGACACTAACCTTAAAAAATTGGTGACATTGTATAAAGAGGCAGTAGAATATCGTACCAACTTTTATGCATTAACTTTAATGGCCCTTTGAGCTCTGTAAGCTTGTAGAAATATGGTAGGACATGCTCTATGAATACAGTTTCCTTAATAATTAGATTCCATTATTATAAAATTGCAATCTGTGTCAAGAAAATATTTAGTACAAATGTATAATATAAAGCTAACTCTAGTAGACTCTTGCATTTAGTTCAGTACAATAGTACGATTAATTCTTAAGTTTAACAGATGCTCATATACCAACAATATTTGTAAAAAATTACACGTTTAATACAGTATAGTCATACAAAATAATTTTATAGTCAGCCACTGTAAGTCCACCCGTGACTACGATCTGTAGTAAATTTTCAGATACCAGGATAACATAAAACCCGAATAAAATCAGTTAAATTAGGTAGAGTTCCTATTTTAAAAGTACAGGTGGAAATTTCTACAGCCACTGGAGCGATGGGATAATTTCAAATACGTCGTCAACAATACCAACTAACAAACTAACAACGATGAATTCCTGTGATATCTTTGTCGACTTCACACATTCCTATATAACATGTAGAATGTAGAGTAAGTATATAGATATGAAATAGTACGACATCAACTGTGGCATTCCAGGAATGCCTACTTACGGTGTATTTGCAAATTTTATGCCTTCATGCTACTACTGCCTAAACGCGCAAAGCTTTTTCAAATATATTATTCGCAATTTATTACAAAAATAGTAATGTAATGTCTTTCGCATCATGATAACGCACAGCCGGTAGAGCCGCCTGATGTACAATGCTAAGAAGTAATTAGGATGTCACAGACATAACATAGACTGATTTATAGATATTTCAGTGCCTTTTCAGGAATTTTGTGACGTATCAAATAAATATTCATCAAACAAGATTCGCCAAGAGCAAATGTGTCGCATATATATACTCGCTATATGATTAATACATGAGTGTAAATGGCATACTTACACTTTGGGGAAATTGGGCATGTATGGCACGGGCGCCGTGTACTGGTGGTGCAGCGGCATCGTGGTCGGAGACAGGTGCTGGGGCATCAGGTGTGGTGGTTCTGTTGGCAGCAAGGGCCTGTAAGTCTGCGCTTGCGGCGGCAACCGCTGCGTCGTCGGCTTCTGCTGTTGTGACAGTGGTGGCAGCCCCTTCTTGCGATAGAAGGGGTCGTACTCGCCGAAATGGTAAGGGTCGTACGGCATTGGCATAGGTGCCGTTAGCCACTCGCGCTCATGCAGCGACCTGTCGCTCATGGTGGACGGGGGACTACTGCGTCGCGGGCAATCTGGACGCGTGCATCGGCGGACGCATCGCGCGCGCACTGACGCCCGTCCCGCACCCGCCCGCTGGCCGCATGTATGCCGATGCAACGCATAAACAACACTGCAAAATCCTTTATCTGCCCGCTCCACGGTGCACTCGCGATCTACGTAGTTAGCCGGTGACTGATAAAGGGCTACGCCGGGCTATGTTCTCACGGCGATTCTGCATTCTGTGCAAATTCTCGAAGGCATCTCACCGGTAACTCGAGGAATTCCAACGAAGATACTAGCGTAGAATCAAATCTTGACATCCAATGAGTTCCAATTCAATGTTAAGCTCTGCTAAATGCAGGAACTCAGGAAAGTAGCCTACGCACTACGTAATTAGTTATATGATATTTGCAATATGCATACACGTAGGTACCAAAGTAAATATTGTTTACGTATAAGATTGGCTTGGGTTACGTAATTGCCCATTCTAGTGTTCTAGCTAGTAATGCATTGCATACGCTATAAATTTAACTTGAGGTAGAGTATATAGGTACGCATAGATAGGTCTTGACTGCATACACTAAGTGTGTGATATTACGATAACCTCGTGATAGTGAATCCCGACCCAGCTCGCCCTAGTTCGCAAGGTGACTCGTCCTTTTCTAAGCCTAACAAACATGTAACAGGTAACAATGTTGCAAAATCAAAACATGCCTTGTTTATAATAAATCTAGATCATTATTTGTAATGTTAGATTAGGATAGAACGTATGATTATTATCATAGATGTGGTGCCGAGCGAAACGTTAGTTATAAATCAATTTATTATTGCAGCTGCATCAGTTGATAATGTTAATTATCAACTTCGAGCTTGTTTTACTTCAACAAGACGTGTCTGAGAAATACCTTGCTAATAACAGTTTCTAAGTGGAATATAGAAAATAGCTGGGCAAACTAGACTAACTATCTATTGTGAAAACTTTCCAGTACGGCTCTCCTGGACGGTTATGCCGTGTAACATCAGAGAAGCGATAAACTATCTCATATCTCAACGCCAATTTTCTTTTTTTTATATTTCCTTGTTTAGGTATTAAATGCTCATGTTAGAGGGTTTATCTGTAACTGGAAATACAGAACATAAAATATTTGATGAAAAATTTTAGAAATGAAATTCATTACACGTGTTTCTAAGGAATGAAACTAGTATAGAGCCCAAGTATCAGTATCATGACATATACATATCATATAAAAAGAGGTTACATTATATGGAAGAACGTGTACCATAAATCGAGCCACAGACCTACATCGCCAGAACGCTTTATATTGTATAAAAACTAAGCATGTCAAATGTTCCATACATCGTATGACGTCACGAGTGCATAATATATCCGATATGCTACAGTCGCCTGCAGTTATATGTATACTATATAGTATAGTAATAACATTTAATCACGAGAACACAGGAGGCAAGCTTTTAAATAATTATTATTTAGGTATTATTTTAACACTATTCAAAGTGTAATTATTTGGATTCAAACAAAATTTAATATGCATGAACATTTTGGTACCAAATCCATCCTATACGATATTTCATAACTGCTTGATTAATTGGCAAAATATTATTCAATAATATAACATACATTCATTTAATATACCATACATAACAAAATATTTGTTAAAAAATTGATACGCAGCTGTTTTATTTATGAGACTCTTCCTTAACCGCTTACCACAGTATTGGAATAACTGTATCCTAGCACACAAATAATTGAAAAAAATAAGTTAAAAGTATTGCAAAAAATTAAATAATAAATGAACATAAAATTTAGTTTTTAGTAAATTCCAAAATTTAAGGGGTAAAAACGGGACAAAAATATTTGTAGGTACATCTAACTTTAGCAAACTATTATTCCTAGACTAGTAAATTATTTAAAGATGTGGCTGATCTCATCTAGATCTTCATATGTCGAATGATAGCTTACAAGTTTTCATTTATATCTATTATTAAAATAGAGGTGACAATTAAACAAATCAGATATATTACAAAAACAGCATTTACTATAACAAAAGTGATAGATTAAATTATGACAGATTTTAAAATAGTTTTGTGTTGTAAATGTGTTGTCTATTGATCTTATAACACTAGTTTCTTTTCAGAAGGGAAATTTAATCCTATGAAACTAAGAAAATTACTATGCAGTATAAATATAACTATGTACATCCGACTGTACATGGATCGTCACTCTACATAAATTGAGATAGCGATCAAACGCGAGCATTATTATAACTAAATAAATCGTTTGGCAAGAAAGTTATAACGTCTCTACAATAAGCTCTTTATTCTCTTTCTATATGTCCTAGTTTTGTATCTGTTGACCTTTGTTTGTAGAAATGAATAAGAGTACAATTCCATTAACACAAAAATGAGGTTATTTTAAATAAGGACATTTGTTATATTTGCAAATATGTCGGCACAGTATTTGGGCCACATACTAATTTTTATCAAATTTCATAAAAAGGGCATTGACTCTTTTTAACAACATATACTTATATCTTTATCGTTTCGGGGTGGTAATTATAAGAGATGTACTTTTTACATCATTGAATGTGAAACAAGGCGATGGTACCTACCCACCCAGACATTTTTTGGCACAAATCCCACCACCTAATTTAGGGAGGTACAGTCGATAGCGATATATATGCATATTTATACTTTGCCAATGGATAAGGGATCTTTTTAAAGAAATTGATATATTAACTTTACCGAGTCTGTATATATTTGAAAATATTATGTATGTTCGGAAAAAATTTAGTAAATTTAAATTAAACAGTGACAACCATCATTACAACACTAGGAACAAATATAAATTAACGGTACCATGTTTTAGATTAGCAAAGACAAATAAAAGGTCCTTTTTAGGTAATTGTGTGCGGTTTTATAATAAAATTCCCGAACATATTACAATGCTCACAGAAGGAAAATTCAAATTGCATGTGAAAAATATTTTGATGAAGAAATCCTACTACACAGTTTTTGATTACTTAAACGACAAAAATGCTTGGAAAATTCCACCTCTGCCGAGCCATCACATGTCTCCTACGTAATTTAAACAAATATTGTAATAATTGTATTATATTGTTTATAACACATTGTAAAAAGACGTTTAAAAGAATGGCCCCGAGTTTCTTGCCCGTTCTTCTCGCAGTGGCTCTATAAACTTTTTTTGCTGAACGTGGCAGTACAATGTAGAATATTTCAATATTAAAATTTGTAATTGACCTTCATAAGAGCGTCGTAGACGCCTAAATTGAATAAATGATTTTGAATTTGAATTTGAATTTAAGGTAGAGAATATTCATTTTATTTGAATAAACTGACAGTTGTCAAGTGAATTCTCAGATATAGTGGAATCATCATTTATGAGGAATAACTTCATATGAAGGTTGTTTTTTTTATATTTTGGGATTGCGACAGGACAATCAAGAGGCCCATGAGGCCCATGGCCTTAAGCGGTAACTTCTCTTTATAACAGACTAGCGGCCCGCCCCGGCTTCGCACCGGTATTTAACAAAAATTATAAATTGGAACACATAAAAAGAAGTTATTGCGACATAACTGTAATAGTTACCTACACAAATGGTGTTGCGGACTTTTTCGTAGATATTGGCGACCTCTACAAAATTTTAGTCTCTTTGCTCTATTTTCAATAATTTCCGTAGCGTACGCGAAGTAACTATTTTTTGGTATTTTTTTCAAACGTTGGGTTACGTTATCGAAGTTTTCATACGGATACCTATTTTCTTTTAAATATTCTATATGTTCGTTAGGTATAGTGTAGAATTCTAACGGTGAAAGAATTTTTAAATCATTCCAGTAGTTTTTAAGTTTATTTGTTACATACAAATATACAAATCTTTCTCGCAATAATATTAGTATAGATGTAGATGTATTTCGGCACTGCGCCTATCACCCTCAGACGTAATGGTTTTAAGACTAATGTGTTTGTAATTTTTGACACCCATATCCTTCAAACCAGAACACAGTAAGATGAACGTGGGCAGGGGCTACTTGTAAAAGAAATGCCGGTCACCTTTTTGACACCAACCCACCTCGTGAATGAATATGTCGATAGTATTTTTTCTGTCAGTCACCATTTGGTTATATAGGTCGCTGAGATGATTAGAATCTCTGAACTGCAGATCTCCATAGTGCAACATCCCACTTAGTTCGACGTGTGTAGTGGCATTTTGTTCATTATGCGTATTTATACCTTAGTTATCCTTTACGCCATCCAACACAGGATAATAAGTATGGTGCTAAATAGCACGATTAAAAAGCATATTTGAGTGAACTATGTGTGATGTAAGTCTACAAAAATATGCTAAAATGATTTGGCCAGACGGAAAAAAAACTAAAAATAAGTACCTATCCATAAGAGGCAACTGTTATTACGGAAATTAGAAAGTTCGGCGTCAGTATCGCGATAAAATTGGAAACGTTCTGAAGAAAGGTCAGTATCCTGAAAAAGGCCTGTCGGTAAGAAGAATATGTTGAGACTGCCATTCTAACTAAGGCTGTTAGTGTAGTAATGACTACACAAGGGGTAGTGGGTACTTTTAATATTCTTATGTTTGCAATAACGCCTGCTCTGCCGATTTCATTACAAAATTACAAATTTAAGAACTTAAAAAACAATTTAAGATAACAAATTATAGTCATGTGCAGGATTCGAAACCCCATACGATAGTTGAAGAACGAGATCAAAAATTAAAGTTATGAATCATAATGTCATGTTAGCTCAGTCGGTCAGAGCATACCCCGGCTATGAGGGTGGATGGACGCGGTTTCGAATCCCGCACATGACTATATTTCTTTCTTTCGTAAATTTGTAATTTTGTAATGTAGTGGGTACTTTTGATTCGTGGTCGTAGGATCAAATCTCTGCTTATACAACGATGAGTTTTACTACAGGTGGGATCAACATTTTAAATGCTTGTCTGATTAGCTACCAACTTGATATAGAAAATCTATCGCTAAGTACTTACTTGTGTTAGAGCAGCTGCCCTTCAGCTCCTGTTCAAGGCTTAGCCTCGTGCAATCTTCAGGCTTCAATTACCAACGGCTGAGATAGAGATCAAAAGATAAAAATAGAATACATTTTTGCTTGATATTCCAAGAAAGAAAAATATTTTATAATTAAACACCATCTGGGCTAGCCTGGAAACCAAAATCCTCAAAGCCTCAAAGTGCATTTGAGAAAACAGATACAAACTGTTGTCGGTGTGTGCTTCTGAATTTATGTTTTGCTAGCATTTAGATAGTAAGTTAACAAACCTGTAAATATTTTTTACTACAAATAGAAAGAAAAGTTATGAATTAATATTGGTACACAGACTGCTTTAGACATATTCCCATTCAAAAGTCTTTAATATTAATAATTTACCTTTTTACCGGTGGTTTGCTTTCATAAACAAAATAGACTACTATTTTGTTTAAAAAAGCTACGAACTATATACAATACTACAATAAAAGCATTTAGACAACTTATTAACCTACCATAGGTGCCAAATAGTGGCCAGCATTTTGATCACCAAGCGCTCTGATAAGTTTAATTAACTCATTAAATTAAACTATATAATTTTTATGATAATTTTGACATTTGTACCACTTCTGCACTAATATACGAGTAAAAACTGACGTCTGTGAGAGGAATTCAATGTTTTAAATGCTTGTTGCTAATTTCTTAACCATTATACAAGAACATGGTATTCGCGAGTTCAAAATAGCATTGCTCGTACTACTATCTAAAACAGTTATTGGGCATCAATGTACAAATTTCATAAATTACCCCTAAAACAGAAATAAATATAAATAAATACGAGTAACATGTGAGGTAAATTAAATAATCATTTAAAACACTATTCGATACGTAAAACACTTCTAGCAATCTCACGTTTCATGTGATCTAGAAAAATAGTTAGCTACACCAGCAACAGAATAAATAAATAAAACTTTTCCTGCCTGCATTTTCTAAGTACAATAATTGAAGTTAGAAAATTATTACCTAGAATTTTATGTTTAAGGCTAAAGTGCTCGTGATGCTTTTCATACAAAAGTAGTTTCGTCACAATTTAAATACTAAGTGTCCAAACTGAGTGAAACTTTGAATGCATGTGCTTGAGTAATGTTTGACGTATGTCCTATGCTTCTGGTATGCCATATTTCAGTAAAATTAAGTATTTTTAATATCAAACATCAAACATCAATTTTTATGGGATTTGTTTTGAAATTAAGAGCTAAAACTAGAAAACAGAAGCATAGATATTAGGCTCAGCAATATTGTGGTTAGGAACACCGACGGAAAACGCTCGCGAGGTCGATCCCCAACCAGAAGAACGGATCAGATATCAGAAGAACTTGACGGTTGATGAGTCTTTAACTCATCAACCGTCAAGTTCCACAACATCGTGCAAGATGCGATGAACAGAAGCCGATGGAGACAGAACATCCGATCTAAGTGCAGAACATCCAACAATGACCACGATCCTCAGCCATGAGGGGACGACTACAGAGAATATGCATACACATTTTCACCAAGTTTCAACAATTGGTATTTAAAGTATGACGACAAAAAAAAACTAAATGATAACTACATTTGTATGGAAAGCGCTCCGTGCACTCTACTCTTAAATGATTAAAGTATACCTTAATTTATATTATGCTAGTATCTAAATGGTTATCATCCAAACGTTACATAGATAACTTTAGTTCTAGGGTACCCTATATTCATAATAGACACACATAAAAGTTATTCATACTTCGTACCTTCTCCTTAAACTTTATAAAATCGTAAAATAATACATATTTAGTGAAATTTCTGTCATTTCAAGCTAAATAAAATATTTAACTATCGTCATCAGAACTACGAACAATCGCCAAGTTTTATGATGGTTCAACAATTTAAAAGTAGCTTGTAATTCCGTTCCTTAGATTCCATTACATATAACTACACTGATGATGTAAAAAATATAGAAGCAACCTTATAATGCGTGAGAAAAGGGTAGGAAAAGATGATGTTTGTGAAGTATATTAAATTAATGATTATATTAATATATGGAGCAAAGGTGGCCGTGGTGCGGTAATAGCTATAGACGGAAGATCCGCAATAACATAAAAAATACGTCAAAAACCCATGTGACATATACATAAAAGCTCCCAAAAAGTAATCAGATTCCCAAGAGTTAATTAATTTCTATTATAACTTAAAAAGGGGCTAGTTCTATAGAATTTTCTGAAACCCAATAACCAACAGGTGAGCCTAATATGCCAAATTTACTAAAAACCTGTGGGCCTGAACTCTTAGCTGTGCTGATTTTTTAAAACTTTTATTTATAATCATGTTTTAACTCTATACCTTAAATGTACAGTATCAGTATCTGTACAGTAACTTCACGAACAAAACCAAGAATATATCGAAAACTACCGCGTTATGACTATTTATCCCAACAAAATTGTTGGGATAAATAGTCATAACGCGGTAGTTTTCCCCAATCGATATGAACATAAAAGTCTAATTTAAAAAAATACTTTCCTATTTAGGCTCTGCACATCAGCAAGTAAAGCTCGATGGCTCTGCACAACCAATCCCACAGCTAGTATATATAAAGCGTAAAAATACTTCTAGTTTATTTGAATTTTTTTGATGTAGGTAATATGTATTCGGCAAAATGAAAAAAGCTACCAAGAAAGAGAGTCCAAGTATTTGAGCCAATGGGGAAGTCACTTTCGATCCAATGCTCCAATGCTGATCCAACTTAGTAGAATTTAGAAAGAATCAATGACCATAGAACATTTATAATAATACTATCGACGAATATGACGACAAAGCAACAATAGTATCACTACCAACTGTCAATCAAATTGGCAAACGGGCAAATATGTCGAGTTTACAGCTTACGCAAACGACCATATGTCAAGTTAAGTATTTCCTATAGCATAGCTACATTGTGAGCACTAAGTTTACAAAGTTGCTATTTATACCTAGTAGTGGGCGAAACACTTCACATTTTTGTGGAGTGGTCTTCCAAGCTATAGGAAATATATGACCTGTAATAGTTTGAGCGTACTTTCGGAACTTGTTTTGTTTAGGGAGGACAGAGATGCTGGCTACCGCCTGTGCGGTCGTCCAGCTCCACCGGGTTTTGGGCGAGGGCCTGGCCCTACAATAGCCCGGGAGGGAGAAGTGCCGAAGGCACTTCTCCCGAGACCGGCGTAGAAGGCGAAAAGCGCTTTCTACCTCCGTCTCCTGCGGACGCCGAAAACGTGCCGCTACTATAGGAGGGGTTGACAGCGAGCTCAAGGGCACCACTGTGGTTCGGACCTCGGCTTGTCTCGCTGTCGAGAGACATGGGGGGGATCGGAGCAAAATGCCTCTGGCAACTGCAGTGTTGCACAATTGGGCCCTACTGAATAATACTCTTTGACTATTTGGAGAGCAATTTATCGTGACCTTGTTTTTGCCTCGAGCTCGCCGGCGGGCTCGGTGTTTGATTGTGTGACCTCTAATTACCTCACACCTGGGGATTTTACCTCGACGACTTGCGGATAACGCTAAAGCTGCCAATGTAATGGCTGCGATGGGGTCATCCGGGTCGTCTAATACCTGCCGTGGTCGGCGACGGGGGGGTTTGAAAAATGGGATAGAAGAGGCAGTCGAGTAGTTCGATGCCTGGACAACCAATGGGTTCGGGTGGTGGGGCGCTCGATCAAAGTATCGGCGGGCGCAGTCCTTATTGAACTGCGCTAGAGAGGGAAGGTTTAAGTCGCAATGCAACTCGGTGTTCCGGATATACCACGGGGCGCCGGTTGCATTACGAAGAAAACGGTTTTGGATGACTTGAAGTTTATGAAGGTGGGCCTCACTAGCATGACTAAACACTACTGATGCGTAAGTCATGATGGGGCGGATGCAGGCAGTGTAAAGTGTCTTCTTATTACTAAGAGACATTTTACTCTCTTTGCGAAGTAGGGGACCAAGGCGACCCATTACGAAGGCCGCTCTGTTACGGACGGTTGTTATGTGATCGTTAAAGGTGAGATGACGATCAAGGTTGACTCCGAGGTATTTTGTTCTAGGAACCCAGGGAATGGGTTCGTCGAACAAAATAAGCGGTTTCGGGTAAGGGGAGCGTGTTTTCTCAGTAAAGCACATAGCTGTGCTTTTAGCTGGGTTGACCGCGATGCGCCATTTTCGGAACCAGTCACCGATCTCGGTGACGGCCCGTTGAATGACGAAATAGGACTGTCTGTTGATATGCCACCCAGTGGTGTAAATGGCGGTATCGTCCGCATATTGGGCTAGGAATACTTTGGGCTGAGAGCGTGGGATGTCACTGGTATACAGTGCAAAGAGAATAGGTGATAGCACGGAGCCCTGAGGGACTCCGGCTCTGACTGGGTGGGGGGAGGAGAGGGTGCCTTCCACGCGATAGCGAAAGCTTCTGGCTTTAAGGAAGTCTTGTAGGATGAGCACAAGACGTTCTGGCACGCCAAATTGGTATAGCTTGTAGATCAAGCCATTGTGCCAGACTTTGTCAAAAGCTTTCGCTACGTCGAGGAAGACTGCTAGCGTAGTCTGGGGTTTGGGGTACTTATTGAAGCCCTCAATGATGTGCTCCGTGAGGCGGTGCACCTGTTGGACGCATGAGTGTCCGGGTCTGAAGCCAAACTGCTCATCTGGGATAAGGTGGTGTTCCTTAGCATGGGACTGGAGACGGTTTGCAAGTAACCGCTCGTAAAGTTTGCCTAAGGCACTGAGGAGGCTGATGGGGCGGTAGCTGGTGGGGTCAGATGAGCTTTTGCCTGGTTTGTGAATGCCAATGACATTTGCACATTTCCAGGTGTCTGGGAATAAGCAGTGGCTCATAGCAGCATTGAAGATGCTGACTAAGAGATGGATGAGAGGAGGAGAGAGGGTTTTAAGAACCCTGTTGGAGATGCCATCGGCACCGGGGGATTTGCGCGGTCGGAGGGCCTTGATCAGTCTCGCCACCTCAGCGTAAGTCGCTAAAGTGATTGGTGGGAGTTCAGAGGTGACCACAGAGCTTTTACGTTCGACTTCAGCATCCACCGAATCGAGGTGAGCTTGGTCAACGTGATCTACGTTAGGGGAACACTGAGCCTCTAGGCTATCAGCTAGGCACTCAGCTTTGTCTTCGTCAAAGAACGCTGGGACTAGTGGGACTGGTCTGTATAAGGGAGGCATGTCGTTATGGTTACTTCCTTTCAAACCTCGCGCCAAGTCCCAATAAGCATGGTGGCTTGGCACGAGGTTGAGACAAGAAACCCTCTCTCCTCCTCTCATCCATCTCTTAGTCAGCATCTTCAATGCTGCTATGAGCCACTGCTTATTCCCAGACACCTGGAAATGTGCAAATGTCATTGGCATTCACAAACCAGGCAAAAGCTCATCTGACCCCACCAGCTACCGCCCCATCAGCCTCCTCAGTGCCTTAGGCAAAGTTTATCGCCCCATTGTTGATCACGCAACTCAGACATGCGACTTTGAACCATGCGTTCAAAGTGGCGTTTCTTAGTTTTGTTCTCTTTACTGGGGTAAGAGTCGTAATGTCGGGTCACTGCTTTACTCTCCGTCACCAATCGTCTCACATCCGCTGGAATGACAAGGCGCCGGTCGTCCGGCACTATGACCTCCTTTGCGGATGCACCTACTACGGTGGAGAGGTGATTGGTGAACGAATCGATCGCAAGGGTTACGTCATCTTTTGTCAGGATGTCGTCAGGGATCTTGTCAAGGTCCGGTGAACTGATAGCCTTTAGGGCATCGCCTACTTGCTTCCAGTTCACTATCGTCTTAGTGGGGCGGGGGAGGTCAGTCGTTGGGTCGGGACCTAGTCGCAGTATAATGGGTCGGTGGTCAGAGTGAAGCTCGTGAACCACTTCTATGGAGCGTAACCGGAGTGTTACGCCTCTGAGTAGTGCCATGTCAAGCAAGTCAGGTCGATGGTTTTCCATATAAGGGTAGTGAGTGGGCTCAGTGGGCGCAATTATGTCAAAGTTAAGTTCTGCAATTAGATTTTCAAGTGCAATACCTTTGGGATTGTTGACGTTACAATTCCATAGGATGTGCTTACTGTTGAAGTCGCCAATCAGAAGGACGGCGCTTCCTAATGAGAACAAGGCTTCTAAGTCAGCTCGGACGATCGGCTTTTGGCAAGCTTGGTAACAGGACGCTATGACTATAGGTTGATGACCAGTCATAGCTAGGAGGCAACAAGATGCTTCCATATTAACAAGAGTCGGGGTAGGTAAGGGAATGCAGTGCAGGGACCTTTTGTAATAGATAAGAGTGCCTCCCCCACGGGAGTTCACTCTATCATCACGTACCGTTCTGTAATTGGCAAACCTAGGGTTCGCCTTCCCCGGTTTTAGAAGGGTCTCCTGCACGCATATGATATCGATAAGGTGGGTACAACAAAAGTCGTGGACGAGGTCACGTTGTCTGAAGAGGCCGTTAGCGTTAAATGACGCTAACGAAACTGAGTGCGGTTTCGTGCGTTCGGTTGTACTACCCATAGTGGTTGTACTGGGGAGGGGCCTGGGGAAAGAAGCACTTAAGGGCGCTCAGTAAGTTCGCGTGTTCCAATGTGTATTGAATCACGTCCGCTGGGGATTGAGCGTATTGCATCTTGTGGAATAGCTCTTGTACCTCATTGATGTCAACCGACATAGCCAGGTCGCTGACTAGGTTGATTGCCTCTTGAAGAGGGGCAGCCATCAATGGCATAGGGGGAGCTTGTGGCCGGGCAGCGGCGCGAGGAGGGGCGCGAACGGTGTTGGCGACGGGTGCCGGGAGTGCGGGGCGAGCCGGGGCCGGTGCGCGGGCAGGGGCCGCGGCGCGGGCGGGTGCGGGTGCGGGCGCGGGCGCGCGGGCCGGGGCGCGGGCGGTAGCGACGGTCTTAACCATACTGGGTGGTTTAGACCATGCGTTACGGGCTGGGAGCGGCGCGGGTATTACCTGTGAGGCAGGTACTACCGTTAGTTTAGGGCTGACCCGTTGGTAACGGTCATATGAGGGGCGGGTCGGCCTATGCCTTGCCACCCTGTGGTTCACTCGTGGTGCTTTAGGGCAACCACGGTAATTCGCGGTATGCCCTTGAGCACCGCACAGAACACAACTGGGTGGGTCCGGCGAATCCCGGGTGCGAGTGCACGCTGCTGTCGCGTGATCGCCTAGGCACTTAACGCACCTAGCGCGAGCGAAGCAGAAACGGGAGGCGTGCCCGTATAGTTGGCAGTTATGGCACTGCGAGGGACTCCCATTTTTGTATGGGGCTTGGACATCGAGTCCTGAGAGGCCACAGACCTTTTTTAAATTAAAAATGGCCTTGCCCTCTGGTGTACGGTCTAGTACTACGAGTACTAGGTCATATGGACTGCGGTCCTTCCCGCTGTACATGCGGTGAACCGCATGCACTGGGAAGTCTTGTGCTTTAAGGTCGTCACATACCGCATCGGTATGTATCTCCTTAGGCACACCGCGAATCACAACGCGAAGGACTTTCTCCTCTTCGAGCGCATAAGTATGAAAACTTATGCTCTCTTTACGGAGGAGCTTTGTTAGCGCTCTGTGGTCGCTACTGGTGGGCACTTGGACTTTAATGCCCTGCTGCGTGGAGCGGGCATTAGTGTAATGGATCCCACGATCCGAAACTAAACGGGACAGCATGTCCCATTTGGTTTTGTCCTGAATGAACAGGGGCGGAGGCGGTTTTTCGCGGCGCGCGCTCGCGTCCTGAGGGGACGCGGCAGTAGTGGCCGGAGCGGAGGGAGGAGACGCGGGGCGCGGGGCGGGGGTCGGCTTCTTGCCGGAGGCGGGGGCCTTAGCGGGTGCCTTGGCGGGAGGGGCGGAAGTTGCGCAACTAGCGGCTTTAGGAGCACGCTTGCGTTTACGGTCAACGATTGTGTAACCGTCGTTATCGGAATCAGAGTCCGTGCGTGACGCGCCGGCCTGATCTACCTCCATATCCGTTTCGGGTTCCGAAACGGTCTCGACAATGGCGAAGGAGGGACGGGTACTCGCTGACCTCCCGATCGGTGAGCGAGAGCGAGACCGTTCACGGGGAGGGGCTGCCACCGTGCGTCTATTGTCGGGCCCGGGAGCGGGCGAAGCAGGACTATCCTCTGAATAGGATCGGGTCAAGGGAGGAACGTTGGCCTCCGGGATTGAAGTCCTGGAGGGAGAGATGAGAGTGTCCGTGAGGCGGGCATTCTCTTCCTCTTCAAGGAGTTGCATATGTGCAACGTATAGATCGGGGTGGCGGAGGGCGAAGGTCTGAAGGACCTGCACCTCACCGTTAGAGGGACGGGACTGCATCCTGAGGGGAATACTCAGGACGCCCTATCAAGGGTTTGAATTCCCTCACACAACTTGTGAGCTCACTGTGTGAGAGGGAGTGTGTACCTAAGGTGTGCCCTAGTTGTGTACCCTCTCCGAGCTTTTTTCTCGGCGGAGAGGGGTGCTCCTAAGCGCTACTCCGGGGTTGACTAGGGGCGACCCCAAGGCTAGTTGTCCCGGAGCCCAGCTTGCTTCGGCTGACCCGTGAAGCGGGAAAGGCCACGGTGCAAGGTTAAACCAAAAATTCAACAGTGGCCGTTGTCACCGTAGGGCGTCACACTGCGACCGCAGCAAATGGCGGATTTGGTCGTTCAGACGGGTTTGGCTGACGCTACCCCACGCCTGAACGACGTCGCTTAACAGCACAAAGTGTGTTGTTACGCGCACTGGTACGATGTTGTGTCGAGTAGTAAAGTTGTGAAGTGCGCACCGAAAAGTGCGGTCAAAACAAGACCACCAGCCCGGAATGTTATGATAACGAAACAAGGGACGTTGGGTAGGTGGTAATGCCTGACGTCTTAGAGCGCCTCTGCGCGCCGGCACGGCGAGCTCGTAGCTCACGTTGCACGGCGTTCGACGGCTGCTCAGCTTCTGCACAAAAACAAAACTTCGTCAGGACTGCGTATTCCAATGGCACTGGTCTGCAACTAGCGTCGGAACGATGACCCGAGTGAGACGGCAATAGTGCGGGGACTATTGCGGTCTCACTGGGAGATACTGGCGGAGCTGTAGACAGGTGTGCACGGCGTGGCGGCACAGGTCGGAATCAGTGAGTGTCATGACTTTCGGAACTTAAAGTTTTGACCATAAATAATCAAAACATCTAACGCAACTTGCGCTCTATTGCTATTCTACCGATGCGCGATGGACAAATGAAGATTCACTATGGCTATATTTTGTACCTACCTAATCAGAAAGTGCCGCTAGATAGCTAGCCACTAGCCCTATACTTGCATGGCCTAAATTATAAAGGACCCTATATTTTTTTATATATTTACTAGATTTTGTACTTGTCGGTACGTCTACCATTTCGTAGATAAACGCACACTAACGATACCTAGGGATATATTAATACTGACTTCAGACCCTAAATACTATTAACAGTATAGATACCGTATGCTTAGAAAAAAATTGCAATGATCCTTTCTTTCAAAATTCAAATACCTTAAATTCATGACAAAATAAAACATTGCATAATAATGCGAATTTGGCTTTTGCAAAGTAAGTTTTAGTAAAAATTTTAACAGAAGAGTTCTAAAGGTATTTGTGCAATTTCTCAATTTTGGTGCCGTTAAAAATTTCGTCAAAACGTGACCTCCAGGTTGTAGTCACGTTGTCGCGTCACGGGAAATATTGCGGAACGGCATTTTGGGAGAAATTACGTCATAACTGTGTACAGTTATGACGTAATTTCTCCCAAAATTTTACTATTTTTAGAAAACATTGCCAGGATACAACCCAATGTCACGGCTTTGCAAGTGGTTCAAAGGCTACAATTTGACCACCAATTGTTAGTAAGTGACCAAACGAAAGCCGAGAATACAAATACAAATATTTATTATAAAAACTTAAGTTAGGTTACAAATTTTAATTATTACTCTACCTTTTGTTTTAGTTATAAAACTGTGTTACAAAAGGCAGCGTCTTCCCAAAGATTGCATATTATTTACAGTTTTTAATATATTACACAATTGAAAAAAGGGTGATAGTAACTTAAACATATTTGATTAAATTTCTGCTCTTTTGAATTATTGGTTGTGTGTATGTGTGTGTGTGTGTGTGTGTGTGTGTGTGTGTGTGTGTGTGTGTGTGTGCTTGTGAGGGGGTGTGTGTGTGTGCGCGAGGGTGTGAGTGTGTGTGTGTGTGTGATGGGTGTGTGCACAAAGAAGATCCTATAGTAGTGAAGAAAGTTAATGTACCGATTATATCTTGTAGTTTTTATTGCATTTCTCTTCTTCATCTTCCACTTCATCATAGTTAATTTTACTTAACCAGTCATTGATTACGATTTTTACGCTATGCCATACTTTCTGTTTCACTGACAAACATCACGTCGTTTACTGTTTTTAGGGAGATACGGTACGGTATCCCTATGATACCGTTTGAGGCACTGAAGTATAAACTAGTAGGGTGTCTAAACTTGAGCCCTAAAGTAACTTTAAGCAAAGCTCTTTGTGATCTTTCAGCTTCTAAAATATGCGTCTTGGCTGCGCCACCCTAAGAACTTATGCAATAGCTAATAAAACTCTCTGCTAAAGCTTTATACGTCATCAGCAGAAGTTTCTCATCGGCAACTGTTTTTAGGTTTTTGAAAACGTATATTAACTTCCTAGCGCGCTTAGACACTGTCTCTATATGGGCCGTCCAGTTATGTTTGTAGTCAATCACCACACCTAGGTACTTGATGGTATCAGAACATGTCAGAGCAGGACAATCACTATTCTTATATATGGGAACACGGTTACATGGGTACGTATGAGCATGAATTTTCAGATAAGGTGGTAGTCGAGTAGCATTCGTTTTACTAAACGAAACGTATTTGGTCTTTGAAGTATTAAGGTATAGTAAGTTATCTCTTAGCCATGCGATGGTTTAAGATAGCCCTGTTTCTGCAAGTTTGTACAAATTTGGCCAACTGGAGTGGTGAAAAAGAAGTACAGTGTCATCAAAAAGGAGTTAATTTTACATAATTCATTAATATAGATTAAAAATAGGGTTAGACCCAGCGTGGAACCCTGTGGTACCCCATAATTGCAGCCAGCACTCTCGCTTATGTGATTTTCTACTTTGACTTGTTGACTTCGATTTGATAAATAATCTTTGAACCAATTATGGGTAACTCCTCTTATGCCAAAACTTATTAAACGTGCCAAAAGTATAGGTATTGAGACCGTATCAAATGCCTTTTGCAAATCTAAAAATACACCAATACATTTATGAACTTGATTTAAATATTTACTAATAAGTCTTGAAAGTGACAGAACTGCGTCATCTGTACATTTTTTATTTCGAAAACCGTACTGATTGTTTGCTAGTAAGTTGTACTTCTCTAAAAAGGACACTAGTCTTTTGTTCGCTGTTTTTTCTAATATTTTGGACAGTGTTGGCAAAACTGATATGGGCCTATAATTAGATTTTTGTCCCCCCCAATTTGTAAATTGGTGTTATAACCGCTTTTTTAAAAAAAGTTGGAATTAATCCAGAAGTAAAACTCAGGTTGCATAGATGCGTTATATGTTCTGCTAGAGACTCTGAGCAAGCTTTGATAACAGCAGTTGATATTTTATCATGACCTGGTGCAGTACTATTTTTTAAATTAGATATTACACTAGCTATTTCTTTGGCATCTGTTAAGAAAAAAGACAGGGAGCTAGTTGGACTTTCCGGTAGGCATGCGGCTGCTGAAGCTAAATTTAAGTCAGTTTTGTTAAGTTTCTTGAGTATATTATTAACAAGTTCCATTCCTACGGAGGTAAAGTATTTGTTCACCTCATTCAATGAGTCGTTTGGATTGCTTTTAATATTGAGTAACGGCCTAGGTGAAACACGTTCTGGAGTATAGTTGGTAAGGTCTTTGACTATTTTCCAAGTTTTTTTAGTATTTCCTAATGACGATTCAACTAGTTTCTTATAATACATTTGTTTTAGTGATTTTATGATATTTTTGCAATAGTTCCTATATTTTTTAAATTTGTTGTATTGTATTTGTTGAATCTACATCATCTGGAAACAATCTGGCTTGTTTTTGCATTTTGTTCCTCTTTCGAATGCATTTTACGAGAACGGTGGTAATCCATGGTTTGATTGTTTTAAATTTACACGAGACACGTTGGAGGTAAGTATTTTTTTCGATAGCTGTTTGTAAGATATTGATTAAGAAAGTAGTAGATTTTTTAACATTGGGTATTTTATAATATTCTTTCCATGATTGTTGAGATAAAAACTCTCTAACCGCGTCAATGTTTGTAATAGGGTTGTGCTTACTTGGAGTATGTATTTTTAACTGAGAGGTTACAATAGATAGTAATATAGGCGAGTGGTCAGTAAGGTTTTCAAAAACTACTGTCTCCCAATTTGTTACCTGTCTTAACCATAAAATGGTCCAGACAGGTACCAAATCGAGTTGGTAAGTTTATGCCTTGCACGAGACCGTGTAGTGTGTGGAATAGAGACTTATTCTCGCAGACCACTTGGAGTTCCAGCTTTCTTTGCTGCGTGGCAATCGCTGGTGATGAATTTAGTGCGCTCAAGAACATATGGCTTGGAACGACTAACATTGGTCAATGATGCTCCTCTCTAACGAGTTTCGATTTTTACTTCATCTAGATTTTAGAACAATTCGAGTGAGGTGAGTAGAGAGAACCATCTCCAGAATCCGCTAGAGATCCATTCGTATAAGGCGGAACCAACATGGCATGGGTCGGAATTCACATGGGCGCATAAACTGATCATATATGGATTAGAGGGAACCTGATTGCGTGGAAATACGCAGTTATGAGGTAGAGGAACCTGTACTTATCCCACGAAGGGTGCAACATGGCCAGTATTAATAATACCTATTGTGATGAAGATGTGTGTGGAATGTAGTTTTGGTCTTGTATTAACTCATAGCCTACCCGGGTGAAACCTCGGGATGCAGCTAGTAATTTTATAAATACGAGCCATTGTGTACTAAATAAAACATTGTGCCTTCATGTAAATCAAAAGAAAAAAAAATATTAAAAAATTAACGGAACGCCAACACTAAAAACTAAGAAATAACTTGTGCAACTTGCTACCATAATGGCACAATGGTGCACTCTGGACTTCGTTTCATGATCCGACTGTCATAAGTTATTTCGTATTTGGAAATCAGTACCACTATTAAAAAAAAAACACTTTTCCGTGATATATATATACTGCTTATCTATACAGAGTATATCTGTGAATATCTGTGATAAATAGAAGATCGATTATCACTCGATACCAATATCTGGTCAACATTGACAAGACTAGACGTGTCATCAAGTATATGCAAATACTTTTTTCATTTATTTGAGTGTAACTTCAAAACTTCTCGCCTAATGTTGATTGATGAACTTGGAGGTACACTCTACCTAAAAAAACACCAAGATTGGATGATCCAGTAAAATAATTTACGTGGTCAAAAA
The DNA here is from genome assembly GCA_963854805.1 of Plagodis dolabraria. Lineage (NCBI taxonomy): Eukaryota > Metazoa > Arthropoda > Insecta > Lepidoptera > Geometridae > Plagodis > Plagodis dolabraria. The sequence goes on along the minus strand of OY978440.1, from coordinate 32,836,615 downwards.
AAACTAAAAATAAATAAATAATATATATTACGCATTGCCTTGACAATTTTCACACACGCAAAACATTAAATAAGCTTTTATTCGATATAGGTATATTTGTCTAAAGTAATTATTAATAGATTTTATGTAAATCCCCCGTGGGATGCCGGGTAGTATTGCACTTTTCCGTGTCTTCCCGTGGGTGTGGTAAGAGGTGACTAAGAGAAACATACTAGAAGGAGGGCAGCAGCGCCTTTTAAAGAACTGTCATCTTACACTGCGATCCCAAGCCGCCTGCAAAGCGTGGGGATTATGGCAAATACCCTCTTAATAGGGTAGCTTCATGTGTTCAGAAGTGGACGATCCAGCTGATAATATATAATATAACTAAATTTATTGAATCTTAGCTTGTCATATTTGGAACTTACATAATGACGGAAGTTGCCGATTTTTCAAGAAGTTCCGGAAAGATCACGAATGTAACCAACTGCACATAGCAGATGCCGTTAGGCAGAGATATTGAATAATGGCGAACTGCTCTTTTTATGACCACGCACAATGGCCGACCTTAAGTGCCTTGCAGATGTATCAATTGGATAATAGGATAGTAAATTGACTTTTATGAATTACTTTGCTTTTGTTTTAAGATTTGACTTTAAATACGTCTATGGCTTTACATATAATTTATATAATATGCCTTTGAATTTGACTTTTACTTTGGCTATATGAAAGCTGATTAGTAGTTATATTCCAAGTCGAACTGCCTTAATAATCATCATATTATGTATTATACTTGAACTTAAAATAATAGGACTAGATACCATTTCAGTCTTCAGTCTATACAACTATAAATATATATATACATATATTACTTGGCATGACTATGGCTGTGACTTTTAATATGAATTGTATTTATATTTACTATGACTTTGATGTAAGCTGTCTTTGTATATGATTATTACGTTACATTTAGATTTGTATATGGCTGATCATCACATATGTAGTATATTTAAATATTTACTTAGGAATAACCCACAATAATCATTTTTATCCTTTACTTTTTACAAGAAAGACTTATTTACGAAGCGATTTTCAGCAATTCAGCATTAATCCTTATCCAATTAAGTAAGTACCTTAAGGCCCTTGGGTACGTCAAATTCGTACTTTCTAAAGCGAACTCCTCCGTAACCGCTGAAGTTGAAGATTTGAAAAAAATATATTTTATAGATGAATTCAAGTACATCATTTGCAACATATGATTTTACGGTATTATTATTACTTTTGCCGTAAAAAAAATTCAAACTACATACCATTTCTTGACTTATATTGCGAACTCCTTCTAAACGGCTACGATTTTTGAGAAATAAATTGTACCATAAAATTTCTAGATAGATATACTACAATTACAACATAGCATTTGTAAATCCATTGATATTTTCCTAAGAAAATGTCGAATTATTCAGATTCAGAACGCTAGCGGTTCCGAGGTGCTCTGCGCGGACGCGGGCGGCAGTGTTGCGCAAGCGTTGGCACGGGGAGGTTGTGTCGCTCGTAGCTCCGCTCGCGCTTTCGACTGACAACGATCTTGTCTATGTATTAGTGCATTGACACGCGAGATTCGCAGCTGTGTGCGTGTAATGATTCGCTCGCTGCAGAGGGCCAACTTCATTGCGACGTGAAGTATGTGCGTTGTCGCTTTATTATCGGTACTTTGTAGACAAATTTTATTTGAATTGTATCACATATGAAAAGAATCAAAACTTGAAATTGACAATGTTGTAGGTACTTTACAATGGGCGGCATTACCAATAAGATCAATGAAAGGTTTAGGTGCATAATATATTATTATGTACAGAATTAATTAGTAATGTCTATAACGCTCTCATTTTATAACTGGTAAACTAAAGATAATATTTTTTTTTTATATTATGGTCAATAGTTTCCGGCTTTAGTAGGTAGTTCGTAGGGTACAAAATGGTTCTCTACTACATTAAGAGTTTGTATGGGGTTTCATACATCTTTTGGAGTTCTGAGCTTTTTTTGATAATTGTATTAGGTGTTTTGATATAGGTTAATTAATACTGCATAAAGATAACATCTGCCAAGTGAAGATGGGTAACGTATCTCGAAATCAAAACCAGTCCGATTTGGCTGAAAATCGATATCTAGGTTTTTCTGGACGTCCTTATTCCAAATTTGGAATTTATTTTTCGATGACGTCTGCCAAGTGAGAAAAGTTCGTCCGATATGGCTGAAAACCGATATGTAGGTTGTGCTGTGCGTCATTATTCCGAATTTGGAATGTTTTATTCGGTGACGTCTGCCAAGTGAAAAAAGTTACTCCAATTTGGCTGAAATTCAAAATCTAGGTAGTTCTAGACGTCTTTATTCCGAATTTGGAATTTATTTATCGATGACAAGTGAAGAAAGTTACTCCGATTTAGCTTAAATTCAAAATCTAGGTAGTTCTAGGCGTCTTTGTTCCGAATTTGGAATTAATTTTTCGATAACATCTGCCAAGTGAAGATGGGTAACGTATCTCGAAATCAAAACCAGTCCGATTTGGCTGAAAATCGATATCTAGGTTTTTCTGGACGTCCTTATTCCAAATTTGGAATTTATTTTTCGATGACGTCTGCCAAGTGAGAAAAGTTCGTCCGATATGGCTGAAAACCGATATGTAGGTTGTGCTGTGCGTCATTATTCCGAATTTGGAATGTTTTTTTCGGTGACGTCTGCCAAGTGAAAAAAGTTACTCCAATTTGGCTGAAATTCAAAATCTAGGTAGTTCTAGACGTCTTTATTCCGAATTTGGAATTTATTTATCGATGACGTCTGACAAGTGAAGAAAGTTACTCCGATTTAGCTTAAATTCAAAATCTAGGTAGTTCTAGGCGTCTTTGTTCCGAATTTGGAATTAATTTTTCGATAACGTCTGCCAAGTGAAGAAAATTACTCCGATTTGGCTGAAATTCAAACTCTAGGTAGTTCTGGACGTCTTTATTCCAAATTTTGAATGTATTTTTCTATGACAACTGCCAAGTATAGAAAGTTACTCCGATTTGGATGAAATTTAAAATCTAGGTAGTTCTGGACGTCTTTATTCCGAATTTGGAATATATTTTTCGATGACGTCTGCCAAGTAAAAAAAGTTGCTCCGATTTGGCCAATAATCGATATCAAGGTTTTTCTGAACGTCTATATTACAAATTTGAAATTAATTTTTCGACGACATCTGCCAAGTGAAGAAAGTAACTCCGACTTGGCTGAAATTCAAAATCTAGGTCGTTCTGGAAGTCTTTATTCTGAATTTAGAATTTATTTTTCGATGACGTTTGCCAGGTGAAAAAAGTTGCTCCTATTTGGCTGAAAATCGATATCTAGGTTTTTCTGGATGTTTTGTTCAATATTTGGCATACATTTTTCGACATCTGCCAGGTGAGGAAAGTAACTCCGATTTGGCTAACATTCAAAGTCTAGGTATTTCTTGACGTTTTTATTCCGAATTTGGAATTTATTTTTCGATGACGTCTGCCAAGTGAAAAAAGTTCCTCCAATTTGGCTGAAAATCGATATCTAGGTTGTGCTGTGCGTCATTATTCCGAATTTGGAATATTTTTTTCTATGTCGTCTGCCAAGTGAAGAAAAATACGCAGAATTTACTAAAAATGGATATCTAGGTTTTTTTAGACGTTATTATTCCAAATTTAGAATTTGTTTTACGATGACGTCTGCCCAGTGGAGAAAGTTACTTTGATTTAGCTGAAAATCGATATCTAGGTTGTTCTAGACGTCTTAATTCCAAATTTAGTATTTATTTAACAATGACGTTGGCCAAGTGAAAAAAGTTACTTCGATTTGGCTACAAATCGATACTTATCTTGGTTTTCTTGGACGCCTTTTTTCCAAATTCTGAATTAATTTTTCGATGACGTCTGCCAAGTAAAAGAAGTTACTCCAATTTGGCTGAAAATAGATAGGTATCTAGGTTGTACTAGACTTTCTTATTCCGAATTTGGAATTAATTTTTCGAAGACGTCTGCCAAGTGAAAGAAGTTACTCCAATTTGGCTAAAAACTGATATCTAGATGGTTCTGGACTTTGGCTTTTGGCTTCAAACATTGAACTATGTTTTATAACGCACTGATTCAGGACTTGATTATATAAATATGTTTCAATAAAAGGGCTAAATCTTATTATATAATATAGGCATTAGTTGTACGAATAACAGGTAATTTTAATTGGAAAACTCGTTTATGTAGCATATTACTAAAATCAGCAGGTTTTTAAAGTGTTTGTGTGCGAACTGAGAACAACCTAGATATCGATTTTCAGCCAAATCGAAGTAAACTTTTCACTTGGCAGACGTCAACCTAAAACAAATTCGTAACTTGGAATAATAACATCTACAACAACCTAGATATCAATTTTCAGCCAAATCGTATCATTTTTCTTCACTTGGCAGATGACATTTGAAAAATAATTACAAATTCGGAATAATGACCCTCAGCACAACCTAGATATCGATTTTCAGCCAAATCTGAGTAACTTTCTTCACTCGGCACATGACATTGAAAAATAAATAAAAGGAATAAAGACGTCCAGAACAACCTAGGTAGGTACACTATAAATTTTCATACTGATCTCAGTCGCAGTTGCAACTGCGGATACTCACTAGAATAATGCGGTAGGCCTATAAAGTGCCATGTTACCGGAGCGCATCGCGCATCTGCATATTCTTTGACCGTTATATTTGTGCAGCGAGCGCGGAACGTATGCGGCGATGCGCGAGTAAAGTAAGCTCGATTAGGCCCAGATGCTCAAGGCCATTGGCGACTCTCATCGCCTTAAGTACAATGTGCATTTAATATAGATCAATATGGCCCTTTACAACATGTTATTAAAAGAAATATTTTCGAAGATATTACAGATTGTCAGCATTGCCATGCAAAGCCGGGGCGAATCGCTAGTAATTTATTTTTTAAATTTAGACTTTGAAGTTGAACATGGTTTTGTATTTGAAATTTGAATACAATAATATTACTTTGACTTTAAATAAAACCATGATTTCAAATATTTGCTTATGACTGACTAAATATGAACATTTTTTTAAAATTATTATGTAATATGACATAATAATTTTAAAAACATATATATGACAATGACTTGTGGGAATCACGATAGTTTCATGAATAGTAAGTGATAATTAGAGCTATGTGTAAATTTATAGTTGTATTAATGGTAGATACCAACGCCCACAGTTTAAATCTACTTATTAAAAACAATCGTTAAGCATGTAATAATTATATTATTATCTCTTATTTGGATGGAGCAATTTTAGTCAATCAAGCGCAATTGAAAACATCTTGCTAGTAGTTGTTGGATCAAACGCGAATAAACAAATATAATTTTGTCTTAGGTATTCGCGATTGTTACACATAGTAAGTAAACAACTTTAAACGGTTTAAATCGCGTATATTTTTCATTATTTTGTACAGACATTTCAAACACTTTGCAGTGATCGTCGAAAAATATACGCAATTTAAACCGTTTAGAGTTGTTTAATTACGAGTACTATGAACAACTAATATCTTATTATATTTTCAATTCTGATGCCTACGACGGCCTTTTGATAGAAGCCAATTAATAAAATGTACCTTTTATATATTTTTACTACAAACTTAACAACAACGGAAGCATAAAGGCAACCTAGAGGCCGTTGCAAGCCATCAAACGGCCCAAATGCTAGTCCCACTACCAGTTGGCAACTTGCCCAAGATTCCAGAACATTCCATAATTTTCTATAGTAGGGAAAATTATTAAAATAAATGAATAATATAAATGAAATAAATATGGTTACACAGTTTTTAAGTTTAACCTACTCGTATGAATAGTTAAACTAATTTACAGAAAACAAGAGATACTGTTAGGCATAAGTGTTTGTGGTAAGTAAGTACATTTTTATTAGTTTAACTTTAAGTTAAAAGTAAGTACAATATTTATTGTATATTCCGTGAATGATGTAATAAGTAGTTGACATTTATTTTAAATTGATAGACATGTATTATTAATATTAGGTATATTAGACATTTTGTATTTATATTTTAACTATTGGTATTTTTTATATGAATTGTTATACTTTACTTCTGTAGCATCATGTGCATTAGGGCATTTTTGAGTGAGATTCAATATGACGTGCAAAGATTAATAATTTATTTGCATATGTAATCGTAATTCATATCATTAGTTAATTCGTGTATGTATGGTACTAATTGAAAAAAATAAACAATATAAAATAAAAGGCTGCAATAGTCGAAGGGGCACGCACTCCCAGCATAAAGCTGCTTATCCATAGAAATATGGAAGATGAGCGGTGTGCTGATCGCTGCACTACGCAAAGCTAAGGAAGTGATAGTGTTGGTATTTCTAAATATGATTACAATCACTATCGTGTTTTGAGCGATAATCATATTTACAAATTGTTAGAGCACAATATTTTTTGTTCCGGACGGGAATTGAGCTTGTGGGACCGAGCACATTCCACTATGAAGGTTAAAGAAATACAATTGTAGCACAAAGTTTAGGCTCAAAGAGAAGGGTTCAGGTGGCTGAGTGGAACAGGCATCCGGCGGGAAATTGTAGGACGCGGGTTCAATTCTATGAAGGACGGGAAAAGCTGCTGGCCCCGATAAGATACATATAGAAATACTAAAACTATTAAATGACGACAGCTTGAAATTATTAGTTAAAATGTTTAATGGGATTTATGATTAAGGGACATTACCAGAAGACTGGCTTCACATTCCTCCCGCTCCCTAAGAAAGTAAATGCAAAAACATGCAATGAACACATGCTTATCAGCCTGATGTGTCACGCCTTGAAAGTATTTCTAAAGGTAATTCACATGAGAATTTATAACAAAATAGATAATATCATATCAGATACCCAATTCGGATTCAGAAAGGAACACCTGAAGCGCTAGTAGCAGTTCAAGTTTTAGTGCAAAATAGCTTAGAATTTAACAATGATGTTTATGCATGTTTCATTGATTTTGAGAAAGCATTTGACAACGTAAAACATGACAAATTAATGCATATACTGAGCAAGACCGAAGTAGACAGCAAAGATCAAAGAAGTATTAGAAACCTGTACTGGAATCAGTCAGCACACATTAAAGTCGGCAGATCGGACACTGATGATATTCAGATTCGTAAAGGAGTGAGACAAGGATGTATCCTATCACCATCATTGTTTAATCTGTATTCTGAAACTATATTCCAAGAAGCTTTTGATGGCGTTAAAACCGGTATCAGAGTGAATGGTACAATAATAAATAATCTTCGTTATGCCGATGATACTTACCGTTATCTAACTCAGTCTCTACAAGATCTCCAACAACTCTTAAACCACTTAAATACAGTTGTGGAAGACTACGGCCTAAGAATGAACATAGCGAAAACCAAGTACATGATAATGAGCAAGAATGCGGTAGAAGCGAGCACGCTGTCTTACTCTGTATACGGCAACCCACTTGAAAGAGTAAAACAATATAAGTATTTAGGAAGCTCTCTTAATGAAAAATAGGACCCACAGATACATACAAGGATAGAGATAGCAAGAAGTACATTCATGAAAATGAAGAGGCTATTCACTAACAAAGACATAAACCTGAAACTGAGATGGAGAATGGTCAAGTGTTATGTGTTATCTGTATTCATTTACGGCGCCGAAGGCTGGACCATAAACATAATGATGGAGGAAAAAATAAACGCATTTGAAATGTGGCTTTACAGAAGAATGCTAAAAATATCATGGAGAGACCGAATAACTAATATATAAGTTTTACAAAGATTGAAGAAAAATTTAGATCTTTTAGAAAAAGTGAAGAAAGCTAAAATTTCATATTTTGGACATATATACCTTATTAATAAATATCAAATTTTAAGGAAATTACTGAAAGGGAAAATAGAGGGACACAGAACTAGAGGAAGAAGAAAGCTGACCAGGATGGACAATATTAAAAACTGGACAAATATTAAGGACATTGCCGACCTGAGTAGGGTGGCACAAGATAGAAATAATTTCCGAGAGATGGTCACCGACGTCCGATGAGGACAGGGTACATAAAGAAGAAGAAGGGTTCGAATCCCGAACGGATCATAAAACTGTGCTCAAATAATTTGTAAATGTGATTCTTGTCTTAAGTGTTGTTCTTGTGTTAAGAAACTAACCCCTGGGCATAGGTCATATAATAATACCACGCCCTAGGGAAGCATTCTATTTGGTTGGTACGAAATAAGTTCCGACAATTCCTTTACTATCAATACGCGTTCTTACTACTTTTTAACCCTTGTCGCTTATAGTGATGGGACATAATTAATGTGCAAATTGAATCAATATCGATATTTTGATGACATACATTAACGTGATAATATGACAATATATAACTAAGTAGAAACTAGACAGTAGAACAAGTTCTACAGGTAACATTATGTTTTTACCTTTGTAAGCATTTACTAAAGCTTCAAAGTCTACGAAGCTTTTATGAAGGTCAATTAAAAATTTTAATATTGAAATATACTACATTGTACTGCCATAACATTACATATGTATCGTACCACTGTAATGTACCAGCCGTACCGTGCAATGCTGAATAAAGGGGGAACGTGCCATAATCCCCACGCTTGGCAGGTGGCTTGGTGATCTTATCATGAGCTGGGGTGGGAAATTATTTGCAAATTTTATGTAATACTCGCGATTTATTATGAGGCAGTGATGGCTCAGTGGCATTGGATATCGACTGCCACGCAGAAGGTCCATGGTTCGAATCCCGCCGCGGGCTTGGGCTTCACCACATGGTGGAAGGGCATTTTGCGAATGCCCGTCTGGCTAGCGACCACCCTCAAGTAGAAAATCTGTCGCCAAGCACCTAACGGTTTGTTCCGGCAGCAGTCCTTCAGAGCTAGTGAAATTACAGGCACATGAGACTCAGTGACGGGCGCAGTGCAATTCATGACTTGTGACGAAATGCAACTGTTATAGGCAGAGGTTAGTCCGCTTAACATCAGGTGGGCCTCGAGCTTGTTCCGTCACAATAAAATAAAAAAGAGTACATTCAGAATTTTACCTCTTGACTTTAAAATATTAAAAGTAATTTTCACTTTATTAGCATTAGTCATTAAAAATTTGTAAGTCTTCTTTAATGAGTTTTAGTGATACCGCTTAATGAAAGTTGTAAGACATAATATAATATGGAATAAAAAACAGAAGATTAAAACACAGTAAAATATTATAAAATAATTGCATTAACTAATTTAGTTTTGTAAGCTTCAAGATAAAATAATAGAAGCAAAGTAGAAGTTTGTGAATCTTACTTTACTTTCATATAATTATTTGATGCAATAACCCCCTAGACAAATAACGACATCAAATATGATTTTTTATAATATGTACATGAAAAAGGGCAAATTATATCAAACTCAAAACTACGTCAATAATGAAAAATGAAGATTACTTAGTACTAAGATAGGTAAGTCTTAAAAAATAGAATATAAGCAATTAAAATCAAATAGGCATACCTAACCTACTAATGAGACTTAATTAATTGTAGGCCTCCTTTGAACCTACCACGTTTCAGTATAAAATAAATATCTACGCGTATTTATAGATGAAACTTATGTTTTGTGAGATACATATGATTTATTATAGCGAAGTGTTAAATGTATAATATAGTATAGGTATTTTACTAATTATTAAAGGCAACTATATACGTTAAGGTATAAGTAAGAATAATTGGTACGATATTTGTTTAAATATTATTATCTTTTGAAAGCACTGATGACTCAATGGCTATGGGTTTCTGGACAGAAATTCCATAATTCGGATCCCGCTGCAGGCTTGAGCTTCACCGAATGGTGGTGGGCTACCACACATCGCTGTCTGGCTTGCGACCACCCTCACTTGAAAATCTATCACTCAGTACCTAACGGTGTGTTCCAGCAGCTGTCCTTGTCGGCAATCAACCACATCATCACCTGTCATGAGGTATGATTGTGGTCAAAGAGTAATCTATCGGCAAATTATATAACCACTATGTAACACCACAAGGAAAATTAATATTTTAAATTCCGAAAGAGTGTGAACCTCTCATTACTTTCTAGTTTAACCAGACTGTCAATTCCACACTCGGACCTAGTTTCCCGATGGCACTGCTATAAGAAGAGTTTACCTTGAGGTGATAAGAATGACGTTACCCTGACTTGACATGGGTGAAGGAACTGCTTTGGAGTCAAGGGTTACCATCATCAGTGACGCTAGCAGAGCGCAAACGTAACCCAGCTTATAGTGTATCCGTTAGATCGCTCGAATTATTGGCTTTGATATAATGATGAGCTTACCTAGAGATTGAAAGAGAGTCTTCATCCCCAGAGAAGGTAGATATGGGTGATGGAACAGGCTCGGATTCGTGTGACGAGGACGACGGAGACTCTAGCTCACGGATGTAGTCCCATGTGGAGCGTATCACTCCTGGCATGTGGCTTTTGTTATTCTTCATCCTCGCTTTAGCTGTGGACATAGAAATGTAAGATATTAAAATCACATAAAATTAGCGGAACTAAAATAATACCCGTTGCATAAGTACTGACAAGACACATAACTGTATCAGGCAGATTGTTCACTGCTGAACACAGCCTTCCCCGTTAATTGGATTTGTCATAATCCCTACGCTTGGCAGGCGGCTTAAGGATGTCAGTGTAAGATGTTAGTTGTAGACTCAATTAATGTTGTGGAAACCAGCAAAAGTACAGACTTCTTATTTTAACTCTATATGTGGGAAAAAAGCTTATGCGCAACACCAGCATCTACATATCTATCCACCACAAATATATAAGTTTGAACATGGCCATATTACTGTACTGTATCTGAACACAGCCTCCACCATTAGGGTTTGCCATAATTTCCACGCTTGGCAGGCGTTTAGGAGATCACAGTTAAAGATAGCAATTCCTCAGAGGGTGCTGCTGCCCACATTCCCGTATTTCACCTTTAGTCGTCTTTTACGAGGCCCACAGGTTGTATGGGAGGTTGACATTCTCACCCCACGGGCAGAAACTACATTCATTGCGACTTACAAAAGGGACTGATCAGAAGCAGACCTGAGTCTCTTCACTCTTAATAGAAGAAACAAAAGTAAATTGACATTACATTCTGGTTTTGTAAATTAATCTACAAATATTGAAAATGTTACGAAAAATGTTTTTCTCAAAAGTAAGCGTTAATATCTTCTTTACCAAAAAAGTAGGATTAAGTAGCTAGTTAATTAGTAGCCTTGTTACGCGGAAAAAATGTGAAAGTTTCAGTTCAGGTAGGTAACGACAAAGTTTTAGGTAACAGTGCATTTTTTTCCTGTTTCTAATGACGACGAACAAGTTAAAGCACAACAAGACACGAAATAATATACATTAAAAATAGAAAATAATTACCTTTGACTTCTCAGAAAAATATCTATTTAAAGATTCGCAGTCGAGAAAACTTGCCGGTGTACTGATCAAAGAGACCAACTGTAATGAGCAAGTGAGGTATGCCAAGTATTTAACGTATTCTACTATTTAACCATTTTTTTAAATATTTCTACTATTTGGTATGTTTTGTAGTCAGTTGCGGATAATTTCAAGTACATTTCTTCAGAAATTATTATAAGTTTTAAGTGATGTTGTTCATCAACAGCAAAAAAAATGCCTACACCACTAGGGGTTTGGCTGTAATCCCCACGCGTGGCAGGCGTCTTGGGCATCGTAGTGCAAGATTGCAATTTCACCAGGCGTTGCTGCCTGCTGCTTCTGGTATTTTTTGCCTACATCAGCTCCTACGACTCCCAGAGAAAGATATGGTTGGGTACAATTCAATACAACTCCTGGCAACCCACGTGAACCATTACCATTTCTGAGCCAATGTTTTAACCCTTTTTTAATACTTCAACTGACAGCATAATTATCTGTATATGACTGGTACTAACGGCATTCATTTTATTTATTTTATAACACAAAACACCATTATCAAAGTAATCAAAAGAGACTTTAAATTATTTTGACTGGAATACTTCACTAGAGCTTTAACGCACCTCATGGTTGATATAATGAACAATAGAAAATAAGCTAGATGCTTCCGAGTATCTGGATATCGCTCAGATGAGACTAAATACTGTTAACTATTCATTTATCAGAAGTTATTCAGAAAGGAAATTTAAATAGAAGACGTGCGATGTTTCAAAGCATTTATAACAATGCCCCCAATCTGGATAGATTTCCTAGATTAAATATAAGTGATTTCATAAGATTCGTATTAGAATCTTATCAATTGAAACAGGCAAAATCTTACTACGGGGTTTATGTGTGAGCAAATGGTACTTATTGTGTAGAAATAAGGAATGAATATAATAAATAAATAAGTAATATATTTAGCTAATACATAATAGAAACCGGTACATACGCCGGCTATTTATTTCTACCGGCCCCCGGTAGGCTAACTTCAGATTAGTATTCCGGTTTTAGTGTTTCAATGTAATGGGTTGTATACCTATGTAATGGGTCGGATATCCCTATCAACTGCAGACTAAACAATAGTGCCATATAATTCAAAATATATAGCTCATATTAAAGTGACTCTGACAGTGTAGTTCCTATACAAAACATACCTTATGTTGATACCTATACCTCCTTAACAATAAGGTTGCGGATTATTTTTGATACTTCTGCTAATATTCAATTAATCTTATGACTTATGAGTATGATGATTATAAGCAGTTACATAATATCTGGTTGATTAATATTTTTTATAACTTCAATAGTCAGAATTTAAAACTAAATTACTTTTAAGCCATGGGAAATATATGAAAAATAGCTACTGGTTCTAAAATTAGATTGTTTAATTAACAAATTAAAAAATATATATCAGGACACAATTTTTTTTCAGGAGACCTAAGTCTCCTAGTGATAAAGGCATTATCCTTTCATGATTTCAATTAATATGATCTATACCTGTTTAGGGTATACGATAACTAGTTATTAATAAGAAAACAACTACCATGGGTGCATAAGATGAAAAAAAAAATACATTACGAATTACGAGTAATTACATTATTTTTTATAGCGATCATTTGTAGTAGTATTTACTGGCAATACAAAAATTTCTCCGTTGTTTTTTCCTCGCGGAAAATGTGCTTAAAATCTCAAAGTAGCCCCTAACGGCTGTGATTTATTGTCACAGCTTCTAAAGGGTAAAACTTCTTGAATACAAATTGTAAAATTGTTTTTAATTCACTACTTAACGAATAGCAACTGTACAATTCTTACGTGTCCAATTTCAAAGTGAAAAATGTCGTTATTCTACAAAGCCTCTTCGTACATACCTAGTAAATATAATATAAAATTGTAATTTTGTTAAAACCCTAATTTCCATGTTAAAATAGTTTATGTATCGAAGGGCCGTGCGACCTTTGAAAAGTATTTCGTTACGTTATGAGAGAGATAATATATTTTTTTACGATATGATTACTTAAACTCGCAAGTACAATTTATTTATAAAAATCATAAACCTTATTTGTATTTGTCAAATTATTATGTTTAATGTCAATCATTTTTAAAACTACTTCGGTACAGAAGTATAACCCTCTTACCCCGCAGTAAGAGCCATTATTTTATTTATAGTTTATAATTGACTTACCTAATAGTATAGCTGTTGATTCCAATATATAATTCTATTATATTCTTGAGTCGTTTGTAACATTGTGCAATCGTTTTATTTATTGATATTATAAATTATATTAATTAATTAATTAATTATATTTATTTATACTCAAGCGGCGCAAATATGCTAACCTCGGTATGGGTTACATATTTGAGCCGTTTGGTGTGGAGACGTTGGGTCCGTGGGGACCGGGAGCTCATCGTATTTTCCAAAACCTATCTGAGCGCTTGGTCGATGCGACGCGTGATCAAAATGCTGGCACATATTTGGCTCAACGAATAAGCATTGCAATTCAACGGGGCAATGCTGCCAGCATGCTGGGCACGCTGCCAACTGGGAGTGGGTTGGAGCATTTGGACTGCCTATGAGTCTGCTATGACTTATAGGTGTCTAAATGCTTTTATTGTAGTAGCTGTAGTGTTGTATATAGTTCATAGTATTTTGTTTAATATTTATATTATTATAAACTAAATGTCGAACATGAGAACTACAAACACATTCTATACAGTATATATAAATATAAAATATATATAAATACAGCGGCGCTCCCTGGCTTCGCACGGGTAATTACGACTATAAATTGAGATGTAAGCTATCCTATCTTTCAATTCGGATCAAATTGCCCACGATGTGCAAATCAAATTTAAAAATCGGTTCTGTAGTTTAGGAGTCCATCGCGGACAAACAACGTGACACGTAGTTTTTATATATATAAGGATAAATCAGTACATATAAAATATATTGGGTATTACATATTTGCCACTAGTTTGTCGCACTCCTGCTGAAATCATTGATTTGAAATTATTTCAGGACCTAAGAAATCGGTACTGATATTTAGGAGGCATACGTAAAGCAATCACACACTTAATTTCGTATTTTGTAATAATATTGTATAAATAATTACACAAGCAGATCATTGGACTTTCATCATTAATCAAATATATTTAAATGTACATAGTCCCGGCCAAAATAAGGCTAAGCGGCAGATTCCGTCGTAGTAAGCAACTTGTTATTCATTTAACAGCTTTTATGTCTGCGCCTAGAACGGTGACATTATTAATTATTAATTATAAATTATCTTTCTATTATATTATAACTACTGTTTATTTGATAATTGTTTTTGTATAATCCATCTTTTCTACTACTAACTCAACTCATCTTCTTATTTTTTAACATCGAGCTGTTTCCCTAAGTAGATTGGTGGCCTATCGAGCTTAGGTCTCGATATAATATACTTATGAATATATTGACATCGCCTCCGTCAAATTAGGAAATTAGGTGATAATGTTGGTTAGGTACACGTAATTTGATATTTTGCCACTGCCCACATACCACATGCATTGTTCATACTTCCTTTCCCCATTCAAATTTAAAACCATCGCCGCATCTCCTTCTTATCTATTAGACTTATGATACTCCAACTGAACAGTACTAATTACTTACTCACCTACCTAATTCTTTCCATAAGAAATTTCAAAGTTTTATTCTAGACAAATAATAGCTGAAATTATAAATTATCTTTCTATTATATTATAACTACTGTTTATTTGATAATTGTTTTTGTATAATCCATCTTTTCAGCTACTAACTCAGTTACTCATCTTCTTATTTTTAAACATCGAGCTGTTTCCCTAAGTAGATTGGTGGCCTATCGAGCTTAGGTCTCTGTTTTGAAATAGGTACTATTGTACTAACTTTTATACAAATTACTTGGAACTCGATTTAGAGTTACGAAAAACCAAAAATAACGTTTTTGTTAAAATAATCAAACAAAAAACGTTTGTTGATCAAAGTATTCCAACTAGGTCATCGCTCGTAGCGAAGTTAGTATTCTGAAACGATCAGCAAAGTTAAGCAACGTCCGCCTCGGTCAGGAGTTGGATGGGTGACATTACTACTGAGTACTCCGTGCTTCGGAGGCCACGTTAAGGCGTCGGTCCCGGTTGTTGTCTTCGGATGACAGTCGTTATAGCATGGTGGTAGGGCATTTTGTCGAATGCCCGCCTGGCTAGCTACCACGCTCAAGTAGAAAATCCTTCGCCAAGCATCTAACGGTGTGTTCCGACAGCTGTCCTTGAGAAGGTTAGCCTCAACAACATCTTCGACCTCATCATCACTTACCATCAGGTAAGATAGTGGTCAAAGGCTAACGTATCAGGCATAAAAAAAATAGAAAAAAAAATGGGAAATCTTGCCTGCCTCGCGCCTAATATCTATGCTTCTGGTTTAGAAGTTTTCCGTCAATCTGTGTTGATAAAAATATTTTGAAAAAGCTACCTAAAACTGCTATTAGAGCTGACCACTGGAATACCATACTAATAATTTCTATTGTTGTATATTTTGATATTGTATATGTCCGTAATTTTTATTATCTCCCTAACATATTGTTTATTGCAATACACAACATTGTTGGCATTTCACAGTAAAACAGCATTCTGGCAAAGTCATCATTTCTGCTAGTTTTCGAAGAAGCTAATCAATGTTGTCGATGGTGGTCTGTCAATTCGTTGAAAAAGATTGTTGATACACTTTTTGACCATTTTGCAAATGTACGGCCAAGTGAACAACTGTGGGCGACTTTTACGTACTTATTACAAAAGAAAAAATATTTTTTTCATTGGTGAAACTTTTTGTCTGAAATTTTTTTTTACCTTACTGAATCAAAGACAAAACTCATCGAGATGGTATTCACAAACATTGCTGAAAATAAAAATCGTGTTTGGCATTATATTGGCTGCAAAAACCTTGATGTCAAGGAAATGAATGTTCAAATTCAAAGTAAGATGTACGGCATATATGTGTAAGGTATGTATATACTATATTATAATATATGTATGTATATATGGTATATATGTATATGTTCGCAAAATTCGCAATGCCGCAAATCAAAGATATTGTTATCTTTGAAGCAGTGATGGCTCAGTGGCATCGACTGCCACGCAGCATGTCCATGGTTCGAATCCTGCCGCGGGATTGAGCTTCACCGCATGGTGGTAGAGCATTTTGCGATTGCCCACCTGGCTAGCGACCACCCTCAAGTAGAAAATCTGTCGCAAGCACCTAAATGCGTTCCGGCAGCTGTCCTTGAGAGCCAGTAATTCTAGGTTAAGCCAGTTAACGCCTTCGACCACATCATCACTTACCAGGTAATTAACCACTTACCACTAATCAGGTAATATTGTGATCAAAGGCTTGCCTATCAGCAATAAAAAAAATCAAGTTGTATATTCAACTGTTTCATACATTTTAATATTTTGTTTCCAAAGTATACGAGTTCACACTCTTTACAGAAGAAAGGCAACTAATAAATGATGCTATAATGAAATATTAACTAGTAATCAACGCATATTTTATCACTATTCTCTCTTATCAGCTAATAGTTTACTATTGAACGTTTTTGAACTGATTCTGACAGCATTTTCAACTACATATATATGTAACTATAGCTTTCCGGGCGCGGCTCCGCCCGCGCGTATGTCGGTTATCGCGGAAAAACATTAACCTCTTTTTGCCCAGTTGGATAAAAATTATCCTATGTTTTTCCCGGGTCTCAAACTATTTCCATACCAAATTTCATTCAAATCGGTCCAGTAGTTTTTGCGTGAAAGCGTAACAGACAGACAGACAGAGTTACTTTCTCATTTATGAGTAGTACTGATTATAATTGCTAATAAACCACAAAATAATTACTACAGTAACAATAAAATATTTGACAGAGAAAATCAAATGTAAAATGATGAAGTTCTATTACATATTTAATTTTAAGTTTTATGATGTATCTACTCGTATTAAGGCTAGTGTGCACTCTCACTCAGGGCTTTCCATAAAAACGTAGTTTTGTCTATTATAATTAAATATCAAGTATTCAAACACGGTGAAATTTTGCATGCAGAGCCTAATATCTATACTCGTTGGTTGCCAGTTCGGTTTACTAACCAGTAGGTACGTTTAGTAGCCACTAGCCAGTAGGTACAGACAGTCGAAAGAATCCTGGTTACATATATCACATCCTACTTCACAACTAACCAGTCATTAGCATCTTCTCTCTAGAGTACTTAGATCTAGAATACACCGAATCTCAAGGACAACTTTACTGCCTTCCAACCATGCTGTGAAGGTCAAGTCAGCACAAAATGGCTTGTCGCTATATTGTTTATCGCACCAGAATAATGTCGAACTTCACTGTGTCGTCCTAGCGTACAAGCAACATATGGTGAACCGCAGTACAGTTATGTCACTCAAGCGTTAAATGCACATCAATACATAGTACATGCCTGTCGTACTCACATAATGATTCTCCTAGTAATGTGATGGTACTGCGATATTTCTCCCGTAGCAGTGCTGGAGGTAAGGGCAAACCAAACCGACCGCAATCATCTCAAGGATGGTGTTGGAGCTGGCCCGAACTCTGCGCATCGAGGATGCCGTACAGAAACGAAAGCATGCAGTTTACATGTGCACAAACATGCCAGAATCGCAGCTAAATCGAGGTAGCAGCAACAACATCCTGGAGGCATACCTACTTTAAAGGACGCGGAGGTCACTGTACGTCTTTTTGTTATAGTCAGCCACACGTGTAGAGGGATGTACAGAACGCTCTAAAGAGCGTAACCTTGACCTCTGCCGAAAAACGTGCAAATCTACGGGATATCATGTTCACTCTAACCGATAGCGCCCTCCGTTCCCGCTCAATGTCCTCGTTGTATCTGTTGTCGGTGGTGAGTACATACCTCGCAGGTATTGAAATCACTCGACCCTTCCTAAAGGAGTACGATTGAGTACGACAGGATGTGTGTTCTGAGGGGCTTTTCCAGACTTAAGTACCGTTCACTGGCTTTTTTACATTAAACTGTAACCTGACGCTTGCTGTTCGTATGTTTGAATTAGCTGCCTCAATCCGCAGATTGAAACGCTTCATGTCATCTGCGTAACTCAAGTTAGTAACAAGTACTACAATAAATGTGGCAGCCAACATGCTGACTGCTGAGCGCAACAATAAGCCCATTTATGTATAAAATGAACCTGGTTGGAGAGGAAACCAGCGTTGTCAGACACTGCGCATGCCAATACTGCAACATGCTGAAAAGTTCCAGTGGCAAGTCAATGTCTGTGAACTTTTCCCACATTGGTCATAAGAGACCAGGACCAAGACTTGACAAGTCGAGGAAGCAAGCACGCACTGCATTATATAGTTTTTGCACGGTCAGCGGTTTGTTCCGGATGTTAGCTGAACTTGAGAACAAAAACTACTTAGCACCTAAGTGCTTGGCAACAGATTTTCTACCATGCTTAAATAAAACACAGTATGATACATTCTGTGGATTAAACCCGAATTGGTTATTGTGCAGTGCTACGTATTTGAGTCAAAAACTTAGCTATAACAGGATCTGTGTTTATATAGATATACATAGGCCTGTAATAACTTATATCGGCTTAGCCACCGTTTTATTTTTCACTAGGTACAACCATACTTAAGTACGATCTTTCACCCGAGGTAAACACTCTGCTTTTCATTTGGTAAATACAATAGTATATCCACATGTTAGGATACAATCCATACAGTTAAGGAGGTACCTTATATACTCACCTATTTAAACCACAAATACTGGGAACGCCTGCGATCAAAACAAACAAATATTTTTAATTCCCGTATAAGCGAGGCCCAATTCGCACTTGTCCAATATTTTGTATGTTTTATATTCATCACTTTTACCTTTTTAGTTTTCGCCTTTCGATAAGTACCTAAATTCGAATTTCATTTTTTTATGTAACTTTTATTTCATATTATTATAAAATATAGATAGATACATTTTGGTTACAGTAACGGGTGAAAATTAAAACCGACTACCTTACACACTTGAATAAATCTTACTGACGACTAAGTAATATCCTCTATTGAATAGTGCTCAAACAAATTCTTCACAATAAGAATTAGGTCAAAGGACACCCGGCACATCCCGGGCTTCGTAACCATGGTGACAGAGTCGAAAAGTGCACCGCGTGCCCCATCGAATCTAAACTTACTTAGATACGCGGGGTCATTCACCTCAGCTATGCATCCGAAACTTACTTTAAACTGTATTATTATACTAGAGAGGAATATTTAATTCTCATTCAATGCTACAATTATTTTCCTTATTCATAAATGTAATAATTATCTCAAGCACAAACCTCCAAACAGTCTAGATATCTTCATTTTGGTATTTCCCTTTATTCGATCCACTTTTATTGAATTTTATTAACTTTCAGTATTCACAGATGAAATGCACCTCTTAAATATCTTTCTTGGCATTGTTTTTAGTGTCAGTGATTAATTCTATTTACTTTTAGCCACAAAATACTAATCAGAAATATCTGTATCAAAGATTTGAAGTAAACCTAAAACAAATAAAAAAAGTATTATAAGCGCCATCTTGTATAAAAGAAACGAACTTCACTGATATTAACGGCCCTGACATCTTTAGCAAGATTGCTTTGTTCAGTACGCGCTGGCATCGCAATTGAAACCGCTACATAGCAGTGCCCGTACACCGTCGTCGACCTCGTCTTGAAGTCAAATGTTACATGTTGCCTCTACATGCTTTTGGTTATATCCGTTAGATGGCACTGAACACAGAGATTGAAAATCATATTATTCAAGGAACACTGCATACCTACTCAACAAAGTTCTATAATTTTACAGAGCACCAAAATATTATATAATAATTATTTATGAATTATTTTTATATATTAATTATTTTCTCCTGAATCTAGAAATCACTGCCGTCTTTTCAAATACATTATGACACGAATAATCTCAGTTAGACGAACGTTAGCTCAGCTGTAAGTTTATTTTGATATTCCCACTGAAAGTCTTATGTTTGCCTTAATCTTAATCCGAATTTCTGCCAAATGAAAATGCCATGCGTCAATGATAGAAAAAGGTTATCATCAAATAAGATATACTGCACACGTACCTACTGCTCTGATGAAAATGTTAATTGACTAAATTTAGAATAATTGATTTGTCTTATATTTAGGTATCTAAACATAGTATTGATTTTATATTGGTTACGAATGCATTTATTGGTAGGAATCACAGGTAGGAATAGTAATATCTGATGATTAAGAAACTGGGGTCGAGTCGATTATAAGCCTAATTATTTAATGTCATAAATGCTGATTTCAGTGAGTATTGAATTTGTTTCGTTCTCCTTTACGCTTTGTTGAACGTCTCAACTGATTTGCATAGCGTCTGCAACAGGTTGCACTTGCACTCCCTTATAACTAGGAAAAAGAGAAGAAAAAGGAATGAAAATACATATCTGTTTTATTACAATATAAAGACGTCTAGGTTGCTGTGTAATTCTATTTGTTCATCACCTTGGCAATGAATCCTGTATCCTCCTCCACTCTTTTCGTATGAACATTGAGGATGAACATAGCGCGCTAAGCCTCGCTAGGTACTCCCATTGTTGAGCTATTCTATACGTCTTGACACGTCGAAACGTGCTAATTTGTCTAATATTTTCTGGGTGAAGGTGCATAAGTGAAAGTATACTTTAAAAGTATACATAAATACAGGACATGGCTTGCACAGTGAAAAATTGGTCTGAAATATAAGTACTTATTTATAATAACTTTTTGAATACGATATGCATCCTATGTGATCTGACATTGCAGCACGCACACACACACACAAATTAATAGTATAGTGTGTAGGTACAGATGCCCTGCGCGAATGTGATCCAGGCAGAGCCCATGCCCATATCGATATCTATAATATACATATATTAGTTTTTAAAGTTGATTATTTTTAAATATTACAAAATTTTTAAAGAAAACTACACATTTCAAACGTTATCTTTTTACTTTTGAGACTGATTGTCATAATAATTAGGTAAAATAATTCTCTTGATATAGGTAGAACAATACAGGTGAACAAAACTGTGATTGAGATAACTATTTTTTTACAAATTTGTATTTGACATAAATAAATAATGAGAAATAACTAAGACTTTTATTTTATTAAAGATACTTTCAATTTAAAGCATATCTACTTTATAAGCATCATTACGATATAATATATTGCATAAATCTACTCTAGTTAGGTATATAGTTATAAGTTTTGTATAACATTTTTATGCCTGCCAGTACATTTGAATAAAAGTTGCTTTGATTTGAATTTATTAGATTCGGGGGCGTCAGCCACAGGTGCGTCGACCACTGTGGGCCTAAGCCACGAACCCGATAAAACTGGGAACCTAGATAGTTTAGTTTCATCTTTGATATAGGTAATTGTTCAAACGTAGCAGCCGCCTTAGGTAAGTGTTTTTAAATGGTATTCGTAGTGCGTATGCTTCATTAGTTTTAGATTTCAACGATTCTAACCCCTAGTAGCCTAAATGGAAAATAATCGCCTACGTTAGCAACACTCGAACTGTGCAGATTCAACGCCGCGCCCCGGAACGAGTCGTCGCGCGCGCGCTAATATATTTTTGACGTAATTTTCTTACAGTGTACGCCCGCTCTTATATGGCAGTCGTTTTTCATAGCCGTCTTCTTATACTAAGTAATTTTTAAATAAACACCCACAAGCTTATTTTTAGAAAGGCAAGGTAGGGAACCATGTGTAGGTACCATTTTCTGCAAATGTATAAAGAAATAAATGAAATATTTAAAGACTTTTTAGGCAAGATAAATGATCGATTCAGTGATTGAAACCAGAAAGTTTCTACCGGAGAGGTTCTACCGACAAAATAAAGATATTGATAGAATTCATCTTCACTCTTCTCTAATGCTTTTAAAGCTGAGCATACATTAAAACTTTCTGATTGTATTTTCATTTATTTTTTGGTAATAACTTTTATCATCACCAAGACTTCCACTGTTAAACAAATACTTCCCCATAGAAAGCCATTCTGAGCGGCTATTTGTCACATGTATTGGCTATCCACGACTCTTACGATGTCATGAGTTCATGTGTCAGCCTACAAAGTCAAAGTCTTATGATATGATTTGGTAACCCAGGAAGGTTTACCGTCAGTTATCGGTTCGTCGAGCTATGTGGCCAGTCAATTGCCACTTCTAATTGCAAACTGTGAAAGCTATGTCGTTGACTTTAGTTCTTCGGCGAATTTCCTTGTTCCGGATTCTATCACGCAAATAAATTCCGAGTATTGTTCTGTCCATAGCACGTTGAATAACTCTTAGCTTGTCCATAGAGGCTATACTTTTAAGGACCACTTCTGAGGCCTTCCGGTTCTGCTGGATGTTCAACGAGGTGATGTCGCGTAATTTCCCGAACGCTATCCTCCGAGTGGAAGTATAGCTCCACCTATACCTGGTAAAGGGGCAAAATGAACATTAGATATAATTAACGTCATATCCATGTTAAATAAAAGCTGAGCCACCGCTCGGGAGGTTGTTGAGCATAGTAACTGAACTCGTCTCTGAAGGAGGCTACCATAATGAATGTGTTATTGGCGAAACAAAGGTGAGTAATGTTATATTCACCATAGATGTTCTTGTCTTGTCATTTTTTTGTCTTGTCATTCTTTCAATGAACAACTACGCTGCTGCTCAACGGGTCGTCACTGCCGAGCCGCGACAGCCAAAAACTGAATGATACCTTAACATTCAGTTGCGTCAAAGGCGCGAAGATTTTGATGCGAGCTCATGAACCTTACACCTACCACGCACCATAAGATATCGAATGTGATTTTATCTGTACGGCCGAATAGTCTCGATCTATCCTTCCGTGTGTGAGGGAGATTTTTGAAAAACAAGATAGATTTTTTAAAACTGTACATCAAACAGTGCCGAATCAAAAATTAATTATATAATTCGAGTCTGATAATTGTACCATTCTATTGAAGTAAATGATTTTAGTTTCCGTTCAACTTAATGATGGTACACCGGTAATACTGACTTGTCTTGCTACCAATGTCGAGCGGAAAATCTGTTTCCAAGCAACCAACAGAGCATTACACTGAGTAACACTCTGTTGGTTGCTTATGTATTGTTTATCTGTCAATAACTATTCTTGGGAGCCATTTCCTGTATTGTACTTATTATTTGTATCGCGTTAACATTGTCGACCACGTCATCTCTTACCCACGGTTGAGAAAATGATTAAGATTTAACTATTAGTTATTATGTATTAAAAGCTTGGTTCGTCTAAGTTAGGTTCGTCTTGGTTAGTTAATCATTCTTGCGTGTTAAGCAAAACTTTAACGTCCAAATCACAGTAGATATACAAAACTATAGAATTGAAATACGAGTATTCTTTCGATGCTTATCTCACATAACGTACGGTCAGTAACAAAATATATTTTGTAAGAACACAAAGAGTAACACATAAATACGTTCATAGGACAAAACAAGGACACAATTATTATGTTTAGTAAAAAGATAATGATTCAATGATGCAATGTTTCTTACACACTATACATCTAAATGTTGTGTTGAGCAGAAAACTCCATAGTAACTTGTACTTTATAGAAAGGTCAAATACGGAATATATATTGTCGAAATCTCCTAAGCTCTGTATTTAACGCTGTAGAGGGAGCTTCGCAACTAAAAGTACCAAAAGCCTCTTCAAAGGAGTAAAGAGGATTTTAAGACCAAGCTAATAAAATACCTTTTAATAAAGGAAAAACTGGGTGCACGGCCAATATAGCATATATACTCGTCTGTACATAGTTATACATAACTGCAACGTCTGTACATAACTGCACAGCGGCAACAGTAGCACCGGATTCACCTTGAATTAGTCTACGATTAGACACATTTTATTACTTTATTATATTAGGTTAGAACGTCAGTTGTAAAACATTTTTTATGATGTAAGTTAGCAATATAATGTAGATAGGTACCAAACATGCAGTCATTTATTGCCCGCCTGCTACTTCACAATCAGGTTATTAGTTTTTGCTAGTAGGTGTTGTAAAGGATGTAGTTTACGGAACTTGCAAGTGGTAGCTAACAGGAACTAAAATTAGAGCAGTGTGACTCACTCGCATTTTTTATTTATTAGCTTTTTGTCTTATGGGTAATTTTGCTGTCGTTAGACAAAGCCTGACACGGGTAGATACCAAAAATAATTGACTTGTATTTCGATAGAATAATGTTCTAGTCTAATAGGAACGGCTATGTTGTTAACAATCTTTGAAGTGTGGTCTTGATTAATGTGAGCTGGTTCTCGGAATATCACTAGAAAAAGTTCCCATTACAATCATTTGGAATATTTGCAATATGTAGGTACTTAATTAAATAGGTTGGTAGAGTCACTGCAATTACGATTGGAACAACATTTGTACTACTAATGTTTTTCAGCAGGTGAATTTCATTGCAATTAATTCAGTAATCTTTACAGGATACATGATGTTTTTTATTAAAATCATAGTAACAAAAACTTTTAGTGGTAAAAAAAATATTAAGTTGTAATTTCGGGAATATTTCTAGACGTCACACACACGGTGCCGCGAATTTCTGATAATAATTTATCACAACTCCAAAGCAACTTTCGTCAAGACAATCGAAAGATATATAAGTAGTATGTAAATATGTACATACAATTTTTTGTTATACATCCACCAAAACATATAGGGCATTTCTTGTAGACCTGATATCATGAAATTTGATAAGACATGAACATCACAGCTCGAGAAAATATTGTATTATTTTGCATATCAAACTAAAATTTTCTGATGGAAAGTAGACAATGATTTGAACCGATGTTGAGGGGAATATTTTCATCCACTCCAACTTACCTACCTTTTCGATAAATAGAAGAATGTACGGTTCTTGTACCTAACACACGGTGTGACTCTTGATATAAATGTCTACTTACTATTGCCGTTTTGATATCGATAGAAAAGCTTGCGCATTTATTGGTAAGGAAAATTTATTCTTTTCATTTCTACGAAACTGCGTAGGTAATTTTGGGCGGTCCCAGGACGCCACTGAATTATGAAATTAAAGATTAATTATTCTCCTATCAATTCATTTGGTTTTACTTGCCCAGCTTTTTATACAATTGATATAACTAACGGCTTCGTCAACGCGTCAAATCTATAATCAGAATTATAATATATAGAATATTTATCTTAACGAATAAGCATTGCAATCCAACCGGGCAATGCTTCCAGCATGTAGGGCACGCTGCCAACTGATACTGAGCTGAAGCATTTTGACTAACTGCGGGCCTGCAATGGCTTTTAGGCTCCCTAAATACTTTCTTTTTAGTAGCTTTACCATTTAAAATCGTTTATATACGGTTCTTTATGCATGTGGTTTGTATTGTTTGGTTAACAAAGGCACACCGCAGGTAAAAAAAACTGTTGTTTTAAAATGTTACAAATATTAATTTTAAAAGAAACTGCGCTTAATTTAAAAAGTTTTATCTCTTCAATGATTATGTAGATTGTGGTTGTTTTTATGTTGAGCTGAAATGTTAGCGTAATGGCTACGATTTACTTAATTATAGCTCGTAGCCTAAAAAAATGTTGTCATCGTTGTAATTCCGACTAATTCGTCAAGTCAACAAAAACTTGTAAATCGATCGGCTTCCAGGAACAAAGAGGTACTTGAGTGTGACGGCCGACCTTCGGCCTCTGATACCAGCAGTTCCAGAGCATAATTTCTGGTGCAATAAGCAGCATTGGTTTCGACAGAACAGGAAATATTTAAAGTGTAACCTTCACGTAATAAAATTGCAGTTTTGTATTATATTTAGATACCTTTACTACCATATTCGATAGTTGAGGGTCATGACTTCGAGATGCCTGCTAACTGTAACACTATACGTGGTAAAATTCCATGTGAATCAGAAGTCTTAACGACTATATATTGCTGCCAGAAATAAGTGTTTATATATAATATATGATACATATAAATAAGTGTTTATGTATATAATATATATACCCACTTATTTCTGGCAGCAATATTTATTTTACTATCTTCTGGACTGAACGATGGCATGGCAATAAATTGGCATTTGTTCTTTTTATGTTATTGTGTCGGAACCAGTCCGAGGCCCATCTGATGTTAAGTGGACATCTGCCTATAAAAGATGCATATCGTCACAAGTGACGAATTCACACTGATACATATTGTTGCTAATTCTCATGTGCCTGTAATTTTACTGTCTTTTTTTATTACTTATAGGTAAGCCTTTGACCACACTCTCACCTGATGGTAAGTGATGATGTGATCAAAGGTGTTAACAGGCTTAGCCTAGAATTACTGGCTTTCAAGGACTGCTGCCGGAACACACTGTTAGGTGCTTAGTGACAGATTTTCTACTTGAGGTTGGTAGTCAGCCAAGCGAACTTTCACAAAATACCCTTCCACCATGCGGTGAAGCTCACATCAAGACGGCGGCGGTGGAAACCGAAACATTAAAGACTCAACAGAAACGCGCAAAAAACTTTTAAATATAGGGATGGGAGTTTTATATGCAGAAATAATTATTATATAAGAACTCTATATGCAGAAGTAAAAAACTATTATTTTTAAATTATATAATACAGTATGAACGTAAACAGGACAATTGGGAATAACTCTCGAAAAACTTACTTGAATTTTATAAACTGATTACATTATAAAGTATTTATACTCACAAGACAAGAATTACCGTGGTATGGAAGCTGCAAGAGCATATGAATCATATAACAGCCTACTACTATGAAACAAAACTTTCCTATTTTTTTTCTTGAACTTTTTTTTATACTGTACTGGGTAGCACTTGACCACTATCTCACCTGATGTTAAGTGATGATGCGGTCGATGATGGAGCGCGCTTACCCAGGAGATACCTGTTCACTCGCGTTTTGAAGACCCCCATATTGCACTTAACCGGAAACACAGACTCAGGCAGGGTATTCCATTCCCTGGCGGTTCGTATAATGAACGAAGAAGCAAGAAGCTTTGTTCGGGTAAATGGAATATCTACCATATAGCGGTGGCGCTTCTTAGTATCCCTGGATGCCCGGTTATAGAATGGAGATGGCGGAATCAAATCATGTAGTTCTGTGGCACACTCCCCGAAATGTATCCGATAAAAAACCGATAAGCAAGCGACTTTGCGGCGATGCTCGAGACTTTGGAGTCTCTTGCTTACAAGTAGGTCGTCGTTAGTAGTCTCTTGGCTCTCCTCTCAATAGCTTCCAGTGTCTCCAGCTGGTATTTGGCAGAACCATCCCAAAGGTGAGAACAGTACTCCATACACGATCGGACTTGCGCTTGATAAAGATTAAGCAGCTGTCCCGGTGTAAAGTATTGTCTCACTTTAGCCAAAATACCAAGCTTTTTTGAGGCCAGCTGGGCTTTAGACTCAATATAGGAGCCGAAATTGAGAGTCGGTGTTAATGAGATGCCAAGAAGCTCGAGATGGTTACTTATCGGCACGGACACATTCCTGAAAGTAGGAGCCAGCTGAAAAGGGCTCCGTTTGGCGGAGAAAAGACACGCCTGGGTTTTAGCAGCATTGAACTTAACCAGATTGGCATCGCCCCAATCGGAGACTGCCTTATGAGAAAAGTTCAAGCGCTGAACCATCGCTTCCCTATGAGACTGGATTTGTAATGCACTGGTTCGTGCGTTAGATGTATAACTCTCTACAACGGTGCTGTCGTCTGCGTACCCAAAAATACCGGGCTTAAGCAGATCATTAATATGCAGCAGAAAAAGCGTTGCAGAGAGAACTGATCCTTGAGGGACTCCGGCGTTTATAGCCAATTGGTCGGAAGAACAGCCATCGATGACCACTCGAATCGACCGATCCCTCAAGAAATCTGAAATCCAAACACATAAACCAGTGGGAAGGCCGTATGAAGGAAGCTTGCTAATAAGGCTATCGTGCCAAACCCTGTCAAAAGCCTTCGAGATATTGAGAGAGACAGCAAGCGCCTCTCCGTGGTTCTCGATGGCTTCGCTCCAGATGTGAGTGGCATACACTAGAAGATCCCCAGTAGACCGGTTTCGGCGAAACCCGTATTGTCGGTCACTGAGGAGATCATTCACTTCTAGGTATGTCAGGAGCCTGTGGTTCAGTACACGTTCCATCGTCTTACAGAGTATGGAAGTGACTGAAATAGGCCTGTAATTGGCAGGGTCTGCGCGACTACCCTTTTTGGGCACGGGCTGCACGTTTGCAAGCTTCCAGGACTTAGGCACTTGACCAGTCGTCATAGACAAGCGAAAGAGGCGAGTCAATATTGGAGTCAACTCAGGCGCACACATCCTCAAGAGTACAGCTGGTATACCGTCTGGACCACTAGCTTTGTTCACGTCTAGATCGCGCAACGCTTTGCGTACTTCAGACTGTCGAATGCGGATTTCTGACATTAACGTCCCGCAGTTTGGCAGGCTAGAAGGTACAGCATTGCCAGCATCTAGACGTGAAGACTCTGCAAACAGAGAGGCAAATAAATTTGCTTTCTCTTCGGCAGTGTGCGCTAGTGAGCCGTTAGGTTTCAGCAGTGGAGGCAGTGAGGGACGGCAGAAGTTCTCTTCGATCGACTTTGCCAGGGACCAGAACGTTTTGCTACCCGAGGGGTAAGAAGCAAGTTTGTTCCCTGTTCGGCGTATGTGGTCGAAGCGAGCCTTCTTAAGAGCCTTTTTGCAGGACTTGGCGGCTTGGTTAAATGCTTTCTTCTTTTCACGTACATCTCTAGATTTGCGGGTTCGAGCATCAGCCCAGGCTAAATAGGCCTCATGTTTTGACGCTTCTGCATAATTCTAATGTTTGAGAGGTGCACTTGGAGAGAGAGGACGTGCTTCCGCTGTTTGACCTTTATTCTGTTTGTACCTTTCATTTATGTGGGGAGTGAGTTTAGGTAAAGGGAAACGGAAGTGGAAACGAGGCTCAAATTACCAGCCCGTGACATAAATTAGGCCATTCCACCTAAAGGGAACCAATCCTGGAGACCGCGGGGACGCCCGAGCCCCCCCAGAGGTGTCCATCGGGTCCTCTCGTCTGGTCGCCAACCAGCACGATGGCGCAACTCCGGGATTTTTCGCGAGATGGCGGGGGAGCCTTTCATGAGTGGCTGGCTCACTACTTGGGCCCCCAACTATCTGCGGTCGGCCAGCGGAGAACCGTGCCTCGGATCCCGCTGCTCTCCAAGATTGGCTGCCAGGTAAATTGACCTTCAATGTGTCACGACTAGCTATAGTAATAAGCGCAACTGTTTCCGACCCGTTCCCCATAATGGCTTCACCAGACATCATGCCGTAACGCGACCGCTTGGCGGCATGGCTTTGTCTGGTGGGTGGTAACACGCCGCGGCCTAAGCCTACCACCTGAAAAAGTACTGCTCTTTTGGCGCCACCCAGGGGACACGTGTAGGACATCGAGGGCTGAATCCTACGGACGCGAGCAGTATAGTCCCCCATAATCAGAAATATAAGCAAGTTTTCTAATCATTTTACATTCTTGAATGCCTTGATATGCTGTGCGTATGTAAAAGCACCGTTTTGGAATCACGCGTGATCCTGAGTTCGGTCTCCGGTCCGGACAAGTCATTGTGATTATCTGACAAAGATGTCTTCTGTAACAGTTTGAAGTTTAAAAAAGTGCCCACGAAACGGCAATAGGATCACTCCTCATGACATGGCAATAGGCTCGTCTGACATCTGGAAAAGAACAAGTTCTTTTTTTATCTCTTAATTAAGTAGTTTAAACAGGACTCGTTGATATTATCCTGTTCTAACTGTGAAATAATTTTGAAGTCTAGTACAGTTTCTCTATTTGCCGTTTCATCATCGACTGGTTTATTAGATGTTCAATTTATATTAAGTTGTAGGTACTCGTTTTAGAATTTTCCCTCACGACGACCATGGTTTGATTGCGAGTACGTTCATCAACACGGATAAAGACTCAAGATGAATTAAACTTTTTTAAAATATAAAGCCAAGTCATAAATGCATTAACAAGTATCCTGATCAGCAATAATAATTAATAAAATGAAGAGGAAAGATTTGTATTTTTGTATGTAATGAATAAACTTATAAACTACTGGACTGATTAGAATCCCACACTATCTTTGATAAACATAATCTGTACATTTTTTCAAAATATTATGAATCCGTATGGAAACTTCGATATTGTTATCAAACGTGTGAAAAAGATACCAAAAAATCGTCATATCACGTACGCTGCGTAAATTGTTGATAATAGAGCAAAGTGATGCAGTAAAATTTTATAAAGGACATCAATATCTACAAAAAAGTCCGCAATACCATATGTCTAACTATCATAATAATCTGCAGTTAGATCACAATAACTACTTTTTATGTTCCAATTTATAATTTAAAACAAATACCCGTGCGAATACCGAGCAGGCGCTAGAGTAAATACGAGTAATTACGACATTCTCGTATTTACTCAGGTTTAAGTTCGCTCAAAGTTTGGCCCCTCATTTTTAACCCAGGCCCAGGTAGAATGCTAACTATTAAAATCCTTTCAACTTATGTCATATTTATATCCCTGTTAAGCCAAAAAGTCCAACTTCACATCACATCATAAGACCGATCACATATTCGTGGTTTATGGTATATAATTTTAGTAATAGCCCAGATTGATCTGTAATCACCATTAAGTAGAAACATAAAATCGTGTACGTAGGAAGCTTTTAATAAAACATACTTATTATATGGATACGTACTTACTACACTAATACGAGTATAATACCATTACGAGGCGCATTTTCAATATTTTAATAAAAAAACATCTATTACATCTCTCAGCTTGTTTCTTCATAAGAATGTATAAATGTTATTTCGTTATTCAAACAATACACAAGCTAACGCCCGTATGCTGGCCTAGAATGCAGCAGTGCTTTCTGAGGAACTGATATCTCACACTGCGATCTCCAAGACAGTATTTTATAGCCTAATAAAAATGGTACTTTTATGGAAAATATTAACAAATAATCACGCCAATATACGTGAATCGCGTTGAAGGCGTACTTGTCATAGTAAACAGTCAAATGCTAAGTCTAGCTAAGTCCTTCCTGAAAGCTAATGGGGTATTCACTCATTTGGGCATACAATAATCCCCATTGCTTCACAGCGCGCAGCTGCTCGCAGGTGTCACCACGACTCGACAGCTCAAATATCCACGCACACACTTACATTAATTTGTGTGTGTGCACGAAACATAACTCCCACCAATCACTTTAGCGACTTACGCTGAGGTGGCGAGACTGATCAAGGCCCTCCGACCGCGCAAATCCCCCGGTGCCGATGGCATCTCCAACAGGGTTCTTAAAACCCTCTCTCCTCCTCTCATCCATCTCTTAGTCAGCATCTTCAATGCTGCTATGAGCCACTGCTTATTCCCAGACACCTGGAAATGTGCAAATGTCATTGGCATTCACAAACCAGGCAAAAGCTCATCTGACCCCACCAGCTACCGCCCCATCAGCACTGAGGAGCAGTGCCTTAGGCAAACTTTACGAGCGGTTACTTGCAAACCGTCTCCAGTCCCATGCTAAGGAACACCACCTTATCCCAGATGAGCAGTTTGGCTTCAGACCCGGACACTCATGCGTCCAACAGGTGCACCGCCTCACGGAGCACATCATTGAGGGCTTCAATAAGTACCCCAAACCCCAGACTACGCTAGCAGTCGTCCTCGACGTAGCGAAAGCTTTTGACAAAGTCTGGCACAATGGCTTGATCTACAAGCTATACCAATTTGGCGTGCCAGAACGTCTTGTGCTCATCCTACAAGACTTCCTTAAAGCCAGAAGCTTTCGCTATCGCGTGGAAGGCACCCTCTCCTCCCCCCACCCAGTCAGAGCCGGAGTCCCTCAGGGCTCCGTGCTATCACCTATTCTCTTTGCACTGTATACCAGTGACATCCCACGCTCTCAGCCCAAAGTATTCCTAGCCCAATATGCGGACGATACCACCATTTACACCACTGGGTGGCATATCAACAGACAGTCCTATTTCGTCATTCAACGGGCCGTCACCGAGATCGGTGACTGGTTCCGAAAATGGCGCATCGCGGTCAACCCAGCTAAAAGCACAGCTATGTGCTTTACTGAGAAGACACGCTCCCCTTACCCGAAACCGCTTATTTTGTTCGACGAACCCATTCCCTGGGTTCCTAGAACAAAATACCTCGGAGTCACCCTTGATCGTCATCTCACCTTTAACGATCACATAACAACCGTCCGTAACAGAGCGGCCTTCGTAATGGGTCGCCTTGGTCCCCTACTTCGCAAAGAGAGTAAAATGTCTCTTAGTAATAAGAAGACACTTTACACTGCCTGCATCCGCCCCATCATGACTTACGCATCAGTAGTGTTTAGTCATGCTAGTGAGGCCCACCTTCATAAACTTCAAGTCATCCAAAACCGTTTTCTTCGTAATGCAACCGGCGCCCCGTGGTATATCCGGAACACCGAGTTGCATTGCGACTTAAACCTTCCCTCTCTAGCGCAGTTCAATAAGGACTGCGCCCGCCGATACTTTGATCGAGCGCCCCACCACCCGAACCCATTGGTTGTCCAGGCATCGAACTACTCGACTGCCTCTTCTATCCCATTTTTCAAACCCCCCCGTCGCGAACCACGGCAGGTATTAGACGACCCGGATGACCCCATCGCAGCCATTACATTGGCAGCTTTAGCGTTATCCGCAAGTCGTCGAGGTAAAATCCCCAGGTGTGAGGTAATTAGAGGTCACACAATCAAACACCGATTTCGCCGGCGAGCTCGAGGCAAAAACAAGGTCACGATAAATTGCTCTCCAAATAGTCAAAGAGTATTATTCAGTAGGGCCCAATTGTGCAACACTGCAGTTGCACAGAGGCATTTTGCTCCGATCCCCCCCATGTCTCTCGACAGCGAGACAAGCCGAGGTCCGAACCACAGTGGTGCCCTTGAGCTCGCTGTCAACCCCTCCTATAATAGCGGTACGTTTTCGGCGTCCGCAGGAGACGGAGGTAGAAAGTGCTTTTCGCCTTCTACGCCCGTCTCGGGAGAAGTGCCTTCGGCACTTCTCCCTCCCGGGCTATTGTAGGGCCAGGCCCTCGCCCAAAACCCGGTGGAGCTGGACGACCGCACAGGCGGTAGCCAGCATCTATGTCCTCCCTAAAACAAAACAATAAACAACGAAACATAAGACATTAACTTCCCAACCAACCTGTTGTCAACATGGTATCAGCGTCACAGATGAAATGTTGCGTCATTTATATATTCATGACGCGCGTGTGGAATCAAATCCGCGGCACGTATGCTAACGTGATCCGCGTGGAAAGTGTTAAAAGATAAGTAGTACATACCTATCTCTTTAAGACTATTTACTGATAAAAATCTATTTCCTGGGGGTCAAACAAGAATCTGTCTTGGTGGGTATCACCACAGTATCATATATTCTGCCTCAAAGCAGTAGTGTGCAAACAGTACTGTGTTTAGGCGTGAAGGGCATTGTACCAAGTAAAATCCTGGCCTAACGAAACATAAGAACTAATGCCTCGCAGTGCAGTCCAGTGTCAAGCAAATTGAGAACGATGATACTGCAACTAATATAATGTACAGGCGCTTACCATCAGGCAGGCCACAAGCGGCAAATGAACTACCTCGGTGCAATATACTTAAAAGCTTTAATATAATTATCGTATTCCCGTACAATACAACCCTTAAATTGTAATGTAGTAGATCTAGATAGCATAAGTACATGCAGTTGTTTTCTAATAGTAATTGCTTGGTTACACAATTATCATAGTGTAGTTACCAAGCCCATACTAATGAACATATTGTTGTAGGATCTGACATAATAATAATGTAATGTGATGAAATTACAGGAAGTTTTCGTCTCGCGTCGTCTGTCAACTTCAGAATATGATGAATGTGCGGGTATAGCTAGAAATCCACTTAAACCCACGTCAGATTGCCTACGTTTATTATAGTGCTAGTTTTATTGCTGATTTTAATGTACTGCTACATACCTACCATATTTTATATACAGGGTTATTGGTAATATGCTAACAACCTCTTAGGGTTGACATATTCTGCTAGTCCTAACAAACATTTTGAGATAAAAAATAATTGGTTTGAAAAAAAATATGTTTTTTTTGTGTTTTAATGCCTACTCCGAGCCAAGAGCGTTCCGCGGCAACACTGGACCGCGCCGTGCTCCCTTTGAATAGAGTTTTGAATACTTACGACAAGCAAAGTATTTAAAAATATGAAATAATACATTACAGGCACAAGAGACTTAACATTAGGTGGGCCTCGTACTTATTCCGTCAAAAACACATAAAAAACACGATTTTTTTTTCGATACATCTCAAAATCTTTGTTAGTACTAGCAGATGTCAACCCTAAGAGGTTGTTAGCATATTACCAATAACCCTGTATAGCCCAGATGCAGTGAAGTGCGTCATGTCACACGGATGTCAAATGAAGATCGGTGGTGGTAGGACGTTTTGCGAATGCTTTCCTGCTCAACTGCCAATCAAATCGGTCTTCACTCTCCTGTTCTAATAAAAAATACATTGATAACGATAGTAAATGGTTGATAAAAATACAAAGATCATATAAAAATACATTGGTGCTATAAGCTACTATACAAACGGTCTCGCTTTAGCAGGATCTAGCTGTTATATTTGCTAATGACATTTGTTTCATGTGATTGCGACGGAACAAATCAGGCCCAACTGATGTTAAGCAGACTAACATCTTGCACTACGCCCGTCACCCTTAGACCTACAGTTGTTAAGTTTCATGTGCCTGTAATTTTACTGGCTCTCAAGGACTGCTGCCGTAATACACTGTTAGGTGATTGGCGATAGATTTTCTACTCGAGGGTAGTAGCTAGCCAGGCGAGCATTAGACCCCATTCCGACCTGTGCCGCCACGCCGTGCACACCTGTCTACAGCTCCGCCAGTATCTCCCAGTGAGACCGCAATAGTCCCCGCACTATTGCCGTCTCACTCGGGTCATCGTTCCGACGCTAGTTGCAGACCAGTGCCTTGGAATACGCAGTCCTGACGAAGTTTTTGTTTTGTGTGCAGAAGCTGAGCAGCCGCCGAACGCCGAGCAACGCGAGCTACGAGCTCGCCGTGCCGTCGCGCAGAGGCGCTCTAAGACGTCAGGCATTACCACCTACCCAAGTCCCTTGTTTCGAACGAACAACATCATATCGGGCTGGTGGTCTTGTTTTGACCGCACTTTTCGGTGCGCATTTCACCACTTTACTACCCGACACAACATAGTAACAGTCGCGTAACAACACACTTTGTGCTGTTAAGCGACGTCGTTCAGGCGTGGGGTAGCGTCAGCCAAACCCGTCTGAACGATCAAATCCGCCATTTGCTGCGGTCGCAGTGTGACACCCTACGGTGACAACGGCCACTGTTGTTGTTTTGGTTTAACCTTGCACCGTGGCCTTTCCCGCTTCACGGGTCAGCCGAAGCAAGCTGGGCTCCGGGATTACTGGCCTTGGGGTCGCCCCTAGTCAACCCCGGAGTAGCGCTTAGGAGCACCCCTCTCCGCCGAGAAAAAAGCTCGGAGAGGGTACACAACTAGGGCACACCTTAGGTACACACTCCCTCTCACACAGTGAGCTCACAAGGTGTGTGAGGGAATTCAAACCCTTGATAGGGCGTCCTGAGTATTCCCCTCAGGATGCAGTCCCGTCCCTCTAACGGTGAGGTGCAGGTCCTTCAGACCTTCGCCCTCCGCCACCCCGATCTGTATGTTGCTCATATGCAACTCCTCGAAGAGGAAGCGAGTGCCCGCCTCACGGACACTCTTATTGCTCCCTCCGGGACTTCAATCCCGGAGGCCAACGTCCCTCCTCTGACCCGGTCCTTCTCAGAGGACAGCCCGCTTTCGCCCGCCCCGGGCCCGGACAATAGACGCACGGTGGCAGCCCCTCCCCGTGAGAGGTCTCGCTCGCGCTCACCGATCGGGAGGCCAGCGAGCACCCGTCCCTCCATCGCCGTTGTCGAGCCCACTTCGGACTCCGAAACGGAGATGGAAGTAGATCCGAGTCGCGCCTTACGCACTGACTCGGACTCCGATAACGACGGCTATACCGTCGTTGACCGCAAACGCAAGCGTGCTCCTAAAGCCGCTAGTTGCGCAACTTCCGCCCCTCCCGCCAAGGCACCCGCTAAGGCCCCCGCCCCCGGCAAGAAGCCGACCCCCGCCCCGCGCCCCGCGTCTCCTCCCTCCGCTCCGGCCACTACTGCCGCGTCCCCTCAGGACGCGAGCGCGCGCCGCGAAAAACCGCCTCCACCCCTGTTCATTCAGGACAAAACCAAATGGGACATGCTGTCCCGTTTAGTTTCGGATCGTGGGATCCATTACACTAATGCCCGCTCCACGCAGCAGGGCATTAAAGTCCAAGTGCCCACCAGTAGCGACCACAGAGCGCTAACAAAGCTCCTCCGTAAAGAGAGCATAAGTTTTCATACTTATGCGCTCGAAGAGGAGAAAGTCCTTCGCGTTGTGATTCGCGGTGTGCCTAAGGAGATACATACCGATGCGGTATGTGACGACCTTAAAGCACAAGACTTCCCTGTGCATGCGGTTCACCGCATGTACAGCGGGAAGGACCGCAGTCCATATGACCTAGTACTCGTAGTACTAGACCGTACACCAGAGGGCAAGGCCATTTTTAATTTAAAAAAGGTCTGTGGCCTCTCAGGACTCGATGTCCAAGCCCCATACAAAAATGGAAGTCCCTCGCAGTGCCATAACTGCCAACTATACGGGCACGCCTCCCGTTTCTGCTTCGCTCGCGCTAGGTGCGTTAAGTGCCTAGGCGATCACGCGACAGCAGCGTGCACTCGCACCCGGGACTCGCCGGACCCTGCGCCCGGGAGGGAGAAGTGCCTTCGGCACTTCTCCCTCCCGGGCTATTGTAGGGCCAGGCCCTCGCCCAAAACCCGGTGGAGCTGGACGACCGCACAGGCGGTAGCCAGCATCTATGTCCTCCCTAAAAAAAAAAAAAGGCGAGCATTAGAAAAATTCCCTTCCACCGTGCGGTGAAGCTCAAGCCGGCCACGGACCTGTGGCACAGCAGACCATTAGCTATTACCGCTCGGCCGTCATTGCTTCGTAAATCGTAAGACATCTGAGCAATCGGATCACATAAAAAGAATAAAGCTTTGAATTATCAAAATTAATAGAATGATTTAAGCCGAACTTCAGCTACTAATACAATAATATACTACACAGTTTTTCAGTTTTCAAACGCAATAGAAATAACATTGTGACCACTGATACAACTTTAAAAATGGGACACCGAAGAAGTATTATAAAGCGAAACCAGTCGTTCATCATCTATCAACAATTGCATGCCTCGTGATAGACATTTATGTACTTAGACACTTACGATAATAACATTAATTTTATTAGCTATGTTGTGACCATGGGTAAAGTAACAATTTCAACAGTTTCTACACATTCATTGACTTTCTACACAAACCAAAAAATATGAATATAAGACAAAGAGATAAAGTTTTCATTATGATATAAATTGGTTTAGTTTACTAATCACAGCTTTTACCGAAGAACAAAAGCGAGTCACAAAGGATTTCCTTTATTCCAAAGATGGGTAGGGCCAGTGAGCGCATGGGTCCTCCCCTTACTGAACGTACCCAAAGTTGGTTTACCTACATAATTACTGTTATTTTGCTGCGGCCATGTATTAATTATAACTTATTAAGTTCCTTTGTTCTGTTATATTACTCACTACCTGTACACTGCAGATGCACCCACACGGGTAATAAACATTATCTGCATTAATGCAATAATGTTCCTGCAAGTGCAGATTTGTAAATACAACTATAAATATGAATCCAATTTCAGTTTTGATCAGCATAGTTAGTGTTATCTTTGCTAGAGTTGTCTCTTGCTAATATCATGAAAATAATAATAAGCAATGTTAGATCTTACATTTTACCGCATGCGGTTTGTGGCAGACCTAATGCTAAAAAACAAAGAAATACGTTGCCATATTGACTTTTGATGTCGCATTTGTCAGTTTTGATTTTGAGCTAAATTTTACTAGAAATAGAACTTACATGTGGCAGCTATCAAAGTGACAGTTGATGTCATATATTTCAGTTTTGATTTCATATTTAGGCTTCTAATTACTTCCCAAATTCCTGAAAATAGGCAATGGGTGTGACAGATGTCAAAGTGATCGTTGATATTGTATCATTATCATGATTTCATGTTTAGACTAAAAATTACTGGAAACAACATAAAAATAATTCTTGGGTGTTACCCTTTCAACTCGATAATGTACAACATCTGTAATGTAGTCACTACGTCTTGAATGTTTTAATGTAATAACTAATAAATGACAGCAAATTTAATACAATTCCGCAGATGGTAAATAGCTCTTGGCAATAACACATCGAATGATCATCGTCAGCATCAACAGCCGGAGGAATTCTACCGCTGAACTAAAGCATCTCTCATTGATCGGCATTAGAGGTGGTCTTAACTCTGAAAAGTTTCTCATATTCAATAGCAATTATTGCTGACGCAGCTAAATAGATTTTCACTTAATATCTTCTTTGGTCTTGCATCTCAATTATACGTGCTCCACAATTTACTCTGCACAGGAACTGTGTGTGTTTAACCCAATATATTTTACAGGTGATTGCAGAAAACCTTCGGTTTGTTCAATTGATGAATAATTTACTAATTATGCTTATGAAGAGCAATTTTAGCAGGTAATAAATAATACATAATAAAATCTACTAATTAAACATATTGTTTACTAGCTGCTAATGTAACCCATCTTAAACTAAATAATATTTATTGAGTCGTGATTCGCAAACTCAAAAATTGTAGAAGTGGCACGGTATTACGAGTTTTTGTTCACGATTATTATATATAATTAGGTAAAACAAAGTACGTAATATGTTCAATGAGATCACTAGTGTACTGAACGACTTTTACCCAGAGAGTTGAAATACATAGAGATGTTATATCCGAACACCACTGCTCTAAAAGCTTACTAGAATTTACCTATCGTCATACCTACGCACATGTATAAGCAGTTTGTAATGACAAGGAAAGAACGTTCAAATATTATGCGTCATATCTGTTGTTAGAAAGAGATAAATAAGTAATTCGTGTTACCACCGAACCGCCACGAGACGTTCCGATCACCATTATGCTACGATCTCTTTCACTCTCTCACACCAAACGATACACATATCTCGCTCATCCATTTCATTGAGTTTAGTTCCTAAGATAAAACAAAATTAGGATATTTTCTATTTCAACAATAAAAGCAATAATTACGCGTGAAATGAACAGTTTTCTTATCTCTCGCAGTGCCTGTATAATTGGTGCAGAATCTAAAGACACTAGGAAGGCATATTGTCCACAGATTATTCCTAAAAACACGATTAGCGGCGATGTATTCACCGGACGCTCGGAAGTGCAAGACTGGTAGTGACTCAGGTAATTACCCTGAATTCGTCTAGTAAATATGGAGGGCATACAACACATCTAAAGGTAAAAAAATCTTAGCTTTTACCAATTTAAAATGGTTAGATACACTATGGCAGTTAGCTGATACCATTATCGGTTTATCAGCATTATACTACTCCGTGGGGGGGAGGCGGGCCAGATGTGAAGTTTATACGAAAATATCGTTAGAGGCGACGAAGGGGAAATTATACCAAAAGCGCCTACTGAAGAACTGCCTGAAATCTTAGACTGCGAGCCCGAAGACTGCTGCTAAGAAGATTTCTTGATTTATGTAAAAACGATATGTCTTTATATAAAACAAAAAATTACTTACTCTTAAGTAACAAAGTACTTATTATATATTAAAAAAAATTTTCTTTAATTTTAGTGACCCTTGCTATTTACGGGTTCGATTGTAATTCACTTTCAACGACTATATCATGCAAGATAGGATTTTATTTCAATTATTGGAGTGTAACTCAAAAGCGACTTGACCGATTTTATTATCATGTATATTTTTCATTACCCTGACGTGACCAATCGAATGCGATAATTCCTAAGCACCCAAACAATTAACCAATACAATTAAATTTGGAAGATTGAATGTGTTTTATTAATTGTGAACTTGATGAATCCAAACTCAAAGAGATGATTTCAAAAAAATAGTAACAAAAAGTAGTACAGTTAAATAGTATTCGTAAAATATAGCTACAATATGTCAATCATTGCTCAAAGGCAAAGTCAAAAACATTTTCTAAGGCGTCCACGCCGCACTTATGAACGGAAGTAAAAAAAGGCCTAAAGATAAAATCAGTTGGAAAATAATGTGTTGGTTGGCAAATTTTACTTTTTAAGCTGAAAAATATTACGAAAATAATGACATTAGTAACTTTTCGATGGCTTAATTTGCGTATTTATTATTTCTTTCTGTAGTGGTCATGGTGCGTATTGGTGAATAAGCGTGGACTAGCGTAGTAACTGAAACGAGTATCTTCTTTATCTGTTATCGAGTTAGGTACTATTGTAAAGAAATATTTAGCTTAAATGTAAATTACGATTAGTAATCCATTTGCATAAAGCAAATGCACGCAATAGAACAATGAAAATCAGAGCACTCGTACATGCTCCGATAACTTTAGTCTGATTGATCTTAATTACAATAATTATGATCGAATTGCTTAATCGTTAATCGCATCAATTTCGAAAGTAATTTTAAGGTATATTCTATATATATATCTCTTGGAAAATTCCTTTTCGAGGGAAGTTGTTTTAAAAGTAAGCATTTACAAACAAACGGTATTTTATAAACCTCATAGTAGCTAATTATTGTATAAATTCCCTATCCAACTTTATATATTTACATTTAAATAATATTATTTTCATATTATGATTTAAATGTAAATATTTTTCCTTATAACGGAATAAACTATAAAAACACTGTAATTACAGATGAAAAAAAACATTTTAAAGTTATTTACACTCGTAGTTCCCTAAGGATGTTACTGGCCTTGTATGCATTGTAAATACTCTACATGAACTTAATAAAATTTATTAGGAAGTGCCTGTCCGTAGATTGCTAATAGCAACGATGTTTGGTTCCAATCCTGGTTATTAGCAACAATTTTGCCATACGACAAATTTTCTCATCGAAGTTATATTTTGCGCTGCATATCTTTTTTATTTTTAATGGTCATTGAATGGATTTTAGTTTGTTCCTGTTTCAGAATGTTCCAGTGAGCTCCGATTATACTACCCAGAATATATTTATTAAACAATACACTATCTTTGCGTTTCACAGTCATCGATTTAGCCTATCCATCGGTTAAAGCTTGAAACGCGCTGCATGTTAACTGTAAGTTTTATCATTTAGTTATTTTATGTGTTGGTTAGCAACCCAAAACTTTATTAGGACATTTTGAAACGGACCCTTAGTATATTTAATTGCTTAGGGTCAGTTTTACCAAACTAGGGGATAAAAATACGAAAATAACTTTATTCTCTATACCTAACCAACAAAATATGATAGAGTTTTGCCTCATGATGTTGAAGTATTTTAAATTTCTCATGGTATTGACTTATTTGACTTTTTATTTCTAAATTAACATATAATTTGAGATTTCGTCAGATGTGGAAACACAGTCAGCTTAGACAACTTAGTAAAATATAACACGTCCACATATTCAAATTCCTCAAGGTTTTGTATCCACAGAAACAGTACGATTGGCCCCTATTAACTGGCATGGGTTCTAAAGATCTTGTAGATACTTTTCCTAGCGCCGCAGATCGTGATGTTACTCTCGATATTTATGTGTGGGAATCTTATCAGACTTTACAAACTTATTAGAGCTTTTCGTCGACGCGTGATCAAAATGTGGACACTTATATTATGGCTCAACGAATGAACAATGCAATTCAAGGAGTTATTGCTGCCAACATACTGGGCACGTTGCCAAATGGTAGTAAGCTAAGCATTTTGATTATGTGTGGGCCTACAATGGCCCATAGGTGGCCTAAATGCTTTCATTGTAGTAGCTGAAGCGTTTTATATGGTTTGAAGTGTTTTATTAATAAAGGCCAAGCTTGAAAAAGCATTACTGAGATACGTTATTTGTTGGGTACACAAACCAAAATAGGTGGTAGTGAAGCGCTCGTACTGAAGTTTGCTTAGCCGTTCTTAACCTATCAGCTAAGTTAAGCAACTTCCGCGGCGGTCATGAGTTAGTGGTCATAATGCCATTATTAATGAGTGCTTTCGTGTTTCGAAGGGCACGTTAAGCCGTCGGTCCCGGTTGTTATCTTAGGATAGCAGTCTGTACAGCGTGGTGGTAAGCCCGCCTGGCTAGCGACCACCCTCAAGTAGAAAATCTGTTGTCAAGCACCTAACGGTATATTCCGGCAGCTAACCTTGAGAACCAGTAATTCTAGGTTAACCTAAAGAAATCTGCGATCACATCATCACTTAGCATCAGGTGAAATAGTGGTCAAAAACTAGCTATAAAAAAGATAGATGTCTAAAATAGGGGCAAAATATATTAAGTACCATTATCTATTTAATATTGGCGATATACGGCCCTTCCAGTTAAGTCCACATACCTACCAGACCCAAAAACCTACCTAGTTCGACGCTGGCATACATACTGCATCTCACCAGTTCTCCCGCATGCCCACTTCATTCTTGATTGCTTAACCAACAAATACTGAAACGCCATTTAGTAATAATATGTAATAAAGTCGTTTTGATTATAACATAAAAACATATTAAAATGATTTTAAGCAATTATTAAATTAATATTTTATAATACTACCTACCTACATATGTAAAAATATATCTAGTGACAATTCCGCCTATAATTGTGGTCATAACGCCACGCAGACTAAATCACTAAGCAGCATCAGGGAGTCTTGTCTCTTCGAGCGTACAATCAAGAAAATATCTATTGATTGAAGCTGTAATCAAATCCATTTTTCTTTCTTATATGGGCTGTGTCAGTGGAACCCTGTCGAGGCCCGACTCACACTTAGCCACTCTTATAATATAATAAATGAAAAATGTTTTGAAGTCCCGATCCTTTGATAGGATGTGATTGATGGCACACAATTCGCTAACAATTTAAAAGGAACCCTGAGTTAAATAGTGTAACAACCTTATTGAAAAACCTTGAGAGCTCAGTTCACTCAACATTTAATTATTAATAAAACTGTATTGTGTTACAATTATTAATAATGTTGAAGTATAGTTATAATTATATGTACGCTTCCTCAGCGACCTGGCTTAATGCGTAGTTGAAAACCTGTTTATATTGGATAGCAATACAAAAAAAATATTTTTTGTCAATGTGTAGGTACCGTACATGGCGAGTTTAATAAGCGTTTCCGTTATAACTTATAAGTTTTATGGTATGGTTCCTACTTCCGTTATCGCCATGAGTTAATATTTAATGTAAAATAATAGCGAACGAATAAATGCCACATGGCATTAGTTCCCATATCATATAAAACCGGACATCCAGGGATACTCCGAAGCGCCACCGCTATATGGTAGATATTCCATTTACCCAAACAAAGCGATTTGCTTCTTCGTTCATTATACAAACCGCTAGGGAATGGAATACCCTGCCTAAGTCAGTGTTTCCGGTTAAGTACAATATGGGGGTCTTCAAAACGCGAGTAAACAGGTATCTTCTGGGTAAGCGCGCTCCATCATCGACCACATCATCACTTAACATCAGGTGAAAGA
The DNA here is from genome assembly GCA_963854805.1 of Plagodis dolabraria. NCBI lineage: Eukaryota > Metazoa > Arthropoda > Insecta > Lepidoptera > Geometridae > Plagodis > Plagodis dolabraria. Next base: position 32,792,208 of record OY978440.1, on the reverse strand, counting down.
GTGGTCAAGTGCTACCCCAGTTAAGTATAAAAAAAAACATGTAGTAAGACATAGAAAGAGTCCGTCACTCTTAGACGGGTACGTGTCCTGGTGTCACAGATCGTGCTCGTATTCTCGCTGATTCTGTGTGCGAATCTGGTCTCTCATTACAAATCATACTTTCTTTCAAAACTGGTAACCTACTAGATCCATCCGTTCATCATTTTTGTCTTGTTATCAGCTTAAGCTTGGTTTCAAAATGATTGTTGCCTATCACTACTAGTGTGGTACTGCAGTTGATCAATTCAGTCACTGTGGCCTCTTTTACTCTTGAAGTAGCGAAATAATGGGCTAATATGTGACAATGTCAAAAGACCTGACGCTATTACTCTGGTTCCATGGAAGTTAAGGCCATTAGTTTGGAAAGTGTACATTGGGGCCGTCACATTTTTAATTATATAAACGTAAGGGTGGCCCAAAGGTTACTTTAGCGCAGCAACTCAAGCGGTATAAGTATGCTAATCATTAAGTGCATAAGACATTGAGTGAATGGGGACCTAGAACGCATCATATTTTCTAATACTTATCAGACGACCACCTGGTTGATACGACGCGTGATCAAATGCTGCAAATATGGTCTGAACGAATAAGCATTGCAATTCAACCGGGCAATGCTGCTAGGACACAGGGCAAGCTGCCAAGTGGTAGTGGACTAGAGCATTTGGACTGCCTGTGGACCTACGATGGCGTTTAGGTTGCCTAAATGATGTCGTAAATGACGTCATACACCGGTTAAAAAAACTAGAATAAAACGTTAATTATGCACGTTTCACCCAAACTGATAGTAGTTGTGGTAGTCATCGACAAGAATATGTCTACCTTGGAACGATTATTAATATAATTAATACTATCTCCTACAAAGAGGTCACTCGAAGAATCCGGGTAGAGTTCGAGTATTTCCGCGACAACTTCTGGCAAACATACCGCCGAGCCTGAAGACAAAAAATTAACCAGTTTGTGTTTCATGTGATGTCTTTTGGTCTGTAGCCCATTTTAACAAGCTAGAGTGACATATCAAGCTATGGAGAGAGCAATGGTTGGATTTCCTTTACCTGAATAATATTAATTAAACAACCAGAAAAACTGATTTTGCCAGTGCCACAATGCTAGACGAACGGTATCTGAGAGATAAAGGTTCTATATTGGCTACCAAACTACACCGGTAGTCGTGTATAATATAGACTGACGATATTGTAAGAATCACGCGGGGAAGCCTATATTCAATAGTGATGTATTCAATTGTATATTCATTATACATAATAGCCTAGTTTCATTTATAAAACTTTGCAATTATTATTGTTATAAACTAAATGCAAACTTTTTTAAAGCTGCAATACTTTGTGCCTCAAGGTCATTGTCATTAGCGGGATCTCTGTACCCTGAAATACAAGTATATTTCTTAGTTCCTGGAAGACCTTTGTAATCTTTATCAGAAATAAGCCTTTTTTTATTCTAGGATATGATAAGAGAGTGATGAACACTGCTTCTCTAGACAAGTCGGTGCAAAGCTATAGTTATTTGCATAGCAGGAACACCGAACTTAGCTCCTGACAAATCGTTTGATACATGCTGTTGATCTTCGTAAAAAAAATCCAACTTTCCCAGCCGCTTAAAATTTAGTTTTTTTTTATTAATGATATAGCTGGTGTTAAATTTATAAGGCATAATTTGAATGATGATATAATTTTGTTAAAAGTTACATCATAGATCTGATAATTTTATAGACACCATTCTTACCTTTATCTGCACCGTAACAGGTATCACACGCATGTTGAGTTTATAGTCAATAAATGACGTTTTACAAAGAAAATTACTGAATTTAACGATCAAAATGATATTTCCAATAATTTAATTTGTCATTGAAAAAATACTTTGGCATTGGTATTTTGATGAATATCATTTGTTTTTTGACTATTCGCTGTTGAATTTTTGATGAGACGGAACTTGTCAATTATAATTTAATTCTAATGTGTCACATTTATATTTTAACATAAAACTTTAATGCGTAGTAAATGTTTTATGTGGGTTTTAACAATGCTGATGGAATAATAGCAGAGATTAAGTTATCAACAAGGATAGCGCGACACAGAAACACCGCTACCTAAGTAATTGTTAGTAATTGTATTTACCACTGACAATTTGTTTATTAAATTCTAATTAACCTCTTTATGATGTTCACTATTGACTTTAAAGAAACCTTAAGGCTAAAATGCACGTAGCACTTTCCATAAAAACGTGATATAAAGTACTAGCTTACCGGCCGCGGGTCCGCCCGCGCGTATGTCAGTTATCTAGCAGAAACATTAAAACATTAAAGTTGAAAATCTGTCGCCAAGCACCTAACGGTGTGTTCCGGCAGCTGTCCTTGAGAGCCAGTAATTCTAGGTTAGCCTGTACAACATCTTCGACCACATCATCACTTACCATCAGTTGAGATAGTGGTCAAAGGCCCTATTAGGCATAAAAAAAAATAAAAAAAAAAAACATTAACCCCTTTTTCCATAGTTGGATACAATAAAAACTATCCTATGTCCCCGTGTCTCAAAAATTCATCCAAATTGCTCCATTTTGACATAAAAGCGATACAGACCGACAGAGTTATTTTCGCATTCATAATATGAGTATGGATTCAAGTGATGTGAAATTTTACAGGTATATTCCTAAGCCTAGTATTTATGGTTATGGTTCACCAGTTTTTTTTATTTATAATTTATTTTACCCCTAAAAATTAATATAAGAATTCTCATAGACAACGGTGACAAATATTTATTTACCTACTTCAATGAAAGCTGAAGGACTAGCATAAATATTAAGCTCAAGGACATGCATGTAAAAAATCATCGAGTTAGAACCCCAGGTATTTAAAATAGGACAAAATTTCATTTGTAAAGCGAATCGCAGACTAGCCTAACGGAAAATGAGAAAAGTTTAAGTACACAGCTTTCGTAACCATCAACTAATCAGAAGTTAAAATGGTATGCCTAAAGTATGCCACCACTTCATTAAATAACTTGTTAATTAGTAAATAAAGGGGCTGATTTTCACAAATATTGGTAGAGCCCCTAGAATGTCGACTATTGTGCACCCAGCTATTTTTTTTTTTTTTTATAATAGATAAGCAAGCATTTGACCGCTGCCTCACCTGGTGGAAAGTGACGACGCAGTCGACGGTGGAACATGCTTGCCTAGCAGATACCTATTTACTATGTTCTTGAAGACTTCCAGATTATATCCATCGGGAAATAGAGACGCTGGTAGGGTGTTCCATATTGCGGCCGTACGCATTATAAAGCTTGATTTAAAACGCTTTGTGCGTATTTTCGGAATATCGACCATATATGGATGCCGTATTCCAGTGCGTCTTGTCGTCCGATGAAAGAAAGGAGAACAGGGAATGAGGTTATGTAAATTGATCGCACTCCGAAGTGAAGCCTCAAGTAGCCACTTAGTCGCCAAACCACAGATTACTTATCAAGCTAACGCTGTGTTCCAGCTGCTGTCCTTGAGAACTCGTTGTTACCTCGAGTAGTTACCATTCTAGGTTTAGCCTGCGACGTGATTATTACTTACCTATAGGTGACGTGGTGTTCAAGGCTAACGTATGTGTATAAGTTAAAAACTGTTAAAGTATAAAACGTATTAGTTATTACATCGATGGAAATGCAATGTAATTTAATTTATTTTTATTAAAGATGCGTGAACTACATTAGCTTGGGATTATTAATCGCGGCCTGCGAACAATCGTAAATATTCACGAAAAGTTTGATAAGATCGATATTTTAGTATCTCTGTTTTTGCCTCGAAAACTGAGCCTATATTAGACTGAGATTAAATTCACAGATTTCCACTTCCTACGACCCTTCATATCCCTTTCGCTTCATCTACACTCAGCAATCTTTTCATACGTTTGTTTAAGGTACTCCTGACCTGGCCTTTTTCAGAAAATCTTCAATTTGATTTCGGAACGTTCGCCTGGGTCTTCCCCTTCCAACACTTCTGTTCACTTGTCCCATGTATACCTGTTTAGTCGGTCGCATTTCATTAATTCTCTCTAAATGTCCAAACTATCTAAACATACATTTCTCGATTGCACTACATCCTTATTTACACTACAGCGTTCCCTTATTACACTACTATGCCTTATCCTGTCACTTCGTTAGACTCCAATCATGCTTCTTAAAGCTTCTCATCTCCACTGCATTTATTCTACTTTCATGCTTTTTCTGCCATACCCAAATTTCACTACCATACATTAGTGTCGGAACCAACACTAGTAATAATTAGTTACTGAAAAAAAATAACAGGTGCGTGTCTACAGCTGGACTATGCAAAAGAAAAAAATCCTCTAGAGGCGCTATCCAGTAAAAAAATAGAGGAATTCATTTATATGTAGAATCGCACGTATAGCCGTCCCTGTAAAGTAGACTATAATTACTATCCTAATAGCAAATTATATAATAATACGTATTATCTGTCCGTGCAGCGCACCGTTGCCTCGGGTCGAGATGACGCGTTGTCGACCGCGGATTGCTCGTCTCACTCGAGACCTTAGCCTGAATGTGCATCACAATGTTTCTACGTGCATGACTCGATTTTTTATGCGGTGGAACCTCGCCCCAGTAACCGGTGGACACGAACCGTCCTCCGAAATAAACGCCATGCTCTATAACATGCACAGCGCACGACTCTCGCGCACTTGACATTGAATGTACTCAGCCAAGCCCACATAACAGAGACACTAAAGTTACGATTGTTCCAATAATACTTGTTGTAGGTATTATATAGCGATATTGGTAAAACAGAGACTTAATACTATATATCAAAAGTTACTTAGATCACTTGTCCATAGGTAATATCTATAATAGTTTTGCTATTCAGGCTTAGGAGATAGGACCAAATACCGCATAATACTTCCGTATCTACGATGGTTTTCACAAGGAGCTCAGAGTTGCCAAATCATTATTTTCAACCCAATATACTAAAAAAGTATATAATATAATAACAACATTATGAAAATAATATGTATATGAATAATAATAAATCGTGATCAAAGTAATAATATTTATTTTGTCCATGCATATTATGATGTTTTGTGTAATTCTCGCCCATTTCGTACGAAAATATTAACGTAATTGCCACGTCAAGGTGCGAACTGAAATGATTCTTATTTCAGCGTCAATTTGTTTGATATGCATATTCGCTGACAGCGACCTGCTAATTTGGCAGTTATAAAATATTTAAGAGGGTACGATGCGTGAGAGAAAGAAAAAATTAGAAGAAAATTCGAAAATTCTTCATATACATTTTTCATATACTTCAGTATACATTTTTTCTAAATTGTTTATCTATGCTCTTAATATTTTCTTTTCTATTAAAACTTCAAAAATGTCTGGTGGTCCTCTGATTTAGATGTTAAAACAGGGCATGTTAGGTAATATTCATAAAAAAAACTTAAGAAATAATTAGTTACTGGAAATAAATTAAGGAGCGTGAGGTAAAATCGAGGCCTAGATTTTATGAAAAAAATTGTTCTGGAGTCATTTATACAGGGCGAAAATGGGGTGCATACATTCGTATGTAGAATCACACGACGGCTTTGCTCTTAAGTGTTCATGCCGTTCAATAATTATAATAGAGTTTGACGACTTTTACCTTGGCACAGATGACAAAATCTTGGTAACAGTCGATGGATTATGTCCGACAGAACACGGAAGCGTTGCATTGTTGCGGTCTGGTGCGTAGATAAGAGGTCACTAGTTTTAAACTTTGCTTAAAACTAAGCAAAGTCATATCAAATCCATAGCTGGAATTCATTCTTCCCTTTATCCATTTATATCATTGAACTTAAGAATTAAATTCATTCGCGTTTCCAAATATGGTTTATATTCAAAATTGAACAAGGCTAAAATTTTCAGAACATCAATATTTTCGTACTTATGCGAAAATTCATTCCAGTAATGTATATATTTTTGTATCTTGGCTATGCTTAGCCGTATACTTACTTTATTGGAAAGAGTTATAATGACGCCATTATAGCTATAATAATTATGTTGAACAATTTTTGCCGCAACTCAATTAATGGTTTAGGAATTATCGGTTTTAAGTAAAAGACAAATAAAAGAAAAACCGATCGTTACGGTTGAGTTTAACGTCGAGTCATCGTGGAAATGTTGGTTAATAAACACTAATTACCAATTCGTAACACTCTAAGATACTTTATTTTTTTAATTAGTGTGACAGTTTTGTTATTCAATGGAAACTTAGGTAAATGTGAAACCCTATGACTCGACAAACTATTTAATCACTTCTATGAAGTATAACGAGTATACGCTCGCGGCATTAGGAATTTACTATTTACTTTACTATTTCCCTTCCTTGTCGAGTTGTCCTGCATGTCAACAAGTTTACAGTTCAAACGTTGTTTGTATGGCGTTTAGCATCGCTTCAGAAACTCGATATTCATAGTTCAATCCTCATTTTTTTTAAATAATTCCTGTCCTGAGAAAGTCTAGAACGGTGCTTGCATTTAAATTAGGGGGCGAGGCTATATAATCTACATATAGCCTCGCCCCCTAATTTAAATAAAACATGTCAGGCTAAACATGGGTATTTAATTTTGCTAGGGTTATGCCCAGTTTTCACTACCGCCAACTTCCCCAATCGTCACCAATGGAGTCCGTCACGTCATACTGGTGACAACTGAGAATAGATTTTTCCGGCCCCAGTTGTCTGCAATGATGTCCGAACTGGTGTAATTTTATATAGCATGCATTCTTTTTTGTAGCGTTAAAGGTGTCAAAATCAGTTGGTAATGTCAAAGGAACTAATATTCGATAAAATTTGGATGGTATAAGTAGGTAGTAGTGGCTATCTAAAGAAATAATTTTCATCATAATATTTCCATCTCATTTTTTCATCTTAAAACCTACACTATCTATGCTATACTCCCTGTGGGGTGCCGGATTAGAAATGGTGGCATTCCTTCCCGTAAGTGGCAACTAAGGGAAAAATATTGGAAAGTGGAAAGCAGCGCCTTCTGATGATCTTCTCCACAACTTATACTGCGATCTCCAAGACGGCTGCCAAGCGTGGGGATTATAGCGCTTGAATCCATGGTGATAATGAAACGCTTCAAGGGAAGAACTTATGCTAGATACATGTTTGAAATATTTTTTTAATAATATATTGTTTTAATACATTAAAATAAATGCAATCTCGTGACCAAAGCAAGGACGACTTAACGGTCATTGCAACTTGATCAAAACATTGAGGTTATTTATAATTACAGAGTAGGTATTGCGCAAACATGTAACCGTTATAAGAATATATATAGCCAAAAGAAAAAATAATTCCTCACTCATTACTCGCTCCTGTACCGTCGTAAAACTTTTACTTGTACATTACTGGTAATGTAACTTAATGTAGGAACGATTAAAAGTATTGCATAATGAACCTTTGTTGAGAAGTCATTTATGTACCACAATCATCTTTACAATGTAGGTAAAAACATTATGTCTGTGTGCTGTTGGTGAATAATTTATGTTATATAATCATGGTCAATGCGTCGGAGAATGAGACCACAGATGAGACTTCATTCAGTTTTGAGATAGGTTCTAAGCTAATTTTTTATCCTAGGAAGTTCTTTTCTCTCTGCGGGATAACACTATTATACGTATTTGGCGACAGATTGTTTCCTTGACCTGCCAGGCATAATTAAAAACATACGGTGTAGCACAAGGCAGCAATAAAATGTGAAAATGCGGTGCTTTTAGGTCTCTTTTGACGAACGTATTTTTGGAAGGTAAGTAAAAAAACGGTCAAATACGAGTTGAACTCGCTCACTGAGAATTCAGTGCCAACGGAATGTACCCCAAAAAATCACATTCTAGATCCTTACCTGTGTCCTAACCGTATTTTTTATTGTTACTATAGTTTACCCGCGGCTTTGAAAGCGTTAAAATATATTCTTACTTTTCCTGGATGGAGCACCGGTCCTTGAATACACACACAATATATAAGTGTGTTAAAGTCCAATTATGAGCCAAATCACATCCACAGTTCATAGTCATTAATTTATTCGTCATTCAATAGTTCAAATGCTTTTTGAATGTCTACGTTACAACTTATACAATAATATTTTTAAACATTCATGAACTAAATTCATAATATATATAAGAGACACTTTTGGTTCTAGTAGTCGAAATCAATCAAAAATACTATTTTGATTTTTATTGGTGCATAAATCCAAGAGTGTGATTTAGACGTAAATATTAATACCTGAGCAATAAATTCAGCAATTTCTTATATTATGATTGTTGCACTAATTTCAAAATGTAGATTAGTAAACCAATTGAAACCGAATGGCAGAATAACTTAATTGTAAGGTGCGCTGGCTGCCGCAGACGAAAACAAATTATATCCAAGTTTATAACGAAGCACCATCTTAATCAGTGATGGTGATTTAATTTTAGATTATTTTGGAGAGTGAGTAAATTAGCGAAACATATTCGGTGAAGCTATTTTAAATAAAGCAAATGATTATTGTAAGACTAAAAATTTACAAAAGTAATTAATTATATATATAATCATCTAAAATTATATTAATTGTATACATTTGTCCTAAATATAGGGTTACTCACATCTATTTACACATTTTAAAAGCACGAAATTTTGTCCAGAGCGGTGTGCACTAATAATTTGTAAATATGTATGTAGTAAACATAGTTTACAATGTAATTGTTGAAGCGGGGACATCGCTCTTAGGCACAACTTTTACTTATGTTGGTAATTTAGTTAAGTGTATAACTAATTATCTGGCAAGTTACAAATAATCCTCATTACTGAAAAGTAGCCCCAACTGCTCATCAATATAAGTTTTATTGCCATCCAAAATTTGTACTAAATAAAGTAAATGCTCGTAAATAAAGTATAATTCTGTCATTTTTGGTGCAGTGATATGGCTCTAGCGCACATCAATTGTTACAATTTCCAAAGTCAAACATAGCCATATCAAACTGCCCATGGGTGTCAGTTTTCTGCTTTGATTCCGATTGCTAGCGTGCCTCTATGGATTGCTGGTAGAACTTTGGCATCGTCACCAGAAGCAAAAAGAATAAGTGTTCCTACAACAGTATCTGTTAATTTGTAAGTCCATGAGAGTTTTGATTTGTGTCTCTAAATATTATTTTAAAAACATGCATTTTGTGCTTTCGTCCTACACTATAAATTTGCACAGGCGCAAGTCTTAATTGATTTTGTAACATATCAAAATTCAATACCATTTTAAGTATGAAATGCGTAATAGTCATGGTGTAATGACCGCTGATTGGTAAGTACTCGTATAATAAGGCAGCTATACCCATATATAAGATATATAAAACTCGCCGCTCTTCTACGACATTTTATATCTTTTCTTTTTGACACATTCCGACCTGTGCCGCCACGCCGTGCACACCTGTCTACAGCTCCGCCAGTATCTCCCAGTGAGACCGCAATAGTCCCCGCACTATTGCCGTCTCACTCGGGTCATCGTTCCGACGCTAGTTGCAGACCAGTGCCTTGGAATACGCAGTCCTGACGAAGTTTTGTTTTCTGTGCAGAAGCTGAGCAGCCACCGACCGCCGTGCAACGTGAGCTACGAGCTCGCCGTGCCGGCGCGCAGAGGCGCTCTAAGACGTCAGGCATTACCACCTACCCAAGTCCCTTGTTTCGGACGAACAACATCATATCGGGCTGGTGGTCTTGTTTTGACCGCACTTTTCGGTGCGCATTTCACCACTTTACTACCCGACACAACATAGTAACAGTCGCGTAACAACACACTTTGTGCTGTTAAGCGACGTCGTTCAGGCGTGGGGTAGCGTCAGCCAAACCCGTCTGAACGATCAAATCCGCCATTTGCTGCGGTCGCAGTGTGACACCCTACGGTGACAACGGCCACTGTTGTTGTTTTGGTTTAACCTTGCACCGTGGCCTTTCCCGCTTCACGGGTCAGCCGAAGCAAGCTGGGCTCCGGGATTACTGGCCTTGGGGTCGCCCCTAGTCAACCCCGGAGTAGCGCTTAGGAGCACCCCTCTCCGCCGAGAAAAAAGCTCGGAGAGGGTACACAACTAGGGCACACCCTAGGTACACACTCCCTCTCACACAGTGAGCTCACAAGGTGTGTGAGGGAATTCAAACCCTTGATAGGGCGTCCTGAGTATTCCCCTCAGGATGCAGTCCCGTCCCTCTAACGGTGAGGTGCAGGTCCTTCAGACCTTCGCCCTCCGCCACCCCGATCTATACGTTGCACATATGCAACTCCTTGAAGAGGAAGAGAATGCCCGCCTCACGGACACTCTCATCGCTCCCTCCGGGACTTCAAACCCGGAGGCCAGCGTTCCTCCCTTGACCCGATCCTATTCAGAGGATAGCCCTACTTCGCCCGCTCCCGGGCCCGACAATAGACGCACGGTGGCAGCCCCTCCCCGTGAACGGTCTCGCTCTCGCTCACCGATCGGGAGGTCAGCGAGTACCCGTCCCTCCTTCGCCATTGTCGAGACCGTTTCGGAATCCGAAACGGACATGGAGGTAGATCAGGCCGGCGCCTCACGCACGGACTCTGATTCCGATAACGACGGTTACACCGTCGTAGATCGCAAACGCAAGCGCGCGCCCAAAGCCGCTAGTTGCGCCACTTCCGCCCCTCCCGCCAAGGCACCCGCAAAGGCCCCCGCCTCCGGCAAAAAACCGACCCCCGCCCCGCGCCCCGCGTCTCCTCCCTCCGCTCCGGTTTCAACCGCCGCGTCCCCTCAGGACGCGAGCGCACGTCGCGAAAAACCGCCTCCGCCTTTGTTCATTCAGGACAAAAGCAAATGGGACATGCTGTCCCGTTTAGTTTCGGATCGTGGGATCCATTATACTAATGCCCGCTCCACGCAGCAGGGCATTAAAGTCCAAGTGCCCACCAGTAGCGACCACAGAGCGCTAACAAAGCTCCTCCGTAAAGAGAGCATAAGTTTTCACACTTATGCGCTCGAAGAGGAGAAAGTCCTTCGCGTTGTGATTCGCGGTGTGCCTAAGGAGATACATACCGATGCGGTATGTGACGACCTTAAAGCACAAGACTTCCCAGTGCATGCGGTTCACCGCATGTACAGCGGGAAGGACCGCAGTCCATATGACCTAGTACTCGTAGTACTAGACCGTACACCAGAGGGCAAGGCCATTTTTAATTTAAAAAAGGTCTGCGGCCTCTCTGGGTTAGACGTACAAGCCCCATTTAAAAATGGAAGTCCCTCGCAGTGTCACAACTGCCAATTATACGGTCACGCCTCCCGCTTCTGTTTCGCTCGCGCTAGGTGCGTCAAGTGCCTAGGCGATCACGCGACAGCGGCGTGCACTCGCACTCGGGACTCGCCGGACCCACCCAGCTGCGTTCTATGCGGTGCTCAAGGACATACCGCGAATTACCGCGGCTGCCCAAAAGCACCACGCATAAACCACAGGGTGGCAAGGCATAGGCCGACCCGTCCCTCATATGACCGTTACCAACGGGTCAGCCCTAAGCTGTCGGTAATACCTGCTTCACAGGTAATACCCGCGCCGCTCCCCGCCCGTAACGCATGGTCTAAACCACCCAGTATGGTAAAGACCATCGCTCCCGCCCGCGCCCCGGCCCGCGCGCCCGCACCCGCTCCCGCCCGCGCCCCGGCCCCTGCCCGCGCACCGGCCCCGGCTCGCCCCGCGCTCCCGGCACCCGTTGCCAACTCCGTTCGCGCCCCTCCTCCCCGCGCCATTTCCCGGCCACAAGCCCCACCCATGCCGCTGATGGATGCCTCTCTTCAAGAGGACATCAAACTAGTCAGCGACCTGGCGATGTCTATTGACATCAACGAAGTCCGCGAGCTAGCGCACAAGATGCACTTCGCTCAATCCCCAGCGGACGTGATCCAATATACATTGGAACACGCGAATTTACTTAGCGCCCTTAAGCGCTTCGTTCCCCAGGCCCCTCCCCAGTACAACCACTATGGGTAGTACAACCGCACGCACGAAACCGCGCTCAGTTTCGTTAGCGTCATTCAACGCTAACGGTTTCTTTAGACAACGTGACCTTGTCCACGACTTTTGTTGCACCCACCTTATCGACATTATATGCGTGCAGGAGACCCTTCTAAAACCGGGGAAGGCGAACCCTAGGTTTGCCAATTACAGAACGGTACGTGATGATAGAGTGAACTCCCGTGGGGGAGGCACTCTTATCTATTACAAAAGGTCCCTGCACTGCATCCCCTTACCTACCCCGACTCTTGTTAATATGGAAGCATCTTGTTGCCTCCTAGCTATGACTGGTCATCAACCTATAGTCATAGCGTCCTGTTACCAAGCTTGTCAAAAGCCGATCGTCCGAGCTGACTTAGAAGCATTGTTCTCATTAGGAAGCGCCGTCCTTCTGATTGGCGACTTCAATAGTAAGCACATCCTATGGAATTGTAACGTCAACAATCCCAGAGGCATTGCACTTGAAAAACTAGTCGCAGAACTTAATTTTGACATAATTGCGCCCACTGAGCCCACTCACTACCCTCATACGGAAGACTTTCGACCTGACTTGCTTGACATGGCACTACTCAGAGGCATAACACTCCAGTTACGCTCCATAGAAGTGGTTCACGAGCTTCACTCTGACCACCGACCCATTATACTGCGACTAGGTCCCGACCCAACAACAGACCTCCCCCGCCCCACTAAGACGATAGTGAACTGGAAGCAATTAGGCGTTGCCCTAAAAGCTATCAGTTCACCGGACCTTGACAAGATCCCTGACGACATCCTGACTAAAGATGACGTAACCCTTGCGATCGATTCGTTCACTAATCACCTCTCCACCGTAGTAGGTGCATCCGCAAAGGAGGTCATGGTGCCGGACGACCGGCGCCTTGTCATTCCAGCGGATGTGAGACGATTAGTGACGGAAAGTAAAGCAGTGACCCGACATTACGACTCTTACCCCAGTAAAGAGAACAAAACTAAGAAACGCCACTTTGAACGCATGGTTCAAAGTCGCATGTCTGAGTTGCGTGATCAACAATGGGGTGACAAACTTTCAAACCTCGTGCCAAGCCACCAGGCTTATTGGGACTTGGCGCGAGGTATGAAAGGAAGTAACTACAACGACATGCCTCCCTTATACAGACCAGTCCCACTAGTCCCAGCGTTCTTTGACGAAGACAAAGCTGAGTGCCTAGCTGATAGCCTAGAGGCTCAGTGTTCCCCTAACGTAGATCACGTTGACCAAGCTCACCTCGATTCGGTGGATGCTGAAGTCGAACGTAAAAGCTCTGTGGTCACCTCTGAACTCCCACCAATCACCTTAGCGACTTACGCTGAGGTGGCGAGACTGATCAAGGCCCTCCGACCGCGCAAATCCCCCGGTGCCGATGGCATCTCCAACAGGGTTCTTAAAACCCTCTCTCCTCCTCTCATCCATCTCCTAGTCAGCATCTTCAATGCTGCTATGAGCCACTGCTTATTCCCAGACACCTGGAAATGTGCAAATGTCATTGGCATTCACAAACCAGGCAAAAGCTCATCTGACCCCACCAGTTACCGCCCCATCAGCCTCCTCAGTGCCTTAGGCAAACTTTACGAGCGGTTACTTGCAAACCGTCTCCAGTCCCATGCTAAGGAACACCACCTTATCCCAGATGAGCAGTTTGGCTTCAGACCCGGACACTCATGCGTCCAACAGGTGCACCGCCTCACGGAGCACATCATTGAGGGCTTTAACAAGTACCCCAAACCCCAGACAACGCTAGCAGTCTTCCTCGACGTAGCGAAAGCTTTTGACAAAGTCTGGCACAATGGCTTGATTTACAAGCTATACCAATTTGGCGTGCCAGAACGTCTTGTGCTCATCCTACAAGACTTCCTTAAAGCCAGAAGCTTTCGCTATCGCGTGGAAGGCACCCTCTCCTCCCCCCACCCAGTCAGAGCCGGAGTCCCTCAGGGCTCCGTGCTATCACCCATTCTTTTCGCGCTGTATACCAGTGACATCCCACGCTCTCAGCCTAACGTCCTACTAGCCCAATACGCGGATGATACCGCTATTTATACCACCGGGTGGCATATCAGTAGAAAGTCCATTCCCGCCCTCCAACGGGCCATCACCGAGATCGGTGACTGGTTCCGTAAATGGCGCATCGCGTTCAACCCAGTTAAAAGTGCAGCTATGTACTTTACTGAGAAGGGCCGCCCCCGTTACCCGCGACCCTTAACTTTGTTCGACCAACCCATCCCCTGGGTTAGTAAAACAAAATATCTCGGAGTCACCCTTGATCGGAATCTCACCTTTAGCGATCATATAACAACCGTCCGTAACAGAGCGGCCTTTGTAATGGGTCGCCTTGGTCCCCTGATTCGCAAAGAGAGTAAAATGTCTCTTAGAAATAAGAAGACACTTTACACTGCCTGCATCCGCCCCATCATGACTTACGCATCAGTAGTGTTTAGTCATGCTAGTGAGGCCCATCTCCATAAGCTTCAAGTCATTCAAAACCGTTTTCTTCGTAGTGCAACCGGCGCTCCGTGGTATATCCGGAACACCGAGTTGCATTGCGACCTAAACCTTCCCTCTTTAGCGCAGTTCAATAAGGACTGCGCCCGCCGATACTTTGATCGAGCGCCCCACCACTCGAACCCTTTGGTTGTCCAGGCATCGAACTACTCGACCGCCTCTTCTATCCCATTTTTCAAACCCCCCCGTCGCCGACCACGGCAGGTATTAGACGACCCGGATGACCCCATCGCAGTCATTACATTGGCAGCTTTAGCGTTATCCGCAAGTCGTCGAGGTAAAATCCCCAGGTGTGAGGTAATTAGAGGTCACACAATCAAACACCGAGCTCGCCGGCGAGCTCGAGGCAAAAACAAGGTCACGATAAATTGCTCTCCAAATAGTCAAAGAGTATTATTCAGTAGGGCCCAATTGTGCAACACTGCAGTTGCACAGAGGCATTTTGCTCCGATCCCCCCCATGTCTCTCGACAGCGAGACAAGCCGAGGTCCGAACCACAGTGGTGCCCTTGAGCTCGCTGTCAACCCCTCCTATAATAGCGGTACGTTTTCGGCGTCCGCAGGAGACGGAGGTAGAAAGCGCTTTTCGCCTTCTACGCCCGTCTCGGGAGAAGTGCCTTCGGCACTTCTCCCTCCCGGGCTATTGTAGGGCCAGGCCCTCGCCCAAAACCCGGTGGAGCTGGACAACCGCACAGGCGGTAGCCAGCATCTATGTCCTCCCTAAAAAAAAAAAAAAAAAATCTTTTCTTTTTAACGTGAGCCAGTTAAGTCCCCTCAGGGGCGTTGAAAAAGAAGAAGACACAATGTTTAACTACTACAACGCTGCGAAAGTATTCATATTAATGTTAAACTCATAATTAATGAAGTTAAAATGAAAACCACAAATCGTAGGGACACATGTTTGCGTATATTTAGCTTTTTTAGCCGACTTCCAAGAAAGGAGAAGGTCATCAATTCATCTGTATGTTTTTTTTATGTTTGTTACCTCATAAATCTTGACTGGGTGAACCGATTTTGAAAATTATTTTTTGTTTGAAAGCTGATTTTTGTCGTTTGGTCCCATTTAAATTTCATCAAAATCGGTAAAGCCATTTTTTAGTTACACTCCAATAACTGAAAAATATTTACCTATCTTGATGATATAGTCGTTGACAATGAATGACAATCTACCCCCTAAGAAGCAAGGGTCACTAAGAAGAGTGAAAAAAAATTTAACCAAAAAATGGAACCGACTAGTAAATTTGTAACTATGTGATGTAATCCGCAAGGCATGTGGTATTGAAAAATCCTACCTAGCATAGTTATGTTTACGGCGGAAGACTTCGTCACAAAAATTTACTGATACTTACAATTTTGACGGACCGTTTCTTTCATAGTTAATAATGATATATAAGGATATATTATTGATCTACTTAACGCGGATACCTTACATGCTTGGGTGCAAGTACGTTATTTTTATCCGTTACCTGTTTATATTGGTGGCCATCTAAAAATATATTAATTTAATTTCTATTAACACAATGACGTATGAATTTTAATTTTGTTACTCGATCCATTTACTAATTAGAGACCCGTGGTGTACGGAAGCCTTGTTATTAACATGCTCAGAAACTTTACATATGTTTTATAATTTAATCTATAGCTGATAGCCTTTGGCCACTATCTCACCAGATGTTAAGTGATGATGTGGCCGAAGATGTTTTTTTTTACCGGCGGTATGCCTTTATTAAACAAAATACTACAAACAATATACAACACTACAGCTACTACAATAAAAGCATTTACACAACCTATAAGTCATAGCAGACTCATAGGCAGTCTATAAGCTCCAGCCCACTTCCAGTTGGCTGCGTGCCCAGCATGCTGGCAGCATTGCCCCGCTGAATTGCAATGCTTATTCGTTGAGCCTAATATGTGCCCGCATTTTGATCACGCGTCGCATCAATCATAGGTTTTTGAAAATACGATGAGCTCCCGGTCCCAACGGACCCAACGTCTCTACACCAAACGGCTCAAATATGTAACCCATAACGAGGTTAGCATATGTGCGCCGCTTGAGTTGCTTCGCCGATGTAGCCGCAGCGCCAGCCCTCACGTTGGTTTGACATTACTACTGAGCGCGTGCTTCGGAGGACATGTTGAGCCGTCGGTTCTGCTTGTTGTCTTAGTGTGACAGTCGTTATAGCATGATGGTAGGGCATTTTGCAAATGCCCGTCTGGCTAGCTACCCCTACCCCTGAAGTAGAAAATTCGTTGCCATTTACCTTACGGTGAGTTTCGGCAGCTGTCATTGATAGCGAGTAATTCTAGGTTATCCACTTCGAAACAACATCTTCGACCACATTGTCACTTACCATCACATAAAGTCGTGGTCAAAGGTTAGCCAATAAGCAATTAATAAAAAAAATAACGGTCAAAGATAAAATACAATTTTTGTTTATTTTTCAAGTGAAATTACTTTGGCAAAAATGCCTTGCCATTTAATTGAATGTTTGCCGTAATAATTTCACAGTTTAACTGATCCTTCACAGGTTGAAACAATTTTATGTTCATTCAAATTCACTTAAGTATTGCGGCATAGTATGCCATTATTATATACTTACACATCAAATTAGGTTTGTAGAGATAAAACAGTATCCTGATTTAGTACAACTTCCTATTTAATGTAACATACAATATTATTTACATAATTAAATTTCAGTGCAGGTTTTGAGAAAATCTGTCGCGAAGCATCTAGCGTTTACTATCTACGACTACATCATTACTTATAAGATATTTTAGTCAAAGGCTAGCCTATCGGCGCGGTGGTTAAATCAAAGTGGGACGACTGCAGCCTTGATTACTAAAAAACTGTAACCAATTACACATTTTCCATTACAATAATTAGAATTGAGTTTGTATTATTGATTTATGAGTTACTTAGAAAGTCTGTATATTGCAACACAGGTACAGTAATGCCCATCTATACGTCTACCCACATAGTCCTATCAGCTAGTGCGACTTTATAAGAGGGCATGTCAGTTCCAGCTGACATTGCCTTGATCTGTTTGCCGTTTGCCCCGACAAAGAGAACAAGGTGAAACTTTTCAGTTTATGCAACAATTGCAATCTGAATTTACTTGTCGTTGTACCAGCCATGTAACTTTCGCTAGCATTAAATATATTTCTCGAGATATGAATGTATTAGATTCTTCTACAAATATGAACTTATAAATGCTGATGCTTATTTTTTTGTTGATAAAATCACAATCTGGACCATATTGGTATTAAAATAATATAGAATGTAGATGATGCGATATGAGACGTTATTATAAAAAAAAAAATTTAACAAAAAATGGAACCGACTTACACACCCAAAAGTGTGAAATAACTTGTTGAAGTCGGTACCATGATGGTTCAAAAGTACCTATTATCACAATATTGTGCGCATGGTACCGACTTCGACAAGTTATTTCACACTTTTGGGTGAAATAACTCGGTTCCATTTTTTGTTAAAAAATTTTTTTCAATATTTTTAGTGTAACTCAAAAACGGCTTGACTGATTTTGATGAAATTTAAAATGGGACCAAACGACAAGCATCAGCTTTCATACAAAAAAATAATTTTCAAAATCGATTCACCCAGTCCAGAGAGCTGAGGTAACAAATATATAAAAAAAAAAAAAACAGACGAATTGAGAACCTCCTCCTTTTTTGGAAGTCGGTTAATTATAATTTGCTATCTTAATGTCCATCAATGTAATTTGTTAAAAAATTTAGCCGTGATGTATATTCACTGTATATATTGAGTTTTAACAGCCTTTTAATATTTTAGCTTTAAGAATATATTAGGTATGTTAAATAACATAAACAGCGTGATACATTATGAAGATATGAAAATTGTCAACACGACCACCATGGCACTGTAAGTATACCTATTTCGCCCCATTTTTAAATCTACTGCGGCTATAGTATAATATGAGGGAGGGGAAGAAATAAAATTAACGTTTCGTGTCTCAATTTTTTCGTCCAAAAAAGAAAGAAATACATATTTATATTTCGCAATAAATATTTGAAATAGAGTAGATCTGGGCTTCTTTTAATTTCTTTTAGGTATATAAACAGATTTTCATATTTGTCTGGTGTCCTTTGAAATTTTTTCATTGCTTACAGTAGGCAGCTCACATGTAAATGGTCACCGTCGCCTTTGGGTGTTTAAAACACCAACGTGCTGCCGACCTCTGAGGGATAAAAGACCTCGGTGGGAAGTTCCTTCAAAATCTTTAGAGTACGCGGTAACGTTCTAGAGATCCACCGTAGCGTAGTTGAGCGCAGAAGCTCAAGGTAGTGGGAGTGAATATCCCGTCGATGGCGAGCCGAGCGCGTGTGGAGTTCAGGAGTTGCATCATATCAAACAGCTCCTTAGAATACTCTCCAATGTACAGACGGTAGAAGACGCAGAGAGATGCAGTCTCTGCGCAGACTAAGCGATTTCAAACCGTCTATTAGTACGGGATCCTGCGATAAGAATACTAGATTTTTAGCTACAAGAACAAAGGTCGATTCTGACATTTACGTAGAAACGGAAATAAATAAAAAAACTTGCTGTATTCAAATTAACACAAGGCTCATTTGAACTCATTAGCAAAAAGCAAATGCGCAAAATAGTATTTAAACAAAAAAAATACAAAATAGTTTTTTTTGGCTAATTAATTATTGTAATCAAACCTTTTCGTTAAAATAATTAGCGTAGTTTCAAGGGCTTTTAAAAACAATAATAGTCCTTCATACATATTGAACGAATAATTGTGTTATAAACAAAGGTAATAATATTTTAATAATGTGCTAGGAATGTGCCTACCTACGTTGTAATAGGTGTTTTATATGTCGAATCGTGACTTAGTCAAAGAATCACAGATCAAATCTAGAATTGTTAACATAGGTGGAAGTCACGGTGTGCATGATACCTTATCATGTATGGATATTACTATGTAGGGATGTACCTTATTTTATCATGTATGGTTATTATTAGGGTTTTGTGGGTACCAGAAACGGCTACGCTTCCGAAAGACTGTCTTTTGAATTATAATGGAGAAAGCCGGTCTAAATGTTCTGTGAATATGACAAATTACTACCTAAAATATAATCAAAATATTAGGGTAATCCTCACTCCAGAATCTTTTTTACTGCTAATACACTAGCCTTTGACAACCTCATCAGATCTTGTTCGGACAATTGCCGACACATACCGTTAGGTGTCGAGAAGGTAGCCAAGCCAAGTACCTATTCGCAAAATGCCATAACACCACGCTGAAAAGACTGCCATCTATGATAACCATGAAAGCGCTGAGTAGTATAATGCCACTAGCGGTCACTTATCTAAGTAAAGATGATAGTGGACGTTGTTTAATCTAAAATGACTAGACAAGCTTCGGCAAGAAGCTTCAAAGGCATTTCAAATTCAAATTCAAAATCATTTGTTTAATTTAGGCGTCTACGACGCTTTTATGAAGGTTAATTACAAATTTTAATATTGAAATATTCTACATTGTACTGCCACGTTCAGTAAAAAAATTATAGAGCCACTGCGAGAAGAACGGACAAGAAACACGGTGCCATAATTTTAAATGTCTTTTAAAAATGTGTTATATACAATATAATACAATTTATTACAATATTTGTTTAAATTACGTGGGTGACAGATGATGGCAGAGGCGAAATTTTCCAAGCATTTTTGTCGGTTAATCACAAACTGTGTAGGATCTCTTAATCAAAATGTTTTTCACGTGCAACTTGAATTTTACTTCTGTGGGCATTGTAATATGTTTGGGAACTTTATTATTAAACCGCACACAATTATCTAATACCTAAAAAGGA
Source organism: Plagodis dolabraria (assembly GCA_963854805.1). Taxonomy (NCBI): domain Eukaryota; kingdom Metazoa; phylum Arthropoda; class Insecta; order Lepidoptera; family Geometridae; genus Plagodis; species Plagodis dolabraria. The sequence continues at coordinate 32,771,757 of OY978440.1, read as the reverse complement.
TGTTTTATTTGTCTTTGCTAATCTAAAACCTGGTACCGCTCTTTTATGTTTATTCCTAGTGTTGTAATCGTGGTTGACATTTAATTTCGGAGCCCTCAATGTGTTGGTCGATCTTGCATATGATCGGTTAAAATTTACTATGGGAATTAACCGTGTACTGGCAAGTGGCATCAATCCAAGTTCAGATAAGACTTGGCAAGATATAGATATGGTTAGGTATAGCGTAAACATCGTAATCCTAAATACACAACTTAGGTAATTCTTAACATCATCCCACCGTTATCTCATGTGTAAGGTGGTTTCCATATGTCATTGTCTGACCCAGGGCTGGGTAAAGTATGGCCCGCGGGCAATCTCCGGCTCGCGAAAGGATTTAATACGGCCCGCCAACTTCTTTTCTAAATTAGAAGTGTATGCCATTCGGAATTACTCCTGCCCCTGCTGTGTAAGACCAAACTCAACAAATTTAATCAGACACAAATTTGAAATCAGATTTTATGAATTTAATCATATTAAACCATATCTAGATATTTTATTCATGCCGTTTAAAATAAACTTGGCGAAAATACACCTGAATTGTAGCTAGAAACTTTTTTTAAACTGAAATGTGTAGCACTTTACAACTATCTCACCTGATGGAGCGCGCTTACCCAGAAGGTATCTATTCACTCGCGTTTTGAAGACCCCCGTATTGTACTTAGCCGGAAACACAGACTCAGACAGGGTGTTCCATTCCCTAGCGGTTAGCATGATGAACGAAGTCGCAAATCGCTTTGTTCGTGTAAATGGAATATCAACCATATAGCGGCAGCGCTTCTGAGTATCCCTGGATGTCCGGTTATAGAATGGGGATGGCGGGATCAAATCATGCAGTTCTGTGGCACACTCTCCGAAATGTTTCCGATAAAAAATCGATAAACAAGCGACTCTGTGGCGATGCTCGAGTCTTTAGAGTCTCTTGCTTACAAGTTGGTCGTCGTTAATGAGTCTCTTAGCTCTCCTCTCAATAACTTCCAGCTGGTATTTGGCAGAACCATCCCAAAGGTGAGAATAGTACCTACTCCATTCACGACCGGACTTGCATTTGATAAAGATTAAGCAGCTGTCCCGGTGTGAAGTATTGTCTCACCTTAGGCAAAACACCAAGCTTTTTTTAGGCTAGCTGGGCTTTAGACTCAATATTGAGTTAGGTGCAGTATAGCATACATTTGAAACAACTTTTCTATAATTCTACAAAACGAGTTATATATTATTACCCAAATATCAATTTTTTTTTTTTTTAAATATATATATATACAAATATCAATAATTTTCAAAGATGCACATGCCCAGAAATCTATGGCAACGTTTGTTATTCTCAGTCATGAAGAAGGCGAAGAGTTCTCTTCGAAGCACGTCAACAGACGAACGCCCGTCACCTGTTAACGTTAATGTAGTGTCAGTTGAAACAGAGGATATCATGAACAATCAGTGATGGCTCATTGGCATTGGCTTTGGACTGCCGCGCAGCAGGTCCATGGTTTGATTCCCGCCGCGGGCTTGACCTTCACCCCACGGTGCAAGGGCATTTTGAGAATCCCCGCCTGGCTAGCGACCACCCTCAAATAGAAAATCTGTCGCCAAGCACCTTACGGTGTATTCCGGCAGCTATCCTTGAGAGCCTGTAATTCTAGGTTAAGCACTTAACACCAGGTGAGCTTACCTATCAGCAACATAAGAAAAAAAAACTTACACTAAGTGGAATCTCTACCCGCGTACCGAGATGTATCTGGGTTGAGTTGACTATCAACACATTGGGTAAAGGGTCCCCCAATAACTGGTTGAAACCTGTTAACCTGTTAGTAACCTGTAAGTCCACAGTAAAAACTATTCAATTGTTGTTTTATTCTTGTATTTTCCTTGCCAGATATTATTTTGAAGGTTATGATAATATATTTTTTCTATTTATGTATCTTTTATAATATTTTATAATTAAAAATCCATTGTGTCTGGCATGAGAATGATGACGCGGTTGAAGGTGTTAACAGGCTTAACCTAGAATTACTGGCCCTCAAGGACAGCTGCCGGAACACACTGTTAGATGCTTGGTGACAGATTTTTTAACTTCATATACTATAACCATGTCTTCGAATATATCTGAGTTTGTGTGTCTACTCAATATAATGTTGTTCAGTATATTTTTTATGGGATAGGAGGGCAAACGAGCAGACCGCTCACCTGATGGTAAGTGATCACCGTCGCCCACAAAATATCCGCAACGCCACAAGTCTCGAGTATTTATATTTTATATTTTTTTCTGTCATTATTTATATCCATATAAAGACCTGGTAAAAAACTAAAAACTTTTACGCAATTAAAAAATAAAGCAGAATATAGTTACAATATAAGACTTTTTAAATACATGTTGTGTTAAATACATCATGTAAAGGGTTTTTTATTATATAGGCGAAGAATATATTCAATACTTATGTACAGTAAGTACCTACATATTATGTACTTAGTAAATACTTCAAAGGTACATATCATTATTTATTCAAATAGGTTTACTTTTATAAATATATTTGTCGTCTTATATTTAATGTAGAGCTATGTTTTATATTATTTATATTCAAGGCGCCAATCTGTCTGATAAAACTCCATCCACTAATGCATCATTTATTATATAAGTCTGCGTTAGAGGTTCATACAGACAATTTTATACGAATTATAGGAACGTTTTATTAATTTAAAGAAGTTAGTAAAGTTTACATTGATGGCTAACTAGAAAATTTCATCAAAAAAAAAACTAATACAAACAGAAAATATTCTAAAACAAAAATACACTAAAAATAAACCAAACCATCGCAGACAGATTTTTTTGTTTATTTTACATTTAACATAAACAAGTGAAAATTAGAACATCATCAATGTAGTCAAAGCTATTTACATACAAAATATTAGGCATAACTCAAATACTACTCGTCAGTTCTCAATAAAATTTTAATTAGTCAAGCACCAAAAACAACAAACATCTTTTTAATATAAAAAACACCATCAAAATCGGTACAATTTGTAAAAAGTTAGGAGGTAACACACACGCACCTTTTTTATAGTCGGTTAAACAAGGTGTATAATACTTCGTTATTGTTAGATTATTCTGTTTCTGAAACCCGATTTATTCAATATGAAATAATTGCGCGATATCTATACGGAAGCATAAATTTGTATAATTATCATTATTTAACTTTAGCTTCATACTTTATCCTAGCTTCTTATACCTCATACTTATAGAGGCAAGTACGAGTATAAGGCTAACTTACCTACATGCCTTCTTATAGTAATATTTAATGTTAATCTGTTTTTCTGGAATGAAAAGGGAAAATCCAGCGTGCATTGGACAAGTACCTTGAACTTACCTAAAGCTTCTATGATCGGGTGTTTAAAAGTAAATCAAACTTGAAAAAAATACTGAATTGAAGTAATTAAACTTTTTCTTCGCGATACTACTATATGTAAACATAAAATTAGTGCATATCTCTACAAACGAAGCTTTCGTACAATTATGATAGAACTTCAGGTACCTGCGGTAGTACCGGTAATTTCGTATAATAGCAAAATATAATGTACGTACCAGATACAATTGAGAATACTCACCAAAAAAAAAAATAAAAAAAAATTATTTAACGTAGACCGTAGGTGATCAATATATTATAAGTAAAGTTGGAATATTGTTATTGACTCAGTATCGGCATACATTCGACCTTAGAATTCCATTCCCTTTATAAAGAAGTATCTACTGAATTCCAATAATTGCTTACTCACTTGCTTTTAACGATTGTTCTAGAAAAATAATTATTCAATACGCAATAAAGCAGTTATAAAACGCCGAATTCGTGAATTTAATACTAAATCATGTTAATGCATTCAGTTACATAACATAACGCATGGTGTTGGTCATTATGTTAGAGCTGTTACGTGTGGCCTTGACTTTCACCTTCGGTTGAGTGTGTACTGGCGGAGACGGTGACCACACGATTTGATTCAGGAGGTTACTCCGGAACCTTGACTTTAACCTTCATCAACAGCAGTCGCGACGGCGGCGGCAGCGGGCGTCGCCTCCGTCGCTGCAGTGCCTTGATCATAACACGCATGATAAATCTACGAAATAGACTTTATTTCACGTCGTTCAAAATGTGTGAAGCAGTGATGGCCTAGTTGCTATTTCAATGAACTGCCGCGCATAAGGTCTATGGTTTTAATCCCGCCGTGGATTTCAGCTTCACCGCATGTTGATAGGGTATTTTACGAAAGTCCACCTGGATTGCAACATTAACACCTTAATTGTGGTGTTTCGGCTGTTGCACTTTAGAGCCAGTTCCCATTCTAGCGGGTTTACCGTCTTCAACGATAACGTCACTTGCTTGATGCGACTTAGATGGGATTGTGTTAAAAGTTTAAGATAAAATATATAAAGGATAAACACTATAAGTATTATATTATAACCCTACAAAGAGTTTAAGGTTAGTTTTTAGCCGGTCTAGTTGATACTGCTTCACACCTAAACCGAATAATAACTAATAGAAGTTAACTACGGAACATATTTCGATACAATCTGGCACAGAGATAAGCTGTTACCTAGAAACGAACCTCGAATAATTGTATCCTGATACAGTACGTTATTCCTATAGGAGCGCGATGTAAGGAAATTACGTCACAAAAAAGTCGCGGGACTACCCTACAGCTACTACATAAATTTACGATACTACAGGAATTTGAAGTAAGCCATGGTCTTCAGCAGAACGGGAAAGAGTGTATGAGTTTTCTTTTCATCATGTATTCTCCTAACATTTAGTAGTCTGAATGTCTTCCATCATAAATAAATAATTCCATAGCAAATCCTACATCACAGAACCATTTTTCTACCCTCATCCCAGTCTAGCGAGATTGACAGAAGTATGTCACCTCTAACGACATAAAGTATACAAATAATTATATTGTGTATTGCATATATTGTACCCTTAAAGCTGTGATATTTGAGAACATATCGACATGAGGAGGGATTGCTGCTCATTAAGACTCTTTTTACGCCGCCTCACAGGAAGGCACAGTAAAATATTTATACTCGTAAGCCGGAACATTTAAGGCTAATAAAGTAATCAAATAAAAACTAATCAGATCAGACTGCTAATCAGAATGCTTTCCCATCAACAACCTTGTGAACGCAATCAATCGCCAGTCATTTTACTAAAACAGAACAATCAGTTAATGGTAACAACAGAATTACTTCCACGAACTATATTTCGTGTTCAGGTCGAGGTAGATCAATTACATATTAATGAGTCAGGGTGATTTTATTTAAACCGTTAACAAAGTAAATGTGCCCTATAATAAAACAAAGAGCAATGGCCTTATTACATTTAACAAAGAAATTGTTTTATCGGTTATTAACTACTTAGCTCCTGAAACACTTGGAAAAGTATAATATTTTTTCTTTTCCTCATTGAGCAGGCAATCAAAATATTTATCAAGTGGAAAAATTTAAGGAACCTGGGGTCCTATGGTCTAACTAGAATGGTAATGAATATGAACTACATTTTGACATTTGGACTACGGAATGGGCATTATTGCATTGGCACGACATATTTCCTAACAAATAAAAAGAGAATCATAAAAATAAATTCATAATTGGCGAAATCGCATGTAAAACATACACTCAGATTGGGAATCTACCCCTTTTTTAAAGTCAGTTAAGAATGCCATCCAAAAGTTCACATCACAAAATAAACTTCATGTTAGTCCTGTTACAATGGTAATGTTCCAGTAAGGCTACAGTTTAAGAGGTCCTTTAAAACTTCATGCTCTAAGTAGAACACCGCTACTTGAGTTGATATTTATCTACATCAAGGTAAAATATCTAGTTGGGAAAAGTTGGCTTTCAGAATAACAAACCAAGTGCGGTCCGAGCATTACAATATCCAGTAATAGATAAATGTTTGTTACGTTGGATCACAGATTAAAAACTACATTTTAAATTGGCGTTTTTTGTATTTTCATGATAAGAAAGGGAATGTTGTACATAATTCCTAACTATATAAGCCTTACTCTTGAAGCGCTCGTAGCGAAGTGTGCTTAGCCGTTGTGATACGATCAGTAAAGTTAAGCAACGTCCCCCTCGGTCATGAGTTGGATGGGTGACCGCTGGTGACATTACTACTGAGCGCTTCCGTGCTTCGGAAGGCACGTTAAGCCGTCGGTCCCGGTAGTTGTCTTCGGATGACAGTCGTTATAGCATGGTGGTAGGGCATTTTGCGAATGCCCGCCAGGCTAGCTACCTTCAAGTAGAAAATCTGTCGCCAAGCACCTAACGGTGTGTTCCGGCCGCTGTCCTTGAGAGCCAGTAATTCTAGGTTAGCCTGAATAACAGTTTTGACCACATCATCACTTACCATCAGGTATAATAGTGGTCAAAGGTATCAAGCATAAAAATATATATATATATATATAGGTACATGATTCCTAACTATTTTAACTGAGATAGACCCCTAACATGACAACTTTGCGTAAAGGTTTACCTATTATTTTCTTCCACCGGAAATCCTCTAGATTTATCTTTGTGTGTGTTCTTTGTTCCGAGCATAGCAACACAATACTATTTAGGTTTATTAAATAGAGGTAGCACAAAAATATCCACCACCTGTATGATCAATGATAATAAATCATATGTGGACGGAACATGAAGCCTAGAACTCAGATCAATTACGTATAACCTTATCACAGTGGCAAATCTAAAAAAGCAAAGGAGATAAATTGCTGCAATTTAATAATTTAAGTAGGTATTATAAGTTGAACGCGGCTTTGCCTTGACCCGAGCAGTGGCAAGCGCGGATACTTGCACGGGCCACGAAATTCGCTGCAACACGCAAAAAATATAAAAGTGTGCTGCAATTTGCATTATGCATCTCACTTGTTGTTTGTTCTAATTTAAGAAAGATTTTTTTTGGCGGTATTACTATGTTAACAAAATAATACGAACTATATCATTATAATATAATACTAACTATATCAATAAACTGAGAGGACACTACAGCTACCACAAAGAAAATATTTAGACAACCTGCAAGTCATTGCAGACTCACAGGCAGTCCAAATCTACGCTTATAATTAAATGCTAAAAGATATTCTCCATTATATCAATAGTCGCAAGACTTCCGATCCAATGTTTAACAAATCTCTTCCTCATTAGGGCGGGTTTCCCATAATCCCCACGTTTGGGGGGCATGAGAACACAGTGTAAGATGTTAGTTCTTTAAAAGGTGCTGATATATAATTTTATAGCATCTATGCTTGGTGACATAATTTTAAAGAAATTGATATTTTAACTTTACCAAGTCTGTATATATTTGAAAATATTATGTATGTTCGTAAAAATTTGAGCAAATTTAAATCAAACAGTGACACTCACGATTATAACACTAGGAATAAAGATAAAATAGTGGTGCCAGGTTTTAGATTAGCAAAGACAAATAAAAGGTCATTCTTAGGCAATTGTGTGCGGTTTTATAATAAATTGCCCAAACATATTACAACGCTCACAGAAAGAAAATTCAATTTGCATGTGAAGAATATTTTGATAAAGAAATCTTACTACACAGTTTGTGATTACTTAAACGACAAAAATGCTTGGACTGGTTCGCCTATGCCAAGCTAGCGCCTAACACCTACGTAATGTAAATTAAGTATTGTAATAATTTTACTATATAGTATGTACTTAACACATGGCACACATAAAAGAATGGCCCCGAGTTTCTTGCCCGTTCTTCTCGCAGTGGCTCTATAATTTTTGTTTGCTGAACGTGGCAGTACAATGTAGTATATTTCAATATTAAAATTTGTAATTGACCTTCATAAGAGCGTCGTAGACGCCTAAATTGAATAAAATGATTTTGACTTTGACTTTAAAGACATGCGAGACTTCGCAAAATGATCTACAATCATACCATGCCTTCAATATTCATATTTTCTCTATTAAAACGACCTATCTCGTCCCTTGAGAGAGTGTGACTAACCTGCGGAAGAAAGCGCTTGTCATATTCAGTATACACACTTTGACACATTATTACATAACCTGAGAAGGTTTCGTCCGCGTGTGTCCTTAATGTGTATCATTCAAAATATATTTTAAAAACTTTTTTAATCTTTTATGAATTCAAAGAAAAAATATGGTTCGCGAGTTACATATTTGCTCATAGTACTGTCACTTTAGAAAAAACTCCCATGTTCGGGTCGTTTGTCCTATTAAGTCGCCTGTCGCTAGCGCTTCTGCTGTAAAGGGAAACAAAACCGCTTGAAGCGTTTACGTCGTGGCCTTAGTAAGCGTAGTTGTACCGGGCGCTGCGCCGCCGCAGGAGCAGCGCCTGCGGTACCGGTTTGCTTTGTTCCTTCGTGACTAATAAGGACATTTAAGTTAGCAGCTAGTTTTTACGAATTCCACTGGCGTAATATAAACTTTCTAACAAACTTAAAGTAACTAAACGTAATCAGTAGCTTAAAACGTTTGCATTTCAGATTTGGACTTCGCCATCTTCAAACAATTCATAATATCTTTCCAATTAGTGGGAGGGTAGCTAAGCATTGCTAATCGGCAATAAGAAAACATTTAGGTATATATTATAATACCGTTGTAAAGAAAAACATTATCTTTATTTGTTACAACTCTATTGTTATTTCAAATTTTAATTTTACTCCTATGGTAAGTTTCGTTTTCAGAACTCGAGCTGTTTATATTTAGTTATATTTCAAATTGTAATATATTAATTTACAATTTCTTTTATTTGTAGTGGGTCCCAATGATATAAAAATGAGATATTCGGTTCTTGCCATTTAAATAGCATTCTGAAATCGACTTCAATACATCAATGAATAATACGTCCATTGGGTTATGGAAGAATAGACATTAAAAGAAGCAGAGTAAGAGTGATTCTATATGCACTTCAAATAAAATAGGTATGTGTCAGAAAAGTAAGAATGTCTTCTAAGAGCGCGGCTACATATCTGTAGTAGATAAGGACGTATTTTTTTTATATCTATCTACATATTACATCTACATATATCTATTCTATTCTATATTCCTAAACTGCAGTTTGCAATGGATAAACGAAAATGAATCTTGACTAACTACAGATACAAAAAAAGACGTCTGTATTCGTTTGATTATTGAAAAATCTTTATCTTCATGAATTAGAGAAAAAGGGGTTATGTTTGGTTCCTTTGTCTATTGATTATATTATATGTTGATTTACGTATCTACGTGCGTAGAGTCACGTAGCGTTCTGAACAGGTTCCTAGTCCCACCAACAAAGTTTCAAGCCAATTTGTTCAAGGTCGCAATTCGATGAATATATAATTAATTATTCAATTTTGAAAATGTTTTGTATCATGGCTACTTCCTATAGCCTGAGCATTGCCAATGCCACGGTATCTAATAAACTTAAAAAATGTAAATAATAATGCACGGAAAATGTAAAAAATTCTTAAGTAAAAATATAACAATATGTCCAAATTAAAAAAACTTTATCCATTGTATTAATACTAAGTAGAAACCGGCTAGGACTCGCGTTATAGTTACCGGAAATATAACGACCAGTTTTGGAACTTTTTCAAGCTTCCAAAATAGTAAATAAAAAAAAAAAAGTCTGTTGTTTCTTCGTTGGTGTCGCTAGTTATAGTATGGAAATATTTAATTGCGTCTAATTACATTAGAATGTATTATATTCTGTTCTCAATCGTTTTATTGCGCTGGTCAAACAGAAATTATGAAATTACGCAACGTATGTACAAGGAATGCGTTTCGTCAATCAAACGCTGCGATATTTTGACCTCCTGGCGCTTGTTTTTGCTAGGTCTACACGGTCACCATTATTGTATAAATTATTTTCACGTTGACTTGTATCAAACATCCTACATAGCCTATTTCTTGACATAACAAAAACGGACATAATAAGGATTCATCGAGACGGTAACAGTTGTAGACACAGACCAATATATCTGCCATCCAGTGTCTTATACCTAAGATTTTTTTACCTGTAGATTAGTTGTATGCCCTCCATATTTACTAGACGAATTCAGGGTGATTGCCTGAGTCACTAACAGTCTAGCACTTCCGAGCGTCCGGTGAATACATCGCCGCTAATCGTGTTTTTTCGGAATAATCTGTGGACAATACACCTTCCTTGTGTCTTTAGACTCTACACCAATTATACAGGCACTGTGAGAGATAATAAAACTTTTTCTTTCACGCGTAATTATTGGTTTTATTGTTGAAATAGAAAATATCGTTATTTTGTTTTATCTTAGTAACGAATCTCAATGAAATGGATGAGCGAGATATGTGTATCGTTTGGTGTGGGAGAGTGAAAGAGATCGCAGCATAATGGTGATCGGAACGTCTCGTGGCGGTTCGGTGATAACACGAATTGCTTATTTATCTCTTTTTAACAACAGATATGACGCATAATATTTGAACGTTCTTTCCTTGTCATTACAAACTGCATATACATGTGCGTAGGTCTGTACATAGGTATATTCTAGTAAGCTTTTAGAGCAGTGGTGTTCGGATATAACTACTCTAAGTATTTCAACTCTCTGTCTTATACCAGTATCACATCCACTGAATAAATTAAATAAGTTAAATACAAATCAGTGACAGAAAGACGAACTTTGGATGACAAGAAGAAAATTGATGAAGTTATGAACTGGAGTAGATTATTTTAAAGACAAGATACCAAATTGGCAAAGATTGTCAATCATTATATTACAAATGCCTCATAGTATAATTGCGAAATGTGTCCTTAAGTACCCATTATAACAACAGTTCCACTTAAAAATTGGTTTGGCCAGGGTCCATTTTTTTCTTAAAGCATAATATCTGAATGACATCAAAGACCCAGATGTTCATTCAGAGTAGCCTAATTATAAACATTAAACGTGACAAAAAACATCAAATAATAAAAACAGGAATTCCTACTACGCAGGAAGTAAACGAGTTGATATAGTACAAGACATTTCCTTTCTTAGTAAATAATAACAATTATGTACATTTATAGCTTTATAGTGTGCTTATCGCTTAAACAGAGAAGTGATCAGTGCGGCCGCTTTGTAATATATATGTCGCAGAGATATTGTTAATGTTGGCACATTATAATTTAACTAAAATTGTTTCCAGTTATCTCCATAAAATACGGATCTATTTCCGACTAATTTAGTAACTCAACTGAAGATTTTTTACTATAAATTTAAATTTATAGTGTTACGTATAGGAGGGAAATTGGGGTAGCTCACCTGGTAAGTGATCACCGTCACCCACGAACTTCCGGGACACCAAAGATCACGAGGACCGAGGACGTTGACGGCCTTTGAAGAACGACCTTGATGAGGGATATGCTCTCTTATTGAAGGCTCCTAAGTCGTAAGTCAACTGGTTCCAGATAGTCACAGTGCAAGGCAGAAAATGCCGTGAGAATAGTTATTTATATACGACTAGCGGCCCGCCCAGGTATCGCACGGGTATTTAACAAAAATTTAAAATTGAAACATATAAAAACTAGTTATTGTGACATACCTGTAAAAGTTAGATTTATGGTAAGTATTGCGGATTTTTTTTTTCGATAATGTCCTCTATAAAATTTTTTACATCACTTTGCTCTATTGTCAACAATTTAGCAGCGTACGCGATATATCGATTTTATTGGTATTTTTTTCACACGTTGGGTTTCACTATCGAAGTTTCAATAGGGATCCCTAATTTTTTTTAAATATTCTATATCCCATGTCCATCAGGGACAGTTATAATATAGAATAAAAAAATTCAAATCGGTCGAATAGTTTTTAAGTTTATTCGTTACATACAAAAATACAAATCTTTCCTCTTTATATATTATTGAAGATATACATCCAGTAAAATCACGAATTCATTTATTTGCTCGCGTTCAATAGTGTCTACAAATAATAGTGAGTTATTAGTCACTAGTATGATATCACGGCTTTTACAATATCTCTGCAACAACTATAAATCGTTTGTAGAACTACGTCGGAAATAAATTCGCAGACGGTGTCCGGTGTCGTGACCGGAAGGTGCGAGGTCCTTGCTCCAACGAATCGATATCCGATAAAAGCATTACCTGTCACATGGGTCTTAGTATTTCCTATGTTAACTATAAATTAACAATCGAGTAAACACAACTTTCCATTCTAGGTTAAGTTATACGCAATGATTACTTTAATCTTTAATTAGCCTATTAGACGAATATTTGTTATTAATGAATGGGTCAGGTCATTTTAGTTTCGCCTGTATTGGAGTAACATTTATGATTCCATAAATTAGTAGGATGTACAGAATTTGGTTTTCATAAGAAAAGCGGCGGAGTTTGGCCGTAGACGTCATAGTTTTTTTTAAATATTATAGTGACGGAACAAGCTCGAGGCTCACCTGATGTTAAGCGGACTTACTTCTGCCTATAACAGATGCGTTTCGTCACAAGTTACCTTGAGACATTGTTGGTTTTTTTTTATGCCTGATTGGTTAGCCTTTGACCACTATCTCACCTGATGGTTAAGTCTCACATGCCTGTAATTTTTCTGGCTCTCAAGGACTGCTGCCGGAACACACCGTTTAGGTGCTTGGCGACAGATTTTTGTACTTGAAGGTGGTCGCTAGCCAGGCAGGCATTCGCAAAATGCCCTTCCACCACGCGTTAAAGTTCAAGCGCGCGGCGGGATTCTAATCATGAATCTGCTGCGCGGCAAGCCATAGGAGCTATCACTGCCTCAAAAAAAGTATAATAATACATCTTTATTCGGAACTCCAACATATGAACAAAAGCAAATGAAAAACGATGATATTTGCAAAAGTTTTAGATAAAAAAACTATTTTGCGAAATTAAATCCTTAGCAACTAAGGTACAATTAGTTCCACCGAGATTTGTCTAGTTCAAACATAAATTAGTTCATGTGCGTGAGTGAGTGTGTGTGTTTGTGTTTTGTGTGTGTACATGTGTAAGAGGGTGTTACGTGTTATATTGTGACACATGAAAGTAGTAGTTCTTAAGTTAAAAAATCTGTTGAAAATTCACAATCTGCTCAGTTTCATCGTATGTGAGAGATTGTAGCCAGTAATGACGGGCTGCTAATGTAGTGCGATGTAACTCAACTTTACAGACCCTGTCTGATCTACGCTTGGACTGAACGAGTAGAGGGTCATAATTTAGTACCAGATGCTTCATCAACATAATTCGTCATTAGTATAACCTCTATTGAGCTATATTAATGATGTTTCAATAGACTGTGTAATATATCCTGATTTGCTGGAACTGTACTGAATAGTAAGGAAATTCATAAAATTGTTAATAAGTAAGGAAATTCAAAAAATATAATCTAGAAAAAATTAAGAAATAATTGTACCACACAGACTTTCAAATATGAACATCACAATATCCTGTTTGACGAACAATATGACTACATACGAGTAAATATGAAGTAAAAGCGTTCAAATTAATCAGTCCCTTAAGCTAGAAAGGTACACAGGTTCAAAAACCCCCAAATCCCTCCCCAACACTTTATTCTTGGTTTACACCCAGGAAGAAAAGGAGACTCTGACTAGCTAGGGCTACGGAGAGAGAAGGAGATCACGCACCTTTACAATCCACGAAGGTGTTGTCTAGCGGCGGTGTTGTGTGTCGGGTCGCCATCTTCCCTCAAAAATGGTTGAGGAGGGCGATGCCTGGCACATGCATCTACTCGTGAACGGGTGTTGCTAGAGGACATTACCGGAAAAAAAAACTTTTCTTTTAACACTGTTCCCCCTTGGAATGTTGCATGTTTCCCATTTCTTATTTCTTGTTTTAAATACAAAATGTCAGAATTGAAAAAAGTCACGGACCCTGGAGTGTAAATTTTAAATTTTAATTAATTTATTAACTGGTTTACTAATCAAAAAACGCAATTGAAAATGCAATCCTTTCATATAATTTTCCAAACAATATATTTTTTATATAAATCTACACTAGGGTAGATTTAAATTTATTTAATTTAAAAAGAAATGACAATTACTGACAAATTAATTAAAATAAAAAAAAAACGATTTATTTTCATGTAATGTTTTATCGTTCCATTGAAATAAAAACTGCAAGTTAATACATTTATGGGATCGTTTTCTATAGCCCTTCATTTTGATATCCCACTCGATGGATTTGGATAATAAAAAAATTTACTCACTATATGGCGTCAAAAATTCACTGGTTCGTTTTTTATGTACCCAGTGTCACTTGCACTATAAAGACGAATGTAACAATATCTCAAATAATAAAATGAGTAAAGCCGTTTAGAAGTTATGGTGAAATAAACTCTTAAACATTCATAAATGAACCCTGAAACCATAACACTCCTTTTTTTGGGCAGTCATGTAAAAAATACAATGTTTCAATAGTTTTCTGTTTAGTTAAATGCAACTTAGGTCATTTTCGAAAGTAACTATTCTATTTGGTTAACAATCAATGCGGATAAGAACCTAGAATGCTCTTAATTATTCATGTTGGGCTATAATTGACGCGGCTTGTGAAGAGATCGTGAACTATGATTGTTTATTTGTCATTTATATTTTTATTCTACGAAGAGTTAAGACATATGCGACAGGTAACACTTTAATCGGATATGGACCTTCGTGGTCGTCATCGTTATGAATACCTAGGACTTGGGCATGAGCTCTTCTATATTCATATTTATTTAATTCTGATTCCACTACGTATAAAATGCAGCTCTTAATAATATAAAATATTGTGAGATAACAATGTGGACCCTGGTGGGCGCTATAGAATGACTTCATAACAAAAGAAATAATATGGTAAGTAATTGATATTTAATGGTGAATTGGCCGGCCAGTTGTCCATACAAACGTCGCTGGGCCATCACTCCCTTTCCCGAGGATTCAGGTCTAGAAGAATAAGCTTGTTCAGAAGTGGATTAAAATAATTATGTCATTGATAATTAAATGTAAATCGCTTGGATTTCACCTTAAAATACTTAATATCCATTTGGGCCCGGTTCGCGTTAAACTTACTTACCCATACCACATCTCATCCCATGGAACTAGTACAATAAGTAAATAAGGTATATTTCAATACATTGTGTACGATACGTAATAAAATGTACACACAAGGCGGAAATCGCACAATATAATATTTTTATGCCAAAATCTCGCTAAGTAGTGTATTTTATATGTTATTATTTACATAGCTGTTTTCTCACAGTTTTAAATTACGACACGCGGACGTAAAGTGTATGACGACATTTAAATCACGATGTACTTAGGATTAAGTATTTACTAGGTATAAAAGTTGGTACATGCTGGTTACATTTCAATTTCAAGCGTAATATAAATTTAACATACCATCATGCCTATATATTCTTGAAGGGTATATAAACATGATTAGTTAAAATGTAAGTACCTACGTTTAATAGTCCTTAAGCCGTTAATGATTGCAAATCACTACATAACTTTTAAATCTGATCTAATTTTTGCATACTTGGTCTACGTACAGTATCTACTTTATACCAGTCTATGGTTCATTTTAATAACAACAACGAATTAATTATAAAGTTCATATTGGTATAGACTAATAAGTACTTAAGTTATAAATACCAAGTTCCGCGTTTTTTATGTAAATTATTAAAGCAGTTAGGTAGCTGTGCGACAAGGCAAGACACTAAGAACATTTTACCTTTAATGGTTTTAATAGTTGTTCTATTATGGTTTATAAGTTGGCAGCATTGTTGTTCTATGCCAGGTGTTAGAACTAAGGTTTCAACGTTTGTCTAGGAAGGTGAGCGGATAAAGGATTTTTAAAACAATTTGCTCCAATGTTGTGTAATTTTCCCTGACTTTGAGTACCAAGGTTCGATCCCCGATGTTCTCGTAATAAAGGCAGTAGTTATTTTACTGGTAGTAACGGAGTTTCTGCCGGTAAATCAAACAAAAGCCTCAGCCCCCATTAAAAAGGACATAGAGATATAAAAATGTGTCACCTGACCTGACTGTGAATTTTCTTGGAAATCTCTGTAGGTACCTACCGCCATACGCATAGAGAGCGTAGAGGAAGGCAGCCGGGGGTTTTTAGTAGGAAAAAAATCCCACAAAACCCAGGCAGATGTTGCCGGAGTATCTGAGCGACAAGTTTTCCATTCGTCAACATAAGTGGTATAGGTATTTTGGTGACGAACCATATATTAAGCCTGATGACGGGAATATGTAATTCTAATTGTTGTGTATTTTGCTCTGTTCTGTATTCTACGGGCTATATACCTACGTTGTGTTTCCTTAGGTTCTATATACATATACCTAGTAGTAGTAAATTATGCTCCAAGAGGATAAAAGTCATGGGCGATACTTTGGATTCTGAGCGTAACGAAGGGTTTTAAAGTTGACTTGAGTTCTGGAGTAGAATCCTGAGTAGAGCGAGAGATTCAAGCTCATTCAAGAAAAGACAGCTTTAACCTCAGGGAGTATATCTACTTTTTACTCTTCTTAGAATATAAAATATAAAAGTACCAAGTATTGAGAAAAAAAAATTCAAGAGGTTATTTTTTAAAAATAATATCAATTAATAAAAATATCAAAATTAGTTACATAATAAAAAAAAGATATGTAATATTCTAGCCGTGAAAAACAATTTTACTCAATGATCTTTGAAAGTTTTTTTAAAAATATGTTCGACTATTCTTCGGCTATCATTGGTGAACTTGGTCTAGGTGTACCTACTTATATATCTGCTTTAGCGAATCTCAAGTGGCAGGAATTTCATTTTTTCAATTTCGTGGCACTTGCAGCCCCTTATTATTTTCTTCATGTGCTTGAAGGTAAGTTTGAAAAGCATTGTACAAGGTGGTGGTATTTGCGAATTTTAAAATAAAATGATGTTGAACGCAGTAAACAGCAAACCTAAAGGCAAGGGTCGGGGGAAGAGAGCTGTAGAACATCCCTTAGAGAAGATAGCAGATACGGAATAAAATGCACAAGAGTCTGGTGAAGTCACAAGCAAAGGTGGGCGAAAACTTGCTGCTGATAAGGGTAATTAGCATTTGTTCTTTTTGTGATATTCATGGCACTTAATAGAATGTACACTTTAGATTTGAGTTCTTATATATTTATATATATATATATATATATTGTCTGTTGTTTGAAAGGTTCTCATCATCTCAAAGAGATCACTTTTAGCGATAAGACATTGTTTTTCAGTTTTTTTTTATGCATGACAGGTTAGTCTTTGATCACTATCTCACCTGATGGTAAGTGATGATGTGGTCGAAGGTGTTGTTCAGGCTAACCTAGAGAATTACTGGCTCTCAAGAACAGCTGCCGGAACACACTGTTAGGTGCTTGGCGACAGATTTTCTACTTGAGGGTGGTAGCTAGCCAGGTGGGCATTCGAAAATGCCCTACCACCATGATATAACGACTGTTTTTCGAAGACAACAACCGGGACCGACGGCTTAACGTGCCCTCCGAAGCACGGAAGCGCACAGTAGTAGTGTCACCAGCGGTCACCCATCCAAGTCATGACCGCGGCGGACGTTGCTTAACTTTGCTGATCGGTTCAGAACGGCAAAGCAAACTTCGCTACGAGCGCTTCAGTAAAAAAAAAAGTTCAGTAAAATAAAAGCATATTATATAAATCTACATCAGTCAGAGGTCATCAATATTTAGAATCAATTTTTTTTATATTTAAAACATTGGGTTATTGTTATAGGTGATTCAAAAGACACACAAGCAGATGATGAAGCCCCAGAACCCAAACCTAAAAGCAAGGGTCGGGAGAAGAGAGCTGTAGAACAGCCCTTAGAGAATATAGCAGATACGGAAGAAAATGCACAAGAGTCCGGTGAAGTCACAAGCAAAGGTGGGCGAAAACTTGCTGATGATAAGGGTAATTAGCATGTACACTATTCTAGGTGTTATTGAACTTTTGAACAGAACCTACACTATAATAATACATATAATTTTAAATTATTATTGTGTAGGTTCTGTGTTAACACTATTCTAAGAGAATAAATTATTTAATCAACCTAAGTGCCAAAGTAGTTAATTTATTACCATTTTCCTTTTAGTTTAATTATAGTCATTGTATTGTTCTTTTTGTGATATTCATGGCACATGGAACTAAGACCTATCTACTGCATCGATGTTTCAAATTCAAATTTAAATGATCACGTGATACAAATAGTCAGACATGGAGATTATGACCTCTATCATTATCACACTCACTATACCATATCATATTAATCACCCATTATTGTCTAGATATCCATAATTCTCACGTAGCTACTCACACAGCTCTGATGCTCACCTCCACCAACAAACCATACTTCATCCACCTTAAAATACCTACGTCAGTCTACCTTCTACCTACACTTACCTAAATAACACACATACAGAGAGACACATAATATTTTCCTTTGAATTGCAATCCAAATGGGCAATGCTGCCAACATAACAAGTGGAAGTAGACTGAAGCATTTGGACGCCTTTGGATTAAATGTAGTGTATAGTGCATATTAATGTTAAAGGAACACCGCAAGTAAAAAATAAATTTAAAAGAGTTACCATATGCATAACTTTTCCTTACTTAAACGCGTCAAAAATTCTTCCGGTTTGGCTATTACGTCAAGTTGGCTTAACAGGAAAATTAGGTGGAATTGTCACTAGATACATTTTTACATTTATTAAGTGTTTTTCTAAAATTTGTTCGTAAATATTAATATAAATTTCGGCAAAGTAACGCCTGAATTTATCCATTGTTCAATTTTAATTTGCATTTGATCACATATGTTATAATTGATGTAACTATTACCTATTACTAAACCTTTTAAATAGGTTCATACTCACTCAATGAAATTCAAATCCACAGCTGCTTTAACATAAAATAATAATTTGAAAAATATTTAACATCATTTAAGAATAGCTGTTACCCCCAAAATCTTCAATTTCAATAAATAATAAACTGTAAAATACAGCATGTAAAACAGTAATAACACCTGTGTAGGATAATCAAACATTTTAATGTCATATAAAATAGTTACGACAGCGTATTGTATTAATTTTAATAAGTTCAGTTATTATTATTATTAAATTACTGGCTCTCAAGCACAGCTCCCGGAATTCACAGTTTGGCGACAGTTTTTCTACTTGACGGTGTAGCCATTTGCAAAATGCCCTACCAATGATATTACAGGCGCACCTGTCGTCCTGTCTTCATGTTGTACTGGTCGATAAAATCTTCGAGGAATATTTCAATGACGAATCGAGGTCTCACTATTTTCAATCGAGATTTTCTCTCGTACTGAAGGTGAGATCTATGTGTGCCGAGTAATCAAAATTTAAGCAGTTTTAATATTTATATTTGAAACATGCTCCGCGGATAACATTACAAAATTACGAAAGGAAAAATT
The DNA here is from genome assembly GCA_963854805.1 of Plagodis dolabraria. Classification (NCBI taxonomy): domain Eukaryota; kingdom Metazoa; phylum Arthropoda; class Insecta; order Lepidoptera; family Geometridae; genus Plagodis; species Plagodis dolabraria. Next base: position 32,752,284 of record OY978440.1, on the reverse strand, counting down.
ATAGTCATGTGCGGGGTTCAAATCCACGCTATAGGCACCCCTATAGCCGCAGTATATTGTAATCACTAAGCCAAAATGACATATTATGACGTATGACTGTTATTTGTCTTTTCGTTCTTAACCATCATATGGCGATGGAGCGACACCTATAGTTCAACTTACGTTGTATTGTATAAGATTACATTTTTGCAATTAGCTTTATACTTCTTTACGATAACGCAACCTTATAATCGTTTTAATTGTATAATTGTTTTAATTTTTCCTCTCGTTGTAATTATTTAATTTAAATAGTTATTTCAGTATTGAAGCTAGCGTGTGAGGAAACCATTCTTCAAGATCATGGTATTTGCGAATTTAAAATAATATTCCTGGTACCTTACTTGGCATACCCTGTTTTTGGACATGATCCCAAAAATTTTCAAAACTAAGAAACCCCTAAAATCATCCAAATAAAAAAAAATTAAAAATATAATAATAAATTCAGGTACCTAACATACGTTTTCCCGTAACAAATTCAATTAATTCAAAAAATAATATATAAGAAATTATAAAAACTGTTCTCCGAATTTTGCGTAATTAAGTGCAATAGACGATATAATCATCACCATTATCATCAGCCGGAAGACATCCACTGCTGAACAAAGGCCTCCCGCATAGATTGCCACAAAAAACGGCTATTAGTCACTTGTTGGCTATCCGCGACTTTCAGGATATCGTCAGTCCACCTAGTGGCGCCCTACCAGCTCTACGTCTTCCACCAACTCTACGTTTTCCCCGTGGGGTACCGGGTTAGAATTGCACCCCCCCATCTTTTCCCGTGGGTGTCGTAATAGGCGACTAAGGGAAAAATACCGGAAGGTGTGCAGCAGCGCCTTCTGTGAACTTTACATCTATAACTGCGATCCCCAAGACGCCTGCCAAGCGTGAGAATTATGGCAAAACCCTCCATGATAAGCACAAACACAACTCCGCCCCCCAGTCCCCGGCAGCTCTATTATTCCTGGCCCCGGTAGCAGGCCAGGTAACGATGGAGCAGGGGGTGCGTAGGATCCCCGGCAGATGCACGGCTACCGCCCTCATAAACGGCGATATAATAACAATAATATTAAAATGTTGCATACCTCACCAATGATGTCAATGTTCGCCTTATATGGATAGGAGCTTATTATGTTATCAACTTATCAGTCGTATGGATTTCCGCAACGTTACACCAGAATTAATTTATTATCGATGACAGTCATGCATTAAGTAATTATATTTATTAAAATAAGAATAATTTATCACTAATCTCTACCTAGACTAGACATACTCGTAATTATATAATCAAATGTGCAACTGATACCCTTGCACGAGTACAAATAAAGGTCAACGTTCACATGTCGCCCGGCACCGTATCAACGACCGTCGCGTCTACTACCGACTTCAAAAATAGGAGGAGGTACTCAATTTCACTGTAAATATTTTTATTTGTTTGTTACCTCAGAACTTTTGACTGAGTGAACCGATTTTAATGATTATTTTTTATTTGAAAGCTGATGATTCTCGTACGGTCCCATTTTAATTTCTTTTAAATCGGTCCAGCCGTTTTTAAGTTACACTCCAATAACTAAAAAGTATTTTCCTATCTTGATAATATTAATCATTGCCAGTGAATGACAATCAATCCCGTAACTAGCAAGGGTCACTAAAAAGGGCGAAATATTTTATTTTACCTAAAAATGGAACAGACTTCAACACAAAAGTGCGAAATAACTTGTCGAAGTTGGTACCATACGCACAATATTATCATGGTGTAAATAATACTGAACGGCTTGGATTAAGGCCAATTTATTTAACGCACTGCAGTACCGCAGTCTCGGTATGCGTTATTACTTATTAAACTGAACTCTTATGTTGTTCATTACTTTCTGTGTAAACGTTACCCGTAACTGGCATATGTACATGCTAAGATTGCATCATGTTAAGATTGTAAATGCTAAGGCAATGCATTTTAAAGAATATTACAGTTAATGAAAAGACAACCAATCATGTTGCTTCTAACCGCGAAGGTTCTGCTCTGCCGGGTGGATAAATGTGCGCCAACCATAAAACCATCCAATAAAACTGAAAATAGCTTATTATATATGTATAGGTACGTATCATTCTATTCAAATTCATCATAGTCAATTATTATTAGATTTTATATAGGTACATTATGTTTTCGAGACTATGAGTTGCCAGGCTAAAATAGTCCTTCAGTCTTTCATCACTCTCAGTTTGTAAACACTGATTAGCCCCAAATCCACAAAAAAACTTTACTGTATTTATTTTTCCAAAGATTTTCGTTAATTTAGTGAATCTCTCAAATATTCCACAGACTAGAATGTCTTAACGTTTTTGAATTGTAAGGTGACTGCCACACGACACTTCAGAATAAAAAAAATTGGCCACAGATCGGTTTAACACAATGAACAGAGGCAAAATAAAAACGTCAAACGGCCAAGTAACTGGCCGCTCGATAGTTAAGCGTAAACCGGAGCTGCCAGCTGCTAGCCGTTTTCTGCTTCTCTCCTATTATTTCCAAAAAGTCTGACACGTAGAAAACTCCACACTTGTAGAATATTCAGTTCGTTGAAGCTTGTGTTCGGCTAAAGAAATTCTGGCTGGTGTGTTCATCACGTTATACCATAGTTGGGCGTGCCTGTTATTGCGGATAATGCTATGCTATACAAAAAATATGCTAATTTCCATCATGATATTTTCCTTGCCGTTATCTAATTATGCAGCGTTCGTAGCGAAGTTTACTTAGCTATTCTTCACTAATCAGCAAAGTTAAGCAACGTACGCCGCGGTCATGACTTGGATGGGTGACCGCTAGTGACATTACTACTGAGCGTTTCCTTGCTTCGGAGGAAACGTTAAGCCGTCGGTCCAGGTTCTCTTAGGATGGCAGTCGTTATAGCACGGTAGTAGGGCATTTGCTAATGCACACCTGGCTAGCTACCCTCAAGTAGGAAATCTGTCGCCAAGCACGGTGTGCTCCGGCAGTTGTCCTTGAGAGCCAGTAATTTTAGGTAAGCCAAATCAACAGCTTCGACCAAATCAGCACTTACCATCAGGTGAGACAGTCAAAGGCTAACCACTAAGGCATAAAAAAATCTCATTATGTTTAAATTATTTTTCTCTATGGGCTGAGTAATAGCGTTCCTTAAAGTGGTTGTAATAACGTTACCTAAAATGATTGACATTAACTTACATATTATTTAACCTTTTTACCTTTAATTTCTATCACAGACACGGAGAGCATAAGCTGCTTATCGGCTTATAAAGGATATTTTAATTACGAGTAATATCCACATACTCCGGGGTTTAATTGAGGTTTGTATTCTTATTGCATCGTGGTAGGGCAATTTTATTTAATCGCCTGACTCCCTGCTTCCCTCAAGTATGAAATCTGTCACCAAGCACATGATGATGCTCCAAAAGCAAACTTTGGGAGCAAGCAGTTGTAAGATAAACTTGTTCCACATGTACTTACCAAAAGGTGAGATTGTGGTCAAAGGCTATCAGTTGGTAAATTAAATTAAATGAACCACAGTCGTGATTATGCGCCTTTGGCCTACGCGTAGGTTGGGAGGTAATCCAGTTCTACCGTTAGATGATATTATGTCCTCTAATACTATGAACATTGACAGGTGTACTATTGCATAATAAGCAGTAAGAAAACTCAGCCATTTGTGCTTGTATCTATCGAAGGTATAAGGTATAAGATAAATAACTACATACACCAGAAGTAAGCCTGTATTCTGAGTTATAAGCGGCTTTGTGTCCTTTAAGGCTATAAGTATTGAAGGGTCTAGCTTTATGCTATTGTTCCTAATCATACCAAATATAGACAATTCAATGGTTTAAGCAGCATAGAGCTCTGTACACTTCTGTCAGATTTTTGACACTTTACTGACGTGTTCTCTATTTCTTAATAGTATTAACAGTAATTGAAATGTTTCATAAGGCTTCGCGTTCTACGCGTATTTTTTTTGCTTTGCGCATTTATGCGGTCCATAGTAACAAATTGCATCGTGTAGGCAAACACGAAGGGCGTGACTGGACACGTAACCAACTAACAATCTGCTGAATTCATAATTATAACTAACAAATGCATCCTGTACGATTACATTGACTCTACAAATAGTTCCGTATCCGTTTATGTTTTAAAAATATAACCTGTTGCATTTTACTTCGAAACGTTCATTTCCTTGTGTTATTTTTGTATAAAAAGAGGCATAATATCGATTACATACCGTATAATTATATCAGTGCATGTGTCGTGTGTGTTTTGTCCAAGACAAGTCTCGTAGGACCATGATACTGTTAAACGAGTTTAGTATATACTATACCATAGTGCCTCCAGCACATCTGCGTTGGTTCAATAACGTTATTGAGGTGATAATTTTATCATGGTTGTCACCATGAACGCTTTTCAAGAAAACTAACAGTATAATTATGATTATATGACGACTGAACAAATGCGAATTTATTTACTCGAAATATGCTATAGTGCGAAGTAACGAAAATAAAATAAAATAAAATTTATGATTATATCCCAACACAAGTATTTTTAATACCAACTTCTTAAATCTCTAAGAAAATTTATTACCTGTACAGAATTTGTACTTACGAGTATTTACCTTAAAGGAATGCACATTGCAGTTTTAGCTATACAATGTTTTTTTAGTTCACTGTTCAAAATCTTGGCTTTTGAATTTATTGTCAATGAAGACATGTAACCTAGAGAGAGAACTAGTGAAATTCATGATGGGATATTTAATCTACGTGGCTTTTATGAAATAAAGTAGCATGAATTGGAATCTAAATAATTTTTCGCCTGTGAAGTAATGGTAAAAAAAAAAATGTGAGAAGAATTGGATTAAAACATCAAAAGGTTTTGATTGAGGTTCAAAGAGTTATAAAACGAATATGTATCGATTCTATAAATATTCACTAAATTGTGTGATCTCGAAACTATGGTCGTTCTTATAAAGTTGCACTAGAAATCACATTTATGTTAACTAAGAAATACAATAAAAACAGATAATTCAAAAAAGGATTATTCTATTCATATTTGGAGCGCTAAAATAAATATATTATATGAGATTAAAGAATAATAAAGCTAAGCGCTGCGGCTACTTCGGCGGAGCAACTCAAGCTGTGCAAATATGGGAACCTCGGTATGGGTCACATATTTGAACCGTTTGGTGTGGAGACGTTGGATCCGTGAGGACCGGGAGCTCGTCGTATTTTCCAAAACTTATCTGAGCGCTTGGTCGACGCGACGCGTGATCAAAATGCTGGCACATATTCGGCTCAACGAATAAGCATTGCAATTCAACGGGGCAATGCTGCCAGCATGCTGGGCACGATGCCAACTGGGAGTGGGTTGGAGCATTTGGACTGCCTATGAGTCTGCTATGACTTATAGGTTGTCTAAATGATTTTATTGTTATTAATTATAAATATATTGGAAGACGAATACATAATATTATGCATCTCAGCGTGCGATGAGTGCAGTACGAAGAAAGTTCACCACTATGTTTGTGTTCTTAGATTGGATTAAAAATGGATTAAATGACAACCAAAGAAGATACTGTATACATTGGAAGTACATTTTTACATAATGACTGCCGTCTGTTGCGGTCTTAATGCATATTTAAAAACAACAACCTTGGTATTAGAACTATTACAACATGATTACGGCTAAATACGTAAGCATCTCAGTATTTTTATGAATGAGTGAGTCATTTTATACCAATAAGCATCTAAATTACTCTCAAATGCAAGGCTCTGATTATAGTGAAGTGCTTTAATTAGCCATATGACGAGTCACTAACTAACTATCCAATTATCATGTACTTTTACATTAATAAGAAAAAAAACCGAAGAGAAACGAGCACGAAGCAGAAGGGCTGTATTTTTTGTAATTAAGGCTCAATTGTTAAATTTATTTTACACGAGCTTTTCTTGAATACATTAAAAATAAAATAGTTGTTGTTGGTAAACTGATTTTTATTTTATCAGTGACTTGTGTAGCAGATCTAGTTATTAGTATGAGTTTTACCAATAGCTAACTATATTTGCACACATATTGCACTGTACTTATGCATAAAAGCGGCTTTTAACCTCCACTCACTAAGCATTTGAAATGCTTAATCGATGGTTTATTTAAAAAAAAATATGAACATGTTAATTGACAAACGTATACAATATGGATTTATTCTTTACTAATAAATTTTAACTTAGGTACTTAAGTTCTTTGTAGCAGTATTTCTTAATCTATTTATCTTAAATTTATTTTCATAGATTTACATTTCTTTAAATAAAAATTATTATGTTTTGTATCTTTAATGAATTAAACAAGAAATCGTACTTATATAATTAGAAATATGTTTGCCCCAACGGGCGAAATATGTCTTGACATTTTTTCTAAAGAAATTTAATACCTAATGATATCAAAATATATGAAAATATGTTTCACAAATTAATGATTTGATTCATTGATCACAAGTGCGCGCGTGTGAAAGTCATCATCATTTTGTTTATCGTAGTACCGGAAAACTTAAATGAAAAACGTAGTTTATCAGAACGTCATGTATACATGAATTCTATGTGTTTTATTTTAATTAAATATAAATGCACCTTATTTAATTTAAATAAAAACATAGAATTCATTTGAATATTAAATGAGTTATATTTCATATCAAAATGAAACTCAAACCTTACACGATGCGATATATATACAATCTCGCGTAGTTTCCGGGTCATTTAGTATAAGCCTCATTTAATCTCAATTTATTTGTTAAACATATGAAAAAGAAATGCGAATATAACTTCATCGGAAGAAAATGTACAAGGCTACAAAATTACAACAAAAGAAAAAAATTTAATGTAATGGCTACTTGGGAAGCATTCCCAGTTATCTGTACAAAATATAATTCAAAAAAATATATATATATATATTTATTTACTCCTCACAAAAGGTTGTTTACATAAAGAAAAAAAAATACAAGAAACAAGAGTGCCAAAAATTAAACCTAACTTTGTGAGGGGCTGGTGCCTGAAGTAGGTTTCTAAGAACCTGTATCACAGGTCACCAGGACACCTCCCGCGGATAGAAATAATCTCTGCACATCCCTACCTTGTTATACTATATAAAATACAGTTATACGAACTACTTGTATGTAAGAAGTTATAACAATATATTGTTTTTTAAAAATACAAGTGAAATAATTGTCTTATACAAGCAAGTTATCATGCCGGTATAGACTTATGAAGCTCAGCTGTAGGGCTGTACCAAAGACGCAACATCCCGATAACGACCAACGATTGGAAAATAATGTACAATTATAAAATTATAGTCAATGCACCATGGTGCACTAAAAATATAGACCTCCATTGAAACATAAAAATGTATATCATTATGGATATAATCAAAACACATGCAGAAGTTCACGACTTTTCATGATGAGGCTATCTAGCCCCTTGATAACACAGACGTAGTAAGAAGGCTAAACAGAACTAAACCTTTTGAGCTAGTGTAGTAGAGTGCTAAGTAGTGAAGTGAGTGCTACATATAAAAAACTCAAGAACATAGTGTCTCTTAATAGAGACAATAAGAAAGATGTAAACGGCTATTCTTAATTTTACTCCATTTTGTAGTTTAAGACGAACTAATCATTAGTCCGTATTGTTAGCTAGATTGTTATGCAATTAGGTACAGATACAGTATCACAATAGAAAAAAAAATGTGTTAAAATAATGATTGTTATTTAGATGTCTTCTATCACCACACGAGATGAAACTCGAGTAAGAAAAGAGTAAGATGAATAGGAAAAATGCTATATGAGGAAATAGGTACTTAAGTATAAGTTAAAAAAATATTTATATATAAATTTATGAAGTGAACCTTCATTTTCCTCTTACTTATTTTTTGTCGGCCGTACCCACGGAGATTTTAATACAAAACTGATAAGTAGTGACCAAGGAGATAACATTCTCATTATATTTCTCGTTAGGTTATGACCGCGGTGTTGCCAGCGTCAAAATTGTTCATAGTAACATACTCAAGCTAGCTAATGGAAATGTTTTGAAACTAACCTTACTCATACCTACCATATAGATATAACATGTTTGATACATTGTAAATATTACACATGTAATATTTGTTCTGAGGTTTTTTAAATACTCAAATATATAATGTGACATATATCAGACAAGATACGATGTATACAAATACAATAGAATGATTGAATCTTTATTTATACAGACTATATAAATTTACCGTGAGCTCGGTGAATCATAAAAAAACTGTATTAAACCATTGCGTCGTGAACCGATGATACAAGTTCACACATACTAACACACAGTAAAACATTTTTTTATATCTGATAGGCTATCCTTTGACTACTTTCTCACTGACCTGATGGTAAGTGATGATGTGGTCGAAGACGTTGTTTAGACTAACCTAGAATTACTGGTTTTCAAGGACAGCTGCCCTAACACATCGTTAGATGCTTGGCGACAGATTTTCTACATGATTGTGGTAGCTAGCCAGGTGGGCATTCGCAAAATTAACTACCACCATGCTATAACGATTGCCATGCTCAGACAACAATCGGGTCCGAAGGCTTAACATGCCCTCCGAAGCACGGAAGCGGTCAGTTGTAATGTCACTAGCGGTCACCCATCCAAGTTATCTCCGCGGCGGACGTTGCTTAACTTTGCAAATCAATTAAGAATGGCTAAGTAAACTTCGCTACGAGCTTAACAAAATTGTCAGTATGAGGGATCAGAATCGTATCCAATAGGTAAAACTGAAGCCCATCTAACTAGGATTTTCTGTCTGTCCATCTTTCCGTCCAGATGTCTCGGAAGCTCTTAAATTGAATGATTTACAAATCTAATATCTTATCTAATCTATTTGTAAGATGTTTGGTGTAAAACATTGACTCATAGATGGTTATTAGACTAGATTTTAAGTTCAATAATTTTTCAGAGGAGCTGCAATAATTTGTGAAGTAATAGTAAACCGAAAAAATAACTTTTCATTAAGTAGAATTGCATACCTAAATCTTATACATTTTATCGAGGTATAATAAAAGATGAATGGAGGGCTACCGATCTTTATTAGAACTTTTTTGTTATGGGGTCCCAAAAACAAACTAGCTAGGAATCTGAAATTTCGGTTATTATGAACCATGATTCAATTTGTGGCTTATAAAAAGTGATCAAACCAACAATTTTTTTTTTCAAAAAAAGAAGGTGTAAAGCAGAATTTTAAAACACTAACCAACTTACTCATGGCCAGCTTATCTTATTATTGCTAGCTGATATGATTTAGATTGCTACATGGTGAGATAGTTGTCAAAAGCTAGCCGCCTTTGACGTATGTACGACGATGGTAAGGATAATCTGGTCCAAGATGTCGTTCAGGCTAATCTCTAGGACACACCGTTTAGGTGCAAGGCATCAGTATTTTTTATATTGAAGTTGTTTTTATAATGACTTAAAAACAATTTTAAAAGTCATAATAATGTAACAGAGCTATATTTTGAATAACAAAATGACGCGATCGCACAATTGTTAGTTGAAAATTTAATAACCCTTTGTGTACAGAATAATATAAACTATACAAACTGTTGTTCAAATTAAATATAAATGTTTAAGCGCTAGAACCACTGGTAAGTAGGTCTAGTCAACTAGACTCTAGTTGGACATTTACGTTCAGCTGGTCAGCGTTGCGAAATCACGAATATCAACTCAAGGGTTTTCCGTAAGGCCCAGTTTTGTGGGGATTTTTATGCGACTTTCAAAGCAGGTAAGTAATGGATAAAATATATCTCACTGACGTCATTCCGTTCTGCGTTTAGAAATGTAAATAAAAGCTGGTAATAAAATTGTTTAACAGCATTTACTAAGAATCTGGGGATTCTAACTAACAACTAAATAAAGGAGCCGGTTTGAGACGTCATCAACTTGTCAACGGTCTCGACGTATTCGGAGTTGAACACACCTAATCGATAACTGGAAATATTCGTCAGGGGCAAACCAAATTATGTGTCTGGGGTAGTCATTAAACGCTAATGAATAAATATTATGAAAATAGACTGCAATAATATTAACTGCTAATTTTAATTACTTTATTTATTTATCGTTGAATTATAATCCAACTTAAGTAGTTAATAGAGAGTATTAATGCAGGTGTAATTTAATGACATTATATTAAATTCTTATAATATTTGTATGAAAAATTTACGACGTTGACTACACTTATGTTTTATTCGAAAATCGAGCGGGCTAAGTGCGAGTTGGACTCACGTTTTAAAGGTTCTGTACGAACACATAGGTACCTTAAAATCGTATTTTTTATATAGTCTGTGATTCATAGCGATGCATGATAGTGAGCATGTCTGCATGAGCATGCGCCGGCATTTATTGTATTGTACTGTATTAGCCGGAAACTCCTCTGCTGTACACGACCTCTCTTATTAAGGGGGTATTTGCCACAATCCCCACACTTGGCAGGTGGCTTGAGGATCACAATGAAAGGTGGGAGTTCTCGAGAAGGCGCTGCTGCCGTTCTGGCAGCATTTCTTGAGAGCCCGTAAAAATAAAAGCACATGAGTTATTAGTCTAGTCTAGTCTAGTATGTCTCTGAGTGACGGGCGCATTGCAGTTTGTCTCTTGTGAGGAAATGCATCTGTTATAGACAGGTTACTGCTGAACATCAGGTGAGCCTTGTGCTTGTTCCGTAAAAATACTATAAAACAAACCGTCCGGTATTTTACCCCCAGCCGCTTCTTACGGCACACACGGTAAGAAATAGAAGAGACACACTGACTGCCAATATATAACAAAACCTTATATTATATATAAGATAGTCAAAAGCAAGCTTATCTAAATAAAAAAATCTTATATAAATAGATTGTATAGGTAGACTATATAACATTTACAATTTGTCGGCATAGAGGACAAGAAAATAAATCAATCTAGATCATGTTACTCTACTTTTAGGTAGCACGTAGAGGTCAACTCAGTCTGGCCTTGTTCTTACTTGCAATTCGGATTTTATGTCACCTTTTGTTAACTTACGTAATAATTACTTGTCCACCTTACACTAGTTAGCCACACATGGTCGAGATCGAGAATGGATAATAAACAGTTAATACTAACGGCCTGCTTTTATTATATTAATGTTTATTGAGGTTATAGATACGGTATCAGAGATTACTATATTTATAACATTATTCTCTACTTGCATTTTAATGAATATTTCTGATGCATCTTAGTTCTACATTATGGTTTCTGTTTGGCTTTTTATTATTATTATAACTTAAGAGTTAGAAACTTGTCGGTGCAGCTGATGCAATCTCCTACATTTCGATCCACTTAAAGCAACCCCTTTTACCAGTTTTTATGACATGACATTTAATTGTTGTTCCATTTGGCTCATGTAGCTTATCCGTGATCTACCCTTCCCTCGCTTTCCTGCTTGTCCCTTCAATTAAGTTTTGTTTAAAGTGTCATGTTGTCAATCATTTTTCTTCCTCTCTTTTGTATGGTCTTGAAGAAGACTCTTTTTCGTTCACTCTTATTAGAACTTCTTTATTTGTTACCTTGACTTCTTCTAATACAAAATTCCGCTTATACCCTTATCCACCTTAAAATCGATGCTAATAATAAGAAGAAATCGTGCTTTTTCGGGATCTAGTCAGTAAAATGGTATAAAAATAGCTGGGGTAATGGGATAATTCTAGCCTATCTCCGAAAAGAAGTAATAAATGTATGTACCAAATTTGATCGTTACCTGTACTGTCGTTTCGGAGATGAGTAGCAACAACCACATTCTCACGAACAAGCACATACTTAATTTCACATTTATAATAATAGTAGATCTTATAATAGCTCCAAATACAAAGCATATATTAATCTAATTTGATAAAGTTTTAAATATCTTTAGTGTCGACTCTGGTCATTCACAACTGAATAAATGGAGTACAATTTGTAAGACCGATGTGAATCTCTTCGCGGGTAGATTGTACCTAGTAACGCACTGTAGAGTGTAGATTCACACAAGTTAATCTAAATTGGGTAATAATTAATCACCGTAGCCTGACGCCGGGCAACCATACTTATACTGGATAGTTTTCTATATTTTGTAATATTTTCACTACGGCTTCTATCACAAAAGTAAAAAAGGGCTACCAATCATTTCTTTAAGTTAATTTTGAGAACCAAACATTAGAGTTTTGATCTAACATATAATTTTCCTTTGACCCATCCAAAAAAAAATATTAATATTAATAATTTCTATGTTTGTTTTAATGCCGTTGTGATGGAAAAGGCTGGACGCCCACCCAGAGGTAAACAGTTGTTACCTCTGGTCTCAGTCGCAAGTGACCAATTGCACTGCGCTATACATAATAACGCGTCCTAATTATAATATAGTAGATTAACAACAAAGTAGGTAAGCCGTACAGTTTACATTTGGCATAAAACATAATCATTGGTGCCCTCCTTTCATTGTAACCTTGTAATTTTCGTGTACATAATATAGAGGTTAAAGCAACAAGAAATTTCGTACTCAGTGTCCGGCCAAATAAATTCAAAACCGGTAGTTCAAAATTTGGCGGACACTGTTTTTTTATTTGCATTATAATAACCTTCAAAATTGAGTTGGAACTGGACTTGCAATTTTAATACAACAACGCCCACCTGACGAAGTTTATTATCCATTTTAATTTATTGTCATTCAATAATTAATAACCTACTTAGTTGAAACACTAACCTTATTTTGACTTGACTTCCAAAATTGGTGTAGGTTTTCAATTAATTACTTATTTTTAAGTATGACTCATTATAGCTCCATAAGTAGTGAAACGATCGGATGATTTATTTGTTCGATTCCCTATGTGCATTATGAGTGAATGAATATGAAAACATTTTTCGAAATGTCAAGGGAATCGGAAAATTAAAATTGCATAAGCGTAGTTAGAATTCGTCTAAAACACCCATGTGTAAATTTTTTTTGTTTTTTTTTTTTAATTTGAAAAAAATATAATTTTTTTAACAATTATATTTGTGTTTTAACCGATTTCGAAAATTCTACTGTTTTTTATTGTGTGTTACCTCGCCACTTGACTTCTGACTTGTCCTAACAAACAATTTGAGAAGAATTTTTTTTGTTTAGAATTAAGATATGTTTTAATAAAAAAAAATATATGTTTTTGACGGAATAAGTACGAGGAAGACCATATGATGTTAAAAGTCTCTTGTCCCTGTAATGTATTATTTCTTATTTTTATTACTATGCTCGATGTAAATAAATCTCTACTCAAAGGGAGAACGGCGAGGTCCAGTGTTGGCGCTCCTGGCTCGGAGTAGGCATTAAAACATAAAAAAAATATATACAAAAATAATCTAATATATGAAAAACACGGATGTTTGAGCGTGAACTTACTATGAGTCGATATCGCTATCGACAATGTTTCGGCTTCTACCGGAAGCCTTCCTTCCTTCCGGTAGAAGCCGAAACATTGTCGATAGCGATATCGACTCATAGTAAGTTCACGCTCAAACACCCGTGTTTTTCATATATTAGATATAAATATGAGCGTAAGTTTTTATAATATGATACAAAAATAATAATAATAAAAAATTCAAAACAGATAAATTCATCCCAAAACGTTTGTTAGGACTAGCAGAAGTCACCCTAAGAGGATAATAGCATCTTACCAATTACTCGTATATAACAATAATTAAATAAACTATTATTTTTATATTATTAAATACATATTATTATATTTATACAAAATAGAATATAAATTCATCATCATCATATACAGCCAGAAGTCGTTTACATTTGAACAAAATCATCCCTCCTCCCATTTATGCAATGATCCCCACATTAGGCGTCCTTGGGGATCGCAGTATTGAATAGCAGTTCTAAAGAAAGCGCTGCTGTCCACCTTCCTCGTATTTTCTTCAACGCCTCTTACGAAGACTCCCAAAGGAAGATATGGGGCGTGCAAGTCTAGCTCGGCACCCCATGGGCTTCAAATTACTACAGTAAAATCTAGTTCAGATTGAGTGTATGAGCAAGACCGTTGAATATTAATTTTATTTAGATGCTGGTCATCGAATTGGTAACTTTTTTATGGTATCCAATATGATATTGCCCTGTAGATCAACATAATAATCAAGACAAATATTACCGTTCGAACCAGTTTACATAACCTTCGATACGATATTTTTTATTTGCAAATTTGAGTAATCATAGCTTTTGTGATGACATGGTGATTTTCGGAGGTAGTCGCGAACGTAGATAATTTTTATATTGATTGATCAATTGATGGTCAAAATATGTAAAGTATTAATTAGTATTCACATAGTTATAAAGTTACTTTATCCTGATCGTGACCGAGGTAAACTTGTGACCACGATCTCTGAAAAGTAATTGAAACAATAACCTACCTAACCTAGGTTTGTTCCACACCATACTGTATCAACTGGATTTTCCTTTTGCTGTACACAGCCTCCCCCATTAAGGGGGAATTTGCCATGATTGTTTTAATTTGCGCTTGGCAGACATCTCGGTTTAAGATATCCAGTTCCTCAGAAGGTGCTGATGCCCACCTTCCGGTATTTTACCTTTAGTCGCCTCTTACACCCACAGGTAGTAATGGGGGGATGACATTCTAGCCCAGCACCCCACGGTAAACCCACGGTTCCACATCATACATCTACTCATTTCTGAATACTTATTCTGGTTTTATTTGTTCCGTGTAGAAATAAACTTTTTTCTTTCGTTCTAACCAACTATAACTTTATACAGTGTATATATATTGTTATAATTTATAATATTAAATACTTTTCAGTGTAGGCCCAAATAAAAAAAAATCAACAAACAAACGTTATTAACGTTAAAATGGAGAGGTAAGTAATTCTATTACAAACTAACACCTTCGAATAGGTTGTGCGTGTGATTTCAATCGTGTCTTCAAGGACCTGTGCAGTTAATAAAACGCAAAAAGGCGCAAACCATTCGAAATAAGTATGTGTCAAATACTAAGACATGGTTCTGTTATGTACCTACTAACCTAATAAAATGCATCAGTATTATTATGTTCGATTGTAGCCGCGGGCGGTTATAATAGTATTTCACTATAACCGCTCTTGGTACCTACCTTCTACTGCTGAAGATAAATTTGTCGCTATTTATTTGTACCGTGATTGATGAGGCCTTGACATCGAATACGAATTTTAAGAACATTGTTACGGGTGCATACAGTTTTGTATTTTGGCATTGTTATCGGTGCACAAAATTTTGTGAATGCAAATTTATCGTTTATCTCATCCACCACGAGATATGTGACGTGTTTGAGAACGACTCAAATTTGCATATTGAGACGTTTTATGTAAAAATCATTAATTATATACTTAGTGGAAGTGCAGCATACTTTGAATATTGCAGGTAATGTGGAATATTACAGCTAATGTGGTACACTGCGGGTAACGTGGAATACTTACAAATTTAAATCTAAATAAACATCATTTGTGTTTTTCTACCGTAAACGTAATGTCAGATGACACAAAAGTTAATAAGCACAAATAACCGGACGCCATGTTGATATTTCTGCGGACAGTAACTTTGCAAGTTTATCCCTTAACCTAATATATATGCTTCTGGAATGCCAGTTTTTCGATTTATCATTTATTTAATCCCTACATGTGAAAATAAGAATTCCCATACAAAGTGATTTTACACGACTGCCCAAAAAAAGGAGTGTTATGATAGGGTTCATGTATGTATTTCTTAATCGTTACCGGGTCTATTCACGCACGAATTAATATCAAAAGAAAAATATTTTAACTAACCTCGACTTTTCGATCAAGTTGCATTGACCGTGGTCACGAGTAGACTGAAGAAGCGGGTGTCATCGTCTTGAGGATCGGCGGGAGCGATTTAAATCTACCCCCGCTTGGTTTTCTTTAATGTCTTTATCACTGTCACCTCGACACACTACACTAACAGTATCGGAACTTGCACGCAAAATTATGACTCGAGCACTTTCTTATTACAGGATTCCACGATGAAGACAATTTAAATCCATCCCGACCGCAATTTAAATCAATTTCGTAGCAGCCGAATAGACCCGGTAACGATTAAGAAATATGAGTTTAGTTCACGAAATGTTAGTATGTTTGTGAGTGCAACTATTCACGCACGAATTAATATCAAAAGAAAAATATTTTAACTAACCTCGACTTTTCGATCAAGTTGCATTGACCGTGGTCACGAGTAGACTGAAGAAGCGGGTGTCATCGTCTTGAGGATCGGCGGGAGCGATTTAAATCTACCCCCGCTTGGTTTTCTTTAATGTCTTTATCACTGTCACCTCGACACACTACACTAACAGTATCGGAACTTGCACGCAAAATTATGACTCGAGCACTTTCTTATTACAGGATTCCACGATGAAGACAATTTAAATCCATCCCGACCGCAATTTAAATCAATTTCGTAGCAGCCGAATAGACCCGGTAACGATTAAGAAATATGAGTTTAGTTCACGAAATGTTAGTATGTTTGTGAGTGCAACTACTCACAAACATACTAACATTTCGTGAACGGCTAACGGTAAACGGCTTAACTGATTTTAATGTATGAAATATCAAAAGATTCGACTTATATAAAAACAGACTGGCGGATCCTAGATCCAAAATTTTGAGTTTTTTTTTTTAATTTCCAAACCCATCTAGTGGTATTTATATCAAAATGAAGGGCTTTAAAAAAGGTTTCCATAAATATATACAACTTATAGTTTATCTTTCAATTGAACGATACAATACTTAACAAAGATAAGCATTTTGCAGTCGGGTTATTTTTAATTTATACATGTTCATTTTTGAAAATACATAGTTATACGTAAAACTAGCGAACCAGAATCATACATATTAGAGTCAAGGTCAATCTCATACATATCAATTTTCAAAGAGTTAAAACATACGGTCTTCAAAATATGACGAATCTACGTTCGTTTAAAAAACACTGTAAGCACCCTTAAGAGCTGTGTTCCAGAAATTTGGCGTGTCTACTAAAGTAAGTGCCTACTAAGTAATAAGCTAGTCTTTGTTAAAATACCGCATTCGATATTAGTTACTTTTAATTAGTACCTACTTACCTATGAAATATTTACCTACCACACCGTAATAAAAATTGCGTACGTACCGAAATAAAGGAATATGGCTAAATAATATTTTATCTTTTATTGATTTCTGTATATTCCTGAATACATTATAAATTTATAACCTGACCTGAGTCATATAGAAGCTATTTTTATATTAACATTTCACGATGGGTAAACGGTGTTCAATTAAATCAAGCTTTTAATAAACCACAAAGTTTCAGCTGAGCCAAGAAACTGGTTTGTGAAAAAAAGACGGCACATTTAGGATAGTGAAAATGCTGATGAAACTTAATTATGTAAGAAATTGCGATCCAGCATTCCGAAAAATATCGATATCTATTTTGAGACAAGGGAAAAGAAACCAAATCTTGGCTTGGAATCACTCACAAGAACCACGCGCCTACGAAGAATAATAAAATAACGTCAAATTTAGGGCTATGGAAAAGAAACCAAGATCCATAGTGACGCTTCAGGTAACTCATCCAATGAAACACACCCAACTCTTACTATACAGGGTTATTGGTTAATGGCTAAAAACCTCTTAGTTAACTTCTACTAGTCCTACCAAACATTTTGAAGCGATTTTTTTTTGTTTTTGATGGAATAATTACAAAGACCACCTGATGTTAAAAGTCTCTTGTGTCTTTATTTCAAAACAAAAAAAATAAATATATAAATATATATATATACCTATATAACATCTCATAATATTTCTTAGGACTAGCAAGAGTCAACCCTAAGAGGTATATATATAACCCTGTATATCTAAATAATTATATCATTTTATAAATCTGGCAACTAGCTAAAGCAATCAAATCTCTTACTTGAAAAGTATTTTATAAAGTATAATATAATTATTATGAGTATAATATTATTCCGATGGGTCTTAAAGCTTCAATTCTTAGCACATAATAAGTTTCTACGGTCTTTTTAAATTTCCAAAGCAATTAGTCTTCATTTTCTTCGTGAAAAGATAATTATACTCGTACTTAAGCCATCGGAATTAATCGCCTTGAGTGATCTTTGCCTACCTTGGCCTTGGCATAGATCACTTAGCATTTTTATGCTTTGTGATTATGGATGTCTAAGTGATGATTATTATAAGTGTTCCCATTATCGATACTTTATTCAAAATCTGACACGAATTATCATCATTACCTAAACGACAAAATGATGTTTAGAGCACGGCCGAAAATCAGCAGCCCTGCTTATAAACAACTGATTAATGATATCATATCTTTCTAGTGATGTCCTTGGAGTGATAGGTCATGAGATAGGCCCATATCCCGTTTAACTGGGGTCGGTATACGGGCGCACAAGAACAAAATTAAACATTTATTGCTGCTAGCAATACCTATGCATCGTATATACTGACGGCAAACCTCCTTTGGAATGTTCTTGTTGTTAGTTTACGTGCTACCTATCGGGTAGTCAGGTAGTCAGGAGTTAAGATTATATACAGCCCTGGTGTGCCCAATGTGCAGCAACGACCCAAATTCATAGAGGTAACAGGTGAGGTAGATGCTGCTTTTTGGCGTATTAATTTTCTTAGTTGCCTTTTACGACATCCAACAACATGATATGCAATGGTCTTTTATTCTTAAGTTGGGAGTTGTACGGCTAAATATAATATCAGAGTAATTTGCGAGGTATTTTATGGTTTTCTAGTTGTATTATTTGAAGGTTAATTTTAAGTTATGTGAACTAGATCTTAATATGTCATATTTTACTCTTGGACTTAGTATTCCGTCTTTTTTTATCAAATATGAGAAGTTATCTGTATAAGAATAAGTACTCTTACATCGTTGAAGCGCTCGTAGCCTAGTTTGATAGCCGTTCTTAACCGATCAGCTAAATAGTAGAAAATCTGTCGCCAAGCACCTGACGATGTGTTGCCATATTTTTACTGAATGTACCATTCGCATTTATAACCGAAATAAGACTTAGGGCCTGTTTCAGAATGTTCGAGTAAGCTCCGGTTATACTACACAGAACTTATTTATTAAATAAACACTATCTTTGCGTTGACCCGAAACTTTATTAGGACATTTTGAAACGGTTCTGAAACGTTATTATATAGTTTAGGGTTGCTAAAAACACATAAATTAACTGAATAATAAAAATGATAGTTAACATGCAGCGTGTTTCAAGCTTTAACCGATGGATAGGCTAAATCGAAGACTATGAAACGCAAAGATAGTGTTTTAGATTTTAAATATGTTCTGCATAGTATAACCGGAACTTACTCGAACATTCTGAAACAGACCCTTAGTGTAAAAAAGGCCATCACGTACAAATACTCATCAAAAATCTACTGTGGAAGGGCGTGCCTTTAGGAGTAAACAATTCCGTATCACAGTAGCAATATGCATACATATAGTGTGTTGCTACAATCAACCATTTATTTTAGGAAAATGATTTGTGGTATCATTATAGTGAAAAAAATACCAGCGGTGTACAATACTGCAGTTTGTGAAAGCAGTTGAGCAACTTATCGACCTTACCAGGCTTAAACGCAGCTCAAGTGAACAAGCCCACCACTAGTTGTAACTGTTTGCATTGCCTAGATAGACTGCAACGCCAATCTGAAGTGCCAAAAGGATCGGCAGTATCAAATTTGAAGAAACTTTCTATTTTCAAATTACTTTGCAGTGATAGTCCATAGCCAATGCCACTGAGCCATCACTGCTTCAAAATAAATTATCCCCGTATATAATATATACATATATATGTATATATTACCCTAGTTTGGTGAAATACACTCCAATTACTTGAAATGATTACTTAACACTAATCACAAGAAACAAAAATAAAACCTGTCTTTCATAGAGACTGTTTGTGTGAATAATGCAAGCCATATCGACTGACTTCTGTAATTTAAAAAAAAAAATGCATGTATATGTTACCGGTAATCTGTATAATCCGGTACAATACCTAGGTATTCTATAGAATACTTAAAACGTGTAGGTAATACTATTATTTTATACTTTGCCCAGGTATTCTATACAATACCAAATATGCAACCGGTAATGTATGTAGAAGACGGGGACAAGGAAGGAGGGGACGTGCGGGCGATAGGCAACAATGGTTAGGTTATGTTTGATTTATAAGTTTCACGTTAATTTTATTTTATTATGATTTTATTGTTGTACTAGAAAGACACTTTTACCCATAACCATTTCAGAAAGGTTGTTTTACGGAGTACCCTAATTGTTAATTTTAATAAAGTTGATTTTAAGTAATAGTACATGTATCATTCGTCCGTCATATTGTAGGCTGGTTAACATTGATAAATATAGACTAGATCTATTTATTTTACACATTGGCGGTGCAACAACAGGTATTCTATACAATGCCTAGGAATTATATTAATTACCTAGGTATATTATGTAATGAACAATAATATTCATAATATACATACATTGCCTGGACGCCCCAGGTATTCTATGTATACATTGTCTAGGAATTGAATAGAATACCTGAATTATACAGATTGCCGGTTACATTGTTATACTAATACTAGATATATGGGACAGAAACTGGAGTTGGTTGAACATATTATAACGGCATCTAACGCCCCTTTCCAGTCGGAGGTATTCGTTCAGTTGTAGTATAAAACTTTAGTGGAACACTTTGATCTAGAACAGTGCATGTCTTAAAAATTAAATCATAATACGGCCTTACGTCTGTAAACACCAATATGCTATCACTGCCCTTTTTCAAAAAAAAGGAGCCAATGCCGAATAATAGGTTGTCTGAAAAAAGCATAGCACCTGAACCCACGCCCTGGAAGTTATCCTTATTTGTGATGCAGATAAAATGTCCCCATTCTCGGGGTATCCACTCATCACAATCCTCAATAGCGCTGTCCTCAATGTTATACGCTTTAATCCGTAGGTAGCAAGACTTCCAAATATGCAAATCGTCAATAAACCCAATCGATGCAAATTTAACATCATTACCCATATCCGTGGTTTTATTTGCTACTTCTGTTAATATCGGTGATGCTTTATTTGTGCCGGTTTCCTTTGATTTCCAGCTATTAAAACTAATACTTCTTTCTGTTTCATTTGGAAATGTTAGATCACCTTCAATTCTTGCCACCATTAGATCATGCACTGGGCTATTAGGTTTATTTATCCCAACCCAAAGTTCTATGACATCCTGTGGGACAAAACAAAACAATTTAATTTCCTCATTGTGACAGAAAAAAAAAGAAATTCATACGAGTACGGTTAAAATGATGTGTATAGTTTACTTTTAGATTTGTAATAAAAACTTTCGTTACTGTGTATTTCATGAATAAAATAAAAAAAATTCAAAATCGTCGGATTTATAAAATAGAAATAATATAATGAGTTTCGTTTATTTTTTTATATTGTTGATATATATTATGCTAGCATTTAACTACTATATCATTCCCTTTAGTAAATGTTGATGTTGTCATTTTTTGTCTTCTTATTTCAAATATTTTTATTTAACTTACTTAGGAGTTGCAAAAAGGCTTTTGATTTTACTACTTGTAAATTGTGAAATAATATATTTTTTACAGAATGACTGTAAACAGCATACTGAATTACAAGATAGCTCACTGCATAGGTGATAACTTACCATAGGTAAAACCGGGCGTGCGCAAAGTATACTTTGATTATATAAACTGTACGAAATACTCTGCTTATCACTTGCAGTTTGTCTCATTTTAAGCACATATACATATGTGTTTTCTCTTTCACTTCTATCCATCATTAGTTTTCTAAACGGATTGTATGATGTCAAGATTTGGTCACTTGAGATAAGAACTCCAGGAGCGTATACCGTTTTAGGTGCATAGCCGTTTTCAATTCCTTTTTCTTGAACGAAAAACACAATTCTGTCGAAGAATACGTCCATGTCACCGTTTTGAGAACCCTTATGCTCAGCCCAGCGTGGACAAGTATTAAATATGGGGACAACGAGCCGCAAGACAACCATGCACATAAGACTTATTTGCCTGAAACAGATTTTTATGTAATTAATTTGTGCTGTATCAAATTACCAAAGACAAAATCGTAGCTGACACTAATACGCATTTTACCAGTATTTGTATACTGAAATCGTAATTACTGGAATATAGTATTTGTGGTCACTTTACGATGTCGGATTTAAAATAAATATTGATCTCAGAAGGCGGTACTCTGCAAATGGAACAACAAGGAATGTTTTATACGAAATAAAATAAAAATTTATAGAATAAAAGCATCATTTACGAAAATTAAATTATTGATTATTCATTAAATTATTATTTACTACATATATTGGTATTTTTTATAATTATGTTTCTCACATTTTAAAGCTTTTTTCCCCAAACTCTTTACTTCTGTACTATTTTGTACCTCGCTCTCGCCATAGTCCCACATATAAGGGTATTATTATTATTAAAACAAATCATTTTAATGAAACTTACATAATGGTTGTGTAGTAAAGAATACGAGTATGTTAAGACTGGCTTAAACCATATAAATTCGATTTCATTTATATTTTATGTTATGATGTCAGTGCGTATGTTTGGTTCGCTTAAAACAAGATCCGCTATGCAAGCTATAAATATTATGAGCACTGTTTAAATAACATAAACATAAAATATTTGCAAATAATAATATTTGAGAGGATATTTTATAATGATGACATTGTCATCTATTATTGTCATCTAAAATAACTCATCTATTATTGTTTCAGTTTAACTGCTTAACAATGTTAAGAAATAATTTAGTATAAGAGCCTTGTATTGCTCAGAAATCAACCGCACAGTTGTTTTAATTATCTATTTACTACAACTAAAACTACTTTCTACCACTATTCATTTGCCGCTGAAGCTGTCAGACTGTGGAATTCGCTACCGCTAGAAATTAAACGAGCTTCTTCATTGAAATCTTCCAAGGATCAAGACAAAAAGTATTATCTCTTTCTATAATCATGGACACTACGGTACAAACTTCTTTTTTAAATTATATGTTTAACATGTAGTAAATTATATGTGTATATATTATATTATATATATTTATATGATATTTGTATGTTTATATTGTATTTGTATATTTTAATAATATAAGTATTTATGTTTACATAATATATTTAAAAATATGTAAGTGTATTCATTTATTATTGTAGTTTTTGGTTAATTAGTTTATCTTTTGGTAACATCAATTATTTATGTATAGAATAATTTAGACCATAAGAAACTACGCCGGATTTTTTTACTATATCCCTTATTGATGGGTTGTCTGGAAGAGATCGCTCTGAGCGATAAGACCGCCCATTGATACACTTGGATTTTAGTTATGTTTTATAAGTTAATTGTTGTTATTATGGTGTATTCAATAAAGAGTTATCTATCTATCTAGTAACTGATTATTAATAAAGCCTAAAAAACCAATGGATCTACAATTGTATTTTTTTATTCGTAAGAGTTCCACAAGGTAGTCTTTATTGAATTTCGTAATTTTTGTACGTAGAAAAAGGAGTAGTTGATATGTATAGATATAGATATTTAGAGTGAGTGGGGGCCCACTGCCCATTGTTCCTAATTTACTAACGAATTTTAAGTTTTTCATATCATTATGCCGCATAATCATTATTGTCATTGTTATTTTTGACTAAACTGCTTTGTGTGGTATAATTATTATTAGTTGGCCTAATGCAATAGTATATTTTTGTAGGTGTAAATGTTCGTACAGTATGTAACAAATGTATTTAAATATTAAGCAAACATTATTCTAATTTTTTATAACTAATAAATAATTTAATTTAACCTAAATTAATTGTTTAATTATAATTATATATATATGTATATATAAATATATATATCATCGCCTGTCGTGACAATCCCGCCTAATTTTCCTGCTAAGCCAATGTGACGTCATAAGCGCCACAAGAACAGCTTTGCAAGAAAATTAGGCGGTATTGTCACTAGATATCTATATATATATATATATATATATATATATATATATATATAACAGTACCCGAAGGAAAAAAGTGAGCTTTAATAACATTTCCTGCCTGTTGTTCTACACCGTCCCTATGGCATAGTACATTTAGTACACTTTTGAAACTTCAAATAAACATGTTATGCAATACTGGTACTAAAACAAACTTGTAACGCCATTCACATTATAGCTTTTGAATTTACCCTCGTACCGGCACACGAAACCTTACCCCGTACCTTTCTTTTGAATTTGAATTAGATTTCCCAATAGGCTAAATACAACTGACTTTTGATAAAGAAATAGAACCCAAAATGGGTCCATATTGTCTCACATTTTTTTAAAATAATTGTGACGGAACTCGCCCCGTCCCACCCGATGTTTAGAGGTCTAACCTCTGCCTATAACAGACGCATTTCATCACAAGTGACGATCTGCACTGCACCCATCATACTGAGATATATAGGTGTTCAGTCTCATGTGCTTGTAATTTTACTAGCTCTCAAGGACGCTGCTGGAACACAATTATAGGTGCTTATATCTAGTGACAATACCGCCTAATTTTCTTGCAAAGCTGTTCTTGTGGCGCTTATGACGTCACATTGGCTTAGCAGGAAAATTAGGCGGGATTGTCACGACAGGCGATGCACCAGAAATATCAATTCAATAAACACATTTTAATTGATAATAAGGTTTATTAGTGATATTATATTAAAATTTTCTATGTAATGTCACAATAATTATTTATAAACAGTATTCTTCCTGACCCTAAAAGTTTGATATTACCAGTTTCTCTTTCAAATATAAAGCAATTTGTAAGTGCTTTTTATTTAAATTTGTTTATAAGCATTAGATCATAAATTTTATCAATGAAATATTCATCAGTACCGTTTCAGTATACGTCGATAAAACTATGAATATATAAGAACAATAAGGAAATCAATTCCGTATTCATAATCAGAACCATTAGATAGATCTCCATATTATTTAAATAAATTTTGAAAAATATGTTTAAAGCTGGTAATAAGACAGAGGCAAATGATGGACATATAAACATTTATATTTTAGGGTCGGGCTGGGTAAGAGACAAAAAATATAATAATATTCGGATTTTGACGTATTTTTTTGTCCAGAAACATCTAAGACATAAAATCTTTTTAGTAAAATCCTTGCTAAATAGAGTGCTTTAAAACTCAAAAATATTAATATGTATCATGAGGGAAATCGACATGCACTTTTATATTAAAACGCAATTAAAAAAACTTTGGGGCTTTTCAATTTACATTTCAATCAGGGTTAAGAAAGCAAAAACTGATATGAAACTATGAAAGAAGTTTTAATAACATTTTATTTGGTACCAGGTAGAGTCTACAGCAAGAGTTCGTCTTGGTGAGTATCACCGCAGTATCACAAAGCAGTAGTATGCAAACACTACTAGCCAGTAGTATGGCGTATATACAGCCGCATGGCGTGAAAGGCACTGTAGCAAGTGAAATTATACTATTTATGCGAGAGAGATTTAAAATAACATTGTTTTAGAGTGACGAGCGCAGTGCCATGCAAATCGAGATATGTGTATTGTACAGTTGAGTCGCTTATACCATTAGGTGGCAAATTGTCAACCTCATTGGTACATGATAAAAAATAGTGATTTTTTATTCACTTTGAATATATTGCTCACCATCAGATAATTCCCTGCAGTTGTTATGTAAACCTAAAATTAATGTTAAAACTACAATAACAAAAATTATTTATTTATTATTCATTACTATTTTCCAAAACATATCAAAGCGCTTGTTCGATGCGGCGCGTGAATAAAATGCTGGCATCTATTTGGCTCAACGAATAAGCATCAGTTCAACGGGGCAATGCTGCCAGCATACTGGGTACGCTGCCAACTGGTAGTGGGCTGGAGCATTTGGACTACCTGTGAGTCTGAAACGGCTTCTAGGTTGTCTAAATGCATTTTTTGTCGTAGCTGTAGCCATGCATATACTAGTTCGTAGTATTTTGTTAATAAAGGCATAACGCAGGTAAAAAAATTACATCAGACATTCATTGTTCACAAAAATCATAATATAAGAATACATTTTAAATTATTGTTATTATTTTATTTCGGGATGCCAATTTCGTAGTACTTCTTTGCGTTTAAAAAGTATGAGGATCATTACAGACAAACTTTACTATGTTTTTAAGTGAATCACTGCCAAGTATTCGTCTCATCATCCAAGCTATAATGTATATATATGTGATGATGAACAAAAAATATTGGTATAAATGCAGTGTAAAATTTTCTTCTATCATTGTATGAACCACACAAACATAATTAATTGCCAACAATATATGGCAATTTCAGGCAATAAATCAACGGACCAATGTTCCGTGCAACCATTGGTCCGTTGATTTATTGCTGGAGTATTTGGACTGCATGTGAGTCTGCAATGGCTTCTAGGTTGTCTAAATGCTTTCACTATAGTAGATGTAGTGTAGTAGTTCGTAGTATTTTGTTAATTAAGGCATACCGCCGGTTAAACAGAGATATTTTCTACGTAACGATGGCAGCTAGCTAGTGCTAGGAATGAGATACTAGTTACTCCTTCATAGAAACCTTTATAATAATGGCTACAACAAGCTTATAATTCGTCTAGCTATAGACACATTTGTCTATGCAATACTTTATCCTGAATTCGATCGCTGTGGGCTACCTTGACTGCTGACATTAGTTAATATTGCATTTATCTCTGTGTCAATGTTGTTTTATATCTAGCTGATTGACATGCATAAATTATTGCTATATGGCCCATGACAATAGTGTCACAGCCACTGCTAGAACTTATATGATATGTATGTAAGAGCTGCAGGCAAATAAAGTGTTGTTTTTAGGGTTCCTTAACCAGGAGAACGGGGACCGATCAATAATACTATACTATCCGTACGTCTGTCTATGTCTCCAGCCTCCTGCTCAAAAACGGAATGAGTTACCACCCAGAAGACTTTATTTTGTGTAGAACGTTGACCCACAGATGAGTATTGGAAGAATTGAATCATTTATTGGCCGTAAACGCGATTGTTACATTGGGCAAGTCATGTGCACTATGTGTTTGAATTGAAATCTTATTAAATTGCAAATACTCTGTTTAAATACTAAAATACAATATTATGCAAACTGATCAAACAATATGACGTAATAATAAAGAGTCAAATAAAAATGTAGAATAGGATATTTTTTTTACCGGCGGTATGCTTTTATTAACAAAATACTACCAACTATATACAATATTACAACTACTTTAATAAAAGCATTCAAACAACATATAAGTCATTGCAAACTCACATTGCACAAAACCAATTGAAAAACCCTTAGTAAATTAAAATCAATAATAAATGTCAGAACAATTGATAGGTATTTAAAATCTATGTAATACAGGTATATGTCAATTTTAATATTTTATCGCCAAATTTCTAAATTATATTACACCTACTCTATTGAGAAGTGTCAAATTATGTTATTTTTCTGTAATATTGGACTAGAAATTCATTTAAATAATTTTATAAGGGGATGCTTCAGACAAAAAACCTTTATGCAATCCTAGCATTCGGGTGACATTATCTACAGTTTGTGTACTGGAAAAATACAATCAGAATATTATTTTATCCAAATAAATATGTACATAAGAGACCGTATTTTTGAAGCTGTGCTCAAAACAAACACACGATTTTTTTTCACGGCCAATATGGAACCCTAAAAGACTTAAGCCCGACTCGCACTTAGACAGATTTAAGATAGTTAATAGCAAACAGATAAAATGAAAGGGTCCTCGGACTGGAAACGTGTTGTTTTAACGGTTTTTGTTATTGCTCAATCCTAAAAACGGCAAAACATACAAGCGTCTTATTTCGTCCTATAACAGTCCAATATCAGTATTATTTAAACTAAAACTTGGCTAACGCGCGCGGGTTGGCCCTACGCAAGGATTTCATACAAAATCTAAAACAAAGATTTTACTACATATTTATTCGTAGGATTTTCTACGAGATTTAACTTTTTTGTATTAGTACGGTATGCGAGTTAAAATCGTATTAGGCCACTTTAATAAATTGAGTAAATTGCATGGAAGTAAATTACTTAAAACAATGGAAACTCAGTAATTGAATACAATTTAGATAACTATTTTTTGAGTTTGTCATTTTAAATATCAAATTTTCATGTGCATCGATATGAATCATGAAAATATTGTTTTGAATTGACATTTTGAATGATAATTTTTCGATTTCCCAACGTTTAAATGTTTTATTTTCAGCTAGTTTTGATCAGGAATTCTCTTTGCTACCATTTTTTATTTGTATTTTATATGTAATTGTCATACAATATTGTTGAAGTATTTGTTCCATTATTGCCAACGGAAATTCCTTGAATTAGATATAAGTAATGTCTGCATAAGAACTGAATTGCTTTAGTATAAAATGTTTGGAATATTTTTTTACAATTATATCATATAGATGTAGGTACGCCGTGTTTTTTTGGTAAGTTTCATCGTTATAATAATTACTTCAAATAATCAAAATATACATATTATGCCGAAGTTACGAAAAGTAACTCAAAACATGTATTAGCTAGACTAACATTAATGCCAGAGAAACTCCTAATCTAAGCTTTAAAAACAAGCTGTATCTTAAAAGTTATACCGCTCCTAGTGTCTAGTAGTAGACTACTACTGCTCATGACGACTAAGTCATGTACAGTTTGAATTGTGTACGTATAGTTATTGGAATTAGGTATTGGTAAATTGTATAGCATCAACATATTAAAATTATGGTAAAAAGAAGGTCAGTAATAAGATAACAATTGAGAACCTTAATATTTTTATAAAATCTTTCACTGTGAAGACACCACCAAATAGACCTATTTATTCAAAAATCTAAGTAGCCATGTCCTCAACAAGGCTTTATCTCAAAATTTAAATGTATAAAAATATAAAAATTAAAAGGCACGAATGGGTTAAAACCATTTCAAAGACGACTAAAAAGTACCTATCGGGGTGTGTTCAGAAATCACTGGATGAATGTAAAAGATAGTTGGGCGGTGCTGACCATAGAGATATAAAATACTATTTAGAGTGGCAGCCATGTCAGTTTCCTTAGAAAACGAGTGTAGCCAGTTCAACACATGTAAATGATACGTGACATTATATCTTTATTGTTCACTACAAACAATCCGATTCCCTGATTAGTCCCATTTTTACCCAATCGAAACGTTTAATAAGCCAATTTATAACAGTTGAAAATACACCTTATCTAAATAGTGGTAAGTTTGAATTTCTTGTGAACTTTGACAAGCTATCGCAAGTTGCCAGTTGACAATATCTGTACAGTAATTGTGCAGTCTCGGCTCAGTCAAGTATGATTTCAATTTTAAAATCGTTCCTTGGTATTATTTGAGATAAGACAATTGAAAAATAGTTCACAAATAACTGCACAAAAAATGGTTACGAGAATATATTTATTGGGTTAGCTAGTCAAATTTGATCTTATTTTATTTATTTATTCGGTACAAAAAGTGGTATCCTAGCCAGTGATGTAGTACATTTTATCGATAAATTTTTCCTTCGACCTAAAACGATTTATAGGTTATGCGATGATGTGCGGTGCGTTTGTGCTACAATAAGTTTTCATGCGGTTTTATATAATCATTTGAATATGTAGTAATGACAGGCATCTAAGCATCTTGACTGAACCATATAGCTCACTAGTATTTCTATACCAAAAGCTTAAAAGACCGCTGAAAACAGAAGCATGTGGAAGAGCATAGTACATCGAGCGATTAACACTACTTCAGACCTAGACATGACCTTCAGCAATGATGATACTGAATAAGAAAAATACGATAAAAATAAAATAAAGCTATTACTGCGAAGCACAGCTTAATTTCACAGCTTAATAATATGTTATAATAGACTTGCTTATTTGTAGTAAAATTATTACAAACACATGAAATTCGCGTAAAGGGTGGTATTAGAGATAGGCACAGATAGGGGTTCATAAAAATAAAAGGCGAGGTCAAGGTCGAAGTCGTGGTATATATAACAAGAGGTAAATTGCAGATGAATTTGTGAGAATTGCCAAGATAGAGAGCAGTTAGCAAAAATACATAGGCTCAATAACTTATAAGATGTTTGGCAGGATGCGATTCCATGTAATAAGGTACTATTAGTTAAGTTAGTATGATTGAGATATATTGAATTAGTAATTAACTACCTATCTTACTAGATTTTCTACGAAAAGGGAATCATAAGGTAAACTCAAAAGATACAATATTTATAGGAACACATTGAGCACTTTAATAAACATAATACATAAGGTTCACATGGATTAATTCTGTAAATGTTTATAGTTACCGTTCGCAACGATATAATCAAATGGGCAAACTATTTAGGAAGAACAAAGCCAACAAACTTAAACCCCTACACAACACGTGAACAGCAGTTATGTTACACTAAATAAATAACTAATAGGTTATAAATAAACTCTTTTCTCTACATATTATATAACTTATCCAAAAGTTGTTCCCAGGTGTTCTATATTTCCCCTATACCCCTATATATAATAAATTTGTGGGTGTGTGTGTGTGTGTGTGAGGGTGTATGTGTGAGGGTGTGTGTGTATTTGTGTTCGTCCAGTAGACAGATGAACTAATATCTTATGTTTCAGCACCAATTTTGCCTTGGCCAGTTCTCACCGGACATAACTCATTAAAACTAAAAAATCTCCTTCGTTTGATGGTCTATCTACGTGACATTGCCGAAATTGTGGTGGTGCCTAAAGGAGCCACAAAACAAGAGTTTAAGTTGAAATCCTAAACTTTAAAATTTGCCTGTTCTTGTAAATATTTGAATAATTTGTTAATTTAATTGATGTTAACCTTCTGATCTACACGTCTATTTTTACGTCCTGATAAAAGTTCTATATGCACTAAAAGCAGCATAACAGATGGTTATTGTTCTGTAAGTCTAACAAGAAAGCTCCAAATCAGATATTGGAATGAGGTGACATTTAGTGACTAACAATAATAATTTATCGACAATATTTTGTCGATAGAAAAAATCATCAATCACTATATGTCAGATTGCACCGACTTTGTTCATCAGCGAAATATAAAACATTTAGGAACAATTTATTATGTTTTCCGGTGATAGGATATTCCTATTTTGTTTACATTTGTGATATCGCTATTGAATCTGCAATTTATAACAGCACAACGCGGCATTTTCATATACATTTACGGAGATGCATGCGGCGCGTTAACCGCGGGTCGACTGTCAGTAGCATTTTTTTTATTTAGGGAGGACATAGATGCTGGCTACCGCCTGTGCGGTCGTCCAGCTCCACCGGGTTTTGGGCGAGGGCCTGGCCCTACAATAGCCCGGGAGGGAGAAGTGCCGAAGGCACTTCTCCCGAGACGGGCGTAGAAGGCGAAAAGCGCTTTCTACCTCCGTCTCCTGCGGACGCCGAAAACGTACCGCTACTATAGGAGGGGTTGACAGCGAGCTCAAGGGCACCACTGTGGTTCGGACCTCGGCTTGTCTCGCTGTCGAGAGACATGGGGGGGATCGGAGCAAAATGCCTCTGTGCAACTGCAGTGTTGCACAATTGGGCCCTACTGAATAATACTCTTTGACTATTTGGAGAGCAATTTATCGTGACCTTGTTTTTGCCTCGAGCTCGCCGGCGAGCTCGGTGTTTGATTGTGTGACCTCTGATTACCTCACACCTGGGGATTTTACCTCGACGACTTGCGGATAACGCTAAAGCTGCCAACGTAATGGCTGCGATGGGGTCATCCGGGTCGTCTAATACCTGCCGTGGTCGGCGACGGGGGGGTTTGAAAAATGGGATAGAAGAGGCAGTCGAGTAGTTCGATGCCTGGACAACCAATGGGTTCGGGTGGTGGGGCGCTCGATCAAAGTATCGGCGGGCGCAGTCCTTATTGAACTGCGCTAGAGAGGGAAGGTTTAAGTCGCAATGCAACTCGGTGTTCCGGATATACCACGGGGCACCGGTTGCACTACGAAGAAAACGGTTTTGGATGACTTGAAGTTTATGAAGGTGGGCCTCACTAGCATGACTAAACACTACTGATGCGTAAGTCATGATGGGGCGGATGCAGGCAGTGTAAAGTGTCTTCTTATTACTAAGAGACATTTTACTCTCTTTGCGAAGTAGGGGACCAAGGCGACCCATTATGAAGGCCGCTCTGTTACGGACGGTTGTTATGTGATCGTTAAAGGTGAGATGACGATCAAGGGTGACTCCGAGGTATTTTGTTCTAGGAACCCAGGGAATGGGTTCGTCGAACAAAATAAGCGGTTTCGGGTAAGGGGAGCGTGTCTTCTCAGTAAAGCACATAGCTGTGCTTTTAGCTGGGTTGACCGCGATGCGCCATTTTCGGAACCAGTCACCGATCTCGGTGATGGCCCGTTGCATGACGAAATAGGACTGTCTGTTGATATGCCACCCAGTGGTGTAAATGGCGGTATCATCCGCATATTGGGCTTGGAATACTTTGGGCTGAGAGCGTGGGATGTCACTGGTATACAGTGCAAAGAGAATAGGTGATAGCACGGAGCCCTGAGGGACTCCGGCTCTGACTGGGTGGGGGGAGGAGAGGGTGCCTTCCACGCGATAGCGAAAGCTTCTGGCTTTAAGGAAGTCTTGTAGGATGAGCACAAGACGTTCTGGCACGCCAAATTGGTATAGCTTGTAGATCAAGCCGTTGTGCCAGACTTTGTCAAAAGCTTTCGCTACGTCGAGGAAGACTGCTAGCGTAGTCTGGGGTTTGGGGTACTTATTGAAGCCCTCCATGATGTGCTCCGTGAGGCGGTGCACCTGTTGGACGCATGAGTGTCCGGGTCTGAAGCCAAACTGCTCATCTGGGATAAGGTGGTATTCCTTAGCATGGGACTGGAGACGGTTTGCAAGTAACCGCTCGTAAAGTTTGCCTAAGGCACTGAGGAGGCTGATGGGGCGGTAACTGGTGGGGTCAGATGAGCTTTTGCCTGGTTTGTGAATGCCAATGACATTTGCACATTTCCAGGTGTCTGGGAATAAGCAGTGGCTCATAGCAGCATTGAAGATGCTGACTAAGAGATGGATGAGAGGGGGAGAGAGGGTTTTAAGAACCCTGTTGGAGATGCCATCGGCACCGGGGGATTTGCGCGGTCGGAGGGCCTTGATCAGTCTCTCCACCTCAGCGTAAGTCGCTAAGGTGATTGGTGGGAGTTCAGAGGTGACCACAGAGCTTTTACGTTCGACTTCAGCATCCACCGAATCGAGGTGAGCTTGGTCAACGTGATCTACGTTAGGGGAACACTGAGCCTCTAGGCTATCAGCTAGGCACTCAGCTTTGTCTTCGTCAAAGAACGCTGGGACTAGTGGGACTGGTCTGTATAAGGGAGGCATGTCGTTATGGTTACTTCCTTTCAAGCCTCGCGCCATGTCAGTAGCATTATAGTCCGTTGACGTAAATACTCCTGTTTAGGACTATGTTAGGCTCGCGGGCCACGCCCCCTTCACCTTTCTATTGCTTTCTCTTTTCTGTGGTGCTGACTGACCTTACATGTGAATACTTTTACATGTTAGGCGAATGGTAGTTGTCATTTCAGAGTATTTATTGGTTTATTTGGTTATATATTGTAAAATTAAAATACTTACATATGTTGAAAAAAATTTTAACGTGATCCTTTTGCGCTGATATTTAACAGGTCATTGGATATTATTTTCGTCATCGAAAATGGGTATATTTGTGGAAAAGCACAAAATGTGACAACTATATTCATGTCAACGATGTCAGTTAGTCGTTAGTAAACTTAACTTAAGTATCTGAAAAGTGTTACACTTAAAGTCGTAGGATACGTACCATATCGAAAGCTTTTGATCATTTCGAGAAATTGGAAACTACAAACACCTTCAAAATTTGTCGTCGTGTTCGTTATTTAACAAAAGCACCCTTGTTGGGCTGTTTATATAGAGTTCAAGTCAACAATATGCAACAAACTCGGTAACTAAGGATCAACTTATTATAATTATTATGGAAGACGTTTTTGGAAATGTATGTACAAGTAATCGTTTTCTCTCTCTCGCTGGTAGGTATATAAATTATTAAAAAGGCGTTATGTATTTGTTTGTTTAAACTACTAAAGTAATACCAATATCAAAAAAAAGCTATGTTTCCAGTATTTCTGCCTGTTATTTACTCGCAGTATTGTAAAAGAAAGAGTACCTATTTTCTCGAAGATAACGCTGGCTTTGTACTAGGCGAGCTTGAATGCCTCTTCTCACTCTATATTCCTAACTCTGGCACCGTAATTTACGCTCAGTATTTAAAATATCGCCCGCGAACAATGCTGATACACTGCTTTATCCTCTTATTGCATAACCTACCATTATATACGAATGTCTAGGTAAACGGTATTTTCGACAGACGGAATAAAGTTGAAATTATTTAAAATGCTCTACTATGTACTTCCAATGTTCCTCTATATGTCGTCGCTCGCATCGCAGCATACTCTTCGCCCATTACCTGAATAATAGCTACATTATATCACAATAGTGTCAAGTTCAAAGTTGATTAGTACAAAGCAGATAATATATTGTCGAACATTATACTCCACAGATAATATTGGTATTTACCTGCCTATTTAACTCCTATGTTAGCAGCTGCTATGTTTTGAATGCTCTTGACCCTATAACAGGTGCATTCAGAACACTTACGTGGTCAGCTGTGAGCTATGTCTGTTCGTGGAATCTAGATTCTATTGGGATAGCCCACACTTGATGTAACTCTTCTACCGCATCATCACTTACTTAGGTCACAATGCTAGTCTGGAATATAACTATATCAGCTGGATTGCCCACTGCTGAACACAGCCTCCCCCATTATGGAGGGTCTGCCATAATTGCCCCACGCCTAGCAGGAGTCTTGGGGATCGAAGTTTAAGATATCAGTTCCTTAGAAGAGACTGCAGCCCACCTTCCAGTATTTTACCTTTAGTCGCTTCTTACGACACCGATAGGCAGCAATGGGGTATGCCATTCCAGACTGGTACCGCATGAGGCAGTCGGGAATAATCCAACCATAATTCAGAGATATACACCAAAAAAACATAATATCATAGTACGATTCAGGCATCGCTCTCTGAAGGCAACTATCCGTAAATAAATAAAATAAAATGTTTTTCATCATACGTTCAAAACTACACTGTAAATTAGCATTATTTTTCTGTATTTATTGTTAACTAAATGAAGTGCTATATGATACACTGAAATCTTAGGTACATTCCTAACTCTACTTTAATTTTTGAGATAATTGATGATTTTTAGATTCCGTATATATGGTCAAAAACTAACAACTTTGACAGCCCCCATTTTTATAAAGATATAAAAATATATTTGTATTTTACTGCTCCAAAAACGTATAATTTTTTCGGCTAGTTAGTAAAATTCATTCTAAAATATTTTAATTGAACTTTTTGTCCAATATTCCACTTTGATTGAAGATTGAAACGTTAACCAAGTTTTACACCTATTAAAAAATCAGACTACGTCACAGTGACGTCTTTCCAATGTTACATTAGAGATTAAACTAAACATAATATTGAAAGTGGTTTTTAAATAACCTATGCTGTGTTTCTGAATTCATTTTTTGCAATAAAAAATTTAGCGAAAGCACGAAAGGTATAGTTATTGAAAGTATGCTGGTGATGATGACTTTGAATTGATTAGCCAAAGATAAACAGACATCGATCATGGTAACATTGAACTTGGCCGCCTTATACAGTCAACGAAGACCGCTATTAAACACAAGGTCAGCCATGACCTACTAAAACCTGAATTGTATGCTCCATTTGTACAACGGATATACAACTATGATGTCGTCTCCATCGACAAAGGTATACCTACCTACCGAGATATCAACGAAACAAATCAAAAGGATTAAAACTAAAATAACAAAAAGTATAGATTTAATATTAATAATAAATGAAGATCTTTTCTAATAATTATTAGAAAAGATCTTCATTGAATGTTTCACAAAAACCAAACTAAAAGACTGACATATTATTTCCAGTAACTTTCATTTCTCAAGTTAAAGCTTATGATAATATAAAGCCGTCCAAATATGGCTAAATAAATATTGTTCTAAAAGAACAACTAATTCCAACAGCTATGTAGATAGAGAAGATTTACTCTTAAGTCTATCATATGAAGCTTAGGAATTAGGATCTATCTATTTGTTCAACTATTTTAAACGGTCATAAATAAATTAATAAAAATCCGCTCCGCAATATATACGAGAAAAAAGCCAGATCTGACATTAATTAAGTCATAGTACTCAACCCGTGTGAACGTGAGTTCTTTCCGGTCCTGACCTATCTATTTCGTTTCTGTTAGTAGTTGTAATATGCCTAAGCATAGAATCACCCATCATCGTCTAAAGAGCAACCCATACTAAAAAAGTACTTCTGAAAACCTTCCGATAAGCTTTGAAGGTAAATTTACTCCTATGTGAGCAGCCATACAATTTCGCCAAAACCGATTCACGGAAAATCTTCTTGCGATCTCTATGTACATCTTAAGCAAGATCATCCTGGCTGAGCTGAATGCTGGAAGCATACGCCGTTTGTATGAAAACCTCGAACGCCTCTGATATGCTCTGACCGTTTTATTGAAAGCCTATTTTATACCTACGGTTTGACCGATATTTATTATTATTGTCTAAATTCAGCGCCTCATCAGACTTCTTGATGGAAGGATTGATTAGTTATTGACGGCCATTCATTCGGTCAGTATTCTTCAGGGTTCCATACTTGCAATATTTTCGTATGCTGAACAACATTCTTCTAAAGACTACAAAGAATATCCTAAGAGTTTTGATTAAGCGCACATTAAAGTGTGGTCTTTTCTTCAGCGCCGTCAATAGTAGAAAATTATACTTACAGCTAATGCGCGAACCAGTGAATACCAAATAAAGTTGCTCAGGGTGGGAGGATGGTCGAGCGCTTAAATATGTCTCTCAAAGGAGTCTTCTCTTTCTTATCATACCGAAAACATTTTGCCTTCTCTTCTGGAGCTCAACCTTGATTTATACATGCTGTAATGTAATGTAACCTATAATTAACCATACTGTTAGGGATAAATGGACGTAGCGGTGATTGGGAATAAATCTACGTTGTTACGTGTAATACTAATAATAAAAGACAAATTTATAGATGTTAAAATAGATATTGGTAATATGAGGATGCTAAGTTGTCACTAAGATATTTAGGGCGAAAACTGAGAAAGCGAAGGTTTCTAGTGAAGCTCTTAAATATATGACCCCGACCATGTCGAAGGTGGCAGACTTAAGCATACATTTTTTCAAATCAATCCAGCGAAGAAAATTCTAGGTGCAATAAAACAGCTTAAATAATAGACTGATATCCATATAAGTATTTATTTGTATAAAAAATAATATTTTAGCTTACTACAATTGTTAATATTAAGGGTGTTATTAGAACTACTAAATTGTTTCGAATTTTAAAAACTTTTTCCACGCTGATTTCATAATATAAAAACGATACCATTCCGAGATTGTGAAGTGAAATATCGCCCAGAATCTTGGACAGTATAAAGAACCACTTATTGGTACATTCTGTATCAAATTTCTATAGTATGATAACATCAGCGTACGAGTCCAACTTGGACTTGCCCGGTTCATTTAAATATTATAATCATTGAATTTAAACGATAAACATTCCTATAGGATAATTCCATGCAGCACATGTACGTCAGCAACACCGGCAAAATTTCAGGAAAACCAATGATCTAACCACAATCAAATTAATAACCCGCACAAAATAGGTAAGTACTTGGAATATAATGAATCAGATTTTGAAGAAATTTCCTAGCTTTGACTTCCTGGCGGCCTTCTGCCCCTATGGCTACTAAACAACCGAATGAAAAAAACTTTTTGTCACAACAAACGATCTTGGGTACATGGTTGTATATGTTGATTTGGTTATAATTTTGCGTAATATCCGGCACATAAGGAAGGCATACCGATAACATTTTGCCTTTGTGACATTGCGCATAAACTATAGTTTTATATTTATAATTACCACAGTTTCATAATAAATAGTTAATATGACTAACATCGTAACGCCTAAGCGAATACACTTACAAAATTACAACGTAAGGAATATTTTTAACTATAAGCGGGGTTCGAACCTGTGACCATCCACCCCTATAGCCGTGACATGCTCTTCCAACTGATCTATCTATCTAGCGAGTGAGTCATAGAGCAAATCAAAACAAGTCTTATTTGTAGTTAAATTCAGATTTAATGCAGAAGTCGCTCTTCTTGCTGTTCTAACGTTACGAAAAAAGAGATCAGTTTGAGCTATGACGCCTTTACAATGATAGCTTAATTAGAAGAGCATGCCCCGTTATAGAGATGGATGGCCATGGGCCACTCATACTTCAAATTTTCCTATCGTTGAAATGTTGTAAGTTTAGGTCATATAAACTTACGTTTTGAATTGAAGTAACTTAATATTATTAAACCTTTATTCAATAGCAGTGTCATGAAATGACAATACTACGAGTTCATGTGTGCTTATCTAATACGAAAATCAATAATCATTAATTCTGATCGAAGTGCTAGTAAATCTTTTATTTAGCAAGGGAGATCAATTCTTATCAATACCCTCGAATTATTAAATAATCTTTAAGTATTGAAGAGTTGAACACTGTATTTTAAGTTATACTGTCCAAATCCTAGGAAATATTTTAACTGATACCAAATTTTTCAACTTTGCGGGTGTACTACCAACAACATGATTATGCGGTAATTAGATATCAAAGACATGTTATCCGTATGATATTTCTAATATTGATAAGTACGAAAGAACTTGTTAACTGTTTTTGTTAAAGTCAGCTCCATGCTGATTCACTCTGAGGTCACATTTTCATGGCCCGATATCAACAAGTTATATCATAATTTTCAGTGTTAGAAGTCGGTATTTTTTTTGTAAAAACAAGTTTTTCACCATATTTAATGCTTAAAATACATACTTCAATGATCCATGTTCACTCACCTAAGTCACCATGGACAATACTTGCAACTACCAAGTCATCTATGTATGTACGTCAAGCATTTTACAGTTTCTTGAGTGTTTTGGAAAATACGATGAGCTCCCGGCCTCTACGGGCTCAAAGTCTACACCAAACGACTAATAAGTAACCCAAGATTAGTATACTTGTGTCGCTTGAGTCGCTCCGAAGTAGCCACGCCAGCCCTAACGTTTGTTTCAGAGAGATGTGACAGTGCTAAAAACAAAAAACGAATAAGGCTTTAGAGCATCTTG
The DNA here is from genome assembly GCA_963854805.1 of Plagodis dolabraria. Taxonomy (NCBI): domain Eukaryota; kingdom Metazoa; phylum Arthropoda; class Insecta; order Lepidoptera; family Geometridae; genus Plagodis; species Plagodis dolabraria. The sequence goes on along the minus strand of OY978440.1, from coordinate 32,712,702 downwards.
ATTAGAAAATACAAATAATATATAGATATACAAAATTTAGATTTTATGTGAATGACATCAGCATCAGCGTTCACCGTAATTAAGTATCCACTTAAATTTATTGTATCTACGAGTAAGGTTGTGTCAAAGTTATGATGTCAATTTTCAACATAATTTTATACGTACTTTGAAAATTTATTTTACTGGCACCCTTGTCAAAACAGAGGCAAAACAGTAGTCAAGTGTGTGTGTGTGTGCCTCTTGGTATACTTTTTGGGACAATGAACTCAATCCAGATCTAAGCAATCAAAATTAAAAGATAGATATATGCTGTCGCAAGATTATTTGTAGAACAATTATTTTCATTATACAACATATACCTACGTGTAATTCGAACGATTTTTGCAGCGCACGTCCGAAGAGCTCACTGATTTTGATACTTGACACTTATCGTTATATTTTAAACAATTCATACAATATTTTATAAATTACTAGCTTTCCGGGCGCGGCTCCGCCCGCGCGTATGGTGGTTATCGCGCAAATTATTAACCTTTTTTTGCGCAGTTGGATAAAAACTGTTTTTTTATGTTTTTTCCCGGCTCTCAAACTATTTGAAAGTGTAACAGACAGACAGACAGACAGAGTTACTTTCGCATTTATTATATTAGTACTGATGGCCTATGTGGTATTTTAATGTATAAGCTATTTTATAGTTAAATTTAATTAAAATCCATTTAATAGTTATTGCGTGAAAGAGACATCCATACACATCCATACATATAAACTTTCGGGTTTACCATATTAGTAAGGATGATCGGTTGGGTAGGCAGTAGCATTTGTTAATTGACCTACATCATCTTCCGTATCATACGTATGTGGGTGAGCAATACCTCTCACAAACACAAAGGACCCAGGAATGGGTGGAATATTTTGACTTCGGTTTTATGAGTCAAAGCCACCGGAAACTTTTCTGAAGTCAACACGCGTTGGTAATGTTTTTATTGGTTGTATACCCGCTGAGTTTCGGTTCCATAAAAATATTAATAACAAAAATAGTAAAATCACGCCTTTTTTCCTTGGTGTCGGCAGAGACCACAGATTTCCACTTGCTGTGATTCTTAAATACATATTTCACTTCATCTACGCTTACGCTTTCATACACATACACACACACACACTTACATAAGAGTACTCCTGACTGCCCAAAAAAAAGAAGAGTTATATTTTCAGGGGTAATGTATGTTTGTGAGTTTTCTTTATTACACCATAACTTCAACGGCTTAACCGATTTTAATGTAGGATATCTCCTACATAAAAATGGGTTAAGCTGATAGCGGAAGTAACATTGCTTACATAAAAAACTAGCGGATTTAGACCCCATATTGTGAGATTTAAAAAAATCTTCCTAACCCATCAAGTAGGGTATCAAAATAAAGAGATTTAAAAACTTATGCTTGAAATATATATAGCTTGCAGTTTTAATTTCAATGGGGCGATAAAACGTTGAGCGAAAATAAATAATTTGCAGTTTGGTTTTTAGTTTATTAATCGATTTATACTTGACGTCTTCCATCTAATATCGGAACGTTCGCCTTAGTCTTCCCCTTCTAACACTTCCATTCACTTGTTAATAAAAGTTTAAAATTAGACTTAATAGCTCTCTTCAGCAACATCCCACTCCTTGAGTAGTAACATTGCTGCTCATTCAGCACATTATTGCCCTTAGTCGCTTCCGAAATCGAAAATTCAGATAGAAATGTTCAATAAGTATGAGTGTAAGGCTGATCCTTGATCTCTAATCTGGAAACTGTACGGATAAAGCCAAATCATTGGAAGGTTCAGGAAGCAAGTCAGTTCTTTACGGTCTAATAATTAACTAACCTACTTTTAATTAAAATGCATTACAGGTAATCCGCGACCCATTGTTGTGCGGAGTTACTCACGCTTTCGGAAGAATTGAATGTATTTCCTACACCATGTCTGTTGAGCTCGTAAAGCCGGCTATATTGACCCACATCGCTTTAAACTAAGCACATGACTGTGTCAAAACAAACTAAAGATATTCTAGAAGCGGTAAGTTATAATTTAAAAGTCAATCCCCTCTTATTTGTTTCAAAGCTTTATGATAGAATTACGAAGTGATTATGAATGAGACTAAGGGTTTATTTTTCTATTACTATTTAGCCAAAATAAAATACAAATAGTTTTTATAGACTCAAGTTATATAGGTTCAGAGTAAAATTAAATATGAATACATAGGTTCCCGAACTAACGTACGTTCAGAAACATCAAGCGGGTAGCTGGCGTTAGTTTGCTACGAGGCTAGCAGCACTATGGTTTATCGACGATATTCTAGTCTGTGGTAGTTACTAGGCTATAGTTAGTTGATTCTGTAGTGCTTACGTCATGAGATACCGCAGTTGATTCGGCATTCTTTAACCAACCGCCAAACAGTTAACACCTTATGGTTATGTAATCAGTTTACATCTGCGCGATCCTATAACTAAATAATGATTTTATATTGGTTGGAACAGACTCATAAGTGTGGAAGGTGGTCATATTTCATGGAGCTTACAATGGTTGTGGCAATATATTTTCAACCACGTGATATCAACCATGATTATGATGATGCAAGATGATGCAACGTGTCTATATATACACATTTATCATCTATGTATGTATATACAGGGCGTCCCACGGATATGCCACATGGAGGGAAAGTGCCTTGAATATTGTAGATGGAGTTCAATGGAATTCAAAACTTCACATCAGACCTTACAATTCATGGTCTTCCTTTTATTTCCGACACTATATTATTTAGCAAAAAATAATCCTTATGGTGAACTGTTTCAATAGTATGATAAAACTACAAGGTGATTATTTTTCTCGTGTAACGGGTTCGGTTCCAGGTTCAACCATGTAATTATTTCAATATCTACGAATGCAGTTTAAATTGTTTTTTAAATTGAAATAATGTCTTCTTTCAATAAAATGCTCCATCTACAATATTCGAGGTACTTTCCCTACATGTGGCATATCCGCGGGACGCCCTGTATATATGCCTATATATTTATACCTATATTAATGTTTCTAAGCATACAAATGGTTTGGATAACATTTTACTGGATCTTGGGGATCATTGTTTCTTTGGAAAACCTTTTACTTTTAAGACGAAAGACGAAGCATTGAAACGGGCTCTATTACAATTACGTCAATATCGGTAAGTTAGTCAAAAAGTGCCCCGTGGGGTGCCGGGCTAGAATATCACCTCTCCATTGCTACCTGTAGGTGTCTTAAGAGGCTGACTAAAGATAAAATACCGGAAGGGTTAGTGCCTTTTGAGGAACTGATATCTTAAACTGCGATCCACAAGGTTCTTGCCAAGCGTGGGGATTATGACGATTCCCCCCCCCCCTTTATGGCAGGCTATGTTTAGCAGTGGACGATCCAGTTGGTACAGTACGTGAAGATGTTTATAAGTTGCCCTCAATTAACTGCTAAAAGCTTGGGAGTATTTGCTAGTATTCCTAAATCATGATAACATAACATAACTGCAACCGTTTCCAGGCGATCAGTAACACAACAACTCACTGAAAATAGTGAAACATGCATTTTATGAGAAAAAAAAACTAAATCGACTTCTTACATTGAAATAATAAGTAAAAAGTAACTTATGGAAGTCGAACCAAATTTAATAAATACTTTCTAAATGTTCACCTGCACCTACATAAGTTTCATGAATATAAATCAATTTTCGGAACACATTCTGCAGTCCGTCCTTGCCAGCGCATTTTCTTACAATGAAATCTTTATCACTTTGATTTATTTTATAGAATAAATATATTATACTGTGCCAAATCAATGCTGTAAGGAAGGCGATCTAAAATTTATTCGGAATGCTTTAGGAAGTCCTTCGTTTTGAGCGTTGAAACAAAAACTTAAGCCTGTACCGAGGCAGCGATACGTAATTGAGGTTCATTTGATCCCGTGCTGTATCTTTATTTCTTAATTTTGAGTTCTGCAATTCATATATATAATATTTAAGGATTCATTCTATAGAATTTCAATTTAGAAACACGATAACTTAAAATTTCCTCGATAGAAAAAAAATCCAAAGTTGTATCTAAAAACTAAATAAACCCTTAGTACGGCGTAAATATTTAACGGAAAGTCATCAGTTTATGATTAATAAAAAGAACAATGTGTTTTCTGTAACGTATACACATTACATTTTCCAAATAGGTATTAGTTTTTATAATACAAAGGAAATACCTAAATTCACGCACGTTCCGTCCATTTTAGCCAGAGCTGCGACGCTTCCCCCCTATCCGCTTTAGTACTGCTGCGGCCGTCGGACGGGGAACACGTGTCGCTTTAGCTCACGCACGGTTTTTAAAAGTATATTTGAGTTTACGTAATAACTTTGTTTATTTACTATGGGGAACAAAGATAATAAATCAAAGAAGCGAAAAGGTTGGCGAAAAATTAATGCAAAACGCTTGCATGAAGAAATAAAGTAGGTAAAATTCATATATTTGTTCCTATTTTTACTTACCCCAACATGCATTTATTTTAAAATCACATTGAAATGTTTCAAACACAATCAAATTTATCTTTCTAGAGCAAGACTCCTCCAGGCCGAGAATATGAAAAACATAGAGAATACTCTTACTTCGTATGTATACTCAACCTACATACCTATAACTGCGGAGGTAGTTTAAAACGAGTATTTACTTTATTTCAGCAATATTTACTTACTAAAACTAATTCTAATTGAACTACTCTTTGTAACCTTTCCTATTTATAGGGAAAATGTACCAGCTATTGGCATTTCACTGCAAAGTACGAGTACATTTGAATCATGTGATGACGCGATGCAACAAATATCACTGCAGGCAGAAAATTTTGAAGACAAAGAAAATTCTATGCCTTCGTTAGTATTACATGTAGTACTTATACAATTATATCTTCCAAGTTTGGGTAAAGTTTACTAAATTAAATCTAATAATTTAATCAAATCTTTTCTTTAAAATTTTCTATTTATAGGGTGAATGTACCAAATGTTGGCATTTCACAGCAAAACACATATTTTGATCCATGTGATGACACGCTGACAGAAATACCACTACAGACAGAAAATTTTGAACACAAATATTCTATACCTAGGTAAGTATAGTAAATATACAATAAAAATAACTTAATAAAAACTCTTTGATAAAATATAAAACTGACTTCCCAGGCGTGAATGATTAAATCCATAATCTCTACTACGGTATGCACTGACTTCAACAATTGAACCCACACTTTTTTGTATTTGGAACACAAGGGACTTAGATGGGTATATGAAAAAATTAAATGTCGTTTTTTGGCGCGAAATAGTAATACGTTATTAAAAAATAAATATCAAACCTATATTATATTTATAAGTAGACCAAACAATATTATAATAATATATAATAAATAATATATAATATTATATTTATGCCGTCTGCTTGTTTGTCACCCATTATATATATAAAAAAAGACCCTCAAGATAAAGGAAATGAAAGATATTACAATTTTATGTTTTAATAATTTTTTTCATGCCTGATAGGTTAGCCTTTGACCACTATCTTACCTGATGGTAAGTGATGATGCAGTCGAAGATGTTGTTCAGGCTAACCTAGAATTAATTTATAGGTAAATAGCTCAAAAAAGTTGTTGATTGGGTAAAATAGCCAGCGTTAGTTGAAATTAATAATAGTTATAAATATTCGTAGCCCATATTTGTCTCTTTTGTTTGGCCTGCAATCAATCATCACCACATTTCATCCCACTTATAATATAATTCAAGTACACATATTTTGTTTATGACAGTGCGCCGGGACACTAAAAAGTCAATAGAATAAATTAATTAAAAAAAATGTTTGCTATGCAAAATTTCGCTTCGGTCTTTTTAGTTATACTTTTAAATTGTCTGTTTTGCAGTCGGGTCTTCTATATTTAAATTAATTTATTTTATTGTTCAAAAAGGATATCATTAGATGATACTTCGTGAACTGTCAACTAATGGTACGTATACAAGTCATCTGATCATTGGAGAAATTGTGGAAATACCGCAGAAGCCACTAAATAAGAAGAAGAACCGATGCCTTGAACGTACTTGAACGTAACGTGTTTAAGGAAATGATATAATAAATTTGGTTTCAATTGCTAATTTACCAAACCATCTTAATATTTTCGAATTTCCAGGGTATTGGATGATACGGACTGTAAAATTTACCACACTCTAGAATTACAACTACATAACCAGTTTTTGTTATGGAATTAAATTATCAAATAATAAATAAAAATTTCCTTAAAAAAACTATTTTGTGGATATATATAATGTTATTATATATACATTTAATTATTTGTTTTATTACTGGGTACCATTTACACCGACACAACATTTTTGTCTTTCAGCGGATGATGAAATAGATAATAACATGAATTACTCACACCAAGTAAATAATGCCATGAAGTAAGTTCGATATTGATCATGATGGTTTTATGTGTCCTAGTAAAATTGTTTCATGATTTATCTGTGGACATTAAGCATTATACTTACATATAATTTACTTCTTAAGTGATGATTGGTGGTAACTTTGATTGCACTGAGATGATTTTTCTCTGTGTTTTAATGTATATTTCAAAAATCATTTTGATTGCACAATAATGAATTTAAATAAACGAAGGTATGCTTAACCTTGATGTTAGCTAAATAAAATGAAATATATTTTGGTTTAATTAAAATTGGTTTAATTTATACGTTTCTAAGCATCAGTTGCCAGCTGAATCAGATCAAGAAGAAGAAGATTATATAATAAAACCAGAAGAAAAAGTAGAAGTGATAAGAATAAGTGGAAATCAAGTTGTGTGTGTGTGTGTATATGATGTATTTATTTGAACAATTGCAGGAAATTTCGCAGCATAACTCTCCATTTAGTTGCAATTTTAATCCTTTGAAATTAGTCGAAGAAAAAAAAAAACGGGGTTTGTACCAAAGTACGAGTGTGTTTGCAAAATGTGCAACGCCAAATTAAGTTTAAATAATTGTGAAAAATCCAATAATAACAAATAACTTGATCTCAACGAAAATATGGTAGGTGGTTTCATATCTATAGGTGTAGGATAGGCAGGTTTAGAACAAGTGTCGGCCTCACTTGATATACCTTCTATGCCGGATCATTTGCTATGTGTCACGCAAGAGTCTGTGAACTATGGGAAACGGCAAAAGAAAAATGTATGGAAGAAGCAGCGAAAGCAGAGTACGACTTCGCTATTGGACATGGTAATATTAATGCAGACGGAGTACCTATGATTACCGTAGTTGCTGATAGATGTTGGTCAAAAAGATCATTTAAAAACAATTATAACGCGTTGTCGGGTGCTGCAGTAATTATTGGTTACAGAACAAAGAAAGTCCTTTAAATTACAGTTAAAAACAAATATTGTATGATTTGTGCACGGTCAGAGAACAAAAAATCCCACCACCTGAGCTCACGTGTTTTAAAAATTACGAAGGATCCTCAAGTGGAATGGAATCCGTAGCAATAGTTGAAGGGTTTAAACATTCTTTACCAAATCAGGGCTTGATTTACTCTAAGTTAATTGCTGATGGGGACTCCAGTACATATAAGAGCATATTAGAAGCAAAACCTTATGGAAACTTATTGGTAGAAAAAATGAATGCACTAATCATCTGTTGAGAAACTTTTGCACGAAACTAGACGAATTAACCAAAAACAATTACTATCCTATTAAATATCGCAAAGTACTTGGATAAAATATACTGCGTTTGCGTAGATCAGTTATAGGAGCTGTCAAACATATAAATTCAAAAGATTCAAGATTCACCCAAAAAGTAATTGAATGCACCAAGTCACGTTTTCGGAAATCATAAACTATGCAAACCTTATTTCTGCCATAATATTGACCAAATGAACCTACAGAATTACAGATTTTGTTGCTGAAATGAAGTCTAGTAATATTTTTGCTCCTGTCATGAACATCATGTCCAGATTGGTAAACAATGCTAAAAGCCTAATACATGATATAAATAGTAATATAGCAGAAGTATTCAACAGTGTAATCGCGAAATTAGTTGGCGGTAAACGAATTAATTATTCAAGTCGACAGTCTTAAACAGTTCGCTGTGCTGGCTCAGTTGTGTCATTTAACACTAAAGAACTGCAATCGTATATTTGCAAAAAGATTTTAATGCAAAGTCCTAATCCTATTGTTAGAGGCATAGAATTTAAACGCAATAAAAAATTTAGAATTGCTGATTTAAAACGTAGATCATAAAAATCTTTTGGGACAAAAAAGTGTACAAACACTACCGATGACAAATATTATGGCAAGTCTTGTCAAAAGCCAGATCTAGAACAAGCTAACTTTGATTTTGCTAAATCAAAACTTATGAAGAAAATTAATCTTTCTGATTATGATCGCCAGTCACTTAAAAAAAGAACTATTTTGTAGGCAGATTCGATTGAATGGCACCAAGCGAGAAAGTTACGTCTTACTGCATATACTTTTGGAAAGGTATGCAAAAGAGGCCAAATAAAATGTGAACCTCTAGTATAAAGTCTTGTAAATGTGACTGGTGATTTAAGCCACGCAAAATCCGTTCATTATGGCAAGGAACACGAACATATTGCGTTACAACAGTTCGCTTAAGTACTCAAACTCGACAAAGAAGCTAACTTCAATGGTATAAAAAAAATATGGCTTATTCATCGATTCTGAACTGTCATTTTTGGCGGCAAGTCCAGATGGATTGATAGATGATAAAATCATTGAAATCAAGTGTCCGTATTCGTCTAAAGACAAAACAATAGAAGAAGGAATAGCAAAAAAAAAATTCTGGAATCAGGAGAGAAACGGAAACTTGACAATAAATAAACAACATTATTGGTTCTACCAGGTGCAAGGTGCTGACCTTGCACCTGGTAGAACCAATACACATCACTAGGAAAGCAGTTTGTTTATTTGTTGTGTGGACAGAAAAAAATATAAAATAGAGAAAATAAAAAGAGATGACGAATTCTGGGAGAAGAATATGGAAAAAAAAAAAAATACATTTTACTTCGATTGCCTGCTACCAGAAATCATTGATATTGATTCAAGGCTAGACTGAAAAATGCAAATACGTGAGCCACAATATATTTTAGATACAATAAACAAAAAAACTCAGAAAACGTAGAAAAGCAATTCTTCCCGCGATTCTAATTCCATTCTAATTCCAGAAGCAAAGCGGAAAAAACTTAGTTATTTTCTCTTTCTGACTTTCATGTTCCTTGCCATAACTAACCAAATACCTGAGTAGTCAACTTCATTATCATAAATTCAATCGAACCTCTCAGCAAAAACTTTAAAATTTATGAATTATTTTCATGTATTAATGTTATCTATGATCTGTAAATGGTTTTCCGCCAAAAATCTTCTCTTAAATTAAAAAAGACGAAATGTTTAAAGTTTTCTTTACCAAATGTTACTTATGTTTAACTAAACATTAAGCTTGGCCCAGATAAACTCGCTATTGACAATGCGACAGTCTTCTTGAGAATCAAAATGGATCCAACTTCACAGTGATCCACATATAAATGATCTATCTGGAAGTCTTAGTTCTGCTGCATATGCAGTTCGTAAGATAAGACAGATAACAGACGTAGCTAATTCTCGCCTAGTTTGTTTTGCGTACTTCCACAGTATTATGTCGTATGGTGTGTTGCTGCGGGAAGCTGCTGCTGAGATAAAGACAATCTTTATCTAACAAAAGCGTGCATTTTGGGATAATATGAAATGAATCCTAGGGAATCTCCGAGGGGTCTTTAAAAAAAAAATTTTTTACTTTACCAAATCTGTATATATTTGAAAATATTATGTATGTTCGGCAAAGTGAATTTAAATTGAACTGTGACAACCACGATTACAGCACTAGGAATAAATATAAAATATCGGTGCCAGGTTTTAGATTTTTTTTTTTTTTTTATGCCTGATAGGTTAGCCTTTGACCGCTATCTCACCTGATGGTAAGTGATGATCAGCTCAAAACCATCTTAGTGAGCACTACAATGAAGCTATAAGTTTAATGGATCTTGTGACCACCAATATGGAGAGTGTGAGAACTACTGAGTGTGCATGCTCAAAGTCTCATAATCAGCAACCAACTAGAGATTCAATACCAACAATTTGTCATACAGTTCAGCCATTGAATAAAACATGCACTGAAGCAGTACGGAGGGAGAATCAAGGTATCACCTCAAACCAGGATATGGTTACCAAAGTATTAGTTTTTTCAGATGCAATAGGCAGAAATTTTGGTTCTGTGCTCTGTAATTCACTAGACTGCTCTGTTGAAAATTACTGCATGCCTGGTGCTTCTTATGCTCAAATTGAGAAAAAAATTATGTCTGCCGCAATTGATAGCAATACTATAGTCATTGTCTATTTAGGCCAAAGTTTAGGTATAGACAGGAAACAGGTTATAGCAAATGTAACCTCATTGTTAAGCCTTAATGCATTTAAAATTATGTTATGTGCTTTTCCTTACTCAGATGCACTAACTAAAAGTCAGAATGAGCATATTAACTGCTTAAATACAATTTTATATAATATGACATGTCGTCATAAAGACAAACTTTTATTTTTTGACTGTAATAAATTTATTACTAAATTTATGTTGACTCAGGATAGGATGTACCTACCTAAGAAATGTAAGAATTTAATTGCTACTTTGGTAGCTTATAATATTGAGTCGGTTATAGGAAATATAACCATGTCTTCTATTGACGATACAGATTTTAGTACATGTACTAATACAAATGTTGAGTCAAACTGTTTAAACTTTTAAGTCCGACAACAGGGAAGTGTTTTGACATAGCACTGTACTACCAAAATATAAATCGCTTCTCTGGCAAAATACTTGAAATTGAAATGCTCTTAGATAAATATCCTTTTGATATATTATGCTTTACTGAAACATGGCTAAGAGCTGATACAATGTTATTTAATGTTAAGAATTTTAGTGTAGGCAGTGCGTTTAACAGATCATCTGCAGAAGGAGGAGGGTGTATTATTCTTGTAAAAAATAACTTAAAATTTAAAGAACGCCGTGACTTAGTCAGATGTTCTGTTGAACGTGTCTGTGAAGTTGCTTGTGTGGAGGTGGACAGGCATCTTGTGTTGTGTGTATATCGACCACCAACAGATGAAGGTCGTGCTCAAAATTTTACAGAATTCTTAGCCACTCTGGAAAGTATACTACTAAAAATTTCTAAATGTAAAAAACCCATATTTGTATGTGGTGATTTTAATGTCGATATTTTATTGAAATCTAAAAATAAGACTGATCTTATTTCATTGTTTAAGTCATTTAATTTGAAATTTCTATTCTGTGAGCCCACTAGAATAACAGATACTTCAGCTACCTGTATAGACAATATATACTCGAACTGTAAGACTAAACAAAAGTCAATAATGAAGGGTGTTAGATCTGATCATGAGGGCCTGGCAATTAGATTTGATGGAAGCAGAGAAACAGCAAGGTATGAAATTGAACATAGGCCGTTAACAACCAGTAGGCTAGAAATACTCAGTACCAATATAGAAGCTAAGCTTGCCATTACAAGTTTTTCTCATAGTGACCCGAATGACATTTATAATAGTTTATTCTCTCTAGTAAATACTGAGTTTCAAAACGTTTGTCCAAAAATAAAGAAACAAGTAAATGGAAAGTTGAAGTTCGGTGATTGGGCAACTACAGGTATTCGAAAAAGTAGAGATTATTTGTATGATCTGTATCGCAGGAAGAATTTGACATCCTGCAAGCAGTTTTGTGATTATGTTAGGAACTATTCAAAAATGTTTAAGTCTGTTTGCTTGTGTGCTAAATCTCTTTTTATTAGAAATAAAATTAGCAAGTCTAAAAATAAAATAAAAACCATTTGGAATACTATAAATACTGAGACCGGAAAAAATAAACCTAGAGATTCTACATATGTCTTAAATGTTGATAAAAATCAAATATCTGATCCAATACAAGTGGCAAATATATTTGACAATTTTTTTTCTAACTTACCCCTAGAAGTCACTAAGTCGTTGGATGCATGTCCCGATGTAGCAGAAACTCTGCTAATACATAATTTCCCCTGCAAATCGCCAGACTTTTCTTTCAGACACACAACAATATTTGAAATTATAAAGACATTTAAAAATTTAAATATTAAGAGCACCGAAGACTTGTGGGGTATGTCAGTTAAAGTGGCAGAGTCTATAATATGCATTATTGCACCATATTTAAAAACAATATTCAATCTTTGTATTGATAAAGGAAACTTCCCCGACTTAATGAAACAAAGTAAAATCACTCCAATTTTGAAGTCGGGGGCTACATCTGACCCTTGCAATTACAGACCTATTTCTATCTTACCTGTTCTGAGTAAAGTATTCGAAAAAATTATGCTCAAACAACTTCTATCCCATTTTAATGAGCATAATATATTGAATGAGAATCAGTTTGGTTTCACAAAGAGCAGATCCACAACAGATGCAGGTGCTCAATTGATGTCACTTATACTTGAAGCCTGGGAGAGTTCACAGGATGCTATTGCCGTATTCTGTGACCTTTCTAAGGCATTTGACTGTGTAGAGCACTGCACTCTGATTCGAAAATTTTCACATTATGGTATTCGTGGAAAAGCTCTGGATCTTATAAAGTCATATCTGTCAGACAGGCTACAGAAGGTTAGAATAAATGGCAATACTTCTTCCGGGTCTTTGGTAAGAATAGGCGTACCGCAAGGATCAATTTTAGGACCTTTTCTGTTTCTAGCATATATAAATGATCTGCCTTGCATGGTTAAAAATTTCTGCGATATAGTTTTATTCGCAGATGATACCTCCCTAATTTTTAAAGTAGATAGGAGGGATAGTGAACTTATTCATGTAAATAATGTGTTATCTATGATCTCTAAGTGGTTCGCGGCTAATAATCTTCTCTTAAATTCAAAAAAGACCAAATGTTTAAAGTTTTCTTTACCAAATGTTACTTATGTTGAACCAAACATTAAGCTTGGCCTAGAAAAACTCTCTTTTGACAATGCGACAGTCTTCCTGGGAATTAAAATGGATTCAACTTTACAGTGGAATCCACATATACATGATCTATCTGGAAGACTTAGTTCTGCTGCATATGCAGTTCGTAAGATAAGACAGCTAACAGACGTAGCTACTGCTAGGCTCGTTTATTTCGCGTATTTCCACAGTATTATGTCTTATGGTATATTGCTGTGGGGAGCTGCTGCTGAGATAGAGACAATCTTTATCTTACAAAAGCGTGCAATTCGAGCCATATATGAAATGGATCCTAGGGAATCCCTGAGAGATATTTTTAAAGAAATTAATATTTTACCTTTACCAAGTCTGTATATATTTGAAAATATTATGTATGTTCGTAAAAATTTGAGCAAATTTAAATCAAACAGTGACACTCACGATTATAACACTAGGAATAAAGATAAAATAGCGGTGCCAGGTTTTAGATTAGCAAAGACAAATAAAAGGTCCTTCTTAGGAAATTGTGTGCGGTTTTATAATAAATTGCCCAAACATATTACAACGCTCACAGAAAGAAAATTCAAGTTGCATGTGAAGAATATTTTGATAAAGAAATCTTACTACACAGTTTGTGATTACTTAAACGACAAAAATGCTTGGACTGGTTCGCCTCTACCAAGCTAGCGCCTAACACCTACGTAATGTAAATTAAGTATTGTAATAATTTTATTATATAGTATGTACCAAACACATTTTTAAAAAACGTTTAAAAGAATGGCCCCGAGTTTCTTGCCCGTTCTTCTCGCAGTGGCTCTATAATTTTTGTTTGCTGAACGTGGCAGTACAATGTAGTATATTTCAATATTAAAATTTGTAATTGACCTTCATAAGAGCGTCGTAGACGCCTAAATTGAATAAATGATTTTGACTTTGACTTTGACTTTGTGGTCGAGGATGTTGTTCAGACTAACCTAGAGTTACTGGCTCTCAAGGACAGCTGCCGGAACACACCGTTAGGTGCTTGGCGACAGATTTTTCAACTTGAGGGTGGTAGCTAGCCAGGCGGGCATTTGCAAAGTGCCCTACCACCATGCTGTAACGACTGCTATCCTAAGACAACAACCGGGACCGACGGCTTAACGTGCCCTCCGAAGCACGGAAGCGCTCAGTAGTAATGCCCAACCAGCGGTCACCCATTCAACTCATGACCGCGGCGGACGTTGCTTAACTTTGTTGATCGATTCAGAATGGCTAAGCAAACTTGGCTACGAGCGCTTCAAAAATTAGCAAAGACAAACAAAATATCCTTCTTAGGTTATTGTGTACGGTTTTATAATAAATTTCCCAAACATATTACAACGCTCACAGAAGGGAAATTCAAGTTACACGTGAAAAACATATTGATTAAGAAATCCTACTACACAGTTTGTGATTATTTGAACGACAAAAATCCCTGGACAATTCCGCCTCTGCCAAGTTACCGCCTGTCACCCACGTTATTTAAACAAATATTGTAAGAATTTTATTATATGGTAAGTATGTAACGCATTGTTAAAAGAATGGCCCCAAGTTGCCGTCGATGCTTGCCCATTCTTCTCGCAGTGGCTCTATACCATATTTGTTTGCTTAACGTGGCAGTACAATGTAGAATATTTCAATAAAAAATTTGTACGATAAATTACTTTGACTTTGAATAAAGCATATAAATATTGAAAGTCACGTCACTAACAATCACTGAAAAAAATCGGTTTTAAATTTATAAAGATTTCTACTGTTCTCTTCTACTACTAAATATCTTTAGATTTCTTATTTAGCAGATTTTTTTAAGTAAGTGCCCATTACTACGCAAATGGACGAGATTGCTGCGGATGTAAGTACTGTTATTATAATGTAGATTATTGATTAGGTGTCACTCAAAAACCTACTAGGGGATGTAAATTACTGTGTCCAACATCGGATATTCTTGGTGATTATTCGTAGTCACACATAATATACGTATATATAAATATATATATATATACATATATATACTTTATGGAAATCTACTGAGTACGTCTACTCTGAGTGAATAATGTAAATTTGAAAAGGGTCGATCACTGGGATTTTTACCCTATTTATATACCCGTTCTGTATTATATGTACCTACTGACGTACCTCGACGTTGTTGAAAAAAGGTTTTTTTACGTGAATAAGTATATTCAATAACAGTATATAAATAAAAATTTGTCGTTTTATTTTGTATATATATAAGTAGCACCCTAGCTAGTCCATTGGAAATTGGTTACATCTACTTTGAAGAGTAAATTATGTTTACCTACTGAAGAACCGATAAGTCAGAAATGAAAAATTATAAATGTGGAAAAACGTTTTTTAGCTGAACATATTCAATAAAAGTATTTGAAATTTTTGTTTTATTTTGTAAATAAATGTTAGTAGCACCCTAGTTAGTCGAATGGCGCAGCTTGGCGCGGCGGGTCAGCGCATAGATATTTAGTTGCTTGATCTTGTTGGCGGCAGCAGAGGGGGCGCGGCGGCGCGGCGCTCGGCGTCACTGTGTGCCTTACTCACGCACACATACGCGGAGCGCATAGAATACCTAAAATCGATGAGCGCCAGAAGCTCGGTGCCCCCTTAAGTAAATTGTTTAAATACTAAAGATGCCTCCTAAGTTCTTTATTATTCACATCCAGTGCAAGACAACGCTAAAAGCAAAGATCTTAGCTAAGTAGTTACATACAAACAACAATTATATTATGTAAGCAAGTAGGTACATACCTTCCATAAAAACTTGTAAACTATTTCAAGACTTTTGAGGATTATTTGGCAAGTTAAAGATGCTTTGGAGTCAAAAGCCCTGATCTAGACGATCGACTGGTTTACTACCAGCGTCCTGGTTGGAATTTCAGTGGTTGCAGCCTAAACCGAAACTTATTAGGTAAGTTCGTAACTTTACATTTTATGAATATTGACCGGTAGGGCTGTGAGAATAGAAACTAAAAGTTCTTATAACAAAAGCAAAACCAATCGGGACTTAGTATATGGACTCGCAGAACTGTGACAGATTAGGCTGGTATCGATTGGTACATACTAAAACACCCCCCGAGGAAAGGGTAATATTTAAAAAAACGGATCCGTGAGTGTCCTAAAGTCATGTGCACATGAGTAACCATAGCGAGTTCACCGACACCTATGATTTTCCGAATGCTGGTAAATTGGTAAACATATAAAAAATAAAAAAAGGTCGCATTATCGGAATTAGTTTAGAGTGTTTCAGAATGTATGGCAAACTAAAGTCTGCAATACGTATCATAACTCATATAGATTGACATTGTAATTTAATCTATAAGAACTAAGAATAATCATATATAGGTTGAATCCATCTAATCTATGGGTGAACGGATAACTGACCACATTATTTATTTTAAATAAATAAATTGGTATTTATATTGTAGGTAACTATGGTAAATAAATTAGGTTCTAGTAGTTTACAGTAAGTAACTCCGACATAATAACTGTTAGTAACACAAATCATAAATAAAATATGACAAACAATTACAAAGAATATTACACTTTATAAAACGCATATTTCTACGTTCGTGAATAATTTATAAGCTGCTTTAGTTATATTGACCTTGGTAAGATATACTACATCTAATTGTTTGTTTGTGAACTTCGCAAAGTAGATTTTAATGACATGTTGATTTTCATATGGTTCCCCGAGCGCGAATCGAAGCCTCTGTGACAAGGTGGGAGTCTTTGAGTATTCGTATGTTTGTCCGGCAACAATTATCGAGCACCACATCTGCAGATAGTCTTTTGTAGATAAGCAATGAATAAAAAATCCTTTAAAAGTTAAAGAGCAGTAGTTTTATCCTAGTGTAAAATGAACATGGAGAAGACGATAGTAATTAATGTCCATGTTGGACCCGTACCAGTAGTTGTTGAAACGATACGCTCGAAGATGTCGACCATTACATTCACTGTCCAGTTAGGTAAGTATTTGATTTTTTTTCTTCGTCTAAGAGGTTGCCCTAAGAATCCAACTCGAATGGGCAGCGTTCGGGAAGTTACGCTACATCTTCTTTCAAACATCCCGCACAGCCTGAAACCCCAGTCTTCAACCAATGTGTCTTGCCAGTGATATCTTATGGCACTGATAAGTGGTCCCTAACCGTGGCCCTTATGGACAAGCTTGGAGTCGCTCAACGAGCTATATAGAGAGCTATGCTTGGAATTTCATTAAGCAATAAAATCCAAAATGTGGATATTCGCCAAAGAACCAAAGTCACTTACATAGTTATCAAAATTTTGCAAGTTGACGTGATAAAGGCAGGCCTAATTGCTTGGCGAGCTGATAACCGTTGGGGAAGCAAGGTTCACGAGTGGAATTTAACCACATTACACCGGAAGACGTACAATCAGGTAGTAACCCCCACAAAAAGCCACAAAGAACGGCTATAAGCCGCTTGTAACCATTGGCTAAGACTACTGTCTTGCAATTGAAAAAATAATATAGCCGAACTTTGACACTTCATAAAAAAAAAAAAACTATAGGACTACCCTCGGCAAGTTACTTCAAAGGATGGCCCATTTAGCTAACATTTTGGAATAGTATAGCACTATCTACTTTTCTAGCTACAGCAGCTGTTAGATTTTTTTTTTCTAAATATCACCTTATTCAAAATCAAAAACTTTAGGCAATACTTTACTTTAGTACAATGCTTGTTGGTAAATTCGGCTAGCTAATTAAGGTTAATTAAGAGATCGTTCTTGAAAAGGTGCAGAGCCTGCATTTGTGAAGGTGGAAAACAATATGAACATGTAATAAATTAGATTAGGACGGAAATGTTTTGATTATTTTTTTTAAACTTATTGCTTAATTTAAGTTACCCACACTTAGATTAGACACTTTCTTAAACAAGTTGTTTGTAAAAAAACCGGCCAAGTGCGAGTCGGACTCGCGTACGAAGGGTTCCGTACCATTAGCTTAACAACATTAGACTTCATATTTTAACCTGTTTTTGTTTTAACGTGCGCGATTTCGACTCGCACTTCGCCAATTTTTTGTATTTGTTGTTATAGCGGCACCAGAAATACATGATCTGTGAAAATTTCAACTGTCTAGCTATCACCGTTCTTGAGATACAGCTTGGACGGACGGACAGCGAAGTCTCAGTAAAAGGGTCCCGTTTTTACCCTTTGGGTACGGAACCCTAAAAATGGCGGTAATGCACTAGTATCGGCTACACTATCTATCTCGCTTACACATGTAGCATAAGATCGTAGCTATCTCGCTCTATCACATCTCTTTATTGCTGGGTGTCCTATGGGTAATCTAATTTATTACATGTTCAAATTGTTTTCCACCTTCACGAATGCAGGCTCTGCACCTTTTCAAGAACGATCTCTTAATTAACCTTAAATGACTAGCCGAATTTACAAACAAGCATTGTACTGAAGTAAAGTATTGACTAAAGTTTTTGATTTTGAATAAGGTGATATTTAGAAGAAAAAAAATGTAACAGCTGCTGTAGCTAGAAAAGTAGGTAGTGCTATACTATTCTAAAATCTTAGCTAAATGGGCCATCTTTTGAAGTAACTTGCCGAGGGTAGTCCTACAGTTTTTTTTATTTTTTATGAAGAGTCAAAGTTCGGCGATATTATTTTTTCAATTGCAAGTCAAGGAAAATATGCTAATTTTAACAAACCTAGCATTATTTTATGCTTGATTTGTGACTGCAATTCCTTAGTACGTTTATTAAGGACCACGTTAGTGAAAAAATAACCGTAAAATTGTGTAATTTGTGGTCACAGTACCAACAAATATGGTTAAAGGTATTGATTTTCCGAATTTTTATAAATTTGTCAGTTAATATTCAAATATCCAATAGGGATTTTTTTTTTTTTCCCGGGACTGGTGTGACCCCCCCCCCCCCTCACACCCCGTGCCCGCTTGATGTTGAGTTCTGGGACACCCTGTATTTTAGCCATGTTAGAAATTTATAATTTGAAATTATCAATATTTTCATGCATTCTGAGCACATACAAACCATCATGGTTGGCGGTTCTTTAGATTTCCATCTTTACCCTCTAATACTTTACATAAAACTGACATTTTTAATGGCTTGGTACCCATTTTTTGATTTTATATGTACTTAACAAATAAATTTTATATTCAAATCAATGAGCTTAAATCTCACAAAGTCTAAAAGGTAAGATATTTCTTTCTTTTGCTTATCTTTTAAGGGATGGATTGAAATTATTGGTTAACATTTTATACAAAATATCTAAAAACTCGTAACATTTTTCGAGTTTGAAATACGCAGACAAAAAAACCAATAACAACAGCAGATAAGCAAAAGAAATAAACATGTTTTGCCTTTTGGGTACGAAACCTAAATAAAAAAAGTTATGTCGATTACTTTCGTCTTAAGCTCTTTTTTATTCATGTTAGCCTCGCGTTTGATGGAGATAGAGCACGCTTACTTGGAAGAAACCTATTTACTCGACGATTTGAAAACACCCATGTTGTATTCATTGGTAAAAACCATAGAGATATAAATACTATTGTAAAAACTGACAACGGTAAGGAGTTCCACTCCTTCGCAGAACGCACGAGAAAAGTGGAAGCGAAGTGCTTCGTACGAGTCCTGGGAATATCAACCATGTACGGATGGCGCCTTTCTGTTTGTCTGGACGTCCGATAGAAAAAGGGGGAGGGTGGAACTAAGCCGTGTAGTTCATAATCAATAGCTATAACGTCCACAAAAAACAAAAGCCCATATGGTTTGACCATATGAAACATATATATCCAGAGGTGAAAGATGGCAATTCTTCAGAAAGTGCAGCTTGTTGTATTTTTCCCTTCGTTGCCAATTTCGACTCCCTAGGATGACATGGGAGGGTTCAATTCTTGCCCGGCGCCCCGTGGAGCATATTCATCGATAAATTCATATCTCACTTTTGAGGTGGAGTTGATAGAATATAACAATGACTGATGCAGCTTATATAACGTTATAAGACGACAAAACATATTAAAAGAAAACAAAAATCTGCGATGCTGCGTGATTTCAGAGATGAATTTTGACTCAGCATGAGGTCCCAATGTGAATGAACCTTACTTACCGTTTAAGAGGTCATTACGTCGCAAAGTGATCGCTATTAGCCATAAATTCGATTTCTAACGACAATAAACCGATTTTTATATCATATTGTTGCATACAAATCTATAACATAATATTCAAACTTGATTTTGACCGCTTTATGAAAGAGCCCTTTGCATAATGCTTGGCTAGCTACCACTCTCAAGTAGGAAATCTGTCGCCAATCACCTAACAGTCTATTGTGGCGCAGTCAATGAGCTCCAGTAAATTACCGGCATCAGGCAACAGGTTGTTGTTGATGGCAGTCGTTATGGCATACTGGTATGACATTTAGAAAAATACTAGCTAGCTACCAAGTAGAAAATCTTTCAGCAAAACCTATGGTGTGGTGTGTTTCGGCAGCTGTCCATGAGAGCTGATAATTTTAGGTTAGCCTCCACAACATGTTCGCGTCATCACTTACCATCAGGTGCCATAGTAGTCGAATAAGATTCATTTTAGTTTTAGAAACTCAAAATGCATTGCTTTGCTCTTACAAATATTTCAGTTCAAAGCTGAAGCTTATTCTATGTTTTTTCCCGGGTCTCAAACTATTTCCATACCAAATTTCATTCAAATCGGTCCAGTAGTTTTGGCGTGAAAGTGTAACAGACAGACAGAGTTACTTTCGCATTTATAATATTAGTACTGATTAAAATATTTAGAGTCATTCAAGTGATTGCAAACTGGTACAAGAATCCGGAAAAAGCAATACAGTCCCTTTATAAATCCACCAAGATTTTCGAAACCAAAATTCTGATCTCTGCTGCCAATCCAAGTAGTGAAGATGGAAACTCGCCAGTACGTGATTCTCTATGAATATGAAAATTGTATACTATCAAGTATACAATTTTCATATTTTCGTCTAAACAGATGATCAAACTGCGGTAGGACTAGATGGAATTAACCAAATGTTCACCTTTGGGGAGGATCACGTACTGGCGAGTTTCCATCTTCGCTACTTGGATTGGCAACAGAGATCAGAATTCTGGTTTCGAAAATCTTGGTGGATTGGAGGCTTACTTTTGACCACTATTTCACCTGATGAAGTGATTATGTGGTCAAAGATGTTATTTAGGCTAACCCAGATTTTCTTGAGCTCAAGGACAGCTGCAGGAAGATACCGTTAGGAGCTTAGCGACAGATTTTCCACTTTAGAGTGGTAGCTAACCAGGCAGGCATTCACAAAATGCCCTACCACCATGCAAAATATCATATTATTATTACTATAATCTATACTTTACGATGACAGAGATATGATGGGACCTTTTTTTTTTTACCGGCTTTATTAACTAAATACTGCGATGCTGCGTGATATCTTACTTAGAAGAAACAATATACAACACTACATTTATAATACAATAAAATCGTTTAGACAATCTATTAGGTATTTTTCATCATGTACTCGTATACTACTATTTATTAAAACACTAAATATTTATTAGAACTGAGAAATTCTAATATTATCAAAATCGGCTCAGTCGGCGGCGGCATAAATAGTATACCACACACAATTACTACAACTTTCACTTCAACATTATTAGATGTCCTTACTAATAACCTTGTACGAATTAATAAGGAAGAAAGAATAGAAGGGTTCTATAAACCTATATACGACTGTTATAATCTAGTCGTCTTTGTCTCTCTTTTTTTCCTCTCTATCTCTTTGTCTCTCTGGCTCTATGTGTTGTTCAGCATCATGACATCGACGCTCTTAATCGGATGGACAAACTTTGATGATGTTCCTTTTAAATCGAAATAAGATGCGATAGATTATTTAACCATACCTATTTTCCAAAAAATTAACACACCGTTCCCACATTTTCAGCTTGAAGCAACACCCACGCAGCGCACGCCACCGTGTACCAACGGATCTGAATAAGTGTCTTGTAGGTCAAAAGAAAATAATATAATAATAATCAAATCACCGCACTTATCAACTTGTGTTTATAACAGAATAAGGTGAGATGAGATAATATAAAAAGTTCAACGTTTATGTTAAGGTTACTGTGGGACAGTACCACCAAGCCTACTAAATCGTTGGTATTCATTATAATACTATACGCAAAAGGCGCTGATAGTCCAGTCATTTAAGCTTAAATTAGGTAAGAATCTCCCAGCTGTAAATCTGTAAATACTTGTATAATGACACCCAAAAAGTTGTCTCAAAACCTACATATGGTTGGGTGTACGCAACTATTAAATTTCAAGGTCACAAAAATCGCTTTTTTGCGCTTTTTTTGTAAATATCTCATTTCGTATCGGATTTTTGCTATTTGTATTTAGGTTCAATATTGTAGAATACAAAATTCTCTACAAATTTTGTTCAAAAAATATTGTATACGGTGAACCGTTTTTGAGATAGAGGCATGAGAAAAACAACAAAATCGTCATTGTATGACAACATGAGCCCAATTGATTTTGTTCTCAATGAAAATAATGTAACGTTCATTATTGATGGCGGATTTCTTCTTCATCATGTAGTATGGAGCAGAAAAGATACTTTTCATTCTAGGCATTACAGTTCCAAAATAATTGTTGTATTTGACGGATATTCAGACTACAATAAGAAAGTAAAAGCTATGGAGCAGCAGAGAAGAACTGCTGCACTTTCAAAAACGTATGAAGTCTAGGCAGATGACGAAAACGACGCCATAGGACGGTTCGTTAGGAAGGCGATGGTTGCGACACCAAAAGCCATCCATGATTACAACCTCAAAATGGCGATCAAAGATCGAAATAGCGCGGTAATGGAGGCCCTGTTAAAATGTGACGTGGGAGAATAACAAAATAGGTAAATTTCTGTAGGTATATTATTTTATTGTAGTCCCAAATTATTTTGTAATTGTAATCGTTGGCACGGGTATCCGGAGCGGTCATGCTCACAGGAAGGTGTTGTCTAGCGGCGGTGTTATGTGTCGGGTCGCCATCTTCGCTCAAAAATGGTTGAGGAAGGCGATGGCTGGCACATGCGTCAACTCGTGAACGGGTGCTGCTAGAGGATACTGGTCTGCTCTGGATGCTGGTGCTAATGACATTAACGGAAAAAAAAAGAAAAAAAAACTTTTAACACTGTTCCCCCTTGGAATGTTGCATGTTTCCTATTTTATATTTCTTGTTTACTAATAAATTATATCATAGTTAAAAAAAGTCACGGACCCTGGAGTCTGTGGAGTGTAGATTTAAAATTAAAAAAAAAAAAAAAAAAAGATACGCTCATTAATATGTTAATTGAAAAATTACACGCTGCAAATATTACTACTAAACAAGTCACAGATGATGCGGATGTTCTTATTGTTGAAACTGCAATTGAAGAATCAAAGTCTGAAAAAACTGCAGTTATAATAGGACAAGATATTGATTTATTTGTCATTTTAATTTGGCGTACAATGTCTTGCGAACAAGTAATTTTCTTTATAAAAGTTGGGGAAGGAAATGTAAAAACGGAGATATACTCGACTAAAAGTTTTGATACTGAGGATAATTCCCCATTACAAAACACATATTTTATTTCTGCACGCACTAAGTGGTTGTGACACAACTTCTGCGCTTTTTGAAAAGGGGAAAAAATCATATTTATATTTTTTTGAGAAACTGACAAATTTGGATGAACTAGCTGCAGCATTTGAGGAAGAAAATTGTTTGGCCCAGAGATTATTAGAGAGTGGAACTCAAACCTTATTGGCGACTGCCAAGCATCATATATAATGCTCCGAAATCTGTGAAAAGTCTCGATCATCTTCGTTATATGCATTACGTCAAGTCTACAAAACTTAATAAGCCTGCGCAGTTTTCAAATATTCCACCAACAAGTGCAGCTGCTCATCAACATTTCAAACGTGTATATTATCAAGTTCAAACTTGGTTAGGGCATGATTTGGAATTCTGTGAATTTCTGGAGCCTATCATGACAATTTTGAGACAAGATTTGCTAAATACAATTTTCTGCAACTGCAAGAGTGGTTGTGGTTCGCGATGCGGATGCAGGAAAGCGGGCTTGCAATGCTCTTTAACTTGTGGCCAATGTAATGGGCAAGCTTGTCTCAATGCTCTACCATATCTGAACGACATTAACGAAGATGGAACCTTTGACCCCGAAATCATGGAAGAACTATAGACAAATGTTGAAGACCAGTTTAAAATTTACCAGCAGCCGGAAGACGACGGTGAAGAGAAAGAAGATGATTAAAGGTACAAATTGTAGTTTTGTACACTTTATTCCATTTTTTTACTCTTAGTAAAAATAAATGTATTGAATGATATTTTTTAGTAAAAAAATAATCCATAATTTATTTGTTTTTTTTTTCATCATGTAGGAAGTTATTAATATTAATTAGGTTAAAATTCAAATATAAATCCTATATTTTCATTAACAATTCTGCAATTACATGGGCAGGTAAGTGTAGTTAAATAAATTAATATTGAATAAAAATAGGTTAGGAAAAAAAAAAAAAATAACATAATAGTTGATAAAAATTGACAAATATTTTTAATCATTGATTTATCGATGGTTCATCAACTATATATGGCGCGTTTTCGACCGGAGGCACCGATTGACCTGAAGTGATCCTGTGACCGCGCGCTCTCCGCCCTCGAAAACGGTTCACCGTATAAATTTTTTTTTTAACAAAATTTGTAGAAAATTTTGTATACTATAATATTGATACTGAATACATATAGCAAAAATCCGATAGGAAATGTGATATTTACAAAATTAGAGCAATAAAAAGATTTTTGTGACATTTGACCTTGAAATTTAATAGTTTACACCCTACCATATGTTGGTTTTGACACAACTTTTAAGGTGTCAATATACAAGTATTTACAGATTTATAGCTGGGTATCTCGAATTCCGAGGTGAACTTACTATAATTAAAAAAACAAAAATCAAAATAAATTTATTTCAGGTAAGTTACACCCAGTCATCAGTCCAAGGACTGTGACGTAAACCGATTCATAGGTAATTATTTTTGTGTGTAGGGAACCGTACTATGAATTTATTTGCCAAATAGATTTTGGGTTACTTTTGGTGGTACACACTGTACGATATTTGTTCACTAATCACATCACCATAATATTTAGTTATTCTGATTTATTCAGAATTCTATGCCATTTACTTAGTAACTTACGTGGCGAAATGGCCAATCATGATTAGCGGGCCCGATTTTGACGAAAACTAAACCTTCTTCATAGAATTTTTGCAATGGTTGTAATCTTTCCCACACATATCAAAAAACACAAAAGGAATCTACAAAGACACGTATAATGCTATTGCAGACTTGAAACGATTTCTGGATACTATTCTCAACGAAACGAATAGTATTGTGATGCTGAATATGGGACAAAGAGACTTGAGAATCAAGTTATATCCCAAGTAACATTTAAGCGGAAAAATATTATATTTACCAGCGCATTGCCAGCTATAAGCTTAATAAATTATGTACAAGAGTGTAAATATATGTTTAGGACTGTACTAAAGTATAACTGTACAACTGTATACAGTATAGCTGAATAACGGCTGTATAGAGCCTACATTTTTACCTTTAGCTTTTAAATAGCATTGGAAAACGCTAAAATACAGACCGCGACGTAAAAAACAGCGTTCCGCAACTTTATACGACAATAACTGTATATTGCTCTCAAATTATACTTTTGTATAACCTTCTTCTGCATAAGAGCATTAAATATTGTTATAGCCTGAATATTGGTGTAAAATTACTCTATTGTTCAGCCTTCAAGTAAATCTTGATAATAGCTGCACGACGGAAATCTAGGATACTCTTAGCAAGCAATTCCCTTTATAATAGTGTAATACAATTCTGTCTCATGTAGAAGAGTTTAGATTTACTCCTTTTTAAAGCCTTATGCGATTGGCGTACATTTTTCCCTTTTTACAGTTTTTCATGTTTTAGAAGATTAAAGTTATTATTATAGTGTTGGCATACACAATTATCCAGCTTATCGATTATTTTGAAACTAATATAGCCTAAAATCAGTATTTATTGGAGACAACTAATAACAAAATGGAGTCATAATTTTGATGATTTGCCAATTTTTTAAGTGAACAAGAGTTAAGATGGATATAAAACCATGGAAAAAACAAAAAAGAACCGGCGGAATAAAAAGAAAATTAAAAACAGCTTATTCCCATCGTGAAATAACGGAACAAAATATAATTTTATAAGGGCACGGACACCCAAATTCCAAGTTGGTATTACCACTATGCAATGAGTGTTCCGTAGAATCAAAATTGTTGGATCACGATGAAATAGCAAATATATGTGCTGAAGATATGTATGTTGGGTTAGTAACATGCGGTGATGGTTCTCTACAGGCAGAATCGGGTATAATGGAGCAAAGTATGGACAATTGTAGCGAAATTGAACTAAACATAAAAGTATATTTTTAGTATTTCTACTTTTTAAGAGCCTAATAGTTCTATAATATATTCAAAAATTCATTAAAACTAAAAAAAAGACAAAAATGCCATGAACGAGGAAACGGAGTGTTTTATCGAAAATATATGGAACGCTTTCGATAAAACAATCCGATTCCTTGCTCACCGCCTTACGGGTCTTGGTTTGGGTCATAATTTGGTTTTCTATATTTTCAACTGAACCCTAATTAACTGTTTTAATGAATACGAATAAGACTTTAAGACAACTTCTACAGTACTTAAATACTAATGAGCAGACAATGTTGCTCCTTAGGCTTAAATACATCCTTAAATAACGACTCTGTTATGCAAAAAGCTGCATTAAGGGGTACTAGAAGAGCAAGAGCTGTATAAACTAAGGACGCCATTTTATCATAACCTATAAATTGCATTCCAATTTTACGAGATATTTGTTGTTATATATTTTGTAATTTCAGTGCAAATTTACAAAGGATTTTAACTGTATAGTACACACAATTACGTTTACAATCGATAGAACAGTCCGGGTTACTCTTAAAACTGTTTTCAAATTTGATCACATATTTGTGATTACAGAAAAATATTATGTATATTCATTATTTCGAAGGGGCGTGAGTTTTGAGCTGAAAACTAGTATACATATTCAAATAAAAATATCAGTCGCAAGCATAACAACAACGATAAGCAGGAAAGAGTACTTAGTTATTAAATATTTATTTCACTTATACTTCACATATGGTCTCTGCCTTAGCACATAGTAAATTAAGAAATAAAATGGATAATAAATTCAACCACGAACACAATTCTAATATATTTATTATTCTATTAAGATTTTCACAAGCCCGAGTCTGTATAAAATAATAAAAAGATAATTAGAGAATGGAAGCTGTATAAAAGTATCTAAATAATATCTTAGCCAGCCAAATAGTACAGCTTTTATGCAGCTGTTATACAGGTAAATCTACACTTAAAGCTGCATAATTTTGGGGCCTATTTCAGGGTTACAAGGGCAATAGCTTGCTACACAGTCTTTATACAGCAACGTTTAACAGCATGTAGTAAACAAATAGTCCATAATGTAGCTTTTATACAGTTTAAAATGTTACTTGGGATATGTATTGAAGACAATGGCCATCATTTTGATCAATTAATCAGATAAGGTTCAATAGGTAGGTAGGAATGTAAGAAAAATAAAATATTATTACGTAATAAAATCGGCCAAGTGCGAGTCGGACTCGCGCACGAAGGGTTCCGTACCATTAACTACGTACATGATACAGACTTCAATTTAATGTTTTAACGTGCGCGATTCCAACTCGCACTTGGCCAACTTTTTGTATTTATTGTTATAGCGGCAACAGAAATACATCATCTGTGAAAATTTCAACTGTCTAGCTATCACCGTTCTTGAGATACAGCCTGGTGACAGACGGACGGACGGACGGACAGCGAAGTCTCAGTTATAGGGTCCCGTTTTTACCCTTTGGGTACGGAACCCTAAAAAATTATTTGTTTTCCTTAGTTAGCTCATTGTTACTTAATTATTTCCGTGAATTTGAACTTACAAGGGACAATATTGGATATTTAGGGCCTGTTTCAGAATGTTCAAGTAAGTTCCGGTTTTACTACCCAGAATATAATATTTAATAAATAAAACACTATCTTTGCGTTTCACAGTCATCAATTTATGCTTGAAACGCCCTGCATGTGAACTGTCATTTTTATCATTCACTTATTTTATGTGTTGCATAGCAACCCGAAACTTTTATTAGGACATTCTGAAACGGGCCCTTATAGTGATATATATAATCATTAGTTTAAATATGAAGTTTTGTTTTTACGGACTGGCCACTTTGAATAATACTCGTAATTAAACCTGCATTGTGTTAGATCAGACTGGCACTTTTTCAAAAGAAAACTATAACATTCTACATTTAAAAAAAGACCTTTTATTTTATTCGACTTTCAATTGTTTTAACATTCAATTGTTTTTTTACGTGAAGAAGGATATAGCGACATTATAAGTAATATTCGAATACGAGTTC
Source organism: Plagodis dolabraria (assembly GCA_963854805.1). Taxonomy (NCBI): domain Eukaryota; kingdom Metazoa; phylum Arthropoda; class Insecta; order Lepidoptera; family Geometridae; genus Plagodis; species Plagodis dolabraria. The sequence continues at coordinate 32,684,038 of OY978440.1, read as the reverse complement.
CAATGTAAAATTATCGCAGCAGAAACTACTCAAAATGTTAATGTTGAGTTTTTGGAGACGATACGTCTAACAAATGCACCGTGCGTTATCGGCGTAAACGCTTTGGGTAGTGGACACTTTGGCCTCAAGAATGAACCATGAGGAAGACTAGCCACTAAGGTAATAAACGATGAATTGAAGGTGATCCCTGTCAAATACCAAAGAATGAACAGCATTGTTTAACGTGGGCATACCCACAATATTAAATCATTTGCAGCAAATGGTAAGCAATCGTCGGTAATATTTAAGAAGTTTTTAAATGTTTGCCTCATGATTTGACTGAAATGCGGATAGCAGCGTGCGTTGAGGCTTTTGTACCTTGAAATATGGAACTGAAATGAAGAGATTAGAGATCGAATTGTAAAATGAGACGTAAAATGGATCATAATCCACATTTACCACAATATGAACAATCTCTTCCACCGAATACAATATCTTTTTTCTAGAAGCAGTCAAACATGCTTTCACGTACTTTGTCTGAGGTTTGTTTGAAGAGTGCAGGTCCAAAGACTTTTATTGGAAATGTTAAAAAGATCTTCCTATTCGATGTAATATGTGTAGACAACGAGGGTAGATACGATTAAATAAATATATTCCCTCCCATAAACTTAAATTACGTTGTAAGCTTCGCAGGTGTTAATGCAAAAATAACAATGCTATAATACTGTTATTTATTTTTTTCCATTATCAGTACTAATATTATAAATGCGAAAAAAAGAGGTTAATGTTTTCGCGCGATAACCGACATACGCGCGGGCGGAGCCGCGCCCGGAAAGCTAGTAAGTTATAACGTAGCAATTTCATGCATTAACCCCTAATATTGTATTCATTCAAAATCAATTGTCAATCAAATCAGTCAAGTCCTAGCAAAAAGTATTAACAGTTTTCTTGAAGTCGGGCCCGCGACTTGTTTGTGTACCTAGCTATTTTTTGCTATCCCTTATAGATTATATGATTTATCCACCCACGCCTAGTAGAAAAACTTAGCCTGCATACAAAGTTATGTAAACTATAACTCAACTTTTGACTACATAATTATCATATGAAAAGCCTAAACTATAATCATACATATATTCAAAAAATTAAGATTGCATTCAAGGACACCAGGAAGTAAAAATTGTAACGATCACATGTCATTAAAAACCAGATTACAGAATATAATAAGAAAAACTTGTGTTGAAATTTATGTAAAAACTTGTCCATCTAACGTTTATCATATCACCATACTTATATCATTTTGATTCAGTAATCATTTGTAGCCAAACGAAAATAGGCCTCCTTTGTATATTTTAAAATTTAAAACCAAAAGGATTTGATATCAGTTTTAGGGTTCGTTACAAATAATCGTTGCAGTATCAACTTTGTGCTTCCATTATCTCTGTCTGATTATGATACACCTTAAATACTACAATAATTAAGATAATAAGGCAATGGTGCTTGTTAAGCATACTTTATCTAATATATGTGACATATATAAAAAAAACCTGCTTACCTCAATGAATGTTTTATTTACTTCGTAAATATATAAGTATTATAGACATTACCCAACAACAAAAAGAACACAAAAAGTGGTAAAGCAAAAGTAGCATGGTGGTAGGGCATTTTACGAATGCCCGCCTGGCTAGCTATACCACCCTCAAGTAGAAAATCTGTCGCCAAGCACCTAACGGTGTGTTCCGGCAGCTGTCCTTGAGAGCCAGTCATTCTAGGTTAGCCTGAACAACATCTTCGACCACATCATCACTTACCATCAGGTGAGGTAGTGGTCTAAGACTCTTTACTGGATGATCCAGTAAAGAGTTATGCATGATACATAAAAAAATATGAGTATCCTTTTTTAAATTCAGTTTAACGCTTTGAAGTGAAAATACGCCTCATGAACAGCTTATAATAATGGTCTGAAAAATGTCTAGTTGAACAAGCTATGAGTTTAAATTCGAGGAGGAAATCATTGTAAGCTGTCTGAATTGGGTATTAGGGGTAATCTACTGAGATGAATGGAGTCCTATCTCTGAAAACGATCCCAGGCAGTAGTGGTAGGATCGATCTGACTATATAGAAATAACAACAGGCGTTCCACAGGGCTCCATTCTTGGCCTATTTATGAACTCATGCTTTTAATTTTGTTTAGGGGAGAAACGCCTTCGCACTAGGGGATGTGTGGGGCTCGTACCCACCAAAATCCCCCCAAGAGCAGTAATCCGCCGAGGTGAGGCAAGATAGGGCCGCGATAGCAGTCACCATCTTGCAACGGCGGTAGGCCCGAAACTCAATCGGGCCTGTGCGCCTATGAAGGGGCGGCCTGGCTCACCAAAGCCACCCCCCAACGTGAGGGGGCCGTGCAAGCTGGTGGAGAATCCCCCAACTCTCCACCAATGACACCACTACGGAGAAGGGAGGAGGCGGGTGAACTGCCACCTCCTCGCTCCCGTTCGTCTGTGCCGGAGCTGGGCAGCATGGACATCGTCCTCCCTGACCAGCTCCGCAGCCTCCTTCTGCGCCATTACTGCTTCGCAGAAGGAGACCTTCGCCTGCCATTATCTCTCTCCGCCAAGAATGGCGTTTACAACGTCGCCAGATAGAGATCTCCTCCTATAAGGGCTGAAAGGGTGTGCCACTGCGGGCCCTATGTGGCACACAACTCCAGCGAATGGAGCGCCGTATTTTCCAGCGCCCCACACTCGTGGCAGGCCGGCGTCGCCTCCCGTCTTGCGGTGCAGGTACTTTCCAAAGCATCCTTGTCCAGAAAGTACCCGCACCAGTCGGATTATCAGCGACCCAAACGGCCGCTTCACCCACCTCCGAAGGACCGGGCGGATCACGTCCACTGTCCACTGCCCAGGGAGCCAGGTCCTCCTACCACCGTCGCAACAATGAAGCCCCCGGAGTTATACGCTCTGTTTTTTCTTCAATTGCGAGTTAATAAATCAATGATATTGTAAGTAATATGTCTTGAATTGAAATTGAATCTGAATATTTGTTCCACAAAATTTATGTCTTTAATAATACCTCTGGTCTATGGATATTATGAAAGAACCAGAAAATTTCCAATAGGAAATATATTAAAAAACTAACATCTGTGAAAAAAATCTAAATAAAATAATCATATATATGCAGTTGTGCTTAAAAAACAATATTTTATGCACTAGAGCATAGAAAGCTGATTAAATAAAAAACGTAATCAAAAACTTTATGAGTAAGAAAAATGAAAAACGTTTGTTGATAGAAGTTTATAAAATTATGTGAACTATATACTAATAAACTACATTTTTGAAACCATGAATTTGATAATGTTAAGTATTTTGTTACCAAATAAAAATGAGTTGAGCAGTTTAAAAAAGTAATATGTTAAGACGTGTAATAGAACAAATGGGCATAGCAGTTTACTATAAAACAGACAAATATGGTTCTACAGAAGATTTTGATAGTAAATCCATTACAACACGACGGTTAGATGTTAAGATTGGTAGTGACTTTGAGGTTAAAATACCGTAAGAGTCAATACTAAGGTCGCGGATTACAGTCGTATGAGGAAGGGTTTATGTATGGGTATGTCAATGGTTCTGTTAGGAGTTATACTGGAAGTAAAATTATGGCGTATCAGTGGAGGTGTCAAAGAGAATAACATTGTTATTTATACTGCAGCCATGTCTTCCAGCCGCCCATGAAAGCTACTTAACCGATTGCATCTAACAAATAAAAGATAAGTACTTTATTGGTTCTCGTCACATCAACTGATGAAATACCGAGTTATTAAAATGTATTCTTAACTACTATATCATTTAAATACCTATGTGTTATTTAGGTAACTAGGCCGAGTCCTATCATGTACATGAATTGCAGCACTTGAATCTAAACGCTGCAAAATTTTAATATTACCAAAGACTATATATACACATAAAGCTACATACACCGCTTGATTTCATACATCAGGAAGATTACGTTTTCTGGTGAGCTAATTTAATCTTTGAAGTTTTCCTTCCCTATAACATAAACTTCCAACTGTATATCAGACAGACATGTTGAAAGTTATGAAGATTTGGGTGGGTATTACCATTGCGGGATTGCCTCTGTAATTGCGAAACAAACTTTCCGGTTATTTATCTTCAAACCGTTCATCATTCCATCATTCTGATCGATGCTAAGGTCGTGGATGAGGAAGATTATTACGAGAAACGAGCTCAATTTAAACATGGAGTTTTAAACCGTCGCGCGTTGACTACTACTACTGTTTACTATACAACTGTTTGACTACGTCAACCCGTGCATGCGTGCACAAAATTGACTGCGATAGTTCTGCTAGTCAATTATGTAACTTTGCTGATAACTTTAACTTATTATTATCGTTTAATATGGCTATTTGGAATTCGGTACCCATATTAGTTACTAAAAAAGTAGGTTAGTACCTAACTGAACCGATGAATTAAGTTTCAAACTGATAAAGTAATTACTGTATCAATTTGAACAATAGATCGTGGAAAATGAAGGTTTTGCGATTACTTATCAATATTTGTTGCTTACGTAGCTTGACTTATCAATATTTGTTGCTTACGTATCACAGAGCCTTATAGTCCCCTCACTAGCAACACAAACACAACGTTGTAACACTGTAAAAAAATCGGTGGTAAAAAAACAAAACTCTGATTGCAGTAAACAAGCATCTTAACTCCATAAGAAGCCTGACGAGAGATTTGCTACTCCAAGTAATAGTACATTAATAACCCTTTTAAAGATACAACTTGTGTACTTGTATATTTTCACTATTGCGACTTGGATAAATCAACTAAGATATTGTTCAAAACAATATTGAACATTTGTTCATTCCCCTTCCATTTATTTAAGGAAGAACGTGTTTAAAATCAATATTTGAAATTGTTTTTAAAGCTCATTAGCTGTATTATTTGGTCCTTGAATTCGTTTGCATTGAATCAAGATCATATTCATAATTCATAATATATTCAACTTCATGAAAGGTTGCAAGATGAACTTTTGATGAAGGGATACTTCTGGATTTTAAATAAATCCGCCAAATCATCTTGTACTTGACTCTCCATTGTCATTGAACAACTACATAAGAGCGCTTATAGTAATACGAGTATATAAAAGAGTCAGCACCTTCTGTTTGGTCAATTGGTTTATTATACGATTGAATACGAATACGATTATAACGATTGAATGACTATGTATCGCTTGACATAGTGCATAATTGTACGTTTAATGAAACAAAAATGTACACAGAAATGTGCTTAAAATAACCATCTTTAACCGATTGAATCTGACAAAATATTTAAGTGAAATAACTATGAAAACAGTTATTTCATGGATTTGTTATTTCGTTTATAACAACAATCTGCAAGTAATTTAATCCGACAATGCACATAATTGAATTATCTATTTACACAGTTGTTTCATTCATGCAATAGTTGTTACTAACAATAAATTTAAAGCTAAGCGAGACGAGAGGAGGGTAGGTATATGATAGAAATAATATACCAAATGTGTTCAAATTATTCAACTTGCACATTTAATGTAAAGCAAAAACAGGCATACTTTTAGCTTTATTTAATCATCATCTTTCGTTTCAATAGAAAACATCGTACATTTTTTTGTTATTCTATGGTCTAATAAAAACTCGGAGTTATTTGGCCTTCATTTTTAGAGTTTAAGGTTCATATCAGCGCACGTAATGGCTCCGTCCTAAATGCGAGAAACTTAACAAAAATAATACTTATCACATAGCAAAAAAATACATATCATTTCATATTTTCTATTTTAACATCGCAGGTGTAAAGTGTCACAATTAGCGTATTTTCGAAGAAAATCGTCAATGTCGTTAAAGGAGATAAGTCTTTTGTTCAGTAACTTATGGGAACAATTTCCTGATTTTGGTCACTTCGATGGTGAACTTCTCTTCACATGATAACTAGGCTCTGGGAGCTGTAAACCTACGAATCTGCCCTTGCATAGCTTACAAATATGTAAAGGACTGCGCTCGTTATATTCCGGAAACTGATTTAATTAATTTGATGCGACACAGGTAATTAGGGTAATTAGCGTTTTTTTCAATTACAAACAGAAATTTTCAAAACTTACTTTCCCCTTAAATATGACCAGTTAATTTACGTATTATTATATGTTCTATGCCTTTACATTATATTGTTCGTAGGTCTTCATCTTCATTTTTATCCCGAGTTACATATTATGTTCCTATGAAAACTCTTTGTTAGAATAAGAAAGAGTCATCAAATACAAGTACATTGTCTTTGCACTTTTACTTTCATGGTACGAATACAATATTAATACGAGAATAATATTTCGAAATCTTAATAAACTGACTTTGTTTTTAACACGTTTTTGATCAATCTTTAAACTGATAAACCTAATTGATGTATCTACCTATATCACAGTGTAATAATCGTATTTAGGTTGTGCTTAGTAAAAATGATATTAATTGTCCATGTTTTCCCCAATGCTACTGGATATGTGTATTCTAGGCGAACTTGCTCCTTTATAAAACGCATCGACACATATCATCCAATACCGGAAGTGAAATAGAAATAGGTTATACTTATAAATGGCCCAAGAAGGCAGACATGAAACATAGCCGTTAATCTTTACATGTATCACTAATAACGTTCTTGTTCTTTAATAAGTGTAGGCACACTGGTGTCAAGGCATCCATAATGAGGAAGAACAAATAAATGCATAAAGCCGCTTCTTGATGTAAGCCTACGGCCTTATCGAACGTGACGGTAAAGCTGACCTCGGACTGAACATATTGTGTACTTTCTCGGTTGTACTCGGAAAGAGTAATTGCAGGTACTTCCCGGGCACTCTCTTCTCTTTAGAGCCCACAGGCTCCATAGGCTACACGACCATGCACGAATATGCTCCTCCGGGCTAACGAACACTACGTGCAGGTTTTTATATACAGAAACAACCTCGACTCTTGATCTTATTCATTATTTTTCCTTACACGCAATACCTCTCTCTGCTCGATAAACCGTTTTAAAATTACAAAACCTGCAGTTACAAACTAAAAGTAATCTTCGTACACGTCGTCACACTATTAAAACATTATATCCGTAACTTGCACGATATTCAAAAAGTGTTAAAAGCACCCAGGAAAGGTACAAAATGTTTGACTTTGTCTAGAGTTCTATTGTAAAGTCATTTTCGAGTTATTCCAGAAGGCTGAAAAGTATAGGTATTCGATGGAAAATACTTCGATGAAATCTGTAAAAAATATATTATTATTAAACGGGAATTTCCGTATACCATTATTGGAAGAAAATGCTCGAGTTGTAGGTAACGATCTCTTTGATGATATTTTGATATATCACCAAAGAGATCGTTACTTACAACTATAAATATATAAATTATATAAAAATACCTATTAATATAATCAATATCGTCGGAATTCTAAAGTCATAATAGTCCTGCCTAATAATCTGATTATAATATTAAAGTCATCATCACAAGTCGACGATTAATCATTTATCGCCACGTTTATGACTCACTGATTCACTAACCTCCTTCCATCTTTGACTTTGGCAACTAAACGGTATTATCATCTCCCTCCATATAAACAAAGTCCATTGACATAAAGCATGCAAATCAATGATATAATACTTATAATATACAAAGAGGTTGCCGGCCCGAGACCTCGTATCGTGAACTCTGAACATAATCATGATCCCTCGGAGACCATGTCTTCGGGGAAAATAAACATCGCCTATTTGGGAATTGTGATAATTTTGGTATCAAATTAATCGTTATGAAAATCACTAGAGTATTAAGGCGAGAATAACGAGCAAGCCTACAGATATATTGAAGGTAATGATCTTATTCTTGTGTCATGTGAAAGTAATGACACAATATGGGATTATAAATGTAATTTATTTTATAAAATGAATAGATAGGTTCTATAGATTGCTGAAATAAACCATTATAAGCAAATGTTGGGAGAGGTGTGCCATCATCAAATATATATGGACAAAATATAAGACACAAAGACCTTGATTAAATTCACTAGAAATTTGTTAGGGAAAGTCATAATAAAAACCGTTGATTCATGATCTCACTTCCCACTGAAAGTAATTATAATAAAGAAAATTTTATAACTTAAATGTTTGATTAAACTCTTTTCAAATAAAATCAAACGTCGCTTCTAAATTATATAGCAAAAAAACCAAACCGTAATTTTATCAAAGCTTCAACTTCCCGTGCCTTACACAATCATACAATTTTATTTCCTTGAATCAAAATTAGAGGATAAAACGGCTGGCTGAGGTGACGACCTCGACAAGTGACACACGGCACACGGCCAGTTTCTACACAAATGACGTATTTACACACCGGTCTCTACAGCAGCCTGCTCTGCTGCCAGTACCGAGGAATTCCCCAAGCGTTAGCATTCGCTCGCTCGAAACGTAACTTTCTGTTTACTTTATGTACTCACGTCACGAGATGCAGCGCCAATGACCTGACAGCTAATGCGGAAATACCAACAATATACTGTTAAGTTATTATATTCATTTGTAACTTCAATTTTTTCGAGGCATAATGTTTGGAAAATATGGAATACCAAAAAAGCTGCATTGGAACAATTTGTAAAGGGAACGAGGTATTTCAAGAAACCTTTACGAGATCGACGCGACCTTTCGTATTCTCCTTTTTTCTCGACTAAAACTGAGCCTCTTAAATTATTGTTTGTAGAATAAGATTTTAAGAGGTTAGTGTCGTCGTCGCTCTCCATAGAAAAATATTTTCGTTATAAATTAAAAACGCTGCTTGCACGCATGTCCTTTAGCAATCTATGCTTGTGGTTTGTCGGTTTTTCGTTTAATTGTCTATTTTATCTTTAAATGTGAAAATATATTGTTCCGAAATATTTTGAAAATACATAATTTTACGGAAATTTAGCTAAGTAGAAGCATGATAATCAGTTCAAGGAAAATTCTGCGAGTTTGAACTTGTATTTATAATATGACAAAATTACGTTTGAGTAGAAAGCAATACGTGCACTCTAGCTTTAACAACTTCTCATTAGTCCTGTAATTTTGATTGTCATATTTATTTTTGGTAATAATTAGTCACTGAAAAAATCAAATGACATGAGCATGTCCATAGCAGACCTTGATTTATGTAATGATTGGTTTAGATTCAGGGTAGGAAAAAGGGGAAATAAATCTGTATGGAGAATCGCAAGTCGAGGCCCTCTCAAGCAATATTACATAGTAGTGTAGTGTAGTACGTCGTACGATAATATATGCGATTACGTAATGTCATATAAGTATTATACCTATAATCAAGGATTATTTACATTATGTTTATAAATACGAATATGTAGCTATAATAATATTATATAGGTGTGCTTGTACATCAGGGCTTTCCTCACAAAAATATGAAACAATATAAACGTATTTGGGCATATAATTATATATAAGTACTTCGAACCACCGGACTTATTCAAAATATTGAAAAGAGCATTTACTAACTCTCTTTTATGACAGTAGTATACTTATTATAATAAGTATACTACTTATTAGTGTAGTAGTAGTATACTTATTATAATAAGTAGTATACTTATTATAATAAGTATACTACTGTCTGAGAAAAATGATTTCCGTCCTTCATTACTTATTGACGTGCATAATGAAATAAAGAATAATTAATAATGCTGATGCCTGTAGTAATATCAAGAGTATGATGAAATACCTTGAAGACACATATACTTCAGGTTCCATCACTACAAGTTTCAATTCAGATAACAACCAAGAGTCATGACAGCCTTTCATTTAAAATTAAAGTTACTAAATATGAAATTATTACGATATACCTGCTTTTTAACAGGAATTTCATAACTAATTTTCAAGTTTGTCGTGAGCAAAACGTAGCACGACAATTAATCAAGAATTACTGAGAAACCGAAAATAAAATATCAGGACCGAACACGACAAAAAAACATAATTTTCTACCCACAAATTGTTATTGAATCATAAGTAGTTAATGGGATTTTACCAATAATTTACTATGATGTAACGTTCTAAATAATTAGTGAAATAATTATTTGTTGGGAAAAAATAAATGATAGTAATGTCATAATAAACTTTCGTGACCGGCACGACGTCCCTAGATGTTTTAGTCAATAACGCGAATGCTCGTCTGGCTGACTACCACCTTCAAGTAGAAAATTTGTCTCTAAGCTAACCCAATGTCCTTTGATGTTATGTAGGTCACGTTAAAGCCAATATCAATTCTGCCCATTCTAGCTTTAGCGTTTTGGTCAAAAATGTTCAACCAATGTGTCATCATCAGAGATTCATCTTTTCCTTTGTGGTATAGAATAATTCTATAATAAATGAAGTCATTTTATTAACATACATCTGTTCAGCCATATTAATTTAAATGAGTTCGAACTGGTGGTTCCTTTTGAACTACCTAGACGGCGCTATCGCTAATTACGCTCCTTCCTATACAAAATGCGTTAGAATGTATGAAATCCTGCATCGCGCAAACGAAATAGTCCGACGGTTCCGAAAGATATTCAGCTAACATTATACGAAATATATTGACATCGGCAGCAATCGGCAACACTCGGCAGTCTAGTGCAGCACTAGGAAAATTACACAGTAAAAGTTATTACAGGTTCACGATAAAGCGAAAGATTAAGACTGCTTTGATGATATCGAAAATATATCAAAACTTTCCCGAAAGTTGTTAGGAAAATGAATTCTTATTTTAATAATTGATCATTTCATTATTAAAACTATACCATTCATTCTTAAATTTTTATGATTCCCTTCACGACTATTTGTCATTACTGTTAGGTATAATTCAGAGTTCGTTATGATATTTTGTTATGACGCGTACTGACAAAACATGAGTATTCAGCACTAAGAAATCTTGTGCTGTTGCCTGATTATTTACCGTAACATCAATTCATGGTAAATTCTTGTGATTTACATGCAAATTATAATAAAATACTCTTGGTCCGTTTTTATTGGGAATACGGATATTTATTTCAAAATTCCTTTACAATTATCATAAAACATGACAGTCATTTTTCTCAGTGTATGCACGAAGGAGATTCTAATGTCTAATGAACCTGGAATTCCGACTGTAACGAAGAATTCTAGGCAAAGCAGTGATGTGATGGATCCAAGCATACCCAAGTCGAAGACAGCTTAATCCCCGAGGAGGATGAGTATCCTCCGCTTTTTACTGATCATCCTATTTGTTCTTAACAAATCCAATCATTGTATACTTGATGCATATCGTTGACCCATACACAGCTCAGTTTTTTGTAGATGACAAAAAGGAAACAGGTTGTAAGCACTAGATCAGGCACAGAATCATCATATAATTTAATATTTTCCTCGATTAGCAAGTAAGTTTCCGTCAACTTTTTCCTTCTAATTTATAGTACATTATAAGGAAAAAGTAGAGCATTTTCCCATTTAAAATCAAGATTTTCAATCTTTCTGTTAGGTTAGGTCAGTTAGGTTAATAGCTGTGGGTTTCAATTCACTCGCGGTGTTTTTAAGGGTCCTAACAAATCGTAGCTCTATTAATGACACTCCAGTGTATGTATCGGATATCTAGGTCGTAAAAACGGAGTTACAAATTTGAAATTTGGTTATTATCGTGTAGAATGTTAACCATAACTAAACAATACATTAGAAAGTCAATCAATTAGTTTTCAACACATGAATTTGTGGCCGAAAACAAAATGTATGTTTGTACGTATACTCTAACGTGTAGGTAGGGTCGTCTATGTCTCGTAGAGTACAAATGTGTGTTATATATATCTAACTATAAAATAGAGCAGCCATCAATTTTGTTACTTTTGGATCAGTTTTGTTTCGGATTCAAAACCTAACTTAGTTGGGTGACTTTTGCACTCGCCTGGAATGTTAAACTCCTGCAATGGCAGTGACAGCTAGAGTTTTGTATAAGGTCTTTTGGTAAGTCTATATAGTCACAAAAAAAAATAGTCAACAAGTAAAATTTTTTAACGGTGTGTTCCAAAGTAAAATAACATTACTGACTGCTCCTAGATACAAAAAAAATAAATACAGTTAATACTACTGTATCAGCTGGATTATCCACTGCTGAACAGAGCCTCTCCCGTCATGGGGGGTTTGCCATAATCGCCACGCTTGGCGTGCGTCTTGGGGATCGCAGTGTGAAATATCAGTTCCTCAGAAAGCGCTGCTCCCCACCTTCTGATGTGTTACCCTTAGTCGCCTTTCACGACACTCATGGGTGGAGATGTGGGTGACATTCTAAGCCCGGCATCTCGCGGGCCGGCAAATATTAATGCCCCCCAATTCCATGGGGCTGTAATGAGAAATGCATGATACCTATATGCCGTTCGGATAGCGTACTGTCAAATAACAAAAATTACATCCATGCCAAAAAATCATATTACGTGTTCGTTTTGGGACGTGTTGAGCAAAAATAGCGCTTTGAACGTTTTCGTACACCGTTCAGTTAGCTTTGACAACCACTACAAATAACATCGTGAAATACTATTTGACACACGTGTGACCATACCATCTACTGAAACTTCTGACAACTGCAAGTTTGACAGTTGAATTTCGTAATGTGGATGAATTTCATCACATAGGTAAACATATGTTTTTCTTCGATAAGCTCGTAGCGAAGTTTGCTTAGCTGTTTTCAACCGATCAGCAAAGCAACGTAAGCCGCGGTCATGAATTGGATGGGTGACCGCTAGTGACATTACTACTGAGCGCTTCTGTGCTTCGGAAGGCACGCTAAGCCGTTCGTTTCGTTGTCTTAGGATAGCATTCGTTATGGCATGGTGGTAGAGCATTTTGAGAATGCCCGACTGGCTAGCCAGCACCCTCAAGTAGAAAATCTGTCGCCAAGCACCTGACTGTGTGTACCGGCAGCAGTCCTTGAGAGCCAGTAATTCAAGGTTAGCCTGAACAACATCATCACTTATCATCAGATGAGATAGTGGTCAAAGGCTAAAGTAACAGGCATTAAAAAAAAATTTATATATGTTATTATTTGTAATAATTTAAATAGTAATCAATCAGGAGTCCAAAATCTAAGTATCAAACTCCTTCTACCTACGAATTCAGTAAAATACACAACACGTATTTAAGATGTACCTATACATATTTAAGCCCACATAATTCGGAACTGGTTCATGTACACCTACCCGACTATTTATTAATTACGCAAGGGAAAACGTTTGGTTTTCCGTATCGACAGCTATTTTGAAGGGCATAGAGACACGCAAAATTTATCACGTGGGCTCACAGGAAAATGTTTAATTCCAATCGGTAAATTCCCTGCAAATAACGGCAGGAAATATCATAGGTACATTATATTAAAAACGCAAAAGTTTTCGAGTGAGTAACACGAGAGGATGTGAGGATGAGTGTGACCGATTTTGATGAAACTGAAAATATAGACAGTTTAGTTTCTGAATTAATACAAAGATTTTCAACATCATCATCGCCACTTTTCATCATTGTCCGCGTGGGTAATAAATCCAGCCTGCATGCTGTGTTTTGGCATGAAGGGCACTGAGCATGTGAAAGTACTAGCAAAACGTCTCGGAGTGACAAGTACATTGCAGTGTCATGCAGAACAAGGATAGTATACACTGCTACTGTAATTTTACCACCAGGAAGGCGACTAGTTCGTCTTATCCTTTCGGAACATAAAAAAAAACATATATCATAATAAATTTGGTTTCCTTCCCTAACAACACAAAGGACAACATAAATACATATTACAAGTAAATTTTCACTTATAACACAATGTACATAGTATATAAAGGATATTTATATACTTTACATACTTTATATACTATGTACATTGTGTTATAAGTGAAAATTTACTTGTAATATGTATTTATGTTGTCCTTTGTGTTGTTAGGGAAGGAAACCAAATTTATTATGATATATGTTTTTTTTTATGTTCCGAAAGGATAAGACGAACTAGTCGCCTTCCTGGTGGTAAAATTACAGTAGCAGTGTATACTATCCTTGCTACGTGGGATACTGGGTTAGAATTGCACCTCCCATCTTCTGTGGGAGTCGGGGTGGGCAGCAACACCTGAAGACCTACCATTTTACACTGATTTCTCCAAGACGCTTTCCGAGCGTGGGAGTTATGGCAAATCATCTTTTCAAGCTGGGTTGAGCAGTTGAAGTCTCAGCTGATACAGTTTGTAATAGCTATCGGGTAATTTGGGCGTAACGTAGGGTATCCTGACGTAAGTGGTGGAATGCTGCTCTCCTGACAAATTATTGCCCTAGTCGCCTTTTACCACATCTAATTGTAGATATGACACAGTCTCTATACTCGAATTTTTATGATGGAAACTAGCGTGCATCGGTGTTTAAGAACTTTTCAAGATATAGGGCTTAATCTTTTTAACTCGGGAATCACATGTTCATATAGAATGGTTACCAAACTCTGATTCTTGAACTCTTTCTCTTAGATTCGACTCTAAGTTAATGTCCATAACTGTTCAGTATCTGAATTTAATTAGTTTAACTTGATGTTGTGATTATGTTGATTTATATAGTATTTAATCAAGGTCAAAGTCAAGTTTAATGATAACTTTGAATTGATAATGACAAGGAACAATAGGTTCAATTCTATTATATTCTATTCTTCGATTCTTCTTATAATGTTTAATTAAGGTCATTAGGAATTACTTCGACACTTCGCCGAGGTATATGGAATACAATGAATTATTAGGAATTGAAAGGACGATGGAATAAAAAATACCTAGTCTTGGATTATCAAAAGTAGGTATATGATGTTATTATTATCGTGTTGAAATTTAATATGATTATACTGTACTGAAACCAAAATATTTTTATATTATGAAAACATGCATAACATTGACAGTTAGTACAAGTATTTAGCGTGGTATAATAGGCGCTCCTATCGCCAAAACCTATAAATGTTTCAGAGAACCTTCGTGTTAGTTCCTAAAAAAACGAAATTTCATTGTGTGTTTTGTGTGTCATTCGCTTCCTGGTTTCATTGTTTATCATTCTTATACGTTTGACGTAAAGTATAATATTATTTCACGTGCATTAATATTTATAAGTTACGTACATAAGACAAATAAAAAACTAAAAATGTAAAAATGTTAATATATGTCACGTCTATTTTATGAAAGAAACTAAAACGTGTTTTTGTAAAACACTTCAACATATTTATAGAAATAATATATACATAGCTATGCTTATATAAATCGCAATATATTTTTCAATACCTGTATTTTGGAGCCTTAAGTTTGAAAATACTAGCTTGGACTTTAGCTAGTGTTTTGCCGCCATCTTTTTTGGTAACTTAAGAATAAACATCTTTTTATCTGATGATTACATCTTATTATTTGTAACTAGCGGATCACGAAGGCTTCGCACGGTTAGTTTTTTTTTTAATAATTTAAGTATATATTATAGCTTATGATTATCAGGGATAATGTAGGATCCTAATGAAGAATCTTTCTTTATTAGGATTCTTCAAATCGGTCCAGTAGTTTTTAAGTTTATTCTTTACATACAAAAATACAAATCTTTCCTCTTTATAATATAAGTGTAATTTACCAATTATCATTTTTTTTTGGTACTTATACCTATGGTAATTCATCGTCAGTACCGATCTAAATAACTTACGACGTCAATTCCAGACCTACCCTTTGCTACACCTCGTATTTAATGTGTCACTGTTGTTTATTTATGACTGTTGTTTATGCATGGTGGATTTTGTACATTACCCTATAGGAAACTACATAATGAACTATTCATGCGGTTTCCTTAGATGCATCTGTCATCATTATGCGGTACAATTTTATGACAGAAGACGACTCACAAATTTCCTGTACCCACTGATATATGAACTAGTTTATATATCTCAATGGCTCTGCCTAACATTTTTACCGGTGATTGTATTGGAATTTTCCCCTCAACACTTTTGGCAACAGAATGTATGCTCGTTATATGTACGTATGCTGTAATAAAGATATGAATATTAAATTATGTAACAAAGTGCCTTTTGTAAGGGTAAGAAGATACCACACGTTTCCACTTGTAACGATATCTTGCCCCTGCATTCATACTGTATTATTACAGCCCCATCTTTCAACAAAGTTTCGTATCAATAAATGCATCTCAAACTGTTGATCGATCCTATGCTGCAATTTTGACAGACGTACCATACATTAAGCTTCAAAACTCTGAGATGCATTAGCATAGCAACAAGCGTAGGAGTAGATGGACCTAACATTTTATAGAACTTTTCTGATCATTTCATTTTTGTTTAGCTCACCTGATGGTAAGTGATGATGTAGTCGAAATAATTGTTCAGGTTAATCTATAAATACTGTCTCCCATGGACAGCTGCCGAAACATACCAATAGATGCTTGTTCTAATAGTGGGTAGTGTAACTAGCCAAGCGGGCATTCCCAAAAATGCCGTACCTACCGTACCTTCACGTATTCCAAAGCACGGAATAGCGGTCAGCCGTCCAAGTCATGACCGCAGCGTTTACTTGATCGGTTAAGAACGACCAAGCAAGCTACACTACAAGCGCTTCAAATTTCGTCAGAAAGATTCTCTTCTATGTAAGTTTCTTCCAATTCCATGTCCTATTTATACTCGCCTGGCTTTACTAATACTGTGTTTCGTCCATCCTTTCTACATGTTCAAACCATCTTAGCCTCCTTTCCGCAGTAACTACACTAAATTCTCATTTATTCCACATAGCATCCATAGCACTTTGTATTAAGACAAATCCAAGAAAGTGCGAAAGCAGTAACACTCGTTCTAACTATTAGACAGATTCAAAAATTGTATATAAGTATGTATAGAGGTATGATTATTTAAGTTATTAGTTATAGTATTTTATGCCATAGGTGACAAATAAGCTAACCAGCCGCCTGATAGATAACGACCACCGTCGCGTGAATATTTATACGTATGAATATTTGTAACACCCGGGTCATCACAAATACGATGCCGACCTTTTAAAGACCCTGTTGACTGGCCTTTTCAAGTACTCCATATTGTTGGTACAAATACAAAATACAAATTATTTATCTCGATAAATTTAATCTAATTTACAGTTTATATGTTTGAGACTCTGTTTTAAGTATTGACATACCTGTGTTAGAGGGTCTCGCTCTTCCGTATTAAAATAATTACAGAGAATTAAAATTTGTTTATGAAGAAATACTACCTACAATCAAAGAATATTGAAAATTGTAATAAGTTAATTATATATGTAGGTCTATGTTATTAGGTTATGTTATTTTCTCAGATAACATCTGTAAAGGGTCTCTGCAAGAAAACGTTTTTGCATATTTAACATATACTAAAAAATACGTTAAAAATAACGTTTTAATGTGGCATACAATAACTACCTGTGAGGTCACCCACGTGGCAATAGTATCAAACAAACATTTTTAATTTCAATTTAATTAGTCTTGTTCTGAATTTTATCAAAGCACGTTCAGTCTTTACAAAAGTGCGCAATATGTGATGCACACACACTCAACCATACATTAACAGCCATATATTCCACCGGTGAACAAAAGCATCCTTTAGGGGTGTCCCACAGGAAGAGCGGGGGAGGGTGCAATTCTAGCCCAGCGTCCCTTGGGGTAAACGCTTGAGCGTTTATCCCGTGGGGTAATCCATTTAAATATACATACATTCACGTCTATATTGTAACTTCTGACTGGGATTGACAGACTGTCTCTTTGGTGGAGTGGTTCAAATGTATCCATAGTAAAATTAGTCACTTTGAAAAAGCGTTTTAGGAGTTAAGATGTCTCAAAGTTTGGAATGGTGAAAGGTTTGATTGTACAATTATTAGGTTTTTCTTACTAATTTATTCGCAAAACGCAAGCTTGAGACGGAATGTTTCTAACCCATTAGGAGAGCCAGGGAGTACATGAGCGACATTGTGTTATGATAATAACTAAGAACGTTTTAAGCGCTCGTAGCATAGCTTGTCTAGTTGTTCTTAACTGATCTGCTAGGTTTAGCAACGTCCGTTGCGGTCATGACTTGGATGGGTGACCGCTAGCGGAATTTACTACTGAGCGCGTCCGTAATTCGGAGGGCACTTTCCGCTGTCGGTCTAGGTCTTTTTTATGTGATTGTGACCCACATATGTTAAGTGGAATAACCTCTGTCTATAACAGATGCATTTTGTCACAAGAGACTGTTTGTTTTCTTAGGATGGCAGTCGTTATAGCATGTAGGTAGGGTATTTTCTAACAGTAGTCATTGAAAGCCATCAATTCTAGATTAAGCCTATAAATCAAGGCGAGTTAGTGGTCGAAGACTTAGTAATAAAAAATACATATAAAACAAAAAGCATATATCACCGTTGAATCTAAATGTATTTATTAAACGTTGTTTTCAGCAGGCGTTTTTAAAGCCATAATTTACGGCGCTAGATTCGTAATGAAACTTTAATGTTTAAATCTGATAAAGCCTTGCTTGTTACACATATAATTAGCGATCTATGTAAACATAATAAGCACTTAAAATTTGCCACCGGAAATAATTATCACTAGCAGTTTTAGACTTTGTGCTCGCTATACTAAAATTGTATACGCTCAGCAATTGAGCCTTATTTACATAATTTATTCCAATTAATTTGCCATCCAAATATGTAGTTGAAGATAATGTTACCTCTATAATACGACTTCCGAAGTAAACAAAATAAAAAAATAAGAAAAAAGTTAAAGTTTTTAAGTTAAATTTAGGTATAAAGTTTTTTTTTTCAAGTTAAAGTTACTAAATATATGTTAGAACTTAAAATTAATTGGCCTTCTTTGGCATCAATGTTGAAATTCTATTGTTCTCATAATTTGTTTTGCGTATTTAGTTACTTACACTCATAGGCTAAGTTAAAGCATCAGTTTCTACGTTTTATTCTATTCTATGCGCTATATGCACAGGCTTATTGTACTGCTTCGAGGAGTATAGTATAAAAGTGGTACCCAACAAGACGGCTTCCTGTCGAAGATAGGATTTCTTTCTACCATAGCAGGAACTGTAGTGTTTTCCGTTGAAGTATATAATATCAAAAGTGGAATTAATCTGATTTCGTTTTAAGAAAATGGTTATAAACTTAGAACATGTCTTTCCTTTTCATAAAGAAGCGATGTGCGACACCAAAACAATTTTTTGAGTGGTTATCTTATAACAGTAGGTAAAATAGGTAATTTTGAAACGTACATTTAAAATGAATGGTATGTACCATCATTACTTATCTTTGGATGTTAAAAGGAAAATTATAGTAACCTATTGGCCTTGTACCACAATCTCACTTGACAGTAACTTATGTTGCAGTTGAAAATTTTTCAGGCTATCATATAATAATTGCTCACAAGTTATAGAATAAGCCAGAACTATATATATATATAATATATATCTCAAAACACTCACAGAAACATTATTTATTTAATAAGCCGTGCAGTTTTGTTTAAGTGTGTTGAGATTCCAGATACCTACTTGAATAACGAGCAACTTCCGAGTGGAAGAGGTCAAAAATAAAAATACATAATAAGTGATATATATATATCAAAGATTACAGTAATTATTAGCCGTTTCGGTAGCTGGCTAATATTTATTGAAATAAACGTACATAATCGAATTATTCCGTAGGCGTCCATAATCTTAAAATTTAAGTGTAACAATATGGTAATTAAATTACCACATGGGTTCTGGAAATAATATGTACAAGAGTTGACCTGGCCGAAGGTGGCTAAGTAAGGGCCAAGGGTTGGAGCGCCGCACCGTCGACACCGCCATCGGAGCGCTCGGAGCCTGCAGAGGACACGAGAGGGGAGCGGAGGTGAGGATAATGACGCATGCGCGACGAAAGGCTTGCGGGGTGGGAGGCGAGCGCCTAACACTATTTAAACTGTTCTTGCGAACGGTCATCATGCATTGGTCTGTTTGCAATCCAAAGTTTAGTTGGCTATAGTAATACGACAGCTCTAGTCGCAGACAGACAGGCTCAAGCCCGTGGTCGAGACAGAAAGCTCTCGCAGACATACGCTAGCTAAACGCGCAGTGAACCCCTCGTTCAGGCCCTATCGTTCCCAAGTTGAGTGTCGTGAGAAGAAACCATGGCCGTCGCAGCTGCTCAAAAGAACCGCGAAATGTTCGCCATCAAGAAATCCTACAGCATCGAGGTGAGGAGCTCACCATCTGCAGGCCAGGCTTGGTGCCGGCTGTCTCCCATTGCTCATTTCCTAAGGACCATAATTGCATTTCAGTTTTTGTGGCCGGTCATTTGGATGTTTCATCATAAATTTAAAGTGAATTACAAAAGTTAGAGAATAATTTGTGAATTAAAATCAAGTCTCATATTTAAATTTGACAACAAAGTGACCGACCATAAAAACCAATATTTAATTTCAATGTGTGACCATTGAGTAACTTAATCGCTTTTCTAGTATCCGAGCTATTCACTAATGAATTATCATATTTTGCACCAACGCTACCATACAATAATAGCCATAAAACAATAAAATATCATAGCAGCATCTAATCGTATTTATCGCAAGAATAGGTATTTGTTTGTAAACGAATTTACGAAAACAATTCCATACTTACTCATTTCGTAAATTAAAACTCTGTTACAAATAATAATACGAAGATCTATTAGACAATAAAAGAGTTACTAAATAAAACAAAAGCCAATTAACACTAAAAATATCAGTTGAAATATATAATCACACAATATTTTAAAAAGCAAAACAAAACATTCGAGAAAAAACGGTAGGGAAGCATGTCGAAGAAATCGTGTGAAAGTGATATGCCAAAGGAGATAATTCAGTAAAAAATATACCTGTACGATATACATAGTATATTTAGGTGATAAATGTCGTGTAAAAGCTCGCCGGTGTACGCACACCTGTGGTTATGGCCGCTGGGCTCTGGGCGACGGCTGCTGTTTTAATTTACAATGACTGTTTATATTTACAATTCACATGCTCACTTAAATAATCATCCAGTCAAGACAAAGTAGGTGAACTTTCTCAATATAAATAGCATAATATAATGTGATGAGTTTACATAACGCAGACAAATACCGTATTAAGTTAATTCGCTATTGTTGACAAACATTGGCGTCGTATACGAAATTATAGCACAATTCCCGCGGCTCCGCTCTGAATATCGTGTGTTAATGCGTATTGCAGAAAAAAATATCCACTAAGAGATAATAGGTTTCATCATTGTCTACATGGAGATTAATTACTATTGTCAATATTCAAGGCGTCGTCGTAGAGTCGTAATCGTTACCTCATCATGTCAGTTTGATTGCAATTACAATGTTTAGTTATCGAAGAAAACACCTAAAATATAAATTATTTTGGGTGGCACTCCAGATAAGCAATTAACAACGTAATTTTATAAAAAGATTTTTTTTTATTTCTGGAAGGCACTTAAAATATATAAATGCTTTTGCGATTTTTTTTTATACAGGAGATGGTATCGCACGAGTGGTATACACTATTTGATTTACATTAAATTTATTTGTCAGCAATTTCTCGTGCATACTACTTCCTAATTAAGCGATGCGATCATGTTTTTGTTCTTTATTAAGTAACTGATGTTTGCTGTGCGATAACTAGGCCTAACAATTTGCAATTAACGTATGTTTTATAATTGGCACCTTAATGATTGTATTTCCTTGACCATCGAAGGTCGGAATGCAAGGCAGTGCAACGCTCACTGCCACTGAAGTCTGCAATAATGTATTTAAACTTTATGTGACAAAATTCATCAGTCAAGCGTAACCCTTCTAACAAAAGGTAACGATCACGGCTCTGAACAGTTAATGAACGTAGTGAATGAGACCTAGAAACAATCATCTTATTCTTATGTTTGATTAGGCTGTAAACAGGCATTCTCGGTTATAATTCTCATTTATAATGGAGTAACGTCACGCGAGGTAGTCAATCAAACAGGTACTGCACACATTGAAGGCCAGACTGATGTACCCTTGGCCGAAAGATCTTTGTAGTGCTCTAATAAGTAAAGTACAATTTGACACTTGTAAAAGGTTTCCACCAATTTTTGCTTATTAATCAGTTCGACAACAAAACTTAGTCTTGTTACAAAAAATATTATATAAAACGTTACATGCAGGCAATTATACGTCATGCTTTGAAAATTGTACGGAAATGATGCACGTGGGATTCATAGATTTCCTGACCCCTTTATTACACAATCTTTTAAAATTCTTAGAAATCTTCTATTGAAACGGATGACAGTACCTAATTGAAAACTCGTCATAGCAGATTGAAACGCAAATTTTGTTGATGCATTGCAGCTCGCTCGCCATCAAACGCCGGGTAAACGTTAGCTCGGTCAATAGATAGAGTGATGTGGGGGTACACAGAGTACACAGGTTGACAGCCGTCGCTACGGTTTAATTACCCGACCAATTGGAATGGTGAAGTGGACACTCGGCCACACCAAGGCTATGCCAACCGGATTCCAAATCCTACCCGCTCCAGTTAGGCGGACCTTTAACTTCAATCGTAGTTTCCGCAATCTTGCCTTACGTACGCTATGTAAACAATCAGAAACACGCGGCAAACTCAATAATGAAACAATTAATTGTTTTATTTTACAGCCGATAAACGTATAGATATTGTATGGGTACGATTCTGAGATACTAAAACTGGTGGATGAAATTATTTCGATGAAAAAATTCAAGTTTCAGTTTTAGCAAATATGCCAGCAATTATGACTTAGTGCATTTCAGTGGCTCAAGTAACAATAGAGTGTGATTAGCGCGACCCTTGACATACATAGTTAGGCTTGCACGGCCACTCTAGTGGAAAATCCTAGGTCTTACCGCCAGCGCACCGCGCCGCCTCGCGCCTCGCCGCGCCTAAAGGCAGCTGGACGGAAATTACGTTGCCACCGACCGTATCAAACTTTAATTGTCTATTTAGTTGTGCCTTTGAAGCTCTGAGTAAAATTATTAAGGATTTTGATACCTACTTAATACACAAACCTTATGCCGGTAAAGTACTAATTGATATATCATTTGAATCTAGTTATTATTTCACTTGATTCTTTAACTTAGTAGTCCCAAAATACAATAAAGTTAATAACATTGACAATAACGATCACGTATCTGCAATTTGACCGTAACCAAGGCAAGTGGGTGCTTAAAATTATACAAAAAGCAACGATTTGCAGCTCTTAAATGGGCCTTTAGTAATAACAATACGAGATTCAGAACTTAATAATTATGTTCAAGCACGAAAACCCACTAATGATAGTGGCTATTGTCCGAAGTCGATTTACGTGTAGTACTTTGTTTCAACTTCGTTCGTTAACGTCGTTGCGGTAAAGTTGAAGAGCAACTTTAGAAGTGTGAACAGGCATAAAGGCGGTTGCACTTAGTGCGCGGCAGTCGTAATTGGCTCCATTGGGCCTCAGTGGCCCGGAAAGCTTAGCTCCTTTGGAGAGAGATTTCAATCGCGCGAGTTCGCATCCGTCGTGAGCGGGGGTGGGAATAATGGCACCACTTTACGCCCGGACACGAGCGGGAAATAAGCTTAGGAACTCCGTAAAAGCAATTCCAGCTCCCACATGAAATATAATGCGATGTGACCGCTTCATAAGGATTTCAAAGATGAAAGTCTTTTTAAAAGACCGTCCTTTTGTGCTCTGGAAACTGGGATATTTTCATTGTATGTATACCTATCACGGTACACTGTATTTTTGTTAAATAAACGATAGAAAAACCGGTAACTTCAAAATGAAACAAAGACTACTTAGTTATCTGCTATTGATCTGTAATTTTCAATCCTATCACCTAAAGTCGCCAGCTACAGTAACGGTGGATAAAAGGAACTATTAAAAATGAAAATAGTATTTTTAACTTTACGATATTATTGTTAGGATTTTTAAAGTACATACGCGTAGCACAAACTATTATAATCTTAAATTGAAACAACTTTTTACTTTAGACTTGCTTGAATCCATCACATCCTTCAATTTAGTATAAATGACAGCGACTTTATTGTATGTTTTATTGTTTCAGAACGGCTACCCATCTCGCCGTCGGTCTCTGGTAGACGACGCTCGCTTTGAGACCCTCGTAGTAAAACAGACCAAACAAAGTGTGCTCGAGGAGGCTCGCGCCCGCGCCAATGGTTAGTACCATCTTAACTCATTAAGTTTGCTCTGAATTACCATCAAAATAGAGATTTATTTAAAATATGCATAGCAAATCAATACGCCCGTAAATTCCAATAGGAGCAGGGAGATTACAGACACCCAACGCGCCGATATGTTTTCATTCCATGTAACAGGGATCAAGTTTATTCCCAGCAGTTACCAGAAATGAAGATTTAATACTGATTAACTTTATGGTGTCGGTACATGCATATGAAAACATTGGTCTTCTGATATTGGGAAATATTACCTACCTGATTGACTACATAGATATAATAGGTGACACGCTAAATTAATGAAGCTATTTTATTTTAGCTATTACAGCCTATTTTAAAGTGCATCTAATATACAAAACTTAAGTAACAGAAATTGTCGTTCCTTCATGTAATAAAATGTAGCATCCTTCCTATTCCAGACATTGAAATAAGTTTATTTTATTTGATTTTATTTATTATTTTTGATTTGTTTCTTTTCATTTATTTTATTAAGACTCTGGCTTGGACTCCGACTACATCCAAGATGAAATTCATAATGGCAACGGTGATAAATCCCCTACTGTTGAAGATGGTACTCAACAAGATGAAACGAAGAATGGACATCTTGGTAAAGCATTGTTTTAAAGTACTTGTATTAATTTATTTTGTTTTGTTATACTTTTTTTTTATTTTTATTTTTTCTTTTCTTTATTTTAGCCGACGCAGATATAGGGGACGACGCTGGGACAACAGACGAGGGTCAGTATCAATACATTATTGCGCTAACAAACCTTAGCGGGTTGCTAATATAATCTCTATTAATTTACTCAATCGAATAATTGTTTGATGATATATGAGGAAAATGGTAGGCTGTGACAAGAGGAAAAACAGGTCACACCACGAGAATGTAGTAAAAAAAATTATTGGTGTGTAACCCTTATTGAAATAAAACCCTGGAAAAAGAACTGATCTGTTAGACCGCTCAGGTTAGCTGCGTGATGCGTGCAGTTACCGCACTGACAGAGGAGAATTAAACCAATAGTCAATGTGGTTTGGGGAATATTTCCTACATCTGCGTTTTCCTAAACAAAAGAGGGTTTTTTCTAACGATTAAAATTTCTTACAGATTATACCCTCACGGAAGAGGAGGTGATTCTTCAGAACGCTGCCGCTGAATCACCGGAAGCGGAACAGGCGGTCCAGCAAGCTGCCTTGCTACTGCGCATGCGTGACGGAATGGGTTCTCTCGCTCGAATCCTCAAAACCATTGACAACTACAAGGGTTGCGTTCAGCATCTCGAGACACGTCCTTCTCAAGTAGAAGGCGTACAGTTCGATGCTCTTGTGAAAGTCAGCATGTCTCGCGTTAACTTACTCCAGCTCATTCGATCTCTGCGTCAATCAACCTCTTTCGCCGGAATCAACTTGGTGACGGAGAACATCTCTAGTAAGACCCCTTGGTTCCCTCGTCATGCTTCCGATCTCGATAGCTGCAACCACCTCATGACTAAGTACGAACCTGAACTAGACATGAACCACCCTGGCTTTGCTGACAAGGAATACAGAGAGCGTAGGAAGCAGATCGCTGAAATCGCTTTTGCGTATAAGTATGGTGACCCAATCCCTTCCAACGTGTACACCGAGAGCGAGAACGCCACTTGGATGCGAGTATTCAACACTGTTCTTGACTTGATGCCCAAACACGCTTGCAGCGAGTACAAGGCTGCTTTCGAAAAACTCCAAGCTGCAGATATTTTTGTTCCTCACCGTATTCCTCAACTAGAGGATGTGAGCAACTTCCTCCGTCAGCACACGGGATTCACCCTACGTCCTGCTGCTGGCCTACTCACCGCTCGTGACTTCCTCGCCTCTCTTGCCTTCCGTGTCTTCCAATCTACGCAATACGTTCGTCACGCCAACTCACCCTTCCACACACCCGAACCGTAAGTACCATTCTATCAGTAGCAGCTGTCTATATATTAATAATCTTCCTGTAATTTTTTGGACTAATAATATAAACGGTGCGTCGTCCATCTCACCAGTAAATTAACTTTTTCGGTTGATCTATATGTTCATAATTCAAAGTTCATATCTGCTCTTTAGGAGAGTTTTTTTTAAGAAAATACTTATTTTTTCCGCACTAATTGAATACTAATCATTGTTTTTGTACATATGTGTAGCAATTATCTCAACCGGAAAAAAAATTGCCTTGACGAATATTTTACGGAAATAAATATTACGTAATGAGTCCTTGTTATGATAATGTAAATTGGATTGATTCGTAGACGAGTTTGTAGACCGGACAAAGTAATTAAATACGCAAATAGTTTCGTTGTTAGCTTATGCTCTTGAAACTGATAAAAACTTAGATTGTGCAAAGCATAACATCAGGCGTAAAATGATTTCCCGGGTACAAGGGGGAGAGAAGGCTGCTGCGATGGAGTCCTAATATTGTTAAGGCGCTCTCCTAATTTAGTTACACTTGGACTCAATTTCAGAAAGTTTTTAGCTTTAAAAGCATCATGTTCAAGGAAACTACTCTACTTTAGTGAACTCCGATAATTTAATTACTTTGGCTAGTTGAACGTTAAAGACTCTCGAAGACATGCCCTTGCTATATAAATTATACAGAAATGTAAGGAGTAAATTATTTATTTCCATTAACTTTATTTTAGTGACTGCATTCACGAGCTTCTTGGACATATTCCTCTCTTGGCCGACCCCAGCTTTGCACAGTTCTCCCAGGAAATTGGTTTGGCTTCCCTTGGTGCTTCTGATCCGGAAATCGAAAAGCTGTCAACTGTAAGTTTTAGTACCAAAATAAATGCGCTGTGTGTTAATATTTTGGTGCTTGATTTATAATCTTTAAATATGATTTATTGGATATTTCACGCATAGCACGAGAGTAAAAAATAAATATAATTATTTTCCAAAACATGTAGAACTCATTTGGACATTGTAAATCAGGCTTTTATGAAACAGCACGTGCGAATTTTTGTTTTAAGAATAGGCCAAGCTCTTGCGAAATAAACTAATTGCTTCCAAATTAAGCTTCTAGCATCTCAGAATTGAGAAATGTATTTGTTTGGGCACAGGTGTACTGGTTTACGGTCGAATTCGGACTTTGCAAGGAGAATCATCAACTGAAGGCGTATGGCGCTGCTCTACTGTCCTCAATTGGAGAACTTCTCCACGCACTGAGTGACAAGCCCGAGTTACGACCCTTCGAACCCGCGTCCACTTCAGTACAGCCCTACCAGGACCAAGAGTACCAGCCTATTTATTACGTAGCTGAAAGCTTCGAAGATGCCAAAGAAAAGTTCAGGTAACTACTGCACAAACCCCTATTAACCCTTACGTATCGGTATCTAATTCATAATAATATAAGTATATTGTCCTCTTGTGAATATATATTAACAGCCAATCCTCAGCGGTTAAATACTATTTTTAATACTATTAATACTATTTCAAATAGCTTCTGCTAGAGTCTAAACCTCTGTTTATCCTTCTTCTCTCCTGATCATTAGTTTACAACTTCAAATTCAAAGATTTGCAATGTGTGTTTAAAGGCATAATTCATAAGATGTAAATGATTTTGACAGACGCTGGGTGTCGACCATGTCGCGACCCTTCGAAGTGCGCTTCAATCCTCACACGGAGCGCGTGGAGGTCCTTGACTCCGTGGAGAAGCTGGAAACACTCGTCTGGCAGTTGAACACTGAGATGCTGCACCTCACCAACGCCATCAAGAAGCTCAAGGGCTCTCACTTCGAGTGAATACCCTACTGATACACTACACATCAATGGTTCAGTGCACGCGGCCTTGCCGCATTCTGTATAGCTAGTGATATTATAGATGTAAGACTGTTGTTCGCCTGTGTGGAGCGTGTGTGAGCGAGTGTGAGACCATCCGATGGTACTTCGTTGAATTCCTTTTTTGTACCTTACTGTATTATTTATTATGCCGAGCTCATTGCCCGGGCCTCGGAAAGTGCACGGAGCTCCCGATTGCCCATTTAAAGGAGGCTGTGCGCATTTCGCGAGTCCTATTATTAGTATTAATTTATAATTTAAATACACAAACTAAAATGGAGCACCAAAAATATATAAAAATCAAACAATAAAAATATACGTGTTTGAGTGGATTCTGATGTTTTATTCCAACACCTTTTTGTTTGACGAAATTTACATTTCAGGCGATAATTTGGGCATCCTTTATACTACCTACTCGGTGATTGATTACTTAGTGAGTGCTGAATCTTGTTTACTCACACCATAACCTGTTCATTAAAACTAGGTCAGAACGTTAGACATTTTTTGTAAATAAATATATCTGATGATAACATCATTATCATAATCAACTATTACAACCGAGCTTGTTTAAATAATGCTGATAGATTTACTTTTAGTTGCCAACAGAACTAAAACCAGTTCTACTTCACTTTGTATCTTAATTATTTCGATGAAGGCCAATAACGTATCTTGTATTACTCCAGTTTTGTCATATAACTTGAAAAAGTATGACACGGAAATTTTAAATTGAATCTGATAAAATATCAGGCAGCGCACCTGTAATAAGATTGCTCAGTCTCGGGGGCATATGATCGCTTCCATTCGTAATCCGATTGTGAAAATTACTTTTTGTTGAGCTATCTGTAGAATGTCCATCCCTCGAGTATCACCTCGTTTACTTCAAAGCGACATTGAATTTAATATTCTCCGGTAAAGGTTACAGCGGACTTCCTACTTGCAAGACACGGCTATTAATTCGGTTAACACTTGAGAGCCGGTTACATAGATACCAATTAGCCACGCTCCGAACAGAATAATCGTTTTTAGAGTTGGTGAACGTTAATCGATTCACTTTGGAATTAATAGGTTAAATCCGTCTTTGTTCTTGATCTTTGCTTGCAGATCTACATTTATCATAACGTTTATTTTAACTATTTTTGAAATTCATTATGAAACATAAATCAATAATAGCTGTGATCATCCCTTCGTGACCCTTTTGCTGTCCGTCCGTCATCCTATCGTAATAGGTACCTGGTTAAAATGTTCACAGAAAGTGTGTTCTTAAGGACGATATGTTAACAAATATGAATAAATCAAAAGTTTATAAAAAAGAGGGACCCGAGACGAGTTAAACTTGTATTTTCAATGGATGTTTTTTTGCTCTATAGTAAAAACGGGAAACATACATAAAATCGCCAACTTGGTGTAATTATAGAAAAAAACTTAGTAAAACAAACAATAAAAAAGAGAAAAATGCGTGTGTATTAAGAATTCCAAACTGCCCATAGTTATGTCTGTACGGAAACCTCGGTGTGCAAGTTGCATTTGGTCGGTTTTTTAACGCAAGTTCGACACTGATCCGCAACATTTTTTGCCATGTTCCTTAATTCATCATTGCTTAGATACCCGTACTTAAGTCGAATGGACAAATTGTCCATCTCGTTGCTATAATAAAGTGATCGGCTCGGAATAAATCAGAGTCTAATTACAAAACCGTGACCGAGGACAGATGTTTATTTAAGGTGAGTCGAGCGGTACTCAATGTTCTTAATCGAATGTCAATTGCCAACTAGTAATAAAACTTTGTTCAATGACAATGCTACGCGGCTTCACTAATCAGCACATAGTGCCTCTTACACACTAAAACAATTCCCACTGAGCCATAGCTGGGTATTTAAGAATTAAACACCCAGGTTTCCCCAGATATGTGTTGGTTCCAAGTTATAGGGGGCGAGCTTTTTGCCATGTACCGCGCGTAGCTCCTTCGGACTGAAATTGAGAATTCCTATTTCAGTCAAACACAATAACTGTTTGACAAGGGGTTCAAACCCAGGATGTCGAGGTTCCAAAGTAACGGACACTGCCATGCTACTGCACTAATGGGAGAGTTAATTTTACCACACACAACTAGTAATCATGACAATTAATACTAGTACATCCTAATCTTGAAATGTAATCTTACTCATGTTTTTTTGAAGCTTTGCTTTGACCGCAATCACTTTATTGTTAGGTACACCGTGGATATAGTAATAGCATTATGACCATTAGGAGTCTTATATTAATTATATTTTCGTATAATATACAATTAATCGGAAATTTTAAATTTTATATAAAATCTATAACAATTCCCATAAACGACAGAATGCAACCAGAATGTAGATTAAAACGCAAGTTGCTGTTCTCGTTTTGGCATAGTTAGTTATAAAAGGTTACTACGCGCAAAAGCACGGAGCAAAAGTAACAAAATGAGAGTTAACGTAAACAGGTTGGTTAGACCTAGTATTATAGAGAAGCGAAGCGATGAGTGGAGCGATGAGCGGAGAATGGGCGTAATTTTTTCTATGCCGTAAAAGCGACATTGTAAATAATTACACGGATCTACGTGTGGACCTATATTCTGGAGCCTATTTAACAGCATGAAGTTGCCTATTTAACAGCATGAAGATTTTACTTTACTTTAGCTAATTAGAGTATTTTTAATGTAAGTTTCCTATATCTATAGTCAAAAAAACATTTTAAAATTCAATATAAATTTGCAGGTACATTGTCAATGTTTAATAACTTTTTTAGCAGTTTTTTTTTTTTTACCGGCGGTATGCCTTTATTAAACAAAATACTATGAACTATATACAACACTACAGCTACTACAATAAAAGCATTTAGACACCTATAAGTCATAGCAGACTCATAGGCAGTCCAAATGCTCCAGCCCACTCCCAGTTGGCAGCGTGCCCAGCATGCTGGCAGCATTGCCCCGTTGAATTGCAATGCTTATTCGTTGAGCCAAATATGTGCCAGCATTTTGATCACGCGTCGCATCGACCAAGCGCTCAGATAGGTTTTGGAAAATACGATGAGCTCCCGTTCCCCACGGACCCAACGTCTCTACACCAAACGGCTCAAATATGTAACCCATACCGAGGTTAGCATATTTGCGCCGCTTGAGTTGCTCCGCCGAAGTAGCCGCAGCGCCAGCCCTCACGTTGGTTACAGAAAGATGTGACGGCGCTAAAGTGTCCACGCACGTAGCGTCCCACACTAAGGGCCGTCCTAACTTCCACGGAACCAGAGTCATGCCGTCAGGTCTTTTACCATCGTCACGCATCAGACCATTCGGTTCGAGAATAGCTGGAACATTGGCGCTGGTAAAAGCCCGGCGAATGATATCGTTAAGGCTGGCGTGGCGGGAAATTCGACCAGCACTTCGAGAGCAGGAGAGGCCATGGTGACCGAGTTGATCAACTGCAGTACCACACTGGCAGTGATGTGCAACACAACACCTTGCACCCAAGCGTAAGCTAATAGCTAGACGAAAAGCGGATGGATCTATAAGGCTACCAGTTTTGTAAGAAGGAATGGCCTGTAACCAAAGACCGGATTCCCACACAGAAACAGCGAGAATACGAGCACGATCTGCGATGCTAGAACACGTATTTAAAAGATCTTTCCGTGTTAGCTCGCATAGAGGCCGATCCCACTGTTTCTGAGATGACAACATTTTTGGGAATTCAGTATTTGGACAAGCCAGTCTCCATGTGTTTTTGGCCTCAGCCAGATATGCTACATCGAAAGAGCCTAAAGATCGTGCAAGAATTTTTTCTACTAATTTGTGTGTACTGTGTACAGAAGACAAAAAAGCTGGTAATGCCACACTAGAAATTTTGCGTATCCCTATGCCCCCCAACCTCACAGGGAGGGAAGCTTGCACCCAAGCCCTATCATCCATCTCAACATTCAAAACCGACACTAACGTATCTTTTACTAAGTTGTCTAAGCTTAACAAAAGCTCACTGTGTTGCCACAGCTGACAACATCTTAAATAGTATGTAAATTTAGGAACGAAAAGGCAAAATCTTATAATTGTAAAAGCCATATGGGCGTTAATTTTGGATAATCTGCTAGAAGCATTTCTAAACTTTTGAATTTGTTCTTCGACAAATGGTGATAAAGATTCGTTAAGAATCGGTGAACCCAAAAGACGAAGCGAACTTTTTTCTACTAATTTTATATTAGGCGCAAGTAAGTTGAATTTTTCAATAATTGAAACTTTATCCGGACAAGTATCACAAACAAAAAGTTCACATTTAGAAAAATTTAGTTCAAGGCCAATAACACGAAAATCGTCTATAAGTACTCGCAAGTCATCCAAAACCGTGTTCGCATCGCCTCCTAAGGTTCCGTCATCCAAATACCAAACGTTAAGTTTTGATTGGAGACGTTGAATTATTGAGTGGATCGCAAGGCTAAAAATGGCTGGTCCCAGAGGATCACCCTGTTGACATCCTACGGAAGATAAAATAACGTTATTTTGGTATGTTAATTTTGACGGTTTGCCGTAGCATTGCCAAAGAAAAGGGTATAATTCCGGAATTTTATCTTTCACTTCAGTCAAAAGAGTGCCTCTATCTAAAGAGTTGAATGCATTTTTAACATCCACCTTCAAAAGCACATCTCCACAATTTTGATCAAGAAATGTGCGAAGTGAATGTACAGCAGCCTCACAGCCACCCTGTGAACCAAAACCGAGTTGCAGTGGTTGAAAAAGATTACTTTAAAAAGCAACCTTTTTCCTACAACCGCATTTGGCTGTGAGGCGACGATAAGTGGTGCCTACTGCTATAGGCCTAATACCACCATCTTTTTTATTTAGGGCACATAAATTCGCACCGTACAGAATTTCGGTAATTTCATTGTTGACCTGACCCGACAACATCAAATTAACCAAAGCCGTCACATCCCTCAAAAGTGTCTCGCCTACCTCACCAGAACTAAAAGATAAAATATCTTTTAAGTGCTGAGGCGTGAGGCCATCAAGGCCACCGGCTGAACCATTTAAAAAAGATGCCACGGCTGCAGAAACATCCTGTGGGGTCACCTCAACAATGTCTTGTATAGGAGATTCGGGAAGGTGGAGACCTGCAGTTGCAGGCGGATGCTTTTCAATTAGGGAATTCAACGTATCAGATGTAAAAGGAGCGATTGTATCACTCGAAAACAAGATGCGTGCCGCGTTTTTAATATCACCATCAGTAATTTTGTTTTCTACTATTTTAATAGTAGCTGAATCGAAATTATTTGTTTTTGTATTCCGCCGCAGAGGCGGAATGATTATAGTTGTGCCAAAAGATTGCTCTTCCCGTGCCCTGTATTTCACGCAGTTTTCCTTTACTCTAGTAGTAAGTGATTTTTTGTTAGACGGATCAAAATTCACGTGAAATACGTGGTACGGGAATGCTAGAAGATGCTCCCAGGCTTGCGTAGTATTAGTAGCCAAGACGTTTTTAATGGAACAAGATAAAGATTGGGCAACAGAAATTCTTGCACCCCGAGGTATGCGTTTTAATAAAGGAATGTTATTTTTGTACGAGCTTAAAACCTCCCAAAACGGTTTGGAAGGCGTAGCAGGGCTCGCAACACTGCTACTACTTACGTTTTGATTATTAATTGGTGCCGAAAGGGGAATTTCTATTTGTTTATGACACCTTGTTTGGTGAATTTTGAGGCCTTTATGACCTTTGAAATAACGAGCCTGGGGGCACTGCGGACACAACATCTGGCTATCTTGCGATACAAAGATCCCCGTTACAGCATTCATAGTTGGGGCACAAAGCATTGTTTACAAAATAAAGCAAAGCTTATCTTAGAATCTCTAGTGTGACGTCTCAACCCGGATGAAGGCTCGCGTCAACACCGTCGTCGTAGTGCGCGCGCCGGTGTCGCAGGCAGCGTTGCCATGGAAACAAAAATAACTGATTAGAAATTAGCTCGACAAGAAATGTCAAAAGCTATTGAATAAATAAGCTAATGAAACTAACTACAGAGGCCCAAACGAGCCCCACAAACAATACCTCGCAAAATTCCACTAGGAAGAATGCGGGTGATGGGCAAAAAATGCCTATCTACTATCTGAAAATAAAATTAAATATTTTTTGAAGATAAATCTGAAATTTACTGACCTGTCACGTTGATTGTCAAAATCTTTTTTTTTAAATATTTTATATTTTATATTTTATATTTTATATTTTTTTTAAATATTTTTTGAAGATAAATCTGAAATTTACTGACCTGTCACGTTGATTGTCAAAATCTTTTTTTTTTTTAGCAGTTCAATGGTTATAGTATTGGAATTCAAATTTATAACAAATTTAAGGCCGAATAATCATCATCAATAAAGTGTCTTTTTGATATTGACATTAAAAAGTACAGTTTTAATAATTAATTATAGATCTCCATTACACACTGAGTGTAATGGAGATCTAAAGATTCAAATATAAATGTTTCACCGTCTTTAATTGATTGAAGTATATACATAATTATTGAATTTTTGTAGGAAATATTGTTCTTGTGAGAGAATATGTTTTGTTCGTCTTTAACTTATTTCAGTTGTAAAGCAGAATCAGCTAATATAAATTATATAATTTTATTGATTATCTCTCAATATAGCAGAGAACAACAGAGCAGATCGTACATAGCTTATGCTTTGGTTTTGTAGCCAAACATAGCCCAACTTTTGGAATTATTGTTGACAGAATACCCACTTCCCGGTCAATTATAGCGTTATGTGTCCTGTTGTGCGTTTTATGTTGAAATTTAACACCGACTAATGTTGTTGTAGTTAATATACTTGATCCACTATATTATTGTTTGTTTGGTCGTTTAATTTAAAGTCATAAATCCATAACATGTGACTGCTGTAAGGTTGACAGCTTATGTCATATTTATATGGGATATTGCTTACGTGAACTATTACTTTGACACCTATGTTATATGACAACTGTCACGCCCGTAGTAATATACGCGCTCTTTTATATTATTTCTTATTAACTTAGCCAAACCAAGAACTAGCTATTATTAATCTATTCAGGTAATCTTAAATGGTATCTACTATCAGTCAAACTCCAGCTACAACAGTCCTGAAAAACAAAAGCTTTATGAACTGTATGACATTGATGCAACGCAAAATGCGGCGCTCGTCGCCCTTCCATAAACAAGGCCTTAGAGTTCAGAGAGACGCTAAAGAGCCAGCACAACCTGTTATCTGGTCCAAAGGTACAGGGCACAGAAAACCCAAAGGGTATAAAAATGTTGGTAAAAAGGCCGTTTGACATTAAGCGACCCGCGAGTTAAGAGACAAGGCCTCAACTCGAGCAAGGGCGCACGCCTCGGACAAAGCCGCACTACTCACGACCGCCTGTGCCACTCATTGCCTACATTCGCAATTCGCGCGTAACGACTACTCAACTACTCGACTGTCCACTCCAGTGCCAGCGAGCGCAATTTGTCTGAAAATTCATAAAATACTCCTATATAGGATTATTGAAGTCAAAAAGTTCACGGGTTGTAATGGTTCCCAAATGTGATCAACGTCACAGTGAACGAGCCTCGAGGTCAACTCTGTCAATGTGGAGTAATTCATTCGATTCGTTGTTTCAATTTATGCGTACATACATACAAAGTTCACACACAGGTATATAAGTAGAAAAGTATGGAACAGTAAAAAAAATATAATCCATAATGTGGACTATAATTATACAATTTCACTTTATTTCTCTGAATCGAAATTATTCGATTCAATAATAGTTAGATAAATGATTTTTGTCTTATGTTACATATAGGCACATGAATTGTGTTTTATTTATTAAAATAATTAGATACGTAAAATTAGACACACATCATGTGGGTACCTACTTTACTTACCCTTAAAGTTATTTTTCTTAAATAAAGTTAACATGTCATTATTACTAAATAAACTATATCTGTAAAATTAGTAATCATCTTCATATATTTTGATTCTACATTTATTTTTTAGAGATTTTACGAGGGAGTCTCGCCACTGCTCCGAATATTTTGTAGAAATAAAAACGAATCGTTTGAGAGTTCTGCAATAGTTCCTGTATTTTTAATTCGTAAATGAAGCCTCATTTTATCTGACTACGTATTATGAAATAATGATTTCCGGCCAACGAATAAATGTTTTATATTCATAGTTTTAGGTTGCTCCCATTCAAATTGTATCAGTATCGATCGATGAGTTTTAAAGTTACTCTGATACTCTGATCACCTCCTCCCCTATTAAGAGAGGGTCTGTCATAATACTCACGCTTGACAGGCGGCTTGGGGATAGTAGTGCAAAATTGCAGTTTTTCAGAAGGCGCTACATATCTGATAGGCTATATTTTGACCAATATTTCACCTGATGTTAAGTTATATTGTAGTCAAAGATGCTTGTTCAGACTAACCTACAATACCACAATGAGTTTGTAATGAGACTTTGTCATTCGTAAAAATAAATACCCAATTTAATGCCTGACGAATAAAATGTTATGTTGGGTAAATATACAAGCTTGGTGAATTTATTGTGAATATGAAATTCAAATGTATTTTTACGATTAATATTGTATCAGGATATACCTAAAAACTACAATATAAAATTTGGTACAGTTATTGCTTATTGACACCCCACCACAAATTTGGTATAGTTATTGCTTATTCCTCGAAAAAAGAGTAAAATGTTAACATCACCAACGTCCTCACTAAAGAAGTACCCATGCAATCAATATTTAAGAATATTATGTAAGCCTTCAGCAAATATATACTTAGGTACCAAAAGTCCAAAGGGATCAAGATATATCTAATTTTCACACAATCTAGGCTATTTTATCCGCGGCTTCATTTGTGTGGTACTCGCTTCTATCGCGCTCCTCACGTACAAAAAGTGTCTTGTCACAATCCAGGAACATTAAATAAAAATAAGGAACATAATAATATGTACCAGTCACAAAATTAGTTAGATACACATACGAGTAGGTAGTCTTGAACTAATATAGAAGTGTGATAATCGGTATACGCAAGTTTACAAAGTACGTTTACCAACTTTCTTCTTCTTAGTCTCTTACTCTCTTGACTAGTGGTCGTGGTCATCAGTTCTAGTGGTGGCATGCTTGCCAATCCGCTGCCACTCTTCTCAAATTACCGCCTTCCTTGCGCACCTGTTCAAAGAACTATTTAGTGATGCCCTTATTTGGGCGGTCCAACGTAATGGTGTTCTGTCGCGTGATCTTGATACATGCTCAAATAAATGAGAGTAGCCTGAACGATGGAAGAAAGACGCTGCTTGATACCGAGTTCTTATAAAATTTACTGTTTAGTTCTGAACTCAGTTGATTAGTTTTTATCATTTTGCACCAGTACCACAAGAGAACACCTGTTGCCTCACCTCTTTCTCTCACTTTTTCTGATCATCCACGTCTCGGCAGTGTCAAGAATTATGGTAAATACAAGAGCTCTCACAAGCCGAATTTATATGAACTTAGTGATATTTTGGTTGTCCCATATTTTCTTTAGCCTGTCCATAGCTGACCTCAAAATAGCCATACGCCGCTTTATTTCATCGACAAACCATCCAATGTTAGAAATTTGTTCGCCTAAATAAATGTATGATCGTACGACATCACAGTTCGCAATTCTAGTGAGGTCCGGCGAGTTGTTGTTGGTACGATCGACAGACATAACTTTTGTTTTGGCTTTTAAGCCAAATTCGAGGCGAACACTTTCCTTTTTATTGAAAAGATCTTCTATATGCCCGTTACATATCGCTAACAGTATCATATCATATTTGATATCTATCATCAGCATATTTGATATATTTTGACCATCGAGATTTATGTCTAGTTCTCAATGGACTTTACCAACAAGAAATTGAAATTACCCGTAGTGCAATGACATCAGCACTGTATTTTTTCCACAGTGAAGTGGTATGGGGAAGAAATATTGGCCGTTGATCAACTGGACCCCGTTATTAATGCATTTTTTTATTGCTGATGGCTAACCTTTGACCACTATCTCACCTGATAGTAAGCGATCATACGGTTAGAGATGTTGGTCAGGCTAAACTAGCATTACTACTATTAAAAAACAAACTAAACACACCATTTGCTGCTTGGCTACAGATTTTATACTTGAAGGTGGTAACTAATCAGTGTTGGACTAACTATACTAAAAAACCAATTCCAATACCTGCTGTTACTGTACTGCATGCGCTTAGCCAGACGTCATTTTGTTTAGTATACACTTTCAACTATGGATAGAATTTTAGGTGCATTGATAGAGGTCCTACTAATATGCGATAGCTATTAGTATGAGCTCTCTCAAAACTAACGTAATAGTCGCATGAATCAATATTAAAGCCTATATTGTAATGGCTAAAATTAACCAATGGCCCTGAATGATTATTATATTATGTTCTATATCTGAATTAAGCGTAAAATAATATGATAGTCAAAGAATGATTAATGAATAAACACTCATTCTCTGGCTTCAAAACGTTCCAAATTTGAAAACGTATCCTACCCATCCATTTGTTTATTTTTTCGATAGATATTTCTCATTCTCATTCCGTTAGACTATGGCTAATTTAGATTATTTAGATGATAACATAACAAAG
Organism: Plagodis dolabraria; assembly: GCA_963854805.1. Taxonomy (NCBI): domain Eukaryota; kingdom Metazoa; phylum Arthropoda; class Insecta; order Lepidoptera; family Geometridae; genus Plagodis; species Plagodis dolabraria. The sequence goes on along the minus strand of OY978440.1, from coordinate 32,645,335 downwards.
TGCACTCTCTAGTGTCACATCACAACTCCGTAGTTCAACTAGTTGAATACAGTATGGGTCTGGAGTGGAGATGGTGTCAGATAAAAATTTCGTTCTAAACCTGTATTCCAGACCTGTAGCTAACCCAATTCAGCTTTATAGTTATACAGCTTTGACCTTTTGTAAGCGAAAAGCTCTCGGCAGCGAAGATGATCCAATAAATCCGAAAAAGTTAATGTTGGATCATAAATAAATGAAAAGCTGGTGGCACAACAATATTTTTATATTATTAAGAATATATGACATTAATACGATCGAGAGAGAAAAACTGTTTGTAAATATATTTTCTTTGGAAATGGGAATGGGCTTTTTCTGTTTAGGCAACAATCACATTACAAAACTATAGTGTCGTTGTGAGGCAAAGAATTCTATAGTTGAATCATATAAAATCACTTTCCTAATAATAACAATCTTGTAAAGAACTGTACATCAAAGAAAATTACAAAAAACATAACTTCAAAGATATGCAAACGTAGTTCCTTCGTAATTAAAATCAGTACCGAATGTTTTGCAACCTTTACCTTGCAACTTATATTAAGTTTGCAATTTTTCGTAAAATTATGGACTTACATGTATTTTCGTAGTAATTCGGAAAAATAGTTTTGTATGCGAAATCTTATTTAAGCATCAATATTTACCATATAAATAGTGTAGTGCTATTGGTCTTCTTTAAATAAATAAATAAATAAAAAAATCATAAGATCAAATAAATTCAAATTCATTTATTTCAGGTAAATTAACCCATAAATTCGTTGAATGAATGCAGCAGAATAAATAAATAATTAAATAGTAATCAATGTCATCAGTATAAATGTCATAATCAAGATAATAATAAAATTAAATGAAATAATAATAAAATACAGTATAAATGTCACAATATAAAAATAATATAATTGTCTTGTCCCTACAGATATGTAGATCAGCTTAATACCTTCGCTTCGGCATTGCTACAGCAACATGTCGGTTGCAGCAATGCCGAAGGAAAGGGCAATCGAGCCTGGCAATAAATGATTTAATAGAAACGGGAAAAACAGGAGCTAAGATTATTCAAGGATACAAAATGTCAGACTTCAAACATTTGGTTTGAAAATATGACAAAACTAACGTTTCTGTTGAAAGCGACAAGTAAAATCTATTATTTTGTTTTAAAAGCATTTTAATAGATTTTATATATAATAAATAATATCCGTGCGGTGCCAGGTTAAAATGTCACCACTCCATCACTTCCCGTGGGTCATGCGACACCCACGCCTGGCTCCTTAGGGTAAAAATATAGGAAAATGGGTAGCAGCGCCTGACTGATACAGTATATTACACATATATGCATAATAAAATTGTCTATAATAAAATGAATATTTATCAAATATCTTCGATTCCAAAGTCGTGCTTAAGAGAAAATGTTTTAATTATCTGTCACACGAGATATAATATTTCTTTTATTTAAAAATTCTTCTTCTTCTTGCTCTTACTAGGACATGTTGGTGTATAATAAAACTATATTGTTTCTACGCTTCTTCTGCTTAACAAAACGTTGTCTTAAAACTCTTTTTGTTTTGTACTCTCGTCTTTTTTGAATCACAAACTTCTTCCTCGCCTGATTTTCTTAAGGCCAAGACCGTAATCAAAATAATTTCTAATTCGGGCGGAGCTAATAGAAATGGGCGTTTACTTTTAACTAATAAAATTATTCAGTCGCACGGCGGCACTAGTCGCCGTACCACGAATAGCGTCGCTAAAATTGTAGAGTTTCGTGCGCTATTAGAAACGGCATCTTGCATATCAACAGAATTTGCACGTAAGAACCTGTAGGAGCTTAATTGGTTTGTGGTTTGCTGAGATTATAGGGTCCATAAAACGAGGTTATAATTTAAAATTCAAAAGTATTATCTCAATATTGTGCTCAAAAAGTATTTTGACTTCATGAAGCGGTACGAAACCACGGTAATATTATCTATACAGTATTTTAACTCGGCCCTGTCCTCGAAATAACTACCTACAGCCGCGCGGTGCGTAAACATGCGATAGGCCTGCCCGCCTTTAGCATTTTAATTACATTTGCCTACTTTGTGTTTCCATTTTGTTTTGTGACTGTAAATATACTTTTTTACGAGTATATAAGCAAACTAGTGATTCGCCCCGGCTTCACACGGGTATTTAACAAAAAAATCATAACTTATGAATTAAATATATAACAAAACAGTTATTGTGACATAACTGTAATAGTTAGACTTTTTTTTTATGCCTGATAGGTTAGCCTTTGACCACTATCTCACCTGATGGTAAGTGATGATGTGGTCGAGGATGTTGTTCAGACTAACCTAGCGTTACTGGCTCTCAAGGACAGCGGCCGGAACACACCGTTAGGTGCTTGGCGACAAATTTTCCACTTGAGGGTGGTAGCTAGCCAGGCGGGCATTTGCAAAGTGCCCTACGACCATGCTGTAACGACTGCTATCCTAAGACAACAACCGGGACCGACGGCTTAACGTGCCCTCCGAAGCACGGAAGCGCTCAGTAGTAATGTCACCAGCAGTCACCCATCCAAGTCATGACCGCGGCGGACGGCTACGAGCGCTTCAAGACTTATAGTATTGCGGACTTTTTTATAGATGTCTTCTATAAAATTGTAGTATATCACTTGGCTCTATTTTCAATAATTTCCGCAGCGTATGCGATATACCTAACGATTTATTTTGGTAATTTTTTTGCAGTTTATGTTACGTTATCGAAGTTTACATACGACCTAACTTTTTTGAAAATCTTCTATAGCCTATGTTCATCTGGGATAATGTTGGATCCTCATGGTGAAAGAATTTTTCAAATCGGTCCATTAGTTTCAAAACCTATTCAATGCAAACAAACAAATGCACAATCAAATCTTTCCTCTTTATTACCTATATTAGTTTTGATAAAATACTTTGTAAATTGAATAAAAAGTGTGTAAAAATGCGAGTTGTTTTGGATTGGTAGTAAAAAATATTTGCACCTTGACTGAAACGTACGAAATGCTTTATTATTGAATTTTAAAGTATAAAGCTTAATCAAAAATTGTTTTTGCAAACATGGACAAGGTGGAGATCAGGGAATATGTTTTACTTGATTATAGATACCTGCAGCTATTTTACAATTAATATGTTTGGTTTGGACGAATTCATGCAACCAACAACAGCACAATATATCCTACTCGTCATATTAAATATGTATTTGAACTTATAGGACGTTATCCGCACCAACCACTGGGTAACTGTCATATACTTACCAACTCTAAAACAGAAACTTGCAATTTTACTCTTGATCATATTTCTATATATCTATAGATAAATAAATATTATTCATAAGTAAAATTTCAGTTATAGAATGTCATTTTGCAATTTTAGTTTATTTATGAGATAACATAATAAATACAAATAATAATTCAAAAAGTTCAAAATTTTAATAGAAGTATAATCCCAATGCAATGCTCAATACAAAAGATAACTGTAATGAAACCACCATATAAGATTCACCCTACCGCTACTAAAAGTGGTACAGGCAGAATCGTACCAAGTTTCTGAGTCACATTGGTTAAAGAACCCCACTCGTAGGTGCTTCGGTTACCGCGGCCATTCATCATGGAGACCAGTTGTAAATATGGAAAATACTCCCAAGTCAGACCTCAGCCTTCGGCCTCGCAAGAACGAATCGGACTGCAGCCTCGCTTTGCACTCGCCCTTTGAACTCACGCACTATCCGTGCTCTAAATATAGTATGATGAATAAGAAGAGTTCGTAGGGCAAATACAGAATGATTGAATTCAAGATAACCACCATACAAAGTACTCCGATCACACTGAAGCTCAGCTTTACTTCAGGAGGATCGCACTTGAGCACTTTGTATGGCAGCCATCTTGAATTCTGCTATTTTGGATTTTTTTGTTTCATGTCATTTGACTGCTCTCTCGATTCCCTATGTCATTTGTTCAAAACTCCTTTACATATCTGTAACCGTTTACCAGATACGTCATATATCTTCACTTGGTAGGCGTCATTTTTATGATTTCCCATTATTATCATATCACGAAAACCACTTTGTTATTTTCAGTTTAGAATACTTTCTTTCCCCATGACTCCTTCTCATAGAACAATTTAGTCAATGGTTTCAAAACATCTATGTATGGCGGCCATCTTAAAAAATGATGTCATGGAAAATTAAATTGTAAATTCGGAATAACGACGCATAAAACCACCCAGATATTGATTTTCAGACGGATCGGAGCATCTTGAATTTTACCTGCCATCTTGAATATGTCATTTTGGTTTTTGTCAAGTCTCATTCGACTACTGCCATTAAAATTTGTACGAGAAGAATTGAACCGGGTCACTTTTTCTAAGGAACATAACTTATTAAAATAAATTTATAATAATAGTACACATTATCACTTTTGCTATGAAAATTGAAACTATCTACATAACTAACGGTTCAAAAGTTACGGGTACATATTGCTTTTAGAGGTAGTACTAAAGAACAGCGGAGTCATACAAATGTAACACACATTTCAATCCGACTAACTACATACTAAGTATTTAACTTTTAAAGTCAAAGAGATAAAAGAGATATAGGTAAGTTCCCTTTATTTGAATGATTGGATATATAAATACCTAGAAAGTAGTTGGTCGTCTCGGAAAGTGTGTTAAGGGCATAGGGAATAGGTTCTCATTTAATTGTACAGTAACCTAATAATAACAAAATGAAATATTTTACCAAGGGTTAAAAATTAAGATACCTACTAAAATAGGAATTAACAATGCCGTGTCTGAACTTTAATCAACTCGCTCAAAAAAGTTATTATAAAGATTTTATAAATCAATATAAACAAAAGTACTTCCCCAATAAATGTTTTACTTGCGTTTCAATAATTTATGACTTCCAAATTAAAGTATAGTAAAAAAATATTCTAATATTTCGTAAAATAAATGCACAAAAATGAAGGCGTAACAAACGGCACAAATTCCACGTCCAAACGGCCCGAGCGCTGCGGGCAGACTGATTTTCGTTGCGATTTCTTCTCGCGATCAGAGAATTTTGTGACAAATATTCATAAAAATGTTTTCAACACAAGTTAGTAAGTAGTTCATTAGAGTATAGTATTAGCTATTTAAAAAAAAAAGAATCATTGCATTTAATTCAACTATGCCTCTTAAATTAATAAAAAACAATCTAAAAAGGGTCGCCGATTACAATTTATTACAGAAGAACTAACTGGTTTTAATAAAAACTAATCGACTAATTCACTCAATAAAGAATTAAAGTATATGTTATATTTTTTTCGCACATTTTGAACTCATAGTTTCAGTACAAGAAGATTCCAAAAGTGCGCGTTTCACTACGGTGATCGCCTGTACAAGTAAATACCTTTAGAAGGCCTTCGAACGAAGAGCAAGCGGTTCTTTAGTTTCGTTTGTGGTCCTTCAATTTGATCCATATATCAAGACAGGTCTTTAGATGATCATATAAATATCGCCCCTTAGTTTTAACAAAAGTAGGCCGCAATTCTTTAAAATGTGTGAAAGATTAATTTTTGTTATTTTAGCTATTTACTAAGATGTTTTTTACGTGGTGTGGGAGTGCTACTCACTTGGCTGCCCAATTACATGGTTCCTTAAATATAGCTGTGGTCACGTCCGAAGAATATTTTGTACATTTTCTCATGGGTATGGAGATCGAAACATTAAACTCAAGATAATTATGAGTTTGTTTCTTGCGATGTGATGCTTATATTTATATATATTATGCTTTGTTTTTATAAATAATAATAAATACAATAAAATTATTTTTTGGAAACCAACTGACACAATATTAAATAAGCAGACCATGTTACTTGCACTCGGTTTTTGTAGTTACGCACTGCATGTTATAGACCCTTTACCTACCTCGTCGCTAACACCACGATTTGGTGCATAAATTACTTATTAAAGTAAAATGTCATCTGTAGTTATGAAAATATACATGTAGGTATCACGTGAATTACGTGAATATATCTTTCGGCCGGATTGATGATATTTAAAAAAAAATTACAAATATTTCTTTGTAGTCTTGTAGTGAGAAAATTTCTTGCCGAATAAACTAGGATTCTTTTTATTTTAATTTGCTAAGAAGTTACTAAAAGTGACGCAACAGAAGCACACTCAGGTAGTAATAATGTTATGCGAAAACATTTGGAAAATTTATCACTTCATAGACAAATTTCTGACATTGGTAAAGTTCTAGAACATTCTAATCGTGTCGAAATGATGTTAACGAGTCATTGCCACCGGGAGCGTTTTTCCTAACAACAAAAACAGTAGGCTACAAAAAGTAAAACTTTATTGTTATAAAAAGTGTAAAATTTCGAGTAACGTATAAAAACAATGATCAAATTAAAGGCCGAATCTCGGTAACCCTATAAATAAATCCGAGGTACAATACAAGTATACGAGAACTAATAAAACATGTAAGTACCTAAATTATTACACAGCGTGCAAAAATATAAACATTATTTAATCTTTTGTATGCGATAGCTACAATCACCGTATAAATGACATTATAATTTAATAAGGAACATTCAACAATTATCTTTATAATTGGAACTTTGTACTGTCCGAAACAAATCCATCCACTATGTACTCTATATACACGTGCAAACGACAAAAGCTCTATCAGATATTTCTAAGAATTGCAGCTATCGGACTAAAGCTGATTATAATTGAAAGTATCAGATGTATTTAGTGCATTACTGGCGAAAATTGGCTGAGTAGCTATCAATATCAAGATTTTCATCTACGTTTTCCGGTAGAGTCATTGAGTAACAATGCTTCAGTAAAGCCACCTGGCCTTGCAAACCTCGGAAACGGGACTCCACTAAATCGAAGTTCTCCTTGAGATTGTGAATTTGCATCTGCATTCTTTGGCGAATCTAAAACAAGGAAATAAGTAATAGCTTAATGTGTATTTCTATATTTTATGCATAGGAGCAATTTGAATTACAATTCGTGGGAAAGTTTATGTTAGTATGTGCTTTAGGCATTATCGCAACAGTTATATTATATATATATATATATGAGGGCACATTAAGCCGTCGGTCTCGGTTGTTGTCTTAGGATGGCAGTCGTCATAGCATGGTGGTAGGACACTTTGCGAATGCCCGCCTGGCTAGCGACCACCCTCAAGTTGAAAATCTGTCGCCAAGCACCTAACGGTGTGTTCCGGCAGCTGTCTTTGAGAGCCAGTAATTATAGGTTAGCCTGAACAACATCTTCGACCACATCATCACTTACCATCAGGTGAGATAGTGGTCAAAGGCTAACCTATCAAGCATAAAATATATATATATATATATATATTGAGGAAATTCCATCCAAGTCCATTAATTTCCAGATCTTCAAATCTTGCCATAAGCCAAGACTCACATACCAAGGAGTCCATACCAGCATGCTTATTGCATAAAAACATTTCTTTAATCTCATTCGGTAATATTCTAATTATGAAATTAAATACAGACTTTTATTGGCATATTTTATGTACATACTTTTTTAACAAAATTAAAAAGTTAAATTAAAGCATCGAAACCTCCTTGGTCGGGACACATTGTACTTTAATAATAAAAAAAATTGTTTTAAAGCATTGTTTTGTAAGGAGAACCTTACATTAAATCTGTCCTTACAAAAAAAATTGTTTTAAAGCATTGTTTTGTAAGGTTCAGAACCTTACAAAACAATGCTTTAAAACAATTTTTTTATTATTAAAGTACAATGTGTCCCGACCAAGGAGGTTTCAATTCAATTTAAGTACACTAAGTATTATCTATGGTGAGATAGATGCGCGCGCAACGCGCTGCGCTGTTTCCGAGCCAATAGACCAATACCAGATTTTTTCCATTTTGGCGCTATTTCGTACATACGAATTTGAGTAATATTTTGTTGGATAAAACTTTAGTAGCAAAAATGTCAAGCAACACCCACGATACTGATGATTTAACTCCACCTGACATTCTAGAAACAGCTACGAAACTGACGAATAGTCTTTTACCAGAAAATCAAGAAAAGCGTATAGCCACAGAGAGTTGAAATACAGGTAAAAAAATAATAATATAGCAATGAGATTAAATAAAGTAGTGTATGCAACTGCATATAATTAGGTATTAAAACACTCGTGTAATCTTATTTTGAAACTCGCCTGCGGCTCGTTTCAAAAAACTACACTCATGTTTTAATACCCTCTATTATATGACAGTTGCATAAACTACTATTTAATTACAATTCTGGATCCATGGCAAGAGCCCGACTCTTACGTGGCTGGTTTATATATACAATGTTTTCATTTAGAGGTTTTACTATAACCATACTAGGTTAGACGTTTGAATGTCTTTAAAGACATAAAGAACTAGTCAAGTGCGTGTCAGGCTTTGCTCTATAAGGGTTTTGGATTGCGACAGTCCGTCATAGAAATTGTTCACGGCTTAAAAACTACACAAATAATAAGAGTTTAAGTATTTGTTGTTTCTATAAAGGATGCAGTACATAATATACCGATATTCGATATTTATAACAATTTTATGTGATAGACCATGCAAGAAATTTGACGACTTCAAATGATTTTGATTATTTAGGTAATAAAAATGTATTAATCATATATTTATTTCTACTCAATGAGCTCTAGACAATAACACTCCACATATACAAATTGTACAAAAAGTTTTTGTGTTCTACCTTCTTAAGAATTACGAGCACCCTGTAAAATATTTTTATTCAATTTCTTATACATTATTCCTGTTCGTATTAACTTTCTACACTGCATATCAAAATTGTAGGTTTATAACTCTTTCCGTTTGCTAAATGAAGACGCGTAACAAACTGGGTAAGCGCGCTCCATCATCGATCACGTAACATCAGGTGAGATAAAGATCTAGTGCTGCCCAGTACATTATAAAAAAAATTTAGAGGGACAGGCATATGAACACAAACACAACAGTATCAAACTTCGTTATGGTTCCGTACCCATAGGTACGGCAGTTTGGATCTTTGGGGCCACTTTTTAAACAGCAATATCATATATGGTTGTACAAGAACAAAGTTGTAAGCAAATTATTACCTCGTCCCTTTCCTTCTGGTAGCTTCTGCATTGAGCTCGGCAAGTGATCATTTGCCGTTCTAGACCAGCAATCTGAGTCTGTAAGTAATGCCTTGTAGACTCTGATCTATCTTTCACTCTGTTCAAAGATCTTGTGCTTTCCTCTTTGAGCTCCTCCATGTCCCTGGCGAGCTGGGAATACTCCACCATCTTCTCATTGTATCTGACCTCTTGCTGGTTAAGTTTTTCTTCAAGTCGAAGTACTCTACATCTGTACAAAAGATTACGTTACGTAAAAGATAAACTTAAGGCGGTGACAAGTGCTAAATACCATAACTTGAACAGATTTTTAGGAAAACGTATTAAATTTTTAGCAGTAAGAAAATTATATGTGAATTTAGATCATATTCTCTAAGGCTAAGTTAATTGCAAAATACTTTACGTAACATTTATTCCATAGAATTAAATTGCAAAGTTGACTCAACAAGAAAAAAAAACTTTATCAAAAGCATTCATAAGTGACAAGTTAGGTTATATTTTTAATTTAAGTTGATTTGTGTTAATGTACATTCTTTAGTTTTAACTATGTGACTTTACGTAAACGAAAATTTCAGCAATTGACAGCGTCTTAAAATATTTTTTTACTTCCCAGTATTATAATAAGAATCGATTACCTAAAATGCACTATATTTTTATACAACAAAAACACTGAAGGCTTATTATTAAAATTATACGAAAGTCCACCATAACTCCGTTTCAACTCTCGTTTGTGTGCATCAGTGGGCCGATATTATTTAAATGTATTTAAAGTAAATGCATTTATGTAATAAAATGTATTTCATAAACGGATTACTCGTTATGGAAAACCACTAGAAATATTAAGAAGCCCATAACTCAGAATTCACCCATCAGAGAATCTGATGGTTCTTGGGCCAAAAATAATGAACAAAAGGCTGCTACATTTGCACAACACTTAGAGCAAATTTTTCAACCATGCAAAGCGAGTTCAAATCATATTTTGTCAAACCAAATATCACCTGCTGAATTAGAAATAAAATTAGTAACTCCAAAAGAACTATTCAACGAAATTAAACATATAAATAAAAAGAAATCACCAGGTTACGATTTTATTACAGGAGAAGTCCTTCACAATCTTCCCCGAAAGGCCATAGTGAAACTGACTACCTTAATAAACGCTATATTCAGAGTTAAACATGTACCTGATGTGTGGAAATTTGCTGAAGTTATAATGTTACCTAAACCAGGTAAACCAGCTCATGAAACAACATCGTACAGACCAATATCTTTACTTCCAATCATGTCAAAATTATTCGAAAAGTTACTATTGAGACGCCTAAAACCTGTAATAGAAGAACGGAAACATATCCCTGAATACCAATTTGGGTTCAGAGAAAAGCATTCTACAATAGATCAAGGGCACAGAATTACCAACATAATTGAAAAATCATTGGAAGAACAGAAAGTTTGCTCTGCAGTATTCCTGGACGTAGCACAAGCATTTGATAAAGTATGGCACTATGGGCTAATGCACAAGCTCAGGAATATGCTACCGAAGCAATTGGCTGCCATGATTGAATCTTATCTTACACAAAGAATGTTCAGAGTAAGACAAGTTGATTCATACTCAGAAATTAAACAAATTAAAGCGGGAATACCACAGGGAAGCGTCCTTGGTCCGACCTTGTACTTATTGTACACCTGTGATATTCCACACTTAGAAAATAACACAATTGCAACCTTTGCTGATGATACAGCTATAATGGCTATAGGAGCCACTCATGAGGAAGCAGTGGTAAAAGTACAATCAGCCATCGATAAGATTTCCGAATGGACGAAAAAATGGAGAATAAAGCTCAATGAATCTAAGTCGGTTCATATAGATTTCACTAATAAAAATGCCAATTATAACCCGGTTTACATAAATAGCCACGCGATACCATACGAAAATACTGCCAAATACCTTGGAATAACACTCGATGCAAAGCTTCGCTGGAAAGCTCATGTTAAAAAGAAACGCGAAGAGTTAGAACTTCGTTACAAGAAGATGTACTGGCTACTTGGAAAGCATTCCTCGTTGTCTGTACAAAATAAAATTGTATTGTACAAGCAAGTCCTTATGCCAGTATGGACTTATGGAGCTCAGCTATGGGGCTGTACCAAACAAAGCAACATCCAAATAATCCAACGATTCCAAAATAAAGTACTCGAAGGTATAGTCAATGCACCATGGTACATTAGAACTGTCGACCTCCATCGAGACCTGAAAATGGATGTCGTTGTGGATATAATAAAAAAACATGCAGACGCTCACGAACATAGACTTCACCACCGTGTGAATGTTGAGGCAATCCAGCTCCTTGACAACACAGACATAGTGAGAAGGCTAAAAAGGACAAAACCTTTTGAGTTAGTGTAGTTGAGTGACAGTGATAAGTAGTGAAGTGAGTGCTACATATAAAGAACACAAGAACATATAGTGTCTTCCCCTTAATAGAGACAATAAGATAGGTGGTAATGGACACATTCTTAACTTTACTCTATTTAGCAGTTTAAGTCAAGCTAAAATTACTCATTAGTCCGTATTGTTGGCTAGATTGTAATATAATGAGGTACTAAGTAATAAGTACATCATAATTAAAAAAAAAAAGTAATAAAATTCAAAATAAAAGTCAGCACGCTGCTGACCGGAAATGACCTACCACGATAGCCTCGACCAACATTATTACTAAGCAATACATCTGCAGTATTAACCTTCCTGCCACTGCTGATTACGTAGCCCACAATACCCACATGTAAGGCTCAGTTTGTACTTATACACGTATATATAGGTTTCAGATAATACTCCCAGGGCTACTGAGACTTTTGCAAACCCTCCCCGAACGCCCAATGAAGCGACTAATGCCGAGCGGCAACCAGCATAGCTTACTTGTACTCTATCCTACAATATAAATTAAGTTAATATATCAGCTGTCAAAGCGTAAGTAATATGCCATAAATAATTGTTTCAGTATAGTTTTGTGTTAGTCTTGGCATACAATAAATTCCCCGAGTCCTGTATACTTCCAGCTGTCAAAATGATCTGCAATGATATATTTTCAGTATTGATTTCATACTTCCGCTACAGTTGAAAAAATATATCCTTCAAGTACAAAAAGGCGATGATATACTCTAACATCGGTGGATAGTAATCAATTATATATCAGACATGTTGAACACTGACCTCTATTAACTTATGTACGTGGACATGTGATGAATATAATTATTATTCCTGAAGTCTTGCTTAATATTACTATTTATATTAAATTAGTATTAAAAATCATATTAAGTTAATAAGGAAATATCCATTACCATGCATCCATCAGTTCGTAAGCCAAGGTGAGAACATTTTAAATCAAATTTAATTCTCGGACAGACGCGACGGTCGAAAATATTGCCGACAAATTGGGACTTGTACTCATGTTTAGTGCACAAGTATGGGGGTAAATTTTTCAATGCAGTGGGTCTCAGATACTAATTAGCAATGTCAGAATGACAATTGCAATTAGACATTGTCACTAACAAAATTATATGATCGCCACGCAGGTCTACATTATAAAATCTAAAACATATTATTATGATAAACTTGAGGTACGATTTGCTGCAGTTGATAACCCAAGGGAAAATACAGGTAAATATATATTTACGACAAAATCGTGCTATAATACTTGCTCCAGTAGTTTAATAATCCAATATCTAGACTTAAGAGCCAAATCTCAGTTTTGACTTGTACCGGCGAAGGGATAAGTCGTCCTAATGATCATCGCCCGGCATCACGAGATCGTATAAAAAGAGGTCGCTTTGACAGCTGTTAACATTTTAACTTGGATCTAACGGCATGTGTAAGTATAAAACTAATTCTCCATGGTTAAAAAAAAATCTGCCTTTAACAATTGCTATTCATCCCAAGTGACGAACTGCACTGCGCCCATTACCCTGAGACTTAAAGTTGTTAAGTCTTATATAGGTAAGTTGTAAGCCTGCAATTTCCCTGGCACCCATGCCCCTCAAACGGTACACAGTAATGCGATCATTGCTGCTTGGCACTAGAAATACGTGTATGGTAACTGTATGATAACAGTAGGTACTTCCCCGCCCGTTCACAATGAGTTCTACTGCTACTATATAAAATTCACAGAACAGCTCTCTATTTGTAGCCTTTGATCAGTTTATGTATATTCTTGGTTTGAGTGAACGTTTATCATGACCGTAAATTTATTGCAAAGTTAGTCATTATACTTCAGTAAATATATACGAGTATGTATCCCTAGCAATATTACGCGTTTTTGTGAGTGTGCTAAAGCATTTATGACGGCTAACCACAACTAATTTCGAGGTCTTTGAATGTCATTATGCACTTCAATGCAGTATTGAGCTGTTAGTTTGTCCGTAATAAATGATTTAAAACTTAATGATTCTCGCGAACCGCGTCTCGGTTCAATTGATCGCGGGTCTCGATCAATTCAACCGACACGTATTTTACCTTTCCTACTGAATATTAATAGCCCCGTGGGGTGCCGGCTATATTCTAAAACATCATTCCGTGGATGTCGCAAGAGGCGACTTAGGGAAAAATACTGGAAGGTGGGTAGCAGCGCCTTCTAAACAACTGCCAACTTACACTGCGATCCACAAGCCGCCTGCCAAGCGTGGAGATTATGGCAAATACGCCCTTAATGGGGGAGGCTGTGTTCAGCAGTAGACAACCCGGCTGTTACAGTACTGAATATTTATTCATCTGTTCTTAATATGCAACCGATTCCATAAGGGTAGCTAAAAACGTGAGTGTTAAAAATCAGTGAATACCAGTTTGAAGCAGATCATGGCCCAGTGGCAGAGAGTGAGCGAGTAACTCCTTGAATTCAAGCCTCTAATTCAAGCCCACAAACCGCGCGGCCCGCGCACCACCCGTGCTGGCCGTCGCACTCACACATAGCCGGGAACGCTTTTACAAGCACACTTACTTGCTTGAGTGTCGCTTCTTCTGGTGTACATATGTTTTTTGCTGGTAAGGGGTGCGACGTAAGGTCTACCATGCAGAAGTTCCATAGTTCGAATCTCTGCTTAAGCTCCACCGCATGGTGGTGGAATACTTTGCATATGACCACTGGGCTAGTGTATATTCTCAATTAGAAAGCATAGCCCTTTAGAGCTAGTTTCCATTCTAGATCCAACATGTACACTATGTTCGATCAAATCATCACTTAACTGGAATTCATATGAGATTGTTGTAGGTAACAGTGTAATTTGGAGCGCTCTTAGCAAAGCTTTCTGATAGGTCTCTTTCAGTTCGGACGTAGCCTGTCCGTTGGGGTCATGACTTGGATGGGTGACCGCTAGTGGCCTTATTACTGACCGTGCACGTGCTTCGGAAGGCACATCGAACGGTCGATCCCGTAACAGTCGATATAGCATGGTGATAGGCAATTTTACAAATGCGTGCCTGGTTAGTTACCAACCTCAAGTAGAAAATCTGTCGGAAAACACCTAACAGGGTGTTCTGACATAAAAATATCATGATCACTTAAATGATCTTTATACCCACTTTGATACCTAATTTGATTAAAACAGAGATACGAGTGAGTATAATTAGCTTCCAAAATTTTAGAAATTATTGATTAGCGTTCAATTTCCTTAAAATATTCAACATTACCAATGAGCTGTCCAGAAATATTTTCAGTTCACGTACAATGTTCAGTTATGACTTTATAAATGTAGACCAGTTGCAGATTTTAATAACAATATGAATTGTACCGTAAGAAAACGGTAATACATTTTAATTCATAAATCGGGCTGTCGCTATAATTCGTGCTTATGGTATAACATTATTGTTGACCCTTAGCCAGAATACTAAGTAAATGTCAAAAGAGAAGTAATCAGAAACCAATTTAAACAATTAAGGTCTAGTCCCTCAATCATCAGATAGTGACTATTCAGAAGTATAAATCTATACATAACGAATATGAGTGACTGTTGGTTGTTTGAAATAATAGTACCAAATGTATGTTACAAAATATCAAGTATATAATGGCTATATGTTACCGTTCGCTTCTATTATATTTAATCTATTCCACTGCAAATTACGAAGCGGCTACTTTATATTCCATGAAGCGGCAACACAAACCTCTTCCAGTGGTTTGACAGTCGAATCGTTGGTAACATTGTTGAATTAAACGCCAGCTCTATCATTCGATCGCTGACAAGCGCAGAGTGAACAACTAATTTATTGTATGATGGTCGGTTAAATGAAAAACACTTTGAGGCCACAGTGTAATAACGTTTTTAAGCGGGCCACAAGGTCACAACAAAAGTTCGAGTCAAACCTTTTCGGGCCACAACGTAAACTACATTTTATCAGTCTCATATTTTTTATCTAATGATTGAAAGACCGTGTCATACGAACAAGATTCGTATATTATTATTAGTATATTAGTATCGTAATTATGGACCGACAATATCATCTATATTACTCAGTACATGCATGCTAATATTCGTCTATGGAGTAATTTTCATCTATAGTGATATCTATCCTCCAACTTTAAGTTTTTCAGAATCGCTTCATAAGGCTGAGATAAGGCTTGGAAGTCTATTCGAAACACGGAGTTGCACTGTGACTTTGAACTCCCCTCTATCGCTCAGTTTTTTAATTATTGATAATTGAGCTTGACGATAAGTCAATGCAGCACGCCATCGGTCCATTTCGATGGTTATCTAGGTGATTTTTTTTTTTTTTTTTATTGCTGATAGGTAAGCCTTTGACCACAATCTCACGTGATGGTAAGTGATGATGTGGTCGAATGTGTTAACAGGCTTAACCTAGAATGACTGGCTCTCAAGGACAGCTGCCGGAACACACCGTTAGGTGCTTGGCGGCAGATTTTCAACTTGAGGGTGGTGGCTAGCCAGGCGGGCATTCCCAAAAATGCCCTTCCACCATGCGGTGAAGCTCAAGCCCGCGGCGGCATTCGAACCATGGACCTGCTGCGCGGCAGTCCATACCCAAAGCCACTGAGCTATCACTGCACATTATTCGCGTCAATTGCTGTCACCGGCAACTATTCGACGACTCAGGTGATCCCCTCGCTGAAATCACGTTGGCAGATTTAGCGTCATCCAACATTCAGATGTAAAACTGGTAAGGTTATTGTTATTTGTATTTAACGCAGTACAGGCAAAAACTGAGCTCGGCATTGTGCTCGACGTAAACACAAAGTCCTAGTTAGTATCTCTCCAAGAGCAAATATCCGTAGGACCAACATGGTCTTGGTGATGGTTGATACTGAAGTTCAGTTAAACAATCAAAGAGTAGGCAAGAACAAACCAATTTGAGCAAATTCCTCCTCCATTTTTTTCTACCAACCTTCATATTGCTCTTTTATTATACGCGGAAGTCCGTCCACATAAAGTAATACATAATACCACATAAAGTATTTCTCCCACTTGTGGAACAGTGCGCTGAACTATTTCCTACAACCTTCCGCTCCCCACAGCAAAGAGCCACTAGAATTGTTAACCATCCTGAATTAACTGACACTCTGAAATCACTTCGCATGCGAAGAAACATCACTTCACTGTGTGTATTCTATCGATTGTTCAATGAGGAATGATCCGCTGAACTCTTTGACCTTTTTCCACCTAAAAATTTTACCATCGCAAGTTTCGAAATGCTTAGCTTATGCTTATGCTTATACTCATTATTTTGCAGGCTTCGACGTCCCGCACTGCCCATTTCAAGCGGTCGTTTTTGCCACATACCGTAAATATGTGGAACGACCTTCCTTATTCGGTCTTACCTCATAATTATGACAAGGGATCTTTTAAAAAAGAGATAAACAGAGTCCCTAAGTCGGCAATGCATTGACTGTACTAACGGTATTGCAGATATCAATAGGTGACGGCGACGGTAGCGGTTTAACATCGGGCGGGCCGTATGCTTGTGTGCCAATAATCAAAAAACCTTTCGTTGGCTCTTACGACTCAGAGGAAGTCACCTACAAGAAGTGTTCAATTCTAAATCGCTACCCCAAGGGGCAATTGTCTGTGGGACTGTGACAAGATGATGGACACGACCTCGCATTTCTGAACTTATTTCAACTAACTTGCAATATAATATTTACTACCAATTATGAACGTAAAACCTAAAGTAATTAAATACTCAACCCATGAATAGGGATTTGTCAGTTAATACAAAAAAATATTAGATATCATGGGAGAAATGTATTCTTAAAGTAAAGTTTACGTAAGGTTTTCGTAAGAGTACGCAACCAAAGATTCTTTTGGTGCAGATAACTTTTATCATGCATTCAAAATATATGTCTGCCACCATACACAACCACCATAATATGTATCGTAGACACCGGATTTTCGGTCCGAAGAATCGAACCACTAAAAAAGCTTGTGGAGTTGGTAGCGACAGTTGGCAAGCGTCACAAACGCAATTTAAAGACACTCAAATATCTAACACAGCTTTCTTCACAGGTCTGATCCACCCAATCAGTTATCAGGTATTTAACGACAAATATTTTGCTCTTGCAGACATGACTGACCTTCAGAAACAGACCTTGATTAAGAATAATATCTTGTTGTTTGTGAAACTTGTGGTGTAAGACTTTTAAGGCTGAAAATTCTGCAGTTATCGGCAGTTATCTGCAGAATTTTATTCTCCAAATCCAGAACTGTTACGATCACACTTGAGATAAGATCACCAAGACATCGATGTCAATTCATACTACATGTAGATGAAAAAAATACTGCTGAAGAACACTCAGGGACGCAGACAAATTCCATAATAGAAACACAAACCCCAATATAGAAACACTTGACGCTCTTGATGATCATCCAGTATATTACTTGTATACACAGTGTTATTGGACTAGCAGAAGTCCCTAAGAGGTTGTTAGCATTTTACCAATAACCTTGTATAGTCCATTCAGTAGATGTTCACCCAACTACAACACACACCACCTACGATAAAAAGAACTCCGTCGTCCCAATACGATGGTGAAAGAACGATAGGAACATTATGAGTTATTACTCATTGTCATGTTAGCTCGATTGGATTAGAGCAGACCTGGGCTAAAGGGGTGGATGGACGCGGCTTCGAATCCTGCAAATGACTTAAATTTTTCCCCTCGTACAGATTACAGATGCGTATTCATAGCAAGAGCGCATCCTAAGAATACGCAGAGAACTGTTAATAAATTGGGGTCTTAATAGGAAATATTAAGTGTTGTGATATGTAAATCCAAAGTAAATTTTATTGAAAATGTTAGTTTTTTAAAGATTGCTTCTACTATTGCATTCTTGAGACAAGTTATGGTGGTGTGCAAGCAAACAATGTCCGATGGAAATGAAATTCCTTATCAGCGAAAAACAGCATCCAGACCACGAAAACAAAATGGCCAATAAAAAACATTCCACTTCGACATTATTCTCAATCATTAGCTTTCAACATATATTTGGTCAAAATTAGTATTTTTTTTCCTGGATTAACTAACAGTATATACACAGTAAAATTTATACAAAATATATTTTTTTAAAGACCCAATGAAAATATTCAGAAAATATGTTACAAGTATCTACATCAATACAAGGTGATCTTGTAATGAACACAGCTAATAACAGAAATTCAGATATTCGGATTCTTTAGCAAGCGGATTTGTGCGGTCATTCGGAACAGTCATGCTCACGAAAATGTGTTAGCAAGCAGTGGCTTCGTGGGTAGGGTCGCCGTCTTCCCTCAAAAATGGTTGAGGAGGACGATGGCTGGCACGCGAGTCAACCCGTGAACGAGTGCTGCTTGAGGACACTGGTCCGTTCGGAATGCCAGTGCAAATCTGTTTGCTACCATTTACTAATATAATATTTCCTAAAACTTTGTTCCCCCATTTAGTATGTAACAATGCTCCCAATAGTAATGTAAGTACTTAACAAATTTCTCGGTTAACTTCAAAAATGGCACGGACCCCGGAGTCATGTGGAAGATGAACAAAACCAAATAAAAAAACACAGAAATTATTAGAATTAATATTCATTAGAAAATTTCGTCCTGAAAAATTATAAACATTAGAGTTTATGCTCATTTGAACTCTTTTTATGTATCTTTTGGAACGTGTTCCTCAGATACTTTTCAGTCGCTTTCTGTATAATGAAAATATTTCGTAGTCACATTGATTTCAGTATTTTATCCATGTATTCTTACTCGTATATATAATTAATAATAATAAACATAATACGTATTTTGTTCAAAATGAATAATTATTTTTCAATTTACTTTAATATGATTATAATATTATGTTATTTTTATTTATAGCTTTGACATTATTCTGCATATTTTTATCTAATGAATTTATTTTGACATTATTTGATATTTTATGATGCTACTTGACAGCAGTGAAATCTATTTGTATGATAATTCCTCAACTATTGTAATTGGTTTCATGTTAATCGTTTTAGTTGTTAATAAATAAATAATAAAGAATTAATGTGTTTCAGTGATGAGCTGAACCAAACTAGAAAACTAGATCTTAAAACTTGTTTTTGAGTTATATGTTTCGATATGAAACCATAGAAAATACTGATGGCGCACTCAGATGACTTCCTATTAAAAATAATAAGTATCCCAATTTACTTTATATGATTAAAGTCACATATTAGATCATAGATTACCTACTTTGCAAAAACAGTACGTCTGACGTAACTTACATCATGTAGTAATGACTGCATTCAATAGGCAAAGTCGCAGAATAAGTAGTACCCTACTAATTCTGTGACTTTGCCAATATAATATAATAAGCCTACTTGTTCTACCAAAGCAATGAAGCATTAAGTAAATAGTTCAAATTTTTTTTTTTTTTCAAATAAATAAGTGAAGAACTGCACCTAATATATTTTTTATGTAATTAAATTGAAAACTTTCAGTTTCAGACATTAAATTAAATAAAAAGTTGACTATTGGGATTTGGGGTACGTATCGTACAGCGTATCTCTGTAACGTACGTAAATATAACCACCTATCTACATGTATCACTACTCTACCAGCACAGAATAAAGTCTAATTTTGGTATGTTTAAATCTCCTACAGAAATAACTAATTATCCACAGAACATTCTGCATGTTTTGTAGATAATTTAAAATATATAATAGAATTGTTTAGGTTGAATATTAACCATGCAAAATTTATAAATCTTTGTACCAAACGCACGAATTCAAGAGTAAGATGGTCAATTATTTCATCTGGGAGCACTGGATACATTGGCGGGGTAGCGATGGTGGGCTGACGATACGCACTCGTGCTTCTGCTACAGGTGAAATAATCACAGCGACCATACCATTTTTAACTGACTTGCAAAAAGAGGAGGTTCTCAAATCGTCTGTATTTTTTTATGTTTGGCACCTCAGAACTTTTGACTGGGTAAACCGATTTTGATAAGAATACAATTATTTGTAAGCTGATGGTTGTCGTTTGGACTGCTGCAAATATTTGCCTATCTTGATGATAGACGTCGACAGTGAATGACAGTCGATCCCGTAAGTAAGCAGGGTCACTAAAATGAAAAAAAAAATAACCAAAAAATGGAACCGACTTTAATATCAAAAGTGTGAAATAACTTGTCGAAGTCGGTACCATACGCACAATATTGTGATAATAACTACTTTTGAACCATCATGGTATCGACTTCAACTAGTTACTTCACACTTTTGAGTGTTGAAGACGGTTCTATCTTTTGGTTAAAAACTTTGTACCACATCCCACCGCCCGGGCCCCGTCGCGCGTCTATCCGCCCGCAAGCAGACCGGTTTCTGTTGCACCGGAACAATGCATACCTACATATTGTCAAATAATTCACTATTAAGTATGTTGCTAGTTAGCCACGTCCACATCACAAGAATGTAATATAATATTCATATACAGTTGGTGTACCTTCGTCCTTAAACCTAATAATACATAGTTAACATCCATTTTTGATGTTGACAATAAACAATGTTATTAATTTCGTGTTATTGTTAAATGGAAGTAAACAAATACGGAAGGAGCGCTTTGTTAAGATATATAGCTACTAGCATATGTAGGTATATCGATATCTATACTAATATTATAAAGAGGAAAGATTTGGATTTTTGTATGCAACGAATAAACTTAAAACTACTGGACTGATTTGGATGAAATTTGGTATGGAAATAGTTTGAGACCCGGGAAAGGACATAGGATACTTTTTATCTAACTGCGCAAAAAGAGTTTAAAGTTTTTTGCGCGACAACCGAAGTACACACGGGCGGCGCCGCGGCTTAAAAGCTAGTTCATTAAGTATATACAAAGATGCCATTATTATTAATGATAACTTGCTATCAAAAAGTTATCGTAAACAATTAAACACCTCTTGCATTCACTATTCTTGACAACTAACCAAGAAGTCTTTTATAACCAACAAATTTCATGAATTACTTGTTGTTAGTATTAACAGTACCCAACTTGTTTAGATCGCTGTAATATACATAAAGTAACGAATGTAGGAACGTATGTATGAATGTATGAACTTAACTGATATTTTTTGCGAGTTACATGAGAGCAAGGAAACAGTACATGGAATATGCTGGATTCGGGTCTGAACCATATTTAACGAAAACGGGTGTCAGCCAAGGATCGAATCTGGGGCCGCTTGAGTTTATTATTATGATCAATGGCCTGCCGAAAGTTATTCGGGAAGCTCGATGTTTGCTCTTAGCGGTCTAAAACAGAGGTGACTGCCAGCGACTCCAAGAGGACATCAACAGAGTCACCGAGTGGAATCAAAATAACAAGCTCGCGTTCAATGTCTCGAAGAGCTCAGTAATCTCGTTCGGCAGGTCGCAAGATCCAGTCCAAGTCGAGTATAACGTGAATGGCGAGTATTAAAGCGGGTAGATTCGGTAAAAGATCTCGGGAGTAAATATAAATAGTGACCTGACTTTTAGAAATCACATAGTATATATTTGTAACAAAGCTTATAAAACGTTAGGTTTTGCACTGCGGCAAGCAGCATGATTCAAGAATTATAAGAGCCATATCGGCTTTGTATGATGCACTTATACGAAGTCAACTTGAATATACCTAACTCCGCAATGTGCTCCCTCTATGTCCTAGTGAACCATGTCCGTGACAAATTAAAGGCAAAAAAGCTCGTAGCAATGGTATCGCTTGACATAGAGGGAGCATTCGACAGTGCATGGTGGCCCGCCATAAGGGTTCGACTGGCCGAGGAGGGATGCCCGATAAATATCAGAAGGTTGATAGATAGTTACCTGCAGGACAGATCCGTCAGGGTGAGGTACGCCGGGGAGGAGAGCAAAACTAGTACCAATAAGGGATGTGTGCAAGGCTCTATAGGAGGACCGATTCTCTGGAATCTACTGATTGACGACTTGCTCAAGGGCTTAGAAGCTAGAGGCGACTACTGCCAAGCATTTGCCGACGATGTGGTCCTGCTATTTGACGGAGAAACAGCGATGGAGGTCCAAGGCCACGCAAACGAAACGCTCGCGTTTGTTCAGGAGTGGGGTGTCAGATTTAAGCTCAAATTCGCACCGCACAAGACAAAAGCGATGATAATTACGCGGAAACTTAAGCATGACACCCCCCTCCTGAACATGGGAGGCGTCCGCATCGAAATGGTGAAGGAGGTGAAAATACTAGGGCTCACCATCGATAGCGGACTAACCTTTAACGACCACGTGGCAAATGTCTGTAAAAAAGCGCTGGGACTATACAAACAACTCGCAAGAACAGCTAGAGTTAGTTGGGGTCTACATCCTGAAATAGTTAGGACCATATATACGGCAGTTGTAGAACCGGTGGTGCTGTACGCAGCAAGTGTCTGGGCTCCAGCTACTGAAAAAATTGGGGTACAGAAGCGCTTAAACGCTATTCAGCGGGGATTCGCCCAGAAGCTGTGCAAGGCCTACCGCACCGTCTCCCTCAACTCGGCACTACTATTGGCCGGGATACTGCCTCTCGACCTCAGAGTGCAAGAAGCAGCCGCATTGTACGAGGCAAAGAGAGGAGTCCCCCGGTCAATATTAGGAGACAGGGAGATGGAACACTTGGAGCCGTACGCTAATGTACCCCATCCCGCCAAACATATGTGCCTGGAGTTCATGTGCCTGTCTAGTGAAACGGAAATAGACGCACATAAATCGCAGGATGTGCGGATATTCACGGACGGCAGCAAAATTGAAGGTAAAGTCGGAGCGGCTCTATCACTCTGGAATGAAGACGCCGAAACCAAAAACCGGAAATTTATGCTGTCGTCCCATTGCACCGTATACCAGGCAGAACTCCTGGCCATATGTGAGGCCACAAAAATTGTAGCAAAAAGCCCAAAATTGACATTTGGAATTTATAGTGATTCCAGATCAGCCTTGGAAACTGTAGTTAACAGCCAGACTCTGCACCCCTTGGCAGTAGAGACGCGTAGGGAGCTGGGAGTAATCGCGCAACAGGGAAAAACATGTCGACTGTTCTGGGTGAAAGCGCATGCGGGGCTCAAAGAGAACGAGCGAGCCGACGAACTCGCGAAGGAAGCAGCTCTCAGGAGCAGAAAAACGCCAGATTATGACTACACTCCTGTTTCATTTGCCAAGCGGGAGATCCGAAAGGACTCGCTTGACAAATGGAACAGAAGATATCAAACAGGCGAAACAGCCGGTGTAACAAAAATGTTTTTCCCGTGCGCGATAACTGCCTACAAAGTAGTGAAAAATATTGAACTGTCAGGTACCCTGACCCAGCTCCTGACTGGGCATGGTGGGTTCTCGGAATACTTGCACCGTTTTAAGTGTAAAGAGAGCCCATCATGCCCATGTGAGCCCCGCGCGTATGAAACAGTTGAGCACATCCTTTTAGAGTGTCCCATCTATGGGAGAGACCGCCTTGAGTTTGAGCAGAAAATAGGAAAGAAATTGGTAAAGGCTAATTTAAATTGTATGCTAATAGATAAGGATGATAGAATAAGTTTATTGGATTATTGTGTAAAAATAGGAAACAAAGTAATTTTAATGAATAAAAGTAGCAATACATAATGCATGTTATATATATTGTAAAAATATATATAAACAACATTAGAACACTAAGCAAATTAAAGTATGTATTAGAAGTAAGCAATAATGTAAAACTAGTATTAAGAGTTGAATAAAGAAAAATTGTATTTGTAGACATTAAGAAAAATAAAAGAAACCCCAAGTTATAATCCCCACGTACATAAAAAGATATATTAAATGCTGGCATCCCACCAGCAAATGATATGAAAGAATAGATGAATGGAAGAAAGATAAAGGATGTAGAAAGGAAGCGCGATTTATGAATGAGCAGAAAAGGACTCTGACTAAGTCAGAGGATAGGTGTAGGATAGCTCGCGGGCCGGGACGAGGTGTACGCTCCCGGACAGGTATAAAAAAAAAAAAAAAAAAAAACTCCGCAATGTGGATTGGAAGTACGAAGGGATTGGGCTCTCGCATATTATTTAATTAGGGTATTCCGAGGCGTGTTGACTAACCCAGAAATATTGGGCTTGATGATGAGGTTGTGCGTGCCGGACGGGTACCTGGCGCGTCGCTGGCGGCCGCGGCTGTTCTGTCCCTCGTGCCAGGACTACCTTACTCGCTAAGATCCCACTAAATCGGACGCTGCACGCGCTAAATCGAGTAGCAGACAAAATAGATCTGTTTGTATGTTCCATAACAGTATTGAAAACGATACTATTGTTTGATTTGTGTTATGCGAAGACCAATGACAACATTTACAATTTAATATAACATGTATATAATTTAATAATACATTAAGTACCGATAATTTGGATGTTATCTGACTTAATGAAATCTTATAATTTAATTGACAATTAATTAATTATATTCAATAAGAATGACATATTTTAATTTAAAAATGAAATCATATAATAACTGTTTAATATACCTAACATATCATATATATAACAGTCTATACATAATTTAATAATAGAATAATGATAAATTGATTTAATCTGACAAATTAATAATATAATTTAATTGTCAATTGTTTAATTGATTAATTTTATTTAATAACATAGACATACAATAATTTAATAATGAAATGAAATATTACTAGTTACCTATAGTTTTTTGACTACACTATTGTATAAGGGTTAAGCCTGTGAGAATAGTTGTAATGAATGAATAAATAAATAAATAAATAAATAAAAAATCACTAACTGAATCAAGTACCTTAATATTATCAGGGGTTTTATTAAATAATAATATTGATAATGGCACCACGGAGTATAAGAAGGTAAAGTAACGTATATTTATATACAGTTCATGATATTTCTCAGTTTGGTAGAATTATTCCAACCAAACAGAGAAATGTCAGTGCCTACCCAACCTTAATTACATGTGAAGAAATGGGGATTTCCTTCATAGTTACGTGTCGCAAATATAAAACCGGTCAGCGGCATTTACAACGGAACGGTCGGGAAGCCCAAGAGAGTAATTACTTCAAGTGCAGTGCAGATATCCAGGATAACGTACACTTTATCCCTATGCCTGTTCATAAGTTTCTTAATATACAGTTAAAACAAGGCCGGCAACGCATCCTCGAGACCTCTGGTGTTGCGGATGTTTGTGGGCGATGGTGATCACTTACCACCAGGTGAGCCGCCTGCTCGTTTGCCCTACAATCGCAAAAAAACAAGTATTTTCATTCCCTGATATAACTGTTAAAAAGAACATTCAACGTTTACATAGGGACCTAAGGTAGGATTTTTTAAGGGGGCGATATCCTGATCCTCAAAGAATTCAGCTGTAAGTACTAAACCGAAAAGTACTTATGAACTCCCCTGTAATAGATGCGGTAAGAGATGCAGAGTCAAGCAACAAAATGTTAGTGAACCCATCTAAATTTTATTATGGTTACAGTAAAATTAATTTAATCAGTACTATAATATTATAAATGCAAGTAACTCTGTCTGTCTGTCTGTCTGTTACGCTTTCACGCCAAAACTACTGGACCGATTTGAATGAAATTTGGTATGGAAATAGTTTGAGACCCGGGAAAAAACATAGGATAGTTTTTATCCAACTGCGCAAAAAGAGTTTAATGTTATAATCGGACGTAACGATTATATGGCAAGTTTTGGAGATTTTGAGGATATTTTGTTCATAGACAACAAAGAAAAATTCGTCAACATCACAAAGAGATAATAAAAGAGGACAACGCGCCCGTACTCAAGAGCTACGTTGCGAAGGCTGTCCTACACAATTTTGGCTATGGATCTGTAACCCACCCGCCCTATATAGACCAGATTTTCCTTTATTAGGTAATTATTTGTTACAGAAAATTAAAAAACAGCTCTAAGAAAAATAGTTTACTGACGATGAAAAACTAAAGTCGGTAATTTAGGTCTATTTTGAAGGCGAGGCTTTTATTAATAAATTTTACTACAATTTTATTCTATACTAGCTTTCCAGCCGCCGCTCGCCCGCGCGTATTGCGGTTATTGCGCTAAAACATTAACCTTTTTTTGCGCAGTTGGATAAAAACTATTCTATATACTATCCCGGGTTTTTGTTGGTTATAAAAGACTTCTTGGTTAGTTGTCAAGAATAGTGAATGCAAGAGGTGTTTAATTGTTTACGATAACTTTTTGATAGCAAGTTATCATTAATAATAATGGCATCTTTGTATATACTTAATGAACTAGCTTTTAAGCCGCGGCGCCGCCCGTGTGTACTTCGGTTGTCGCGCAAAAAACTTTAAACTCTTTTTGCGCAGTTAGATAAAAAGTATCCTATGTCCTTTCCCGGGTCTCGAACTATTTCCATACCAAATTTCATCCAAATCGGTCCAATAGTTTTAAAATTCATTCGTTAAATACAAAAATACAAATCTTTCCTCTTATAATATTAGTATAGGTATAGATTGAAAAATGTAGGTAATATTCAAAGAAAATTCATAATATTCAAAAGGAAAAACGATTGTGGGTTTACTTTTAGCCTTTTTTCTTGCAGTCATAATTTTCGCGGAATGCCGCGAACTTTTTGACTCATCTCGTAACGCTTTATATTTAAAACACACCTACATTATCTCATTGAAATCTGTGGAAGTACAGATAAAACAAAACTAGCCGCCCTCCAAGTTCCACAAATAAAATAGTAAACTTACTATTCCGCTTTTTTTTTACACTTAAAAGTACATATAAAAAGTGTGGACTCATTATTTTTGCCGTCGAGAAAAAAATATGAATGAAACAACAATTAAACCTATGCTAGCACGGATTTCCGACACTTGAAAGGTAAATATCTCAGATAGCTGGCTTTTGGACAAATAATAAACTAAATAATTGAGAACTAGAGATGAGAAACTTGAAGATGTTCTGAAAAAATGCCAGGTCAGGAGTACCCTAAACCGACGCTTATGTATGAAAGGATTGATGTGTGTAGACGAAGCGAAAACGATATGCAAGGATCGTAATAAGTGGAAATATGTGGTCTTTGTCTACCCCTACAGGGAAGAGGGGTGATTTTATGTATGTAATGAACTAAATTACTCACACATTATCTCAAAACAAAATGAGCAAAGTAAAAATGTTTACACTTTTTCAGTCCAATATTGTTCCCAAGTAGGTGACACTGTCTTTTGAAAATAAATTCTTTATCCTCCATACCTACACTACACTTATCGTAAATGAGTATAATAAGTATTTTAGATGCTAACATGCATAGTAATTCGCATTCAACCAGTATTTAACAGCATTAAGTTGTACTAACATTATCCGAATATTAATATCTTGTCATCATCGCGGTGCATAATTAATATCGAAGTTTCCAATTTTAGATGACGAGACGACAATAATGTTACTTAATGTCATCTTAAATTATGCATAATATGAGTTCTTACTTATCGACAACCCAATATAAACGTGACAACAAAAAATAACTTACTTGTATTCATCAACCTCTTTCGTCAGCTGTTCAAGTTCTCTTTGCTTATCATCAAGTTCAATTTTGTACGCGTCATTATCTTCCAACAATTTGGTTTTCTCTCCTTTCTCTTGATTGTAGTTGTTAACTGCCACTACTAGCTGTAAAGTTTAAGACAGTATAATGTTAATGACACTGTCTACTTTTTGCCATATAAATGCTGACAATCATTTACTTCCAAATGACTTATATTTGTCAGAATATTTGATATAATAATGAGTGACCACATCAACCTTCAATGAGCTAAGCTTTTTGTTACATTCCCTGTATAAATATTACGCAGAGCATAACGAATAAGTTGATGATTGCTGAAAATGCATTTTATTGTAAACAGCTTTATAAAAGGCTTCGAAATAAATGTTCTTTCTAAAAGCCTACTCAATCAAGAAAGTACCGGGAAAAGATTAATAATACACAGACTGTTAGTTAACTCATCCAAATTTATTTAATCACCTTCAACGTAGGTATGCCGTTTCAGAAACGATACATTTACGCTGGTAGATTCAAAGGTTAATTCAAAGGTTTCAATCATCAAAACATTTTTAAACGCTTTTTCCGGAATTGAGTTCAGTTGTCGCCGCGAATTTTCTTTATGTCTGTCGAACGAAAACGTGTGCAACAAAGTGGTAATTTGAGGGTGGGACAAAAAAGCCGGCTATAGCCATACCAAGTGAATATTTGTTAATTTTTTGGTGAAAATATCAGTCACAATGATGGCCTGGTGCGAAGGCGCATTATGGTAGTGAAAATCCAAGAATTTTCTTTTTACAAATTTGGCGTTTTTCGTTGAATTTGCTCTCTTAAACGCCGCAATAATATTCTTCATTTACCGTTTCACTTTCCGGCAAGAATTCCGAGTGCACAACATCGCGAAAGTCAAAAAAGAACAGTCAACAAGACTTTGACTTTGAACGAATTTGGTGTCTTGAAGAAAAATCAAGGTTTTTTGGGACAAGCCGTGTGGCAACAACATGTTTCATGTGGTTTTTTTTTATATTCTTATATTTGCAATAACGCATGCTCTGCGGATTACATTACAAAATTACAAATAAAAGAGGAAGCGTTTTTTTAATTAGCCCAATTTTTTTTAATGGTCAAAATTAAGTCATTTGCGACTTAATTTTTTCCCCTCGGAAATTTGTAATATAGTAATGTTTCATGTGATTATTTAAAATGGTACGAATCGCCTTCAGTAATATTTCAGTGACACCGAACACGAAATTCCATTGGCGATGCAATTTTTAAGACAAACACTTTGTTCGATGCTTTTGTCTATTTTGAAATTCGCAATAATCTAACTAACAGATGGAACTCAAACCTCGCGAAAAAATTAAAAACAGTTGTGCCAATCTAACAACAAAAAAAATATTTTGGAACCATAAAAAAAACCATCGTATCCCGATACTTTTTAATTGAACTTTAATTTTGCTGTTATAATAAAATTTGTTTTTATATAATGGTACGGAAGATAAAAAGGGAATCATCATCATCATCATCAACAACCATAACCTCTTCCGTGTAACAAGTCCTTCTCCCATTTTTGGCATAATCCCCACGCAACAGCAAGTTTTAAGCGGAGTTATAACCGAAGTTTCTTAAGGTTAATGCACGCAGATCTAGAGGAGAATCTAATCCTTTTGTCAATGAACCGTGCACCCTTGTCAAAAGTTTACCGCCAACAGAGAGCTTGCATTCAAATCTAGCACACATGCTGAAATACAGCAGTAACAGCGCAGACAAAATGACAGCACTGTTAGCAATAGAGATCACAGGATATGGTCACCTCACAGATAAATGTCAATAAAAGAACTCGATTTAAACGGAGACTATTCTGGTGCAGATATAACATTATGTATAGAGTTTCATAATCAAAGTCTTGGGGACGTATATGTTTTCACTACCAGGCACAGGACCAAACGAGCAGTCATTTAATGGCGCTGGAAGTGTATTAAACACTACCTACACTCTCAGAAACATCTTTGAAGGGATTAAAACGGCCAAACTGTTCCCTGTGAGATATATTTTGCCCCTTCTTGATTTTGACTATTAACAGATAGATTTTATTTCATCTATAAACTATCAATAACTCCATTAAAATGGCCTTCATTACATCCCTAGCTCAAACTAACACGAAGTACATTTATTTTATTTATTTTACCGACAATTTATCAGGTACGTCTTCTTCGCCACGCTCGCCCGTGCAATTAAATATCTCGGTTGTAATGTAAAAAACAACTTACCTAGTTCACAGTATAACGTAAAACTAACGTAATTTTATTTAATAATCTACACGTTTAGGTTACAGGCCGCTCCAAAGGAATCAAAAGGAGGATTAATACATCACCCACCACACATTCCACGGCAAGCTAGATGTCAGTTTGCACTGACATCTAGCTTGGCTTATTATCAAATTGAATTAAACAACCCTTGTCTTAAATTTGTTACCTTTTCTTTGACCCGATGAAGCTCGTTAGAAATCTGGAGGGAATTATCCTCAGCCAGCTTCTGCAGTTGCTTCGCTTCTTGCAGCTGGATCTGAGCTCCCTTCAAAAGGTCCGGGAGTGGGGCTAGCTCTAAAAGCTTCTCTTGAAACTGCATCTATGGACGTGATGGCCTTATGTTATCTCATGATTCTTATACGCTTATATTCCTATTAAAAAATTATATACTTAGTGGCGAAATAAGTGTGAATAATACATAGTGGTAACTATGCGCTACTCGACGTAAACAATTAAAGAAAAAAGGCGAGTAAACTGATTGCAGGTGACTTGCTCCTTCACGACACCGGATCAATCATACACCCTACAGCCTAGACCTGGCACCTAATGACTATTTTGTTCCCAAATCAGGAAAAATATATTCGTGGTAAGCGATTTTCCGATGACACGGCGATAAAAGATATTTAGTCAGAGAAAAATGAGTTTTGGAGGATATTGATGATTTCTTATTGTCAGAAGTGTATTGAGAATTTAGTTGAATATAGAAATTACAGAATTTTACTGCCGTTTCCTACATATCCATGGCGAAAATACTGAATTACCCTCGTATGTACACTACAAAGGTTGATTTTATAGCAACAAAGTTGTGTTTTACTTTTACTTTAGAGGAAAAAAAATATCTTGATAGTTGTATGGAAACTAATTTGATAAATTCCTCGATTGTTGAATTAAAATTTCACCAGCAATTTTACCAATAATTAGATTTTTTTGTTGTATCTTGCCTATTAATAATTTAAATTTTTATTACAACGATTCAATTGCGATAAATTACCTCATACATGACATCGCCTTTAAAAAAATAAAATAACTTTAGTTTCCAGTTTTAAATTAACGCCATCTATTTGATATGGAATTTACTACAACGAGAGGGATCAACCTGTCTGTGAGAGAGCTTAGAAATCTTACTTTCTACAGGTGACAAACTTCGTACACAATTGTTCCGTGAATACACGAGAGCCAGATTTTTCCACGAGATAAAGTATGTCATAAAAACAGTAACAATAGAATTTAACAATATTCACAAGCTGAGTTTGATTCTCCTCAATTTAATAAAGTAATGATGTTATTTACCTTCATTTTTTGCAGCTCTATTTGTATTTGATCGGAAGCTTGTTTGTTGTCGTACTCCATTATGTCTAGTTGTCGTTTTAGCTCTTCAACTTGTTGTTGCGCTTGTATGTACTAAAAAAATAATCATTTTTTATAAAATCTAGGTACTGCTTATATTCAGATTCCCGGTTATTTCCATTAGTGCACCTAGTATGTCTATCCAAAGCGCCTTGCATAAACTTAGCTGCAAGGAACAAATAACTAAGATCATTCGTTTTTCGTAGGTATACTTATTTCATACCATATTGCGATTTGCGATTAGGTTAGCAGTTTGTAAAATAGGCTTCTTCTATATAGTCTGTGTTTTAGTTAGCGCCATCTACCATGACTGTTTTCAGTAAACAACCCCATTGTGGCTTACTTGCCAAACCATAATTATAGCCCTTATATCACAAGATATAACATTGATGTCAAGTTGCATTAATGGTAATATACAAGTGATAGCTCATAAAACTTGTCATCTCATCATGATATATTTTTTGGATGAAGTATATTCAAAAACTAAAAAGTATACTTGTAGGTACTTACTTTTTTTGTCTAAACAGATTGAGGTTACTGGGCGTATATATGTTGATTTTAGGAATATTTA
Source organism: Plagodis dolabraria (assembly GCA_963854805.1). Lineage (NCBI taxonomy): Eukaryota > Metazoa > Arthropoda > Insecta > Lepidoptera > Geometridae > Plagodis > Plagodis dolabraria. The sequence continues at coordinate 32,612,971 of OY978440.1, read as the reverse complement.
CCTATATACAAATCAGTGGTTGTTCCTATGCAGACGAAGTCCCAACGCAGCATTCAGCCTCTAGATAATAGGAGCGACGGTACAGTCGTTTCTTTAGGCGGAGCAAACAGACATACATCACTTTTCGAAATAATTTTGCTAGTAGATTTCTACAAAGAAGGGAAATTTACTTCCAAGATGAGACGTGATGGAACAAATGATTACGGATCGGATAAGACAACAGGAATAGTACATTACTGCAGCGGTCAGCAAAGGAGGCATTGATGGACAAACGTGTAAATGTGGGCCGAGGCGAAGCCGAGGCACACATACGTAAGTCCATCAATGCCTAGTTGTGGCCAAGGCTTGTATAGTACTTACTTTTCTCAAATAATGCGCGGAAATTAAAACAAAGTAGTACCTAGGCAGATTTTTTATTTGAAGATACAGTTGTTAAATTTACAGTTTATGAATTTAAAAGTGGACTTTCCGGGGATTATGTTGGTTTGGGATAATTCTAAAGAGGTGAAAACAGAGGTGAAGAATTTCAGGTGGCGTTGAATTAAGTTCATCGCACTCATTGTCTTCTGTTGAACTCATTTTGTCGAAACAATTACTGTTCAAAATCAATGACTATCAACAAACAACAATAAAATTGCCCGCGTTAAAGTGGTCATTTTTTTTTCAATAAACAGCGTTATATTTGCAAGCCAGATCGAAATTAAAATAAAACTTCTGATAAGTTACCTCCTTGGTTGCCATGCTTCGAAGTAAAAGATCGTTCCATTTTTAAATTACACGACAGACAATGCAATGCAATTATTACTATGCAATTTATTTGGCCGCTAGACACGACCGATATAGATTTTCATACATTTTTTTCCGGCCGCTGCGCGCATGTATTTGGCCAGTACAGCAATTTCGATTTATTCGAAGAAGTCTGTCAAAATAATGCTCACATTTCCAAGCATGTTCGAGAAAATAAATATACTTATTTAAAGATATGAAATGAAATATTACATGTATGAATAGTCAGTTTACTTTATATAAATATTAGTAGTTATACGGATATGAAAGAAATGTCCCGGTCTTTTGAAGATATGTACCATGAAATATACGCTCAAAAGACTGCCCAAATGTTTACTACTAGAAATAAAAGGCCTGATCTGACTGGTATACCTACTACTCAAGTGCTCATGAAAAGGTAAGTTAGTGTGTGAATGAATAATTGTGAACGACTATTTTTACCTGAATAAAAAAATAAAATAAGTATAAAATAATATTTTGGGCCAATCTTGCAACCTCATTTCTTTCTGGAAAACCACAACAAGCAGCAGTCTCTCTATTTTACATTATATAGTCTCTCTATTAATTTAATATTATAATCCAATTATTTATACATAGAATATCAAAATCTATTTGAAATTGTTAAGGTAGCTAACATTTTTTGTAACCTTAACAAAAACAATAAAAACTATGGGCTTCTTTGGAAATCCTCATTAGTACATAGTAATATCCGCTACCAGTAATTGCAGTATTTTTTGGTCTTAAAAGTATAATTATTAGTTTGTAAATTTGCAGTCATTTATTTTGTGTTTAACGCTTGTGTAGTATATATATTCTATAAAATGATTCCATACATAATGTGATATATAAAAATACTTGATTATATTATTTCAAATTACCGGCAATACTTTTAGGAATTCGAGATCATCGATGTCATAATATAGCACTAAAATAATGGAAAATTTACTTTCATTTCATATAACGTCATAAGCGATTTGCTTTTACGAGTTTTTAAATTCAAAACGATTTGCTCCGAAGCTGTTTTCCACTAGAGCCATATTTATTGAATAAACTTTGTGTCTAGTGAACATATTATATAGAGCCAATGATTTTTAGCATCGAAGACTATCCGATCCGTAACCTAGAAATGGTCTCCTTGGTATATTCGCTACCTTTGCCTTTCAAGTAATCAGGGCAAAAATATGGTAGGTGACCCTTTTGGGCGCCCAATGTGCGGCCACACTCTACTTGTGTCAACGGAAGATGTGTAATGCTGCTCGTTAAACACAGTTTCCCCTTGGGAGCCTCTTACAATTCCGACAGGAAAAAACGAGGGTATGGGAGCTCTAACCCGGCATCACACAGGCAAATGAGTGTACCTACCAGTTAGTCCATAATATTACTATTGATTCAGATCATGGAAAAATTCATTGATGGTACCGTCTAAACATCATGGCAGGCATATTTAGATGGCTTAAGCACAGGATTATTAATTCCTATAAAAGGCTATCCAACAACTACAGGTGAGAAAAAGGTTTGTGCAACATGCATTTGTGATGTTAGTGGCCAAAACAGGAAAGGAAGATTACCACCATTGAAATTTGCTGGAAGATAAGCACTAAGAGGTGAATTAGAAATAATTCTAAGAGTAAATTATCAAAATAGAAACCGAATGGTGGTGACTTTGCCAAAGGCTTCCTGAACAAAATCAAAGATCTAATACATGCAAAAAACGTTACAAATTTGAATTTAAACAGCTTCTTGATGAGGTAAAAAAAAATTATGTAATAAAAAAAATCATATCGAGAAAAGTAAAAACTTAAACGGTAGCGTCGCTTTGAGTAAAAGTTCTACTTGCACCCTTGCACCTACCATTGGCAACTCAATTCTATTGAGTTGGTTTGGAGTAGTTGTCCATAGATGACGACGAAGGAACATCGTGGAGATTTAGTCGGTATAGGGACGGCGGCGTAGTTACAAATAACAAATCTTAAAAAATTATATGAATACGCATTTATAAAAAAAAAAAAATACCAATAAATGGCACCGACTTCAACACTCAAAAGTGTGTAATAACTTGTCGAAGTCGGTACCATGTCCACAATATTGTGATAGTAGGTACTTTTGAACTGTCATGGTACCGACTTCTACAAGTTATTTCACACTTTCGAATGTTGAAGTCGGTTCCATTTTCTGGTAAAAAAAATGTTTTCACTCTTTTTAGTGACCCTTGCTACTTACGGGAACGATTGTCATTCATTGTCAACGACTATATCATCAAGATAGGTAAATATTTTTCAGTTATTAGAATGTAACTCAAAAAGGCGTGACCGATTTTGATGAACATGTAAATGGCACCAAACGACAAGCATCAGCTTTTAAATAAAAAAAGAATTTTCACCAACAGTTCTGAAGTAAAACAAACGAATTGAGAACCTCCTCCTTTTTTTGGAAGTCGGTTAATGAATAAGATTATTCCATGATATACAAATAAAATAAAAGAACTGCGTTGCAAACGTTATAGAATAATATCGTAAAATTTGCCATCTCTTCTCATGTCTTCCAATAGGGACTTTTGAACTTTGAAAGTAAAAGTTGCCTAATAATATTGTTGAAGCTATATCTGTCATATTGGCTGTCAGTTATTCAGTCTGTTTTGTTCGCTATACAAAGTAGTCATGAGTTTTGACAAATCACGTATTATTATAGTGTTAACAACATGTGCAATTGACAAAATTTTGATTCATATTGGTTTCACGCGCTTCACTTATTTTAAGGTTGCCACATCCTTCTACCAAGATGACTATTCGTAGCGTGGTGGTACCCGTACGTCAACGAAACGCAAGATCTTCTAAATACATTGCCTCTGTCCGTGCAAGTGTTTAAAAGAATCCGAGACAGTGCATTTCGCTCATTGGCTCACAAGAACTCGGCCTTTCGCAAGCCACAACTTGGTGAATTTTGCGTCGTGACTTTGGCCTGCACCCGTACAAAATTCGACTGACCGAGGAGCTGAAGGTACCGACCGTTATATTCAATGAATAGGCTCTAAGGCAACTGAAAATTGACCCTGATAGATATACCGCTAAATCAGTCAGGGATGAGGCCCATTTCTAGACTTGAAAACCTAAGTCAACAAACAAAATGGACTCATTTGGGACAACACCTATCCACACGACATATGAAACCGTCTAATGCATTCAGAAAAAGTTTGGTGAGGATTTTGCACTGGAAGCATCATGGGTCCGTATTAATTTGAGAACGAAGTTAGGCAGGCCATCACCGTTAACAGCGAGCGCCATAAATAAGTAGATGATTATCAACTCGCTTTGCCTGAACTGGATAATGTGGACACCAACAAGATGTGGTTTTAACAGGACAGCGGCGCTACGTGCCATGCACACAGCCATGCCACGTTGGACATTCTGAGCGATTTGAGAGCATGGTCATCTCTATTGGAGGTGATGTAAACTGGCCTCCGTTGATCCCGTTCGTTTTTGTTCTTGTGGGGTTTTCTTAAGTCGCATGTCTAGTCTAATATTCTCAGGCGCAAGAAATTAGTGACCGCTCTTAGGATTCGCTCCGCTCATACTTAGACCATCACATTTTCTATTTTTGATGCAAAAAATAACATCCCCTAATTGTTATGAATGTGGCGTTATAGAAGACGTACAACATATTTTGATGCAATGTGTGCGGAATGACAGTTATACACTCGAGAGCAATGAATCCGGGTCACTTAAAGAATGTTAAAAATCTCGGAAACTAAAAATGATAGGTTAATGCAATAAATTGTATTTAATAGACAATGTAATACTCCTTAAATGAAAGTAAAAAAAATATGAGTCACCATACATTTTATTAACACAAAATTACATAAAGAAAAAAACTGCTGATCTCTCCTTAAAACAAAAATAGGAAACATGAAATTTTTGAACTTTATTACGATTTTCTTGAATTTTAATACTTCGTATTGCCTCCTCGTGCTTCCATTACTGCGTTTACGCGGTTTGGCATGCTGTACACCAAGTTCCTTATGCGATTTTGGGGAATATTCTCCCATTCCTCTGTGAGAGCAATTTTGAGCTCACGAAGCGTGATTGGGGGAGGGTTTCGTTGTTTTACGCATCTGCCTAGCTCGTCCCAAGCATGCTCGATCGGGTTGATATCCGGGCTGCGCGCTGGCCACTCCATACGAGTAATGTTCATCTCTTGAAGGTAGTCATTCACAATCCTACCTGTATGAGGTCGGGCATTGTCATGCATAAATATAGCATCCTCACCTAAATTGACCATAAATGGACCAACGTGATCATTGAGGATTTCTTCCACATATCTTACGCTAGTTAAAGAGCCGTTTTCTATGATCACCAGCTCTGTGCGACTTTCAGAAGAAATTCCGGCCCACACAAGTACAGACCCACCACCGTAGGCTACTTTTTCTTCGATGCATGCTTGCTTGAATCTTTCCCCTGGTCTTCGATACACTCTGTGTCTTCCATCGTGCTTGTAGAGCATAAATTTTGATTCGTCGGAGAACATAACTTTTGACCAATCTTCAATACTCCAATTTACGTGGCTCTGGGCATATCTTAGTCTCGAAATACGATGCCCACGCTCCAGTTTAGGGCCGTTTGCAGGTCTAAGGGGTTTTAAGTTAGATTCAGCAAGCCGACGTCTTACTGTCCATGCACTTGGGTTAATTCCTCCGAGGCGTCGAAACTGATTGGTGAGTTCAGTTCCTGTGAGAAAGCGATTTCGAAGCATGGTGTTCACCAAGTATCGGTCTTCTCGTGCTGTGGTACACCTGGTTCTGCCCGTTCCTGGTCTGCGTAGGTTAGAACCAGTTTCTTCGTAACGTCGGAGAACTCTTTGTACTGTTGACAGCGACACACCGACAGTCCTGGCTGTATCGCGCTGACTCCGGCCGGTTTCCAGCATTGTAAGTATTCTGGTGCATTCTTCAGGCGTAAGCGACATAATTTCAGCTTGAATAATGAATATAGATCACTATCAACATGATTTATGTACCCACATAAATGACAGATTACAAACAAAAGCAAAACCAAATGCTGTAATTTCGTAGTTCCATCTTCGAAAGTGGCCCTTTTTCAAATTTGATTTTTTTATGATATAACTTTACAATAACTAAGAAGTTTTAATACCTTCATTTAAGGAGTATTACATTGTCTATTAAATACAATTTATTGCATTAATCTAGCATTTTTAGTTTCCGAGATTTTTAGGATTTTTAGGATTCTTTAAGTGACCCGGATTCATTGCTCTCGAGTGTAGAAAGTCGTACTTTAGTCAGACCAAAGTGTTTGATGTCGGATTCATTAATTGTATTTTAGTCTGCCCTCTGTCTGATCGAGCCCAAATATTGTATAATTTGGCTGAATTAGGTCTAAATAAGACCTCAATTCATAATTCTCTAATTGGACATATTATTATTAAGACTTAATTCTAATTTAGTGGTACTGGTTTTTGTAAACGTCTTATAGGACGACGTTCTCGCTCAGCTACAAAGACCTTTAAATAAATTTAAAAAAAAAGTCGCATGTCTGAGCCACAAACCACACTGGCTCTCAAAGCCAACATAACACATACCATCGATCAAATTCAACCTGATTTATGCGCCAAGGTCATGGAAAATTTGACATTTTGGATGAGCGCCACCGAGACAAGCCGTGGCGGATATTTGAAGGATGTTATTTTCCACAGATAATGGCGTTGGTATACCTTTCAAAAGAATATTAAATGCCGATGATATCAAAAACACACGCGGTTTTATTTTAATTAAAAAATTGGAAGTGCTTCATGAAAGTCCCGTTATATGGGATGAATTTGCGTACAGCTACTAATCTTGATAGGCCAGTAAATATATTGCATCTTTTATAGAAGCGTAAGAGTTCACGAAAAAGTGATAACATTTGTAGTGTCAGTTTTCTCCGTCTAATCAGACATTCGATCCGATTGTACTACGGAGTAGTACCTACATGATTACTTACTTTGACTCTATACTCCTGGAGCTGCTCAGTCTTCTCATCGTCGGTGATCTTCAATTCCTCAATCTGCTCCTTCAAGTCGCGTACCTGCGTCTTCAAGCCAACGACCTCATCTTCAGTTATTTTCCGTGACTCCTACAGTGACGCCATAGAGTTACATAATTATTTCTTTACTCCGAAACAATAATTTATTATTAAATGATTGCCAATTACGGTAATTATATTCCAATGCCCGACTTTATTGAATCATGCATTTTATCTTCTCGATGCTGGCTGTATTGTGGTTCTTATTACAAAGCGACTAAGTTCATACTTCAGCTTATAAAACACGTACTTATTACATTACATCATACATACGTTTTATTTAAAATTGTTTTAAATCTCAATAAAATTATTGTATTTTTGCTACTATGTTAAAAACGTTTGTGCACACGTGAACATTGTTCATATTATGCTCTCGGTCAGTGTTGCCAACTTAGTGCTTTCGGTACTAGATCTAGTGCATTTTCTGTTATTTCAGTGCTGCAAAATATATTTTAGTGCCTACCGCAAAACAATTCCAAGCTAAATTGAAAAAAAATATATCTACCAAAATGGCGTATAAATCTTAAAATGCAATTTTCAACGGTCTTTTATTATTATTGGAGAAACAAACTAAAAAAATCTACATACAACTAGTAAACTTTGTTTTTTTCGGGTAATGTCTGCACAAAAAAAATATTTGAAAATCACCAGGCCAGACTGAGAACTTCGATCATGTACCAAATAGAAGCCGGAATAACTGCGATAATTAATTTGACTCTTCGTCGTGGTAACGAAGATTTCTGGATCACAGATATTCAACCATTTTTAAAGGTTGTATCTTATCATATGTGCATACACAAATTACCATACTATCACAAGGTGAAGCAAAGTTCTGCGACTAAATTCGAATCAAGGACCCACTGCGCGTGACAGTCCATAGTTATTGCCACTCTTAGTGATCCTATACAATTCACTGTTTGTGCTACTGGCTCTAAAGAAGGCCCAAAATCAAACTGGTTGATTATAATTGCAGGATCACTGCCCCGCAAGTTCGGAAAGTTAGCTGCATCAACATTCTTGTTCCTCCTGCAGTGCATTCTGCAATAAGTACATGGGCAAAACCCCGTTAATTATTGTTCCAACACCTATACCTTCAGTTCACTAGCTTTGCCAACAGAGCAGATACTGTTCAGCTTTAGTTCCAAATCTTTCAGCCTGCCTTCATATTTGAGCCTCTGGAATCTTTCTTCCTCTGCTGCGTTTTTAGCTCTGATGAGATCTTCGCGTAGCTTCGAAATCTGGGAATACAAAATTTCCATATACTTTTTGAATAAGCATCTATTTACAAGAATTAACATGCAAGATGCATCAATTTTAAGTAGTAAGATTATTTGTGTAGGAAAATTACCTATAGATGAGCCAAACTTAAACGGGAATAGAATATTGGTGTAGAAAACATTAGTTATCTAATCTATGAACTTTAGGTTTTCTCTAAAAGCCTTCTATTAAGGGACAGAATTCTAAAACCAGATGTTAGATTTTGTCCCCACTTCTCCTCGCGTGTTTACTTCGCGGTGTACATGGCGCCACGTCCGCAAGTCAACGGTAATATTTTATTTGATTAAAAATTTAGAGCGCTCTCTAGTAGAACTAGTAGAAACTATCTTGTCACACACGAATGTGATGTGTGCTGAAGCGCCATCTAGTACGCATACATGATACCAACCATTAGGTGATTGTATGCTGTAAATATCATAGTGTGACACAGTTAATAAATTTACCATACCTACAGTAGAACAAGTTTAGTCTTGATTATTACCAACTTGTTTGATTTTTGCAGTTTTTGTGTATGTTCATTTTTAATGAACATGAACTATGGTTTTGATGAACATGAACTATGTATCTACTTTGATGCAAGGCGTAAGCTGTTACACAAAAGATGGTTTATTTATTACAACAACAAGTATATTGTGTAAAATTTACACAGAAAATCATTAAAAAACTTTTTTACCCCTGATCAAAATACAAATAGCGGGTTATACTATTGGGTATTTTTAACAGACTTCAAAAAAAGGAGGAGGTTCTTAATTCGTCTGTTTTTTCTTATATGTTTGTTACCTCAGAACATTTGACTGGGTGAATCGATTTAAAAAAACTTTTATTGTTTGAAAGCTGATACTTGTTGTTTGGTTCCAGTTAAATTTCATCAAAATCGGTCAAGCCGTTTTTGACATACACTCCAATAACTGAAAAATATTTACTTATCTTGATGATATAGTCGTTGACAATGAATGAAAATCGATCCCGTAAGTAGCAAGGGTCATAAAAAGAAGTGTTTTTTTAAATAAAAATGGAAATGACTTCATCACCAAAAAGTGTGAATTAACTTGTCGAAGTCCAACACTAGTACCACGTGCACAATATTGTGATAATAGGTACTTTTGAACTATCCTGGTACCGACTTGAACAAGTTATTTCACATTTTTGGGTGTTGGAGTCGGTTCCAATTTTTCTTTTTTTTTATCAAGTAGCGTAGTTCATTCAGATCCTGGCTTTGTTTCCGCTAACAATCAAGGGTACCTGCTCGTGTCATTACTACAAGTCATATTAAGATTTCACTAACAAAAAATCACATGGAGAATGTAGTAGGTAGGTACAGTTATTGTTTCAATTTGTTAATAATAATAAATACATCTCGTGGATGCTATTGTGTAGATGGGTGGAACAACAAAACTTCTAACAAAATAATACCATTATTGAAATCACCCAAGGAGAAAGATAAGTATTTTGTTTGAAAATTTATTACTTTGTATTACTATTCATACGTAATACCACAATATTACATATCGATTATAAAACCGTGGTATTACTGTTATTAACTGTATTTGTCAAAGATTACGAAAGATACGTTTATGTTTGTAAACGACACCCGTGCCGTCACTTGATGTATGTAATTGTATAGGTAGATTATGTTGCGAAGATGCACCGGAGTGCGACATAAAATCGGACATTCTATGAGAGTAGGGCTGCCATCCGTCCGGGTTTCCCTGGATTTAGCATTTTACCAATAACCCTGCATATTAATCATAAAAAATAATCGAAAGGTGAATGTTTCGAGATTTGTCTTAATAGACTCTTTGTGTAATGGTGTATATCAACAATGCGTCGTTCTTCTCCTCCATTTTCTATACTAGAAAAATAACAAACTTTTATTGATTTTCAAATAATATTTTTGGTGTCCGATATTGAATTTTATTGGTAAGTAAGTTATGGGATAGTATCAATAACCAAGAAGCATCCTCCTATCCTACAATATATGGGGTTCTTTATATGGCTACCATATGTTGTTTATACAACACAGAAGATGTAACATTTAAAAACATAATGGCTATAATGTGTATAATTTTAACTTTTGTTGAATTACCGGCCGCCCCTTAACACCAAAACGTCTTGGGGAATACTCTCTTTGGTAGTATATCCGCTACACTTTGGTTATTAAGGGCGTTATAGTTAAGTCCCCTATAATGCACCTTACTCGATGTTCTTACGTAAGTATTGGTATGGTGCTAATTATTTCATTTTCTTTTAGTCAGTTCTTAATTCTTATGCTATTCAAGAAAACCATGGAAAGTCTCATTCTAAAGCAGAAGCTTAGGCTTCTTCTTTTTGTATTAAGTTTTCATTTCAAAATTTCATTATCTCTATCGCATCAAACGTTTACGGCCATCTTTTTACTACTAATTTATATGTACTAATATATTACGTACTCGATAATACCATGAATATTTCAATAACTTTCCATGTATGAAAGTTTGTGTTTTCTATAGTAGTGGACAGAAGGACGGTGTTTACTCAACATAGCTTTGTAGTAAATTGATAATGTTGTTCTACTGTAACTATTACGCTATGGCAACTCGTGTCCATCCAAGACATACTTTTTCGAGATCTATGAAAAAACGTGTTCAGGTAGCTAGATTAGGTAGTACCTATTTAATGTTCACGTTCATTAGATATACTAAACTCTCTAATTATATGAAAACATGGAAACTCGAGATACCTAATAAATTTGCAAGCATTGTAATCGTAAATTGAATACGCGTCAGAAAACTTAATTATACGTAAATATAATACGTATCAAATAAAAAGTAATACAAATAAAAAAGTCACCAAAAAGAATCTAGGTATGTGAGATTCGATCCACGGTACTCGATCTTCTGATTCGACTTCAGAAGTTACACACTATACAATCATTGACCAAGGTGTCGAAAATTACACACATATCGTTTATGCCTTACTGTCAGATACATTATATTGGTCCACGTACATACGTAAAATATTTATTGTATTATTAAGAATTATGTCGTAAAATTAAAATTTGACCAAAAAGAATCTCTTTACGCAGGATTCGATCCACGTGCCTCTCAATTGCGAAGCTATGTCACTTACTATGCGCTATTTGAACGACGATTGATTAGTCGAAAATTATGTACATAACTTTTGTGCTTTATTGTCAGAAACTATAAATTAATCATGATCCATCTAAAATAATTACAACACATTCATTACGAAAAATTCTGAATATTGCTTATAATAATTATTTTAGGTAGCTAAAGTTGTACCTACGTCTTGTAAAATGTTTGAAGTGTTTTTTATATTGCGTTAGGGTTCACAATCATATGATAATTTCATTAATATAAGAGATATATACATAGGAACATGGAGAAAGGAAGCCATAGATGCTTACCTTATTATGTCCATCATGCGTTTTTGACGATTTTTGTACATCTTTTTTGCACTCCCAAAGCGTTTATTTATAATTTTACCCATGTTTTATTTTAATTGAGATCGCCGAGAAAAGTGACGCAGGTCCGACGTACGACGCGGCTGACCGCGATATGAGCGAGGATGATAGCAATATACGTAGATCGCTGGAGTAAATAGTGCGACATGATGTTAACGCTTCTCGGAATGAAAGGGCGTATGTGACATTTTGTAAACAGGCTCAGTACGCATTAACTGTGCTTTTTTTGGATTAAAATAATCAATGAAATTTATTGTACTTAAAAAATCAATATTTTAGAAAAAAAAACAAATTTTAATTCACTAAAATCTGGCGGAAAAAGTAGGAATCCTCTATTTTCAGAGGTGTTTTTGAGATTTTTTTCTATCGAGCCAATTATTAGGAAACATGTTTTGAAATCGATGAAAGTATTACTTATATCCTTGAGTATCGTGTATTTAAATTGCATTGTACCATCCGGTACCTGGTTTATGAGATTTTCCATATCATGTTGGCACTATTTCGTAATTTCCGAGCCTTAAATAAATCCTAGAAGCTAATTTAATTTTTGTAATGGCTAGGTGAAAGCTTACGTATTTGGTGAGAAATTAAAATATGTATGTTTTTTAATTATTTTGCTAGGTCAGGTGTTGTCAAATTAACTCTTTTTAAGATTTTGTCAAATTAACTCTTTCCGCTAAGGACATTGCCGGCCAAAGTGCCATAATGATAAAACATCGATGGTCTTTAAGGTTTGTAAATCTGTGTCAATATTTACGTACATTCATCATATTCCCTCCCTTACCCCACTCATGTAGAGTCAGCACAATACATCTCCTCTAACAACACAAAGGAAGGACAACACGATAACATATAAAAAATGTTTTCGGTAATAATAACACACAGGACAACTGCTAAACTGTATCGGCCTGATTGTCCACTGCTAAACACAACCTTCTGATATTTTACCTTTAGTCGTGATACCCACAGGTAGCAATTAACGCTAATATTTCTGGGGAATATTTTACAAGAGCCTTGTTACGCGCTCAATGGATAGCAACGCCCCATACTCACATCGACATAAGTATTAGTTCATTCAGAGTTCCCCTGATTTACCTCTTACGACATACACAGAAGTATAAGCAACAGTTCATACATTCTTCATCCGAGCTAGCAATTATACAAAATAATACTGTTTCCTTTCGAGTAAACTGGTGTACCTATATTCAATTATCTTTCTTTGATATGTGATCTAGTGATGTATTTTGATAATTCGCTTTGTGCTTAGTGTCATCTCTGCCAAACTAAGTGGAAGAGATATGCTAAACATTAAAGTTATTCTTATATTATAATGGAAAATACATAGAATGAGCACCATGACATTATGTCGATGTGGGTTAGGATAATGAATGTAAAGAAATACCACATTTGGGGCTTATCTGAGCAATTTACGATCTACATGGCCTTGTTGACTGAAAGGTAGCGAGTATCTATATATCTATACAACCAAAGAGAGCATTCTCAAGGAAGATTGCCTCAGGAAGACTGCTGTGTGTTGTTAGCGAAAACATATTGTTTAATTATGTTTTTGCGTCACGTCCTATGTGTTAGAGAAAACATTCAGCCAAACCCACTTGCAAACACACAATTGCGAATTAGATCCCTCGGATGACCGAAGCCATAACCGAAGAATCAGACACAGGTCGAAAATGGAAAAGATTCGAGAAAAACGTACAACTATTAGTATGGGATACTAATAGTTGTACAAGATCTTGCATTAGATTTTCGTATTGTCCATGTTGATTTGAAGCCCCATCTGCTGCTATTTAGGTCGCTGAGCATTGAATCTACTGAGGTCCTCTAGTGATGCTGCCTTAATGCCCATGTTATCTGATAAAAGATTATGAGTGAAGGTGAGCTGAATTCTTTCTAGTTCAAGACCTCATGGATTGATTTCGTGCTCTTGTCTTATATACAGTCGAATCGGCATGGTGGCGTTTATGTATAAACACTTCAGCACTTCTATATACCTATAGTTGATTTGGAATCGCTGAGGAGACTGCGGTACCACCCAGGTTTCGATTGAAGTTTCTGTGCAAGTTACCACATGATAATATACGTCTTAGGATCGTTCGCCCAGTAATTTCACTTGCTTAAGGATGTGGAGCTTTGAAATGGCGTTTAGCTTATAGCCTGTCCTTTTCACACTATATGTATAGTGTTTTTACCTCAGATCATAAAAACAAGATTTCTATGACCTTGTTTCTATTATCTGAGGTTTTCATCTACTACTGGAGCAGGTCTTACTGGTACTGGGCCAATCGGAAACAGAATATTTTATACAGACCTTGCTCAAGAATGCTAACACTTCGTGAAAATCATCCCATGATATAATATTTACGAGTAGAAACTGGAAACTAGATAAACGTGTAAAACATATATATATATTATTTATATGTTTTACAATATATTTCACACGCAAAGAACGTATGAAACCAATTAATGGACGAGTGAACGAGTATACATGAGTCCACTCACTTCAGGCACATACGCGCACAGCGTCTCACTCTCTCATTCACACTCTTACACACATCCTACGACACACATATACACACACATTCTACACTTTACATCTATATTATAAGTACTTAGTTAAATTAAAATTATTACTTGTGAACTGCTTCAAGGAAACTCCTATTCACCTAATTGAAGATAAAGGCCACATATTATGCAGTCTCATTTAAAAAATAATATATATATATACATATTTAAACTTTTACCTTGGTATTGCAACGCATTGTACTTAAATTTAAATTTAATTTTACATTGCCACTGTATCAATTTTAATTCTGTCGTGAACTTCGATAAAATATACCCTAGATTCTGCGCGAACGCTCCAAAGTTAACCAAACAAAACTGTGCTTATAATGATCTGAAGCACAGTTTTGCCGTCAGTGACGCGCTGATCGTCGAGTGAAACAATGCCGAAGTGCTCTGTGAATAGTTGCAAAAATAATACACTTACAAAGCGAAAAATACATGGGATTTCCTATTTTCGGTAAGTTTTATACATATTTATCGTATTTTAAGTGATAAACATTCATAATTATTTAATTATTACCTCCAAATTAATACATCAACAAATTAAATTCCGTTACTCCTGTCACGCAGTTGTCTCTTTCGCACGCATAATAACATCCCATGCAAGACAAGAACAAGTGAGCCCTAATTCAGAACAAGTCTATCGGAGTCGTCATAATAATCTTTTATTTTCTCAGACTGTACACAGGCATTTATTTTACATTTTCCAACTTCAAAAAAGGAGGTTATCAATTTGACATGTGTGTATGAAATATTATTAGAACTGCAATATATTCACTTATAATATAGATTAGGGCTTACAAACATATATACAATATTTTTATGTGTGTGCATATCTTTGTATGTTTTATGTACTAATACGTGTAACAGTGACTTGGCTTACTGATTGGAAAAACACCACAAAACCTTTTTCAAGTTTTAGTGTTCCTGTTTTTAATTGTTGTTGTATGTTAATAATTTAATATCGAAATGTCCGAGCCACCTGCACAATCCTGAATGCACGAGGTTTAGCGTGCACTCTTATTATTACAGATGATTTTCAGAATGTATGATATGAATATAGTATGTAAAGGTAGTTTATAAATATTAAATATTGTATTACATATACAATGTATAACATTAACATTGTATTAACATTCAGAAATACTCAAACACGTTTACTTTATACATTTTGCTGTAACACGCAGGTATCTGAACTGCAATTCAGGTCTGATACATTATATTGTTATATTATTTGTTTTTAATTGCTTTTTGTTCTGTGTGGAATAAATAAATAAATGTTAATGAAAATTAAAGCCGAATAATTAATATTCTGATTTCATTATAACAGATCCCTTTTCTATCTCCCAACATCCGCATATAATCTACTACACACCTTTTCAACCCGGGCAAAACCAGGTTATATAAGCTAGTTGACTAATACGGATAGTTAAAATTCCAATTATAAATGTCACCAAAAAAACTAATTACTAAATAATATTTTTAGTACGAGATTAGGAGTAAGCGACTCCATTGTATTTTATGTTCTATCACAGCAAAGGGTAATAAAATTTTACGAGCTCTCTTCAATGGCGCAGAGTAAAAGTGCTATAAGTTTATTACGAAGTAATTGAAAATTAAACCATATGCAACTGAAACAAGGTTGAATATTGTTAAATAACTTAAATAGATTTACTACGTTTTTGTGTAATTTTAAGGTTTTTATGTGTATCTCAATAGACAGAAAGGTATAGGATAACTTGAGCCGTTTATATGCGTTCTGTCAATACGAAAAGTTGCATCTAGGGTATATTTTATCGAAGGTCGTGAACAACACAATGAACCTTTTGAAATTACGCACTCGATCCCCAAGATACAGGCTTAGTGCTTAGTTTGGGGCTCGCTGTCAATCTATTAGGCAATAAGAATTTTAGTTATTGTAGAATCTAAGTTTACCATTGTATTTACTTATAAATCTTTTTAGCAATAAAAATTATCTTATCTTATCTTATCTTATCTTATCTTATATTTATATATATATATGTCATAGTACGTTTGTAAATGGTACATACATTAAATCAATAAAATGTAATAATATATGATCGCTTGGGTAATCAGCAGTATTTGCAGCTACATTCAAAGTATATGGAGGGGAGAGCCTTCCTTCGTGGAATGGTCTGTGTAATTTATTTGTATGTCCCTAAAAGGATGGGAATGGCAAAATCGGCCATGACATGACCCAGCTCGAAAAGGTGTGGAGGTATCGAAATATACTTAAGAGAACTAAAACCTACATTGTCAGAACTTTGGTCTTTCCCATCTTTTTGTATGGAGCAGAGTAGTGGACCGTAAAAATGGCAGACCGACGACGTATTGATGCCTTTGAAATGTGGTGCTGGCGGCGAACGTTACGCATACCGTGGACGGCCCGTAGGACAAACATCTCAATCCTCAAAGAGTTGAACATAACACAAAGGCTATCGAGCATCTTCCTCAAAAGAGTGCTGCAATACTTCAGCCACATAGCACGAAAACCCTCCGACAACTTGGAGAAACTAATAGTCACAGGGAAGATGGAAGGAAAACGACCCAGGGGACGTAGTCCAACACGATGGTCCGATCAAATAGCTAAAATACTGAATACTACGATCACAGATGCTCTGAGCCACGCCAAAGATCGAGGAAACAGCTCTGTAGTGAAGAAACACATGGTCGGGGACATCACGACGCTCAGCAGTGAGCTACGACTCGAGGAGGAGGAAAAGGATTTTTTCCCCTGTACTAAGCATACATGTAGGTAGATACATATAGCTAACCTTAAAATAACCGTGAAAATCAAGTTAATTAAAAAAATTGGAAGTTAAAATTGGAAAAAAAATATTAGTCATATTTATGTAACACACGTGCATACCTCATTATCTTCTTTGGTGTACTTCTCTTCAAGAAATCTAGATGGGTCGTAAGGCTTTGTTTCTTTCTCTACTGGTTCTGGTTCCTACAAGTATATTTTTGTTAATCAATACTAATGGCAAATTACATCAACAGTATAATGTGAATAAATACTTTTAAATCAAAGTACTGAATTGATATTAATGTATGTTTTAGCGTTTAGATATTCTTACCATTACGGAACCGTGAGTATTTTTTTTAACATCTTGACGATTCCGCCGGATGGCCGCTAGCTCCATTTGTATCTCTTTGACTTCACCTTCCATGTCACCCAACTGTTTTTGCTGTGATACAAGGAAACCATAACAACCGTCAATATATTGAGAGAAATACCACTGATAAGAACTTTTGAGCAAATGGGAGGGAAACACATACTTGTGGGATATGTGGGTAGTGATAATATAATGATAACTTATATTATAAGTTGTAATATCAAGACAGATTCACTGCTGAGTCAGCTTTTAACCTCTCAAATTCATGTTCAAATAATCGCCAAATCTGTAACTTGTGTGGTGTAATGCAAACGAGACAGCGGCCACTTTGCGGCACAGTAGACCAATGTCGCTGGTTGGTGAAGACCTGCACCGATGGGTTTGATTTCTTGACTATTATACAGAACTATTATACTATAAGCACAGTTTGTTTTGACCAGAAGCGCTGTCATAATACCAGTTGTTAACAGGCCTGTTTGATTTTTTTATATATAAGTACCGTATGTAGAAAAATAGGCAGATAAAAACATTTATTGTTCTCGAAATATAATACGGAATAAAGTTTAGAGAAATATTTTAGAAGGATAAAATCTGATTTGGGCCAGCCTCAGCTTAGCACGTAGGTATTTAACAAAATAAAAAGTAAAATTCAACATATTTGAAAATATTCTATCGAGTAGGTATGTTCATTAGGGATAATTTAGGATACACACTAATGGTGAAAGATTTTTTTAAATTCTGCCCAGTAGTATCAAAGCCTGTCCAATGCAAACAAAAAATCAAATCATATCTCTTTATAATATTAGGTAGTTGTACATTGAAAGGTAGGTATAGATAGATATAGTGCTATGAACTGCATCAATCCACCGTGGGTATATTAAAGGTATAACAAAGATTTATTAATATACCTATACCTACCGTAAAAAATCGGGTTCGTGGCTTAGGCCCACAGTGGTCGACGCCCCTGTGGCTGACGCCCCCGATTCTAATAAATTTAGTATATTTATTTTTGTCCTTTTTTTTACTAAGTACAGTAAACAACAAAAGTCTTTCTTAATCAAATTATCATACGTACAAAGAAGATCATACGTACGATGCATACGTGACGAAGTTATTAAGAGGGAAAAAATCTTTTATTTTCCGGTGTTTACGTTAGTAGTCACTTATTTGCTAATAATGTAGCTTTCATTCAAAAACCTTTTGAGTGTACCCATTGAAACAAATATACAAATATACGAAAACTCAAAACTTTTCTCTTTAACTAATTTTAAGTTTTCATTTCTCAAAAAGTTGATAAATTTTGTTAGTAAGTAATAAATTACCATGTAAAATCTTATCTTCCATCTTCAATTAACACGTCTACTAACTGGGCCGATACAACACCACAAGGAAGAATGGAAATATGATTGGCAAGTTCACTGAATAATACGAAAATAAAAATTGCATGATCATGTTTTTCCAACAACCGTTTTTGGAAATCCGACCAAAAAAGTAACAGTTAATTATTTATTAAGTAAATAATTAAAGATATGATTTTGCTTGTTAATTATCATTAAAGGTAATTGATGTGTTCTATAATATAATACATTGTGTTCTATAATTATTAGATTTTAAAGTTGATTATTTTTTATTATTATTGTTAACAAATTTTTAAAGAAAACTACACATTTTAAATGTTGTTTAAGTACTTTCCAGTTATTTTTTTTCATACTGATTTTTAATTACTATCTTTTTACTTTTGAGACTGATTGTCATAATTAGGTAAAATAATTCGCTTGATATAGAACAATATAGGCGATCAAAACTGTTATTGAGATACTTTTTTATTTACAAATAATTAGAAACAACTACGATTTTTATTTTTTTAAATATACTTTCAAATTATAGCATATCTACTGTATTAGTATCATTATAATATAAAATATTGCATAAATCTACTCCATATTATGTACATATGTAGTTATTAGAATTTGTATAACATTTTTATGCCTACCAGTACATTTGAATAAAAGTTGCTATGATTTAAATTAAATTGACCGTGGGCTTCGACCACAGGTGCGTCGACCACTGGGGGCGTAAGCCACGAACCCAAAAAATCTATGATGTAACTACCTACTTATATCTGCGTCAGTATCAGTATGTAAGTTGTAGTAATGTAGTTCCGCGAAGTTCTGCACATACTACAGAGCTACATAATAATTATAAGCTCCGTTATAAGCCACAACATTCGATCATAAATATGTCTATGATCGAAGGACACAACCAAAGTCCTCTAAGAGGCTTCTAATAAGAACCGGTGATTATACGAGTTGAGACGTACGTAAAAAAATTAAGTAGCAGTCATGGTACAATAATTAGACCATGGTAGCAGTGAGCATTGGTATTGGGAGAAGTATTCATGCAGAAGATTGAAGAATAAAATATTACCAATAGTAAAGATTGACCGCTAAAATCGACATCCTCGACTTGCTTATTTCTCACAAACGGCCAAAAATCCGACTGTGGCATTAAGACTTAGAAAACAGTCTAAATTAAATAAATATTTAGAAAATTAGAAAACGTGCAAATAATCTCTAAACAAATCAAGGCAACTGTCAAACGAGTGGCATTTACACACGTGAATGTATAAATGAACTCTATGAAAATAAAATATCAAAACAGTATGTAATAATATATATTGTGGTTGATACACCTACTCGTTGCGTGAACATATAGGACTCTGTATGTACGGCTGTGAAATTTTATTATAAGCAATTTCTGATTGACAATATGTTGATATTTATTTAATAGATTACAATCAAGGTATGTCAAGGTACATATAAGTAATACTCATGGAAGTAATATTATTTCTTGTAATCGCCTTCAGATCTAATTCATATAAGTAGGTATATAATCCTGCCTTCCTACACTTGTACGTAATTTAATATACATAAGAGGGAAAATAAAATTCCAAAAATTTATTTTTTTTTGTGAACAAGCTGTCAAAGTGTTGGGATTCAAGGCCTACGAAGCTATCGACAAACGGCTCGAGTATGTACGCAAATTCTACCACGCGTTCCGCACACGACGCGACTTTCTGAAGACTTCTACAAACTTTGACGATAGGATCTGATACCCATCTGGTCTGGCATCAGTCGCGCGCTACTGGCAACTGGTAGTGTTAGTCGCACGCTACAACGCTGAATAAATATCCGTTGCTTCAAAATGGCGTACAAAGTAAATTAAATTTACTATCTCTTTAAGGCGATTACCGTAGTGAAACGCGCACTTTTGGAATCTTCTTGTACTGAAACTATGAATTCAAAATGTGCGAAAAAAATATATAATATTCTTTAATTCTTTATTGAGTGAATTAGTTGATTAGTTCTTCTGTAATAAATTGTAATCGGCGACCCTTTTTAGATTGTTTTTTATTAATTTAAGAGGCATAGTTGAATTAAATGCAATGATTCTTTTTTAAAAAAATAGCTAATACTATACTCTAATGAACTACTTACTAACTTGTATTGAAAACATTTTTATGAATTTTTGCCACAAAATTCTCTGATGGCGAGAAGAAATCGCAACGAAAATCAGTCTGCCCGCAGCGCTCGGGCCGTTTGGACGTGGGATCTGTGCCGTTCGTTACGCCATCATTATTGTGCATTAATTTTACGAAATATTACAATATTTTTTTACCATACGTTAATTTGGAAGTCATAAATTATTGAAACTCAAGTAAAACATTTATTGGGGAAGTACTTTTGTTTATATTGATTTATAAAATCGTTATAATAACTTTTTTGAGCGAGTTGATTAAAGTTCAGACACGGCATTGTTAATTCCTATTTTAGTAGGTATCTAGACTTTTAACCCTTGGTAAAATATTTCATTTTGTTATTATTAGGTTACTGTACAATTAAATGAGAACCTATTCCCAATACCCTTAACACACTTTCCGAGACGACCAACTACTTTCTAGGTATTTATATATCCAATCATTCAAATAAAGGGAACTTACCTATATCTCTTTTATCTCTTTGACTTTAAAAGTTAAATACTTAGTATGTAGTTAGTCGGATTTAAATGTGTGTTACATCTGTGTGTTACGACTCCGCTGTTCTTTCGTACTACCTCTAAAAGCATGTACCCGTAACTTTTGAACCGTTACTTCTGTAGATAGTTTAAATTTTCATAGCAAAAGTGATAATGTGTACTATTATTATAATTTTATTTTATATATTTTAATTAGTGGGATTCCTTAGAAAAAGTGACCCGGTACAATTCTTCTCGTACAACTTTTAATGGCAGCAGTCGAATGAGACTTGACAAAAACCAAAATGACATATTCAAGATGGCAGGTAAAATTCAAGTTGCTCCGATCCGTCTGAAAATCAATATCTGGGTGGTTTTAGGCGTCGTTATTCCGAATTTAGAAATTATTTTTCGATGACATCATTTTTTAAGATGGCCGCCATACATAGATGTTTTGAAACCATTGACTTAAATTGTTTTATAGGAAGGAGTCATGGGGAAAGAAAGTATTCTAAACTGAAAATAACAAAGTGGTTTTCGTGATATGATAATAATGGGAAATCATAAAAATGACGCCTGCCAAGTGAAGATATATGACGTATCTGGTAAACGGTTACAGATAAGTAAAGGAGTTTTGAACAAATGACATAGGGAATCGAGAGAGCAGTCAAATGACATGCAAAAAAATCCAAAATAGCAGAATTCAAGATGGCTGCCATAAAAAATGCTGAAGTGCGATCCTCCTGAAGTAAAGCTGAGCTTCAGTGTGATCAGAGTACTTTGTATGGATATGGATATGTTTCTGGATTTGCCCTACGAGCTCTTCTTCTTCATCATACTACATTTAGAGCACGGATAGTGCGTGAGTTCAAAGGGCGAGTGCAAGGCGAGACTGCAGTCCGATTCGCGTTGCGAGGCCGAAGGCTGAGGTCTGACTTGGGAGTATTTTCCATATCTTCAACTGGTCTCCATGATGAATGAAGCACCTAAGAGTGGGGTTCTTTAACCAATGTGACTCAGAAACTTGGTACGATTCTGCCTGTACCACTTTTAGTAGCGGTAGGGTGAACCTTATATGGCGGTTTCATTACAGTTATCTTTTATTATTTTTATTATCTTTTATTTTATTATTGAGCATTGCATTGGGATTATACTTACTTCTATTAAAATTTTGAACTTTTATTTTATTATTATTTGTATTTATTATGTTATCTCATAAATAAACTCTAAAATTGCAAAATGACTTTCTATAACTGAAATTATACCTATGCATAATATTGTTACGAGCTGGGGGTTCGGGATAAATAATGCAAAACGTTTTCGACACACTGACACCTTTATTCCACAGTTCTACAGTCACTTCCAACAACACTGTAACACTAAACTGTTCGCACTTCACAGAACACTATTCACAAACTTCACTGTACTTTACTATTCGCGCTTGGAGCACTTGGTCCAAAGATAATCGCACTGTTGATCGTTTCGAACTCAAAGTAAGACTGACTGGTCGGTCCGGACCCGACCCTATTTATACTCAAAAGTCACATTTTCCAGAATGTTCCCTAATAGTCTAGATAGAAAAACAATAAGGGCCATATATGATCCTTTTAACGTAAACAACTTTTGAATGGAATTCCACGACTAACTTACTACTACTTATACTGTGGTTGTTTACTAGTTGATGAGAACAAAGGCGACCCTTTTTTTATAACCTTTTGTGTGAAGAGTAGGTACATTCTTGATTTCTTTTACTTGTTTACTGACTTTGGATTATTCTAGATTGTTCGAGTCCTTGCGCCGTAACACTGCCCCCTCCTAAGACATGCTCGTCCCGAGCATAGTTGGAACCACAGTATGGCGCCAATCGATCCACATGAACAATTTTATTTTATTTTATTTTCCTTTATTACAAAATCCACAGATCTTAAAAAACATAGGTTTACTTATTAACTATTTCTTACATCTAATGACGGATTTACTTTATTTACAATAAATACTTACAGAGAGCAGAGATATATGTTTATATGTGTGTGTGTGTGTGTGTATGTGTGTGTGATTGCGTGTAAGAAGGTGTGCGTGTTGGGAGGGTGGGTGCGTGTGTGTGTAACCTATTTATCTACATTTAATTTATTTGTCACAAGATTTTTAAATTGATGTAAGTTATTATTAAATAAGTCGATTGAACTAAACTGTTCGTTATAAGTCGTTTAAATTCTATAAATAATTGAGTTTCGATAATAATTAGTGTGCGAGCGCGGTAGATTGAAAAAATGATTATGTCTTGTGCTTCTTTTGCGAACTGATGGGACTTGCAGACTCATAAAGTTTTCTAGAAGCTCGTTACTGTTTATTGTTCCAACACAGTTTTTATACAGAAACATCATATCTAAGAGCGTTCGTCTGTCATGTAAACTGAGAATGTTATGGAATTTGCAAGATTCATTATAGTCAACATACATGTGATTTGTGCGGTAATTAAGATGTTTTATGAATTTAATTTGTATTCTTTCAAGGTCTTGTATGTATTTTACGTAATGTGGGTTCCAGATACTAGAACAGTATTCTAGAATGCTTCTGACGAATGCAAAATAAAGTATTTTGAGACACATATTATCAGAAAATGGTTTGCTGATTCGTAAAATAAAGCCTAGGTTTTTATAAGATCTATTAGCAATGTCGGATATGTGATCGTTAAAAGATAACTTGCTGTCTAAGAGAACTCCAAGATCCTTAACTAAGTTAGTCTTGTTGACGGGAGTGCCAGCTATACTATATGTATATTTTATCGGCTTTCTCTTCCTAGTGAACGTCATACACATACATTTATTAATATTTATATTAATGTTATTTTCTTTATAGTATAAGTTAAGTTTATTTAAATCGTTCTGAAGCTGAACGCAGTCGGATACAGTTTGGACATTGCAATATATTTTAGTGTCATCTGCATACATTAGGTATTTGGCGGACTTGAAACATTTACCGACATCGTAAAGGTATGCTGCATAAAGCAACGGCGAAAGAATTGATCCTTGGGGTACGCCTGAGGGGATGTCCATAAAGTCAGACCGATGTCCACCAATAACTACCGCTTGACAGCGGTTGCGGAGGTAGGATTCCACCCATCTTAGGAGATCCCCACAAATTCCCATCTCCTGCAGCTTTCGAAGCAGAATATTATGGTCGACGCGATCAAAGGCTTTTTCGAAGTCAGTGTAGATGACATCGACTTGCGACCCTCCGTCCATACCACGCAACACGTCACTGGTAAATATAGCGAGGTTAGTATTGGTCGAGCGACCCCTGATGAAACCGTGTTGTTGATCTGGTATATTTTGACTTAAGAAGGGATACAGATAGTGATGCGCAGTTTTTTCGAAGAGTTTACTTAAGGTGTTAAGAATAGAGATTGGCCTATAATTTTCTATTGCAGTTTTGGTGCCTTTTTTATGTATGGGGACTATATGTGCAGTTTTCCATATTTTCAGAAAGTATCCTTCACGAAAACAGCGATTGAACAAAATAGCGACAGGTTCAGCTAGAGAATTAGCGCAGTTAATATAGAAAACAGACGGTATCTTGTCACTTCCAGCACCTTTATTAGGATCTACATTTTTAAGAAGTTTCTTAATAAATGGTTCATCCACATGTAATGTATGTAAAGTATCTGTACTGGTGACGGAGACAGCGCCGCAGTTTATGTTTGAATTCGACGAGGCTGAACTAAAGTTTTTACAGAAGAAATCATTAAATGATGAACATATATCTATATGTGTGTTTAATAATTGATTATCGTAGAACATTAATTTCGGGTAATCAGTGTTGTTTTTTCTTTTAGATTTAACGTAAGACCAAAATAGTTTAGGCCATAATTTAATTTTTTCTTGAGAAAATTCAATATAATTTTTGTAACAATGATTTTCCAATAGTTTAACTTTTGCTCGTAAGTATGAAAACGACTGATATTCAAGCTTATTATTATACTTTTTCCAATTCAAGTGTGCTTTTGCTTTTTCCTTAATTAATTTGATTAATTCACGAGTGTACCAGGGTGGATAAATATGTGCTTGTGAGACATATACCTGAGGTATGTGTCGTTCTATAGCACTATTGATAAGGGTATAAAAGTTATTCACCGCTTCTTCAATACTGCAATCTCCAAGCCATTCCTGCCACTTGTTGTTGGAAAGATGTTCGTTCAAAGCCGCATAATCGGCATGTCGAAACAGGCGCTTAATGTACGGTGCAGTTTTAATAGGTGGTACCAAAAAATCCGTCGCATCCATGATTACCGCGGGATGGTAGCTGATGTCCTCTTTGACTAATGAAAATGCAGACTTCTGCAGTCCTAGTGCAAAGTTTGCAAAAACCAAATCCAAAGTGTTATCGTGCGAGTTAACTAAGGTATTATATTGATCGAAACCTATATAAGACATTTTATTAACTAGCATAGATGCGCAATTTTGAATATCAACAGAACCCTTTTTTAAAATAATCGGATCGCCCGAGGACCATCGGATACAAGGTAAATTAAAATCCCCGGCTAACATAATAAAATCATTCGGATGTTCATCTATAATTGACGATAATATGTCGAGCAATTTACATACGCGTGAAGGTATAGATCTGTCCGGAGGCAGGTAAACAACACCAACGTGAAGATCGCGGCGGGAGTGGGAGGGCCCCGGCCCCGGCCCCGGCCCGCTGGACGCGGGCGGCTGGTTCGAGGCGAACGCAGTGCGCGGCACAGTCACCCACACGCACTCGAGGTCGTCACGCTGCCACTCGGGACGCGCGCGCGCACCCATCCGCGCTGCGCTCAACACGGCGACGCCCCCGCCGAGCGAGCCCCGGTCTCTTCGGAACACTTCGTACCGGTGGCTGCACAGCTCTGTGTCCAGTATACCGACACAGAGCCATGTTTCGGTCACCAGGATGATACCGGCATCGCAAATGAGTGAATTGTTATAAAATTCGTTTGTCTTCGTTCTTAACCCGCGTACGTTTTGATACAGAATCGTCAATTTACCCGTGGAATCCATTGTGAAAGTGGACTATAGTGAATCTTATAGCGTAACGTATAATAATTATTGAACGATTCAAGGAGCTCATGATAGTGAATTGTGTTAAATATTTTACTGGGGCTGCAGAAATTATACAGTTGTAATAAGAGAGTTAGATTATAAACAAGTATATTCATTAATATCTGAGCTAACGAAATTAACTCAATCATTATTCTTGCTAGTTGATTTAACGAGTGCAGATAGTAGTTACCTAAGTTTAAAGTGAAAGCGATAGTAGTTATAAGTGTTTTTGTGACTGTTTGAATAAAATATATGTGTAATGTGTGTGATAGTTTAAAAAATAGGTTAAGTATTATAGAATGACTAATGTTATATGTGAATATTATGAAAATAAATGGTACCGATACAAAAGATGCAGTTTCTATATTTTGTCCAAGTCCGTCTTGCATAATATTGGAATAGGAGATGATGTGTCCGTTTTTCTTACGTATATCCGACAGTTTTTTGTCCAGACGTGCTTGTAGTTTTGTTCTGCAGCTTTAGTTTTGCACGATCTGAGAAGCTGTTTGTTTTCCTTGGTCAGATGCTCGTTCACAAAAACTCTTCTCACTTCACCGCCTAGACCAAGCGCCTTTGTAGTTATGTTCCGGTTCTTCCGGGCAGCAGCCACGACGGCGTCTTTGACGGCGCGTTGTCTGAAGCGCGCGACGATGGCGCGGCCGGCTACAGCGGCGCTGCTGGTGTGGCGCGGCTGCACCCGGTGCGCAAACTCGATGTCGCCGCTTTGCACGCTCACCCCGGCTTCGGCCGCGATCTTCACGACAATGTCGATGGTAGATTCGTCCTTCGTCTCGGGCACTCCGACTACCTCGACATTTTGAGCCCTCAACCACTGCTCCTGGCGCGCCTGGGAGTCTTCGATCGCCTTGGTGCGAGCTCTTTGTGTAGTTAGCTCCGCCCGGAGCTGCTTGTTTTCTTCGCAGAGAAATGCAATACTGGCCTTGGTCTCAGAATAAAATTTGAACATGTCGTCGTATTGTCCACTGAGATACTTCATTGTTGTCTCGAGTCCAGTGAGGCGTTCTCCCAACGCCTTAAACTGTACAGTCATTGCATCCTTGAGGGTTTTGGTGACGTCCTGGTTAGCCGCCTGTACTGTAGAGGCGGAAGCCTGTGTGCCTCTTCTCACGGTGACGTTAGCTTGACCTGATTCTTGCATCGTAGTTATCTGGTATTGAGCCTTTCAAAATAAATAGGCACACAATCACACGCAGCGATGAAACTATTAAAGTAGAACCTAGATTTTTTCTTTTACTTTTACTACCCTCTAAAAAACGAAAGATAGGAACGCGTATACGTCTGCTCTCTAAGACGGTCGGGCGAGTATTATGAGTATTAACAATCTTAGAGACTCCTCGTTTACCCTTCCGTATCCGGTACGTGATGTCGTTGATTTTGGTCACAACCAGGTATAGTCCGTCCCATTTAGACTGAAGCTTCGGTGACTTCCCTTTACTGCGTACAGGGTTATGCAGCCACACCATAGACCCTTCAGTAAATCCGGGATTAACAAGTTCTCCACTGTATCGGGTCTTCTTTACATGGGTATAAAATCCATTTCTGTATTGATCTTGACGGTCACAGGTATTCTTCTGTTTGCGATTGTCACTCACGAAACTCTTTACACTGTTTGCTTGAGACGCTCTTCTAGTAGCACAAATACTGCATTTGTACACCTGTCTACAACATCACTCCGACAATGGATCCAATAAAACTGCTCTCGTATCTTTAACAGTGTCTTTCTCACTCCAGGGTGACATGTTGAACATTCGTTGTGACATTGTCGTAGAATCTCACGAATTTTCACTTCGGGAACAACCACTTGCAGGTGATAGTTATTGCCCCGGACATTCTCCCATTTGCGGCACAGCACACCACCATGGATCACCAAGCTGTCCCACTGCGCCCAATAAACCCTTGTTGCCATACCCATTCCAGCAACATCATTCCACTTGGGCCTCCCAGTGCCAGCTTCCATCCATGTCAGAATAGGCCTGATGTTCGCATCATCCTCCTGTGCACGTCGCATGGATTTCTTCCAGTCGTCGGTTATAACTGTTCTCACCATCCTTACTGGTATGACTTCCTTCACTTTGCCGTCGTGAGTTTCTCTAATGTCGCTGCGTTCAATATTAGAGTGAAGTCGGTCGCGCTGTTGATTCCATCCCTGTCGAAGTCTGTCTTCTGATGTCAACTTCCATCTGGGGCAACTGGATCTTAAATGCCCTTTTTCTCCACAGCCGTAGCATCTCGGGCTGAATCTTCGGAAATTTGTATCAGATGGTGTATCTCCTTTCCTGGTCCATTGCATATTGACACCAGTAGTAAAAAGTTTTTTTCCCATGTTCTGTTGTTTCTTGTTCCTCAAGGCGGCGGGCCTGCTCCTCCTGGCGGCGGGCCTGCTCTTGAAGCATCGCCATTAGCGCAGCAAAGTCAGGCGCAGCCGGAGCAGCCATAGTCGAAGGGGTTCCTGGTGTAGCGGCGACGGTTGTTTCTGTAGTCGGTTGTTCTTCGGAGAGCACTGGTGGTGTAGCTCCTCCAAACCTTCGTTGATCGATATCCTATTGCCGCTGACTCCTCGTTCGGATGCCTTCAACGTCTTCCTTTGGGAGTACAGGCATTATTTATCCCCAATTCTGACACCAATTTGTTACGAGCTGGGGGTTCGGGATAAATAATGCAAAACGTTTTCGACACACTGACACCTTTATTCAACAGTTCTACAGTCACTTCCAACTACACTACAACACTGAACTGTTCGCACTTCACAGAACACTATTCACAAACTTCACTGTACTTCAATATTCGCGCTTGGAGCACTTGGTCCAAAGATAATCGCACTGTTGATCGTTTCGAACTCAAAGTAAGACTGACTGGTCGGCCCGGACCCGACCCTATTTATACTCAAAAGTCACATTTTCCAGAATGTTCCCTAATAGTCTAGATAGAAAAACAATAAGGGCCATATATGATCCTTTTAACGTAAAAAACTTTTGAATGGAATACCACGACTAACTTACTACTACTTATACTGTGGTTGTTTACTAGTTGATGAGAACAAAGGCGACCCTTTTTTTAAAACCTTTTGTGAGAAGAGTAGGTACATTCTTGATTTCTTTTACTTGTTTACTGACTTTGGATTATTCTAGATAGTTCGAGTCCTTGCGCCGTAACAATATTTATTTATCTATAGATATATAGAAATATGATCAAGAGTAAAATTGCAAGTTTCTGTTTTAGAGTTGGTAAGTATATGACAGTAACCCAGTGGTTGGTGCGGATAACGTCCTATAAGTTCAAGTACATATTTAATATGACGTGTAGGATATGTTGTGGTGTTTTTGGTTGCATGAATTCGTCCAAACTAAACATATTAATTGTAAAATAGCTGCATGTATCTATAACCAAATAAAAGATATTCCCTGTTCTCCACCTTGTCCATGTTTGCCAAAACAATTTTCGATTAAGCTTTATACTTTAAAATTCAATAATAAAGCATTTCATAGTGAAATGCTTTATTATTGAATTCGAGGTGCAAATGTTTTTTACAACCAATGAAAAACAACACGCATTTTTACACACTTCCTATTCAATTTACAAAGTATTTTATCTAAACTAATAGAGGAAAAATTTGATTGTGCATTTGTTTGTTTGCATTGGCTCTGAAACTATTAGACCGATTTGAAAAATTCTTTCACCATGAGAATCCAACATTATCCCTGATGAACATAGGCTATAGAAGATTTTCAAAAAGTTAGGTCGTACGTAAACTTCGATAACGTAACATAAAGTGCGAAAAAAATACCAAAAAAAATCGTTAGGTATATCGCATACGCTACGGAAATCATTGAAAATAGAGCCAAGTGATATACTACAATTTTATAGAAGACATCTATAAAAAAGTCCGCAGTACTATAAGTCTAACTATTACAGTTATGTCACAATAACTGGTTTTTTATATGTTGAATGTATAAGTTTTGATTTTTTTTGTTAAATACTCGTGTGAAGCCGGAGCGAATCACTAGTTTGCTAGGCAAATGTAATTAAAATGCTGGAGGCGAGCAGCCCTATCGCATGTTTACGTACCGCGCGGCTGTAGGTAGTTATTTCGAGGACAGGGCCGAGTTAAAATACTGTATAGATAATATTACCGTGTTTCGTACCGCTTCATGAAGTCAAAGTACTTTTTTAAGCATAATATTGAGAGAATACTTTTGAATTTTAAATTATAACCTCGTTTTATGGACCCTATGATCTCAGCAAACCACAAACCAATTAAGCTCCTACAGGTTCTTACTTGCAAATTCTGTTGATATGCATAATAGGCACTTTTCTACCAAATTTCAAGAAGATCGACTAAGGCAATCGAGATTCATTGACGGGGAAATATACAGTGCTCAGACCTCCACCGAGACCTCGCTTCGCTTAGTCTATTAAAAAAATATCATGACATACAAGTGAAAATATTTTTTTACCTTAGAGGTTTGCAGTAACTGCAGATAAAAATGTTGTTAGCTTCACTTCTGTTCTGCCGCTTCTAATAGCGCACGAAACTCTACAATTTTAGCGACGCTATCCGTGGTACGGTGACTAGTGCCGCCGTGCGACTGAATATTTTTATGAGTTAAAAGTTAACACCCATTTCTATTAGCTCCGCCCGAATTAGAAATTATTTTGACTACGGTCTTGCCCTTAAGGAGTTCTCCAGCAGCGAAATATCGCTCAGTGTAGAATAGAATAGAAAACTCTTTATTGTTACACCACATTTAAAATATTAAAGTTTACATCATAAGATTTAATTAAATAATAATAACATAGTGTTACAATGGGCGGCCTTATCACTAAAAGTGATCTCTACCAGGCAACCTTAGGATGGAGTTGAATAAACAAAACTATTGGGGCGGGTGTAGTCTACTAAAAGGGTGCACCTAAAATCTTAATATTTTTGTTATACTTAAATAGAAAAAGAAGAACGTTTTCATCACTAGAGTCATTGTCAAGTCAAAATTATTAATTCGATTGAGGCGTTTACGATTCTCATGAAAAGGTAAACTGCGACGCCACTTGCAACCGTGGTTGCATGCGGCACTCACTACTTTTTACCGGACGAACTTTTTGTTGTATTATCATTTGCCGGCCGTGCGTTAAGCGCAGCGTAATGTAAACAATTGTCTCTTGTGACTGAAGTATTTACCTTGGAAGGAAAAATATTCTTGTACAAGATAGCTAAATAAACAATTAATACGAAATATAAACATGATGTATTCATAATGATACCTAAACGTTCGGAGGTGTACTACGAAAGTACTAAATTCCATTGATTTTAAGAAAAATACTACTGTTTTATTATTGAATTATATAGAAAAGACAAATGTCAAGCATATCACAAAATATCATTTTAATATTCATGAGAAAACCATAAAAAAACATGTTTAATAATACCGATGGCCCGCCGGTTTCGCAAAACGTAAACAAACAACTGAACTTTTTTATTTCATAGATACATTTTACTGCAAATGGTTATCAAAACGAAGAGTAGCTATATTCTATTGTCTATTATGGCTACATTCCATCTCGCAAAAAAGGACCCAATTTACGAAAATCGATAAAAATACGCTGACGATCTCCGTGAAACCACAGAGGCGCGTGGCAATCACTGTTTTCGTTTCATGCAACCGTGGCGGCACGCGGCAAACACTCGTATATATGCGAACCTGTGGCGACGGTACGAAATAATCTACCTACATTCTACTGCCACTTTCAGCAAACAAGTGTAATAGAGCCACAGCGAGAAGAACGGGCGAAAAACTCGGAACTATTATATTTGAACATTTTCAATTTGTGACACAATAGATTATAAAATTATTATAATATTTGTTTGAATTAGGTACATGGTCAAATCATGGTACTATCGTCAAGTGGCTGTCCCGCTCCAGCCGCAAGACACGAGGGCGTATGCACAAATTGAATAGTGTGATTGTTTACAAATTGTATTGTGTTGATTCGACACCACCATGCGATTTCGCATAGTGGTAGGGCATTTTGCGAATGCCCGCCTGACTAGCTACCACCCTCAAGTAGAAAATCTGTCGCCAAGCACCTAACGGTGTGTTCCGGCAGCTGTCCTTGAGAGCCAGTAATTCTAGGTTAGCCTGAACAACATCTTCGACCACATCATCACTTACCAAATCATGGTACTATCGTCAAGTGGCTGTCCCGCTCCAGCCGCAAGACACGAGGGCGTATGCACAAATTGAATAGTGTGATTGTTTACAAATTGTATTGTGTTGATTTGACACCACCATGCGATTTCGCATGGTGGTAGGGCATTTTGCGAATGCCCGCCTGACTAGCTACCACCCTCAAGTAGAAAATCTGTCGCCAAGCACCTAACGGTGTGTTCCGGCAGCTGTCCTTGAGAGCCAGTAATTCTAGGTTAGCCTGAACAACATCTTCGACCACATCATCACTTACCATCAGGTGTGATAGTGGCCAAAGGCTAACCTATCGAGCATAAAAAAAACTTATGGCAACGTATCTAAGGGTACATTTCTACACCAAGCTGCTGGAATGGAATCCACAAAATTCCTGTCCTGACCTCAGGTCCTGACGATGGAAGTTCTGTTCCTACGCACGCTACCTACCTCTCGTCTCTGTGGCTGAGCATCACTTTCGGTCAGTGATCGCTTCACGACACATAAACTGCACCTTTTTACTCGTAAGCTGGTGATCGTACATATCTATAATTGAACCATCCGAGAGGTCATCCGATTCAGTGTGAAGGAGTTACAAACATACAAACTCACATCCTCTCTGACTCACAAACTTTAGCAATAATTATAATATTAGTCTTATTATAATTATATGTAGGCATTGTTAATATAGCACGCAACATTAAAAGCTGATCGATAACCATCGACATGTTATAGAGAAAAATGGTTACATTTGGATTTGAATATCAAGTCGATTACAGCAAGCTGTCTCTTACTATATATTAGGTCCTTACCTATGAAATTGTCGTTCTGCAGTACTGGCCATTTCAAATCAAAATGTTTTTTGTTTGGCTAAGAATTTTAATTTCAAATTAATTTTATTTTAAGAACATGGAACTCTTTTTCCAAAAGTAGTCATTTGTTTATTGATTAGTATAAAATGTAACACTAATCAATAAACAAATGACTACGTCGCATTTCAATCGTTTTCGTCATACGATAAAAAATCGAGTAATTATTATGAAATATGAGTACCTACCGCAGCAACGTGGCACAAGCGGCATGAAACATCAACGACGTTTACGGAGCTAACACTACAAACCAACGCACCACATGTAAATGGTTAGCGCGCTTCCATTCTGAAATTTCGACCTGAAAAATGAACCTCGCGGTCATCCGAAGACTTTGGTCGACAATGACGAAGAGATTGTGTTGTGAAAGCTGATGATACACAATCTACGGCTGAATTAGCAGCAGACCTATTATTACAAGCGCGTGGTTTTGCTAAAACAGTACCTCTAGGTTTTAAAACTTCATACGATTAAGCGCCCTCCAGCCTTTTAATTGCTCCAAGCAATTATAAACCTTTTTTAAATTCTGTGGTCTCTCATAATAATTATTATATCTTAATCTTATAATCTATGTCTCGGAAGTTGCAGTGTCGGTCTGATCTATGGTTTTTCAATACTCTCCGGCTTGTTTGACAGACATTGACAGACAGTTTGACTTGACACTGACAGTTTGACTTACAAATAAAGAACTCAGGCACGACACGACTCGCATCTCTATTGATAATTTATAATATAAAAAAATATTAGACAAAATTATGTACTGTATGTATTAGAACACGTAAATATATGCTAATGTTATGTGACCGGCAGGCGAATAATGACAACGTGTTATAAGTAATTAAAATGAGAATATTACACTCGATAATAAGGAAACAATACGTAAACCGCGATGCAATTCACAATTTGCAGACGTGGAATTGAACTTTAAAATTCTATTTAAAAATCCAGTACCTTTTGAAGATTATTTCGTTAGAGTATTCAGTGTAACGGTAAGCGAAGTTTTAACTTGACCTACTTGATCACACATAACCTTAGGTAAAGTATTTTAAACAAAATACATAGTTCTATCAAATTTAAAAGTGATAATATTAAAATATTTTTAATAGGTCCAATGTATATTTAGTTTCAGTTACAACATGCTGTAAATAAAAGTCGGCCAATAAGTGATAGTAAAATGGATGTGAATTTGGAGGCACAACTAGAACTTAGTGAGGATGAGAGTGATTCTACGATTCCCGAAAGTATCATCAATAAGTGGCACCGCAGGGCTGACACATCACTAGACCTTGCTGACCAAGTAATATCACATAGGAAATTCATAAGGGTGAGTAATATTTGTTCTTGATAGTGTTACAGACACAAATGCTTCAATATGTCATAATTAAATATTGATTGACTGGGCATGGCTTAATTTTTGGGACTTTGATGAGGACCGGACAGCAATAGAGAAATATAAAAAGCAGAGTGAATTATGAAAATATAGTTAAAGGTACACTCCACACTTTCACATAAAACATATATATAAAATTATTTCAAAACAGAATTCTTACACTGAAGTCTAGTTATGTTTTAATTAACTTTATTTAAACTTTTAAAATGTCAAAAGTGTAGCACCTTGCATGACACAATGAGATATCTTATTATACAGTTTTTTGATCACAAATTATTTGTCAACACCTGATAAAAGCAAGGTGCCAACTTACAATGATTTTATCAAATACCTACTTATTCAGGAAAAAAATGTATAGGACTATGTTGATTAGTTATTAGTTTCAGTATGTTTCATTTATCTAGTTTTTAAATGCTACATTACACTTTTTTTTAAATCAACTCCTACCAGTGGATGCTATGATGTGAAAGGTGAAACTAAACAAAAGTGAAACTAGCACATTAACCCTACTAATATCTTTCTGTTTCTACCATTAAATTCTATTGCGACCGTATAAAATGCTCATGTATTAATATCACTAGAAGCTTTAGCTTTTTCTTAGCGTCTTCTATGCACTGTGCCCATCACCCTGAGACATACAGTTGTGAAGTTGCATGTGCCTGTAACTTTACTGGCGGTCAAGGACTGCTGCCAGAATACACTGTTAGGTGTTTAGAGACAGATTTTCTACTTGGTAGCTAGTCAGGAGAGCATTTGCGAAATTCTCCTCCACCATGCGGTGAAGCTCAAGCGGGTGTTGACACACATAAATAATTTGATTCTCTAAATGCTTCCACCTTTTGTTGACTTCTCGTGTTTTCCAATCATCACTGTATACATCAAAACACTTAAAAACCGAGCAGAACTTGGGTTCGGTATAGATTTTCCAGAGATTAGAACTCTTGAAAACCTGAATACTGTAAATTCTATGAAAAATTTTACATCTGTATTGAAGAATATGATTACATTTCTACATGTAATGCTTATATAGCGTTGTTGTTTATAATATGTTGTTATGAGAGGCTGTGATATTATTCTGTGTTGAAATCAATGTAAATTTTAACGACATATTTAATAGTGCACGATTTTAAGGCTAGGGTACATACAGAATTCATCTATCCATCTCTCACTATGTATATCTAAATTTGTTTACGGCTGGCCTTTATATCATAAAAAAAACACATAATGTACCTAAATATCATTGAACTAGTGGGGCAAAAAAGCTCACAGGCTCCATAAAGTGAAAAATTTCTTGTAAAAGTTTGCTTAGCCATTCTGCACAGATCAGCAAAGTTAAGCAATGTCAGTGATGGTTACAAGTTGGATGGGTGACCACTAGTGACATTACCATTGAGCGCTTCTGTGCTTCGGAGGAAGCACGAAATTTTTATATAGGTACTTGCACGCATTATTGCTCCTTAAAATAGTCAATTTAAAAAATAGCTTAATTGATTTTGTGTTTCGGATTGTCATGAATGAACCTACTAGCCTAAGTAAATAGTCTACTACTCTATAGCCAATGTCAAAAAGAGGTGCATTCATATGGATGGAAAAGATGCGACAGTCCAGCACCCGCTTTCATAGGATAATTGGAAACACATGAGGATGATATTTTGAGACTGCAGGTGCAAGTCATCTGTTCCAATCCAAAATAATAATGTTTTCACTTATCATGCGTCAATGCTGTTTAGAATAATGTTTTTCCGAAATATGTCACTTTAAAAAACCTTTTGTAATTATTATTATTTTTGACATTAGAAGCCCTGCTACAAACTCACATTGTATTGTAACAGTTAAATGTGCCCCATTACAGATTTCTCTTTAAAGCACTACTAAACTATTTTACTAAGATTCTGTTTCAGAATTTGCTAATAAAGTTCTGGGTTGTAATCGACGAAAATGATACATAAAAATAAAAATAATAAACACTTTCTATGATCATAGCACTTATCTATCAAATAACTATCTTACTTGCCACTTCATCTAGCCTATAAATTATTACCAGCTTTATTAGATGGATAGGTTAAGGCGCTGACTGTGAAACGCAAAGATAGTGTTTATTAAATAAATAAGTTCTTGGTACTATAGCCGGAACTTACTCAAACAATCTAAAACAGGTCCTTAACCTACCATTTGGGCCGTAATAGGTAGGCGGCTGCAATAGAATATGTGGCGGATTGCTTAGCAAATAATAATAAATAAATATGGATAAATTTTAAAGTTTATATTCAAGAGACATGTATTTGTACCTAGGATATTGTAACAACGGTACCTAATACAAACAAAGTAGAAGCAGTGATGGCTCAGTGGCATTCCATGCGTTCGAATCCCGCCGCGGGCTTGAGCTTCATCGCATGGTGGAAGGGCTTTTTGCATATGCCCGCCTGGATAGCGACCACCCACAAGCAGAAAATCTGTCGCCAAGCACCTAATGGTGTGTTCCGACGGCAGTCCTTGAGAGCCAGTGAAATTACGGGCACATGAGACTTTCGAAGTATGTCTCAAGGTGACTGGCGCAGTGTAATTCGTGACATGTAGCGAAATGCATCTGTTATAGGCAAGAGGTAAGTCTGCTTAACATCAGGTGGGCCTCAAGCTTGTACCGTCACAATAACATTAAAAAAAATAATAAGTATATAATAACAATATATAACTGGCTAACTGCGCGTCGGACTCGCCCTAAGGATTACAAGTACACTGTGTGATTGCAATGAACCCTCACACCTGGGTGTGAAAATCTGACTCGTAAATGAATTTTAATTGGGATGAGAATATAATTAATATTATAATAAATTAATAGAATGCGGTTGTAATTCTCCCCAGATTCTCTGACCATTTTTTTTTAGTTTCTGTCTACCTCGGTACTGCTGCAATATGCTTAAAATCACATTGAAAAATGAGAAGTGTACTATTCCTACTTATTTACAAAAATTATGATGTAGGGTAGATGTGTATTGCGTGGTTGTACTTTATATTATGTGTACCATCACTTCTCTACACTATGCAATACATACATTATACATATAGGCTAATGGTGACATTAATTTAGCCGGGCTTAAGGGGGAATCAATGGTGTAAATATTACATTACTCTACCTCCATATTAAATAGCATATATTTATTATATTTCAAATTATTGGTACGATTTCGTCGCAAGCAAATTGTTTATAATGCTTGTGCTTATTTTTCCATTTTTGGTACATAAAATCACAAACAAAGTAAATGTTCTTTTGATATAAATTTTACATTCTTTTTACGTTCTTCGGAACAGTACCGGTGCATATGTGTCTACAGCATCATACAGCTACACTAATGTCGCAATTATCATTTTTGATTATAAGCATTTTAAGATGCCGGGGCGATTCATTTTTGTAGGTATATGATCAATTGATCTTGCTTTCGGGAGTCATTAGTTACGTGTGTCTTTGGACTTTACAACGTATTGGTGCTCCACATCATAAATCCGATTTTGAAGCAATGAGCAATTTGAGGTAATCTTAATGTGTAAAATAAATTATACATTTCCTATTTAGTTTAATTATTTCTTACAAAAAAAATCACGACGCAAGAAATACCCCAAAGTATATCGTGCTTTCTGGGAAATTCCTGAGTTCATAAGAAAAAAAAATCTAGTAGTAATCCTATGCAAAAAAGTTATAGATAGCTAATTCACTCAAAATCCGATTAGCAGTTTCAGAAGTCAGTGGTTCTGTTTATAACTTTACACACACAAACTTTCGTATTTATATGTGATTGTGGCACAAGTAGTGCTTCGCCGTTAAATACCACGCGTTTTTCCTAATATTTTGACATTTTTAATAAGCCTATAATATAATATATTTTGTACTTTATTTTTTGGTTTAAGCCAAATATATTGATAAAACTATTTGAGACTCATGATTTTATCGTTTTATTACAATGTTCGGGCGTGAGTCGTTAGGACCTACGCTGCTCCCAGAGAAGTCCCTGCAAGTGCTTGGAAAGGAGATAAGAAAACAAGACAGGTCGATGGAGTCATTTTAATTAATGTTTTATAACAATGAAATTATGGGTTCCGAATAGTTTTAAAATGTAGATAGGTACAAACAAATTAAGTCCTGTTCTAACATTAAATATCAATGATTATATCTACTAAAGATATCTTCAGCGACTAATATAGCTCATAGACAAGACAACTCAACTAGAAAATATTATTTACTGTACATCAATTTTAAAGAATCAGATGTGGCGTTTGGAAGTGATGGTCAGATAAATATAAGTACAAACATTCACTCATAATTTACTACAGAGACACAGTACACTACAGAGACTCCGCTACGCACGATTAATTATTATTTTAAATTAAACTAAGTGCCAGTCTGTTCGTATGCCTCATATCATCCGAGAGTCCTCATATGAATTTGGAGGATATGATACCGTTAAAGTCGAGTGTGGCATTTATCTCCCTCTTTACTGTAGTCGAAAGTTTCTGTGTGTTCTGTGTTTTTGAATATAATTTAATCTATGAAAATATGTTAGTAGGATCCATTCGTGTTCGACACGCATTTGGGCGGTTTTATATATTACGTGGTATTTAATATTCACACAGTGCCAACTTAGGTGTGTTGATTCGTTTCAAACTTCTGGCTGGCGCTTCGTTTTTGTATCGTAAAGATAAATCTTAGAACATTACCTGTAATACACGGTAAGCAACCGTTCATATAACTAAAATTATTCGGTTTTATGGTCAACGTACACGTATCGCTTCGGCCCCCGTCTCACGACTACCTACTAGCGAGCTTGTTCTGAGGCGATTCCAAAACGGCGTGGATTAGTGGCGTTGCAGTGGGAAGTTACATACAAAGAATATTAAGTGGCATGAGTTAAAGCGATGTCAAAAGGGCACCGTGGATTAGTGTGCGCCAACAATTAGGCGACATTTGAAATTGTAGAAAAACATCGCTTCTATAAAACATCTATCGTTATATGTCAATTGTTTAAAACGGAAACATATTTCCTCGGGAAAGTCAAGAGCAAATGAAGTTTTCCTCTTCTGTGTTATCCTGCAATAACACAGTGGCCTTATGAAAGCGGATACAATCGTGGGATAAATGTTTCATCTCCGGTGCATGCTAGGCTCGCAAGGAACGGAATCAAATACTATTCAGAGAGATTGGTCAAGGCTTTTATCGACTCTTTAAACTATTTTTTTTCTTATCATTTACTTTACCCATCACATTCAAAATAAAATAAAAACACTTAACAATTATAAAGTACTATTTTAATTTTTAGGAAGATGCAGAGAAAACTATCAGAAAAAACAGAATTACGAAATGTCAGTTAATTTAATAGCTCTCCAATTAGGTAACGACATCATGCAATTGTTTAATGGAAAATATATTTTTACATGCCTTCACTACTCCTTTATCAATCACCTGTAGTAATCGGTTGGTGCATTTGTTACGAGCTGAAAATCAAAAATACATAAAGTATCTTGTTCTTGGATAAAGTAACCGTTTCGTAAATTAACTCTATTGAAAAGGCAATACTTGTTTAATATAATTAGTTTATGTAAATATTATTTTTACTATCAATCAACATAATTTACACATCTCATAAATATTTTAAATATTATTGACCTAATCGATCATTTGACATTTTTTGACGTCGTGTCGTGTGAAACATTATTTTTGTAAATGTATTGTTCACTTTTGCTTTGATGGTAGGTATTTTTACAATAAATTAGTGTAATTGTTTTCTTGCTTTTCTTTTCATTATGTCATATAAAGAATAAAATCAAATACATAAACTCTACTATGTCATCGCCAGTCTTTAGTATCTGAATATCTTTGATATTACGAATAGTATTATAGTCCAGATTCCTGACCAGTTTTGAAGGATTTTTTATATGTAATATACATCTATATACCTAGTAGACATTTTTCTCATCAATGATATTATGACAGAGATTTTAAAAAAACATTTACTTCACGTTTCATACTAATGTTTCATCATTTGGCTATTCGGATCGTATTACATCTACAATTACGCTATAAAGCATGCACACGCTGTAAGGGATGTGGCAAACACGTGATATGTCGCTAATATAGAAATATATTTCCATTCAATATGCGACTGAGTAAAAAAAATATTAATTTTATCGTTATATGCGTTATCGCAAAAATATCGCAAGTTGTTCTGTATGTATTCAGCTACAGGTGCACCATCGACTTTATCCAGAGTCACATTTACCAATTATTACAGCACGAAATTCTAGTCCCGAGTGAACTATTCAGACATATTTATCTGGAGTTTTACTTCGGTGAGTCAAATTACTTACAGATATTCTGTTCCAATTCAGGAATAATAA
Source organism: Plagodis dolabraria (assembly GCA_963854805.1). Classification (NCBI taxonomy): domain Eukaryota; kingdom Metazoa; phylum Arthropoda; class Insecta; order Lepidoptera; family Geometridae; genus Plagodis; species Plagodis dolabraria. Next base: position 32,571,718 of record OY978440.1, on the reverse strand, counting down.
TATGCAAGACAATTTACCCACAACATTTGACGGTTTTATTGAGTTAATTCATAGACGCTATACGCAGATAAAAATTAAAGGCACAAAACTTTCCTGCCATTTTGTCTTATTTTTCAATCGTTTGCGCGTTCGAGTATAAAGTATCTAAATAAACTTAGAAATATGACCAGTCTGGTAGCTTTTTTGGCGACCAACAGGAACAACAAAATTAAATAATCTCCTTCCGACAAATATTATTGAAACTAGGAATATAATTAGATCGAGATAAAATGTATCTATATATTGATGGAACTAATTGCTGACGACAATGGATGTAAATCATTTGATACATGAAACACAACATTACGAGTATCATATCACACTCTTAGGGTAAGGTAGGGTCGCCGTATTTCGTCCCCAAGCGTAATTTTCTAGGTTTGCCTGAACAACATCTCCGACATCATCACTTACCATCAGGTGAGATAGTGGTCAAAGGTTAACATATCCAGGATAAAATAAAAAAAAAATTTCGTCCCCCTCAATATCTTTTTTTTCTGAATAATGCGATCTATTGGTAGTGACCTAAATCGAAAGCTAGTTGCATCAGTCGGCCACTGTGAAGAACTGAGAGCGGAACGATGTTTGTACAAGAAATTATATAAAAATCAAATAATTGCTCAAGGTGAGTTTTTTATTGAAATTTTGTCCTATTCCATTAAATATTGATGTGTTTGACTTATTAACACGAATATTTTGCCAAAGTGACTATACTTTCTACGGATGTAAATCTATAGATAATAATTTGCAGGTATTGCAACCAGTATTTGAATAATACATGCAAATACCGTCCCCGGGACGGTATTTGGTTCTCGTCTGATGAATGCAAAGACGTCACATCGTTTTGCGTGTAAATTTACAATACTATTTTATCAAGTTATTTTATGATTTTTCAATTTTTAGATGCCGAAAAGAAAATCTAGGCACGCAGACGCTATTAAAAAAGATATTGAAGCTGTACGATCGAACTAAATGGGATATAAAAAATCTTCGAAATCATTTAAAGTTTCTCGATCAAAAGGAGAAATATGAAAGATTAAAAAGAAAAAAAAGAGAAAGAAGTGGAAAAAAAGGCGAAAGGGAATAAATAAAAGTAGAACTAAAACCAGCAAGCGACAATAAACACAGTCTTCCGGTGAAGGCACATCTGATGATGACGGCCCCGTATTGGTCCCCACTGACAAGCAAGATAGCGAGAATGATGACGCTGAATGCTCCGCGTGCTATAACAGCTATTTTTAAGACAAAAAAGGAGAAAAATGTGTAAGATGCATTCAATATTTTCAATGGATGCACGAAGATTGCATTAAAAATCCAGGAACAAAATTTGTCTGCCCATTTTGTTTGTAAAATTAGAACCCTGTCCCATTTAGCTGCAATTGGAGCATTTGCCTGCCTGACAGCCTGTGAGTCTGCTATGACTTATACGTTGTCTAAATGCTATTAATCTATTATTGTAGTAGCTATAGTGTTGTATAGAGTTCGTAGTAGTTTTGTATAATAACGGCATACCGTCGGTAAAAAAAAATATATACATTACATATGTAAATTGTGTATGAATATATATATAGTTAATATATGACAATGATAACGGAAAATTTGCTATAGTTATAGTTTATTTAAATTAAAAAAAAACCAAGTCCACTCTCTTTAAGAACAAAGGTACTCTATAATATAATCATAAGTTAAAAAATATCGTATTTCAAAGGCTTTAGGTATAGAATAAACCACTGTAGACGCTACTGTTATCATTATTACCTTGATAGTTATGAAAGGTCATACAATCTGTCATCTCAACAAGAAGAACAAAAACAAAATTCAACAACAAAGCAATATACTCGTAAATCAAAATAAAATTGATATAATAATATCGATAGTTTCAACAGTCGATAAAAAGCATTGACCTATCTCTACTGTATTTCAATTGTTTGATATAATATATGATTCCGTTCCTTGATGAACACATTGTAATTTTTGCATATTTTACAACTAAGAACAAAGAAACAATATTAACAACAAGAAATTGACATAACGTTTATCCGGCATTGCTAAATTGAACCTAACAAACGATTTTATGGTTTTTAATTTATAACATAATAGGTACTAAAATTACAATTTTATTTTTTGGGTGGCTTATCATATTTTTGTATAATTCTTATAGCAACATATTTCAAATCATTTTAATAAATTAATACAATAACTGTATCGATATACATTGTAATAAAATTTTATAAATCTCGATGACTACGTGGAACCATCCACGTAGTCATCGAGACCACCAAAAAATCATGTTACTTACGATCCTAATCCAGATTACATAATTCTCCTTCTGTTTACCCCTAAAAGCATATAAAGGTGTCTAAACACCCATTTTAAAGTTTTAGATTGCATACGGATAGTGCCTATATTCCCATTCACACTAGACATTTAAAGAATTACTTAAGAAATAAAACCTAATGGTTCGGTATAAGCTTTCATATTTTTATCTGTTTAATATTGGGAAACCCCTGGACCGATCAGAGGTTATCCTCTCAGACAGTCTCCTATCTGTGTACCCTACACCGACACCGCCACCAGCGCGCCGCCGCCGCATGCGCGGCGCTTTCGTGCGTCAGTCCACTCGCAACTCAGTCCAGTACCATTTCTCGCTCTGGTGCTGATAGAGTTCCAGTGTCTACTGCTGTCTCCAGATTAGATCACTCGTGTTCAGTTGTGTAGACCAAGTACGGAAGACCGTGCCACGATGGATAACGAAGGCGAACACGAACTTTGGGTAACGTACTACATTTCGTATTTTGTTTGCTGCATATTTTAATCGAAAATACTTTGAGAAAGTAATAAGACGGAAGTGTACTGCTCTAATGTAGTTTAGCTGTGTTTAATAACATACGCTATGATGTTATTTGTAAACATTTTTGTCGATAAGTTAATAAGTAGGTACTAGGTGGATTCACCTAGTAACAAAACTCTTGCTGTGAGTAACTGGGTAACGGTTTAAATATCAAATATAGTACATACTGTTTTCATAAATTAAATGCATCTTATAATTTTACTACGAAGTAAAATCTATAGAATTATTCATTTCATCAACAGGCATCTGTAGCCGCGGACTATAACTAGTCAAAAAAGTATCGCGAATTGATGATTTTTTCTGGTTCCAAATTAAATTTTTGATTCTTTTATTGCTGGTAGATTGGCACATTAGTCCATTTTGGCGCGGGGAATTGCATCTGTTATTAAGATTAAATAAAGTGCTGTTTCATTGGTATCATATCTAGTGTGTATTGTGAATTTTATCATGGATAAAAACATCGAACAACGAGAGTATCTTACATTTTGCACGGCCAATGGAATTTCGGGTTCGGAGTGACTTAAAATATTACAGACGATTTACGTTGAATCGTCTTTATCAAAAACAATTGCTTATGAGTGGTATAAAGCGTTCAGAAGTGTTCGAGATGTGATAGAAGATTTGAGTCGCTCTGGTAGGCCATCAACGTCTGCAAGTGAAGTTAACATCGCAAAAGTGAAGCCAATAGTGACTGAAAATCCTTATTCAAGATCGAAAGTAATAGCCGCCGAACTTTCTCACGAGTCGATCCGTACCATTTTAAATAGTAACTTGGGAATTTAACATGTTGTCGCTCGGCTAGTCCCAAAAGACCTGAATTTTCCCCAAAATCTCAAAAACATAACTGAGGACATGCTAGAACGAGTTTATTTTGACCCAACATACATGAAACGCATTGTTACTGGTGACGAGACGTGAGTTTACGAGTTTGACATGCAAACCAGTCAACAACCTCCGGAGTAGCGTCTTCCAACTGACCGAAACCGAAACAAGCATGCAAAATTTGATCAAAATTCTAAGTCGTTTATGACTGTTTTCTTTAACTATCGCGGCGTTGTGCACTCTTTTTGCTGGAAGGTCAAACGGCAGGAAAAGAATATATAAGCGTTATGCGTCGTTTAAGTGAGCAAATTCGATGGAAAGACCAAATTCGTGCAAAGAAAATTCTTGGATTTTGCACTACGATAATGCGCTGTCGTACAAGACAGTCATTGTGAACGATTTTTTGATCAAAAACTCTAGAAATACCGTCGATCAACCACCTTATTGACTAGATACGGTTCCATCCGACTTCTTTACGACTTTTTTACCTAAACTAAAATTACCACTTCGTGGCACCCATTTTCATTCGATAGAAGACAAAAGAGAATTAGCGGCGAGAGCTGAAGTCAATTCCGGCAAAAGTGTTTAAAAATGTTTTATTGATTTGATTATTAATCTAAGTGTTTATAATGGAGCATACTTTGAAGGGAATATAATAAATTTAGATGAAAACCTATATAACATTTTGTGTATTATTGATATTTTCCCGGTACTTACTTGACAGAGTATATATAGAGGGTTATTGGTAATATGCTAACAACCTCTTAGGGTTGACATTTGCTAGTCCTAACAAACGTTTTGATGATTTTTTGTTTTTAAAAATATTTTTTTTCGTTATCGTGTTTTCTATGTGTTTTTGACGGAATAAGTACTTACGAGCCCCATCTAATCTTAAAATTCTCTTGTGCCTGTAAAGTATTATTTCATATTTTTTATTACTTTGCTCGACGTAAATATTATATGTACACATAAATAAAACAATTTATACGATAGGCACGCAATGTTATTTTCAATTAAAGGGGCGATTCAGTAGTATGTGGCGAAAAATTAAACTAAACATAAATTCAATATAGTCCATCTTAATGCGCTGCACGTAGCGGCTAAAACCTTTTGTTTGTCTGATTATACGTGCAAAATTGAACAAAATAATACTCTTCACCTCGATACGATATCCCGATTTTAAAATATTAAACACAGATTTATCGAGGAAGATATTTGTATCCAAAACACACGTACATACATATATTATTATTGAAACCAAATAAGAAGAAGAGAAGTTCATCTTCAAAGTGACCTAAAACCAGGGAATTCCCACTTATGTGAGGCATCTTATTCTCAAACAGTGTCTAATATATTTCTAAATAAGATTACAAGAACAATCGCGTGCTAAGCGAAAATCATATTTTACAAATTATTCTAGTAGGTACAAAATCTTATGCCCAAGGCGGGAATCGAACCCGCGTCCTCGGATATCGCGTCGGATGCCTAAACCTCCTCGGCCACCTGGACTCGGCATTTCTAGTCGAAATTTCGTGCTCCAATTGTATTACTCTAAGTAATCAATGTTGTAAATGTTATATATGACAACCTTTAACCCCTCATTGATTAAAAATAATTCACAAGAAATGGTCACGTACTAAACTGAGCCAGATTAATCGTAGTGCATACATTTTTACGACCATTACGACCTAAGTTCTCCCTTCAGAGGATACATTTACGATTTAAATTTTTGTATGTTTTAATTCACCAATATATTTTGTAACAAGTGAAGTCTCACCATTCACCTCACTTGATGGGGTTTGCCTTCTCTAAGTTTTGATTGGCCACAAATATTTTGGAATCATATTCTTAGAAAAATAAGCTAAAGAATAAATTTAAAGAAAAACTACTTACAATTAGCGTCAAAACTTTAATTTAAATTGGTTTATAAGGACATAAGAAGGTGCCTACCTATATGTATATGTATAAAAGAAAAAATCGAACGCAATGCATAAGAGATCCTTTATATTAACACTTAAATTAAATAGAAACTATTTTTAAATATGTACAGTATCTCACTCTAAAAAAATAGAAACACGAGTAACCCTTTGAAGCAGTGATGGCTCAGTAGCATTGGCTATGGACTGCCGCGCAGCAGGTCCATGGTTCGAATCCCACCGCGGGCTTGAGCTTAACCACATGGTGGTAGGGCTAGCAACCACACTCAAATAGAAAATATGTCGCCAAGCACCTAATGGTGTGTTCCGGCAGCTGTCCTTGAGAGCCAGTAATTATATGTTTAAGCCTAATACCATCTTCGACCACATCATCACTTGCCATCAGGTGAGATTGTGAAAGGCTTACTTATCAGCAATACAAAATTAAAAGTAAAAAACCTCGTGTTTCAAAAGTATTTTTTTGCACGAGGGAAAACAATTAAATTGAGATACATCTGAAGGTGTCCGACACACCGCGCGGCCCGCGCAACACCCTTGCTGGCTCACTCACACATAGCCGCGAGCGATTTTACGATCACACATACTTGGGTGTCTTTTCTTTACTATGTTCTGTGGTCTCACCTAAGTGGGTTGATAATAAAGGATGTCAAAAAAATATTACAATATAGAAACGCTTTGAATTGCTGTATTTAAGTATTTTATAAATTATGTGTTTGATCTATATAACTCAAGACACTTTTTCTGAAAATTTAATTAGTAGGTTACTGTAAGGAAAATTAAACAAAGAGCAGTAATCGAAGCCGTATCCTGCGATCGTGGAGCGCTGCTGGGCGGCCGGAACATGCTGTTCCTATCTCACTACCGCGGTGAAGTTTTGTTTCGTAAGCAGGAGTTAACCAATTTTTCGAGCAAAAATACAATGTTTTTTTTTATGAATTAGTGGTTAATTTGAAGGGATTTCAGGATGTATAGGATGTATACATTGATTAGGCCCTATATTTACATAATTTCGCAAATCTTGGCTTAAAATAATTATTATTTAACATGTATTACTTTTGTACTTGTTTTTGTGATCTTTCCAAGGCATTCGACTGTGTAGAACACTGCACTCTGATTCGTAAGCTTTCACACTATGGTGTTCGTGAAAAAGCTTTGAATCTAATAGAGTCATATCTGTCTGACAGGCTACAGATGGTTGGAATAAATGGCAATACTTCTTCCGGGTCTTTCGTAAAAATAGGTGTACCGCAGGGATCAATTTTGGGACCTTTTCTGTTCCTAGCGTATATTAATGATCTGCCTTGCATGGTCAAAGATTTCTGTGATATTGTTTTATTCGCGGATGATACCTCTCTGATTTTTAAAGTAGATAGGAAAGATAGTGAACTCATTCATGTAAATAATGTGTTATCTATGATCTCTGGATGGTTCGCCGCTAATAATCTTCTGTTAAATTCAAAAAAGACCAAATGTTTAAAGTTTTCATTACCAAATGTTCCTTATGTTGAACCAAACATTAAGCTTGGCCTAGATAAACTCTCTATTGACAAAGCGACAGTCTTTCTGGGAATCAAAATGGATTCAACTTTACAGTGGGATCCACATATACATGATCTAGCCGGAAGACTTAGTTCTGCTGCATATGCAGTTTGTAAGATAAGACAGTTAACAGATGTAGCTACTGCACGGCTAGTTTATTTCGCATACTTCCACAGTATTGTCGTATGGTGTATTGCTGTGGGGAGCTGCTGCTGAGATAGAGACAATCTTTATCTTACAAAAGCGTGCAATTAGAGCCATATATGAAATGGATCCTAGGGAATCTCTAAGGGATCTTTTTAAAGAAATTGATATATTAACTTTACCGAGTCTGTATATATTTGAAAATATTATGTATGTTCGGAAAAATTTGAGTAAATTTAAATTAAACAGTGACAACCATCATTACAACACTAGGAACAAATATAAATTAACGGTACCATGTTTTAGATTAGCAAAGACAAATAAAAGGTCCTTCTTAGGTAATTGTGTGCGGTTTTATAATAAAATTCCCGAACATATTACAATGCTCACAGAAGGAAAATTCAAATTGCACGTGAAAAATATTTTGATGAAGAAATCCTACTACACAGTTTGTGATTACTTAAACGACAAAAATGCTTGGAAAATTCCACCTCTGCCAAGCCATCACATGTCTCCTACGTAATTTAAACAAATATTGTAATAATTGTATTATATTGTTTATAACACATTGTAAAAAGACGTTTAAAAGAATGGCCCCGAGTTTCTTGCCCGTTCTTCTCGCAGTGGCTCTATAAACTTTTTTTGCTGAACGTGGCAGTACAATGTAGAATATTTCAATATTAAAATTTGTAATTGACCTTATAAGAGCGTCGTAGACGCCTAAATTGAATAAATGATTTTGAATTTGAATGTACCGTAAAATGTGGTAGGCTTTTGCTATCATTGAACGTTAACCTATACGCAGATATTAAATTTGTTGTATTCTTGACGCAGATACAGAATACTCCTTGGTTTTGGCAGCTGCATCATCAGCAGCTTGGACATTGAAAGAGTGTATATTAACAGCTGTAGCAAAGAGGCTATATTTGTATTTAGTGTATGGAACTATACCGCCAAATTCGACGGTATGAAATGTTAATCTTGGATAATATTTTTCCTTTGCTACGCTGTCTGTCTGGTGTCAAATTCCATAAAAATCAATACCAAAATTAGAAATACTGCAATATCACGGAATGGCTATGGTGACAAAGGTCTATTATATTTTGTGTGTTTCAGAGATTAAGTTATCCTCGGATAGGTCCATAAATGTTTGGCGAAATTAGTCCTTAGTTAAATAAATCTTTTTAAATTTTCAATAACTCCTAATATTATTTCTATATAATAATAAATAATTAATACATAAAACAACATAATATGATATAAATCAGATTAAATCTAAAAACTACATAGCCTACGAGCTAGCTAAAGCTACTGTCAATACCCTCTACTATTTGTATAAATTATTCTGTCAAATATATTTACTCAATATTATATATACAGGGTCACTAGTTACTGGTTACGACCTCGTAGCAGGGTACTTGTTATTAATTACCAAATAACCAGTATCGTTTTATGCACCAATGATACACATCATTGTTGGTTTTATTTAATATATTGCTTTTGGAAATTAATTGTCTATTACTTATACCTCTTATACTTCTACGAGTAGGTAATCTTATAAGTACCTGTTTGGATAAACGTTTGAGCTATCATAGTCTAGTGAGGGCGTTATTACGTCGAGGGCGTTATTTATAATATATATATATATACATAATATATTTATAATGAGGGGTTTTCCGTAGGTGGGTTGTGATAGTTAAGAGCGAATAAGGAGAAATTTGCGTAATACGTCATAAGTCATGTTGGCTTAGCGGTCAGAGCATACCCCGGCTATAGGGGTGGATGGCGTGGTTTTGAATCTTGCACGTGACTATAATTTTTCCACTCGTTTTGTTTAGAATTTTAACCGCGCGGTCTGGCAAAAAATTAAAAAATTGAACATAGATAACAATTGTTGTTGATCAACTCGACAGTCTATACTATCTAGTTATAAAAATAAAACCCCTCGAAACATTACGCAAATTTCTAAGAAAAAATACAAAAGAAACACAAACAATAGCTGGCAATTGCTGCTTTGCAAACCGAAAGCAACAAATACAAACTTACAGAAGCCAATAAAATAATATCTTTTTGTTTCTAGCCTTCTCTAAATAGAAATTATTTGCAATTTTTATTTCATGGGGAAGCTGGAAAATGCCCTTACAAAATGATATTTAAGTTAAAGTCGGTGGTGTATTACCTAAAGAAGATGCCGCGTGCAAGTATCGTGGAAGTAAGGCTAGAATAGTTAATTCATTTAGAAATAAAGCGTACTTACGTACACTTAAATACATTTAAGTAAGTATAAACTCGTAGGAATCGGCATCTTTTATGTACATTTGGGAAATCATTGTTTAAATTATCAATAATTATATTGCATACCAATGCATATGCTCTAGTGACTTTGGTCCACCATTCAACTACCGTGTCAGATAATTATGTCAATAACAATATATAGCTATGATCCTTGCGTTGGCTACTGGAATTAATTATTATCGAAACCTATGAACAGATTAACCGTGAGTCGATCTATACACGTCATACAAGCGACTTAAATTATTTGAGAGAATATGCCTTAAACGGCTATTAACACTGAGCATGTATATATTTATTTTCTTTTCGAAACATACTGATATCATTTATAAATTCCTTAAAAAATAAACGTCTAAACACCATTTATACGTTTCCGCACATTGCAACAAAAACACAAACTAGTTTGCTCCTAATCTATAATATTGTAAGAGAAAAGAAAAAAGTTTTAAACAGAAAAATAGTGATGAGAATTGTTAGGTTTAACTATGAAATTAAGGGGTTTGTATAAGTATGATTTAGAGATTTATAGATTCACAGGGTTAGCAAGGGATTGCATCAAACCGGATACAGGAGATATGTTTGCTGACTTATCAAGTCAGGCAACCATCCAGTTGATTAAAATATCTAGCAGATAAAAAAATAGTTTAGCCTATAGTTAGTGAAATGGTCCGGAGAGTGTAGGATAATCGGGTCTCATTGACATTTTGAATACAAACGCTTGTCTAGGGCCATAAAAAATCTACCAACCTTTCAAAAGCGACTGAAGATGAAATTGATTGAGATATAAATTAATAAAAAGCAACATGAATAGCTGGGGACTATATTTAGAAAATTTTCTTGAAAAAGTTCACCTTAGCACAAACAGACACAACATTATTTGATAGTGGGTAACATGAAGTACAACACCTACGAACCTACCATGCGATCGCGAATAATAAATCTTTAACCTCTTTATATTTAGTTTTCATTTTTGTGTGGGTGTAGTTAATACTATCTAATGGGTTTTATAACAGAAATTTATTTTTCATATACGCGTAGAGGAATACCGTGGGAAGATGATCAGACCCTTTTAACTGAAGAATTCTTTAACAAATCCGAAGAGGAGCCTAATTATTATTTCTATTTTTACAGAGATGGAATCGTCTATCAAGGCTGCAGAGATCAATAGTCTACGCTGTGCTATTGGTAATAGCTACCCTCATAATTCTATTACACTCCTTAAATGGTGGAGCCAATGATGCACAGATGTCCAGTAATAGTCAATCGGCACAGGTTAGTAGTAGTTACATACCATAAGTATAATGTTACCCAATGGTCCCATAATTTGGATCTTTGATGCACGTACTTCCCATTAATATTGGCCTGCCCAGGATTACTTAGGATACGGAAAACCTGAAACATTTTTCAAAATTTTATTATTGCTGTTAGATAAGTCTCTGACCCACAATCTCACCTGATGGTAAGTGATGATGTGGTCGAAGGTGTAACAGGCTTAACCCAGAATGTCTGGCTCTCAAGGACAACTGCTGGAATATACCGTCAGGTGCTTGGCGACAGATTTTCTACTTGAAGGCGGGCATTTGCTTCCACCATGCGGTGAAGCTCAAGCCTGCGACGGGATTCTAACCATGGACCTGCTGCGCGACATAGACCATGCTACTGAGCTATCACTGCTTCAAAATTAAACCATCATCGTCATTCTACCCTGCTTCCTGAGTATGAGGCAGATACCGAGCATAGCTCTCTGCTTAGGTTGTCCAGCTATTCTGAGCCTGTTTATAAGGGCCACAGTTAAGATCCACTTTATTGCTATAAGTTATCATTTTCAATACACGCTCTTTGATGGATCTTGGTTCTATGGGATGTTCCAGGAGAAGATTTGTTGTAATTTCCCGAACGCTGTTCATCCGAGTCGGATTATTAGGAAGACATCTTTGACGAAAGAAAATAAAAATACCTACCTTACTGGTCAGTCTGTCCCAGGTAAATGCAATGATCGACAACTTCGAGAGTATCATTCCTAACAACTACTGGTACGGGTGCAACATGGACATAATTTTTTACGATAATTTTCGTCTTGTTACTCAATACTCAATCCTTTATTGCAATCTTTAGGTACTTACATACAAATGCGATTTACATGAGTTATATAAACAAACCAAAATTAGGTGGAATGGTACATAATGACCCTGACAGGATATAGCAACATGTAGTGGAGTGAGACGATCTATTTTATTTGTTGGGAAGCTAATGGGGTCGCTGAGTATTGTACATCTCCACAAGCCTCTTTGCCATAATGAAAACAATGTGTACAGGTTTATTCGCCATAGATGTTCAAATTCTAATTCAAATTCAAAATCATTTATTAAATTTAGGCGTCTACGACGCTCTTATGAAGGTCAATTACAAACTTTAATATTGAAATATTCTACATTGTACTGCCACGTTCAGCAAAAAAAATTATAGAGCCACTGCGAGAAGAACGGGCAAGAAACTCGGGGCCATTCTTTTAAACGTCTGTTTACAATTTGTTATAAACAATATAATACAATTATTACAATATTTGTTTAAATTACGTAGGAGACAGGTGATGGCTTGGCAGAGGTGGAATTTTCCAAGCATTTTTGTCGTTTAAGTAATCACAAACTGTGTAGTAGGATTTCTTAATCAAAAAGTTTTTCACGTGTAATTTGAATTTTCCTTCTGTGAGCATTGTAACATGTTCGGGAATTTTATTATAAAACCGCACACAATTACCTAAAATGGACCTTTTATTTGTCTTTGCTAATCTAAAACACGGTACCGTTAATTTATATTTATTCCTAGTGTTGTAATCGTGGTTGTCACTGTTTAATTTAAATTTACTAAATTTTATCCTAACATACATAATATTGTCAAATATATACAGACTCGGTAAAGTTAATATATCAATTTCTTTAAAAAGATCCCTTAGAGATTCCATAGGATCCATTTCATATATGGCTCGAATTGCACGCTTTTGTAAGATAAAGATTAAGATTTGTTGATGCCGAATCCGTTCTATTTTGAGAACATAACCTGGTAGTCGAATCGGGATAGTGGCTATATTAAGTATATCACATAGTTAAGCTGTAACGCTAAAGGCTAGGTATGCTTTTTACTATGAGATTGTGTTGGAACATAACATGGCCCACCTGAAGTTAAGCGTACTGCCTATAACAGATGCATTTTCGCCACAAGTGACGAGTTACGCTGCGCCCGTCACTCTGAGACACACAGTTGTTAAGTTTCATGTGCCTGTCATTGTATGGGCTCTTAAGGACTGCTACCGGAACACACTGTTAGACGCTTGGCGACAGTTACTATACTTGAGGGTGGTATTGAGGCTTATCCGGAATGCCTACTTACAGTTTCCAATGCAGTTTCTTTCATTAATTATTTATATTTTTGGTGTCTCGTAGTTCCGGGTTCGATAATATTTTTTCCAACGTTTTTAATTGTTAATTGTCTTTGTTGTATATTATCTAGGGTCGTTTTACCCTATGTCTTCATTTTAATGGTTCGAATCCTAATTGTGAACTTCTGCAACTATATCCTCTTACACATAGTCTAATATTTTGTAAGTACATGAATGTAGAAATAGAACATATTTTTAAATTTACAATACATTACATAAATAACATGTTTTAAAATTTACAATACCTTTCCTACGTTACATGTTTTTAAATTTACAATACATTATGATAAAGTAGATACTCCAGAATATGTTTTAGTATTGAGCAATATCTGCAGGAAATTGTACCTTTGCGGTTTCGTATTTAGACCAGACATTTCGAGAAATCATAAATAATTGTGTGACCTACAGAGGTGAGGGTAGGGCCAAATGTTCACACAGGACATCGAAGCTCCCAAACGGCTTAAATTTAATCGAATGATGCCTCAATCGAAAATATTCTTAACTATGGTTCGGGAAAGTCTGTTTAGCCGTTTGAAGATCATCAGCTCTTTCGGTTTTACTAAAGGGTGTGAGCAACTACTGTAGGTCTGATTCAAAATTTATTTTCTTGTCACTTCAATGATATTGCAAGAATATGGTAACGTTTTTATGTGATTGTACCGGATAAAGCACGGGGCCCACATGTTGTTAAGCAGTAACCTCTGCCTATAACGGATGCATTCATATTGCATATGAACTGCGCCCATTACCCTGACACATACAGTTGTTAACCCTTAATAGCTCAGAAACTCCTAGCTTGTGGATTAAAAAATAAACACATGTCCGTAAAAATGGCGTATACTTATTTAAAAAAAATTAAGGCAAAAACATTAATATTTTACTGTGAATATGGTGTCTTTATTGGACACTGCCCATTGGGGGATCATGACACGGTATTTAACTTTCCGTTACATGACTTTAGAAGCTAAGAACTCTTTTAAAATATCTTCCAGATATTTTTTTTGTAGCGCTCGTAGCAAATTTTACTTAGCCCTTCTGAACCGATGATCGGCAAAGTTAAGCAACGTCCGTCGCGGTTGTGAGTTGGATGGGTGACCGTTGGTGACATTACTACTGAGCGCTTCCGTGCTTCGGAGGGCACGTTAAGCCGTCGGTCCCGGTTGTTGTCTTTGGATGGCAGTCGTTATAGCATGGTAGAAGGGCATTTGCGAATGCCCGCCACGATGTGTTCCGGCAGCTGTCCTTGAGAGCCAGTAATTCTAGGTTAGCCTGAACAACATCTTCGACCACATCATCACTTACCATCAGGTGAGATAGTGGTCAAAGGCTAACCTATCGAGCATAAAAAAGATATGTTAAAAGTTATCATTTTAAGATAGAAAAAACATATATGTGTTGTAATTTTGTAATATATGTGAAGCTTAATAAAGTTGTGAAAATTAATTCAGTAGTGCTATAAATTGCAATTTCTCGATGAACACCGCTACCCTACACGAACAGTGTCCAAAATATGGACGTCATAAGTTTTTGTAATTTTAATATTCTAATTAGAAAGATGTACCTAATGGTGTACCTAATTTAAAAGATCAGAACTTTTATCCTACAATCTCCAGTTTTCATGAAGATATTCTTAGACCTAAATCAATACTTAATTAAATAAATATGATGTAGTGCATACATCCAAATTTTTATAATCACACTTAATAACTTGAAGTGCTGAGACTTTGTTTTATGACAACTAAGGTTTGATATGTGTCCTAAGTAGGATTACTATAGAAGTACCTAACAGGCGTAGTTAATTATTATTCATACACTGAGACTCCTGCCTAAACTAATTGCTAGCCAAAGATTTTCATCATAGTCGATAATTGGATGCATGTAAACCATAACGTCCATAACATATTAACAAGTACAAATACGGGGAAACGATAGTGGTTCTTTTTTCTGGTTACTATTTGTATGTCAAAGCATGCATAGTTTTTTCATACTACCCGCAACGAGCCGCGAATGATGTTTCGCCTCGCCGCGGCTGACCAGTACCACTGAGAGTCGTCGTTGGACCGCACCCCGCGCCATACACCACGACGGTGTCGCATTCTTAATATAAATAAGTGCAAATATTGCCTCATCACCGCACCGTGTTATCATTAATTACTTATTAGAACTGTTTTACTTGTTGCTACGTGATATTTTGTGACGTGCGTGGAAAGTGACCGCACCGCGGCCTCTGCAAGGGAGACTCCGACTACGGGAGATGGTGGAGAAAACTATGGTATGTACATATATTTTAGTAGCCTCAATTAAGAACCTCCTTTGCGCTTGGGAATCTCTTTTGTATAGGACCCCCTTCTCTAGGCTTCAATTAACCTACACTTACCTACTATAAACAACTATCGAACCAGCCCCTACCCCGCGCGGTGGGAGTTCCTTATTTTTGAGGACAATTCTTTTCTAAGAAAACCCACCATTTAATGGTCCTTCAAAGCACGGATGTTGTTTATTTTTAGGTTTAATCTAGCCTACATATTTTCTAAGCAGCAATCGCCGCCATATTTTCTGCGCATTGTCACATCTTTAACAATTCGCATCTTTCTTTCTTTTATTATTCATTCCTTGAATTATCCAGGGATATACCTAATGGTGTAATATATTTATTATTAGTTAACTTCGCATCACATATTGGTATTTACACCAATCCGCATTCCATCGCATTTCGTCATCTCTTCACGAATTATTAGGTAGCCATTTTGCAATTAATTACCGCGTGGTGCTCGCCACTGTAGGTTATCATGGCGAACGAACAGAAACTTAGAATTTTTGAAAAACAGCGTGAATTATATTTCGAACGTATTCAACTTATTTACAATAGCTCACGCAAGGATTTAAACGATCCGGTTGAACTTGAGAATTTTCTTTGTTTAATTGAGACATTAGATGAACTCCGCTCTAACTATCAACAGGCTGTGAATGAAATAAACAGCATTTCATTAAAAATAAATAAAGATGCAACGCCTAACTTTGATACTTGGCTTGCTTTCGAAGATCTTTATTGCCGCATCAAACGCAAAATATCACTATGTAAACAAGCGCACTCTGATGCCAAATCAGAATCAAACCACGGAGTTTCTTTGCAAGGAATTAAATTAGAAAGAATTCAGTTATGTGAATTCAACGGCGACCGCCAAAATTGGCCTTTATTTTACGCAACATTTAATAATGCAGTTCATCTGAACGCGTCACTCACAGATACAGAGCGAATGTATTACTTGGTGGGTAAATTAACCGGAAAAGCAAAGTCAATCTGCACCGGAATCATTCCATGTGGCGAAAACTATATGTCAATATATACCGCGCTTATAGTTAAGTACGAAGATAAGCGTAGTTTAGCCGTCTCTTATCTAGATCAGATGTTTACATTGAAGCCGATTGTATCGGCTACCGCCAAAAGCCTAGAAAACTTCGTTGATAAATTCGCGAACGCATATTTAGCTTTAAATAATTTAAAAATTCAAAATCTATACGACTTTGTATTAACATACGTGGCTTTGCAGCGATTAGACAAAGAAACCGCGCGTCTTTTTGAAATGGATAATCGAGACAACGGATTACCGAATCTACAAAACTTGTTTACTTTTATACGCGACCGTGTCAAGATATTGACTCATACTGGTGATAATTCTTTAGATTCGGACTTTACATCAAAAACCAAATTACCCGCTAACTCCGCGCCAAAAAATAATGTACGATCTTTTGTTGTTAACAACAATAATAGCTCCTGTATGTTATGTAGCAAATCAGATCATGATCAGCTATATTCCTGCCCTAAATTTCAATCATTAACACCCCGCGAACGTTATAATGTCATTAAGAATCAAAATCGCTGTGTAAATTGCTTAAGTAATAAACATACTACGCCCGCATGTAAGTCAGAAGTCACATGTAAACAATGTCACGGAAGACATCACACCATGTTGCACTTTTCTGACACAAATAAAATTAATAGGATAGCTGATCGGCCGCCTGGCGTCCGACCAGTCTGTTATCAGCCCGCAACTGATTCTAGTCGAGGCACCGCTGAAACAAATATTCACTCGACATCTGCTATCGCATCGTCGATTTCTACTTTGAATAAGCCCCAAGATAATATCGTTTCTCTTTGTAGTATGACTGATAATTCCCGCCCGCGAAAATCCCAAAACGTTTTATTGGGTACCGCCCTCGCTGATGTTAAGCGTCGAGATGGGTCGATTTGTCAAGTGAGAATATTAATCGACAATGGTTCTCAAAATCACTTAATTAGTCAAAATGCCTGCAAAAGATTAGGGCTTCGCATATTTAATGACTGTTCTGAAAAATCCGTAATGGGGATCGGTAACAGCTCCCAGACTATATACGGCATAACTAACTTAACTTTATTTTCTCGGCATGATCCGAACTATTGTTTGCATATCCAACCGCTCGTCCTTAAAACTATTTCAAGTGACCTACCGAGTTGCCAGCTGGACAACCACACTATACTCGAGTATTTAGGAGAGATACCGCTAGCCGACCCGCAGTTTAATGTCCCAGGACCTATTGATATATTAATCGGTTCTGAAGTATTTATTGAAATCTTAAAATCAGGCAAAATACTAGGGCCGCCGGGACATCCCGATGCATTAGAAACGAGTTTTGGTTATGTAGTTATGGGCTCAACTGCCTACATACCTACAACTCAACCGCGTCCTATCAATACTGACAACCAACGCTCACGCGCTTTTTTTACGTCTAGTGATGAGTCAATTGAGACTTTGGTCTCAAAATTTTGGCAGTTAGAATCAGTACCGACTAAAATACATATGTCTAAAGCAGAAGCAGAATGTGAAGATTTTTTTGTATCAAATACACATCGTGATAGCTCTGGACGTTATGTCACCGCATTACCATTTTCGCTACCTACTACAAAATTAGGGAACTCACTAGAAATCGCATCGCGTCGATATGCCTGTTTAGATCGCAGATTTCAAACAAATTCTGCCTTAAAGGAAGAATACGACAGCATTATAAAAGATTATCTTAAAAATAAAATTATTTCACCCGCACCCGCTAGGACCACCGCAGAAGATCATTACGTCATACCGCATCACGGCGTAAGCCGACCGGACAAAGGCATACGCATTGTTTTAAACGCGAGCGAAAAAACTGATACTAACATATCATTGAATGATTGTTTACATTCTGGGCCAAATTTACAGGCCGATTTAACAGCGATAATTTTGAAATTTCGTCTGTTTCCTGTCGCTTTGACCGCAGATATTAAACAAATGTTTTTAAATATTGGAATTCGAGAACAAGATCGTCGTTTCTTAAATATTTTTTATAAATTCAACGACGATGACACCGCTAAATTATATTGTTACGAACGTTTGTGTTTTGGCCTACGCTGTTCGCCATTTATCGCAATGCGAACAGTCAAACAACTCGCTCAAGACGAAACGGACTTTCCGCTCGCTTCCGAGGTAGCTTCTAATGATTTGTATATGGACGATTTGGGAACTTCCGTATACGGAACTGCCGAAGGAATCAAACTTGCCCGCGACTTAATCAATTTATTTAAACGTGGCAATTTCGACTTGATAAAATTTATGAGTAACTCCGCTGACGTCATAAACGCGATCCCGCCTGAAAACCGGTTATGCTCGACTTTGGAATTTGACAAGGAAGACAATATGAAACTTCTAGGTCTCATATGGTCTCCCATTGATGACAATTTTTCGATTGCGCTTAAATTTAATCCACAGTCGAAATGTACCAAACGTTTAATGCTTTCAACGATTGCTAAATTATGGGACATCAACGGATATTGTGCGCCTGTAATTTTATACGCCAAACTTTTGATTAAAGCGCTTTGGATCGCCAAGATCGATTGGGACGAACAACCACCGCGTGATATTTGTGTAGCTTGGAGTCGTTTCCTATCTGAACTTCCCGCCTTAGAAAAGTTTAAAATCCCGCGTTACTTAGGGGTCACCGCCAAATCCCGTGTTATCTTGCTATCATTTGCTGATGCAAGCGAGCGTGGGCTAGGATGTGCAGTATACCTTTGTATACAAACCGCATCGCAACCGAACGAGGTTAATTTAATCTGTGCTAAAAGTAAAGTCGCGCCTCTTAAGGTCGTATCATTGGCTCGCTTAGAGCTCTGCGCTCTTTTGTTATTATCAAAGCTATGTCGATTCGTAATCGAAACGATTTCTCCCCGCTGTCACATTGATGACATTTTTGCATTTAGTGACTCAACCGTAGCCCTTCACTGGGTTCACTCCGCGCCGCACCGCTTTGATACATTCGTCGGAAATCGCATCACACAAATACAGGATAATTTAGATCCTAAACATTTTTTCCATGTGACGTCATCGCAGAATCCTAGCGATATCCTTAGTAGGGGAGCTACCCCACAACAACTGCTGGAACATCCACTTTGGCTCCACGGCCCTTCTTGGGCTCGTGATGACGTAAGCACTTGGCCAGTTTGTAGGTTCACTTTCGAACACACAGCTGATGAGAAGACAATGGAAGTTAAAAAACAACCGAAGGTTTTCATAAGCACTGACGAACCGCCACACTTGCTTAGCACACTGGCCCAGAGAGTATCTTCCTGGTCTAAATTACTTCGCATCGTGGCGTATTTATATCGCTTCTTAGGAAAAATCCCGCGTTCTAATAGAATGGAACTTTCGCATTTACAATTTGCAGAAGTCGCTATAATAAAGGCTCTGCAGCAACAGTACTTTAAAGACGATATAAACGCTCTCTCTAATAACCGCAAGGTTTCAAAATCGTTATTACCGCTATCACCGTTTTTAGAAAATGGTTTACTTCGCACTGGTGGGCGTCTCACAAAAACTACACTTGACTTCGACAGCAAACACCCAATATTGTTACCAAAAAAACATCATATTGTGAATCTCATAATAGATTATTATCATCGCAAGTACCTTCATGCTGGCCCGCATTTACTTTTGTCACTTATAAGACAAAAGTACTGGATTATCGCCGGCCGTAGTACGGTTAAACAACGCTTTCGCCTCTGCAACAGCTGTTTCAAGGCTAGTCCGCGTTCTGATGCGCCGTTCATGGCAGACCTGCCCGCATCCCGCGTTAACGTTGCCTTTCCGTTTTCAAAATGTGGAACAGACTACGCAGGACCCGTTAATATATTATTAAGCAGATACCGCGGAGCCCGTAAGGTGAAGGCATACATCTGTGTGTTCACATGTCTCGTTTCTCGCGCAACACACCTGGAATTAACTGTAGATTTGACTACCGAGTCTTTCCTTCGCGCTTTTCGCCGCTTCATATCGCGTCGTGGAAATTGTACCGAATTATTTTCCGATAACGGTACCAATTTTGTCGGCGCCAAGGCTAAACTCGACGAATTGAACGGGTTTCTCAAGTCCAAGGCCTTCTGCGATTCCTTCGCCGAGGAAACGCTAGCTCAAGGCGTATCTTGGAAGATGATACCACCTAGCTCACCACACTTTGGTTCTGCCTGGGAGACGTGCGTCAGAAGCGTAAAATTTTTATTAAAACGTTCTATACGTGACATATTACTGACTTACGAAGAATTGCTCACCGTCCTTACTCAGGTCGAGGCTGTGCTAAACTCCCGTCCTCTGACTGTGTTGAGTTCAGACCCAGCCGAACCTGAGGCTCTAACACCCGCACATTTCTTAACTTCCGGTCCGCTTAAATCATTCCATTCAGAAACACATTTTCAACCTACACCGGAAAATCTTATACGTAATAAACATTTATTAGACCAAATCGTTCAGAGATATTGGAACCGATGGAGGCGAGAATACCTTAATACATTACAAACCCGCGTTAAATGGAATACACCCTCTAATCCGATAGTGAAAGGAATGGTAGTACTTATCAAAACTGACAATTCACCGCCGCTGCAATGGCCTCTAGGCATTATAGAAGATATCCATGCTTCTTCAGACGGAATTGTTAGAGTTGTGACGGTCCGCACTAAGAATGGTGTCTACGTTAGACCCGTAGTAAAACTCTGCGTTTTACCTTCTCAATAAATAATTTTACTTATCTCGCGCACCATTCACGGTGTACCTCTATTGTTTAAGATATTATACTTAGTTAATTTCTATAGTTAAATTTTTCTAGTACTGTACTAGTCGCACATAATCCGCATCACATCCGCAATCTTATATTAGATAGCAAAAATTTCTCTTTATGAGCTTATCAATGTTCTCTACTACATGGAGCAGACCCGCATCCGCATAGCTTACACGAGGAACGTCTAGTTTCTCCAATTTCTTATTGATTCAGGAGACATCTTCATTTCCTGAAGGCCGGGGGGATGGTTCTTTTTTCTGGTTACTATTTGTATGTCAAAGCATGCATAGTTTTTTCATACTACCCGCAACGAGCCGCGAATGATGTTTCGCCTCGCCGCGGCTGACCAGTACCACTGAGAGTCGTCGTTGGACCGCACCCCGCGCCATACACCACGACGGTGTCGCATTCTTAATATAAATAAGTGCAAATATTGCCTCATCACCGCACCGTGTTATCATTAATTACTTATTAGAACTGTTTTACTTGTTGCTACGTGATATTTTGTGACGTGCGTGGAAAGTGACCGCACCGCGGCCTCTGCAAGGGAGACTCCGACTACGGGAGATGGTGGAGAAAACTATGGTATGTACATATATTTTAGTAGCCTCAATTAAGAACCTCCTTTGCGCTTGGGAATCTCTTTTGTATAGGACCCCCTTCTCTAGGCTTCAATTAACCTACACTTACCTACTATAAACAACTATCGAACCAGCCCCTACCCCGCGCGGTGGGAGTTCCTTATTTTTGAGGACAATTCTTTTCTAAGAAAACCCACCAGATAGATATAAAATAAATTACATCATTTGTAAAACCAGAGTCATTAGTAGTAGCGATATTTAATTACATTGATAACTTATCTGAAAACTGTAGTATAAGATTACAAGAACATAATACAGCATGTTTGTTATCATATAGGTATTCAACTTCCGTTTGTAACAGACACACATTATTTAGCATACTAAAAATACTGTAATATTATTTATAATCTTTGATAGCTATGGTAGACTGGGTACGGTTGTTCCAGGGTATGATTCTCCACCAGCTTGCACGGCCCCACACGTTTGGGGGGTGGCAATGGTGAGCCGGGTGGCCCCTCCACTGTTCTGCATTGCGATTCGCAAAAATGCGTGTTAGAAAAACATTTTTGTAAACATTACAATTCATAAACTACACCTTGGGTCGGCGTTTTCAGTACTTTTTGTTAATAAGAGTTATAAAATACAAAACGAAGACAATGAGAGAGTTCCTAACTTGTTAAGATTTAGTGATAGACTCAATAACTAGATGAAATTGTTCTTAAACTTAAACGACACCCTGTTTATTATTAAATAAAAATAATAATTGTAATAATTATATTTATTCAAACGGGCTATAACACGATGACATCGAACATATAGAGTAAACTTTTATTGAGTTTTATGGAGTGATCAGCTAGACAGCTTTTGTCTTAAAAATTGAATTATTGAATTTTCAACTATTAATACGCAACATTCTACAAAAAATATTCAATATTACAGGTTTGTAACTGATTCCGTTTACTAGCTAGGCTAGCTATCTTTGTTTTAACGACAGGACATACATACAAAATGCCGAGTGACATTAATAGGTTTGCCGTTTGGGTAGGGAACCCAATAAAATAGGTTTAAAGAACTTTATTTTCTCATAAGAACTAATGCTCACTTAAAATGAGGTACAAAAAATATATAGTATTTTAATTAATAGTCATCTGGCTGGAAGCTATACAATGCCATTCTGTTGCCTTCATGGATTCATTGTTTCAGGATATTTTGAAGAATGTGTCTCTAGTCATCGAGCAAGTTGCCGAAGCCGCGTCTAAGAATCCGAACAATGTTATTGACGGTGAGAACAAGCATGGGCCAAAAAGTCGCAAAGTATTTCCAGGTAAGATAACGTAATCATTTCACTGTGATGATATTCCAAATGAGTAAAATATCTGGATATGTACCGCTGGATATATACCGTCGTCCATTTCTTCGATGTTAATTCATTCTTCTATTGTTATACGTTACGTCTTGCGAGGTTGATTTCTATTAATCCAAATATAATTTATTACTTATGTGAACACACACTTTCACATACCCTGAAAAAAGGGTCGAAATGAAGATTCAGTAAATTTTGAAGCAGTGGCAATATCTTTTTTATGCAATCTTGATCAAACATTCACGTGGCCTACCGTATCTAAAGCGCTATCACCTGCCTATAACACTCGCAGTTCGTCACAAATGTCAACCTGAAAACATCGACGCTTTACATGGTAGTATAGTATTCTGTGGACGCCTGAGAATCGCTCTCATCACGTCGTTACAATCTAAAACACCGTGTAACATAAACAAAACAATATTCGGTGCGTTTCACTTTCATCGTTTGAAAGTTGTGATCGCACGAAAGATTTTTCGATCGAGATCATATTGAATATTTGTTTTATATTGATTTAAAATATTTTATTATCTTATGAACTATCAATATTAATTTCTAATTCTCTGTTTTTACCGCTACCACAAACACTGTTTGGCCAGTTTTTGTTCTATGGCTGTGAATGTTCTATAATGATTGCAGGTCCGACAAACTCGCGCCAACAGGCTGTGGTGAATAGTTTCAAGTTCGCGTGGAAAGGATACAAGGATCATGCCTGGGGCCACGATAACCTCAAGCCTTTGTCTGGAATGGCTTATGACGTATTCTCTCTCGGCCTCACCATTGTTGATAGCTTGGACACTGCTTATATCATGGGACTGAAAGAAGGTAAAAAGTATACTCGCTTTTACACTGCGACTCCGCTGTTACACATCAAAATCAGAGTTATTTTGAGTAAAAGACAATTCCTAAATAAGTAAGTAAAATTTATAATATAGATGGTAAATAAATTAATATGTGAAACTGTTCATATAAATACGAGTATGTAGTATAAAGAATTAAACGAAATTTACAAAGTTACCAGTAAGTTTATGTTGAAAGCAGTCAGTCATTCAGAGCATAAACATATCTACCACAGATATATATATATTTTTATTTTCAATTTTCGCAGTTTCCATATTTACGCAATTTTAATTCGTTAAAGTTGTTAAATGTGACAAAAATTAAACAACATACATTTGAAATCAATTTAAAGTTTTCTTAAAATAAAGACTACCCAATTCGTATTCTATGCATATGACATAGTCTGTGGCGTTAGTTCAAAACCTATAGAATTTACAATACCAATTCTCATTTAAATCCTTTCCTTTTCCAAACGTTACTGCAGTTGGCAAAAACAGAATCACGCTTCAACACACTTCCGCTTGAACAATAGTAGAATTTTGCTGATTTTATTACTTGAGTTATTTGCAAAAATTGCATAGCCTAACTTCTAATTGGAAGTATTTATTCGCAGAATTCGAGGAGGGCAAAGAATGGATAAAGTCAAGCCTGACTTTCACTAAGAACAAAGATGTTAATTTCTTCGAGGTCACCATCAGGGTTCTAGGCGGTTTGCTGAGTGTTTACCATTTTACTTTAGAAGAATTATTTCTCACCAAAGCTGTGAGTATTAAATCTTCATTGTTGTTGTTAACTCATGAGAGCTCTTATTTGATTAATATTTAGAAACCTGAAAGAGGAAACGGGACCAAATTACTTAAAAAGGCTGTATCGTTTGAACCGTAGCTTCTGTAAAAAATTTCACAGAATATGTGTTATCTTGTATCTTGACATATTCACAAATAATAATAAAAGCAAAAAGTTTAGGAGGGTTTCAAACAAGGAACGTTCTTTTTGTTATTTCGTAAAACAGCACAAGTATCAAAATGTGTGCAGTCATAGTACACACTTTAATGCGAGTAATCAGTGACGGTGAATCACACAATTTCGATTCGAGCTTCAGATCCATTATTAATTATTAATATGGTTCTTTTGTACATGTGTCTGATATAATGTAATTTTTATCTTCCTTAGCTGGATCTAGGCGAACGGCTGATGGCGGCTTTCTCGTCTCCGTCTGGTATTCCTTACTCGGATGTGAACCTCGGGACTAAAGTAGCTCACGCTCCAGAGTGGTCACACCACAGCACAACAGCAGAGGTGACCACGGTTCAGTTGGAGTTTAGAGAACTGTCGAGAGCCAGCAACAATCCTACTTACGAGGTAACTTGTCATCGAATCTTATCAAGTGCCAGCTAACGCTAGATTAGCACCCGTGATTTGTCGATTATGTGGGGTTAGTGTCAATATCTGATTGAATTGGTGCCGGGCCCATAGCGTTGCACAGGAAAAGGCTAGAGGGGCCTGGGACTTGCAACCCAGGAGGTTAAGGGACCCCTTATGATATATCAATGCTTCCCTTCACCGCTCGGGCCTCCTCCCCTACCTAACCAAATTTGGTAAGATCTTACTAATGCCGCCTTAGATACACGTTCTAGAATGGAATACCAATAGTAAGCAACCGAATCCCTTGGAAATACTGTATTCCCATACTACCGCGCCAGACTTCTTTCAAGCCAAATACACTATAATTTTTTCAACCTCAGTCTGGAAACTAAATACTTTTTTTGAAGATTTAAATGTAACTTTACCTTGATTTACGAACTGATTAACAGTTCAAATACTGCCTTAACCAAGCTACTGGGCACAATTATAATTTGTCAAATGCAAGTCCAGCGTAGGGGTTTTTCGATAAAAAGTAAGGCCATAAGATATGACCACATATGTCGAAGTTTATCTATGGATATGATTATAATTTCTATGATAATGTTAAAATATATTACTATACAGGACGCAGCGGCGGCGGTGTCCGAAAAAATCCACTCACTCCCAAAAAAACACGGCCTAGTTCCTATATTCATCAACCCGAACACTGGCCACTTTCCGCCGCACGCTACTATCACGCTCGGAGCTCGCGGCGACAGCTACTACGAGTATCTCCTTAAGCAATGGCTGCAAACTGGAAAGAGCATCAACTTGTAAGTGTAAAATTTTATGATACCCAATTATTTTAATGTATTAATATGTCTTAGCTGAGAAATCCCGAATCGAAATTTTCTTACCAAAAATCAGTGCCATCTAGAATTTTGTGATCTAATCACGCTCAAATTACATGAAAGGCTTTGGATTATATAATGTATGGTTATAGTCGTCTTAAAAACCCAAATATACTTAGATGGGTGTTTGAAAAGAATATAGAGGACTAATGGCCCCATATACTAAGAAATATTCAAAATAAAAAAAATTTACCTACTGATTTGGGTATCTATATAAAGGAAATTATATGGATACCCACAAATGGTACACCCCACCCACAATTTGGGGGGTACAAAATTTTATAAAAGTTGTTTACTTATTTAAATTTTATTAAGTGTTCTGGAACACTGAAACGTCTTGTGCATAGTGTCACTAAATGACGTTAAAGTAAAACAACATTTATAGTAAAGTATTAAAAACACAAATGTGAATGTGTCATCATCATTCTAGTTAATCAGTTCAAGTTCGTACGTATATATATCTGTGCGTGGGCGCTAATTAAGGTCACTCATTTCTGGTTCAATAAATGATTCACAAATTACTAATTTTCATTATCTTTGGTAATTGTGAGGTATGAAAATGTGCGATGCGAATTCAATCCAACTTTTTTTACTTCCGATAGGTTAGCATTTGACCAAAATCTCACCTGATGGTAAGTGATGTTGTGGTCGTAGGAGGGTAAACAGGCATTACCTAGAATAAAAACTGGCTCTGTCTTTGAGATCTCGAAACACACCGTTAGGTGCTTGGCGACAGATTTTCTACTTGAGGATGGTAGCTAGGCAGGCGGGCAATCGCCTAATGCCCTACCACCATGCTGTAACGGCTGTCAACTGAAGACAACAACCGGGACCGACGGCTAAACGTGCCCTCTGGAACATTGAAGCGTCCCTAACGTTAGCTCATCTAAGTCATGACCGAGGCCGACGTTGCTTAACTTAGCTGATCGGTTAAGAACGGCTAAGCAAACTTTGCTAGAGCGCTTTAAAAGCTGGTGTTATCATTGTATTTTAATCACAAAGCAAACTGTGTCTGTATTGTGATATAATTATAGAAACGATATATATTGTCGTTGCCTTTGCGAATATCAAAAATACCCGTTAGCATGAGCGATTGTGACTCACTAATTGACCGTAATTGAACTTGCGAGATCAAATTGTTTTAACTTGATAAGCCGTCGCAGTATTTGTGTATTTTAAATACTTGTAATGTATATATCGGTGCAGCCATATTGTTGTCAAGTTATGACTTAATTAGTCGTAATGCATTTTGTCAAAGATAGCTTTTTACTAACTACAAGAGAGGATTTGAAGAAAATCTTCACAATTAAAGTGTTATTCTTATAAGGGTATGGTTTCTATTACTTGACCATAATGCTACTTGGCCGTTGGACTACCCGCGGAAAAAAGAAGGCTCTCCTAATTATGACGCTACACAATATTATGAATATAATAAAAGGTCTGTTAAAGAAAATTAAACAAAAAATGGAACCGATTTCAACACCCAAAAGTGTGAATGAAATAGGTTGTTGAAGTCGGTACCATGATAGTTGAAAAGTCCTATAATCACTTGGCCATTAATCACCTATTGTGTGTATGGTAATACCTATGAAGCTGAAATATAGCAGGTACGTGGTTTATAAGTTGGAGACGTCAGCTAGAACAGAGCGTCAGAACAGATTATGCGACAGGCCCGAATTAGGGGGGTCTAATAAGAACTAAGCTTTGTATGAATTCCTATATATTTGAAGTTAGGAGAATGAAATTTGGAAGGTAGGCATTTTATAGGTAGGGCATGGCACTAAGAACAGATTTTGGAACAAGACTGAATTAAGTGGGCCAAATTTGGGGTAAAACTTTCGAAGGACATATGTTTTTGACGTTAGGATCTTCAAATTTAAAGTTTGGTGGTGATGTCGTGAAATAAAATTAAAACGTACTAATATTTCTAAGACGACTTAAGGAACACAAATAAGGATAAAATTTATATATACAATTTTAACGCCCGTGAATTTAACTTCAAAAACATAGAACTGCAAACAAGGTTCGGAGTCCCCACTTAACCTCCTCAATTGAGCCCTGTTACAGAATTCGTTCTTAGCTGACGTCTTCTACCTATAAACTACCTAATTTTATATAAAATGTCAACCGGCAAATACATCTTTTTATTAATAGCATACTGTTTTTTATTGCTGGTGGGCTAACTTTTAACTACTACTAATATTAAGCTATGATGCGGTCGAAGTTGTTGTTCAGGCTAACCAAAAATTATTTTCTCTTAAGGACAGCTGTTGGAATACACTGTTAAGTGTACAAAATGTTGTGTGTAAAACACCCAACCACTAAGCTATAAGGACGCCGTTCTAAGACAACAAACGGCACCGACGGCTTAACGTGCCGTCTCAACAGCACAAATGGTAGGATGGAACATGATTACAGTGATAATCGCGACCCATTAAAAAGGTCATTTGTCTTTCAGAATATGTAATTGTACTATACGGGCGAGCTTTCCTGGGAATGTACTAGACTTAACTATGTTCTACTTCTAACCCTTTTTGTCAATCGTGCTTAGTTTAGTTTGTATGTTTGTCCATAGCTTGTTGGATGACTACCTCACTGCTATCGAGGGCGTGCGAGAGTATCTGGCGAAGAAATCCTCTCCAAACAAAAGACTTTTTATCGGAGAACTGACCGCCGGATCTGAGGTGAGATACTGTTATATTATTTATATATTTACAAGAAACAAAAACATTATGAAACCGGTATGATTTTTTCTTGTCGTTCGCATCAACTTAGTGTTTTGTGTGCCAAAAATGTATATATCGAGGGTGTAGGGTTAAAACCCAATAAGTCGAATATTTTTAGAAAATCACTTTTAAAGCTCACTACATGTAATTTTTTGTCCTCTTTTAGGTAGTTTATTAAAATAAACTGATTAAAGAATCTTTCATAGTAATTGATTCACAAAATAACCCAATAAGTGCAAAAAAAATTTAATTGTTATAGTTTAAAATACTATAAAGCGACTTATGAGTAAAAATTTTATTTTTAGTAAGTGACAAAACCCAATAAGTTACACTTATTGGATTTTATCACAAACATATTTTCCTAATAAATAATGCATGCTCTTGTGATAAAATCACATAACAACACTTATTGGGTTTTAACAAATACAAATATTCCTAATATGCAAAGTATTTGTTCTGGTTAAAATCAGCTAGCAATAACTATGGGGCTTTTATTGGCACTGGCACTCTGACCCTGATATTTAAAATTCATCTTATCTCGATGGTAAACAGATGGAGATATCAGAAAGAAGAATGAAGCAGAGCAGATGATTAATTTTACTGTCGTGTTGCTATAACAAGTACATACATATATTTTACTTACTGGTACCCAGAGATCATAAGTAGATTACTGATAGGTAAATTAAAAGAGTATCTACATACTTATTACTTATTTTGCCTTCTAGGTATTCAAATGTCTGGTTTAGATACTTTAATAAAATGTGATTATTCAGATGAAGATTCTACGTACTTACTGATATTAAATGAAAACTCTCAATTAAATACTCTTGCTGTAAAGGGTAAGTCTAATACAAAGCTAATGATGAAAGCTTGTATTGTGTTAAATACAGTTACCTACGTCTGGCTACTGACGATTGCCTACTAAGACTTGTTTTGGGTCATAAATTGGGGAAATATTAGCCTAACTTGGTCAATTTTTAACAAACAGAAGTTTTTTTGTTTGACTGGGAGTGATTATTCGGGTGAGGATCCTACGGTTGTGCCAGATTTAGATATAACTCCTGAAGAGGTTTGGAAATCAGTAAAGCCTTTAAAATGACGTAAAAGAGCTCAAACATCCGAGTGGAAGAAAAACGATTGTTGGGCAAGAAGAATGGAAGGACTATTATGTGTCATTAAAGGTGTTACTAAACCAGCAAAAGTTACCAAGCCTGTAATGTGTAATAAATGTATTTACTAATGCACAATATTGAAAAAAGTGACATTTTGTGTAAAAGTTTCAAAAATATGGATTTCATAGCTAAGAAAAACTTCATTCTGTCTTGCATCAAAGTGAAGCCACTAGAAAACTGAAAATTTTATAAAGCATCAAATAAAAAAGACTGAATGTGAAGAAAATTTTTTTTTCTTTATGACATTGTTCATAAGCTTGTAATCACGGATGCTGTCAATAAAGCAAATTCGTTTGGGTTTACGCAGTAGATGACCAAATTGAGAAAAAGGAACCGCCACATAAATCAGAGACAAGCAACCAGAAAGTAGAATTTAAACGATTTATTTTATATTTAAATAGTTTAAATTTCATGACATGTTGGATCTTTAAAAAATTAAGCCCGCTTTTCTTTAAACTTTCGTGAACTAAACTCATGTTTCTAAATT
Organism: Plagodis dolabraria; assembly: GCA_963854805.1. Classification (NCBI taxonomy): domain Eukaryota; kingdom Metazoa; phylum Arthropoda; class Insecta; order Lepidoptera; family Geometridae; genus Plagodis; species Plagodis dolabraria. The sequence goes on along the minus strand of OY978440.1, from coordinate 32,541,122 downwards.
ACTGACGGGCCTATCCACGCACGTTTACGTAAATTCGTTTGTGGATAGACCCGTCAGTAATTTGGAAACATGATTAAGCACGCTTTTGATGAAAAACTAAATCAGCGATAACCAGTAACCACCTGTTAACTGTTATATATGAAAAGAATACGCTATGTCAAAGGAAAGCTGAAAATATACCTTAACTACGAGATGAGCGAGATTTTTCGATACACTGATGTCTCCCCAGCTCAAAACACCCCTAAAACACGAAAATCAAAACCACCTTCGGTTGAAAGCTAGTGGCCAGAAGAAATTGAAACAGTGAATTCACAACAGCTGTCCATCAGCATTCCAAAGAAAAAGGATCTAGAGATGACGTGCAGCAAGCAAATGATTAATCCTCATGCTTATAGTTATGATTTAGGTTAGATTTTAGAATATAAGTTTTCATCTTTATAGAATCAAACATGAAAGAAACTAATATGTGTATTTTACTTAGTGTTAAAACCCAACAAGTCGGCCCTCCAATTTTGTTATTTCAAATTTATGTAAAATCTGAATATAAAACAATAATAACAATATGTAATGAATAATTTTAAATATATTATTTTACTTTCTATCTACGTATCAGTGACGAATATATGTAAAAAACAAGTATTTATATGCCTAAAACATTCAACATCGATTATCTCGCAAGGTAGTTTGAGCGACTTATTGGGTTTTAACTCTACACCCTCGATATTATGTACAGGAAAAAGTACAGGGAAGTCCGAATTAATCGAAATTTTCTGCGTTTATTTTAGGGTTCTTGTAGAATTAATTGTACATTTCTTGCAGCTGTTAGAAGGTGGTGAAATTCACGATATTTCAACTGCCGTACACGTTCACGTTTCATCTTTGTTTCTCTGCTTATAAACATTTAAAATATTAGTTTTCGCTTAGGCTTTGATATTACCTTCTTGACCCTGACGACATTCCGAGTCTAGGTTGGATATAGGATCACCGTACGATAGACAAAACAAATATTGTTGCACGGGATGTCAAAGAACCGATTATGTTGTTAAAAAACATGTCAATTACAACAGCGTGAGTCGAAATTCTGTTGTATTAGAAAGGAATAATTGAATATATGCTCGAACTGCGAAATGCAGGATTGCATGTTACACGGAATGTGTACCACTCTGGTACCTGATAAATGATAAGCAAGCATTTGGAAATAGTCTACGGGGGGACATGCTAGAAGATACTTATTCACTCTGTACGTAAAGACTCCGAAATTATATCTACCTAAGAGTTGCTGGTAGGGTGTTCCATACCTCAGCCGTGAGAATTATGAAGCTGAATTGAAAGCGATTCGTGCGAATTTTCGGAATATCGTGTCTATCGAGCATCAGTCGGATGAGGAATATAAGGACACAGGGTATCACCAGACAGTGGCAAGCCTCCGTCACTCCAACCTACCTACAGTGATAAGTACCTAAACTTTTGACATCGACAGGATTTTAATATTTCATCTGGGTTGGTTGTTTGATAAAGAGCCGCTTTATAACCGCGCTGCAACGCAGGCCCGATAAAATTTCACAACTATTTAATTCTATCAAAAAAATACTGTACGAGGTGTTAGGTCTTTTCAGCAAGATTGGTACGGAGCAGTGGTACGGAGGTACCACCGTAGTGTCAAACATTTTGCCTCGACGCATCAGTGCGCCATGTCTATTATGTTAAGAAGTGAAAGGCAATTGAAATGACTTTATAAGCAAGACAGGAAGTAACTTCTCGGAATTCCGAACGTAATATGGTGACAAGTAGAAAGGAAACGGTGAAACTACAACTGTAATGGACAGGCGTAATGCTTACCATCAGGCAGCAATAAGAAACACCGTTGCTATAATTTCAACTAATGTTCTGTTAAACTTATACTTGCCTACAAAAATTATACGGCGACATAAATTTCGCTACAAGAAGAAAACTTGTGGGTTGATGTGGTTCTGATACGGAAAACGATTAGAATTAATAAATGATGCCATTCCGCAAGCTAGCCCTGACACTTCGCGTCGAGCCTGTCAACGTGATCCGCCAGCATGTAGCGCGGAGTACGAAATAAAAGTAGCGCTAAACGCTAACGCGCTAAGTATTAAGATACGTTTTTGCTATACTAAGTTATTTTTGCTATTACTAATGGATATTAGAGAGGTGCACTTTGAGTGAGAGGGCGTGCATCCGTGGTGAAACAGTTTTCTTATTCCTTGACTTATTCATATGTTTTGGATTGAGATAATTTAGAAGGGCGGCAGTGAAACGAGGCGTTACTTACCGACTCATTGACACACTGGCAAGATGCTGTATCAAAGGACGGCTGATCTCCGACGAGAATTTCCGTCGGGTCCTTTCTTCCGGTCGCCAACCGCACGATGGCGCAATCCCCAGATTGTTCCCAAGTTATCTCGACCACACTACTTGGGCTCCCTACTATCATCACCTGGCTATTGAGCGGCCGTCAAATAGACTAATGTCATCTACTATATTTGAATATATTATGAATTTCAAGCACTGTCGTATCCTTAGGCCATGTCACACCTAGAAAAGAGAATGCCCATTTCACTAGGAGACTTAAGGCCCCTGAAAAAAGGTTTGTGTCCTGATTATTTATTTTTTAATATGTTAATAAAACTGTCTAATTTTAGAATCAGTAGCCATTTTGCATATTTTTACCCTGGTTTAAGAATAATTTAATTGTTATATTCTAGTTATTGAACTTATAAAAATTATTAATCAACCGATTTTATGTCGCTGGCTGCCTAAGACATAATAGTTATAAAACAAATCGAATGATACCATAAATATCGAATCCGCAGCCTGATAGTTTAGGACAGTGTTTTTCATCTGTGGGTCGCGACCCCTAGGGGGGTCGCGTCGCGTTAGTCGGGGGGTCGCCGGCAGAAGGAAAAAGGCACGGGCTTGTTTAATTTACAAAAATGTCAAATTGAGGTAGGTACTATTTTTGAAACGTTAACAATCAAATCATTTCCTAATTCCCGTTTTAGTTATAATGTCCACCATTAAAAAGATATAATAGAATACAGGTATGAAGTGGTGAATGGTACTAATAATTTTAGAGCTTCTCCCTTACTAGATCTGGATATTTTTGCTTTCCTCTCTTTCAAAATTCATCTTAGTGAACAAAATTCAATTTGAAGCATTCCATCAGCAGCTAAATCTATGCAGAATTCTTCTAAATTTTTAGAGAGATCAGTCAGTTCTGTTGACTTATCCAAGAAAAGATTTAGAATCCACTTGTCAGATTCAGAGTATTACATATTAATTAATAGTCGGGAAAGTGAACTAAAAGTGTATCTTGCAAATTATGCCAACTAGTATAATACTAGTATCTTGCAAGGAATGTGAGGACTTACCACAAGCGTGGTCTGTTGCATTATTTTTAACAATTTTCCTAACAGATAGAAAACAACTAAATATCTGGCTTTGGAAAGAGGTTTATCATAAATTAAGTTATGCATGAAATGCTTTAACTTAGCTGTTAAAATATTTTCTTCTCTAAAAAGTAAAGGTATCAAAGTCAAAGCAAGTCATTATCCTACGTACTCATTTAAATTATAAATTCTCTGTCTGTATAACAAGGGGGTCGCCAGAATTTTTGAACTTGTAAGGGGGTCGAGAAATCTATAACATTGAAAGACACTGGTTTAGGAGGTAGGTCTCAACAACTATATTCTGGTCCTAACCAAATAATTATTCAGACCTAATATTAATGGCAATTTTTCTTCTACTTCATTGCTTACTTCTACACAATATAACAATAAATATGGTACTAATTGCTCGCACATGCTCCCCGTTGTAAGATTTTGTCTGTTTGTATTGATAAGCTGATATTGCGAATCTTCTTAAAGCACTTATATTTAATTTAGGAAATCTACCCAGATTGGGAGCAGAGCTATCAATATTTTGAAAAATCGTACGTCTTCTATTTACGAGTATATTTCTCCTCTGATTAACTTCTGATGAGTAGTTTACAGTATTTAATCTCATCTAAGGGATATCCAGATACTCGGAAGCAACTGCAATTATGCGACTATGTGACTTGACACTCTTGAAAGTAACACGATATGACAGCATAATAGTTGACATTTTTGAATCGAATCCAACCATATTGATTTTCCCTAATTTGAGTATGTGTCAGTGTTCAGACAGCCGTGCTTCGACGGTATACCATCGCCGATGCCTTATATTTGTGGCTGCTATAAATCGTTATTTCATTATTTTTTATACTCGCTAAATTCTAACGTTCTCCTTGCTACTAGCCCGGCGGCACACCTGACCCAATCTGATTATTTAACAATACTATTGCACACTAGGCACCTATAAATATACATACATAAACTATCAATAAGGATGGTCTTCAAACTATCATTAGTACCAATAGTAAATTAAGTAAGTCAGTTTACTAACGGTATGGATCGTTTCTGCGCTGTCGATAGATTATTAATTAAAGGCAAAACTAACAAAGTGTAAAAAAAAAGTAATCAATTAAATTATAGCTATGTATTTTTATTTTTTAATCGATTGGGCGGGCCGCTAGTAATATAGGAAGCTCCTATAATATGATAACCTATTATCTGTATAGCCGGATCGTCCACTGCTGAACACAGCCTCCTATGAAGGGGGTATTTGCCATAATCCCCACGCTTGGTAGGCGTCTTGGGGATCGCAGTGTAAGTAGGCAGTTCTTTAGAAGGCGCTGCTGCCCACCTTCCAGTATTTTTTCCTTAGACGCCTCTTACGACACCCACGGGTTGATATGGGAAGGTGCAATTCTAACCCGGCACCCCACGGAGTAACAACCTATCATCCAACCTATTATGAGATGGTATAATTCATTTATTCACAATTTCATTATATTTCGGGATTTGCATACTACCATAGCTAATTTATGACTCCTATTGAAGATTGCCTTTTCTGGCAATCATTGTATAAGCGCATTAACATTATTATACGAATACTTAATATGCGACTAATTTATTTGTAGAATCTAAGTTATATTAGTATATAACAATATAGCTTATTTTCTACAAATAAATTTGACAAAGGTCTCCTACCAACATTCCGACCGATCATTTAAAAACATATTTATCGTCTAGTCTGTATTCTCTGAATAGAGAGGTAGAGGTATCTCTATATTAACAGCCTTAACGTCCATAGTAGAACAAAGGCCTTCCCTATTGGGTGCTGCTGCCCATCTTCTGGTATTTTTCCCTATGTCGCCACTTACGACCCCCACAGGAAGACTTGAGGGGTGCAATATTTTATAAGCAATATTTTGATAGCCCGGCACCCCACTGGAATAGAAGAATAGAATATAGGAATAGGGTGAGCCTATTGACATCTACCAGGCATAGTTCGGGTGCACCTCTTCACGAGCGACTGTGTTATAGCTTATTATCATAAAACTTAGTAGCACCGAGAAATTAACATAATATATCGGAATTTACCTATTTATAAAATCAACCACGTCAGGTGATATTTTCCAAGAAGTGATGCTGACGCCATTTATTTTATTGATTTCCAGACCTTCAACCCGAAAATGGATCACTTAACGTGTTTCCTCCCGGGCACTCTCGCCCTGGGACATATGAACGGCCTGCCCGACTGGCACATGAAGATGGCTGAGGAGTTAATCTACACCTGCTACTTGACCTACGCAGTTCACCCAACATTCATGGCTCCAGAAATTACACACTTCAATATGGTAATTATGATTATGATAATAAATGAATTAGGGACGCAACGGATCAAACGATTATATAAAAAAAAAAACTGACGGCAAGTATTTGCATTAAGAAATAATACGTGTTTGTATGATGTGAGTACAGCAACGTGTTCAAGCAATTGCGTGAGTATGCTCTAGCAGAGGGAGGGCTCACACAAAACACGAAACAGATGATAGTGGATCACCACATGCCTGGTTCCCAAATTTTCAGATATATCTGTTTGTCGGACATATAATATGACTTTGTGCCGATTTAAATGCGGAGTGTGTTCAATATATTTAATTCATAGACGCACAATACTATGTGCCGCATCCCGTAGATTACCGCGCACGGCCCCTCTGTTATTACTTACAACAGCTAAGTAATGTTTTAATATGCAACTATATATAAGGTGGATATTAATATATCAACAATGCTGTGGGGGTCTGTGTGGAATCGATAACTGAATGTGTTCCACTCATGTTTAATTTTCACATTTACAAAATTCATTGTAACTACTATCTAAGCAGTGGCATGTTGCCTCTGGGCATGTTAGCGATTACCCCGGTTTACTCCATTGACGCGAACGCTACGCGAAGTCAATAAAATATTTTGTATTCAGATCAGTAGGTACCTACCTACTTCAATCAGAAAACATCGTTAGATAGGTATCTAACGAACACGTAGGTATACATGATTCAACGCTAATTTATTTATGTAAAAGATATTTTGATCTTAAAAAGTTTAGGACTACTATACTAACGCTTTAAAAAATTTGAAATAAAATTTTACTTATCTACATTATTTTTAATTTCATGTTTATATAGGTACCTATTGTATTGAGTTGCAGGTATCTAGGTCTGCCGTATTGTGCAACGCGCAAGCCGCTAAAAACTGACCACAGCAGAATAGGTATACAAAACAGCTGTTTTGTTGTGCCTAGTATAGCCGTTCATTGTCTTAGCGTAGCATTCGTGCCCGTGTGAGATTAATATGTATTATTCGTAGACCGCGGTAGTCATCGCAATCATCGTCAAAGCCAACGTACTACAACCTAAGTAATAATATAAATTTTGTGTATGTGAAAATTAAACATGAGTGGAACACATTCAGTTATCGATTCCACACTACCCCCCGCAATTTGATGCTTATTTAACACAATAATGAAGGCGCTGTTGCCCAACTTTTGATATTTTTCCCTTCGTCACTTTTCACTACTCTGACAGGAAGAAATTGGGATATTACCCCCCAGGGGGGTGTTCCATTTTGTAACCAAAGTCACGCAGTGTCTCCGCTTGTGATTAAACGCTCGCACCAGCTATATAATTTAGCAGCTTTAAATTTCCGTATCACCCCCCCATCTAAGCGTTACACGTTATTAATATTTCGTAATCATCATTACCATACTACAATATAAACTAGTGGTAAAGTGGTGATCTTGACGTGATTAAATTCTGACCGGACTTATGGGTTTATGAAAATTATGATAATTAAGTTCGGTGGCTCGGCAAACATGGCATGCCAGAGCAAAGTTTGAGCGAATCGGAAGAATTAGCAAACAATCAGCGAGCGTCCGGAACGCGGGCGTTCTCGTCATAGCTTTCGAGAACAATATTTTTTGTCAGTAGTCTTTTCCATCTTTACGCATAACCAACTGGCCCACGCTGCAAAGGATAAAGCCGAATTTTTGGGTAATATCTTTGCATCTTATTCGACACATGATACGGAGGAGCTACCCCAACTACTATTCCGCAATGTGGAAGCTCTATGCAAAAAGTCCGTTTTACATAAAGCGGTTCGTAGAGCTCGGCTCCCACGATGTCAAGAAGACGTCCGGGTCAGATGGTATATCTGCAATAGTGCTGAAGACATGTGCTCCTGATCTGTCTCCATTTCTGACCCATCTCTGCGATCTCTCCTACAGTACTGGCTGTGTCCCGTCTTCGTGGAAAGTTGCCCTTGTTTACCCTATCCCGAAAAAAGGTGTTAGGACAAACCCGAACAACAACAGCAATAACATCCTTGCTTTCAAAGGTGATGGAGCTAATTATCAACGAGCAGCTTCTGGGTTACCTTGAGAATTCTCACCTTATCAGTGACCGACAATATGACTTTCGCCAATAAGTGCAACAAGTCTACGTATTTTCGCGGACATTGTTCATTCAGCATATGAATCACATATTGTATATTCATATTATTTATTGTTATGATAGTGATATCACTGTGATATCATAGTGATGACAGCACCGGTGATGCCAGATATATCAGCAGTGCAAATATCCCCCCTTCGCTTTTAGAAAAGAATCGGGTGTCGGAAGTAGACAACTGCCTGGAGCGAGAGTCTGAATAGGGACGACAAAATCTTGTCCATTTTAACCCAACGATGACTGTCCGTGTATTCTCTACGAAAAAAACCTCTTTCGTCTCTGCATCGCTGTGGCAAGGAACACCCTTGAACAAGGCCAATCTTGCCACTAAAAAGCTTGGAGTGGTTAACCGGTCCAAGCAGTATTTCACCCCACGGCAGCGGGTTGCGCTTTACAAAGCGCAACTTAGATTGCACATGGAATATTGCTCACGTCTATGGGATGAGGTACCCGCTTACCATACCGATCCCCTCCACTACATCCAACGGCGCGGCGCCCCGTTCCCATAGTCGACGATTCCATTTTGACTTTCCATTTCTTTGCCACTTGCCATCGGCAAAATTTTCACCCCTATGCCTTGAGCTTCTGCGGTCAATTACGACATAGTTCTCTAGAACGTTAATATCGCGTACTATAAAGATTTGGAGGGAACTTCCCGCTCAGGACTTTCTCTGCGTTACGGTTTGGGGTTGTTTGTTTATAAAGGGCGTCATAAAATTCTTAAGAGAACAGCAGCGCGATGGTATCCTCTCTGGTGTTACAAACTTCCATAGGCGACGGTAACCACATTCTTCCCTCCGTGCATTACAAGCATATTAAATTTCGTGGTCAAGTTTGAGAGTTCGAGTCGGATATTCAATGTTATCCGTGATATGCAAGGTAAAAATAATTGATAACTGCATTGTCAGCTGATGTATGTTGAATTTCGTCTGTTAGTTCCCTACTAGACAAGACTAGAAAGTCTTGTTAAGATTCAATGCATTGAAGCTTTTAATTGAGTAACACTCGATGGGGAGTGGTAGTGTCTCTGTTCGGTGAGTTCTGACCTAAAAAACTTTTAAAAAAAAAAAAAAATTTTTGCTATAACGCATGCTCTGCGTTTTATATTACAAATGTGTGACCATCAGAAATCTTGGATTATTCCAATAAATGTAAGTATCCGGGAGGTTGGAATTTGATTTTCAGCAATGTGACGACTTCCGGCAACGAGTATTTTTTTCAAACTTTCAAAGTATTTAATTCGTAACAGAGGAAACATAATATATCCATGTTTTATGATAATGTAGTATCTGAAAATGTTTGTGTTCACTTTCAGGCTAGCGCGACTGATGATATGTACACGAAGACGGCTGACGCGCACAGCTTACTCCGGCCTGAATTTGTCGAAAGCCTATGGTACATGTACCAGATAACTGGCAACACCACATACCAAGACTGGGGTTGGCAAGTATACCAGGTAATCATCTACTCTTATCCCCTTTATGTGGAGTTTGTTTTTAATGTGATAAAGTGAGTATACACTGTTTCCTGCCTCACGGTAAACGCTTGCCGTCACAGTTTCAGTGTCGCTATACTTATTATGCATGACACTGTACTGCGCTCGTCACTTCAAGAAGTGTGTTCTTGAGTCTTGTGTGCCCAGTAATTTCACTTGCTACTGTGCCCTTAACGCCTAAACACAGTAGTATTTGCACACTACTGCTTCGAGCTAGAATATCTGACCTGACTTGATATTTTACGTAAAAGATACCTACTACCGGGTTAACCTGGTACTATGATCCAAGAACAAAATTACGTAGTGTAAAAGATTTTGGTATACAGTTTTGTGGCGGATTGCCTACCTGACTACAATGGTACTCAGGAACTGTGTTGGTATGATACTTAGCAAAATGATAGCCTAGATAGAAGACGGACGCCAAATGTTAACAATTCGGCCAATAATTTCGCTTGGATGGTTTGATGTATAGCTAAGCTGGTTGGTGCCTAAATTATTAGTAACCAATTTACATAAACCCGCCTGGGGTCCGCCTATTTACTGAGTGTTGGCGTAATTTAGAGTTCTCATTATACTGAATGAATTTCTCGCGTGGGCAACAATGGCTAATAACGAATAGCGGAAAATAACAAGATAGATTTGAAGTGCAAAACACTCAGACTTTATCAAGGTGTGAGAAGTCTGACTGCAACCTCACATATCCCGCAATCCCCGAGACTTCTGGTATTTTTGTGAAATCTTTATTTGAGACCAATTTGTTTTTTTTTATAAATACGGGGTTATTTATTTTGTTCACCACAAAATAAATAACCCATTTGAGATAGTCATAATACAATTATTTTGCATCAGAATTTTTACCGACCCTATTCTTTGAACTCCCCGGCTCAAGATTAATCAGCGATCGCATACGTTTGGGGAGTATGCCCCTGATTGAACTGAGCTTCGCCCTCTCAATAATCTCTAAACACACATTCATGTTCTTTCAGGGATTTGAGAAACACGCGAAAGTGCAGCACGGTTACTCGTCCCTTTCAAACGTGAAGTCGGAGAAATCAGCTTGGCGAGACCAGATGGAATCGTTTTTCCTCTCAGAGACCCTCAAGTACCTGTACCTGTTGTTCAGCGAAGACCGCTACCTGATAGATCTCAGCAAATATGTGATTAACACAGAGGCTCATCCCCTTCCTATTCATCAGAATTAAAACATCAGAAAAAAACAAAGATGGCGCTCAAAACGATCGTTTATACCTAATCTCTAGTAAATGTCATAAAGTAAAATACAAAAAAAGATCCTATACCTGCGCACGCACACTATTTGTAATTAATTAACTTAAGTTCAAAGACAAACAGCAGCAAAATAATAACGATATTTGTTTTACTTATATAAGTTGTCGCCTTATCATTAAGCTCAGCAAACAGTGTCAGAAAGGGATATAATTTTATTCAAATCTGTTTTTTTAAATATATTTTATTCAAGTATGACTCGGCCATGAATCTTAACTCTGGTTATGCGGATAATTCTATGTACCTCAACTCAACTCTCAAAGTCGATAAAAGATTTTTTCTTAATTTTCTCTGATATTATTTTTAGGGTTGATGTCGTATCAACGGAATCTTACAAAAGGCAGCCTAATATATATCTTGTACTTTCGATGTTACAATACTTGTAACACGGTGGCTTTTCTAGAACCCGACACTATTTTAATATGTACAGCTTTTGACATTTTGTACCATGCATGCTGAATTTTATTTTAGCCTAAGGTTAAATGACTTGCTTTTTTTGGATATCTAAAAGGCATATAACAATGGTGAGGAATGAACTTATCAGTACTGTCGATGAAAGTAATCAGCAACGGCATTGGAGCTCTAAAAACTATTATCAGAACTCCAGTGCTTGCGTAAGGATACACCAAACCCACACTGAATGGTTTAGCCTCTCCGCGACTTTTTTGTTGCTTTGTGTATAACGAAGCGAGTGTGGATTGAGAATTACCGACTTGCTTGTCTGTATTCACGCTACGCCGATGATCAGGTTCATTCGACGGAGCATAAGTTTACATCAGATGGTAACGATTAAACAGAGCATTTCAGAGAAAGGGAATGAAAGTTTATGTAAGTATGATTATTGAAAAGAACGTACGCATGTAATATGATCGATGGAGTGAAAAGCAGAGAAACGAAAGTGTATCTAAGATTTTAATCTGTTGTAAATTGTTTACTAGGATTGAAAAGCATGAGGGAGATAATGAAAGGAGATGAAAATCTGAAAGGATGTTTAGGATGCCGAAGGTCAAGTATATGAGACACTACACATTTCACGGCTAGCGCCGAGACGTGTTCATGAAGGCACGACTATGCATATAGAGTGATGCCAGATGTGATATCATAGATTTTTTAAATATGACTTTATTTAGCCAAATATGTAAACTATGAATAAAAGTATGATTTTCAGTAAGTATTATGTATATATATACTCTCAACGCCAATTAGACTATCAAAAATGTTCAATTATAATTAAATGGTGATTATTACACGCTGCCGAATTTAGCTTCTTTTGTTAAATACTAAAGGTTTCTGATTTAAAAAAAACATACTTCTGATCTGTAAATCTGCGAGTGAATAATAATTATAACATAATAACGTTTTTATAACGATATCATTTCAAGCTTTGAATTTTCAACGGATTGAATCTCTTACTATTATTGTAATTTTATTAACCTACTTGATGAACCTCCAATCTGTAAACTTTTCTATGAACTTTTTATTTGGTAAACTTGTATTAATGAAAATGTATTATAACAGGAAGGTAAATTTACGATAAATGTGAACCACGATCCGTCTAATAGTTTGACTTTTCAATATGTAATTATCTTAAACTGCGGTCGTAGAGAGCAACACTACCGAAAAATAACGTACTAAAATGTAAATCATTGTGACATAGTGAAAATTAAGTTGAAAGTTAGGTAATTTGTGACAAAGTAAATAAAAGATATTTCACTGAAGAAACCGAAAGAATTTGGAATACGCAAATCGAAGTGTGCAGTCGACTATAATATAAAGATAGGTAAGTATTGGAGCTATTTAAGCGTAGATTCAGACAGTATAAAATAATCGACGCGACTTGACATATTGAAAGCTATTTCATTACAATATGTATCATGCCAAAACCCTGAAATTTCAATATACCCTCATATAAGAGATTTGATTCAAAAAAGATTATGGAACAAATCAATAGGTTATGATTGCGTTAATTAATCAAATTGTTTACTTAAATTGTTTTCTAGTGTTTAAAAATATATGAAAAGTGCTAAACTAATATTTTAAGTAGATATATTTTTATTTAAAAAAATCGCTTATTTTTTAAATAGTTTAGTTAGACGTGTATTTGTCATGTCATTTTTTAATAACCTACGTATTTTTTTTATTTACTACTTACTATATACTCCATGAGTTTTTGCTATAACGTGCGTGATGCCTCACGAGCTCGTCCAAAAATGTGAAAATTCCTGGGACTCAAATATACATCTGATCCACTTACCCCTCCCACATAATCGTTGGAGTATTCTGAAAATTATTGTGTTTTAAAAATAGAATAGGCCCCAAAATAGTGTGTAAATTTAAATTATTTTGTCAAGTATGGCGGCGTAGAGAAGGCTTTATAACAACATTTAAATTTTTTTCCAGACTGCGGTACTATATTTTAGTCTCTTACGTACTAGACGGAAAAGGTTAGTATTAAATATAAGAGGATCGTAGAATTTTTATGAACCTTTAAAATATATATCATTGAGATAATTTTGATTGTTCTAGAATTGTATTCCATATATTTTCCTGTGATATAATAGGTCGTGTTAAAACATGTACCAGTGGTCTTATGTAATTTGCTTTGGTTGCGTACCGCGAGAACAAAATCTACGTATAAGATAGCTCTAATCAGCGAGGCGAGGAATAAAGCGATCCGGTGGTTTTTCCTCGCACACCGCCGCCATCTCGCACAGCTCTTGTCATATGCAGCCTTAGATTTCCAACCTTTTTTCTTCTCTTTCTCTCTCCCTTTATTTTTCTGAAGCATTGCTTTGACCAGCAACTCAATTGTGAGTAGTTTTAAAAAGCTGATATTAACTCTTTTTGTCTTACTGAGGTTTTAATTATGTTTCCAAAACAATACATAACTATTTTTTATTCGTCAATGTGTTTACGTGGGTATTTTTAATTTAACTTTACTAACGAACACTATTACGTCTAATTCCCTAGTGAATACTTAGTGAATTTATACGATATCAATATTGTAGTGTTTTGTGTCGTTAATTAAGTTTATTGAAATCTTTTGGTGTTTTTAATCATTGAATTCTTGGTGTTAAGTAGACTTTTCAAAATATTGATATTGTTAAGGAATCTTTATTCAATCAGAAATAGTAGTAGCACTAATGTCGCTTGATTAAACAAGAGACTTCTATATATTTGACTCCTTCCCGTTTAAGCATTTGAACCTATATTTATTTATTGTTGAATGGGCTTAGTTTAGGTAGGTAATTTTGATTACACTTGCAACAGAGGACTGTAAGTACAGGGTGCACATTAGTCATTTAATACCCTTTATAAAATGCTGTACCCCAATTGGAACTAAAAGCATTTTTGGTGATTAGATAAATTTTCGATGCCAATGATTTTGATAAAATATACGTACACTGTTTTGGACATACTAAATTTATTGTTGATTGGCTCTTTGTAAGCACCTTGTTAAATGCCAAAAATATTATTAATCGGATTAAATTTCCATTTATTTAATTAATATTTAATAAAATGGCAAATAAGCCACTAATTCAAGAATCATTCTGAATGTTGTGTGATGTGTCGAATGAGCTTAGTCATTTTATTCGTAAGGTTGTAGCTACTTTATTTTTAGTTACCAAAACTAGTTCGGCACTATACTATAATAGAAGTGATTTTTTCCACAATTTTAAGTATAGATTATTAGTATTATACATATTATGCAATAATACAATTTTTTTATAATTCTATTATGTATTACCGTACTTAACGTTATTATATATAAAATATCAATGTAATTTTAAATTTAATTCAAATATATTTAATTATTGTAATATACTTGATGTTTTTATTACATTCAGTGAATAATTTTTAATGTATTTAATATTGTATAAAAAAGGAACATCCGCATATTAAATGTATGGACTATGTACCCATCCTTTACCCAATTTTATGATATTTGCATTTACTCTGTGTACCTAAGTTTACTGAAATATGGATGTCGTAATACTGGTTGTAATAAATATTAAATAAATATGACGTGCAAGCATATTTGTAACTTTCATTTAATCTTTCAGTAGAGTTATTATATTTTAAACCTTAATGATAAGTGTAATTATAGTATATGATGCATTTTAACCTACGTGTAAACATTGCTAATAAATGAGATATAGTTAATCCCAAAAATGGCGGTCATTAATTGGGACTATCTTATAATACAACAACAGCGGGAAAATAGCATTACCTACACAGGCTTACAATTTTAAATAAACGTTTACTTAATTCACCGATCTGCATTACGTACTATTCATTTTCATTTGGTGCATTAAACTTACAGTAAACTTTTGGTAGGCCCATCACTAGGTGGACTGACGACAGGTGGACGGGGCATCGCCCCATAATAAATGGTTACAATACAAGTGAGAATAGCCGTTCTTTGTGGCGTTCCATAGGGCCTTCCCTATGGAACGTCTACCGGCTGATGATGGTGGTAGTAAACTTTATTAAATTCTAGAAACTTAAACGAATTAGAATTTTAGAGACAGAATAAGATAGATAACACTTTATTGCACTTTCTGGTTACAATTATCAGAGGTTACACGAAATTCCATGTTTAAAAAGTGCAATCGGCAGCCTTATAGCTAGAAAGGAATCTCTTACAGGCAACCGTAAGAAAAATAAAATAATTTAAATGGCATGGGGCTAGAGTGAAATAATAAGTGGAAGAAGTAAACTAGTTACATACTTAAATATATACTATGTAGGTACCTATTATAAATATGTTTTCATTTATTTATGTATAAGATAAGTATAATACAGTATATACAACTATATTACATTTGGTAATGCAGTTAGATGTATGTATCCATTTATACACAAAAAATATAAAAAAAAACAGATAATACCTAAATATAATTGATAGATAAGCAAAATATTTAATCGTGATATATTGAGGAAAAGAGATATAGTAAGGATTATATTTCTTTTTAAACGAGAGGATGGCGTTTTGCTACTGGTAGGTAGCAAAACACCATCATACCTATTGAGTTCCACAAACAAACAGCTTAAATGGTGAAGGAATTGTCATAAAGCGAACTCGAGTGTATTAGAGCAGCTAAGGAATTTTGATCCTTAAGATAGCGCGGAGCTGAGGGATTAAACAAAATACTATACTGCTATAAAGAGCAGACAGAGTATGAGTATTCAGGCGAAGACGAATAGGGAGCCACTTGAACTTGTGTCCGAAATAAGAAACATGGTCATATTTTAGTAAGCAAAATATGAATCTAATACAGAAATTTTGAAGACGCTCAAGTTTGTTTAACTGATTCTCGGTGAGGTCAAGATAGCAGGCGTCAGAATAGTCAAGGTAGGCAGGAGATTGAGACAGCGCAAATGTTAAGCCGTGAGTAAAAACTACGAAGTCTCCGTATAACGAACCTGCTGAAGCAAACATCTTCCAATTGTTTTCAAGCTGTATACACTACAATTGCTGATCAAAAACGTATTGCCAAGATTTTTAACAGTTTTACTATATTTTATGTAACAGTGGTTCTGCTACCATAATTTTATTCGCAAATGTAAAAATTCGGATTTTAGCGTAAACAGAATAATAAGTACCTACCTACACCATTTACAGAATTCATATAACACACATACAACACGACTGCCGCTGTGCCTATTTTTTATCGCAGTTGCCAACTTTGTTACCAGTAAACAAAATTGCCAATAGCTAGAAACAGATGGAAAAACAGTTTTTGAATTACCAGCATTTCTTCAATACTTTAATCAATTTATTTCTTCAACAGTTTAAGGTTTAGTTACAATAAAATCTCTGGCCTTTTTTTGGTGACTGACACAGTAGCTACCAACAATTTCGTGGAATGGTTCTATAAAAAATGAGCAACATGCGTAGACACTAGCACCGTCCTATCTTCCAGAGACTAATGTTTGGGATGGTGGTGCAGCTTTCAAGGTTGAAAACCTCAAGCGTCGCAAATATGTAATCTTAGAGGGTATAGGTATGTTTGTGCGTTTGGAGTGGATCTTTGGGTCCAGTGCCCATCAATTATTTAAAAACTTATCAAAGCGTTTCGTGGAGACGACAAATGCAAGCCAGCCGATATACAAGCCAGCTCTGTAGCTGGCTTGTATATCGGAAAGAGGCGTGGTTTTTATGTATGACAACTGTGGATTGTCTCCCTCAGTAGGTACATTACCCTGTTTTCTATATGCTTCCCTGGATGTGTGCCATAAGAATAGATTGGTCGGTAGCGTTCTTTCTTCACAAATCGTAGGTACATCTCCAACGCACACAACATAGTGGTTATGACGTCTTTCACTTTGTCCTTTTGATGTGATACCATTATTATATATGAAAGCACTTATTATTGTTATACAATATGGAATATCCACATGTGGACAGATGGTAATAAGCCAAAGTAATTATCAGTGAATAAATTTTACTCGAAAGGGCACTTTATTCCATACTCACTAAAATCTCGAAAAGTGATATATCCTATCCTCATGCTCAGGACTCATTAGCAGAACGACTGATCATCATATTAGACACCAACATTACAGAGTACAATGGTCATAAAGTGATTAAAAAAATGAAAAGCTCAAAGATTTATATGAAAATTTATTAATCTTTAAAAACTGAGTAAAAGTCTCTTTTCATTATAAACACTCCCATAAGTCTAAATGTAAAGTTTATATTTTTAATACCATTAACTTACATGTGCGATACCTAATAAGGCATACAGCTGCGCGTCACAGAAGACATAGTTATAGGATATAAAATACATTCCAGTGCATAGTATTGTTGTTTATCAAAAATAGTTTTATAAATTTAACAAGTTCATATTTAGTTATATAATTATTTTATTTCATATCCATTTTAAAATTTTAGGTGGAATATCTAGAGCACCAGCTCAGACAGGTACTTTGACCAGCAATACATAAAAAAATATTTCAGTTAATGAATATATAATGTCATATTGCCATTTATCACAAATTCTAAAATAGTTCTCCTATATCAATGTATAATCAGATTTATAATTTGGCTAAGTAGTGAGTTATATATCACACAAATCTCAAATATGCCATTATCAAACCTTAAAAAGTCTTCTTTAAGTAGTCTTAATTTTTGTAAATTTAATACCAAAATATATTAATTTATATTTCTATCACATGGTATGCATGGAATATAGAGGAATGTGTATCAACATCTATATCACGTAATCAAATCTAACTGTATAAAAGTGTGTGTTTAATATAATACACTAACACTAAGCAAATTTATTCATATGTAAATGTACACTACAATATAAGCCTGCAATATATATTATTATTAATTTCCAGTATTCCCAATTGATTTGTAGAATTGAGGGGATCTTATGATCTTAAATGCGCTTTACACAGTTTAAATATACGAGTAAACATCTATAATACTGAAACAGAATAAATATGTAAAGAATACAGATCAATCAAAGTTCTACAATAAGGAAATCAATTACATATGAAAAAATTTAAGACATGTCTTAACAAAATTACACAATCACAATACTTACCTACATATTTTATAAGTATGATAGCAATAAGTAAGCTTAACTACTTGAAGGCTATAAAGTTATTTTATAATAGTTTTGGCTGCTTACACTATTTAATATTCCACTAAGACATGAGTATAATTAGTTTGGCAAATATATGTCTAGATTTGTACACATTTGCTAACACTACTTATTATGGTAGTAGCTCAGTTTATGGTGTAACAGTCTAATCCAGCTTTGTTTGCACTTTTTCATATATCTTTCTCTCAAATAATCAACTTAGCTCCAGTTTTATAATGAAATTCATAGTGGAAAATGTATGAATTTACTCAATGTATAGATTCCTTAATCACAGTCACAATTTAATTATACTATAAATGAGATTATGTTACAAGCAATCAAAACAACTATTGTGCACATTTTAGTATTTTTCTGTTATTATAAGTAAAATTATGAAATTAAATGTAAAACCATTAGTCTTCTAAAATATAATTTATATAAATTCATCAAGTTGTCCGTTTCTACATAAAAAATAGTTACAAACATTATGTATAAAAAATCTCTGTATGATTAAGATTTAACAAAATGCAAGCAAATGTATACTGGTCTAGTTGTAAAGTATGGCATTTTACATGAGAACGCAGTCACAGCACTGGAGAGTGTAGTAAAGACAATTGATGATACAATCATCTTCATCTGGGTTAGGTACTGGTGACTGGGGTGGAGGCGGCTTTATTGCTGAAGGTGGGCTGACAAAGACACTGTCTACTTTGTCGGAAGATTTATCCTGCTTGCTTACTGGGAACTTCCCAACATCATTGTTCTCCAGATAATCTACATCATCTTTTTTAGAATCACCAGCAGCTTCCTGAAAAAGCAATGCTATTATCCTTAAAGGCTATTATCCTTAAATTAATATCTTTCTAAGATATAATGTTCGGTAAATGGGTAATGGGCTCTAGAAATTATTAATTAATTTTATGCTTTTACCGTGTTGACACTGTTATACAACACAATAATATTAGATATTATTAAAGCTAAAGCCACTGCAAGTAGAATGGCCAATTTTGTTTTTTGGGTTAGCCTTTGACCTCTATCTCACCTGATGGTAAGTGATGATGTGATGGAAGATGTTTCTTCAGGCTAACCTAGAATTCTGTATGTATATATCTTTTCACACGGTATATACATAAAATATATCATAATTATTGCAATATTTATTTACATTAGGCAGGTGTGCCTTGGCAGAGAAGTACCAGTAAATTGTCCTTAAGATGACATTGTGTCAATTTAAGAGTGTGTTAATTAATAACAAAGATTTCAAAAATATTTTAAGAAAACATCAAATTAATATTTTAATGAAACACTTAAAAAATATGTGTAGTCACAATTCCGTATTATTTTACCGTTAAGCTGACGTGAAGGTCAGACGCCTCACAGCTAAATGGAAGAATTTTCGAGACCGTTTCCCTTCTACACGAAGCACCCTCAGTAGGTCTTGACTCTACGAGTCCACAATCGAGAAAATTCTATGTCTGTGTGGCATTTGTGATATCATGTCGGCTTAACAGGAAAATTAGAAGGAATTTTATTTATTTATTTATTAATTATAATTGTCACTTGATATATTTTTAAGTGTTGTATTAAAATATTAATTTAATGTTTTCTTAAAATATTTGTTAATATTAAATATGGATCTCTGGATGGAGTAACAACTGAATCTATTCATTATCAAGAGTGCATTCTGTAACATGTAATAAATTGAAGGTGGATGAGTCAAACAGTTAATATATTCTGATTTCACATACACACACATTAATTTGTAAAATTACACATAGCCAACAATTATTACGATATAAGTAAACATCTCTATGTATCTTACAATGAAAACACAATTACATAATAAGCTACCAGGACACACAGTTTGGTGACAGATTTATTTTTTCCTAGGTGTTCCTAGCTGGCCAGGTGAGGATTTAATCAGGTATTGCTATTGTAAAATGTGAAGCAGTGATGACCTAGTAGTCATCACTGCTTCACATTTTACCTTCCATCGGAAAAATACCATGCCCTATTCCGGGAAAGGTGTTAAGGAAAGTTTGGAATTTATATTGTTTGTAACCTGATGACTAGTTTCATCATAGTTTTGGAGTCTGCAGGTAAATGCAGAGTGCAATACACCATTGTGTTAGATGGTGACTGGAAGAGAAGACTTGATATCTCCAATCTAGATATTGTTTGATGCAGCATCAAGCTTGCATTTTAGTTGAAGTTAAAGAAGAGATTGTATGAAAACTGGAGAATCTCATGAACTGCTCAATGCTATCAGAATTTTGATAGAAGGAGCACAGGAGGAACTCTTACCAAGCAAAAAATTAGTACTGACTTTAAACCATACTCAGCTCAAAGGGTCCTGATATTAAGAGGTATATTCAGATTCTCTGGGAATAAAACTGCAAGGTGTCTATGGCATAACTTTCTAACTGTTATGATTTGATTTTGATAATAGTCAATAGAAAAATATTGGAGTTCTGTGATAATGTGGTCACCACATCAATATCACATTAGGGAAAGCTTCCTGTATCTAGCTCAAGACTGTTTTTATACACAATATTGATACCAACTCTATCAACTCAAAGATGATGATTTGATACTTACTGCTAGCAATGTTTGCAGCGTATTGGAGTTTTGGGAGCTTTATTTTGCTGAATGCTCTATTTTGGAACACCCAAACAGTATCTCCATTGTGCAATTAATAAAATTTATCCAGGAGTCTTTATATACATAATCAACAGGTATCCTCCTGTCAGACATAGTCTGGGATAACTACATTTCTGTTTTACACCATTCAGGGTTCAAATACTTGAGTTTTAGTTACTTAAATGATACACTGATAAGTACTTATGGAAGATAAAATATAGTATCACATTACTTACCTTCGTTTCCTCTTTATCATGGATCAAATGTTTCTCTTCTGGATCAGTAGCAGTTAAATCTGGAGGAACCTCCACTATTGTAGCTGCAGCGCCAGCGCTCGCAGCCGTTGCTATCGGCCCTTTCACCTTTTCTGGTAGAAGACTCGTTTCCTCGTCTTTTTTCTTGTGTAGCTGATAGTCGGGAGAATCACCGGACATGCTGCAAAGTTATCTACGTATTAATCAACGAAATTAACCAAGACTCGCGCTCGCGAAACGACTGAAGATCAAATTCCATGACCCTGTGCACAAACAATAGGTACTATACACTATTAGGTACTTGTACAGCAATCGAATTACTGCATCCAAAGCAAATTGGATAATTGCGAAATCACCTCACAGTAACCAATTCTGCTTGTTCCGCAGACATTCGACGCCAAGAACTTATGATTGTTTCAAAATTGTTGTTTTCTTGCATCATTTTGACTGGTGTTGTTACTTGTTCTTCAACGTAAACAAAGCAAGGAGTTTGGTTTCACAATTGAGTTTTCATGAATTATTAAAAAGACTACGGATACTGATAAATAAAACATATATTAAAATCAGACATGAAATCGAACTAAAAACCCAGCATAAGGCAGAAACCTGGAATTATTTATGAATTACAAAATTATGAAATCGAAAGGGAGACGACGGCAATCAATTATCCAAAACTCCAAATCCAAAGATTACAGACAGAGGGTGTGGTCCGATTTGCGTAATTGGTACCAAAAGCGCGCTCACGGCTAGTCTGATTTGTACGAAGGGAACATAGCATTTGCATGGCTGAATATGATGAATATATGCATAATGTAATCGATTACGTCTCTAACAGTCAATAACGTGGCCCCACGGATAGGCTCCGTGAGTCTACTACGTGCCAATAGCATATTACCGTGCAATAGCAGTCTGAGCCTTTGAGCGTTTATCAGACCGCTATGAATCAGTGGCTCATCTGTCACAGCATATAAAAATGAAAAGTAAAAAATTGGCGACCTTATACAGTTGCATTACAGTTCGTACCTAATTCTCTAACTCAATTACTGTATGATTATTACATAAAGTAATTTTTTAATCCTTTGGGACGGTACCTACTTTATGTTGCGTACGTATTCGATTACGGTTTTTGTTTACGTACCCTATTGGTTTAGATAGATGAATGATGTCAAATGTTTTTTTTGCTGGGACCGAATTGATAGTACCTTATGCAAATGAGCCTGAGCATACCTTTGAGTACAGAAAGCATGCCACCGCACCACTGCTCACCACGCGCCGCACAAAGTTATGCAGGAACAGACAGTTAGTGTTACTGTTTGCTTTTTATAATGGATGGATACTTACATCTTGTGAAAGCTTTTGTATAGATAGATGGGTGACAAAACAATACTTCTAACAAAAAAACATTATACAGATTACCTAAAGAGTAGTAAAGATATTTTGTTTTTATGTTTTACCTTTCAATACATAATCCTATTTGTGCTTGTTTTCGTAGTTCTTAGATACCTATCAATCTTATTGTCGTATATGAAAATAGGATTGTACCTTTCTAAATAATGCCAAACAATGCAAAGCTGGCTGAATATACACGTATCTATCTATTATTTGCGTGACATCAAATGCAGCATTATGAATTGCATGGGACGTACCTCATCTCGTAGTTTAAGCATATTTAGATAATGACCAGCATACTCTGGGTAAGTATAAAGTTTATTGATTATTAAAATTATCTTGAACTGTTTGCCGGCAGAATTTTAAGGTTTTGATTTTCAAAGTTGTTGTAACAGTTGAGTCATAGTTATTTAAGCAAGCCAATGCTTGATAGAACCTGCGCTCACAGTGCTATTGGCACACTGTGTTCCCGGTGCCCATCCGCGAGGCAGTGAGTACTGTTACCGTTACAGTGGTGACGTCATCGACGATATCACACATGCTTTTTTTATGTCTGATATGTTAGCCCTTGACAACTATCTCACCTGATGGTAAGTGATGATGTGGTCGAAGATGTTGTTCAGGCTAACCTAGAATTACTGGCTCTGGAGGACAGCTGCCGGAACACACCGTTAGGTGCTTGGCGATAGATCTTCTACTTGAGAGTGGTAGCTAGCCAGGCGGGCATTCGCAAAATGCCCTACCACCATGCTTATAACGACTGCCATCCTAATACAACAACTGGGACCGACGGCCTAACGTGCTCTCCGAAGCACGGAAGCGCTCAGTAGTAATGATAATAGCGGGAACCTATCCAAGTCATGACCGAGGCGGACGTTGCGTAATTTTGCTGCGATCAGCAGCAAAGTTAAGCAACCAATTGTTTAGCCGCTCTGAACCGATGTCCTCAACGGCTAAGCAAACTTCGCTACGAGCGTTTCTAAACCTGCCGTGCAAACGTTTGATGCCCTTTGTACAATTCGGGCTAGCCCTGAACGTGCTGTTGGTACCAATGGCACAAATCGGACAGCACCCTAATGACGGAATCTCAGCCGCATAAAGTAACTTTGTATAATATACAAAACTGCCCAGCCGTAAACAAGAAAAGCTCGAGAGGTGTATTGACTGCGGTGACCGAACCATGTGGCGATTTCTCATCTGCTTGTATCGGTTAGTCCCATGATATCTGCAGACTGCACGGACTATTGAATTTTTCTTTTTTCATTGATCATCATTATCATCAGATTTTATCTTTGATCTTAAATAAATAAATAACATAGGTACCCCGTGGGGTGCCGGGATAGAATGTTACACTACAAAATTACAAATTTACGAGAGAAAAATTTATAGTCATGTGCGGGATTCGAACCCGCGTCCATCCACCCCTTTAGCCGGGGTATGCTTTAACCAATTGAGCTAACATCACACAGCCTAGCAGGCGTCATTGCAAACTTAACAATATTAAAATAGAATGTTACACCCCCATTTCTTCCCATGGGTGTAGGCGACTAAGGGAAAAATACCAGAATGTGGGAAACTGACAACTTTTACTGCGATCTCCAAGACGCCTGCCAAGCGTGGGGATTATGGCAAATCCCCTCAATGCGGGAGACCTCGTTCAACGGTGGACGTAACTGTTGATGTGATGAAATAAATGAATGCGCTGAATGCATAAAGTAACTTCTCAAGCTTCGAGAAAGTAACCCAAAGAGAAGCCATTCTAGTTGCTTTGTACGAAATAAATTCAGTAAATTTATCTCTTATCAAAACGCTTTCTAATTGGCTAAGCCACCTCCACATGATTTATAGTGATGGGACGTATCACGTAATAATGTGCTATTTTAATCGATATAGATAAAATCAATATTTTGATGAAATACAACGTATGCGTCTCTATTCTATCTTGAGCGTAGAGTATGAATACTATGTTATTATGTGCTTAGCTATAGGAAGTACGTAGACCGTAGAAACCACTTTCTATGTGTAACATTATGTGTTCACCATTGTAAGAATTTACCAAATGTATACATAGCTTTACCTATTGCTAGTTTATAACAACATCAAAATTTGTTTCATATCACAAGCTAGAGTAGGAATTATTTGCAAATTAAATATAATACTATCGATTCATTAATGAGTACTTTCAGAATTTTGTGATTTGATTATTTTAGACATAAATACATTATAAAATTCAAATGGGCCATTCACCGCTTTTAAGAATGTTTTTATATAGATGCAAGAAAGAAATACAGAAGATTAAAACGCCATAAAATAATATAAGTTTTGAAGTGCTCGTAGCGAAGTTTGCTTAGCTGTTCTTAACCGATCTGCAAAGTTAAAAAAGCAACGTCCGCCGCGATCATGAGTTGGATGGGTGACCTCTAGTGACGCTCCCGTGCTTTGGAGGGCACGTTTAGCCGTCGGTCCCGGTATTTGTCTTAGGAAGGCAGTCGTTATAGCGTGGTGGTAGGGCATTTGCGAATGCCCACCTGCCTAGCTACCACCCTCAAGTAGAAAATCTGTCGCCAAGCGCCTTACGGTTTGTTCTGACAGCTGTCTTTGAGAGCCAGTAATTCTAGGTTAGCCTGAACAACACCTTCGACCACATCATCACTAACCATCAGGTGAGAGATTGGTCAAAGGCTAATCTATCAGGCATAAAGAAATAGAATTAGTGCTTAATAAACATCGTTTTATAAGTTTTAATTTTAATATAGGAAAGAAATAAAGGAAGGACTATGTCGCACATCACTAAAATTAAGTGAATATGGTACAATCAAATGACTCCCTAAATAACCTGTGATATCCAATATGATTTATAATAAAACTTATCAGTTATAAAAAATATCAGCGCATTACTGTTAGCACCTCACTAAGAAAAGTAATAATATTTTAAATTTCGAATGAGGCAATATCATACATTAGTTGCCAGATTAGCCGGACCGTCAATTCCACCCTTGAGGTTAGTTCCTCGTTCTTCGTTCTCTAGTATTTGTGGTAGGCATGCGATGCTGTGTGCAAACTTCAGAAAGAACTTTATAACTAGCTGTACATTGAAAAATATACCTTTGGAAAACCTAGTTCATCTCTGACACGACAATGCGACGTTCATCTCTGACAGAAAATATTTTAATTTCTGAATCCGTAGGATATATGGGGTAAATACCCCGGTAGTCAACCCTGCACCAGTACCCAGCCTTTACAGCAATTATTTCCATATAAATAGTGTCCAAGTATATTTAAAAATTACCAGCAATATTCAACAGAATCTGTGCCCTCAGATTGGCAAATACTCACACCTATGAAACTATAGCGTCTCCACATGTAGACTATGAAAGTTTATTTGCACTGCTGTCATCAACATGTCCACGCACTTTTCACTAACTATTTTTTTAAGAAGCCGTGTTCGATATTTTCGTAAGTATTTACATTGATTTACAGTCATTGTAATAGATTTTTATGTTTTGCTATATTAAAATGTTCATTCCGTGGTATTATCAGCTTGAAAAAGATTTTTCCTTGTAAACTACGTTTAAATTTGTATGGCTGAATACTGGTATTATTGTAGTTTTCGTAATTTTACCTGAAATTAACTTAGCAACTAGCTTTCGTTGTACTTTGAACATATATTTTATAACATTAAAATCTCATTTTACCAGTAGTCAGCCGCTTATAAATGTACGAGGCCGCCTACTAGATCGGTAAACCCAGTACTCAGCCGTAGCTTGTGTTAAAGAAAATTGAATCGTGCCTTTTAAATACGACTATATTTTTAAATGACTTACAAAAAGGAGAAGATTTTATGTTCGTCTGTATATATTATTTATTATACTTCTTTGTGAATGTTCATCGCTATATTTTCGCCCATTAAGAACCGATTTTAAAGATTCTTTTTTTTTAATATAATATACTTTCGCGGTAGTGCCATTTAAATTTCATTGAAATCGGATAAGCGGTTTATGAATTATTACTTACACTCTAATTACTGAAAGTGTTACGCCTACATTCATTGTCATTGGCAGTTGGCAGTGAATGAGAATCGATCCCATTGGTAGCAAGGGTCACTGAAAAGCGTGATTTGTTTTTGCAAACAAGCAGGCAGCTCCCCTGGTGGTAAGTGATCACCGTCGCCGACAAACATCCGCCAGGGGTATCAAGGAGGCGTTGGCAGCCTTTACTGAGGGAATATGATCTCTTCTTGAAGGTTCCTAAGTCTTAACTGTTCGGAAATACTTCACCTGGCAGCTGGTACCATAATGTGGCAGTGTGAGGTAGAAAATGCCGTGAAAATCGCAAGGTTGTGAACTTCCAGACATCGACATGAAATTGATAAAACATCATGCTTTGTCGGGAAGTCTGGTGGCGAAATTGAGCTTCAGGTAGTACCTAAATCGAACAGTTTCTCAGAACACCCTCCATGATAGATGTGGTAAAAAATGTAGAGTGACCCAACACCTCTATACGGTGCCAAAGGGTTGAGCCGACCGGAGACAACTTGATCGTCGACGATTCGAGTCGCTCGGCGTTGAATGCGGTCAAATGGAAGAAGCTGGTACTGGGGAGATCCCGCCCAGAGGTGAGAGCAGTACTCCATGTGAGGTTGAACCTGAGTCTTATAAATTTGCATGCGATGGGCCGACGTGAAGTACCACCTCACCTTTCCGAGCACACCAGGCTTCTTAGAGGCTAATTTAGCCTTATCTTCCAAGTGACAGCGAAATTACACGACGTTCGATATGTCAACGCCAAGTACTCCGATGCTAGTTGAGGTGGCAAGGGGAGTGTCTTCAAAACGGAGGGATACCACTAAGAGAGATATCTTAGCGGTAAACGCACAAACTTGTATCTTCTTGGGGTTAAATTAACTTCAACTCTCAAAAGTGTGAAGTAACTTGTCGAAGTCGGTACCATGCTCACAATATTGTGATAATATGGGTCTTTTTGACATAATGAAATTGTGATTAAAAAAAATAAAAAAGCAATATGGTAACTACATTTATTTTGGTTTTAAAAAAGTTGAACCGCCTTCAACACTTAAAAGTTTGAAATAGCTTATCGAAGATGTCTGGATGGTGATGAAGTATGTCGTTAATACACCATTTGTATGTGAAAAATGTGTGTGAGAAAGAGGCTGAGTACAGGGGAAGAGGAGGCTGACTTCGGGTCAAATGAGGCTGACTACTGGTAAATAGTGCCATATTTTGTTTTATGTTGATTTTTTTAATGATTATAAATACATTTTACGTTTTTGTTGATTTAATTAAAATATTTAAAAAATTGTCTTCCAAATAATAACATAAAAGTTAATGAGTACAAATATATGTAAACTATAGGTACACGAAGTTTAAATTTTTGTTAAAAGACTTGACTTCTGGGTGTTTTACCTTAAGCTATTATTTTTGTCACCTTGTATGAACTTGTGATTCTTTTAGTAGGTAGATAGTTTTTACCTGAGTCCTGCTGCGTTCGTGACGGTCGCTGTGAGATCGTAACTCAGGTGCTTGCGAAGACTTGCTCAGGATATCATTAAGTGTTTATATCCCCAAGAGGAAAGCAGTAAGCCTGCTTAGTTAACGCGGAGGTAGGTATAACATTTAGCAGTAAGTAACTTTGTGTTCCTGGTGTAGGTACCTATCTAATTATTGTATGCTTTTAATAATTACTAGCCTGAAAATAGTATTTAGATTTAGATATTTTTCGTTTTGTTTCAGATGCAAAATTCAAAATTTCTTCGATTACATTTGTTTTTATTACATTAATAAATCTCTTGACATTGATGCTGGCAAAAATTTTCTAAACAATTGCCATAGAAAAAAGGTACATACACTCAAAGCTAGGGATCGAATACAAGACCCTGAGACGTTGAGTTTCAGTCCATCTCTCAAGGTGCTTGCCATCCATATGTTTTTAACGTTTTGTATATAGTCTTTATATTCTAGAAAATTTAATACATTCGTAAACCCATACCTACTAAAAAAAAAGTAGATTTACAAAACGGTGTTGGCACTGTTTTGTAAATTTGCTAATAGCAGTGCCAGCCAATCCTTTCGTTCATCAATGGCTGCCGGGAAACACAAGTAAAAATACTTTACATATTATACAGCGTCAAGTTGCATGTACAAATATTTATGTCATGTTTTTTTTTCTTTAATAAATTGAAAAATTTGTAACGACATAGCTGGGAGTTTCTTTTCGTAGTGGCTCTATATCTAAGTATATGCCCTTTCACCCTTTCACGGTGTGATTATCTTTTTGCTCAATCTCTATAACTTCGATCACGGATAGTGTTACCATACAAAAAAGAAAGAAATCTATATTCCTGACCATTACCTAAGGAAAATTCCGGATGTTGCATGTGGTGCGGTCAAGCCCGGCGTCAGGACGTCCCGTGAGAGGCACTGATTGATAGGTTTGCTCGGGGATTGAATCGCAGTATCTAGTTAGATAATTGACCTAAGTATACCTGTACTTGCCGACTTATACTAAGTGCAATCGGTCGCAAACACAACTAATATGATAGACTCTTGTTTGTCTCTTGAAACAGTTTATTTGAAAACCCGGTTTAATAAAGAAATTAATCGAAGATTGCGCTGCAAATCATTGCCTCTTCCTTGCATATTGTAGACAGTCTATTGTAGATAACTTTTTTTGAGCGGATCAAAATTAATTTGACAATTATTATGTGATAGCTCCAATTTAGACCGATGCATACCTAAATGGTTCCATAGATACATAGTAAGTACTGTAGCTAGGTAACTAATTAGGTACTTATTAAAATCTTACAGGTATAAAAATACTTGTCAACCAAGTTCAGCTTACGAGCAATACCATTAATAGTAGGTAGGTATTTGATCAACAAGTGAGCAAAGTTGAATTTTGGTCCGAATGCCGAATACCACTTCCGAACTAGCAGTCTAGAATTGTATTCAAAGGCGTGGCGAGACTAGTAGCTAAGTGATTTTACACTTTATTATAGTGACTACTGAGCAAAGTGAAAGATTAAAAGGCACAGTACCTAGCTAAAATGTATCGTGTAAAATATACCTACCTACAATCTACATCTTTTTACTTTTCTATAAAAAGCAAAAAAATTAGGGACATTTTCTGTTCCTAGCGTATATTAATAATCTGCCTTGCATGGTCAAAGATTTCTGCGATATTGTTTTATTCGCAGATGATAACTCTCTGATTTTTAAAGTAGATAGGAAAGATAGTGAACTCATCTATGTAGATAATGTGTTATCTATTATGTCTAAATGGTTCGCCGCTAATAATCTTCTCTTAAATTCAAAAAAGACCAAATGTTTTTAGTTTTGTTGACCTAATGTTTGTGTGCGGTTTTATAATAAAAATCCCGAACATATTACAATGCTCGCAGAAGGAAAATTCAAATTACACGTGAAAAACATTTTGATTAAGAAATCCTACTACACAGTTTGTGATTACTTAAACGACAAAAATGCTTGGAAAATTCCACCTCTGCCAAGCCATCACCTGTCTCCTACGTAATTTAAACAAATATTGTAATAATTATATTATATTGTATGTAACACATTATTAAAACTTAAAGAACGTCTAAAAGAATGGCCCCGAGTTTCTCGACCGTTCTTCTCGCAGTGGCTCTATATATTTTTTTGCTGAACGTGGTAGTACAATGTAGAATATTTCAAAATTAAAATTTGTAATGTGTTGTGTTGTTGTTAATTTTGAGCGTTGTTTACGCCTAAATTGGATGAATGATTTTGAATTTTAATTTGAGGAGCAAAGAGGATATAGGTAATATTTCCGCCATTTCATTATGAAGTATTATTTTTCTAAGAAGTTGCTTTCTGCATAAGATTATTGTAAATTTTTACAAATTATGCTAATTTTAAAGTAAGTGACTAACATACGTCTTACACCTACTTCGTTTGTATTATTTTTTTACTTAAAAATAAAAAAGTTTCTAAAAATAAAGTGCAATTTTGAGTTTTGTGATAATACTTAGGTGTAAAATTGGTTATAAATGAGTAATAGTATTAAAAAAAATTGTCAAGTTTATCAAAAGTTGATGTCAGAAAAGGAATCACTTTTCCTCACTTTCGCAAGTAAAATCGATTTTGCGAGTTTTTGACCACCAAAACACTCCTTTGTGCTTGAGAGGTGCAATAGTTTATTGTTGCAAAGTTCTTCTTCAGCGCGAATGTTGGTATTGAAACCATAATTCAAATATAGAATCATGAGCGTAACAAGGGTCCCGAAGGTACGAATAAGAAGCAAAAATTTTTATGACCGCAACACAAATTTTATCTATCATGAAATGCAATAAATAAATAAAGCTTAAATTATATAGTTATCTACATTACAAAACTAAAGGTAAAACTTACTTCAATTGGTTATTTTTTTAAGGTTATTTTTATACAACTGTTATAAGTATAAGTATCGAATTTTTTGTGGATGCTAATTTAAAATCTGGCACAGCTATTTTACCTTATTCATTGTGTTGTATTATGATCTTGATTGTAATTGTTTAATTAAAATATGCCTTCTTAAGTTTTTAGAAGTTTAGTTTCTGCATTGTTAAACACTTAACATTAGTACAGACTCGGTAAAGTTAACATAGAAATGTCTTTAAGAAATTCCCTTAGAGATTCACTAGGATCCATTCCATGAACCGTGCGCTTTTGTAAGATAAATATTATATCTATCTCAGCTGCAGCTAACCGTAAAAGTACACCATATGACATAATATCACAGTTTTAAAATCCATGATCACACTGGGGAAGTACGCGAAATAAACTACCCTTATTGTATATACATCCTGTCAATATGCAGCAGAACTAAATCTCCTGAATAGATCATGTACTGACTTGACGATTCCACTGTAAAGTTGATTCTTTTTAATTCTCAGGAAGACTGTTGCATTGCCAATCAAACGTTTACAAATGATATAAAAAAATAATAAAGGTGAATATAAGTGGTGAATAATGTAAGTATAGTCAATAACTTATTACCTATTTACTTACTAGAAGTTCTCTATTTTTTCTATCGACTTCAAAACTCAGATAGTATCCTATCTATCAGGTACCTACCTACTCATATCACCTGCAAACACTATCGCATATATTTTTGACTATGTAAGGAAAGCGTCTATATTACAAATATTATACAAATAAAAGTAAATAAGATACTCACATATTATACATAGTAGGCGTTCTGTCATTCTTCTTGTCATAATTAATCGAGTTGTAAATTAAATCCTTCTTTTTGTTGCGCTTTCTTCCTGGTAACCATATTATGCCAAAGCTCGTGGATGTTTTTGCATGTTTTGGACTGTACGACACGCTCTCGTACGTTTTCCTAGAAGTGCTTGGCGTGAGGCCACTAGACACTTTTCCGCTGGCTGCTCCGAAGAATGACGGCGTTCTTGCTGAGTTTGGGTCTTTTACCGTCTTTGCCGGCGAAGGAGTTCCAAATGTGTTTTTACTCTGTGTAGAACCAAAAGTGCTTGCTTTGCTCGCTGTAGATCCAAAAGCGCTCGACTTGCTTGCAGCCGAACCAAAATTGCTTGATCTATTGCCAGTTGATCCGAAACTGGATAATTTGTTGTTCGTTGAACCCAATCCTCCTGATTTTCCGCCAAGGTGTTTGCCTGACAGGCTGGTTCCACTTTTACCAGTGGAACCAGCCGGTTTTTTCGTTATGGGGGCCAGATTGTCAGTCTGTAAAATACACACAGTTTGTAAGTTAGTTTACAACACATTAAGTTATGAAGGTAGACTCCCAAGCCACCTAACCTTCCAAACGTGGGATTATGGCAAACCTTTAAGGCTAGAGTGCTCGTGGCGCTCTCCAAACAAAAGTACAACAAAGAGTTCAAATTCGGTGAAACTGCATGTGTGCCCTGGATCCTAATACCTACGCTTCTGGTTTGCGAGATTTTCGTAAAATTCAGTATTTTCAAAAATAATTCGACAAATCGTTTTATAGGTACATTGTTATTTTGACATTAAGGATAATATAAATTATAAATTGAAAAACTGTCAAGCCAGAAGCATAGATATTATGCTCAGCAAAATGCATACAAAACTTCACCAAGCACACTTGGTATTTAAAATATGAAGAAACTACGTTTGTATGGAATGCGCTCCGTGTACTCTACTCCTAATGGAGGAGGCTACGTACAGCAGTAGTGGGCATATACCCGCCAACTAAAGCGTAAACCTATTTATAACTCAACTTGTTATTATAAAAAAAAACTCGCATCTAAATGTAGCGTATTATTAGACCTATCGTATCCGGTTTGATTCCTTTTTTTTGAACTAATTATTACAAAATTTAGTATATAGCGTTTAGTATACAGCACTCGTTTTTAGGAGTTGAAGCGTGTTATTCGAGCATAATTCGTAGTTCCAAATTTATTAAAAATATATTGTATACATGTATAAATAACTTCCCACTCTAGAAAGTTCATTACATTCCCCATGTTTGTGGTGCAATAGAAATATTAAAATCATGCTTATTTTTCTTGAAAGAGGAGCTTAAAGTTGGGTCTTTCTTTCATTAAAATGAGATTGGAACTGCGTTTGTATGGGGGCGTATGTCTAAAGTATTCCTTTAATTCCTAAAAATCAGAATAATTCTACTCCCATTAATTAATAATTAACTAAATGCTTTATTTGCGATGAAACAATAGGCTCTCTCAAATTTAATGAGATTTTGCATTGTTGTCCAGTGGTTATCATGGACGTAAAAATTAAAATAGACGGCTATCTACCAATGGTATTATCATTTCTAACAAAGTGATTATAAGCCTATAAATATTTATAATGCAAACACTTTGAGCATATCATACATAGGTACTTACAAATCCTGGTGCCTACGAACACTTTTTTTCTATCAATTACCTACACTTTCTTCTTCGGATCAACGTCTGCGTTGTCGTGTGGAATGTGGATGACCTGAATAAATGCAAGTGCTATCTAATCTATCACAATTAGTCGGGTAGCAACTGAACATCTGACCAACCTTCCCTGAGTGGACGTTTACCCATTAAATTTCAGCGTTAAGATGGTAAGATGAGGTTGGTATAGTATGTTTTCTCTAACACCCCAGGAATCGACACAGAGACCTATGAAGTTTTAGCTTCCGTTTTATGGCTGGCCATCTGCCTGACACCAAACCTCCTTCGTAATGAAAAACACTAGCATTGGTTTTATACTCGCTTCTTTGCGGTTATCACTGAAAATAGGTAAAGTACCCTACTATGTTTATGTGTTAATATGCAGTAAAAATCTAGTCACTTCGACGCGAATATAAGGCATGCTATTCTCTGGGATAATTTGTACTTAGACGGCTCTTGCGACATACGTATTATATCTGCTTCTCCTTTTTTAACAAAAGACTGAGTTGACATTGAACTGAGTTATGCTTAAACTGAGTTGACATTGACTTATTATTATTATAATAACAGGTAATATATGAGCTGTTGTAGATATCATCTACATATATTTTGTTGTGAAGTCATTATATTTAAAGATAATGGAGCTATATATTGTATAAACCTATTTATCTACGTTTTTGATCATACAACACGTTTCTGATTTTTAGATAATGTATGTATTTCAAAAATTATATCTATATCTGATGTGCGTCCAAAGATACAGACAAAGCAGACAAGAAAAAATAATGTTTTCCACGTTAACATTACACAAAAATATATTTTCAACTATTTTGTAATGTCAATTATTTATAGATTATATACTCGTAAGTCGTATACGATACGAACGAAATATATTTAAGGAGATAGTACCTACTAAATATTGAAATTGTATCCCATTAAGTTTCTAAGTTAAGCTGCAAATGTATTAGTAGTACGTTTTTGATATTTTAGTACTTAACCGAATGGAAATTATTGGGTAATTTACATAGGCAATTGAGTAGGGATACATACGGTGTAAACGACTATACTAGGCAATTGTGTAGGGATACATACGGTGTAAACGACTATACTAGGCAATTGTGTAGGGATACATACGGCGTAAACGACAATACTAGGCAATTGTGTAGGGATACATACGGTGTAAACGACTATACTAGGCAATTGTGTAGGGATACATACGGTGTCAACGACTATACTAGGCAATTGAGTAGGGATACATACGGTGTAAACGACTATACTAGGCAATTGTTTAGGGATACATACGGGGTAAACGACTATACTAGGCAATTGTGTAGGGATACATACGGGGTAAACGACTATACTAGGCAATTGTGTAGGGATACATACGGGGTAAACGACTATACTAGGCAATTGTGTAGGGATTAGGGCATGCTATTCGGATATCCGAATGTCCGAATTATTCGGATATCCGTTGTATATTATTATCGTTTTGATGTTATTATTCGGATAAAACGGATAATTCGGATATTTATTTTCTAATTATTTTATGGTTTACTGTTAATTTTAATCATGCTTTTTACCATATGCCACACGAGACTTACTTAATAAATTGACTTTTTATTAATAACTAGTGTAATGAAGTTTCATTAATTATATTTATATGGCGTGTGATCGCTTACTGAAGGCAATCTTTCTTTTTCTCGTCCGGAATCCCCTTGTTAGCAACGTTGTAAAAGTCGAAAATGTGTCGAGCAGGGTAGCGTACCTTATAATCAGAACCACCAAGCAGTATTCGCAGAAGGTCATTCAGGTTTACTCACCGACCTCGACACGCTCAGACGATGAAGTAGAGGCTATGTATGAGGAGATATCTGAAGCCATATTCCTCCGAAACATACTTCACCGTTGTTATGGGGGATTTCAACGCTAAGTTGGGCACACGGAATAGCGATGAGTTGAGAGTGGGGCCATTTGGGTATGGGCAGCGGAACCAGAGGGGCCAAAGGCTGGTCGACTTCATGGAAAAGGAGGGACGGAAAAGTGGACGTGGATAAGCCTCGATGGTTCAACAAAACCAAATATTCAATGATGTCCTCCTTGAAGGTAAAACGCCCGAAGCGAGCAGCAGAAGTGTAGTGGTACTGTTCTTCAAAAAAGGTGACAAGACCTTGTTGAAGAACTAAAGGCCCAGTTCACTTCTGAGTCGTGTTTATAAGCTGTTCTCGAGAGTCATTACGAATCGCCTTGCTCGCTGGTTTGACGACTTCCAGCCTCCCGAACAAGCCGCGTTCCGAAAAGGCTTTAGTACCATAGACCACATCCACACGCTCCACCAGATTATACTGAAGACTGGAGAGTATAATCGGCCATTATGTTTAGCGTTTGTGGACTATGAACAAGCCTTCGATTCAATCGAAACCTGGGCTGTACTGCAATCTCTACAGCGATGCCAAATTGACTATAGGTACATCGAAGCTCTGATGTGTTTGTATAGAAACGCCACCATGTCGATTCGACTACAGGACAAGAGCACAGAACCAAACTGCAACTGCAACTGCAGCGAGTTGTGAGACAGGGAGACGTTATTTCTCCGAAACTGTTCACGAATGCGTTGGAGGACGTTTTTAAGCTCATGAACTTGAAATAATTCGGCATCAACATCTATGGCGAATACATCACTCTCTTTCGTTTCGCCGAGACATAGTCATTATGGCACAGTCGCTTGAGGAACTCAGTATGCTCAGCGACCTCAGTAGAGTTTCCCAGCAGGTGTATCTTAAAATGAACATGAACAAGACATAAATTATGTCTAATGTCCATGTTGCACCCGTACCAGTAGTTGACGGAAACGATACGCTCGAAGTTGTTGACCATTACATTTACCTGGAACATACAGTCCAGTTAGGTAGGTTCAAATTCGACAAAGAGGTCGCCCGAAGAATCCAACTCGAATGGGCAGCGTTCGGGAAGTTACTCTTCTCGTCAAAGATCCCGCAGAGCCTGAAGACAAAAGTCTTCAACCAGTGTGTGTTGCCAGTGATGTTATGGCACCGAGACGTGGTCCTGAACTTTGGTCCTTATGCCTATATAAGCTCATAGTCACTCAACGAGCCATGGAGAGAGCTATGCTCGGAATTTCTTGGCGCGATAAAATCCGGTACGTGGATATTCGCCAAAGAACCAATTACCAAAGTCACCGACATAGCTTTCATTAGTAAGTTGAAGTGGCAATGGGCGGGCCACATTGCTCGACGAATTGATACCCAATGGGGAAGAAAGGTCCTCGAGTGGGTACCACGTTACACCGGAAGACGTAGAGTTGGTAGGCCCCCCACTAGATGGACTGACGACATCGTAAAATCGCCAATGTTTACAAGCGGCTAATAGCCGTTCTTTGTGGCGTCCTTTGGGGGAGGCCTTTGTGCAACAGTGGACGTCTTCCGGCTGATGATGATGATGATATTTTAAGTATATTGCTAAAACTTTGTAAATGTTAACAAAATACTAAATTTTTCATATACTAAAATTAACCTTAAGCATACCGGTTAAGTATACACTAGTTTACTATAACAATTTTACACTTGAGACGGCAAAAAACTAAGTTTGCTTAAAAATTACAGTGTATAAAAACGATACAGTGATAAAAAACTTGATCAAACAGTATTGTTGGTTTGTTTTAACTCTTTATCACTAGTATCCGAAATATCCGTATTATCCGGATATATCCGAATAGTGTTTAGGGAGTATCCGAAATAGATAGATAGATAGATAACACTTTATTGTACTTTCTTATTACAATTATAAATATCCGAATAGTAAATTTGGTCGGATAATTGCATGCCCTAGTAGGGATACATACGGGGTAAACGACTATACTAGGCAATTGTGTAGGGATACATACGGGGTAAACGACTATACTAGGCAATTGTGTAGGGATACATATGGGGTAAACGACTATGCTAGGCAATTGTGTAGGGATACATACGGGGTAAACGACTATGCTAGGCAATTGTGTAGGGATACATACGGGGTAAACGACTACACTAGGCAATTGTGTAGGGATACATACGGGGTAAACGACTATACTAGGCAATTGTGTAGGGATACATACGGGGTAAACGACTATACTAGGCCATTGTGTAGGGATACATACGGGGTAAACGACTATTATGTCTAAACATATCTCAATCTTCAATAACGTATTTTATAGGCCGTATTCCACTTGACACCAATATCTCTATTTTCGATCATTTTGACCACGATAGTGGCGTCAAGTGTAATACGGTCATAGAGGAATAGAATTATTTAACATCCAAGTATACGGATATATAGGAATTATGATTCGAAGTTCATGATAAATATATAAGGTCACTTTTAATTCATCAACAATACTGCGGGGGGTGGTGTAGAATCGATAACTGAATGTGATCCACACATTTTTAATTTTCACATAAACAATTCAATACTAACTATTGCCTAAGCTGTGGCGCGTTGACTTTGAGAATGATAGCGACGACAACATTCGCGGCCGCCGTGGACAAGACTCACACATACACACACGTTCTAGGTATTCTAACGCATTGCGAGGGTAATGAACTCGGTAGGTATACCTACGCATTGCGAGGGCAACGAACTCGGTAGGTTTACCTACGCATTGCGAGGGCAATGAACTCGGTAGGTATCTCGGTAGGTATACCTACGCATTGCGAGGGCAACGAACTCGGTAGGTTTACCTACGCATTGCGAGGGCAATGAACTCGGTAGGTATCTCGGTAGGTATACCTACGCATTGCGAGGGCAACGAACTCGGTAGGTTTACCTACGCATTGCGAGGGCAATGAACTCGGTAGGTATCTCGGTAGGTATACCTACGCATTGCGAGGGCAACGAACTCGGTAGGTTTACCTACGCATTGCGAGGGCAATGAGTCTTGTCCACGGCGGCCGCGAGTGTTGTCGTCGCTATCATTCTCAAAGTCAACGCGCCACAGCTTAGGCAATAGTTAGTATTGATTTTGTTTATGTGAAAATTAAAAATGTGTGGATCACATTCAGTTATCGATTCTACACCACCCCCCGCAGTATTGTTGATGAATTAAAAGTGACCTTATATATACTCGTATGTATATAGCCATAATGTTTATCGATAGAAAACTACGTAGGTAAGTAAAAAACTTCGTAGGTAAATATGTACTTAATAATAACGTGTGGGTAGCTCCTAAGACTCCTAAGTACCTAGGATATAATACAAATAGCAAAAAATACTTTCTTAGAGCAGGAAGACGGAAAGCTTGATTTGTAACATTTGAAATGCAAATTAGGAAACTAATTTCACTATTTCGTTAGTAATGTATTTGTAATTAAGTTGGTTATTAGGTATAATAGGTGCCTACCTATTGTTCGATCAAATCAGACAAAGCAATTAGGTATTAGGTAAAACTTCATTACTTAGTTTATTTTTAATTTTGTACACTTATTAATTAAATAGTAATATCCTGCGACCTTATATCACGAAACAAAACTGAAGCATTAGCATGGTAGAGCCGAAATTTATTTGCCAAGAAATGACACCAGTACTTATTACCTTAATATGTCATATTAATGATCGAAGCTGTATCTACCTAATACCTACTCGCGCACTGAGTTGGTGTATGTGGGTAAAATTTACTAATGAGCACTAAGTAAGTATACCAATGTGATAATTTAATAAAATATATAATATACCTATAAGTATGCCTGTGACACTGCAATGACTTGTAGGATGTAATGCTTTTATTGTAAGTACCTAGTTACTGTAGCGTTGTAGGTATATAGTTCGTTATAGAATTTTGTTAATTAATGCATACCGCCGATATAAAAGGTATACTATGCCAAGGTATACTTTTTATATCGGCCTATAAAAGTAGACCTATATTACTAGATTTTTGAATTACTAAGTTGGTTAACTTCTATTGTTGATGTTACGTACCTACTCACACAAACCGTTATATACATAATAGGTACCTAGATACTTATAAAAACAAGAAATAGCTAAACACTAATTGCCGACTAACAGATTATACCTAGGTATTGCTAATCTATTCTTCAATATATTTACCTATGTATGTTTATTACCTAAGTAATAATTAGGTACCCATTTGTTATTCTGTTTTATTACAACTTGTCAGGCCTTGTAAGTTAAGAGTAACACCACAGTCTATGTAAGTTTTTACGCTGTGGTAACATTATGTTTCTATTTATTCGTGTAAGTACGTATTACTCCGAAGACCAGACGTTAGAGGTCAAGAAAAACAACAAGAAATATTTTATTTAAATACTTGAGTAGGTATGTGCTATTGTACCTAAAATAATAATCAACATAGTATAAAAACTAGGTAGTACTGCCTCGATAAATAAGAGGCATTGTCGCGTTCCCGATGTTCTTGGATTGGTTTCCCGGCCCGGGCTTGACAATTATTTGGTATTCCCTACTAAGAAATTTTCAAATGGTGTCCGGCATTTTCTCGATATATGGCACTAGTTGGCAAAAGTTCGTCTTGGTGGATACCACCGCAGTGTCAAATGTTCTGCCTCGAAGTAGTGTGCAAACACATTAGGCGGACACATTTAGGCGTGAAGAGCTGAAGGTATTGAATTTGGAAATACGAGACATTAGAACACACGTCTCGTAGTGACGGGTTATTTCAGTTATTTCACGAAATGTTGGTGCTTGGACACCAATGCCCTTAAAACGTTATTATAGAAGTAGGGATACAGGCATGTAAAAACTACGAAAAAATATGTTTAAGGGGTGTATATAAGCTTTTGAGGATAATTAAGTAGCTTACTTTTAGTTACGATGCTCGTAAATAAATTATAACATTATTTAAAACTATCTTTCCATTGGCATGCATACCTACATAATATGACTTTCGCAAGATGAAGATAACATTTAACTTTTATTAAACATTACAATAATTATACACACGCCAGCTCTTTTTTCCAAGAAG
Organism: Plagodis dolabraria; assembly: GCA_963854805.1. Classification (NCBI taxonomy): domain Eukaryota; kingdom Metazoa; phylum Arthropoda; class Insecta; order Lepidoptera; family Geometridae; genus Plagodis; species Plagodis dolabraria. The sequence goes on along the minus strand of OY978440.1, from coordinate 32,500,659 downwards.
TCGATTGCTATACAAACTTCAACCGCCATATGGTACAATTTCAGTAGTATCTTGAATGTATCAATAACTAGAAACCAGTTCGCCGATTTAAAAACATAATAAACATTGACTACCGTAACAAATTGCAAGGAGAAAGAGCTTAAGAAAACATATACGACTTACTGTTCAATCCTGTGTTAATTATAACGCTGCACTCTTTGTCGTCAATCCGTTTATTAAAGGTATTTATGACATGGTTAACGGTACTGAGAAACGTGAACTCTTTTTCAATGTTGGTTCGATCGTGTGTGCCTGTGTGTGGACTGAGCGTGCGCGAGAGCAACCGACCGCGATGTGTACTGCCCTGTGTTGCCACTCACTGCCGCTTTAGGAACGGTGAATCAAGCTTGCATTATAATTTTATATTAAATGTGTAGATAGAAGGTTTATAATGTTTTAGGAATGCGGGCGCGGGCGTACCAACGCGATGATCAATTTGCAGTCGTTTGGTTTCACATATTTCTAGAGAATCTATATACAAGATTTTCCATCCACTGTCGCATCCTCGGGGATCACTGACACATTTATAGAGCATTCTGGATAGTTCCACTTCACTGCTGAACAGCAGCCTATTCCACTTAGGGGAGTGACGGGGAGTTTGCCATAATCTCCACGCTTGGCAGGCGTCTTGTGGATCGCACTGTAAGGTAGCAGTCCCTCAGAAGGCGCTGCAACACAGCATTGTTTGCACAGTACTGTTTTGAGGGCCAAAATCTGACACTGCGGAATTACTAACTGCTGGTGGTCTGATAAATGACGGCATCGTCTTATAACACAAAATAAAAATAAGATAGGTATGGTAAAGTTTATACCTTTACTACTCAACAAAGAAGTGGAATGATGGCTGCCACGTATATAGCCGGAAGACGTGTGTTCTATTTCCGCCAAAAGTGTAAATAATGTGCTTTAAAAATTTGTTATGTGATTGTTAAATGAAAATAACCGGAAAATTATATATTAATATAAGGAAAATTATATAGTATTTGCAAAAACACTTTTTCCGTTCGGAGGTCTACAGTGGTCCGATCGACACAGACAACACCTAGGTATGATGGTAAACAGTCAATTGACGAAACGCAAAATTTATAAATTCTCGTGAAGTTTTGCTGCAATTTTGTAGTTTAGTATACTATAGTCATGTTTTTGGATACTTAGGCGCTTTGTAAGTAAGTAATTCCTCGAACTCTACTGAATTACCGCAGATGGTATCACTGTACCTACATAGAGCACACACGCGCTCTATTGCCCCTGCCACATTACATTATTAACGATAAACTTTCGCAATATACGAATAATAAACGTGTATTTTGCTTACGTCATTTTTAATGATAATAATGACCATCTTAGTATGAGGACAGCATCGAGAGGTCAGGATTTCTGACTCATGCCATATTCTTGTTGTATTTTTTATTTTATAAAACAGACCATACTTTTTTTCTTATAACTTTGTCTCAATACATTATTATTGAAATAACATTGTTTTCGAAACATAAATAAATATAATTTTATTGTGACAAGGTAGTGGGTACAAAATTAGAATAAAATTAAATGTACAAATGCACGAACGAGTGGGTAGTTTGGTCTGTGTGCATTGAAGGCAATTTTGTGTGGGTGGGTCGATTTGTCAGTTGACCAATTGTAAGGCACAGGTCAGAAGTAAAACTAGATTGTTACTGATTACTGATAAGTTTATTGAATCCTACCGGCTGGAGATGAATGCATGAAGGGAATTCAAGTCATGGAAAACATCTCGTCTCGATTGGAGAACGAAGGTAGTAACGATGCAATGTCCTGGGCAAACTAATAACTGCGAATGTGTTATGGATAGTTTCATCATTCTTCATATAAAATGTTAATCTGTCTCAGTATTTCCACATTGGTGAACTACACCTAGCTTTTACACAGTAGCCTAAAGTAACGAATGCTTCATATGATAGTGACAATGATGCGTAATTCCAATTGATAGAGGTTCTTCTTTCTGTTTTCCAATACTTCATTCTGTTCTCCGATAGCCCTAAAGAGAGTAGGTTACGTAGTTAAGTTACTTAGTTTTACGTACGAGGAGCCGCATGAAGAGGCTGACATTTTATTCAGTAGTAGTACTGGCAACAGCTCACAGAAAATATGTAACATGCTCAAGAATAAGACTTCTCTATCTAACAAGCTCAACAAGAATGCTCTTTAAACTGGAAATCTCAACAGAATCTATTAAATATGTTAGGTGTACATCGTCCTCCACCACATACTCGTATTGTGAAACCTATACAATTCTTAACTGTATTAGTTCAGCTTTGCGGTGCGTCCAGTGCCATAGTTAAATATGGATGTGTCGTGGAAATTTCTTAACATTCAATTTAATGCCGTTTTCATCAATATTTTTATTTAGCCGATAAATGACGCAGAAAAAATCGTGCTATAATATAAACTTAACGAAAAGAAGCCTAAGCATTGTTACCGAAATCTCGGTATTATAATTATTATAATACACAAGCGGATGATATGATAATGCCATGTTCTAGAATCTCTTACACTTTCATTTTCATAAAACAGTCCTAGATATTTGGCAAAATTTTCCACAGATGTAGGATTTAGCTCCTTCCTGGCTTACACTGGCCAAAGCTACATTACCTTCCTCCGGTAATCAAATCATTCTTCTCCAATTAGCAATCTAAGACGTAAGCTCTTCAATGGTCTTGCTTATCTAGAGATACAGACTCCCACTTTTGTCACACTTTAATTCAATGGTCGCCTCTACCTTCAACTATTGCATTCCTAGTTTTGCTTTCGCAGCTAAATAATCAAACCACTCTTTTTTTCTCACAAATAGCTGATTGTACACCTACCCCACCATACATTCTTCTCGCATCACTATAAAACATGTCTAAATATTCATTTACTCAATATCTGCGCTAAGAATAGTAGCGAAAGGGTAATGCTAAATTAGGCCGATCTCAGGTTTATCAACTGACTGCAATACATATATTTTTATCTCGATGATATTCTTTTTGCCATGCACGGTCTATCTTTAGAGCGTCACTTGTTGGGCATTTTAGTTTTGGGGCTTTCCTTCACGTTGACAGGAGTCTGGTAAATATTTCTATTAGTAACATACTTGTACCTTAGCATCAGACTTCGGTGGTTCTGTCGAACCAGACTTCGTTTTCAAGGATCAACCAAAACATGTTTGTGCTATATGTGCTTGTCGTTATCAGGGGAAGTAGCAACTCGTTTGTTTAATTCATTGGAAAATTCATATAACGAAGAGTGATATTTGTTAGTACCTACCGCTAAACTAAACCTCGTCCGAATGTTACGATGACAGAGCGATGTGGTGTTCTCCTCATTTAGCACCGTCGATTGTCCTCCACTTAACATAGGTACGTCCGCACAAATGTGTTATTAAGTGGCAATTGGTATTTATTAACCGGTCACGATACGACCGTCACATTGTTCCCGCCAACCATGACACATTGACATGGACATTATAAAAAAATTCAATACATAACAATGTGGCATTGAGTTTTTTAAATACGTTACTGATGGATAGGATGTACTATTTATGGTTTATCGAACATGTTTGCTCCAGTAATACAAGTGCTGACCATTCAAGATACGTAAATGTTCTACAACGAAAGGATTTCTTTAACTTCTAGTGGTATTCTATCGAACCTTCTACCATCCGTCCCTATGTATAGAGAATCGCAGTACGTTTCCTACACGAGAAATGGTTGATGTATAGTTATTCTCATGAGCCATTTTCTATAACTATCTTATTCATCAATCCGGTAAGGACTGCATGTTCCTAAGGAAGAAGAGATGAAGAATGCTCTTAGGGCCTAATCTACTAAAATATCGTAGACGCGCTAGGTACGTCTCTATTCGGCAATGCATAAGATTAGTATCTTAGTAGATTGAAACCCTAAATATATAAATTAATAAACCATTGAAACCCGTACTTAATAAGTACCCGTACATTTATTAAACTATGGTGAATCGGGTATGGTTTTTCGCAAAAAAAAAACGTTGGTAAGTAAGCGTCTCCAGTTCTTCACTACGTCCAAGCCCAGATTATAGATTCTGTGACAGAACAGACCCCCTTTTCTCCTGGTCTTGTACTTCAAGCTTAGTGTGTTTTTTGTCAGCCGGAGGTGCATAGCCAGTGCCTCGCTAGTTTCAACGAGGTGAAAAGCAAGCGGCAGGTGAGTGAAGCCTGAGTGGTAATATATGATGCGATATGTGTATAAGCGGAGTGCATACGTTCGGTACGACTAATAGAAAGTGTTCAGACTGGTTCGGAGACGTAGTACGCTTGGTAACTTTACGATATTTCAGATTAGGCCGCAAGAAACGTTATTTCCTCAACTCTTCCCGGGACTACCGAATACTGGATATATCAGCGTCCAGAACAGCGTATATTCTACTTACTCTTTCTTTAACGTAACACAGCTATATATTGCAGATTAGTTTATCTATTACCTTTGGACACCTAAAACCTGCTGCTTGCTGAATAAATGGATATAGCATACCCGTCTATGTACGAGTATATACCTGTCCAGTTGTCTTCCTTACTTCATGTAGAAATCCTACCTCCAAATGCAACAGATTAATGGGCTATAGAAAACGCAGACACATAGAGGTCGAATATAAATGGCTTTGCGATACGATATGCCTTCTACAACTATTAAACAAGGATACGCTTATTTTTGTAGTGAGTTATCAGAAAACGGCACAAACAATTTCGATAAAATGTACAGTATAAGGATGTATGGTGTTATAAAAGCGATATAACTATTTCTTATCTCTAACTGATGCCTCTTAGGTGTGTGTATGAAAGCACTGTTTCGGAATCACAAGGTCTTGTCCTTTGGTTTGATGTCCGGGATGGCAATTTGTAAAGTTTCTACGATAATTAAATTTTCAGTAGCAGGGAAATGTATCCTCGTTTAATATATATATTGACGGCAATATGCTCGACCCCTAATACCTAATCACATGATAACAAAACATGCCCAGCGAAAGAATATATGCGTGCCCATAGGTTACCTATGTTCAAGTTAGTAATTATCTCATCCGAAAAAACTCGCACATGTGGTTGATAGGCCACCTTCAGTTTTCATATTATTTTTTAATAATTAACGATCCTAGTGGTCGAGTTAACTTATAAAAAAATTGCAGTCAGGAATATATATTAACAAACATAAATAAATAAGTAGTGTTTTAGTAATAAGCTGATTTTTAATAATTAACAAGGATTGTTTTACATTGATATCGATGGTATTCGTATAGTCTTCTACCCAGCAGGTACTATTTTTTATCGCAGCTACTCATCCCAGGGATCTGTTGATACCCTTCCTCCTGTTTAATAATTCACATGGTGTCTTGCAGCAGGTTTCGTAGACGCTGGACAATACCTACGTGACCGAGTAACCATTTACTTTTGAACAACTTTAGTGAGGTAATGTAGGCTTTTTATGAAACTATTACCTCTCTGGAATGTTAAAAAGGCTAGGTACTTGGAAGGTACCAGAACCTTACTCATTCGTTTTACACTCAACTCATGCAAACTGACATTGAGCATTATTGTGCAGCAATTGTGTATTTATCAAGTGGCTGGACGGACAGGTCATTCCCCTGATGGTATTTAAGTACCTAATAATTATTACACACAGGAATGCAGGCTCTACATTTCTGCGTTAGCAATGCAACACGATCATCTCCTCGAGTAACGTGATCTTTAGTTTCATCAGCCTAATAGTACTTTTAATTATTGCTTGGATACAATCAAGACAGAATATACGTTACTTCGATGATACCAAGTCCAGGGTAGCGGCGTATTACGATATGTAACATGATAAACAGAAGTATCGCTTATACGTTCATTACCTATCTACCTAGTTGTAAATAAAAAGGAGTGAGAAATCTTTAAGCTTTACCTAACTATAGAAACCACCGTCCCACGTGAAGGCTGTTGTGATGACTCATTATAGTAGGTATCATTATACCGAATGGATGGGTCGTCTGGCTGGTTCGCCGTCGGAGTGTGTGACTGAAAAAGTGGTTCACGTCACTATGGTCTTAACGGTTATTGACGGTATAGATACAAAATATCTATAGCAAAGAATTTAGGTACCTACATATATACAACAGTCTTATCCCACTGATAAAATAATGAAGTAAAAGAGTTGTTGCCCGTTTTTTTTCCCTTAACTTTGTAAGTAAGTGAAATCCAAATTGCCTCTGTCCATCATTTTACTTTCTTAAGGCTAGCCTTCAATAATCTCACCTGTTTGCAAGTGATAATGTGATCAAAGTTGGTAAACAAGGTTAATCCTGAATGGGATAGGTATGGCCTCAAAGGCAACTGCATGTAGGTATTTGGCTACAGATTTTCTGATAATGCGTCATAGGCCAGAGGCCAGCATTCGTAAAATTACCTACTTCCATGCAGATCATGTATAAACTCCAAACTATTTACCAGAGCAAAGTTATTCCGGTTATTTCAAGATTTATTCCGGACTACAGAACCTAAAAATTGTGATGAGTTTGTCTGTTGGTGATAAGGAAACCTCCAGTGTACGAAGACTGTATTATGAGACACTTAAAAGTTTTAAATGACTACCGAGCGCAGTGAATTGTCGTCGAGGAATTAGCGATTTAATTAAAGCTCTCCGACACAAACTGTTATGGGTTGACATAAAAATCTCGCAGCTTTCTACTTCATCGAGTGTCTAATAAAGATTTTATTTAAATTACTTAGAAAGGACACAAAGAGTACTCTACAGTACAGTAACATATAAAGTGCTTTTTTTAAAGAACTTATTGTATCTTATTTGGATTAGAAGTAAGCTGGTACGACCAGATAGTTTTAAATCTCGGTATAACTAAACCCCGTTGGTTAAATTACCAAGCGTTTGGGCTAAATCGCCGTTAGCCAAGATAGCATAACGGTAACGACAAAGCTGATCGTCAAGATTATCGGAGTACAAGTTAGCAGTTATTTAGAAGACTGCTTACCTTTTGGTATTTTACCCTTCGTCGCCTCTTACAACTCCCAATAGATGAAAGGGTGACCAATGCAATTCTATCCCGGCACCCAACGGCGAATTACATACCTATATTTTATATTATTTAAAATTAATTACATGTATCAAGTTTGATGGTTGTATGTTCTTTAAGAGAACTCGTTATTATTTTCTCGTATGCTTACCTTCTTGTTGTATTTTAGGTAATTCGTCATACTACCACTCCGTTCCGGTTAGAAGGGATACCGGGAAAAGAACAGGAACATGAGACTTGACATCTTTATGTCTCAGGGCAGTTTTCCATTTCTGACGCAATGCATCTGTTCTAGGTAGAAGTTACCGCTTAACACCATAAAAAATAAGAAAAAAAATACCTTAAAATAAAATAATGTCATCAACAATGAGGGAACCGATGAGCTGCAGGACGTGTCCATAGCCTGATGTTATGCTCAGTCCTATTAGAAATCGCTCTAACGCACAACGATACACTCTACATAAATTTAAACCTGTGTACACATTCCAGTTAGACTCATTAATACATCGCAAGTTATATCGCAAGTCCAATCCCATTTAGAGTACTGCTGTCACCTCTTTTGACTCGGTTTAAACACTGTCGTTGACGACCCAATACTCACAAACGGTGCAGAACCTTAAGTCTGAGATGAGACCTTGCTTTATGTGTCTTCTACCGTGCGTAATGGGATCTGCTCAGAGGCACTTTAAGACATCGTGCCCTCAGCCTCCTTTATCCACCGTACCACTCGCCGGCGTGTATGTATCCATCCTCATACCGTGGAGACAGAATGTTTACGCACTAGGCATTTCAAATGCATTTCCTCCCGCGAACACTCCGATTATGGAACATGCTCCCTGCCGAGGTTTTCCCCAAGGATAGGTTTTATTCAAGAGAGGGGCAAAGTAAGTTGTCAAAAGACAAATTTTAACATATATATCTTATAAACAGTGTACGTCTTACATATGTGAATAAAATATATAATATTCTAGAGGACATGACAACGTAAAGTAAATAAAGGAAAAAATGTGCACTAAATTATACAATCATTTAACAGATACAATGAAAGCTATGGCATTTATCAAATTTAAAAACAATCTAATGAAACTATTACTGAACAAATGCTTTATACAATTGACAAATTCTTATAGGATAAAAATCTTGACATTTTACCTAAATAATAATTATTGTATGACATTATGTTAATTAGAATATAATTTATTGTATTATATTGATCTATGTAATATTGTACGCCTGAAAAGGTAGCTGTTAATACTTTCATCATTTTGTACAACATGTAACACACGGCCAGTAAACAATATAGTTTATTTTTTTATTTTGAAATACTATGCCTGATCAAAAAAAATCTCTGCATAGAAAAAAAACATGAATACTGCTCTAAAATTTCGCTTAATCAAGTTTTGTGTCTATATAGTAATTTGTATCAAATCACATATCTTTTATATTTATTATGTAACAACCATGTGAGTATAGGGCATGCAATTATCCGACCAAATTTACTATTCGGATATTTCGGATACACCCTAAACACAATTCTGATAAATCCGGATAATAGGCTTGTGAGACAGTATCTGAAAGTTTTTCTTTTTATAAAGAGTGTTTTTTTATATTATACTAAAAAAATTGCTCTTCCTAAACTTACCGCTTAGTTCTGTTTCGCTCACTCTCATGCAAAACAAGGGCTTAGTCTGGCATTATTCAATGACTTCACGTTAACAGGTTTTTGAAGGCTCGGCAACGCGCAAGTGATGTCCCTGGTGTTGCAAGCGTCCACAGGCTACAGTCATCACGCACTATCAGGTGGGCTGCACGCTATTCCCAACCTTGTGCTATACAAACAATGACATATCCAAGACTCTAAGACAAACGTTTTATATCCATCACGCATGTAAGATTCAAATCTGTAACTTAGAGATTTATAGTCAGAGTTACTCTGCTACAGCATTACAGTCAACAATTCTTCAGCGGCCGTACCGAAAGGGCTTTTCTCTCTGTCCGTCCTTATGTCCGTTTATTTGTGTGTAAGTACACATAAACAAAATTACTTACAAACCTAAAATTATTTCGAGGTTCTGTGTACAGTGTTGACCAAATTACATATTGAAAAACAAAATATTGAATCAGACATTAAATTAATTTATTTTTAACATCTCAAGTTCGGTAAAGTTTTGCTTTAACAATGACATGACGAAATTAGTTTTTCTTGCGAAATTTTCGTATATACTTAGGCGCTTTTTTATCTTTTAGCTTGGAAAATGTTTTAAAATTGGAACTTTTGTAAGTAAATAAAAACTCAACAACAGGTTAAAACTCCGTTTATCATTAGTCTATAACTATTTGTAGGTACCAACTGTAATAATTTTACTTTAAATTTTTAATGTATATAAAAACTAACTTATATTTAAGCTCTCTTTTTGCGTTTAGGATTTTCCTCGTTTGTGAGTGTTGAATAATTGTGCGTTGGTATAATTAGTAATATCAATATTTATTTTTTTAATGTTTTTCTACTTCTCTTTTGTGTATTGGACTGCCCCCGAAAAATCATGTTCCCTTGAATTAGGGCTAGCTTAGTACCAATAGGCCTGCCGGAAAGAAAGTCCATTGTTCAATTTCCTTAGCGGGCCAGAGCTTCATCTTGCGAATGCTCGCCTGGCTATTTCCTTTTTACGTTGAGAAAACGCTGCAACACATTCTCCGTCAACCCAGAGGGTGGTAGGAACGAGATAATTCTGGCTCGGCACCAACTACTCCCACAGCAACAAGTGCCTCCCCTCTATTATGGATGCGAACTTCTGTATCTCAATAGATACTAAAAACGCCGATGCATAATGTATTTTTCATCCTCCTTTAGAAATAACAAAAATATCTGTATTGTGTCGCAGAACTTCTCTGTTTTTCTTTATTAGTGCTAATTATTTTATAACAAAACATGAGAGGTTCAGATAAGCATCTTATCTTATATCATCTATATATGATTACCCTAAATGATGAAAGGGTCTTTACAATACAACTGAGCATACATAAATGTACTTTAGTATTTTGTTACGAATAATTTCTTGTTGTGTATTTATGTAGTACATATGAGATGTATCTGTGAGTACTATGTAGATGTATTTCTGAGTACTCTCCTACTGTTACCTTTTTTTTTGTTACTGAGGGGAAATCTTACCAGATACCCGGGTGCTATTGGAGAATATTCCGGGTTATGTGGGGCTTTCACCCACTAAAACCCTCTCGGTGGCCTTCCTCTGTGATTTGCTAGCGGAGAGCCCCGGGTTCTCCTGATGACCTCACCGAGAACCATCCTATCACATTGCCAATAGGCTCATCTCTTATTACTTTGCCTTCTGGAGCCATCTCCTACTGTTACCTACCTTAAATGAGTATGACATTGTTTCATATTAGTTTCATTGTATCCAAATTATAGCTACAGTTAATTAAAACTTTCTTGTAGATAAGGAGGGAGCTAGAAGTAATAATTTTAATGACCAAACAATCAGTGACAAAGAGGAAGAGGTCAAAACTTCTTACGGTTCCGAAGCCAAACGGTAAATCAAATGTGTCTGTAGCCTATAGGGCCTCCGTCTGTACCTATGTCACGAGTGTCTAGCTCGTAAACGAAATGAGTAACAGGTACCTGGTAGGCTTTTACCAGGGCCAACGATGCAGCTTTTCTCGAACAGATTCAGATTCTCAAACAGATCTATTGCGTGATAATGGTAAAAAATGTAACAGAATCATTACTTCCGTGCCAGATATATATGTAGGACACTAGGTAACTTTTTTATGGAATTGTGACGGAATACGTTTTACACTTTTGTTTTGAAACAGTGATACCCGAGTACCTATCACTGCTTCAAAACACATGCTTTGACACTTTAGCACCGTCCCGTCTCTCTGAAACAAAGGTAAGGGCTGATACCACCGCACCCTCGGGTAGCCTTCAATTGAGGACCGGAGTGACTCAAGCGGTGCAAGTTTGCTAATCTCGGTAGTGGTTACATATATGAGCCATTTGGTGTAGAGACATTAGATCTGTGGAGGACGAGAGTTTATCCTATTATACAAAACTTCATCAGACCATTTGGTCAATACGACTCGCGATCAAAAAGCTGGCACTTATTTGGTTATGCCAATAAGTATTGGAATCCAACGGGGAAATGCTGCCAGTACGCTGGACACGCTGCCAAATGGTAAAGGCCTGGAGCATTTGTCTTGCCTGTGGGACTGCAATGACCTGTAGGTGTCTTTAATGCTTTCGGCGTAGTAGCTCTAACTGTAGGGTTATGTTGATTATGTGGCAGTAAATCATAATTACCCGTGTGTACTAAATATAACAAATAATAGAAAGCGCCCAAGGGTGATTCAGTCTGAAGCCCTTAGCTTCAACCCTGAAAAACACACATTTAAAATACAACAAAATATATCGGTCTTCTGCCCTGTTCGGGGCATTTTCCCGTACTACCTTGCGGTGATTCATTAGCCGTGGTCCAGTTGGATAGTTCGGTATGTGCATGTTGGTAGACTGTACTGTAACAGCCGGATCGTCCACTGCTGAACACAGCCTCCCCTATTAAGGCGGTATTTGCCATAATCCCCATGCTTGGCAGGCTTGGGGATCGCAGTGGAAGTTGGCAGTTCTTTAGAAAGCACTGCTGCCAACCTTCCAGTATTTTTCCCTTAGTCGCCTCTTACGATACCCACGGGATGATATGGGAAGGTGCAAATTTGACCCGGCACCCCACGGGGCCAGAATTGCATCTTGGTAGATACTGGGCACTTATTATGTATGACTCGTGGCCCACCTGCTTGGAGAGGTCTCATCAGTAAAGCCGGAGGTAGGTTAGCTGGTCATGAAAATAAGAGTTTGCGATCTAAATGTGGAATAAAATGTTGCAAAATATAGGAGCATTAGAATTCTAGTCCAAACGACGAAGCTGCTGACTGCAACTGCACCTGCAGCTATGTCGATGCTCGGAAATAATTTCGTAGAAGTACATACAAACCGATAGTGCCGCTGCTGTTGACACTTGCAGCTTGCTGTTGCAGTCAGCAGCGTCGTTTAGAATAGAACCTTTACACATATTAACTATTATCTAATCAATGGCATTACATTATACTCTGGTTTATCGGTATAACCTAGTTAACTAGGGTTACCCTTAGATGAGGATTGTAAGTCGTTATTATTATTGTTATTCTTATACGTTATTGACCGTCGAAGACGAATGTGTCGTCATCACGTCGTCATCGAATACTGTTGTAAAATAAATACCATAATGTACATTCAGTCTGTAGTTGGTTTTCTTAGGTACTTACTTTAATCGTTATCTTGGGTAACTCGTACTTGCCCTGCTGGATACAACGTAGACATTATATTCAACTGCTGAGGTCATCGGCTGTAGGTCAGGAATGATCAGATAACGAAATCAAGTTAAAGTATAAATTACCACAAAGTTTATTGAAATAATAACTTACATATTAGTAATTACAACCAAAACGTAAAACTTTAATCAGAACACAAACATTTTATTAATCTATGATTCAGTCAGTTTATACCATCACTCAAAGTACAAAGAAGTATTTAGTTCTAACACGAAAAATAAACTATAACTCTGAGGATTCATTACAATATTACGTAAGAAAACATTTATAACTATAGTGCACATAAAGCCATATCATTATATTGAGGTACCAACATTTCTAGTTGTTATTAAACTATTATTAAGTACCCACTCATTCAAACACTATAACATAATATGAAAACGTTGAACTCGGATCACGACAGGGCAAGCATTCTATATTCATTACTTTTGAGTTAACTATTTATCCCAATATATGGCACTAATTTCAAGACATCTTTACTATTATTTATATTAAATATTTAAGATGAAATCCAGAGCAGTGCGTACATTTTAAGCGTTTTTATTTGTTCGTTTGTCAATACTTATAAATGTTTTGTTCATGTTAATTCAATAGTTTCTCAATTTTATCACTTAATTACTTACTATATTGTAACATAATGTGTAGGTATATAAGTATAGTTTGAGGCATATTCATACCGTCCAATAATGTTTCTAGATTCTTAATAATTCTGAGCAAGGCTCTCTATGATAAGTAATAAAGTCAAAATTCCAGACCAAATAACTTCTGTATAAGTTTTAGTTCAATAACATCTTTATTGAGAAAATAGGACACCTAAATAAAGCAATGACTTCATCGCCCACACTAATCTGCAATGATTTAATAGATCAAAAGTCATGCTATGGTATGCATTGATACATGCATGCTATTATGCTTAGCATTAGATACTCGACGTGGCTAAGGTTATGGGTGAATTATGTTAAGGAAAATCATACAATACTCTTTCACTTTAATAGTTACTTCTTGTATTATAAAAAAGATAATAAGTAACTGCATAACATTTATTATATTACTCATGGAAAAAGGTTTGAACCAATTATGAGATTAAAATGTTTCTTTTTCACCAAACATGGGACATCACGCTTTTTTTTTTATTTTATGCCTGGTGTGTTAGCCTTTGACCACTATCTCACCTGATGGTAAGTGATGATGTGGTCGAAGATGTTGTACAGGCTAACCTAGAAGAACCGATATTAGACGCTCGTCTTATATTGGTTATGTTTAAGTTATAGGATAAGATTTTTTAAAGAAACTTATTTTCATGCTTAGCTATATTTTCTAAGTATATAAAGTCTTCTTAGTACTTATATAAAAAAAAATGAATAAACTTTAGGTGCTATATCATATCTGATGTTTAATTTTACTACATCGATACTTATTACATACTTACATCAGTGTTTGTTTAGGACCTCTTTAAATAGCGATTGTTCACAATACTTAATTTACTACAATAATAATAAATTTAAAGTATTATTAATCTTAGTTATATTTATCAAAGCTACGGTATTGGCAGTTTTAAGTAATAAAAAAAACATTTTACGTAATGACGGTACTTTCTTAAATATTAAATATCATTATCAATATACATGAATTATTGCTTTGATTGTCTCAGATAGATCGTTCACTGCTAAACAAAGGCCTCTCCGACGACGACGGCTCGATAACCACAGGTATCTCTCTCGATAATCACGGGAGGCGGCTTGGATATCGCAATACGACATACTAGAGCACAGAATACGCTGCTGCTCCGTTTTTTTGTCGCCGTTTACGACAACTACGGGAAGAGATAAGAAGACGTATAATCCCAGCACCATACGTCCAAAATCATACTGATTATAAATTAAAAATTAGTCCAAGAATATGTTTATAATGCAGATAATATATAAACAAACGACGGTACCTATTTCTCCGTAAAGTCGTTTATTAAAACAGACTGCATCACCTTTGTGCACTATTAGGTAAATATTTGGTTGCTGTATTCTGTTTTACATAGTTAAAAGTTTAGATTTACCCCTAGCTTACATTATAACCACTAAGTAAAAATGTCAAAAACAATAATCAATACTCAAAAATGTTGAGCGCATCATTTATCTTCCAAAACTTATTAGAACGCTTTTGAGTCGGTGCGACGCGTGACTAAAATGCTGGTGTTTATTTGGTTGAATGAATTAGCATTGCAAATGGCCAGCTGGTAACTACAATACCTTAGTCATTGGCCTAAGGCATTTGCGCTAACAGAGCCGATACGTTGTTCTACTGTTTTAGTTATAATAGCCATAGAATAATTTCAATATAATTATAATAGGTATTGCACTATTGTAAAACTGTGGTATTATGTGGTAAGATAGAGTTACGTAGGTACCCAAAAAGCAATATAGTGCTGCGTGTAAGCCTATCAGTCTGCCAGGGTTTTTTAGCTCGCTAAGAGCTAAGAGCAAACCAGAAATTAAAATTATTAAAAGTTTGTGGATCATGTTGCCCAAACAAAAAATATACTGTCCTACCTATTTCTACCACCAACCAATAATGTTAAAATTCATGTGTTCCGCTTTGAAGGTTATGGTTGCCGATGAAATTATAGGCACATGACTTAACAACTTTATATCTCAGGGTGATGGAGGCAGTGCAGTTCGCCGCTTGTGTCGAACTGCTGCTGTTATAGGCAGAGGTCAGCGCAAGTCCAGGTGGACCTAGTGCTTGTTCCTACACGATAGCATAAAAATAAGAATGGTTTACTGTAACAGCCGGATCGTCCACTGCTGAACACAGCCTCCCCTATTATGGGGGTATTTGCCATAATCCCCACGCTTGGCAGCCGTCTTGGGGGTCGCAGTGTAAGTTGGCAGTTCTTTAGAAGGCGCTGCCGCCCACCTTCCAGTATTTTTCCCTTAGTCGCCTCTTACGACACCCATGGGATGATATGGGGAGGTGCAATTCTGACCCGGCACCCCACGGGCCAAAATGGTTTAGAAATCCAATAATACGCTGATGACAAAAGCATCCTCATTAAGTTCAGTACATAAAAATGTGTTTTTTAAATGTTCACTATTTCAACATACTTAGGCAGGTACCTACTAACTAAAAAAGAGCAATCAGAAAAAATTTTCATTCCTTTAGATTTATATCTATTGGACAGTAAATAAATACAATCTTATGTAGGTACACCACCTAATACTTAAATAGTAGTAAGCTGAAATAAGAAGTTTTCTGCATCGTTTTCAATTAGACCTAATCTTTTGCTATTTTTCGTCTGGCATACATACGATTGTTTAACAGTACACTACGGTAAAATAGGTAATTTTGTTTTATATCCTTGCCGAAGTATCTACCCATTAACGTTAATATAAGCTTATCAACCCAGTAGTCCGCATGTATATTATACTTTCTTCTCTACATGCCATGAGATAAAACCTCAAATCTTATGTACTTATTATAACTTGTTTTATAGTTGTTCTGATTTGTATTAAAACATATATTCATATATTTTCTTCATGGAATACTGACGTAACAGGTGGTCACGAGGCCCACGCGGTAATCTCTATCTAGGTATACCAGAAGCAGTCAGCCATAAGTGATAAACTGCACTGCTGCACTCACCCTGTGACATAGAAAATATTAACAGCCTGTTTATCACCTTCAACCGCATCATCACTAACCATCAGGTGAGATTTGGCCAAAGGTTAACTTATCGGCAATAATTACCAATAACTAAACATGACCCGCGTGACACCTTAACAACAGGAGAATATTTATTTGTAATATATAACTTACATATAACCTTCTAAACTTTAAATCTATATACGTTCAGTAAATCCTATTTTAATTATTTATTCTATATTATAACTATATTAGACATGTGAAAGTTTGTGTGCGCATATTTTTCATCAGTCGCTTGCGGAATGACTGCAATAGATAATGTTTAAATCTTTAATCACTACACTACAATCTACATAGGTTATTGTGATAGAATACATAGGTATTCCAGGATCTTTAGGGTATACTTTATATTTCAATTTAACAATATGTTTTCAAGATAACTCCAATTACGTGGACGTAGTGTGGACACTAGCGATACAAGTAGGTATTAAGGAGATTAATTTTAGGTTATTATTGTTTATTACAGTATGTTTTATTATTTATATAGTTATAACATTTAATACTCACTTTGCATATAATTCTACTTACCTACCTACATGATTTTGTTGATCAGCAGTTGAGATCACTTAAATGCATTCCTTAAAAACAGATAATTCACTAATTGCATTGTAATCCATTGATGAGAGGATAGATCCTTACAGACACATTTACACGTATTTTAAGCTGGTCCATTTCTGAAAATAATGGTATTATGACAACAAGAAATGATTTGGAAACATTTGCCAGATTAACCAATAGGAAAAGGGCACACGTAGCGCTTTCCGTTGAAGCCTAGTTTCATTACATTTTAATTGCCAAGTGTGCAATTTCGCTGAGATGCATCCATGTTAAGCTTTTATTAGCTAGCTAGCTTTAAGTTTAATATCTATGCTTATGATTTTAGTTTTCAGGGTTGTTATTGAATACAATTCTTAACAGTATCTCCCAAAAATATGTAATAACGAAGCATCTGTTTATCTAGTTTTCATTCTGGCGGTAAGCTACGCAAAGTAGGAAGTCGGCACTAAAAAAAAATTCTTCATCCCCTCTCCCCTATTAGACGTCTTCTCAGTGATTACACCTTCTTCATATACCATCCTTGACTTTCTACTTCTGAGTCCGCCTAGAATAAAACAACTGGACTGTTGCTGGTTGCTTTTACATATGCACACACCATCGAGCTGAGCTGATCTTTGAATGTTGTTACCGATAAATGACAGGAATGTATATAAACTATTTATATAATCGTTGGAATATTTTAGTAAATGGGAGTGATTGGGAACACTTTCACTTAATATATATATAACTAAATAAAGCGGAATAGCGGCTGACTATGCTTCTCAAGTCAAATAAGTGTACAATCATCCCTATTTATAAATATCTCATACGGACTATACGTCTTGAAATGGTTGCTTTCCTATTTTATTATTTATATTTTATTATTTCACATTTTATAAAGATATACAGCTATAAAATGCTACCAATTTAGCGTTCTGAAATTGAAAGATATGATAATTCGATATTTTAAGGCATGACACGTCAAATTGGACATTTTGCCATTTGGACGGAAGTTACGCTAATCCTAACGAAATAATATCAAATAGTCTTCAATCGTAGCATCATTATCACGCATAAAAATAACAAAAGCAGAAAGATATATCACATGTGTTCACATACCTAACCGTAAAATAAAAGGTGTTGCGACAATTTATCTAATCATCTTTGTAAGTATCTTGTTAAGTTCAGTCCTCGCAGGAAACATGATATCAAAGCGGCACCATAAATTGTGGGAGACCACACAAATACTTAGATAATTGGATACAATATTTATAGCTGTGCTATTTTCTGTAGTAAACCAAATCAGGGTATGTTTATTATTATATGAGCCTTTCGGCAAAGTTTACTTATAAGATACCTACAATAATGTATACAGTATGGAAGTTCTGTGTTGTATGAAGTGATATTTACTTGTATCTATTTGCTAGTTTAGTTGGTTACATACATAATGTGTTCTTTCAATATTTTTAATATCAGAGTGGTACAATAATTTTATGTAAAATTTTAAAGCGATCTGTTATTACATATCCTTTTACTTCAGACAGTACCTACAAATGCCTTCATTATTATAGCTACAGATAAAATGAAAAAATATCGAAATGAGCTATGTACGTTAGAAAAACTATAATACTTTTATAAAATTGTAGTAGTAGTATAAATTGCACTAAAATAATAATGTGCGCATTGTTCAAGAAAACTTACTAACCTACCTATATTAGGTATTACCAGTCTTTATCTTTTCACTAAAAGTCTAGTACGTTTAAGTATAGGTTGCATTACGTAATTACCTATCGTTGTATGCAAAGGAGGAAAAGAATAATCAATTATCATGTTTATCAATTCCTTTTCAATCACCATTACCATCACGTTCTTGTGCTTCGTACTATTGCATTTACCTGCATACCTACTAATACCTTAAATGAAAACGATTATAACTATCTCAAGGTTTCTCATACTGACAGTGAATAGAGCATTTTTTTGTTGAAATGCTTTATTGTTTTTATTGTATGGGTTCTTTTGAATGTATATCATCTATTTCGCACTCCATATACTGAAAACGCCACAAAATTAACATGCGTATGGCTCGTTCTCCGCAGTTTATTGATTGAATGGGGAAATAAAAAATCTCTACTAAGAGACTATTCTCCAGCTCGTGGTGGTGGCCCACAAACCCACTCACAGGAGAAGCCAGCTTCATATAAAAAACACCTCATGATCATTTTACCCTTATACACCCCTAATGTGGTGGAATCAGTACGTACAATTTGTTTTTCGCCTACCAAACATGATCAATACAAATCAAAACCATTCGATTTATAGCCGACCATCTCGTTGGTAGCCTAAATAAATGGATTTAATTGACAACATATGTTTTAAAAGGAAAAGTGACATGCTGCTCAGATGCCACGTCCACTCTAGTCACTTATTCATCTTCAAAGGTCATGAAACATGTACTCATATATATTTGGTATAATCCTCGATACTTACGCGTGGAACCCTAATATTATTATAGTTTCTACTTTTTTGTGAAAGTCCTGAATGTGATGAACACTGACCGAAATTTAACTAATTTACGATATTTAGGTAAGACTCCCCGGCATTCAATATTGGGCACTGCCTATGGATCATCGTAAAATAATGATAGAGTCTAACATCGGACAGGCTCAGCTATAACCTAAGTTTATGATCCAACGCGTCTCGTCAGCTCAACTAAGATACCCTTGGCTTTATAAATAATAAAGACCAAAAATTGCCCTCGCCATTTTTATAGAAGACGTGTTATGTTCATAAAGCGTTCTAAATCCGAGAGCTCAGCAATACTAATAATAGGTGCCCATTAAAAGTTCATCCAATTAAAATGAGCTTTAAGAGCAGCAGCACCTTTCACGTTTACAAACTTACAATATACCGAGAGATTTATTAAAAATGTCTTAAATTATAGCGTTATTGACGCTTATTGGCACGTTTACAATATGTATAACATATCCACTCGTATAATGTAAGATCATTGTAAAGACCCCTTTCCTCTCCGGAGGCTCGGAATTCCCGACCAAAGCTAAGCACGTACAACGTACATTCTCAGCGAAATAACTCGATAGATTAACAGCCATTCCTCTTCTCTTGCTATTTAGTGCTATTTCTAAATATTTTCTTTATTAAATGAACCTCATCTTAATGTTATTAATAATAAAATATATTTTCTAGGTGTGATTGAGGTAAGTTAGCTAGTTTATATTCACTTTTAACGCTCAATTCATTAAATTGGATATCGATGTTTTTGTTCGAAATTATGCTATTCCATGCAATGTTATGACTAATAATAACATAATTATATTATAGCACCTCCAAGGCCCAAATATTGATAACCCCATATTCTCTCTCGGGAAAAGCATGGTTAAAATTCCGAGACGAGTTCGGATCGTCTGGAAGAATTCTTAAATTATAATTAGCTATCTCAATGCACAGATGCATTAGTCTTTGTTATATAGAACGTATTAGATTATACTAGACCCATATTATCACGATACTGAACACGTTCCCAATATGGATATTGGTTATGAGATCTTGGTCCTTGCAGTTCCTTTAGATATAAATAACCTAATTATATACTGGTTTTCATGCATAGGTCGCTGGGGAGGAGGGATTGTTCTATTCAGCCTTCATACAGCACCACGCTTAGTAAAAATTAAACAGTCAAACTTATCGTTAAATTTCCTACACTAGTTTATTATTTCCGATACTACCTTCATTCTTCGATTCCAATTCTTGAACAACGCGCACTGAAAGTTTGTCATTAAAGTAAAGTGTGTTTATTAGCTAATATTTTTCTTCTAGTGAAGCGTATGGGGATCAGTCGTCGTTTCTTCTTTGCACCCAATTGCAGCAGCAGGCTCTTGGCTTCAGCGAGTGTTGCGGCATCAGCACTGTCCTCCATGCCCGATATGAACCCGCTTTCGGGTCGTGATAAGGCCGGAGTAGTTGGCAGGAGCGAGAACCACCGGTCTATCTTTGCACTCGATGACAACTGTTGTGAGCAAATTAATAATTAGTTTCTGATGCCTTTTGGTTTTGATGCCATCACCATTGTTAGTAAACTTTTCAGATTTTTGTTAGTTAGTTTCAATGTTGCACCTAAATCGCTTAGCCTCAATGCGTAAAGATTTTATTTAGCACCGTACAAAACTATTTTATTTACTATATATTTGATGCTTGAACTATACATATTGATTGAAACACTTGGTCGTAGAATCCCAGTCATTATTCAACTACTTTAGAAATACATTTTGAAGCGCTCGTAGCGAAGTTGCTTAGCCGTTCTTAATCGATCAGCTAAGTTAAGCAACGTCCGCCGCAGTCAGGAGTTGGATGGGTGACCACTAGTGACATTACTACTGAGCACTTCTGTGCTTCGGAAGGCTCTTAGGATGGCAGTCGTTATAACATGGTGGTAGGGCATTTTGCGAAGGCCCACCTGGCTAGCTACCACCCTCATGTAGAAAATCTGTCGCTAAGTACCTAACGGCATCTTGCCTTGAGAGCCAGTTATTCTAGGCTAGCCTGAATAACATCTACGACCACATCATCACTTACCATCAAGTGAGATAGTGGTCAAAGGCTAGCCAAACAGCTATAAAAAAACATTACCTACTTACGTTATTGTTAGAAGTTTATATTTTCATATATAATAACTGTTTTTACATCCATATGTATATTTAGCTCAGTATTTATCTATACATACCTAATGTTCATAGAAAAACCTATTAACTATAAATTGTGCCTTATGCTTGTGTGTAAAATAAAATTAATAGATTTTGCTGATTCCTTGCAAATGTCACTCTTCTGAGATAACATATTGTTCGTGCATGACACAGTTTGTTTGGCAATATTGAATCGGTTGAATTGAAATATTTTATAGTTTTCCTCCTTTGTAGGAGAAAATTAAATTAAAGTTTATTTTTTCCGTTGAACTTCGAATAATGTTAATTCATATTTCATATACAAAGGCAAGAAAGTTAAATATTTCTCCAAAAATATTCAATTAAAAAAGCCAGTTCATTATTGAGTTCAAATATTTGTTCAGAAACTTTGTTCCGCCAAAACTGAACTTTAACTGAAACCCATTTATTAATAATATTTTTCAGTTGTTCATAAAATAATGTTATATAAGTGGCAACCAAAACGTTTCTAATGTGATTCTTGCTATATCAAAAAGGAGCACATAGCTATATGAATAAAAAAAAAATATTGACAGGCTAGCATTTGATCTCATCTGATGGTAAGTGATAATGCGATCGAAAACTAGCGAGCTCTTACATAACATTGCTAAATTAAAACACATGGATAAGCGATGATCTATAACGATCTGCGTAAATACTCGTATATAGGTATATCGGCATAAGGTTTTTTAGAAACTAAACTTAAAGAAGAGCTTCCGAAACAAACTTGGCCCAAGTAAATAACTAGAGAATTTTCCAAGCGAATCCCTTTAATTTGTCGGATAATAGAATACCAGCCTACTGAAAATATAAGTTTGGAAACTCGTATTCAGTTTCATTGTTTTTAGATGCCTGAGAATAATGTTGTTAGAATAGTCTACAGAAGAGATAGAAATGACATCATTTACGAGTTGAAATTCGTTTCAAGGCTATTTCCATCGCGGTACAATACAGTTTGTTAAATTTATTCAGCCACCAGCTAGTCTCGTACGCTTCGTTTGCTTTTCTTAACAGGTACGAATACAACAAGGTCTTGTGAGGAGACCACTTGTAGTTACTATGCCATCATGATTAGAAGATGTTTTAGTTATGTTTGAAAAATCTTGAAAGAATAGATATTCTATTGGTTGTAGTTTGAATGAACTAGTGGAATTTGATGGGATTGTGACTGAATTAGCAGGATACCCATCTGTTGTTAAGAAACGTCTGCCTATAACAAATTTATTTTTGTCACAAGTGACGATTTGCACTGCGCCCGTTACCCTGAGATATACAGTTGTTAGGTCTCGTGTGCCTGTAATATAACTGGCACTCAAGGACTGTTGCCGGAACATACTGTTAGGTGCTCGGCAGCAGATTTTCTATTCAAGGGTGGTGCCAAGCCAGTCGAGCATTTGCATAATTCCCTTCTACCATGCGGTGAAGGTCAAGCATGTGGTTGGGAATTGGGATAGAACCGTGCACCTGCAGCACGGTAGCTATAGTCTAACTTTTACTTCTATAATAATGTATTGCTTCATAATTGGAAAGGGCCAAGGTAGTCTTATTGGCATTGTATTTCTTTTTGATTCTCCCGACTTTCAGACTATTATGCTTTCTCTCAGTATTTTTGCTACCCTCCTTTTACACGTTTCTCTCATTAAACGCCACAATGTACATATTTAGCCATTTCCATACATCAGCTCCCCGCAAATAGTCCACCTGGACTGATGTCATCGTAGAATACGTGGGGAGCTGATGTATGCTTAATGCTTATGATATTATATACCACACTACATGTTTTGATCTGATGCTTCAACAACTCTAAAACCTTTTCGCCCGACGAACCGATAACTGATGGGGAAGAAACACTAATGGTTATATAGCAGAAGGGTAACAACAGCCTTTGTTAGTGACTTTGGTACTTCACACCACATCACAGTGCGATAAATCATGACTGGCAAAACACACTAGTTTTTCGATGACGTCCTTTTACTGCCCAATTACTGCTTCAGGTTGAAAACCTTACGGTATTTTTTAAGGTTACGTATATGATTGACAATTTTATGGACGAAAGCGGGGTATCTATGACTATTCCACTGTTATCTGGCATGCTATTGGTACCATGAGTAAATTGTTGAAAGATAGGAGCCGTGTTATTTGTTTTGAATTTGAGTATTTTACGATCCCAATAATTAGTAAAATATGAATTAATCCAAATCGAAAACTCTTCGTAAGCACTTATCTTTAGAACTAAACTACGCCATTAACTTAAAACAACGTTATTTAATATATTTTCTCTCCATTAACATTATTTGTATCCATACATGCTACTCCATCTTGCAGCTACTTTAATTCCCGAAGTGTTTTATTTCCTGCAGGACAGCTCGACAGAACACAAAACTGATCAGTGATCAGGTTAACATGAAAGCTAAGTTATTATTATGCCTGAAAAGCAATGCTCAACAAGGTCCAAAAGAAATCATAAATAATTTTCGAGGACTGTTGATATACCTAAAATAAAGTAAGTAAAATAAATAGGAACCTTCTTTTTTATAGGCCACATGCTATCGACATGCCTACAAAAATCTAATAGTACCGTAATTTTACTCCCTCAGACAGCGCGGCCCATTAAAAAAACTGACGACACAAAGGTTCACAACTACACGATATGGGGCATGACGATTTTTTTTCCATACCCAACTAAATGTTCATTTCCAAAACATTTTTTTTACTTGCACAGTTTTGGTAATAGAATCAAATATCTGACAATTCCTATACTACGAGTATCTTAATCACTAATTCTGTTATATATATAATTTTAGAACGTAGATAGTTATTTACTACGATAGTTAGGTAGATAGATAGTACATTTATGTCAATATTTGAGGGCATTAGACGAAGAAAAGTTACAAAAATGATAAGTTGAAAAAAATAAATAATTGTACCTAGTATATATAAACAGGCACATGAAAATAAATAAATACGAAGTGATTGTGTCCTATTTATGTTTATTTATGTAACTTTATTATGTGAATTCAATATTTGACAATATGAAATGTAATTACAGAAATAAAACTAGTTATCGTCAACATTTTCTCAAACGAACATGAAAACCTGCATTATACTACACTATATACCAGCTTATACAATTTTAATTTGATACAATTTGCTATTGACAAGAATTAAATAAAACTAAACATAAGAGAAAAATTAAATATTAGGGAATATTATTTTCAACAAATTGTATTTTAATGGATTCATTATATATTTTGTTCAAAGTATTATTTGGATTTGTTTTGTTTAGTAATAATTATTCAAGACGTTCATGAAATTAGAGTGTTTATTCTAATACATACCTGTAATCTTCGACCAATATAACATGGATATGGGGACGGGCCTATGCGTCTCTACTTCCTCAAAAATAACGAGCCAAAACAATCGGACTTATACTTTAACACCTTATCTATTATAATTATTATATAGTCCATTTGTAGTAGATTTTATATTGGTCGAAGCCTATAATTCCATTGTAGCTTTTTATAAAGTCCATTGAATAACAATCTACATTTAAATTTCTTGATGACGTGAGTCAACATTTGTAATGGTAGATAACAATGGCAAATAATGAAAAACCGAGGAAATAGATGCCTCAACAGCATACTGATACCATATATTTATCTGCCTTGATTTTGGATAGCCGGATTACATTACGTTTTTGTTGTATTACCAATCAAAGTTTTTAACTCATTGGAAACTCTTTATGTGTTAATATCGCGGCATTTCAACATACACTTAGAAATTATATATTCAATCGTTTGAATTTATAATATAACCAGATATCTCCACTTTAGTTTTATGTGTAGCAATCACAATGTTTAAATGTGAAATTCTATAAAGACTATTCATAAGTTTAGTTATCTGTTTATATTGCCTAAACTTTTGGTCTATATCTATTAATTTGAGAGGAATGTGTACATTCCGCCGAAAGTAATTAAACAGCGTCGTTATTCAAAGTGATTATGTGGTAGACATTTAGCAGTAGTTGCAAACTGTTACATAGTAAACACAAAATAATACATAATAATTTTACTCCGCAATTTGAGTCATACTAATCTATTTGCACGTACAAAGCTGGGGCAACTATCATTCATTTACTTGGCTAGGTAACCCAAGATAAGTACTTGGTAAAATATATATATAGATCACTTTAAACAATACATAAATAGAATAATGGCAGTATTATACTTCATATAATAAACATGATAAAACTACGCAGGCTAAGTAGTGAAATTATATGCTGGATTTTTATTAGCATTTTTGTTGTCTACAATAATAGGAAGTCTATAGGAACGCACAGAAATTCAATGTGTAAATTTATAGTTAACATTTCAATTTATTTTTAAATCTTGACACATTTATTTAAAGACACTACCTAGGTGGGTACCATTAATTTTGGTCCATAGACGTATTTTTTTATTATTTACATTAAACTTTTGGCACCAATATAAACGGCATTAGAACCTTTTTTATCCAACAGTAGGTACCCAGGTTTATATATGCAATATATCATATATATTTTGTCTAAAAGCTCAATAATTTCTACACAATTGATAAGAATATGACATGTATTTGAACTTTCTACCCAACTTTCAACTTGTTTATGATTTTCCTTTAATTAAAGTAACCTAATGTTACAATTTCATGCCCGCTGTAACATGGTTAGCATGGTTGACGAATCAGAAATATAAGTTATATTAAAATTAAGCTCGCTAAAATATACTATTATATTATATAGGTGACCTGACCATGACCGCTTCAGCCAAACTATACTCTAACA
This sequence comes from Plagodis dolabraria, assembly GCA_963854805.1. Taxonomy (NCBI): domain Eukaryota; kingdom Metazoa; phylum Arthropoda; class Insecta; order Lepidoptera; family Geometridae; genus Plagodis; species Plagodis dolabraria. Next base: position 32,474,415 of record OY978440.1, on the reverse strand, counting down.
TCGATGGGTAAAGATATAGGTTAAATCGATCATATCGACTTTTACAGACTGTAAGATTACAACAGATATAACTAAAATTATCTATCAACGATCATCACTATTACTAAATGACACACTATATACTCGAGCGTAAGTACAATCACATAGGAAAGCTTAAAAGATTTTTTAACCGTGATTCATGATACGATATTATTAGAGTTTTTATAGCTCATCCACAGCATAAATATTGCTGTTGCTTACTCTTCATAGCTATTACATAGTGCCCATAAAAACTAAACCCTATTTAATGTCGATATGATAAAAGATATGTCGGCACTCCGTGATATTTTGGATCGTTTAAGACGAAAGCAGTAAATATATCTATTTTTGATATGACATTACACAATTTCAGCTTCGTATGTAATATTTTGTACATGCTGTTTAACTGAGATACAAAGAGGAAATCAGAAGACTCATTAGAAGATTCACAAAAACTATGACAAGAACATTTTTGGAGGTATGTGTTATTTCTATAAACTTTGATATGTAGAACTAATAAAAAAGGAGCCTTAAAAAAGTAAACTTAAAGTAGTCATTACAGCTGAATGGCCAGAGCCGGATATAATGTTGTACTCTGGATGTATATAAATATGCTTTTTATTTTCTCGTAGAATATGTATAAAGATGTGGATTCTAGTAACTTAAGAATTTTTCCTTACATGCTCTAGATTCGGCATCTACTGTTAACTTTACTTTTACATAATATTATGAGGTAAATAATTATAATTAGTCTAGTCACAAGACAAAATTTGTTTGATACTTTATATCAGCTGATATGTGAATAGAACAAAAGTCATGCTTATACTGACTCCTGTCCATAAGGTTGTAAATCTAATTTAAGACTGCGTAGATGAAATATGAATGGATTGCTATTAAAGGGCTCGTAAAATGTCACGCCTGAAAATAAAATTTTATAAGTAATTTTTATGGAGGTATTGTATTTGAATAATGAATAAATAAGGAAAACAGGACACTTTGTCACAAGCGAAAACAATGAGGATTTTGTGATACGCTCACTCAATAGGCACAAAGGTGAAATCTTACAGAGAAAATGCCAAAACATAAATGAACAGAACAGCGGTCTCACCAGAGGCAATAATAGAATTATTTAAGTAATTGGAAGTTTCATTAGCAGACGTTGAGCCCGGTCTGTAATATAATCATTCATGACGAAACAAAATCGATACACGCATTGGGCTGGAAGAAAATCATCACAAAACGCAGGGCGACCGAGAGAGCCGTGAATCAATCCAAAGCCTCAATTTTAGTGATCATGTCCGCCTCTGCTGAAGAAACTTTGCTACCACTGAATGTGGGCTACAACTATTACAAGACTCAAAACTTATGCGATACTTTAATAATTTAGGCAATAAAATGGACATAGACGTGCCCCGTGTGCCTGGCTTCTAATGTGGTTCAGAAACACCCTCCTTACCCTATTAATATTGATTAATTATACCATTAGTGAATATTATAGTTAGAAGCTCCGAGTTTGAACTGAAATATTTCAAAGTCTGAATAATATTTTGACTTGATTAAGATTTGAAAAAAGATTAAGACTTTGATTTCTTCTAATTTATAATTTAAACGTGAAGGTCAATTACGAAATTTAAAATTAAAAGAATACATTTTACAGGTTCAAAAGTAAAATGGGCTAGAGAGCCATTGGTATATTAATAAGCATACGAAAAACAGACTAAATTTTTATGTCGGGGGATTATAAAAACTTCCATATTATATCGTCATTAAAAGATCAAACAGTCCCCAAGAAAGATAGTTTCTGTGTATCTTCTAAGGATATGGACTCCTGCAGTCTGTACTTACTTCTAAAACATACTGTACTTTGATAATATGCAAGTACCTAAGCAATAAATAGTTTCTCTATATAGGTAAACTGAGAAATTAGTTAAATTGATAAAATAGGTATCTGAAGGTCTATCTACAAAAATATAGGTACTGCTAAACTATTAACTACTCGTATATACATAAAAAATAACCATTAACAACAATTTACAATCTAGGTAACTGGGCTCTGACTAGAACGATAAGAACGGAATATCTAATCGAAAAAGAATCTACTTGGTAGTGTGTCGTGTCCACTGCGAGCGTAGTGCTGTCATCATTTCGCTCCGGTTGGGGACTTTCTCACTGGTGGTACGAGTAATGGGCGCAGCAGGAGCAACTAGTCTCCCTGCGCCAGGGACAGCTAGAGTATGAGTCGGAGCCGAAACCACTGCCGGCTCTCGCATACGCCCGCCCACAGTCGCTGTTATCTCACCTACTTCCGAGGTGCTCTCCGATGGACTCACTGGCACAATCAGCCGCACTCTCCCGTCTTCACTTGTCGCCGTCAGCGTGCCATTGTGTGACAGTGGCATTATGAATCCGTTCCCGCCTTCGTCCGAACTTAATTCATCCGGGGTAGAATCTTTTGATGAGGAATCTTGGCTGAACAGAGAGTTCTCTGAGTGGCCGATGCTCATCGCTTGCGCCAGCGATGCCAGGTTGTCGGCTGAACCACCACCAGGTTCTTTATATGAACTGTGGTTCAATAGACTCGCTAAGTCCGCTGTGCTGTAGTGATTTGTCAGCGGTGGGATGTTTGGGAACGCGTTGCAATTTTGGTAGAATTGCTGGTTGGCATTAAACTTTTTTGGTGAAGATTCTTCTGGAAAACCCCCCATGTCTTGAAACTTGGAAATAAGGTAGTTCTGGATATCATCGTTGGACATGCCTCCAAAACTGGGCGCTGAACTTACTCCGTTGGCCAGTTCCGGCTGAACTGAGGAGACGCTGAAAGGTGACAGCCGCGAATTGTTGTTTTCCACGTTTTGTTTTACGGTGTTCGTGCGGGTGAACAAGTCGATGAGCGCGTCACCACTAGGAGAAGCTCTATTCCCATTACTTGCCGCGAAGTGATCCATTTTGGTAGAATTGACACAGCCATCGGCTTTCTGCATCCAGCAGCGGCGTGAACAAAGAAATACGATAAGTAACAACTAGATATATACGCCGATGTATAAGATTAGCAATTTGCAGGCGAGCCGTCGAAGAAATTAATTGGCAATCAAAACAAACATTTGGACGGTAAGTCACACAATCAAAGCGTTATGCTGCGCTGAAATTGGAGGATTCATAATTGTACAAACTTTACTTTTTGGGGTGTTCTATTTCAAATCATGAACATTAGTTTAATACAACGGATACATGCTGATTAAATCATAAGACACAAGGAACACAAAGCAATGAACACAGCCTACAAAAAAGGCAAAAACAACGGAATGAGATCAGATCAATAAATGTTAAAAAAACACTAACAAACATGCGAAAATAAAATTGAACGAAAATTAAAACTGCCAGTTGGGACTCGTTTTTCTCACAACAAACATCGGTTAATTTGATTTTGTTAATGTTGTTTTCAAGATAAGAGCTTCTAAGGATTTCTTTACGAGCGTAGAGATTTCTACTAAAGTTTTATTAGATTATTTAAAACGATACATACTTATACCAACGTCATGCTATTTTCTAGGAAGGGTAGACAGAATCCATATGCTAATGTGTATGTAATGGACAGCAAGACTTCGTTTTGCGTTTGGAACTGTATTTTATCTATCATTATATTTTTATGTTATAGAAAAGTTTTGTTGAGAATGTACACGTGCAATATCTAACTAATTAATAACTTGGTAATATCTACAGAAGCTTGACTAATTATCGAGGCAAGCAGACCTGATAGGTATTATAGGTCTTCCACTGTAATTAAGTAAATTAGCTAATTTGATTCTAGTAGCTGTAGTATTTGTAAATACCGCAAGCTACTAAACATGCATAATATATAGTTACTTTAAGTGTTTTATTTCTAAATATGATTACAAGCACTATCGCGTGCTCCAATAATTTGTAAAATTATATTTTACAAATTATTGGAGTACAAAATTTTATGCCCAAGGCGGGAATCGAACCCGCGTCCTCCGATATCGCGTCGGATGCCTCAATCTCCTCGGCCACCTGGACTCGACATTTATAGCCGAAGTTTCATGCTCCAATTGTATTACTTTAACCGTCATAGGGGACGGTGCGCGGCCATCAAGTGTTTTATTTACTACAAATCAGTGTTAATTACTGAAACTTATGCCACCTACGAGTGTATCACCTCTGCATAAAATATATTGATTATTGGTCTTCCAATTGCAAGACAAAATTTATGTACAAATAGCAAGCAAATACACCTCATGTAAGCATACAACTATCTTCCCGAGTATCAACATTTCAATCAATTGGATGTATGAGTATCTACTCAAGTCTATAGTAACCAATTTTTTTTACTTCAAAGCGAAGCAATATAACTTACATGTCATGTCAGTAAATATAAGTAAAATAGAGGAGATATAGACATTTTATTGAAATTTGCATAACACAAAGGATTCTACAAACAAGCATTGCAGTCAAATACAAGGCAAATAATATAACATAAAGCGAGAACGGCTATATAAAAACAAAGCACAAAGAATAAGAGATGAATCGTATTTTCATTTACGCTGGAATTTCATTTCTAAAGTCTTGTCAAAGTATCAGTATCTTGTTTGATATCTTTAAATGAAGAATTTTAGTTGATTCAGTGTTTCAATTATTGAAATTCAGACTTTTAGGAGATGGCTGCCTTAAATTAAGAACCGCGAAAGTTTTTCAATAAAATTTAATTGACTTGTTTTAGCTACGCCTTACGAGAATCAAAGAACAAAATGTTGTATTGTGCATTTAAATTCACAGGTTTGTATGATTCGGAAAAAACAATTCAAAATATATTTTTTTCTGCTAGAACCAAGATATTTCAACTATTTGTCTCCGTTTCACAACCTCTTTTGATAGTTCAAAGCCAAAAATCATTTAAAAATAAGTAAAGGTAGATTATTGTTTAGGGATAGAATGATCCCAGTAATGGACTCAACAATTCTTTATTTAGCTCTATAAACTTGCATTCGTTTTTCAGTGTTTAATTAAATACAAATCGAATTTTGTAAAAAAATAATATTAGTAAATAAAATCAAGTAAGGACAAAACATGCTATAGATTGGACGAAGTAAGTATATATCAAGTGATCAAACTTCTGTGAACACTTCTTTAGGGAAAGTAAGTCTTTCCACCCAAGCCATGTGAGTAAGCGGGACGTTCAGCAAGGAAAACATCCACCAGTAGGATCTCATGATTTAACTGGGTTTGACTAAGACTAACAGAGTAGAGGACGTAACTGGGAGAATTATTTTTATTTACCTAAAAAAACACAAACAGTTTAAATGAAGTAATGCTCTTGAGAGAATGAGTTGAGAGGTCTTTTTACACAGTCTTAGTACTAGTTTAAGAGTCATAGACTCACCATAAATGTATCACAAAAAGGATAAAATAAATTAATATGTATTATTTCTATTGTATTGTAAATCACAAGTCGTGTTTTTCTATTAATGTTGCTCGCTTCATTGACAATATAATGATAAGCTTCTCTAAGGGCCAATCACTAAGCTAACATCGTCATCCCGTGTGGTGGTAAACTATACTATACTATAGAATAACTATAACCTCTGTAAGCAACAAAATATGGTACACCTTTTTCGCCCTAACCTTCTAATGATGTAGCAGTATTTTATATTTGCCTTGCAATATTTTTTTTGAAAAGCTGGAAATACAACTGACATACACTTTATTCATATTTTTTAATAAATTTTGTATATAAAAAATATCTTTTGATTGCATTTAAATTGCATGTTTATCTATATAGATAATATTACCGTGCTCTTGTGGTAGACTGGGCCGCTTTACTATTCGCTTTAATAGCTCCACTAAGCATATTTGCCTCGCATAGTCATGGTCTCAACTAGCTCTCTCAGCTAGTGAAAAAGTACACAATCAGCTACGTATCTTCGCTCATCTCGGCTTGGCGAACAGGCACCCTAACTTTGCCCTATTCAGGTAAATAAGTTTAAATGTAGCAATTTTCACGTTCAGAATAATAAACGTTTTTGCCGTCTGAATATACCAGTATATTGATCTGTTTTGTATTTATCGACATCTAGGACTAGTATTAATATGCAGTCTAATTATGTATGCATTCCCGTTCTGAGCGGAGTGGCACTTTGCATGCAGATGTCTGATGCAAAACGGTGCAGGTGGTGTTCTGCAGAATAAACAGAAGAAATGTGCGAATAACATAAAGTAATAAAGCAACAAAATGACTGTGATCTTTACACGAAGTCCGGCGAGTATTAATTTATTAGAAATATTTTTACCACAAGCAATATCTCTTATAGGTTGAGTTTCAATACAGAGATGTTTGGAGATCGAAAAAATATCAATGAATCAGTTATTATAAAGTTTGACAATTTATTAAGGTACAAGTATGTCCATTTGGCTGAATTTCTTGAGCGACAACGCGAAGTTTTTAGTATAACAGCAAAATTTTAAAAGGAAACTGAAAGAAAGATTAAATTAAAAAAATTAGGAGCCTTACATTTAAATCATGCTGTTTATAAAACCTGCTTCTAGTTCTCAACTGCACATCCACAAAAAGGCCAAAAAAGCAATTTAAGGTGCATTGGAGTAGACAACCAAAACTTTACCTTGAATCAACTTGAACACAGAATTCTTATCACATATAACATATATACGAGAGTATGGTGCATGTGATCCACGAAGGAGTGACGCGTATTAATGATAAAGCTGTTGGTTGTCTTTCTATGTCTGGTAGGTTAAAAGTAGGTACCTGGGGCAAGAGTGTGAGTTGCTGCGCGCTGATGGGACGTGTATTGCCCCGTTCACGGTCCTGCAGGTGTGCCACAAGCGCCGCGATGTGCTCCAGCAATTCCTTGTTGTGGACCAGGAGCTGGTGGGTGCGCGCCTGGAAAACAGCAACGTTGGTTTGATCTTACTTAAGTTGTCTAGTACTCAAGCCAGCCAACGTTACTGAATTGCTTTAGTCAGATGAAGTGATTATGTAACGAGAATGATTGTTATTGTTAATAGTTTCCTTTTCCGATCTTTCCTTCCAACCTCATGTTGCCTTCTGAGTCTTTCAGGAGATAATGTCATATAAAGATAATGTCATATAAAGATAATGTCATATAAAGACAGGTAATACAAACCTGTGCCTCACAGCGTGCAGCCTGTTCTGCAGCCAGCTGGTCACGAAGTAGTAGCAATTGCGCAACAGCGGCTCGCGTCTGCTGCGCTTGCTGGTCGAGACGCTCGCGCAGTAGTTGCAACTGATGCTGCGCGCTGAGCGGCGTGTTCGAATCTGCCGCCGTCTCCGCTGGCATGTCTACCTTCGTCACGCATTCGGGAAGGTCCGGCAAATTAATAATCGGTGGCGGGATCGGTGTGCGCTTTAAATAAAATAAAAATATACGTTAATCCTATGTAAGAATTAACATTATTGACTTATAAAATATATATACTTAATACAATATACAAGAGGTGTTCAGTTTAGGGGCTCCAAAACATTAACATTAATACAAAATACGAGTACCTTGATACTAGTACATAATAATTCTACTGGTTAAAGGTTGTTTATATTCAGTGGGTTGTAAAGGGTTGTTTTATGTTCAGTGATTAGTCACTTTTGAGTCACAATTTAAGACATTAGTGTCTTAAATCAAAATTAAAATGATATAAAATAGGTACTCGTACATTTTATAGAAAGATGGTAAAAGTAAAAATTAAAGCGTTTTGATATTTTAAACAACTTCATATTTTACTAAAGCCGGGGCTTGGGCTTTCTACGTAACGAAACTAATTTAGATATTCTTCGTTGTTTTGTTAAAAGACGAGGCGTGAGCAGTGTAAATTAAATATAAATAAAAAGGGATTTACATTCAAAAACAAGCTACTAACGCTGCAAGTTAAAAGTTATTTTATTCAATCCTTTCAGGTTTATTCATTTACTCATTTAGTATCTTCAGTATTAAGTTTATTTTCAACTTCAGAAACACGTGCAATACTACGTGCATTCTTACTTTCTTTAAATAATAGATTGAAGTAATGGAAATAGTACAGACAGTAATATATACAAGATGTTTATCCACCTATATTTATTATAATGATTTCCCTTTTCTTCGTAGTTTGTTAACTCACGGTTTGATTAACAGCTTTAACGAATCGCCTTTGCACGAGGTTTGGGTTCTGCCGACAGACAAACGGCCGAGCAGAATACACAGATACGGCTACGTATATTAATAACATGTAAAATGTTAGTTTGATAAACACATTACTGCGAGATAAGACTATAGCAAAAAATGTTTTACCTAAGTACACCCTTTTGGTATGGGTCCGGTAATCGATAGAATTACAAAATGCATTGCCAAATCCAGAAAAACGATGCGTCCAAAAATCAAAACCAATTATCTCGAATCTTAGTAAAATAAGGTCTGTATGTTGAAACACCAAACGCCTCGCATGAGTAAAAAAAGTCAAGAATCACAACAAAACAACAGAACCGATTACATCATTATATTAACAAAATTAATATGATATCAAATAAAAAGGTAGGTACCGGAATTCCTACTCAAATCCGACCTTTCACGTTGTAGAATTAGGTGATTCTTAATTAAAATTACCATTTCAGCTGCGGATGATACCGTCGTCGTAAATGGGAGAGCGAATTCATTAAAATTCCGAATCCAACGTATTTGCAAAGCTAAAGTTGGTGTGATGAAATTCGCCGACGAGCTTTAGTAGGGCGCAGTGCCACTGCAAATCTGCGGCTTCGTATCGACGAGACAGCTCGGCTGCTGTTGCAAGTCTGCATGAGACGTGACTCGGGTACTAACTCTTCAAAGTCTCCAACCAAGCCCCCACTGAATTACCCGTAATGCCTGGTTTCGCTACTCGCTGAAGCCATTCAAATCCGTACTCCTAGCCTAACCTTTTTATGATTGTCATTACATTAGACAATCTCTTGCACATGAGAATATTATATTTGTAATTTGATGGCCAATGTTCCCAGGCTACATTTGTATATTAACAAATAAAAAACAAGTTATTTGAAATATAAGCTTCTAAATTATACGATATAGACTCATGAGGGAACTTTCCAAATGTCAGCGACACGCTGTTTGCAAAAAACCCGGGATTCGTTAGAATTAATTCCTATTTGTATTTCAACTCCATAAACAATTTAGGTTCATTGCAAGTTTATTTTATATATAACATACATTCACACATAATAATATCGTACCTGTTTTTCGGAGGGGTCAGTAGAGACCATGGATCTCCACTTGCTACGATCTTGGTATATGTATATATATACACAAGTCTTTAAAGCTGTGATTTTTATACGTAGTGTGTATGCATAATATTATATACCTAACTGCGCAGGTGCCAATCTCATTTTTCAAATCAGGTTGATTTTCGTAGGGTATTTCATACATTCGGCTTCATCATACTGTGTGCCTCTTTGGATCGCTGAATGAGCTCTGAATAAGTCACCAGGAATAAAACGACTATTACTCTCACAGTATGTGTTAATTTCGAAGTCCAAGAGAGCTTACATTAGTGCCTCCACATATTATTTTAATACCATGTTTTTTGTGCTTTCACTGCACATTGACAATTCGCACTCGCGATTGTCTTAGCGCGGTTTTTGCAACCTAGGAACACGTTTTTTTTGCAATTAAATCAATGTTTTGGTTTACTTTCAAAGTCAAAGTCAAAATCATTTATTTTATTTAGACGTCTACGACGCTCCTATGGAGGTCAATTACAAATTTTAAATTAATAATTAATATTTTAATATTTCAATTTTAATATTGAAATATTCTACATTGTACTGCCACGTTCAGCAAGCAAAAATTATAGAGCCACTGCGAGCAGAACGGCCAAGAAACTCGGGGCCATTCTTTTAAACGTTTTTTAACAATGTGTGAAGTACATACTATATAGTAAAATTATTACAATACTTAACTTACATTACGTAGATGACAGGCGCTAACTTTGCGGAGGCGTTAAATTTAAGTAGTTTCAAAAATATTCAACAATTGTTTTTTTATGGGATTTTTTTTATTCACTGGCGGCTAATAGATTGAATAGCGACGGAAACACATTATACAGGATTTTCTTAATTAAACTGAAGCAATCCCCCCAGTATTTTTTTTTGTATATCTTGATTTCATTCACTTTTCGGACAATTCTAAGGTAGAAATGCCAAACCTTGGTGAGTATAGTATATATCAAAGTATATAGCAAAGTATAGCTGAGTATAGTGTTTGATCCAAAGTCAGGAAAATATTCGGTAATTCCTGATTTGTTTTCTGCTGTTTTTAAAGCTGAAATATGTCTTTTACTTATCGATTAACTTTCTTTAACCAACGATGTTTGAAACGAGACAATGTCCTTTACCGTTATTATTTTCTGTGCTATTTATGTATATCACAAACTGTCTTTATACAGTATTGGTGGTAATTTTTACAACGCTCAATTAACCTTCTGGTTGCCTGTGGCCTGTGGACCTGATTTCTTCTAAAACTCTCTCTTCTTCTTCCACTTGGATCCAATTACACTCCTTAAAGGTTTCTTATGAGAATCTCAAGAACAAGTGTAAACTCAGCTTGCAAATGTTCATGTTAGAATAAATCAAGAGCTCGCCGCTGGTTGAAAAACTGATGAAACTACTGACTGTAGTTGAGTGACGGGGATGGAGAAGGAGGAAGAAGCTTTTTAGTGCGAGTTCTAGATGCACAGTTGTTTAAAACTGACGTTTACTTTGCATTAAAATGGTCAATAGAAGAAGTAAATATAATAAACAATATTTCAAGCGGCATTTTAAATAGGACAATGAAAACACTTGGGTTATAGACCGTATACTTCTTTATATACTTAAATGTTTGAACAATATTTTTAGTTTAAATTTTTGTTTAAAGATAGCATTACAGTGGCATCACATTAAAAAGTGTTGTATGGAAAATACTTCGCAACATCTCATCTAATAAGTTTCTATAATTTGTAGTTATAACATGTTTATTGTCGAAACGGTAACAAAATAATTTTAAATAAATATACAACAATTAAATATATCACCCTTGTCACTGTTACCAAAACTGCCGTTTAGTCTTATATTTACCTCTCTCACTGAACACTAGCTTTATTCGGGCACCTGGAAAATCAATTACCAGTGGGACTTCGAGAAAAATTTAATAATAGTTCAAGTCAATGGTCTTTACTTTGTATAGATATTTTTTATTTAATAAAATCTCTGGCCTTGTATTACTTCTATCTTCACGGCACTACACTGCGCTTGTCATTCAAAGACCTCAGTTCTGGTCTCGCTTGCCCAGTAATTTTGCTTGCTACAGTGCCCATCACGCCTAAACAAGAAAAATATCTGACACTACAGCAGCACACCAAGACGGACCCTTGCTGAAGAGACATACCACCTGGTGAAATTTCGCAGCAGTAGTGCATTAACCAATATCAGATGTATCATTAACCAAAATCAGATGTATATGATGTATAAAATGGCTTATTGGGCTTGGCTTATTCGGAATTATCTGTACATTTCAAGCGTTAAATCACAAGTTTAAGGACAATTGCACAAAAACTTCTCGTCTCAGAATAATAAAAACTTAGTAATTTGTCTGCACCATTAAAAATATCGTTGAAGCAATCTTTAAGAAAGCGGGCGCCTAGTGTCTTTAGAATAAACTTTTGGATTATCCTTTCAAAGAGAATTCAACAAGTGATTTGAATTCCCGAGAGCTGTTGTGAACATTCTAGTTTTGTTATTCAATTGAATGTCTGGAACACTGAAAGATTAGGAGCGATCCTGAGAGGTTTTACAAACATAATCTCTTAGTAGGTATCTTAACTACATGCAAATTACTGCTTATGTTTTAGAAATACTTTTGTAAATGAGCATTGACATGAAGTAGACTTTATTTTTGCTAGGATAATTTAAAGTTGGTTTAATTTGTTTCACCCTTGACTTATTGACAGACAAGGCTTGGCTGCACGTGGCGTTTTCTCTACAAACGTAGTCCAGTCATATTTTAAATATAAAGTCTGCAAATTCTATTAATGTATGTATAACGATATATGCATATCCCTGTGCCTAATACTCAATGCTTAGGAACTTCATGCAGTGGTGAGACCTTGTTTTACATAAGATTTTAATGTTTCCGTAACAATAAATAAGTATAATAGCAAGAAGACGTAGTTAAGAAGCTAAATTATATATTCAAACTGAATTAATGTGCTCATAATAAATAAAATACAATGAACTGTATACAACACTACAGCTACTACAATAAAAGCTTATAGACAACCTATAAGGGATAACAGACTCACAGTCAGTCCAAATGTTGCAGCCTATACTACCAATTGGCAGCGTGCCCAGCATGCTGGCAGCATTGCCCCGTTGAATTGGAATGCTTATTCGTTAAAAATTAATAATACAAAAACAGTTGAATGGTTAAGCGTAAAGACAAAAAAAAATGTTCTGTATTCTCCTTGAAAATCGTATGAGCCGACTGTTAGAGTATTTTACCACAACATAATGTCCCAATTCAGGTATTACACACTATTTTTATTGACGAATTACTAGAACAGTTAAAGTATAGGTTACCTTTATATTATGTTGAACATTTCTAATTACTGTTATTTCCTTTCACTGAACTGAATAATCCTTAAAACTAATTGTAGACTAAGTTATGCCATTGTTGAGATAAATGCACATTAAGAAGCCTCGGTGCGTGACTTTTATCAGCGTAAATTTAAGACAATATATGAAATTAATTAGGCACGCTCCTCGACTTTCCTGAAGATTCCTCCACGATTTACCCGTCGTTACTATTTGTGCACAGAAATAATGTAGCATGTTTACCCGTTATACCGACTTAAGAAATAATTTGCCTATTAAGCATGACACTACTTACGCTAAAGTATGTACGGGCGGCGTTGGTATGGCAAAAGAAACGAATAATGCATTTTAATACAAATTATGACGAAGTGGTCTTCGAAAAATGACAGCTCTCATTCTGTCATTTTTCAGATGGATAATAGTAATTATGTTTGGTAGTTTTTTATCAGCAAAATTTCTATACAAATTGGCACTTTAATGCACCAAAATTTCATATTTTAACTAGTTTAGTTTTTATATAGCCCCGTAACTAAATTGATCTACAATTTACAACTTTCAGTCTCTCATTATTTTTTTTATTTAAAAGAAAATTTGTTTTTACTCTACTTAAGGCTCTTGGGTACGTCAAATTCGTACTTTATAAAACGAACTCCTCCGTAACCGCTGAAGTTGAAGATTTGAAAAAAATATATTTTATAGATGAATTCAAGTACAACATTTGCAACATATGATTTTCATGTATTACATTTACTTTTACTTTTGCCTTAAAAAAATTCAAACTACATACTATTTCTTGACTTATTCCTCTAAACGGCTACGATTTTTGAAAAATAAATTGTACCATAAAATTTCTAGATAGATACACTACAATTGCAACATAGCATTTTTAAATCCATTGATATTTTCCTAAGAAAAAGTCGAATTATTCAAATTCAGAACGCTATAATATAACGCGGTTCGGAGGTGCTCTGCGCGGACGCGGGCGGCAGTGTTGCGTAAGCGTTGGCACGGGGAGGTTGTGTCGCTCGTAGCTCCGCTCGCGCTTTCGACTGACAATGATCTTGTCTTTATATTAGTGCATTGACACGCGAGATTCGCAGCTGTGTGCGTGCAATGATTCGCTCGCTGCAGAGGGCCAACTTGATTGCGACGTGAAGTATGCGCGTTGACGCTTTATTATTGGCACTTTGAAGACAAATTTTATTTGAATTGTATCACATATGAAAATAATCAAAACTTGAAAGTGACAATGTTGTAGATACTTTACAATGGGCGGCCTTATCAATATGATCAATGAAACGTTTAGGTGCATAATATATGTACAAAATTAATTAGTAATGTCTATAACGCTCTCATGTTATAACTGATAAACTAAAGATAATATATTTTTTTTGTATTATGGTAAAAAGTTTCCGGCTTTAGTAGTTTGTAGGGTACAAAATGGTTCTCTACTACATTAAGAGTTTGTATAGGGCTTCATACATCTTTTAGAGTTCTAAGCTTTTCTTGATAATTGCATTAGATGTTTTGATATAGGTTATTTAATATAATACTGCATAAAGATAACGTCTGCCAAGTGAAGATGGATAACGTATCTCGAAAATAGTTAGAGATAGGTAAGGAAGATTTTGCCGGTTTAGAATTGCACCTCCCCATATAATTCCATTGGTGTCGTAAGAGGCGATTAAGGGAAAACTACTGGAAGGTGGGAAGCCCCGTGGTGTGCCGGCTTAGAATTGCACCTCCCCATATCATCCCGTGGGTGTCGTAAGAGGCGACTAAGGGAAAACTACTGGAAGGTGGGCAGCAGCGCCTTCTAAAGAAATGCCAACTTACATTGCGATCCCCAAGACGCCTGCCAAGCGTGGGGATTATGGAAAATACCCCCTTTAATAGGGGAGGCTGTGTTCAGCAGTGAACGATCTGGCTGTTACAGTTACAGTAAGGGAGATTTGAGCAATTATTTCAGGGAATCGAGAGAGCAGTCAAATGACACTTGTCATAAATCCAAAATGGCGGATTCAAGATTCTAAAATTAAAAACCTATGTAACTTAAACAGCTGTGCTGCCCTACCGCGCTAGACTGTGAGTTTTAAAATGTGAGTCGCTGGTAATAGTACCAAGATCGTGTCGGCGCGGCTTGGCAACCGTTGGCTGAGGAATATCAGCCACTAAGCCGGTGTCTTGCTTCCAGGATTCCACTTCACTGACTTAACTAGAGGACGGTTGTTTCGAGCACTGGCTACCGAGATCCAGAACTATCAGCCGACGCCAAGACCACCACATCTGGGACCTGGATCATGTGTACTATCAAGCCAGTGTCTCCCTCCGGTCTATATAACTTCAGGTAGAACTGTGTGGCTGTGCAACCTGATAAGGCCCAATAAACTTTTCAAACCTATTCCCTGAATTTACCTAGCTACCTGCTGGCCGTGGGGTGATCAGCAGCTCCCTAACGCCGCAGTAGGATAAGAGTAGGAAAATTAAGATTACTTATCAATCAATTATTCATATCTTCTAATAAATGAGAAAGTATCTCGGTCACCTTTACACGATGGAACCAATCTTTACAATATAGCTGTAGATAATTTGCCCATATTATTATTTCCTAGACCTGCAAGAAATTATCATTCTCATATCTCGTACTCGGAAAGTAGTGTTTGTTTGATGCGAGTAGCGGGTGGAAGACTGCTTCCCACGCGGGAAAATCTAATAGTAAATGCTTCCTTCTCAAGGGCCGTCATGTCTAAATACCTCGTAAGGGGATTGATTCCTTTCAACCCTTGTATAACAATCTACTATTTTTGAGAATCATCTCTGTAGGCGACACATAACTGTATATTGTGTTGTGTTATATTATATGTTTTTTAACATCTTCAAAAGGAAGAAGCTATTTTTAAGATAGCCTTGATGGTATTTTTGTTGTGTATGTAATGTATGGAAGCTGCATTATTTATATTTAACAGATACGATTGTTCTATCTATTCAATTGAATAAGCATCAAAAACCAGCCCGGATGTCAGGGGCTAGGGCAGAAGCGTGGGGCACACGAACGTTCGCCATTTTGTATTTTTGCGTACGACACAGTCGTCCCTATTCTTATATTTCAATGTATTTTCGCCATTATACAAATCTTCCTTTTATATCGTCGTTTTTAATCGAGTAAACCTGCTTCGGCTATAATCTCATTTATAAGGAGATTTGAATAAACGATTGATTATCATAATTTTCTTACTCTTATCCGATATATATAAGCGTTTCAAAGATACGTCATCTATCTTTACTTAGCAAACGTAATTAAATATGAAATCCAAATATAGAATAATGACGTCCAGAAATCAATTTTCAGCCAAATCGGACTACACACAAGTTTACATAGCAGACGTTTTAGAAAAATAAAATCCAAATTCGGAATGAGGCCGTCTTGAACAACCTAGATATCGATTTTCAGCCAAATCGGAGTAACTTTTTTACTTGGCAGACGTCATAGAAAAATAATTTCCAAATTCAGAATAAAAACGTCAAGAATAACCCATATATATCAGCCAAATCGAAGTAACGTTTTTCACTTGGCAGACGTCAACGTAAAAAAAATTCTTAACTTGGAATAATAACGTCTACAATACCCTAGATATAAATTTTCAGCCAAATCATAGAATTTTTCTTCACTTGGCAGATGACATTGAAAAAATAATTCCAAATTCGGAATAATGACCCTTAGCACAACCTAGATATCGATATTCAGCCAAATCTGAGTAACTTTCTTCACTCGGCAGATGACATTGAAAAATAAATAAAAGGAATAAAGACGTCCAGAACAACCTAGCTACACTATACATACACTATAAATTTTCATATTGATCTCGGTCGCAGTTGTAATTGCGGATACTCACTAGAATCGTACGGTAGGCATATAAAGTGCCATGTTACCGGAGCGCATCGCGCATCTTCATATTCTTTGACAGTTATATTTGTGTAGCGAGCGCGGAACGTATGCGGCGATGCGTGAGTAAAGTAAGCTCGATTAGGCCTAGATGGTCAAGGCCATTGGCGACTCTATACGCCTTAAGAAGCTGTCAACATGTTAGGGTGTAAAAAATGTGTATTTTTCGGCTACCTTCTCATATATTGTAGCCTTCTTTGGAATTCCCATTAGTTCAATAGTCAACCACGGTAAACGTTTTAAAGAAAATAACGTTCAAGACTTCGTTAATGAGATAGAGACTCGTAATCTATGTACAGACAAACAGGCAAACATGGGAGTCTCAATTAAAGGGCTCCATTTTTCCCTTTGGGTACGAAACCCTAGTAAGAATATACATATAGATACAATACCTATTTGACATAGTGTATAATGTAACATTATGGAAAAAAGGTTATTTTGATAATGTTTTCAATTCTGGTAAAAGCTTTATCCCAGGTCGTTTTATAGATATCGGCCTAAGCTATTTGGTCATGACGTAGTCGTGTGTTTGTTCGTAAAATCTGATTTGAATCGGTAAAGCCCACCATTGAGTACACGAGCCTCGCGCCGCACTCAATCTCGCACCAATCCGTGAACAAATCCGTCGTTGCCGCACGCTACAGGAACCCTCAGCCGCTTATGAACCTTAGTGAGATTGTCACGATGTTGGTTGCCATTCAACCGAGGTTTTAAAAACGCGCTAAGACGCTTTTCCACAAACACCAACGGGATATTTATATATAAATATGTATGTATTAATATCATGAGGACTATAATATAGTGCACCGGGGCACCGAGGACCGTCAAGGAGGCCTGCACCACCAGCGACAGCGGGCTACTGGCTTTCCTCGACGACATCGGGTGGCTGGAATAACGCACGCCACCCGGCATCACGCACACAGACGGCTTGGGTGCGGAAAACAGCCCGCCTAACATGTACCTATGTATACGGCATAGAATGAAGCAATAAGTATGTAATATTATTATTATATAAGTAGGTAAATCTTAGGTAAGCCTATAAAGATTTCTATATATATATATATTTATATAAAGTGTATAGGATAATGAAGAATTAATCTAGCTACTTTATTCAAATGATAATTAATAAATCCAAGAGTTACTCTAAGAAAATCTATAAAAATTATGTATTAGTAACAAATACACAAAGATATATTTAGTAAATTTTATATTAATATTTTAGAAACATTACAAATATCTAGTGACCATTCCGCCAAAATTATTGGTTTATGTAGTATTTCCTTACAATATTTTGTTAATAATTGTTCTTTAAAACAATTTCATCAATGAACACAAATGGTTAGTTCGATATTTGAGTCAACATTACAACACAATTTAAGCACAACACAAACGGATTGGTGCGGCACGGCAAGGGTGCAGCGCGCGGCACGATCCAGGGCTTTGTCCACGAACTGCGTCACGAACCGCAAACCATAACATTTAATGTAAATGCGTCCCCGGATTGGTGCGCCTGTGAATAACAGGCTTTACATTTTGAAAATAAAATTTCTGCCCGAAAAGAATATCTGTCTGGATTAACGCTATAATGTATCTACCTAATCGTTCCATATGCCTACGCTGCTTTGATGTGACTTATTGCTGTAATTTAAGAGTGTTAAATTAATCTGTTTCTGTATACACACAGTAAAACAAATGATGTTTATTCAGGTATATCTAAATGTTTTGTAATGAAACTACTGATGTATTTACGTGAACAATGTAACATTAGTTTAGCGGAACGTTTTTAATAAAAAGGTAAATTAATGGTATGAAAGAAATGAATTATATAACTAAGCAATATTTTATTAAGAGCTTTTTTATGAAATCTAGCTAATGGTTTTGGCAACATAATAAGGAACATAAAGCATTCATTAAATCATATTATTTATACTTTTTCTTACCATAACCCTACGCTTAGTGATATAAGCACAAAACATCTTTAATTTTTACTCTCCGCTATCTCTGTCAGATTAATGTTTCTGTATATAGGTGATGAGACCGATAGTGTCACGCCTATACAGACTACAGTTGCAGTGTAACCTTGCAGTTTTTATCACATGAATAAGATTAATTTCACTAGCATCTACAGTACCATTTACACCTAAACACAGTACTGCTTCCAGAAAAAATATTGGACCCAGCAAGACGGACCCTTGCTAAAGAAACCTGTTTTATCAGCCGCATTATACACTGCTGAACACGGCCTCCCGCATTAATGGAGGGTCTGCCATAATACAACGCTTGGTAGGCGCCTTGGTAATCGCAGTGTAAGAGTTCCCTAGAAGTCACTACTGCTCATCTTAGGGTATTTTACCCTTAATCGCCCTTACGACACCCACGGGCAAAGAAATCTACCAACTGGTAATAATCATATCTTTGGTATACATGTAATATTTCAAGCAATCCACTTAGGTATACCTTTTCAGGCACTCGTCCTTCCTCATTACACTTTCTATACATGCTCATTCCCTACATAATTTGAAAGGTCAATTATTTTTTGGATAGATTACAATTGGCAAACTCAAACTCGAAATAATGAACAATGACAATCACCTCCTTAGGACAAAAAACATTAAATAATACTTTAGTTCTGTTTTATTTACAGAATTTCGCCCTAGCGTGTGGTCCCTGTTATTTATGATTATACAAAACGATTCATTGTAAAACACAAGTTGTTAAAACAAAACATATTAGACAAGAACAAATTGCCTTTAATATTTCAAGAACTTTCCGTAGATAAGTTTTACAGGATCTCCATGATTTTCATTTCCATTGTAAGGCCAGCGTCTTCAATATCTACATAAGTACTTAAGTTTTAATTTTCTTGAAAGTTTTTTAATAAATATGAAATAAGACATAATGTTCTCAAGTTATATATATATAATTTCTACTTTAGAAGTTATTTTTTTCAATTCAAATACAAAAGAGTTCATATACTATAATATTAACCGCCTGCAAACTCGAGATGATAATAAAAAAATGAGAGCGTTTTGTATTATCGCTTGTAAATAACAATAAACGTCAAAAATAGACATTTTATATATATATATATATAAGATATAATATATAATATAAATTTAAATAAAATGTCTATTTTTGACGTTTATTGTTATTTACAAGAGATAATACTTGTAAATAACAATAAACGTCAAAAATTTACATTTTATATATTTATATAAAATATAATATAAATATATATATAAAATGTCTATTTTTGACGTTTATTGTTATTTACAAGCGATAATACAAAACGCTCTCATTTTTTTATTATCATCTCGAGTTTGCAGGCGGTTAATATTATAGTATATGAACTCTTCAGGTATGTTCTTCTTCATTTTCCTGCCTTCATATCCATATTAATGGTATTACCTGTCTGTATCGTGGATGTATATTTTTCTTCAGTTATTATTAGTATCTCGAGCACAAGACAACGCCTAAATTACTTCACAGAAAGACGCAAAATAATAAATGCGATGGCGCATTTATATGAAATACTTTATGATTTATTTAAGCCATACCTCAGTGAAATAGTGGGACAGTGCTTCGGCGTAAAATATATATTTCCATGAAATAATATTTGCACCACGTCACATCACTCCAAGATAAGCGTGCAAAATCCGAAGTGGAAGTCGGATCCAAGACATTCACGTGCCGATGATGTTATTATGGATTTGATTTATGTAACGCTACTCTGCTTCGATGTGGGAGAGCGATTATCTCCAGTAGGTAAGTACTATTTTCAGTACGCATAATAATATTTATGTTTATTTTTGGAAGAGTGTACTTTGAAATTATTTAAGAGATCGCACCTAAAGGGCAAAACGGAGCCCAATTAATGTCAGTCAGCAATGTCCGCAGTCTGTCTGAGTCCGTTCTTCCGTCGTCGTTATGTCACAAGTGAAAAATGTTTGATTTTAAGTACCGACAGACCTGGAATTCAGATGTTTTGACGATATTTTGAAAAATTATAACGTTGACCAAAATCTAAGCAGAAATTCTATCAAATTATTTTTAGGATACAGTAGTGTGAATAATACAAATATATCTCTGTCTGGTCTTTAATCAACAAATAAAAACAAATGGGGGTAACATTCTAACTTCAAATTATACTGCTTCAAAGCCATACCAATGGAGACTACAGCAACCAATATGAATTTATTTTGCAGTATTGGGTCCATTGACTTTGGGCTGGTATGATTTTAATATGTATGTTATTACGGATTAATACCTTTTTAGTGACAATTTTATTATTTTGTAATGTCCGACCGAAACTGGTTATCCGGCCGAAACCGAAACCGAATATTCGGCCGTGGCTTCAGTTTCGGCCGACACCGAAACTCACGTGATCAAGTATAAAATTCCTTAAAATACTGAAATTAGGTTCATTTACATACATAATTCATCATTTTCATTTCCATTATTCTGCATTAAATACGACATGAAATGGAAACACAGTATATACATTTTGTTGTAATAGTTGATAAAATAATATAAAAAAATATTAATAATATTTTCATTATTTTTTCAAATTAAGTTTTCAAATTTATTCTTATTATCAACGTTTATCAGTAATCAATAATCAAATTACTAATTATACTGTTTCATTAAATACTAAGTATTGGTGTTTTGAAATTTTATTTTTTAATTCTTAATAATTATTCGTATTTGTACTTGGAATATATGAAAATAATAAACAAATCTTGAAATAAGATTACTTATACAACGTTATTTAACAAATTAAACATTAAACTGCCGCCGAAACTTGATTTTTGGCCGAAACTCGGCCGAAACTGAAACCGAACTTTTCGGAACCCAATTTTTTGTGATTAATTCGCTGTAATTTAGACCCGGGGATTCTTTAATGCATTATATATGAGGTTCTATAGAATACTATAAAATACCAGTCATAATTTATTGTAAGGATGATGACGATTTAATTTTACCTATTTCTATGAATTTGATTTTATTTTGACATTGTGATTTACATTTGTAATTTAAATCTAATGTTGATATGTTATTATATTAGTTTTCGCATTTATCTGTGAGCAGATAATGGTAAAATGTATCAATGTTTTTATACTTATTTAATATAAATATAAAAATATACGTATAATATATTTATGTAACTCGAATATATGTCTTGTAATCAAATTATTACCAATAAATGAATATGAATATACCCTTCGATTACTTTTGCTTAGATTTTGTCTTTTCATATGATTACATATTGTGCATATTATACTTTATAAGTCAGAGGTATCATTTTCATATTTTTTTTAAGTTAAGATTTGGTAATTCGTAATGGCAAGCCCGCCTGAAAGTAAACGGACATGTTTGTCCATAAAATATACAGCACTACCACAGTTTCTCTGCTTGACACTGCACTGTGCTTATCATTCCGAGACATTAGTTCTTATGTTTCGCTAGCCCAATAATCTTACTAGCTGCAGTGCCCTTCGCATCTAAATACAGTAACAACAGGCTAAGTTTTGCTTTTCTGCTTTAAAATGAAATTTCAACACAATTATTTAAGTAACTACAAGAAAATTCAAAATATTGGTGAATATTACCCACCGAAAGAATATTATCAATATGTAATATAGTACGAATCTGTAACCGACCCATAGGCATCAATTCCTTATAAAATATAGTTATGATACACGTGATGGTATAAATAACTAATACAATTTGTAAATGTAGGGTGCTCAAGCGAGAAGAGGCGTAGGTTCATAAAGTTTCTGTCAATTTGTGTACGAGTGTGTTAGAAATTATATTTATTACATATATTTACAACTTGTTTATTATTTTGGTATTTTATTCATGTATAAGATTTTTCTATTGAGTGTTACTGTTACTATATCTGACCGCCAAACAATTAGCACAAAACTTCAATTAAAAATACAGTTGTACTCTAATCGCAGAGTAAAACGGATAAAAAGAAATATGAACACAATTTTCAATTGTTATAAGACAATGAATACTTAAAGTATGAATTTGTAGTCGTTTTGCAACTAAACGGATTTCAATCCACGTTATAACGAAAGGATTCCATACCCGAAGATAAAAGTGGAGCTCTGACTCAATGCTATCTGTAATTATCAATAGTATCAGTGAAGTGTTTGAAAACACTTAGCGCTTTAATTTTTTTTTTTTTTATGCATGATAACTTAGCCTTTGACCACTATCTCACCTGATTAAGTGATGATGTGGTCGAAGATATTGTTCAGGCTAACCTAGAATATTCATTCCAGTATTATGCGTACGGCTGAATTATGTAACGCCCTACTAGCGTCTATTTCTATAATCTATAATATGGGAGTCTTCAAGTAGAGAAAAAATCTTTAGGCAGACGATCCACTGTAGACCGCAACGTCGCTTACCACCTGTGAAACTGCTGTCGGATGCTTGTTTATCACATAGCACATAAACACAGTTTAAGAAAGCACATATTACGAAGGAAAACGTAAATACTCAGATTTTGGTCTATTTTTTAACTATACTGTGCGGCTATCAACCAGACTAAGCTATTCACTTAAAATTTTAAATGAAAGAAGTGTAATCGCAAACCCCATCGGGTTCCGGGATAGAGATGCACATCGCGATATAAGGAGTAGTAAGAGGAAATCGTAAGAGACCACTAAGGGAAAAATACCAGAAGGCAAGCAGCATTACCTTTTAATAAAAAAGTTGGCATTTTACATTTTGTTACCCAAGATAATCCTGCCAAGCGTGGGGATTATGGCAACACCGTTGATTATGTCTTTGTTCAATTTGTGGACGTATAAATATTGATGTTATGACAAACAAACATTTTCGTAATTAAGTTGCTCACCTTCTGTATTTCTAAATCAATGTGAGTTAGAATCATTTATCTACTTATGTGTGTATGGAACACACAGAGAAGTTTTGTTATGCAGCATAAAATTGTATCAAAATAATCGTATCTAAAATGTTCATAACAATGAAACGAATACACAAAACAAAATGTTATTTCTTTGGCAACTTTTTAATGTACACGTAGCATATTTTCATTGCTTCTGTTTAGCTTCTGTCCGTTTTTTCGCATATCCAATGTATTAATGCAGCTAGAAATTATATTTCACAGGCGAGACACGGGATGTAAACAATATCACGACATTACATGATGTGACTCTGACGCGCTTCCTTGCTATAACTGATAACGATATGATTTGCTATATGTAACCTCTACATTTATTTTCCGTAGACAAATATAGAGACTAAATTCTGAGAAATTGCCACAGCAGACGTTACAGTTGTGCTATTGGAAATATTCCTATACGGGACCATTTCCTTGTTTACCTATTTTTCTAATCTGTTTGTTCACATTACCTGGACACTCCGTTTCCCCTCCTTTCTCGGTGGTGGTGGCAATAGATCCAGGTGCGTAGGCCGGGGTTGTTCCTCCTTGCCTCCCACTGCCCCTTCCTCCACAATCACCTTCGTGGTCGAAGCAGCCGCTTCAGAACCGCCGCATTCAGATGCTGCTTCTGAAGAGAAACAACAATACGCTCACAGAATGATTTTATTAACAAATAACCAGAAAAACGAAACGACGCCGAAAGTAAATTTCGTAAATATAACATTTTAACTATCGTTATATTAAATAATGACATATTTATATTGCCGTCCAGCAGTTACTACAGTATGGGCCGTATTAGTAAGAAAAGCACGCATCTCATCTGCCCGTGGAAGTCATTTTGCCCTAAATTCGCAATGTCCACGGTTTTGAGGCATAATATGGGCCAAGGGACTAAGAAAATATTTAGTTTTGCTTTGACGTACTCGCTCTAAAGCTTTACCTGTTTGATCATAAATTTATAATATAGTCCTGGAGGCTAAGTACATTAAAGTTTATACTTGATAATTCAAAGTAGGTTTACAGTTAGCTGTAAGAGCAGTCTCAAGCCAAGTGTTCAAAGCAAATGTGTTTGCTGACCCAATTCACTCGAGAAGATCTCTAGATTTTTATTTACTAACAACTATATGTTCTGATTGAGAAAGAATATTTTTTTATTAACTAATTGCGTATCTTTTTAAGGTTTAATTTCCTACTTTACGTGTTAATATTTTCTTAAATTACATCGAGCTCCATGCACAGGATGGGTACTGTTAGGTAGTTTGTTAGGTGTTCCAGATATTATCTTTCTCCAATTTTATTTCAGATCTTTTTCGTAGATAATTTATTTTTTATTTATTTTCTTGGTAACAAAATCCTTGTTGTTTCCCTTGAATTATCTTAAAACTAGACAATTGAACATGCATGGGATATGCTACAAAGAAGAGCTCTGCCAAGTACGGATGCCGTGCATACCCCACAACAGATTTATGACTTGTTACAAGAACGTGGTCGGCCATTCCTCAAAGTAGTTTTTTTTTTCGTTTTTCTGCCAAACAATTCAGTTATAGTTCAAAATTTACATGATCCCTGGGCACTTTTGATTCGTGTATTTTATTCATAATTTTTATCTAATATATTGCTAAAAATTATATATATTTTTCGATTTAAAGCTCGTCCTGTTAATTGAATCACGGAGGTCCTATACTCTTTAATTTTCTATATCCGAAACTATAGAAATACATATTGGTCCACGGTGCGTTGGCTGCAGATTTATAAATAAAGTAGATTACCTTATGTAAATCTGTAAATGTAGTGGCTAGTTGCATTGCTTGTAATCTATTAGTTCATTTGCGTAAAACGGTCACATAATTTAGTAATTTGGCAAAATATATATCGAGATTTATGATTCTTTGCCGAGCGCTTTGGCATTGACTTTGGCTAAATATTGGAAAGATTTTGTTGTATTTTGGGAATATTACGAGGTGCACTAAAATTATCAATATGTCATCAGCATCACGTTTTGAACATAATATTATTATATCAGTAAGAAACAAGCAAGATTTTCATGTTTTACGTAATTTGCTTATGACATAATTTATGTCATTGGAAGTTCGTCTCTAAGGAGAAATATCTTCCTACCTTTTGTATAACGTATGTGGCGTATAAAATAAATTAAAAATGTTATTTCATAATAAAACTAAGGCTGATCAACATAATATCAAAAAACAAAGGATAAAACTAGATCATATTATTATTAAAAAAACTGAAACCTCCCTGTGGACTTCTTTAAGCTAACTCATTTGGAAGCTTTGTTGTAGAATTACTACTGTTCTTGCTGGTAAAATACTATCTACCATTCGGATGGGGGCGAAAAATAATAAAGAATCCTGTTGTGAGCCTTATATGCAACAACCGCATTCACGTCATTAGAATTTAGAATTAGTAGTAGCTCATTTCGTTTCGCGTAACCCTTAGTCGCCATAGATAAATGTCAACACATAAAATACAAATATTTCGTAGAATTAAAGGGACAAAAACACGAAATACGAGTAATCGTGTACCTTATTTAATTGTAGGATTTGTTATTTTAGAAATGAGATGTTCTGTAATAAAGATCTGTTTTTAGGATCAGCATAGGTAATAGGAACGATAAACAAAAAGGTCTTGCTCTTTTTGTTATGAGCTCAAAGGGTTTAATAAGCTTTGGAAGCATTGTTACCTGAACTATAGAATTTAATGTACTAACTGAAACTGAGCTGTAATTATAAGTATACAAAGGGAAGTAATTATATGAAAAGCATAATAATACACTTTGTGTTCGTAATACATAAGATAGCCGAGAGGTTAGAAATAAGAATGAATTAGTGTTTTCCGTACTCACAAAAAAAAATTGATTACACAGGTAAATCCAAAAATATAGGTAAACGCTGTAAAGTTATGACGTAGCTCGTTAAAACACACTGTTGCCTAGTACACGATGCGTCGGATGTCATAAAAATACGCATAAAGTTAATTATACCCACAATGAACAAAAAATATTGCGTTGCGTAACATGCAATATACACAACGGTGTGTGGTGCCCTTATCCAAACATCCCTAGCCAGTCGTCAAGTCTTTGAAGATGTGTCTCAGACACACAAAACGTAAGCGACGGTATATTAAGACCTACCTACTACAAAATTCATGAGTAAGGGCCAAAGGGAATGTTTTACGACGAAAGTAATTGCATTATGTATTTTTTACGAAAGGCAGTCAAGTTATGCTGAAGGGAAATGTTGAAAAATGATCTTGTTTATCTCAAAGTAAAAAGTTTTGTCATCTGTAGGATTTACTTATAAGGGAGAAGGCAAACATTATCCGGGATTACAGCCTACAAAAATTTAAGAATGTTGGGACGTGATATTAACGTGGAGGTTCTTAAGAGATTTAAAGTGGATTTACCTGTTAGTAATCCGATACATCAATCTTTTCCAGCAGTAATTAAAAACTGATTCTTATCACATGTAGCTTAGCGTTCACATCAGACGGTTTTATACTTTTCGATTTTCAAAACATTAAAATTAAGTACGTTCGTCATTTAAATTTTCCATGTCATCTATTTTCTTAACACGCTTTCGCTTCATTTCGTTACTGTGTGGGCTTTCCACACAAAAGTAGTTTAGTCATATTTTAAATATGTGACGAAGTTATCATTCATCGCAACATCACCTCATTTCATAATTTGCTACTGTCCACGTACATTTTTTTATATACACTTTTTATACTTCAGGTCTTCACACATATTCAAAATAATCGCCACACACACACACTTGCCTCTTTTGACGTATTCCTACCTGAGCTCCACCACAGATACCTAAATTAATTTAATTAGATTTCTGTGCCTACTGTACGTTCACAAAATATCTTTATCTAAAGGGTTTTTCAACAAGTTCTTTCTCTTCGTAATACAATAAAAATTTGAATCATCTTCATCTAAATTCTTTGTTTAATTTATTTTTAGAAAACAAAGTTCTTGTTAAAAAACCCTTCATATGATATCTGCCTTACATATATTACAAATTGAGTGTGAATGTAAATTTTCAAATTGTTTATTTGTTTTTAAAATTATATATTAAAGCCTCCTTCTTCGTGTTTCTGTTTTTCCTGATTTCTTCTTATCGTTTCTGCATCATAATCCCGATGGCATTTTCACAATCAATTCTCCAAATTCTACATCTGTTCATCTCGTGACACCGAACGATCCCATTTTGAAGCGCTCGTAGCGAAGTTTTATTGGCCGTTCTTAACCGATCAGCAAAGTTAAACAACATCCGCCGCGGTCACGAGTTGGATGGGTGACCGCTAGTGACATTACTACTGAGCGCTTCCGTGCTTCGGAGGGCACGTTAAGCCGTCGGTCCCGGTTGTTAATATACCCTATTTATTAAGCAACTTTTTCATTGTATTATATCATCCTTGCTTAGCAGGGGCGACGATAAGGTTTTAAAAGAATTAGAACCCTTACGTTTTCCAACCTTGATGAACAAGGAGCAATATTAGTCTGATGTCATAATGACGGGAAGCCATTCAGCAGTACAAAACACTGTGACGTGTGTAAGGACGATTACTCAATTTAATCATAGCAATACGCCGACTCGTTTCATCAATGGAGTCATAAACCTATCGTTGTTGATAAACAAGAAATTTAGAGAAGTGCACTTAAGGGAGTCTCCAAACTGCTCTGGCAGTTGCTCATGTGTCATAAGCTGACTACGCATGACCACATTAGTTGCAAGAAAAACAAAACGTGATGTCTTAAAAAATGTGTCTAGGGACTTCAGTGTCATCCATCATCATTGTAGAGAAATCACTGAAAATTTGTATTTAGTGCTTCCGTTCGTGACTGTTTTTTTATAATATTTATACACAAAACTTTTATTTTTATTTTTTATGTACTAAAAATATCTTGTAATATTATTATATTATGTATATTTTTTGTAAAATGTATAATGAAACAGACTTATTTTTTATGAGTTTAAAATAATATAAAACTAAATAAATAAAAATACGTTGAAAGTATTTTTAAAAGAAGGTATATATTGACGATAGTTTCTTCTACAGCGGGGGACACAAAGATGAATTTAATCTCTTATGATAATGAAAAAGACGGTGTTGCAAGCTTGATTTCAGTGAAGAACAATAGTAAAGAGCAACCTATTCCACTCGAGATGCTATTATGCACAGACAACTTCCCTATTTTTTTATCTAAGGAGGTAAAAGGTGATGAATTGATGAAGCACGCCACTTACTTCATAATCAAAGTTAACATTTTACATTTTTGCTCTCAATTTAATGAATTGAAGAAATTTCGTTCTTTGGCTTTTCTTAGAGCATTATATTGTATTTGTATAATATATTTATATAATATATTTATATAATATATTTATATAATATATTTATATAACATGAGCACCAAACTTTAGAAAATATTTATAATGTATAAAATTTACAGAATGAGTATTGGCAATTCGGAACATGTCATATCTCAGTCACGACAAGAAAGTGTCATGGCCGCTGATAAGTAAAGTTACTTTTTTTCTTTGATTTTGTTTACTTATTAAAATTTTGTTGTTTTTATTATATTTATGGTATAAAATATACAGTTTAGCTGCGATCATTAAATTTACCACCGCCGGAAATGAATCTATGAAAATGATCCTTTCCGCAGGCTCCAACAAAAAAAAGACTTACTTTAAAATCGAAGAAAAATGGTAAACGCTAAAATGCGTAAACAGAGCAACAGAAACTGAGAAAAACTTAGTAGAGGTACCAATAAAGAAGAAAAAAAGAGGAAATAACAGACAGACACGGGAGAGTAGCGATGATGAGGATGGTTCAGAAGATACGCTGCGTTTAATATGTTTTGAAGCTTGGTCAAGCAGTAAACTTAATTAAGAATGGCTTCAGTGCACATAATGCAAACTCAGGATGCATGAAAAATGTGGAGGGAATACACACTTATTTTATTGCTATCCAAATTGTACACCTGTTGAGAAAAGTGACGCGTGGCAATGAGGATTTTCTACTGAGACAACTTATAGCCCCGACATGGCTTATTTTTTTTTTAAAAGATTTCTTAGATTTCAGTTAATTTTATTAGTAATTGGATGACTTAATTTTTTGTTTATTTACAAGATTTCTTATATTCAGTTAATTTTATATCGGTATAATTATAGAAGACTGATTTAAATATATGATTTGCAAATAAAATATTGTATTCTTTCTAATTTTAAAATATATTTTGTGAAAACTAGTAACCGGCTACGCTACCCAAGCTGGTTTGGGACTTAGTAACCAAGCAAGATTTTAAGAGTTTTAATCAGCTTTTCATAAATACAGTTAGTCATTAAGTATACCAGCATTCCTGTTTTGACCATGTGTCTAGTTATATAGGTGCCTCGAATACTTCACGAGTTTTGTTTGAGAACCTACTTCAGTGGAGCTTTCCTCACTATTTTCCTTAAGTATTTCAGCACCTCGTTGCAACCCAGAATGAAAATCAAACAATTATTACCGTAATAAGATTCATATCAGCGTGCGCTGAAACGTGGCTCTAGCCATTGTTGAGTTTTAAACTCGTAAAAAAATATGGTTACTTCGTAGGTAGTTTTGAAGACAATCGGAAATTTTGATTTTATTGTTAAGGAAAAACGCTCGTAGCAAAGTTATAGCATGATGGTAGGGCATTTTGCGAATGCCCGCCTGGCTAGCTACCACTCTCAAGTAGAAAATCTGTCGCCAAGCACCTAACGGTGTGTTCCGGCTTCCGGCAGTTGTCCTTGAGAGCCAGTAATTCTAGGTTAGCCTGAACCACATCTTCGACCACATCATCACTTACCATCAGGTGAGATAGTGGTCAAAGGCTAACCTATAAGGCACATAAAAAAAACATTTACGTTTGTAAGGATTTTGTAATAATATGATGTCAAGGAATTATTTTGTAATAATTTGATTTCGTTGTCTTTGAAATCAAATCCTATAGTTTAATTAGAGGTCAGGGTATACTGTTAATTTAAATTAATACTCCGTAAGTCTTACAATCTGACAAGTTTGTAGCATGACAACATCATAATAATGAAGGAACACATAGGGGTGCCGAGCATAAAGTAACTTTGCAAAGCATTCCCTTGCTGCCAAGCTCTGGGCACTCGCGCTATTGCTTATTTTATGAAGACGTGTAGTGGCAATAAGCGTCAGTATCAGGCGCGGGCCACCTTACTGTGCATAAAATCAAGATCCATTGCTGCACTTTTTAAAGTTATAAAGGAAAAAACGGTTTTAAGTTATTATGAATAGCTATTGTTTCAAAGCTAGCTTTTTGATGTTGTTGTTAATTGGTGAGAATAGAAACGAGTATTAAATTCGATGTTAAGTTGTTACGTATTTTCCATATAAAGGTATAAGCATATTTCTGGTTAAAGGCCAATCAAAAATAAGTAAAATGCTTTGCCTGCAACATCGAACTTAGCGACCACATTTGACACGTGTTGCTTTATATTTTATACATAGATACTCTCCGTATATAATGTCATTTTTAGGGTTCCGAACCCAAAGGGTAAAAACGGGACCCTATTACTGAGACTTCGCTGTACGACCGTCCGTCTGTCATCGGGCTGTATTTCAAGAACGTTGATAGCTAGACAGTTGAAATTTTCACAGATGATGTATTTCTGTTGCCGCTTTATCAACAAATACAAAAAGCTGGCCAAGTGCGAGTCGGACTTGCGCACGTTAAAACGAAAAAAGGTTAAAATATGAAGCCTAATGTTGTACAGCTAACGGTACGGAACCCTTCGTGCGCGAGTCGGACTCGAAATTGCCGATTTTTTTAATACACCTCTCAATCTCTTTAATATTTTTGGACCAGTTCTTAACCCAAGAGCTTATTTCACCTGCAAGTAATCGGTCAGTTTTTCAAACCAAGGGATTAAAAGTTACTGCATACCAAAATAAGCTTTATCAATACTAAATATTCTGGTTAGTAAGTACTACATTTTTCTAACAATTACTGCTTCTATAAATGCTACTTTGAATCTGGAGAAAAATATCTTGTATCTTTAATTTCTTCCAGTGCACATATATTAAGTAACAATTTTTTTTTCTGCATTAGTGTGTCGTAAGAGATGACTAATGGTAAAATACCGGGAGGTGCTAAGAACCTGCTATCTAACACAGCGATCCTCAAGATGCCTGCTAAGCGTGGGAATAACGGTAACCCCTCCCCCCTTGATGGGGGAGGCTGGTTCAACAGTGAACTATCCGTGAGATGCAGTATCATAGATAGAACTTAAATTTGTACCAGCGCAGTGGTTCGACTTTAGGTACTCGAGATTAGGTACGTGGTCAACTTTACCACCGACGATTTGGCACAGCGTTCCTACTTTTATAGTTTACGAGTTTCCACGCAATGATCACATCATAGTATGAAAAGAGAAGGTAAATTCGATAATATCTTCATCTTAGGTAAAGCTACATACTAAAACTTATATCTTTATTAATATTGTTTTAAAGAACGACGTAAACAGAAATTACATTTATGTTGTTAATTTCACTGCATTTAACTACGAGTACATCTAAATATGTTGAAATGCTATAATGTTTACGATATAAACTTTGAGCCGATTAGATCTGTGATTTGGCACATCGAAGACAAATACATAATTATATAACTTTGCTGACAATACAATCAATTATGTCAGGTATTTTATAATTATTTTTTCTTATGCATTAAATAATATTTTACATATGAACTTATGCACAAAAGTTACAACAAAACAAACGGATGAACACAAGTCACATATCAAATATATATATTATAATTCAGTGCATACATACATAGCATCGATGTCCATATGTACTATAGAACTAATCTAATCTATCGATGTAACCGGAATTAATAGCCTTATATAAAATATCCTACACTAGTGGTATATACGACCCGATAAACAGTAAAACAAAAATAAGTAATCCTTATCGTATTTTAGAAATATTTTATACTAGACTAATGTGGACACTACAGAAAAGATATCTATCTCATCAATATTATCATTTCGACTATTGGCGTCGACGATATTGTCCATTTGTGAATGAAATTCTATTCTTATCTTTATCTCGGATGCCAAGGGATGTTTGTCAAAATTAAAAGGGCTTCGTCTTGAATATTATAGAAGATATAAATCTTCCTATTATATCTATCAACTTTCAAGGGCAAAGATCCTAGAGTAGATCGCAGAAATAGCTGATCTCATCAATGTTTTAATTTTGGATGATGTATAAGTATTTATCTATTACTATTATACAAATATATCTTTAAGATATCTATACATCATCAGAATCATCGTTAGAGGGAATAAACTTTTGTTTCAAGTCAGCTTCTTCCTTTACAGAAGCGTTAAATCTCAGCGAAATCTTTGGTAATCCACTATAAGGTGTTAAGTAAACTCTTGAAACAAACTGAATTAAAAACTTTGGTAAGTACCTTATTGGTGGTGGTGTGAGAAAGTTACGGTTATTTAAAAAAAACTACAAATAAATAGATAAATGAAATAATAGTACTATAAATGGAAGAAAAATATATGTTGATAAATAATTCGTATTCTTTCAAAAATATGTTTCGTGCCCGAGCATGTGTAATGTAGAGCCCAATGAGTAGAGTACCACTTTATGAGCTACTACTCTACTCAATGAGCATCTCGTTGAGTGGAGTAGTAGGTAGCTCATTCAGTATTGATATAAAGTCTAAATTTTTGAACATTATATAAATGAGGTACTGTCAAAGTATACAGGTATATCTTGCTTTTGTAGAATCTACAAAAGGGCCGAAAGGGCCTTAAATATTTTGGTTTCTAAAGTGGTATCACAATAATCTAAGAAGTTTTCTTTCAGGGACCCCGAACACTATTTTTGATTCTCTAATTGTTTTCTACCTAAGTCAGAGAAGACTCTCGAACTAAATCTCAATTAACATATATTCACTTTTGACTATATATAATTTTTTTGTTCGTTTATTTCTTATTTTCCTAAATTTGTCAGAGCCATATCGACCGACGGTCGATGCGAAGCGTGATCAAATTGTTTGCACTTATTTGGCTCAACATCCAATACGCACTCTGGGCACGCTGCCAACTGGAACCAGCATTTGGACTGCCTGTGTGCATGCAATGGCCTTTAGGTTGTCTCAATGCTTTCGGTGTAGAATATATAGTGTTGTATTATATTTTTTAATGTTTTGTTACAGAAGACAGACCAAAAAATAATTAAGTACCTACTAATTGCAATTAGCATAAAGTTTCAAATGATTACTTTTTAAGAAACCCTATTTACACTTTAAATCAGCGTCCTCTTTTAAATATTGTGCGAAACAAGTCATGATTATATGCTACATGGTTTCCATGGTTAGCACGTGTATTTTAGAAGTAAATTATTATTTGTATGTAATAAAGAATAAAGCTGTTTTCGTACGTAAGTTTGTTTTATTATTGTATATTCTAGTTTTCATCCTGATCTCAATGTTGTAAAATAATTGTTTTTTTTTAATGCCTGATAGGTTAGCCTTTGACCACTATCTCTCCTTATGGTAAGTGATGATGTGGTCGCAGATGTTGTATAGGCCAACCTAGAATCTCGTTTTCTTTCGGGCCGAGCGGAACTTGAGCCGAATGTTGAGCCTCTCGATGGATCGATTCGCATCAAATAATTACATTGTGGTATCATGTCCTCAATGCGACACCGATTAATTCAATTAATTAATTACGTAGGCAACCGTTTTTCTTTTTCTGTCAGTAAAATAAATGCACGAATATTCTAACAACTTAAAGTTCTAGGTAAACATTAAAATATATAAAACAAAACAACAGATTCATAATAAAAAACACTTGAGCATATCTTTAAACGACCAGCCAAAAGACTGCTAACCTACTAACCTACTAAGGCTAAGATTCAGAGACATTTATGTAAGACAGTTTGAACAGGCCTCCCTCACTCCGCACTATAGGTACAAAGCTACAGGTACATCGGCTTACCCGTCCGGACGGGATTATTCTACAGTGCGTGCCGCGTTAGAAGAGAACAGACTGCGTGACTATGCGGTATAAAGAGAGACACCTTTTAGTTTTTTTTTTTTTTTTACCGGCGGTATGCCTTTGTTAAACAAAATACTACGAACTATATACAACACTACAGCTACTACAATAAAAGCATTTAGACAACCTATAAGTCATAGCAGACTCATAGGCAGTCCAAATGCTCCAGCCCACTCCCAATTGGCAGCGTGCCCAGCATGCTGGCAGCATTGCCCCGTTGAATTGCAATGCTTATTAGTTGTAATATTTAATCCTTATTAGTTCCTTTTAGTTGAATATAAATATTGGGTATTCCGTGCTTTGCGAGCTGAAGTTCACTTTAGTGCTTCATAGCTAGTGTCGCTTATTATTCATTCCGATTTTTCCTTTGCGGAGTGCACCTTTTAGTCCTTTTTATTCTGTGGTTTAAGGCCAGTCTCAGCCAAGCGTCAGCTAATCCAATCTTTAAATTTTGTTTTCAAAGATATAGTGAGCCTGAGTCTGACTTACCTCGGCCTTAGCTAAGATACTCTATTATTTATGATAGAGTGCTTACTATTGGAACATCTACTACATAATTATCGAATTATAAATGAAATCTTTAACTTTGATCCTGAGACCAAACAATATAACAAAAAATATAACCCTGTTACCAATATCCAAAAAGTCGATACAATACGAGACCTTTGACTTATCACGACACGCCAGAGAAAATGTGTTTTCATCGTGGAATGAGGATGGTTCAGTGATCGTCTTCTATCAACGTTCTTGCCAGCCTGAACTCTTTGCACTAATTTACCACTGTAAGTTACTCAGGAGCTGAGTTTTTTTATGTTTCTACCACATATATGTCTTTGTTAGAAAGTTTTTTAGGCGGAGATACTTTATTTATACCTACTCAAATTTTCATTTTTTCCCATTTGCGTGTTATCACTCCGACTGTTCAATTCAAATGAATGTAGCTAAATTCCAAGGATGGCGGCTTATTTGTATGATTTTTTACCCGGAGCTAGTATTAAACTGAGCAAGCTATGATGTTTTTAAGAAGTTTTGGCTCACTAGATATACCTACTTATCATCGTTTGTCTCGGGAAATAAGCAGAGCTTATTGAGATCACCGTTATATTAAGATTTGAGAAACAAATAACATCATAATATATACCACGAATATCAAACGGTTTACGTCAAACTGAAAAGAACAGAGATCATTTAGAAAGATTTAACCACTAATAAATTTAAGTGATGGGGTAACTGTGACGGATTGTCAGGACATTGATAATCATCAAGTAGCTGAAATAGAGGTGCTATACATTTGAATACCGTGTGTATTTTACATACACTCTTTTATATTTAAATGTCAGTAGGATGACGACGTTAACATTGCTTTTACGACTTACTCACCAGGTTTACGAGTTCACCTATGAGACCATAAAAAGAGCCGTCTTGTCCCATACATTACGGTAAAGTATAGTTAGTTCGATGGATATAGAAACAAGTAAATAGATAAAAACGTATATAAATTAAAAGATTATCTTGTCTTGCCAAATTACCGTTCCCCAAATAAGTTTTGCTACTGAAAGTTGACAAGCAATGTGTCTACGCAAAAGTTTGAAGCAACATAAATTTAGCGAGTTATGTCAATTAAACTTCACTAGAATTTCGGTAAAACCCGTCTGCTGTGTCACAGTAAATTTGATCACAATCTATAAAAATGTTGAAATAAAATGTATCTATGAAAACATGTCGTTTTTATCATTTCGCTACGCTAAGAAAACAGTCGCTGTAAGCTGTTAATTTGTCAAGAATTCGCTTGTAGTACCACAAAGCACAAATAATAGTTCGCAAGTAGCTTATTTAAAAAGTTCAATACTTTTAACATAAGTAGGATATTCTGTAATAATAAATGTGTACAACAATGTCTTTTATTGATTATTGTAATGGAACCGAACACACAACGGATTCCTACCTCCAATACATTCCAAACAAAGTGTATCAATATGATAAGAGATATATGTACATAATTATATACGTAATTCTAATGTGTCAATACCTTAATATCAATTTATGAAGCGTTTATTTTATGTTATTATGTGAGCGATTTATGTCGCGTTGAAAATCAGCCGAAACGTTATAGGGCTACATTAACGTTTTTTTGAAAACTGGCGCACGGGAAACGCTGTGTATTTTCGTTATTGGTTATGTTTAGATATCACGCGTTATCATTCTGTTGTTACTGAATGGCTGAAGATAGAGCAAAAGTCTCACAAATAGAATCGTTAAGACAATTCAGTACAATTGTCATCCCAATGTATCAAAAATCGTAGTTTGTGATTATTTTGCTATTAAATAAACTGCTGCATAGGTATACGGTTTGCCAGTTTTTGTTATTCCGGCTTAGCTGTGAAATATTCATTTAAATTTTGTCACACATATGAATTCGATCTTCTAAGACAAGTCAAATTAATGCAAGTAATTTTTAAAGACTGTTTTGTTAATCCTTGCAGGACTTGTGACTGACACTGTCAGGAATTGCTTTTACTTTTGTGACACCAGGATATCAAACCTTTGGAGGCAGCGTTGTCACTGATGCTCGGTGCCGGGTCATCAACAGCGGAGGAAGTGGATGGAGCAGGTTGGTCGGGTGCGTTAACTTGCATCTTGTGACACACTTCGAACGCCTGCCCAACTGTACGCACGATTCGCATCGCTTGACTCTGCAAAAAAGATTTAAAATTTTGATTAGACTCGGGATATTTTTTATGAACACATTTCAGGAGTTAGTTATAGGTTCCCCTGTTGTTATATTATTTATTAGGAAATATATATCGA
This sequence comes from Plagodis dolabraria, assembly GCA_963854805.1. NCBI lineage: Eukaryota > Metazoa > Arthropoda > Insecta > Lepidoptera > Geometridae > Plagodis > Plagodis dolabraria. The sequence goes on along the minus strand of OY978440.1, from coordinate 32,436,988 downwards.
ATTGTTACCAATCGAATTGTGATCAAAGAACTGACATAATAATAGAAATACAATGAAAATTTTAAACTTTTTTTTTTAATAATACCTTTTGACAACATAAGGAGACAAATTCGAGCGGTCAGTGTTTAAAACCATCATATGAAATCCACAATTAGTAATGACCACTTAGTTTGTGACAACCACTTAATATACCCATTTTATTAAGTTTGCTTTTGATAAATATGAAAATCCAATATAAGACTATAGCATCATTCAATAAATGAAATAACATAAATCATCAACACTCGTTCAGATAAATCCAAGCTGTATTTGAAAACAGCTATTTTTAAACGTACTTCATTTAACTACTCGAGCGGACAGACTTTTCGTATAGGTAACACAGTTTTTAACTGTGACCGCGTCGAACGATCAATGTCAAGGAACACCAGTATATTTTCAGCTCATAACTGAACGAAACTTTTAACACAATAACTATTTTTGATTTTCAGCATACGAGGGCTTGTGTGAAATAGTTCCCACTTTAGACAAGTCGTCTTTCAATCTTTCGTTGTTAAAATCTATATTTGCTTCTATAGATTTACAAAGAGGTACCTAGATAACCAATAAAAGAAGTTTGATAATTTTATTTGAAATTGAGATAAAAATTTAATGTTGTATAGTGATACAAACCAAAAATTACACGAAATTTTGATCTCAACTGCAGATATTGTAGACAATTGTGAATATTTATCAACATTTCTGTCGAATTTTTGTCTATTGTTGTACAATTAAATATTTTTATAATTAAAACGACAAATAGTATCTTTTTTATAAATGGTGTGAAAATGTTGCTTTCTCCAATTAGTGGTCCATTTACACTTCTAACCAAGCAATAGAATTTTAGCATTAAATTTAAAATGTGCCTTTATCTTAATTTGTACATACATTATTAAATTTGAAAAAAGTGTAAAAATAATATTTGCTTAATTGCAACTCTACGTACGGTACATTTGTAAAACATCAAGTACATAATTAACACACTACATTAGGTAAGAGCTCAAATTTAATTAAGTTACTAACAAAGATAGATTTTGTTCATAATAAGACTTTTCAGGAAAAATATACGTTCCTATCCGTGAGTATCAGCGTTAGCTAAGATAACATAGAGACCGCAGTCTCATTAAAAAACAATGAGAATGGATTATGAAAAGGGTATCACCGTATCGCGAGTGATATTTCACATAAAGGAAGATAAAAGGCCTGCCGCGACTGCGTGGGAGATGACACATGTATTATGAATGCCCCAGTCGTATCCGACGAACGGACAGAGATTATACAGATTCAACGCTTATGTTTCAAATCGGAAGAGTTGTAAATAATGTAGAACCACCTGATGGTTCGCAGGGATCAACGGGTTTTATTCATGAGACCTGCTTCGCTGTGGATACTTATAATGTGTGCTTATAACGCATTAGTATAGTATTTTATTAGCGTTGTTTTTGATGTATACTTTTTTTCTTAATAAAGAAGGGATTTTGTCACTGAAGGAAGCGGAATTCTGTCTCCGGAAAATCAGGCATTTTAGCGTTTGAATGATTGTTCGGCGATGTGTTTAAAATTTGTCAAAAAGAACAAATATTTTACAAATAAAAATGTGACTTGTTAACCATCAGAATTTTCCATGCATTCAATTTACTCCCAATGATTATTGGTATATGAGCTAAATTGGTTGTAACAACATTTTAGAAGTGATTTAACAATAAATTAAGTACGATTTTTAAACCTATTGGTTTTTATAGTCAAAATACATATTATGCATTTTTTTTTTAATAAATCATCGTATATTTGATCGCGCAAATGGTGTTCTTACCCTCTTATCACCCTGATTACCCAAAAGTTTGTGGGTAAACAGGGAGTAGTAAGATGTAACTCTGTAAACGGGTGTTGTAATTGATTTGACGTGAGTGGAATAAGGTACAAATACTGTTTTAATTGAAATGATGCATTGTAATTGACTGTTAGTTTTGGTACTAAGTTGATAAATGAAATTGAACTGTAATCGAAATGGCGTTGAATAATATTATATTCCATAAACTTATCTATTATTCGTTAGAAGTTCAAAAACAAAACAATTAACCAAAATAAAGACAGTAAACATGTTAATAACCAATGTAATTTACATATATACATAAGCGTCACGCATTGTCTATGCACTGCTGAACATAGTCTTATGATTTATAATGCACTTACGGATACGGCCAGATTTGTCAATTTTATCATTCTATGCTCTAATCTATATCTAAGAAGAGAACTAAGATATGTACAAGCTGATTTCATCAAGATGCGTTCAGATAATAATTAGATTTTGGGACTTTGCGGAAGTCCAAAATTATAACTAATAATAAAAAATATTTTAGGATAACATTCAAATATTTTAGAAAAACAAGATATTTTTATATATTTTTTTTATTAAGTTTACTGCCAAACCGAGGTGAGGTGAATTTCACCCAGAAATAACTGGAAAATTTTTCGAGTTATTTCTGGGTGAATTTTGCTTCTACACGAAGCATCATTGCGTCTTGACCGTTCGAGCGCACGACCGAGCTTCAGGCGCAAGAGCGCCATTTCGGAGTGACAAAAAACGCACACTAGCAAGCATGGATAAGTGATAATAATTGTGATAGTAGAATTAAGGAAATTAGGCATTCATGTTGCATAAATTACTGGAGTGGGGCAAGTGGCGAGAATACTAGACCATCGACTTCAGTGTTGAACCTTGGACACTGGCCAAATATCATTGAAATGATATCTCGCTCCTCGTACATTTCCAGAAAGAGACATGACACTCATAGTGTTAGAGGTTCAGTCAATTCTACTAAGGGCTTTTAAAGACGATTCCGTAATCATTTAAAATAGTCTTCAGTTAAGTAAACCTGCGTTGGAGTTGGATTTTTCAGATTATATTGAATGTATAATTTAATAGGTAGTACATCGCTGGTAGTCTTGCTAGCAGGCAACTTTCATCTATCCAAATACGTTGGTATATTTTCGCTTAGCATACGATAAATAATCTAATCAGTGCTTTTGAAAAGAATACGAAGGACCAAAATTGTCTGTAAACTGGTTCCTGATTCTATATTATTCTAGTAGTTTCTAGTATTTTATATATAAAATGAGGATTAGACACTAATACTTTAAGGGATGAGTATAGAATTGATATAGTAAGAAGGTGTGTCTATCTTTGCTTTTGTTAATTATTACTGGACATACAAAAATGTTTTTTTTTTCCTATTTTATGCCAGGATGTTTAAGAGGTCGTCAATTGTTTTATTTCTGTTAATAAAAGCTTCACAGACTTTATGTTATAAGCACCTTACATACACTGCTAAAAACTCGACCCGGTACTGTTCTTATCCTTTGGTCCTTTTCTTTAACCGATTATAAATCGCTAATAATAAAACATGAGCCCCATATCAAAGAAAATATACCTACATAGACAACTATCCCGGTAAACATATAAATGTGCTTAGTATATAATTATTCAATGACAGAAATACATAAAAAAGACCATAATATCATAGAATTTAAATCGGGGCTGTAGGAAATATTAACTCACTTTATAATTCGCGAGCTGCAAATCCCGAATATTTTCTCCATCAATAATACTTACTCGTAGAACCACCTAGAACCTGCGTGGGATCTTAGTGGTTAAGGTTCTAAGTGGTAGCCACGCATGTTCTACATGCGTTCGCCAAAGAATATTATTTGGTAAGATTCCTTTCCAGTGGTTTGATTTAGGATACTGTAATACCAACACTAAAATAGAAATCGGTAATGATAGTAGAAAAAAGTGTTGGTTGAAATACCTCAGAAGAAGTGACCATTGCCTCTTGGACTATTTGTCACGCATTGTGAACGTTTCTTCAACATCAATTGACACTAATATGACAATAAGTTTCAAAAGAATAAGAAAAACATATTTTATTTCGCACGAAACTTGTCTAAAAATAGATATTCGGGTATTAATTTTGTTTCGTAGAAGGAATACATGATATAGAGTCTGTTCAGTAACAGAGTGGACTTAGGGTTTAAGGGCCCATCTGTGCTAAATTACCCTTTTGTGATCATAGCAGTAGCACTATTGATCCAATTTTGATCCTTCAATTATTTTAATAGTTCACGTTCAAGACTCAGGCAGGACAAACTCCCGATTATAGTTCCAATTATAAGATTATATTTTGTTCAGATTATAATTAGGTAAAGCAAAATAAAAAATATCGGGCATTTTAATTTGTATAAATGATAATGCGTATTATATATGTATAAAATATTATATAGCATAGCATATATTAAATGCTATATAGCTAGGTTTGACGCAGGTTTGTCTCGGTGCGTTTATGACATTGTGACCGAGAAGCGCAGGGAAGGAATCGCATCATGATCGCTAGTAATTTTATATAAAGATTAAAATCCCTTTTTAGGTTTCCGTACCTAAAGAGGAAGAAATTTTGATTGATAATGAATGAATGAAAGTTGAACCAATAATGAAAATTAGACTAGAAAATTAATAAAAAAAATAAAGTGTTGGAGTCAAATAAAAATGGCATTGAAAACTTCTTTTATCCTACATTTAGGTGTAATCGTCCCGAGCTCATTGACCTCACTGAATTATTTTTTTATCTCAAATAATTATGTTTTCATAATTCGTTTATGTATTGTTAATGTATAAATAGTATATGTATTCATTAGCTTTATTGCATTTTATAATTAAGACAAGCTGTCAATGATACTTGCTGAGCTTAGTCTACCTGGCAACTTTTTTGGAGGTTGTATTTGAATGTGTTTGGTGTGGGGTAACTTTTTCACGCGACTTTATGGACGTGAATGCCAACTTGTTTCAAAAGTAGGTGCTTAGTCCACGATATTCATGACTCTGCCTTTGTTAAGTTTTAGGTTGCCTTTCGTCGAAAGCATAACTCGAAAGGACTGTCTATTTATACGAAACTGATGTTAAGTACCATTAGAAAGCATTACTTTGGCTTAGCCAGAGTAAAGTCAGGACTATTTGTATTTGGGCGGGTCTGGGTTTATTCATTATTAGTTGCTTTGCCTAGCTTGCATGCCTTGCGCTGCTTGTTTTGGATATACTCAGGCCTTCCTTACTCGTCCCGTGATGGGTAAGGAGGCAAGGGTCTTGGGGGAGAGCGCAGGTCGTGATGATCCCCAAGGCAAGTCTGGCGGGTACCTTCTCGTGGTGCTGCCTGTTATTGGTTTATTTCCTTCCGAAATAAACGCAACAGAACACCGTCAGGCGCCGCGTGTATTGTTATCTATATGTGTATGTATATGTATATATTGTCTCTGTATATATTTGTATTATATGTGTATATTATGTAGTTCACAGGGCTATTTAACCCCTTATTAGTAACCAAATTGAAAATGCTCGGTACAGACCGGGGCCGTAGTTAACTGTCTGTCATCTGTATTATACGTGCTAAGGTGCTTAGCACCTCTTTAAGACAGATGACAGAATAGACTTACGGTGTATAAATTGTAGTTTTAAGGCAAGGCTACAGATAATTTGTCATGTTTATGAGTAGATGAAAAACAGTTTGGCGGTGTGTGTGTTAAAATAGGGACCCCTCTAACTGGCAAACACCAGCGCCTACTACTGTCAAACGTATTGTTACATAATCGAAAATAACCGCTGTCTTTTATTTGGTAGTGACCCCTGTTCCGATAACTCACGTTATTGGAGGCGGGGACAAACTGGCTGGACTAGTTCCAAAACCCCGATGATAAGTGTATCCTTAGACTTCGGGAAAATACCTCCAAGGTATTGTCAGTCTTCTGAACTCTAAACTTCCGGAGGCTTGAGTAGAAAGATTGAAGCCTGTCCATTTTCCCAAAATATTGCTTATGGTCACAATTATAATTATTTACTACTATTATTATTTGTGTTACAATGTCGAAAGTCAATAGAGACGCGAAGGGAAAATTTACAAAAGGTCCTTCTCAGGGCCAACTCAACATTTCGACTGAAGACCGCTTGAGCGGCACTAAAGAAAGCCGAAAAAACCCCCCATCTCAGGGTCAAACTCCACGGGGATCTTCTCGAGATCCGTCGGAGGTCTCCATGGGGGACGAAGTGAGGTCGGACGTAGAGTCCTTGTTTGAAGCCTCTGGTGACGAGGGTGACAGCCGGAGGAAGCGGCCTTACTCCTCGTTTTACGTGCCCGGCTACCTAGAGTCGGACACTGAGACCGAGGAGACGTCAGCCGCCAAAATCAATACGGCGCGCAGGGGAAGGGCGAAGGGCACCAATACAGGCCCCACACGAGACGAGTTTTTGAAGCCCAAGCCATTAATAGAGGAGCTGGCGGAGGTCCTGCAGAGCAGGATATTCAAAAAGGGGCCGGCCGCTGTGGCCGCCGGAAGCCTTCTCGACATCGGAAGCGATTCCGATGTCCTTGCCGGGGTCGGTGACCTTAGCGGGCTCAACGCCCAGGAGCTGAGGGCTCAAGCAGGAGGGATGCTCGCCTGCATCTTAGAGGTTGCCAAAAAATCTGGCAACCTAATAATCTGGCAAATGCTCAATGCCCGACTCGCTGGTATCGAGGATCGCCTCCTGCCAGCGCCGGTTCTTCGCCCGCCTCTCAGAGCGGACGCGAAGAAGGCTGCAGCAACGGTTGCACCCCCACCCCCGAAACCAACCCCTCGTAAACGGGTTGGCCAGGCCTCGCAGGCTGCTGCCACGCCCACGCCCTCGACTGCGGCTCCCATTGCCCCAAAATCTACTGTGCCAACTGCTGTGGCCCAGGCGGACACCTGGGTCGCGGTAGTAAAAAAGGGGAAAGGCAAAGGGAAGGGCAAGTCGTCCTCCTCAGCCACACCCGCTCCCGCTCCTGTCCCAGCAGCTCGTGCCCCCCCCTCCGCCGAGAAGCCTAAAACGAAAAAGGCTTCCGCTGCCGCCGGGTCCAAGAAGAAGAAGACGATGAAAGCCCCCAAATCCGCGGCTGTTGTGCTGACACTGCAGCCCGAAGCCGCGGAAAACGGGGTGACGTACAAAGCCATCGTGGAGGCGGCGCAGGAGAAGGTCGATCTCCAAGGATTGGGGATCGACCGCATCCACTTCCGCCAGACGGCCACGGGAGCCAGAATGCTAGAAATTCCTGGCTCTCAAAGCAGCGACAAAGCGGACAGGCTCGCGGAGAAGCTCCGCGGTGTCCTGTCCGAGGTGGCCAACGTCTCGAGGCCCGTAAAGTCCGTGCAATTGCACGTGACGGGCCTGGACGACGCCGCTACAAAGGAGAAAGTGGCGGCGGCGGTCGCCAAGGTGGGCGGCTGCGACGTTCTTCACGTCAAAGCCGGAGAGATAAGATGCTACGGCGGGAGCGGCTCCTCTCTTGTTACCTGCCCAATTCCAGCAGCCAAAGTGTTGCTGGCACAGGGCAGGCTTTTGGTGGGGTGGAGCTCGGTGCGAGTGGTGGCACTGGCGGCGCGTCCCATGCGCTGCTTCAAGTGCATGGGACTCGGCCATACGCGCCCCCAGTGTCCCTCGTCGGCAGACAAAGGGGACCTGTGCTTCCGTTGTGGAGGCGCAGGCCACAGGGCAGCGAGCTGCCAAAGAAGGGCTCCACACTGCGCTATATGCGCAGAGACGGGGCGGCCCGCCGAGCACAGGATGGGGGGGACAAAACTGTGTCCCCCCAAAGACGAAGGGACAGGCCGCCAGGACCCAGGCCATCCCCCGACCGGCTGCCAGAGCCGCCCCTGAGGTTGTTCGCCGTGCGGCGAGCATGGAGGTTGTGACGTCCGATTGATGGATCAAGTCGGGCAGCACAACCTCCTACAGACGAATTTGAACCACTGCGTCAGGGCTCAGGATTTGCTAATGCAGTCCCTGGCGCAGTGGCGGATCGATTTGGCGGTCGCCGCGGAGCCGTACTACATTCCCCAGTCCCATCCCTACTGGGCTGGGGATGTGGACGGCTCCGTAGCCATAATTGGACGTGCCGGTGGTGGCCCCCCCCCTCTCGGTGTTAGAGAGGGGTTCGGGGTACGTGGTGGCCAAGTGGGAGAGGTATGCGGTAGTGGGCGTATACTTCTCCCCTAATAGAACCGTCGCGGAGCTGGAGGTTTATCTAGACCTCCTGGCCGCGGCGGTAAGAAGGCAGGCACCACGTGAGGTCCTCCTCATGGGGGACCTGAACGCCAAGGCCCAGGCCTGGGGCAACCCCTCCACTGACACTCGCGGGGAGACTGTCAGGGAGTGGGCGGTTGCCGCAGGACTGACCCTCCTCAACAGAGGGTGGCGAACGAAAGGTCCACGTGGTGGACCTTTCGTTCGCCACCCCGGTGGTCGCAGCACGTGTCCAGGCCTGGAGAGTGGAGACGGAGGTGGCGACTCTCTCGGACCACAACTACATCCGGTTCGAGATCGCCACCTCCCACCAAGGAGGGACTCGGCGCGTGGAGAGGGCGCCTTTCACGCGCTGGGCAATTGGTCGCCTCGATGCCGAGTTGGCTGAGGAGGCGGCTATAGTCCAGTCGTGGGTGGCCGCCCCCATGCACCCGGAGGTGGACATCGCGGCGGGCCACTTCCGGAAGGCGGTGACGGCCGTCTGCGACGCCGCCATGCCCAGGTCCCGACGCCACCCCGAGCGCCGCCAGGTTTACTGGTGGTGCTCGGAGATAGAGGATCTCCGAGCGCGATGCTCGGAGACGCGCCGTCTCTACTACCACTGCAGGAGGCGGCGTCACGGCCGGACGGACGACCAGCTGCCAGCGGAGCAGCTGGCGGCCGAGCAGCTCCTGCATGGTAATATGAAAATAGCCAAGCAGGAGCCGAAGCTGGCCATCGGACGGGCTAAGGCCCTCGGCTGGAGTGAGGAGCTGGAGGGCCTCGACAGGGACCCATGGGGGCGCCCGTATAAGTCTGCCCGGAATAAGTTCCGGGGCAGAGCGCCCCCTATCGTGGAGACCCTGGAGCCAGAGCTCCTGGAGAGGGTGCTGGGGGGGCTATTCCCCGACAGCGACCCCCACTACACCCCTCCACCGATGGCCACGCCGTCCTTCCAGGAGGAGGAAGACCCGGCCTCTATTCCGCCTATTTCAGAGGTGGAGATGGAGGTAGCAGTCTCTCGCCTGAGTGGCAAGAAGACTGCCCCGGGACCAGACGGGATTCCCGGGCGGGTCCTCAGGATCGCCCTTAGGGAGATGGGCGGTCAGCTTCGGAAACTGTTCGACGCGTGCCTCACGTCGGGTCAGTTCCCGAAGCTCTGGAAGGACGGGCGATTGTGCCTGTTGCGGAAGGAAGGGCGAGACGCCGACTCGCCCGCCGCATAAAGGCCAATCGTGCTGCTGGATGACACGGCGAAGCTGCTGGAGAGAATTGTAGCTTCCCGTGTCATCCGGCACCTGGGGGGAACTGGGCCTGAGCTTTCAGAGGCCCAGTTCGGATTCAGAGCAGGGCGGTCGACGATAGACGCCCTGCTCTGGATCAAGGGGTGGACGCAGGACGCGGTCAGCGGGGGGGAAAAGGCGTTGGCTGTCTCGCTGGACATTGCCAACGCCTTCAACAGCCTACCGCACGGAACAATACGGGAGGCGCTCCGCTATCACGGAGTGCCCCTGTATCTGCGTAGGCTGTTGGCTGACTACCTCCAGGACCGCGAGGTCCTGGTGGAGGGACGCGACGGTCTGAGGCGACGTTGCGTGTCCTGCGGGGTTCCGCAGGGGTCGGTGTTGGGACCGCTCCTGTGGAACATTGGCTACGACTGGGTGCTCCGCGGCACGTTTCCCGCAAGTATGCGGGTTGCGTGCTACGCGGATGACACCCTAGTCGTGGTCAAGGGGAGGGACCTCGGGGAGACGGTGCGGCGGGCCACGGTGGCCACGATACTCGTGGTCGGCCGCATACGTGCCCTGGGGCTGGAGGTCGCCCTCTCCAAGACCGAGGCCCTAATGTTCCATGGGCCTCGGGGGGGACCCCCTCCAGGAACGAGGATAGACCTGGACGGGGTCCTGGTCCGGGTTGGGACCCAGATGAGGTACCTGGGTCTCATCCTGGACGGACGGTGGACTTTTGGGGCCCACTTCACACAACTGGCCCCAAAAGTCATAGGCGCCGCAGCCGCCCTTGGGAGGCTGCTGCCCAACGTGGGCGGCCCGAACGCCACATGTCGTCGCCTGTACTCCGGAGTGATCCGGAGTATGGCCTTGTACGGGGCACCTGTCTGGGTGGACGCCCTCGGTCGCGCCAATAAGGCCCTGCTGCGACGTCCACAGCGGGTCATCGCGACGAGGGCGATACGTGGATACCGGACGGTGTCCAGGACGGCGGGATGCGTGCTGGCCGGTGATCCCCCCTGGGAGCTCCAAGCGGAGATCCTCGCCGAAGTTTACCACTTCGTGGCGGCGAGGAGATCCCGCGGGGAGCCTCCAGCGTGGGAGGAGGTCACGCGCATGCGACGGCGGGCTCGGGCCGCCCTGTTGAGGCGGTGGACGGAGGACTTGGCTCCACCGGTCCCTGGACAGAGGACGGTGGATGCCATTCGCCCGGTCCTCCGGAGGTGGGTAGGGTGGCGATTCGGGTCGCTGACCTTCCGATTGGTGCAGGTGCTTTCCGGACATGGATGTTTCGGAAGGTACCTGCATCACATCGCGAGACGGGAGGCGACCCCCGCCTGTCACGAGTGTGGAGCGCCAGAAGACACGGCGCTCCACACGCTGGAGGAGTGCGCCGCGTGGAGTCCCATGCGGCACACCCTCACAGCGGTCATTGGCGCAGATCTGTCACTGCCGAGCGTGGTTAACGCTATGCTCGGCAGCGACGGATCGTGGCAGGCGGTGGTCTCTTTCTGCGAAGCGGTGATGGCGCAGAAAGAGGCCGCGGAGCGGGCGAGTGAGGACGCCCCCGTGGGGGTAGTAAGGCCCTTCAGGCGAGGACTCCCACATAACCACTCCGCTCCCCCCGGGGCGGGTGGTATCCATAAAGGATTTTCCCGGGTGAAAAAAAAAAAAAAAAAAAAAAAAAAGGACTATTTGTATTTCTTTCTGCGAAGCGGTGATAGCGCAGAAAGAGGCCGCGGAGCGGGCGAGGGAGGACGACGTCCTCGCGGACCCGCTACGGCGTAGACGAACTGGGGGGAGGAGAAGGCGGTTCGGGCGCCTTCTCGCTCTTTCCTAGTGCTGTGCGGATCATCGGTGGAGAGTCGGGGGATTCTCCACTGGCTTGCACGATCCCACACGTCTGGAGGATGGCCCCAATGAGCCGGGTCATCCCTCCATTGGCCGGGGCCCGTCATCTGTGACGGGCCGGCCGCTGGGGCGAGATGGTGACTGCTAACGCTACCCCATTTCGCCCTACTAGGCGGCAGACTGCTCATCCCGGGTTTTTAGTGGGTAACCTCACTTACTACCCCCCCGAGGGGGTAGTAAGGCCCTTCAGGCGAGGACTCCCACATAACCACTCCGCTCCCCCCGGGGCGGGTGGTATCCATAAAGGATTTTCCCGGGTAAAAAAAAAAAAAAAAAAAAGGACTATTTGTATTTCCCCCTACGGTTCCCGCCTTGTCGTGGCGGTGGGGCTCAGTACCCGTGGCTTTGTCACCTACGGTGAAGCGAAGAGGAAACAGGGGCCGTGCCGGCATGGGCAGTCGGCCGGCCCCAGAGGGGCCGCTGCACTGGGCTTTCCCTCTAAGTCCAGTATGGAGCGGCAAGGGGTAGGCTGCGGTACTGTATGTGCAGCACCGCATCTGAGGCGGGCTGTGGTGTTGTATGGGCGATACCACAGCTGACGGTAAGGGGCCACGGCGGGAGAGGAGTGCCGGTATTACGGTGCGCCTCTCTCACTACCTTCCGTGGCCACGGCGGGGCCGCTACCGTTCGCGTTGGATGGTGGATGAGGATGGCCCGCAGGGGAGGAGTGTCGTTATAGCGAGGCGCCGCTCTCCCTACCCTGTGCGGCTGAATTAGCAGGTGACTGAGCTACTTATCTGACCCGTCGCAGGGGGACCTTGGGCGTCGGGAGCGGGGTTGTCTGACGCCCGTTTGCGGGCTTGGTCCCCGAGTGGTAGAGTCGCGCCATGTGTTCTGGTGCGTCTTGAGGGGTAGCACCCCAGAAGGGGACCGTCAACGGACAACCGTGGCGGATTCGTGGTTGAGAGCTAAAGCATTCCTGCGGTCCCACCGAGAAATGGTAGAGTTGGAACACCGTGTGTTATTTAGTCGGTAGGGGCACTTGCTGCTGTGGGACTAATTGGTGTCGATCCCGACATATCCCGGCCACCAAAAAAAAATGCATTTACGCATTCGAGGGGGAATGCGTAAATGCATTTTTCACACGTAAATAAAAAAAAAAGTACTATTTGTATTTATCTCGGCCTAGGATTCTCGTACTATATAGCTACATGGACCGCTGTATCTGGCAACTGTAACTTTATAAACAAGACACATTTCTAGCATTTATGACACTATATGTCACATTGCCTTAGCTGTTGGTTATCCGAAGATAGAGCGGGCGTTAGCTAAATAAATATATGCATACGATAAAATACTGATTGATTTGGTACCGTGCTTTGGTGCTTTGAAGTCCAATGGAGGCTCAGTCTTTGAAGTATCAACTAGAATGTCTTTGCTAATAATGATGAAATAATTTATTTTTATTTATTTTAACTAAGTCTGTACAAAAGCAGCATTTGAAAAAATCTAATGTTTTAAAGTTATATTGTGTCTTTGTTAGTCAATATTTTCACCAAAAATAATTATTTCTTTACTTGTCGTTGTATAATTTAAATCATTAAGAATATGATATAATCAGTGTGAGTGTATGGTTTGCACCATATAAAAGTAAAAGTCGAAACTATGCGTGTATTAAGTATAGCCTAGTAGTGAGTCATAACAAAAATTTTAACAGAAATCACCATAATATGCAAGTATGATATAAATTTATAAGCAGGTAGTATTCTATAATTTCAGGCAGGACGAGATGTGAATAAACGGAAATCAGTACCTATTAAAAAAATCTGATATGAGTTTATATTTGTATTTTAAATAAACCGCGGTCATTATTAATGTCATACTTTTTATTACCAACTCGTTTCCAAGAAGAACTCGGAGCTTATAAAGCAATCACTCAACTTTGCAAAATGTCTCGTTTAAAGCCTGTTTTAAGTGTATAATAACAAACTTTAACATTGATAGATGATTATAATACATCTACTAACATTTACAACTATTACCGAAACAAACAATAATGTCAAGTATATATACGAAGTATAAATAAGATTTATATACGTATATATATACGATATATAGACGATTTCATCTACGTTTTAAACCTGTGGTGGTTTATGTCCGGAATTGAAAGACAAAGTATCACATTAATATAGTTACTCTACAATGCCGGAGAGGGTTGAGTAACTCAACAATTACAGTAAAGGCATACGATGTATACGCAAGCCAAATGTCCTTGCTTATTCGTTGAGGTTAATACATAGGTAATACTTGGAGATATAAAATTGCTTTCTCTTTTCTGTCGGTAATACCATAGATTTTCAAACTTTCTTATCATCACAAAATAAAGAAGATTATTATTGAAAATAACCGTACATATAATAATATAGTAACTATATTCATAACGAATATAGTTACTATACGAACGAATTTTAAAACAAACTTTTTGTTAGAAACAATCTTTACTTTAAATTTAGACAACTGGTGAGCTCTTTCTAGAGAACTCATCTCGTAACAGGATGATAAGGAAGCGGGACGAAATATCACCATATAACTGAGAGAGAACCAAGCTAAGATGTATAGCCAACTGCGTCTACAACTACCTGTGTAGCGGAGAACTGGCGGCAATCTCGCCCCGAGAGTAGTTGCCTGTGATAAAGAAGGTCTCTTCTCACCACCCATTGGGAAGGTGACAGAGGTTTTTATTGATCAATCTTCTGCATTTATATTTATAATGTGATGTTTGAAAAATTAAAAACTTCATAATTTACCTAGTAGTTACTGAAACCAATACATTAGTCGACTTTAATACCACGTTGTTTTTCTGATGTGTCGGTTAGAAAATCAAATTCCTAATCCTATGTCAGGTGAAGGTTAGGTTTTTTTTAAAAAAAAAATCATAACGTTAATTATACTAAGATAGAAAGAAGTTTTTGTCATCCTAGCACCATGGAGATTTCGACCTGTTCTATATATTATGATATTATTTTATAAGTTTTAAGAAGGTCTTTAAATATTTATTAAGTTTGTTTCACCAGAGTATCAGTAACCTAATAAGAAATACCAGGAGAGCGTAATTAAAAAGGAAGTAAAGCAAAAATGCTTTGTAGGGTACCAGACCAGGAGCATTTTTTCACATAGCATATAACTCCTAGTATTTCTGGTGTCCTGGTACTTAAAACGTAGCTAGGGTGTAAAATTATGGAAATATGATGTCACAGGACTCACAGGACGAGTAGATAGAAAGAACATTGGTTGACCGCGGTAAATACTCGGTGTTAGCTTGAGAAAACAACATGAATAAATTTAATTAATTTACCTATTCTTAATACTGATGTAAAGGTCAGAAAATGTTCTTCCTAATCGTCACACCAGTGTGTCAGAGCAGTGACAAGGTTAAGTCAGCTGTATAGTACTTGCAATACATGTCATCATGTTCCCACCTCCACCCACATACTATGTGGAGTCGGTACAATATGACTCCTGTAACAAAGCCAACGATAAAATATGTTTCACTAAACATAAGAAATTTTAGAAAGTTTCGACTTCCATTTTATGGACAACGGCGGTCTACTTGATTCCTACCCTTGGCTTGTTCGTAGTATCTTGTTAAAAATTCGGCACCTTTCAGTAAAAAGACGTTTTGAACAATCAGCTCACGTCGCCTTGACTAGAGGCATGCTGATCTTTCAGCGCATTCTTTCCCTTAAACGGCCTCTACGACAAAGAATAGGAGAATGTGAAAAGTTTCCTTATATTCAACAGAATCTATAAAATAACGATGAATACTTAGAAACTTGTTTTATTTTATGTACATAATAATAAAAATATGAAATAACACTTTATAAATAAGTAGATACATTTCCGTCAACTAATACATAAAATAAATCATGACTGACATGCGACAATATAAAAACTTGGTCAGACCAAGACAATGACCTTTATCCCGATCATATTTTTTATACCTCATAGCCGTGAACACGTCAGTCATCTATTTTCGTTGCCATCGTCACTATATCCACAGTGAGGTCAAAGAAATGCGGTTGCTTTAGGATAAAAGCTTTTGTACGTGCTAACGCGAATACGTCCTGGTAAATAAAAGACGCGTGCTTACTACCAGCTAGGAACACCCTTGCCACAATAAATCAAACTATTCATAATTCGGGGATAATCCCCAGGTGCGAGAGATAACGAAAACTGAATATCGATCGATACCTTCACCTGCCTGTTACAACAAAATTATGTTTATTTCGTAAACAACTCAAGTTATGCATTCGGGGAGATACTTACTTTGTATGTAAAAGTGCTTAAGGAAGATTTTATTTTTTATTTTATTAGTTACTTTTAGTGACTGCTTACAAGATTAATAGCAAATACAATTAAATCATCTAGGTAAGCGAATACATTTTTCAGTTAATTGACTATGATAATATTATTAACTACTCGACCAATTTTTATGAAATATATATGGGAATAACTGGAAGGTACCCTTTCCAATAAAAAATATCAAAATCGCACTATTCTGTTAAAAATAATGAGTAGTAATACAAAAAAAAAACGCGTCTTCGACTTGATACCTTCTTCTTTTTTGGAAGTCAGTATAAAACTGAAATAACTTTTCTATCAGAGAGCTGTTGAAGCGACGGTCATTAAAAGAGATTCAATTGAATTTCTTTGGCTTGACCTCAATACATAGTTATGTGTGCAGTGTTTGTACACGGTTCGATCTGATGTGTGAAGGGATTAATCGCTTGGTAAATGGAAAGAGTAGACCTTTGGCCGAACGTTGAACAATTTAGGAAGGGTTCGATGCCATAAGAGATATCCCTTTAACTAGTTGGAGGGTCGTATTCGCGAATCAAAGGGCACATGATCTAAGGCTGACTGACATTGATGAAGTATCAACGAGAAACGTTTCTAAATGTAATACAATATTGGGTATTGTCCTACTAAATTAAAAAACGAGGAACACTTTGATTAATTGTTATTTATAGCTGAGACATAGAACAAACAATAGTAGGTAGACGAGCGGTAAAATAAATTTATACGTGACATTAATTATTTTGGCGACTTTCGAGTTGCTAAAATGCGAAAAGATATTTTCTAGAAAATGTAGTTGTTTCAATACGCTACTAGGTACTAATAGTACATTTTATTTAGATTATTTATTTCAGGCAACTCCATCTTTATATATTTAATAAGTGTAAATAAAATTGTTTCTTAAAACTATACTTCTATCATATCTTAACAAAGATGAGATAGAATATGTGTAATATAATATGTCGGATTCAAATGGAGAAAAGTTTAGTACGTAATCAACCTTATAAGTTTCTTCTTTCTATTGAGGTTCCAAAATGTTTCGAAATGGGGCCAATTGAACTTAGTCCAATTTAACCCCAAGAAGACACAAGTTTGTGCGTTTACCGCCAAGATATCCCCCTTTGTCGTATCCCTCCGTTTTGAAGACACTCCCCTTGCTACCTCAGCCAGCATCGGAGTACTTGGCGTCGACATATCGAACGTCGTTCAATTTCGCTGTCACTTGGAAGATAAGGCTAAGTTAGCCTCTAAGAAGCTTGGTGTGCTCGGAAAGGCGAGGCGGTACTTCACATCGGCCCATCGCCTACAACTTTATAAGGCTCAGGTTCGACCTCACATGGAGTACTGCTCTCACCTCTGGGCGGGAGCTCCCCAGTACCAGCTTCTTCCATTTGACCGCACTCAACGCAGAGCGACTCGAATCGTCGACGATCAAGTTCTCTCCGGTCGGCTCGACCCTTTGGCTTTGCGTAGAGATGTTGGATCACTCTGCATCTTTTACCGTATATATCACGGGGAGTTTTCTGAGGAACTGTTCGATTTACTACCTGCAGCTCTATTTCGCCACCGGACTTCCCGACAAAGCATGATGTTTCATCAATTTCATGTCGACGTCTGGCAGTCCACAACCTTGCGATTTTCACGGCATTTTTTACCTCGCACTGCCATATTATGGAACCAGCTGCCTGGTGAAGTATTTCCGAACAGTTACGACTTAGGAACCTTCAAGAAGAGAGGTGTCAATGCTTTCCATTCATTCCATACAATTCAGAGAATTGATTCAGAATTGGTTCATACACACAAACGCAAAGGTATTAATGATTATGTTTCTATTAGCTGTACAGATTGTGAAATGGCAAAATGTACTACAAATTAACATAAATGTTTTATTGTCATATTGTAACATTTTAGTACCTATGCGAACAAAAAGGTCGAAAGAAGACATACATTATAGGATATTATGTTTGCGGCTACGACATGATATATCTCCAATATATATATAAGGGTAAAAAGACACTTATATCATATTAAAAACATTCGGCCCCGTGGGGTGCCGGTAAGAGGCGACTAAAAGGTAAAATACCGGAAGGAGGACAGCAGCTCCTTCATGAGGAATTTACCTTAAACTAATCTTAAACTACGATCCCCAATCGAGAAGATTATGGCAACCCGCACCTAATGAGGGAGGCTATGTTCAGCAGTGGACAATCCAGCTGATGCAGTATACAGTATATTAAATAATGGCTTTCCCCTTTTTCTATCGCCAAGCAGAAATGTAAATTACGTGTTCCGGTTTGAAGGGTATAGGAGCAGATGAAATCTATCTCTCAGAATGATGGGCGCAGTGCAGTATTCGTTAGTTATGACGAAATGCGCCTATTTGCTAGTGGTTACCGCTGAACACCAGATCTCGCGCTTGTACTGACAATAATCCCATATATAAAAACCTATAAATGCGTACATAATTAAATAGACTGCAATGAATCTTTTTTGGGAAAAATATTTTATTTGCCATTTTGAAAAAGAAGATTTGAAATACCAGTATACAGATTAGTTATAGAACAAACACTTAACTGATGCAGAATATTAAGTACACAACGTGCTAGTAACTATCACTATAGGTAGAAAGCTGACCTACTTCTATCTAACCTATTAAGCCTATTAGTACCTATAGATATGAGTATACCATACATCAATACATCACTGGCGTTTATTGATCACCGCTTATAATGAAATGATGGATGGGCAAAATAAATAAATGTAGTGATACTTTATTACGAGCGCGAAACGTTAACAGTCTATAGATACCCATGCTACTTCATTTGATTCAGTGTTAGCAAGTAAATATTAGTATAATTACGTTAGACGCTATGAAAGCTAATTTTTAATTATTGCTCTCCTTTAATGTTGGTAAACTCTACAAAAGATTTACGATGATTACCATCGACGTAAATAAGAAAAGGAAGATAGTTCATCACTTCTGATGATGTCGCTCTAATATCACGATAATATAATGTGGAGAAAATTTAACGCAAGCATGTATAATGCACACAGCTACATTTCCGTTGTATTATATATGATGCTTTTTTGTGAATGACTAAGACAGAAAGACAAGCAAGCAGAAGACGCACATACGCGGATTACTGAGACTCAATCAGGAAATGTCGCCTGATTTGAAAAAAATAGCTGCCACGTCGCCGTGTTCGTACGGGTGCCATAAAATCATTCAGCATAATGAGTTTAGCAATGTCTTTTTGATACATATTCTTATAATAAAGAAGTAGGTAAACGACAGGAACTCGGTTTGTGCCATTTGTGCGTAGTTTTGGGCGGATTGCAAAAATTCTAAAACTGGTAAACTTGAAACACTTTTTACTATCACCAAAATACACAACGCAATACAACTTTTTAATCCTCACAAATCACAATCAAGCTAAACCCCAAATCCCAATCCCACAGACAACTAATTGTCAGCCATATTGGATTAAAAAACTATTTTTTTTAATCACATAAAGTATAACATCTTTGTACAACACAGAGTAGGTACTGATATTTCATAGATTAGATCAATGTAACAATTTAACTAATGTGATTTGATGCCTCGGAATGTTCGGTTGGTGACTGTAGGTATGTGACAAATTAATCGAATTATAATTTGTCCAAGATGTTTCTATATAACACGCCTATACTAAACATGATTATACCATTTTCAGTAAGAAAGTTACAATAAATGCGCGAATGGAGACTTAGAAATTTGCTACGTAGTACCAACAACTTGTTTAGCTAATTCATAAAAATGAGCTTTCAATCATTTGATAAGGTTTAAGTAATCCACTTTGTACTAGATTGTTGATGTCAATATGTTAAAAATAATTTTCTGTTTTTCACCGGATATACTCGTAGTACGGTATTTTATATGATTTGAACAAAGTTTATAATGAATTGAACATATTGGAGCACCAAATAAAATTACTCTTCATGGGTGCATAACGCATAAAAGTGCATGTCCCAAAAATTTGGTTTCAGATAAAATTACTTCTCATGAATGCATATTGCATAAAATTTAACCGGGTAAAATGGCTTTTCATGAGTGCATATCGCATAAAATTGATTGGTATGTATCTATGCTGGAGAGTTTCATTTATCTGCCCACATACAAACTTGATTTAACTCCATTAGCTCTTGTGTGTTGATTTAGAACGTAAACGCATCGAGTGAATTAATGATAGCAACACTGTGTTTTGGTAACTATTCCAGTGCGTAATTCACACGTTGGCGGCGGCAGTTCCAAAATACCTCATACAAACATAGGCAGTTTACGAAAGTTTTCTTAATAAATGGACTCGACGACGGAAGTATCGCCCTTGACGTAAGATCAGGGTAGAGCGAAATTATACGCAGATTTGTCACTGGAGAGCTTGACATAAAAAGAATCGTTTCCGCGTACGACGGTCCTTGGATGGGGCCGAGGTAAATCAAAATAAACACGAAACAATTCCGTCAGTTATACCAACTGGCCGCCGCCGTTCAGTCAATAATAATATATCACCTTTGCTACATCAATCTGCTGATTTCTTAGCTTTCATTTATGCCTTCGTGTGTACGACTTGTAATCCTACGGATTAGAAGTGAGTATTTGAGTTTACCTACTATTTCAAACATGACAGCAATTTACTTGCAACGTTACTATTTTATGAATGTAGCTTGTCGATAGGTGTCTAAGCTACAGTGATTACGGTGATGAATAAATTTGGTGTTACGAAATTGTCATAACTTTGTATATATTTTTTAAATTATTTCTTTATCTACTCACCTCTAAGTCAGAGTCTAATCCATCTAAACTAGAAGAAATTGGTTCAGATCTCAGAGATACTCTATTTGGCCTCCGTGTCAGGCTGTTGACACCCATGAGTTTATGAGAGCGTCCCAGAGTTGCACTTCCATTGCGATCGCTAGTAATAACTATTTCTGGCTCTCGAAATGACAACTTTTTACGTGGTCTTTCGTTAGCTTCTTGCATGTGAACGTCTTGGCTACTCAGTCTTTCTGAAACAGGGATAACTAGTCTCGATTGCAAGCACATATCTTCAGCCGAATCCAAATTTCTATGTGGCATCGGTGACAAATCTCTCGGAAAACTTCCGCAACGAAAATCTTCCAGCTCCCTATCATATTGTTTACCCGTTCCGACAGACATCGGTCTGGGTCTTATACCACTCATATATTCACGACTAACACCTTCCTCTACACGACTTCTGTGTTTTTTCCGAACTTCACTGAATTCCGGTTCCGACCTGCTATTTTTCAATTTTTCGTGACTCTTTTTTTCTTTTAATTCGGCTTTTGTCGCTTTAGACCGTTGTTGTTGATGTTCATGTTTAGGTTTTAGCGCTCCTCCAAGTGAGAATAGAGTGCTGCGCGCTTTAAGTAGTACTTCTGACGGGAGATTCTTTAAAAGGTGTTCGTTTCGCCTCTGCTTGCTGTGATCTCGGGACATTTTGATATCGTTATAGAGTGCATGTAGCTGGCGATTTGGTTAACTCATATGCGATACAGAGCAAACGGCGCGCGCGACGGCACAGCTCCTCTCGAAACAACTGAAGTGGCACGGCATGTCGGCTCGGAGCGCGGCGGCGTGGCGTGCGGTGCGCGTGCGTCGCGCCGTATGCGTCCTCCGAATACCACAAATAAACATTCGCTTGTTTCCACTGTGCTCACTTCTTTGAGTGGACCCTACTGTTGCGGTATGGGTTGATCCATACAACGTGGTAAGTGATAACAGTTTACGTCTGGATGCGCACGAGCAGCTGATGAGTTGCAGCGTTCTCACCCCGATTTGTTTCGGTTTTACTATGCTCTGTTTTATATTTATTAACGTTTAAGTAGTAGAGTTAAGATTAGTTTAATAACTTGTTTCTATGTATTTATAAAAGGGAGTAGGTAGGTATTTTTTGTATGTCTGTATCTTAGTACTGACGATATTAATAAACTAACTATGCCATGGATTATATGAATAGT
Source organism: Plagodis dolabraria (assembly GCA_963854805.1). Classification (NCBI taxonomy): domain Eukaryota; kingdom Metazoa; phylum Arthropoda; class Insecta; order Lepidoptera; family Geometridae; genus Plagodis; species Plagodis dolabraria. The sequence goes on along the minus strand of OY978440.1, from coordinate 32,415,433 downwards.
TATCTGACCAATTTTTTTAATCTAATGTAATGTCTAATTTCAACATTAAACAAGGTGAATGAAATACATTAAAAATATTAGAAGAGCTTTTAAACAAGAATCACACAAAACTGAAAACCATTATAAACAATTCAAATAAATATATAGCACAAAAAGATAGCGCTAGTATATTAGCGCTACTTGGAGGATTCTTGGTGACTAAGATCCGGAAATCATCGGACTACATCAGAGCAAGATGACCGGTTTCTCTATCTATATATATCGCGATATCGTCACTTAAGTACTATTCAAGAGCAGAAACGGCTCCGTGAAAGCCATGAGAAGGGTATCTGTGAGAAACTCTAATATTAGAACAATATTAAAAAACCGTCGACTGACTCCCCATAAGTCATGAACTGGGCCAAAATTTATGGCAGGTGACTAAAGAGCGCAGCTTAACTTTGCACGAGAAAACCTTGATTGATCCTAACTGCAATTAAAAATACAAAAAGATGTTTTTTTTTTTTTATGCTTGATAGGTTAGCCTTTGACCACTATCTCACCTGATGGTAAGTGATGATGTGGTCGAGGATGTTATTCAGACTAACCTAGAGTTACTGGCTCACAAGGACAGCTGCCGGAACACACCGTTAGGTGCTTGGCGACAGATTTTCAACTTGAGGGTGGTAGCTAGCCAGGCGGGCATTTGCAAAGTGCCCTACCACCATGCTGTAACGACTGCTATCCTAAGACAACAACCGGGACCGACGGCTTAACGTGCCCTCCGAAGCACGGAAGCGCTCAGTAGTAATGCCCAACCAGAGGTCACCCATCCAAGTCATGACCGTGGCGGACGTTGCTTAACTTTGCTGATCGATTCAGAATGGCTAAGCAAACTTGGCTACGAGCGCTTCACTTGGCTACGAGCGCTTCAAAATGTTTTAAAAAAAAAAATTAAATTCTGTATGAAGGAAGGCTAAGATGTACGAAGGCTAAGATAACATTCATAGTGTTGTATCACAGAAAAAGTTAGTTACGGTGGCGGTTCGGGGAAAATTCGGAGGAGCATTAGCACTAATGGAAAAATGCAACTTATTTTTCGGTTCAAGGCCACGTTAACATTAAGCTAGTACATAAAAAAAGACTAGAACCTGATTTAGTGCCTTATAGGCACTTAATTAGGCCAGTATTCATTTTTAGGCAAGATAATGGGAGGTCACGCCCGTCCGGGAGTGTATCTGAGCATCGAGCACTTATACCAAGGAGACAAATTAAAGCAAAAGTTTCGGCCCCTGTGACTAAATCAGCTGAAAACGGTGATAGAAGAAGAATGGAATAACACTTCCCGTTTTTTTGTTCACAGTGTAATTTTTTTGTTAAAAGTCCGTGCGAAGCTGGGGCTGGTCATATATAAATTGTTACTTAATAAAACCCGCAAAAATAATTAATGTAATAATTTTGTAACATATTGAAGACTGTAGAAGAACGATCTTGGTTTTCTTGTCCGTCTTTCTCGCATGCTCTGGCGTTTGAATTATACTGTACTATATCAGCCGAACCATGCAATGCTGAACATAGCCTCCTCCATTATAGGGGAGTTTGCTATAATCCCCTAGCTTGGCAGGCGTTTTGGGGATCGCAGAAGTTTTTCAGAAGGCGCTGCTGCCCACCTTCCGGAATTTTACCCTTAGTCACCTCTTACGACACCCATATAGGCAGCAAAAGGGGGTGACATTCTAGACCGGCACCCCCCGGGGAAATTAGTTAAATAATTTTATAGTAGGTACATTTGACGACCAGGAAGTACATATAAATGAAACACAAGGGGTTAGTTAGGTGTTTGGTAAGCCTTAATCTATTAAAACTATGAAAGTTATATGTGCGTTCATCGCCAAGGGCGGGTGCAAAGGGGTCTGGAGGCAATCATAGAGGGTAACTTACTTTATTTAGTTTGCTGATCGTTAATAGTTTACACAATGACTGTGCTGAAAACAGGCGGTGTTACGTAAGTCGTTTCTCCTGTTACCGTCAGTATAATGGGGCTATAATCGTAACCCGCGCCATGATAAAATGCTTTCCAATCAATTGGTGTAATTAAAATGGTGCCGCAAACGACTCAACGCAAACAACTCAGTTAGTCAGTTCTTGAATATTTATGGCGTTGGGGAACGAGTGATCGGCGACGGTAATTGATTATAAAAGTCGGGTAGCTTGCGGAGTCAAAGATTTATGTGCACTGAAAACAGGAGATGTGTGCTAGTAGTAGTGATCGAGGAAAGCAGCGCAAAACTTACTAGACCACCAAGCTAGGGCAATAAAGCGATATTAAAAGTAGTACATCAACTCAGCGTATTCAAACTTATATGTACCTATATATATAAATATTACATCGTGTAATATACATGTTACGCTACTGAAGCCAAGATATACAAAATTAAGGTATGTACTTTGTAAAGTTTTCAGACGGAGGAAATACTGTTGTCGTCCTTATAAACATAGTTTCGTCACATTTAACCGACTTCAAAAAAAGGAGGAGGTTCTGAGTTCTTCTGTTTTTTATGTTTATTACCTCCGAACTTTTGACTGGGAGAACCGATATTTATAATTATTTTTTTATTTGAAAGCTTATGCTTGTCGTTTGGTTCAATTTAAATTTCTTCAAAATCAGTTAAGTTTTTTGAGTTACCTTCCAATAACTGAAAAATATTTTCCTATCTTGATGATATAGTCGTTGACAGTCAATGACAATCTATCCCGTAAGTAGCATGGGTCACTAAAACAGTGAAAAAAAAATGTATACCAAAAATGGAACCGACTTCACCATTCAAATGTGTGAAATAACTTGTCGAAGTCGGTACCATGCGCACAATATTGTGATAATAGGTACTTTTGAACTATCATGGTACCAACTTCAACAAATTATTTCACACTTTTGAGTGTTGAAGTCGGTTCCATTTTTTGGTTATTTTATTTTGTATACCAAGTGTTCATGTCAGAGATGATTTACAGAATCCAACACCAAGGCGGCCGTAGCCTATCTGCCAAGCACACGATTATAGGAAGGGAGGTCTCCCTTCCTAAATCCGTGGCCAAGCCTCAACCAGCGTGCAGAAGTATGGCCCATGTTCCGACCTGACTGAATTCCGAACATAAAAACTGCAATCCCAATAACGGACTGTAATGTCCTTCTGGAATCCAGATCTAAACGGAAATCATAGTCTGGGGTACAGCTACTCTCTGTGTTGATTGTCGAAAGACATCTCGAATTTGTGACAGGATATAAACATGAGTCTGTCTTGTGAAAGAAGGAAGATAGAATATATTCACCTAGTCTTGAAAAAGGTTAGACAGACCTCTTGTTAATTACCAACAATCCACTCGCAGCCTTCGCCCAACGCCAATGGAGCTGAAATTTACTGACAGTGGCATCCTGTCCTTCAATGTCAATCGACTCGCAAGATCTTCGGTCAGAGCGAGCTCTAGTTGCGGAGCAAACATATCGAACCCAAAATAAATACCGCCAACATGCTGGCGGCCAATTGTAAATAGGCTGGGGTATTTGGTCTAACTTTGGCTTGCAGTGGCTTTTAGGTTGGGGAAAGCTTTCATTGTAGTAGCTATAGTATTGTACATACTCGTAGTTTATGGTGTTTAGAAATAATAAAGGCACACCGCCGGTAAACCACAAAAATTTCAATAAGCAGATCGTACAATATTAATTTTTGTGTAATAGATATGTACTAATATTATTTAAAAAAATACTTCAATAATCTTTCTATACGTAAGTATTTATTTAAAAAGAAAAGTATCATCAATCCTTTATTTTATAGCCTCGAAGATATAGGGGTATATGTCAAACTCCGGTTTCGCCAGATAAGTTTTAGTCCCATTTAAAGAATAGCGAGCCTATTGCCATCTACCAGGCACCACACAAGACTCCTGGTTCTGACTACTTCATCTAAAAATTTCCGTATCATAAAATCATAGTTAACTGCATGATTGAGCCAGGGACTTCAAGGCTATTGCGCCACTCGACAAAGGAAACAGTAAAAACATCTGACACAAATTATTATTATTGGCTAATAATTTGAAGGCAGAAATAAATAACCATGCGCATTTCAAAACATATAAACATAAAATACATATAAACATACATATAAATATTCAAAATATAAAATGCTGCGCAGGACTATGCGTTGAAGCGCAAGCGTGAGAAGTAACTTTGAAAAGGCCCAATGTAACCAGGGGCCCAGAATCAAGACAATAATAAGACCAAATATTATTTAACTTTAATAGGAATAAAAACCTGAAGAACTTTTCATTTCGGCTCAATATTTAAATATACTACAATCTTATAAAGATTTAAAAAAAAAGTTAAATTTATTGACATCATGTTTGGTTTCATGTTATTTTGTTCAAAGTAGGTACTTAATACATTTTGCTATATATAGGTTTTATAAGAGATATTTTTAGGTACCTATAATCAGTGCTTATATGCTTTTCTATTTTGGTTACAACCCTAACAAGTAATTTATAAAAATGTCATTGAAACCACACGTAAGAACAAATCATAAAAAGCAATAAAATAATTAAGAAATGTGTCAATAAAAAATAACACTTTTCAATGAATTCTTACTTTATATATCTTGATTAACTAAGAATGAATGCCCTACCTAGGGTACCTATATCTATACAAGGATATTTTTATTTCTGAAGCCAATAATAGGTGTACCTATATTTCTTAAACCACTCATGCCTAATTTCATTCTTCAGTGTTTTACATATGACATGTTATTGATTTGTATAAAATATGACTTCAGCAGATAGTTCTTGAAGCTACTATGGCCAAGCGGTAATATAGCTGTGGACTAGCGTGCGGCAGATCCATGGTTCGAACTCTGTCGTCGGCTTGAGCTTCAACGTATGGTGGAAACGTGTTTGGCGAATGCTAGACTGACTAGCTACGGATAGCTAAAGACAGCTGCCAGGGCACTCTGTTAGGTGCTTGGCGACAGATGTAGTTGAGGGTAGTAGCTAGCCAGGCGGGCATTAACAAAACATTGTTATTTTATATTATAGCAAGTAGTTATAACGACAGCCATCCTAAAATAACAACCGGGACCGACGATTGATCGTTTCCTCCGATTCGTATAAGTTAGTCCTGAAAACATTTACTCAACATATGCACTGACACCGTACTATAACGTCGTATAAGTTAGTCCTAAAAACATTTACTCAACAAATGTACTGACACCGTACTATAACGTCGTATAAGTTAGTCCTGAAAACATTTACTCAACATATGCACTGACACCGTACTATAACGTCGTATAAGTTAGTCCTGAAAACATTTACTCAACATATGCACTGACACCGTACTATAACGTCGTATAAGTTAGTCCTGAAAACATTTACTCAACATATGCACTGACACCGTACTATAACGTCGTATAAGTTAGTCCTAAAAACATTTACTCAACATATGCACTGACACCGTACTATAACGTCGTATAAGTTAGTCCTGAAAACATTTACTCAACATATGCACTGACACCGTACTATAACGTCGTATAAGTTAGTCCTAAAAACATTTACTCAACAAATGTACTGACACTTTTCTACAACGTTGTATAATCAATTTTCTATTAATACATTACAGTCCCACGACTCAACCGTCGTTAGATAAACGTCTATATATCAAAAAAGTTCACTTCATATAACTGTTACAAAACATGAAGTCTTGACTAGAATTATTTGACGTTTTTGGTAGTTAGGTAATTTGTTTATGTAATAAATGTAACATTGTCAAAATGTCACATTTCTTTGACTATTCATGAGTTTAAATCTGATGCAGTATACAGACTCTTTAGACGTCTTCCCTTAGATTAACTTACAGTATTTTTTCTATCAGAAGATTAACTAAGAATCATAAGTATAAAGTCATCTCAAAGTGGAGATCTATCCTAAGATGAAGTTTTTAACAGATGTTCCATACATTAAACGTCAAGACTGCATCTAATGCTTGTCGTCAACTTTGAGATGCATTTATTAAGACTAGCCTTAGGCCCCGTTTCAGAATGTCCTAATAAAGTTTCGGGTTGCTATGCAACACATAAAATAACTAAATGATAAAAATGACAGTTAATATGCAGCGCGTTTCAAGCTTTAACCGATGGATAGGCTAAATCGATGACTGTGAAACGCAAAGATAGTGTTTTATTTATTAAATAAGTTCTGGGTAGTAAAACCGGAACTTACTCGAACATTCTGAAACATGCCCTTAGTCTAGGTCTTTAGAGGTTTGACTTGTTTATTTTTCTGGCATTTAAAATGAATTAGTGTTTTATACTTTCATAATAAACGAATATTACATTCATGAGTTCTGATACAGTCTACAAGAAAACGACATTGTGAGAAAACGAACTTAAAAATAAACAAATAATATTCACGATTCAGTACACAAAAATACGAATAAAGCATAAAAATCGCAATGAAAAAAGTATCAAATAAACAATAACGCACATACTTTCAAATACATATTGCTTTTTTGTTGAGCTTAGTTAACTTCGACCCTTACAATCTCCAAAAGTTTTATCTCATAACAGCGAGTTTGAAACGATCCGCTTTGTTACCCTGAAGAGGTATAAAAACTGAATGCTTACAAAAAATACGACTTTCATGAATTTGATGCCGATCCTACTTAATTGTTTTATTTTTGGCTAATAATATCTTTTATTAGAATCTATGTACCTGTTTATTTTTTTTTATTCTTGATAGGTTATCCTTTGACCACTATCTCACCTGATGGCAAGTGATGATGTGATCGAAGATGTTGTTCAGGCTAACCTAGAATTACGGCTCTCAAGGACAGCTGCCGGAACACACCGTTAAGTGCTTGGCGACAGATTTTCGACTTGAGGGTGGTAGCTACCTAGGCGGGCATTCGCAAAATGCCCTACCACCATGCTGTTACGATTGCCATCCTAAGACAACAACCAGGACCGACGGCTTAACGTGCCCTCCGAAGCACGAAACGCTCCGTAGTAATGTAGCTAGCGGTCACCCATCCAAGTCGACCCATCATGACCTTGGTGGACATTGCTTAACTTTGCTGATCGGTTCAGAATGGCTAAGCAAACTTCGCTACGAGCAAAAAACTCGGTGTGATCTCGGTGCCTTTCTAGGTGTGACGGGGAAACTTTAGACGGGAGCACTTATGAACAATTTTTGAACTACATTATAGTTCCATTAATAATAACACATACAAAAAATATTTCAAGATAATATCAAATTATTAATTGAGAAAAGAATTTTAAATACAAGGAGCGACAATTCCGTTTAGTTTCACTGCAAAGCAGAAGCCGTGATATCATAAACGCCTACTTGTAATAATGTTCGGTTCATTGCCCCGTTGGATTGCAATGGATATTCGTTGAGCCCAATAAGTACCGGCATTAATAATAATTATTATATATTTTACTTTGATATAAGTAGAACAGACGAATTATTACGTATAAATTGAAACTTTATGAATAATGATTAAGATGATTTTTATCTAACCACCAAGCTATTTTAGCAACTCCTCAAAACAGTGAAGAGGTTTTGTTTATTGATCCAGCTTCTCATAATTTTAGCTAATAAATTTGATTAAAAATTTTAACACGCTTTTTAAGGTCGACCTTTTTCTATGTAGGTCTGTAAATGAATATCATAAATTAAATCAAATTCAATTAAATCTTGTCCACTGTGGCATACTCGTACCATCACAATCTCGTCCATTGTGTCGAGTTCTTACTACAATTCAATAATATGGCGTGAGGACTGTGATGAATTGTCAGATGATGGGACTGGATTGGAAGCTGAATTTGCTTATTTATGCTGCATTTACATTGCATGTCCGTGGGTTTCCGTGTCAATATTCCCCCCCCCCCCCCCCCATCCTTTCTCATGGATGTCGTAAGAGGCGACTTTGGGTAACCGGAATGTGAGCAGCGCCTGTTACACTGCCATCCAGAAGGCACCAGTTGTTTTATTATATTTACTGTACTGTATCAGCCGGATCGTCCACCGCTGAGCACAGCCTCCTCTGTTAAGGGGTATTTGCCATAATCCCCACGATTGGCAGGCGGCTTGGGGATCGTAGTGTAAGTTGGAAGTTCTTTAGAGGGCGCTGCTGCCCACCTTCCAGTATTATTCCCTTAGTCGCCTCTTACGACACCCACGGGATGATATGGGGAGGTGCAATTCTAACCCGGCTCCCCACGGGGTATTATATATATTAAATAATATATAATTAACTATTATACATATTAAAGAATAATTTTATTTTTTCACGGTCGACAGGGGAACATGCTTGTCTAGGAAATACTTATTCCACAGAAAAGATAAAGTATTTTATATCTCTATGACTTATTCATTCTGTGCTTAAAGACATCCAGATTATATCTATCGGATATAAAACAAGTTATACACTTTTCTCACTGTATAGTTGAATCAAATGAATATTGCGCATCACGGCTCTGGGTGTTACATTGGCTATAAAACACAACTGTGCGCAATCTACCATTTTATCCCGATTAACTAAATAGTTCCTAAGGGAGCGCGTTATAACTAAATTATACGCGGGCGGAGACATCGACAAAAGCTTGTATAAAATCAAATTAGTATCCGAGTGCTCGCTAATGAATGATAATTTATGTTGATTGAAATATAAAATCATTTTATGCTTCAAAATAGTGTTCACCGAACATTTGCCGGCTGAAGATTAGGACTGATCATATTTTGTTCATATTATCCTGCTGTGTGTCATGGAAGTGTGAACATGAATAGGGTGTTGCTGCACTATAGGCGTACAATCCGGCTCATAAACATATTAACTCCGTCGTTAACGGAAAGGTAGCGGGTATACATACTACCAACAAGTTTTCTTTTCATTTCTCATACTCGAAAGTAGTGTTTGTTTGATTCTTTTGGAAAATTAGTACTATAGTAAATGCTTCCTTCTCTAGGGCCAGAATGTCTTGTAACCACGGTAACCATTTTTTTAAACAAAATTTGATATCTAATTTTTTCGTTGTATAATATCTTTTGTAACATAAAACAAATAATAACGCCTACGTACGTGTTTATGTAAACCCTGAAAGAACTAGTTTACAACGGAATCAATGTGTCTTTCTCAAGTTATATGAACATGTTTGCCACTAATTATATCTATGACCAGTGGAAGTTAAAAAAATCTTACTAAGCGGGATGGACCCCGGGGGAAATGAATACTAGGATGACGCCCAGGAGAGCAGTATAGAAAAATAATAATACATGTTGCGCCCACTCTACTTGGCGTGGAACAAGGACAGAAATAAGAAAAGAAATACACTATTTGAATTCTGTTCCTCAATATACGATACCCAATAATATATGATTATTTAATCAAATATTGGTAGTGAAGCTAAATGACATTTTAGTTCTAAAATTGCCTACCTAAATTACTAAGTTTTACTTAATTAAGTCTGCCATGTGTTACCTGACCTTTAAATTTTTGTTTGGGTTACAGGTCTTATTACAGGCGTAACTCAGCTATACACATTGTAATACAAATTTTTGGAGCACAACATTCGTATCATATTCCACTTGTCTTACTAGCCAAGGGGTTAGGCCTGTTGCGTTAAATTTAACCCGACCAAGATGGTCTTCAATAATTATTCAGTTGTAGGTCTTTTTGTGATTACATAAACAATTTCCTATATGGAAGAAGTTACTTTTTTCGAGATGATCATATTTGGGTGATTTCAGTTAGAATTAGATTATTAAAATGTCATCTACATTGGTTTAGTTTTCCTACTATGTAGGCGATATAATTAAAAAAAAAATGTTGTTCATTTTGAACAACAGTGTTGCGAATGACACTAAATAACGGGATTAAACATTTTAAAGAACTAACTTTACAATTTAAAATGTAACATTAGCTGTCGGAGTTAGGCTCATGAACCTAATAATAAGGCACCGAATATTTAAATAAATTATACCGCCTTCAAAAAGTTATTTCACATTTTCCAAAGTCATAAAACAGTTCCATTGAATAAATTTCCTTGTGATTTTTTTTTCTTATAAGAGAAACCGGAACACTCTTTTTTAATTTTTTTTTGTTTTTCGTAGATATAAATCATCAAAAATAGTAATTTCTTTAGTTATTTTTTTATTTTAGCGCGAATCTTATACAAAACACTTTTATTTATATCATACATTACGATTTAGCTTCTACCTTAACAGCACAGATTTCTTGATCTTTAGATGTTATTTTAAATCTTGATCACTTTGTGATCAATAAAGAGCGTGCATAGATGGTATACTCAGTAACTCAACACGTTCAGGATGATAGCAAACAAGTATGCCAACAAAAACCCAGAAAAAATCACGTAAGTTTAAAAATACAAGAACAAGAGCAATTTTCTTTCTCAAGGATTGCATGCTATTTTATAATAAAATTCCACATGACTTCAATAGTCAAGGGATGGAAATTTTTAGAAGCATGTGAGATATGTTTAAATGAATTTTGTTATTGCAGTTCCAGATTACTTGGAAGACAAAGATACTAAGAAAATGAAACTGAAAGTTAAACGTATACACATATAAACACTTCGATGATATCCATTTTAGGACAGCTTAGGATAAATTGCCCAGAGTTCCTTGCCGGTTCACATCGGCATGTGGCTTGCGTTGATTGCATACAACATGACATCATACATAAATGATTTTGACTTTGAAACAGGGAAAGCTTGTAATTTTCTAAATGATTGAAGCTCTCCACGAGTGTGGAAGACTCGCACAGCCTTGTTGAGCCCTATTGATACCGACTAAAGCAAGAAAGCCAAGTTTTTAAAATGTACCATAAGGTACAGGAAAGTCTGAAAATAAATATAAACAATCATAATCGTAGTTAATCGACGTCTAATAAATAAGGCGAACGCCAAACTATAATGTTGACATTTTAATATTCAGATTCAAGAAACATATTACCATGATGTAAAGTTGGTGGCAAATGGGCAATATAATTTGATTGTATCATATAATGAACCAGTGCAGTTAAAAAAAAACATAAAATTAGTATTAAGTAACTAAATTGATAAAATAAAGTGGCTTTGCAATTATAAATTTTTCATTTACTTGGCGACCCTCATAAAACTCTTTGGGTCAGATAAAACTGGTGCCGCGTCGGCAACACATGGGCTTAGCAACCCATTCCGTACCATATTAAGCTGTTTCAGTTAAGGACGACCCGTAAAATCTCACATATTGCATATTAATTGCTTTTTCAAAATAAAAACCTTCATATTCGTGAAAAGTCTTGGTCCTAAAAAGACCTTAAACCGTCGAACTTTGCTTTCAACTATGAGCTACAATCTCTTTATTAAACGGTAATATAGCAAAATACAGACACTTACGGCTGATGATTCACGCATTCATCGCATTTTCCAATATTTCAATATGGCAGAACAGAATATTATTTTGACCTATTCAATCTTTGCCCAGAACTAAACTCATAACTTAAAACGCATAATACGAGATTGTATTAGATAAATATCTGTATTGAAAAGTTAATAATAAAAGTAACTTTTTTCTAAATCATAAAAACTCTTTGTGTCACATCTTTTCTACGGTGCAGGATAAAACTAATCTCATTTCTTCCTTTTAACCTGCAAACGACCAATTGAAGCAATTTATGTTGTTATTGTTGCAGTAAGCCAATTTCATTTGGTAAAGTTAACAGAAATATAAATGTAGGTATCTCGCAAACAATAAGCCTGACAGAGACAGGTAAAAATTATGACTTTCAGGGAGGTATTTATAAACAGGCTTCTTAAGGTGGAACGAGTCGTAACTCTGACTATATAAAGATTGTTTGTACCTGTCGCGCGTTACGTGAGATAACTTTTGATTTAATTTTACAAAAGTTAGCTAACGTATTATGTACGGTAACTTTTGATAAGGTAAAATAAAACGTTCAAAGTCGGAGAAGCCATATCCCACACGATTAGTCTGTTCAAAAAAGGCTGTACTTGGCTAAAAGAAGAACTAACATAAGTAATTTTATATAGCAATCTGCCTCTGCCACCGAAAAAAAAGTCCAACTCAGCTGTCATAAGGTATCATTTCATGGTGTTGTTTTGTTGAGTGAATTTGTATGTTATTTAATGAGATATTATTTCTTTGAAAAAATGCTGAGCTTGGGAAATCCATACACAGTTCATCGAGATGTATAATGTACTCGTATATACGAGTTTATTAATATAATCATTGATATTCAGTTTGGCAATGTGAGAAAGCAGCGAGAAGCCCTATTATCGATCCGTAAAATATGACAGAGGATGTGGCTGATATGACTGATATTTATGTATTTAAGATTTATTTTAATGCAATATAGTTTTGTACATTATCTCGAGTGGTGAACATCAGAAAAATAATAAAATTTTGCAAATATATGTATTATTTTAAAATTGAACATATCATCTTTTTTTTGGTAGCAGGCTTTAATAATTCAGATCCTTTGTTATTATTATACGGCCGTGGATATATTTTTACAGAAATGGGTAGAAACACCTAAGTATTAATTAAAAATATAATTTAATATAAATTTAGAACACAATTGCATGGAACAGGATCACACAATTGACAGTACGTAGGAATTCTTTATAAAGGTGACAGATTCCGATGAAGATACGTATCTAATGCTGAAATCACAGACACTGACTATTTAGAGTTAGATTTTGATTATAAAGCAGGATTAGAAGTCGCATCATAATTATGCTTAAGTGATTGAATAAACGACAATAATTTTGATACAATTGTGCATAAAATAAATCAAAAATATCCTAATTTATTTCGCTTTACCTAATTATAACCGGTACATAATATTTATGTACATACCCTATTGTTGGAATTATAATCGAAAGTTGTTTTTCTTTCGGTCAGTCTTGACCATAAATTAATGAAAATTGTATAAGGATCAAAATGGATCAAGTACGCTATTGTGTTGCTCGCTGCACAAAATAGATAATTTAGCACAATAACGCCCTCGAATCCAAGTCCACTCTCACTCTGAACAAACTCTACCTCTAGTTAGTCACTAAGCTGATAGAGATAGCTGGCCTTAAAATATATGTATTTTGTAAAGTAATAATTATTGAGACAGACGAACCGCCTGCCTGATGGTAAGCGTCACGCATGTCTATAACAGTTGTAATGTCACAGTTATAGTCCTGCTTAACACATCACTGCGCTAGTCACTTCGAGAATTTAATTCTTACGTTTCGTTTGTCCAGTAATTTTAGTTGCTACACGAACTAGTTACTGCACGTTACAGCTTCGAGGCAGAATTTCAGAAACTGCGGTGGTGCTCATCAAGACGGGAGTAAAGGCCTACCATCTAGTAAAATAATTTTTGGTTATGCTATTGCCGTGAAACATCCACGTTTTCCCGACCAACTCGGGTGGTTGAATAATAACTATTTGATTCAGGGTAAACTCAAGAGATGGTACAACTAAGTCTTATAGTCAATACTTTTCTCGTTATATTTTTCACTCGTACCGCAATTTGATATTCAATAGATGATAGTCAAACAAGGGATAAAAGTTACGAGATATTTAAAATTGATTTATAATTTGAGTGTGTATTTATAATTTCACTTGATGACTTCGATGAATACGATTTCTTATGCGAGAAACCAACTAATGCTATTATAACAACTGCAACAAAGTTTTAAAACATGAAACACTTTAATTATTAACAAAAATGTTTTGGATTCACTTTTTATACAGTCGTTGTGGTGATTGTCGATTAAAAAGCATTTTAGTACTTAATTTTTTAGATTTTCTATACTACACCAAAAAACAAAGTTACATTCTTCACCCATATTCCCACGTAATAATTGATTCGACATATGATTGGACGTTACCGAAGATATCATTTTCTTTTCTATACCTGGTAGCCTTTGGCCACTATCTCCCCTGATGGTAAGCAAAAAAGTGGTCAAAAATGTTGTTCAGGCTAACCTACAATTACTGGTTTTCAAGGACAACTGCCAGAACACACCGTTTGGTGCTTGGCAATAGATTTTCTACTTGAGGGCTGTAGCTAGCCAGATAGGCATACGCAAAATGTCTTACCACCATGCTATATCGACTGCCATCCCTAAGGCAACAACTGGGACCGACGACTGCTTAATGTACCCTCCGAAGCACGTGCACGTTCAATCGTAATATCACTAGCAGTAACCCATCCAAGTCACGACCGCAGCGCATGTTGCTTAACTTAGCAGATCGGCTAAGCAAACTTCGCTACGAGCGTAACAACGTAGATGTATCGGCTTAAACCCAGAATACATAGTCGTGTTAGGCCACGGTCAAATAAATACTAACCAATAAGTCCTGTACTAGACAGCGCACCGTATCAACATAGATTCCTCGCTTCATTCCCATACTCTCGAGGCCCTAGTTGAGTTGATACCGATACGGCGTTGATTAATAGTGCTTTGTAGTGTGGGAGTTACGCACAAATGATTGGTAGTAAAACCTGAAAACCAGTTAACACTTTGGTATAATACTGTAAGTTAGCTATTGTTATTCGTAAATAAATTGAAATTAAGTTGTCTGACTGGAGGACCGTGAGAGATTCAAATGCCTACTCTAGTCATCCATATCTCTAACTATTATAGGTATCTATGTAATATGTATAAGTATGCATATTTGGTGGCTAGCTGCAGTACCGTTTTTGTGATTGTTGATTATATTCTCTTTAATTAAATCAACGCACTCTGGGTACGCGAGATTTTTGACATATTGTGCATGTATTCGTGCGCGCGTACGGGGGCGTACTATGGTATTAGTATATTATGTGATAGTGGTGTCGATAGGGATCTGTGTGTACTAAGCATAATGATGAGTATTCCTTTTAAAGATTTTTATGTAGTAAAATTTTTTTATTTATTTTCTGACCTCTGCAGTCATGTAGCCGCCTAAAACGCAGAATATGTAAACAAGTTATCGAAATAAATTTTAAAGATTATCAACTGCATTTTTATTCTAAAACTATAATAATAATACCTTTCCATCTTCCAGGAACTGTAAATAGTTTGGTTTATTGACTAAATTCGCAGTGGACCAGAAAAGGTGCAAATATAGTCGACAATGGCTACATGTTTGAGCCAATTTGGTCGAGACGTTTGGTCCGGAGGGATTGTATATAAAAATCAGTTTCAAAAGTTTTGGTGAAATCAACTAGTGAGAAACATTTTGGCATATTTTTTTGTACAACGAATAAGCATTGCCAATCAACGTGGCAATGCGGACAGAGTTTTGGGAACGTTGCCAAATGAATATGAATTATTAGATTAGGATTTTATGTGATACTTTTATTAATTGGTGTGGTATAATATATTAATTCTGTATATAACTATGCAAGACGAAAAACCTTGTATTAATACAGAAAATAATAAAAGTGATTTGACTTTTGCTTGATGTTAAATTGTGCCGTACCTTTATTTATTAAAAAAGACAATGTTATATTATATGTATATGGAAGTATATATATGGAAGTATAGGTTTATGTTGTTAACATTTTGAATAAAGTAATTTACCGAATCTCACCAACTAGGAATCTAAATATTTGAGGGATTTTCAATAAATAGACATGTTTTTAATCCTACCTGTGTTTGTAAAGAGTCCGTTAACTATACTTTCCTCTTAAGAACGAAGACTGCGTAGAAATGTCGCGTACCTAATAAATCTCAAGCGATTACGCCGCAAGTAGCTAATGTGTGTTTGCAAATTGGGTTGTTCCGTTTTCATCCCATGACGTCTCATCCTATCAGGTATAATATTATTAAGTCATCTTAAAATATATTCATGACTCAATTCCTGATGAATTCGCATTATATACTGCTTTTACAAAGGCAGATAACAGCAATGGGGCAATTTAGCATAACAGCAATTCGCCCATGAATTGTTTATTTCCAAATTTTTTTCTAAATAAATTCTACGACACGACTTCTCCCATGCAGTAGCTGTGGCTTACAACAAATTAATAGTTATTTTTTAAGGATTTTCTTTCATATACGAAAGTAAAAGTAAAATTGTATGCTCTGATTATATTAAATTATACATTCTTTTATTAAGTGATTAAAAAGGCCTTATAACAAGTAGCTGTCGATATGGCTTGCTACCAGGTTCCAGAAGAAAATCTGTCGCCAAGCAACTAAGGGTATGTGCCAGAGAGAACATATTGGTCTACTTAGGTGACATAGTGATCAAAAGCTAATATGCCAGCTACATAAGAAAAGAAGATCCATTTGTAAAATTGTAAGTATAGTAAATATTGACCTTCAAGCGATGTCTTGATAGCTAACGCCGATAACACTTGACTGATAAGAGCGAGGTCAACAACCTACGGAGAGTAAAGACGGTCGTATCGTAAGATGCCTTGAGATCGAGTATATAGCCATCGTATATGGTTAAGTATCTGTTATACAACCATCGTTTATTGTAAATCGTGTAACACCTTCAACAAAATAAAGGCTTTATATAGTAAATTTGTTTTACTAAGCTATCTGTTTGGATTTAGTTAAATTTATTAGGTAGTATTTAAATCTAATTGAAAATAACCGAGATCATAAGTGGCATGATTATGCTATTCTTAGATATATTTTTTTATTACTGATATGTTAGCCTTTGACTACTATCTCACCTGGTGTTAGGTAATGATGTGGTCGAAGATGTTGTTCAGGCTTACCTAGAATTACTGGCTCTCAAGGACAGCTGCCGGAACACTGTTACAAACTAAAATACAAATATTCAAATTTGTAATATTATTTGTAGTGTGTAAGTGAAATTGAAAACGAGAGACTTCTACGTATATTATGCCTGTATTCTGAAAAGATACTCTAATAATTTTTTCGATTCATATAAAAACTTATTCATTATTTACGATTTTTACGATATAGCAAACACAAAAACTGTATGGGGACCGATTTTGTTTATAACTCATTATTATTATTCTTTGTCAATTGGCTATTTTCAGGTCAAATGGCTATATCTTACAGATATCAAGATAAAAGTCGGACAGACCACTGCTTAGTAATAGGGTATTTTCTAGGTACATAACCCTAAGAACATAGAGGAAGGCAGATTTTGGCCCCGTCTCATAAGGGCGATCTTACTATAACATCTTAGCTTTAGTTGTACTTACAAGGTAAATTCTGTATATCTGGCGTAGTATTACTACAAACAAAAGTGTCACGCACACAACGTGACTCGAAACGAGGATACCTCAACGGAAAGCAACAGGACAGAGCTACGAGGGGACGTTCCGAGGCATTTTATTTTCTCTTTTCAAAAGATACGAATTATCTCCGCAAAAACTCTTGTTAAGGTTTACTTAAAGACGCCTCACAAAAATCAAGAGGAATTTGGTGACGACATTAAGTGCAAACGTGCTTGTGGTCTCGTTAGTTTTATATAAAAAGGCCAGTGATTTTTATGTCTTGGTATAAAAAGGGACCGTATATTTTTTCGGAAAAATATAATCCAAATGAAAACGGAAGTTTTGATCTCCTATTTATGAGCATTAAATTCATGGAGAGAAACAATTCGGCTAACAAGCAGGATCTTTCCGTGTTCCGCTTTTATTAAATTTAGTGAGCGTCAAGCCAAATTTCGTTGTATCGTAAAAAATATATTCTCTCTCGTCATATAAGAGGAATATATGTCCTAACTTTGGTTTAAGAAATATGCGTTTTTGAAATTTCGGTAGAATTTTATTTCATAATAGGAAACATTAATGTGAATATATAAAGTAAATTAAAAAGTTATTTACTTGGTCTTGTGCTGGTTAGATTTCTTTTTTAATAGAACATTGAATTTAAAAATATTTTACAAACATTTTTTGTAAGTGATCATAGTATCATTTATAATATTATAAAACCTACTTTTATAACTAGGTTGTATAAAACAAAAGCTAAAGAAATTTTAAAACTTAAGTGGAAATGGTCACGTACAACGTCTAGCAGCTGATAGATGGGCACAGATCGCAACAAACTGGACCATTCTAAAGATGGTGTGATGACATTGTGAAGGTCGCTGGAATACTCTGGTCAAGAACAGCCAGGCAGAGAAATGAGTGGAAGCTATTGGAGGAGGCTTTTAGCGCTACAAGCGGTCCATATACTAATAATAATCTAGAACTAACTTAGGTATAAGAATAAAATTTGTAACAAAACTAACATATATTAAACTCTGTTTTAAAATTCAGTAAAAGGAATAAATAAAAGCTTTATTATTTATTATTATTATTATAAAAATCGTGAAATATTTATCATAATATGTTTTTATAATATTTTAAAATGATTTAATAATGTTATTTGGCGTAATAAAATACATGTACCTACTGGTAGTGCACTTTGCGAATGCCAGCCTGGGTGGCTAGTTACCAGTGGCGCAACGTTTGAACAACCTGATTCTCATCGGCTTAACCTGACAGAATCTAAAATATACACCTGAGGTACATTTCGCCAAGCATCTAACAGTGCTCCAAATGCAAATGCTCCAAGCAAACATTGAGAGCCAAAAATGTCAAGTAAGCACAACATCTTTAATTGCATCACCACTTATCATCAGCTAAGTTAAGAGCTAGTCAATCAGCAATAAAAAAAATACACTAATTTTTAGGGTTCCGTATTCAAAGGGTAAAAACGATTACTGAGACTTCGCTGTCCGTCCGTCCGTCTGTCACCAGGCTGTATCTTAAGAACGGTGATAGCTAAACAGTTGAAATTTTCACAAATGATGTATTTCTGTTGCCGCTATAACAAAAAATACAAAAAGTTGGCCAAGTGCGAGTTGGACTCGCGTACGTTGAAACAAAAAAGATTAAAATATGAAGTCTAATGTTGTATAGCTACTGGCACGGAACCCTTCGTGCGCGTGTCTGACTCGCACTTGGCCGATTTGATTAACTTAACCATATGACGTCTTATTAAGATAAAATGTGGTGCGGCCACCAATATTCATACAGGTAACTAGCCCATCTTGTGATTAACGATTGGATAATCTATCAACGTTCATTAACCTATAATATTAAACAAATAAATATAGCTTACCTTTCTGTTGCTCTTGAATACGTTGCATTTAAACACGTTGGTAGCACCATCTCTGGCGATGTAGGAGAATATTTTCAAGTCTGAGCTGTCGTGGGACACGTAGAAGATGCGATAGATCGGATGATGCATCAGCTCTGAGCCTTCGATAGTGCTGCTGCTCTTACGCCCGAAGAACTTTGTGCTAGTCTTCTTCTGCAATAAAAAAAAAAGTTATTTCTCTGTTTTTTTTTTTTTATTTTTGTTTTTTTTTGTCATTGTTATATCTTCCTTCTTATAGGAAATATGTTTACCCTAACAAAATTATAACAAAACAAACACTGTTAATACATTTTTTGTTCGGTTTTATGGCTTGGCTGTTGTCGACTATCCTTTGGAATTATTGTTTGTGGTATTCTTGCTACTAAGGATAGTAAGATCACAACACTACAGTGTAGTGCTGCTACGCATTTTTCTTTTAATATAGATAAATTAATAGTTCAATTAGCAATAAAGAAAAAGTTCAATTAGCTTACTGATCGAGTGACTTTGAACATTGCTTTGGAATCTCGAAGTCCTTGGAGCAATCAAGGAGGCGGATAGCTACAAAAAACTTTTAAGGGTGTTAAAAAAATGCAGTTTCAGCCTGGAATTTTGACCTAAGCTCTGTAGATGACAATATGCATGCCCGGACAATACAATACAATACAAAGTAGGTACCTAAATTATCCGACGAATCGTCAGAGTTAAGACAACACTACCCACACCTTTGGGGATACGCAGGCGTTACATTTTAACGCATAATATATAAAATATTTATAGAAAGAAAGAAATTTATCTTCATACAATATCTCGCAATCATGTTTCGTACAACAACGAATATACGTATTCCCAAAGCTAACATAAAATGCATAAATTAAGCATAGACCAATGTAAACATAGTACGTACTAAAGCCCGTCAAAGACTATAGAAGAAGACAATCGGCATTCGTAGCCTGTTAAGCTTCACAGTTCACGCTTTCTGCAACACAAGGCGAGCCAGTACAAAGGAATGACTGCTCGGAGGGTAAGAAATAGCTCTCAATTAGCCCTCAGCCGGTCCGAAATGTAATTACAAGCCTACGCTGGCCATGCTGATAACAGCGGGCATTATTAACGCCGGCAATGCAGAGGACCTCTGTCTGTATAGAATCTACAAATAAGTATATCTATGGGCACAATTATGTAATCTTTTATTTTTTATTTGCAGTATGATATTGGAAGGGACCAAACTATATCTGGTGAACATTTTACCCCTGCAGGAAATACAGGCGTAACTATATTTTTATATGCTTGTTTTTTTATTTTGAACTGTTTTTTATGATAATTTATGAACCGTTTTAAATGTATAGTGCATAAAATTAAAGACGCAAAATTATATGACCTACACAAGCCTAGATTTTTGGACGAAGTGTATAAAAGAGATCATTTCATCTCTGATAAAGTAAAAAAAAAACATGCTAAGTGGGAATTGGATTAGCACACCAAGGGTTCCGTACCAACACAGAATGTGCAAAAATAGTTATTTTCTTACAGTTCGAGCTCCTTCCAAAAGTCTAACCCGCACTTGGCTGATTTTTATTGTTTATGGCTATACGGTAGTATGTATGTTGGAGTCTAAATGTAATAAGTTTGACGCTTGTGCCTATGAGTTTTTACAATAGAGCAAATACAAAAAACGGAACTAAATACACGTTTCTTACATCATATTCATATGTATATTTTTGACATAACTATTATTTGGTATGCTATTCTGTGAAACTTTCAATTGTCTGTCTAATACAGTTCCAATGACACACCCCTTTAAAGAACGGACGGACGGATAGCCGAGACTTAGTAATAGGGGCCCGTTTTTTAGTACGGCACCCTAAAAAATGGCTGAGGACTTAAATGGTAACAAACTAGTGAAAACTATTAAACCTTTATAAATATTTCATCACGTAAAAACTGTTTTCATTTTCTTTATTTTTTTCGATACTTAGCAATTAGCCTTTGAGTAAAATGGAGGATGTTTTAGTAAAGTCAAAGGGAATAAGTGCTCCAAAATTATTGAAACTACGCAACGGCACCAGCCATCTACAATTATGAGTAATATACAGTTAATGTAACATTTCTACAACACAGTAACGAAGAATACCAGAGACAGTTCAAATTATCAATCGTGCCGGATCTCATTCTAATACTTACATATTATAAGAAAAACGTATAATAATCTTCATCTGAGCGTACTATTTTTGCCATCATTAAATTTTGTCACAACAACGTGATTTAATCAAATCACACAGGAATATATAACAGGAAACAAATTCTTAATGTCACCAGCCAACGCATTCAATGTCACTTTTATAGTATCTGGAGCAAATCCAACAATGATGTGATATGGGTGAAAAATATTCGCAAGCTCGTCTTGACGCTGGAAGTGGACAGGATTATTCTTTGGCCGAAACAATGGGCGGCATAACAAAGGAGCCGTGAGCTGCTGCTCGCGGCAGACAGCAGGTTGACAGCCGCCTATTATAGCCGAGACATGATTAACGACCGCGCGGAAAAAATCTACTCCATTCGCGTACCTCCGTCGGCGTTAGTCAGTTTCGCCGAAAAATAGTAGCCTTCATCCTAAATTGACAAACTGTATGTAACATTATATGTCACTTTTATGCACACACAGATTTACCTAATTTTTATGGCAGTTTCATAATAATATTTTGAATTAGTTGTTTTTTTATGCTATTAGGTCACAAGCTAAGTCCACTGCGCCCATCTCCCTGAGACAAAGCTGTTAAGTCTCATGGGCCTGTAATTTTACCGGCATACACATAATGCGAAAATGATTGCTTGGTTTATATTTATTAGGTATATACAACGAGTTTGACTGCTACTTAAATCAATCAACAGCTGTTATTATTTACAGTGTGAGCAAAAATATGATTTCAATTCTACATAAACATGATCTGAAGCAATGATGGCCGAGCGGTGATAGCCATGGACTGCCATGCGGCTTGAGCTTCACCGCATGGTGCAATGTTTTGTGAATGCCCGCCTGGCTAGCTACCTAAGGAGAAAAGCAGTCCTTGAGAGCCAGTAAAGTTACGGGCACATGAGAACAGCAACTGTATGTGTCGGTGTGATGGGTGCAGTGCAATTCGTGCTATGGGCAGAGGTTACTCCGCCTGACTTCGAGGGGGTCTCACCCTTATTCAGCCACAATTACTTTAAAAAAATAATTTCAAGAGCTGATTTAAGCAAGGTTGTCATAAAATGTACTAGTTCACTATATAAATTCTATTTTTGTCTTCTGTTGGATACACTGGTTTTGTAAATAATAAAGGATAAACCAGCAATACGATAATTTAGCATATTTATAATTGCAGTTTTGAAAACGGCTTTAGCGTTCGCGATTTACCGGCTTAGATAAAATTTACGTAATAGGTCATAACGGTGTTAAATAGATGTGACTATAGGTGTCATACCTGAGAAAACTCGTTATAAATCGATATCGAGAGATTCTCGGCAACTCATAAAATATTCTTCATAAATTTTAAAATTGTTACTTCCTATAGAGAAGATTGATTATTTTTTATGGGTGTGATTGTTGAAATAGTGTCTACCCACCTTTAATTTTGACCGTGGGAGGATTTTATGTTAAGCAATTTCTGCAGAAATTTGTGTCAAAAATAAAAGCGCTGAAGATTATCCTATCACAACTGGCTGAATTTGTTTAAAATTAAACGAAACTAACATTGCAGTTATATTTTACACTATCAATGCATTTTCACAAGCATTTATAATTATCTCAATATTATATTCTCCATCATTCACTATTATTTGGTTTTGAGCTTCATTAATTCGAGAAGTTAAAGCTGACCGATAAGACTTTAGAAAAGGAATCTAGTAGAGAATAGCTAGTATTTAACCACTACTCTCACCATTAGTGATCTAGTTTGTGGTATAGATAATACGGTAACAGGTCAGGTGTAAAATGACTCTCAAAGTTATTGTGCCACTTGGGGCAAAAGTCAGCCTATTAGACTATATATCATGAAGCGCTCGTAGCGAATTTTGGTCAGCGAAGTTGTTGTCTTACACAAACACCTAACGGTATGTTCCGGCAGCTGTCCTTGAGAGCCAGTAATTCTAGGTTAGCCTGAACAACATCTTCGACCACACCATCACTTACCATCAGGTGAGATAGTGGGCAAGGGCTAACCTATAAGACATAAAATAAAGAAAAAAATCTACATTAAAAACATTACAATTGTTGGAGCCGAATTCAAGTACGCACGCATTTACACAAACACAACAACGTCGCACTTATTAGTACAGGAAAAACTGATTGCCACTTTTCGACTATAATGTATATAATGTACTAGCGGCCCGCCCCGGCTCCGCAAGGGTGCAATGCTGATACTAAATAATCAGTAATATCTTTGAAAATATTCATGTAAATAACATGCTGTAAAGGGCCATATTGACGTACATTAAATGCACAATGTATTTTAAGGTGCTTAATTGGATAAGGATTGCTTGAAAATGTGTTTATTTACGACATCAAATTGGAAACCTCTAAAATTATTAGTGTTTCTCTACTATACTCGTATTATTCATGTATGATACACATAAACCTACCTGTTGAATTATTCTACTTATTAAAAAAACAGCATCAAAATCCGTTGCGCAGTTTTAATGATCTAAGCATATATAGGGACAGACAAACAGCGGGAAGCGACTTTGTTTTATAGTATGTAGTGATTTTACAAGGTATAGACTCCCTTAAATCTCTGCAGTGACACCGTGAATATGAATCGAACTCTCAGAAATCCTGTCAAAGTTTTCAATTTAACTTGGGATTGAGTTGGAGACGAGACGATCTAATTTTTTACAGAACTTCATGAATAAGCAACGCAGAATAACGTGTATGCCGTATAAAAACTTTTTAGGGATCTGTATACAAAGGTTTTAAGCAAAACCCAGGTTAATGTGGTAACTTTTGATAATAACAAATATTTTGAAAATATTTGAAGTTCTAGCGCACGGTCGAGAAATGTTCTCGATCGAAGAGTCAATACCTCCAAAGAATGGTTCATATAGAAACGAAACACGTTAAAATTCTTACGGTTTGGCTGAGTGGCGTTTGAACTGTCAGATATATTTTTATATTATTTAAGTGTTTTACTAAAATATTCATTGAATTCTTTTTTTAAATATTTTCAAAATATTTAAAAAAGAATTCAATTTTGTTATTATCTAATGTGAATTTTTGAAACGTAGCGCCAGAGTATGTTGTGGTTACTATTGATATCAATTCGATTAACATCGTGCGTGATCAGTGTGACGCAAGCTTTTTAACTACCAATTGGATTGGGTCAATTATATACATGCTAAATATATAACGGCATATATTGGTTAGATTTAAATGACGATAAAGAATAACATGGTCAAAAATTAAAGCTGTTTGTCTGTCATGGTTGCGATTTTTGATAGCCTCATTTTGCGCCCAATCTTTCTATTCTTCGCATTAAATTGAAAGCATATACTTATTACTCCTCAATATATAGTATTCCTTTTACCACAACACGTACTGGAATTTATATCGTACATTATTACCTCATGAATTCTGCAGTGCATACATGCCTATCATATTTTTTCTAATTACTTTCACTTTTATTAAATTATCATAAACTTTATGAAACACAATAATACATTATTTTATCTCTCTTTCCGCACTACTGCCACTCTATGTGTCATCACTTATACTCTAGAAATATTTAAATCCTTTACCGATATCTAGCTTTCTAGCTGTTGAGTACGGATCGGATGGTTTTCAATGCTATAAGTCTTTGTTGACCAATGGACCGCTGCGTAAAATGTCAGGAGCATTACGTCTATATGATAAAAAGTACTCCCGGTTGTGAAAACAGAACGTTTGCAATGTAAAATTATTGCAATATAAAATTTTGTACAAGTAAAACGTCCTAATTTAGAAGGTAAAATCATATAAATGTACGAGTACTTATATAAATGTTTACTTTTTACCGGCGGTATGCTGTTATTAACAATATACTACGAACTATATACAACACTGCAGCTACTACAATAAGTAGAAGCATTTAGACAACCTATAAGTCATTGCAGATTCACAGGCAGTCCAAATTTGGCAGCGTGCCCAGCATGCTAGCCGCGTTGCCCCGTTGTATGGCAATGCTTATTCGTTGAGCCAATGCTATATAGCATTTTGATCACGCGTAGCATCGACCATGCGCTCTGATAAGTTTCGGAAAATAAATGTAATTAAATATTAAATATTATATAATAATATGTGAACAGTTAGTCGATTCTACAGTTCGTTTTTTTACTTAAGTTTAAAGGGGCCATGAACAAAGGCTATGTAGACTGACCTCCAACACCATCCAAAGGTTTACTTGAAAGAAATGGACTGAACTGGCTGGCGCCACTCGAAAATGTTCAACAAGGAAAAGGGGAATACTCGTATAACCTACTTGGCTGCACTTGGAGTACTTCTTTCTATTCTTCAACTGGGAATGACTGCTTCCTTCTGAGCTGTCAGCATATTATGTAAACATTATAATGTTCTTTGTATTATAAACATAATAATGTAATAAAAATATTTAAACAATGAAAATTTAAATCTATTAGACGTGATCATTCTCTAGGAGTTCTAATTAGTAGTAATATCCGCTACCAGTTGTTGCGGTATTTTATTGTCAAAAGTAGTGTGAAATGTTGGTGTCATTTATTTTGTGTTTAAATTCTTATGTTAACATAGAAAAAGCTATAAAATAATGGCGTACAGGTAAATTAAATATTCGTGATATTAGAAATAGCTCTTAGAATACTATCATATGTTGATTAGGTACTCGTATTATTTCAAATTCGCGGACATCGAAAAGGTGTGCCATCTTTTAGAAGTCCACGATTTCGACATCATCTATAAGATTTTAAATAGAGTACCAATAATAGGAAAAGCTATACGAAAAGGATATATCCAACTACCTATTACATCGAATGCACAGATTGAGAAGTCCATGAATTCGACATCATCTGTAAAAATTAAAATATAGCACTGATATGCATTAAGAAACACTTGCATTTCATATTTTCATGACATATTTTGTTAAAAACGATTCGCTAGAATTGATTTTTAAATTGAGGTCGATTTGCTCCGAAACCCTTTTCCACTAGAGTCATATTGGTTAAATGGACTTTATTTCTAGCGGACCACATTGAGCTTTGACGACCCTCCCATCCGTAATCCTTTTGTTCCCTTCCACTTCGCCTACACTACTCGGAAAAAAGAAGAATAGATATGCCTTGCGGCACTTTAATTCTTCTTTTTTAGATAGCATCCGATAATTCTCACGCCTTTCCAGTAATTGTCCTACATTCCCGCTCACCATTTTCAATCATACTCCATGGACTTGTTTTTTGTGATGCACCCGTCGTGCGTAATGCAGTAAAGATCTATTTAACACCGGGCTCTATTAATGCGCTTTGTCGAATGCATCCAGGATATACTAACTTTATAATTTCATCCGTTCGTGAGTCAGTTGGTTTGTTTTTTACGATAACCCTACCAGCGTCTCTATTTCCCGATAAGTATAATCTGGAAGTCTTCAAGTATAGAGTAAATAGGTATCTGCTGGGCAAGCATGTTACACGGTCGACCGCGTCGTCACTTTCCATCAGGTGAGACTGCGGTCAAATGCTTGCTTGTAAAAAAGAAAAAAAAATTGGAACATACGGAATAGTCCGTATTCTTAGCCTGTGATTATATGTCATATACTTACGTCTATCTTCCTAAATGATTTTTCTGGTTTCCAGATAGTTTAGTACATTTGATTGTGATTGGAAAATATTTTAATCGTCAATTTATAAATATAATCTATTGATAGATTATTTAAAATTAAAATAAGTTATATTAATTCCGTTTAAATTGTTTAATAACTAAACAATTGTTATAATTGCTGAACCTTATAAAATAATACATATTGTTTTTTGAGCCGATACAAATATATAAAGAAATGTATTTTAATTACGCAGCATATATATTATTTATAAAATTTAAAAATTCTGAGATTTGTCCTATTTCCTTCGCGTTGATATATAGATACCACTGATGTATTTGGTCTGTTTGGGATAGTAAGCACGCTTTATATTTATCTTATATTCACAAGGCACATAATTAGTATGTACTGTATCAGCCGGATCGTCCACTGCTGAACACAGCCTCCCCTATGTAGGGGGTATTTGTATTTGCTTATCCCCACGCTTGTCAGGCGGCTTGGGGATCGCAGTGCAAGATGGCAGTTCTTTAGAAGGCGCTGCCCACCTTCCAGTATTTTTCCCTTAGTCGCCTCTTATGACACCCACGGGATGATATGGGGAGGTGCAATTCTGACCCGGCACTACACGGGCCACACATAATTAATACTGCAGTTTTTTTGTTAACAAAATAATAAAGGATCAGTGTCGAGAAAAATATGATTAATGTACTAGATACCTTGCCAGCTGTTTTACTTCTAGTCGTTATTCGAACACCATCGATGGACACGTCAACGGTCACTTTACGTTTCTTCACACCCCTGGCTTTGAATTCGTACTGAAAAAAAAGTATCCTGTTAATAAATATACATTAATATTATACGGGATTAGAGGATATCCCGTACAACATCCGGGGCCAATTTTTAATGAAATACTATATTTCGAAATTCGCGTTTTACAGAATGCAGAACAAATGTTTGGGCAACAAATAATCATTAGGGTGTTCACAGCGCCAAAAAACAACCTGTAGTTTTATCATAAAGATTGAAAGATTTCATCATAAGGATTATTTTTTGCTAAATAACATAGTGTCAGAAATAAAAGGAAGACCATCAATTTTAACAATTGATGGTCTTCCTAGCCAGCCATAATCATTGCGTTGGACTAAATAATTTACGCGTCTTTCGGCTAAGGATACGGCTTGATTTGTTGCATACAACCAGATGACTACTAATTACGTATCTCTTTAACATTTTATCATGCACTTAAATTATAATAGGGAAATGATTTTCAAGTGTGTACATTTATTAGTCATAGGTACTTATGCCCCGTGGGGTGCCGGGGCCCCTGGGGTGCCGGGTTAGAGTTGCGCCTCCCCATATCATCCCGTGGGTGTCGTAAGAGGCGACTAAGGGAAAAATACCGGAACGTGGGCAGCAGCGCCTTCTAAAGAACTGCCAACTTACACTGCGATCCCCAAGACGCCTGCCAAGCGTGGGGAATAAGGCAAATACCCCCTTAATAGGGAAGGCTGTGTTCAGCAGTGGACGATCCGGCTGTTACAGTACAGTGCTTATGATAATGTCAGTTGTTTGTCCTTACGGCAAAGTCAGCTTTTCATTTTTCTGAACAAAATTTTACATCAAATTATAAAATTTATGGTCTTTCTTTTATTTCTGATACTTATTATATACTTATGATACTTATTATATACTTATGATACTTATTATATACTTATGATACTTATTATATACTTATGTTATTTAGCAAAAAATAATCCATATGATTAAATCTTTCGATCGGTATGATAAAACTACAGGGTGGTTTTTATTTCTCGTGTAACGGGTTCGATTCCTGGTTCAACCATGTAATTATTTAAATATCTATCAATGAAGTTTAAATTGTTTTTAAATTCAAATAATGTCTTCTTTCAGTAAAATGTTCCATCTACAATATTCAAAGTACTTTTCGTCCATGTGGCATCGCCGTGGGACGCCCTGTATATTAAATTGTTACAGTAAAATATTTATTTAGTTTTAAAAATTTTCTGTCGACATACGAGTAGTAATCAGGTAAATCAAAAAGAGTAGTTAGGATATTTTATCGAAAAACAAGTGTCCGAAATTTAACAGAAACAATATAGTGAAATAAAGTCATAATGGTCATATATGTATTTTCTTCCCTCAGTTTTGTGAGATTGTATAGTAATCCATTATCTTAATGAAAAAGAAGTAATCACAACGCGAGAAAGTAGATCTTCAACTGTGGGTAGATTACATTTTATAAACATATGCTTACCCGCCCACGTCTATATGCACCCAGGATTACTTACTTTAACCATGATTTCTAAGAAACTTTAATGTTTTGACAGGTTTTGTCAAAGACATCATTTGGACGAAAGAAAAATTTCTTTACAGTCAGTCACGAAAATCCGGACGCAGAACGTGAAGCGTAAAGCTATAATAATGCAAAAAGATCCAATTGTATTCAAAGTGCCATAATATCAAAACGCACATTTCAACCCTGCGAATAGACTTGCAAATGTTGCGACTTGTTGTGAACATTACGCCACAAGCGCTTCCAGATCAGACCCACTTTGCCTTTATTCACTTTCAATAGCGCCGAAACTATAAACTTGGCAGAATTTGGTGCTCCATTGCTTTACAATTTACATAGTTATGGTTTGCAAACTTTATTCATATCTCCGAGAGTTTATTTGCCATTTAAGCGTTTATTGGCACAGTTAGATTAAATAACACAAGTTATTGTGCAGATATTTGTGTAACTCTATTATGTTTTTGATTGACATAAACTTTTCTTACAATTTATATTATTTGAAAAAGGTACACTACTGATTTTAAATTGTAATACGGGAACTATGAGCCTAGCTATCATTTATGTCTACTCAACTTCATTACTATCCCTGGCAGCTTAAAGCTCGAGTAGATACTCGTAAGTGTTGTCTTAAGACCACCAGCACTGCTATCGTGTCGAGAAAGAACTAAAAACAGCCATATAAAGCTTGTAAATACTCTTATAAAAACTGAAATCTATTCCTTGAAAAGAAGGCTTGTGAAAACTGAAAATATAATACCAGTCATGTATCAAACATTTATAATGTAATGACAATGTTTCATCCGGTGGTATGCCTCTATCAACAAAACATTACAAACTATTTGCAACACTACGGCTACTACAAGGAAAGCATTTAAAAACCTACAAGCCATTGCAGGCTCACAGGCAGTTCAAATGCTCCAGCCTACTACGGGCTACCCGCATACTCAGCATGCTGGCAGCATTGCCCCTTTGGATTGCAATGCTTATTCGTTGAGCCAAAAAGTTGCAAGAGTTATGATCACGTTTTTTCGAGTCGAAAATACTTCCGGATTGTCTACGCTTATGAGGTCACGTTGGCTTAACCAGAAAATTAGGTGAAATTGTGACTAGATATATTTTTTATATTTTTAAGTATTTTTCTAAAATATTAATTAAATGTCAGTAGTCAGTAGTTCATTTAGATTTCCGCAAAGAAACGCCTGAATCTATTCATTATCAATAACCGCTGATTTATTTGTAGCTTCTGACATAGTGTTTTATACTATTGTGTTTGTTGATATACACTACATCTCAGTGCCATAAAAGGAGATATTAAATAGTAATATTACCTTATACCTACCCAACAATATTTGTGTGTAATTAGCCTAAGATCAAGCAAACCCAATTACTTCACAAAGTTCACCTAGAATACGTAGATAGAAACCTAGATAGTAAAATATTGAAATTTTTACATTTTCCATTATCTCTTTCAAGTACTTCCATAAAAATATATTGATGTTAAGTTCACAGTTTGTCCCACGACAATTTGAATACCTGGATTGTATTATCAAACAGAACAGTCTTTACGATTTATGATGTGAAACGTTATGACACTTTGATTAAGTGTCTAAGTATACTCTTCCAAAGTAGGCAAATATAGTACTAAATACAGAACGACTACTCTCCGCATTCTCACTTTAGGAGTAAAGGCAGTTCATTACAAAGGGCTGTCGAGCCGTTTCCGCAGCTGCTGTGCTTAGGTGCCAGGTTTGTTAATCGGCAGAACGTGAGGTGTTAGTTGGCAGTAAGAAAACATATAGTGAGAATTTGAGCCACCAACTTCTATTACTACTTAATATTTTCCGGTCACAACTGTCTATCTTAATGAACCAAGGGTAAGTATGCCTACTTTCGCGTCTAATAATTGTATATTAACATTTATAGTTAACAAATCAAAATTTATACTTATCTAGGATTTGTAAAGTTAGAATAATAAGTTCTTGGTTCAATGATATTTAACATAATAATTTAAGATTGAGCTGAGGTTACTATTAAGTCTTACCTAGCTACCTTGTTTTATTTACTATGACCCTGGACGCTACTAAGTATTTCTTAACATTCTATGCGGCCCAAAGTAGGTAATATTGCCCGATCGCATCGAGTAGTAGGTAAGTACTTACGCGATCACAATTTCTTAGCGTTATTTATAGAATTCCTTTTCAGCGGGAAATAATAAAAGTTCAAATGGCAATTTAGATGTGCAGAAAATCATATCGGACGAGTAAGCTGTAAGTATCTTTTATTGAGTATGTGTACAAATATCTAATGTACCTAGTCTATTTCCAAATACTAGGTATTAAATACTACTTATTGCTTACTACCTATTCAATAACATTATTGACTTTTAAATGTATTGTACCGCTATATTAATACACGCACATTTGGCACGTATATATAATCTACAATATGTAATATTAAAAGGCATCTAAGCTGTTGTATTCCTTATATATTATTGAAGTCTCACGAAGTGCATATAAAGCCCAATGGCATAGATTAAAAAGGCCAGATGTGATGGTGCGGACAACTCGTATACGTTTGAATGACAACAGATTGCATAAGCATGCATTTTACGACTTGGGTCAGAGAGTGCAAATCTGGAGGTTAGTTGGACCAGGTAATTTAAAGCACGTGACTTGAGATGAAAGTAATAGGGAGTAAAAGATAAGTATCTTTAGATTAGAAATAACCTAACAAATTCTAACCGAAGCCTAGTTATACGAATTCAAGAAAAGACAAAATATAATGTTTCGCTTTACATCGAGAACCTTTCAGGTGTGGTTTTTATTGACAAATATGACGTGATTCATTCATATTCAGTCGGTGACGGCGACGTCAGAACGCGTATCATATCCATATTTCAAAGATATATTGAACTAATATATAAGCGAATAATAATAATATATGAGCGAACCAACTCAAGGAGGGAAAGCAGTAACTTGATTCAGAAGGGGTTCTTACATATGATACGAGTATGTATGCATAACGATTAGAAGCAATGAAATAACGGGGAAATCGTGAAAGTGGCGTATATAGGCTAATAGTTAATAGCCGTTCTTTGTAGCGATTCAAGCTGTAAGTTTTCTAGAACCCAACACTGGACATCTTTTGACTATACGATGCAGGTGATACTACATAAGGTTTTCAAGAACTATGAAGAAATTGCCGAGAACATATATTTTCTATTGATTATTTTGCTCCTTATTAAACCCTAAAGAATTGGCAGAAGTGTCTAAGGCACCCACGCCTCGCCATAAGTATTTGGGTCCCTTATGAAAAAAGGCGTAGGCAAGTATTGCAACCTACCGTAATACCTAGCCTGAACAACATCTTCGTCCAAATCATCACTTTTACCGGTGAGATAGTGGACAAAGGCTAGCCTATTAGCAATAAAAAAAACGAAAGGTAGCATAATACCAGGACAATTGACGGGAGGAAGAGGGCGGGCGAAACCTGTACAATGTTTGCGTGTTGAGTACATGTAACATATATAAAACCGACCCCAGCCCAGGGTAAGAACATGATGATCTGTGTAAATACAGAAAGCTCCAAATAGCTAAAAGGTTTCGGAGTTCGAAACATTAACATAAAAGGTTAGATACATAAGTTAAAGGTGATTTATCCAATCCACGGTTAATATGCGACGACAGCCGTCAGTCCCGCGAGCAATTTCATCTTTTATCCAGTGGCTAAAACGATGTTTAGCAAAAATAATTATGGAACTCAACGGGCGACCCAGACGCCAGTCGAATGGAAAATTGCCTTTCCAGTTATGTTACACTCGTTACGTCAGATAAGAGGGTTTTAAAGACCTTCATAATGACGACTTGTATTCGTAAAACATTTCAGAAAAATCAGATTAGGCAAAAGATAAGCCTCTTTTATTATGACAGGGATGATGTCTAGTACAACTACAATGGATCAGTCTTTAAGGTATGATATAATAACTATAATCGATAGATATTTCTTACTGTTTCTCATAAGCACGATTTTAATTATAAAAGATAATTATAATTTAAGTAGCAACGGGTTAGTGATAAACGTCTACGGGATTAAACTGGGTGGATAATCTTCTGTAATCACTGCATGATATATATTATGGTAATACAAAGCTCACGATAATATTATCTTTTAAAAGGTAAATACAAGTCTTGATTTACCTTAACTCAATATTTGATTAGTTACTTAAATGAAGTTGAAATATAGACCGACTGCAAACTGTGACCTTTTCTGCAATTATTAACAGACATGTATTTGCCCACTGTCTCAAATATTGTTTTTATGTTATATTATTTAATTATATATATAGCTTTTAGGCAAACGTATACAAGTAATTATGACCATAAAAATCACTGAACATGGCCCGTTTTTAGCACCATGATCAGAGAAAATGCCGATTGAACTTCAAAGGAAAGTGGTAGAGCATGACATGCTTGCCACGGCTCCTTTATCGTAGAAAGCCGGCTATTGTGATTAAGTGGCAGTTCCCAATCAATGTCTAGCTAACTGCCTTCCTTGAATACGTCACCTACGCGTAAAATATGGGCACAGATTACCCCCATTATCGAGGGGGTAATCTGTGAATATTGGTCATCATCATCATCAGCCGGAAGATGTACATTGTTGAACAAAGCCTGGAGGCATAGAACGACACAATGAACGACAAAGACTAGCCAAATAGCTTATAAAATAAAAGATTCAACGACTAAACAGATTTTACTTTTTGAAGCCGAACAGAGTGAACAAAATTACAATTTAAAAAGAAGTGCGAGATTCAAATTCACGATCATCCGTGCTTAGTCGGATAGGAAAAGATGGATAGTAGCGGGTTCGAATCCATCTCGCGGTTATTTAAATCCTTTCTTTGTAAAAATGTAAACTTATTCGCTTAGACGGTTATAATGCATAAATTATATGGTCGGTATGATCAAAATACATTTTCGACTGTTTTAGTATATTTGTCCAAAATATGAAATTCAAAAGTTAGTATAATTGAAAATTGCCCAGCCTCTAAAAACGAGGCGAAATAACGTTGGGACAAACAATCTTTAGCCTTATTAAATTCTTTCGTAAGAAAATGTGTGGTTTCTTTGTTTTTAGGCGCTGACAATAATAAATTATTCAGAATTTTAATTTAAGGTTTTTGGATAGAGGCACGTTTTACACAGCAGGTAGAAGATTATGAGAGATAATCCTCACTTCACCAAAAGCTTTTGTAATTTCGTGGAGACAGATTTAGAGGCCAACTTGCTGTGTATTATAATTTTACGTCCAATTATTCAACCGTCATCCATCAGACTTCAAAGCTTCGTCTGACTGAAGGAAGTGTTTTAAACACTTACCAGCGCAAGTTGATATTTTAGTAAATTTTCAAATATTATTCTTAGCTCTATCGCAAGTTCATTGAAGGGCTCGTTGTGGAGCATACACAGTCGATCTTAACCGATCAAGCAACGTCCTGTTTTTATTTGGATGAGTGACTGCGGTGGCATTTACTTCTGAGCGCTTCCGTGCTTCGGATCCCAATCGTTGTCTTAGAATGGCAGTCATTATGGCGTAGTAGTATATAGGGCATTTTGTGAATGCCCTATATGCCCGCCTAGCTAGCTACTAACCTCAAATAGTAAATCTGTCACCAAACACCTAACAGAGCGTTCAGCAAGTAGTCATTGAGAGCTATTCTAGGTAAACGAGATTGAGCTTCAAATTGACAAATTGCCTGTAGACAATCCAAATTGTCAAGCCCAATGCCTGTGGGCAGCGTGTCCAGCATGTTGTTTGTATTGCCATGCTGGTTTCAAATTGATTTCAAAAATATAAAAATTTTAAGTTTACAATAATAAATAAATTAATTAAAAGATTGCAATGATTGGTATGGAGGCAAACAGTTAAAATTTTCACAGAATACAAGATGTCAGTTAAATGGATTGCCCAGAAAATAAAAATAACAGAACGTCCAAAATAAAAGGATCATAATAGGTAACAGTTTTTTTAAACGTTTATCGAACTTACAAAATTACAATTTCGCAAAATGCTCTGTAAAACGGCTATACATACGAGCGTCCAAGTTATTATTATGTATAGTCCAATATCTAACCAACATTTACAGATAATTTTCTAGCTATAAATCTCGAACATGAAACAAAAAAAAAATTATGGTACATTCTGCGGTACGGAACCGTCGGTGTGAGAGTCCAACTCGCACATAGACGGTTTTATTTATTTCTATCACCTTCGCCTGTCGGTTTAATTTTATTATTTTGGCTAACTAACTATTATTTACATGAAGTTTGGAATGACGCATTTTTTAAACATTTGTAGATGATAACTTTCATATCGTTTTATAGTGTGGTATTAGGTTTTCAACCCTAAAAACACAATTTGCAATGGGTGGATTTATCATTTAATTATTTTTTTTATATCCGTATGGCAAATACCTACAAAATAAACCTATAGCTACATATTTAAAAAACGTAAAATGTAAATGACGAAGCGAAGTCTCCGTGTTGATTTGTAGGCGTAATAATTTGTATATTTGTCCGACCATTATTTCCGAAGCCAGATTTGATATGAGTAAAACAGTAGCAAAGTTATGTGCGCAAAAAAAATTTTACGTACAAGAATGTATACTATATTGGTTTGAGGAGTTGTGCTCTTAAAGCAGGGTTACTAGTGTCAAATGTCAATGATATTATGTTAATCTAACAGGGGATTAATTTAAATGTATTTTGAACGAGCAAATTTTTTGCTCGTTCTTCTCGCAGTGGCATAACATTTTTTTGTGGAACCTGGCAAAATAATGTAGAATATTTCATTATAATAATGTATGTAATGTAATTAACCATTACAAGACCGTCATAGACGCCTATAAATGATTTTGATTTTGAATTTATATTTTATATTACATACCTAAATGTTCTGCGAAACATACAGCTTTAAATAACATTCTCATATATCAAATAAAATACAATTAGATATTGTTTAATGACCGGAAATTTGATGTTCATTTTAGAAAACTTACGCCTTAACGTCAAACTCTAATTGGCACCTACAAGAAAAATATAACTCATTCTGTTTATGTCTGGAAAAATAACTACGATCAAAGACTTTGTGAATTATTAAATTATATGGGATTTGAATTATTAATATTATGGGGGCTGAAGGATATGACGATTATATCAAACAATTTTCTCTTTTTCGGGCTGTCAGATACTTTTATCCCGCCAGAGCGAAAAGCGAACCACGGTCGAACAGTTTCACCACATTAAATGTAAGACTGATTGCTGTTATTTATGTGAGTGAAACAAAGTGGAATGAATGTTGAACACCACCAATCTCTATAATTTTATATAATATCTAACTTGTTTAGGTAACGATTTAACTACTGCGATCTGTATCTTCAGGTGTAAAAAATTGCCTCTATGGCTGCTTTTAAGCGTTCTATCCTGATCCCACAAGAAATAGTCTAATTAGGTTAAATACGACGTTTACCAATTTTAAACCGCTCGTAGCGAAATTTGCTTAGCCGATCAGCTATGTTAAGCAAGGTTCACCGCGGTCAATACTTGGATGGGCTGACTTCACTACTGAGCGCTTCAGTACTTTGAAGGGCACGCCGTCGCGTCGGTCCCGGTAGTTGTCTTAGGATGGCAGTCATTATAGAATGGTGGTAGGGCATTTTGCGAATGCCTGCCTAACGATGTGTTCCGGCAGCTATTGATCCACATCATCACTTACCATCAGATGAGATAGTGATCCAAAGCTAGCCTAACAGGAAAAAAGTTTTTGGCGGAAATTATCACTTAAAGAATATGAAATACAACTCATTTTATTCATTTTAGAATTCAGGTTTTATTGTGATGTTATATACAATCATCATCGAAAAAGAAATAACGAAAGATTTTACCATCATCCTAATATTCAACCCGACCAGGTTCTATTACCGATCTGAGTTTAATCTATGATACTACTTTCCAGAAGAAAAGTATTATTTTATCTAATTTTCGCGTATTTTGGACAATCAAAAGGTCGTAGCTACCAGATGCAGTGCTCATTGAGATTGAACTTTATTTATTTCACGTTTTATTTTCCATTACAAGCTTCTAAGTCCTAACTGAAGTGTATCCCTCTTAAGTGAACTCTTTATAGATGCCTACACCGAAAGAACGATCCTTCTAGTAAACAAGAAATCATTGGACATTGAAAACATGATGTATGCATCGAATCTTCCGGTAAGTCGATAAAAACCGTTTAATATTAATAATGCTCATTAAAAAATAAACAATGATTATTGATAAAAAAAACTATGTACAGGTAATGTATATGGCGAAGGGCGATTTTTGGTGAAATTTGCGTAATATAACCTTATTCTGAATGTTTTATTCTGCAAGCAGAAAGCTGAGAGCTAGGGATATGTGTAAATAATTAAAAAAATATTTTCTTACACGAACACGGCGCATGGCAGCCACAATTTCGACGCGACTCGTAGGACGTGGCACGTCCATAGTCCCGATGTACTGTAACAAAAAGCATTTCACTTAATACACACTGAAGATACTGAATAGATTCAGGCGTTACTTTGCGGAAATCCGTATTTAATATTAAGAAATATTTTTGAAATAAGTATTTTCATAAAACATTAAATTAATATTTTTAGAGAAACATTGTCTTGTTCATGCGCTCGAAGAGTCAAGACCTCCTGAGGATGCTTCGTGTAGAACGAAATGTGTCGAAAATTCCTTCGGTTTGGATGCGTGGCGAAAATACATTTTGTGACTTGCTCATCATGGAGAGACTTAATTCAAATATTTTTTTAAGCCCTTAGGAGATACATCCTTTGGGGATATTTTGTGTGCTCTTGACGCTTTTGGGACGGAGATTTCATGGTCCGTGGCGTGCCTGGTTTGAATGTAACCCTCAACTCCCGCAGGTGTAGTCAGGTAGCTAAGAATAAAATACCGCAAGGTGGGTAGTAGTACCTTTTGATAAACTGTTATCTAACTCTACGATCCACAAGACTTACAAAAACTGTTACGTTATAAGGGTCTCAGATATCAACGCTATTTCAATGGTAATTTGTTCGATTTACTAACTGCTAGCGAGGAGCTGCTAGTCTCTCTTAAAATCAACTCAACAAGCTGGCTAAGGTAATCGACAGGACCTAAGCCAGCTTATTGATTGATGGCGGTCAGTTGACAGTAGTTGAATAATATGGTTTTCGCATGGGACATTTTTTTATGCCTGATAGGTTAGCCTTTGACCACTATCTCACCTGATGGTAAGTGATGCTGTGGTCGAAGATGTTGTTCAGGCTAACCTAGAAATACTGGCTCTCAAGGACAGCTGCCGGAACACACCTTTAAGAGCTTGGCGACAGATTTTCTACTTGAGGGTGGTAGCTAGCCAGGCGGGCATTCGCAAAATGCCCTACCACCATGCTATAACGACTGCCATCCTAAGACAACAACCGGGTCCGACGGCTTAACGTACCCTCCGAAACACGGAAGCGCTTAGTAGTAATGTCACCAGCGGTCACCCATCCAACTCATGACCGCGGCGGACGTTGCTTAACTTTGCTGATCGGTTAAGAACAGCTAAGCAAACTTCGCTACGAGCGCTTAGTTTTGTTTCTTTCATATAGCAAAGGATTTACAAGTAGGTGCTACAATGTAGAATCGTCTACCATAGAATATATGTAGCGATTTTGTGATTTAAATGTTTCGGGATTTAGTTCAATACTTTAATTGTTAAGGCAATTTCGATTCATTTTGTTCAAAAGCAGGATTATGAAAATAAATATTTCATTATTTGATTATACGGTATATTTTATTACTTTTATTTTATACTTGAATCTTTATAATCTCTAAAAAATCTAAAAAAATATAATCAAATGGAGTCAAACTCTTAAAAATAGCTGTCGCAATTTTCTTATGAACCCATTGTGGCAACAAAGGGTTGTTAAATAAATCGTCACACACAAAAGTCATTTGGAGAATCCTCGCCAAGATAGTTTTCTACGTGTTAGATACTGCGTCACACCTGGAAAGCTCACCAAGATATCTCTTAAATCTTTTGTCTCATATAATTTTCTCCTCACGTACCGAAGGAACCCGTGTGCTGTGTGCATGATAATAAGATTATATCAATGTCAAAGACCGAGAGATAATATATTTAAATAGGAGGAACGTTGACGTACGACGGCAACATTACGCAATACGGAAGTTTCCAACACTGTTATGAATCTCAAATATTGGAAAATTAATAAAATTTGAGGAAGTTTCTATCGGTGTGAGTTGTCGTACTTGCAGTAAAGACTTAAATAATAATTGTAGACACAAGTTTATACGTTTGTTATATAAATTGCTTAATTATTTCATTTTTATTGCTTTATCCTTCACATCATACCTATAAATAAAAACGAATTTTAGAACTTAATACCATGGCTAATGCTATGACTTCAACTACTATCAGCGCTAGTTATGGGGTAGTTAGAAATGGGGTCATAATGCAGGCATGACCATTATTCTTATCTATATATTTTTAAGGTATGTATTGTTGACGCCATTATTACTCGAAGGCTCGGGTGGTGTTATATTAAGAACATTGAGAGGATATATTATTATAATATAGCTATTAAAATGCGACTCATGATCGCGACTAGATATACGAGTACATAGTGTTTAGCGCTATACGAAAGTTAACGACATAGACTGATAATAAATTTCTTAAGCATGTTTATCCCACAATATCTTCATCTAACTATCAATTTAAAGACACGTACAGTGTAATAATCCAATATCTTCTACTTAAAGTATTGCAACTTATTGGTATATTATACTGATGATGCCTGCAATCTTCATGTTGAAAATGATCGTTGCTATAAATTGGCGTAAGGCGTCATTGGAGATGCTATTGAAAGTGTGGTCACTTCCAATGGCGAGCAATGGGCGTGTGAGACTCCGGTGTGGCTGCAGCATAAACGGTTTTTTTCAAGTTGGGTTTAATCGAGTTTGCCTTAGTTTAGGTAGCCATTAAGATAATTATTGTAGATTATTATATCACCTACATTGCTAGATTTGTAAAATTATGATAGCGCACCTATTACTAGGAATATAACCATTGTACCTATATAATCTACTTGTATTTACTGTTGCATTTTTCTACTCTAATATTCAGAACATTAGGTAACAGCAATCAAAAAATATTAATGTTAGTATGATACTTATAGAATAAAGATGATTATTCATCTATATTTTTCATATTACATTATTTAATTTTTAATAGTTACTCTCATTCAAGGACTGCTGCCGGAACATTTAGTAATGTGCGTGGCGATACATTTTCTACTTAAGGGCAATAGCTAGCGCAATACCTGCGAAGTTCAAACTGGTGGTGTGGATGGAACCATAGGCCTGCGGCACCACAGTCCATAGCTATTTACCGTACGGCTATCACAGCTTCAAACCATTTAATGTAAACTATGATTATAGAACAGTAGTTTGTGATACATGACACGACTTACTAAATATCAATTTTGCTTGAACAGAATTAATCGTGAAGGCTAGAATAGTTTTGACTACACTGAACTACTCGCTAGTTCCAAAAACCTAGTCCCCTCGGGAACAGATACGTTTGACTGAGCAAAGCTTAGCTCGAGGCGTTGTGAAATCATAATCTAATTTGCAAGTTGTGTACACAAAGACTATACCAACTAGGAGGCACAAAGGGCTATTATTGTAGGGACCTTCTTTAATACACCATTACCGTTACACGTGTTAGCTATCAGGCTAGGTACTATCAAGTTTTTCTGTACTGCTTTTACTTTTGATTCTCTAACATGTGCTCTATCAATTCTCAGATTTGTGATATTTTCTGTTCATTGCGTTTTTCTTTAAAAAAATCAAAGAAGTACAGCAAACGGTAAAAATGTTAGTCTAGCAAACACTTCAATAAAATCAAAAAAGAAAACGCTGTTGAATCATTGGAAACTAGGAGACCACTATTGCCACCGGGCAAGTTTCGGTGGACAATTTTTCAGCAATGCTGTTAAGCAAATATTATAGTTTAGTTGAAAATGTCACGTTTGTTTATAGTTTGAAAGTATCTTTGTTAGATTTCGTTTATGAAAAACTAATACGTTCTGTTAAAAAATATAGATCAAACCGAACTGGCACTTTATTGATAAACATTTCGATTTAGCCGGCTTTTTCTTGTTGTATTCTTAACCAATCAACTAGGTTAAGTAACGTCCGCTGTGGTCATGAGTTGGATGGGTGACCGCTAGTTGCATTTGCTTCTGTCTGCTTACGTGCTTTGAGAGTGTGAAGCCGTCGCGCTATCCTTGTTGACTATTTAAATGTACTTTAAGGTTAGTGTCTTCGTAGCAAACGTAGATATAGAAACTAACAAACGTAGTTTTGAAAAATGACAAACCAAAAGCAGAAATTTTATTTAAAATATGACACAACTGCATTTGTATAGAAAGCTCTATAAAGACAGTAGCCTTAATAAAAATGATACTAGGTATATATAAGTCAAAAGATTTGTGTCTGGTTTTCGATGTTCAATTCTATTATTATCTAAGTATCTATGTTCTCCCTCGTTATATTCCTATTATTTGCAAACAATGAATAGGTACAGTAAATATAGTCCAAAAAATAAACAAAAAAGGTTTTTGGAATACACAACATGGGAAGCTTAAAGCTCTCTTCTTATCTTGGATATCTTCGTTCGAGTATGAACGCAAGGCTGAGTCATGCACATTGGACCCTGAACTGAACAAACCGAGAATAGGTTTATAGGTTTCTTCAGGTCGGCATCGCTCAAATGATAGTCCTGGTGTTGCTGCGGTAACCAATTATTATCAACACGGCCGCATGCTTGTTTGCCAAACTCGCATATAACAAAGAAATGAAGAAGTTAAGCATCAGCACAAATAGAAGGAATGCCAGAAGAAAAGCAAATGAACTACCAAATATATTGCAGGAAAAGCCGCATCTAAATCACTAGTTCACACCTACGGATGCCTTCGTGGCAGCGGTCACGCTAGGAATGTCAATACATAAATTCTCAAGACAGTTGTCAAAACCACACATCGGTGAAATTATTGACGGTGAGTAGCGGCTGCCAGAAAAATGGAAAAGACAATTTAGATTTGAAAAATCTTAAAAACACCCAAATCTCATTTCATACTTATGTTATTACTCATTTCAAGCTTATTGGGGTTAAAGTTTAAATAGGAAAACCCGTTTTGTTTTATTGCATACTTCTACAAGATAGGTACGGTACGACTTGATAGCAATCCTCAATATTTGAAAGTCAGTTATAAACTAGAACTAACGTTTGTAACGTGTATTATATTATGAGATAAGTAGGCTCAACCATGATGGGAAGAATAATTATATAAACCTTATTTATTTCACAGACAAGCTCTGCCAAATGCGGTCTAGCTTGTCTATATTAGATAATTTATAGCATTTTACTTTGGAATTCTCTCAACGTTACTTGTTTACTTTACAATCAATTACTGTTTCTGGCATATAGATCAGAACTGTTCTAGATGCTTCCATTTAGACAACTTTAAACTGCGTCTAATGCGCTTGCTGCATCATACATTAACGTACTTATATTAGCGATACGCTGCCATATTTGCAATGCATCAAAAACACAAGATCTGCTTCAATATTTTCCGCTCTAACTTTGAAATTATACGATACTAATACTCTTTATTGCATACCAACAAAGGTAAAAAAGTACACAAAGAATTACTTATAAAGCAAACAGAAGTAGTTAATTGGAAGTGGACATTAACAAATATATATAATTAAATATGTAAAGTGGCAATACAATCGGCGGTCTTATCTCTAAAGATATCTCTTACAGACAACCTTTGGATGAGATCACGGTACCTTATAGTGTGGTAGTGTGCAACAAAGATATTAAAAATGAAAAAGATATATATTGTACATATCAGATATAATAAACATAAAATACGTATACCTACATAATTACAATATATTTAAATGGTTGAGGGATTTTGCCTGCCGAACTGGCAAAGGCAAAGCATTCCACAAACGAACAGCTTGCACCGTAAATTATTTTTCCTAAAACTGTTCTTAGGGTAAAGAAAACTTCAGTACTAAAGATTTGGTGGAATGTATCTAGATATCTAGATGGAATATGTCTAGGAGATGTGAACGAAATTCAAAACTTTTTTTTATTATGTGTATTTTTGTTGTAAAATATAATGTAATACACCTGAAATACGTGGAATACAGGTAGAGAGATTATAACATAAGGTAATACATTCTAGGTACACGTAACTGTTGGCTAGAGATAGTTATATATATGTATAGTTGGGTGATGGATTAGGGCGGCTTTCGGCATAGGGTCGTCATGTTAACATCTAAAGATCTATACCTAAATTAAGCTGGACATAGATTGAATAGACGTACCCATTTTAACCGAATTCCAAAATAGGAGGATGTTATTGTTGGCCCTATTCTACTATTTTTATTGTATTTTTTTTATGATTGTTACCTACGTGATTTCATCGATTTTGAAGAATCTTTTTTTGTCGGGTAGATTATACTTCCAAATTGGTACCATTTAAAAATATTATAAATCGGTTTTTAAATGTATGAAATAATTTGTGGAAGTCGGACCACGATACTGTGAGCTCAGTATTTTGAATCAGCGTGGTACCGACTGAAACCAGGTATTTTATACTTTTAGTGTTGGAAATACATATTTTTTGTAAATATTTTTGTAATATATATATAAGATAGTTAGTTAAAAGTAATTATTGAGTTGGGGAGTGAATAGGCGAGTCGGCTGCTCTTCACACACGTAATATTTTAGAATAGTTTCTGTAAATACATCAATTTGACATCCGCTATACCTATATTTCTGCTGAAATCATAATTAGAATGTTATCAGTTGGTTACCTTTTTAAGGAATTAAACTACAAATCAATTTTGTATGATATTGAAGAATATCTTGAGTGAAAGCGTAGCCCTAAGCAGAAAGAATCACGCCTTACTTTATGGAATTGCAACGGTACAAAT
This sequence comes from Plagodis dolabraria, assembly GCA_963854805.1. Classification (NCBI taxonomy): domain Eukaryota; kingdom Metazoa; phylum Arthropoda; class Insecta; order Lepidoptera; family Geometridae; genus Plagodis; species Plagodis dolabraria. Next base: position 32,371,077 of record OY978440.1, on the reverse strand, counting down.
ACTTGGCCCATCTAAAGTTAAGCGGACTAACGTCTGCCTAAAACAAACGCATTTTCGTCACACGTGTCGAATAGCACTGCGCCCGTCACCCTCAGCCGTAAATTGTTAAGTCTAATATGCCTGTAATTTTACTGGCTCTCAAGGACTGCTGCCGGAACACAATGCTTTGGGACAGATTATTCTACTTGAGTGTGGTAGTTAGCCAGCATTCAAGCTGGTTGTGGGGATTGAACTTTGGACATTTGGTACGGCAGTACCGCTCGGCCATCATTGCTTCAAAAATGTATCTTGAATCAATTTTGATAAAATTTGATATTGCTATCAATGTAACGATTTAATTATGAATTATGTCTATAACTTCCGATTCATTACGTAGTTCTCGGAGTATTCCAATATTACCAAATCCCTCGCAAACGAAGTGTCGTTGAACTGTCGTACTCCTTTCATTATTAAAACTAACGTAAGTATTCGACGTATTAATTTATTATTTTCAGTTGCACTTACGCATATTTAACTAGTCGGGCGTCGTCGCGTTCTCGACTGTAAATATACGTAAGTGCAAACCAGAAATTATAAATTAATATGTCGTACTCCTTTGAAAGATAGATAAATAGACGAACTGTTTATTGAAACACCATAATTTAAACAACTGGAACAAACAAATAATAAGACTAAGTGTTACAATCGATTTTATCGCTGAAAGCAATTTCTCCCAGACAACCCATTTGCAAGAGTGATTACATAAAATAAGGCGACTCGGTGGTTCCACAATATAAAACATCTAAATTTATCAATAAACTATACATACAGGTACTGCTATAGACGGAGAGAATATTGTACCCATTAGCCTCCCCTTTCTAGTGGCAGAGCCATCATCACGCCGGGCTTCTATAATCTTTTAATCGAGTTTAATAAATTCAAGCTGTTAAATGGCATTAGCATAATGAAATATAAAATGAATGCAAAAAGTTAAACGCTCAGTAATTTTTTGGATGCCTTACTTGTATAAATGTTCTGTCCGTCTGAACGTTAAGGGGATCTTTATCAAGCCAACGAATAGTTATAATAGTTTAACAACAACTGTGAATTACTAATTACGTTTTTGAAGGATAAAGCCCCCGTTTTTCTTCAATCAAGGTGTCCAATTTTTACAGTTTGGTAGTTTATATGAGAATAGTTCATTTTTATCTTTTGAACCATATTATGTAGCTAAAAGTTTCATACAGAAAATGTATATCAATTCTAACAAGCAGTTAATGTAAATATCAATTATTTTATAATGGAAGAAAAGAGATTAACAAACGTTTTGTTGCCAAAATTTGGCGGATTTTATATTTTGTTGTTATAAGTTAGATTCAGAAATGTGATCATATGAAGTTTGGTGCTTGTTTGTGTAACCATTTTTAGCACAGAGGTAAACAAATAACATTACAAAAACGCGTTTCATTTTCTTGACCGCTTTAATTTTCAACATTTTGTTATTGTTATTATGTGCTCCCACGAGAGATTTAAGCCCAGCAGGGCTAAAATTGCACACCCCCTTATCTTCCTGCAGGAGACTTCCCAGGCAAGGAAAAGAAGCAGTGCCTTCTGAAAAACATCTATTTTATATCGCGATGCAAAACATGCCAAGCGTGGGGTTATGGCAAAAAAATATGGGGTGGGAGATTTTTGTTCAACGTTTGTCATTCCCGTTCAGGTGATGATGATGATAATTAGGTGTTAGGGAATCCATCATACAAACAAATATACTGTATAAATTTTAATCAGCTGCACGTTACAGTTCCAGAGACAGCCGTTTATAAGTCAAAATGTATGGACGGACATCGGGAGACTTCGTAAATGGTTTATATAACCCTATAATAACAAACCTTAAGTTAAAATGAAAATAAAAGATAAGTATTTTACATGGTCCGAATGTGAAAATATAGCAATAGTACTTGGTAAGAAATCATCATTAAAGATATATATCACGCCATATTTTATAATTTTAAACTTAAATCAAGCATATGTTGTATTGCTTTTATTAACAGAAGATTGCAAACTATAAAGAGCTACTGCAACGAAAGCTTTTATCCAACCTAGAGGCAGTCCAAATGCTCCAGCCCACTACCAGTAATGAACGTTAATTTGTTCTAAATTACTCTCTTCGGCTTGTGGGGTGCCGGGCTAGAAGCACCCCTTCTAATATTTTCCTATGGGAGTCGTAAGAGACGACAGTAGGAAAAATACCAGTATGACGATCATGTTATTTTAATTATAGGCGTCTTTCTGGCAGCTCGAAATTTATTTAACATCTGAGCCCCACTGCAACGGGAATCTTGGCTTCAGTCAGCAGTAGTGAAGACAGTCTTCATACTCGTGTACTCGTGTACTGGACTCGATTTGAGCCCAAAAATGAAGGCAAAATTTTCCGACCGAACATCCGGGAACTAAATTAAACATTAAAATTACCTCACCTTAGCTTACGAGCAGATGGATGCAACAGCCGTTCCTTATACATTTGATATTGCCTTAAGGAATAATAGTAGTTTTGTAACTGCAAGTCCAGATTGCGAGTATTAATAGAGGACAGTGAACCGATTTTTTTTTCGATATATATTTGATTACAATCAACCAAAGTCAAACATAATATAGCGTAGGTACATAATAGCCCTCCTGAAGGTGGGCAGCAGCCCCTGCCAGCGGAAAAACTACCGTCTTGCAGTGCGATCTCCAAGACGCCTGCCAAGCGTGAGGATTACGGAAAAATAGGGTTTGATGATGGAGGCCTTTTGTCCACTATGGAAGTAAGGGCTGCTGATGATTTTCTAAATTGTTATTTAAGTTATAATTTTCTTGCTTGTCGTTTTTAGACTTAGGTTAACTTTGAAAGCTTTATACTAAAATAACCACTTATAATGCAGCTTTTTATGTAAAAACAAGTCTAATCCAAAGTCAGACAACCCAACTCTAGACTCCCTTAAAAGCATTAAATGGAATTTTACCCTGTGACAATCACAGACGATGTACACAAAAAACAATCACCAACGAATTGTTTTTTGTTTTTGTTTTACCTAGGGTGTGTTTTATGAATACGAAATTGGAAAATTGTGGAATAATGCGATTTATACAAATCTATATTTCTATAGCCATATCATTAGCCAACTTTGAGAGATCTGATAAATAAAAACCGGGCTTCGTGGTAATATGATTACGTACATATTGTGAGAAAAAAGACAATGGGCACAATGACAAAATCTTATTAGCGGGACTGTCTGTCCATCTAGCTCGCTAAAAGACTGTTCGTTAATGTGAGTTAAAAACCTGAAATTTTGATATTTGATCTAACAGTTGACCCAAAGTTAAACATTACATTAAAAATTCTAATATTTATAAGTTGGGCTCAAGACGAAGTAAAAGAAGGAAAAAATTACTTATTGTACACTAATATGTTGACTGTCATCGTCTGGAGCTTATTTAGTACAATAAATTTTATTTTGTTAAAATATAAATAAAAGGGGAACTGTCAAAATTTACAATTTATATCATTTTTATTACGGGATCTATCTCGAAAAATTTCGGCACCATGAGTACTCTATTAATACTGGAAATGTTAACTTATAATGTCAATTTCAAGCTGTACAGTTACACACATTTTTTTCTTTTACGGGTTTCAATTCGTAACCAACAACAACACACTGAAACAGCGAAACAGATTTGGATGAAACTTTTACTATAGATAGTTTAGGTACTGGATTGACACATAGGATACTTTTCCTCATCGTCATGGTCACTTTTCGTCATTAATTACGCGGGTAAAACCGTGGAGCGCTGTTAGTGTTATATGCGATTTAATTATGTGTACTTTTTTCATATGGACTATACTGGTATAATCCATATGATGTGACCTCTTATTGACTTTTCTTCTTGTTTTGCCCTATTAATGATTTATATTGAGTTCTGTACCTGTTAGTGAGTATTTGGTAAACGCGCTTGATCGTTTTCTTGTTTTTCGGAATAGCTTAGTATAGCGCGAAGTTCACAAGTGACGGTTGTTTTACAATGTTCACATTGGAATTTTAGTATTTTAGATGTGGTATCCACACATGAAATTCAGGCATAACATAAGTCTTAAAATAAGGTGGATAAATAGAATCAAAAGAATGTCATGGCTAAGAAAGTTCATAAATTTGGTCGGTTAACAATTAATAAGTCTGATATTTTTTGTGTTATCTGAGGATTGAAAACCCGTGCTTAAGGCTTTTATATGTAAAGCATTTAAATGCAAGGTTGACCACTTTTAGGTTAAAATTATATGGCAGGGAATATTATTTACCATTGCTAACAATAACTAGATCTGATAGATAGGACAAAGCCGGGCTTTAAATCTGGGGTAAAATCCTGCTTATTTTGACAGATTATTTCAAACAAAGTTACAAGTAAACTTCACTAAATGAATCAAAATAATACAGTAAAGCCACACAGGGTAATTAACACTATCGTAAACATAAACAATCATATTGACCGCAATAAACACGCGTGGCACCGCAGTGTGAAATATCCCAGAGGAATACTTCAACTACTCGAGAGCGTTGACATGGAATGAACTTGTCATGTCGTGGCCTATACGTAAAACAAATTTCTATACCTTTCGAGATATGTTTGAAAAGTTCTCGGCCTAGCCAGTAAATAAGAGTAGTATTTTTTTGATAAGCACGATGCGTGCTCTATTTATTCGTTCGTATTTGGTTTGGTAAATAATAGGGGTTGAAATATGAAGTCACCGTTTTAACGCACTCGGCATTTCGAATAGATTTTTTTTACCGGTGGTATGCCTTTATTAACAAATACTACGAACTATATACAGCACTACAGCTACTACAATAAAAGCATTTAGACAACCTATAAGTCATTGCAGACTCACAGACAGTCCAAATGCTCCAGTTGACAGCGTGCCCAGCATGCTGACACAATTGCCCCGTTTAATTGCAATCCTTATTCGTTTAGCCAAATAGGTGCCAGCATTTTGATCACGCGTTGCATCTGATAAGTTTTAGAAAATACGATGAGCACCCGGTCCCCACGGACCCAACGACTCTACACCAAACGGCTAAAATATGTAACCCATACTGAGGTAAGCATATTTGCGCCGATTGAGCCGCTCTATAATAATTAATAGTATAAAAAATGTAATAGAAATAAAATCTGCCTAGTGTCATATTTCAGTATGAAACATTTTTCAAACAAAATAAACATTTTAAATTAATATTTGATGTTCGGATCCAATCGCTTTTACAATCAGCTTTTAACGTGAAGATGGATACAGCGAATAACACAGTAATATTAGGGTTCGACGTGGGTCTATCGCAACAGAAACTGTCAATCAATGTTGTGTTTGGAGAGGATACAGCTAGCGAACGCACCGTGCCGTATTCGTTAAACGCGCTACGTTTTCATGGTATAATCTCCGACCCGAAGAATGAACTACGAGGAAGGCCAGCATCTTAAATAACGATGAATTAAAGGTAATGGTGGAAGTCAATCCATGTCAAACGATAGAATAAGAATTTAGGAAGAAACAATAAGCAGTACAAAATGCCTTACACAATTTACGTAGTCCAAGTCAACTGAGTTTTATCGGATATGTTATAATGATCTCGAAGGTAGAAATGTATACACAACGAGAATAGATACTTTTATTAAAGAAATATATTACATCTTAAAACAATACTGATTAGATTTTTTTCAGATAGCAATTTCGTACCCTAACCCTGATATCATCATCATCATCAGCCGGAAGACGTCCACTGCTGAACAAAGTCCTCCCCCATAGATCGCCACAAAGAACGGCTATTATCCACTTGTAGCCATTGGCTACCCGCGCCTTTCACAATGTCGTCAGTCCATCTAGTAGGGGACCTACCAACTCTACGTCTTCCGGTGTAGTGTGGTAACCACTCGAGAACCTTTCTTCCCCATCGGTTATCGGTTCGTCGAGCAATGTGGCCCACCCATTGCCACTTAAACATGCAAATTCTGAGAGCTATGTCGGTGACTTTGGTTCTTTGGCGAATATCCACGTTCTGGATTTTATCGCGCAAAGAAACTCCGAGCATAGCTCTCTCCATAGCTCGTCGAGTGACTCTGAGCTTATCCATAAGGGCCACAGTTAAGGACCACGTTTCAGTGCCGTAAGTCATCACTGGCAACACACACTGGTTGAAGACTTTGGTATTTAGGCTCTGCGGGATGTAACACAAGACACACCCTGATATAACACAAGTATAAATAAATTTAAAAAAAACAAGACAGGAAACTATTTATTTCGTTTAACTTTTATCGTTCCATTATAACTATATATTGATTTGCAAGTTATGGGTTTGGAAGAAAAATAATGTTTTTAACGCACAGTATGGCGTCTACAATCCGCCAGTATCTTTTATTACTTTTTTATGTACCTAGTGTCACTTGCGTTATAAAGACAAATCTAACGATATCTCATACATTAAAATCATTAAATATGTAGGAATAAAGAAACTCACAAACATACATGCATAATAATAAACACTAAATATAGTATATAATATATACTCTCCTTTTTTGTCGTTATGTTATCATTGTGGTACACAAGTGAGATACGATTCATACTGCTATGTATTCAACCAACCGGTAGATTAAAATATACCTAAGGGAAATGTACTTGTAACGCTTTCCGTAAAAAGTTTCGTCACGCTTTAAATACCAAATTTTCAAAGTCTACCCATGATTGTAGTTTGCAAGTTTTCCCTAAAATTATGTAGTTTCAAAATTATACGGAATAAAACGTTTTGTACGGGAATTCCTACTTTCACATTTAGAGATAAAACATATAATAAAACTCAAAACTGGCATACCAGAAGCATTATTAGGCTTGAGGAAGGATTTGCATGCTATTTCACATTAAACAAGTGCAAGAAAACACTTGGTATATATACTAGCGGTCCGCCCCGGATTCGCACGGTTATTTAACAAAAAAATCCAAATTTAAACACAAAAATACTAGTTATTGTGACATAACTATAAAAGTTAGACTTATAGTATTCCGGACTTTTTTATAGATATTGATTTCTTCTATAAAATTGTAGAACAGCTAATTGCTCCATTTTCAATAATTTCTGCAGCGGACGCGATGTAACGATTTTTTTCACATTTTTTTCGCACTTTGGGTTACATTAGAAGTTTTCATACTGATCCCTAACTTTTTGAAAATTCTCTATAGCCTACGTCCATCAGGAATAGTGTAGGATCCTATGGTGAAAGAATTATTCAAATCGGTCCAGTAGTTTCAGAGCCTATTTAATGCAAACAAACAAACAATCAAATTTTTCTCTTTATTATATTAGTATAGTTTACTTTCTTTACGTTTGTATAGAAAGCCTTTTGATACTTCCTTTTGATTAAATCCTTCAAATCTATTTAGTTGTGACCACAGGTCGACACTAACACACTTTGCACGAAATAAATCCTCCTATAACAAATATCGCTATAAAAATCACGTTAATTAGTAATGTTTCAATGATATTATGAATTATTCATATTGGTTGCCATTGTAAATATGTATGTATGTAAATATGTTGTGTGTAAGTTCCTGTAATTTGCAACTGTAAAGTTAGTCTCATTAATTCTAGTGAATGAAGCCCACAGCCCCTTAAGATGCGATTAGGGGTTTATAGTGAGGCTGCTGTGAACCGATTTGGCAGTGATTACACGTAACTAAGTTACCGTCCGTAATTGAGTTTTAGCTCCGTTTGGAACACCCTTTAAGTTGCGGTCATGTGACGTTGATCAGAATTTGCGCTTGATAAATATCTAGACTCCGAGTGAATTCAGAAGTTTTATGACAGCCCTGCCGCTATTTACGTATTGGGTACATCGTTTGTATATCGCTCTCAATATATACGTTTTAGTTAACATTTTATTACCTAAGTATTTGATGTAGTAATTACTTTATATATCCCTATAATCCCGGTAATTGGTATGGGTTAAAATAAAAGGCTATACCAACATTGATCACAGTCCGTGCTTCAATATCATATATGGCATCAATATAATAATGTAGCAATACATTATTACGTAGCATAACATATATAAGCTATTGTACATAATAAATTATGTAATTTATTCGTGGTTGCTAAGTTTAGATATACCTACCTAATCTGCCACGCAATATGAACTCTTATTCAAATTTTCCGTTTAAGGATTTAATTTCATATATCAACTAGAATATATATTTTTATATTAAGAATACACAACGTTACAATATATAATATCTACTAACTTTAAAACTATTAGGCAGGCGTTAAAATTTGTGAGGTAGTTTTCATCATCGTACATAATTAATATTCAGTTTTAAATAATAACCAATAGAATTTAATGTAAGTAGGAATGTATAAATACATTTTTATGAAGAAATCAAAAGGTTAAAATATATACCTAACACCTACTTATTATTCCTCAGGCAAGTACTAATTTGGTAAAAGAAATTGAATTGTATATAAGTATGAACATTTTGGTCGCAAAGGGTGTGTATAATAATGTCTGCGATGCAAACACATTACATTTTTCTCAATTTGTCCGCACCAAATGTGAAAAAGTATGCGCCCGCACTCTACTAAAGTAGCGCCTCGTATATCTTCCTTTGTCTAATGCTTATGAGAACTCGCGCCTAGGATACCACAGAATACAACATAATATAATATATAAGTAATGTTAGATCGTATAGAAAAATATTGTGGTACTGACACTTTAATATAAAACATGGAAAATTCTTTAAATAATATTGAATTTTGTAAATAGAACTAGGCACCTACCAGAAAATAATAGGTAGGTACTATTTATTCGAGGACCTACACAGAATTTTATATAGCACTCTGGTAATCATTTTAGTGATTGATCATACGAGTATAACTGCCCGTGGGGTGACGGGTTCTAATATCACTCCACATCTCTTACCGTGGGTGTCGTAAAAAATGACTAAGGGTAAAACACCGGATGGTGAGCAGTAGTGCCTTCTGAGGAACTGCTATCATGAGCTGAGATTCCCAGGTCCCTTCCAAATGTGCGGATTATGCCAAATTCCCCCTTAGGAGGGAGGCTGTTTTGTAGCAGTAGACAATCTGGTTGATGAGATCATATAACTATGAGATCTGATTTGGTACAAAAAGTTCGACGAGTGGCTTATACAGTCGCATTGGAATCTTGAGTTCTTGGGTTAGATCCTCGAATTGAACAGAGATAGGGATTATGATTTTTATAATTTATATTTGGTATTTAAAACGTGACAAATCAATTCTAAGGATTAATGGGATGTAAACGATACCTTCCAGAGGCGCTTGCACCCGCAACCCCAGGAAACTATCCTGTGACATTACGAATTATGCTAAGGAAGGGGGCCATGGACAGTAGAATTTTTACCAACCGTTTTGAACGGTGTTTTCTGACGGTGGCGACATCTACCCAAATAATATAAAACTACTTAGGCTCGTAATCGAAAGAAATCCTTTGTAGCGTTTCCCAGTCTGGGTCCGTGTCCAGTAGATGTCAGTAAGCCTCCCTATTATACAGGATCTTAGTAGCATATCTGACGAGATGGTTGCTTACTGCCTACACGTTCTTATTTATAAACACACTAGCTTTCCGGGCGCGGCTCCGCCCGCGCGTATGTCGGCTATCGCGCAAAAACATTAACCTCTTTTTGCGCAGTTGGATAAAAAACCATCCTTTGTGTTTCCCGAGTCTCAAGCTATTTCCATACCAAATTTCATTCAAATCGGTTCAGTAGTTTTGGCGTGTAAGCGTAATAGACAGACAGAGTTACTTTCGCATTTATAATATAAGTACTGATTTCCAAATTAATCTATACTTTTGCAGTCCTTACAAGACGTACCTAATCATACAAGTCAACGAATGTTACAAGTACATTCTTAATTTTCTATTGGACTAGTCTCTACAGACAAATAAAAATATAGTCGAACCAGCAAGAGATTATTGAAAATAAAATGACAGCGAAGTGTACTAGTGGAAGAATTGAATCGTATGGTAATGAAATCACGTATATGGGAATTCTTTTACTGCCGAAATTTTATCCATTCACACTGAAAGCTTTTTTAGATTTATTTACAATGTTCGCAGCGAAGATTGATGTAATTTCCTCCAAGAAAGCTGTTACACACGTCAATATAAAATACAGATAACACTTTACATAACACGAACTATTTATTTCTGTCCTTATCTCACACTCGTCGGAGTCGGTACAATATGTATTCTTCTACCTCTCAATTTAGTACTAGTCACTCAATTTAGTTAGTACTATCTTTTAGACAAATATTCTTAACTTCCGTCCACAGTTTCTTAAGTGTGGTGAGATAATTATTTTTCACTACATATCTATACCTCTTTTTTGGTTTGAATAAATGGTTTATAGTAAAATTAATTAATTTAGGCGAATATAGTCTTACGTGTACAATGTATACTCCAGATTATTATTCTTCTTTCAGTTCTAGGTTAGCCTGAACAACATTTTCGACCACATAACCATTACCATCTTGTGAGATAATGGTCAAAGAATAAACAATCAGGCATAAAAAAAGTTGTTGTTGATTGATGAAACACAGAATTGGAAAACATATTTTCTTTATGTAATACTCTACGTAATGCTTATTTGAACATGATAAAAGATCATTCACGCGTGTTTTGGCTTGCTAGGTTTTTTTTTGGCTACTCAGTCAATTTTAGACACGATGACCGACAAAGTATAGACCTCATATCAATCCCTCTATTGTAATTATAGTTCTGTACCTCTGCTCCCTTCAAAAATGATTTTGTCAAAAGGACCATAGATGACTCTTCACTCTTTTTTAATATGTCCATGTCCACACATAACACACTGATCAATTTTATGCAACTTTTCTGTACCTATAGTTACTACTTCGGTTTACTAAATTTCGGTGTTAGTTACTAATTCATGTTTATATAGGAACGCTCTTTTATAAAATACCTATCAGCTCATTATATATGATAATTATTCTTATCTAAAATAATTAGCTACTTTCCGATTAATAACATAAGATGACTTATCAAAGACGTCACCTCTCGTAATTACAGACAACAGTGATAATCTATAGATTAGTTCGAAGCTGTACCAAATATATGTATATCATAATGACAAGAACTCGATCATAATACCAGAACCCAGTTATGTGCATTCTAAATCATAGCATCTACATATTTGATAAGAATGTGGCGAGCTCAAACATTCTACTCAATGTAGGTATTCCTTCGTTGGCCCGGAACCGGTCTTCAGCCAAGGACGTGCCTAGTCACGAGCGATCTCGACCCCGCTCGCTCCGCCAGACGTAATCGACAGTGAAATTGTATCTCCAGCAATATCCAATGAATTGAACGCTTCTTTTGACACTTTTCTTCGAAATACTTTCGCAAATAATACAGGTGGAGACGACATGAGAGCGAGAGATTTTTTCTCACGCATATGTGTAGTACTTAAAATGTAATGAGGCTAAATTTGTAAATTTCAAATATTGTGTCTCAATTTTTCGTGAGTCAACTGCAGAAGACATTTTCTCTCAAATAAATTATTTTTCATACCACCTACTCGAAAAAGGATGTTCTTACCCACGACTGATGGAACGGAGGCGGTATATGCTTTTGAGATTAGAGGTTATTTGTATGCATTGAGAAACTTTCTCGAAGTTTATATATTATGTATGTTCGTTGCCATTTTCCTCGGTAACTACTTGACTGATTTTGATGCAGTTTATTTGTAGTGAACAGTTATTATATCAAAGCAGCTTTTCCTATATGTTTTACCATTGTAGACCAGCAGGAGACCCTGCAGTCAGAACAGCCGAAGCTTGAGCGCTGTCGAGTAGTATATGAGTTATCCATAATAATGCGTATTTAATTGGCTTCGACTACATTGACGATGTTCTCATTTTCATTCATCGATGTAAAATGAACAAAAAATATTTCGTACTTTTCAGTTTTAATTTCACATTCAGGGCAAAATGGATTTAGAACAAATACTACACCGGGTTGTAGATTTGACAGTTAGTTAAGTAATAGTTTAAGATGTCAAAATTAAAAGGCTTACAGCTCAAAAACTATTGATGATAGATAACTGGTTTATTTAATATGCAATATTAACTGCACAATTAAGTTCCATAAGGAGTTACTCGAATAGTGAAAGTAATATTTAACGTTAGCTAGAGCATAAGCGACGTATTTCATTATAAGTTGTACGTAAAAGTTTTTCTTTTTTCTCATAAGTAACGACAATCTACGTTGATTGTGTATGTGTCGGCCGAGTGCCGAATATTTTTCTTGGGCGACGTATATTGAACCCCTTGCGCTCTTTGGATTCTTTCAAGAATCCTTAACTCCACTCTGGATTCAAAATAGCGCACTTGTTGTAAAAATATTCGTATTACTATGTCTTGTGTACTATCTCAATTTACAACTCTGCACAACAGTGATAGCACAAATCAAAACAAAATCAAACGAGTTCGTTATTCACATAAATTGTATCTACGTTAACCAATATAATAATATTTCTAACTACAGCTTTGAATGACAAATCGCATATTTAAATGACACCTTATACAAAGTAAAAATAAACTGTTTTTTTATTGTTCTTCAAGAGAAACTGATCGCTCTTTAACTGTGTGGTTGATCACCTGTTGCGTGATATAGTTAAGTAAGTGATATAGTTTAGGTGTGGAAGGCAAATAATCTTTGCCTGAAGGGAACGTAAAGTAAATAAATTCACCGATTTCAAAAAAGAGGAGGTTCTCAATTCGTCTGTTTTTTTTTCAAAAACATTCTGTTACCTCAGGATAGTGGGTGAACCGATTTTGATAATACTTCTGTTATTTGAAAGCTTGTCGTGTGGTCCCACTTAAATTTCATAAAAATCGGTCAAGCTGTTTTTGAGTTACACTCCAATAACTGAAAAATTATTTCCTATCTTGATGATATAGTCGTTGAAAGTGAATGACAGTCAATCCCGTAAATAGCAAGGGTCACTAAAAAGAGTGATTTCTTTTCATATTTGATAGTTCCAAAATACCTATTATCACATCACATTTGCATGGTGGTAGGGCACTTTGCAAATGCCCGCCTGGCTAGCTACCACCCTCAAGTTGAAAATCTGTCGCCAAGCACCTAACGGTGTGTTCCGGCAGCTGTCCTTGAGAGCCAGTAACTCTAGGTTAGTCTGAACAACATCCTCGACCACATCATCACTTACCATCAGGTGAGAAAGTGGTCAAAGGCTAACCTATCAGGCATAAAAAAAAAAAAAAAAAAAGTATTGTGCGGATGGTACGACTTCGACAAGATATTTCACACTTTTGAGTGTTGAAGTCGGTTACATATTTAGGTGAAAAAAAATTGTTTGATTGCGCTACGGCAGCCACAGCAAATGTAGGTATATCTATATCACAAAAATAATAGGTCTCTTAGTCAATAGGAAAGTAAGGACGCATTAATATTTTATCATATAATATATAAGCCGGTTGTAAACGCCCTTTTCACAGAAATCGTCACGGGAACGGTTCGACGGTCCATACATTATTCAGTATTTATAGTGCCTATTTTAGAAAACCTTTTAGAGATTGCAATATCTTGAAAAGGGGAAACAAAAACATAAACAGAGGGCATACGGTCTTGATTACAAGAAAATCACTTACACGTTCTTGCTTTTTAGGGTTCCGTACACAAAGGGTAAACACGAGACCCTATTACTGAGACATCGCATCCATCCGTCCGTCCGCCCTTCTATCACCAGGCTGTATCTCATGAACGGTGACAGCTAGACAGGTAAAATTTCCACAGATGATGTATTTCTGTTGCCGCTAAAACAACAAATACAAAAATTTGGCCAAGTGCGAGTCGGACTCGCGCACGTTAAAACAAAAAAAGGTTAAAATATGAATTCGTGCACGAGTCCGACTCGCACTTGGCCGGTTTTATTCTTCCTGTATCTTCGTAGTCTTTCTTATATTATTTTACATTTTACACGATTGCCTATAAAGTTCATGTTGGTTTATTTTATTTAGGGACTTTTTACAAACATGCATAGCAGTTTCATTTTCATGTAGGTATGTGATTCTTCATTTCGACATAACTTTTAAAAGCCTGACCGGATTTCGTTGTATGGGGTATCGTTAGAAATCGTTAAAACCCGAGTGACACTGGCTTACGTTTTATGACATAGCAGTTGTTTTTTTTTTTATTCCTGATAGGTTAGCCTTTGACCACTATCTCACCTGATGGTAAGTGATGATATGGTCGAAGATGTTGTTCAGGCTAACCTAGAATTACTGACTCTCAGGAACAGCTGCCGGAACACACCGCTAGGTGCTAGGCGACAGATTTTCTAGCTAGCCAGGTGTGCATTCGCAAAATTCCCTACCACCATGCTATAACAACTGCCATCCTGAGGCAACAACCGGCCTTCCACATCGACCTGTGCCGCCACGCCGTGCACACCTGTCTACAGCTCCGCCAGTATCTCCCAGTGAGACCGCAATAGTCCCCGCACTATTGCCGTCTCACTCGGGTCATCGTTCCGACGCTAGTTGCAGACCAGTGCCTTGGAATACGCAGTCCTGACGAAGTTTTTGTTTTGTGTGCAGAAGCTGAGCAGCCGCCGAACGCCGAGCAACGCGAGCTACGAGCTCGCCGTGCCGTCGCGCAGAGGCGCTCTAAGACGTCAGGCATTACCACCTACCCAAGTCCCTTGTTTCGGACGAACAACATCATATCGGGCTGGTGGTCTTGTTTTGACCGCACTTTTCGGTGCGCATTTCACCACTTTACTACCCGACACAACATAGTAACAGTCGCGTAACAACACACTTTGTGCTGTTAAGCGACGTCGTTCAGGCGTGGGGTAGCGTCAGCCAAACCCGTCTGAACGATCAAATCCGCCATTTGCTGCGGTCGCAGTGTGACACCCTACGGTGACAACGGCCACTGTTGTTGTTTTGGTTTAACCTTGCACCGTGGCCTTTCCCGCTTCACGGGTCAGCCGAAGCAAGCTGGGCTCCGGGATTACTGGCCTTGGGGTCGCCCCTAGTCAACCCCGGAGTAGCGCTTAGGAGCACCCCTCTCCGCCGAGAAAAAAGCTCGGAGAGGGTACACAACTAGGGCACACCCTAGGTACACACTCCCTCTCACACAGTGAGCTCACAAGGTGTGTGAGGGAATTCAAACCCTTGATAGGGCGTCCTGAGTATTCCCCTCAGGATGCAGTCCCGTCCCTCTAACGGTGAGGTGCAGGTCCTTCAGACCTTCGCCCTCCGCCACCCCGATCTGTATGTTGCACACATGCAACTCCTCGAAGAGGAAGCGAGTGCCCGCCTCACGGACACTCTTATTGCTCCCTCCGGGACTTCAATCCCGGAGGCCAACGTCCCTCCTCTGACCCGGTCCTTCTCAGAGGACAGCCCGCTTTCGCCCGCTCCGGGCCCAGACAACAGACGCACGGTGGCAGCCCCTCCCCGTGAGAGGTCTCGCTCGCGCTCACCGATCGGGAGGCCAGCGAGCACCCGTCCCTCCATCGCCGTTGTCGAGCCCACTTCGGACTCCGAAACGGAGATGGAAGTAGATCCGAGTCGCGCCTTACGCACTGACTCGGACTCCGATAACGACGGCTATACCGTCGTTGACCGCAAACGCAAGCGTGCTCCTAAAGCCGCTAGTTGCGCAACTTCCGCCCCTCCCGCCAAGGCACCCGCTAAGGCCCCCGCCTCCGGCAAGAAGCCGACCCCCGCCCCGCGCCCCGCGTCTCCTCCCTCCGCTCCGGCCACCACTGCCGCGTCCCCTCAGGACGCGAGCGCGCGCCGCGAAAAACCGCCGCCGCCCCTGTTCATTCAGGACAAAACCAAATGGGACATGCTGTCCCGTTTAGTTTCGGATCGTGGGATCCACTATACTAATGCCCGCTCCACGCAGCAGGGCATTAAAGTCCAAGTTTCCACCATTAGCGACCACAGAGCGCTAACTAAACTCCTCCGCCACGAGAGCATAAGTTTTCACACTTATGCGCTCGAAGAGGAGAAAGTCCTCCGAGTGGTCATCCGCGGTGTGCCCAAGGAGGTACATACCGATTCGGTATGTGCCGACCTGAAGGCACAAGACTTCCCCGTACATGCAGTTCACCGCATGTACAGCGGGAAGGACCGCAGCCCCTACGATCTAGTACTCGTAGTACTAGATCGTACTCCTGAAGGCAAGGCCATTTTTAATTTAAAAAAGGTCTGTGGCCTCTCAGGACTCGATGTCCAAGCCCCATACAAGAATGGGAGTCCCTCGCAGTGCCATAACTGCCAACTATACGGGCACGCCTCCCGTTTCTGCTTCGCTCGCGCTAGGTGCGTTAAGTGCCTAGGCGATCACACGACAGCAGCGTGCACTCGCACCCGGGATTCGCCGGACCCACCCAGCTGTGTTTTATGCGGTGCTCAAGGGCATACCGCGAATTACCGTGGCTGCCCTAAAGCACCACGAGTGAACCACAGGGTGGCAAGGCATAGGCCGACCCGTCCCTCTTACGACCGTTACCAACGGGTAAGCCCTAAACTAACGGTAGTACCTGCCTCACAGGTAATACCCGCGCCGCTCCCAGCCCGTAACGCATGGTCTAAACCACCCAGTATGGTTAAGACCGTCGCTACCGCCCGCGCCCCGGCCCGCGCGCCCGCACCCGCGCCCGCACCCGCACCCGCCCGCGCCGCGGCCCCTGCCCGCGCACCGGCCCCGGCTCGCCCCGCGCTCCCGGCACCCGTCGCCAACACCATTCGCGCGCCTCCCCGCGCCGCTTCCCGGCCTCAAGCTCCACTTATGCCATTGATGGCTGCCCCTCTTCAAGAGGCAATCAACCTAGTCAGCGATCTGGCTATGTCGGTTGACATCAATGAGGTACAAGAGCTATTCCACAAGATGCAATACGCTCAATCCCCAGCGGACGTGATCCAATACACATTGGAACACGCGAACTTACTAAGCGCCCTTAAGCGCTTCGTTCCCCAGGCCCCTCCCCAGTACAACCACTATGGGTAGTACAACCGCACGCACGAAACCGCGCTCAGTTTCGTTAGCGTCATTCAACGCTAACGGTTTCTTTAGACAACGTGACCTTGTCCACGACTTTTGTTGCACCCACCTTATCGACATTATATGCGTGCAGGAAACCCTTCTAAAACCGGGGAAGGCGAATCCTAGGTTTGCCAATTACAGAACGGTACGTGATGATAGAGTGAACTCCCGTGGGGGAGGCACTCTTATCTATTACAAAAGGTCCCTGCACTGCATCCCCTTACCTACCCCGACTCTTGTTAATATGGAAGCATCTTGTTGTCTTCTAGCTATGACTGGTCATCAACCTATAGTCATAGCGTCCTGTTACCAAGCTTGTCAAAAGCCGATCGTCCGAGCTGACTTAGAAGCATTGTTCTCATTAGGAAGCGCCGTCCTTCTGATTGGCGACTTCAATAGTAAGCACATCCTATGGAATTGTAACGTCAACAATCCCAGAGGCATTGCACTTGAAAAACTAGTCGCAGAACTTAATTTTGACATAATTGCGCCCACTGAGCCCACTCACTACCCTCACACGGAAGACTTTCGACCTGACTTGCTTGACATGGCACTACTCAGAGGCGTAACACTCCAGTTACGCTCCATAGAAGTGGTTCACGAGCTTCACTCTGATCACCGACCCATTATACTGCGACTAGGTCCCGACCCAACAACAGACCTCCCCCGCCCCACTAAGACGATAGTGAACTGGAAGCAATTAGGCGTTGCCCTAAAGGCTATCAGTTCACCGGACCTTGACAAGATCCCTGACGACATCCTGACTAAAGATGACGTAACCCTTGCGATCGATTCGTTCACCAATCACCTCTCCACCGTAGTAGGTGCATCCGCAAAGGAGGTCATAGTGCCGGACGACCGGCGCCTTGTCATTCCAGCGGATGTGAGACGATTGGTGACGGAGAGTAAAGCAGTGACCCGACATTACGACTCTTACCCCAGTAAAGAGAACAAAACTAAGAAACGCCACTTTGAACGCATGGTTCAAAGTCGCATGTCTGAGTTGCGTGATCAACAATGGGGTGACAAACTTTCAAACCTCGTGCCAAGCCACCAGGCTTATTGGGACTTGGCGCGAGGTATGAAAGGAAGTAACTACAACGACATGCCTCCCTTATACAGACCAATCCCACTAGTCCCAGCGTTCTTTGACGAAGACAAAGCTGAGTGCCTAGCTGATAGCCTAGAGGCTCAGTGTTCCCCTAACGTAGATCACGTTGACCAAGCTCACCTCGATTCGGTGGATGCTGAAGTCGAACGTAAAAGCTCTGTGGTCACCTCTGAACTCCCACCAATCACCTTAGCGACTTACGCTGAGGTGGCGAGACTGATCAAGGCCCTCCGACCGCGCAAATCCCCCGGTGCCGATGGCATCTCCAACAGGGTTCTTAAAACCCTCTCTCCTCCTCTCATCCATCTCCTAGTCAGCATCTTCAATGCTGCTATGAGCCACTGCTTATTCCCAGACACCTGGAAATGTGCAAATGTCATTGGCATTCACAAACCAGGCAAAAGCTCATCTGACCCCACCAGTTACCGCCCCATCAGCCTCCTCAGTGCCTTAGGCAAACCTTACGAGCGGTTACTTGCAAACCGTCTCCAGTCCCATGCTAAGGAACACCACCTTATCCCAGATGAGCAGTTTGGCTTCAGGCCCGGACACTCATGCGTCCAACAGGTGCACCGCCTCACGGAGCACATCATTGAGGGCTTTAACAAGTACCCCAAACCCCAGACAACGCTAGCAGTCTTCCTCGACGTAGCGAAAGCTTTTGACAAAGTCTGGCACAATGGCTTGATTTACAAGCTATACCAATTTGGCGTGCCAGAACGTCTTGTGCTCATCCTACAAGACTTCCTTAAAGCCAGAAGCTTTCGCTATCGCGTGGAAGGCACCCTCTCCTCCCCCCACCCAGTCAGAGCCGGAGTCCCTCAGGGCTCCGTGCTATCACCCATTCTTTTCGCGCTGTATACCAGCGACATCCCACGCTCTCAGCCTAACGTCCTATTAGCCCAATACGCGGATGACACCGCTATTTATACCACTGGGTGGCATATCAGTAGAAAGTCCATTCCCGCCCTCCAACGGGCCATCACCGAGATCGGTGACTGGTTCCGTAAATGGCGCATCGCGGTCAACCCAGTTAAAAGTGCAGCTATGTACTTTACTGAGAAGGGCCGCCCCCGTTACCCGCAACCTATAACTTTGTTCGACCAACCCATCCCCTGGGTTAGTAAAACAAAATATCTCGGAGTCACCCTTGATCGGAATCTCACCTTTAGCGATCATATAACAACCGTCCGTAACAGAGCGGCCTTTGTAATGGGTCGCCTTGGTCCCCTGATTCGCAAAGAGAGTAAAATGTCTCTTAGAAATAAGAAGAAACTTTACACTGCCTGCATCCGCCCCATCATGACTTACGCTTCAGTAGTGTTTAGTCATGCTAGTGAGGCCCATCTCCATAAGCTTCAAGTCATTCAAAACCGTTTTCTTCGTAGTGCAACCGGCGCTCCGTGGTATATCCGGAACACCGAGTTGCATTGCGACTTAAACCTTCCCTCTCTAGCGCAGTTCAATAAGGACTGCGCCCGCCGATACTTTGATCGAGCGCCCCACCACCCGAACCCATTGGTTGTCCAGGCATCGAACTACTCGACTGCCTCTTCTATCCCATTTTTCAAACCCCCCCGTCGCCGACCACGGCAGGTATTAGACGACCCGGATGACCCCATCGCAGCCATTACGTTGGCAGCTTTAGCGTTATCCGCAAGTCGTTGAGGTAAAATCCCCAGGTGTGAGGTAATCAGAGGTCACACAATCAAACACCGAGCTCGCCGGCGAGCTCGAGGCAAAAACAAGGTCACGATTAATTGCTCTCCAAATAGTCAAAGAGTATTATTCAGTAGGGCCCAATTGTGCAACACTGCAGTTGCACAGAGGCATTTTGCTCCGATCCCCCCCATGTCTCTCGACAGCGAGACAAGCCGAGGTCCGAACCACAGTGGTGCCCTTGAGCTCGCTGTCAACCCCTCCTATAATAGCGGTACGTTTTCGGCGTCCGCAGGAGACGGAGGTAGAAAGCGCTTTTCGCCTTCTACGCCCGTCTCGGGAGAAGTGCCTTCGGCACTTCTCCCTCCCGGGCTATTGTAGGGCCAGGCCCTCGCCCAAAACCCGGTGGAGCTGGACGACCGCACAGGCGGTAGCCAGCATCTATGTCCTCCCTAAAAAAAAAAAAAAAAAGCAACAACCGGGACCGAGCGACGGCTTAACGTGCCCTCCGAAGCACGGAACCACTCAGTAGTAATGTCACCAGCCGTCACCCATCCAACTCATTACCGCGGCGGACGTTGCTTAGCTTTGCTGATCGGTTCAGGATAAGCAAACTTCAATTAAAAGCTACGAGCGCTTCAATTCAATTTTTTATAAATGTGTTCATTATTTTAGCGTTCAACAAACAGTTTCAATTGTTTTACTACCGTCTATTTTAAATTTGGTTCAAAATTTTGGTTTCAAGATGTCAAATTTAATCAGTCGACAGACAATAGCACAATCAGCAAGCATGTGCCCCATGCACATGTTTGCTGATTGTATTTTTTGTAATTTGAGTTTTAGCAGCCATCGTTTACGTAACCTAACCTAACACAGTATATAACTACTACCTACCTCTTGGCAATTAATTCGAATCATTAACCTAAGTATACGTCTAAGGCTTTGAACAGATATGTCTAAATACCTGTTCATTTCGCCAGACATGGAGGCAAGCCTCACATTGTAAGAGAACCTTTTTTTAACTAACTGATGATGCAGACATGTATCCTGCCTGTTGTTAAGCCTCACTTATATATATTACAGTATCAGTGTCACAATCATCATTCTGCTTGACACAACACTGCGATCCTCAGTGAGCTGACGCTTCGAGACATTAGTTTTGGCACAGTGCCCTTCACGTCTTAACACAGTACAAGAGGAAGTTAACACTCTGCCTGTAATTTACTGGCTATTAAGGAATGCTGCCGGAATATACTGCTAGGTGCTTGGCGACAGATTTTCTACTTGAGGGTGGTAGCTAGCCAGGCGAGCATTCGTAAAATGCCATCCCACCATGCAGCAAAGCTCAAAAATTGCGGCACCGTAGTCCATAGCTATAATCACACGGCTATTATTGCTAATAAAGTTACATTATAATCGATTATTTTAAAGATTAAAACAAAAATAGCTATTTTTATACGCTGAACACATCGTAGAGGACTTCAGATCTGCTTTCATTATTGTTGGATTTAGTCACTGTTCACGGTGACGCCTGTTTATTTACTCTGTGGTACAAAACAATCAAGGAGTTGATTGGAACTTGAGCCATTTATACGGGCTTACTTGTTATTGAGCCTGAATAGGTATTTTAATATATTCTATCACAACGTTATTTATTGTATTCTCAGTAAAGTTGAAACATTCGTAAGTACTACGTGGATGTTTTAAGTCACGTCGTAACGCATTATTATGAGAATGAGTTTAGAAACAATGACCTAGTAGACTTGCTCTCTATTTTAATTACAAAGACGAGAGGAAAAATTATAGTCATGTATGGGATTCGAACCCGCGTCATCAATCCCTTTAGTTGGGGTATGCCCTGACCGACTGAGCTAACATGACAATCAGTAGTAACTGTAATTAGTCCTATCGTTTTATAACCATCGTATTGTGATGTCACTTCAACTTCAAGTTACGTTGAACTATAAGTGTCGCTCCATGCTAATACGTTAGCTCAGTCGTTCAGAGCATACCCCGGCTAAATGGGTGGATGACGCGCAAACGGCTATAATTTTCCTTTCGTAATTTTGTGATTTTGTAATGTATATTTTCTTTATACCAATTTTACGCAATCATCATCAACAAAATCGACAAGTCCACAGAACTTAAACATCCTACAGTCTCAGTACCTAACTGTGTTTTATTATTATTTCAACCGGAGCAGTTCCCACAGCTTGTTCGGTACTTGGGAAAATTTTCAAGGGACCTATTTAACTCAACCCCTTTTTTAATTAAAGAGTTGGTTAAAAATAGACTTAAAATATTCATAGTAAGTAAGATATACCTTAAAAACAATATTGGTATATTATTTCTCTTTTTCTTTCAAATTTATGAACAGCGGTTTATGTTAAATATGTTCTGAGAGTAATGTTATCGTAATATCAGACAGCAATGTTTTCATAATAAAAATATTTACTATTTTGTAATTATTTGATGTTTTTTGTTTTCATTTTATAGTTACAATTATTTTTCTTTTTTTATGCCTGGTAGGTTAGCCTTTGACCACTATCTCACCTGATGGTAAGTGATCATGTGGTCGAAGATGTTGTTCAGGCTAACCTAGAATTACTGGTTCTCAAGGACAGCTGCCGGAACACACCGTTAGGTGCTTGGCGACAGATTTTCTACTTGAGGGTGGTAGCTAGCCAGCCGGGCATTCGCAAAGTGCCCTACCACCATGCTGTAACGACTGCCATCGTAAGACAACAACCGGGACTGATGGCTTAACGTGCCCTCCGGAACACAGAAGCGCTCAGTAGTAATGTAATGTCACCAGCGGTCACCCATCCAACTCATGACCGAGGTGGACGTTGCTTAACTTAGCTGATCGGTTAAGAACAGCTAAGCAAAATTCGCTACGAGCGGTTCAAAAGTTATAAAATTATGTTTTGTTTATCAATTGAAAAAAAAAGTGTTCTTATACAATTATTACCCTTATAATGTGTTTTTTTATTGTCAGTGGTGTGTCGATACAATAAAGTACAGTTGTTATAACTAAACCAAAATATCACTTATGTTTCGTAGTAAGCAAGTGATTACGCAGACAGTCGTCAAATCATACATATTTTGTCAAACTACAGACTGATTAAAGCTAAATATAATCGAATACTTGATTCGTCGAGTTCTTCAATGTATAAATATACTAATTCTTTGTTCGTTGGATGAGCTCTTAGTCAAGCACGCCTGGGGACAAGATGAAAATAAAATCAAAAGCTTTTCAAGTAATCAAACCTTTACAACTTCCTTAAAAAAATACAAACAACATAATAAGATGAATGTAAAATGTTCACTTGAGACTTGCAATGCCTTCTTACGACATTTATATACGGCATCAGTCTTAGAACACATCGGGAATTGCTTAATTATACTCAGTATCTGATGTATTGAGTTCACTATTTGAACTGTTCATGCATTCCTCGTACATTTTCCCGACTGGCTTGAATACGTTTCAGACACAATTCTGGCACACATATGAGCTTTGTTTTTTGAAAATCCGGGTTGCATATATGTTTTTGCTCTCTACTAATTAATATGCTATTTTGCCATTTTGACAATGTTAAAGTACCATTGCAGATGCTTTTATTTACATACCTCCAAGTCGTCGTTCTATTTGGTATTGTGACATATAAACAAAACTAATGCCCCAAACTAGGCATGTTACTTTATCATGTGTCCTGTTTTCATTTCTACATAATAGAAATACTTTTCGTGGTTCATTGCATTGACTTGTAGATGGAGTTTCGCCACAGAAAAGAGAATTTTATATCTCTATGAGTTTCGCAGAAGACACTCGGTTGGTAATGAATTATATTTAAGGGCAAGACAGTAGTCAAAATAATTTCTAATTCGGGCGGAGCTAAAAGAAATAGGCGTTAACTTTTAACTCATAAAAATATTCAGTCGCACGGCGGCACTAGTCGCCGTACCACGGATAGCATCGCTAAAATTGTAGAGTTTCGTGTGCTATTAGAAGCGGCAGAACAGAAGTGTACATAACAACATTTTATCTGCAGTTACTGCGAACCTATACGGTAAAAAATATCATCGCTTGTAAGTATAGAAATATTTAATAGACTAAGCGAAGTGTGGTCTCGGTGGAGGTCTGAGCAGTGTATATTTCCCAGTCATTATCTCGATTGCCTGATCCGATTTTCTTGAAATTTTGTTAGAAAAGTGCCTATCTTCCATATCAACATAATTTGCAAGTAAAAGTTTTAATTGTTTGGTGGTTAGCAGAGATTATAAGATCCATAAAACGAGCTTATAATTTAAAATTGTAGATAATATTTTAAAAACATAAATGGAACCGACTTATGTTCCTGATAAGTGTGAAATTACTTGTCAAAGTTGGTACCGTGTTAGTTCAAAAGTCAGTATTGTGCTCAAAAAAGTAGTTCGATTTCATGAAGCGGTACGAATAGGGCTTGCAATCCGGATATCCGGATATCCGAATTATCCGGATATCCGCCAATTTATAAAATCCGGATAGTGACGACCTAATTATCCGGATAATTCGGATAATACGGATAGTTACATAAGTCAAAAAATACTTGTAAAAATGGAATTTACTCATCAAAACTTCTATTTATATGCACTTCTTAGACGTATTTTTGTAGGGGGACACACTATTTATCCATTGTTTTCAATAATATTCAGAAAGTTGTCAGTGTGTGATTTTAGCCACTCCTAACCACTCCCAAAATTAAAGAAAAAATAGTTTTGTAAACGTTTTATAAGTATAACCTGTCTCTGTCATATACGTGGCAATGACAAGAAAGAACATTAAGTAGCACTGTTTTAGGCCTAGACCGCACCACGGTTAAACCGCTGCGGTTATTAACCGCGTGATTTTGTGACTCAGGAAAACTAATACAAACGGCCGCACCTGCGGTTTTTTCCCGCGACTAAACTAAAAACCGTGAAATGACAAAATGATTCGCGGCAAAAAACCGCAGCAAAATTGTAATCCAAAGAACTAAGTGGGCGCACACGCACTATGCGGTAACCGCGGGCGGTTTTGGCCAGTATTCGGCAGACCACCGCGCCGTGCAGAGTGTTTGTGTTGTCGTTTTCGTGCCATTGCAGTTATGTCGTCTACCGAGGAGTTTGTTTCAAACGAACCAGATTATGAAAGTTTGTCACAGAAAATCATTATAGAAGTATAAAAAAGACCAGCATTGTACGACACTACTTTGCGACAGTATAGTGATAGGAATGTTAAAAATAAACTTTTAGCGTTGACGTCATCTTTTACTATTTCTTAATACCAGAGCAACAACACACACTGCTCTCTTGAAATCCATCTTTAAACTGTGAAAACCGCGGGCAGTTACGCGGTTTTTAATCGTGGTGCGTGCGTCTCTAGGCGGTTTAACGGTTATAGCGGTAACCGCTTGCTGGAAAAAACCGTGGTGCGGCCTCGGCCTTAGTTGTAAGCCTTTTACAAGTCTTCTATGAAAATTGGGGGTTAATGTATATTATTAATAGAAAGAATTTTGTTATTTTTATTTGTTTTTGTCTATTATTACCATTTTATGATTACGTTATTATACTATCATAGTAGTTAAAGTTTTAAAAGAAAAATTAATCACCTGATGGCCTACTTAACTAGTAAGTAATTCATATTTTAAGGATACCTGAATAATTTAACTTATGCTAAACTAATGCTTACAACTAAAACGGTGCTACAGTGTGTTGTTCTTTCTTGTTATTGCCACGTATAAGACAGAGACAGGTAATACTTATAAGACGTTTACAAAACTATATATTCTTTGAATTTGGGAGTGGTTAGGATTGGCTAAAATCACATACCGACAACTTTCTGAATATTATTGAAAACATTAACAAAGCTAATTTGAATACTACTCTTTCATGTTGGTTTTTAAAACCGTCTTCAAAGATTTTCTCATCGGTACGCATGTCTTCAAAAATAATGTTCAAATAGAACAAATTTTTTTACTGTCTCATCTTTACTTCTACTTAAGAAGTTTCATTCAAGATATTTATGAAAACGTGTAATTTTGGTGTGCTTGGCGTATTGGCAAAAGCTACTGGTGTGGTCTCGAAAGGAAATCCTCTAAAAATCTAGGTCAAATTCTAGTACTACATGCATATGTAAGAAAACTGAAGTGACTTCTTACATTGACAACGGTAAAATAACTTTTCCATACCACGAACACAATATAAACATCTATACTATTGAACCGAGTTGGTACAGACTTCGAGACGTTATTCCATACTTTTCAGTCATTAAAAGATTGTTCTTTTTTTTTTTTTTTTTAGGGAGGACATAGATGCTGGCTACCGCCTGTGCGGTCGTCCAGCTCCACCGGGTTTTGGGCGAGGGCCTGGCCCTACAATAGCCCGGGAGGGAGAAGTGCCGAAGGCACTTCTCCCGAGACGGGCGTAGAAGGCGAAAAGCGCTTTCTACCTCCGTCTCCTGCGGACGCCGAAAACGTACCGCTATTATAGGAGGGGTTGACAGCGAGCTCAAGGGCACCACTGTGGTTCGGACCTCGGCTTGTCTCGCTGTCGAGAGACATGGGGGGGATCGGAGCAAAATGCCTCTGTGCAACTGCAGTGTTGCACAATTGGGCCCTACTGAATAATACTCTTTGACTATTTGGAGAGCAATTTATCGTGACCTTGTTTTTGCCTCGAGCTCGCCGGCGAGCTCGGTGTTTGATTGTGTGACCTCTAATTACCTCACACCTGGGGATTTTACCTCGACGACTTGCGGATAACGCTAAAGCTGCCAATGTAATGACTGCGATGGGGTCATCCGGGTCGTCTAATACCTGCCGTGGTCGGCGACGGGGGGGTTTGAAAAATGGGATAGAAGAGGCGGTCGAGTAGTTCGATGCCTGGACAACCAAAGGGTTCGAGTGGTGGGGCGCTCGATCAAAGTATCGGCGGGCGCAGTCCTTATTGAACTGCGCTAAAGAGGGAAGGTTTAGGTCGCAATGCAACTCGGTGTTCCGGATATACCACGGAGCGCCGGTTGCACTACGAAGAAAACGGTTTTGAATGACTTGAAGCTTATGGAGATGGGCCTCACTAGCATGACTAAACACTACTGATGCGTAAGTCATGATGGGGCGGATGCAGGCAGTGTAAAGTGTCTTCTTATTTCTAAGAGACATTTTACTCTCTTTGCGAATCAGGGGACCAAGGCGACCCATTACAAAGGCCGCTCTGTTACGGACGGTTGTTATATGATCGCTAAAGGTGAGATTCCGATCAAGGGTGACTCCGAGATATTTTGTTTTACTAACCCAGGGGATGGATTGGTCGAACAAAGTTAAAGGTTGCGGGTAACGGGGGCGGCCCTTCTCAGTAAAGTACATAGCTGCACTTTTAACTGGGTTGACCGCGATGCGCCATTTACGGAACCAGTCACCGATCTCGGTGATGGCCCGTTGGAGGGCGGGAATGGACTTTCTACTGATATGCCACCCAGTGGTATAAATAGCGGTATCATCCGCGTATTGGGCTAATAGGACGTTAGGCTGAGAGCGTGGGATGTCGCTGGTATACAGCGCGAAAAGAATGGGTGATAGCACGGAGCCCTGAGGGACTCCGGCTCTGACTGGGTGGGGGGAGGAGAGGGTGCCTTCCACGCGATAGCGAAAGCTTCTGGCTTTAAGGAAGTCTTGTAGGATGAGCACAAGACGTTCTGGCACGCCAAATTGGTATAGCTTGTAAATCAAGCCATTGTGCCAGACTTTGTCAAAAGCTTTCGCTACGTCGAGGAAGACTGCTAGCGTTGTCTGGGGTTTGGGGTACTTGTTAAAGCCCTCAATGATGTGCTCCGTGAGGCGGTGCACCTGTTGGACGCATGAGTGTCCGGGCCTGAAGCCAAACTGCTCATCTGGGATAAGGTGGTGTTCCTTAGCATGGGACTGGAGACGGTTTGCAAGTAACCGCTCGTAAAGTTTGCCTAAGGCACTGAGGAGGCTGATGGGGCGGTAACTGGTGGGGTCAGATGAGCTTTTGCCTGGTTTGTGAATGCCAATGACATTTGCACATTTCCAGGTGTCTGGGAATAAGCAGTGGCTCATAGCAGCATTGAAGATGCTGACTAGGAGATGGATGAGAGGAGGAGAGAGGGTTTTAAGAACCCTGTTGGAGATGCCATCGGCACCGGGGGATTTGCGCGGTCGGAGGGCCTTGATCAGTCTCGCCACCTCAGCGTAAGTCGCTAAGGTGATTGGTGGGAGTTCAGAGGTGACCACAGAGCTTTTACGTTCGACTTCAGCATCCACCGAATCGAGGTGAGCTTGGTCAACGTGATCTACGTTAGGGGAACACTGAGCCTCTAGGCTATCAGCTAGGCACTCAGCTTTGTCTTCGTCAAAGAACGCTGGGACTAGTGGGACTGGTCTGTATAAGGGAGGCATGTCGTTATGGTTACTACCTTTCATACCTCGCGCCAAGTCCCAATAAGCCTGGTGGCTAGGCACGAGGTTTGAAAGTTTGTCACCCCATTGTTGATCACGCAACTCAGACATGCGACTTTGAACCATGCGTTCAAAGTGGCGTTTCTTAGTTTTGTTCTCTTTACTGGGGTAAGAGTCGTAATGTCGGGTCACTGCTTTACTTTCCGTCACTAATCGTCTCACATCCGCTGGAATGACAAGGCGCCGGTCGTCCGGCACCATGACCTCCTTTGCGGATGCACCTTCTACGGTGGAGAGGTGATTAGTGAACGAATCGATCGCAAGGGTTACGTCATCTTTAGTCAGGATGTCGTCAGGGATCTTGTCAAGGTCCGGTGAACTGATAGCCTTTAGGGCAACGCCTAATTGCTTCCAGTTCACTATCGTCTTAGTGGGGCGGGGGAGGTCTGTTGTTGGGTCGGGACCTAGTCGCAGTATAATGGGTCGGTGGTCAGAGTGAAGCTCGTGAACCACTTCTATGGAGCGTAACTGGAGTGTTACGCCTCTGAGTAGTGCCATGTCAAGCAAGTCAGGTCGAAAGTCTTCCGTGTGAGGGTAGTGAGTGGGCTCAGTGGGCGCAATTATGTCAAAATTAAGTTCTGCGACTAGTTTTTCAAGTGCAATGCCTCTGGGATTGTTGACGTTACAATTCCATAGGATGTGCTTACTATTGAAGTCGCCAATCAGAAGGACGGCGCTTCCTAATGAGAACAATGCTTCTAAGTCAGCTCGGACGATCGGCTTTTGACAAGCTTGGTAACAGGACGCTATGACTATAGGTTGATGACCAGTCATAGCTAGAAGGCAACAAGATGCTTCCATATTAACAAGAGTCGGGGTAGGTAAGGGGATGCAGTGCAGGGACCTTTTGTAATAGATAAGAGTGCCTCCCCCACGGGAGTTCACTCTATCATCACGTACCGTTCTGTAATTGGCAAACCTAGGGTTCGCCTTCCCCGGTTTTAGAAGGGTTTCCTGCACGCATATAATGTCGATAAGGTGGGTGCAACAAAAGTCGTGGACAAGGTCACGTTGTCTAAAGAAACCGTTAGCGTTGAATGACGCTAACGAAACTGAGCGCGGTTTCGTGCGTGCGGTTGTACTACCCATAGTGGTTGTACTGGGGAGGGGCCTGGGGAACGAAGCGCTTAAGGGCGCTTAGTAAGTTCGCGTGTTCCAATGTGTATTGGATCACGTCCGCTGGGGATTGAGCGTATTGCATCTTGTGGAATAGCTCTTGTACCTCATTGATGTCAACCGACATAGCCAGATCGCTGACTAGGTTGATTGCCTCTTGAAGAGGGGCAGCCATCAATGGCATAGGGGGAGCTTGTGGCCGGGAAGCGGCGCGGGGAGGGGCGCGAACGGTGTTGGCAGCGGGTGCCGGGAGCGCTGGGCGAGCCGGGGCCGGTGCGCGGGCAGGGGCCGCGGCGCGGGCGGGTGCGGGTGCGGGCGCGGGCGCGGGCGCGCGGGCCGGGGCGCGGGCGGTAGCGACGGTCTTAACCATACTGGGTGGTTTAGACCATGCGTTACGGGCTGGGAGCGGCGCGGGTATTACCTGTGAGGCAGGTACTACCGTTAGTTTAGGGCTGACTCGTTGGTAACGGTCATAAGAGGGGCGGGTCGGCCTATGCCTTGCCACCCTGTGGTTCACTCGTGGTGCTTTAGGGCACCCACGGTAATTCGCGGTATGCCCTTGAGCACCGCACAGAACACAACTGGGTGGGTCCGGCGAATCCCGGGTGCGAGTGCACGCTGCTGTCGCGTGATCGCCTAGGCACTTAACGCACCTAGCGCGAGCGAAGCAGAAACGGGAGGCGTGCCCGTATAGTTGGCAGTTATGGCACTGCGAGGGACTTCCATTTTTGTATGGGGCTTGGACATCGAGTCCTGAGAGGCCACAGACCTTTTTTAAATTAAAAATGGCCTTGCCCTCTGGTGTACGGTCTAGTACTACGAGTACTAGGTCATATGGACTGCGGTCCTTCCCGCTGTACATGCGGTGAACCGCATGCACAGGGAAGTCTTGTGCTTTAAGGTCGTCACATACCGCATCTCATCTGCATCCAATTTTAATACCGACACCTTTTCCGACACTGACACCGAGTTCGACGCCTATTCCGACACTGACACTTATTTTTTTACTGACACCAACGCCGACGCCCTTTCTGATACCGACGCCGACAGTTAAATAAATTGATCTTCTTTTTAAAATAAAATAAAAAAAATAAAAAAAAAGAAATTGATTTTTTTAACTTTATAAAGTCTATAATTGCGTTCACCTCTGATTTTGAAGGGCAGTCAGTGCGCTCTAAAGTTTT
Organism: Plagodis dolabraria; assembly: GCA_963854805.1. Lineage (NCBI taxonomy): Eukaryota > Metazoa > Arthropoda > Insecta > Lepidoptera > Geometridae > Plagodis > Plagodis dolabraria. The sequence goes on along the minus strand of OY978440.1, from coordinate 32,340,370 downwards.
CTCGTACGCGGACGTACGTTTATTCCAAACAAACGGAGTTAGACAGGTTTCCGGTCGCGGCGATCGGATGTGCTAGCAAGGATTGCTATAGATATTAGTGAATATAAACATGTGGTTTATTTGTGTGAGTGACCGTTATTTTGGACGCCGTGCGTTCCTTTTGGTGGAAGGATGAGCAAGCTGTTGGCGGGCGGACAACATCGAGGACAAAGGAGCGTATCCCTTACAAAAAATCCATAGCATTTGTTAATTGATCAATTAATCATTTGTAGGGTGTGTTTAGTGATAGGCTTTTTGTGACGGAGCGACGAGCGGGTCCTCTGAAAGTAGGTCCTTCCCGCCCATTTTTCCCACGTGCCTAAGGGCATATATAACGGCTGGTGTCTTCCTGTTACATTCCAGGAGCCCAGTCGAATATGCCACGACATCGTGGTATAGTTTGGGACTACGGGGATCAAAAGGGGCACTATTCCCAAACAAGTGTCCTAAAACAAAGCTTTAAGAAGCAAAGGTTTTAGCAAAGCAAAGGTAAGTATAGTTAGGCAGAGATTTGAAATACTTACATAGATTAGTTATATCCGAACACCACTGCTCTAATAGCTTACTAGAATTTACCTATATACATACCTACGCCCATGTATATGCAGTTTGTAATGACAAGGAAAGAACGTTCAAATATTATGCGTCATATCTGTTGTTAGAAAGAGATAAATGAGCAATTCGTGTTACCACCGATTTCGACTGCTGCCATTAAAAGTTATACGGGAAGAATCGTACCGGGGTTCTTAGTCACTTTTCCTGAGGAACCCCACTTATTATAATAATAATTATAATAAAAAAAAATTTAAGCAAAAAAATGGAACCGACTTCAACACCCAAAAGTGTGAAATAACTTGTTGAAGTCGGTACCATGATAGTTCAAAAGTACCTATTATCACAAAACTTTGCGTATGGTACTGACTTCGACGAGTTATTTCACACTTTTGGGTGTTGAAATCGGTTCCATTTTTTTGTTTAAAATTTTTTTCACACTTTTTAGTGGCCCTTGCCACTTACGGGATCGATTATCATTCATTTTTAACAACTATATCATCGAGATAGGTAAATATTTTTCAGGTATTTTAGTGTAACTCAAAAACGGCTTAACCGATTTTGATGAAATTTAAAATGGGACCAAACGACAAGCATCACCTTTGAAACAAAAAAAATAATTTTCAAGATCGGTTCACTCAGTCCAGAGTTCTGAGGTAACAAACATAAAAAAAAACATACAGACGAATTGAGAACCTCGTCCTTTTTTGGAAGTCGGTTATTAAAATTATAATAATAGTTCACATAATCACTTTTGCTATGAAACCATCTACAGAAGTTACGGTTCAAAAGTTACGGGCACATGTCTTTATAGGTAGGACGAAAGAACTGAGTAGTCATACAGATGTAACACAAATTTCAATCCGACTAACTACCTACTAAGTAACTATTAAAGTCAAAGTTATCATAATATATAACTTCCCTTTATTTGAATGATTGAATATCTAAATTCCTAGAAAGTAGTTGGTCGTCTCGGAAAGTGTGTTAAGTGCATTAGAAATTAGTTCTCGTTTAATTGTACAGTAGCTTATAAATAACAAAATGAAATATTTTACTTAGGGTTAAAAATCTAGATACCTACTAAAATAGAAATTAACAATGCCGTGTCTGAACTTTAATCAACTCGTTGTTATAAAGATTTTGTAAATCAATATAAAGAAAAGTACTTACCCAATATTTTTTTTACTTGAGTTTCAATAATTTATGACTTGCAAATTAACGTATGGTAAAAAAATATTGTATATTTCGTAAAATAAATGCACAAAAAATGATGGAGTAACGAACGGCACAGATCCCACGTCCAAACGGCCCGAGCGCTGCGGGCAGACTGATTTTCGTTGAGATTTCTTCTCGCGATCACGCAATTTTGTGCCAAAAATTCATAAAAATGTTTTCAACACAAGTTGGTAAGTAGTTCATTAGAGTATAGTATCAGCTATTTTTAAAAAAAAGAAACGTTGCAATTACATCAATTATGCCTCTTAAATTAATAAAAAACAGTCTAAAAAGGGTCGCCGATTACAATTTATTACAGAAGAACTAATAAGTTTTAGTAAAAACTAGTCAACTAATTCACTCAATAAAGAATTAAATAATATGATATATTTTTTTTGCACTTTTTGAACGAATAGTTTCGGTAAAAGAAGATTCCAAAAGTGCGCGTTTCACTACGGTGATCACCTTAATTCATTACCAACCGAGTGATTATTACAGCATTTTTTAGCGCTTTGTAGCGTTGTACCTATCTACTACTTGAAACTTAACTGACATTGACTGGCATTGTCATTATTGAAATAGTATTAATTTCAATAGATCGTTATTTAGATAATATAAACAAATAGGTTGCGTTACGCTTATCACTTAAGAACTTATAAAAAAAAACGCTTCAGTGTTCGATCTCACAATGAATAGATAAATTACGTATTTGACGTATTATAATATAAGCTTTGATTTCATTAAATGTACAATGATACATTTAACTTTTGCCTTGTTTAGGATACAATTAATAAAGGGTTTGACGAATTGCAAAACTGACAAATTAAGCTTTTGACCTGAATAGGATAAGACCGTACAAGAATTTGTCGAGCGTCTGCAAAATAATTACATGACAATATACCTCGAAAATCTGAAGTCTGCAAATGAAGACAGTTACTTACATAATGTTTCTGTTTAAATGTATAGTTTAATATTTTAATATTATACTTCGCCATATAAGTAACATATCGTAAAAAAAGAAATTTAAAATAAATAACATATAGTACCTCACTTGCACATTCCTCTCGAAGAATCTGTACATACGCATTTCGCTGAAAATGACAGTTCAATCATGATTACTAAATTTGAAACTGGCCTTCAAAAGCATCGTAGACGCCCATATTGATTGTATGGGCTATTGACTACTACTGATATAGACTTTTGACTTATTGAGATGATGGGTTGCTGAGCTTTATACATAGAAAAAAATGCACAACTGTTTAATAATATTATATTTATGTTTGCTATATTTGTAGGCTGTACTTCAGATTTCTAGTCAATTATCACAGCCTCCCTGTTTCGCGTATATCGAGCTAAGTACGTGTTATTCCGCTCTTGAAGCTGCTGTTTGAGCTTGACAGGATCAATACTACACGTAGGCAGACTTCAACGTATTTATATTAGCTGCTTGTCTATCTTGATTTTCATCTGCTAAGTTTTTAACTATGTATATACTCCAAACTTCAAGGTCTTCTTTAGCAGCGAAAGTAACAGTGATTTTTATTTGTAGAAGAAATTTTGTGTATAAACTCAAAGAAATGTTTTGCAGAGTAATGCGCATATTGCAATGCACATGTTACTGTTACTGACACTTTTCAAGCGAGCGCCTAGCTGTTAACCGGTTGCATCCAGATATTTCTCCGACAAAAAGTAAAAGTACCTACTCGGAAAAATGGGCAAACGAGTAAATAAACTCATTGGCTTGCTCTTGCTGTGTAATTAGATGCTTTAATTGCACGTGTTTATCCTGAATACAATTAATATTTGTATATACCTTCTGTTTAGTAGGTAAAATCTATAAGCTTCTTTTTACATAACCTTTCCTACAGAATATGTTTTCTATTAAATTCAATGATATACATATATAATATAACGCACGTTAGTAATATGCCAATACAAACTATCATACTTCATCAATATTCTAAATACTGTATCAGCCGGATCGTCCACTGCTGAACACAGCCTCCCCTACGATGTGGCCCGGAAAGAATTGGTCCGAAGTTTTGTTGTGACATTGTGGCTAGCTTAGAAAACCTTATGACACTGTGGCCCTAAAGTATTTTCCATTCGAAATGGGAAAAAACTGTTTTATGAGTAGCATTTTAAACGAAAAACTAAACTTAGTCTGGTTGCAAACTTTGTAATTAGAATTAGGTGTTTTTTTGATCTCGTATATACTAAGCGATCAGAATCAGGCAATAAGAAAGAGATAATGTGCTAAAAAAGGGCGGTTCTAATGTCATAATGTCACAGTGCGATAGGCGTTTGTTCATATATTGAGGCATTGTCTGCGTAGAATTTGGTAACAATGCACACCCTCGGGAACTACTCATTCAAAAGAGATAACCAGCATTATATGTATGTTATGATGATATGATGCTAATCCAAGATGATAGCAATTCAATTAAAATCCTTTGCCTAAGACGTAACATACTAAAACACATACCTAACGCCATGATCTAGGCACGATATGTCCCTTTTTAAAAATAAATGTTACGTGGTACGGTCCTTAAACCCACTGGGCTAAATATCTTTACATAATTGGCTAGAATTGCATCGCCAGTATCTTGTCCTGTGCGAGTACTAAATGCATCGATCCGGGTCCAGCTCCGAGTAAAAACTCCGTTGTCCACCATATGCCAGCAGCGCATTCTTTCATATTTCGGCCACACAATGCGCAGAGACGACGAAAATCTGGAAAGACTGATTGTGATTGGGAACACCGAAGGTAAAAGATCGCGCGGTCGTTCACCAACGAGATGGACCGATCAAGTGAAAGACTCGTCGACCTCCAAATTTTACACGGTCGTAAGGGACGCGCTGGACAGAACCCGGTGGAGGCAGATCATCCGGTCCAGATGTAACCCTGATGCTGACCACGATCCTCAGATATGAGGGACCGACTAACAGAGAGAGAGAGAGCGAGTACTAATTTCCACAATCCATTGGCTATGGACTGCCGCACAGCAGGCCCATGATTCGAATCCCGCCGCGGTCTTGAGCTTTAACGCGTGGTGGAAAGGCATTTTTTGCTACTGCCCGCCCGGTTAGCGACCCCCCTCAAGTAGACAATCTGGCGCCAAGCACCTAACGTGTTCCGGCAGCAATCCCTGAGAGCAAGTGAAATTACAGGCAGATGAGACTTAACACCTATGTCTCTCAAGGTGACGGGCGCAGTGCAATTCGTGACTTGTGACAAAATGCATCTGTTATAGGCAGAGGTTAATCTGCTTAACATCCGGTGTGCCTCAAACTTGTTCCGTCACAACAGTATAATATATATATATACTGAGTAATGTAATGTACCCGAACGTCCATTGTTGAACACAGCCTCTCCCGTTGGGGGGCTTACAATCCCCACGCATAGCTGGTTAATTTAATAAAAATCATATACAATAGATTCCGCGATTACTTTTTAAGTTTAACGGCTGTTATCCAAAATCATCAGACCCCTAACAAGATGAGTACTTATCAAGACCAATCCAATCAGCCACGACGAGGCTGTCATGTTCAATTTGAGAAGTTCCTAGGGCCATCTGCCTTCTTCATTAACCAACCGTCGGTACCAATTATGTAGGTTTATATAGTATTTTTAAAAGTTTTAGTTTTATTATTACCCTAAAATAAATTATAAAATGTATATCGTACAAGAAAAAATTAGCGAAAAATCTTTGTACAAATAATGAAAGAATGTTAGTACGTCGCACCTGAAATATGTTTTTTAAGTATTCAGCCGTATTTTCAACGATTTGAAAAAAAAATTGAATCATACCGAGAGTTAAGTGTTTGAAAAAACACTTCTTTGGATCGATAGTTTTTTTTTAGTTTTTTTTATTGCAGATAGGTAAGCCTTTGACCACAATCTCACCTGATGGTAAGTGATGATGTGGTCGAAGGTGTTAACAGGCTTAACTTAGAATTACTGGCTCTCAAGGACAGCTGTCGGAACGCACCGTTAGGTGATTGGCGACAGCTTTTCTACTTGAGGGTGGTCGCTAGCCAGGCGGGCATTCGCAAAATGCCCTTCCACCTTGCGGTGAAGCACAAGCCCGCGGCGGGATTAAGTAGTCAGGTTGATGGCCGCGCACCGTCCCCTATGATGGTTAAAGTAATACAAATTTCGGCTAGAAATGCCGTGTCCGAGAATGTTTAGGCATCCGACGCGATATCGGAACACGCGGGTTCGATTCCCGCCTTGGGCATCAAATTTTGTGCTCCAATAATTTGTAAAATATGATTTTCGCTTAGCACGCGATAGGGCTTGTAATCGTATTTAGAAATTACAGAAAATAATTTTAACGAATTAATGGATTTGAATACATTTTATTTCGAAATCGAACTTATAAAATTTTATCGATAATGTAACATATAAACACTGTGTGCACGCAAGTTATATTTAATAAAATAAAACTGATAAAACCTATCAAATAACATTATCTAATTTCCACGAGCATTTTACCAAACGGTCTTTTCATAAGCTATTTGTGTAGTACAAAAATTCAACACGTTTTCTGAACGTCTCCCAGGAGACCGAATGAGTTATAATGTAGCCAAAATGACAAATTTCGCGACGTTTAGGTTCTTTACAAAAGTGATTTATTTCTACCAGATCTTCGTTTTCAATGACAGTCACCAATTGAAATTAACACCACATACAAACTGAATTGTTATATCTTGGAAAGTATTGATTTCAGACTACTAGTGTGTGTTCATAAATAACAGGTCTCTTTATTTCGAAATAGAAGAGAAGACTGCTTAATTTAAACCCTATCGGTAAATATCGACTCATCGAGATAAAACTATGATAAGTACATAGCACTAAAAATAATAAAATAAATGATAAATGTATTTCTTTGAGGTTGAAATACCGTCAGCGTCAGTGCAAACAAAATAAATTTAAACATTTAATTTTACAAACTTGATCTTTCAAATATTATATTTTTCCAGTAGGCATATTAAAAGGTACAAAGATGAAACTCAATAAGTGTACCCTTTGAAAGAATTATTTTTAATAAAAATAACTTTGTCTTGTCCCTTGCCTTTAGGGCATTAAATGTTAAGACAAAATGATCTCTTTCACTAACCCTCCACAGAAAACCAATTTCAATGTCTGTCATTCATTTACGGTAAATGAGTTTTTTTTATAGCTGATAGGCTAGCCTTTGACTACTATCTCACCTGATGGTAAGTGATGATGTGGTCGAAGATGTCCTTGAGTCTAACTTAGAATTACTGGCTCTCAAGGACGGCTGCCGTAATATACCGTAAGGTGCTTGCTTGGGGACAGATTTTCTACTTGAACATCGGGTAGTAGCTAGCCAGGCGGGCCATCCAAGACAATAATCGACAACGGCGTTTTAACATGCCCTCCGAAGCACGGAAGCGCTCAGTAGTAATGTTACTAGCGGTTACCCATACAAGACATGACCGCGGCGGACTATGCTTAAATTAGCTGATCGGTTAAGAAAGGCTAAACAAACTTCGCTACGAGCCTTTTAAAACGTACTTATTTTGGTATTATCAAGATGATTTGGGTTTTGCCTCAAATATGTACGGTTAATAACAAATTAGTGTGTTAAAGACACTTCCGCCTACCCCTGCATACAGGTATGACGAATTATTTTACCTACAAATAAATTTGTACACCATTTATTTAAATTTTGTTAACGTTAAGTATTTAATTCAAAAATATGGTATTTAAGATTCCGGATGGCTGATGTTAGTTAGTTCAAACTACAACAAGGTTTTTTTTTATGTTATTGTGACGGAACAAGCTCGAGAGATGTTAAGCGGTATCCTCTGCCTATAACAGATGCATTTCGTCACGAGCCACGAATTGCATTGCGCCCGTCACCTTGAGACATAGTTGTTAAGTCTCATGTGCCTGTAACTTCACTGGCTCTCAGGAGCTGCTGCCAGAACACGCCGTTAGGTGCTTGGTGACAGATTTTCTAATTGAGGGTGGTCGCTAGCCAGGCGGGCACTCGCAAAATGCCCTTCCACCATGCGGTGAAGCTCAAGCCCGCGGCGGGATTCGAACTCGACAAGACGAAAATGGACCTGCTGCGCGGCAGTCCATAGCCAATGCCACTGATACATGACTGCTTCAGAACGCCAATCACTTCGAACACAATTCTATAAAATTAAAGAGATAATTATTTGTCAGACATATTTTAAGATTATTTATCGATTTTCAGCGTTGTGGAAAAAAATGTCAATGTCATTTAGAAATACGATTTTTATTCCGTAACGTATCGAAACTTTATTTCAAGAACTAATTTTAATTTCGAAAAGTTTTGGCGTTACAGACAAAGTCAGTAGTCAGGAGAGTCAAGAATCTGACAATTTAAATTTTTATTTTAAACCAGCTTTCTGGCCGCGGTTCCGCCCGCGCTTATGTTGCTTATCGCGCAAAAGCATAAAGGTTTTTTTTGCGCAGTTGGATAAAAACTATCCTATATCCTTTCCCGGGTCATAAACTATTTCCATACCGAATTTCATCCAAATCAGTCCAGGAGTTTCGGCTCGAAAGCGAGACAGACAGAGTTATTTTCGCATTTATATTATTATAATATATAGTAATATACTATCGATTACTTTATAACTTAAATAGATCACTTTTCAAGTTAAATCCGATTCTAATTTTGAGAAATCCATGCATTATTAGTTACAAAATAAACCTAATCTACAGGATGTAACCTAGTCTACACGAAATATATCATAAAGGCTTAGCTTTTATGTTATAAGATGCTTAAAGAGACAGACAAGTCTGATGGTAAACGCCACGCTGGACCAACACAATGGTACGTTAGATGCTCCCTTCCGAATCCATGAGTACAGAATGCACACTACTCCCTTGAAACAGAATATCTGACAGTAGCTGTGGTACCCTCCAATACGGACTCTTGCATATAAGGTATACCAGGTGGTATACCACCTAGTACATCAAATACCATAAGCCTTGTAATAAGAATAACGATCAAACAACAGGAAGAATTTTGTATTTGCAGTCGTTTTAAAAAAAACGGAACAGATGCTAATTTCTAAGTCAAAAGTAGCCGGATGGCTGTGATCCATTCACTGGATGTGCCCTCGTTTTAGCTGTGTTCAAAGCTTTACACAACAGGTGCAATTTACTTGAGCTTAAACGGCTCTTTTCGACTGTGTTTGTTTAGCCTAGTCGTGTGTCACATCGCACTGAACTGTAAAACGAAAAAAATGTGTTCAAAACAGTGTGCGGATCGTTTTCGTTGCATTCTAATGCGAACGTGATGAAATATGTATGTCATACAATCTACGCTTATAGTAGACGATATTATATAGTTTGCAATTTGCATGTTTGAAATTACTGAATGGATTAAAAAGAAATCTTTTTTAAAAGTTGCACTATATCTAAGCATCGTAGGGTGTGTTTTATTTTGATTTCCCTTTGGGTTTCTGTTCGAAATAAAGGATTAAGAAGATAAACCATCAACCAATATCACGAAGATGATGTTGAACTATTAATATGTGCAATTATCGTTTACAACTGTATTGTATTGTAAAAGTGTATATCATACTGCTACCATCCATTATCCTATTTTTTCCCTGATGTTCGCTATAATCTATCCCTACTACATATTGATTTTCAAAAAAGTGCCTAAAATCTTTTACTATAACATTTGTATGGAATAATAATTAGAAAAAAAACCTTTTGAGGCTCTTGGTTGAATTTTTCATTTACGCCAAATCGGATCTTAGTACCTGCCATCGGAACCTATCATAATCTTTCATGATGTTAAGTAGGTAAAGCGTCAAAAGTTCTGCCTCCAACTTATTCAACATATAGTCCTACATATATAATGTATAGACAAAGTAGTTCAGATGAAAGCGTGCAGTTGAAACCCGGAGATTGCCTAAATAACAAATGATGCAGAAGACACGAATGGACTACAAATATTTAGACAAAGTGAGAGTTAAATTGGTAAGACGTTTGACAAAACGTCATTATTTGGCTCACAAGGGTCTCCTGCGACGCGTAAACGGATTACGAGGGTTCACGGACCCCTTGTTAAAATCAAAGTGTTGACAGTGGACCTAATGGCTGTCAGAGTGGACCCAGAAATGTCGCGCTCTCGTCGCGTCATGCATGTACATATACATACGGGTGTTCCCAAAACTTTATATGAAAGTTACTTTATAGTTACACTACTTTGAACAGCGACTTTGTCTATTGCGTAGAATTTGATTCAATTACATTTGAATTATGAATGTCTAAGATATGTTGCTCATATTATTTTCTATGACGTATAAAAACTGTAGGTACATCGAAAAATTCATTTTAAAAAGCGTATTCGTTATGGAAAAGAATGGTACAATATACACGCGCTCTGAAACTCTCAAACACGTGCACAAAAATTCACATGAATAAACTTAGGTATTTTCCGATACTGTTAAAAAATTTACTCAAGTATGAAAATTTTAAACATTGCTTGTTACCCTTACCTTTTACTAAAGGTAAGGGTAACAAGCATTGTTTAAAATTTATTACTATAAATGATTGCATGTATTATTATTGTGGCATAATTTATATTTTATTTTAGTGAAATTTCTACGTTATTTTTTTGTATTGTATTTTACTTAATAGCACACATTAAAGGATTACTGAATCTACAACTCTTGATAAAGAAACGAGTTGTCACACCACCAACATGAGTTCATTAATTCACACCAAAATTGAGACGTTTTTGAGACATGCAGATTAAGCTATGAAAGCCACAATATTGAAAGAATTGAACTATTGCGGTAAAAAATAATGGGTGAAAGCTTAGCTATTGTATGACATTGCGGCACTTGCCAATTTCTATCTTAAATTCCGAATATCACCTGCCTAAGTAAGCTAATGACCCACCAAAAAGGCTCCCGTTTCGCTATATCTAAGCAAACGGTCCATGTGATACAAAATAAACGACAAAAAATGCACCCGCTAGTATTGCTAGCTACAACGTGTAAGGAAGTGTAACGTCCTTAACACTTCTACCTTTGTAGATAGTTTTTTGGCCTCAGGTCTTCACTCCGATACTACTAGTTAGGGAAAGCTGGGGCTCTAGGATCTAATTTATCCGAAGGAAGAATACCCGCCGAAAAGGCACGCGATGCTGCATTCCCTGTCACCACAAAAACGCTCCTGCTGAAATATTATTATTTATTCAACATTTCGGACTATGGCCACTTCATATCGAAAGCAAGAGAGAAAGCGTTCTAGAAGCAAAATAGCTCAGATGCTAGTTTTAAACTATAATACAATGCTGTTTAAAACCTAATAAAGCACATATGGAGACTATGAGGATGAATATCTTGTGGCTGGCTATGAAATCTGCTCCTAGCTAAGAGTTATTTTGGTGAATGACTCAACATCTACTAAACCTCTGTATTGTTCACGAAAAAGCCTCTAATTTTGTCTTCGACAAACGTCGTCCTTACTTCACTACGAAATGGTATTACAAACGTTACTTTGCGTGATGCCTAAAAGGTGCACACAGGTGTACTGTATATTGACTGAAACGCTACCTCCGGCGTTATGCCGTTTAACATTTCCACTTTTGGAGTTAGAGATTGGCTCATGCGTGTCCATTCCCGGAACGTGGGTCACAGGTCTCAGTTAGCCTCATCAGAGAGAATACTTGATGGGCGCATCATAAAGCCGCCAGCAATATTATTTACTATCTTCCGTCTGCGGTTTTCCTCGCTCGGTATTAGGTTATACAGCACTATCACGGAACGTCTTAAAAATCGGGATCCGTAATTTCTTCAGCCTTTAGCAGCGTAAAGGGAAGACACATACAAACTTTGTTATTTATATATAAGTGTGAAATATTTAATAATAAATTTCGATAACAAAGTTTCTGATCGGTTAGTTGAACAGAGCAAACTTTGAAACGAAAACAAACACATTAGAAAAGTTTTCAGTGTATTTTAAACTTTCGGCGACTGACCGGTATTGGGTTAAATTGAAAATATTATATACTTACTCATAAAGCCTAAAGGAGGGTTTAGAACAACGGCGAGTTTTCAAAATAAAATAAACTAAATTACTCAATGTAATAAATAAATGTATTAAATCGACTATCTACTTAAGTACTCGTACCTATATATAATACATTTTAAATTCCTGACAATGACAGGCAAGTAGAAAATCAATAAAAATAAATTATCGAAAAATAATACAATAAAAATTTTTTAACAAAAAAACGGAACTGACTCCAATTATTTTTATATATTATACGTTTAAATTATTTTAATTAATATAATTAAAAGAAATATTTCACTTTTGAGTGATGAAGTGAGCCTTGTTACTTACGGGATCGACCGACGAATTGAGAAGCTCCTCCTTTTTTTGAAGTCGGTTAAAAAGCGGCGTCGAGTATGAAATACAGACATAATATATGTATAGGAAATTCAAAGAATTTGCCTTTACGGATTGACTGCGCAAAGAAGAAAATACGTGAGAAAGGTATTATAAATACAACAGAAAAAGCGAAGGAAAAATTACATAATCATGCTGATTTTCTAACAGTGTAGGATAAAGAAAGAAAGAACATTAATTTAGCCTTTTTCAGAGAGCCAAGCATTGTTTCTTATTGGCAACAATATCGATTGGCAAAACGAGAGTCATTTAACTGAAAATCTATCGAAATTATTTTAGACTAGCTTTCCGTGTATGTCGGTTATCGCGCAAAAACATTAACCTCTTTTTGCGCAGTTGCATTAAAACTATCCTATGTTTTTTCCCGGGTCTCAAACTATTTCCATACCAAATTTCATTCAAATCGGTCCAGTAGTTTTGGCGTGAAAGCGTAACAGACAGACAGAGTTACTTTCGCATTTATAATATTAGTACTGATTTAAGATATTTTCATAAACAAAGTATAATAAATAAATACGTAGTTTTAGTTTCAGATTTTAGCGAATACATATTAAAATCTTGCAACTTTATTTACCTACAGTAAAAAATCACATATCTCTGTAACACTGATTGTATTAACAGGAGCATAAAACATGGCAGATAATTAATAGTAACCTAGTATTAAAGTAACTATTACAAACAGATTTGTTATGTAGAACGCACTCTAAATTAAATTCATTTTAGTGGTTTATGTCTAAGGCAGGTGGTGTCAAGAGTAGCAATAACTTTCAATTCGTGAAACCGCATTTAATACTCTTAAGGTAACTTTGTTCATAATGAAAACTCCGCCGTCTGATTCAACTCCTGGCCGCTTAGCTGTGCTTCTCTATTAAATTAAATTTAAATAGGGAGTCAAAATTTCCGGCCTTAGATATTCTAAAATGTAATTTGATCACAGAACATTTTTACATTGCAGAGAAGATTTTATTATACGTTTATCAAAAGAACCTTTAATGTCGGCGATGACTTAGATAACCGGGGGTTGTCTGTGTACTCACCACACGGAAGTCTACCCTAATTGTACAAGGAAGCTGTAATTTTGAATGTGTATTGACAACCAAAAAATAATGGTTTTAAAACAAAAAGTAAAAATATGGCTACACCAGTTTTTTATTGATTAAAATACCTTAGCACTCTTTGTCTGTCCCGACCTGCATGCCGTTTCGTTCATTACTAACGGACGACTAAAACCATCCTTGCTTCGTAAAAGCGTATACCTATTATCAAGCTTGTATACAACCGATTGTTATAGATTTTTTTTACTTAATTTATTAGTACGTAGACATCCTTAGCTAAACTCAGTTTAAAGTTTATTATTACGACAGTGGAAAGTCGTTCAAACCATGAAATGAAAATAAATAACTTTCTCTCCATACATTTTGCTGTCTAAACTCATCACCACTAACTCACCGGCGGAAATTTGCGTAATAAATAATCTTATTACTACTTCTTAACTAATTAACTTGGAAAGCTATTTGGCTTAACGAATAACCATTGCAATTCAACGGGGCAATGCTGCCAGCATGCTGGGCACGCGGCCAACTGGGAGTGGGCTGGAACATTTGGATTGCGTGTGAGTCTGCTATAACTTGTGGGTTGTTCAAGTGCTTTTAATGTGGTAGCTGTAGTGTTGTATTTTGTTAAATAAAGGCATAACGCCGGTAAAAAAAACCTAGAAAGCTGTGTATAGAAAACAAGTGAATACTGATTTATTGAGAAAAGAAATATTGCTCTTCATGCACTTACTAATGAACCTGGGAAGCTGTAGTTATTATTGTGTTTAAAAAACAAGCAACTAAAAATCAAAATCAAAGACGCAGTGATGGCCGAGCGGTAACATTCATGGATTACTGTGGAATAGTTTGATCCCCACCGCAATGCGCTATACGCCAGCTAGAGCTTTTCCGCACGGCGGAAGGGCATTTTCGAATACATTGGACTCAATAATTAAAAAGAAATCAGCATAATATAAAAATATGGATACAAGACAATATAAAACAAAAAAAACGTATTTCGGGCCTCAACGGGCTTTGCCTTAGCTGGCCTGGCATCGCACAAACCGAGAAAAATAATTGTCTGTTTATTTCATCACTACTTAATAATAGGGTACCTACATCATGAATCGGAAAATTCAGTATACGTATTAAAAAAGAGTAAATTGTACAAAATATACAAAAACTCTAGTATGATCTTTCCTAATTTTATATAGGTCTCGTGATAATAAGGGTCTAAAACTGACAACTTCGATGGTACCCTTTATTTATTTATATAAATTGTGATTGCCCATGACTTAATGCGATCTAGATGAAAGATCATATATCATATCATCCAGGGATACTCAGACGCGCCACCGCTATATGGTTAATATTCCATTTACCCGAACGAAGCGATTTGCGTCTTCGTTCATCATACGAACCGTCAGGGAATGGGAAACCCTGCCTGATTCTGAATTTCCGGTTAAGTACAATATAGTAGTCTATGGTAGAGTGAATATAATATAATAGAATGATACCTTCTGGGTAAGCGCGCTCCATCATCGACCCCATCATCACTTAACATCAGGTGAGATAGTGGTCAAGTGCTACTCATGTCAGTACAAACAAAAAAAAGCTATAGAGGACGGAAGAAGAAATATTTTAAATAACTTTTTTTTATTTTTCTTATACAAAATTTGTTTATGGATTAACTTTTAACTCAGAATATTAAAGTACTCATTCTGTTTACGATCAAGATACCCGTGATATAAGGACAGACACATAAGCAACAGTGTGATATTATTAAGGCTCCATGAAATTTGTTTGGTACGAAACTCCAATGAAAAATGACGCAACTAAATAGTATAGATTGTATTAAAAGATATCATACATAAAGAAGGAAAAATAACCTATAGTTAATTAGTAACCTAAATTATGTATAATTGGAACTATATACACATATTAAACATACCCAATTTTTATTGATATTGATTTGATATTCTACTAAAATTATTGACGAAGCGCATACTACAATGATATGCCAACTTCCAGCTACGGAAAAATACGGTATATGATACATATTTGTGTCACAAACGAAGCACACAAAGGGACTCTCGAATCTCGAAGTTGTGTCGCGAACACTTCAAATCGGAAATAGACATCTAGTGGCATGTACTCTAGACTCTAGAATAGTACTCTACAGTATAGCAAGTGATTGTAATGCGACACGATCGCAAGCAACAACGACACGCCATTTAAATACGAGACGCGATCGCGAGGCATTCCAATGTCCTTCCTATCGAGCGTTGTTCGCACTCGTATTCGTATAGTCGTTGCCAATTCCAACAATGTCGTTTTAGTAATAAGATTTGTGAGCGCATGCATAGAGCTTCGAATATCGGGTTTTGCTATTTCTCATGGCAGCCGATAATTTGGAATCTAACGAACTGGGCAGTGGGACTCGTTGCAATGTTCTACGCCCAATATTTCGATGACATTGTAGCTGAGACTGCAATTACATTTGTGGTAGTAAAACTACATATTTCACACAACTTAAATTTAAATTTATGGGTGTTTGTTGACATTTGTGTCTATGGATTTTGTTTATAAAATATCCATAAGCGTTATTTTTTCATCATAATAGTTTACGCTTGTCAGTGCTCTCAGTTATAATTAATTTAATTACTACCTGCTTAATTAGGTATAATATTGGTGCTCTCTAAACACAAAAAGAATTGAGCTTTAAATTCTACAAAAGGGATTAAAAGTGGATAGTTTTCCATATGTTTAGAGAAAGCAATGTACATAGATTATTCTGACCTTTCAATTCGTGTTATTTATATAGATATTATCTTTCACCGAACAGAAAAATATCATCTTTCAGATTCTTTCATCTTCATATTTCATCTTTTAACAGAAAGATATTATCTTTCTGTACGGTGAAGAATAAAGTAAGGCTTAATAAGAAGACCTACGATTTAGTCATCCAATTCAAAGTTTGGTAATCAAATATCCCGTATAGTTAAGCAGTTTGCTAAAATTACACCTACCCGTCCTTAAGTAGTTTTGAAGTAATATGGGCACATCTGTCTCTTTTATCTTTACAGCTGATACTTACTAAGCCTATATACACAACAATGTGAACAATATCATCCAATTTAATGAATAAGTTGATAGTACCAAAACGTCAAACTTCTTCTCGATGATTGTAAAGTCTATGAACCAGTTTACTCTTAAACAAAATAATTCGCTCGAGGAAATATTAAATAAGTTCTTTTCACAAATCCCGAGTACTTTGACAAAGGTTGTATAAATAGAACGCATGTACATAACGTAGGTATCCGGTTAATTCATATGCAACGTGTGTTTCGACCACACGTAATCCGGCAACGGCTTGTGATTGTGATTGTATCCGTGCCGTTTGAAGAGGTAAGAGCTAAATGTTAGAGGCCATGCTACACAATTTAAAAAAGACAATTCAAAAACATCTCCATTTCATTAAAATAATTATATTTCGCAAGGTTACAGTCTTTGATAATACGAATTCAGTATGTTAGCCATATTTTAATAGAGGACTAAATACTAGTACCTACCATAGATTACCTACTCTAGTAAGTGCTATATAAAAAAATGTTACCGAACGCTTTAGCGCTCTTCTAAGGCTCGTCTCCAGCTAATATTTTTTCCCGAAATACTACACAAAAACACGAAACTTATGTCTGTAGCTGAAACAAAAATTTTGTTTCATATTTTCGGTGAAAACATCTACACATTTACCTCCCGGGCAGGAAAGGGGCACTGGTATAATCATTGAGCAAGTACAACTTGAAACAATTAAATGTACAGTGCGTGTTCCGGAAACAAAATTTTGTGTATAACCTCTGTTGACTGTAAGGAACATCTGTCAAAAACAGCATCTTATGATCGATCACATACTTGAGATAAATTTATTAATACGAGCCTAAGAAACATGGGAATGGAAAACATCGGATCACCATGCTATCAAACTCAAGGCAATACTAAAATTCAAACGTGCGTTCGGCAATCAATACCACTTCGAGGCGTGCAGCTGTTCTTCTGCTAGTCCTAACAAACATTTTGAGAAGGATTTTTTGTGTTTAAAAAATATTTTTTCATTCTTTTTTTATTTGGGTTTTTAATGTGTTTTTGACTGAATAAGTACGAGGACCACCTGATGTTTAAAGTCTCTTGTGCCTGATATGTATTATTTCATATTTTTCATTTCATTGCTCGATGTAAATATTCAAAACTCTATTCAAAGGGAGCACGGCGCGATTCAGTGTGGCCGCGGCGGGCGCTCTTGGCTCGGAGTAGGCATTAAAACACAAAAGAAACATATAAGAAAATATTTAAAAAAAAACTATTTATTTTCTCAAAATGTTTGTTTATAAGAGGTTGTTAGCATTATTCAAAGAACCCTGCATATATACGTACGAGTATATACATCGTAACAAAGGTTTAACTTCAGAGATTGACGTCATGCAATTAGATCTTACAAGTGAGCATTCAATACTGTTATGACGCAATACCTACTTACAATGGTTACCAATTGCCTACCAGGTGCATAAGATTACGATATGCAATCGGAACGCTCTACCTTACCTAATAGTAATATAATATATAATTATGACCTTATACCGATATTGCCTTACTAAGCATACCAACAAAGTATGCAGTAACATACTTTTTTTGTATGTGTAGAATAGGAAACAGACTGTTAACAAAGACATCGTATAACTGCATTTGGATAAAACTATGCTAATATGTATTCACAGTATTAAACATAACTACGAGTCATTTAGTAATTAAAAATGGCGGTAAGATCTAGCGTTTTTAGTACTTGTTGTTTCAAGAGTATTTTGTTAATATATAGCAGTAATGACATATATCAGATACCTAGGTTACTTAGGTAGTCCTCGTGCAATTCTCTATTATGTACCTGTTTACGTCTATGTCTGTATGGTTCGAATCCTGCCGCGGGCTTGAGCTTCACATGGTGGAAGGGCATTTTGTAAATGCCCGCCTGGCTAGCGACCACCCTCAAGTAGAAAATTTGACGCCAAGCAACAACCTTACGGTGTGTTCCGGCAGCTGTCCTTGAGAGCCAGTAAATCTAGGTTAGGCCTGTTAACACCTTCGACCACATCATTACTTACTATCAGGTGAGATTGTGGTGAAAGGCTTACCTAACATCGATTAAAAAGTACTTTTTTTAAACTAATATTTCCATAATTGGCTTTTTCATTGTTTACTTTGATTATTCTAGCAAAGCCCTCGTGTCGACGATGATACATTCAATGAATCCGTAGGTGGGATCCGATGGGAGAGCGACTAATTCATTTTTGGGATCGGATGGGAATTTTTGATAAATGGTTTCAGATTTATGGGTTTTGCGAGCTACCCTTACAAAAATGGTTTTTCGGCTTCCAATTTCATTTTTTGTTAACTTTACTTGTATAATTCTACGGAACATAAAATTCCACATTTGTCTACCTGCTCCTGTAGTTGCAAGTAGTAATAACTCCAAAAATATTTAAAAGAAACAAAATTTCGTCATATTCGTCATATAATTTTTAATTTCAGGTTTCTAAATAAATAAATTTTAGATATAGGCCCTTACCAGATACACATGGCATAAGAACGGATGGACTGACAGACAAATAGACTGCAGAATCACATTAAAAGGGGCTATTTATGGACACAAAACTCTCAAAGATTTAAATGATTATTATTTATTTAACAATGAACTGCACAATTCACTAATATAATTTCCATTAATTTTTTATATATTGGCGTGATTATAATTGTCAACAGCCATTACTTCTACCGTTGAAAAAATTCATTTGCTTTCATTGATTTTCCCGACAAAGCGTGATGTTTCATCAATTTCATGTCGACGTCTGGAAGTCCACAACCTTGCGATTTTCACGGCATTTTCTACCTCGCACTGCCACATTATGGAACCAGCTGCCAGGTGAAGTATTTCCGAACAGTTACGACTTAGGAACCTTCAAGAAAAGAGCATATTCCCTCCTTAAAGGCCGGCAACGCATCCTCGAGACCTCTGGTGTTGCGGATGTTTGTGGGCGACGGTGATCACTTACCATCAGGTGAGCCACCTGCTCGTTTGCCCTCCTATACCATAAAAAAAAAAAAAAAAAAAAAAATTGCCATAATCACTTGGCAGGCGTCTTGAGGTTTCGCAGCAATTCCATGGTTTGAATCCCGCCGCGG
This sequence comes from Plagodis dolabraria, assembly GCA_963854805.1. Taxonomy (NCBI): domain Eukaryota; kingdom Metazoa; phylum Arthropoda; class Insecta; order Lepidoptera; family Geometridae; genus Plagodis; species Plagodis dolabraria. The sequence goes on along the minus strand of OY978440.1, from coordinate 32,320,852 downwards.
GCTTGAGCCGCATGGTGGAAGGGTATTTTGCGAATGCCCGCCTGGCTAGCGACCACTCTCAAGTCGCTATCCAGGCATCATCACATACCATCAGTTGAGATTGTGGTCAATAGCTCATCTATCAGCAATAAAAAAGCCTGGTTTTGCCTTACCCTCCTTCTGGTAGTACTTCCGGCACGCCACGGGGAGGTTACATGCAGTAAAACTATTCAATTATCGAATTATTTATAAAATCTTCACTTCCATTGTCGCAAATGCCAAAGATAATTTTATCTTAGAACCCTGAGCAAGTACATATACGGAATTTTGCAAAGACCGTACTCTTTCGTGTGAAACAGAAAACGCTCTAATATATACTGCCAAAATCTTGTCACGTCCTTGGAGTCATTTCATTCGCCATTTTTTTACTGCTATCTTAGTTCCAAATCGCCAATTTCGATCCATTGTGAAAATAATGTGTAGGGAGCGCCAAATGTTCCCTTAGCTCGAGGCCGCATTTCTACAGGCCTACGGTACCGCGTACTTGTAACGTATAATAAAACAAATACAGTACGAGTGAGTGTATTCAGTGAATAAGTTAGACTCAAAAGGCAAATTGTTGAAAATGTTTTTTTAGAAAGAGTCTACGCCTAACGGATATAAATAAAATTAATAGTATTCTAGATGATATGACAAATACTATGCCTCATCCGAAAATAAGAATTTATATAATATATATCTCTCGATACAAAAAAATAACAATTATACTGGTCTAAAATATCACATTATCGAGTTTTGTTGCTATATAGTAAATTGTTTAAATGCACATTTTATTTCTTTTTTTATTTACCAGCGATATTTATTAACAAAATACTACGAACTATTTTATTTCTAATTATTATGAAACCATGAGATAATGTAACTTGAAGTTTTGAATAGCTCATTTTTAACCGACTTCCTAAAAAGGAGGACGTTCTCAATTCGTCAGTTTTTTTTTGTTTGTTTTTACATTATGTGCTTCATAAAATCTCGCTCACGCTATTTTAATATTGCGTAGCTGTTTCGCTCACACCCACGCGAAACGAGGTCTCTGCGCCCTCAGCCTGACATTTTTCAAAGACTATATATTACTGACCTGTAAATACATTATATCACAGTACTTACCTCCGCGTTACCAAAGTTCTAGCTATTATTTTGTAACTAACCGGCTAATTTTTACTCGGTCAAATATAATAAATGAAAGTTTTAAGAAGGAAGGATGGGTGCGCGTAATAGGAACAAGTTGTCGCGAAATTGACGTACTATACGTCTATTCTATATAGTTATACGGTAGTACTTGACATGTGGTTGCTAGAAAAAATGTAACCGGTCAGTTTTGGGGGAATACTACATCCAAAACTGACCGATTCAATTTTTATAGCAACAGACACCTCTGTCAATTCCTCTTTTCAACAGTTAATTATTACCTATAACATAGATTGTAGTACCTATAAATAGTATTTTTGTTGACTGACACGGACGTGATTTTCTCACATATGTCATTTTGTGGGTAATCTGTGGTTTCACTTATAAAAAAACTTTATAGGCTCGGTCCCTATGAATATGTAAAGGAATGTAAGTCAACCTCAATAACAGCAGAATGCAAATCTCACAGCGGCGGGCGTTGTTTTCGGCGCAACAACATTACCTTGACGCGACCAATCGGACGCGGTGATTTCTAAGCGCCTAATCAATTAACCAATCCAATTGAATTTAGAAGATTATGCGTGTTTTTTTAATTGTGAATTTGATGAATCTTAAGTAAAGCGGTAACAGTATGAGAGTTATACTTTTTTACATATATATTCGTAGTTTGGCCCATTTTTATTAACAGCAATATTACCATCATCTTCAAGATCGCACTCAACTCAGTAATCAACCTAAGCTCCAAAATTTTCTACATAATTTTTCTAGATTATGTACTTTTCATTCAATTTGTAGACATCATAGATACACTAAATGACTATAAAAGCTATGCTCGTATCGAAAATTGACAATTCATATGCTTTAATTTTGTATACGATCTTTATTACTTTGAATCCGCACATTTCGATGACAATTCCAGTCACATCCACATCCAATATACTTAAGACAAAAGCGTCTTTTACTTATATTATGTTGCCGTCTTAAATCTACCAAGAAACACCAGGTACTAACTTATATATTATACCCGAATTACGTATATAATTCGTGAATCCTTCCAACCCACGAATTATACATGTTATTCAGGTTTCATAATATTCATCATCATCATCATCAGCCGGAAGGCGTCCACTGTTGAACAAAAGCCTCCCACATAGAGCGCCACAAAGAACGGCTTTCATAATATTACCCATGTAAGTTTTCTACGTATCATAATCAGCGATAGAAAAAATAACAATTCAACTAAATGTATAAAGCAACCTCTAAATCTTGTTACAAAATACTTTGGAAGATTGTAATAGAATATATTTTCCATGAGCTAAGGAAAATGTATATATTATATTCGTTATACACATATGTTATGCGAATAATGCGTGCGAATTATTTGTTGTTAGGTTGTAAATAAATTATTAAGTAACATTTTTGCTAACTGGACAAAAAAACAAAATATTTATAGACACTCATAGAAAGTATGCGATTTAAATATATACGTAAGTAGCTTTAGAGGAATATTGAAAGGAAAGTTTTTTAGGGTGCAGTCCGAATCAAGCAATAGCCGTCTTACTGGCGTCAAACGCTTGTAAGGCGTAAGGTGCGATTTAACCGGTGACGTCACTACACAACGCATACCCTACACAGTTTCTTTCGGTGCTAGAGTAAGTTCTCCGAAAAAATGTATTTACTTTATTCGTAGAGTTAGGTGAAGCCAAGCTTCTTCGATACCACTGCTTTCAAAAGTAGATTATACGCCATAGGATTACTGTCAGCTTGTTCCAGCAATGTTCACATGAGTATCGCTGCGCTGTTTTTCAGTTTATCCCTGCACTACTATACAAAACCAATAAAAAATAACGACTTTATGGTTGCTTTCATTTGTTCAGTTAATATTTTATCACTCTCATATTTTTTATCTGATGACTGAAAAACCAGGCCTTAGTGCCGCGGCAGCGGCCGGCGATGCGCCAGAAGAATTAATAGCATAGCATAAAAGCATTTACTACTTTTGGTGATGATTTACTACTTTTCGGTACAATGATTTATTTGGAGTCATTTTGCTTAAATAGGTTAGCGAGATGTTAAAACTTTGATTATAAGTTTACATAAAAACGTGGGTTTAATTTTGGTGATAATTTACTATTTTTTTGTCTGTTGTACTCGTTACACTCTGTTATACTCTTTATCTGGTGGTAAGTTAAACATAAGCCGTGTATTTAGCCAGTATCAAAATACTCGAGAAAAACAATGAAGAGACGGGTTCATCTGCGGAAGAATTTTCATCGTTGACAGTTACAGCTTTTTCTTATTGTTTATTCTACTTCATGTATCATCCATGCTACTTACTACTTGGAGCGCATTTAACTATGTATTGAAAGAAAAACCGAACTCATTAGCTTTTCTTTCTTCTCATTATCTTGTTCGTCTGGACTCTGGGAGTTTACACAGTCCGTAAAATGATGAAAGAAACTTTAAACATTTTCGTAAGAATATTCTGACGGTCCATCCGTCCGCCTCCTTTATTTCTTCCTACACCTTTAAAGCACTTATAAACCGTAATAGGTAACTGGTTGAAATTTTCACAAAATATGTATAGGAGATACTAATAAATAAAAAGTAAGCAATGAAACTGGGTCTCCATATATATAGTCATTTTTTCTTTAACGCTTTTGCGTTATGCTTTTCCTTAATAATCGTCAAACCTAGTGTGATTATACATGGAACAAACTATAATTAAAATAACTAACAATGAAGCCGGCCAAGTCTGAGTCTGACTGGCGCTAAAGATCTTGAACTGAATGCATTATTAAAGATCTTTTTGTATTAGAAAGGAACCTTGGGTGTTCCCACAATCATCTAATCAGTTTTATAATAATTTAGATATACAGAAAATTGATGTTTGAGTCTAATACTATGAATTATGAATATATACAAGTAAGTTATTTGTTTATAGTTAGCAAGAGGATTGTATCTTCTATAAATACAATCATATCAAAGCTGAATTTGTAATTATGCAATATTATTAATTAGCAAGTGTACCTATATGTGTTATTGTTGCCACTCACGTCAAGAACGTATTTTGATAAACTTAGCACGGAACGATACTATTTATTCCGCTTGCTTTTGATATTATGATAAGCAGTTTCCGAGAGAGCGCTACATTCAATCTCTACGAGAATAAAGCCACGAGCAGTTACAGAATCACGCCTTTTCAAGTACACACCTATAATGTAAACACTTTTCAGTAACATGAAGGTAGACTAAATATAGAGAGGGTGTTACATAAAATGTATTTGCGGCCGAAGTGAATGGTTCACGGCTGACCGACCGGCGCGATTGTCAGTGGTGCCCACTGCGAGGGTGTCCCGAGATGACCCGTTTTCCATACCAGGGAACTGACCTGTATATTCAACTTAATGTTTTTGTAAAAGTAGAAACTTTTTCTCTTTCTAATAAATAATATTATACCGTAGAAGTGAGTGGACGTCTTCCCGCTGTTGATGTAATGTTATTTGACTTCTACTGTAATATATAAAAGCAGTTTTAATTTGAACTAACTCATTAATAATTATTTTTTTGACTGGCGGTATGCCTTTATTAACAAAATACTACGAACTATATACAACACTACAAATACTACAATAAAACATTTAGACAACCTATAAGTCATTGCAGACTCACAGTCAATATATTCCAGCCCACTACCAGTTGGCAGCGTGCCCAGCATGCTGACAGTATTGCCCCGTTGGATTTCAATGCTTATTCGTTGAGCCAAATTGGTGCCAGCATATTGATCCACCAAGCGCCCTGATAAGCTTTTGGAAAATGCGATGAGCTCTCGGTCCCGATGGACCCGATGTCTCTACACCAAACGGCTCAAATATGTAACCACTACCGAGGTTAGCATACTTGCGCCGCTTGAGTTGCTCCGCCGAAGTTGCCGCGGCGCCAGCCCTCAGTAATGATATTTGTTTAGCACATAAATGTTAAGAAATTTTGTAGTTCATTCATAAATAAAACAACCAAGTGCGAGTACAGCTTGAATACCAAGGGCTCCGTACCAACACACTGTTACGGGTATGTATGCATTTACCAAAAACTCGCTATTTTTAGTTCGGGCCAGAATACTCAGTAGGTATAAGTTCCAAGTCGTAATAAATATAGACCGTTTTATTTATGATATTCTTTGTTTTACTTCTGAGTTGGTACTAAAATCTCACCAAGTTTGACACTTATTATTTGCTGCACTTATAATTTACTTACATCTACAGCAAGAACAAAACGCTCAGAAGTTTCACGTTTCTTGTAGACAGTCCACCGTATAAGACATTATCTTTGACTCTAATTTCAACTGGCCACCTACGACGACAGTACAAAAATGCTGCCCTTAAACGTAGGAAGTATGGACAAGTGAGAGAAAGGATAAGGTCCAGGTTTCTCGCATGATCACCAAAAATAGTCTGAGAAAGGTCATGACGTGTTGTGAAATACTGTATCCGCCGGATCATCCACTGCCATAGGGGGCTTGCCATAATCCTTATGCTTAGCGACTTGGGGATCACAATGTTTGACGATCTTCAGAAGCTCTGCTGCCCACTTTGAGGTATTTTTACCTTCGTCGCCTCTTATTGGAGGTTGTGAAATGACAAGGCAATAAAAATAATAGATTAAGGAAGGAAAGACGATGATAAAAAATGTATTTATGTCCTACACTTAAAATAACTTTTATAAGAATTTACTATAAAACGTCCGGCAGCAGGACATAAGTAATATTTTACACTACAGACAAGCGATTGTCCCAGAAAAAACTTAGCATTATAAACCCGACGCAGATGATTTCATGTAAGGGACAGCTTAAATAAATAATACCTTTTCTACGTTAAATAAACAACGTAAAGTATATAACGTCGATGCCAATGGTCTACTAGAATTGAATAAAGCAATACTAACAACGGCGGTCTAAACTTTGGCCGTCATCTAATATAAAAGTTGTTCGAAAAGCGCGGCTGAGTGAAAAACTAGCGAGGAACCGAGTCGGAAATTTTGTGAGCACTACCGACGAAAGTGGAAAGTGAAAAACTTAATCCATTCTTTACCAACGCCGAAATACTGGGCGTGAAAAGCGACGAACCCACCATTACTCGTATTTGAACAAACAATACTTTCGAGACATTTACTGAGATTCTAGATTATATTATGTATCTCCTATTTATGTTGAGTATTTAAAATGATTGGCCAAGTGCGAGTTGGAATCACTTAGCGGGGGTTCCGTACCCCGCCGGCGGGCGCCACCTGCAGACTCATCCATAGTGGTGGGGGGAACTTCCATCCCCGTCAGGACGACGCTGAAGTATCTCGGCGTCGTCCTTGATAGCCGATGGAGATTCGAGGCGCACATGCGGCGACTGTCCCCCAAATTGTTGGGGGCAGCTGGCGCCCTGAGCCGCCTCCTTCCCAACATTGGGGGTGGAGAGGGCAGCTGCCGCCGCCTCTATATAGCGGTGGTCAGCTCGATGGCCCTATACGGAGCCCCCATTTGGTCCGGGGGGCTCAATCGGCGGGAAACCGCCCTGCTGATTGCAGCCCAACGGATCATGGCGGTGAGAGTTTGCCGGGGATACCGGACAATCTCTCACGAGATGGCTTGCGCCCTCGCCGGCCTGCTCCCCTGGGACCTTGAGGCCGAAGTCTTGGCCTCAGTCTACCGCCGCAGAGTGCGTGCGCGGGAGCGGGACGAGCGACCGGCGCCGCGGGAGCTGGCGCAATGGCGCAACAACGCCAGGGCGGCAGCTCTCGCGAGGTGGGAGGAACGGCTCCTCGATGGGTCCATTCAGAGGGGGAATAGCAGTCGACGACTCCTCGATGCTATTCAGCCCGTTCTTCGAGAGTGGATCGATCGGAGACATGGGAGGCTCTCATTTAGGCTGACGCAGGTGCTCTCGGGACATGGTTGTTTCGGGAGTTACCTGCATCGCATCGCCCGAAGAGAAGCCTCCCCGGCATGCCATCAGTGCGGCTACGCGGTAGACACCGCCCAGCACGCGCTGGAGGCATGCCCAGGAGGAGCTGAACCGCGACAGGCTCTGGTCGCGGTCGTGGGGGGGGACCTCTCATTGCCTACCATCCTCGCCGGGATGGTCGCCGATGAGAGATGTTGGGAGGCTGTAACCTCCTTCTGCGAGATTATTGTCTCGCAGAGGGAGGCGGCGGAGCGGGAGAGGGAGAGAAACCCTCTCTCTCTTCCGCTCCGGAGAGCGCGGACACGGAGGCGGGCTAACCGAGCCCGCACTCCGTCTCCGCTGAGAGGGCCTGGGCCGTCGGATGCGGGGGCATCCGGAACCCCTCAGAGATAGGTCCTCTCGCGATGTTGATGCCCCCTTCGTGTTCGGGGGGCATCACACGAGGTGGAGGGGTGTTCCTTTTGACACCCCTCACCGAGGAAGGCCCGCCACTTTACAGCGGGCTGCGACGTCGACGGGTGCGGTAGAATACTAGCGGTCCCGCGCCCCCCGTCATCAGTCGAAGACGTCGGAACACCGTGGGGTTTTAGACGGTATGGGCGCCTTTAGCTGAGCCCGTCATATCCCGCCCGCTCCCCCAGCGGGCGGGAATGCGTAACAGCATTTCCCCACGTACAAAAAAAAAAAAAAAAGGGTTCCGTACCCAATATGTACGATAATACCATTATTTTTTTTTATTACAATTAGTGATCCTTAGCAGTAGTGTGACCGGCAATAGGTCTGTTTTTATTATGAGTTGCTAAACGTTAGAAATTTGACTACAATTTTTATACCAAGTTTAAGTGTTTCCCAAAATAAGGTTTCCGTAACCTTATTTTGTTTTTTACTTTTTGTTATTATTATTAAGTGTTAGCCAAACTAATACATATTCTGTAATATACTATTCTGAGTAATATATTGTAAATTGGTTTTACTTTTAATTGCAATAAACAATTTAAATAATAATCGTGATTGCTGTCTTTTTTAACATCTTGCCTTTAACAACTATCTTAACTGTAGGTAATAACTGTTAATGTTAATGACTGGCGGTATGCATACTGTTAGGTGCTTCGCGACAGATTTTCAACTTACTATGGGTGGTCAGGCGTGCATGGATCTGAAGCATGATATTCCATAGCTTTAAATCGTAGGTTAACGTAGGTACTTAATTGAGTTTTAGTATATTTATCTTGGTATTTTCGGTTCACAATTGTGTTTCTTTGTGCACCGAGATTCTTTGAGATTAAGTGTCACAAAGGATCCGAGATAAAGGCGACATATAACTTGGAATCTATTTTGTCTGTACAGGAACACAATAGAACATGTCAGGCATTTAATCTCGGGCATTCTTGCGATAAATTAAAAAAAAGGGTAGGTATGTCAGGTTCTTTAATTCTCTGCTTGTCAAGTTAACAAACACTTTTCATTTCGAAGTGTCTCAACAACTGTAGTTTATCAGATAGGTTGTGGTTTGTAGATAAAAGGTGGCAAGGCTTTTACCACCTACTGAGTAAGGTATCATTAAACATTTTCTTGGTTAGAATAACCCTAGAATAGAGATTTGACCTACAACAATCTGACTGGAGAAAAGCATATTATTTACTCGTACTTGTAATGATAGCTCAGCAGGCGATAATAAGAACTTGATTACGAAATATAAACTATAACTAAGAGTTAATAGTGAATAAATATTGAATTAGATATGGTATAATTGCGTTAACTCAGATTGGAAGAGCATATTCTGACTCTAGGGGATGGATTGCCTCGTGTTCGAATCCGGGTCGTAATTCACATTCTACATTTTATTGTGGTTCCCTAAGCTTCTTTGCTTTTAAAAATTTCACCATTATAATTACTGGGTTGCTTCATCGTACGCGAGTTTAAAGCTTATTGAAAAACCATATGGCGAAGCACATTGTTCTTTACACAGGTAAATTGAGCATGTCTCATTCCTTACTAATGAGCTGAAACCTGTTAAATTTGGAACAGAGATAAGGTCTGTTCTTAGTTTCGGAGAGATATGATCTCGTAATGCGAGATCTGATCTTGTAATAGATAGAGTCGGAGAGATCTGATCTCCTAATAGATGGGAGTTTAAAGTCACAGTACTGGCAGACGTTCATTGCAAAGCACTACCGCACCATCCCTAACATATTGTGTTTGAATTTTATGTCACTTGAAGCTTATGGAGTAGGGCTGTGCTCATATAACCAAACACTACGGGGGCGTAGCTCTTGAAAGCGCAGATACAAATCTCAAGTGAATAATAGATACAAATCTTGTATTATTACTGTTATTTTTATATTGATACGACAATTTAGTCTATTTGTGAAATGTTTTGTCAAGGCGGCCCATAACAAAGGTCGCTTTGTTACGAACACTTCAAACTGTACTTAGAAAAGGAGAGTTCCGATCAAGGGACACTGACATACGAGTATATTCAGTTTATATATCCAATGGGTTAATCAAATAGTGAAATGAACTTCGTCACTGCGATCATTCTATATACTTAATTGTGTTTATATACAAAAGCAGAAGGTACAAAGGCGAAGAGAACTCCGACCACATGGTGCCGAAAGCTTTAATCCCATAAGAAGTCTTGTATTGTAAATACAAGATGGTCCAATACTCTAACCATCTCGTAGTACCTTATACGTGGAAAATCAGCCTTGTGCAAAACTGTGTCAGAATTTCCAATCTACACAGATGCACTTTTTAAATATGGTTATATGGTGCATTTGCTGAAAACAGGAATGTCTCGATTCTAGCCCTATAGCCATACTACTTGCCTGATTCTGTTGTACCCTGAAGATAAAGGTACATCAGGTTGTACCGCTAAAGAGGTGAGATAACTTTGTAACTAGTTCGTGAACGCCATTAGCACATATCAAACCCTTGGGGAAGGAATAATTGCTGATGTGAAATATAATACGAGAATATTAGAAAATAATCTAGAAGTTGTTGGAAAGCATTTCGTGCTGTAGAGTGTAATTTATTCTTCAACACGTTTGTGAATTGCTCTGCCAAAAATATATGACACTGACATTTGTACATAGCCAGCTAGTGTTCCCTTTAGAATAAATTTTCTTTCAATGGTACCACCACCCGTCGAGCAGCAGGGAAACTCCTCTTTGTGTGGACACAAAATACATTTTCTTTTAAACTTTTGAAGAGACTTTAAAAATGAAATAACAACAAATGGCAATAGCAAAATTTTTATCCATTTCTACATGACAAACAAATGCAAACCCCAATAATAGATAATGATACAAAAGCTTAGACGTTAATTAATTAATGGCCAGTATTTTATGTGTGTATATCGGTTACGTATAAGGAATAAAATTCCTCCCTTGTATCTACATTCTTCCGGAACTCGTAAGTTTCGTATAAAAAAATGTAATTCTTTGTAAGAAAAATTTTGCTTTCGTCAAAATATCTCTTTTTTCATTCATGATTCATAACTATGGTTCGTTAAACGGCCAAAAGAATTTGTTCCAGTGATATGTATTGTTTATTAACGGTTTTTTACTGGACTACAGTTAATTAAATCAAATATTAGTTCATATATCCATCTTAATTATAATTTTTTTTATCCAAATCATAAGTAGGACAGTAGGACGAGGATGATGGGGTAATTTTGTGTAATTATTGATATTGAAGTAATGTTTTTTTTCAAATCAGCTTCTTATTAGATTTCCAAATAAACAAGCTGCTACAGGGGATCGAACAGCATATAATTTTACCTTCTTGTAAAGAATGAGGTTGAAACAACTCATGTAACAGTTTTAATTAGCAGTAACTTCTATTTTATTTGGTTTTTGGATGCCTGCGATAATTCCTTAAAAACTGTATTAACATTTGTTATAAATACTGCCTTTTTATGTAACAGCATTTACAGGGTTGAAAGGATTGAAGACACGTCTTTTGCCTCATAATCTCGTAGTCTCGAGTCTCTGAGCCACGTTCGGTAAAATGAATATCATTTAAAGAGATGTCAAACCGTTGAAAGAAAATTCACCTAATATCTTGCATCAGGTTTCGTATTATATTTTTACAAGCAAATAGTCATAAAAAGGGATCAAAAATTGTATAAGAAAACTACATTTTTAATACTTTTTCGGTGGTGAGTCATTGTAAAAGTAATGTGGTTATGGTATCCACGTAAATTCCCGGTAATGGCGGTGACACTTAGCGAAATGGTTTATCTGTAAAGCCGCTACCATAAGTACAGTCAGTATCTACGTTTTAGGACTAGTTTGATGTAGTAAAATAAAAGGTTCGGTTGTTATTCTAAGCTCTCAAGATAACTAATACCATACCAATTAAATTAACTCCTCTGTACAAAAATTTCAAATAAATAAAACTTCTTCAGAAATCTTACAGATGTTGAATCTTTAGGCTAATGCCTATAATTAAAAAATTAGTCCAGTTCGACTCGCACACTGATGGTTCCGTACTATACCATATATGTATCGCACATACACAGGTACATATTATGTGTTGTATAAAGGAAAATTTACCAATACCTTATTTTGCTATTAGTTTATTAAATTACTTATAAACTAATAGCAAAATAATTATTGATTGACGTGTGTTTTACGATACAATTTGTATTATATGTTTGTGTCTAAGAAATAGAATTATTAGGGGATAAAGTAGTATAGTAAGTGAAGATCGGTTCACGAGTCAGGGCTGTTTCAAAAATAAGTACAACACGTACAAAGTGCTAGTAAAAAAAATACCCAGATGGTATAATTATGATAAGTAAAATAAAAATTGAACAAGTAAAAAATCTTGCATACATAAGTGCATACAAGAACTTTACTCACGGAAATGGGAAGAAGCATGAAGGAGGTAACTGAAGACAAAATATTATTAATATTTATTTATATTTAATTCATACAGACACTACATTGTCCAGGCACTGGCAGTTCATAGAGGAATTATGTTGCAGTGGTAGTCGAGTATGACAGACGAAGGATAAAGTCGAATAAGTGCAGTGATAAATTGAGTTTTCAGAAGTATGTATGGTGTGACTTTAAAACAGAGAGAAACAACGTGCCAAGAAAATAATGTGAATAGAATGAGGAGTTAACAAATTTAGTCAAGAAAGATATGTTGATATTTGGACATGTAGAAAGAAAGGATGAAAGGAGATAAAAACCAGTAGGTGTGCAGCGACCACTATGCAGCGAGTGCGAATGGATCAGTTCGATGAGGATATCCATTGTCGAGGCTTACATTTCCGGGAAACAGGGCTGACGACTTTATGTCTTCATCATCAGCCAATAGACACCCATTGAACAAATCCTCCCCCATTGTACACCAAAATGCAAGGCCACTTGTTTACATTGGCTTCCGCACATACGATGGCGTCAGTCATCTAGTGGGCGCCTACCACCTCTATGTCATTCGGTGTAATGTGGTTGCGAGAACATTTCATACCCATAGTTGTGAATGTGGCCTGACCATTGCCACTTCAACTTGCAAATTCTGAGCTATGTCGATGACTTCGATTCTTTGGCGAAGTTCCTTGTTCCAGATTTTATCGCACAAAGTTATCTGAGCACAGCTCTCTCCACAGATTGTTGAGCGAATTAAAGGTTGTCCATAAGGACAATAGTTAAAGGACCACGTCTCAGTACCATAAGTCATCACTGGCAACACACACTAATTGAAGACTTTGATATTTAGGCTCGATATTGAAGATTTGTATTTTTATATGCAACGAATAAACTTAAAAACTACAGAACGAGTTTGGATTAAATTTGGCATGTTTGGATTAAGTTTGAGACCCGGGAAAGGACATAGTATAGTTTTTATCCAACTGCGTAAAAAGAGGTTAATGTTTTTGCGCGATAACAGAAACAGGCGCGGGCTGAGCCGCGGCTACTACTACTACTACTACTTATAAGTTAGTGTAAGGTATAAGTATAATAGTTGTCATAAACAGCTTATAGTAGATAAGGAGTAAGTCTCATCCGAGTTAGTATTCACCAGGTGACTTAGCACTTAAGTTCTAAAATAGGTACTAAATCGTTTTCCGATAATGTTTTTGCAGTCGCGTTGTAGGCAGCCGCACGCTGCCGCTGTGAGATTTGAGATCAATGCTGTCGATCATGTTGGACAAATTGCCCCATCTGTCACCGGCTCACCGCACGTCTCACATTCTCCGATTTACAAGGGCTGTTTAATTTGTACAACCACCGCGTAATCCCAATGTTTATACGTATTTATCTACTTAAATGTAAATACGAAATCAAATTATTTTATTTGTTATACCAAAAACTGCAGTGAAATTTTATGTGGAAATAAGTTTTACAATGAAATTTATGCTTTTATGCCAATAAAACACGTAACTTACAATACAATCCTATCCTGTCATGGTCGGCATAGTTATTGTTATACGACCACCCAAAATGAGTGTATTTAACGTTTTTAAGGTTTACCTAAGTGTGTGTTATGTGGATGTAAGGTCTTTTTCAACATATAACATTAATATTCCTAAACAGATTTAGATGTATGGGGTATTGAATGATTACATCATCAGAGGTTACCGCTTAACGCCAGGCAGGTCTCGAGTTTGTTCCATCACTTCCATCACGATGTCGTATAAAAAGTATTAGAGGGCCATTATTCTGATTTTCCCATAATTCATAGATAGCAATTAGCATAAGCATTGCAATTCAACAGGGCAATGCTGCCAGCATGCTGGGCCTTTTCGACCCTTTTTTTTTTTTTTTTTTTTTTTTTTTGATTCCGACCTGTGCCGCCACGCCGTGCACACCTGTCTACAGCTCCGCCAGTATCTCCCAGTGAGACCGCAATAGTCCCCGCACTATTGCCGTCTCACTCGGGTCATCGTTCCGACGCTAGTTGCAGACCAGTGCCTTGGAATACGCAGTCCTGACGAAGTTTTTGTTTTGTGTGCAGAAGCTGAGCAGCCGCCGAACGCCGAGCAACGCGAGCTACGAGCTCGCCGTGCCGTCGCGCAGAGGCGCTCTAAGACGTCAGGCATTACCACCTACCCAAGTCCCTTGTTTCGGACGAACAACATCATATCGGGCTGGTGGTCTTGTTTTGACCGCACTTTTCGGTGCGCATTTCACCACTTTACTACCCGACACAACATAGTAACAGTCGCGTAACAACACACTTTGTGCTGTTAAGCGACGTCGTTCAGGCGTGGGGTAGCGTCAGCCAAACCCGTCTGAACGATCAAATCCGCCATTTGCTGCGGTCGCAGTGTGACACCCTACGGTGACAACGGCCACTGTTGTTGTTTTGGTTTAACCTTGCACCGTGGCCTTTCCCGCTTCACGGGTCAGCCGAAGCAAGCTGGGCTCCGGGATTACTGGCCTTGGGGTCGCCCCTAGTCAACCCCGGAGTAGCGCTTAGGAGCACCCCTCTCCGCCGAGAAAAAAGCTCGGAGAGGGTACACAACTAGGGCACACCCTAGGTACACACTCCCTCTCACACAGTGAGCTCACAAGGTGTGTGAGGGAATTCAAACCCTTGATAGGGCGTCCTGAGTATTCCCCTCAGGATGCAGTCCCGTCCCTCTAACGGTGAGGTGCAGGTCCTTCAGACCTTCGCCCTCCGCCACCCCGATCTGTATGTTGCACACATGCAACTCCTCGAAGAGGAAGCGAGTGCCCGCCTCACGGACACTCTTATTGCTCCCTCCTCCCTGGAGGCCAACGTCCCTCCTCTGACCCGGTCCTTCTCAGAGGACAGCCCGCTTTCGCCCGCTCCGGGCCCGGATAATAGACGCACGGTGGCAGCCCCTCCCCGTGAGAGGTCTCGCTCGCGCTCACCGATCGGGAGGCCAGCGAGCACCCGTCCCTCCATCGCCGTTGTCGAGCCCACTTCGGACTCCGAAACGGAGATGGAAGTAGATCCGAGTCGCGCCTTACGCACTGACTCGGACTCCGATAACGACGGCTATACCGTCGTTGACCGCAAACGCAAGCGTGCTCCTAAAGCCGCTAGTTGCGCAACTTCCGCCCCTCCCGCCAAGGCACCCGCTAAGGCCCCCGCCTCCGGCAAGAAGCCGACCCCCGCCCCGCGCCCCGCGTCTCCTCCCTCCGCTCCGGCCACCACTGCCGCGTCCCCTCAGGACGCGAGCGCGCGCCGCGAAAAACCGCCTCCGCCCCTGTTCATTCAGGACAAAACCAAATGGGACATGCTGTCCCGTTTAGTTTCGGATCGTGGGATCCACTATACTAATGCCCGCTCCACGCAGCAGGGCATTAAAGTCCAAGTTTCCACCATTAGCGACCACAGAGCGCTAACTAAACTCCTCCGCCACGAGAGCATAAGTTTTCACACTTATGCGCTCGAAGAGGAGAAAGTCCTCCGAGTGGTCATCCGCGGTGTGCCCAAGGAGGTACATACCGATTCGGTATGTGCCGACCTGAAGGCACAAGACTTCCCCGTACATGCAGTTCACCGCATGTACAGCGGGAAGGACCGCAGCCCCTACGATCTAGTACTCGTAGTACTAGATCGTACTCCTGAAGGCAAGGCCATTTTTAATTTAAAAAAGGTCTGTGGCCTCTCAGGACTCGATGTCCAAGCCCCATACAAGAATGGGAGTCCCTCGCAGTGCCATAACTGCCAACTATACGGGCACGCCTCCCGTTTCTGCTTCGCTCGCGCTAGGTGCGTTAAGTGCCTAGGCGATCACGCGACAGCAGCGTGCACTCGCACCCGGGATTCGCCGGACCCACCCAGCTGTGTTTTATGCGGTGCTCAAGGGCATACCGCGAATTACCGTGGCTGCCCTAAAGCACCACGAGTGAACCACAGGGTGGCAAGGCATAGGCCGACCCGTCCCTCTTACGACCGTTACCAACGGGTAAGCCCTAAACTAACGGTAGTACCTGCCTCACAGGTAATACCCGCGCCGCTCCCAGCCCGTAACGCATGGTCTAAACCACCCAGTATGGTTAAGACCGTCGCTACCACCCGCGCCCCGGCCCGCGCGCCCGCACCCGCGCCCGCACCCGCGCCCGCACCCGCACCCGCCCGCGCCGCGGCCCCTGCCCGCGCACCGGCCCCGGCTCGCCCCGCGCTCCCGGCACCCGTCGCCAACACCATTCGCGCGCCTCCCCGCGCCGCTTCCCGGCCTCAAGCTCCACCTATGCCATTGATGGCTGCCCCTCTTCAAGAGGCAATCAACCTAGTCAGCGATCTGGCTATGTCGGTTGACATCAATGAGGTACAAGAGCTATTCCACAAGATGCAATACGCTCAATCCCCAGCGGACGTGATCCAATACACATTGGAACACGCGAACTTACTAAGCGCCCTTAAGCGCTTCGTTCCCCAGGCCCCTCCCCAGTACAACCACTATGGGTAGTACAACCGCACGCACGAAACCGCGCTCAGTTTCGTTAGCGTCATTCAACGCTAACGGTTTCTTTAGACAACGTGACCTTGTCCACGACTTTTGTTGCACCCACCTTATCGACATTATATGCGTGCAGGAAACCCTTCTAAAACCGGGGAAGGCGAACCCTAGGTTTGCCAATTACAGAACGGTACGTGATGATAGAGTGAACTCCCGTGGGGGAGGCACTCTTATCTATTACAAAAGGTCCCTGCACTGCATCCCCTTACCTACCCCGACTCTTGTTAATATGGAAGCATCTTGTTGCCTTCTAGCTATGACTGGTCATCAACCTATAGTCATAGCGTCCTGTTACCAAGCTTGTCAAAAGCCGATCGTCCGAGCTGACTTAGAAGCATTGTTCTCATTAGGAAGCGCCGTCCTTCTGATTGGCGACTTCAATAGTAAGCACATCCTATGGAATTGTAACGTCAACAATCCCAGAGGCATTGCACTTGAAAAACTAGTCGCAGAACTTAATTTTGACATAATTGCGCCCACTGAGCCCACTCACTACCCTCACACGGAAGACTTTCGACCTGACTTGCTTGACATGGCACTACTCAGAGGCGTAACACTCCAGTTACGCTCCATAGAAGTGGTTCACGAGCTTCACTCTGATCACCGACCCATTATACTGCGACTAGGTCCCGACCCAACAACAGACCTCCCCCGCCCCACTAAGACGATAGTGAACTGGAAGCAATTAGGCGTTGCCCTAAAGGCTATCAGTTCACCGGACCTTGACAAGATCCCTGACGACATCCTGACTAAAGATGACGTAACCCTTGCGATCGATTCGTTCACTAATCACCTCTCCACCGTAGTAGGTGCATCCGCAAAGGAGGTCATGGTGCCGGACGACCGGCGCCTTGTCATTCCAGCGGATGTGAGACGATTAGTGACGGAAAGTAAAGCAGTGACCCGACATTACGACTCTTACCCCAGTAAAGAGAACAAAACTAAGAAACGCCACTTTGAACGCATGGTTCAAAGTCGCATGTCTGAGTTGCGTGATCAACAATGGGGTGACAAACTTTCAAACCTCGTGCCAAGCCACCAGGCTTATTGGGACTTGGCGCGAGGTATGAAAGGAAGTAACTACAACGACATGCCTCCCTTATACAGACCAGTCCCACTAGTCCCAGCGTTCTTTGACGAAGACAAAGCTGAGTGCCTAGCTGATAGCCTAGAGGCTCAGTGTTCCCCTAACGTAGATCACGTTGACCAAGCTCACCTCGATTCGGTGGATGCTGAAGTCGAACGTAAAAGCTCTGTGGTCACCTCTGAACTCCCACCAATCACCTTAGCGACTTACGCTGAGGTGGCGAGACTGATCAAGGCCCTCCGACCGCGCAAATCCCCCGGTGCCGATGGCATCTCCAACAGGGTTCTTAAAACCCTCTCTCCTCCTCTCATCCATCTCCTAGTCAGCATCTTCAATGCTGCTATGAGCCACTGCTTATTCCCAGACACCTGGAAATGTGCAAATGTCATTGGCATTCACAAACCAGGCAAAAGCTCATCTGACCCCACCAGTTACCGCCCCATCAGCCTCCTCAGTGCCTTAGGCAAACTTTACGAGCGGTTACTTGCAAACCGTCTCCAGTCCCATGCTAAGGAACACCACCTTATCCCAGATGAGCAGTTTGGCTTCAGGCCCGGACACTCATGCGTCCAACAGGTGCACCGCCTCACGGAGCACATCATTGAGGGCTTTAACAAGTACCCCAAACCCCAGACAACGCTAGCAGTCTTCCTCGACGTAGCGAAAGCTTTTGACAAAGTCTGGCACAATGGCTTGATTTACAAGCTATACCAATTTGGCGTGCCAGAACGTCTTGTGCTCATCCTACAAGACTTCCTTAAAGCCAGAAGCTTTCGCTATCGCGTGGAAGGCACCCTCTCCTCCCCCCACCCAGTCAGAGCCGGAGTCCCTCAGGGCTCCGTGCTATCACCCATTCTTTTCGCGCTGTATACCAGCGACATCCCACGCTCTCAGCCTAACGTCCTATTAGCCCAATACGCGGATGACACCGCTATTTATACCACTGGGTGGCATATCAGTAGAAAGTCCATTCCCGCCCTCCAACGGGCCATCACCGAGATCGGTGACTGGTTCCGTAAATGGCGCATCGCGGTCAACCCAGTTAAAAGTGCAGCTATGTACTTTACTGAGAAGGGCCGCCCCCGTTACCCGCAACCTATAACTTTGTTCGACCAACCCATCCCCTGGGTTAGTAAAACAAAATATCTCGGAGTCACCCTTGATCGGAATCTCACCTTTAGCGATCATATAACAACCGTCCGTAACAGAGCGGCCTTTGTAATGGGTCGCCTTGGTCCCCTGATTCGCAAAGAGAGTAAAATGTCTCTTAGAAATAAGAAGACACTTTACACTGCCTGCATCCGCCCCATCATGACTTACGCATCAGTAGTGTTTAGTCATGCTAGTGAGGCCCATCTCCATAAGCTTCAAGTCATTCAAAACCGTTTTCTTCGTAGTGCAACCGGCGCTCCGTGGTATATCCGGAACACCGAGTTGCATTGCGACTTAAACCTTCCCTCTCTAGCGCAGTTCAATAAGGACTGCGCCCGCCGATACTTTGATCGAGCGCCCCACCACCCGAACCCATTGGTTGTCCAGGCATCGAACTACTCGACTGCCTCTTCTATCCCATTTTTCAAACCCCCCCGTCGCCGACCACGGCAGGTATTAGACGACCCGGATGACCCCATCGCAGCCATTACGTTGGCAGCTTTAGCGTTATCCGCAAGTCGTCGAGGTAAAATCCCCAGGTGTGAGGTAATCACACAATCAAACACCGAGCTCGCCGGCGAGCTCGAGGCAAAAACAAGGTCACGATAAATTGCTCTCCAAATAGTCAAAGAGTATTATTCAGTAGGGCCCAATTGTGCAACACTGCAGTTGCACAGAGGCATTTTGCTCCGATCCCCCCCATGTCTCTCGACAGCGAGACAAGCCGAGGTCCGAACCACAGTGGTGCCCTTGAGCTCGCTGTCAACCCCTCCTATAATAGCGGTACGTTTTCGGCGTCCGCAGGAGACGGAGGTAGAAAGCGCTTTTCGCCTTCTACGCCCGTCTCGGGAGAAGTGCCTTCGGCACTTCTCCCTCCCGGGCTATTGTAGGGCCAGGCCCTCGCCCAAAACCCGGTGGAGCTGGACGACCGCACAGGCGGTAGCCAGCATCTATGTCCTCCCTAAATTAATAAATTAGCATGCTGGGCACGCTACCAACTGGGAGTGGACTGCTGGAATGACTTATAGGTTGTATAAAAATGCTTTTATTGTAGTAGCTGTAGTGTGTGTTGTGTATAGTTCATAGTATTTTGTTTAATAAAGGCATACCGCTAGATAAAATTCATAGATTCGTAGCGGTTGCACAAAAGATAAAAAAAGATATATATATATATAAAGATATATTTCGGCTACTGTCCTCAATAGGTCATCTATTTTGAGTCTTCTGATAACTTCCACGTAGTCAATGTTTGCTTGCAGGTGTGATATAAAGGTAAAGGATATACGCCCCGGCTTCGCACGGGTGCAATGCTGATACTAAATAATCTGTAATATCTTCGTTGAAATAGTAAATTGTGTTTATTTACGACATCACATTTGAAAACTCTAAAATTATAAGTGTTTCTCTATTATATTATGCATGTATTAAACATATAAACCTTCCCCTTAGATTAATCTATCTATTAAAGAAAACTGCAACAAAATCCGTTGCGTACTTTGAAAGATCTAAGCATACTTAAGTACAGACAGACAGCGGGAACCGACTTTGTTGTATACCATGTAGTGATAACGACAATATTGAACTTAGAAATTCTAAAAAGTTGAAAATGAGAAACAGCATTTCATTTCATGTATAAAGATCCGTGATAATATAACCGACTGAAAGTACATTATGCAAAAATGAAAATTTCAATAGTCATTACCATATGCCCAATGTCTGTTGAATAAGTATCGTAGATGGAAATTGCCGCGAGCAGCGCGTTCGGCCACATACGAAACATCCGGACTGGTTACCATACTGTATCATATTAAAATAATTGTTCCATATTATTTCATGCGTTATTTTAATGCACACTATATAATATATACATATTACATCAATTGTTATATGTATCTAATTGTAATGACGTAGGTAAACTTATTCGCGAGTGTTAATGAAAAATTTAGAACATAGAAATGATCGGGTTCCGTTAACGTGAACAAATTGAAAGATTATTGAATAAAACTGACAAAGTTCGATTTATGCTCGCTACGACGAGAGTTCCGTATACGCATATACCTACTTTACCAAAATATAATCTTAATTTTTTCATACGGTTCGTAAACTTTAGCGGTAGGCCATACCGCTCTTGACCGGTTGTTAGTATCTGTTGTTATGCTTCAGAAATTACAAATTTACGAGACGAAAAATTTAAGTCATGTGCGGGATTCGAACCCACGTCCATCCACCCCTTTAGCCGGGGTATGCTCCAATTGAGCTAACATGACAATGAGTCGTAACTATTTTTTTTCCTATCGTTCTTAAACCATCTTATTGGGATGGTTATAATCTCTTCAAGTTAGATATACAAGTGTATATTTTCCCACTTAAGATGCAAACAAAATTACGTTAATAAAGACTTAAGTCGCTTGTAATGCGACACCCTTTTATTTCTAACTTTCGGTATTATGATCACATACTCTGTGAAAATTTCCACTGATCAGACACGCGGACATTTAAAGATCAATTTAAACATCAAGCAAAAATTGTAACAATGATTTGTTTTATTATGAAATACATTAATATTATACTCTTTTTATGAATGAATAATATGATAAATATCCTTTTACAATGCTAATAATTGTATGCAGTGAGGGTAAAGTATGCGAACCATGGAACTGCTGCGTGGCAGTCCATAGCCAATGCTGCTGAGCCATCAATGCTTAAAAACGTATATCTTGAATTTAGTATAATATTTCAATTCTTTATAGATTCAAGAATGCGCTAAATAATATAATACTAAATAATATAATAACGAGGTAAGTTTATAGTGTAAATAAAGAGGTAAGATACTTTGCCAAATAACGAGTAAGCGTTTTCGAGGGATATATACGAGTATGTAAGATTTCCATTAAGGCACTTAAGAGGGTTGTAGAGCCATCGTCGTAGAGCCTCGACTTGTAAAACATTCATGGATTTACTAAGTCTCCGTTTTTGACACAGTGTAAGGCAGAGATAAAGCTATTCATTTGTAAAGGCAACTGAAATCTACCTACTGCTGATTATTCTTGAGTCGTTGCGTTAAATCGTGATGCATGACTTGAAGACTTTAAGTAAGTACATAATTAGGTATTCGCTTTGTGCCAGCGCTGTTTGCATCTGCTATTACAATATAAAGAGATATCGAAAGACTAGCCGGCCCGTTTATTAGCCACCGAGAATTGTGATTATAAGTGATCTTTTAAGAGCAAACTTTAAAAACGGAATGCAAAATTAAGTTTCCTTTTCTTATTCATCATTTACTAACTACATGCTAAGTCAGTGCCGAAATTTAATACAGTAGTTTAGTAATTATACGACCATAAGATTTCAAAAACGACGAAAGACTCAATGTAGCATATATAATAGTGGATGTTATGGATCTAGAAATAAGTAAATAATAATTATAAAATAATTATGTAATAAATAATAATTATTAAATAATTATATAATAAATAATAACAAATCTTGGTTCCACTAAAAAGCATTGTAAATAAAACGGGGCAATGCTGTCGGTAGTCGGCTGGAGCATTTGGACTGTGACTGAGTAGACCTCTGAGTCTTCAATAACTTATAGCTTGCCTAAATGCTGTAATTGTACTAGCTGTAGTGTTGTATATAGTTTGTAGTATTTTGTTAATAAAGGCTTACCGCCGGAAAAAAAAGGATCTAGACATTCTGATTTATTAAAAACTAGTCAAAGATGAAAAACTGACTGTTACACTGTGCTTTTGGTAACATTCCCACCCCGAAGCGTTGTTGTAAGCCCAAATCTATGAATAGGCTTTTTGTGAACGCCTCATTGTGAGTCGTCTCTTCACTGGAGGGCTCCATACACCCGCGATCCTTTTTACACTGGACCAAATTTTATTTTATTAAGGTTTCTTGACGGAGGAAAATGTACATACCATTCATGATAACCCTTTTATTAAATTACTAACTTGAAATGGTAGAAATTGGGTAAACGCAGAAAACTATTTGACGTAACCTTTTTTGGGGTTAAGAAGACATAGTGAGTGAGGAAATAACCTAACAAAGCCTACGTAATCCTGGCTTAGGAAGCCGCTATGTCTGTAAGCCGAGTGCGTACAGGTACATGACATGCTGTATCCACCACCTGTCACTGTAACTACATATAAACGGTTCTTATACGAGTAACATCGAACGATTACAAGCAGGCTATAACCACTGATTAGGTAAAAATGTGATCTTGTTCTTATCTTAATTTTTTTGAATGCTCACTTTATTACCCAGCGGAATGCCTTTATCGACAAAGACTACAAACTTCATATGTATCTGTATTGATAAGTTTTGGAAAATAAAAGGAGCCCCCGGTTCCCACGGATCCAGTCTCTATACCAAACCACTACCTAGATTAGCATACTTGTGCCGATGGAGTCTCCGCTGAAGTAGCCGCGGCGCAAGCCCTCACGTTTGTTTCAGAAAGAAGTTTCGCTCCTGGTGCATAACTTATCTAGTTATGTATAAAAGCCTTATAAACTCATACCCCATATTACGCTCAAGTTCCATCACAAAATGCGACCATGATGAGTGTTATGTCTTCAGGGTTCATGTATTTGTGAGTTTCTTTATTCCACTATAACTTCTAAACAGCTTAACCGATCTTAATGTATTGTAAGATATGTATGATCATAATGTATATCGTTAGATTCATCTTGATAGCGCAAGTGACACTAGGTAAGTACATAAAAAAATAAAATCAGTACTATTATTATAAATGCGAAAGTAACTCTGTCTGTCAGTCTGTTACGCTTTCACGCCAAAACTACTGGACCGATTTGAACGAAATTTTGTATGACCCGGGAAATAGTTTGAGACCCGGGAAAAACATAGGATAGTTGTTATACTACTGCGCAAAGGAGGTTAATGTTTTTGCGCGATAACCGACATGCGCGCGGGCGGAGCCACGCCCGGTCGACTGGGGTATCAAAAAGAAGGGTTTTAAAAAGATTCCATAAACATATACAACTTGCAGTCTTAATCTGAAAAAATAAATTTTAATATAAATAATAATTAATAATTTAATTTAAAATAAATAATCGGGATTTTTACTCTTTGTAATTAATTTATTCTTGTTGCCTAATTCTTCAAAAATAGTCGGAGTGATGATATGGCATATCCTCAACTTGTTTGTATGATACAGATAAGATATTGTTGCACCGTTGAGAGCCAGTATAATTCTGTTGTTCTGAACAATATCTTCAACCGTATCATCATTTATCAACAGGTGATACAGTTACCAAAATTAAACAGACATTGTGATATAATACTATTTATTATTGTAATAATGTTTCTTTTACCAAAACTTAAGTATGTAGTCTATTTTTACGTATTTGATTGCAAATATGTCTCTAGCAGGGAAAACTAGTCGTATTAAAGTCATTCTTTAATTTTTACTTTGATATGGCTTTTGCTTCGTAGATATTATTTTTATATAATATCACTCATACTGTTATATCAAATGTTGACAATAGTAAAAAAACATATTTTGTTTGAATATCTCGTAGCGGAGCTTACCAAGACTATCTTAACCGAAAAACTAAACTAAGCGACGTTCGGTAGGGTCGTTACTTGGATGGGGCTCCTAGTGGCATGAACAAACTGACCTTATAGCATTTTCTAGTTTGAAACTTGTCAAACTTCTGGGTCTTGAGGGCTTCCCCGAAACCCAGAAGTTTGACACTAGAAAGAGTCAAGTAAAATAAATGTAATTTAACGTTTTCTTCCACCATTCAACACAGCAAACCGCTCTTTGTTTACATTTATATTCTAGTACATCGGCATACGCAACGTTATATGCTGAAAATCAAAACGAAGCTTCTGTGAAAAGGAATAAATGTGCTGCACAAACTGAGAATAGACCTTTTTGGCAAATACGGTAAAAACCCCATAGATTTCAATATAATCCGGTTTAATAGAATTGCTGCCAATAGTGTAAGTGTGAAGTAATGATTTTCGACGCCATTATATTATCGTTTCTTTATTTTAAACCAGACAAAAACTATTTATTGAAAATTTTCAAAAAATAACACATGTTATTCATATCTCAAATCTTAAAACTTGTGGGGTCTTAAAATCAAAATTATTGAAAGATCTCTTACAAGCAGTATAACGAGTCCACCATACCTATTTCGCCGTCAAACATAATGTTATAACTAAATATACCGTCTAGCACTCATGGTATTTAGTCGTATTATCCAACCGGTGTTCGAGCAGTAAAGATGCTCATTCTCAAGGAATGCGGGTAGCTTCGAGGGCTCCTAGATGCGCACTTATATTACGACTAAACACCGTGAGCGCTACCCGCTATATTTAGTTAGTAATTATGACAACCCACTATAGCTTTTAGGACAATATAAGTAATGTTCTTTTTATGTGTTCCGGTTTAAGGGGTATGGATGAAGGTGAAATTATAGGCACATAGGACTTAACAACTTTATTTGTCAGGGTGATGGGCACGGTGCAGTTTGTCACTTGTTATGAAATGCATCTGTTATAGAAAATAAACAGAGGCAACCGCTTAACATCAGGTGGGCATCGAACTTGTTCCGTCACAATCAAATTAATAAAAAACAGTTGGTCCCGGTTGTAAGGATGGCAATCGTTATAGCATGGTGATAGCGCATTTTGCGAATGCCTACTTGGCTAGCTACCACCCTCAAGTCGCAAATATGTACGCCAAGCACCAAACGGTGTGTTCCGGAAGCTCTCCTTGTGAGTCAGTATTTTTATGTTAACCTGAACAACAACACTTACTATCAGGTGATAGTGGTCACATATATAGCCTATCAATTATATATAAAAAAGTGCTATGATAATAAATAAATAATGGCTGGAATAAGGTTAAAAGTGGATAGAATTTTCAAGGTAAGCCCTACAAATTTAAATATAGGAGAGCTTCAGAGACATGCTATCAAAAACTCAAAAGTTCAAATTGGCTCTCACATTAAAATATAAATTATGTATACCCTCAACAAGTCTGTAATTGTCGCTGAAAATACGATTCTATAAAAAGTTTGGCTCCTAAAAACTACCTGGCAAAAACGTTATGTGTGGATTTTCACAAACCTATTGATGTAACCCCTCGTTGTCCAAATCCGCAGGAAATAATTCTAAAAATGTATCCTTTTAGTAACACTGATGGTTTACGCTATCCTGAAGCGGAATAGTTTTGTTCTTTACTTACTATTTTGTTATAATAAACCTACTTCGGTAAAGGTGTTGTTTCGTGCAGCAGTGATGGCTCAGTGGCATTGGCTAAAGGACTGCCGCGCAGCAGGTCCATGGTTCGAATCCCGCCGCGGGTTTGAGCTTCACCGCACGGTGGAAGGGCATTTTGCGAATGCCCGCCTGGCTAGCGACCCCCCTTAAGTAGTAAATCTGTCGCCAAGCACCTCACGGTGTGTTCCGGCATCTGTCCTTGAGAGCCAGTGATTATAAGCTAAGCCAGTTAACACCTTCGACCACATCATCACTTACCATCACGTGAGATTGTGGTCAAAGGCTTACCTATCAGCAATAAAAAAAGCCTTTTTATATTAGGAAGAGATGAGACGTCCGATGGTAAATGTCACGCATGTCCATTACAGTTGCAGTGACACTGTCCGCGTCCTGCTTGACACTGCACTGTGTCTTCACTCCCGTGACGTTAGCTCTTACATTTTGTTCGCATAGTAATTTCACTTGCTACAGTGCCCTTCACGCCTGGACACATTAGTGTTTGCTCTAATGCTTCTGGGCAAAATATAAACAATTTTTTGTCTGCTTGACACTGCACTGTGTCTTCACTCCCGTGACGTTAGCTCTTACATTTTGTTCGCATAGTAATTTCACTTGCTACAGTGCCCTTCACGCCTGGACACATTAGTGTTTGCTCTAATGCTTCTGGGCAGAATATAAACACTGTCAAACAAGTCAAACAAGACGGACTCTTGCTTAGACGGTACCACCTGGTAATATGTATTAGTCAAGCATCTTGGTCTACATTTTCCTTCAGCGTTATGATCAATCACAAACAAATCACAAAGCTTTCAGTTCACTTCCGTTTTGTCGTCATTATTCGCTTTCTAAGATGGAAACATTATTTTATAAATTGACCGGGGACGCAGGCGGAAACATCGCTAATTGAATTAATAATTGCTTTGCTTTTAATTGGGTCACTTTTTAGCTGTTTGGCTCCTATTTTTCATATAAAGAAGTAAAATATATAAGTCTATAACAAAAATGTTATTGCCTGAATTAAATAGAAGATCCTCAGAAAAAAAATCA
Organism: Plagodis dolabraria; assembly: GCA_963854805.1. NCBI lineage: Eukaryota > Metazoa > Arthropoda > Insecta > Lepidoptera > Geometridae > Plagodis > Plagodis dolabraria. The sequence goes on along the minus strand of OY978440.1, from coordinate 32,293,737 downwards.
TGCAAATACAAATTGAAACATTTTTAGATTGAGTATATATAGGTCCCAATAAGAACCATATTTTGGCACGATCTGCTTTCATAATATAAAACTTGCTAATCGTCACAAGAATTCCGCCTGTAATTGCATACACCTTTAGAACGGAAAATTAAACGCAATATACAGACATGTTGTAAAACTTTCGAGCCGTATAAAAGAAAATAATTTCCCAAGCTCCATACCCATACTTCCATACAGAGTGGAAGACTAAAACAACCCTGTTACCCAAATTACAAGTCTCGAATTCAAATATCATCGTAGTGTCACTGAGTTGGAAAATTGGTTCAGTTCTGGTTAATTTTGTTTGCTGAGGTATGAAGAAGAGTACGCTCAATACGTTTGATTTTTTTTTTTCAAGTAACATATGTTTCATGAAATGGTTTAAAGCGAAATCGAATGAATATGAATTGGTTATATATTTTTCCACGGTTTAGTACGCAATTACGTACAGAACATGATTATATCGCTCTCCCTGGGGAATTATTAGGCTAATAAGAATAATACAGAATATTTTAAAAATACGAGTATTTCTAAGTAAATTGATATTTTAGAAAGAATTTTATATTAAAGAGAGAAGTTTTCAATCTTATACTAGAAGAGTCATGACCTCTTAAGAACGTTTTGTCTAGAAGAGAAACGCGTTGAAAACTTAATATGGATTGCCTCAAAGTAATGTCTGAATCTGTTAATTAATTTTATTAATCTAATGAATATACAGCACTTCCTACTTTATTATGAAATGCGGAACTATGTGTGTATTATCTCGTTAGAACTTGCAGTTGAAACGGATGAGTGGGTTTTGATGTAATTTGAAATATAGATATAATCAACTTATATATTTTTGTAATCATGGTTTGTATGGGCGGGACACGGTTAAAACGGTTTAAAATACACGTTTAACTTACTTAGTGATGAAGAGATGAGAATGGAGCGATTTGGATATGGGCGACGGAACCCCAGGGGACAGAGGCTGGCCGATTTTCTGGAGAAAGAAGGACTCTTCATGATGAACTCTTTCTTCCAGAAGCCGCCTCACAGGAAATAGACCTGGTTGAGTCCCGATGGTTCCACGAGAAATGAGATTGACTTCATTTTGACCACCAAGAAACATATATTCAGTGATGTCTCTGTGATTCATAGGGTGAAAACCGGTAGCGATCACCGAATGGTAAGAGGCACACTGGATATTAATGTTAAACTTGAAAGGTCCCGTCTGATGAAGACTGCGCTCCGACCTACTCGCGCACATATCCAAAACCCCGAAAGTTTTCAACTCGAGCTTACTAATCGCTTCGCTTGCCTAGACAATTTAGCTTCGGTGGATGAGATAAATGACGGTTTAGTAGAAACTGTCCAAACGGTGGGTTCTAAGTTTTTTTTAGACCCCGCCGTACAGATAGAACTCAGAAACTCTCTAGTCATACTCTAGACCTTTTGGAAAAACGACGCTCGCTGTCACTGCAATCTTCCGATGATTCTAAGTTATATGGGCAGCTCAATAGACAAACCTCCAAGTCCTTGCGACACGACATCCGCTCCTTTAATACCAAGAGTATTAAAGAGACGATAGAGCGGAATCAGGGCTCCAAAGTGTTTGCACAAGACATGTCTATTGGGCAAAGCCGGTTAACAAAGTTGAAGAGAGAAGACGGCGCACAGTGGTCTGAAAATTGGCCTTCCATACTCATAGCAATCAAAATTCCTAATTAGTGAAATATTTTGCTGTATATAGATTGAGTTCACTATTAGCTATAATATATTCTGATAACACCTCAAAAAAATGGCGTGAAAATAAGATAAAAAATATTTTCGAAATTTTTGTATGGAAAAAATCATATTTCTTGCTTTTTCTCGCAGCTCGGTCGAACTGGGAGCATTATCTCTGTAGGGAATAATAGTGTCCCTGAGGCGGTTCATATGAGATATAACACGCGCGCCTATGTCTGCCTATGCTCCTGCAAAAAAAACATGTTTTTTTTAAATTCTTTGCTCTAAAAATTTAAAAAATTATATTATTCATTATATGTAAGTGCATATTATTATGTAAAAAAGGTACATATTTTAATTTAACCTTTAAAGTATTAAGATATATCCCGCAGGATCTAGTATACTTATAAAGATTGCATTATTTAGAGAGTATAGACATTTAAAATGTTTTATCAATAAATACGATACCTCACCATGAAAAAGATTTAGGAAGGGTTTTGGGTACTTATTTTCTTACTGTTAGGTACATTGAAATTTGGGATTAGGACCAGGTTATATATGGATATTGAGAATAGCATTATCAGTTACCAAGAAGTAATAACAATGATATGGCAATAAAAAAAACGCTTTACAAAACAGATAGGCTATAATAATAGGTTTACTGTTTTCGGATAATGCCTTCGCTAATTAATGAGTTATATTATGGTTATAACAATGGCTAATTAACAACAATAGATTTTTTTAAATAGTTAAGCGAATTGTCACTTCAAACTAATTAATAACATTCGACTTATGGATAATGCTTGTTGACGAGTGCAAATTTAAATAAATACTGATAATTGGTTCTGAAAAATATCAGTCACCTCTTGCACTTGTAAGCATTGACATCATACGCTTCTTAAAACCGTTCTATTATGGAAGGCTTTGTTACAAATTTGGATTTGTTCATGTTTATCAAAAATAATCGTTGTTTTTCTAAACCTAATGTGTAGGTTCAGAAGTTATTGGAAGTGGTCAACGATTTGACACAGGAAGAAAATAAGCTGATAAAGCAGTTTTGTTAGATATATGTTTGTGATTTATATAAAAAGTGGGGCAAATGTAACCGTACTACCCATTCCTTTATAAAAAAAAATACGAGACGTGGTGGCAGGAAGAAATCAAATGGCCTGATTTCTTTAAATCCAAATTTGAAATTGGTATTCTGATATCAGAGGAGCAACCGTCTACTTCAAGCACTACTGGCGACAAAGCGAATATATCTACATCTCAATGTTCTGTTGGAACATCAACATCGAAATTTAGCCCTAGAAAACCTTTCACGGAGCTTAGCCCAATACAAAAAAGAAGAAGAGTTGAACCGCTATTCTCATATGAAAAAGAAGCTCTTGCTTATGCTACGGGTGCTAGCTCCGGCGATAAAAATGTGTCAGATCTAGTCAAATACATTACGGAACACCCTGAAAGAGCCGCTGAAATCAAGAATTTTTTGAAAGGCGAGAAAAAAGTAACAAAGTATTCAGCAGAGAAAGCTTTAGCAATACTAGTGTCTCTTAAGCTTTCCAAGTGGCAGTATTCGACATTGAGAGCTTGTGCCAAAGAGGATGGAGTTGAACTGTACCCAGCATATCACGTGGTTCTTGATGCTAAAAAACAGTGTTATCCACCAAAAGAAGCAATTGCAATTACCGATCGGGGAGTGAGAGCAAAGATACAGGCTATTTTAGATAAGACAGTTGAAAGATTAGGTAAAGTGGTTGAGATTTCAACCGAAATAGAAGAGCTCACGCTTGTTTGCAAGTGGGGCTTTGATGGAGCGTCAGGCCAGAGCACCTACAAACAACCAATGGAAGGCGAGGATGACTCGAGCATTTTCATGTGTTCTTTTGTGCCTTTGCGCTTGACTAGTGGAGAAAAAATAATCTGGGAAAACTTGAAACCTTCATCTACGATGTTGTGCAGACCAATTTATTTTGAATTTACACATGAAAACAAACTAAATATAAAGCAAGAGAAGGCAAAGATTGACGATGAAATAGCCGTGTTAGAACCGTCTTTTAAAGGAAATAACATTCGTGTTAACCATTGCATGCTCATGACAATGATAGATGGTAAAATTACAACTCATCTGTCTGACACATCAACGCAGACATGTGATATATGCAAAGCTGTTCCTTCTGAAATGAACAAATTGGAAATAGTATCAAGGTAAGTCCTTCCTTCCATTTTATGTATGAATGTATGATTCATAGAATATGGTATAATTTTTTTATTACTAACTAGTTCTTGTTACTAATATATTATTATTTTTTTTTCAGTAAACCTGTTTCTACCGAAATATACCAGTATGGCTTGTCTTCACTTCATGCATGGATAAGGAATATGGAATGCTTTCTTCACATCGCATATCGTCTAGATTTTAAGAAATGGCAAGCAAAGGATACAGTTTGTAAAGAAGCCTTAAAAATTAAGAAACAAGTAATACAAAAGAAGTTTCGTGAAGAAATGGGATTGATAGTAGATGTTGTAAAACAAGGTTAGTTATTTTACCCGTTTTTTCAGCTTTCCCATTTGGCCGATGTAAAATTTGTCAAACTGTGTAAAACTTTAACAAATTTTTTTAATAAGTTTTTTTTAAGTATCTGGAACTAGTAACGATGGAAATACAGCTCGAAGATTTTCCTGTGACCCTGAGAAGACTGCAGTCATTACAGGACTAAATCTTGATTTAATAAAAAGATTCGCAACAATTTTGGGGGTGATTGCAAGTGTAGAGCTAATAAATATTGAAGCGTTTGCAAATTTTGCTACTGGAACTGCGCAAATGTATGTGGAACTATATGAGTGGTATTACATGTCATCTAGCGTTCACAAATAACTCATACATGGCGCTGAAATCATCAAACACTTTGGATTAATGCCTATAGGTAATCTATCAGAAGAAGCATCTGAGGCACGGAATAATGATTTTAAAAAAATCCGAGAACTTTATTCTCGTAAATTAAGTCGCATTGAGACTAACGAAGACATTTTTAACGGGCTTCTCGTATCTTCAGATCCTTTTATATCCAACATGAGACCTGTAATGAGGAAACCTCATTAGAAAGAACTCACTGATGATATGGTATCCCTTCTCTTAATTAACAACTCGGATAAAAATAAAGAGAATGTTGAGTTTGTTGACGTTAATGCCAGCATTAGCGATTCTGAGTTAGATATAAGCGATAACGAGGATAATATCTTCGTTTGATTTTTTTATATTATGTCCATGTTACAAATTTTTTATTCAAAGTTTGTTTATTATAATTTTTATTAATTTTAAAAATGTTGTGTGTTTGTATTCCAGTATATGTAGTTATATAAGATATTTCAGTGAGATAAAATATTTTCTATTTTTTGTTGTTAGTTAAGTTTTTTAATAATTATGATTATGACATGTTTGTTGAATTTCGTAACGTATATAAATATGTGATTATTTAATTAGAACTCGGTTATTTGTTAGAAATTGCAATTTTTTGGTGTGTTTGAATGTCAAAGATATTAACAAACACTTTTTACATGTTTATAATTTCTGTCTCTGAAAGATGCGTGGGTATTTACATAAACGTACTTTTGAGGATCTAAGTCTCTAAGATCTTGTACGCCTTTAGATATTAAGAAATTGCATAATGTAAATATGTATTCATTTGCAGGTGTATAAGATTTTGTTTGTAATTTAATGCTACTTTTAGGTACTTAGTTATTACATTTGTAGTTAGCTACTGAGTACAATTTTCGTTATATTTGTAAATAATTAATTAACATAAAATACTATTCACATAACTTCAGTTACCTATTTTATTTCTTAATCCTTTCCACTAATCCTGTATAAAACTGTGACACAAAAACGCAAGCGATTTATTTTGTTTTGAACTTCAGTGTAGTTCAGTGTTTAAATTTAACCCTATTTATGGTCTCACTTAGTATTATACCACTTGATCATAAGAATAGAATTGCATCACATAAGAATGAAAACAATATCTACACTGAAATACTATGCAGCTTTCCAATGAGGCATATGATACGCCTGCGCTAGATAATAATGTATAAACTACATTTAATGCTCGAAAATAGCCACATTGACCATGTGACCTTTCCGTGATAATGTGAATCAGGTATTTATTTTACTTATCTATATTTGAAGCAAATTTTTCTATAGCAATTTACACCAAAGAATTTTAAAAAAACATATTTTTTTTGCAGGAGCATAGGCAGACATAGGCGCGCGTCTTCGATAAAATATACCCTAGATGCAACCTTTCGTATTGACAGAACGCATATAAACGGCTCAAGTTATCCTATACCTTTCTGTCTATTGAGATACACATAAAAACCTTAAAATTACACAAAAACGTAGTAAATCTATTTAAGTTATTTAACAATATTCAACCTTGTTTCAGTTGCATAAGGTTTAATTTTCAATTACTTCGTAATAAACTTATAGCACTTTTACTCTGCGCCATTGAAGAGAGCTCGTAAAATTTTATTACCCTTTGCTGTGATAGAACATAAAATACAATGGAGTCGCTTACTCCTAATCTCGTACTAAAAATATTATTTAGTAATTAGTTTTTTTGGTGACATTTATAATTGGAATTTTAACTATCCGTATTAGCCAACTAGCTTATATACCCTGGTTTTGCCCGGGTTGAAAAGGTGTGTAGTAGATTATATGCGGATGTTGGGAGATAGAAAAGGGATCTGTTATAATGAAATCAGAATATTAATTATTCGGCTTTAATTTTCATTAACATTTATTTATTTATTCCACACAGAACAAAAAGCAATTAAAAACAAATAATATAACAATATAATGTATCAGACCTGAATTGCAGTTCAGATACCTGCGTGTTACAGCAAAATGTATAAAGTAAACGTGTTTGAGTAATTATGAATGTTAATACAATGTTAATGTTATACATTGTATATGTAATACAATATTTAATATTTATAAACTTATATATTTATAAATATATATAACTTATGAAGCGCTCGTAGCGAAGTTTGCTTAGCCATTCTGAATCGATCAGCAAAGTTAAGCAACGTCCGCCGCGGTCAGGAGTTGGATGGGTGACCGCTGGTGACATTACTACTGAGCGCTTCCGTGCTTCGGAGGGCACGTTAAGCCGTCGGTCCCGGTTGTTGTCTTAGGATGGCAGTCGTTACAGCATGGTGGTAGGGCACTTTGCGAAGCCCGCCTGGCTAGCTACCACCCTCAAGTTGAAAATCTGTCGCCAAGCACCTGACGGTGTGTTCCGGCAGCTGTCCTTGAGAGCCAGTAATTCTAGGTTAGCCTGTACAACATCTTCGACCACATCATCACTTACCATCAGGTGAGATAGTGGACAAAGGCTAACCTATCAGGCATAAATAAAAAAAAATAAACTACCTTTACATACTATGTTCATATCATACATTCTGAAAATCATCTGTAATAATAAGAGTGCGCGGTGGCTCGGACATTTCGATATTAAATTATTAACATACAACATCAATTAAAAACAGGAACACTAGAACTTGAAAAAGGTTTTGTGGTGTTTTTCCAATCAGTAAGCCAAGTCACTGTTACACGTATTAGAACATAAAACATACAAAGATATGCACACACACACATAAAAATATTGTATATATGTTTGTAAGCACTAATCCATATTATAAGTGAATTTATTGCAGTTCTAATAATATTTCATACACACATGTCAAATTGATAACCTCCTTTTTTGAAGTTGGAAAATGTAAAATAAATGCCTGTGTACAGTCTGAGAAAATAAAAGATTATTATGACGACTCCGATAGACTTGTTCTGAATTAGGGCTCACTTGTTCTTGTCTTGCATGGGATGTTATTATGCGTGCGAAAGAGACAACTGCGTGACAGGAGTAACGGAATTTAATTTGTTGATGTATTAATTTGGAGGTGATAATAAAATAATTATGAATGTTTATCACTTAAAATACGATAAATATGTATAAAACTTACCGAAAATAGGAAATCCCATGTATTTTTCGCTTTGTAAGTGTATTATTTTTGCAACTATTCACAGAGCACTTCGGCATTGTTTCACTCGACGATCAGCGCGTCACTGACGGCAAAACTGTGCTTCAGATCATTATAAGCACAGTTTTGTTTGGTTAACTTTGGAGCGTTCGCGCAGAATCTAGGGTATATTTTATCGAAGGCGCGCGTGTTATATCTCATATGAACCGCCTCAGGGGCACTATTAATCCGTACAGAGATAATGCTCCCAGTTTGACCGAGCTGCGAGAAAAAGCAAGAAATATGATTTTTTCCATACAAAAAATTCGAAAATATTTTTTTATCTATTTTTTACACCATTTTTTGAGGTGTTAAATTAAAATATGTACCTTTTTTACATAATAATATGCACTTACATATAATAAATAATATAATTTGTCGATAGTAATTTAGAGCAAAGAATTTAAAAAAAACATGTTTTTTTGCAGGAGCATAGGCAGACATAGGCGCGCGTGTTATATCTCATATGAACCGCCTCAGGGACACTATTAATCCCTACAGAGATAATGCTCCCAGTTCGACCGAGCTGCGAGAAAAAGCAAGAAATATGATTTTTTCCATACAAAAATTTCGAAATTTTTTTTTATCTTTTTTTCACGTAATTTTTTTGAGGTGTTATCAGAATATATTATAGCTAATAGTGAACTCAATCTATTTACAGCAAAATATTTCACTAATTTGGAATTTTAATTTCTATTATAGCTAATAGTGAACTCAATCTATTTACAGCAAAATATTTCACTAATTTGGAATTTTGATGTCCGGTCTGATATCGAAGATATCAGCCACTTCTGATATCGAAGATATCAGCCCGGACATCAGCCTGTACGAGATTAGGATGGCCTTGAAACAGCTGAAAGATAATAAGGCACCTGGTAATGATGGAATCACATCTGAGCTTCTGAGAGCGGGTGGAACACCAGTACTCAAAGTCCTCCAGAAGCTCTTCAACTCCGTACTGATTGGATGTCCAACGCCAGAAGCATGGAACAGAGGGATGGTGGTACTGTTCTTTAAAAAGGTGATAACACTTTACTGAAAAACTACAGACCTATCACGCTTCTGAGTCACGTTTACAAGCTGTTTTCAAGAGTCATCACGAACCGTCTCAGTCACAGGTTTGATGAGTTCCAGACTCCCGAACAATCCAGTTTCCGAAAAGGTTATAGTACCATAGATCACATCCATACGCTGCCACGCTGCATGCCACTATGCTTAGCGTTTGTGGACTATGAGAAAGCCTTTGATTCAATTGAAACGTGGGCGGTGCTTGAATCCCTCCTAACTAAGGTCGCAGGAAGGCGCTGGATGCAGGCCGCTTCCAACCGCTTTATTTGGAAATCGATGGAGGAGGCCTATATCCAGCAGTGGACTTCTTGCGGCTGAGATGATGATGATGATGTATAACTTACTTTTTTAATTCTAAATTACACAGTCAACACCTTCTCATAATCACAAAAATAGACAGTTAGTTTTCAATTACAGAAGGAATATGTAATTCATAAGTTTCATGTCATACAGAACCGTTTTCTTCGCAATGCAACCGGTGCTCCGTGGTATATTCGGAGCAGCGAGTTGCATTGCGACCTAAACCTTCCATCTTTAGCGCAGTTCATTAAGGACTGCGCCCGCCGATACTTTGATAGAGCACCCTACCACCCGAACCCTTTGGCAGTCAATGCATCGAACTACTCGACTGCCTCCTCCGACCCACATTTTAACCTCCCCCCCGGCAGGTATTGGACGATTCCCTCGCCCAAAATCCGGTGGATCTGAACGACCGAACAGTCGGTAGTCAGCATCTATGTCCTCCCTAAAAAAAAATGTCACTTGTGTCCGTGACGAAGTATTGAAGAATGATACTCAGAATTTCTACATTAAAAATTGTCTACTACAATTTATAATATCACAGAGTTAACAATCAATCTGTGATATTTATATATAATTGTACCAATGTTTGAATTTGAGTTGTAAAAGAAGCCGCCCGCTATATTGACTGAGCCGATACCTCGTAAAATTTTATATTCATTCGATCAAAGGACGATTCGCTCCCTTTGAATTTAAACGGCTAATGAATTTACTTTGTCATATACAAACAGATCCCTTTATATTTATCATTAATAACGTAGTCATGGATTAAAATAATATTTCATAATTTATTTTCTGACTGAATCAATTACTACTATTTCAAGAAGTGATAGGTAGGTATTTCAGAACGGGATTGTGGTAATTTTACAAAAAGATGATGTGTATATATTATATTAGAAACTTTATACTTGCATCATTATTAATTTTGATCATTACGTAAAGATTCTTCTTTACTGAATTTTATTGCACGCACCTGGTTATTCTTCTATATTAGGTAATGGAATGCATCTACGCATGGTATTCATTTTATTTATCATTCACGTACACAATAGTATTTACTATCTACGAAAACATAGATGCAGAAGAAATTTTGGCAAGAGTTATCATAAAAACTGATACAGGCACGGTTGCAAACTTGTCGCGGAATACCTACTTCGAGGCGATGCTTACTAGATGCCATATAGTCATCATCATAAACATATATGTCATTTTAGGTGATACTGTGCCAAATGTTCCAGCATAAATGAACCCAAAAATATGTGCTTTCTGCTGTAACAAAAAAAAGTGCGAACTTCGAGCTATTTCTGCAGCTCTGGTGCCACGGTGGATCGTTTTCGTAAATAATACGATATATTAAGTTTTCTCCATGTGAACAGAACAAAGTCAGAAAAAAATTGCGCAAAAATAAAGAAACTGTAAATTGGGAACACAAATACAAAAGCCTATATTTGAAATACCTAAATATGAATTTGGAATTCCAAACCGAACGCCAGATATTTTAGATCAAAGTGACCAGTTTGACAAAATGCCTATTTCATATAAAAGATAGGTATTATATTTAACCGAGCAAAGATGAGAGATTTCAATTCTAGCACTCCTACTCCTACTAAACACCGAATAGAGGTAAATATTATAAATCTATCTAACTCACCTTAGCTTCAAACGTGATGCCGTAACTAAAAGCTTCATCTGGATGTAGTGGAATCCTCGTGTCATACTCGTCATTAGTGACCAGATCGTACTCCTGCTTCTTGGATGTCATCTTCTTTTTCCACTTTAGTAACTTCATCGGCGCCCTCTTCCAGGTTCTTGCCTTGAGTACCACTCGGATGTAACGAGCTTTATGGGTTTTCTTAAACATTGGCGCTCATTCTCCGTACACTTATGTCTCAAACTTGTTTCCGATTGCTTCGATGAATCTAAACACCTGTAACCAAAGATATAATGAGTCTTTCGTGTGTTGGTAAGACATTTTGCGCATGCCCGCCTGGCTAGCTATCTTCAAGCATAAAATCTGACGCAAAGAACCTATCTGCTTTCCGTGGGGTGCCGGGTTAGAATTGCACCTCCCCTTATCATCCCATGGGTGTCGTAAGAGGCGACTAAGGGAAAAGTACTGGAAGGTGGGCAGCAGCGTCTTCTAAAGAACTGCCAACTTACACTGCGATCCCCAAGACGTGTGATTATGGCAAATACCCCCTCAATAGGGGAGGCTGTGTTCAGCAGTGGACGATCCGGCTGTTGCAGTGATTTATTCACGTACATACAAAGTCAACCAAGCCATCATCTAGTACGCTGTACTTCCAGACGATAGCACGTATATATATACATACGTCCTGAACACTCCTTGGGGTTAAAGTTATGTTGAAACGATCCAACATCATACCGTGAGTAACACCCGTGCAAATATAAAGAATTTTTACATGACAGATCCGTTAGTCAAAATGAAATACTTAGTCATGGTATGATATCTTTCCTTACGCTCAGGATTAAAAATGTGGGCCGTGATGTGAGACACTACTTAATTTCCTTAGGGCATAAGACTAAAATTATTTCTATAGTAATTTTCTAAACTACAAGTATATACAATTACTAGTTTTAAGTGCACTTTGTCATAAAATGCCAACTATACAGGGTTATTAGTAAAACGCTAACAATTTGTTAGGGTTGACTTCGGCTATTTCTAAGAATTATTTTGAGATGAATATTTTTCTTGTATTAAAAAAAATGTTTTAATGCTACTCCGAGCCAAGAGCGCCCGCCGCGGTAACACAGAACGCCACCGTGTTCCCTTTAAGTAGAGTTTTGAATATGTACATCGAACAAAGTCATAAAAAAATAGAAATAATACATTACAGGCACAAAAGACTTTTAACATCAGGTGGTCCTCGTACTTATTCCGTCAAAAACACAAAAAAAGAATAAAAAATATAATAAAACATTTTTCTTTTCAAAACAAAACACAAAATTTCATGATATTTGTTAGGACTAGCAGAAGTCAACCCTAAAAGGTTGTTAGAATTTTACCAATTACGCTGTATGTATACACATATTATCTATATATGTGAGAATGCGACCCTCGTTTTCTCATTGAGACAAAACACTCCTAACAACACATCTCTATTAGGGTCTTTTAACCCTGCGAGATGCGAGCGAACGAGATTGCACCAGCTTATCTGAATTCACAGACAAATTCTGCTATACAAAACAAGTGACGGCCACTATACCGCAACCAATCAAACAAACCGCCGTCACCGCCGACCATCGGGCACTGTTGCTTTTGAACTGACGCTGATTTAAATGCTCTGTTTACCACCGTTGACCGAGCAACGCTTGATTTTTAACTGGAAATTCAAATACAAAATTGAATGTGAATGCTTTTAAACTGGAAATTTAACAGTAAAAGCTGCTATTCGGGTAATTACATATATGATATATATGAATGGGTACTCTTGTTAAATATTTTCTATATCTTTATCTTACTGAACTATTTATCGATTGTTATAATAAACTAGTTCTTAACTTTAAAACTATAATACCTTCGAAGCACACCTGGCTGGCAAAAGCTTTTGACCATTTCTGAGTATATTTTTTGAGCATCATTTTAGGGTTACCTACGTCGTTTCCACATCTTTCACTTTCATTTACATATTTTAAAGGCGTTTGTCTATTATTTTAATACCAACCATTTTCCTGCCATCGATCCTTCGTCGGACGTGTTAGTTGTAAACAAATAAACAGCTTCTAGTATTATAATTTGTTGAGGATTTCATTTATAGCGTTGCTTCCACTACTACAAGTCGGTGGTTGATTGCTCTAGGCAGAAAAAGGTAGGATGGGAGGGTGTGTTATTCTTAGCTCAAATAGCGATAATTTGTTGACCATCAACAGCTTTATTGAAAGTTCTACCGCCTAACGACCGAATTTTGTATATAAAGCGATAACTACTCCACTACTCTTGTGAACAGTATTTGTAATAACTAAGTAAATAAAGCAAATTAAGCAAGTTTAAGTAAATAGTATTATCAATTCTGCTCCTTTATCGATTAGTCTAACACATCAAAAGCATTAGCCGACGTGTTCAAATTGTAATTAACCGTGTATAAGCCACTAGTTCTCAATTAGTCGTTTGTTCACGTTGACCCACTGTAAGCATGCATGGTGCGGGTTGTCGGGTCGGGCAAACAATACGGCTTCATAACTTGCTTTCGACATAGTTCTCTGCTGAGTAATAATAATAATGTACGCTGTAAATGATTAATGTGTTTAACTTTATCTGGCTAAAGTATCAACTTGCAGTTGTCTCGGGATTAAAATTGTACAACGAATTTAAAGCTCTGTGGGGAATAATACGGAATGAAAAGTTTTCCTGTTTATTTTATACATATTTGATAAAAGATATCCTAAAGTTATTTTTGGGTTATGCGGGTTCTCTACACAATAACTTATTTTTGTACACTACCTACACAATGTGGACTGGTTAATGATGAATATTTAGTGCATTGATAAGACACCAAATATAAATTTCTCGATTTTAATTTATATTCCTTTGGATTACTTATGTTTGTAGGTCTATATTTTTTTACGTAGATATTCGGGCGTTACTTACCATCTAAATATGCAGTTATTAATTTAGACAAGCCTTTCGTAATAACCAGCAAGTTTCTATACCATATTTATAAAAGAAAAAGTGTCAAATCATTATCTACCACAATTAATAACCAATCCTAGTAACTTAATCTGTCTGAAGGACTTGGATACAACCCTTATCACCTGCGGCTCTATTTGTCTTAGAAAACAAGTTAATCGGAAATAAATCAGTGGGGAAGCTCTATGAACCAGAGACGAGAAGGGGTGAAAGTTTTGAACAGTCGAACATCTAACTAAACCGATTGAGAAGTTGCAGCAAGCTTCTTAATCAGAACTCGGGAATATTAATTAGTTCTCAACGAGTTTACGTTTTGGAACAGCAGACTAGACAAGTTGCTCATATCAATGAATATATAATATGTTTGAATATGCATAGTGTTCGATCAACCTTCCATAGTAATGAAGGAGCAAAAATAAAACTAACACAATAACTTTTGAAACAGTGATAGCTCAGTCACTTTGACTATGGACTTCCACGCAGCAGGTCTATGATTTGAATCCCGCCGCTGGCTTGAGCTTCACCGCATGGTGGAAGGGCATTTGTAATCGCTCGCCTGGCTAACGACCACACTCAAGTAGAAAATCTGTCGCCATGCACCTAACAATGTGATCCGGCAGCTGTCTTTGAGAGTAATTCTAGGTTAAGCCTGTTTAACACCTTCAACCACATCATCACCTACCATCAGGCGAGATTGTGGTTAAAGGCGTACCTATCAACAATAAAAAAATATTAGTTTCAGCGCAAGAAGTACAGTGCACCATCATCTTGTCGACTAATTCATCAGTTATGGTCTTCTTCTCTGACACTTTCTGTGCCAGGGGTAACAGCATCAGAGCGATCTGCTCTCTGGCTGTGGCTCTTCTTACCCCATTACAATGGGGCAGTCTTCGTGTTTCAACAGCCATATAGAAGTGACTATTTTGCATTTCAAGGGTAAATACCTTGCTACCTCATGCGGGCGCTTAGAACTAGTCGCTTCAAATAAATTAAGTAAGGTCAACTCGGCGAAGACCGGCATACTTCATTTAAAATGTTACAAATTGACTTATTTTGGCTATTCTATAACCTTTACGTCAAATTTTGTTAAACAAGGTAATAAGATATTTAGTTGATCTGGCAATAGATATATCAAAATCCCATAGAAACCATCAGTCACGGAATAACAACTTTTGAAAACACAGTGAAAATAGACGGATTTGGCTTCCATGTCGGATAAGACCGTCTAGTGGCAAATTTACTGAGTTATCGACAGTTTTCTTAGTTATAGATAGAGTGTACGATTACCAGTTAATGTAACAATTTAATTTGTGCACTCTAACTCCCAGGAATAAGGTTTTTTATAGCTTATTTCACGAGATACAGCATTTGTCGGGTAAGACCGGCATACTTCGCAGTTCCAGGGGTGCAAAACATATTTCACCTTGAATAATAATTAATGATTTTTATAGTAAAATTTTATTACAAATTCCAAGCTTTTACGAGTACGTAATCAATGAAATTAAAAATGTTTCTTGTGATAGTTTTGGATAAACTTAGTAGAAACAATAAACGTAGAAAAAACTTAGTATTAAAATAATGAGATTAAAACCTACTAACCATAGAAACCGCTTCTGAGTAAAACCTAAAATTATTAACAAAATTTATTTGCTTTTCTTTGAACAAAATAATCAGTCTTCCATTTAACAAAAACGAAAAGAAATTACGATTTAACATACTTTGAAGTGTAACCAACCAGGAAGGTAATTAAAAAAAACTTAATTAGACACCAAACGTTGACGACTTCTGAATGTGGCGAAGACCGGCATATGACATTATTAGCCTCCAGAACCTAGACGGACTTCCCCACTACATATTGAGAGGTTACTTTTTATTTTCATCAAGAATAACGTAATACAAAACGTTTATAACACTGATGTCATATAATAATTAGATAGATATATTCATAAAGAATGAATTTACTTGCATAGATCTCAAAAATAACTAAGATTTAGACACTCTTTAACATTTTTGTTAGTATGTGGTACACTCCCAATGCAAGTCGCGCACCATACCAAATTAAATAAACTATTTTTTTCCGTTTGCACTACATGCACCGCCATCGCTGTCAATGTATAAAAACTAGAACGGCTTTATTAGCCGGTTGATTGTGTTGCCACCTTCGTAAGGCTACTGAATTTGTTGTAATTCGCGTTGTACGATCTTCCCCGACAGACGGTCTTCGCCGAGTTGATCTTAGTTGAAAAAATAAGCGAAGCGAAAAAAAAGCATGCTCTTATCACACTGTCCCTTTTACGTTCTGCGGGTTTGCCATACCAATGAAAGGGACAGTGTGCTATCACACTGTCCCTTTCAGTGGCATGGCAAATATTTTTTTGGCTTCACTTGTATCGTGCTCCGTGCTCCTTCTTGTCTTCTTTATTTCCCTGAGGTATGCGCATGGAATAACGTAATACCACACTCTAATGCAGAACTTTTTTTAAGTTCCGCACTTTCTGTAATTCTGTAACTTGTCAGAGACTGTATGGCATAACATAAGGTAGGCAATTCGTGAATTTGACTGTGTTTAACATAAAAATATAAGTACTTATTAGATCAGAACGACAATCGCTTTTGCATGTACATTCATCATCATAATCATCAACCGGAAGACGTCCACTGTTGAACAAAGCCTCCCCCGTAGAACGCCACAAAGAACGGCTATTAGCTGCTTGTAGCCATCGGCTACCCGCGACTTTAATGATGTTCGACGAGAAGATGTCGCGTAACTTCCTGAATGCTGCCCATCCGAGTTGGATTCTGGACTATTATTACGTATTTGTCATTATGTGTATCTCTAACTTTGTCCAGTCTTTTTACTACACTATGTAAAAATTGGCATAAATCCGTTGCTCCATTGGTTTTGATGAAGAACCAAAACAGCGACCAATATTTTTATAATAATTAATAAGTATGGGTATATGGAGTTTGGTTTAATGTATTTAAACTCACGTGGCCAAATAACTGCAGTGCCGCTGAATTATTATTTTTATCTTTAGAATTTTATATAATGTCCTGTAAATTAATTAGATCTTCATTTCATAATTCGCCTAGTAAACTCCCAAATATGTTTGTAATAAGAGTATACACCAAATGTGTCTGTACCTTAATGGTAATGTACTTTTAATGGAACATAACTGAAATAAAGAAGCAAATATTTACTCGTATCATGTTCATTGCTCTGATTTAATAAGAACGACTCCTTTGGTTTCGAACTCAACAACTAGAAAAATCATATCCCGGTTCCTATCCAGCAATTTTCTACTCAAACGGATAATCCAATATAACTTTCCGATAAACTAGATTCAATGTAAACAACATCAAAAAGAATTTTTCGATTGTTTGCTCCGTAGCCAGCGAAGCGCTGTGCGACTCTTTTACTCGTATTGTTATTGAAACAATTTGGGTTTTTTACATTGTTGAGAGTGTATCGGAAAAACTTGATATTGTATAACAAATACCCAATTTTACTCGTTTAAATGAGAAGATAAAGCTTGCAAGAAATAGTTTATATTATGAAAGGAACTAAGGGTAATAAAGCGGAAGGAGGAAAAATAATTGTGTTATTTCCTTTGCTTTACTGAAACGTTCTACGTATACATAAGTTTACTTCCCCGTAGGGTGCTGGGCTATAATTGCACCCCTCCCCCATATCTTCTTGAAAGAGTCATATAATAGGTGACGAAGGGAAAAACTAGCAGAAGTAGACGTAGTAAATACCAGCAACGCTTTCTGATGCCATCTTACACTGCGTTCTCCAAGACGCCTGCCAAGAGTGGGGTCTTAGTTCTTTGGTTAACGTATGCTGTTAACGCATTTATATAAGTGTCAGTCTTTATGATACCTAAGATTGATGAAGCAGAGTACAATAACCTTGAAGTGCCTTTGAACGACGACGGCAATATTGATACCATCAATATCTGCTAAAACACTTTTAGGTGGGTTTATTCTGGGCAACTTTAAGAGGCATTTCACATTTTGATGTGTGTATCGAAGATTTTAAGCGCTTAATTTACTATCATAGGAAAGATCTACAAATTGTTGAATAATTGATAAAAATAGAATAATTTGTTCCCTTTTCAGTTAATGTACCACATTTACAAATATTACTTCAAGTATTTTGTAGTGACCAATCTCCCGCACCTTGGTTTACGAATTAACGTACACATAGCCATCTTCAGAGCTCTATCTCTTGTATAAAAATTCATCAAATTAACTTTTTTAAAAAATCTATAAAGCAGGCATATAATCTTGTTGACACTTAATGTACTAGAATATCGATAATTTATCATAATTATGGAATAAAAATTAAAGACCTTGCGCCAATTTTCACGAATTATATAAGCATTTTAACACGATTTATTGCGTTAAATAAAGTGTAATTCCAAACAGATATTATATCAGAAGAAAGTACATTCTTCAATTAATCTAATCTCAATTAACTGTGATCCTAACTCTGTTTTCTTGGTCAGGAAAGAATATTTAACATAACTCTAAACTATCATTGTTTACTGATGCCAATTACACAATTTTTTATATCACAACTTATATTTATTTATTAATCAGTGCAAATATCAAAATGAGTTACTCACAGTCACGCTATTCCGTCGTCACATCTTTCGCTTGTGTAAGCGATGCGCTGGCATTTACCTAAACGTCAGTAGCGTGATTTTGTGAAATGGCTCTTAATGTGAATTTTAGTGAATTTCTTTCTTATGTTACTATATTTTTACACACAAATGTTCTAGTGGTTTTCGATACTTTATTCACCACGTAAAAAGTTATGTATGCAGTAAAATATATTATTACACAAGAAGTTTTATAATGGACCAATTGGATATTTAATGATGTGCTAATATTTCCTTGAAACATAGACACCATATTCAATATTGAACCTAGCATGGTATATAGCGTTTCTTTTTTACAGTGTGCGACAGACAGTGTGCAAACAATACCAAACATTGGATTAGAAATTCAAATCCATGATTTGCCTACACATGAACCAGATTTTTTCTGTACTATTTGGAATGTACGCAGGCTAAGCTCATTGTTGTGTATAAATAACCAATGTGCATTTGGCACTTTGCCGTTTGTGTGTCTGTCTGAATGTTACAGTGTTTTGCTTCTTAACGCAATACGTTACTACACAACTAGAAATCTGACTAGTACTAGTTTTAGCGAGAACCGAGTAGGTACCGAGTATAACTCGGTTTTAAGTTGAGCTTTGAAGATTTTATGAGTAAATTGAAGAATAAAAAACCATAGTGAAAAATACCTTGAAAATTTAATTTCATCTTGAAGGGGCATTGGGCGTACAATACCGATATTAATTAATAATAAAATTAAACACAAAAAAGAGTCACAGGACTAGCAAAATAAAAATCTATCCGAAAGACCTAAAAATTGAGAAACTACCTTATCAACATCTTGGACTTAGAAATCAAGTCCAAAATGTATATGGGACATATGTACATTATGATTCGAGAGTTCAATCAAATCGCGAACTTATAAAGCTATAGCCGAAATAATAGCAACAGACAACTCATCCATGCCCATGTTAAAAGACAGTGGGTTCGAAAGGCTAATGTGGATATCAAAGCCTGAATATCAGATTACGCTAAATAAACAGGTAGGTACTTAGATGAGCAAAGTTGTCAGAAGTTTACAACTTAATTAAAAATATAAAAATATTATATATATTTATTTTCGCAATTATAACTCCGAACTAAATCTTACTTAATTTTTACCGAGAGTCGTAATCTAAACTGAGTTATTCAGCCGAGTACAGTTACTGAAGAAAACACCGAGTACGCCGAGTACCGAGTAGTAAACGGCGCAGCTCGAGTTAAAAATTCATATGCCAAATCGAAATATTTTAAACGATGAACAAGAAAATATAGTATATAACTCTTTGACTACTGTAAAATGATATTATAATTTAAAATGAATAAATGGTAGGCCAGAAAAATAGCCTGGCCCAATTTTTTATAAGAGGTTTATTTAAATATTTCTGTTCTGTGAATTTAACTCGCACTAAGGATCCCGCACCGAGTAAAATAAAACACTACAAGCTGCATTGCCTTGGCCTGATAAACAATTGGCTCATATTCTTATCATCTTGCTTTCATATTAGCTGATCCTGACTTTATCAGGTAGATATAACACAATCTTGGTAACGGGGGATCGCAAAAATATCATTTTATGGTGAACGATAGCGCACAATTCGTAGTAACTTCTGCTTTCATAATGGATAAAAATCTGTACCGCAGAATGGAGTTTTGGCGCTAAGAAACAAAAACATACGCAGATACACTCCTACGTTCAATCTAAGTCTTCTAATATCATCTTCTCTTTTAATGCTCAAGCATTAAAAGAGAAGAATAGTTGGTTATTTTGTTACGGAGTATATTTAACAAAATATCAAAAATTTCGGGACATAATATTTCTAAACAAAAATATAAGTTTACTGTTTAATTGACAAGTAATAAAAATCGAGCAAGTGCTTGTTATACAATCACTAAAGATCCCGAATTAAATGATAAAAAGCACATGTTTGGTACATAAGCTGATAAAGAACCTTCAGAACTTGAGTCCAACTCACAATTGGCCGCTTTTTAAAGTTCTTTTCACGAGTGACAGCACTTACTACGTAATAAGTTTTATGTGACTATGAAAAAAATTATATTGCTAAACGGTTAAGCTCCTTTATTACCGTTACATTGCGTTGGGTATAAGAAAAATCATAGATTTACGACCAATGAAATGTGATTGCCTAAGAAGTCGTTTCATGCCCTCGCCACAGTAAATCTCTCACTGACTGTAAGCGTATCCCATAAAATATATGTTAACAGTTTTGTAGTTTTTATCAGTTTTCTTTGTTCTTACAAAGTTTTTCAAGAACAAGTAAGGCTGTAAATGGTTGGGAACAAAAATTTGGTGGACCATTATTAAGCAGTTATCTATTTTTTATATTATTTATTAAAAAAATAGGTTATTACAGGTCAAATGTCTTTACTAATAATCATCCCTGGTAATCAAATAGCTTTAAATAAGAAATAAATATGCATTCACTTGCGCCCTTTTTAGGGTTTCGTACCCATAGGGTAAAAACGGGACCCTATTACTGAGACTTCGCTGTCCGTCCGTCCGCCCGTCTGTCACCAGGCTGTATCTCAAGAACCGTGATAGCTAGTCTTGAGACTAGACAGTTGAAATTTTCACAGATGATGTATTACTGTTGCCTCTATAACAACAAATACAAAAAGTTTATTGAAACAAAGCGTTAAGCGAATTATAAAAAATGCGTTATTAAAACTATAAACGTTGTTATATCTGAAACTATGAACTTTGGATTCTGTGTTTTTTGATAAATGTCGCGATAAAGCAGTAATCCCCGGGGTTCCGTGTTTAGAGCTTTTATGCAGTTTGTAGTTAGTTTTGAAACAACGAACCGTCGATTGGTTTTGCTTCTAGGTCCTATTGAGACCACACCTAGGTCCTATTGAATCACATGAATTATGTAACTTAGAATTCCGTTAATACTTCCCGTTCTAATTTGCATTGTGTGGCGAGTTTCTGAATCTGGTCTTTAATTTTTTCAATTATTTTTTTTCTATTAGCGCATTTCCTTCCGTAACAGCTGTCAAAGGGCGAACATTTCTTTCTTCATTCCCCAAAATTAGTCGACCGCGTTTAAGTACCGGCGGTATCCGGTTGCCTTAGAATAGCCTTTATCCTTAAATTACATTCGAATTTTATCGAACGACTGTTCGAGATTAGTAAAAAGTGAGATTTAAAGTTTTTATCTTGAATTTATCTATATAAAGTTAGTGTCGCATAGAACTATTAAAAGAAAATAGGTTTGGTTATACATTACTATCAAGCGCTAAGCGTTTTTTGTAAGTATTTATTACTATTTCTAAGAGCTCAAAATAGAGCAAAATTCAAATCTAAGATGCTCACATCACGGATGGTGTAATAAGTAGTAGCTTTCATTGCAACGGATAAATTAAATATTGTGGTTTTGTTCAAACCTAATGTGGTTTCTGTCATCAAGTAGCAGTGAGTTAACGTGCTTCTTGTGGTTATAAAAAAAAAAAAAAGATTTATCAGAAAATAATGCCTTATTTGCCAAACCTTACAAACCTTGCAACTTAAGAGAAGTTAAATTGAAAGCTACTAAAATAAATTTTGCAAACAATGTTTTATCAGTTCTTACTCCCAATTATCAATCATAGACAAAGTTTGACTATGGATCAATAATTTTTTTCCAGATTTATTATGATGACTAAAAGATTTACTGGCTACTTTCTACTTTATTATGGCTTCAGCATTTGAGCTTCTTATATCGCGTGGATTTTATTTTTATAATTAAGCGGGCTCGTGTTAGATAAGTCTATGTCTTCTAGCTCTTTAACTATCTTTATTGAACAATCAGTCGGTAACATAGTTCAGTTACTGAGTGAGAGGAGAACAAACTGACCTAAATAGGTAAACCTACGAATCGTAACTTGCTTCTTTAATTTTTATTGAGTCTTGTGCTGTATTTTTATTGGCAATTTCTGTTTTGATAACGATTGTAGTCTATAATTGACAAACATGTTGTTGTGGAACTCATAAATGAAAATATATGTATCAATATCTGAATATAACTAAGATAACCATGCACCTATCTAGTTAAACTTAATAAAAATTGTGCACTTTACGTAAATTTGAAATATTAACACGTAAATCAAATGAATACTATATAATGCTTAATTTATGAATACCGTAAATAGTAATTTCTCTTCGTTTCATTTCCACATAATTAAATAATACTACGGTAGTAAAGTTAACTATTTCTAACAACTCACAAGTAAACGAGGAGAATTTAGTAAACATCCAAGAGAAACTTATTCTCCTCGAGGTCCAACAAGTTAGATGTCTCATTATACTCGGATTGTGCCAAACTTTTAACGAGACCACGACAGCAGCAGACATAAGACAATCTGATGAATTAAATCTGCGAGCCCACGCATCGGAATGAATTAGTGACAGTATTCATGTAGTGAAGTGAAGTATGTGAGTATATACATCTTATAGTACACCACCGAATAGCCTAGTCATATATTAGTACCGTCCACAGAGAGCAAAGTCAAAATTGAAAATTCTGTTAAATTAAAATTAGATTATTATGACGTGCGCATTTACCTCTGAAAATCTCTAACTTTTATACATTTCTTTCTATCTGTAAAAAAACTTTGTCACACCATTATAAACCCAAAGTTAGAAAAAACGTAGGGTGTATAAAACTCTTAATTGAAAATTTTAAAATTTTAAACTGTGTGCGTCCAAATTTCGAATACAAAGTTGGGATTAAAAATTACAATATATATATTGTAATTTATTACATATATAAGAATTTTAGATTTATCTAAAATTCTCTAAAATAGTAATATATTATTATAGAATTTTAGATTTAGAGAATACTATCCCCATTCTAAAATCGGTCATCCAGATATACAGCGTTATATGGTGGATATTCCATTGACCCGAACGAAGCGACTTGCTTCTTCGTTCATCAAACGAACCGCCAGGGAATGGAACACCCTGCCTGAGTCTGTTTCCGGTTAAATACAATATGGGGGTCTTCAAAAATCTTCTGGGTAATCACCACTTAATATCAGGTGAGGTAGTGGTCAAGTGATATCCAGTTTGGTATTAAAAAAGTACACTCCAGGATATACGCCACTGTGTTAAAATAATAATATAGTACTAGTATATAATTAATTATACGGTATTATCAGGATAGGTGCAACGTAATACCTAATCGTAATGTTAGGTACATTACGATTAGGTATTACGATTAGGTATTACGTTGCTCCTATCTTCTATCTTATTCTACTGCATACCATCAACTCACTGCACCAATTAATCTATCATTACCTTAACTGTAACAACTTTATCTTTATAACATATTCCTCTATCCACATGAGGCTCTTGAACTTTTAAAACATATTAAAAATTCACTTCCGGTTAAATTGTTTTACTCTTACTTTATGAATATCTTCAAACATTGTGAATTTGTTTTGAGTGTCTTTGTTTTCCACTTCAGACACTTTTTAATAAAACTATATCATAATTCCCTCGACTGACAGTGGAGTTTGCACAAAAATATTTGTAGCTTTTTAAAACGGTGTAACAACATAGCTAATACATAAATATATAATATTCGCAATATATGTTATAAATGAATAATTGCTGAAGACATTATTAGTCAATCAAATAGAAGGTACAACAACTACAGGTAACATTTCGTATATGATTCATGTAAATTATTAGTTTAGTTGTTATGATTACAAGTACAAATTATCAATCACGAATTAAAAATGGTTATCGTTAAAAGTAATTATACATACTCATATGAAATAACTGTAAGTTCTTAAATTAAAAAAGAGCGGATAAATAATCACTGGAGATAAATAAACAACATTTTTACTTTCACCAAAATATTGTGTTTCGCTGAACCTCAAAATAATATTTGAAGTTGAGTTATTTCGATAAGTTAACGGACCTTGTTTTCATTCCAAACAAAACAAGGTCAAAAACAAACAATCCTTAGTGAAATTTCGTTTTATTTGAGTGTGTAACTTATTGTTAAGCAACATAAAGGCTTTGTTTTATATTTGGCACACAAAATATTGCTATTAACTTATTCAAATCTGATCTGAAATGTGGCATTCCTGCCAGTATTTTTACGCTAGTGACCCGTATATATGCTACACCCGTTAATTAAATTAAATTGTTAAATATTTTTACTTCGCGGGATCAAAATTCTGATCCTTATTTGTCTCATCGAATAAGCATTACAATCCAAGGGAGCAATGCTGCCAGCATCCTGGTACGCTAACAACAAGAAGTGGGTTGGAGCATTTGGACTTCCTGTGAGTCTGCAATAGCATTTAGGTTGTTTAAATGCTGAAGGTTTGTATATAGTGTGTAGTATTTCGTTAATAAAGGCATACCTCCGATAAATAAGGTGATGTAATTGGTATATGTTCCCAATTTTATAACACGAGACACTCGGAGTTATACTGGGTTAAAAATTTTATAAAATTTTGTGCACATTTTTTTTTTTTTTTGTGTTTTTTATGTGTTTTGACCGAATAAGTACGAGGACCACCTGATGTTAAAAGTCGCTTGAGCCTGTAATATACTATTTCATATATTTTATTACTTTGCTTGATGTAGGGAAATATTCAAAACTCTATTCAAAGGGAGCACGGCGCGGTCTAGTGTTGCCGCGGTAGGCGCTCTTGGCTTGGAGTAGGCATTAAAAATCAAAAAATATTACATAAAAAATATAAGATTTTTTTTTTAAAAACAAAAAAAACAATATTTCAATATGTTTGTTAGGACTAGTAGAAGTCAACCCTAAGAGGTTGTTAGCATTTTACCAATAACCTTGTATAAAAATCAAGAATATCTGATAAATTGTTCATAGACTATTTCAGTGCTCTCGTTTCTATTTTATCAATTTCACATAAGGAGTTATTTATAAAAGTATGTTTAATTGATTCCCTTGTATCAGTAATTTGAAATACCTAGTATCTAAAGACAAACAATACCTAATATTTATATAAAGGTACACAATACAACAGAAATAATGAATATACATAGGTACCTAAATATTGAATCTTTTTATGTCAAAGATTCAGGCACAGATTGGAACTTCAAAGGCCATGGCAAAGAAGTTGACCTTCATATTGTCTATTTCGGTTGGTATAAAACCAGATAGACCTATCTTTTGAATTTATAAAACGTTTGTGATGTTTCGCGAGAATGCATTGGCATGCATATCAACGTGGTCGTGTCGTGCTGACCTAGATTAGTTATTTACGTACCTTTTAGAGAAGTAAAATAAAATAACACCAATGATTACATAATTTATAAATGTTAAAGATTTTGAGGGAGTATATGACTGTGTGCTTGTTACCACCTGCACGGTGAAACGGCTGAACCGATTTGTATGAAACTTGCAATACAGATAGTTAAGGTTTCGGATTAATACAGGATATTTTTAATCTTCATCATCACCTTTCATCATTGTCTACGTGGGTGAAACCGCCAGGCGCATCTAGTCTTATACCCACGAACTTGTTTTTATTTGTCTATAGGTATAGTAATTTATCAACGATACGCATCGTTGCGTTGTTTGTTTTCTTGTACCTTAAACTATAAACGAGTGATTATTTTTTTTAGAAAAATATGATTTCGTGTTACCTAATGACCATAGAACATAATATAATAATACTACACTAATGACTATAACTTAAGCTGGCCCGTCACGTTTCCATACAAACGTCCGCGTCGAAGGGTGATTACTCCCTTATTTGAGATTTTAGGTCCAGAACTTAGTATGATATCGATTGATTTCTACTTTATATACGCTTTTATCGTAACACATTTTTAAAAAGAGAATTTTCTTAAGAGTTATTAACCTTGAAACATTTTCATTTTTTTTTGGCTCATAACATAGACTGAATTATTTAAAAAAAAATTCGTAACGATACAAGCCTACACAATTCTAGACAAAAATCGATATCATACTCATTTCTTGACCTAAAACTTCATAAGGGAATAATCACTTTTCAACGTTTGTATCGAAACGTGACGCGCCAGTTCAACCTTAATAGGTTAATCATGGTTCGAATCCTGCTGAGGGCTTTTTGTGTTCCGTCAGCTGCCTCCATCGAGAAACTAACCTCCGGTGGCTGCCTCAGTAAACTAATTCCTATTATAATCCCTTAGTCGGAACATCATCTTTGATAACATCAACTTGTAGGCAAGCAAGGTATCAAAACAAACGTATGGTAAAATTTTAAAAAAACCACGACTGCACAACCATACTTTCAACAAAAAACTAAACGCTTTTTCTGAAGATAATTTATTGAAAATACAAACAAATGGTATGAATTACCTACCCAACCATAAAACTCTGTGTGATAAAGTATTATGAAGAAACTCATCTCTCTGGAGGCAGTGTTTCGCAATCAATAACACCTATTGGTACACAAATCTGAAATTTCATCGTACCAAATGTGGCCATAATGGAAAAGTATGGAAACGATAAATTGATTTGAATTTAAGCTGAATCACGCATGTTGACATAACGATAAACAAAGGAGCGTGTTCCGGACTCCCATATTGGGCTTTTAATAGAAAAGTATTATCATATTACGGCGGCAAATTTACCGGAAGGTGGCCCGGCAGCGCCTTCTGAGGAACTGCTATCTTACACTGCGATCCCCAAGACGCCTGCCAAGCGTGGGGACTATTGCAAACTCCCTCATAATGGAGAAGGCTGTGTTCAGCGGTGGACAGCCAGCTGATACAGAGAGACATAGCAATATTTGCTAATTTCATGAGGTAACAATTTAGTAAAGTATAATAGAGACGCGGGATCAAAATGCTGGCACTTATTTGGCTCAACCAATAATCAATGCAAAGATAATGCTTCCAGCATCATGCTGGGCACACAGCAGCACAGTGCCGACTGGTGGTGGGCTGAAGTAATTGGACTGACTGTGCACCTGCAATGGCCTTGTATATAATTTGTAGTTTTTTTGGGAATAAACTGTATCAAAATTGTGTAGTACATATTTTATTTTTAAAATAAAATTAATACCTAAAATATTGGTCTGAATAGTTATATTATTTTTTCATTTTATATATAACGTGATGGGGATTTTAAATAAGTGCAAGCATAGGTTTTTTATTGATGTCGTTAGGTCAGCCTTTGACTACAACCTCACTCACCTAATGATATGTCATGATATGGTCGAAGACGAAAGTAAGGGTAATGTGAGGGGTAGAAGGTAATAAGGGTTTACCTAGTGGCGTTTGGTACAAAAAGAGCGCTACCCTCATATTCGCAAAATGCTCACAAGAAGATCTGCAAGGATATGTAGGTTTTGATAAGTTCTAACTACCACTCATGGTTTCCGTTTAAAAGTCGTTCACAGCTACGATCTTTGTAGTTGAAGAGATTGATAATTTCAGATGTCTTGAGCTGGCTGTTCAGATGGTACAAATATATATTTGACAAGGTTTTTGCTTGTTGTATCCCTTTGATCGGCGAAAAAATTGCCCAATATTTAGACAACTGATTGAAGCGGCAACTTCATCAGATAAGTAGAAAGATTTCCTCTATATTTGTAATAGTACACACAAAATTGCGAAACAAGTGGATTAAATTACTGGAGAGGAATAAAACAGTATTATACTTCATAGTATAGTATAAAATTGTAGTGGAATAAAATTATTACTTTATTTAATTGATTTGCCCAAGTCAACTTTGCTCTTAAGGGTAAATAAACCCTTAAGAGCAAAGTTGACTTGAGCAAGGACAAAAGACTTGATCGTTTATAGAAACGAACTAGAAACTAAAAATATTGATAAATGTCTTGGATAGTGTGTCAGTATGCCACTGAAAGTACATAATACCTAAGCTTATTTATTGAGTGGAGTGCCGATATAGAATTACACCCCCCATTCCTTCTTGTGAGAGTCCTCAGACGGCGACAAAGGGAAAAATACAAGAATGTGACCAGCGGCGCCTTTTGTAAGAATTGCCCACCTACACTGCTGACGCTGAGCTCCTGCCAAGCGTTTGGAAATCATGGAGATAATAGGAAACCGCCTGTAATGGGGGAGGCATTTGTTTAATGTGTTACTTAACCATTAACGTTGGACGTTAGGGCTAACGGGGTGATGTGATATTTATCGTTTTTCAAAATCGAATAGATTTGTACACAAGAAGGCCTATTCATTTCTGTGCATGTTTTCCACGTTTGAGAAGAAAACCACCGAGGCAAGCTATTCATACATAAATCTTTTGAATTTGGCTCATACCTACTTATATTTGTAAACTGGAGTATTGCAGTTGATCTCCAATATAGTTTGGTACCTACAGGAGAATCGGTGTTTCCATTCAATGAGTCACTGTTGTTGACAAATTTATGTCTTCACAAATCTTAATGCAGGAGACGAAACTGAACAAGATACAATATACAAAGGAAGTACTCTTATCTCATGGTTTTTAAATGTAATACCTGAATCCCAAAAGTATTGAAGCTTGAGCAATCGCTTGAGCTACACTGAAAGTTGGTATGTCGGTAGGGCTTTTGAAAATGCCCGTCTGGCTAACTAACCTCCTCAAATAGAAAATCTGTCGCCAAGCGTCGAAGGACTTGTTCCGGCTACTGTTCGTAATTCTAGCTTAGTTCTAGCTTAGGAGCAATATCGTCAGCCACAGCATCAGTTATCATGTGGTAAGACAGTAGAGTGTTTCAAATTTGTTTTTGTTGATGTAAAAATTGCCTTTAATTTTTACATCAACAAAAACAAATTTGAAACACCGCGGAGACTTACGCAGAAAGAGTCATTAAATCATAGAAATCAAGGTTTAAGTTAATTAAATTTTTGGGTGCGTACCTACCTACCTATTAATAATATGGAAATCGTAAAAAAGCATGAAAAGCGATAAACAAACTAAATATACGTAAAAAAAAATAATTGACAGACCAAGGGTGAGTCAGTCTCGCACGCCGAGGGTTCCGTCAGTAAAAACCCACTATATAACGTGGGTTTTTACTGACGGAACCCTCGGAACTAATTTACTAACTTTCATATATTTGTTGAGAGTATTTACCAAAAATCGATTTTTTCTTATTCATTTCGCGGTCCTTAGCGTGAGTCTTACCCAATAATGATGTCGGTAGGGCTTTTGAAAATGCCCGTCTGGCTAACTAACCTCCTCAAATAGAAAATCTGTCGCCAAGCGTCGAAGGACTTGTTCCGGCTACTGTTCGTAATTCTAGCTTAGTTCTAGCTTAGGAACAATATCGTCAGCCACAGCATCAGTTATCATGTGGTAAGACAGTAGAGTGTTTCAAATTTGTTTTTGTTGATGTAAAAATTGCCTTTAATTTTTACATCAACAAAAACAAATTTGAAACACCGCGGAGACTTACGCAGAAAGAGTCATTAAATCATAGAAATCAAGGTTTAAGTTAATTAAATTTTTGGGTGCGTACCTACCTACCTATTAATAATATGGAAATCGTAAAAAAGCATGAAAAGCGATAAACAAACTAAATATACGTAAAAAAAAATAATTGACAGACCAAGGGTGAGTCAGTCTCGCACGCCGAGGGTTCCGTCAGTAAAAACCCACTATATAACGTGGGTTTTTACTGACGGAACCCTCGGAACTAATTTACTAACTTTCATATATTTGTTGAGAGTATTTACCAAAAATCGATTTTTTCTTATTCATTTCGCGGTCCTTAGCGTGAGTCTTACCCAATAATGAGACACCCCCATAAGTTTCCGTAGTACAAAACGTGACCTTATTACTAAGCAGGCTGTCTATCCGGCGAGCGGATTGAAATTTTCTCATAATATGTGTACTGCGTTATTTTGGCGGACTGCCTAGCATATAATAATAATAACTAAATGTTAAAAATAAAAGGTGTTTGTTTTACATGTGTTTTTTAAAGTTTTTGGTTTGTTTTGCTCTATCGTAAAAACGATAATACGGACAAGTGTCAAACTAGTTTATAGACTTGGTATAATTATAGACCAATACCTAACGTACAAAAACAATAAAAATCAGCCAAGAGCAGACTCGCGCACGAAAGGTTCCGTATCATGACGTATACAACATTAGACACTATATTATAACCTTTTTTAGATGGAACTATTGATGCACGAGTCTGACTCGCACTTGGTCGATTTTTAATATTTGTTGTTATAGCGGCAATATAAATACATCATCTGTCAAAATTTCAACTATCTAGCTATCACGGTTCATGAGATACAGCCTGGTGACAGACAGGCAGACGGACAGTGGAATCTTAGTAATAGGGTCCCGAATTTACCTTTCGGTTCGGACCCCTAAAAACAGCCAAGTTCAAGTCAGACTCTTGTTATGAATATCTATTTTTATGGTACATTCTGTGTTTGTACGGAACCCTAGGTATGTGAGTACAACTCGCACGTGGCCATTTTATTCACATTTTTTTTTTATTGATTTAGACTTCATATTCTGTGAAAATGTTACTAGTTAACTATAATCATATAGACACATTAAATGGTGATATATCTACAACCATTTAAAGGTAAGACGGATGTATGAACGGCTTAGTAATAGGCTTCCGTTTTTTCTTACGGAATGCTAAAACATCATCAATCACATTCCAATTTCAAACATTGATAGTATACCTGGCCGGGGCTGAGTACATTCAGTATGCCCTTCGTGGTGTTCATCATGAATACTCAATTAACAAATGAATTGTTATTCCATCCTTTGTATTCAAAGGTTACCTGTACCTAGACTGACTAATTATGTGACATAAATAATATTGGGTTCTATTACTACTCATATTTAGATTAGGCAAACCCTTCCTAATGCGGGAGGCTTTTGTTTAACGATAGACGTCATATCTGTATATGACTAGGTACTACACGATTCATAATATAAATTAAGTATGAAGACAATTTGTTTTGTAGCACTAAGGAATTGCATATTTTTTTTTACCGGCAATTTGCTTTTATTTGCTAATATCATCAAAATGCTGACAACCTACAAGCCATTACAGACTCACAGACAGTCCCAATTCTCCAGCCCTCTACCAGTTGGCAGCGTGTTGTATCAAGCTTTGAAATATTTTCATTACATCAATATGGAACGTGAATAAAACTCTTGAAAAAATATATTGCACTTTTTTCTTAACAATGACTCTTTCTTTTCTCTGTATATCTCTTCTATAACATTTAAAAAAGAATCTTGATGCTTTTTGTATAGGTATATAAGTTATTGACCTCGTTAAGTAAAAAAATCTTTACATAAGCTTCGCCGAAACTCCCTCATGATTTACTTGGTCAGAAAAGCACCACAAAGGTATCCTATGTGTAAACCCAGAACCAAATAAAAAAAGATGGATGTACAAATTTCATCACAATCCGTTCAGCCGTATCGGAGATGAGAATGCGCAGTAACACCTATCAAACGCACGCAAACTTATACTAATGCCAAATTTGTAGGATACTAGGATTTAAATCCACAGAAGTCAGAAAGAAGCGAAGCGGTTACGGCAGGTGTCTGTACCGATAGGGTCATTGACATTCGTCGGTGGAGACTGAAGGTCAGACATGAAAGTAAGGTAAGTTTGTCTGGTAACTATTGCCTAATCTGTAAAGCACTTCAAGTCAAGTGCACCATTCATGAATAAGCCTTTTGTATAGATACGTGCTTTCCATTTATACATAACGTAACCTACTATTGTACATACGTACATAATGTATTCTATATTTTTTTAATTAATATATCATGTGACCTGAGCTCGCAGCTTAGTCGATTAATTAGATTATGCTTTACGTAGGTACGGCTTTTTTAATCGGGATTAAAGTCCTGTTATTCTAACAGTTCCCGGCTTAAGTAAAAAGAAGGACTTCTGTAATCTCTTGTTAAATGCCGCAAAAGGTAAAATATTCCGTAATTAGCATTCCATATCACCACACAGAGAGTAAATGACGCTGCTGCACATTGGGATCACAACAGAGTTTTTACATACCCCCTGATTACCCGAATGGTAGTGAAAATAAGTACTATCAACGAAACCAACACCAATGAGGGTTGTTGTTCAGGCAGGCAACTTGCCATATACATAAGGCAAAAACTTTTTAAAATCATGTCCTTGTGTTGCCATATGTGTTGCAGTGAAAACATTTTTTTTTAATTTGCCTGTTTTTGATTCTATGACTTAAAGAAGTCATATTTTACCAACTCCACATGGATGGGGTAAGGGTAGGTAGGTAGTTTTTTTTTTTTATTCTTGTTAGGTTAGCCTTTGACCACTATCTCACCTGATGGTAAGTGATGATGTAGTCGAAGATGTTGTTCAGGCTAACCTAGGATTACTGGCTCTCAAGGACAGATGCCGGAACAAACCGTTAGGTGCTTGGCGACAGATTTTCTACTTGAGGGTGATAGCTAGCCAGGCGGGCATTCTCAAAATGCCCTCCCACCATGCTATAACGACTGTCCTCCTAAGACAACAACCTGGACCGACGGCTTAACGTGCTTGGGAGGGAGGAAGCGCTCAGTAGTAATGTCACCAGCGGTCACCCATCCAAGTCATGACCGAGGCGGACGTTGCTTAACTTTGCTGATCGGTTCAGAATGGCTAAGCAAACTTCGCTACGAGCGCTTCAAGGTAGTAAAGGGTAGTAACAACCTGTTATGGAATTCTAGCAGGACTCCTAAATAAATTAGATGTGTAAGTACATTATATAGAGACCGACATAACAATTCACCTAAGCATATATATTATTACTCCCAGCTAGAAGCATCCTCTCTTGTTATTGGAATATAGATATATTTGTCCTGAGTATCAACTTATCGTTTAACTGTCATACCAGAATGAGTGCCATGTCATGGTCAATGTATGATTTAATTATTCAGCCGCTATAAAATAAAATTAAAAACTACCTCGCTTGTACATCACCGAAGGATATCATATAGCCACGTAAGTATCACAACAGATGTTAAGTCGGTTAAGAATTAGGTATCTCGTGGTTTAGTATTTTCTGAAGTAGTAATGACCAGCGGCAAGTGCTGCAATAGTTATGGACAGCCCTGTCCCTTTTTTATTAGCCTACTCGTGTATTTACCGCATAGACGCAGAAGCCAAACCTTCCAATGCATTCCAACAGTGCATGACTTCCACTGTTGAACAATTGCCTCTCCCTTTATTTGCACCATAATCCTCAATCTTGGCTGGCGTGTTGATATCGCAGTGTAAGATTGCAGTTCATCAGAAGGCGCTGCTGCTGCCGCGGTATTTTTCCTTAATGACTCCTACAGAATGACATATAGCTGAACCAATTTTAGTACGGCAACTCACGTTGACTATATGGTTACACGATGACGACATATAAGGGTTTCTTGACATCAACGGATTAATTTACAGCTCCCGCTTTTCAAAGATCACTCTGACACTTTTGAAACTGAAGTGCTTCATCTCTTAATCGAACTTAAGTGTTACTTACATAAATTAATACATCTAGTATTGGCAGATATTTTTTGTATGAAAGACGTATTGCCACGAAACTAAATCGCGTTCTTAGTTTTCGTACTCTAAACGAGCAGCGGTAGTAGCCTAATCCATATCAGGTGGACTGCCACCCTACAGTTAGCAACAAAATATATCAAAGTATTCATTTATATAATACGTAGGTATGTAACATCAAGTTACATCCGTGAAAATCGGTAACAGAATTTCTAAACATTGGCAAAGGGACGCGACGTAAGCTGTAGTCGGTGGTGACAGGATGTTGTCGAGATTAACGGCAGTCAGCTATTTCTCGCCGGAATAGACATTTTGAACGGGAAATGAACAGACAGTCGGTGTCTATCTGTATAGCCAGTCAGGCTTCATCTTTGATGGTGTCAAGGTTGTCAAGCTTAAGCCGTAGTTAGTAAATTGTTACCCAAATTAACGTTGAAGATACGAAACAATCAATATTCGAGCCGTGAAGGCAAGGTGGCTTAAAGCTACTTGTACGGTGGCGTTTACAAGACGTGATGAGACTTCCTATGAATTAGGTACACCTACACATTTCTAATAGCCGTTCCAATTTCACAGCAGCAAGCTTTAGTTAGAAGTCCGTAATGTATACTCTAGCTTGAATTGAAGTTATAGTTTATAAATAAATCACCAATCAGATTAAAATTCCATTAATTAGAGCACTTAATTAGTACATTTATTTTGAATAACATTCAGCGCCGTAATTAATATTGTTTTCTCGTGTTTTGACTTAACTTTAAAACAAATTAACTTGTTGTTGAATAATTATATAAAGTCATAGTGGTTGAGTGTCGACAACATTGACGTGGGGTGCCGGAATACACCCCTCTGCATCTTCCTGTGGGAATCGGAACAGACGCATAAGGAGGAAATGCAAGAACACCTTCTTCAACCTCAGTGAAAAAGTGTGATCCCCAAAACTTATGCCAAGAATGGGGGTTTTGAAGATCCCGCCGTGAAGGGGGGGTGCCTTTGTTGAACAGTGGATATGATGGCTATAATTTAGTTTTGCATTCGCAAAATATGTTTATGTATGTGTAGTGCAGAACTATGTTATCACGCTTTTGGAAATTCCTAACCAGTAACCAAAGTTATCGCACATCTGACTCACCAAGATAAGATTACTGACAATGTCAGTAACACGTAGCTCCTACTATCGCATTGTTCGTACTTGATAGAATAGTTTTAGTCTAAGTCCAGAAACCTACCTTTTGCGCATAGGTAAAATGTATACCTACAGATAATGTTTTGCTTCCATTCATAGAATACCCTTTTTAAGCGAATAGTAGAATCACCCTTTCACCAATTTTTCATTTTAATTTTTATTCATTAATCGTTTTACTCGTAACTAAATCATCTAATCTTAATAATTCCTTTTTTGTTGGAAGTATATAAAGATTATACATCCAAGTAGGTCCAATTTAAATTTCATCAACATCGGTCGAATAATTTTTGAATTACGCTCAATTAACTGAAAACAGTATTTGCTGGATGATGATATGGTGATTGCAACTATAGTCGATAGTGACCAGAATATATAAAGTGGCTGAATGACAATCAAACTTGAAAACAGTATGCACGCCCAAAAAGGGCGAAATAAACTACTATCAACACTGAAAAGTACAAAATTACTTGTAGAAGTAGGAAAATAAAAATGTTTTTTGTTTATACCGAACTGGGTAGCACTTGACCACTATCTCACCTGATGTTAAGTGATGATGCGATCGACGATGGAGCGGAGCAGGATCCCTGGCGGTTCGTATTATGAACGAAGAAGCAAATCGTTTCGTTCGGGTAAATGGAATTTCCACCATATAGCGATGGCGCTACGGAGTATCCCTGGATGTCCGGTTATAGAATGGGGATGTCGAAATCAAATTGTGAAGTTCCGTTGCACACTCACCGAAATTTACTAAATATAATGTAATGTGAAATGTTTACTCAGAGCATTGATTTAAATGTAAAAAGGAAGATAGGGTACGCTCTAATATCATGACTATATAATGAGGAGAAAATTTAATACAAGCATATAACGCATACAGCTACATTTCCATTATATATGATACAATGGATTACGTTTTAATGAACACACACAAAGACAGGAAGACAAGCATGCAGTAGACGCAAGGTCGCACACTACAGATTATCAGGAGACTTCGTTTGATTTGACATTACCATGTTAGAGGTTCGGGATGGCATTTTTCTAAAAATAATGATCGTTTTGTCGAATTCAAAACTCTGAACTCTCATACGCTTCGCTCCATTGCACTTGGACAAACCTTGAGTTAAGACTTCTGAGGCTCGGTCAATGACCAACGATGAGCATCGTCGAACAAAATTAAGTTAATTTAATTGAAACGGGGATAACCATGATTAAATACAACACTAGCAATAACAATAAAATAGTAGGCTTAGCAAAGATAGTTAAAAAGTCCTTAGGGAATTATGATTTGAAAATTAAACTTACTTGTAAAATTATTAAAAAGAACATAATAAAGTATCAATTATTATTTAGACGACAGAAATGCTTGAAATATTCCACCTCGTTAAAGCCACAGCCAGTAATCTATTTAATATAAATTAATATATTCATAATTTCATCATAGACATAAGTTATAAATTAAAAATACAACTGAAAATAGTGGCCCCAAGTGTCTTGCCCGTTCTTCTCGCGGTAGCTCTTTACCAGTTTTGCTTAAACCAAATCCTTGTATTTGTTTTATACTTTCGTATTGATTACTTTTGGTATTTAAGGGTTTTTAGTAGTACGGAGCTATTCAAACCACTATCTATCGAAAGCCTAGGCCTATAGCTATTAAGCCTATCCAGAGATCATATTGGCACCAAGCCGAGCCAACATTCCTGATAGTAATCATCACGAGGCTGATCTAGTCATTATCAGACATGAGGAGTTTCGCAACAATTAGATATAATCACGTGTTCCGTAATTTTGAAAATATCTTCCGAAATATTTGATAAAAATGTGGAAAAAGTAGGCACTATGTACCGAAGAAAAACGGAGACAAAATATCTTCACCATAAAAATGTAACTTCCCGTCTCTAAACCAGCGAATATGATACCTACTTATATGTGTGCCATAAAAAACGTGTGTTAAGGGCCAGCGCTTCCCTTGTCAATTAGGATTGACGTATCGAAAGAAAACACAATAAATAAATTGCAATTGCGTCGCATGAAATTGTTTTGCTAGGAAAACAACGCTGCAGAGAAAATAGAGCGATCTCATATTTCCTCTTTCTGTATAAAAATGATACCATAATATGTTACCAGTATGTTTGATCTATCGAACATTAATACATATTTTTTGAAGCACTCGTAGCGAAGTTTGCTTTGCCATTCTGCGAACTGATCAGCAAAGTTAAACAACGTCCGCCGCGGTCATGAGTTGGATGGGTGACCGCTGATGACATTATTACTGAGCGCTTCCGTGCTTCGGAGAGCACGTTCAGCCGTCGGTCCGGTTGTTGTCTTAGAGTGGCAGTCGTTATAGCATGGTGGTAGGGCATTTTAAGTAGAAAATCTGATTCTCAAATAGAAAATCTGCCGCCAAGCAAAGGAGGACAGCTGTCCTTGAGAGCCAGTAATTCTAGGTTAGCCTGAACAACATCTTCGACCACATCATCACTTACCACCAGGTCAGATAGTGGTCAGGCTAACCTATCAGGCAATAAAAAAAATATAAATTGTGGACGTAGAAAGGTATTCATAGCTCTTACCACATTTATAAACGTACTTTCGTCAGTTTCAATGAAAAAAAAACAATTCTAGTTGCTATCAACATAATTTAGACTATGTAAGGTTTCTAGGTAAGGAGACCTACCACCTGGTATAATTTAGTCTTTACTTGTGACTTAAGACTGTTTTTAACTTATCAATATTTGTAGCTTGCGCCTTTAAAATGGATTTACGTTTTTCTTGTTAGATGTATGGTTTTGATATTAATCACCTGCATTTGTTATTTTTCTGTTTCATAAGACATACTACTGTCAATATAATATAAAGCTTGAATATCAGTCCACAAACAATATATAAATAATAATTAGTATCTATTCTCTCTGTTATATTAAGAGCAAATCAGATACTTTAAAAGATTTCTATTGTGAAAATACGAGTACCTAGATTAAGATTCTGTGAATAGACCTGGCAAACACCCTTTCATTTCAATTAAAAAGATTTTATTTTCATCAAATGTATTTAAATTACTTGCCCAATTTATCTATACAATAAATATTAGCATCCAAATTTTATAAGTACATTGTTAGACTTAAAAATTCTAAATTCTAAAAACGAAAGTTAATTCATAGCTCTCTCCATAGAGGCGTAGTATCATAATAGTTGAAATGAAAAAATAGACGATGATAGTTCCGATCAACATCATTTAAATTGGTTTCTTTCTGATTTAAGGGTCATCAACTAATATCTAGGGATAGCAAACGCAACGCGGTTCAGAAAAAAAATTTAAACATCAAGACTTCGGGACGATGATGTTTGATATTTCAACACAGCTGTTGGACGAAATGGGTTTAAACGCGTGTCCTCCGTATAATCATTTCTATGTGCAAGTAAATATATATATTGATGGCATGCGGTAAACATATTTTTAAAAATGGTAGTCACCAACACTAAAAAGTATGAAATAACTTGTTGAATTTGATAACATGCCGATTTAAAACATTGACCGCTCATTATCAGTCATTAGTGATTTTTCATATATTTAATCACTCGTTTTAGTTATGCATACTGCTTACAAAATCATTCACGTTTAGAGTGCTGTTCACCAAGTGTTGCAATTACCATTAAATAGTTCGGTTATGCAAAATATTTTTCAGTTAATTGACTATAACTTCAAAGTATTCAACCGATTTTGATAAAATTTAAAGCAAATATTAATATTTTAATCTTGGAGGTATACTCGAGTGATTAAAACAGAATCATCAAAATTTCTTCATAATTGGCGGAGAAATCATGTAACAAACAAACAAAAATTACGTGAGAATGGAGGACTTCCACCTTTATTGGAACATGCTTAAAATATTTCCGATTAAGTACCTACACTAAAGCCACTTAATAATTAAGATTTTATTTTAAGTGACCCTTACCTAAGTATTAAAGTCAAAAATAAAACGATCCTGCTATAGTAAAATGGAGTTAAATATTATGGATTCAAAAAATACAATATTTTTCTAATCCATTGTAATCAAACTCATTCATAAACCAGTAAAAAATTACATATCAGTTCTAAAATGACAATGATTTGCAGCATGGGAGCCAGTAACTAGCTTAACATCAAGCAGCCGAAATAACCATTAACGTCATTGTTTATCAAGACGTATTATTTAACAATAATCTAACGCAAGCTTTTCACATCACCTGACCTGCTAAAATCCCGATCACAATTCAATCAAAATAAATTAACAACTTCTTCGAAGACATCGACACTTACCATCGTACTAATAGCACTTACTCAAATTAAGCTGTCCTTTATATCAAATATAAAAAAGTTAGTAAAGTTATATTTTTATCCTTTAGCAATTAACACACCATAATCGATTTTGATATTGGTTTTCATATTAACATAGAAAAATTTACGAGTATAATTAATCCACCAATTATTTGAACTAAAAACGTTGCATTTTATGGAGCTAATAAGCGTTGAAAAGCCTTTTTATTATGTGGTATAAGGCGATGTGAGCACCATTCCCTCGAGGCAAGGCACAATGGGCTTATGATTGTTACATAATACAGAACATGTTTAGCGCCAGTGGCTACGTCGTCGCAAGGCTTGTTCGAAGACTTCGAAGCGATAGCGCACGTGGACCGTGCCTTATAGGGTTCACTGCCATTGAACTCAACGACTACATAAAGCAAACATAGTCATCCATTGCTGCATGGATGTTTCAATATTTCTTAAAATAAGTGTCGTTGAAATATTAACTAAAATAATTCATTTTAAAGCCTGTGCGATCTTTTTAATTTCCTTATAATTGCATACAATAAAGCTGCAAAATGCACCATTAAAGCCTACTTTTGCTTTGTTTAGCATAGTTTTCGGCCAGTAGAAAATTTAATCTGTTACTCTTACTGCAGAAATTAAGTAGCTGATTCGGTTTTGGCGCTTTGCCGGCCGCTGGCGCCGCTCGTGCGTCGTTTTGGTAGGCAAGCCTTTCCTCTTCGCTTAGCTCGTAGGCACACTTATATGTCTGTTCTGTTTTTGGCTGCTTTTGCAGTTCTATAGTATATGTTATATGTATATCATTTTTAAAGGTTATTCAATACGATAAAGGAAGTTCATAGAACCCATCAGAACAGTGAACATTTACAAACAAATCAGCCAAGCGCTCGTAAGCCTAACTTTATAGTGAGGCAAGTAGGTAGGGATCCCGCATCTCAACTAAACAACGAAAGAAAAATTTTTACTTTTATCAGAGCTGTAAAATAACATCATAAATCAGCATATCCACTTTTAATTGTCGTCTAATAATAACATAAAACAAACAGATGACCCATATTCCTAATTACATAAGTTTTTGGGACAAACCTTAAAAAATCCGATTCATATCAGTATGCAAAGGGCAATATGGAACCTTAATAAAGTTATTATTGCCACCTCTCTATCCGTCCGTCTCTAACTGAAAGAGTGACAACCCTAAAATTATATTTAGTGCAGTGCTGATACATAACCATGTATGGTGCTAAAAGTCACAATATTTAGTTTTTACATCATCAATAATACTACTTTAAGAAATTAAATTTAATAATTTTTCAGTGGTGAAGAAAAAAAAAATACAAAGCCGTACCTTCAGCCGAGTCTAGAGTAATAAGTTAATTACAAATATATTTATATGTATTTTTGTAAGTACCCTAGTTAACAAAGGAGCCTCCAAAGTTTTCAGTTCTGGTCAATTTTTGTTATGAAGTCTATCTCAAACACGAACTAGTATGAAATCCGAAAAGTCTGGACATTATGTACCTATTTATTGTATGTTATATTTTAATAAGAAATGTATAAAACAGCGATTTGTAATATAGTTTTTAATCTCTGACCAAACAATTTTATTTTCTTCTTTAGCTAATGGAGTGAGGCTTACTCACTGTTGACCGGTTTTTCCTGTTTGGTGACATTAATGCAACGCAGAAATAGTAAGTATTACTTGCAAATAATGACATAGGCGGTACATTACTTTGAATTGAAGGACAGGTTTATAAGTTGCGAAGGCCTCATGTTCAAGGCGATCTACCTTGAACCCGTTACATACGAGTATCCTATAAAACAAACATACCTATTGCAATGGCTGCTTATGCGATCATGCAGAATCATAGAATCGCGTGCTCTTGTTTATCCCATAAACGTGACCTACTAATCAGTAAGAGTTTATGAATTCAATGTGTGCTATTTATTGTGATAGCTACTGTTTACAAGTGTGTAAAACAGTAGCTATCACAATAAATAGCACACTTAGAATCATTAACGTTTAGAGTGCTGTTCACCAAGAGTTGCAATTACCATTAAATCGTTCGGTTATGCAAATATATTTTTCAGGTTATATAACTATAACTTCAAACTAATCAACCGATTTTGATAAAATTTAAAGCAGACCATCTTGGAGGTATACTCGAGCGATTAAAACAGAATCATCAAAAGTTGGTAACCAGTGGGTTACACTGTTTTTTTACCTAACTTCAAACAAGGAGAAGGTTTTCAATTCGACTGTTTTTTTAGTGCTACCTCATTATTCTTTACAGGGTGTACCGTTATTACACCACAGCCCAAAAAAGGAGTGTTATG
Source organism: Plagodis dolabraria (assembly GCA_963854805.1). Classification (NCBI taxonomy): domain Eukaryota; kingdom Metazoa; phylum Arthropoda; class Insecta; order Lepidoptera; family Geometridae; genus Plagodis; species Plagodis dolabraria. The sequence goes on along the minus strand of OY978440.1, from coordinate 32,251,924 downwards.
TTTTCAGGCTTCCTGTTTGTGAGTTTCTTTATTCCACCATAACTTCTGAAGGGCTTAACTGATTTTAATGTATGAGATATCGTTAGATTGGTCTTGATAGCGCAAGCGACACAAAGAACATAAAAAATATAGCGGATTTTGGACGCCATATTGTGAGAAAAAAAAACCAAACCCATCGAGTGGAGTATTAAAATGAACGGCTTTTAACGAACTATAAATCGTTTAACGAAAATAAATAATTTTCAGTCGCTTTGTTTACTTTTTTTAATGAATTTATGTGTTGATCATTATGTGGTTCCATTTAAATTTGAGATCTGACGTGTGGTACTTGAGTTATCCCTTATAATATAACGCGTAATTTATATTTGTCTCTTATCTCTCTCTTATCTCAAAATAATATGGGTATTCACAAACTAATCTATTTTAAAGTAACATTACGATATAACTGTTACAATGAATTTATTAGAAAAAAGGTTCAATCAACGCTTAATTTCCCTCAGAGAGCTATTCTTCTTAATTGCCGACGAGCTGTAAGATAATACAGTTTGCCAGAGAGGGTCAATAGACGAGATCCATTATTCTAAGAATCATACCCTCTGAGCGAGCTGATGACATTTTAGGGTCCCGTACGTGGCTACGGGATCAATTACTAAGCCTACGCCCGCGCGCCCGCCTGCCGTCGCGCCTCTGCCACCCGCGTCCGCGCGTCCCTTCGTCCGTGGATCTGTCGTTGCTTTGAACCGTAATTAAATAGACAGCAAAGATGGCCGAGCCGTTATAGCTATGGACTGCCGTGCCGTAGATCCAAGGATCGATCCCCACCGCCAACTTGAGCTTCTCCGCATGCTGAAAGAGCATTTTTCGAATGCTCACCTGGCTAGCTACCGCCCCCAAATAGGAAATCTGTCACCAAGCACCGAACAGTGTGTTACTGCAGCAATCCTTGAGAGCCGTAAAATTACAGGCACATGAGGCTTAACAACTGTATACTCGTATCTCAGGGTTCCCGTTAACATCAGTGGGTCTCGTGCCAGTTCCGTTACAAACACAAATAAAAAGAAGGTAGCCAGTTGTATTATTTACAGAACATATTGTGTCTTAGTTAGCATATAATATGTCAAATTAGCTTCTTACCGCGATCCCGCTAAGGGACCGGATTAGAAGAGAGAAATGAGAAGAAGCTGGATTCGTTACACAATCTAACAACACACTGGGCAACACGAGGACACAATTTTAAAAGGGTTTTGTTTCAGTTTTATGGTCGGAAAACTGCCAGACACCAAACATCCCTAGAAATGCTCTAGTTGTTGGTAGAAATACCCGCTACCATTCAAGTACTCAGGACGTTACATTGGTGAATGTGTACATTCTCGATTTTAGTTTTTGTTGTTCTTTCATGTTTTGTTACATTGAACAGATAATAACTATTAAAAATTAAACCTATACGTTTTTTGTTTCCAGCCACCACACAATAACACAGTAATATGTTTTAGTTCATGTATGGATATTTTTTAATGTGGTAATACAATTACATTACATAGGTATTTAGTACATAATATTCATACTCGAACATTTTAAATTCCCAATAAATTCAGGTTTTGATACAGAACCGTAAACTAACAACTTTATAATTATATTATATCATTAGATTAGTAATTAAAAATATTATATTTTCATTGACCACACCTGAAATTTTCATACACCATTTAAATTTCATGCAGATGAGTCTTCCCATTTATGAGCTGGGAACCCGTCATATTCGAAGGCAGATAGTGGAATAAATTAATAAAACTCTAGTTTACTCTTTGAGTACTGAACTCAAAAAATGGGCAGGCAGATTGTAAGCTAGACGTAGGTCGAGAATTAATTGGATGAAAATACAATAGCCGTCTTTCATTTACATAACATAAATACTCGTATATTGTGTTATGGTACGGAACCCTCAGTGTAAGAAAGGCTTCGACTTGGCTGATTTAATGAATATATAAGTTTTGCGGCTTTTATTACTATTTAAACTTACCTAATCTGTGACTTATCGTTATTGACGCACTCATTCCTATTTTATCTTTTCGTTCCTAATTCACCAATACAAGTGATTACTCAGTCTTTTTTTCATTTACTTCCTATCTGATACAGAAACTACTACGGCACGTAAAACTTCATTTTAGTAATGAAGTGATCGACGTGAAATTACGGGTCAAAATTGAATTCCTATCCGCCATTGAGTTTGACATCAACAAATCACAAATAGGAGAAAACGATTTGTTCTTTGTCACTTAAAATTACCTACTTACTGCAAAAAAATAAAGTTTCAAAATGGGAGTCTTTCATTTATATCATGCGCTCTGTATTAACTTAATTATACAACAATTAATTTTGACTTTTGAATGAATGAGAATGAATGAAAAAATGAGTTTTGTCATTACAAACTGGTTGTTTAATTCTACTTGATATACGGCTTGTTTATTTAAATTTTTTAAAGTATATTACCATGTTTAATAATTCTAGTCGAGGGCAAAGCCATATAATAAGTACTACTACGAGTGAAGAGAGGAGGACCTGCATAAGAGCGTCGTTGAAATGATTTTGACTTTGACTTTGAGCGTGTAATTGCCAGAACAACGCGTGAGCTAGAAGACTGATGCGCTAGAAAAAATATAAATAATAGTCATTTTTAAGCCATCTCTCATTTTCTATGTGAATAGCTAGAAATTTAGTTATTTCGGAAGCTATTTTATTTATTTTCATTTAATGTCATAGCTAGAGGTTTTTTTTATTCTGGGTGTTCCTTTTGTGTTGTAGTAGTATTAATATCAATTCTTTTTAGTTGTCGCGTTGAGCTCATATAGTGTATAATTATTTAATTTATAAATATATGTTTTTTTTTATATTTCGTCGCCATATTTTTGTAACCGTATCTAAGTAAGTGATGATGAGGCTTAAGATAACAATAAGAAGTTTCTTATGTCCCATAGAACGTGGCATCTATTTAAATGTACAAAAATCCCTTGCAAATGATACCCTGCAGTAATGTAGATGTTGTCATGTTGTCTCGAAAACAACTAATTAATTTGATTAAGCAATTTTATATGCTACCCTTAAATCTAATCTCATGAAGATCCGATACGGCGCACGAAAGATATAACCAGGGAAACATATACATATGCAAATGTGCAAACTTGAGCTGGGAGTAAGATATGTAGGTAACTCCTGATTTACTAAGTAAGTAGTACCTGGAGCGCGATGTATGGAAAACTAATGCATTTGAAGTCGCAGGTAAGTTTTTACATCGCGATCGGTGCAATACTTCCCGTAATAAACAGTCATTATGTACCAGGTGTAACCTGGCCCTATGGTATACAATTTCATAGCATTTCCTGGTAGAAACGTGGCATTAATACAAACATATTCAAAATTTACGATCCTTCAACCTCCATCAACTACATATATAAATTCAGCATTGAATGCAGTTCTTTATTCCTTTGAAACTGGATTGAACGTCAGTAAAACATTTTTTGCATAAAACATTTTTTTACTTCGCAGTCAGTTTTTGTGTATCATCGAGTTTAGAGGACTTTTTAGTTCAGTAACAAAAAAGATCCCATAAGTATCCGTTGAATCGTCAGGAATTCATTTAGTTCGACGCAAATTTATACCTTACGCTATATATGTAGAATCAACAATTTTGGATCATATCTATAAAATACATAAATAGATTATACCTTTATACCCCAATAGACTTCATGATGCCATTGGCTTATTTTGTGATATTTCCAAGGCATTTGCATGTGGTATACAGAATCGTATTAATTTGGTCATAATAATAATTTCGCTTTGTATCTTATCTGAAGCTGTGTTTCTCAGGTTATTTATGGATGGATGGAGGATAAAATGAATTGCTTAATAAATGTAGGTGTAATTACACCTACATTTATTGAGCAAATATGGGATTTCCACAAGGATCAATTAAGGAGCTTTTCAATTTCTACACTTTATCAAGAACTTGCCTTACATGGTCAAAGATCGTTGCAATTATTTTTTATTTAAAATTTTGATTAACTTTTTTTTGACGGTTCATCACTAATAAATTACACTACTAAATTCTTAAAAGGTAAAATATTAGTTTCCTTTGAAAAACGATATTATGTAGCAACAAATAAGTACTAAGTTTCAGTGATATTAGACTCGATCGACTTCGATTGACATAGCAACAAGTCTTCCTACAATTTAAATGGTTTCAATTTAATAGTTATATGTCGTACCTATATGATTTGTACGGAAGACTGATTATATACGGACTTAATTTGGCTACATATATAACTACACTATCATAACATAAAAAACAACGTGACATACGTATCCACATCTTTTCTAATTTATTTTGCATTTGTCTACAGCATAATTTCAGTTATCGGCTTAAGAATTACAAGAAAATCATACTTGGTCTTTTGTTTAGACCTAAAATCAAGATAAATTATTCTCAGTGCGGAATGACATGCTGGGTACAAGAGGTCCTTAGGCCCTATAGGTATCTTGATAAACGTCGTTTTTTTTCGAATAAGTATCTTTTTAATATTGTGTCTGAATACCTCCGTTTCTACAGTTTTTTTGGTAAAATCCTGTAGAAGAATAGAAAGCGAGCACATTGCCATCATATCTGTAATTTCTACATAAAATAAATGTTTAAGTGAGTCTGTGCCTCCTTCTTTAAATGTATGTATTTGTTATGCATATACAAGTTATAAGCTACGATATTGTAATATATTGTAGCTTGAAGAATTACTATCCAGTTCAGCGAGTAGTTCCCGAAGAACAGCGATTTAACTAAATCCCATTCGAACCAGTTGGCAATTTACATGTTCCGTTATAATATAATATACACTAGGTAGGTATAATAGGTGTGGACTAGACTCGTCGACTCATTATTTCATCTCGTTTTAGAATAGTGTCACGTATTATATAAGATTGAGCGTTGGACCTGAGAAACGGTGTAGGCATTCAATAACGTGAAGTCATCCTAGGCGAAGACGATCACATACATGACTAGCGCGATCTCGAATCACACACTTAAATGGATACTAAGAAACATCTACGTAGGTTTATTTTATTGGTCGCTGGCACCCACACGGAATTTGACCAACAACTATACGAGTAGGTTGAGTGGTTCGCCGAAGTGTGTTTAAGTGAATTCAGAAGTATATTGATTTCATCACAGTGTCACTACTAAAATATGTTGATTTTTAATGTAATACAGAATATAAAATCAACTTTACTTATGACAGAAATGAAAGGATAGGATATTACTATATTACTTTTGATAGCTTAATATTGTTATTTTCGCATTAATGGGATTAAGCTTACAAAACTACAACAAAAGGAAAATTTTATGTTTTGAACTACGAGCGGGACTCCAACCCGCGACCACCCGTCGCCGGGGCATGCTCTGCCATTGCACTATCGCATATCGTGGCGAATAAGTCATAGCTCAAATTAACCCTATAGTTCCGAACTTTTTAGGTGCCCCGCGTATGTGTGCGTAAGTAGGACACGCCAATAGCATCCGTCCCCGTCCGACAGCCGAAGAATTACTAAAGCGGATAGGGACAAAGCATCGCGGCTCTGATTAAAATGCGTGCATTTGAGTATTTCCTTCGTATAGTAAAAACAAATACTTATTTGAAAAATGTAATGTGTATACGTTGTAGAAAACACGTTGTTTTCTTATTATTCAAATACTGATGACTTAAATATATTATTTTAGAATCAGATTTATTTAATGTTATCAGTCCAGATTAATCATTTATTAATTGTTGTTTTTAGGTATTTTATTGTTTTTTCTTTCATTTTTAAGTTTTTGCTGCATTTATGATTATTATTTCTGAGGATATTCGACATAATAACACATAGGTACCTATTCTGTGGAAACTTATGTTGACTCCTGCAACAACTGCTCAATAGAACATACTTTATTTTATATATGTGATTGAACGGATAGCGTAATTTAAATGGGAATGGGTTCTGCTTTAGGATGGGTCATCTTGATATTTATGTCAAGACAAATAGCTTGAATTTGTAATGATTCCTTTTATAATTGATAAAGATATATAGCTCTACTCTAACCAAAAACGCAGTGGATTTTGAACCAAAGTTGACAGATGAAAAATAGAATACAATTTACCGTATGTATTCCTTACTTATTAACTGTAATCTTCGGCTCGGCTCGCACCAGTTACAGCGGCCGGTAGTTTTACTCCCAAACCATTTTCGACATAGTAGTTATCACTATTATGAATAGTATCGCTTGAAAGGCTTTTGTACATAACACGGCTGCCCGCGGCCCGCCACCGTAAATTATTTCATTCTATAGTATACATTGTAGTTATAGGGACAAAGGCGAAAATGGGTTGATAGTAAATCTTCTCGTCGATGCGCTGCCAGCCGCTGCCACCTCAGTGTGAATTGACGCTTATTATCCACATTTTTTTTTATTGCTGATAAGTAAGCCTTTGACCACAATGTCACCTGATGGTAAGTGATGATGTGGTCGATGGTGTTAATATGCTTATCCTAAAATTACTGGTTCTCAAGGACAGCTGCCGGAACACACCGGGCACAGATTTTGTACTTGAGGGTGGTACCAGGTGGGCATTCGTAAAATGCCCAAACTAAAAAAAAGGTAAGTAAGGTCTTCAAACCCAGTGGTATGCAATGTCAAGGACTAGAGGCTTCAAATTGCACAGTGTACACAATAATTATGACAATAAATGATTATTATATTTATGTTATTTTGATTATATTTTACAAATAGTTGGAGCTGAAGCCTCACTGAACGACTCAAAGATTTGGACAGGTAAGGGACTGGCAAATTGTTGTTGAAACCACCTTGCAGTGAGCTCGTTATAGATATATAAAATTACCATAAATAATTATTCTATTTAAACTAAGCTAGCTGACGGTATTTCATGCACTTCACTTTACTTTAAGTACAAAATATAATTTCAGAAGGTGCTGCGAGGTTGAACCCGTAATACGGTTAGAGGTAATATGCATAAGTGCCTGGAGGGGAGTTTTCGCTGCATGTATTTGAAATTAAGATGGTTTTATCATTTTTGTCCTTAAATCATTTTTTTTCCTTAATTCTTCGTGTTTAGTAGAGTAATGGTTCGTGTGGAGCAAACGTCTTCATATAATCTTGAATGATTTTATGTCTCTTTAACAGACTTTGAGATAAGAGGTTATCAGTTCGACACGTGTGTATGCATGTATTCACATAAGATCTCTTTGGGCTTCCAACCTGTTACATTATTGCGAAACTATTAAATGAGTTGGGAGAACTATTTTTTATTGGCTTGCATTTACTTTATCGTAGAGACTAGTGTAAGTTTAATCAAAATCGGTTGAGTAGTTTTCAAGATATGGACCTATACGTGTAAGTGTGTGGCTTATCGATACGGAACATCTCAAGACCTTGGAACTGAACTGGCCTGACGGAACAAAAACTATATTAGATCTAATAACTAATAAATCTTTAAACCTTACAACAAAACCCTGATATACTCGTATTTATAACAAAACTTTAAACTAATTATTACTCACCAATTGCATTTGGCGATACAAAAGAGGTTTCAACACCCCCAGCCTCCCCTTCAGGGATATAAAAGCCGATGGAAATTATTTTCTAATTCAATGGGAATTTTGTTTACTTGTTATGATTTCGTGCATTTTTTTTAAATAGGTATTTTATGTACCAGTTTTTTTATTTAATAATTGCATAATCATTAGGTTTCCGTACCCAAAGGGCATAACTAAGCCCTATAAATATCACTCTGCCGTCTGTATTGTATGGATCGCAGCTCGTAGACGAAAAGAGTTACAGACCTATTTATTGTCGAAGACGCACCCCTCCACAGTAAATTGATTCGCATTTTTTCCGGGCATTTGTAAACTTTATTCCATTTTTTTCTATTTATGCCGGCGGTGTGCTTTACAAACTACGAACTATATAAAATACTACAACTACTACAATAAAAGCATTTAGACAACCTATAAGTTATAATAGACACACAGACAGTCCAAATGCTCCAGCCTACTACCAGTTGGCAGCAGCCCAGCATCTTGGCAGCATTACCCCGATATGATAACTTTTGTATCAAAACTTCGTCTTACATTTGGGCGTACATGCGAATTGTTCATAGGTATAGACATAGGTATAGACAATGTGGTCACTTGTGTAAGCGTTAGTAATAAGTAATTTGTATTATTCTACTTTACACTAGTGTAAATTAGTTTCGTTTTAAATCTACTTATCTAAAAAATATTTATTATTTAAACAAAAATTCTTTGTCATACTTAAATCTAATTACTTATTCAGTATTTTATCCTCTATTCTACAAACAAATCGTGAACAAAGTATATTTATGTGATTTATGGTGAGATAAAAAGAATCAACCATTTTAACAATGCAATTCATGCAATATCGCCTGGCTAAGCGAATAAAGCTAACATAATGACAACAAAATACTCCAAGGAGGCGCTCCGTATAAGAAAATTAAATGTATAACAGAAATAGGAACAAAAGTAGAAATTGGAACATGACTCACATTCACTATATCATTTCAGATTAGCAGACCAGGTTCCCGCCCCAGGGACGGATGGTCGCTGGTTGAGTGTCTCTCGTTGTTCAATTCTTCCTTTCCTTTTAACTTTTTATATCGTACGATTTTTTCTTTCACGGGTTGTTGCTTTGCGGAACTCTAATACGAAAGGTCTGACGCATATTTTTTCGTAATAATTAATTATCTTCCGTGTAAACCTGCGCTAAAACAGAGGCGAATCCCGTGAGGAATCTGCGAGGAGATCGGGCAATTCGCTCGCTTACCATTGACGCGAGTTCCCTCGTGTCATTATTTTTGGTTTCTCGATTGGAAAACTTGTCTGTTCGCCTCTATACCCTATAAGATGAGAAATTACCTCAACTTATTACTGTATAACGTATCAAGAAATTATAAATAGTAAGTTGTTTTTTGTGTCTTTATACCTTTATCGCACGTATGCATATCGGTACCTATACATTACAGCATAACAATACATGAAAGTTTTATAATGATATGTTTGCCGTATAGTTTCTTAAGATTATAATGACAGATAATTTTTGTCTTGAAGTTCGTAAAAGGCGACTAAGGTAAAACGAGTACCGAGCAGTATGCTTCTATTCAATTCTATGTAAGGTTCTACTCTCGGTCGAATTCATCCTAGGTTTTACTGCACATTGCGCACCGTCCTCTTGTCCACCTAAGTAGTGCTATCTTAATGGCTATGTGCTTTGCTTCTGATTCAGGGGTTAACATCTTTAAATGAGTAATAATTTCCCGTAGAATCAGGCATATTGCCAATGCCTGATTCTACGGGAAATTATTACTCATTTAAAGATGTTAACCCCTGAATCAGAAGCAAAGCACATAGCCATTAACCAACATGTCCAAAAAAGTCATCAAATAATTTGGCAGTTGCCGGCCAATGCAATACTCTGTGTTAACAGTTGGTCGGATAAGTTGGATTTTTCTAAGAAATAATTTTTAGTAGCATTCTAAAGTCTAGAACTAAGCCGCATGTAGATTGCATTTGGTTTATTCACCTCCATTACCTATGTTCAAAACAGGTAGTACATAACACACAAAACACGCATACATGTGTAGAATCCTTTACCTATCTTTTCGTATACAAGAGTGATAATATTTAGATTTCCTATATCTAAATAAATCGCTTCATCAAAGTTATTTGCATAATAATAATTATTTGTTATGCAAGTCTGCAAAGTTGTTATTTGCGAGTACTTGTATTGAAACTTGAAGAAGTGGAGGATTAAGATATTTGTTATTTATTAATATGGATTTTCGCACAGTAACGCAACGCTTGAATCTATTAATTGAGTGGTCATTATATGAAAGTAAAATTAACTACAATTGTTAATATAACAGGTAGTTTTTTAACAAGTGTTACTAAGGTTCTACTTTTAAAACCTTTTCCACGTGCGGATGAAAAGCTCTTTTGCACGCAGATTCTGAAAGACAAACAGAACCTTTCAGAGCTTGTGGGGTGAAAACTAATGATATGATAAGTAGGGAATGAAATGAGTGATGCGGTGGGTTGCAGTGAGAATCCTCCACCTATCGCACATTCCGTATGTAAATGAACCAGAGATCTGCGAATAGAAGGAGCTTCTCGTATTGCATCTGCACATTTAAGTATAGCAAGGTATACTTTTTTCCCTAACTTTTAGAATATTGAGTTATTCTAAACGGTCAGAGTGAATAACGGTAGTATGGATATTATTAAAATGTTGCAGGTATATGAAGAAGCACTGTATACAAAAATAACCGTATCTATCATGGGGAGTATTCTGAGGAATTGTTCAATTTACTACCTACAGCTCAATTTCACAATCGAACTTCCCGACAAAGCATGATGTTTCATCAATTTCATGTCGACGTCTGAAGTCCACAACCTTGCGATTTTCACGGCATTTTCTAACTCGCACTGCCACATTATGGAACCAGCTGCCAGGTGTAGTATTTCCGAATAGATACGACTTAGAAGCCTTCAAGAAGAGAGCATATTCCCACCTAAAAGGCCGGCAACGCATCCTCGGGTCCTCTGGTGCTGCGGATGTTTATGGGCGACGGTGATCACTTACCACCAAGAAAGCCGCCTGCCCGTGTGATCTCCTATCCCATAAAAAACCAGATAAGATAAATACGAAAGTATCACATATTGAATTTTGAGCGCTCGTAGCGAAATTTGCTTAGCCGTTCTCCGCAGTCATGACTTGGCTAGTGACCATTACTAGCGCTTTCGTGCTTCGGAGGGCCCGTTAAGCAGTCAATCCCGGTTGTCGTCTTAGGATGGCATTCGATACAGGTAGGTTATTTTGCGAATGTCCGTCTGGCTATCTACCACCCTCAAGTAGAATATCTGTCGCCGAACACCTAATTTAAGCAACCTGGTATATTGCAAACACAGTCAAAAAATTTAGTTCGTATAATAAGGATAAAGCACCAAGTTAAATGCTAACGTCTATTCATAGAATCTTAATTGATAATATTTCGTCCCGATCCCTGCGAGGCGGCGATTTCATTACCTTATAGTTAAAGAATTCCTCCACGAAAAAAAAATTCATTTTAAAATAAATGAATGAATATTTTTGTATTTTATATAGCTTTCTTAGAAACATATCTTTGATGACATAAAGTTATCATATTATAAAAACTTACGCTCATATTTATATCTAATATATGAAAAACACGGGTGTTTGAGCGTGAACTTACTATGAGTCGACCCCCGCCGCCAGCGCCGTCGGCTCGAGCACAGCGAGCTGCCGCCCGCAGTGTGAAGCGTGACGCGACCGCGGCGGACGTACCACACTCAAAATCCTGAGGAAGGCTTCCGGTAGAAGCCGAAACATTGTCGATAGCGATATCGACTCATAGTAAGTTCACGCTCAAACACCCGTGTTTTTCATATATTAGACATAAAGTTAGTTGGTGAGAAATTATATTATAAAAATAAGTAAAATGTTTGTATTCCGTGTGGTGCAGAATGTGGAATGATTATTATAATATTCTTGCAAATACATAGAACACAGTCTCACCGAGATCTATTTATGATGCTTTTCATTTATAAGGAATCATCGTCACCATAAACGTATAACGTCAAAAACATAAAAAAACACACAAAAAAAAAGGAATAAATTTAAAAAAATATATATTTATCAAAACAAAAAATAAATCTCTAAATGTTTGTTAGGAGTAGCAGAAGTCAACCCTAAGAGGTAGTTAGCATTTTACAAAAAACCTTGTATACGCATATTTATAAAAACATATATTTCGGTAAGTTACGCGTTATCTTATCGCTCCATTGTGAATGTGCTTATGAATGCTGTGGTCTTCCACCTTTATGATGACGATGATTCCTTATAAACGAAAAGCATCTTGTTATATGAAGGGAGGAAAAGTAAGCTAGTATTTTTTTTACAATGCTGCGCTTGGAAGTCCAAACATTTATCTAACTCCTAAAAAGTGTTCACTTCATGGCTCAACATCAAGTCTTAAAACACAACGCGGAACGGCATGCCGTGTTGTGCTCTAAGCGCGTAGTACCTGAACACGAATTCTGTGCTGGGTGGCAAAGATGTTAACCTACCCACAAAATCTTTTGTGGGTAGGTCATTAATAGTTACAAACAAGTGCAATAGACTTTGCATCTCAAGCCAGTTCAATCTTGGCCCTCGGTGCGCCGTCGTCGCCACGCTCTAGTTTCTTTTCCTAGGTTCGTAAAATAAAGTTTTATGTGTGTTTATATGTGAATAGAAGCGATATTCTATTAACGAAAATAGTGTATTAAATTATTTGAGATGACAAAAAACATTGTATGTTAGTTGCATTGATAAACGCTGAAATTGTTTTGTACGCTACTCGTAATATACCAATTAGATTTTGAATTCCAGTGATGTTCGCAACTTTTTAGCTTTAGTTATACAGGGTTATTGGTAAAATGCTAACAATCTCTTAGTGTTGACTTCTGCTAGTCCTAACAAATATTTGAGAATATTTATTGTGTTTCTTTTTTTGTTTTTTTATTTGTTTTTGACGGAATAAGTACGAGGCCCACCAGATGTTAAAAGTCTCTTGTGCCTGTAATGTATTATTTTATATTTTCTATTACTATGCTCGATATAAATATTCAAAACTCTATTCAAACGGCGCGGCCCAGTGTGGCCACGGTGGATGTTCTAGGGCTTAAGAGTAATTTAAAAAAAATTTTTTTCTTTATTTCAAACCAAAAAAATCTCAATATGTTTGTTGTGACTAGCAGAAGTCAACCCTAAGAGGTTGTTAGCATTTTACCAATAACCCTGTAAATTTATTTGTTTCAAAGTTACCTTTAAATAAAATCATATGTAGAAACATACGAGTATGATTTTACTTTAAGGTATTTTTAAGGGTTGCTTATTGTTACAATTTCTTCCTGTAAAGTCATAAAATTTATAAATTTGTCGTACTTGCAAAAAATTCTTAGAATTCCCGTCATAATTTCAGAAAATTATCCCGAAAGATGAGTCGAACGTTTACGTTCAACTGGAAGGCCATAAGGGCGGAGAGGATGTTGCTTACGACAAAGTGCTGGAGGGAAAGGGAAGACGCAGAGTCATCAGCAACCCCGGTAAGTAATGACATTGGTCCATCGCCCCCATTAAGTGACGCTCACGTTCGAGTGACTGACTAGCTTCGAAGGGGCTGCGAGTTCACGGTACCCGCTCAGCGTTCGTCACTTAATGCACAATGTACCAAGTTGCACGTGCACCAAGGAACCGGTCCGGCGGGCCTGCTCCCGAGACCAGCTTGGGCAGCCGGCTTGAAACTAATAAGACGCATGAACTCGCCCCCGATGACTAAGCGAGTTGTTACGTCCGATTCAATCACTAAGGAATTCCATCGTAATTCCTTTTGTAAGAACCGTTATATCATCCTGGCAGTTAATTTATTCCTGCTCTAAAATTACTTAGGTATTGTGATAAAAACGTACAAGCTAGTTGAGCTTATGAAATATTAATAAATTTTGTTAGATATACTGAAAAACTAAAATGATAGTAGTGCTGATTTTACATAGGGTTTGTCAGCGTTTGTATGTTTTTTCATCGATCGATAATATTCAAAGTTTTGATCCTTGCTTCATAAAGTCTGGAAAAAGGTGACTTATCTTATTGCATTACACAAATGTAAATGCGTTGTTCATACAAACAATATCAATCGATCACTATAGTGCACATTTTGACCCTGGTAAGGGTTTGGCATTATCTATGTAAAAACAAATATTATTTTCAATGGAAATTGACAATTAAATACATAAAGATATTTTCTACGACATCCCCCTCACCTTTTAACTCCTGGCGGCTAGCAGCCGATTTAAGTGTTTTATTACATGAAGCGTAAATAAATAATAATCATTAGAAATACGGGAAATAAGTATTCTCAGTTTTATTAAGTATAAGTATTATCTAGTAGTACTAGTTAGGGATGATGCTTACCCACAGCGTTACCAAGCCATAGTACCAATCCTGTCACGTGTAATATTCTTGCCCTTCTACTCCACTGGCCAGTATCGTGGGTACCACAATATCATGTTAACCATAACTACCAAATTAAATTACCACAGGAAAGGAGCATCTGAGTCGTCACTGCTGCATTTTCTGACAAGTACAGACCACTCTGAACTGTTGTCTTTGTGACATCCATATCCTTGTAATTTCCCCTCACTATCAATCAGAATTACATTCATTCAAATAACACGAACGGATTGGTGATTAATTCACAAAGTGGTAATATATAAGGTACCCATTAAGTTACTATGTGAGACATCTTGTTTAAACATATATTACTGTATATACATATCGACTACTACATGTAATAAAATAGTAATTAAAAAGTAATTAAACATGATTTATGCATTAAGGGCAGCATTGCCGAAAAACATATACTTATTAACTGCTGATGTGATATATACGATGTAATGGGTGTAAAACTTGCCTATCCCATTGCCTAACAGAACCCTACAGAAATTCATAGTATAATAATATATATATTGATGATTTGTCAATTTTTTATAGTAAAAGTAGTCGACTCATACTACTCGGATGTATGAGTGTATTTCAGTTTGATTATTAATTTAATGCTCATTTACATTCTGCTATGAGTAGGCAAATGAGAACTTTTATTCGGTTTTGTTCTACCCTGTAAACTATTCCCTGAAGGGGTATGCAGAGATGTCTTAACACCCACCAATTTGCCAGTAAGTTTTATATGTCCCATGTAATGAGGGTTGAGCCTATTGTCATCTAGGCATCGTTCCAGACTCTCATTGCAATTCAACGGGGCAATGGTGCATGCTGGGCACGATGACACCTGATAATAGGCTGGGCTGGCATGGCGGGCTGGCATTTGGACTGCTTGTGAGTCTATATTGACTTGCAGTCGTCTAAATGATTTTAATTTAGTAGCTGTAGTGTTGTAATATAGTTAGTAGTATATTTTAAATAAATGAAAAAAACCGGTAATATTAAAGTTATCTACATACTAACGTTAAAATATTTTTCAGCAGTCAGTTAAACGCAAAATGCCTTACCCGAAGTGTGAGGAAATGTATAAATAATCTGGAATTATTTATATTATTTAAATTCTATCATCACTTAGGTATAAAGAACCACAGCAGTAGAAGATTGGATTCAAGCTCAAGAGTGCTGCAATTATATACAGAATACATACACATTAAATATATATGATACCCAGATATCGAACCCAAAATATCGAGATCTAGGCTTATAATTGTGTTATTCCTAGGTACATATTATTTGATTTACTCAAAATCACTGTCATTAACAAGCAAACAACCTACATGATTTTACAACGAAAATTAATATATTTTCAAACATATTAAACTCAAAATATTTTTTCTCAATGGGATATTCAGCAATTGCAAAAACTGCAGATGAAGTGCAAGATTTCGTATCCAAAATTGGAGGTAATATATAAAAAACTTCTGGAAATATTTCTAAGTATTATTTCAATTCTTTCATCACAAAGGTATAAAGCACCACAGCAGTGGAGGATTGGCTTCAAGCACAAGAGTGCTACAATATCATATACAAAATACCTACGTTACAATATTTCTAAAATCAAAGGGCAGGCCAACATTTTCCAGTAACATTTTCCATCATCATATTCCATTAGATCTCAATTGTAGAACTAGAAATCTTTTAACGAACAACGTAGTATGTAACGGGCAGGCACATGCACATAGAGCGACGAATTTTTTACGGCTCCTTAACCATGGTTGTTTACCATTTATCTGGTTGAAGATAGTAAATTTTATATTGTGAATGCTCGCAGCTACCTTATTACCTTCTTTCTAAAATTTGAAGCAATCTCCAACGATCATGTAGGTAATTATGAGTTATGATTAAAAAATAGTTACTTATATTAACCACAATGAAAATAGTGCCGCGACCTCGCTGCCAGATAACGCTAAATATATGACTAAGTATTTTAGTTTATTTTGAACCTCGAAGTGTCATGTGGCCCACGGGACGGAATATAGTTTTGCGTTGTCATATATAAAACAGATAAGGATAACACAAAAAAACAAGAATATACAATAATTTTGTTGTACTCTTATCCTAAAAGTTGCAGCCAGCAAGCAGCGTTGCCGCAGCTAATGCACTAATAAGTGCCTTAACGGTGTAATTAATTTGTTGCCTATAATGTGAAAAAAAAATTTTTTTTGTGCGTACAATTCTTTCGCCAAGCACCTAACGGTGTATTCCGGCAGCTGTCCGTGAGAGCCAGTAATTCTAGGAACAACATATTCGACAATCATCTCTTACCATCAGGTGAGATAGTGTTTAGCTAACCATACAAAAATATTCTGTAAATAAATTCGTCACATTAGTTTATATCGCCTACATTTTTGTCTTAACTATCCAAATGGTATTTTTAATTACTTTTTGTAAAAGTTACACCTATAGTTTAATAACTACATTTGTATAATAATGCTAATATTATTTATATTTTTAAAGGGTCCACCATCATCAAAAAGGAGAGGAAAAGAGACGCCAATATGTGAGGTAAGATAAAAAAAAAGTTTATATACTACTTTCTAACTATTATTTTACTTCTATCGGTCAGATAATTATTTGCATTTGTCGCCAAGCACCTAACGGTGTATTCCGGCAGCTGTCCGTTAGAGCCAGTAATTCTAGGAACAAAATATTCGACAACATCATCTCTTACCATCAGGTGAGATAGTGTTTAGCTAACCATACAAAAATATTCTGTAAATAAATTCGTCACATTAGTTTATATCGCCTACATTTTTGTCTTAACTGTCCAAATGGTATTTTTAATTACTTTTTGTAAAAGTTACACCTATAGTTTAATAACTACATTTGTATAATAATGCTAATATTATTTATATTTTTAAAGGGTCCACCATCATCAAAGAGGAGAGAAAAAGAGACGCCAATATGTGAGGTAAGATTAAAAAAAAGTTTATATACTACTTTCTAACTATTATTTTACTTCTATCGGTCAGATAATTATTTGCATTTAGAACCAGAGTAATGTCAGGACTGTATTCTAGCACAAATGTTCAACGATTATACACTAAATGTACAAGAAAATATGTATCAAGCCTGTACAGTTTCCTAATCAAAAGCAGATTAAGGCCAATACACCACAACCTACGTCTAGCCAGCTACATTTTCTACCATAATCAAATGGAAGACGTCAGTTTTACAAATTAAACTTCCAGAAGGAACGTCTCTTAGCCAATTGTATGTATCGGCTACTCTAGACCCGTGCTACGTGACTCCCATCACCATAAGTAAGCCCTGTACTACCTAATAAATACATTTATAGTTATACATTGACATGGCAAACAAATACATTCCGACCTGTGCCGCCACGCCGTGCACACCTGTCTACAGCTCCGCCAGTATCTCCCAGTGAGACCGCAATAGTCCCCGCACTATTGCCGTCTCACTCGGGTCATCGTTCCGACGCTAGTTGCAGACCAGTGCCTTGGAATACGCAGTCCTGACGAAGTTTTTGTTTTGTGTGCAGAAGCTGAGCAGCCGCCGAACGCCGAGCAACGCGAGCTACGAGCTCGCCGTGCCGTCGCGCAGAGGCGCTCTAAGACGTCTGGCATTACCACCTACCCAGTCCCTTGTTTCGGACGAACAACATCATATCGGGCTGGTGGTCTTGCTTCGACCGCACTTTTCGGTGCGCATCTCACCACTTTACTATCCGACACAACATAGTAACAGTCGCGTAACAACACACTTTGTGCTGTTAAGCGACGTCGTTCAGGCGTGGGGTAGCGTCAGCCAAACCCGTCTGAACGATCAAATCCGCCATTTGCTGCGGTCGCAGTGTGACACCCTACGGTGACAACGGCCACTGTTGTTGTTTTGGTTTAACCTTGCACCGTGGCCTTTCCCGCTTCACGGGTCAGCCGAAGCAAGCTGGGCTCCGGAATTCTGGCCTTGGGGTCACCCCTAGTCAAACCCGGAGTAGCGCTTAGGAGCACCCCTCTCCGCCGAGAAAAAAGCTCGGAGAGGGTACACAACTAGGGCACACCATAGGTACTCACTCCCTCTCACACAAGTGAGCTCACGAGTTGCGAGAGGGAGACAGAACCCGTTAGGCCATCCTGAGTATTCCCCTCAGGATGCAACGTCCCTCTAACGGTGAGGTGGAGGTCCTTCAGACCTTCGCCCTCCGCTACCCCGAACTCTACGCTGATCATCAGCAATCGCTTAACGATGCAGAGAGTGCCCGCCTCACGGACACTCTCATCGCTCCCTCCGGAATTCCAATTCCGGAGGCCATCGTCCCTCCTCTGACCCGGTCCTTCTCAGAGGACAGCCCGACTTCGCCCGCTCCGGGCCCTGACAACAGACGCACGGTGGCAGCCCCTCCCCGTGAGAGGTCTCGCTCGCGCTCACCGATCGGGAGGCCAGCGAGCACCCGTCCCTCCATCGCCGTTGTCGAGCCCACTTCGGACTCCGAAGCGGAGATGGAGGTAGATCCGAGTCGCGCCTTACGCACTGACTCGGACTCAGATAACGACGGCTATACCGTCGTAGATAGAAAGCGCAAGCGTGCTCCTAAAGCCGCTAGTTGCGCAACTTCCGCCCCTCCCGCCAAGGCACCCGCTAAGGCCCCCGCCTCCGGCAAGAAGCCGACCCCCGCCCCGCGCCCCGCGTCTCCTCCCTCCGCTCCGGCCACCACTGCCGCGTCCCCTCAGGACGCGAACGCGCGCCGCGAAAAACCGCCTCCGCCCCTGTTCATTCAGGACAAAACCAAATGGGACATGCTGTCCCGTTTAGTTTCGGATCGTGGGATCCACTATACTAATGCCCGCTCCACGCAGCAGGGCATTAAAGTCCAAGTTTCCACCATTAGCGACCACAGAGCGCTAACTAAACTCCTCCGCCACGAGAGCATAAGTTTTCACACCTATGCGCTCGAAGAGGAGAAAGTCCTCCGAGTGGTCATCCGCGGTGTGCCCAAGGAGGTACATACCGATTCGGTATGTGCCGACCTGAAGGCACAAGACTTCCCCGTACATGCAGTTCACCGCATGTACAGCGGGAAGGACCGCAGCCCCTACGATCTAGTACTCGTAGTACTAGATCGTACTCCTGAAGGCAAGGCCATTTTTAATTTAAAAAAGGTCTGTGGCCTCTCAGGACTCGATGTCCAAGCCCCATACAAGAATGGGAGTCCCTCGCAGTGCCATAACTGCCAACTATACGGGCACGCCTCCCGTTTCTGCTTCGCTCGCGCTAGGTGCGTTAAGTGCCTAGGCGATCACGCGACAGCAGCGTGCACTCGCACCCGTGATTCGCCGGACCCACCCAGCTGTGTTTTATGCGGTGCTCAAGGGCATACCGCGAATTACCGTGGCTGCCCTAAAGCACCACGAGTGAACCACAGGGTGGCAAGGCATAGGCCGACCCGTCCCTCTTACGACCGTTACCAACGGGTAAGCCCTAAATTAACGGTAGTACCTGCCTCACAGGTAATACCCGCGCCGCTCCCAGCCCGTAACGCATGGTCTAAACCACCCAGTATGGTTAAGACCGTCGCTACCGCCCGCGCCCCGGCCCGCGCGCCCGCACCCGCGCCCGCACCCGCACCCGCCCGCGCCGCGGCCCCTGCCCGCGCACCGGCCCCGGCTCGCCCCGCGCTCCCGGCACCCGTCGCCAACACCATTCGCGCGCCTCCCCGCGCCGCTTCCCGGCCACAAGCTCCACCTATGCCATTGATGGCTGCCCCTCTTCAAGAGGCAATCAACCTAGTCAGCGATCTGGCTATGTCGGTTGACATCAATGAGGTACAAGAGCTATTCCACAAGATGCAATACGCTCAATCCCCAGCGGACGTGATCCAATACACATTGGAACACGCGAATTTACTTAGCGCCCTTAAGCGCTTCGTTCCCCAGGCCCCTCCCCAGTACAACCACTATGGGTAGTACAACCGAACGCACGAAACCGTACTCAGTTTCGTTAGCGTCATTTAACGCTGACGGCCTCTTCAGACAACGTGACCTCGTCCACGACTTTTGTTGTACCCACCTTATCGATATCATATGCGTGCAGGAAACCTTTCTAAAACCGGGGAAGGCGAACCCTAGGTTTGCCAATTACAGAACGGTACGTGATGATAGAGTGAACTCCCGTGGGGGAGGCACTCTTATCTATTACAAAAGGTCCCTGCACTGCATTCCCCTACCTACCCCAACTCTTGTTAATATGGAAGCATCTTGTTGCCTCCTAGCTATGACTGGTCATCAACCTATAGTCATAGCATCCTGTTACCAAGCTTGCAAAAAGCCGATCGTCCGAGCTGACTTAGAAGCCCTATTCTCATTAGGAAGCGCCGTCATTCTGATTGGCGACTTCAACAGTAAGCACATCCTATGGAATTGTAACGTCAACAATCCCAGAGGTATTGCACTTGAAAACCTAATCGCAGAACTTAACTTTGACATAATTGCGCCCACTGAGCCCACTCACTACCCTTATATGGAAGACCACCGATCTGACTTGCTTGACATGGCACTATTCAGAGGCGTAACACTCCGGTTACGCTCCATAGAAGTGGTTCACGAGCTTCACTCTGACCACCGACCCATTATACTGCGACTAGGTCCCGACCCAACGACTGACCTCCCCCGCCCCACTAAGACGATAGTGAACTGGAAGCAAGTAGGCGATGCCCTAAAGGCTATCAGTTCACCGGACCTAGACAAGATCCCTGACGACATCCTGACAAAAGATGACGTAACCCTTGCGATCGATTCGTTCACCAATCACCTCTCCACCGTAGTAGGTGCATCCGCAAAGGAGGTCATAGTGCCGGACGACCGGCGCCTTGTCATTCCAGCGGATGTGAGACGATTGGTGACGGAGAGTAAAGCAGTGACCCGACATTACGACTCTTACCCCAGTAAAGAGAACAAAACTAAGAAACGCCACTTTGAACGCATGGTTCAAAGTCGCATGTCTGAGTTGCGTGATCAACAATGGGGCGACAAACTTTCAAACCTCGTGCCAAGCCACCATGCTTATTGGAACTTGGCGCGAAGTATGAAAGGTAGTAACCATAACGACATGCCTCCCTTATACAGACCAGTCCCACTAGTCCCAGCGTTCTTTGACGAAGACAAAGCTGAGTGCCTAGCTGATAGCCTAGAGGCTCAGTGTTCCCCTAACGTAGATCACGTTGACCAAGCTCACCTCGATTCGGTGGATGCTGAAGTCGAACGTAAAAGCTCTGTGGTCACCTCTGAACTCCCACCTGCCACCTTAGCGACTTACGCTGAGGTGGCGAGACTGATCAAGGCCCTCCGACCGCGCAAATCCCCCGGTGCCGATGGCATCTCCAACAGGGTTCTTAAAACCCTCTCTCCTCCTCTCATCCATCTCCTAGTCAGCATCTTCAATGCTGCTATGAGCCACTGCTTATTCCCAGACACCTGGAAATGTGCAACTGTCATTGGCATTCACAAACCAGGCAAAAGCTCATCTGACCCCACCAGTTACCGCCCAATCAGCCTCCTCAGTGCCTTAGGCAAACTTTACGAGCGGTTACTTGCAAACCGCCTCCAGTCCCATGCTAAGGAACACCACCTTATCCCAGATGAGCAGTTTGGCTTCAGACCCGGACACTCATGCGTCCAACAGGTGCACCGCCTCACGGAGCACATCATTGAGGGCTTCAACAAGTACCCCAAACCCCAGACCACGCTAGCAGTCTTCCTCGACGTGGCGAAAGCTTTTGACAAAGTCTGGCACAATGGCTTGATTTACAAGCTATACCAACTTGGCGTGCCAGAACGTCTTGTGCTCATCCTACAAGACTTCCTTAAAGCCAGAAGCTTTCGCTATCGCGTGGAAGGCACCCTCTCCTCCCCCCACCCAGTCAGAGCCGGAGTCCCTCAGGGCTCCGTGCTATCACCCATTCTCTTCGCGCTGTATACCAGCGACATCCCACGCTCTCAGCCAGACGTCCTATTGGCCCAATACGCGGATGATACCGCTATTTATACCACTGGGTGGCGTATCAGCAGAAAGTCCATTTTCGCCCTCCAACGGGCCATCACCGAGATCGGGGACTGGTTCCGTAAATGGCGCATCGCGGTCAACCCAGTTAAAAGTGCAGCTATGTACTTTACTGAGAAGACTCGCCCCCGTTACCCGCAACCTTTAACTTTGTTTGACCAACCCATCCCCTGGGTTAGTAAAACAAAATATCTCGGAGTCACCCTTGATCGGAATCTCACCTTTAGCGATCATATAACAACCGTCCGAAACAGAGCGGCCTTTGTAATGGGTCGCCTTGGTCCCCTGATTCGCAAAGAGAGTAAAATGTCTCTTAGTAATAAGAAGACACTTTACACTGCCTGCATCCGCCCCATCATGACTTACGCATCAGTAGTGTTTAGTCATGCTAGTGAGGCCCATCTCCATAAGCTTTAAGTCATTCAAAATCGTTTTCTTCGTAGTGCAACCGGCGCTCCGTGGTATGTCCGGAACACCGAGTTGCACTGCGACCTAAACCTTCCCTCTTTAGCGCAGTTCAATAAGGACTGCGCTCGCCGATACTTTGATCGAGCGCCCCACCACTCGAACCCATTGGTTGTCCAGGCATCGAATTACTCGACCGCCTCTTCTATCCCATTTTTCAAACCCCCCCGTCGCCGACCACGGCAGGTATTAGACGACCCGGATGACCCCATCGCAGTCATTACATTGACAGCTTTAGCGTTATCCGCAAGTCGTCGAGGTAAAATCCCCAGGTGTGAGGTAATTAGAGGTCACACAATCAAACACCGAGCTCGCCGGCGAGCTCGAGGCAAAAACAAGGTCACGATAAATTGCTCTCCAAATAGTCAAAGAGTATTATTCAGTAGGGCCCAATTGTGCAACACTGCAGTTGCACAGAGGCATTTTGCTCCGATCCCCCCCATGTCTCTCGACAGCGAGACAAGCCGAGGTCCGAACCACAGTGGTGCCCTTGAGCTCGCTGTCAACCCCTCCTATAATAGCGGTACGTTTTCGGCGTCCGCAGGAGACGGAGGTAGAAGGCGCTTTTCGCCTTCTACGCCCGTCTCGGGAGAAGTGCCTTCGGCACTTCTCCCTCCCGGGCTATTGTAGGGCCAGGCCCTCGCCCAAAACCCGGTGGAGCTGGACGACCGCACAGGCGGTAGCCAGCATCTATGTCCTCCCTAATAAAAAAAAAAAAAAAAAAAATGGCAAACAAATAATAATTACAAGGAACCTCAGTGCCAAAAACATCTTGGCATCTAAATTGCGCACAATCGTGTAAACTCCGAGTTAAGTAATATATCTTGATTAATCACTGAAATAACCTCGTCCTAAATTATTATTGTATGAAAAATTGTATATTATACGTACGTGGTAAAATATCTTTATCTCAATACGAGTGCACGCAAACGGAACAAAGCACACAAGCAACAACGCGTAAGGAGATCGCGGATCCAGAGAAAGAGGTACGGTGTACAAATGTTCTAATAATCATATCTGTTATTTCACATCTACCGTCAGATAATCTCTGCCTCAGACTCAAGAATCACAGTTGAATGTTTATGAATGCATAATCATATTTATGCATTTAATGATCCGCATACATATTATATATACCTATTACATTCTGTAACTTACTAATAACTTAAGAATTTAATTGCAATTATTATTGTCGTTGCTTATAATTTTTGTTCCGACTAAATAATACATCTATGGGTTAATTAAATTACATAGATGTATTGGCAGCTAATTAGCCAATAGCTAAAAATGTAAACCCGAAATAAAAAATATGTGAAATTTGAAGACACTTTTACAATGAATGCATGATTTATAAAATATGCAGGGTTAAAAAATTAAGCGTTCATACAGTAGTTTGTTCTCAACATACAACGTAGGCTGCAGTCATGTTGGCCGCTAGTGGAATTACTACTGAGCGCTTTCGGATTTCAGAGGACACGCTAAGCCGTATAGAAGGGTATTTTTGAATGTCTACCTGGCTAGCTGCCAGTAGAACATCTGTCGCGAAGCACTTAACGGTGTGTTCCGGCAGTTGTCCTTGAGACCCAGTAATTCTAGGTTAGCCTGAACAACATCTTCGACCACATCATCACTTACCATCAGGTGATATAATGAACAAAGGCTTACATTATAGGTGTTCTGAATTACTGCCTATAAAGTTTTGCATTTTATTTCTGGTCGACCTCTCAGGAAGAGATATACCTATTAATAAAACTACTTCCCTTATCAATCGCATTCGGGGTTAATCGCCAAGCGTTTAACTGTGCGTTCCGGCAGTCCTAAGAGCCAGTGTCTTTGCTGGTTAAAACCGTATCATCAGGTAAGATTTTGGACAAAAGTTAATAATAAATAGCTATTTTCTTGCTGGCATCGATGATAGGTTATCATCAAGATAAAAGTTATTGTTTAGGCAATCCGGCAAAGTTGTTATTTGGCTCGGGTATTCGCATTGTAGCCTGAAGAATGAGTGATTCTAGGGTTAAACCATGGTTCCAAAATAGGATCCTGATCGTCCCGAAGGTCCCAAAAGTACTAGACGCTAAGTATCTTTGCTACCAAGCGAAACACAACCTCACTAAAGCGAGGAAAATTATATGTGCAAGAATAAAGAGCCTCAAATAAAATAATAAATTTGGGTTTATATAATAATATAATATAATAAATTAAATTAAAATTTCTATTATCGCTTATATTGAGGTAACATTGTTTTTTTTACTGTTACGAGTTGGAATTTTATAAACATTTTCTACGCTATTATATACGGATAAAAAAGGAGATTTCCACGCAGATTTCGAATAATTAACCTAGTTTTTTTTCTATAGGTTCTTTCTTCACATCCACCCCCACCGCCAGAACCGAGTACAACCGCCATTATTGATGAAGTTGAACTAAAGGAAAAAATTCGGTAAGTGGAAGGAATGAAAATGTATTTATAATTATTTATAAACCAAAGTAGATAAATTTAAAAAAAATCGTAACTATTACATATTCAGGTATGTACTGTTACAATTTAAAAATATAATGCAGAATTATAACAATATATTTTTATCTTAATCTTTGTACATATCTATACTTATATTAGGAAAGATTAGGGCATTTGTATGGACTACAGGACTGATTTGGATGAAATTTGATATTTAAATAGTTTGAAACCCGGGAAAGGACATAGGATAGTTTAATCCAACTGCGCAAAAAGAAGTTAATGGTTTTGGGTGACAACCAACATAGGTACAGCAGGGCGGAGCTAACGCGGAAAAGTAGTCTAGTATAATATTATATGTATTTATTATAAATAGTCACATCAAGTATACTATAACACTTTACTCGTTGCCAATCAATAATAAGGCCCATTCTATAATAATAAAATAGCCATTTATTGCCTTAATACACAGAAAAAAATACAATATAGGAGAATTGACAAACAAACAAAAAACATAAGGCAAAAGAAGTATACTAATATGATAGCGTACTTTCCTTTCAATATCTACCTTGATTTTCTCTTATTTTACAGGCAGCAATATGGAGCCCAAGGGACTTTTCAGAAAATTCTTCAATGCACCAAAAATGGGGAAAGCAATATAACAATCGACAGTATTTTGAAACTAGGAGTCGACGTTCCGGGGCACAAAGCCAGATGCGCTGCTGTGTGCTTTAACTCCATCATGAGTAATATATTATTTCAATACAATAATTTTCAGTTGGAATAAGTTCTAGCTCGTCCTGTATCAATGCCAAATGTTTTGTGGAACATATAGTTTGAGCAAAACTGAGAAAACGAACTTTACACCTGAAACCGTCAAAAGTATAAAAAATACAATAATTGTTAAAATAAATAATTTAAACTATAAAATCTTCCCCTAATCTCACGTCTCAAGCGATAAAGTACGTTAGACGTTAATTTCTTCTGTCTACATTTCTGTTAGTCTGTCCACGTGTGACGGGTCTATAGATCTTAGTTACTAATATTTAGTTTAATAACTAGCTCCAAAACTATATTTTGATTCAGATATAGTAGAAAAGCCGAATGTTTTTACAGGTTTGAGTTGAATATTTTTATTTCTATTTTGTAACCCTATTTTTATTACAGAGTTACCTATATATATATATAAAGGGTGATCACATGACAAGCATCAGCTTTCGAATATAAAAAAATCATCAAAATCAGTACATCCTGTAAAAAGTTATGAAGTAACACACACTAAAAAAATATATAGTCGAATTGAGGACGTCCTCCTTTTTTAAGTCAGTTAAAATAATTATTTATATAAGTTTCATCCCATTTTTATTGCGGGGTGGACCTTTCTTACTAAACTAAACATAAACATTAAGAACGATAGGATACATTTGAGCTATGACTCACTCACCACGATAGTTCAAATGGCAGAGAACATCCCGGCTCTAGGTCGCGGGTTCGAATCCTGCAAGTGGTTCAAATTTTATTTTAATTTTAGATACTAAGCTAGTTACATATTTTATACAGGTATGTAATTATTATACATATTTGTAAAGTTTTGATTTAATACATACTACTTTTTTCAATCATGATAGTTGTGGCAATGCCGAACTCTAAATGCGTCCAGTCTAACCAACACTGGCTAGCCTTTGCTATATTATATCTCACTGTTCAGTGTGTTTTCGATGATGTTGACTAAACATTGAATGGATATTGGTTCTTAAGAATTTCTTTTCTACATTAAGATTTTAGGTGCTGTGACAGATTTTCTACTTGAGGGTTATACCCAGTCATCAATTTTGCACCAATGTACAAACATGTTAATACTTTATCTGTGGTACTCTTGATAATTCATAAGAAACTTTGTTACTATTACAGGGCTTAAGCAGCGCGGAATCGTTTTTGTAGACAAAATCCCCGGAACGTCGCGAATTCGATCTATTCGTCTCGCAACAGTAGAACAAATTATGGAAGTAGAAGAAAATATAAGGGCCATAATAACTTAAGTTAATCTAATAATGTTTCTTACGTATATACACGTAAAATTTATTAATTATTTTATATTATTATTATTTTTGAAATCGCATTATAATATTGAATTATATTTTATTATAAATTAATTATATAATAAAATATAAAATATTTAATTATACATACTAAATATATTATCAAATGATAATATTTATGTAATGTTGATTAATAAATAAAAAATAAATTGTAATTAATCGACAGATTTATTGATTTGTAACTAATTGTTAAGTTTTATTTTCTTGAGACGGAAGCATGAAGCCCACCTAGTGGTAAGCGGTAACTTCTGCCTATAATATATGCATTTTGTCACAAGTGACAAACTGCACTGCGTTCATCATCCTGAGACATGCAGTCGTTAAGTCTCATGTGCCTGTTATTTGATTTTCGGACTAGGCCTAGAATAACTGGCCCTCGAGAACTGCAGCGGATATACGCTGTTTAGTACTTGGCGACAGATTTTCTACTCGAGGGTAGTAGCTAGCTAGGCGAGCATTCACAAAATGCTATTCCACCATACAAATTTGTCATTGATATCTTCCTAACGTTACTCTAATCATGAATTTGATTCAATATGTCTTCTCTTGTGCTGACAAAGCACATTATCAGCACATATTAATAATATATTTCCACTAACTACACAATATAGCAGCAACACAAGGGCATAGTTGTCAAAAGATTTAGCTTTGTCATCAAAGGTTGCTACTGCCTTAGCGCTAAGCTTCCTTTGGAATGTTCTCTAAGTAAGTGATGATGTGGTCGGAGATGTTGTTCAGGCTAACCTAGAATTACTGGCTCTCAAACTGCTGGAACACACCGTTAGGTGCTTGGCGACAGATTTTCTACATGAGGGGGTTAGCTAGCCAGGCGGGCATTCGCAAAATGCCCTACCCAATGGTATAACGACTGCCATCGTGAGACAACAACCGGGACCGACGGCTTAACGTGCCCACCGAAGCACGGAAGAGCTCAGTAGTAATGTCACCAGCGGTCACCCATCCAACTCATGACCGAGGCGGACGTTGCTTAACTTTGCTGATCAGAAAAGAGAGGTTCAGAAGGGCTAAGCAAACTTCGCTACGAGCGCTTCAAAACCACTTCCATGTATTTGCTGGCCTTGTAGCCCAGCACCTTACGGAAATAACTTAATAAAAAGGCAGAAATTCATGTCATTGTATAGACATTTTTTTGAGTTTGTACCTTTAACTCGCATCTTAAAACATCATAAATCTTTATATTTTCAAAGTCAGCTTATCTTTAAGGGAGATCTCAATAGCAAAACGTACTAATCAGTATTCGGACTATTCGGTAAATTATGCACGTTCCATCGTTCCTGTCTTAATTTGGTGTGTATATTAATCAGGTAACGAAGGAAACCTGATGCGGCTTTTATCCCAGAATAAATAATAGAAATTCGCTTCCTTTCTAAAAAATCTGTTAGACAAAGTGTTGCGTGGTTTGCGACTGATGTGTTCCTTATTTCAATATAGTTAGGTTCTACATTCCCTGTTTACTCCATCAGGGTTTGTTACATCGGATGCGCGGATTCAAGCGCCTTAATAACACCTTTTGATGAGCGTTTTGCATTGTTGACTATGTGTGGGCAAAAACACAGTGAACGCAACGGTAGGTACGAGTAGCTTACCGATGACATTTAAATGTGATGAGTGTAGATAAGCACGTTTTTATTTTATACTTCAGGTAAGACTTTGTCGTAAACTTCGACAAAGTGCTACGTACTTTCGGTTTTCAACGACTGTTACTGTCGTTTAGTTAAGAGAACATAACGTTTTAACAAAAAAAATGTTTCCAAAAAAACTGGAACACATGCGCACAATATTGTTGTACTATCATGGTACCGACTTCAACAAAAATGAAATAAAAAGCTTGCAGGTAATTTGTATAGTTTTGAAGGGCATGTATTTAAATGATCGTTTTTATTTTGCAAAAAAGTATTCCCTATTTTGTACTACGACCTATGACGCCAATCGTTTTTAATTTAATATACTTCTGTTCTTGTTGTCACAAGTAACCTAGCGCTAATAACTTTAATTTTTTCCCTCGTAAATTTGTAATTTTGAAATCCGCAGAGCACAAGTTATTTCAAAAATAAAAATATTAAAATTATAGGGTTGCGTCATCATTTACAAGTTTAAAGCTAATTGCAAAATTAGTCTTGTTTGTAGTAAAACGTAAGTTGAACTATAGGTGTCGCTCCATCCTCATACGATGGTTAAAGAACGATAGGCAAAAATAGAGTTATGACTCATTGTCACATTAGCTCAGTCGGTCAGAGCATAACCCCGGCTAAAGGGGTAGATGACGCAGGTTCGAATCCCGCACATGACTTTAATTTTTCCTCTCGTAAATGTGTAATTTTGTAATGAAACTTATGTAATAATAAACAGTCGGTAATACTTAGACTGCTCACAGTAGTTAAAAAAAAAATATATTCACAGAAACTGACCCGACTCACAAAACTGAAAAGTATGATATAACATGTGGAAGTCGAACCATGCTAATGTAAAGTCATTATTTTGAATCAGCATGTTACCGACTTTAACAAGTCTTTTCATACTTTTTCACTGCTCAGAGTCGTTCAATTAATTGGATATAAAACCGGCTAAGTGCGAGTGGGACTCGTGCATGAAGGGTTCCGTACCATTATCTGGAACCTTTCAAGTTTCTACCTGTTTTCATTATTATTATTTTTAGCAAATAAACGGCGAAAACCTCTTTTATTGTACGGTAGCCCCATTAATTAATTATTTTATTTTAATTACCGAATTATATTTAAAGAGAACATAAAACTAAATATTCTGTGAATTGCTAAGGCGTGTACCTGTCAGTTTTATTAGTATCGAGCAAGAAACGGTAAAAAAAAATGTTTGTTGTATGGGAGCCCCCTTAAATATTTATTTTATTTTATTTTTAGTATTTGTTGTTATAGCGGCAATAAAAACACATAATTTGTGAAAATTTCAACTGTCTAGCTATCACCGTTCTTGAGATACAGCCTGGTGACAGACGGACGGACGGACGGACAGCGAAGTCTCCGTAATAGGGTCCCGTTTTTACCCTTTTGGTACGGAACCCTAAAAATTAATTTAATATTCATCAAGAACACTTATGTTATTTCTCACAGCCTAATGGTATAACAGCTCTCGTACAACGCAAACAGGCATCTTTGTCGATTTAATAAAGCGATACTATAAATGTCAGACAAGCCGACCCTGGGTTATTTATTAATGAAGAGCAGCCGCATACCGCTCGTTAGTCCACGAGCAGAACTAAAAGTAGCTCCCGTTAGACACAAATTATTCGTGAAGTTTCCCCATATGCTCACATTTAATTCTAGGGTTGATTTCAGACATGAGAATATCAGACACATATAAATACTTTAACGTTAATTTTCGGAAATCTACAGGGTTATTGGAAAAATGCTAACAACCTCTTAGGGTTGAATTCTGCTATGTGATTTAGGTAATTAATAAAACATTAAACGAAGCATCGACAGGATCACCAGTTGTCAGCAAAAACGTTCGAAGCGCGAGTCATAATTCCCGCAGGGGAATTCCATACTAACAAAATAGTATACTAAAAATGTTTGTATGGCCTGAACTGGCATTGCTTTTGATAATTTTGTAGATTCTGAACTTTTCAAAATAAAATGTTGTTAAGTCAGATATTTGCGATTATTCCATTACTTAAGTAACCTATCGCTAAAGAAATCACAAAGAACTATGATGTGCTTTTATTACAAATTATGTCAAGAATGCTATATAAGAAATATTGGGAAGTTTTGATATTTCATTGTACTAACCTTTCAACATCACGAAAGGACCAATAGGTGTTTATAAGAATGATTTTCTATTGTCCCAGTAATTTATGATGACAAATATTAATATTATGTACCGTATGAAAGTCAGTTTGTCAGAATACAGGCATAGTATCAGGAATTTTATTGGCCTTAAATATAAGGTACTTATCCCCTTTAAAATCCTTGGAAGAAAACTTTAAAATTGATTCCTTCTCCGTTTCATTTGCTCACAAAGAACCAAACAAAATACACATTTGCATTAACCATTCATTACATTCCAAGTTAACGTATTATTTAAACATTCAATTTAAATAAATCAGATCCTGTACAAAAGACATCAACGCAGGCGCGTTGGTTGCGTTAAATTATACAATGTTACTCGTACAATGTTCATTTTGTTCCCAACCGACAGCCACGGGGGAACAGTTGCGGTGTGACGAGATTTTTTTTCTTATAACTCGTTTTGTCCTCGACTGATGACGTTTAAAAAGTAATGAGAGAACCGCGTTGTGGCTCTCGAAACGCTTTTGATTGTCTCTTCATAATGGAGTTAGGGGAAGGGGGGAGGGCTTTAGTTATATTAGTATCAGGAGTTTTATTTAAGAAGCTTTTTAAAGTACATAATCAGAGATTGAATAATAAAAGTTTGTTTTTGTATGTGTTTTGAAACGTCGTGGAGTGTGGGGGAACATGTCCTGTATGTTTTTAGGTAAATTATAAATTAATTTAGAAAGAAAGTAATTGTAGGTTTTATATTGGATATGGCGATCTTGCATTCTTTACTGTAGAACTGCAAATATAGCAGGGCAGTGGAGTGCTTCTCTCCCGATTTATGCTACACCTATATGTGTAATAACTTAAAAAATTTAAAACAAGTAAAACTTGTAAAGTGTGTTCTTCTCACCTGTCTCAAATTGTAAACGTGTCTGGTGGTATCAAAAAGCAAGATCAATGATAGGGAGGTTACCATCGAATGAATGACAATCCGATATGAACTAATTACAATATGAATCACTGAGCTATTTCTTTGTCCGTATCTTTACAGCCTTCCCCTGACCTTCCACCAAGAAGGCAGTATAGATAGTTCCTCAATTAAACTGTGGTGGTAAGACATAAAAACATCTAGCAGGTTTTATCTCGAGCCTGGGACCACATGCAGTTTATGGAGGTATCGAAGTTGCTAACGACATATCAAGATTGAGTTGTGATGTCATTCAGTTGGATGATGTCACTAGCTTATTGCATGCTAATGTTTTGTGATCATGAGTTAGCATTGCTACTTTACAATACTAGAAAACCTTACTTGACTTCTGTCACGTTTAAAAGTAACGATTACGCATGCTACTTCCAGGTGCAGCTACCGTCGGATCAATGTATGTCATTATTAAATATTAATTTAACTGGTGCAGCTATCGATTGATTAAAGTATGGCATCATTAAATATTTAATTGTAGCAATGCTACAGACGGCTGTCGACTCCATTAAAAATGCATTGCCCTGACATTTTGTCCGGTTCCTTTGTTAACTAAAATATGTGTGCGAAGATTTTTGATCAAAATTAATAGAATGCTTTGTGCTGAGGATCTCTTATATAGCTATTGAACTGCGTTAACGCAACTTAATTGCATGTAAATTGTAGTTTTTGATAGTATCCGTAGTCTGCCCGCTATTTAGGTTTGATCGCATGTAATGTGGCAATAATATTCATCAATAGCTTTTACGTATTTTTATTTCAGTGGCAACATTTGCAAGCCATAACACAGCCATACGATAGCGACGCGATTGCTAATACAACTGCGATTAGGAGCTAGAATTAGCAGACTACCGAATTTGACATTAACAGCAGTTCGATCGCAGAAGCATCGCAATAGTGTGACGTTTGGTCAATAGCTAAGAGAATTGGGGCCCAGGTATCTTTTATGTCAGTCCTACTACCGCATTGTGAGATATTATGCCTCTAATCAACAGTAGGCAACTACTACCGTGCTTAGGTGTGAAAAGTATAGTAGCAAGTGGAATTACTAGGCAAACAAGACATAAGCACTAGGAACGCATTGAACTGTCAAGCAGGACGGGCATCGTGATACTGCATCTGTAATGGATAGGCCGTGAACACTTACCATCAGGTGGCTTGTCCGTCTCATAACTTCATAATATAAAAACCCGTACATAAAACTTTATAATGCTTATATTGCATCTACTCTTCAATAGTACGAAAATAGGTATGTTCAAAACACTATATATATGTTTGAAGTGCTCGTAGCGAAGTTTGCTTAGCCGTTCTTAATCAATCAGCTAAGTTAAGCAACGTCCGCCGCGGTCAGGAGTTGGATGGGTGACTGCTAGTGACATTACTACTGAGTGCTTCCGTGCTTCGGAGGGCACGTTAAGCCGTCGGTCCCAGTTGTTGTCTTACGATGGCAGTCGTTACATCATGGTGGTAGGCCGTTTTGCGAATGCCCGCCTGGCTATCTACCACCCTCAAGAAGAAAATCTGTCGCCAAGCACCTAACGGTGTGTTCCGGCAGCTGTCCTTGAGAGCCAAGGAATAATAATAAATAATAATAATCCTTCTTGGCTAGCCTGAACAACATCTTCGACCACATCATCACTTACCATCAGGCGAGATAGTGTTCAAAGGCTAACCTATCAGGTATACAAAAAAAAGTACCTAAAAGTTAGCGCCATAAATTTAGTCTATGGTTAGCCCTATACGTATCGAGAACAGTTGATCTGCTACATTATAACGAAACATACAAAGCAATTTGTAATCGCATTGATAGCCAAACAACCTATCGAAAAACGTTTTCAGAAATTGTGAATAGTAGTATTGGGTGTGTACGCCTCCTTTACAATGCCAAATGCCAAATAGAATCCTACTCTGCCTCATGGTTTTTCTTCCCTACAGCTGTTCAAAAACAGATTTTAAATTTTCGTGCATAAATGTTTAGGAAATTATTTTAATTCAGTTGTCAATTATCAATGCAATTTTACGGTAGCATTTACTGTCGCATTTCACTCTAAGAGCTTTCTCTTGTCCATTTCTTTTATATTATAAAGTTAATTATACATACTTACTAAGTGCTTTCTTGTATCAAGGTTAAGACAACTAAACATTATGGAAAACTTAATTAAAAATCACAGGTAGGTATCGACAGGTTTTTGTAAAATGTAACAAAAAGGTTTCGTAAAAATAATTTATTTTGGTCTAGCAGGTAGACAGGTGGGTAGCTGGTATTGGGAAGAACCGATAAGTAAACAGAACTTATTTGATTTTTAAGGTTGATTTTATGATGGAGATTTTATTATTTAAATACAAAACAAATGCAATATTTGTTATGAAAAAGGAATATATTGTTCCTAAATATTATTACAAGCACTATCGCGTGCTGAGCGATAATCACATTTACAAATTATTCGAGTAGAAATAATATGTATGTTATACAAAATATATATAGAAATATATGTATATTATTTGTTTGATTCGATAGTTAAAAGAACTTAATAAAAATTGTAACACAAAAATGGCTTTGATAATGGACAAAACTCACCGTAAATCCACGGCCTCACGTGGATCATGTCCCGTGTTGAAATAAAAGTTCCCGAAGTTCACTAGCACTTTTTTTAGCGAATTAGTATAGTTTTCACGTTTCTGAATAAGTAATTAACAGTATTTTAATAATTTTGCGTGGACCGCGCACACACAGGCTTCTCAAGATGTCGAAGTCAGTAGCGCCTCCCCGCTATAACGGCGGCGCGCGGTAAACTTCTCTCAACCATGTAGGTTGAATATAATTGCATTACATTCGGCGGGAAACAGTTCGTTTTAAAAATCAAGGCATATGAAAAATAAACCCAACATTATTACTCTGCCACAGAAAAAAATACTTATTATGAATCTAAAATGATTCATCGGGCAGTGAAAATGAACGGTTACATATAGAATTTTAGTTATTTATTCCAACTGAATTGAAGAAACTGCAAAATCATCGTACGTAAAAGTGTCCATCAGAATACGTTAGGTCAATCAAAGTTTAAAGTATGTTTGGTAAAAGTATTTCTTGAGTATATCACCTAGGTCACTGATTAACTGTACAAAGAGATTTTGTAGCAAAAAGTTACATGTCTAAGACATAAGTGGGCCAAATAATTTATTCGAGTGAAAAATAATTGGCAACAACCTAGACAACGTTAATATGATTTAGAACTGATATTTTCCATTTTGTATGATGTATGTTTGTGAGTTTCCTTATTCCACCATAACTAAATGGCTTAACCAATTATGATGTATGAGATATCGACAGATTCGTCTTGATAGCGCAAGGGACACACAAACAAGTTAGACGCCAAAATGTCATTTTAGACGCCGAATAGTGAGTTTTTTTTTTCTTTCTTACAAACCCTTCGAGTGGTGTATCAAAATGAAGGGCTTTAAAAACGATTCCATATAAATATATAAACTTGAAGTTTAAATTTCAATAGAACGATAAAACGTTCAACAGAAATAATTTTTTGCAGTCGGGTATTTTTTTCAGAGCTGATAAGTTTTTTTACGATGTGTTTGCTGAAAGTATAATATATTAGTAGTTTATGCAACTGTCATATAATAGAGGGTATTATAACATGAGTGTAGTTTCAAAATAAGATTACACGAGTGTTTTAATACCTAATTATATGCAGTTGCATACAATACTTTATTTAATCTCATGGCTATAGGTAGCTACAATCAATAAAATGCAATATAAAAACCAGTGCTTTGCGCGCGCAGCGCGATTACCACAGATAATGTGTACTTAAGGCTCGGAAATTACGAAATAGTGCCAACATGATATGGAAAATCTCATAAACCAGGTACCGGATGGTACTGCAATTTAAATACACGATACTCAAGGATATAAGTAATACTTTCATCGATTTCAAAACATGTTTCCTAATAATTGGCTCGATAGAAAAAAATCTCAAAAACACCTCTGAAAATAGAGGATTCTTACTTTTTCCGCCAGATTTTAGTGTATTAAAAATTGTTTTTTTTTTCTAAAATATTGATTTTTTAAGTACAATAAATTTCATTGATTATTTTAATCCAAAAAAAGCACAGTTAATGCGTACTGAGCCTGTTTACAAAATGTCACATACGCCCTTTCATTCCGAGAAGCGTTAACATCATGTCGCACTATTTACTCCAGCGATCTACGTATATTGCTATCATCCTCGCTCATATCGCGGTCAGCCGCGTCATGCGTCGGACCTGTGTCACTTTTCTCGGCGATCTCAATTAAAATAAAACATGGGTAAAATTATAAATAAACGCTTTGGGAATGCAAAAAATCGTCAAAAACGCATGATGGACATAATAAGGTAAGCATCTATGGCTTCCTTTCTCCATGTACCTATGTATATATCTCTTATATTAATGAAATTATGATATGATTGTGAACCCTAACGCAATATAAAAAACACTTCAAACATTTTACAAGACATAGGTACAACTTTAGCTACCTAAAATAATTATTATAAGCAATATTCAGAATTTTTCGTAATGAATGTGTTGTAATTATTTTAGATGGATCATGATTAATTTATACAGTTTCTGACAATAAGGCACACAGGTTATGTACATAATTTTCGACAAATCAATCGTCGTTCAAATAGCGCATAGTAAGTGACATCGCTTCGCAATTGACAGGCACGTGGATCGAATCCAGCGTAAAGAGATTCTTTTTGGTCTAATTTTAATTTTACGACATAATTCTTAATAATACAATAATAATTTTACGTATGTACGTGGACCAATATAATGTGTCTGACAGTAAGGCATAAACGATATGTGTGTAATTTTCGACACCTTGGTCAATGATTGTATAGTGTGTAACTACTGAAGTCGAATCAGAAGATCGAGTACCGTGGATCGAATCTCACATACCTAGATTCTTTTTGGTGACTTTTTTATTTGTATTACTTTTTATTTGATACGTATTATATTTACGTATAATTAAGTTTTCTGACGCGTATTCAATTTACGATTACAATGCTTGCAAATTTATTAGGTATCTCGAGTTTCCATGTTTTCATATAATTGGAGAGTTTAGTATATCTAATGAACGTGAACATTAAATAGGTACTACCTAATCTAGCTACCTGAACACGTTTTTTCATAGATCTCGAAAAAGTATGTCTTGGATGGACACGAGTTGCCACAGCGTAATAGTTACAGTAGAACAACATTTTCAATTTACTACAAAGCTATGTTGAGTAAACACCGTCCTTCTGTCCACTACTATAGAAAACACAAACTTTCATACATGGAAAGTTATTGAAATATTCATGGTATTATCGAGTACGTAATATATTAGTACATATAAATTAGTAGTAAAAAGATGGCCGTAAACGTTTGATGCGATAGAGATAATGAAATTCTGAAATGAAAACTTAATACAAAAAGATGAAGCCTAAGCTTCTGCTTTAGAATGAGACTTTCCATGGTTTTCTTGAATAGCATAAGAATTAAGAACTGACTAAAAGAAAATGAAATAATTAGCACCATACCAATACTTACGTAAGAACATCGAGTAAGGTGCATTATAGAGGACTTAACTATAACGCCCTTAATAACCAAAGTGTAGCGGATATACTACCAAAGAGAGTATTCCCCAGGACGTTTTGGTGTTAAGGGGCGGCCGGTAATTCAACAAAAGTTAAAATCATACACATTATAGCCATTATGTTTTTAAATGTTACATCTTCTGTGTTGTATAAACAACATATGGTAGCCATATAAACAACCCCATATATTGGATAGGAGGATGCTTCTTGGTTATTGATACTATCCCATAACTTACTTACCAATAAAATTCTTACCCCCGGTTTCTGAAACGCAAATCAGCGACAAATTATTTTAAATACTTGTTAATCCATTGTCATACGCAGATTGGGTTTCTAAAAACTTCATGTGACTGTTTGTCAACACTAATGTCAAATCTCCAATTAATCGACAATTATTTCAATTTTGGGTTTCTGAAAAGCTTTTCGGTACGTTAACGGTTTGTTAAACTGACTAATTCTAATTGCCCAAAATCGACCAATTATTCTAAGATTAACGTGTTGATATCGTAAAAATATATAAAAATAGTTTTAAGCATTCCTACCTACAACGTTTACTCTAATAACTGATAAGATAGAACAAGAACAGAATTATATCAAGTATGATTACTCTAAAAACACATATTGCTATTTTTCATACCGAAGGTACTGGGTAGCACTTCACCACTATCTCGCCTGATGTTAAGTGACGATGCCATCGATGATGCAGCTCGCTTACCCTGAAGATACCTATTCACTCCTGTTTAGAAAACCCCCCCGTAATTAACCAGAAACACAGACTCAGGCAGAGTGTTCCATTCCCTAGCGGTGTGTATGATGAGCGAGTATAGAACAAGAGTCCGATTATAGAACTACGTAAATATATTACTAAAGACTACGTGATTATAGTGTTGCTGCTCATTTGTTACTCAATAGGGTGCTATAACATAACCATAGCAACCATTAAACAAACCGCAGCTGGGTAGATTGTAATACCAACAAAAGCATTTCCAAGATAAGTAGGTTATGGACCTTCCAAACCCCAACCCTCTTTGAGAAAACACCTTTCGGCTGAGGGCGTTAAGATATGGTTTAAAGCTCTGTTTAGCGCCTGATGTGCGGCTACAACATATTCACGTTGATGTTAGAAGTGGTATTATTTTGTATTGATGCGCAGGAGGTCCATAGTTAGAATCTCGCCGCGGTCTTCCACTTCACCGCATGATGCGAGGGCGGGAGTTTTTAGAATCATTGATAGGCTTGATAGTTGTTGGCCTTCAAGTAGAAAATATATTACCAAGGATCTAATGGTATGTTACGACGGCTGTTCTTGCCTATTCTTCTCTACTGACTTCATCATCATCAGACGTCAATCACTTACCATCAGGTGAGATTATAGTCAAAGCGTAGCCTAGCAGCAATAAAAAATGCCACTCATGATTTTTTTATTTTAATCGATTTTTACGATATAAAGCAACAAGTAAGGGAAGACAAACACGCACATTTTCACGTACGCTAGTGACTTTCACTATCAATAAACTATTACTGACATAATAACTATAAAATTAAAGAGTATTTATAATCATCATGATGGTATTGAGGATAAAGGGATTTTTTTTAATTTAATTTTTTATAGCTGATAGGTAAGCCTTTGACCACAATCTCACGTGATGGTAAGTGATGATGTGGTCGAAGGTGTTAACAGGCTTAACCTAGAATTACTCTGGCTATCAAGGACAGCTGCCGGAACACACCGTTAGGTGCTTGGCGACAGATTTTCTACTTGAGGGTGGTCGCTAGCCAGGCGGGCATTCACAAAATGCCCTTCCACCATGCGGTGAAGCTCAAGCCCGCGGCGGGATTCGAACCATGGACCTGCTGCGCGGCAGTCCATAGCCAAAGCCACTGAGCTATCACTGCTGGATTCATAAAAATTCATGAAATTTGATAATTCCACTAGCGATAACCCATCAATGTTGACATTTTAGGTATTAGAGCGTACACTCGCACGACTGGACTCTGTCAGTTAGAAATCCGAGCGCAAATAGTATTGTTGGATGTGAATGCCCAAATCTGCTTGTATTTTGACAAATAGGAACGCTTCGAACTCCTCTCTCTTGTTGTTTTACGTTTACGATCATCCGTCATATTTAATTGGTAACCATAGTAACGGTGGTGATGCCAAAAATGATTTGGGATTAATTTCATGTCAAAACAGAAGAGACAACGCTATGTGTTAAAAAAAGACAGAACACTAGAGAATGAATTTGAACGACATTTTCAAATTTCATGTTATCATAGATAAACAAGCATTTTAATCAGGTGTTCTGTAATTTTTCATTAATATGCGTTCCAGAAACCCGTTGAAAGTTAGCGGATTGTTAATTGTGATGGCTTGTTAGATGAATTGAATTTTGACACGCGTACCGAAAACCGGCGATTAATATCGGACACCAAAAATATTATTTGAAAATCAATAAAAGTTTGTTATTTTTCTAGTATAGAAAATGGAGGAGAAGAACGACGCATTGTTGATATACACTATTACACAAAGAGTATATTAAGACAAATCTCGAAACATTCACCTTTCGATTATTTTTTTATTAATATGCAGGGTTATTGGTAAAATGCTAAATCCAGGGAAACCCGGACGGATGGCAGCCCTACTCTCATAGAATGTCCGATTTTATGTCGCACTCCGGTGCATCTTCGCAACATAATCTACCTATACAAATACATACATCAAGTGACGGCACGGGTGTCGTTTACAAACATAAACGTATCTTTCGTAATCTTTGACAAATACAGTTAATAACAGTAATACCACGGTTTTATAATCGATATGTAATATTGTGGTATTACGTATGAATAGTAATACAAAGTAATACATTTTCAAACAAAATACTTATCTTTCTCCTTGGGTGATTTCAATAATGGTATTATTTTGTTAGAAGTTTTGTTGTTCCACTCATCTACACAATAGCATCCACGAGATGTATTTATTATTATTAACAAATTCAAACAATAACTGTACCTACCTACTACATTCTCCATGTGATTTTTTGTTAGTGAAATCTTAATATGACTTGTAGTAATGACACGAGCAGGTACCCTTGATTGTTAGCGGAAACAAAGCCAGGATCTGAATGAACTACGCTACTTGATAAAAAAAAAAACAAAAATTGGAACCGACTCCAACACCCAAAAGTGTGAAATAACTTGTTCAAGTCGGTACCAGTATAGTTCAAAAGTACCTATTATCACAATATTGTGCACGTGGTACTAGTGTTGGACTTCGACAAGTTAATTCACACTTTTTGGTGATGAAGTCATTTCCATTTTTATTTTAAAAAAAAAACACTTCTTTTTATGACCCTTGCTACTTACGGGATCGATCTTCATTCATTGTCAACGACTATATCATCAAGATAAGTAAATATTTTTCAGTTATTGGAGTGTATGTCAAAAACGGCTTGACCGATTTTGATGAAATTTAACTGGAACCAAACAACAAGTATCAGCTTTCAAACAATAAAAGATTTTTTTAAATCGATTCACCCAGTCAAATGTTCTGAGGTAACAAACATATAAGAAAAAACAGACGAATTAAGAACCTCCTCCTTTTTTTGAAGTCAGTTAAAAATACCCAATAGTATAACCCGCTATTTGTATTTTGATCAGGGGTAAAAAAGTTTTTTTATGATTTTCTGTGTAAATTTTACACAATATACTTGTTTTTGTAATAAATAAACCATCTATTGTGTAACAGCTTACGCCTTGCATCAAAGTAGATACATAGTTCATGTTCATCAAAACCATAGTTCATGTTCATTAAAAATGAACATACACAAAAACTGCAAAATCAAACAAGTTGGTAATAATCAAGACTAAACTTGTTCTACTGTAGGTATGGTAAATTTAGGCTCGCGGGAACTATGATCGCAAAGGGTTAACTGTGTCACACTATGATATTTACAGCATACAATCAACTAATGGTTGGTATCATGTATGCATACTAGATGGCGCTTCAGCACACATCACATTCGTGTGTGACAAGATAGTTTCTACTAGTTCTACTAGAGAGCGCTCTAAATTTTTAACCAAATAAAATATTACCGTTGACTTGCGGACGTGGCGCCATGT
Source organism: Plagodis dolabraria (assembly GCA_963854805.1). NCBI lineage: Eukaryota > Metazoa > Arthropoda > Insecta > Lepidoptera > Geometridae > Plagodis > Plagodis dolabraria. Next base: position 32,210,212 of record OY978440.1, on the reverse strand, counting down.
ACACCGCGAAGTAAACACGCGAGGAGAAGTGGGGACAAAATCTAACATCTGGTTTTAGAATTCTGTCCCTTAAATTGAATTGAAACCTCCTTGGTCGGGACACATTGTACTTGAATAATTATAAAAATGTTTTAGAGCATTGTTTTGTTAGGAGAATAATACTTTAATTATTTTTTTAAATTTTCTTAAAGAAGTATGTATTTAAAATATGCCAATAAAAGTCTGTATTTCATTTCATAATTAGAATATTACCGAATGAGATTACATAAATATAATTTATATTCTCATAGTACATATATACTCGTATTTTTTACATGAGGCATTATTTTGGGAAGTATATTCATAGCTATTTCCATTCAAACTTAGTTTCGTCTAGGTCAATGGTTTCGTAATATTTTTAAATACCAAACGTTACTCACTGAAAGTTTTCTTGCATGTCCCTAAGCAGAATATATATCTATAATTATATTTATCGCGTCTTCACCAGTTCTCTGTAAAATTAAGTATTTTGAAAGCTTAAAACGAAGAATAGACCAAAATTTTAAAATCTGACCATCCCGTCCATTTCAAAATTGTTTTTAATGCATAAGCAAAACGGCGAAGCCGCCTTTAGATCGTCTAACCATTGTACTAGACAAGCTAAGCAGAACATGTTCATAATTTTTAAAATATTTGACGATTTGAGTGGTAAGTAATGGAGTTATGTGCTCGGTAACATATGCAGATATTAAGAAAAATATTAATATAAACAAGCTAATGCCGTTATTGTTTAGAATGTTCCTAAGCATAGTTATTAGCGCTAGAAAACTGATAATTAGAGAACGAGAGCTAATAGTTTTTTCCAAAAACAATCAAAGCGCTTGGTCGATGCGACGAGTGATCAAAATGCTGGCACCTATTAGCCTCAATGAATAAGCATTTAAATCAATGGGCAATGCTACCAGCATGCTGAGCACGCTGCCAACTGCTACTGGAGCATTTGGACTGCCTGCAGTGGCTTACAGGTTGCCTAAATGCTTTTATTTTTTTCGTTGTATTTTGTTAATAAATCGCTTTAAATATATATATATAAAGAATATATTGAACTTGATGATTTTTTTGATTCTGATGTCAAGTTAAATTTAGGTATATTGAGTTTACAAAAATAAAACATATAACACACGCACAGATAGGGGCCCGAACTGGTACAGAAGTGTACCCGAAAAAAGAGTATTCCCATACATTTTCGCTAGAAATATTTTGGTCTCAGATTGATTGGAGGAAATTATTGCCGTCAGCGCAGTTCCAATTATACATCTTTATATATAAAAATTACATATCACGTTGTTTGTCCGCGATGGACTCCTAAACTACTGAACCGATTTTAAATTTGATTTGCACACGGTGTGTTCCAAATTGAAAGATAGGATAGCTAACATCTCAATTTTAGTCGCAATTACCCGTGCGAAGCCGGGGCGGGCCGCTAGTATCATATAATAAAAAAAATATTATAGTTTCAGCAAACACTTCGAAAAAATATCTTATCAGCTCTGAAAAAAAATAACTAGACGAATGTAGGAACAAGAAAATATAATACAAAACAATTCAAAAACAGTATCACAAAATATATTATCTAACTTATTCAGTGGGCAATTGCTAAACTCTGCGAAGAACAAAAGTAGGTAGCATAGTTGTTCACAACTGAATGAGTTCAGCGGTAAAGGGTGTTGCTAACGACCCGAAAATTTCAAATAACCTAAGTGAAATTCACAGGGTGTATCATTTTGTCTTAATTAACATCTGAGATGTGAAATTCAATTAGTGTTTAATAAAGGCTAGAAGCGGTTAACTTTATACGTAAAACTATATGGGTTTATGTTTGTACGTTAGAAGCTTTATCATTTTACAAATAATTTTAATTATATATTACAAAATAACTATGATAAACTGATTCAGATATTTATACTGCCAGATGACATCTGCCAACGTTATGACTGCGATAGGGTCATCCAGATCGTTCAATAGATGCAGGAGACGGCGACGTGACGGTTGGAAGCAGTGATGGTTCAGTGGCATTCGCTATGGATTTCCGCGCAGCAGGAAATAAGCTTCACCACATGGTGGAAGGTCATTTTGTGAATGCCCGCCTGGCTAGCCACCACCCTCAAGTAGAAACCACACCTAACGGTGTGTTGCGGCAGCTGTCCTAGAGAGCCAGTAATTCTAGGTTAAGCCTGTTGCCTTCGACCATATCATCACTTACCATCAGGTTAGACTGTAGTCAAAGGCTTATCTATCAACAATGAAAAAAAGAACTAATTACTTCACGGAATAATTAGCCTGGAGAACAAGAGGGATTGGGCGATGTTTCGAAGTATCGATGGGCGAAGTTGGTGTGATTAGTAATCACTTAAAGCTCGTAGAGATAGATAATAGGATGACTAAACGCTACGATGACGTAGGACGGACGTATTTGTTGTAAAGCATCACCTTATTTCTGAGCGACAATTTCTTTTAAGGCGAGTTGAGATCCAGGGGGATCCAAAACATAACTTTTGAGAACGTTTTGGAATAGGTGAGGTGAGTTCCCAATCAAGGACTACGTCATGGTCGTCTTCTATCCAATTTCTGTAGGTTCTTAATGGATTTTTCAAATAGGATAATGGGTTTTATCGCATAGCGGTGCGGCCATTGTCGTTGTACAGGCCGTTGGATGGAATACTTCTGCCTTACCCAGTCTATAAGATAGCAGCGCTCTTTGGTAAATGGCATTTGGTATTATGGCAACCCCCCCCCCCCCCCCCCCCTCCCCATCCAGCTGATACAGTACAGTACAGATGTACATTGATTATAATTTCACTGAAACTAGTGCGTAATATTGTATGACATAATATATCACTTTATTAAATTATAGCGTCACTCATGTTACAATTTACTCTTATAGATAGACACATATATTTATAAACACGTTCCTCACAAAAGCAACGATTATACAGAATTTTGTATTAAAACCACTATCCACTATCTCAAATGCCTACTGTTACGATTCAACATAGATACTAGGTACACATGTTATTATGATTAATGAAACGTATACATTGGACTTCGTAACTGAAAATTATTTTGTGAGTGGTATTATGAGTAATAATTACAAACTTAATGAATATGTGTATACATTGCAGTATGATAAATATGACTTAAAAACAAACAATACCTCTGATATATGTAACTCTTTATTATTTAAGTTATAATGAGGAATAAAAGGGTTATTTATTGTGGAATATTCGCTTAAGCCTATTGCGTTATTAGGAGTAGCTATTCAATGTGGGTCGATTAATAACATTTGTTCTACACTTCGGCCGAGACGCACCCAGCTAATAAATCGAGGGTCGGGCATGCCATAAATTACATAGCTTTAATTTACTGAATGGGCAAATCCATATTACAAAACCTAGGATTACTGTGATACTACCCAATGTTTACGCAGGTAAGGTAATTGAGCTCTCCTGCGGGGTTACTCGAGTACATACTAACGCTGTACTAGATAACAGTATATTCAGCAGTGTTTTTATTGTTAAGATGCAGAAATTTTACGGGTATTTAAAACTAATAGTACCCGAGCTTTGGAATTCTAGCACAAAAAATTAAAAAATAACCTCGTTGGATGTCAGGGGCGCGGTGCCGTATTGGGTGAGCTCATGTGACTTCTAAGAAGGTTTCATAAACGACTTGGAGTTGGTATCTGACAGATTGAAAGAAAATGGGAACACGTTGATTCAATAAAAAAACTGCATTTAGTTAAGCCAGTTTACGTTACGTCCGTGGCATAACTTATCATCAGGATAGATAGAGTTGAAAGGAAATAAAAATAGCGTAATGCGAATGCTTAGACACCTAACTTATCCCTTTGGGAACATTTATGTTGACAATATATTTATGAGTTATTTAAGCTAGCATTTTCAAAATTATGAGATTAATGCGCACTATTTGTAGATACTAGATTTAGACCTCATTAGAAGTCTCGAATTTCCGTCCGTTCATCTGTCTGTCCAAACTATAAAGCTGAGATACCTAGTTGAAATTTTCACAAAATTAATTAGTTAATATGGCGGATTCTCTAACAAATAATAGCTAATATTTCACAACAAGCAACAAAAGCCAAGTGTGTCGGAAAGCACTAAAAATCTCGAGCTCGATGAAAACAATCACGACTTTTGGTATACTGAATGTATACCATATAAAAGTCGTAATTTTTTTCATGTTTCAGTCATCAATGTGTATTAATAATAGTACGGAACTCGTGGTTTGTGAGGCAGTGAGTACAACTCGCATTTGGCTGTTTTTATCATTCTGACCATCATATATCTGGTATATTTCGAATTACCAACTAGATTGTAGGTAGATGAGATTTCATTTCAGGCTGTTCGGTGGCAAAAATAACCTTTTTGTATTGATATTTATATATCAATAAAAAAAAACAAATATTTCAATGGAAACCACTATTTAGATTTTTTATTATATTGTGATATTTTGATTAAACTTCAAACTTCTCATTGCTTGCAATCCAATACAAATACATTATTAAAGATGAGGAACTGTCACCCAAGCATGATGCACATACCCTTTTTCGCAGGCACTGTAATGATGATTAGTTTTCCATAATATTTTAAATAACACCTTTAAAAACTTATAATCTACTAGCTTTCCGGGCGCGGCTCCGCCCGCGCGTATGTCGGTTATCGCGCAAAAACATTAACCTCTTTTTGCGCAGTGGGATAAAAACTATCCTATGTTTTTTCCCGGGCCTCAAACTATTTCCATACCAAATTTCATTCAAATCGGTCAAGTAGTTTTAGCGTGAAAGCGTAACAGACAGACAGACAGACAGACAGAGTTACTTTCACATTTATAATATTAGTACTGATTCATTACCTACTACGCTATAAGGTATGAACTAGCAAACAAATATCTAACAATAAAATGCCTTGTAACTACATGCCTAGTAAGTGATTATTCGTTATTCCACTATAACTTTAGACTGCCTGGGCTCCAACTCAATGGATTTTAATTAGATGACTTCCACAAAAAAAAGTGGTAAGTAATGGGTTAAGTGCGGTAAGTGCGAGTTGGGCGAAACAAATGTTAATTAGTGTTGATCAGAGCTTCAAAATGTTACTTGTTAGTCAGACATGGATAAGTATGAAATGTAATCAAAAATACAACAATATATAAAAATGTCAACAAAATTAAATTAAAATAAATTAGAATTGTATAATAAAGTAAAAGATATTAAATGTCAATAGTATGAATAGTAATAAGTATGAATTAAAAAAAAATTAATCAATAAAATTCGAATAGAAGAAAATATAACATAAACACATTCCGCGATTTCAGATTTTTAACTAGTTTAGTTTTTGAAATATATAAGACATTAAAAATTGTGTAAAATTCAACTTTGACGGTCCCACATTTACTTATTTTTATATACAAAATATATTTAACTCTCCTCAATGTGCTCCTTTTCAACCATTTGAGCCCCCTGTAAAATATTTAAATAAATTTCTGAATTAATATTACTTATTTCAACATCCTGCACAAAATACCTATATGTCAGGTTTGAGTAACTGTTTATTGCTGAATGGCTAGCCTACGTCCACTTTCTGATTTGATAGTAAGTGATGATGAGGTCAAAGATGTGGTTTAAGGCTAACCTAGAATCAGCTATCAAGGACAACTGCCCGAACGCACACGGATAGGTGCGGTGACAGATTTCCTAATTCAGGGTCCTAGCAAGCTTGGCGGCATCCGCGAAAAGCCCTGCTATAGATCTGCCATCCGAAGACAGCAACTAGGACCGACGACTTTACGTGCTCTCCGAAGCACGGCAGCGCTCAGCACTAATACCATCAGCGGTCACCCATAAAAGTCATCACTGCAGCGGACGTAGATTAGTTGATCGGTTAAGAATTACTAAGCAAGGTACCCATCCTACCAACGCTTCTAAATTCCGTTTACGAGCTCTAGACTTGTGACATACAGACGGATGGACAGACGATAGACCAGAGCTCCGTTTTGCTCTATGACTGAAACGATGCTTTGTCCATGGTGGAATACACTGTAGCTATGTGCGTATGTAACGATCGTTGTCTCAATAGTGACTGACGCGAGAATGCTATTATCGAACACACGTTCATTCAGGCATGAGTACGGTATGGATTGAGAATGAATAAAAAAATATTTTCAAAATTCGTCAGTCCAACGCATCGATACATCAGTCAGCACAGCACATAACACCATCAATCTGGCGTCAATCTGGTATTGATCATGGATTGAACTGATGCCAGACTTTACGTGTAACCCGAACTATAGTCCGTAATATATAATCCTTGTACACAAATCTGCCCATAATTCTATTTGTGAATCTAAATAATTAAAGGTATTTCAATTCATTAGTCAAATTAATTGAATCTCGATCCACTGTCTTTTAAAGTCATCTACTTGCAGGTTGTGTCTCATGGATAACCATTTGGTTATCCATCCAAACAAAATGCCCTGTAAAATTCAGTTTATATGAAGTCATCTGCAGGATTCGAACTATGATCACAGAATATATAATAGTACCAGTCAACATAGCTAGAGAGACCCTTTGTAAACTGAAGCCTGGATCGCCCAATGATGCTAAGACCATTGGTACCAGGTATAGATTGGCTCGGTGGCATCTGTAGACTGTCGCCAGGTTCATGTTCCGAACCCTGTGAATTGAAGCTTTAGAGTTGCACTTTGCAGAATTTTGCAAATGCTCGCCTAGCCAGACACCTTCATGAAGAAAATATGCCGCTAAGCACTAACTGGTGTGTTTCAGTCGGTATTTTTGAAAGCAATTAAACCAACAGATGAGACTGTGGTCTAAGGCAAAAATATCAGTTATAAAATAAACTTTGTCGCCGTCTACTTCGTAATAATTGTGTTCGATGTCGATTATGAATGTATTCACGCAGGATAAAATTCTTAGACCTATTATTGTCAGTATTTATTTGATGGGTGAAAAGTGGGAAAGAGATAGACACGCCTGGATTAAAGCAATTGTTTAGCCTTTTTAATGCAATATAGTAACGAGAATGTCTGATTTGCACAGTATGATAAGCTACTACTTTCCTGCCCGTATCAAATATCATTCTGGGACGTAAATGTTATAAAATGTTATATTATAGATTAATTCAGATATCTAATCAATTGACTACTAAGTTCTTCAATCCGGACATCAGCAATTCCAGCACTGCCGATGCTCAGTAGTGTCAATTGACAGAGCGGAGGTACCCATCCAGATAGACTAAGAATCTTCAACAGGAATCCTTTTACCACACAGCGTAAAGACGTGCAAAAACCTCGCAGTTTAACTACTTATAGAGTACCTACACTAAAGCCAGAAACGGTGATAAGTATATTCTTTGTCAAAGTCAACTTCTTTTGTGTGATCAAAAAAAAATATTTTTAATATCAGTAGTCAAGCAAGACAATAATATCCTTCAGCGAAGTTAGATACAAGGCGACGGAATCCCATTCGTCATTGTTTGTTTTCAAGTTACAAAAGCAGAAAGCTCTCTGTCTTTGTTCAATTACGCAACATCGAAACTTGATACAACTCGTAATTGATGACTAATTCCTGTTATCCAGCCAGAAACCAGTTAGATGCCAGCCTGTAGGCAGATAAGAATTGAGTAATATCTTCAGCAAAATGCAAAATCGTTTATTATGTTGCAGATGTTACATTCTTAGCAATAAATTAATTTTAATATCTGTACTTTTGCAATGATGCATGGTCCGAGGATAACATCACAAATCTTAATATAAAAAAATATAAAAATATTACTTCTATAAAACTTATATTTCTATAATAATTATTCCTCTCGTTGTAATTTGTGGAATAGTCATTTGTCGCGGTAAGTTACTTTTACAAAACACTCTCATGGTATGTAACTAAACCTCTACCGAGAAGCTGATGCTGATCATAAAGGACAATATGCATGTTTCAATAAACAAAGGTGCATTTCGTAGAAATCAAGTATGCATGCCGTTGATGTACCTAACCTAACCTACCTACTATCCTGCTAATAAACATGAATTCTTTGTAAATTGCTCTACTTCAAAGAGTAGATGCACACCTCGGAACTAAAGGGAGAACTTCAGTGCAAACGAGTATTACCATTCTCACACATACCTACTTCGGCCAGGCACTGACCTGCTAATTAAATTTCGAATGCATCACACAACTCTAAACAGCTATGGCATATATATCATACAATCGCATCGCATTGAATAACAGAAAGAAACATGCATTTAAATAAACATTTCCAGTAAAGTTCGTTTTACTTACCGGTTTACTGAGGACTTCGCCCAGCCATGACTTTATAAAGCTCACACGCACAAGGCAGGACGCGCTTAAAAACAAACTTTTAAAAGTTTTTCAAAGTAGACACACTCTAAAGTTCATACGATTATGTAAATGGAATTCGGGAATGAATCTCGAAGCGGTTATGTTGTAATAGATTTTTTATAGTTCAAACTGGTTTCCGGGCGCGGAAAGTGAGTTTGTAAGTTTGTCGGAGGCGGCAAGCGCGGCGGTCGCACGGACGCTCGTCGGGAGGTTCCACGCGGTATGATCGCGATCGCGGTCGCGGCGAGCGAGTCGACTCGAGCCGAGCCGAGCAGCGCTGTTCGCCTGGAGAGGAAGCGGGACGCCGCCCCCCGCACCTGCACCCTTCACTCCCGCCATTAAACCTCCATGGCCCACCTTACATACCATGGATGGCATCACTTTTCCATCATTCATTACTTACCATTACTAACTTACCTCGCCCATCAGAATCAAAGGATTCGTGTAAAAATATCCAGGTAAACAACATAGAAGCGCCGAAGGCAACGCCACCGTGTCGCTCACCGTATCTTCCACTCGAGAGCTTTAGGCACTTTAGGTGCTTAAAAGTTATGAAAGTTAATGGAAATTTTAGAACAAGTTAACTGTAGGGAATACGATATCACGAAACTTACAAAAACTTTCTGTACGGAGTTACCTATTGCTCTTAGAATTTGAAAAGCTTAAAGTACTTAAGAGTGCTAATTTTAAATTATTAGATTTCGCCAAAATTCCATGTTAAGGATATATATTAAACTAGCTTCCACTCACGGCTTTGTATGTGTGGTTAAAAGTTATATCGCTCCCTAGGGAACTACTAGTACTTACTCCGTAATTAGGGATAAAAAGTAGCCTATTTCAGAACCAGAACTTAATGAATATAATTATTATGTCTAATACGTTCGGAGTACTTTGGTAACTAGCAACAAGGACTACTTTGTGTGCGTACAAACTAGTTTCGTATATATAATTTTTATGTGTTGATATAATAAAGTACTGACAATGAAAAGTAACATACATATACCTACCAACATAAAGTTGGTCCGATTGAATCTGGTGCCTGGCTTAAATGCACCTGTCATCCCACTTCGCTCTTCCGATCGAAGAGCAAAGATATTTTGAGTAGGTATCTAATAAATTGATAAAGTAGCGATATCTTGCACCCCTTTGAACGTCGCTGGTGGCACGTTGCTATTGTCACCGAGGAACTTAGCGATAGCTCGGGTCAAATTACTTGAGGCGTATCAGCGGTGGCTATCGTAGAGTTCCGGTGAGTCACGCATAACATGCATAATGTTCATGCGTGAATGGTCAATGGGCCGCCGCGCGCCGTTGCCGCCGCTCCGCCGCCGGTACGTAGGTACTCGTACCTAGCAGGTGATGACAATGGAACTATCAAAATATTAGAATAATACGTGGGTTATTATTCTAAGTTGGTAGTTGGTACTGTCAAATAAATTATTTGATTACTAAGCTTACAATTTTTATTATTACAAATTTGTAGAGACTTGCCGAGATTAACGAGTAGTTTTTGGACTCTACCTCTAAAGCGAGTTACGTTTATCTTTTTTTTTTTATAATTGCTGAGGACAAGGATTTTTTATGCCGCTGTCAGCTGCACAACTCCACCGGAGTTTTGGCGAGGCGCTGTTACTACCCAGGGCGTAGAAAGTGAAAAGTGCCTTATGCCTCCGTCTCCTATGGACGTCAAAAACGCATCGCTACTAAAGGAGGAGTTGACAACGACAATGAAATTTGCTCAATATGTAGTTTAATCCAGTGTTGACGTCTGACGGACATGAGTCGAAAGCTCCGTAAACATTGCTCGAAATGCTGCCAAAACGACGCGGACAGTTTATCAATATCTGCCACGACCATGCATAGAAATTCGTCTCGTCATAACGCACAAGTACAACAACATTGATTGCAAGGAAAAATTAACTAACTATTATGCCACGTGTAACGCCTAGCACACAGGGCGAGCTGAACCTTGTAGCCTTTTCATTTTGTTCCAAGTTTTCCAAACATTTCCTAGTCTATCCTCCACCTGAACAGCTGCAGGTAGCTGTTGGAGCTGCCCCGCACGCAGACGGTCAGTAGATTCCTGAGAAGCTTTCTGTATGTGCATCCCTGAAACGCTACATTATGGCGGTAGCCGGCATCCCCATCGGAGGAGGGCAGGGCGTTGCATGACTTTTTGAATTCATGACCCATAGCTTATCACCTCTGTCTGTCTGTCTGTTACGCTTTCACGCCAAAACTACTGGACCGATTTGAATGAAATTTGGTATGTAAATAGTTTGAGACCCGGGAAAAAACATAGGATAGTTTTTATCCAACTACGCAAAAAGAGGTTAATGTTTTGTACGATAACCGACATACGCGCGCGCGGAGCCGCGCTCGGAGAGCTAGTATACGTATAAAATTTACTTGTATGATATAAAACGACTGGTTTGATTGGTGGTAAAGCTCTAAAAAGCTTTTTGACTTCTACTGTGCACCGGGCAAATCTAAACCCTCTCCATATTAAGATCATCTGTTTAGTATTACAGTGCCCGAATGTGACAAAAATTGTGACACTCTTCTGATTAAACATCCATTTATCAAGACTGGCGAAACAGTGTCATAAATTTTGAAGCCAACTTTGAAAACCGACATGAGCTCACATTTTTAACGATATATGTGAGCCCGTGAGTAAGCCTTCGCATAACGCTCACAGATGCCATTTAGTTTTCTGGGTACTGAACAATGGGCTTAGCAGCACCATGTCATCCGCATATCTTTTTTTTCTTATGCTCGATAGGTTAGCTTTTGACCACTATCTCACCTGATGGTAAAGGATAATGTCGTCGAAGATGTTGAATAACATCTTCGACCACATTATCACTTACCATGGCCAGGCTAACCTAGAATTACTGGCTCTCAAGGAGAGCTGCGGGAACACATCGTTAGGTGCTTGGCGACAGATTTTCTACATGAGGGTGGTAGCTAGCCAGGCGAGCATTCGCAAAATGCCCTACCACCATTCTTTAACGACTGCCATCCAAAGACAACAACCGGGACCGACGGCTTCACGTACCCTCCGAAGCACGGAAGCGCTCAGTAGTAATGTCAACAGCGGTCACCCATCCAACTCATGACCGCGGCGGACATTGCTTAACTTTGCTGATCGGTTCAGATCGGCTAAGCAAACTTCGCTCCGAGCGCTTCAAAAAAAAACTGATGCTGATTTCTATAACATAAGTTGTGCAGCCGACATCAGTGCTGGGAAGCTCACGGAACAGGCGGTCTATCTAGCGATTGAAGTCGCGTGGCGATGTCACCCCGTCCTACCTCACACCACATTGTAACGTCCAATAATGACCCCAACCTTATTTATCGGATTACCATCCCAGTACTTCAAGAGGAAAATAAGTTGTATTAGGAGCTTTGTATCGTCAGACTCCTTTTACCACAATCTGTCGTACGCTACTTGTATAGTTAGTATAGTTTAGGGAGGACATAGATGCTGGCTACCGCCTGTGCGGTCGTCCAGCTCCACCGGGTTTTGGGCGAGGGCCTGGCCCTACAATAGCCCGGGAAATACGTACGCTACTTGATAGAAAGCCTTCCATTTATATATGAAGCAGGCGTGCTTCTTGCAAGGATTTAATGGGCGTTACGCTTGAGATGCAATATCGCCGTTTCCGTCTACCGTCACCGTCTAAAACAGAATTGAGCGTCATGACATGAGGCTTTAGAGTCGTCGATTCAACTAAATATCAATACCACCAGCACGTTGACAATAACAGTTGCAAGTGACACTGATGTTTCTATATATTATGATTACAAGCACTACCGCGTACTAAGCTAAAATCATAAATTTACAAATTATTGGAATACAAAATGTTTTCGCCCGCCCGGGGCAAAACATTTTGTATTCCAATAATTTGTAAATTTATGACACTGATGTGTTGTTACTTATAGGCTAGATAAGTCTCCCTTTCTATTCTTAACAATAGTTACCACTAGAGTTCATCTGGCAGATATGAGTGGCTGACACAATACGTGAAAAGTAATATAAATATAAAGTATACTAGCGGCTCCCACATAACTATTTTTAGGTAATTTTTTCATACCTTGGGATACATTATCGAAGTTTTCATACGGATCCCTAATTCTTTAAATATATTCTATAATAGCCTATGTTCATCAGGCATAGTGTAGGAAAGTAATGGTGATAGAATTTTTCAAATAGGTCCAGTAGTTTTAAAGTTTATTCGATATAAAACGACAAATCTTTCCTATTTATAATATTAGTGTAGATGTACCTACATGGCAAGCACCAACCATGAAAACATATTTGTTGTTTTATACCGTTTTAAGCGCATGAGTATATACTGTCACTTAATAACGTCACGGAAATCTTACCAATGCAGTACTAAATCTGTTTCTTATATATCTATATAAAGACCTTACAGCAACACAGACTTCCGCCGTCCTGGATAAATATTTTGCAGAATACACAAATGTGACATCACCAAATCATTGTTGTTGACTCTCTTTACTAAGACTACTAATGAATTATGATGCCTCATTTATTGAAATCTAGACACAGCTCCATCCGGAATCAAAAACAAGTATTTAATTAAACATTCTTCAAAACTTTATTCTCTATCGGGTTATAAGAAGGCGTCCCCTTGCCCAAAATCCGGTAGAGCTGAACGACCGACAGCGGTAGCCAGAATATATGTCCTCCCCCAAAATAAAACTCTCTATTTGCTTGTGTTAAAACAAAATACCTACTTAATTTTCTTATACTAGGTACGCTGTCGGCGGTGGAGTCAATTATTATCGAATTATGACTAAAGCCCTTTTTATTCTGTGCTATAGCCACAGAATAAAATGTACATACTGATATAGAAGATTTATTGACATAATAATATATATTTATTTTATATACGAAGGTCTACCTTACAATACATCTACGGTCGCAACTCGCAAGGCACTTTAATTTTATTAAATTGAATTTATCAAGAAGGAACTTGAAGAAGAACGTAGACGGTTATTTTTAGAAACTTAAGAAGCTAAGTCTATTGTACACTGAATCAACAAGGTACCTTAACATCTTCCGTGCTCGCGACAAGATAACCAAACGGAAGCACCCTCTTACAAAACTGACAAACTAAAATTCTTCAGCGCTTGAAAGAAAATAATAAATGGAGAAAATTGCCTTTATTTTACAGTTTATTATTCTTATTTTGAACTTGTTTATTTTTTATTGGATGCTAATTAATTGATGCTGATGATGACAGTTTAGTTGTACAGTTTGGTACAGTTGCAAATAAATATGGACATAGCCACGGTAATGTTATCTATACAGTATTTCAACTTCATAGAAAAGGACGAAACGCGAGTTATACCTACGCGCCTCGATCTCGGCCCGCGCTCGGCCCGCAGACAGTCTCGAGTGTCGTGACTACGCCGCAGTGACGAGCGAATGGTTTGTTGTTTTTTAATAATAACCGCGCGATTTTTTCACCAAAAATAAGTTCAAGTACATATTTACATATTAAATATGACGAGTATATATATAACATGAATATTAATTCATCAACAAGACTGCGGGGGGTGGTGTAGAATCGATAACTGAATGTGATCCACACATTTTTAATTTTCACATAAACAAAATCAATACTAACTATTGCCTAAGCTGTGGCGCTTTAATGATAGCGACGAACACACTCGCGGCCGCCGTGGACTCCACTCACACATACACACACGTTCTAGGTATTCTAACGCTTGCGAGGGCAATGAACTCGGTAGGTATACCTACCGTTGCCCTCGCAATGCGTAGATATACCTACCGAGTTCATTGCCCTCGCAATGCGTAGGTATACCTACCGAGTTCATTGCCCTCGCAATGCGTAGGTATACCTACCGAGTTCATTACCCTCGCAATGCATTAGAATACCTAGAAACTGTGTGTATGTGTGAGTCTAGTCCACGGCGGCCGCGAGTGTTGTCGTCGCTATCATTCTCAAAGTCAACGCGCCACAGCTTAGGCAATAGTTAGTATTGATTTTTTTTATGTGAAAATTAAAAATGTGTGGTTCACATTCAGTTATCGATTCTACACCACCCCCCGCAGTATTGTTGATGAATTAATATTAACCTTATATATAGATATACTGTTCGGTTTTTTGTTACATGAATTCCTCAAAAACGCATCCAAGAGATAACTTTTTTAGATTACCTGGAAACTGAAAGGTAATACCATAAAATAATTTTACTTAATACTATAAAACAATTTTACTTACTAGTAAGTAATTTTTTTTTATAGTCTACATATAGTTGACGGTACATAATGTGTGTCTTTTTAATGGATAAGTATTTCTATTTATCCCGCGAAAAAAAAGTCTCAATTAATAAAAAATTGAATATAGTGAAGGAAAGTGATTGACACGCGTGAAATAGGTAGTAGTTATAAGCAAGTTATAATAATATTACAGGTAATAATATTAGAATGTGGATTTTTAATACTTTAAAATATAATAATAAAGCATTTCGCACGCCTCACAAATATTTTTCCGTCGCCAATTTTTAAGAACGATTTTTTATTGAAACATAAACATGGTTTTTTGTTTAAATCTACCTACTGGTCAAGAAAACAACACGCATTTTTATTGAACACTTCCTGTTCAATTCACAGAGTATTTTATTTGTTTATATAAAAAAGTCTATTTACAATCACAAAACTAAATAGAAACACAAAGAAGGCAAATGTAATTAAAATGCGGTAATGTTATCTATACAGTAGTGTAACTCGGCTCTGTCTTCGAAATAACAGCAACTGCCGCGCTGTACGTAAACATGCGATAGGGCTGCCCGCCTCCAGCATTTTAATTACATTTGCCTACTTTGTGTTTCTATTTAGTTTTGTGATTGTAAATATACTTTTTTATATAAACAAATAAAATACTCTGTGAATTGAACAGGAAGTTTTCACTAAGAATGCGTGTTGTTTTCTTGACCTGTAGGTAGATTTAAACAAAAAACCATGATTATGTTTGAATAAAAAATCGTTCTTAAAAATTGGCGACCGAAAAATATTTGTGAGACGTTCGAAATGCTTTATTATTATATTTTAAGGTATTAAAAATCCACATTCTAATAACTACCTGTAATATTATTATAACTTGCTTATAACTACTACCTATTTCACTCGTGTCAATCACTTTCCTTCACTGTATTAACTTTTATTAATTAATTGAGAAATTTTTTTCGCGGGATAAAAGATTACTTACTAGAAAGTAAAATTGTTTTATAGTATTAAGTAAAATTATTTTATAGTATTACCTTTCAGTTTCCAGGTAATCAAAAAAGTTATCTCTGGATGCGTTTTTGACGAATTCATGTAACTTAAACAGCACAATATATCTTACTCGTCATATTTTATATGTAAATATGTAATTGAACTTATTTTTGGTGAAAAAATCGCGCGGTTATTGTTAAAAAACAACAAACCATTCGCTCGTCACTGCGGCGTAGTCACGACACTCGAGACTGTCTGCGGTACGAGCGCAGGCCGAGATCGAGGCGCGTAGGTATAACTCGCGTTTCGTCCGTGTCTGTGAAGTTGAAAAGACCGTGGCCGAGTTACAATACTGTATAGATAACATTACCGTGACATAGCCGTGTAGGGGCTCGATGGTTTAAATGTGAGTCACTTTTTTTATACTTATAATTAAGTGATGGGATGTCCAAGTTGCCTGATGGTAAGCTTCTGGTTCTGCTTTATACTGCACTGCGCTCTTCATTCCAAGACATTAGTTCTCGTTCGCCGAGTAATTTCACTGGTAATTTAAGGATAGTTCAAAATATGCTCGCCCGGCTAGCTACTCTTACCACATAACACTGAAGTAAAAATTATTACACAAGCACACCAATCAGTGCCCTTCAGTGGCTTGCTCTCTTTGGGACCCCGTTCTAAGTTTAGTATGTTCAACTACTTCAATCAAATGCTCATTTCTGACCATTTTTAGGGTTCCGTACCCAAAGAGTAAAAACGGGACCCTATTACTGAGATTTCGCTGTCCGTCCGTCCGTCCGTCCGTCTGTCACTAGGCTGTATCTCAAGAACGGTGATAGCTAGACAGTTAAAATTTTCACAGATGACGTATTTCTGTTGCAGCTATAACAACAAATTCAAAAAGTTGGCCAAGTGCGAGTCGGACTTGCGCACGTTAAAACAAAAAAAGGTTAATATATGAATATATCTAATGTTGTATAGCTAATGGTACGGAACCCTTCGTGCGCGAGTCCGACTCGCACTTTTCCGATTTTTTACCAAATTGACTTTTTTATTCCCATTCATAGACAAATTGATTACGCGTTGTTCAATATATAGTATTTCGTTTTATTTCTAATAAAACGTTCAGAACTAGCGAAAATAAAATATCCTATCTCCGATTCTTAAATTGTGTTAAGTGCTTGTTTGGCTGAACGCAATATTTTGTTCAACCAAACGCATCCAAATTTTAAGCTCCGTTCTTGTATGCCCAACCGCCATCAACCGACCAATAACAACTTTTCATCCGAATGGGACGCAGCGCCATCTTATTTGATTTGATTTTCTAGCAGCGAAATTATATCGAATATAATATTTTTAATAGTTTAAATAAATAATGAAATATTTTGAATAGAGTGTTCAGATTTGACAGAATTTACTATAAAGTAAAGTTACATGCTTCATGCATGATTGGGCTTATGGCCCAAGAAGTACGAACCCTTAGGACATAAGAAAAGACCGATGGAACGACTCTCAAACAAGGAAACAAACATACAGAACGGAAAATCATTACTACAGCCGCGTTTGCCCTTTTGGTATGAAACTTTAAATCAAACTTTTTAGCAATTGCCCCTAAAATGTATCAATGTTAGACACTGGACACAATAGCTATGATATAAATATCAGGCACTGCTACATATTTGACACACACAAGTTCACACAACAGTGTGTGAGATTTATGAGCAAAGGAAAGAGTTTACTTACTATACATTTTCAGCACTTGCGCTGGTTATTTTATACACACTCGTACATACTGAACTCATATCTGAGTTAGCTAATAGCGTTACAGGTAAATATAAATTACTTCTATATCAATACAAGTTTATAAGGTTTTCAGTTTTGATGCGCTCAAGCCTATAGTTCCGAACAGATCAACTACGTACCTTTACTGCGGTCATTGCTGTAGTATACGATAACCTTCAAGCATGTATGTCACCAGACGTGAAATAAGTACAATGAAATTTAAAACATAACTGTAATTTTTCAAACATAATAAATCATCACCATAGTACTATCGCCGTTTCAAACTGCTTGCGCGTACCTATTTTAGTGAGGCTATGGTATAAATAATAAATAAATAGAAAACAAATAAAAGTACTCGTGCCATTCGTTTTTGAATATCGCATGGTTTCATAACTTTCATATAGCGTGGGCGGGGGCTTACTTTTAAAGTATGAAGACCCCGCCAAGCATAGGATGGGGACAGGAAAATGAAGACTGGTACATTGTTTACGAAAGCTGATACGCTGACTTACATATTGCTCCTAAAGTGACAATCGTCTTTCTCATAGAGCCTCACTAAGCCTCGTTTAGTTGAACTAAGCAGCGCACCGATGAAACGTTTATCTTCCTCAGTTTTGATTTCATTGTTCATCAATGGACGGTAGACATAGCATTGTACTGTATATCAGTCAGATTATCCACTGCTGAACACAGCCTCCCCATTAGGGCGGGGCTTACCATAATCCCCACGCTTGCAGGCGTCTTGGGGATCGCAGTGTGAAATATCAGATTTTTAGAAAGGGCTGCTGCCCACCTTCTGGTGTGTTAGTATCTGGTGTCTTAGTCGCCTCTTACCCTCGGGTAGAGATTAGTGATTTCTATCTACACATTCGTGGAGTCCGCCGCTCCACGGACACAGCATAATCCAAGCACGGACATAGCATACTCCCTGGTATATTAACTAATTGGTACAAAGTTGAATGCAGTATAGTAATGTATGTATTTTAACTGTTTAGAGATAATGCATGTACATTGTTTTTGCATAATGATCATCTGCTAGTTTACATCGAAAGTAATTTAGTCGTAGAGAGATCAAGTTTTCGATTCAGGTTTCACCCCGTTTTGTAGTAATACGAGGAGAAAAAGATAAATCTCAGAGAAGTTTAAGTATAATTACCACGATGTACACAACAAGGGCTTGCGAGTTATTAACTTCTTTCCTGAGTTTCTGGGTTGTTACTATGGGTCCTGATGCTTGTCTGAATGATCATTGATCATTCACTAGTTTAAAGCTATAAGTTAAAATAATATTTTATGCAGCAGTGAAAACTAAAATAAAACCTATTTGTAACCCTATTATATGATGCAAAATTTCTTTTGCTTGCAAAGGTCATGTGATGGAATCTCACTGGGATGCCAGGCTCAAATTCCATAATCCAACCAATATCAGGCCATATATTCAATCAGATGTGCGACTCACGCAAATTTTGCCTTTAATGATGCCAAAATTAACTGCAAATAATTATAATAACCGTGACAGATGGTCAGAATACCTTTTCTCGCTTATTTCTTGGGAAGGATATTTTCGTATTGGATGTTTCGTAGATATGAAATATGACAATGCGTTAGTGCAGTTGTATATAAACAATATTATTTTATAAAATTGTGGGTTATAGGTATTGGTGGATCTCTGTTATCCAAAATAAAGAATTTTTGAATTGTGTTTGACAGGAGGGGCGAAAAGTGTGTAAGTGCATTTAATCATTCCCGGTTCAGACATTTACCGTGGCCAAACACTTAATTCAAAAACAAAATTTGGTCGCCAAGCATCCAATTTCACCCAGCTGTCCTTGACAGCCAGTTCATTCTGGTTGAGCCTTTACACAGCACCAGAAACAAAACTAATGTTGGCGTAATACTAGGTACTTATAAAAAAAATGCTTCCTGAAACAATCTCGAACAAAAAGTCGATAGACCTTATCTTAAAGCCGCCATATATTCTGTATCTATTCTCCATGATGTGATTAGAAAATATGACTTGTTCAGTGATGATCATGCAAGTCAACTTTCATTCAAGGAATGAAGGTAGGTTATTCTTGAAATTATCCCACAAATAATTGAATCGAACAGTCGAAAAGTGGTTTAGTGACTTAATCTTCTACTTTTTGTTATCTGAACCTAATACTTAATCTTGTTACCAAAAAAAAAATTGCGACAAACAGTCAGTAATATCACTTATTTATAAATGGGAAAGTTTACGATTGAGGATTGAGTTTATGATAGGAGGATGTGAGGAAGTGAGCGTGATGTTTGTTACTTCTTCAAGGCTGAAGCGATCTGGATGAAACTTGGAATGAAGATAGTTTAGGTCCTGTTTCAACACAAAGGATTTTTTATTATAACCTACATAAAAAATACTGGTCATTTAAAATACAGGTTATTTAAACAAGTGCGGCTTTACGATATGAGAAGTCTTAACCGACTAATACGCAACTTCTAAGACTTATGGATTAAGATGGTATTCGTATAGATTGTATAAGCCCAAAGTATTTAAAAATGTGTGTAGTGTAGTTATCCACAAAAAAATAAAAATGATTGCAGTCTCCGTTCCGCGGTTTTAGAGCGGGGGTTGATATCCTGTTTTAAGGCATTCCTATTATGTAATCTGTGCTATATATCTTTCTAGTTTCTCAATCACAAATATTATTTCATTATTGTGTCTCAGTTTCCCATGAAATTTAAATTATTCAGAAACTTTCGTTTGTCAAAAATAACTTCATATGACATTGTTAAACTACACGCCACGACCTTATTTAAGCAATTCCGACCACTAAACTCGAATGTCCTTTAACGATAATAACCTTCAAGAAGTTTAGAAGCAATGATTAAGGCTGTGGACTGCCGCGCAGCAGTTCCATGGTTTGAATCCCGCCGCGGGCTTGAGCTTCACAGCATGGTGGAAGGGCATTTTGCGAATGACTGCCTGGCTAGCGACCACCCTCAAGTAGAAAATTTGACACCAACCACCAAACGATGTGTTCCGGCAGCAGTCATTGAGAGCCAGTGAAATAACAGGCACATGAGACTTAACAACTATGTCTCAAGGTGACAAGTGCAGTGCAATTGGTGACTTGTGACGAAATGCACCTGTTACAGGCAGAGTTTAGCCCACTTAACATCAGGTGGGCCTCAAGCTTGTTCCGTCACAATAACATAAAAAAATGATGGACACTCTATAGTTTGCAGACGCTAAACTCATTCAGGTCAAAAATCACTATGGTATTACACAGAACAATGTAATAATATCGAAGCTATTATTATTTTATTATATTATTGTACTCATACAAGTATTTTGATTTATAGTTTATATTTAAATTAACGTTCTTAAAAATTACTAATGAATGCACCAAAAGGAGCAAATATTATAATGTCTGAATCTAATTGGTTTAAGAAAAACTCATTTTATACTCGAAAGTGTGACGCCCGAAAGTTAGCTTTAGCATTAGACCGAGGGTCGGAGTAGTAAAGGTAGACTGATACGACTTTCAATATATAAACAAAAATACTTGAAAGGTAACGTCGAGTCGCGCAATAAAGCGCGTTCCGAGTGGGGACTGGGGCGTGACATTGGCCTGTCCAAAAACTGCCTCTTATACTTATTTTATATAAGGTGCTACCAACAAAGAGAGACCGCAATCTCAAAAACGCTGATCCCAACGAAGGTTTAATTTCAGCTGAAGTGAAATCGACTGAAGTGTACATGCTTTCGCTCTTATTCCCCGACCCTTCTCGCTTGTGAGCAAATGTATACTCTTTGAAAAAGTTCATCTTTTTCTTGCTCAAGTTTCACCATGAATATTTTAGAAGCATCTTAGTAAGTGTACTTACTCTATTCCTGCCTGGAATAGCTAGGGACAGGTAACATAAACTAGTTTGCAATTTTATAGTCACAACTTACATCCTTCATATTTTTAGCATCCCCAATTTATGTCAACGCCTACGTAATAGAGTCTTTATGAGGAAGTTTGTTGAAAAATGTATTTGACTGCCCATAATATTACCGTGATCGAGTGCAGCCATCGAGAAAACGAGTGCAGGCCTGCTCCGAGCGCCCCATTCGTTAGCTTTTCGATTATCGATGTTTGTGAATTTTTATTGCGGTAAATTTGCTGGAAAGAAATTTTGTTTAGTACCTACTTACTACATTTTTATCACAAGGATGTATGATTGATGTTTTCACGGTATAAACTACATTGTAAAGATCTATATCTACTCAAAAATTGAGAGTCAGTTACTTATTTTTATGTGATTGGGACGGAACACGCACGAGGCCCACTTGATGTTAAGCGGTAAATTCTGCCTATACCAGATGCATTTCGTAATTTTTTATGCTTGATAGGTTAGCCTTCGACCACAATCTCACCTGGTAAGTAATGATCTGGTCGATGGTATTCAGGCTAACCTAGAATTAGCTAAGTGACGAACTGCACTGCGACTCTCACCGTAAGACATACAGTTATTAAGTCTTATGTGCATGTAATTTTACTGGCTCTCAAGGACTGCAGCCGGAACACACTGTTAGGTGCTTGGCGACAGATTTTCTTCTTGACGGTAGTAGCTAGCCAGGCGGGCATTCGCAAAATGCCCCCCACCATGTTATGAAGATCAAGTCGGTGGCGGCGGGGATCGAAACATGTACCTGCGGCACAGCAGTCCATATTATCTGTAACTACGACTATCATTGCTTCAAAGCATAAAAGAAGGTTTCATCGCTGAGATCGAAAAACCTAACCAGCCTTACATGCCCGTTGTTACAAGAAGAAAAAAGATATTTGGAGCATAACTTACTGAGTGCCAGAAAAATACATTTCAATTATCACATTTCAGTGTTTTTCAATTTGAAAACTGAAGTCAATACCCGTTCTTACGTCATTTAACATCCTTTGATTAGATAAAAGAAGGTAGGTATGTACCTACAGGGGTTGTTAACTTGAACTCTGCTCTTACAATACTTGACATTTCTTTGTTTAGGTACTTATTGACGTCACAAGAAGCGGCTTCCGATTTGGATGTTGTATAAACAGGTCTAAAGTTATATAGTTTATATCTCTTCTATAATTTTAATTGATAAAATACCTTATTACTCTTGACACGTATTTGTTTAGATACAATGTGATTGACGCCATTAAATGGCAGCTCCCATCAACTTCTTACTATTATCCCACGTAATATTGAGTCAGTAGTATTTATTCTCTCTAGCTGCATAAATGAGTATACAAGAACATATTAGGTCAAAAATACCTGTGTTATCTCTAACAATACGTAGGATACGTTTTGTGGTCAGACTGTTAACATCCTGATGCCAACCTCATTAGGAATAGGTACATTCTATACCATTCGGATAATATGGAGTTATTTTTTTAACGGTCGTATGCCTTTATAGACAAAACAATACATACTATTTAAATTCAACACTACAACTACTACCTTGAAAGCAATTAGTCATCGCAAAGGCCAGTGCAAGTTTAGAGGTAGTCAAAATTCTACAGTTCACTAACAGTTGGCAGCATGCTGGCAGCATTGCACCGTTGATGATAAGGGATAGAGGAAAAAAATTTACACTCCATGTACAGTAACCCTCTCATGTCAACGTCAGCGGAGTCGTTTCGTCTAATATGCATATTATTTTCCTTAGTACCTACCTATTATTCGAATATTAGAATAACAGATACGAGTATTAAATATTAATTTTTATAGTAGATTATATAAATGTAATATTTTCAATGATTGAAATCATCACTACACGAAAATTGTCGTCTTAAAAATATACTTTGTAGTATTTACTTTTATGACAAATATTAAGTTCTGACCTTGGCTTAAGGCTAGGATATTCGAAATCAACCTATTTTTGATTCACCCGTAAACAATGAAATGTTCATTATTTTGATCTGAAAAAAATATATGTTGTAGTTCAATATGCTTGCTAAATTATTTTCTGGTTCAAAACACGATAATTTGTGAGGTAATTAGAGGTCACACAATCAAACACCGAGCCCGCCGGCGAGCTCGAGGCAAAAACAAGGTCACGATAAATTGCTCTCCAAATAGTCAAAGAGTATTATTCAGTAGGGCCCAATTGTGCAACACTGCAGTTGCACAGAGGCATTTTGCTCCGATCCCCCCCATGTCTCTCGACAGCGAGACAAGCCGAGGTCCGAACCACAGTGGTGCCCTTGAGCTCGCTGTCAACCCCTCCTATAGTAGCGGCACGTTTTCGGCGTCCGCAGGAGACGGAGGTAGAAAGCGCTTTTCGCCTTCTACGCCCGTCTCGGGAGAAGTGCCTTCGGCACTTCTCCCTCCCGGGCTATTGTAGGGCCAGGCCCTCGCCCAAAACCCGGTGGAGCTGGACGACCGCACAGGCGGTAGCCAGCATCTATGTCCTCCCTAAACAAACAAACGCTTGATTCAGTCGTCTGTGAGACGTGTCTGAGGTAGGACCTGTGTCGCTTTTGCCGACTCGCTGCATTCCGTCACTAATCGATTGCTTTCCTGTTAGAGTTATTCGTTGTACTTGCAGTTTTAAAAATGTAGCTCATTTTTACGTTTTTAATATCACAGTATACACGTAACAGAAGTGTAACTAATAAACATAGGTAGATTTTTTGCTGTTTCTTTTACTTTGGTTTTCGTTTAAAGATACTTAGATCTAAAGGAGTATTTACAACAAAAAAAAACACATAAAGAATAAGTACTTACATACCTAACTTTAAACTCGGTATTTTTGACCGAACGAGAACTTAGTTCGAGCGAGTTGCTTCAATATAGAAAAAAATGCTTTCGTATGTCCGGTTGTTCTCCTCTACAGGTCGCATTTCTTAACCGATTTCGACGAAATTTTGGGAGTAGGTTTGATAGTTCAATAATTTTTTTTTAATCAATTGAGTTTTTGTTTATTTTTTTTAAAATGACGGAGATATACATTATAAGGTGCTGAAAGTATGGACGCCTGCGCTAACTAAGTACTAAGTAGAAAATCTGTCGCCAAGCACTTAACTATCGATGTGTTCAGCAATGTGTCCTTGAGAACCAGTAATTTTGCGTGGTGGTAGAGGATTATGCGAATGCGCACCTGGTAGCTACTACCCTCAAGTAGAAAATCTGTCGCCAAGCACTTACCGGTCTGTTCCGCTATGTGATCTTGAAAACCAGTAATTTTGCGTGGTGGTGGAGGATTATGCGAATGCGCGCCGGGCAAGCTACTACCCTCAAGTAGAAAATCTGTCGCCAAGCACTTGCCTATCGATGTGTTCAGCAATGTGTCCTTGAGAACCAGTCATTTTGCGTGGTGGTAGAGGATTATGTGAATGCGCACCTGGCTAGCTACTACCCTCAAGTAGAAAATCTGTCGCCAAGCACTTACCTATCGATGAGTTCAGCTATGTGTCCTTGAGAACCAGTAATTTTGCGTGGTGGTGGAGGATTATGCGAATGCGCACCTGGCTAGCTACTACCCTCAAGTAGAAAATCTGTCGCCAAGCACTTACCTATCGATGAGTTCAGCTATGTGTTCTTGAGAACCAGTAATTTTGCGTGGTGGTAGAGGATTATGCGAATGCGCACCTGGCTAGCTACTACCCTCAAGTAGAAAATCTGTCGCCAAGCACTTACCTATCGATGAGTTCAGCTATGTGTCCTTGAGAACCAGTAATTTTGCGTGGTGGTAGAGGATTATGCGAATGCGCGCCTGGCTAGCTACTACCCTCACGTAGAAAATATGTCGCCAAGCACTTACCTATCGATGTGTTCAGCTATGTGTCTTTGAAAACCAGTAATTTAGCGTGGTGGTAGAGGATTATGCGAATGCGCGCCTGGCTAGCTACTACCCTCAAGTAGAAAATCTGTCGCCAAGCACTTACCTATCGATGTGTTCAGCAATGTGTCCTTGAGAACCAGTAATTTTGCGTGGTGGTAGAGGATTATGCGAATGCGCACCTGGCTAGCTACTACCCTCAAGTAGAAAATCTGTCGCCAAGCACTTACCGGTCTGTTCTGCTATGTGATCTTGAAAACCAGTAATTTTGCATGGTGGTAGAGGATTATGCGAATGCGCGCCTGGCTGGCTACTACCCTCAAGTAGAATATCTGTCGCCAAGCGCTTACCTATCGATGAGTTCAGCTGTGTCCTTGAGAACCAGTAATTTTGCATGGTGGTAGAGGTTTTTGTGGATGCACGCCTGGCTAGCTACCACCTTCAAGTAGAAAATCTGTCGCCAAGCACCTACCGGTGGTAGCAAGACAGGCGCGCATACGCAAAATCCTCTACCACCACGCAAAATTACTGGTTTTCAAGGTCACATAGCGGAACAGACCGGTTAGTGCTTGGCGACAGATTTTCTATTTGAGGGTGGTAGCTAGCCAGGCGCGCATTCGCATAATCGTCTACCACCACGCAAAATGTAGAGGAACACACCGGTTAGTGCTTGGCGACAGATTTTCTACTTGAAGGTAGTAAGCTTGCCAGGCGCGCATTTGCATAATCCTCTACCACCACGCAAAATAACTGGTTCTCAAGGACACATAGCTGAACACATCGATAAGTGCTTGGTGACAGATTTTCTACTTGAGGGTAGTAGCTAGCCCGGCGCGCATTCGAAAAATCCACTACCACCACGCAAAATTACTGGTTTTCAAGGACATATAGCGGAACAGACCGGTAAGTGCTTGGCGACAGATTTTCTTCTTGGGCGTGGTAGCTAGCTAGGCGGGCATTATGCCTTACCACCATGCTACCCGCCATCAAGCTACCACTCTCAAAGAAAAAATCTGTAGCCAAGCACCTAGCAGTGTGTTACACTGAAAATCCTATTTGAAACTAATAATGTTATTGTTCCCACTTCCCGTCATTCATATCAAATAATATAGGTACGTGCTAATAAACTCTCCCCCCCGCAGCGTATCGCGCCACAGCATAACCGCACCCCGCCCGCCTGCTGCACTCTCATTGACTAACATAAAATACATATACCGAAATTGAATTTGGTAATCGTATCAAAATTATGCTAACAGATATATACCTGTTACCCTTATTTCATTACGGTATTTACCGAAATCGTATCGGTAAATACCCATACCGTAATATCCCTGCTACTTGGCTGCTTACATGTGCTCACCCTACATTTTAGAATCGTATTTCTACGGGCAAAGTGTTATTTTATCTTATTTATCAGTTATATACAATAACAAAATAAAATAATTCCTTTTTATAAATTATAATATTAGCATCGATTAGTTTGTTGTATTTCAGAATACCTATGCCAAACTAAACTTACAAATCATTGAATAGTATGCAATAATTTGTTAAAGTCGGTACCATGCTCATCTAAAATACTCTATTTTCAACTTCCGCAAGTTATTTCATACTAATTATACATTGACTCTACAGACGACCACATGCCAGAATTCAATTTTTCAGCTACTTTACTACGTATTGGTAACAAAAATAATAAAATAAATAAAGTCTAGTCCATTATTCGCCGTTTGTTTCGGTTAGGTAGGTTTGTTACTTATTTCGTTTACGAGCTAAAGACCAATGACTTACGGACGGACATACAGACAGACGTCGGGCACTCATAAATATGCGCTCCATTATGCGTTTTGAGTTCGGAACCCTAAAATATATCCGAACCAAATCTAATAAAAATAGGTACGTATTGTGAAACGCATATTTTTATTCTATAAGCGAATAAAAATGTTCACAAGAACAAAACAATTATTTAGATGCAGTTCTGGATTTAGTAGCAGATACCTAAAGTTGATCAACTAATACACTGTGACGCTAATAGCGTGCGGCTGGGGACATCGAGCGAGCGACCTGTCGCGCGCTGTGCGACTAGAGCGCAGCGCTACGTAGTGTTAATAGCCCGCAACTCTCGGACGCTAAATTTGCCTACTGATTGAGAATATAATAGCCTTAAGTCGCTGCCGAGATACATTGGGAGGGTCGAAACTAGGAAGGTTCGGAACAATATCTTAAAAGAGCCAGCTGTCTTCTTTTTTAATAAATGAGGACTTTGAAAGGTCGTTCGATCAAGAAATCAGAGAAAAGTACTGGTGTCCTGTAAAGAACATGTGATATGTGGTATGTGTAACTGTTTTTGAATTTTTATGTTCTCAATCAGCCTTCAAAATATTTTTTTTTATATGAGTGATATTTCATTGCTTACAGATAAGAGCCCATTGTTGTTTTGTCTTTCTTCAGTAAGCAATCTCCGAGCAAGTGGGAGAAAATTAGCTTATTAGGAGTGATTATTCATTATACTAAAGTGTACCGGAAAAGCGCGCTTATAAGGTGCCGCCTCTATATTATGGAGGGCCACGAAAACTAGCGACGAGCGACTTACGCCCCTAACAATACAAACTTTCATATTACACTGACTCTAATGGCTATACGCTTCGTACTGGTAGCACAAATCAATAGCGCCTTGATTATTATTATAACCAACTTCAAAAAAAGGAGGAGGTTCTCAATTCGCCTGTTTATTTGTTTATTTTTTATGTTACCTCCAATAACTGAAAAATATTTTCTTGATGATATAGTCGTTGACAGTGAATGACAATCGATCCCGTAAGTAGCAAGGGTCACTATAATGAGTATTTTTTTTTTTAACCAAGACATGTAATTGACTTCAACAATCAAAAGTGTGAAATTACTTGTCGCGGTCAGTACCATGCGCACAATATTGTGATGATAGGTACTTTGAACTATCATGGTACAGACTTCAACAAGTTATTTCATACTTTGGAGTGTTGAAGTCGGTTCCTGTTTTTGGTTAAGTATATATTTTTTAATTGTGTGTAATTTTGGTGACCTCTGACTCAGACTGCTTTATAGTGTCTCACGGCGCCGATCAAATCTACATATTATTATGTAGCACATAACGAAGTGATAATATTTTTAAAATTAAGTTCGTTTAGGGCTTAGTCTCCATTATCGAACACACGGGAGAAAGGATCAAAACTTAGACGCTAGAAGCTTCTGACAGTCATCCCTTGTCTTAGTGGCCCTCGTGTAACGCTGGCAGGACAAAGTTCGTGAATAAATTGCGCTCCCTGAACGCCTTACACTACGGCCATTACAATAGGTGCGTTGTCGTGGAGAGAATGCGTTTAATATAAAAGGAATTGAAAGACGACGAATTCCGGTTGTCGCGATTGTTTGCTATGTTACAAAAGAGATTTTTATAATTAATTATAACGTGCTGATATGCTGGCATCGGTAGAATCCTCATCATCATCCGAGTGACGTTGGCATTACATTTTTGAGATGGACATTGGACAGACGTGTTTTTTAATTTCTAATTAAATTCGATTATTTCATATCATATATGTCATAATTTAATTTTTCATAATTATACCGTGGTTTGCCGGGCTAGAATTTTATGTCTTCGTAAGAGAAGCGACGAAGAGAAAAATACCAGCAAGTGGACAGCAGCGCCTTCTGCTATCTCTTCTCTTTATGGGAGGAATATGTTCCTATTCGTCAAAGATTGATGCTGATTCAGAGTTATGGGTAATCTCTACTGATTCTATTGATCTGCTCCAACACCATATCGTAAGTAGTAATTATGCATCGATTAACGTGCACTGTAACTAAGATTTATATTTCCAATTTATGAATAATTATCTATCGAATTATCTGAAGAATTAGCTATCGAAAACACGGGGAATCTTACTGCGATGGCTAAAGAACAATATTTTTAATTTATCACATACTTTCTAGATATATTGTTTACTAAATTATAAAAACATTAATATGTTTTTAATGTTTTTGATGCAACACAAAGTTTTAGTTTTACTTATCTCTACGAAATCTTTCGCACACACACATAACAGCTTAAGACACTTGAGAAGATTGAGAAACGCGCCAATAGGTTAATAGGCAGTGGCTTTCCTGGAGAGTCTCAGCTGCAAAGCCACGAACACCGCCGTAGAATCGCTTGTCTAACGGTTTTTTACCGGATACTTGTCGGTGAGTGTGCACAAGAACTGCAAGACATAGTTCCGCCCTCCTTCTCCTTCTCCATGGGACGTCCAGACAAACGGAGAGGCGCTAGCCGTACATGGTTGATATTTCCAGGAATCATACGAAGTGCTTCGCTTCCTTTTTTCCCGTGCGTACTGCGAAAGAGTAGAATTCCGACCGGAACCGTGTTCAGTTTTTTCCGATTGTAACATCAGACAGGGTGTGGCAAAACGCGTACCTTTTACGAAAAAAACCTACCCCATGCAAATCTTAAAATGTGATCCAATATCTGGTACAAAATCTTAGTATTCTGATATGGCTTGCCTATGAGAGTGAATATCTTAATACGCCTCCGTAGCCGGGAGAGCGATTCCTTACAACTGTCGGATTCCTCACTGAATAGCTAGCTCTGCAACGCCATATTAGCATGCAAATTAATGTAGCAGTTGGCTGGCTGCTTTGTCTATTACCTATTGGCCTCATTTTACCTAATTGAACTGCCTTTATTTTTTCCCTAAATTTTCCTGACTTTAGAATATTCTATAATATCCTCTTATTGGATGTCTTGTTTCGGTTGCTTACCGTGAGAGCCAGGACTCATACTAGGTTAAGCTTTTCTTCCACAACATATCTTACTTACACCACAGAATAAAAACCTGCTCGTGAAATAATTTTTATTCACGTGGCATAGGCTGCATTATCAGCAATAACTCTTAGTAGCATTTATAGTGTATAGTCGTGAGAGGCAATAAAATCAGTGAGATATTAGTTATGAATGTTTTTATATCGAATCCTTCGCTTTGCTCTAAATTTGAAGCGCAACGTCCGCCGCAGTCATGACTTGGATGGTCAGACTTGGAAATCGGTCAAGCCGTTTTTGAGTTACACTCCAATAACTGAAAAATATTTTCCTATCCTGATGATATAGTTGTCGACAGTGAATGACAATCAATCCCGTAAGTAGCAAGGGTCACTAAAAAGAGTGATTTCTTTTTATATTTGATAGTTCAAAAATACCTATTACCATAATATTGTGTGGATGGTACGACTTCGATAAGATATTTCACACTTTTGAGTGTTGAAGTCGGTTCCATATTTTGGTGAAAAAAAAATTGTTAGATAGCTCTATGGCAGCGACAGCAAATGTAGGTAGATATCACAAAAATAAAAGGTCTCTTAGTCAATAGGAAAGTAAGGACGCATTAATATTTTATCATATATATTTAAGCCGCTTGAACCGTTATTTCACACTTTTGTGTGTTGAATTACACACAAAAATGTGAAATAACTGGTCGAAGTCGGTACCATGCGTACAATATTGTGATAATAGATAATAGGTACTTTTGATCTATGTTATTTAATAATTTTGAGTGTTGAAGTCGGTTCCATTTTTTAGTAATTTTTTTTTACTACGTTGGTGCAAAACGTGTACCTGCATTTACGTGTACCTGTTTGCTAAACTATTGCCACCTCCTCAGTGTTTTCTCTTATGTTATTACCGACGGAACATCTCCTTTCTTTCATCGGACAATCAGAGACACTGGAACACGGCATCCATAAATGGTCGATATCCCGAAAATACGCACAAAGCGTTTTAAATCCAGTTTTATAATGCGCCGAAGTATGGAATACCCTACCAGCGTCTTTATTTCCGGAAAGATATAATCTGGAAGTCTTCAAGAACAGGTATCTGCTAGGCAAGTATGTTCCACCGTCGACTGCGTCGTGACTTTCCATCAGGTGAGACAGCGGTCAAATGCTTGCTTATCTAATTTAAAAGAAAAAAAAGTTCTGTGTGGTCAATACCACTTACACATAGCGTTCAATGTATTGCATTCACCACTCGAAGTCTTACAGTTTAAATTAAATGTTATAATAAAGGTATATTTACATTATAATATATGTTTGCATTTGACCAATAACTCACATGATGTTAAGTGCCGCTGCAGTATAGTACAAGCACACATATAAGTTTTCTATACATTTTAGAGAGACGTATTGATATTAAGAAACAGATTTAGGTTATTATGACTCCCCGACTTTTGATAGGTGAATACCTCCTGAGTGGATCATTTTTTGGATTCTGGTAAAATAAAGATTTAGGTTCTATAAATGGACATGTTGCCAACAAACGCGTACTGTAGTCGTTTTCATAAGTAGGTAAAATATAATTAGTAATCTGATTCACGATAAAATATGACCAAATATATTCTTAACAAATCCGTGTTTAGAGTATTATTAGCTCTAATTTTCACGGTTTGGTCAAACAAAAGGTCGTACCCGCCACGTCCAGCGCGCATTGAGATTGAACTTTCAATTCATATTTTATTTTATTTTCCGTTACGAGCTCTTAATTGATCTGCAAAGCCCTCTTAATTCTAGATACAACTTTATGCCTGCTAACATTTGGGGTTGCAATGGGGGTGATACAATCACGTTATCCACACTCCCCGGAATATACGGGATAAAATGCCGACAAACGAGCGACTTTGCGTTGCGTCAGTGTTCAAAATTTCGTTGTCTTCCTTGAACTTTAACAAACGAGTTGCTGACGAGCTCAGCGGTCTGCATGTTTTGAGAACTGACCTATTTATTACACCTAAAATGGTGTCTTACTTTTAGTTGTATACACAGTTTTTTGACACGTTACTGATTTTTGAATACAGTGTATATTCGTTGCGTATAGAATCTTCTTGCATGGATGGTCATGTGTTTTAATCTTTTTAAAAATGTCCCATTAAATCCGTTTTCCATGGTGTTTTTAATTATAACACAAATTGAAGACAATAGGTGAACAAAGCAAAGCCTTACTAAGAGCTGCTATTCCAATAGACATAAAGGATCCTAAAAGCCCGAAACCGTTATTAAAGAGCGCCAAATAGTTTCCTTTGTTTATCTTTGGGCTTAATAAATAAGAGGACCTTTGGGATAATAGTTGCAATATCCGAGATAAGGTCACATCTTTGAATCCTATCTTAATCAGAGCAACGTATAACTTTTAATTGTGTCATTTCTGATGTTCACTTGATAGTGAAATTTGTGGATACATTTAAATATTTATTCATTTGGTTTTATTTATTGCACAACAGCCGCCTAACCGAAACAATGCAGGCTATCTATTATTCCATGAGTACGTAAATTCGGCATTTGAGAGTTGCTGTCTATCCGCACAACGCGGCCGCGGCACTGTGCTCTAGTTGCACAGCGCGCTCTCACTACACCGAGCGTCGAATAGCTCAATGTCACGTCACACACAGTGCAACTAAAACAATTGATTGACTCCAGGAGGTCTACTGCCAACAACAAAGTTCAAAGTTTCGTTTGAAGGATCGCACCTTTTCTTACCATGAAACGCTTTCGGATCCAAATTTCAATATATTCGTACTTCGTGAATTGACATAATATTGCCCGTATTTTACCCTACTCCCAAACGTCGTTTGGAATTTATAATTTCGTAATTAGAAATTAAGTTGATTCGATAATCTCGTAATAGATACGCCCAACTTTTTCGTCTGTCGTATAGTTATCGTTTGCTGCGAAAATACTTTGCTTCGACAAAACTTGCTGCATTCCATTTTTACACATTTTCGTTTTTAACTAAGAAGTTATGTACCAAGTATAAATGAGCACCTACACCGGTATGCTATTTCATAGGATAGTTTATACATTGTAAATTATATCCCTCATTTGCAGCATACATCACAAAAATAAAAATTTACTTATTTTATACCCGTATAATGGTGATGCGCTTGGTGGTGGAAGAAAAAGTTATGGAGCCTGAACATGAATGTAGGTATATACAAGAGTCGCTGTTAGAACATATTAAATCATTCTTGTGTTTTCAAGAATATGTTTACTTAATTTAAGTACACGTTGCATGGTTGTTCGTAGAAAGCAGCGCGAGAAACAGGAACTTCAAAAAAGAAGGGTCACGTGTATTATGTGTCTGCCTCTTCAAAAAATAAAAACATTCTGACAAACGTTGTATTGAACACATGGGGTTATCTACTAATGTAAGGCTCATGGTTGCATTCTCGTTTTCATATTCGAAGTAGAATTTACTAAAGAGTTTATAGTATTAGGCATTATTCCATTAGGTTCTTTGTTCGTCGATGACACAACCATCACTGTGACACTGTAAACATTTGTTTACTAAGAAAATAAATCGTAGAATACATTGAATTCTACAAACACATACATGAATAAATATTTTATTAATTATCGAAACATTCTTCTTCTCAAATTCTTTTTGGTTTTTGATTTATATACCAACATTTTTTTTATATCTCAACTATTTTTTGTTGTTACTTATTTTATTATCTTACAGTTCAAACACCACACGGTATTATTTATTTGCTTATTGAGTATTATTATCATGAAATAATAAAGTTGCTGTTTAAATTTTTAATGAAGTTTGTAATGTACCGCTCCTTAATATAATTTACGCTAGTTGTCTCATATCATCCCATGGGTGTCGTAAGAGGCGGCTAAGGGAAATTTACTGGAAGGTGGGCAGCAGCGCGATCAAATGATCTGCCAACTTACACTGCGATCCCCAAGCCGCCTGCCATGCGTGGGGACTCTAGTCACAACAATTTAAGATATTAATGATTAAAAAAATCTAACATTCACGAAACGATAAAAGTATAGAACTATCCAATAAACTATTTACATACCTATTTCATATAAATGTAGATTTAAATTTATGTTTAAGAATTAGTTTTTTAATCAACTTAAAAAATATGGAGGAAAGTTATAATTACTTATATTAAGTTTTTTATGTTCTAGATCATGCAAATCCAGTAAATAGTAACGCTTACACGTATCGTAATGATTATTTTATGTTGAGCAGCATATACCTACAAATGAGTGTTCTAGTAGTTCGTAAGTTACACTCAATTTACTTAAAATTATTTGCTGAATGAGCCTATAACTAACAATTACTACTCTTGCTGATGTTAACCAATATTGTGGGTGACACTTTGTCTTAGACGTATATGTAAGATACTAAAAATGTTGAAATAAAATTAATTAAACGTCACTGACTCCTTTTTGATGCGCTCGTAGCGAAGTGTGCTTAGCCATTCTGAACCGATCAGCAAAGCTTAGCAACGTCCGCCTCAGTCATGAGTTGGATGGGTGACCGCTGGTGACATTACTACTGAGCGATACCGTGCTTCGTAAGGCACGTTAAGCCGTCAGTCCCGGTTGTTGTCTAAGGATGGCAGTCGCTATAGCATGGTGGTAAGACATTTTGCGAATGCCCGTCTGGCTAGCTACCACTCTCAAGTAGAAAACCTGTCGCCAAGCACCTAAAGGTGTGTTCCGGCAGCTGTACTAGAGAGCCAGTAATTATAGGTTAGTCTGAACAACATCTTCGACAACATCACTTACCATCAGGTCCAAACGTCAAAAGGCTAACCTATCAGGCATAAAAAAAAAATAACACCAATAAAGATGAAAGCAACTTGTGGAAGTCGGACAATGGTACTGTGAGTTCAGAGTGTTTTGAATCTGCATGGTATCGACTTCCACAAGTTATTTCATACTTTTCCGCGTATGAAATTTATGTAGTTACGTTTATAAAAAATATTTTCTTAAACTCCTCTAAATTTCTTTGACGTATGCTTTCTCCTAGTAGTGAATAATTAGGGTGAACATTGTCGTTATTGTATCTAATCAGGGTGAATGTTTATGTTGCATCTTGATTTTTTAAGTTTCTAATGGACATACCACGCTCATTTCTGCTGTCTATGATTTCGGGCAGTAAGCATTTCATATAAAATTGTATTAATTTTGGTCTCACCTTAGTTTCCAAAAATGTAACCTTGAATCTGGTAATACCAAATTGAGTTTTTATTTACAGAAGTAGTGCTAATGTGTTTAAATATATATATTAAATTTTATATTATATATTTTTTTAAATAACATTTCGCATAAATGTTTAGTTGAATAAAACATCTTGAAGAAAATATAGGAATGTTTATTGCTGAAAACAACTCCTCGATCTGAGAAAATCCTATACCAGAAGTTATAACTCCCGTTGTACAGCTATACTAATATAGCTGAAAACAAACTTCTTTACACATTTTGCACTCAAATTTGAATATTGATATAAGTTAATATCTTCTCTCACCAATCAAGAAGAAGTTGTTTGATTTACATTCAAACAAATTATTGTGGTGTTCTTTTTCTTGAAGTTGTTTTAAAAAGTAGGAGATGTCAATTATTCGCCGTCCCGATATAGGTTGAAAATAGTCTTATATTTATCCATTTGAATAATAAACGCGTCCTCGTTGCCATCAATTTCTCTGTAACACCATAAAATAAGATATAAAGATAGTATGACGAAAATTATTCCTATTAAATTCCAGTTTTAGAATTCGGTCCTTATTCTAATTTAGAATAAGTAAAAAGCCCAAATTTACACTTATTTTTATATACTTAGGGCAATAATCGTACTCGTTCGTTTTAACGGGCATAACGTAGAATTATTGGCCCTTAAGGGCAGCTGCTAGATACATGGTTAGGTGCTAGGCGACAGATTTTGTACTTGAAAGGATGGGAGCAAGTCAAGCAGGCATTCTTAAAATTCTCAACCGTCCGCAGTCCTTGAGAGCCACTGAAATTACAAGCACATGAGACTTAACAACTATGTTTCAAAGTGACGGGCGCAGTGTAATTCGTGACTTGTGACGAAATGCATCTGTTATAGGCAGAGGTTAGTCCACTTAACATCAGGTGGGTGGGCCTCGACCTTATTCCGTCACAATAACATAAAAAAACTTAGTTGTCTGAAAAAAAATCACCACTTTTTCAAAGTGATAAGTTGACTGAATCTACAATATCTGAGAGCCGTGCATACCTAAGTCATAATGTTAAGTGTTTTGAAGGATTACTAGAAATAGTAACTTTTTACCTCTTTTTGAACCTATGATTAGACTGTGGTCAATAGAATAAATAAACAAAAAATTACCCACCATATTTCAATTCCAATTTTATTTTGCCTTCAACCGTGATTTAGTGCGTGGTTTATTTTCTTTATTTGCCATTTCCAGAAAACAACCAAAAAATATGGTCTCATAAGTTTTCATAAAATATTTACACAACGGGAAATCAACACAAACATAGTCTATCTAATGCCTCTAATGGTCTAATAGAGATATTTACCGGTGTGAAGTTGGCAGCCAAAATCTAGCGGCCTATAACCCAACCAAATTAGGGAGGTAGATTTTCAAATATTTAAATTTTATTGCACTCATGATTAGGGATACCATTTCAGCAATGAAAAAGCAAAAACATTGCGGCAGCTCAGGTCCTTCACCTTCCAAATTAAATATTTAAAATTATTGATAATTGAAAACAAACTATCAAATTGGCTGCTGATAAATTTAAACAGAAGTACTCTAAAACATGCGAGTTTTGGTGATTAAAACTAATGATTATTATATTTTCTGTACAAAAATCATGAGCAGAAAGCGACATTTATGTGTTTTTTAACCCTTTCGTGGTATGAAATAACTTTTTTTTAAGAAAATATAAAATGAAGCGATTTGACCCTAGAACCGATTAAATAAAATAATCACGGCTATTATTCATACTCAGAGATGTAATTTCAGCTATAGAAAAGCATCGGCATTGCGGCAGTTCACTTACTTGACCTTAAAAAAAAATTGTGAATATTGCAAACAATTTATCAATTTGGCTGCTGATTAATTTCAACCAGAAATCCTCTAAAATGTGCCAGTTTTGGTGATTTTAAATGATGAATTAATATGTGTTCTATACGAAAATTATAAACAGAAAGCGGCAGTCATGCGTTTTTTAACCCTTTCATGGTATAACAAAACTTTTTTAAATGAAATTATGCAATAATGCGTTTTGACCCTTGAACCCCTGAAATAAAATATTCACAGCTATAATTCATAAACAAAGATGAAGTTGCAATAAAAAAATCATCGGCATTGCGGCAGTTCACTTACTTGACCTTCTAAAAAAATTGAGAAAATTGCAAACAAATTATTTATTTGGCTGCTGATAAATTTCAACCAGAAATCCTCTAAAATGTGCCAGTTTTGGTGATTACAAATGATGATTAATATGTGTTCTATACGAAAATCATAAACAGAAAGCGGCAGTCATGTGTTTTTTAACCCTATCGTTGTAGGACAAAACTTTTTTAAATGAAAAATGAAATGAAGCGTTTTGACCCTTGAACCCCTAAAATAAAATAATCACAGCTATTATTCATACTCAGATTTAAAATTTCAGCTATAGAAAAGCATCGGCATTGCGGCAGTTCACTTACTTGACCTTCAAAAAAAATTGTGAAAATTGCAAACAAATTATTAATTTGGCTGCTGATAAATTTCAACCAGAAATCCTCTAAAATGTGCCAGTTTTGGTGATTTTAAATGATGAATTAATATGTGTTCTATACGAAAATTATTAACAGAAAGCGGCAGTCATGCGTTTTTTAACCCTTTCATGGTATAACAAAACTTTTTAAATGAAATTATGCAATAATGCGTTTTGACCCTTGAACCCCTGAAATAAAATATTCACAGCTATAATTCATAAACAAAGATGAAGTTGCAATAAAAAATCATCGGCATTGCGGCAGTTCACTTACTTGACCTTTTAAAAAAATTTAGAAAATTGCAAACAAATTATTTATTTGGCTGCTGATAAATTTCAACCAGAAATCCTCTAAAATGTGCCAGTTTTGGTGATAACAAATGATGAATAATATGTGTTCTTTACGAAAATCACAAACAGAAAGCGGCAGTCATGTGTTTTTTAACCCTATCGTTGTAGGACATAACTTTTTTAAATGAAAAAATGAAATGAAGCGTTTTGACCCTTGAACCCCTGAAATAAAATAATCACAGCTATTATTCATACTCAGATTTGTAATTCCAGCTATAGAAAAGCATCGGCATTGCGGCAGTTCACTTACTTGACCTTCAACAAAAATTGTGAAAATTGCAAACAAATTATTAATTTGGGTGCTGATAAATTTCAACAAGAAATCCTCTAAAATGTGCCAGTTTTGGTGATTTCAAATGATGAATTAATATGTGTTCTATATGAAAATTATAAACAGAAGGTGGCAGTCATGCGTTTTTTAACCCTATCATGGTATAACAAAACTTTTTTAAATGAAATTATGCAATGATGCGTTTTGACCCTTGAACCCCTTAAATAAAATAATCAAAGCTATAATTCATCATTGGTGATAAGATTTCAGCTATAAAAAAGCATCGGCATTGCGGCAGTTCACTTACTTGAACTTAAAAAAAAATTGTGAATATTGCAAACAATTTATCAATTTGGCTGCTGATAAATTTCAACCAGAAATCCTCTAAAATGTGCCAGTTTTGGTGATTACAAATGATGATTAATATCGCATCCGCTGACCAGCCGACGCCGTCGAAGAGATATAAGCTACGGGATAGAAAGAGTACTGCCGACGCCGACGCCGCTGACCAGCCGACGCCGTCAAAGAGATATAAGCTACGGGATAGAAAGAGTACTGCCGACGCCGACGCCGCTGACCAGCCGACGCCGTCAAAGAGATATAAGCTATGGGATAGAAAGAGTACTGCCGACGTCGACGCCGCTGACCAGCCGACGCCGCCGCGCTGTCGAAGAGATATAAGCTACGTGATAGAAAGAGTACTGCCGACGCCTACGCCGCTGACCACCGACTCCGTCGAAGAGATATAAGCTACGGGATAGAAAGAGTACTGTCGACGCCGACGCCGCTGAACTGCCGACGCCCTCGAAGAGATATAAGCTACGTGATAGAAAGAGTACTGCCAACGCCGACGCCGCTGACCAGACGACGCCGTCGAAGAGATATAAGCTACGTGATAGAAAGAGTACTGCCGACGCCGACACCGCTGACCAGCCGACTCCGTCGAAGAGATATAAGCTACGGGATAGAAAGAGTACTGCCGACGCCGACGCCGCTGAACTGCCGACGCCGTCGAAGAGATATAAGCTACGTGATAGAAAAAGTACTGCCAACGCCGACGCCGCTGACCAGACGACGCCGTCGAAGAGATATAAGCTACGTGATAGAAAGAGTACCGCCGACACCGACGCCTCTGTACAGCCGACGCCGTCGAAGAGATATAAGCTACGGTATAGAAAGAGTACTGCCGACGCCGACGACGCTGACCAGCCGACGCCGTCGAAGAAATATTAGCTACAGTATAGAAAGAGAACTGCCGACGCCGACGCCGCTGACCAGCTGACGCCGTCGAAGAGATATAAGCTACGTGATAGAAATAGTACTGCCAACGCCGACGCCGCTGACCAGCCGACGCCGTCGAAGAGATATAAGCTACGTGATAGAAAGAGAGGCGAGAAGGTGTATATAAATGTTACGTACCAATTGGTGTGCGACCTGAATTGCTCTTTATTGCGTCGTAGTAAAGTTACCACGGAGACCACGGAGAGGCGCTTGCTGTCTCTCTCGATATCTCGAAGGCTTTTGACAGGGTTTGGCACGATAGCCTTAGTAGCAAGCTTCCTTCATACGGCCTTCCCACTGGCTTATGTGTTTGGATTTCAGATTTCTTGAGGGATCGGTCGATTCGAGTGGTCATCGATGGCTGTTCTTCCGACCAATTGGCTATAAGCGCCGGAGTCCCTCAAGGATCAGTACTCTCTGCAACGCTTTTTCTGCTGCATATTAATGATCTGCTTAAGCCCGGTATTTTTGGGTACGCAGACGACAGCACCGTTGTGGAGAGTTATACATCTAACGCACGAACCAGTGCATTACAAATCCAGTCTCATAGGGAAGCGATGGTTCAGCGCTTGAACTTTTCTCTGAAGGCTGTCTCCGAATGGGGCGATGCCAATCTGGTTAAGTTCAATGCTGCTAAAACCCAGGCTTGTCTTTTCTCCGCCAAACGGAGCCCTTTTCAGCTGGCTCCTACTTTCAGGGATGTGTCCGTGCCGATAAGTAGCCATCTCGAGCTTCTTGGCATCTCATTAACACCGACTCTCAATTTCGGCTCCTATATAGAGTCTAAAGCCCAGCTGGCCTCAAAAAAACTTGGTGTTTTGGCTAAGGTGAGACAATACTTCACACCGGGACAGCTGCTTAATCTTTATCAAGCGCAAGTCCGGTCGTGTATGGAGTACTGTTCTCACCTTTGGGATGGTTCTGCCAAATACCAGCTGGAGACACTGGAAGCTATTGGAGGAGAGCCAAGAGACTCATTAACGACGACGAACTTGTAAGCAAGAGACTCCAAAGTCTCGAGCATCGCCGCAAAGTCGCTTGCTTATCGGTTTTTTATCGGATACATTTCGGGGAGTGTGCCACAGAACTACATGATTTGATTCCGCCATCCCCATTCTTTAACCGGACATCCAGGGATACTCAGAAGCGCCACCGCTATATGGTAGATATTCCATTCACCCGAACAAAGCAATTTGCTTCTTCGTTTATTATACGAACCGCCAGGGAATGGAATACCCTGCCTGAGTCTGTGTTTCCGGTTAAGTACAATATGGGGGTCTTCAAAACCCGAGTGAACAGGTGTCTTCTGGGTAAGCGCGCTCCATCATCGACCGCATCATCACTTAACATCAGGTGAGATAGTGGTCAAGTGCTAACCAGTTCAGTATAAAAAAAAAAAAAAAACCTTTCATTTAAATATCTTTGCAGAGAGATCATTCTGGTCCTTTTTATTCTGTAACATTTCCACAAATTCATATTAGAACACGGAACGTTCAGTTTCGGCTACACAATGTTTATATAATATATATTATATTGATAATTATACTGAACGTTCCGTGTTCTAATATGAATTTGTGGAAATGTTACAGAATAAAAAGGACCAGAATGATCTCTCTGCAAAGATATTTACATAAAAGGTAACTTTACTACGACGCAATAAAGAGCAATTCAGGTCGCACACCAATTGGTACGTAACATTTATATACACCTTCTCGCCTCTCTTTCTATCACGTAGCTTATATCTCTTCGACGGCGTCAGCTGGTCAGCGGCGTCGGCGTTGGCAGAACTATTTCTATCACGTAGCTTATATCTCTTCGACGGCGTCGGCTGGTCAGCGGCGTCGGCGTCGGCAGTTCTCTTTCTATACTGGAGCTAATATTTCTTCGACGGCGTCGGCTGGTCAGCGGCGTCGGCGTCGGCAGTACTCTTTCTATCACGTAGCTTATATCTCTTCCACGGCGCGGCGGCGTCGGCTGGTCAGCGGCGTCGGCGTCGGCAGTACTCTTTCTATACCGTAGCTTATATCTCTTCGACGGCATCGGCTGTACAGAAACGTCGGCGTCGGCAGTACTCTTTCTATCACGTAGCTTATATCTCTTCGACGGCGTCGTCTGGTCAGCGGCGTCGGTGTTGGCAGTACTCTTTCTATCACGTAGCTTATATCTCTTCGACGGCGTCGTCTGGTCAGCGGCGTCGGTGTTGGCAGTACTCTTTCTATCACGTAGCTTATATCTCTTCGACGGCGTCGGCTGGTCAGCGGCGTCGGCGTTGGCAGTACTATTTCTATAACGTATCTTATATCTCTTCGACGGCGTCGGCTGTACAGAGGCGTCGGCGTCAGCAGTACTCTTTCTATCACGTAGCTTATATCTCTTCGACAATCTTGATAAATTGTTTGCAATATTCACAATTTATTTTAAAGGTCAAGTAAGTGAACTGCCGCAATGCCGATGCTTTTTTATAGCTGAAATCTTATCACCAATGATGAATTATAGCTTTGATTATTTTATTTAAGGGGTTCAAGGGTCAAAACGCATCATTGCATAATTTCATTTAAAAAAGTTTTGTTATACCATGATAGGGTTAAAAAACGCATGACTGCCACCTTCTGTTTATAATTTTCGTATAGAACACATATTAATTCATCATTTGAAATCACCAAAACTGGCACATTTTAGAGGATTTCTGGTTGAAATTTATCAGCAGCCAAATTGATAAATTGTACTATTATACTGAACGTTCCGTGTTCTAATATGAATCCCGAATGAAGGGCGTCGGCTGGTCAGCGGCGTCGGCGTCGGCAGTACTCTTTCTATCCCGTAGCTTATATCTCTTCGACGGCGTCGGCTGGTCAGCGGATGCGATATTAATCATCATTTGTAATCACCAAAACTGGCACATTTTAGAGGATTTCTGGTTGAAATTTATCAGCAGCCAAATTGATAAATTGTTTGCAATATTCACAATTTTTTTTTAAGGTCAAGTAAATGAACTGCCGCAATGCCGATGCTTTTTTATAGCTGAAGTCTTATCACCAATGATGAATTATAGCTTTGATTTTTTTTTATTTTTTATTTTGTTATGCCTGATAGGTTAGCCTTTGACTACTATCTCACCTGATGGTAAGTGATGATGTGGTCGAGGATGTTATTCAGGCTAACCTAGAGTTACTGGCTCTCAAGGACAGCTGCTGGATCACACCGTTAGGTGCTTGGCGACAGATTTTCAACTTGAGGGTGGTAGCTAGCCAGGCGGGCATTCGCAAAGTGCCCTACCACCATGCTGTAACGACTGCTATCCTAAGACAACAACCAGGACCGACGGCTTAACGTGCCCTCCGAAGCACGGAAGCGCTCAGTAGTAATGTCACCAGCGGTCACCCATCCAAGTCATGACCGCGGCGGACGTTGCTTAACTTTGCTGATCGATTCAGAATGGCTAAGCAAACTTGGCTACGAGCGCTTCAAAACTTATTTTATTTAAGGGGTTCAAGGGTAAAAACGCATCATTTCATTTTATCATTAAAAAAAAAATGTTATACCATGAAAGGGTTAAAAAACGCATCACTGCCGCTTTCTGTTTATAATTTTCGTATAGAACACATATTGATTCATCATTTGAAATCACCAAAACTGGAACATTTTAGAGGATTTCTGGTTGAAATTTATCAGCAGCCAATTTAATAATTTGTTTGCAATTTTCACAATTTTTTTTGAAGGTCGAGTAAGTGAACTGCCGCAATGCCGATGCTTTTCTATAGCTGGAATTATCAATCTTAGTATGAATAATAGCTGTGATTATTTTATTTCAGGGGTTCAAAGGTCAAAACGCTTCATTTCATTTTTTCATTTAAAAAAGTTTTGTCTTACAACGATAGGTTTAAAAACACATGACTGCCGCTTTCTGTTTGTGAATTTCGTATAGAACATATATTATTCACCATTTGTAATCACCAAAACTGGCTCATTTTAGAGGATTTCTGGTTTAAATTTATCAGCAGCCAAATAAATAATTTGTTTGCAATTTGCACAATTTTTTTTGAAGGTCAAGTAAGTGAACTGCCGCAATGCCGATGCTTTTCTATAGCTGGAATTAATAATCTTAGTATTAATAATAGCTGTGATTATTTTATTTCAGGGGTTCAAAGGTCAAAACGCTTCATTTCATTTTTTCATTTAAAAAAATTTTGTCCTACAACGATAGGGTTAAAAAACACATGACTGCCGCTTTCTGTTTATGATTTTCGTATAGAACACATATTATTCATCATTTGTAATCACCAAAACTGGCTCATTTTAGAGGATTTCTGGTTTAAATTTATCAGCAGCCAAATAAATAATTTGTTTGCAATTTTCACAATATTTTTTAAGGTCAAGTAAGTGAACTGCCGCAATGCCAATGCTTTTTTATAGCTGCAATTTCATCTTTGTTTATGAATTATAGCTGTGATTATATTATTTCAGGGGTTCAAGGGTCAAAACGCATCATTTTATTTTTTCATTAAAAAAGTTATGTCATACAACAAAAGGATTAAAAAACACATGACTGCCGCTTTCTTTTTATGATTTTCGTATAGAACACATATTAATCATCATTTGTAATCACCAAAACTGGCACATTTTAGAGGATTTCTGGTTGAAATTTATCAGCAGCCAAATTGATAAATTGTTTGCAATATTCACAATTTTTTTTTAAGTTCAAGTAAGTGAACTGCCGCAATGCCGATGCTTTTTTATAGCTGAAATCTTATCACCAATGATAAATTATATCTCTGATTATTTTATTTAAGGGGTTCAAGGGTCAAAACGCATCATTGCATAATTTCATTTAAAAAAGTTTTGTTATACCATGAAAGGGTTAAAAAACGCATGACTGCCGCTTTCTGTTTATAATTTTCGTATAGAACACATATTGATTCATCATTTGAAATCACCAAAACTGGAACATTTTAGAGGATTTCTGGTTGAAATTTATCAGCAGCCAATTTAATAATTTGTTTGCAATTTTCACAATTTTTTTTGAAGTTCAAGTAAGTTAACTGCCGCAATGCCGATGCTTTTCTATAGCTGAAATTACAAATCTGAGTATGAATAATAGCTGTGATTATTTTATTTCAGGGGTTTAAGGGTCAAAACGATTCATTTCATTTTTCATTTAAAAAAGTTTTGTCCTACAACGATAGGGTTAAAAACACATGACTGCCGCTTTCTGTTTATGATTTTCGTATAGAACACATATTAATCATCA
The DNA here is from genome assembly GCA_963854805.1 of Plagodis dolabraria. Classification (NCBI taxonomy): domain Eukaryota; kingdom Metazoa; phylum Arthropoda; class Insecta; order Lepidoptera; family Geometridae; genus Plagodis; species Plagodis dolabraria. The sequence continues at coordinate 32,165,237 of OY978440.1, read as the reverse complement.
TTTGTAATCACCAAAACTGGCACATTTTAGAGGATTTCTGATTGAAATTTATCAGCAGCCAAATTGATAAATTGTTTGTAATATTCACAATTTTTTTTGAAGATCAAGTAAGTGAACTGCCGCAATGCCGATGCTTTTTTATAGCTGAAATCTTATCTCCAATGATGAATTATAGCTTTGATTATTTTATTTAAGGGGTTCAAGGGACAAAACGCATCATTGCATAATTTCATTTAAAAAAGTTTTGTTATACCATGAAAGGGTTAAAAACGCATGACTGCCGCTTTCTGTTTATAATTTTCGTATAGAACACATATTAATTCATCATTTGAAATCACCAAAACTGGCACATTTTAGAGGATTTCTGGTTGAAATTTATCAGCAGCCAAATTAATAATTTGTTTGCAATTTTCACAATTTTTTTTGAAGGTCAAGTAAGTGAATTGCCGCAATGCCGATGCTTTTCTATAGCTGAAATTTCAAATTTGAGTATGAATAATAGCTGTGATTATTTTATTTCAGGGGTTCAAGGGTCAAAACGCTTCATTTCATTTTTCATTTAAAAAAGTTTTGTCCTACAACGATAGGGTTAAAAAAATTAGGGTTAAAAAGTTCAAGGTGATTGAAATTTCATAAGTAGTAGGATTTTTGCCTGTAGTTAGATTTAGCTCAACATGAACAACTGGTTTGAAACGCATGCAAGTTTGGAGGGGTATTTGATTTTACCATGCTTATTAACTCGGGACAATGCATTAGATTATAATTAAGTACTTTTGAATAAGAAAGTTATATCTGCCATCTTTCTCCTTTTTCTCCTCCGGTGAGTGTCGGTGACAGTAGTGACCCAAGTGAGATCGCAAACATGTACATGAAACATTTCAGGTGCGGTATCCACTGGGTCCCTCTGAGGGGATTGTTCCTGGGCCCGTCGTGCAGGTAGAAGACTCTCTGTTACGTTTTACTGCTAAACAGGTTGAGACAGTGATCAAAAGTACTCGTATGAACCGAGGCAAGTCCCCAGGACACGATGGGCTCGGCATCAATCACATAAAATATGCGGGGTCACATCTCAATAGAGTACCGCCTATGTTTTTCACTACGTGCATTAGTCATGCGTACCTACCCAACGCGTTTATGAAAACTACGGTTACTACACATAGTGAAAAACAGGACAGGAGATATATCAGATAAGAACAACTACCGCCCGATTTCTCTTGCTACTACAATAGCTAAGGTGTTAGATAGTATGCTTGGATCATGCTTGGATCAATATGTAAATCTTCATTACGCACAGTTTGGGTTTCAGCCTGGACTATCTACGGAAAGCGCAATCCTTAGTCTCAAGCATACTGTCTGATACTAAACGGATCGAATGACACCGGTGTACACCTGTTTCCTTGACCTTTCCAAGGCCTTCGATCTAGGCCTGGGAAAGGCCTTCGGTCATATGACGTGCTTTGGAGAAAGATGGAAGACAGTGAAAAATGTTCAATAGACCGGCAGGACTATTGAAAATTTTTCAATACTGGTACACTAACCAGACCAATCATGTGAAGTGGTGTGAGGCAGGGAGGATATCATCTCCAATGCTCTTCAACCTCTATGTCAATGATCTCATAGTGGAGCTCAGTAGCATGCGTGTCGGCTGCCGATTGGGTGGTGTTAGTGTCAATTACATTAGCTCCGCGGATATGGTGCTGCTGGGCCCTACTGCGGGAGATATTAGAGAACTCCTTAAAACCTGCGAGACCTACGCTTCATCACTTGGACTAGTGTATAATGTAAAAAAAGCGAGTTTATGGTTTTTAAGACCGTGGGTAAATGTCCTGAATTAATTCCGAATATCGCCCTCAATGTCGTAAACCTAAAGCAGGTTTATCAGTATAAATACCTAGGACACATACTTACTGGCGACCTTAAAGACAATGCTGATAATGAGAGGGAGTGCAGGTCTCTGGCGGTTCGAGGGGACATGTTGGCTCGCAGGTTAGCCCGCTGTACTGACCAAATCAAAATAACGCTTTTCAAGGCTTACTGCCAGGGTCTTAACACGGGCGGCTTGTGGATTGACTGTTCACAAAAATCGCTTAGCACCTTGCGCGTACACTATAACAATATTTTCAGGACGATGTTGCGACTCTCCCTACTATGATTGTGCAATTACGCGTAATATACGCAGACTTCATCACGCCAAAGAAAATTTCAAAATAATCATGACCACCCTTTATACAGGCCTTCGAACTTGTAGGAAATTAATGCCAATTGTAGTCTCGATCATATGATTGCACCAAATTATCCATAGACTAATTTGTCGTGTTTATTTGCGAACACTATGTCTATATTTATCGATACAGTCTATATCTCTCATAGCCAATAAACTTAATCTTCTATAAAATTTTGTCCGAAACATTCGGTATAATATTCTTTAAATAGGCTGTCGAGCCTGTTTCAGCCATTTTGGCACTTGATTTCCAGCTGATTCGCCAAATTTTCCATAAGAACGAAAGGGTATTAATGCCCTCATTTGACTAAAATCAAACCCGTACAACTCCAAAGTGAAACCAACTTTATTGATGGAGGTATGGAAGGCTACCATACATTACAAACCCCATGAGGCCGCAGGATTGATTGTGAAGTGATATCGGCACGCACGAACATACTACCCATTAGTAACTTACATCGACTTAGGGTGTAAATCATTGCAGGAAACTTAAAAAATGTATTTCATCCCTTAAGTCATCAGAGAAAATAAAATTGCATAGAATATATTTATAATCAAATTCAAATTCAAAATTCAAATCCAAAATCATTTATTCAATTTAGGCGTCTACGACGCTCTTATGAAGGTCAATTACAAATTTTAATATTGAAATATTCTAAATTGTACTGCCACGTTCAGCAAAAAAAAATTATAGAGCCACTGCGAGAAGAACGGGCAAGAAACTCGGGGCCATTATTTTAAACGTCTTTTTACAATGTGTTATATACAATACAATACAATTATTACAATATTTGTTTAAATTACGTAGGAGACATGTGATAGCTTGGCAGAGGCGGAATTTTCCAAGCATTTTTGTCGTTTAAATAATCACAAACTGTGTAGTAGGATTTCTTAATCAAAATGTTTTTCACATGCAATTTGAATTTTGCTTTTGTGAGCATTGTAATATGTTTGGGAATTTTATTATAAAACCGCACACAATTACCTAAATAGGACCTTTTATTTGTCTTTGCTAATCTAAAACTTGGTACCGTTATTTTATAGGTGTCCGTCCGTCCTTCCGTCCGTCCGTGTCTCATCTCAAGAACGGTAATAGCTAGGCAGTTGCAATTTTCACAGATGATGTATTTCTGTTGCCGCTATAACAACAAATACAAAAAGTTGGCCAAGTACGAGTCGGACTCGCGCACGTTCAATCAAAAAAAAGGTTAAAATATGAAGTTTGTTTTATGACTAATGATACGGAACCCTTCGTGCGCGAGTCGCACTTGGCCGATTTTTTATAGGATTGTGACGGAATATCCCTACCCTATAACAGATGCATTTCGTCAAAAGTGGCGCGGGCTGCACTGCGCCCATCACCCTGGCCATGTTTAGTCTCATGTGCCTGTAATATCATAATTACTTATTGGCTCTCAATGACTGCTACTGGAACACACTGTTACGTAGAGATACCTAGTCAGGCAAGCATTCTCAAAATGCCCTACCAGCACGCGGTGAAGCTCAATCCGGCGGTGGGTATCGAACCATGGACCTGCGGCATGTCAGTCCATAGCTAATAGCGCTGTGCTAAAATCGCTACACCTATCTTTTTCAGTTATTATTTTCACCAATAACTCTGATCTACATGCGAACACTCGGTGGTGGATAATAAGAGTCAAATTGGTCCCCTCTTATTTTCGTTCAACGCAAGTAATAGACTGAACTCGTATGAGGGTTTCATTATCATAATCGGCGCCTAAGGCTGCCTTTATATTGGAATGAATATCTAAGCCTTATTTAAGCAGATATCAAATACTTTTATCCATTACTTAATTTTATAAATCGTAGTCGATACCTGCTAGTTTTGACATTGATGAATGTGAACTGTGACGTATTTTTTTTATTCCTGATAGGTTAGCCTTTGACCACTATCTCACCTGATGGCAAGTGATGATGTTCTCCAAGATGTTGATCAGGCTAACCTATAGTTAAGGGCAACTGCCCTTGAGAGCTCTCAAAAAAAGCTCTCAAAGGAAGAGCTCTCAAGAATTGAGAGCTCGGCAAATTGCAGTTGCCGGAACAAACCGCTAGGTGCTTGGCGACAAATTTTCTACTTGAGTGTGGTAGCTTGCCAGGCGGGCATTCGCAAAATGCCCTACCACCATGCACAATTATAGTAAGTATAGCCGTTAAGTGCCAAGCTATGTGGTAACATTAAGAAGAGCTATTGATGCAAGATACGCGTATTATCTATAGCCTCAGTACCAGAATGGAAACGAATATGTGGGTATGATCAGAGCCATTTTTGATATGTATTGTCGATTAGGAATAATTACTACCCGTCCAGAGCCGGAAAGTTATCACTACATTATAAAACAAAGTCACATCCCGCTGTCTGTCTGTCCCTATGTATGCTTAGATCTTTGAAACTACGCCACAAATTTTGATTCGGTTTTTTTTAATAGATAGAGTAATTCAAGAAGAAGAATTATATGTATATAACATGCATAATATAATAGTGCAACACTGATAATTTTAGGGGTTTCCAATGTGATGTCGTAAATAAACACATTTTTGCGCTTACATTGCAAACGCTGGCTGAACCCTACGAAATGGACCAAAATATTGCGCTACAGTATTGTACACCTTAAAAAGGGCTACAAAAGAGTTCGCAATGGTATATGTCTATCTCTTAGGAATAACCCACAATAACCATTATCATTTACTTTTTACAAGACATTATGGCTGTTTACGAATCGATTTTAAGCAATGCAGCATTAATCCTTATCCAATTAAGTACCTGCATTTGATAGATTAATATGTCCGTTTACAACCTATTATTTAAATTAATTTATTGGAAAATATTACAGATTATTTAGTTTCAGCATTGCGCCCATGCGAAGCCGGGGCGGCTCGCTAGTATTGTATATAAGCAAATTTACGTCCTCAGTTGGTATGTTATTAAACTGTCGTGACAGGTTGTTTAATTGGCCAACTTCTAAATATGTAGGTTCATATATCAAAATACACGTCAACAGTACATTATCGTACAAAGTACATATTCTGCTTGTATAGCAAGAAATACTGAATTATTTAAGTGCAATTCTTAATTATTTAATTATTAAGGATTTATTGTCACTAGATATAAATTTGATGATGAAAAAAAATTATGTTTACGAGCCAGCGGCTCAGTTGGCACGTTGTTTTCTGCCGCGACGGGACGTTTAATTACCCAATTTCGGATTAGTCTTGTTGTGGAAGATGTTTCGATGAGTCATATCAACAGCCATAACTTTGACAGGCATCTTGGAGATCGCAATGTTTGGTGGCAATTCTTCAGAAAATGCTGCTACCTTCGTAACAGATTCCTGTATTTCTGGATTTGTTTTTTATTTTATTGTGACGGAACAAGCTCGAGGCCCACCTGACGTAACCTCTGCCTATAACAGATGCATTTCGCCAAGTCACGAATTGCACTGCGTCCGTCACCTTGAGACATATAGTTGTTACGTCTCATGTGCCTGTAATTTCGCTGGCTCTCAAGGACTGCTGCCGGAACACACCTAGGTTAGGTGCTTGGCGACAGATTTTCTACTTGAGGGTGGTCGCTAGCCAGGCGGGCACTCACAAAATGCCCTTCCACCATGCGGTGAAGCTCAAGCCCGCGGCGGGATTCGAACCATGGACAGCGGTCACCAATCCAAGTCATGACCGTGGCGGACGTTGCTTAACTTTTCTGATCGGTTTAGAATCAGTTCAGTTTTTATTTATTAAAAAAAGTTTTGAGGGTGACTGCTCAAGCCCACAACGGGATTCGAACCATGGACCTGATGCGCGGCAGTCGACAGCCAATGCCACTAAGGCATCACTGCTTCAAATTCTGCTGCTTATTTTCTGTTGGAGTTTACACAAGATGTGATTATAGCTGTGCCAGCATCCACAGTCTTATGGAAGTCAATTCATGCAATTTTTAGTATTGTTTTCATATATTAGGATTGTTAGATAGTTATCTCTTGTATCATTCTTAATGCCTGCTTATAGTTTGATTTGATATCGTGATTTCTCAAGAGATACGTATAACGATCATTATTTAATAAAACGTTCGTTTACTTCTTTATTTTAATAGAGAAATTATATAATGTAGATCAGTGTTTATATAACATTGCGTATTCTCCTATCGCCTTTGCACATGTAGTAGCGCATAATTGGTAAGTAAGAAATCTATTCGAGTTGCCTCCACAACCACTGTAGGAGAATCCCTTACAATGTTTCGTATTAATGTCGTAATAAAACCTGAAACATAAGTTATTTGTGTCAATATAAAACTGGAAAATGGACCACTTTGTGCAGTTACTAACGGACCACTAAACAGGTAAAACCTAACAAGATGATATTTAGGAAGGACGCGGATGCATATTCTATCTGTCGGTTATTATAGCTCCATTGAAGACTAAGAGTTGAGCGAGGAGTTGGAAGACCTCGATTAGCTTAACCTAACACTAGGAACGGTTTATTTCAGTTGTATATACCACCTTTTGGGTAATAATTAGGTACCTAGTTCAGAGATATTTGTCGTATTTTTTTCTAAATTGTAATAAATAATTAAGAGAAAAAATATCGATTTGATGATATATATAATATATCGTTAAAACATGAGAGTCCTTTAGTATTTGACATACTAATAGCCTTTGTCATCGTAGATATCCGAATTGTCCAATGACGGTTCAGTATTTAAAATGTGTCTTGGTACGGATGTTTATGAATCACATCAGTCAGACATGAACCAAAAGAAGAATTAAATCTAAGACTGTAGTGTTTAATTTACAGGTACGGGTCCAAAATATAAATAAGGCCACTGCTACAATTGATGCTTCCGTAATAATTTTATGTCTACAGCAACTGCTGTCACAATATTACACGAATGGTCCATAAATTTTCCTCTAAATTGTGCAAAACCTTAAACATAATTGGACAAAGACTATTTTTCTTTTATACCTAAAGTCACTCAATCTTTTATAGAAAAATAATCTCCTGAAACGTTTGTTGTTTACACTTGCATGCTGAATTATAACTAGGGAAACTTACATTGGATGATAATCCTGACATATTCCGAAATCAGGTTGCAAACGACACCTAACAGTTTCTGAAATATTCACGTCTTTAAGTGGATGCATACCGACATCTAAAAAAAAGAAAATTAATTAAGTTATACATCGGAGTAAAGTATGATTGTAAATCGGATAAAGTATAATTGTAGCCCTAGTTTCCTTCTTGTGGGCTGTTGATATCGGACAGAGTAGTGTTATTACAACTGTTCGAATACTTGCCACTGTTGAGGTTGATGATTTGTGTTTTGAAATTTTATTTCTAGTTCCCTGACCATTATATAAGCCCGTGATTGTTTGGGGACAATGGCTGAAGGTCAACCTCTGTAGGAAGAGTGCAATGATACCTTAGTAGATGAGGCAGTTGAGCTTAGTAATAGCCAATACGTTACTTAGCAGCGCTTGATGGAGTCACTAGGAGACTGCTGGAAGGAGAGGCATTTGTTTGGGGTAAGCGAAATGATGACTGCAATGATTTCTGTGATCCTCAAATCGATGACGTTTTAACAACGAATGTTGTAGCCACAAGTGGAAAGAGCTTCATGCACTTTAACCTTGAGGTTCCTGATCAATTCTGTAGGCACTGTTTAGATATATAGAAAATATTTAAAAAGAATTTTCACGGTAGATAAATAATTGGTACTTACGTTACCTTCCTTAGAAATATTTAATAAATATATATAATAATTAGATATTAACTTACCATTACAAGTTCTATGACATTCATTTAGTGTGTTGAACACGTTGTGGGTATGCGGACAATCGCCGTAAATAAACGATTTGCAATCTTCAAGCTTAATGTCAAAGTAAAATCTAAAAAATATAACGTATTTTTAAATCAAATATGACTGCAAAAAGATATAATGTTACAATAATGTATGGCCCGATCGTTCACTGCCGAACGCAGCCTCCCCGATTAAGGGGGGACTTGCCCCGCGCTTGGCAGGCGGCTTGGGAATTTCAATGTGATTCAGGGTAAGGTGGCAGTCCTTCAGAAGACTCTACGGCTCACCTTCTGGTATTTTATTCCCTTCCTCATCTCTAACGACTTCCACAGGAAGATATAGAGAGAGCAATTCTAATGTTGTCAAAGGTTTTCGCGATTGTTACACATAGTAATTAAACAACTTTAAACGGTTTAAATCGCGTATATTTATCATTATTTTGTCCCCCCGTCCAGTCACCCCGTGACCACGATCACTGCAAAGTGTTTGAAACTTCGGGACAAAATAATGATAAATATACCCGATTTAAACCGTTTAAAGTAGTTTAATCACTAAGAGCGATTCTAGCCCGGCAATCTACGGGTATAAACATAATTATAACCAAGGGGCTTGTTACAATACTAAAATAAGAAGGAAATAATGAATAAGATATATACCTACTGCTTGTCACTGCTTCTTTGGTAAGTATTACCTTTGGAATATTTACCTTCCACGATGCTCACCATGGCTACAGTCATTGCTATCTGGTTGAAATTTGCACCAATATCTCCAATCAATATCGACCGCTAAGAAAAGTAAAAACTACATTATTTAAAAACATTTCAAAATTCAACAGAGTTAAACTAATGTACGAACTACTCAAATTAAATATACCTGCTGTGGTTGATCTGGGAGTCGTACTAGGTGTCGTCGAATTGTCTGTTTCATTATTGGATAGTACAAATACCACGTTATAACATAAGAGAATATGTAATACACAAGTAAATGGATACGCCATTCCTAAAAACACCTTTTCAATTTAACATGAGGTTTATTTAAAAAGAATTGGTATTGCGTAAGTAAAAAGTTTTTATTAACTGATAAAAGTGCTCTGCATAGCAAAACAATATTGAAATTTGGTACTTAGAATAAATTCTGAATGAAATGAAATTGTAGGTATTGTATTTTTATTTGGCTCTTCCTGCGGCCGCGGCTAGGTCTCGTATTGCAGCATCTAAAGCTTGCTGCTCATAATCTGGACTTATGGATTTCAAGACGTTATCCAATATCCACTGGATCATCCACTTCTGATGTATCCTCGTTTCTGCTTCAGATCTTTTCACATGATAATCCATCCTGCCTTTCGTTCTTCGATACACTTCCATCATTCTCTCCCGATATATAGCTTCGAGCTGAATAGCTATGTTCTCTTTCTTTGCTTCCATTAACAGTTTTTGTCCCTGAGCCCTCATCTGCGCCTGTTCCGCCTCTCCTATCGTCGCTTCGTACATATCCAATTCATCCTGCCTGCTTTTCTCCATTTCCGCTTGTATAGCATCAACTTGGGCGTCCAGACTATCTCCGATACGCTGACCAAATCTTGTTGTAACATAATAAACGACTACTGCGAAAGATAAGCCGAGGTAATACTCGTGCTCCATAACATATATTTCTTTGCTGACCAAGTAGTTGATGACCACTATCCCGAATATATATGGCCCCGAAACGCCAGTCAAAGGATGGAAAAATGTAAACCAATTATCTGGTATGAAACCAAAACGCACTGGAGCTGTTCTTTCAGCGCGTACTATCAGACTTTTCTTCCGACCAGAGCCGGAATCCATGGCTGATTCGGGACACAAGGGTGGCCTCTTCCGAGCTGGACAGGTCGCTGTATGAGCTAAAACTATATTGGGCGGCAGAAGCAAGCGTTTCTGCAATAATTCCGTTAGTCGACGACTGAGCATTTTCAATATAAACTTCTGAAATCTTTGATTTTGGTTACCTAGGCCGAGCACTTACTGTTTGACAACTGTGACAAATTACCATAAAGAAAGGTAAGAAATATATTACCATAAAATACCATTGCATTCAAAATAGTTCTTATTCAAAATTTGTGTGGTTGAGTAACCTACTAGAGTACCTCCTTGGTATTTACCTTACAATTTGTTTTATTACTGAAGTATTCATCTAATACAGGTTATCTATTATCCGCATGGAAGTAATAAGTACTACGTACAATCGTAGTACTTATTACTTCCATGATTATCCGTATATTACTTTTCTCTATGTTATCTATTGTAAGCATGCACATTTTATATAATATGAGCAGTTGTTTGTGGTGGCTTCTTTCGTAGTTTCCCAATTCAAGCGATGGCAAGTGAACCTATTACAGCCGCGAGGCTTCAATATCGGAGAATAAAGAAGGTAAAGTTAAAGTCCTTTAATGACAATTAGTTGTTTTTTATGTAGTGCGTGACTGGTCCTATGGACCTACACTAGATATCGAGTAACAAAAAAGATACTCTGTACGTAATTCTTCACAACATTAGATTGTGTTCCTCTAAATTCTGGCAAGAACTTATTGGAAACTTCGTTACTTGCCTAAGTAAAATAGGCCTGTCGAACTTTGCTATTCCATTCCGTCAATATATCGTCAAAAGATGAAATACCTTAATAAACTTCATAGATTATCATTTATGTATAATAAAATACATAAAAAAGTCGATTTGTAGAAGTAGAAGCTTGAAGATGCAGGCGGATCATTGAGTTATTTTTTATATCATTGAGACGAATTCATAGAGAATGAAATTATGTAATATGAATTTTACATGAAGTTAGGCATATTTATTTTTTACTTATTGGGATGATCGCTATTCCGGAAACATGACCTTAGATAATGTATCCCGAATATTATAATGAAAAATAAATGAAAATTGACACTGATAGAAAGAGTGATGGCTCAGTGGCATTGGCTGTGGACTGCCGCGCGTCAGGTCCATGGTTTGAATCCCGCCGTAGGCTTGAGCAGTCACCCTCAAAACTTTTTTTAATAAATAAAAACTGAACTGATGCTGAACCGATCAGCAAAGATAAGCTACGTCCGCCACGGTCATGACTTGGATTGGTGACCGCTGGTGACATTAGGTACTACTGAACGCTTCCGTGCTTCGAAGGGCACGTGAAGCCGTCGGTCCCGGTTGTTATCTTAGGATGGTATCATGGTGGTAGGGCATTTTAGGATCACGCGCCTGGCTAGCTACCACTATCAAGTAGAAAATTCTAGGTTAGCCTGAACAACATCTTCGACCACATCATCCCTTACCATCAGGTGAGATAGTGGTCAAAGGCTTACCTATCAGGCATTAAAAAAAATATTAAAATGTTTTAGCGCATTACCGTGATGATTACTAAATGGTAGATAACGTGAGGCAACTTATCTGCATGTGTTATTAGCTAATTTCTATGTAATGCCTATGTATTTAAGTATATTAGCCAAGTTATTAAAATTTTGTTTACTTATAGCCATCGAAATATAATAAAGCTCTTATAGCATGTTTGAAAAAAAAAATTCACCTGTTACTTAGTTTTTTATAATATACATTCGAAAACTCTTTTGTTGGCAGTTACCTACATGAAAAAACAACTCTCTATGGATTGTACAATACAGTAAATGTAAATTAAGAGTATTTTCTGAGCTAATCCATCAACTCTCTTTGGCCTGCTCTGTCATATGTTTGGTTTATACATACATATTAGAAAATACCAAGAATTGTTATAACCAAGAGTAAATTATAATGCAATCATGTTATTTAACCTTATAGTTAATCCAATAGCTAAACAAATATTAAGATATCCAACTTGATAAAACAAAACGAATTACCTAAGATTTTTTTACCTGCTAATTACTCGTAAATACTTCTATCAATTTTGTTCTCATTCATTCAATATCTAGCAAATCAAACGCTGCGGGTACAAATCCAATCCTGTGGTTCCCGCCTCATCGTGGCTGGGAAGTAACCGTGACTGGGCCACAGTGGTGCAGCTAAGGTAACCCGCTACTTTGAGCATATTTGCATTCGGGTATAGATAATTGTAGTGTAGTAGGGGAGAAATTCTAGACAAAACTAACCTAAAAGAGATTTTCTGTCTTGAATTGTGGCATCTTTTTGAAATGTTTGTATAACCAAACACACCACTGTAACTTGACGCCAGTATTATTTGTTTCCAAGATGGTACGGAATGCACAAACAGGCAAACGTATATGCAGCGAAGCGGGCCGCGTGACAGACCAACCAAAGATTACAGAGCCCGACTGAATATCAGGTTTGGCGTGGAGGCTAATATCGTGACCTTGAGCGCGTTCGGGGCGGAATTTTCTGTTCTACTCTGTTACTATTTATTCTTGTGCTTTGGGATTTTCTCCCCAAGCCAATGTTGAAGCAGCCGTAGCTTGCGGCGGTACCGCAACTGAGGCGTGGAGCAGTGTCGTTTGGGCAGCACCACGACTGAGGCACGGGAGGTCGTGGCAACACCACGACCTCTGTAAGCAGGTGTTGTGTAAAGTACCCTGTTATTGGCCTGATATAGTAGAATTCACTTCCGAATTAAGTTTGAAACTCAAAAATAAAACAAATGATTCAAAATAATATAAGTTTTGTTCTTTATTTACTTTTTTTTTACAATCATTACTGTAACACATCAAAACACAATTTGATGTTGAGAGAAATAATAATGGGTATATTCCGATTCGCAGAGTAGATAAAAATAAGTTCTAGAATATAGGTATTTAAATAAAACTTATGGTAAATTGTTTTGTTATAGAAGTATGCTTACAGCCTATATTTGGCCGCGCGAAGGATAGGGTATTTGTCACCGGTGCACAGCCCACGGAAGTCGTCCATAGAGAGATCCACAATGGACACTCCTCCGAGGTTCTTAGACCTGAAACGAGTTAATAGCGTTTAAATATTTTCGAAGTCAGCTCACAATTTTATAGTTCATACGTTTTTATGTCAGTTTCTGCAAATGTATGGCATACAAATGATATTGCCATTGTGACAACTATATTTCCTTGATTAGTTAACTGTGACTACTTCGAAAACTATTTTTGATCAGGTAATTGATCTAAATGCTTTATATGCCATATTTATCTTACAATTGAGACTGTTAAGAAACATAGTATACATAAAATCTTTTCGCCTTGTTTTTCCATCTGCCACATGTTTAACTAAAACAATTGCCTAGGAATTTCAGTAACAAAAAAAAACGTGGTATCTCACTTGACGTAAGCAGCCTTTTGTCCGGCGGTGTCAGGGTCTTCGTAAGACACCCAGAGTCCGCCCTCACCACTGTCATCGGGAAGACGGAAGGCGTAAGTTCCTGTAGAAAAGATCAGTTGAATTAAAATGCCTTGATATATAATTATAATTAACGTCACATTATTGGGATACAGATATTAACACACCGCAACTACTTATGTAAACTAAATAAAATTCCTACACAATGAACACTTAGGACACGCTTTACATTTTGACAAAAAATAACGGTTTAAGGGTGCGATACACCGGTTTTGGTCTCTTTGAAGTATTGTCCTCTTCAGAAGATCATGACTTGGGATCAGAAAAATAGTAACATTTGCAAAGCCATTTGTCAACAAACCCGTGCTTAAGGTTTTGTCACAACTGCTTAATTATTTATAAGTAAAAAATTGCCACTGTTCTAATATTTTTTGAACTCAACAAAACTGAGTATTCATGTCTAACTTTCTTTAAAACGCGACCAAGTATATCCTCAAATCCAAGTCGATTTTCGTTAAAACGGACAACCGCATCCATATGATAAGTACATAGTGATATAAATTGCTTTCTCTTTTCTGTGGTAAGAAGGTATCATGTTCTCTTTTTTTTTGCGCTTTTTGCACAATCAAAAGGCCGTAACCGCCACGCGCAGCTCGCATTGAGTTAAAATTAGTTTAAATAACACTCTGTTTAATTTTCTGTTATCCGCCCCTTTAAGGTATATTTGTAATTACTTTTACTTATTCCAGTGTTAATGAAAAGGCTTTCAAGGTCAATAGAATTACATACCACTAACTATATACAACACAATAGCTACCTCAACAGTTGGAATTTTAGTTTTCACAGTATCAAATCTTTTACTAAGTGAAAAAACATTAATTGTTTATCGCGAGATCAATCATCTTGATAAAGAAAACTAATTGATTATAAAAATTGTATTTTTGATACCGTTACAGACGACTTACAGTTCGGTATTTTATTTCTCCATCTTGCGTTTATTGATTTATCGGTTGATAATATGGTGAGTAAATTGAAATTACGCAATTTCAATTCATAGACGAAATACAGTGATTACTATAAAAATCATCAATATCGTCACTGCCATTAGTGGAGATCGCTAGTGGGAACAGCGGGAATAGATTATCATTTTTAGTGCGTGGAATATAGGGCGAATCTGCTGCTGAGAATTCATTTATCAGAAACCGCCCGCGAGTAGAAGTGATATTTTCGTTCCAGGTAGGTCTAAAAACACAACTATACAGGTATAAAATAAACTAATAATATGTAATAGATACGTATAAGTGCTTTTTGACTTACGTTACCTGCACTATGTCATTACCTACATGTAATATTCCTCAGATATAGGATTATCCTGAACTAATCAATGGTTGAAGGATGAGGTTTTACTGCTGACAAGTTAATCTTTTACCAAAATTTTACCTATTGGTAAATGTTGATGTGCTTGTTGCTAAACAGGCATAACCTAGAATGAGAATTGGTTATCAAAGACAACTGTTGGAATATACCTACATATACTCGACGACAGATTTTCTACTTGAAGGTGGTAGCTAGCCAGGCGAGTGAAGCTCAAGCCCGCTCGTTAGCCTGAAGCTATTGCTGGTGGGTGGCAATAACAGCCATGAGAGCTTCAAAAACCTAGCAACCCTCTAGTAGAAGATCAGTAACCAAGCATAAATACTGTGTTCTGGAAGCTGTATTCAAAAGACAATCCTTGGTCTAGACTCTAGACACTGCCATTATCTTTTACAACATCATTACTTCCGAAGAGTTGTGATGTGATAGTGATCGTAGGCTAGCTTATCAGTAAAAAAGAGGACTAGTTTTAATTTTTTTTACAAGTAATTAATGTACTTAATTTACAAGTTAGATTTTACGGCAGAATTATACGGGTTGTTTAAACCAGGTGAAATAACCTTTTGTACTAATGGAGCTAGAGCAAACGAATAGTGCAATAAAGCGTGCTTTTATTAGTACGTAGTTAGTTAATTATTTTGAGAGATTCAGAGTGCATGTGCGCTGAGGACAACAATAAGTTAGAGCTTACTTAGTTAAGTAACAAAGGATTGTGTAGTTTTATTTCGACCTAAGTAGAAGCGTACTTACTTGTCGAAGGTAATGAACTTCTTTCAACACAAACAAAAAATATCAAATTGTCGATATTTTATCTTTAAATAATATTTTATACAATATATGTATACTTAATTTAAATACTTTTGTTGCCTGAATAAGAAACGCAGACATTAAATACACTTGTTTATTGCATAATAAAAAAAAGTGACTTACTCGTAATAAGTGTACCTATGCGTAAAACTATTTAATATCATGTAGGATAACAATTGAAATCTTTTAGTTCAAATTATTGCTACCTTCTAGGTACATTCTATAGTATAGGTACTTAGGTGTTAAGTTCTCAGCGTATGTTTCTTTATACCCTTATTGAAGCTGAGAAAGGATTATACAATTTAAGGAAAGCTTTCATCGAAAAAGAAGCACTATGGTGAAATTCATAAATATTATCGTCACAGAATACAGTACATGGACACTGTTAATTTATTATTATTTTTCATCTATAACTTTTAAGTAACTAAGTAAATAAGACAGGCAGGCGCTGGCACCCCATCCATTCTCAGTTAGAACTTAAATACAGTGCAATCATTTTCAGATCAAGTGCTCCGAGCAATACATCAGTGTAGTGTGTAAACTATTTATCTATTATCTAGTGTTGAATTAAGTTAAGTGCCTCAATAGTGCATAGCGTGAAATTGGTAAAACAAAGATGTAAGTTTTAGTCAATAGGTGATTCATTATAATGATCCCGCAGATCCATATGTGAATTAATGTTCGAGAAACGACATGTAGAGATTGCATGTACTGTTTTTCAATAACTGAAAAAGGAAAAATCTATGGAGTGGCCATTTTAACACGCTGGGAACATAATATTATGCCAATTAGTTGAAATGATTGTTTTATATAATTCTAAACAGTAGTTATCATCCTAAATAGTGTAAAATTGTATTTCATGGCGTCTGACGCTTGCTGAAAAGTTACGTGTTCATTATTGGGATCCCACAAATTCAAATGAGTTTCTAAGGACGTAACTTCGAATAATTAGCTCGCAAGTTTCAATGTAATTAAGATAAATGTATGTTGTGGCAGTTGACTTATTATTTCCAACACAAAAGGGATGTTTTACTTTGATAAGTCTACCGGGCACGATGTTTATTATTTCTTTGCGCGCCTGCATGTATTATTTTTTTACATGCATGGGCTAGGATATGGATCGTGTATATGGTGTATTAAAAGTTTAATTTTTTCTTTGTTTTAAATAATGTGTTTTATCAATAAATGTACCAGTTCTGATCCCTTTTAATTTACTACGATGGCACATCCAAAACTAAAGAGGGAAAGAGGGCTGCGATTATACATACAAATGTATTCCCCTGTTCTCTTCCTGGATGATACCTCTAGACTCTAGAGCAATTCTTTTATTTTATTTAATCTACGCCTAATATAGACATGCCCCCTGACGTTGTCTCTTTTACCACAACTGATTATTTCTTAAGAAAATATGACCCTGAAAATCTCTATATTACCCTATTTTTACCGCCATCATCAGAGGGCCGCCAGACAAATTCGAAAGATTTTTAACATAAAAGAGAATAATATGAGTCTACACTCTTCGTGGAGGTTTTTCAAATAGCTCAGTGGCCTCGTTCCCTCTTAAGAAATTAAGGTGAAAAAATCAAATCTGCGATAGAAAATTCAAAATTTTTTTCAAGTGTTTGGCTAGATTTTGAAACAAATCTTTAAGATCGTGATATCCTCAAGTTTAAAGTAATATTGCTCCTATTATCTTAAATACTAGTAGAACATCAATGCACTGTATTCCATAAATTACCTCTTATGCCGTAAAACATTTAAAAAAATACTTTTACATACAGTTTATAAACTGTTAAATACTTTAAAAAGATGTGTTAGATATTTCAAAAACTCTTATTACCGAAACTCACGTTTTACATGACAGTATAATTAGTAGTGTACTTACACTATTAAGAAGATCTAGCAACAAAATCAAATTATATTAATTATATTAAAGTTTGAATTTCCCATCATAGATTACCGTTCGCTTTAAGGACAATGTATACATAACGCGTAGAAGCGCATTTGAAACAAGGTATGGTTTCGTCAAAAATAAAATACAATTATGAATGAGGGGGCTAATGTTTAAACTCATTGAAATGTTGTACACTTAATCATGAAACAAACAGTTACATACTTATCTAGGCTTCTAGTTTTTCAGTCTTGCTATTAACTATATATTATCAAAATTGTTTTCATATTTAAAGATAAATTAATCAATTGATAATTTATCACATTTACCAAAACTAAAAGGAAAACTGCTAACTAAGAGCTATTAAGGACATGGATGCAACATCACAGAGTTAAAATTTGGTAGGTATTTAAAATATGGCATAACTAAATTTTTGTATGGAAGGTGCACTATGCTTAATATAATTAGGCTCCAGCTCTCTTAAAGATATTTTTTCTAAAGAACCAACCGCGATGAAGAGTTTTCTTCAAGTTCTTTAATTACCTTATCTCGTTTTAATTGAAAGAAAAGCAGTTTGCGATCCATGCTCAGTGACTTCTCGTTGCACCCACACACTTCACTGTCGGCGCAACAATAAGTCATTGTTACAACAGTTGTCAACACATCTTCGAGCTTCATTATGATATTTTTAGCGTAAAGCATAAAACGTCACTGATTAACCATCACCGCTAATATACTGTTAGATAAAGCTGAATCACTGAGTACCAACCAAATATGTAGGTTATATCTGCGTCCTTCGTTAAGCCCAATTCTGAAAAGTTAAATATAGCCGCTGATTCCTGAATTTCCAAAGTTATTGAAGCGTAGAGCGAAATAGATTTGCATATAATAGCTATTGGCACTCAGATATTAACATAAATAAGTGAAATCAGCCATAATATTATAAGAAAAAATTCAATAGTCATTGAAAAGTAATTTTTTTCGGAGAATTTGTCCGAATGCGGATTCATTTTCATTAACACATTGTACGCCTACCTTTGACTTTGTAAAGGTGAACAATTTTCATACAGCAGTCAACAAACCGTTTCTAATCAACAATAGTTTACCCAGTCTATCAATTAAGTGCTAATAATTCAGCAATGGCTGGATTCTGATTAAATTATCCGTTATTTGAGGATAAGGGCTATCGATCTTTTGTAATGTCACAAAGGTCAAGTACAATTGCAGTTTGGCGATATATACAGAATTTTTGTAGATGTAAGTAAGCTCGAAGCATGGTTGGATAAGATTCATAAATTAAACCAGACTTACCGAAACGTTTGCTGGGGTCAGTGACCTTCCTAAGATGTGGACGCATGCCCTTCTGGTGATTGGGGTTGATCAGCTTCGCGCAAACTTCAGGGTAGCTTAAAATGCCCTCAGTTTTGGTGTAGGGACCTGACGGAACAAATTTCAATTCTTTACATATGCATAGACATCGATGAATTTTGGCCAAATAGAGTGTTATGTATGTATAGTTCCTTGGTATGAATCCTAATATAGGGAATTCTCGAAAGACAAGCTACCACAAGCTATAAATACGCCGATTAGTCCCTAATTGTGTGTTTAAGTCGATGTCCTTGTGAGCTCGTTTCCAATCCTAGTCCTTGCCTGCAAACATCTACGAACACTAACTAAGCTACAGTTGAGTTAATCTTCAAATGCTAGCCTATCAGCCACATCTACACTAATATTATAAAGAGGAAAGATTTGTATTTTTGTATGTAACGAATAAACTTATAAGCCACTGGACCGATTTGAATAATTCTTTGACCATTAGAATCAGACATCCATGATGAATATAGGCGATAAAATATTTTATTGACATATATTTTTTTTAATTCCCATGCGTAGCCAGAGCGGGCTGCTAGTATATGAGTATAATATCACCAGAAAGAAAAATGAATAATATAGTATTTTGTCAACATTGGCGTTAAGGAACAGTTCCCAGTTTGAAATACTTCGCTACAGGATTTGATACTTCAAATCCTCCCGGTGTCCCATCCCATCGTTGGATATCATAAATTATAATAGAGGGCTTGGGTAATAAAATTGCGCCTTATGAACTGCATGCCTGTGAGTGGTGAGTAGTCTATTCAAGGAACTCATACCTTGAAGAGTTCTCGGCTATTAGGTTACATTTAGGTAGGCGTGTCCTTTTATTGCCGTGGCTGTTATTAGCGAGGAATTATTTAAATGTTGTTCTTTAAAATAGCGCATGTTGTTACGACCCCACATGTATGAAGTAAGGGTAGGAAAATGATCGATTGGATAAACTCGAACGAAAAACGTGTTTATAGAATTTTGTTAGGCTGCAAATTGGGCAATACGAAATAAACAAAAGCGTGAAAAATGCAATTTCCACCAGCATAAGAATGGAATCCGAACAATTTGTAGGTACTGTCCAATACCGTCAGCGAGCGAACAAAGGAAGCAAACCAGAACTGATTCAATCTGAGCCACGGCTGGAGCTATAATTCCACTGACAAAGCCTGTAACAGACGTACTCATGTATGGAGAGGCTTGAAAGCTCCCCGCATTCAACAGTGATAAGTACTTAAGCTTTTGGTAATCAAAAAACAGTTTTTTAACTTTTAAAACAACTTTAAATACATAAGCCTGACAGTTTTTACATACGGTTTCACTGTATGTAGCGCAAGTTAACTAAGTATTTTTTATTACATCTGTACTTTTAATATATAAGGTCACTTTTAATTCATCAACAATACTGCGGGGGGTGGTGTAGAATCGATAACTGAATGTGATCCACACATTTTTAATTTTCACATAAACAATTCAATACTAACTATTGCCTAAGCTGTGGCGCGTTGACTTTGAGAATGATAGCGACGACAACACTCGCGGCCGCCGTGGACAAGACTCACACATACACACACGTTCTAGGTATTCTAACGCATTGCGAGGGCAATGAACTCGGTAGGTATACCTACGCATTGCGAGGGCAACGAACTCGGTAGGTTTACCTACGCATTGCGAGGGCAATGAACTCGGTAGGTATCTCGGTAGGTATACCTACGCATTGCGAGGGCAACGAACTCGGTAGGTTTACCTACGCATTGCGAGGGCAATGAACTCGGTAGGTTATCTCGGTAGGTATACCTACGCATTGCGAGGGCAACGAACTCGGTAGGTTTACCTACGCATTGCGAGGGCAATGAGTCTTGTCCACGGCGGCCGCGAGTGTTGTCGTCGCTATCATTCTCAAAGTCAATGCGCCACAGCTTAGGCAATAGTTAGTATTGATTTTGTTTATGTGAAAATTAAAAATGTGTGGATCACATTCAGTTATCGATTCTACACCACCCCTTGCAGTATTGTTGATGAATTAAAAGTGACCTTATATATGCATCTTTAGACTTAATACATACTCTATTAATTTCGACGAAATGGAATTACATACCTCTATTATCAATCCCTAAATTTATTTACTAAAAATATATACAATAAATACGGCCTATGTGTCAAAATTTATCCAACATTTCAACAGACAATGGGCATGACTTCCAAAATCCAATGATATGAGCTACTGCTCGTTTTTGACATAATATCTGACAAAAACTATCTAGTGAAGCGTGAGAAGAGAGATAAACTCGCTCATATCAGTTACAGTTTCACGCTTATTCACGTTATGAACACGCCGATGAATGTATGTAATATTAATATTACTAATTTAGCTATAACGCAACTACTTTATTGTATGAAGTTTTGATTTATGATAATTATATTTAGCCAACTTGTCATGTTTTGGTTACATTGTTGTGCGACGTTGATTGTAATTATGAAAATGATATTCCAAAGTTAAATAAGCAAATCAAAATGTAATTAATGGTTTATATAAACTGTGATTTTACTGCTCGTTTTATTAATGTGGTAGAAACACGCCGTTTGTCAGATTTACTACTTGAGGGTGGAATCTAACCTACCCAGGCGGGCATTCTTAAAATGTATTATTGTAACAGCCGGATCGTCCATTGCTGACCACAGCCTCCCCTATTAAGGGGGTATTTGCCATAATCCCTACGCTTGGCAGGCGTCTTGTTGATCGCGCTGCTGCCCACTTTCAAGTATTTTTCCCTTAGTCGCCTCTTACGACACCCATGGGATGATATGGGGAAGTGCAATTCTGACCCGGCACCCCACGGCGGAAAATGTATTACACCTTGCAATAGGTGCTGACTGCACTAAAAATAACGTGTATAGTTTTTTTATTTGCGCGCTTGCCCTCACACGGTAAAATAAATTGTTTGCTCTTAATCGATCACATATTTACTATAATCTAAATCAAAGCTTCATTGATGATCAGAAAAAGTCCAAAAAGTCTAGTCTATTTTTAAATAGAACGTCCAAAGTTTGAACACATCCAGTGCCAATACGTCCTAAAATACTAAAACGTACACGTTTGGGAAGGAATATCATTATTTTCAATAAATAAATGTCAATAGCGTCAACTTCAATATAAATAAGGTTTTAAAGTATCAATAAAATAACCAATTAAAATTATTATCTATAGCCACCGTTTCTCTGTAGTGTACCTGGCTGACTGGAAAGGTCAGAGTTGGCGAGCAGGAATATAAGGACGGGCAGCTCCCGAAAGGAGTAAATTTTGTTCGGAAAGACCAAACAATGTTGTACAACATTGAGAGTCAGCTAGGTACTCGTCGGCTAAACATTGGCTAAGGAATAATACTTTGTAATAGGTAATTTTATCGATAATTTAGAACCTTACTTATATAGAAGTTAACACTATTGACATTGACTAGTGAAAGTAATTATATTCCTTCCGAAACAATGTATGTTTGGATGGCTAGAGCTACAGTGTTTAAACTGTACGGCCTAAAGTTAAGCATGCACTAACACCTTTAAACTTTAGGCCATACTTACTAATTTAAAACAAATTTAAAGAAAGGTTTAAATTATCAATAGGTGTTCCAGTCTCAAATATGTGATCGAAGATGTGCTTACCTAAAACTTAATACGAGTAAGGTGGCACAATGAGTTCATCCCTTTCTATTTTTGTTGTTATAGAAGTTATTTTCTTTTGAAGATCCTGTCATATTTTACATACCAGCTTCGCCAGCACCGTCGGCATGTAGAGGGGGTACGCCAGCGATTTCACTGTCAGAATCAAGTTTCCAGGTACGGCCGAAGGTGGAAATGCTCACGACTATCTTCTGACTCGGAGTTCCAGACGTTAGCCTATTGACAAAGAATAAACCTGTTTAGAGCCATAAAATAACCGTGTAATAACCTTTTCCATAATGACTGGGTGATCACTATTACTGATACAAAGCGCGTTGAATCGACAAATAATTATAATTTCCATTAAAATGCATTTTAACAGAAAATACATTTTACTCTTAGCGTAGCTTGCCTAGTCGTATTTAATTAACAAAAAGCGGTAAGTAATAAATGCTATTAGTGGTCACCCATACAATTAGTGAACGCAGCGAACATAGTTGAGTAATAAAAACGATTGTAAGCCCGGCTACGAGACTATACAAATTCAATACAAAAAAGTTGTTGTTCGGCCTGTGTGAAATCGGTATCGGATAGATCTAATAGTTGTAAAGTTTTGTTCTAAATTTTATATAACCATCAGTAAAAAACATCATCAAGTAAAAAAACACCATATATGGAGGAAACACCTATAACAATATATCGGCAAAACGTTCAGAAATCAGTATGAAAAATGGTAAGCGTTCGTACGACAATTCCAAATTGGCAGATCCAAAATGGCACCATAAAAATAGCTATGAGCATGGTCTTATTATTGTACCATGGCTACGAGCTCTCAAAGGTGAAACTGCCATCTTGATTAGGCCGTGTCTTATGAATACTTACGATTTATTATGACAAATTACCGTTTTTTAAATCCTATTTACACGACGTTACTTTTTACACGACTGCCCAAAAAAGGTGTTATGTTTTGTTATGTTTTCATGGTTCATGTATGTAGGTATATGTATGCTTTATTGTGAGTTTCTTTATTTCACCATAATTTCTAAACGGCTAAACCGATTTTGAGGTATGATATATCATAAGTTTTTTTCTCTAAGCTTATCGAGCGGGGTATCTAAATGAAGGACTTTAAAAGGGGATTTCATAAATATATATAACTTGCAGTTTTAATTTCCATTGAACGATATAACGCTTAACGAATATAAATAATTTGCAGTGGTGTATTTTACTTTTTAATTATTTTATACTTGTTCTATGTTTCTTTCCGTTTCCTTTTTTACGTTAAGGGACATATCAAGGAAACTGAAAGATTTCGGTGTCTCTAAGTATACAACCCGTACAACTTCCCTTTACTTTACGTTCTACCCCAATGACTCCTTCTCTTCTGAGAGAATATTTTTTAATTAGGAAGAACAAAAACGCTAGCCATATTTTTGTTGCTGATATGATAAGCTCTCAAATAAAATTCTGAGGTAACTTTTTACCCCAGAAGTTGATTTTTTTTGATCAGCAAATGTACACTGTAGCCTCTTCTTCTTTTGGGTTCTCAGTCTGAATATATTCTCAGCAAAGTTACGCGTTTGACAAACGCGTGACACGTCATTCGTTCTTGCTATATACAGGGAAAGCCCCGGGATTTCAGTTATTTTTGTTAGTTAAATTTTTGTTTAATACTCAAGTACAGATTTTTTATTATATTTTATATGTAGTCTTTTAAAAGAACACAAATGACCTGCGCTTGATAAAAATAATCTCTTATTTCTTAAAAAAAATTAAGACTCTGTAAGTAGGGATAGCAATCTCATTTATCAACTGTTATTGATTTAAAAATTACGAATAATGAATTATAAAAAATAAATAAATGTTGAATAAATAGATTGAAGAAAAGTAAACCCCATTTTGAATAAGAATAAGAAGTTGTATAAAACACCTTCAAAATATACAGTCAACAATATTTGTGACGCGTTGTCCGTTATTTTAGCTGCGATGTTTCTTAAAAGTCTGGGCAGTATAACAAAAGAAGTAATTTTTTGCTACAAACAACATCTTTCGTTACAATCCATCAATTATTGAAATAACGTTTATTGAGCCTCGAGACAAAGGAAGTCAATCCTAATATTACCTCGTATAATGCTTCCCTAAAAATATAAGGTAAACGGGATAAGTCGCCTTATAACAGGATTTTTATGCGGATAAGGTCGTAAGTTACCATCAAAGCGGAATTTAGCGGGATTCCCAGCGGATCGGAGAAAAGGTTTCATAGGAAGCGTAGTCGACCGTTCACTACTATTTCATGCAGAATTACTTTAGGCCACTTACAGAACGGGCTCGCAATTTATTCCTAAGTTCTTTATGAATACAATGAATAAGTTGTAATTAGAATGGACCGCCGCCGCCGCCGCCGCACCGCACCGCCCCCGCTCCGTAAGGGTTGAACGGGTTATAATTATACGCATGCGGTCGTAAATTCAAATGAAGCGTTTGAATAATCCTGTTGTTGTTACTCTTTGGATAGTTTATCGTATGTATCACTTACAGAACAAAAAATCTGTATATTGTCATAGATAAAGAAAATATAATTTAAAAGTTCCACGCAGAGTTTGTGCTCAATGAGAAACACCGTGGCAAACTAATATTAATAATTATTTACACAAATTCTAATGAGAAGTGCTGCCACGTAAACAATACGAAGTTTAATAGTTCTACAATCTTGAGCTTCCCAGCATAGATATGGTGTTAATATAAGTACATGTATTTACGGTGTAACATCTAGTTTTACACTTTTAAAATTGATAGAGGCCTTATCGTTCCAACAGTTTTTTTTTAATCTAAAGAAGCAGTCACCCTCCACCTGCACCTATTGCCTGCTTAATTTTTTTTTCATACATTTTATTTCCTAATAAACAGCTGAAATAATAGTTAATGGTATTTTTTTTGGGCAACGTCTTTAACGTTTTTGGGGATTATGCCGAATACTGCTTATCTTCTGCATATGACACGGTTTTAATGACAGTTTTTAGGGTTCCGTACCCAAAGGGAAAAACGCCGGACCCTATTACTGAGACTTCGCTGTCCGTACGTCCGTCCGTCTGCCCGTCTGTCACCAGGCTGTATCTCAAGATCGGTGATAGCTAGACGGTTGAAATTTTCACAGATGATGTATTTATGTTGCCGCTAACAACAAATACAAAAATTTGGCCAAGTGTGAGTCGGACTCGCGCATGTTAAAACAAAAAAAGGTTAAAATATGAAGACTAATGTTGTAATGGTACGGAACCCTTCACGCGCGAGTCCGACTCGCACTTGGCTGATTATTTTTTAGTCATAATTTGATGAAATTACGAGGAGTCGTTTTTGAATCCAAGCGTATATATAGATAGAGATACTAACCAGTAGGTGACAGCAGCGTCGACGTTAAGGAGAGGGTTGCGGTTCTGTGGTGCATATATAGGGCTTGTATAGTCGGCTTCCTTAGGGTTTCGTTCTGGGGTCTCGTAGTCATAGGTACCGAGGTTCACAATGTCTATCAAGTTGATGATAGCTGGCACGTCGTGGTAGACTACAAAAAATAATAATTTGTACTACAAACATGAGCCAACATTATATAAGTATGTTTAATTATATTATATCACAAGCTAGTCTAATTGCAACAACTAATTACTAACTACTTAGTTAAGTATTCTATGAAACTGTAGCATATATATATATACCTAACACAGCTATACTTAGCTTTATACGAGTATTAGTAGATAAAAATAAAGCATTCTAAATCGCATTTAGACTAACGACCCTAGCTTAATTAGAACGAAATTAATGAAAAAGCTTTCGGACAATCCCGCTTCGGAGGACTTTAAGCAAAAACATTCCGAAATTAAGGTAGTACAAAATATTTTTAAACAGATCTGAATATAGTACAATCAAAATCATTTAGGTACTCAATTATGTTTTGAAAGGAAGATATCAGTGTGATAACCTGTCTATCAATTCAGACGCCAATTAGCAGTGTTTACTTGACAGTGTGTAGGAAAAAGGTCAATTTAAGTATCGTTTAATGTTTAATAAAAAATTACAAGTGAGATAAAATATTTGACATGTCAGCTGACGAAGACAAGAATGAATATATCAGTGGTAGTTTTAAAGTAACGGACAACTAGTGACGGACAAGTTGAGATAAATAAATAAGCAGGGTAGCGTGATATATCCCGAGCCCCTCCCGTAGGGAGGGGCGTGTAGGCCCCGCTGTAAAGCGGGCGGTTGTCGGCGGAGGACTGGACGTAAATGCTGGAATACCGCTGGGTCGTTTAGTGGGTATACCGGTCTGCTACCGGGGAGTTCCACATAACCCCCCATCCCCCAATGGGTGGGGTATGCGTAAAGCATTTTTCCCAGCGAAAAAAAAAAAAAAAAAAGGGTAGCGTGATATGATCAGGTATGATGAGAAACATACAACAAAGAAGTGTACTGAAAAAGAAACTGAGAAAGAAAACGGATATGAGGAATAGACTGCGTGAGAAATTGTTTACTGATGTGAAGTGAACACTGAGCTAACAGCCGATATAGAGAACCGATCACATCTAGCGTGAGATTAAGAGGACTACAGGTGGATAATATTATTCAGTACTTTTACTTAGCAGAACATTAAAGACTCCTCTTATGATATTTTGTGTCTTCAAGTGTGCTTCATCGTAGCATTTACCATACAAGCCAAGTAATCATTATCGGTAAAATTGTGCATGAATATCCTTGAGCCTAATATCTATGCTTGTTAGTTTGGTAGTTATCCGTAAAATTATGTACCTTCAAAATTATTGGCAAAAATATTTTGTATGGGAATTCTTGTTTCCACATTTAGATTAATTATCTCAAGACTCATGTCCTTAAGTGTAAATGCAAAATTTCATCGACTTTAAACACTTTGTTGATCATTACAAAGAGCGAGTACCAAATAAATAATTGGCTCCAATCGCACAAGGTCAAACTGATATCCTCTGTATTATGCTCCAGGAGATAAAATAAGTGTCACCTACAGCAGCAATTGAGTAATTCAATCAAATGAATAATATACCCACTTCAGTATAGGTGCTTACCTAAATATTTTTATAAATACTTGATATAAAAAGGGACTGATCTGAAAATCAGTCCCTTTTTATTGAAAATAAATAAATAATAATAATGTAAAAAAATAAACTTACTGCTAGCGTTGACGTTGGGCAAAACGGTGATGGAGAGTTGCCTGTTGGGCTTGACATTGAGAGCTTGCCTTATCTCACGAACCAGGGCGGTAAATCCTTCGCGGTGCTCGGTCTCCTTATCGTCCACAGGAGTAGTGCCAAAGGTCTTCTTGACTCCGTGCCAAATCGATCCTGAAGACATTCAAATGAATAATAATAATTAAGTAGATACCTAACTAAAGAAGTAGCCAAAACTTTATGTAGTACAGTATGTCTGTGCCATTCGTTGTGTCATCATATAAGATAAAATGTGTTAGTTGTTCAATTATCATTATTTTGTGTTGAAGGTAAGACAAAATACAGTATAGGGTCCGGTCTTAAATTTTTCCACATAGTGATATACAAAGTTACATATATTATAAATGTAACAATAACATACATATACGTTACATAAACCCGTTGACTATAAATGTAAAGCTACGGTATCATTAACTAACTTTTAAAATGATATAATTTAAACAAAATACGATAAATACCAAATAGATTTTTTTATTTGTTCACAATGCTTTAGAGGTTAATGGGCAGAAAATCAATATGGTAACAGTTTTGCCCTTCTACCTAAACTATACCACAGTTAATACAAGACGTATAAAAATAATCGCAAAGTACGCGACTCAAGTTCACACTATTATGCAAATTTATTACTTAAATTATTTAAAAATGAAGATGAGCTATAAATAACTTTACTGACACAATGTTAGTGTTGGGGTGCATTATTGATAAATGATGGACATGATAACACTCTAATACTTACAAGTACAATACCTCCCCATACTTCCCAGTATTATAACAAGTCATGGAATGCATTGCCACTTAACATTAAGCGTGCTAAATCACTAGCCGTATTATTGGATGTAAGTGTATATGAATATGTATGTATTTAGTACATATCAGTATTATATTATGTATATGTACCTATGTAGTGTTTGGATATATTTTATATATATATATATATATAATATATATCATAAAATATATATATATATTATATTATATATACATTATGTATCTATATATATGTGTATTTAGTGGATATACAAAACTTATTTTGTTTTATTTTATTAATGAGAAAATGTTGCTTTTTTCACCACCGCGTTACATAAAATATGATTCTGTCCATACAAAGGTTGTCTGGAAGAAATCGCTATATGCGATAAGACCGCCCATTGCTGCCATAGTTTAGGAGTATGCTATTTTAAAGATTGTTCTACTATATAAAATAATGGTGTGCAATAAAGAGTTTTGTATTGTATTGTATTGTATGATAAGGTTAAGAATAATCATTAATCGTTGCGAACGTTCTCATAATTTACAGTAGTTACTAGACCACAATCTTCTTTCCTGACAATAATTATATGTTGCCTTTTATAATCAGATCAATCAGTCTTAATAATAATAATGAATAAGAAAAGTTTAACAAATCGTAAATCAATATTATTCAATTTTAATATTTATTTTTGACTAATGAAAGTTTTTGATCCCTCTACTCTCACATATAGGTATACTAAGCTTTAAAATACTAAGCGTTACATAAAATTTAGAGCAACTTGTTACATGCGCGTTACATAAGTATGGTTCGAAAATTAAGCATAACTCATTGAAATTGAAGTATTTTTCAATCAATATGATTACACAGACCTGCAAAAATAGCCTCTAATCTAAACAAAAAAGATAAAAAATAAACTTGTGTACTTTATATCTTCGTAAACAGCTTATGTAACGACATCACCAAGTCTACTTCACCGATGAGAAAATATGACTAATAAAATAAATGGCAGTCAATGTTTTGATAATCGCAAATATCAGTTTACGTTAGTGCTGCAGTTTAAGAAAAACTATTTTGCCAAACGATTCGTTCAAAATGAGCTGCTTAAATCCGTAACAAAAAAAGTTACATAAATTGGAAATTAGCGACACTAATATAAAACTTAAGTAAAAACTGCTAAATAGTCGATTATTGTAACATAGTTGTATCTAAATAATAAGCCACGTTCATAACAATTTAGCAAAAGTAATTCCTTAGTTTGTAGTAATTCCTTAAATGCAAGGATATGTATAGAGTGTTATGAAACTTCATGTTACTTAGAAATCAAAAAATACGCTTATTTTTACGAAAAATGCCGCTCTTGCATTATGAATATTATCATATTTCCTTATTTATTGATAAATTACGGAAGAAATCATATTTTCTCGTTTGCCTTAATAATGGACTATAAGTAATAATTAATTAAATATGATGATGTCCGCATCTACTTTATGTATACGACTGTAACAATTCACCGTTGCACACCTCGCAGTTAAACAAAATGTGTTATAACATTTCATGTCGAGTTTGGACTGTGATATTTCGGCTAGTGGTTTTTAACTTGATGCTTGTAGACAAATTTCAGTATTACTTATTATTTTACACATTATAATTGTATTTATAAAAATAATCTCAAATTTTTACAAGCCTGTATATTCATTGATACGCCCTTAATTGAACCGATTACTTTGAAAGGCTTTTAGTAAAATTTATCGAACGTTCCTTATTTCACTTGGCATTTTGTACGACTTGACGGCTTCACAGCGTTGATTTACAATATACGGGTTAGGTATGACTTCCTCGTTATCAGGCAATAAATCACCGGTCACGTACTGTTGGTCTACCTACAGAGAGTATAGCAATGAATTGCGAAAGATCCATCACCATTTGATGTAAAAATTTGTATATGTAATAATTCTTTATAGATCTTTAGTTCTTGATTACCGCTAATGACTCGATAAGCCGCTATAGCTGGTACTACGCCTGTTTTTGCTTTTGTTCATACTTATACTTTAGGGCAAAAAATATGACGTTGTGCTCGATAAACGCGCCGAAAAGTATCTTGCAAATAATGCAAACAAAATGTCTCACTTCCCATGCGTAGAACACTATTTTAGTAAATACGTCTAGTAGAGTTTCAATTCATCTTACCCCAAGTAGATCGGATCTTTTTGGGCTTGATTTTAGGGAACTGCCAGGCGAGGTCGATGCCGTCGAAGCCGTACTGCTCGGCAAGAAGCACTGCAGAGTTCACGAACGCTGTACGGGCCTGTGGCGACTCCAACTGCGATTAAAAACATATTATTGATAAGTAACAACTAACAGTATCATTTATTTAAGAAAAGAGGTTCATAGTTATTATATCTTGCATATCACAAACTTAAACGGACTAGGAATCTTCTACTGAGTAGTGAATATCTAAATCCTTAAGCCGTGGTAAACACAGTTTTAAAATAAAAATGCATAAAGGAATTCATGCGTATATGACCAATTGTATAGAAAATCAACGATCCGTCGCGTCGTTGAACCCTGTATTGTTTGAAATTTCTAGCTGTGAATTGTGAAATTGTTTCGATGACCCATACGTGTCGCCGTTAAACGTTAAAATTTTGCAATTAATAAAATATACCGTCTGCTGTTTTGAAGAGTTTAATTATATAAGTAATATTTTCGTTTTTAAACCATTTTTAAATCATCACAATATTTTTAAACCGTTATAAAAATCGTTTGCCTATATTAGAAAATTTCGCCAGTTTACCATATTCGTTTTAACACAATTGTGATTCAAGTGCAACAAAATGCCTGCCGCGAAAATATAGACCGTATTAGAGCACCGGCTGTTATTAAATTCTTTCAAAACAAGGAAAATAAAAATAAAACACGAAAAGATGGTGGCGACAAAACTGACACTCCTCAATCAAAAGTGGTCAAGTTAATTTAAAGGGGGCAGAGAAAACATTGAAGGTGGTTCTCGATCCTGTTTCTGCCACTACAGAAGAAAACGTGAAAAAGGTCGAGAAACTTGTACTCAAAGGTGCTGGAATAAAAATCAATTGGTTTTCAATGACAACCGATCTATCTGTGGGTACTATATATTTAATACTTCATGACTTTTAAACCTCTCAAAAGTCTACTGTGTTAACGAGTGCTACGAATGTTCATAACATCGTAAAAACAAACGCCAATTGAATGTTGTTTTTGGAGCTTTGTGGTTTTCACCACATCTTCCCAGTGTTTGCATTCGCATCGTTACTGCAAAACAAATTTGGATTCGTCATTATGACCCTGAGAGCAAGCACGAGTCAATGCAGTGGGTCAAAAAGGGTGCAACACCTCCGAATAAGTTTAAATTTACGCAATCAGTCGGAAAACTCATGGCTCGAAATGAATTTTGCTTATAGAATGTACCAATAAGGAAAAAGTGCAAACACAGCGCTTACGGAACCCCTATGCGTTATTTGAAGGAAACAATTAAACAGAAACAAAGCGAGAAACACTAACCGCGGATGTCTTGACCCTTCACGATGTTTTTGCTGTTTCTATACCGAACATACTTAGAACTCCCCGCGATACAGAGGGACAGTTGGTGACCAAGGTTGGTGTAAACGCTGATGACGAGTTAATAGCTAGTAAATTAGCAGTCAAATTTAGTCGCGTTTGTGACGTTCCTCTCAGTGTGCCCGTTCCGATTCTAGGCTCAGTCTGATCTGATCTACATTTTTGCCTTCAACATCTTTGCTCCATACTCACACTTACTCCCGTTTTAACACCTTACCAATATAAATCGACATTCAGTAGCATGCCACCACTAATGACGATGTAAATGAGGTGTTGCTGCACATTGGGCATATACAAATATTTTTTTCATCTTTACTCTCTTAACGACCTGATTACCTGAATTATCGGCTACATTACCAACGAGAATATTCCCAAGGAGAGATGGAGTCGATTCGAAACTTTTTACAACTATGTCCTGTGCGTTGTTAGCCAAAATAAACTTTTAATATGTTGTAACGACCCAACTTGAGTGGGATAAGGGTAGGTATTTGAACGTTGTAACGAGAAAAGGTTCGAGCTCGTTGTTATCTCTGAGAAAACAAGTTTTGGATGGAGCGGCGCTCAAGGTAATAATAAAATGTTTCAGATTAGAAATCTTGTCTTAGCACGTTAATAGTCAAAACTAACCTGCTCACTTATGTACCTACAAGTAATACCTAACGAGGTAGAACCTTTGATTTATGTACTTATGGGGATATTTTGATATACAAAGTTTCCGTCTATGAACCAGTGCAGGAGTAGATTAAGGTACTAATCAGCACCGATCCCATTGTAATTAACACGACTCGAACTGTTTAATGACATTCTCCTTTGACGTTGCTTTGTAAGCGCGGTTCACGTATTTTAAATAGGTTGGGTAAATAAATTAGTTAATTCTTCTAGTTCATAGAATGGTATGGTTTAATAGCTAAAAATGGACGTATCACGAAAGTAAATAATTTATAGTTTACAAATCAGTGCTGTTTAAAGTAGTAGGAACTGAATTATAGGTATAACAAAAAAACATGATAATTTGCTAAGAATAAACTTACCAAAGTATTATACTTGGTAGCTTCTTCAGTGTCGGCGTCTCCGCCAACTGAGAGAAGAACCTTCAGTCCCGGGTACTTGCCCTTGAAGTTGGTGATCGTTTGGTAGTTGTTATGAGAGCGGTCTATATCCAGATTTTCGTTGAGAGGCACCATCTTGAACGTGTCAGGCTGGATACCGGCATATCCATACACCAGGTGAGTGCAGAAAGACAGAGCAGGGTCCAAGTCCAGGGGCAGCATGCGGGCTTGCGCTGGATAAATACAACCCTCGACTAATTCATTATGGCAATCATCTAATTCTAAATGTAGTTAGTAGCAGTAACACATTAAAATCAAAGCAGTAACAAATAACAATCGAATTTGACTAAGGCCCCGTTTCAGAATGTCCTAATAAAGTTTCGGGTTGCTAACCAACACATAAAATAACAGAATGATAAAAATTACAGTTGACATGCAGCGTGTTTCAAGCTTTAACCGATGGATAAGCTAAATCGATGACTGTGAAACGCAAAGATAGTGTTTTGTTTAATAAATATGTTTTGGGAGTAGATTCCGGTTAACCTATAACCGGAATCTACTCGAACATTCTGAAACAGGCCCTAAAGCCAAAATAACTACCCTTTTTCATACTTGCATATGAAAACTATCTCAACTGTGTGTACTGCTTTTGTTAAAGTAACACGTTGTATGGGTAGGAGTATCAGCTTAACAATAGACAGGTTTGTCTGTCCAGTGTATCACACAAAACAAATTATTGGGATAAAACGGGAACAAGAGATGTGTTCAGCCAAAAAGAGAATAGGCAGCAATCATTTTTCGCAAGGTATGTTATAGGTCCGATATAATCTGTTACTGCTATAATACTGATTCGGCATTCACTACATGGAATAAAAAAACATCGAACTATCTCTATTATATATATCATTGAAATGTATTTAATAATATTAAGGTAATAATTTATAATTAAATGTAAACAGAGACATATACAAATAATTGTCATAGAGATATGTCCCTAAGATAATTTTTTATATATGTCTCTTATCATCTTGTTTATGTCAATTATTTCCAGATACATATTTTACATATACTTAATTTATTTCAAATAATATGCATATATTATAATATATAAATTAAAATGTGCGAGTCGGGCCTCTTTGATAACGACATCAAAACGTTTTTAGTAAGTATTTGGTACTTAAATAAAAGATAGGGTTCATATTTATTTGATTTTAAAATTTTTAGTTCGTAGTTGTATCTGGTGAAGTTTTTTATAGACCCTGTAACAAAAATGGTCTAAAATTGAAAACTTTGACGATATCATTAATATTTTTGATAAGAAATATGACTAAATTGAATTTTTAGCCCTATTTGGGTTCACTATTTGTATTTCATTCTGCTTACGAGCTAGGGACCCATGTAAAGTTGCCAGATGTCCGGGAAATCCGGGATAGTCCCGGAATGGGGTGTCTTGTCCCGTGTCCAGTAATTTGGCTCTACTGTCCCGGAACTCACGAGTTTTAGGTTTTTTCACAAACATACGGACACTAATACTATGCTACGCACGGTTCACTCCTGCCAAGTGTGTGATTTCAAAGTTTAGTTAAAAGTCTTATTTTAATGGTGACAGAGGTCTTTTGATGTTGATCCAAAGCTCATAATTAGTTGAATGATAGCCTCAAAAAGTGGCTCAATACTTTTTAGGTAAATTTTAGGCTGCATCGATTTATTACCTAATTTAGGTAATACAAATCTTTGACAAATATGTGTAACAATAATTGTCATATCTTTTTTCCCCAGGAATAAAATTACTTCATTTTTAAATGTATATTAACTTGTCAATTCAACTGTAGATTTATTTAGAGATGAACTTAAGGTAAAAGAACCAACTCCCTTTCTAACCTCAGTAATGTCCAGGAATTGATATACCTTGATCTGGCCATGACCCATGACATACTGATGGATGGACGGAAAAACAGACAACGGCGTCACTTAGGGGGGTGATTCCCTTATTTAGTCACTTTGAATGTGGCACCTTTAGAGTAAAATATTCTTTAGAAAATATGTATAAATACATTGCAACGTACCTACTAACTTTTTGGCATCAAATCCGTGCTGTAGGTGTTTCATAACCGCTTGATTAATAGGTATAAAAAATCTGAAGTGTAGCTGTACTCCAACAATTTTTCTCTCCAACGATAGTGAATTTTCACATCTACTGCTAAAATGTGACCATTTACATAAAAACACGTGTTTATAAATTTTAAAATCGGACTTACGCCTCCTTGTTATAAGTATTATTTTCTTTAATTATTGCGCATTTCGGATTAAAAAAGGTCGTAGACGCCACGTGCACCGCGCATTGTGATTGAGCTTTATTTAATTCATGTTTTGTTTTATTTACCGTTACAAGTTTCTTGTTGATATACATCGCGCCTTAGTAGGACTCCGTTTTATCGGTACGGAACCATACAAAAGAACATACGTAACTTAAAACCTTTTCAGTGCCCATTATATGTAGGTGTTCCTCAAAATAGATTTCTACTACAACTTTGCTTTATCTCGATGAATAACTGTAAATTTGAACACAATCGGATCCCAATTCAGTGAATGTTGCAGATTAAATTAAAGCTAGCTCCAACGCCTTTCATTAACGACTGTAACTAACAGTACAATTAGAAGTTAAATCGAAGTAATTAGTCTCAAGGCTTTGCCGTTCTTTGAGACGTTTAACCAATTGTATCAATTACTTGGCAGAGACCTACATAAGTGGATTCGGTCTACAGCTGCTATTACAGTGAGCCATCCGTCATTCCATTTGGGAAACTGCAAATACAGTACTGTAAATGAATAAAACATTTAGGGTTTGTGTTTTTCTCGCATTACATGTGCCGACCCACTTACTATAATATAAGGAAGAAGTGTGGCATCTCATGTTATGTCAGTTCATTAGGTATATTCGTACGTATAAAAGTTAACAAAGTTTTAGGTTAAGTTTGATAAAGGCCTTAAATAAGGATAGCTGTAAGAACCTGTGAGGCTATGGTGTAATAAAACATAATGTAAAATAATGAGTTAAAAAAAAAACATACATTGCATGGTGGTAGGGCACTTTGCGAATGACCGCCTGGCTAGCTACCACCCTCAAGTTGAAAATCTGTCGCCAAGCACTTAACGGTGTTTTCCGGCAGCTGTCCTTGAGAGCCAGTAATTGTAGGTTAGCCTGAACAACATCTTCGACCACATCTTCACTTACCATCAGGTGAGATAGTGGTCAAAGGCTAACCTATCAGGCATAAAAAAAACAATGTGACTCATCTTGTGTCAAGTTATAGTCACACTTTGGGCATAACTAGCCAGTTATAACAATTAGGTTAAGAAACAATCCGCTTGAGTCAGCATTATCTAAAAACAATTCAGCTACTTAATTTTCTTACGAGCACAAAAATCCTTTGTTCATTATCATTACTTACTGTCCCCTAGAAATTGAAGCTAATTAGATAATTGTCTTTACTGGCTCGTCGTTGGTTCTGGAAATCTTTATATTATTGCCAATATAAATCGCGTTATAAATTTGACAGTTATGTATAAAATATGAATATCTCTATTTTATAATAAGACTATTTATTTTAACATGACACCGAAATAGAAAGTTTGCTTAGCCGCTCTTAAACGATCAGCTAAGTTAACCAATGTCCGCCGCGGTTAGGAGTTGGATGGGTGACCGCCAGTTACATTACTACTGAGCGCTTCCGTGCTTCGGAGGGCACGTTAAGCCGTCGGTCCCGGTTGTTGTCTTACTATAGCAGTTGTTACATGGTGGTAGGGTATTTTGCGAATGCCCGCCTGGCTAGCTACCACCCTCAAGTAAAAAATCTGTCGCCAAGCACCTAAAGGTGTGTTCCGGCAGCTGTCCTTGAGAGCCAGTAATTCTAGGCTAGCCTGAACAACATCTTCGACCACATCATCACTTGCCATCAGGTGACATAGTGGTCAAATGATAGCCTATCAGCTATATAAAAAAATGTGCTAATATCTTACTAGGGCCTATCGCCACCATCAACATGGCTTGCACGCCAAGGTCCACCGAGGTTTTCTGTATTAACCCGAGAACAATCTATAACACCACCATAACATACTAAGTAGGTAGGCACCTATATCACAGAACATATATATATATATATATACTCAAGTACCTGTACGATGTATAAATCAGACGCTTTAGGTCTATTGTTTCCAACACATTACCCACTTAGCGACTAGTGCCTAATGACGTAATCGTATAACAAGGATAAAGGATAAGAGGCAAATAAGGAAAATTGGCTCGTTTACCTTTGTATTTACAAGCTTGACAGCACCTTGGAAGTGTAAGCGTAAATTGTAATCAAAAAAAATATGAAATGCAAAATACATTTGGTAATATGAATACTTACATACATAAGCATGGTAAGTATCAATGTGCCCGTTCACCTCAGTATTGGAATAGATGTATCAAAATATATAAAAATGAATTTGAAGTATCAAATTATTTAATAAAATTCATAATAAATAATCATAAAATTTTGATTTTAGTACATTCAAAAATGTAGGGGGTAAAAATGGGTGGCCCATTAACGCTTCATTGAATCTTCAAATGTTGTGTTTACAACAATATATACCTATCTGAATAGCAGACTTAAGTGGAGAATTTACATTAGTAACGAAAGAAAGAAGTAATAAAGTCACACGCATATATATATATATATACATAAATGTATATATATAATGCTTATATAATATTATTATTGCACAGTTTCGAAACAACCGAACAAACGTAAATAAGTACAAAAATAAATTGCATAATCGATTATTGACCTACTTCGATTTGCAGAATCGCATATGACGTTACATTCGTTGTTTACTCAATAAACAGCCAAGAAGGCAAACTTTGTCACATGGTCAAGATTCTCGTAACTAACTAGCATAGGTAGTTTAATACGTAAGTATGAACTTAGATTCAATGATTCTAATAGTTTTTAATTAATAGCAAGTACTCTATTAATTTCGCAACACCTGCGAAGCTAATAAGCTTATAAAATTACAATATAAGTACCTACGTAGTATTATTATATGTTCTATGATATAAGATACAATTTTAAACATGAGTTTTGTACGCGCACTCCCTTATTACACGACTGCCCAAAAATAGGAGAGATTTTTTCAGTTTTCATGTATGTATGTATATTTGTTTATTCCATCATAACTTCCAAACGGTCTAGCCGATTTCTGTGTAAGAGATATCGTCACTTGCACTGTCAAGAGGACTTGACAGTGCAAGTGACTCTAGGTACATAAAAAAATAATAAAAATCAAACTGGCGGATTTTAGAGGCTATATTCTGCATTTTAACCTCTATATACGTGTATGTGTAACGTATATCTCGATGATATTCTGAGATTTTTTTTTCCAAACTTATCGAGTGGGGTATCAAAATAAAGGGCTTTCTAAACACGATTCCATAAAGAAATTAAAGATATATAACTTGAAGTTCTGTTCTGTTGATAGAACTTTTAACGAAAATAAATTATTTGCGGTCGGGTTTTTTACTTATTTAATTAATTTATACATGTTATATATAACTTTAGAATTATCAGCTTAAATGAAATAATTGTATAAGCTTGGACTGCCTGTGAGTCTGCAATGACTTATAGGTTGTCTAAATGCTTTTATCGTAGTAGCTGTAGTGTTGTGTATAGTTCGTAGAATTTTGTTAATAAAGGCATAACGCCATAAAAAAAGAAAAATATATAATATTAGTCTTGTTTGTATGTATAGTTCAATGCACTATGTCGCTCCGTCCCCTCATGACAGTCAAACAAAAGAATGAAATTAAACAAGAGCTATGACTCACCTTCAACACGGTTGCTAAAATTGTTAGAGAATTACCACGAGGGACAGATGGTTAAAATTTACCTATTGTTGTAATTTTGTAAGGTTGTTTTCAATGATTTCAATATATATTAAAATTCTGTATAAATGTATATATTAGAGTAGGTACATATAGTTCAATTCATGCAGAAATAGGTACTTACCCGTAGCTATATACACCATTCATATTATTTTAGTTTTAATGTGTTGTTTGTTCGTTCATGAATAAAAAAGTTTTTTTTTCTTAAAACCATACAGTTTTATTAATTTTTCAACGTCGTGCTTATTCCGAAGTTACATCTTGCCATG
This sequence comes from Plagodis dolabraria, assembly GCA_963854805.1. Taxonomy (NCBI): domain Eukaryota; kingdom Metazoa; phylum Arthropoda; class Insecta; order Lepidoptera; family Geometridae; genus Plagodis; species Plagodis dolabraria. The sequence goes on along the minus strand of OY978440.1, from coordinate 32,125,996 downwards.
TATAAGCAAAGTGCCTATAACAGGTATTAAAACTGTATCGATTGACAAGAAAAATAACATGTCTTGCTATTTTATTATGTGTATTCACTTCGTCAATATAATACTTTTAATCATGTCAATCAGCTGAGAATACATAGAATACCAACAGATAATATAAATCAAAAGAAAAAAAGCGAAACAAGTTTATATAATTTAATTATATACAATACCCAATATTTGAGATTACTGAAGTGTGTCATTGTTCTCATATTGCATGCCACCTAGTTACTTCATAGGTAGGTCGGTATCATACTTATACAACGAGTGGGATGTTCTTCACGCTCCTACTCCTCTCTCTAACATTTGCTTCATCGAGGTAATCTTTTCGACTCTCTCTTATTGTTACAAGGTTGAAAATGGAACAATCATTCGATTACTGGCAAAGCAACTTTTCTCCGTAAAACATGTTAAGGGCTGTTCTCTGAAAGTTCCGAGGTGACATGCGAAGATAGTTAAGGAAGTAGTCGAGATGCCTGACTCGTTAAAGCTGACTGCTATATGTAGGTAGGTAGGTATATGTTACATGAAATCAGACGCGTGTAAGCTAGAAAAACTAGAATGGCCCTGGATTCAAATTAATACTGTCTGGAATCCCGACAGAATACCGTTAAATCTACTGTTACAGAAAAACATGGTAAAATTTTCCCAAACATTTTTTTTGCTTATTTTGCGTCAATGATGTTGATGTTAAACAAATATCCCCCATTTATTTTGTCATTAACGAAACTTACATGAGAACCATGGTAGGTTAATTATTCGGCTACAAAAGCTTCTATATCTGGTTTGTTATAATTACATAATCAACGTTCTTCTTCGATACAGTCTTTGTTTGATTTATGGATTGCATCAGCAACGGCTACCTACTTACCTACCATTCAAAATCTAAACACATATTTTTTTCTTATTTCTAGTCCATGAAACATTTCCGTCAACGTGCCTAGAGAATTACGTCAGGTACAAAACCGAATCGAATGTTTATTATTCTGAGAATTTCTAGAATAACTTTATTTGTCGCAGTTTATCGTATGCCCCTTGTTGATACCCGCGATATACAAGGTCAACAATACTGAGTGTCAAGAATACTTAGTTATGATTATGTAATTAGAGCTTATCAAGTTTTGTTATACATAGGTAGTAATCATTTGTTAGGTAGGTATATATACCTATTACGTATTTAATTGGACTTAACCAAGAAAATATTTTATATTAAATTAAGCGAAGTTGGTGAAAAATGTACTTAGGTAGGTAACTGCTTAATAATTAAACTTGTAAGGCAGTTATATCAACCGTGATCGGCGTGGTTGAACGCCAAGGTGAAATAGTAGCTACAAAACAGCATAAAAACGCATACCTAACTACTTATTTGCAATAACACAATTTGATGACAAATAAATCTTGATGTTTTTGTTTCAGCAACAAATTACCCAATTTTACGATAAGAAAAATAAATCTCTCTTAGACTTGTTTATGTCATTTTAATTGGCTTCTTGAAATAACATTATGATCCAGTGTTAGTAGCATAATTTGCTTGCAGGGTTCCGAACCTCCAAAAGAAAAAAACGGAATTTATAGGATCACATTGTTGTACGTCTGTCAGTCTGTCAATACCCTTTTTTTCAGCATCGCGTGGAGGTATAAAACTGAAATTCATATCTAATACTCAGTTCTACAGCTCCTTGGAGCTGTGAAAAAATCAAACTTCTATGCCAACGAAATCAAAAGATATAGTGTCGAAAATTTGCGATACTGTTTATACCGCACATTTTCGACACTCACAAGGTAATAAAAAAAAGTATATTTCCCGTGAACTTAGAATCTTGAAATTTGGTACGAAGCAACGTCTTATAGCATAGATAAAGGACAAATTGCGAAAAGCATATTTTTTTAGTTAGTTACATCATTGTAATAAAAATATTTAAAATAAATTGAAAATGTCATGGATTATATTTCGCAATAAAAATACCATAACTTTTACGAAAAAATATTAAATAACGAATGTGTAGCGGCCGATAACCAGTAAAAACAATAACTGTATCGGGCCGTGCTAAATAAGGACGGCAGAAATTTAAAAAAAAATTGTTTTACTTTCATGCTATTATAAACCTTGTGAGTCATATAAATAAGAGTCGTTTTTCTGCCGTGAATTATGTGGCCGTTAACCAGTGCACTGGTGAACGATAACTGATTGAAAAGGCCGAAAACGTATATCTGCTATACGAGTATATACGAAAAATATTTTTTCTTTAATTATGTATCATAGATACGTCTAAAATCTTAAGATATTCATGAAAATAGACTATTATAGGATGAAATATTTTTAAAAAAAAAAGACAGACTAGAGCATTGTGATAGAAATCAAGTCGGAAGTCAACAAGTCGCTTAAACGGCCGATAACCGGAATGTTTACCCTATCTTGGTTTGGAGGTGGGTAGCGATTGACGTGGAATATATGCCAGTTCTTCTAGGTTAGCCTGAACAACATCTTCGACCACATCATCATAAGGTGAGATAGAGGTCAAGGGCTATCAGGCATAAAAAAAATATAGTGTTGGGCTACACTTGTTGATCACTTCAAAAGTAAGCATTTGTCATTTCTCGGATCTATACGTACCTACCTAATTAATTCTTAACTCTTACATATCGGTATCTAATTCATAACAATATAAATTTATTGTTATCTTGTAAACATATTCATAGCTGATTCTCAGCGGTTAGTATAATTACAAGCAAAATCACGTGATAAGCGAAAATCACATTTATACATTATTAAACACAAAAGTTCTCACATGGAGTGGGAAACGAAACCCACGCCCCCCGAGTGTACGCACAGAATGCCTTAACTACTGGGCCATCGAAAATAAACCGAAATTATGTACCTACTGTAATTATTGCATTATGGACGGTGCGTGGTATCGACCAGACTACTAGATGAAGTCATCTGATCGCAAGAAGTGCTTTTTTAAAACACAACTCTCGTAAATATGTCGCTATCCTAGTGTATTTCTCCCTAACCTCCCTAAACCTATGGTCAGACAGACAGTGGACAATGACCGTTTTGCCCTGTGGGTAGGCAAACAAAAATATAAATACCGCACTAAAACAATGGCTCGGGACGTGCTAAAAGAAAACACTTGAAAGCGATACAAAATTTAGTTGCTCTCTAATATAATTCATATACACAAGAAATGTAAGTGTCTGTATAAAAATACTTATAGCACAATAGAATTTGACTATCTCGACCTTTCGAGTTGCAACGACCGTGGTCACGAGTGGACCCTCGGACGTGCGCGAATAAGCTATAGACTCTTTGAATAAAACTTCAAAGCCTTTCAAATCACTGTTATTCCTGTACTTGTATATTTTTCTGGACTAGAAGTAGGTATACAAAAACTTGAAAAAGATGTCAATTACACATCAAGAAGCAAAAGAAAGTGGTGAGACAATAAAATCTTATGACAAAATACCTTGTCATAAGAACGAAAAAACAACTGCCGTGAATCAGCTTCCTTTTTACACAGTGATTGCCACAAAAACCAAAGTTAATGAAGTAAATCAATGCGGTATGCGATGCGAGCGGACAGTTGACAATGCAGATGATTTGGTCCAAATTGTCCACTGGGGAACAAAATTAGCGGACGAATCACAATTACGTATTAACACTGAATGGTAACTATTCACATAACACATTACCAAAATCAAAGTTTAGAGACATTACAAAACACAGTTTAAAGGCATTATAAAACACAGCTATGAGGTATTATAACTAATAAATACGTAAGTCAGCAAATAGTCAACTCTGCGACGAAAATATGATTTCCAATGATCGTAACAATAGACGAAGAGTGGAAATGGAAAAGGAAATGAAAGAGCTCTCTTCATACATACCTAGCTACCTACCTCGTGTACTTTTACAGAAACGCTACTCTCACTTGTTTTTATATATATTTCTGAGGTTTTGGGTACTTTTATGTGTTTTTAGATATGTTTAATAGTTTTTTCTAGATATGTTGAATAGGGTTCCTGATTCGATATAAAAAAACATTAAGTAACACGTTTAAAAAGTTAGTTTAGTGTCATAAAGGAATTCTAATTAGTATGAAAAAAGCAAGAAAGGTTTCTTAAAATTTTCAGAACGAGTCTTGTAAGTGCAGTTATTTGTAAATTTACAACAAGGCAATGTTACGAGCAGATATTCAAACTTTAAGTCAAAGGTGAACATAATTTATAAATTCAAGGCGAAGTTAAGGTCATAAATAATAACCATTAGAAGGCGTGCTTGAAAATTTATTTTTTTCCGATTTCATATTGCTAGCTAGACCTACATTTCTCTCTTATGAGGGTACCTAGTAAAATAATAAACAAATAATATAATATTGAAACATATACATTTAAATATACAGTGCCAACATCAGGTTTAGAAATTTGTTTGATTTTCTTTCAAAACGTTGGCATGCGCTGTAGAAAGAACCGTAATTAACTATCTAAATATCATGCCTTCAAACAATATTATTTCTTCGAAATTTGAGTAACACAAATCAAACATTCGCAAAATCAAACTACGCTCAGCAACAAAAAAAATATAAGTACTTACATTCTCTGACATAGCTTTTGCTATCGTAGTAACAAAGAACTTTGCTCGGGGATGGAGGGTTGGCTGTTGCCAGGGCAAGAAGCCCAGCTAAGGCGAACAATATCTTCATTTTAATATATTTAATTAGGCGACTGATCCCCACAGAGTGTGTGTGGCGAATGAGGACCAAGCACCAGTCGGCTAACCAGTTGGCCGTGCGTTGTCGCCATAGGTCAAAGAGTAACGATGTCCACATCAACTCGTTTCGCCGAATCTTATCTGTTGTTATTGTGGAGCGTAAGTAACAGTAGGATTCCAGCCAGTAATTACACAAAATCTGATTTGATATTTAAATTTAAATTGTTGTTATGCAGTACGTTGACTGTCGCCGCTTTCCGTTGTAATTAGATGTTTCAATTTAAGTGATGTGACCAAGAGGAACCGATGACCTACCAATATTTCAACTTTCAAAGTGATAGTTATTGTTATTCTATTGTTTGCAATTCGTATTTCAAAGTTCTTCCAATCTATATGTACACATCTATATCTATGGATACTACCTTTTACGGACGGCATTTAACAGAAAACTTATTTTTTATATATCAGCCCCATAGAGATATATTTTTATACAATAGATATCACAGGAAGAGTAATATTTTCGATCACTATTAAAAGGCACACATTTTATGAGCGTCAAAAAGTTGAAAATTTTCTCATGTTATGATTATATCATATTGAATTTTTTTTTAAATAATATTTAGGCAATAATGCTTTTGCTCTATAGAGCCTCTTTCTAAAGAGGTGTAGGTGGAGGTGAAATCGCAGAAGCTGTTTTGCAATTGTTTACCTAATCATAGATTTACTAACCTATTTCCAAAGCATGGCTTCGGAATACCCAAAGATACACCTAACACAAATATAGCGATCATTCCATATTTTCTTAGATCAATAACTTATCTTCTAGGTGCATGTGCGAGTGTTATCTGCCTGAAAGGTCAGTGTATTTTGGTCACAGTGAAATTTGGTCACAAGCAAAAACAAGTGCAAAAAAGTCACAGCTGTATTTTAATTTAAATAATTAATCATACCTACTTAAATTTTGTAACAAGCCAATATAATAAAAAATATTACGAGCAACTTCGTTATGGCTATTTCGTTTAAAGCATAATATTTTGATCACATTCTCTCCCGAAGATCACTGACAGATCAGTCTAAGGTGACCCAACACAATAAAGAGACCCTCCATTTTTGACAGAAGCAAATTTGACGGCGTTAGTACTTAGTTTAAAAGTTAATAAGACCTCATTTAACGCATTGGCTGATTTATACCATAATAAATTTTACTACATTTTTAACATATAATACACAAAAATGCTTTATACTTATATTTTTAAATTAGTTGTGAATTTTTTGCACTAAAACGTTATATTAATCCGCTTAAGTTATGCCTATGACCAAATTGCACTCAAAGTATGAAACCAAAAATTCGTCGCAGTGATATTAACACTGTGACAAATATCACAGATTAGTCAAATACCCGAAACAGCATTTTGTAGGTAACTTACTAGGCAAGTATTAGAATTTAAATTTACTAATCTATGAGCATAAGAAACGCACCCAGCATGATTGAATCGTGATGATGTCATCTATGTAGGTAGAAGGTTGATTGTAGTCGGAAGAAGGAGAAAAAAATATACGAAACTTGAGCATTATATGCTTAAGGTTACCTACCTAAAGATTTAATGGTTACTTTGAAACTATCACGTAACGCATTGATTCAAACATGTTTTGTTAATTGTTTTCCTTTTTAGTCGTAATTTTAAAAGTGTAGTTCTTTGGTGAGATTCTATTAATATAGAACCGTTTTTATCAACAGATGTAATTAATATATTTAAATACGTTTACCTTATTCTGATTGATTTGATTAATAAACTGCAGGTAGCCCCGTGGGGAGCTGGGCTATAATTGCTCAGCACATAACATACAATCTTCGTCACATCTTCCTGTGGGAGTCGTAAAAGACGACGAAAGGAGGTAGGAATCAGTGCCTTCTGAAGAACTGCCATCTTATACTTAGTTAATTTCTTATCCCCCAAGCGTGAGGATTATCAAATCACCCGTACTGGGGGAAACCTTAGTTCAATGGTGGATGCTCCGGTCGATGTCATGATGTAAATACTCGTAGTAGGTACCTACATGGTATTACAAGGTAGAGAAAAATCATATTTTTGCAGCGAGGGCACTATTTATAAAATACCTAGTAGTACAGAACAAAGTAATCTAAAAAAATATTATGAGTTTAGTGAGGAAGGATTCGACCACTACCCCACCCGTGGAATTATAATCTATATTGAACACGAAGACGTACCTAGTACCTATTTAGAACTAGCTGATACAATGACCACAATCTCACCTGTTATAGTAAGTGATGATGGAGGTACTTCAAGGTTTAATAAAAATACAGGTTTAACCTAGAATTGGAACTGACTCTTATCAGCTCCCGGAACGGTGCTTGGTGGAAGATTTTCCGCCTGAGGGTAGAGGTGTGGCGAGCCACCAAACTGCGGTGAAGCTTGAGCCTTCAATGAAATTCAAACCTTGGACTCCCAGCAGAAGCGGCAGATCACGGGTCATTACTGTTCAGAAGCATGGTTATTATTTACTTTCTATTTTTTGTACCTTCGGCATGCTGCTCCTTTTATCAGACCACTATTTTCATACAATATTTTGGCTTAGTCAATTAATTTTTATCGCAGAACATTTAAACAATATTAATGTTACTCATTAAGGATTGAATAATCCATAACTCTATCAGCATGATGGCTTAGAGATTAGAACATACCGCGGCTATAGGGGTAGATGGCGCGAAATCGGACCCGCACACGACTAAAATTTTTTCCTCTCGTTGCAATATTGTAACTATATTCCGCTATCCCCATTCTATAACCGGACATCCAGGGATACTCAGGAGCGACACCGCTACATGGTAGATATTCCATTTATCCGAACAAAGCGATTTGCTTCCTCGTAAATTATACGAACCGCCAGGGAATGGAATACCCTGCCTGAATCTGTGTTTCCGGTTAAGTACAATATGGGGGTCTTCAAAACGCGAGTGAACAGGTATCTCCTGGGTAAGCGCGCTCCATCATCGACCGCATCATCACTTAACATCAGGTGAGATAGTGGTCAAGTGCTACCCAGTTCAGTATAAAAAAAAAGGTTTAGGTTTTTAGCCGTTTGAGCGTGCATTAGTGACAAATTTTCCTGATTTACGATGGCCACTGCAATAATGCGCCTTTACGGATTTTACGTTGTTTATGTATTAAATTCCAGTTTAAAAACTGTTAGTAGTTGCTGTGTCGAATTTAATCCAAAAAAGAAAAGTCGCTTGCGCGTGTATAAGATAACACTTATTTTAATTATCTAGCCATCATATAGTATATATAGCCGTCATAACAGTAACACTGCCTCTTTTCCGGGATCAAAAGTAGCCTATGTGTTATTCCTGGTTATGAAGTATCTTGTTATAAATTTCATCTTAATGCATCCAGCCATATGAAGGCGACGGAGTAACAAAACTAACGGCAATGGTAGCCGAGCGGTAATTTCAGTTCGATCCCGATTCCCGACTGACAGCTTGGGCTTCACCACAAATGCTCGCCTGGGCAGCTACCACCCTCAAGTTTCAAATTGTCGCCAAGTACCTTACAATGTGTAACACATGAGATTTAACTACAGTGTGTATCAGGGTGCCAGTCGCAGTATAACAGATGCAGTTCACAGTCACAAGTGACGAACATCATAGGCAGAAGTTACTTTTATTATATTTCTTTGAAACTCCTTTTACGACTTTCAGCTGAGTGTGAAGGAAAAAATACCAGAAGATGGGCAGCTACGCCAAGGATTAAGGCAAAACCCCTCCTAATAAAAGTTTTTTCAGCGATGGATGTTATGCCTGTAGAAGTGATGTAAAACTTAGCGTAGCAAATAGTATACTTACTTAAAATTTTTAAATAGAGGACATAGCATGTGTACAGCTACTTATATCAAATCATTCAGCGTAACGGTTTATTTTATTCAGTTCAGTCTGAATTACGGTCAAACGGTATTTTGTTAGCTAATGAGCGAATTAAGAGAATGGTTTTACAGTTACCTACACTATGTTCTTGCGAGGCAGCATATCTGATACATAGATTAACACTTAGTAAACAAATAACTCAAAGAAGAAACACTGATTTAACAAGGATTATTCTTGGAGTTGGGAGAAGCTCGGAGTCTGAAGATCTACGAACCATCACCTTTTTCAGGTAGGTCCCATCCAATTCCATAAAACAGATCGCTGAATATTTCTTGCAATGGAACCCAAAATCAAGTAACAAATACTAAATCATTGCCTTTGGAACATATTTTTTGAATATTATAGGTAACATCGTCGATAAAACTAAAGTAATTTCCTAAAAGTGGCTGATCTCTTAGTAGGCTGTAACATAAAACGGTACCTTTATTATCCACAAATGATCCAATACCAACTAAACAGTATTAAATGGGTAACCTAGAAACGTATGGTTTTGTAAGCATTACTATTCAAGCTTATACAGAGTATTTATCACTTAATTTTTTTAATCTGAGGTACGCGGAAAAACGACGTTACTCGATGGGTCAAATTGACAGGTTCACCTGTCAGTAGGATTGGTAGGTAAGTACATACAGTTTAATATAGGGGTAGCCGCTGATCGCTTTGACTAAAATCGAACCTAAGTCCTTTTTATTCTGTGCTCAGCCATGCTTCTTCATGCTTTTTGAGCTTGTCTTGTCTGCTACCAGCATAGTGAAGCTCTCTGTTTTTACCGTCACATAATAAAACCAAAAAGAAATAAGCAAAATTATTAAAAGTTGCGCGTGTATAAAAATATGGGGTCTACTCCTTGGGCTCAAAAAATTTAATAAAACTTATTGTAAGTTATTTATATACATACTTCTATTAGACATAATGGCTGTTGGTCTTCCAAGTAAATAAATAAATAAATTATTTTGTCACCCTTAAATGCCAAGTTGTCGCTTTAAAGATTATTCAAGGACGAATCCCAATTCTCACTCGATTAGCCATTCTCTTTCAATCCTTTTGAAATAATTACTTACAAATTAAACGACTAGAAACTTAAATTACCTCCTGTGACATTAGATAAGCGCGTGAAAGAAAGGTCAATGTAAAACGCAATATAGGTAGGTACGAGTAACAAGCATTCTCCGCGTTACGCTCTAATTAGGGATACCCAGGTACGCCATCTTCGGATGAAGATTCCAATTATTCGTTTGGTATAAATTATATATTGTATTTAGGATTCATACCTACCTTGGGTTACATTTTCCTGGAGGTTACCGCTGAAAACAATTTGAAATAGATATGCACCCGGCATTTAATACCTTTCTATTTAATTATAAATGATTCAAAGGAAACTGTGTCAGTTCAGTGCTTAAAAAAAATGTACGCATCGCTGAAAATAATGTAGCCGTCCGCAAAAGCGCTTATTCAGTCAATAGAGAACACTATGTTTGCAAATAATGTTAATAAGTAAGCAAACCTTGGAATATAGGTTTTTTTTTGTAGGCCTCAGTTTTACATTATGATGCTGTTAAGGTAATCACTTATTGCAGTAACTTGAGTTAATTATTAATAAAATATTCATTTCTATGTTAAATAAGTGCAAATATTTTAGTCCGATCTAATCAGGTTTGGTAAGACAATGTGCTCCTGGTGCTCACAAACCCAACGCACCCGAAGCTGCTTAAAAATAATACAATATTTTTTATAAACTCAGATAATATGTTATTAACTACAACACCGTGTACCTAATCATTTCGACTTCCACTCCAATTCCTATATAATTATATACTTACTTATTTAGTTTCAAAACAATTGTTCTTGTCATATGAAACTTTGGTCGGTGGATTCAGACAAATTAATGCAATGAACCCAGAATCATTCCAATGTTCCATTACCCACCCACCTAACAACTCCCGCCCACCATCATCAGACCAGCGTGATAGCACCGGCGGATTTATTATTGTATTGTCATTAGACTACAATTGCCAGGTTTCCTGACGTACAACTCCTAACGAATAGACAGGAAGGTATGTTAAATTAATAAATGCCTAATAATAACAGCAACACTAAAAAACACGCCTCGTATCAGAGTATATAGAAACATTGTATCAATCCTAAACGAAATCCTTGCGCATCATAGATATTCATTTATTTAGAAAATCAATTACAACATCATTACAGTAGGTACATATTTACCGATACGACGCTGTGAGAATAAAATATAGTACTTAGTATACAAAATATAATGAAATATTTATATAATAAAATATAAACAATCATAAATTCATTTAAAATATTACTCTCGGATAGCTTGCACGCGACTTCTGTGAATTTCCCTGGCTACAATTATAGACGTAAACATGATTTGATATGATATATTTATATAATTAGTTAGTTAAATTTCATAAATTTATTTGTTTTTTCTTTTTATTGGGTTGTGACGGAACATGTATTAGGTTCACCGGATGTAAAGCTAGCCCTGCCATAACAGATGCATTTCGTCACAAATGACGAGCTGCATCGCGCCCGTCACCCTGAGAGATGCAGTTGCTAAGTCTCGTGTGCCTGTAAATGTACTAGCTCTCAAGGACTGCTGCCAGAACACGCTGCTAGGTGCATAGCGACAGATTTTCTACTTGAGGGTGGTGGCTAGCCAGGCGGGCATTCGCCAAACACCCTTCCACCATGCAGTGAAGCTCAAGCCGCCGCGGTGGGATTTGTGTATTGCAGTTTCTTTTTTTAAATGTTTTTCTAGAATAAGCATCAATTTAAAGTTTCCTCTAAACTTTAGTTATTATTTTGTTAATTTTATTTCAAACATAATTTTTTATAGTTTTAGTCATCATGCATGATTTAAAAATAACTAATTACTGAATTTATAATATTTATATATACTGATCTAGTCCACGCAAGTAGTACGTATGAATCACAGTATCTTATCGTTGCATACAGTGAGTAATTGATCATAAATTATTTCGTTATCACACTTTTCTCCTAAGAGCTCTAAATAAACACTTTGGTATGTACAATCATGTAGCAAACAAACAAGTTGTTTTCTTAGAAAGAGGCTCGTATACGTACATATTATGATATTAGATAGATTTCATTGGGGATAATGAAGTACCTAATTAAATCGTTACTTATTTTGACGGCGTAGGACGGAATCACATGCAAGTGGGCAAAAACGAACTACGCAATATTTAAATATCGTAAGCGTTATTTTTTAAATAAATTAATTTGAAAATAAGCTATTAGAAAATGTAAAATGTGCTTAAAATAGTGTATCAGTAGCAACAATATAGTTGCTGCTACATAATAATAAATTTCGTTTGATACGATAAAGTATTATAGACACAAAACTTCATAAAGCGAAATTTTAGAGCTGTATTCATGTTTTTTTTTATCGAGATATAATGCAATCGTGTTTTCGGACCAGGCATAGTATTTGTCATATACTCTAGAATATTATATATTTCATTCACATCTGTAACACGTACACTCTTTTTAAAAAACATATTCAAAATTTGCCTTTTTAACTTTTCTTCATCATAGTTGTACATACAGGTATACTTTTAATAATTTTTATTTCAAAATTTAATTATTACAACAGATTATGAACGCGGCATATAACATATCTTGTGTGTAAATTTTGTTTTTATAAAATACTAAATGCAGGCGCAAACAACCAAAATTTTCCATTCCAGCCTAATTTCAGCTGAATTGGTTCGCTGAAAAATCATTGCAGGTTTTTCAGCGATTACCTATGATGAGACTTGGTGTTACACATTAACACTTTTAGTTGGAAGATAAGTTCTGGAGCATCCATGCACTTAACTATGAACCGGGATTGGCTCGTGTCCGAATCTGGTCCACCTGTGAAGAAGATATGGATTCCTTACAATAAGGAGCTGCAATTAGAACTATGAAAATGTTACTATACAAATGAACACTTTTTTTTTAAATATATTACAAGCAAGCATTTGACCGCAGTCTCACCTGATGGAAAGTGACGACGCGGTTGACGATGTTACACCGTCAACCTTGCCCAGCAGATACCTATTTACTCTATACTTGAAGAATTCCATACATCGGCCGTACGCATTATAAAACTTTATTTAAAACGTTTTGTGCGTATTTTAAGACCAGCGAGTGGCCCCAAACTCGAGAGAGAGCATTGAGTAGCGAGACTGCGATACGCCCGTAAACACATACAGTGGAATCTCTTGATTGAAAAATGGTCAAGAATTTTGTTTACAGATGAGTCTCGATTCTCTCTTTACACTTCTAATCGAAGGCAAAGTGTCTACAGGCAACTTAGTGAACGATACTTTCAAGCCTGTTTCTCAGAAGGAGTCCAGTAAGGTGGAGGCAATGTACATGTATGGGCTGGCATATCTTCAGAAGGTCGCACAAAGTTAGTGGCCATAGAAAAAGGCACTCTGACTGAGGAAAAATATGCCCAGCATATTCTCAATGAGTATGCAAGGTCGTATTTAGTAAATATGGGTGATGGATCGATGCTGATGCATGATAATGCCCGGCCACACACGGCTCGAGCCAAAGAAGGCAATACCAGTTTTTAAAAAATAAATAACATCTAAAACATATGTACTTGTAAATGTTAATTGTAGTGTCATACAACCACTAAGCTAAAAATGGCTATTTTTATTGTTTTATCTTTTTTTAGACTGAAAAATGTTACGAATGTATAATTTACTAAAGTTTCAAAGAAAGGTGATAAAAATTGCTATAATACGTTTTTTTATTTTAAATCTCTAACTATACAGTCTAGAAAAAACTGAAATTTTAAAAATGTGGTAGTTACTTATTTTTCCACGCAGAGTATTTAGGTTTTTTGCATCTCATTCATTACTTATATTTAACCGTAAAGCATAAAAACTAGTTGTTGATCTCATGTGCAAATGTAGAAATTAAAAAGAGTGCTTGTTTTGTCTATTTTTGTTCCCAGTAGGAATCATATTTATTTTAGCAAGTTCCATAAAAAATATGGCTATATGACACATTCATACCTCATCATACAGCCTGATCTCTCCAGAATAATGCTACTATCTAGAGACTACAACAAGATAAGCATAATGAAACGTCCTACATGTGAATGAATAATGACCAGTAAGTCAAGATTGAGTCTATTACGTACCGACTATAGAGCTGGTATGAGGCTTTAAAAGGCATTATCTCAAAAGATGAAGCTGAAATATTGAAAGATCTATATCTATAATACTAATATTATAAAGAGAAAAGATTTATATTTTAGTATGCAACGAATAAACTTAAAAACTTCTCGAGCGTTTTGGTATGGAAATAGTTTGAGGGAAGGAAATAGATACAGGGAGGGACATATAGGATACTCTTTATTCAACTGCGGAAAAAGAGGTTAATGATTTTGCGCGATGACCGAAATACGCGCAGGCGGAACCGCGGCCGGAAAGATAGTTTCATATAAAGAAGCTATTGGATGCTTCCTATCACAAGGAACAAAGCACTATATATAATATATACACTTAGCATATGTAGTAAACTCACTCGGCAGATGTATATTCTGCTTCGAACCAGTAGGCTACTGCGGCAAGTTAAATAACAGGACACACGAGTCATAATAATAAACGTCAGATTCTCGCAGCGTCAAGAAGTACGAGAATGGTTGAACTGCAACCGTATTGGACAGGCGTGACGCTTTCTATTAGGCGGCCTATTTGTCCATCTCATCACTTTATGATAAATAATATAGTAAAAAATCCATTGCTTGAAACTAGATTGCGGTGAAAAGAGTACTGAGGTAAGATAGACATAAAATGAAGACCAGATTGTGTAATTGTCAACGTCACATATAAAGACATTTCGTTATCAATCTCTCTAATCACGGTCATTATATATATATTACCATACCATTAAAACACAGTAAAACTGGTTTTACTATATGTTTTTTATTTATTTTAATTACTTATTATAATTGCGAACTAAGCGAATATCACATTAAAATATTTTTAGAGCACATGATGTTCGTCTTGGGCGTGATTCGAACCCGTGTCTCCCTGTTTTGCCAACAACAAGTCGGTGGAATGAGATGCCAATTGTGTGCTCGTCATTAGGGGACGGTGCGGCTACCAACTGTGGCGGAAAAAGAACTTTTCCAAACTCTTAATTTTCTTAATGATATCGATCGTTATCTACCCTACTGAATTTCTAAGCACTATTGCATGGACTGACGATATCGTAAAAGTCACGGATGGCGGCTTATATCCGTTCTTTGTGGCGTTCCTTGGGGGAGGACTTTGTTCGACAGTGGACGTCTTTCGGCTGATGATGATGACTATTAAAAGTTACGTGAATAACACTTTCACAAAGTTTTTGTCCTGCACTAAAAAATATATTTTGATTTGTGACATTTTATTCTTCCTCCTAGTGACATTTCGACCCCAGTGAGCTATGCTATAGTAAATTACGCACTTTTTTATTCTACATAATAGCGTTCAAGCTCTTACATCACTTCTTCAGCAAGATGCCTAGAAGATATTTACTTATATTATATAATTTTTATAGTGTTCAATAGAGTATTTTTTAACTTTGTTATAGGTTTAATGTTATCTATTTTACTTTTAATTATACATATATATGATCATGTTTTCAACTAGAAGCGCTCGTAGCCAAGTTTGCTTAGCCATTCTGAATCGATCAGCAAAGTTAAGCAACGTCCGCGGTCATGACTTGGATGGGTGACCGTTGGTGACATTACTACTGAGCGCTTCCGTGCTTCGGAGGGCACGTTAAGCCGTCGTTCCCGGTTGTTGTCTTAGGATAGCAGTCGTTACAGCATGGTGGTAGGGCACTTTGCGAATGTCCGCCTGGCTAGCTACCACCCTCAAGTTGAAAATCTGTCGCCAAGCACCTAACGGTGTGTTCCGGCAGCTGTACTTGAAAGCCAGTAATTCTAGGTTAGGCTGAACAACATCCTCGACCACATCATCACTTACCATGAGGTGAGATAGTGGTAAAAGGCTAACATATCAGGAATAAAAAAAATGAAAAAAAATACCAATTTACTTTTTATATTAATATGCTTTATTACTAACTGATATGTCCGCAAAGCATATTAATATAATAAATCAAAGATAGTTTACAAACTAGTTCATTTATAATTTAATCTCACTGTGAGTAACTCTCGCTGGGTTTTCACCATCACCGGTTAACTTAAAAATCGTTCGTCAATTTAATTATTCCGCCGGAATATAGTTGAATATGAAACGTTTTTCGCGAATTTAACCATAATTTGGTGCAATCCAGCCTTAGTAGTACCTCAACAGTGGAACAATTGCTTTGATAAGCTCAATAAATTGTTCTATTGTTTCACCACCTACGCTTACATTATTTTCATAATCATGGTTATACGTCATGTTAACTAGGTAGGTAAATGTTACATAATATAATGTTTGCTAGCTCACTGTTATTCTACAGTACTACTTATGAAAACCTGACCGTCCCATAACTTCAGGATAACACAAAGTGTCACCTAGCAATCAGAAATTCTAATATACAAATATGATTAAGTCAGTAACCTAAAAAGAGTATTGTCATACTTATATTATTTAACGAATAAGGCACAACAGAGACACGACTGTTTGTCACTTGATTACGTGAACACACTGATAAGACCAAATAAACACAAATCATTCGAGCTTTATGTAACTCACATTAATCACAGCTGTTCTAAGAATTGTACCAACTGTTTACTAAACCACGAACAAGTTTTAAAATAAAAACAGCCAGGAACATTGCCGAATCGCGCACTAAGAGTTCCGTACACATTATTTTTTGTTGTAGGTCTGGGTATCAGGAAATTTCTTTGATCTGTGGCATTTACCAAAAATCTTTTCTGCTTTTGGTCAGAATCTTAGTCTTGTCTTCATTTGTCTTATGAAGTGAGGATACTGACAACTCAAATACGCATCGCCGTTACTATAAATAACGCAGTTGCAGTGTCACCACCCACATTCTGCATGACACTGCTCTGCGGTTGTCATTCCGAAACGTTATTTTGTATGTCTCGTTTGCCCAGTAATTTCCCTTGCACAGTTCCCTTCAAGCCAAAATATATTAGGGTTCACACACTACTGCGTCGAGGCAAAATGTCTACCATTACGGTGATACCTACCAAGTCTGACCCGAACAGTTGGACGGACAACGGAGGCTTAGTAATAGAGTTTTATCCTGTATATTTGTACAGACCCCTAAAGCATTACTTCATACGATTTATGAAAGTTTTTGCATCCAAACTATTCATCTTCTTCACGCTAGCAAGGTGGTGTCGGCAGAACATTCTATTCTTCTCACACTCACAACTTTCATACACTACATTCTTCACAAAGTTCATTTATACAATCCTCGTCCGTTCTCTGGCCATGATACTTTGGAACTCACTTCTTAATCTTATATCCATTCCAGCCACAACCACACATCTGTATATCTTATTACCCGCAGTATTCAAATTCGCAGGTCACATGTCCATTGACTGGAAGGTCTATGAACTTATTATCGTTAACAAATCCTCGTCTCTAGTCCCGGTCTGCATTACTGCCATTTTGGCTCATTGACACAGAATAAATAGGACTCATTGAACCAAATTACCGAAAATTGGAGCATAGTGGTACGGGAACAGTATTTAATGCCGTTTGTAAAATGATAAATAGCACACTGAAATCGCTGAAAAGGTTTTAATTTTAGTTTTGTTGAAGTTCAACCCAACTCTTTCTAATATATTCCGCCATATTCCAGTATGCTTTCGACCTCGGATTGCGTACCGTGCGGGCTTTAATAGAATTCTATTGAATGAGACTGTTCCCTATCCTTCCAAATGAAAGATGTGAGAGCCAACTAAGTAATATGCAAAATATAATATCCCATGCGTCCATAGACCTTTCGGATGTACATGCCGCCAAAGGGTATGGTTATTGTTATTATACACTAGCAATCCTATCGAAAAGGATAAGTGAAATGGAAACCCAACCCGCTACAAATTGAAAATAGACTATTAGCTTACCTAATTCCCCACGGTTTGCACTTACTATGCAACTGTATCATAAACACAATGAAGTAAGCACCAGTATATACAAAGTTACTTTATGGTAAGCACTAAACAAGATACAAGTACTTTCATACTACGACCCTAACCCCAGACCATAGAGTAAAGTAATATACCGGAGACCATGTGGGCTCGGCACAATACGTAGTCCTCTAACTTTAAAGCCTCCTTGGAATTGCCTTTTTAAGGAAACTTCTTCATATCCCTACTAATCTCTTCCGTACTCATCCCTACTCTTATCTATTCTTTAGGTAACACCACAAATCCATTTTAAGTGTATTTTTACTCTGAAATTTACCCCACACTAACTGAGGTCGCCACAATATGTAATATTCTGACTTTGAAATGACTTTTTTTTTATCTTATGTATGTCCCTACTCATCTTCTAGTCTCATCTATTCTAGTTTAGATAAGACCACAAATTCATCTTAAGAGAAAGTGCTCTTCTCACTTGGCATTTCCCTTCCATCTGTCCTCCTTATTGTCTATCATTCAGATCCATTACATAAAGACAGAGTCTTATGAGGGTCTGGCCATTTAAACTTTTCCTTGTCACACGTGGACTTTTATTGGTCACAATCATGTGATCTCCATTTAAATCTCCCAATTGATATTTCCTCATTCAGTTTAAATTAAGGAAAAAGGGGTCAAAATCAATCAAACATACCTTCCCGCTTGCTTGGTACGTACGCAAATAATAACAAAGGTGTACGTACTAACTTGGTCATCAAAATTCAACCCGTTCAACCCACCATCAACATATAGACAATATCATATTTACAAATTATTGGAGTACAAAATTTTATGCCCAAGGCGGGAATCGAACCCAAAATTTCGGCATAAATGCCAAGTTCCAGGTGGCTGAGGAGGTTTAGGCATCCGACGCGATATCGGAGGACGTGGGTTCGATTTCCGCCTTGGGCATGAAATTTTATACTCCAATAATTTGTAAATATAATTGTCGCTTAGCACGCGAAAGTGCCAGTAATCATATTTAGAAAAATTGTTCTTGACTCAACACAGTGTAAAATGTGAAACAAAATGTGCATCTTTTGTGTCTCGTGTCATATTAGGTCGAATGAGTTGTCCAATTGTACTAAGGAAACTGCCAAGTACAATCATCACACGATTTCTGTTAGCCTTTGTGTGCAATGTCTGACTTACTTTGTAAACTCATAAGGCCATGTCCACTTGTTAGCAAACACACAATGCCCCTTACAAATACAACAAAAGTGACGATATCATGAACTCATAGTTATTTAGAGCTCGATTGTAAGGTTCCGTCCGATCCATTTAAGATATTATTATTATGACTAGGTACCTACTACCTGTTCTTATTGTTTCTGATATGAGAGTACTTTATACAATCTTAAAGTATTTTTGTTAAATTCCTTTTACGACTATCTCACCTGATGGTAAGTGATGATGAGCTCGAAAATGTACTTCGGGTTAACCTAGAATGAATAGTTCTCAAGGACAGCTGCCGGAACACAACTTTAGGTGCTTGGCGACTGATTTTATACTTGAGGGTGGTATAGCTAGCCAGGCGGGCATTCGCAAAATACAATACCACCACGCTATAACGACTGCCATCTTAAGACAACAACCGGGACCGACGGCTTAACGTGCCCTCCAAAGCAAGGAAGCGCTCAGTAGTAATATCACTTGCGGTCATGAGTTGGGTGACCATCCATCTAACTCATGACCGCGGCGGACGTTGCTTAACTTCAGATTCGGCTGATACAGTATATGTTTAATTCACTAGTGTAAGACAAAAATAGGTGCAACTACGAATGTGAGCGTAAGGATACCAAGTATGCATACTGGTAACCACAACAAAGCGCAGAACAGCTGATTTTTTAAGTTTATGACTTAAAATACTTAAGGAATTAGAATTTAAAAAATAATTGTTTGCAGTATGTATGTAATTAGTATTTTTAAAGGCTGGGGGTGGCACCATCTCATGGTAAATGTCAAATCATTTGTCATTTTAATAATTCCGTCGCAATAAGGTTGATTATGGAACGTCTTTTGCAGATTTAACTATGATCAGATATTAACATCAAATTTGGTGCATACGGTGCTTGGTTGTAGTAAATTGATATTAAATTCAGTATCATATGTCGTGCTTTTCGATTTTAGATTGATAATGATAATGCTGAACTCAGTATAATAACTCACTCAGTATGATTTTCAACGTGTCTGTATACGTAATGTTTTGCTGCTAAACATAAAATCTTTTTTTTTTTAATTTATTTGAAGGGCTTTGACGCTGAGCATCCACACCGCCCTCCCTGTAATAACAAAATATACAAATATCTCACATACAAATATATTATTATCTTTTATACAAATATTACTTAATATCTACTAGGTAATGCCATGTCCGCTAGTTTATACAACATTTTTGCTTGCTCTGACATTGGATGAACTAAAATACTGTTACCTAGGCCTACATCCATGTCTCTCGACATAAAATCTAAACAACTTGTTGCGGGCGACTGCGAAAATCAAACAGACATTAATTTGTTGCATAGAGTAAGGCACAGTTGTACCATCTCTGATTAAAGTCAAATCGATCGTCAATTTAATTATTCCCTCGGTATAAGGTTCAATATGGAACATGTTTTGTGAATTTAACCATTGTCAAATTTGGTGCAACCCAGCCTTATCTTTTAAAATCTAAACTGACTAGTCTTTTGTCTATGGTTTGTTGATTTAAAATGCACTTCAGCTATTTTTTTGTAAAGTCATTGGTTAACTTCAATTTCACTGTTGCGCTAAAATCCAATATGCGCTGCAACAAACCGCAGCACTTTTTTATAACCAAAACTTGTACAGGTATTTTTTTACATCCTTGAAATATTAAGCTTTGCTAGTCTTACAACCTACTTAGAAACAATATAAATTTGCCTATGACAAACATGAGGGTCATGTAAAACTTTCACCATTGCTACCCCTTTCACCTTATACCTCTTGTTCAAACATTCCAACATTTAATGGAAAAAAATTATATAAATGGAATCTAGGCACTGTTTGCTCTTCTTCCGCTTAAAAATTTACGCAATAAATGTTCATTCATATTTGTTATGAAGTAGAGTAAAACTGAAGACGATTTGTAAATTTATATAGTACCAAAGTTGGAACAATCCAGTTTATAGTTACGCTAACACTATTAGGTATTCTAGGTGTTAGGAACAGAAGCATTTAAAATACGTTGACAATATAATTATGTAATAATTAGCAACAAGGCCTTCGTACCAAGATTACAATATTAAATATCGACATTTACTAGCACTGATCATTTTTATCCTTAAAAACTTTGAAAAATATGTCATTGACAAAATTCGTACTGCGTGTACAAGGACTGAAATAAAATATCTTAGGCAGCAATATTCAACAAAAAACCCGCAAGAAATTCAACATCAAATGTCTCGAGGGCAACATAATCTTAATGCAGTCCCTTGCGGATCTTTTTCTGTTTGTGTGATCTGATTTTGATTGCCCGTTCCGCCACACAAATCCAAAAATATCTTTATTTAGATTTCATAATTAGTACGAAACCATGTATTAATTATTCACAAGGTTACACAACACTGAGGAAATAACTAAAGTTAGATTAATTAAACAAGGACATCGTAATCACGAACCGACATCATCAATTTGTCTATTCACGGTTAACCATAACTAATAAGTTTTAATAAGCAAGAAGAATAGGACTATATTTATGGTTAAGTATTGAGTGTTTGTCTGCATTATTTATATCGTTGAAACTAGAAGTAGGAATCTACCTCTTAGAATTGTTTTACAATATTTAATCGTACTTCGTGATCTACATATTCTGAGAACAATGTTTCATACAAAGTAAAAGTGGATTATACAGGTAAAACTATATATTAAAATTTCTACACACTGAAATAATATGTAAATTTAGGAACTAAAAGGTAAAATTGAATAATAGTAACAGCCATATGGGCAAATTTTGAATAATCGGCTAGAAACACATCAGAACTTGTTTTTCGACAAAAGTGGACAATGATTCTTCAAGAATCCCATGACAAAAACACAAAACAAACATTTATTACCAATTTTATGTACGGCCTAGGGAATTGAATTTTTCAATAATCGAAACTATATCCAGACAATTAATATTACAAACAAAAAGTTAACATTCACAAAAATCCCTCAGTACATATTTTAGGTCAAAAGTAGTGAAACAGAAGTGGGACACTACCTATGTCTATAACACAAAAATGTATTAAACAATGTCATATTTTATAGGTAGGTACCTATCGAAATTCGCAAGTGACACAATAAAGTTGCTGGGGATAACTAACGATACTTTGATTTCTTTAAAAGAAGATTTGTCCGCGGGACAACCGAAAAGGATGATGTGGCCTATAACATTTTTTGAAAAGTCCTTTACACTTACTCGCGAGCGGCGAACCATCAGCTTACTGTACTTGTTTGTGGCCTTGTTATGTAAATTCCGACCATTTTGACTTTGTCAATAGCAAGCAAACAAATGTAATTTATGAACAGGAAAAAACGCATAAGGTCAGCAATTGCCCACCTACTCGTAGATACCTAACAGTAAACACAATACATGACCTGAGAGGCTGAGAGGTGAATAAGTACTTAAGTACTAGAGAGATACGACGATGACGGGAATCCCTGAGTCGCCCACCTATCTCCCTATATTATTCAAAGAAACTATCCTCAAACATAGTAGACAAACATAGCCACCTACATACCTATATACGCATTGGAGATTTACCTAGGTATTAGACGCCAATATATTAAGAATAAATAATTTTGATAAATATAGTAAACTACCTGGGCCATATTATTCTTAAATGATAAGTCAGATTTTCTAGAAAACACTAAAAGTTCTAGTTTTAGCTAGTGCCTACCTAAAACTAGAACGCATTTAGCATTTTCTATTTATCGTTTATTTTCCTTATCTGAACAATATGGACCACAACAAGATAATAGTATTTTATATATCTGGTAGGGACCTACTATTTCCATTCCAAACAACTGCTCTAATATGTGTCTTCTTTCTACTTGCCTATCGTACTCATATGAATAAGTTTTATATGTTGTTTCTAATGTTTTTTTTTATAAAATACTACCTACGCCCTAATCAATACCTCTTCAACTTTTCCCTTACCTACTCGAGCCTAATTTTGTGCATCTAATAAATAATTGCATCTAATAGATAAGAAAATTTTATTGCCAAAAAGATTTATAAGTAAATACAATCGTTAACTTAGATTCTACAATAATTAAAATTCTTATTGAGTAATAGATTGACAGCGAGCCCCCAACTAAGCACTAAGCCTGTATCTTGGGGATCGAGTGCGTTTTTCAAAAAGTTCGTTGTGTTGTTCATGACAAAATAAAAATAGATACCGTACCAACGTAATTGTTTAAATTAAAGTACAATGCGTTTCAATACCAAAGTATTTTTTTTTAATAAGACTGCATAATATTCCCTTTATCTTCAAGTAGGTGAATAAGAATGTTATTGAAGCAGTTACAAGTAATAATAGTTACATCTAATCAGCATCCACATTCATTTTGACATACCTCATTAACCCTGCCAGATATCCCTGTTTTGCTAATCTGCGTCTTTTGTTCCAGCATTTATGTTAATCCAATAGTTATTATCTAAGCACCTGTCTTGTCTGAGTTCTGCTTTGACTTTAGTTGCATTTTGTCACGTTCGATGTTAGGTATTTGATTTTTTTTGAGTCGATGAGGGTATTTACCTCTTGTTCTTCTTAGATAAATATAGTGACAATAGTCACTTCGAACCATTCGTGCGTACTTTCAGTCTGCTATCTGCTGGTAGGTAGATATAACGGATATGGATGAGGGACTTCCCTGACAATGTTTTTTCTTTCGAATCCACAAGGATTTCTTGGACTCTTCAATCATTTTTGAGGTCAACGTAACGTAGGTATGTATGTGGGCGTACCCAGCTTCTGATTCAGCGCGGGGGTGGGGGGTGTGGGAACTATTTAGCAATTACAGTTGGTCAAAGAATTTTAAAAAAAAGGCCAAGTGCGGGTTGGGCCTCGCTTTTAAGGTTCTCACATCAGTCACTAAAGGAAGCCGGAATTTACAAAAAAAACTGAATAATTGCAATTTTTGTTGATGTGAACAAATCTCTATGTATCATATAAGTAATTGTTTAAATAGCGGATATCATCATCAGGTACCTATTTATCTACCGAAATTTCAATTAAGACTGAGATATATCAAAATTAGTATAAAATTCTCAGCAATTTAATTGATTGTCGAATTTAATATTTTTTGAATAATTGAGCCCTAAAAGTTATTTTCGCGGAACATCAATCAAATCCTTTATAACTTTATCCGTTATTCGACTTCTTAAATCACTTCCGTTGCTCTTTGCAAAAATGTACGCAATTTGTAAATAAATTAAGGACAATTTTGAAATTTTAGTGATAACGGAAGTGATTTAAGAAGTCTCCTTCTAACGCAACTCAACTTTCAGCTTTGCTTTTTATAAGGAGGACGACTAGGAAAACGCGAAGAACCCTAAATAGGACGCGTATAGAGTTTTTGCCTTCTACCTGTGGTTGGATTCCCACAGTTCGTGAAAGACGCAACTCTTAATTTCAATATTCAGTTATTAAATGAGCTGATTTTAAAAAATCAAAAACGATTTCACTATTACCAAGGTACCTCTCCCCTTGGGTACGTTCCTGGGTATGTATTGCATACTGACGTACGCATAGTAGGAGAGTGGGCGAGGGGAATTAGGGTCAGTTGTGGGTCACCAGGGGTCAGTTTAAAATAAGCAAAATGCAACGCGTCAAATATCACTGACCTGTGGAGCGTTGCCTCAAGTTGTGGTTAGCCCACTTAGTCGAGAAAAAGTGTATTTTTTTATATACTCATGATTTCCTTTATTCCGTCCCAGGTTATATAGCTGGTCCACTTATCCAGCATCCCACCCTAGAGTGGATGAATGGAATATACAAAATATTTTAATTTTGATTCTAGGAAGGAAGATTCATTTCCAGGATGTGGCAAAATAACTTGGATGTAAAGCGATTCACGTAGACAAGAACGTTATCACCACAATATACAAAAACAGCGAAGGATCTGAGAAACTCCCAGACCCGACTGAAAACTTGGCGAAAACCATGTTGCATACCTACTGCAATGCCTTCAGTCCTCAATTTCAGTAAAAAAGTTTTTAGGAAAATCAGAACTAGGCAAACCTTCCTCTAGGTGGATGAAGCTCTCTTGAACGACTTCAGAGTCATATATAGTCAGCGCTACTAATGGCTGACCAAAATGACATCGGAGATGTAAACCATTTTCTTTATATAGACAGAGAATAACTACGCAATATGGTAGGTACAACCACCATTGTGGGTACAATAGAAATACCTAGTAGGTATAACAAGACAATAATAATAGATTAATAAAGCTACAAGGGGCCCCTAACCTGTTGACAAACATCACCCAGAATTTGTTATTGTCATCAGATAGGAACCCAATGGATGTCGCATATGGATGAGAGCCAGTAATTATATTTTAGCCTGAACAACGATCACATCATCTCTTACCGTCAGGTGAGATAGTGGTCAAAGGCTAACCTATCAGGCATAAAAAAAACGAACTTTGGGAAATATACCTGCTACGGTATATATCCTCGGCTTCTCGTATTAAATCCCTTCAAAAAACTAGATAAGTCCCACACCTGTGTGGGTGCGAATATATCCAAATCTCTTCTCCACGCCCTATTATACCTACTGTCTGTGGTGGATAATATACAAAAGCAGCGAAGAATCTGAGAAACTCCCACACCCGACTGAAAACTTGGCGAAAACCATGTTGCATACTGCAATGCAAATTTATTTAGTTCAAAATTTATCACATGACCTGCTGCGCGGCCACAGATTACAATCTGTGTGCGCGGCAGTCCATAGCCATGTAGTAAGTTACGTAAGAATTGTGTTTAGATACTTATTCTCTCTCCTTTTGAAAACGAGGGTCAATTTTAGTCGGACGATACATTGGTAGGTACTTCGGTTAAATAGAAAACTGCACTACGCAATAGGGTACAACCGCCATTGTAGGTACAATAGAAATACCTTACAAGTAACGAAATCTAACAGTAACGCCTAGGTCTGGCCACATAATTAAAAGGACCACTTCGCACTTTCAGTACGACGCTATAGGTACAAAGGCGTATCCGTCTGGATGGAATTATTCTACGTTACGTGCAGAAGAGATCTTTTTTTTTTTAATTATGCCTGATAGGTTAGCCTTTGACCACTATCTCACTTGATGGTAAGTGATGATGTGGTCGAGGATGTTGTTCAGACTAACCTAGAGTTACTAGCTCTCAAGGACAGCTGCCGGAACACACCGCTAGGTGCTTGGCGACAGATTTTCAACTTGAGGGTGGTAGCTAGCCAGGCGGGCATTTGCAAAGTGCCCTACCACCATGCTGTAACGACTGCTATCCTAGGACAACAACCGGGACCGACGGCTTAACGTGCCCTCCGAAGCACGTAAGCGCTCAGTAGTAATGCCCAACCAGCGGTCACCCATCCAAGTCATGACCGCGGCGGACGTTGCTTAACTTTGCTGATCGATTCAGAATGGCTAAGCAAACTTGGCTACGAGCGCTTCAAATCGGTGGTTGAGCGGCAACCACTAAATACATTTCGTTACAGTTGACGATGTGCACTACGTCCATCACTACCCTGACGCTTGGCAGCATCTTGGGAACCGCAGTGAAAGATGTAAATGTTTAGAGCAGGATACTGCCCATCTTCTAAAATTTTTTTTCTTTGTCACCTCTTACGACTCCCAATGAACGATATGAGGGGGTATAATTCTAACTCGGCACTCCCCGGGGGTACACATATTTATCAACAATTATAAAATATATTCAGTATCACAAAAACCACTCCTGAGTAACTGAGATTTAAATGATAGTAAGTAGGACCGAAAAATGATAATGTTGTATAAATAGCAAAGGAAATAGTTTATTATATTGTATTTATTATATTACAATTACAGTTCAATTAAGTGTCATTTTTACAATTATATAATATTAGGGACGTTGAATGATCACAAAAAATAACATAGTCTTATAAAGGTGCTAGCCTCTACGTCTTCAATGGATATACCTTATACAACCTAAAATAATTGTCAAAATTAGAAATGAGATTAAAATTTAAATACATTATACTTTACCGACACTTTGCAAATAACTTCCTTGCAAAATAGCAATTTATTGGTAATTAAAACTCATATATTTCAAAGACAGCGCGCTACCGCTATTTGTAATTGCAAATTATTGCTAAGGTCAATTTCAATAATGTATTGCTTTCTAAACAAAAAAACGTTTCTTCCCAAAGTAAAAAATATGTACAACATCCCTATGTTTTATAACGCCATAAATCTCCTATAATTTCGTAAAGTAGCAACATCAACATTTAGCTAGCTAGACAATATACTTTGAACTTACATTCACTGTAACTTTATACTTTTGAGTACAACAAGAACTACACTATTAGGTGCCATATGTAACAATAGTCGAAACATTTGGCACAATATGAAAAGTAAAGAATTAAAAAAATTAATCTTAGAGCTTTATTATGCGGTGGTTTAACCAGAACTAGCGGGAACTTGGTTTTGTGAATTAGGTTGAGGCACTTGGTTTTGAGACTGTACTTGTACAGCAGGGGCTGGTGGGGCTTGGTTCACGGCCTGCGAAGGAAGCTGGCCTTGCGGCGGCTGCTGGCCTTGAGGGGCCAGCTGCCCTTGAGGTGGTTGCTGCCCTTGAGGCGGTTGTTGCCCTTGAGGCGGTTGCTGCCCTAGAGGTGGCTGCTGCGCCTGAGGCGGTTGCTGCCCTTGGGGTGGTTGCTGCCCTTGAGGTTGCTGCTGCCCTTGTGGTGGTTGGTAATACACTTGTCCTTGAGGCGGCTGCTGCCCTTGAGGTGGTTGATATTGTCCTTGCCCCTGAGGCGGCTGCTGTCCTTGAATTGGTTGGTATTGGGCTTGACCTTGGTACTGTTGCTGACCCTGCGGAGGTTGCTGGTATCCCTGCGGTTGTTGGTAGCCTTGAGGTGGTTGGCTTCCTTGTTGAGGTTGCTGGAAACCCTGAGGTTGCTGGTACCCTTGGTTAAGCGGCGGTGCTTGTCCTTGCATCGGCTGCCCTGGAGGGTAGTACTGCTGGCCAGGATACTGGGAACCTTGTTGCATTTGCTGGTGCATTGCCTGCTGTTGTTGGTAATGGTGGAACTGCTGACGCGCCTGGTGGATCTGGTGTTCAGCACCAGGAAGAGGCCGCCCGTGAGCGTCAACCTGTAATAATTATAATAGGTTGATGATTATACTTTTTTAGTGTTCCGTACTAGAAAACGGGACTATATTACTAAGCCTCAGCTGATTCGTCCGTCCGAACGGCTTATTACAAGAGGTGTCTTTTTGCCAGTACTACGTAGACGGTATTTGTTTTTGTATGGAGGATTGCCTCGCAAATAATATTAATAACAGCAAATTCAAATCAATGGCGTCACCAAACGAGATATCTGATTATTATTTTATCTATCGTAAGGACGGAAACAAATACAAGCGTTAAAACTTGTGATTATAATCTGATGTATCCAAATAATATAAACTAGTCAAGTGCGGATCGGACTTTTTCTAGGAATCTCGAACTGTATAAAAAACCGGCCAAGTGCGAGTTGGACTCGCGCACCGATGATGGTTCCATACAAACCTGTGGGTATATAAGTAAAAGTTTTAGTATCTTTATTTCTAAATGAAATCCATAAAATTTTAAAATTCTTAGATATATGTAACTAAAATGTATGCCTTGCGCAATTTGTAACTATAATTTATGCGTTACGCAATTTTTCCTTAACCTGTGCTATAAGACGTTAGTACGTACTAAATGTCATGATTCTGAGAGAGTCTTGACGGACGACAAAGTCCTAAAGGCCTAAAGGGGCTGGGTTCCGTTTTTTTCTTTTCAGCTACGGAACCCTAATAAATTAAGATTTTTTACACCTGTGTTGGTACGGAATCTTCTTAATGGCCGGTTTTATTTTTTAATTGGTGACAGGTTAACCTTTGTCCACAGCTCACCTGTTGGCTTGTGAAATAATGGTCAAAAAGGTGTAAATCGAAGGTGTTATCACAATATATCAATTGAAGGTGTTATCAGGCTAATCCTAGGTTAGTGCCCTCAGCTACTCTCCGGTAGGTTCATGGCAACAAATTTTCAAATGGACTATAGTAACGAGCCTTGCGAGCATTCGGAAAATCCCCTGCTACTATACAGGAAAGCACAACCCCGTGACAAATTTTAACCATGTAGACCATTACCAATGTAACCCAGGCCATCATTGCTTTAAAAATTACTGAACTCAAACTACGATCTCATAATTTAGTCCACTGATAAGGAAAAGAAGCTGCAAAGTTCTTCCTTGTTCTAGCCGAATTTAATCCTCATATGGATATGAAATGTAACTTAATCGTTTCTGTGTAGTGTATGGTACTGACCAGTCCGCGCTGTTGCAAGAACTTGAGTTCTTCAAGCCTCCTCCTTTCAAACTCCGAGTACTCAGCCTGCGTGTAGATCTGGTTCTCTTCAATTGGTTTCCAGCCTGTGACCATCACACATGTTAGAAAATTAAGTAATTGTCTCCTTGCCGTACCCAGAGAGGAGCCATTAGTACAATCATCAGAGAGTTACATATTTTTAGAATAAAGTATGATGTTAAACGCATGGCACGCATTTATAAACCATCGGTGAAGTTTATTTGAATTTAAACAAACAGTACAGTATTTCTTAGCTGAAGTTACGGTTGAAATAAAATTTAATAGAGATATTCCCCCCTTCCACGCGGGGTATTGGTCTAGGTTTGCAATCTGTAGCCCTAGCTTCATGTTGAAGCTACAAAAAAAAACTTCCAAATGATATTAAAGTTCTTCCTAGATTTATTTGTAAGGAAGCTAAAATTGTGACTGGCCGAAAATGTATTTTACTTTGTGGGAGAAGTTTTTGAGAAACGTTAGAATGAAAATTATATTTGATACTTTATATCATTTAAGAAATTTGACATTTCTTTATCAAGTAATTGACAATATACCTATGCTTCATTATTTGCATGTCACATATTTTTAGTAAGTAATATTCTGGACCTATCAGTTTGTTATTCAACCAATACTTCAAACGACAAAGGGATTTGAATTTGAAATCATAAAAGGCGACAAAAGGAAAAACACTAGGTTGGGCAGGAGAACCTTCTGAGGATCTGCCATCTTACAGTGCGATCCCCAAGTCGGCAGCTAAGTACCGGCAATATGGCAACCCCAAATGGTTTTAGGGCCTTTGTTCCACGGTGCACGTCATGGCTCTTGATGTGATTAGATAAATAGGGATTTGCACAAGGGACATATTTTGAGAAAAAGATATTTTAAGTTTATGAGAAACATAAAATATTCAATTGGGAACAAAGTGATAAGAAAGCAGTATGGAGTCAATTACCGTTAATGGAACAGCAGAAAGCCTTACGGATATTGCCTAACAACAAATTTTATAAAGAAGAATGTCGTCACACTAATATTATAAATGCGTAAGTTTGTGAGTGTGTAAGTTTGTTACTCCTATACATTGAAACGGCTGAACCGATTTGGATTAATCTTAGTATATACATAGTTCATTTTCTGGATAAACACATACTTTTTATCATAATCACCACTCTACATCATTTTCTACGTGGGTTAAACCACTTGGCGCTGCTAAGAGACTATATTTACATTTCCTTACATTCGTTCACTTTATTCTTATACAATTCCTCGAAGAATAATGCCTATATTGGAGTTCAAATGTTAACAAAGTTTATCTCCATTATCATTCTAGTAGATGATAAGACTCGACTGGTGTATGATAAAACCTTGGGGAAATTTATTTTGAATAAATCTTAGACATTCTTTAGTCCAGGGTTTTTTTCTGATGGGCTAAGTTTTAGTCATGTCCTTGTTGGTGTGATAATGGGGTCAAAGATGTTGTTGAGACTAAGTTTATTGGCTTTTCCAACAGGAAAACACTGATAGTTGGTGGCGATAAGTGTTCTAAAAGGGGGTAGGCGAGCGACCCTAAAAAAAATTCTTTAGATTATGTGGTGAAGCTTAAACAAGCCCGCGGCAGGAATTAAACCATGCACCCTTCATGCGGGAGTAGAAAGTCATTGCCACTGAGTTATAATTGCTTCAATAGTGCGATTTATATTTTGCACGGAGCTTGCCCAGCCGTTCTTAACTGACTAAGCGACGTCCGCTGCAGTTATTATTTGGATGAGGTCGCTCATCCAAATAATGCTAATGACACATACTGCTGAGCCCTTCCATGCTTCGGAAGGCACGATAAGCCATCCCGTAGGTCCAGTTTGTTGCATTAGGATGGCAGTCGTTATACTGGTAGGCATTTTGCGAATACCCACCTATCTAGCTAACGTCCTCGAGTAGAAAATCTGCCGCCAAGCACCTTACGGCGTGTTCTGGCAGCCATCTTGAGATCAAGTGACTTAAGTGATTAGGTTAGCCTGAACAACATCTCCGACCGCATCAACAAAGTCGAACCTTACCAGCAAAGTCGAAGTAGTAGCATATAAAAAAGTTATCTCAGTGAATTCAATAAAAGTAGTACACCAGGATCAGAGCAACTGTTCGTTGTATCGTATGTTAGTAACAAGCCACAACAACATAAATGTGAAATATAAAGGCTAATTCTAGAAAGCATACCTTCGTCGCGGTTGAACTGCTCCTTTTGGGTTTCCATCATAAACTCATGAAAGTCGATGAGTCCGTCGCGGTTTTTGTCGTTTTCCTTGAACACGTGTTCCCTCATCCGTTCCATTTCTTCAGCCCTCTCGTGGAGATCCTTGTTGGGTCCACCCGGCCCGTAGAACTTGTCCAACTCCCGAATGAATAAAGCCTTTACTTCGTCGGCATCCCACACTCCGTTACCATCGACGTCTGTTTGTGACGTGTTTAAGAAAGTATTAGTACACTCGAATACAAGTTCGCAGAAACCAAAACGTGACAGGCGGTACTAGCAACTTACTACGCAAAAAGTTTTATGGGTTAAACATAAATACAATGTATGAGAGGATGTATCGATGTCTTTGTTACATGCAATACTTAAAGTTCTAAATGAAAAGAGTGCAAATTGCAAAACATAATGAAAATCAAATATAGAACACACACAAAAAACCTACTTAAAAAAACTATCAATAAAACGGGTCGTATGCAAATAAATACAGACAGCACAACATGCTTTTAAAAGTAAAATCCGTGCGTGGTGTTTCTGCTTACGTTGTAATATACGAGTGCTATTCTAACATCGCACGCTTTGGATCTTACCGTGCATCATGAAAAACACCTGTTCGTCGAAATCTTTGGGGTCCATACTGTCGCCATTTCTCCATATATCTAGCAACTGCTCCTTGGTTACAGGGTGGTGTAGCTGTTAAATATAATTATAGTATTAATATGTGTTGTCAGAACTTACCGTGCATCATGAAGAAAGCTTTAGGGTCAAATTGCTGCTGCTCCATGTGGTCTTGCTTTTCCCAGACTTCCTCGAGTTGCTGCTTAGAGCCGGGATGGTGGAGCTGCATTTTACGAATTTTATATGAATGATATAATCCGGTGCATTTGAAGCGAGAAATAAAGCACTATATAAGGTCACTTTTAATTCATCAACAATACTGCGGGGGGTGGTGTAGAATCGATAACTGAATGTGATCCACACATTTTTAATTTTCACATAAACAAAATCAATACTAACTATTGCCTAAGCTGTGGCGCGTTGACTTTGAGAATGATAGCGACGACAACACTCGCGGCCGCCGTGGACAAGACTCATTGCCCTCGCAATGCGTAGGTAAACCTACCGAGTTCGTTGCCCTCGCAATGCGTAGGTATACCTACCGAGATACCTACCGAGTTCATTGCCCTCGCAATGCGTAGGTATACCTACCGAGATACCTACCGAGTTCATTGCCCTCGCAATGCGTAGGTAAACCTACCGAGTTCGTTGCCCTCGCAATGCGTAGGTATACCTACCGCGTTCATTGCCCTCGCAATGCGTTAGAATACCTAGAACGCGTGTGTATGTGTGAGTCTTGTCCACGGCGGCCGCGAGTGTTGTCGTCGCTATCATTCTCAAAGTCAACGCGCCACAGCTTAGGCAATAGTTAGTATTGAATTGTTTATGTGAAAATTAAAAATGTGTGGATCACATTCAGTTATCGATTCTACACCACCCCCCGCAGTATTGTTGATGAATTAAAAGTGACCTTATATATTGAAAAGCAGTATTAGGTTGAACCCTGAAATGATTTGACTTCTCTACGTGATTAAGGGCGAACAGGTAGAATAATAATAGAAGGGAAAAATTTAAATGTCCACTTATGTTTGGATATAAAACCGACAACAATATCCTGCATACGTTTAAGCTGGACTTATTATAGAATAGAGTAGCGCATATCATCGATTAAATCATGTAATGTTCGATTATGATTTTCGTTTACATCATGTACAACAGACTTCACCGCATGGACATGAATGCACAACAGGCTAGCAGCCAATCTTAAGTAAGAAAATCTGTCGCCAGGCTCGTTTATGATGTGATCCAGCAGCTGTCCTTTATCTTAGTATCCTAGAAAACATCATAATCTTATTGATACCGTATATCAAAATCAGATTAGATTGCAGTCAAAGCCTCGCCTACCATCAAATAGAAAATAGCGTGTTTTTCCAGTCCTGTTAATTACTAGTTCAAACGGTATTCCATACGTGGTAACACGTCTGCTTGCTTTACGTACTGGAACCTGAGCTATACAGACAATTGGCAATAACTGAAGGCAACAGCATCAAACCAATGCTTGACACCAGCAATTTCTTATCATTCACTACCCGCCACTCGCTGTATTATATTAAAAGTACAATAACTGAAAAGAACATTGAAACTATGGATTTGAAAGTTAAATTGAATTGCCAAGCGTGTTAATCGTAGGTACACAATGGAAGTAAAAATACTTATTAATTTTTTTCACGGATTAAGTACCAACAACTACTTGAAACATATGACTCACTACAATGGCTTTAATTATTAAATACTATTGTATAGTTACGGTATATGTTAGTTACGGCAAAATGCTTAGTTAGTAATAATTATATCTTCAAAATTTTTAGGGTTTCGTACCCAAAGGGCAAAACGGAGCCCTAATTAATGTTACGCATTTATCTGCGTGTCTCTTGCTCATTATCGGAATGAGTTATAAATCTGAAATTAAATTTAATGTCGACCCAAAACCGAATAATGAAGTAGGAATACAATGAAGTTCTCTTAATAGATCATGAAAAGGTAGTCAAAAATAATTCTGTATTCTAGGTTGTCATAATCTGGCACCAAAATTAAAAGTACTTGCCCTCATATGTTAAGGGTCCTTTTTCTTTCGCCCGATACGGAACCTTAATAGAACGAGGCTCGACTTTACTTTGCTTAAATGGAAAGTTACGGTAGGTGGATGAAAGTATTAAAAATCTTCGAAACTGTATGTAAATTTATTGTATTTGAATTGAGACAAAATAGAGTACAAGACAGGACAAAACCAGAGATGCGTAGAAAGACCGTAAGTAGGTACATGTACTTCTACTCGAGGTAAATAGGAGTGATTCTGATCTCTAGTCTACGCAAGTCGGGTCTGCTTTTATTATATTTTAAACTTTACGAGGTTGCCTCTTGTGGAAGAGTTCGTCTTAGTGGGTACCACTTCAGTGACGACGAAGTAGTGTGCAAACAAGACATTGTTTAAATTTGAAGTCCACTGTACCGAGTGAAATTACTGGACCAACGAGACTTAGAAATAACATCCCGGAGTAACGATCCAATATAACGATTAAGTACAGTGACAAGCAGGACGAGAAAGGTGACACTGCAACAGTAACGGACAGGCGCGTTACTTTTACCATCAGGCGGGCGACTTGCCCGTCTCATCTTTATGCAACATTAAAAAAAATCTTTTATCTCGGTAATTATGTATGTACGTCCCTACTGTATGTAAACAACAACATTGACAATACGCTTCGTAATCCGTGCTTCACGCGCTTGCACAGTTGTAACAAAAGTACGGAACACGGAAGAATCGCCATTGTTCTTCGGAAATCTTAGCACGTTCACGACCGTAATAAAATTATGCGCGTTATCGGCATTCTCTCAGACATGCATGCGTACGTGACAGTTTACGATTTGTTATACAAACAATGAGAATTAAAGGGTTCTTAGATTAATTTTGAGAACACATATTTTTTATATCGAGCGTAAATTTAACCTGCGTCTCACGGTTTAAGGCATGGGGTGCCACCTCTTGGCTGTATAAATGAGATAGTTGCTCGGCAAGCGACAGAGTTTAAAACCATAGGTATTTTGAAATTACAAGGTTACCAAAGATTTGTTTTAAAGGCTCGAGATCAACACACATGTTGCGGCTTAACGGACAACAAACCACCAGTTTGTCTTATAATAGCCAATCTGTCTATTAATGTTGTGTTCCGACTTGAAGTAAAAGTATCAAATTCGGAATAATCAGAATCACATCGAGCACAACAGAATATTTACGTGTTTCGATCGGTCGGTACATTTTAATGGATAAGGCAGCAGCATAACACCAAATGGACCAGGTGAGCTGATTTCGTGTAGAATACGAGTCGACTAGAATTACGACATCAATAAATTATTTATGACAAAGGACATTAAATCTACGACGATCAAAGTTATAAACAAAACTTTCCAACGACCACGTACTCTATAAACATAGATTACGCAACACTGCAGCTTAGTTCACTAAACATTGACGGATCTCGTGCGCCAATATGTTGATTAAACAATCAAGGAGCTCGAAGTCGGTCACGGGTGTCGATTTTCATATTAATGTTGGCCTTACTAAGTGTTATATGATTCTGTGTTACTGTTTAGAGTAACTTAATAATGTGTTTACACAATAATAAGCCCAAAAACTATGCTCGTTTGGTATTTAGCTATTATACGAATACGTTATTTCAGGAGCTGGTAAGGGAACTTGACTAGTTGTTCTTAATCTTTCAACCAGGCAACATTATCTGCGGTCACTACTCGGATGCTATTGGAATTTATTACTGAGCGTTTCTGTGATTCCGAGGGCACGATAAAATATTGATCGTTCGTTAGGTCATGTCAAGCCGGTTTGAATGCTATGATAATATAAGGTTTGTAGTTTATTGCCCATATTTTTGTCTTTCTCTCTTAGAGAGAAGGCAATTATCCCATCAAATAAATCTGGTTGGGCGGATACATATTATTACAAATTATAATAAAACCTAATCAAAACATAAACATATTACGTACAGGCTTGTGGTGTTTCTTTGCTTCTTCTTCTTGCTTCAATTTTTCTTCGTACTCTTTCTTCTGAGTGTCGTCCAAGCTCTCCAACTTTTGGTGTTTCTCGAACTCCTTTTCCATCTCGTATTGCTGAAATTACACAATTAACATGTTAATCAGAGTAACACGGCCCGTGAGGTGCCGCGGCTACCGGGCTAGAATGTCACCCCCCTCCCATCTCTACCCATGAGTATCGTAAGAGGCGACTAAGGGTAACAATGCAGAAGGTGGGCAGCAGCACTTTTCGAGGTACTGATATCGGCGATCCCTAAGCCGCCTGCCAAGCGTAATAATATAGAAATAAATTATATCTTTTCTATTCTTTATAATTCATATAGGCACTTTGTAGAAACATTCGATTACCGATGACAAACAGAAATAATTTAGCCCAATAATTGCAAAAGATAAAGATGATTGATTGGAATTTATCTTTATCTTTTGCTATCTTAATGCACTTTTGCTCGCATAAAGACGTTCATAATCTTCTGTCCAAATGCAGCATTAACTGAATTAGATTATTATCCACTGTATTTCCCCGCAGTCATAGCATTAACAGGACCATAGTACTAGTATCTATATAGTATTGTTTTTATAGTAAGCATTTGTAATAAGAACAGGCGATGTCTTCAAAAGCAAACTTAATATACAAATGGGATACATAACATGAATCTAGAGGAGTCTACAGGATTCATCATAATACCTTGAATTCTTCTTTGCGTTTCTTATCGGCAGCCTCTAAGTCGGCGGTGGTCTTCTTGATGAGCTTCTTCAAGTCTTCTATCTCGAAGGTGTGAGGATTATTGTGATCTAAATGCTCATTAGTGAGGTCTCTGCCGTGTCCATCCAGATTGTTAGTAATTTCGAATTGCTGAAAATTCAAAGATTTACTTGGTGGTATTCTTGAATACCTCTAAGCGAACCAGACATAGTATAGCCAGTTTACTAAAGTAAAACCGTCTCACCAGCCTTTCTTACCAACAAAGACTGGTGAGACTAACTAATGTGTATAGTAGTAGCCATGGGTAGACTAGACAGACACATGAATATAACTGGACTAAACTAAAATTAACATTCAATTATTCAGTATAGTTTTGGTGGACTCTTTTCTCACTATTATTATAAAAATTATTTTTATTTTTTTATCACACTGATATATAAATAATTCGTTGTTATCTACAACAAAGAAACCCTACTGTGAACTCGTTGTTTTTGGGTGAATATTGGTTCGGATCTACCTACATAGGTAGTGTACTTAACTTATAAGTAGATAAGTATATCTACTTACTATACGTATACTGAATAATATTATAAGGGACATACCTTTGTCGCCAAATGACGAAGTCTGTCCAGCTCCCGCCTTTTAATCTCGTCCAATTTGGTTCTCACATTGTGATTGACAAAGTCTAGCTGCTCGGCTATTTTACCAGTCTGCAAACAACAATCATATGTATCATAAATATCAATTAACGTTAGGAATGTTTAACAATATCGGTAACATATTAAATTATGCCAAAATATCGAATATATACTGGTATATATGCCGATTGATGGTAAATAATTTTAAACACTTTACCCTTGGCTGCATGACATAAATAAATTAGCGTAATATGTATATACCTACTTAACACGTATCATTATTTTCTTTGAAGGTGTGATAGATGTCAAATGTGATTTCTACTACACTGACAGCTGCAAAATGTACATATGTAAATATATATACACGATTTGAACTATTTGTCCTATATGAAAGATGTCAAAATGACAGTAAACGTCAGCCTTGACGGCTGACACATCTAAGACCTATTTCAGGGTACTACCCCAAAATGAAAAGACACCAACCGTCACTTTGGCCGACGTCACATCTTTGTCAGATTAGGATATTAGGTAAATACACGACGTTTACTGTAATTTTGACGGCTGTCACATTTGCCATAAATATTGCTAATCGTGTCAATATTTCGACATATGTAAATTTTGCAGCCGTCATGGTGACTAATGTCACATACGACACCTGCCACACTATTAAATAAAATAATTGAAGTGTAAAAGTTATTTTTTACATATGTAGCACTTCAATATAGTCAGTTTATATAGCCAACGCTGAAGTTTAAAATAATTCTTCCACTGTACTATCAAAGGAACATGTAAGTATGTACACAGGAAAACGTACCTGCCATCGAAGCCACTTGTTGCTATCATTTTGTCGATGAAAATTATAGTCTGACATATTATTGTGTTACAAATTACATTACGCTTATTAAATGAAACATACCAAATGAAATAACAGGCGAAAAGGTGCTTTCAGATATGTCTAACTCAGCCTACTTCTCAGGAGACATATTTGAGTCGTACAATTTACGTATCTACCCATGCAAAAAAACTTACCCGCACGTCTTCTTCGTCAGCTTTCTCCAGACGTTCCCTGAAGTCTGGGTCACTTTCCAATGCTTGAACTACCTCTTTCAGATATCGGTGGTATTCCATGTATTCCTCCTGTAGAAAGAGCCAATGCATCGATCATGAAATCATTTACAGACACGTCATAAAAAAGCATGTTGCGCCGATGTATGCATCGGCGCAATATGAAACATTTATTGACGAATCAAATAAGCGATCTTATTGAGTTAGAGATGCTTATAGAACAAAATTTCGAAATTCTATGACTCGACATAACGGTCCTTCAGGTCCACAATGTCAGATTCCCAAAATACTGATGTAGATATGTAAGCGTAGAGATAATGTGAGCATAACACAGTCCCCAAAACGTCGTCGTCCGTGGCCTGAACGACTATAATGGTAAAGACGATTCCACTAACGAATGCGCGTCCCTCCATATTTTATAAGTGTAGTTGCAACTACTAATACCTACTCAAGCGATCATATTTAACATTTTATTGTTTTACACGTACAGTAACCATTACCACTTACACCCCCAATTGGGCATCAATAAAGTTGGATCGTAGGTCAACTAATCTTGCCACAAACTGGTCTTGAACGATATCAATTTTCTCGAAATATTTTTTTCAAGCTATTTTTCAATCAGCATTATTGAAGTAGCATTCATAGACTCAAGCACATGGGTGTAAAATTTGACCGAGATTGAACACTTGGTATTTCAAATATGACGAAGGTTCGTTTGTTTGGTAAGTTCTATAAATACACATCTAAGTAGGAAACCTCCGCTTTGTTTTGTTCAGCTGCCTTGTCGTGTCGCTATCATAAAAATATTAAACTATTAACCACCAGCTGTCAGAATTTTAGCCTCCCTTAATTATAATAGTAATATTTTATAATAAGCTATCATCAACAAGATATTATACGTCAGTTATCGGCTTAACAATATAAGGACTGTTCCATATCCTCCTATATTGGATATCATAAAAGGCGAGTAAGGAAAATAATGCGCCAAATTAACTGCATGTAACTCGGCGCTCACCTCGATGTGAGTGGGACGATGCCACATTTTTCTGTCCTTATCTGACGTAATGCATAGTAATTCGGAGGCTACAAGTAAAGTCTGGCATCAATTCAGTCCGTGACCTTGATCACGATGAAACTGATGCCAGATTGATAGAAGAGTGACGATATTAGACGCTCAAGCTACGAGCGGTTCGCTTACATTCGGTTTACGAGCTCACGACTGGTGGCATACATACGGATGGACAAATGACAGACCAGGGGCTCCGTTTTGCCCTTTGACTGCAACGATGCTTCGTTCATGGTGCAATATATTATGGCTACGTGCATGTGTACTGATCGCTGCCTCAAAAGTGATTGATGCGACAATGCAGTGCACGAATCGTGTTCATTCGGACATCAGTCTGTACGGTATGGATTGACAAAAAAATTTTTTTACAAAAAATGGAACCGACTTCAACACCCAAAAGTGTGAAATAACTTGTTGAAGTCGGTACCATGATGGTTCAAAAGTAGCTATTATGATAATATTGTGCGCATGGTACCAACTTCGACAAGTTATTTCACACTTTTGGGTGTTGAAGTCGGTTCCATTTTTTGTTAAAAATTTTTTTCAATCTTTTTAATGTAACTCAAAAACGGCTAGACTGATTTTGATGAAATTTAAAATGGGACCAAACGACAAGCATCAGCTTTCAAACAAAAAAAGAATTTTCAAAATCGGTTCACCCAGTCAAGAGAACTGAGGTATAAACATAAAAAAAAACAGACGAATTGAGAACCTCCTCCTTTTTTGGAAGTCGGTTAAAAAATATTTAAAAAATTTGAAATCTGTTAGGCAGATGTATCAATAAATCAGTCCGCACATTCCACCATCAATATGGTGTCAATATATTATTGATAACATATGGTTAACTATAGACTGAACTGATGCCAAATGACACTACATAGGGACGTAGCTCATGTAGAAGCTAGGTACTTTTTATTTCCTATATAGAAAACCGTCCAATGGGAATGTACACATTTTTTGTTCTTATCTGATTAAATGCGTTGTAAGAGTTCAGTCAAAATACACACTTTGCTGCCTAGTTGAACAAACAGTACACATAAAGGTAGCGTTTAAAGATGCTAGGTCACAGATAGGGAGTAATCTGTGTGCTGGGTACTTCCAATTCCCGATATAGAAAACCAAAATTCACGAAGATCAGCGGCGTTCGTGGACATCTTCGGACAACAACAATCCCAGATAAAGAACACAGAGATACTGATATTTAAAAACGCAAGGCCATACGATTCCAAATGCTAAATGTTATTGAACCTTCGGAACAGGAAACTTAAGTTTACTGTGAAATGTAGGTAAATCTTGAATTCAATGTTAATGGTAGCTCGTAATATGTCGTTTCAAAAATAAATATTAAACCTTAAACCTACATAACTTGTCTGCGACCTTTAATAAGTATTGTATAGGGAGATACCTACTTGTATTTCTTGATATTCTCGGAATGTCTGTGACGACACTGTAGGATAAAGCCCTCTCTTGAGAAGTTAAAGGCAAGATATACCTCAGAATAGAATGTTGGTTGTAAATAATCTCTTTTGTACAATAATTAAGTGCGTTAATGACATCACAAAGAATGTTAATTACTTTTAAATCAGATATGTGAATTAGGACAAAAGCAACGTAATACCTATAACTATTTTGAAGCGTTCGTAGCGTAGTTTGCTTAGCTATTATTAACCGATCAGCTAAGTTAAGCAGCGTCCGCCGCGGTCATGACATGGATGGGTGACCGCTAGTGCCATTACTACTGAGAGCTTCCGTGCTTTAGAGGGCATATTATGCCGTCGGTCCCGGTTGTTGTCTTAGGATGGAAGTCGTTATGGCATGGAGGTAGGGCATTTTCGGTTTGCCTGCCTGGCTAGCTACCAACCCCAATTAGAAAATCTGTCGCCAAGCAACGGCGTGTTCTAGCAAATGTCGTGAAGTTAGCGTTAACAACATCTTCGACCACATCATCACTTACCATCAGGTGAGATAGTGGTCAAAGGCTAAACTAACAGTTACGGAAAAAAATACTAATATATTTTTTTAAATATTAACAAAAATCAAAAATCTACCAAGAATGCCACTTGTGTTGAACTCCTTATGTACAATGTGCCTAATACTTGTCTTGTTCGGCATTTTGGATTTACCGACGTTGCGTCATATACGTTTTAT
Source organism: Plagodis dolabraria (assembly GCA_963854805.1). Classification (NCBI taxonomy): domain Eukaryota; kingdom Metazoa; phylum Arthropoda; class Insecta; order Lepidoptera; family Geometridae; genus Plagodis; species Plagodis dolabraria. The sequence goes on along the minus strand of OY978440.1, from coordinate 32,084,054 downwards.
TGCTAAGTTTTGGTTAAAGTTTCTATCTCAATATATACGTATAATACGTTCGCGCTATAAAAAATACTTTTGGAAATAACACAGTTTGACTAGAATATGTTAAGTGTTTTGTAATAAATATTACTTTCAATTTACCGAAAATGAAATATTTCGCAAAAGACTTCTCAATTGTGACTGTTTTAACCAAGTTTCATGTACCTAAGTATCAATAAAACGTATACCTATGCATTCCACAGGATGAAGCTGTGATACATTACTGTAAAAAAGGACATTCAAAAAAAAATTACATGAAATGAAGTAATTTTCCCATCAATCTTCTATTTACTTAACGCTGAGTGAGGTTTAAGAAAGTATTATTGGGAAGCTGAATATCTACACTGACAGTTGCATCATTTAAACTGAATAATGTATTTGTCACAAACTCACCAAATCATCTTTTACTTCACTGTCGTGCTCTTCAGTCTTGTCCGGGGTTACAGGTGGGGCGTAAGAACAGTGGAGTATTATCGCGAAGCAGAATATCGATACTAACAGCCGCATCTTTACCTAAAACAAGCACAAGCACTTTGTTATTAAAAAGTAAACAGAAATATAAATATCGATTACCATTCACTGACTAACTGACGAACTGACGAATTGATTGATGATCATTGACAAAAATGTTCTCCCAAAAGAAGTCATGTGATTAAAATTGTGTGTATGGCAAAAATTTTTGAATAGCATGGAAAAAGAAGGATATGATAAAAATTACATCTGTCAATTAAAGATGGCTAAAGAATCACGACCTCAAACTATAGTATTATTATGTTATTATGATTATTTAATTAGTAATAAAAGTGTCATCTCTGAGGATATGTTCATATATAATTTAACAATACATGACTCCTGGTACCTACAATGTGTGGATGTATATGAAGATTGGACCTGTTATTATTGTCAACTATATTCATATATACTAGCAAACAATAGGATTAACAATAGTCTGTTTGAGAACAATAAAGATGTTGACTAGATTACGATTTTGATGTTTTCACATCAAAGCTTATTGTCGCATTATATTTGTGTTTGTTTGTTGTAGCCTATATGTACTTACTAGCTGCGCTCTGCGATTTCACCTGCGTAAACAATGTTGAAAGTATCTTATATGTTAATCCAGGACCTAAGCTATTTAGGTAAACACTTTTAAACTTTCATCGAAATTGGATCAGCCACTTCAGTGTGAAGGAGTAATACACACACTCACAAACTTTCGCATTTATAAAATGTGTCTGACTAATAATAAATACTTAGCTGTCCTTTAGAGCCAGTAATTCTAGGTTAGCTTGAACAACATCTTTGACAACATCATCTCTTACCACCATGTCAGATAGTAGTCAAAGGCTAGCCTATCAGAAATAAAAACAAAGTATAACTTAATAAATTCTTGGTTTTTAAATGCTATATTATATATACCTAAATTTGGCACCAATGTAACATTATGCTCATGAAGAGGTAATAATTAGCCATTACAGCAAGATAAACAACTTATACTCGGTAATGTGATAACTTATGTGAACCTTTTTGTAAGCTACTGATAAGAATAAGGACAGTTAGAAGCACTTATACAGAATATATAAATATCAGTCAAGTAGGTATACTGCGGGGACATTTTTAAAGTCCGAAGATTATTATTTCTATAGGAGAATCATAATTGCACTGACAGTTTGTTAATCGCCTCTTCATTTGATATGTTTGAAATGTCAATTTCAAAGAAATAACTTGTATATGTTTTACTCTATGTAAGTACTATTACATATATGTATATTAAACGATTAATTAAATAAAAATCCCAACTGTTTTTTTTATATTTTCCTGAAACACTTTTATCGTATCAATGATATTAAAACTGTAAGTTTTAAATATTTATGTATCGTCTTAATCTTCCTCATTTTGATACACCCACTCGATGGGAACGGAAGAATAAAAAAAATATCCGCCAAAATAGCGTCTAAAAAATTCTAATCTTGTTTTATTTGTATGTACCTAGTGTCACTTACGCTATCAAGACTAATCTAACGATATATCAAACATTAAGATCGGTTGAACTGTTTAGAAGTTATGGTGGAATAAAGAAACTCACAAACATACATACATACATACATGAACCCTGAGAATCTGATCAAATTTGGGATGGCCATTATATATTGTTGGATTTCTGTTGGGGAAAAAAGAATACTCCTTGGTTTGGACTTTGATGACATGTAGCAGCAATATGGACAAAGAAATAGTATGATTGCTTTATCTGCTGTTGCAAAGTGGCCATATTTGTTTTAAGTTTTTGGAGTTTTACAGTCAAGTTTGACAGTATAATTTTTTTATAAGAGTTTTTCCTTTGTTACAACTTACAGCCTTCGTCGACCTGATGTCAAATTTCATAAAAGGCAGTACCATGCCAAATTTAAAATAAGTACTGCAATATCATTGGAAATCTATGGTAACAAGGTCTATCAAAGTTTGTTGGTTACAAAGATTAAAGTTCTCCCCGTGTTTGTTATCCCTAGCTAGGTGAAATTATTATTACTATTTATAGTAATTGCCTGTACAAACAGTTGTAACAACAGGTAGGTAGTTGCCTGTATTCTGCCATTTCATACTAGGTTTTCTTGTTGCATGTAAAATGCTTGTCGAGTTGATTCTCGAACTTATTTACAGACTGGGCTGATCTGGAAGTTTGTTCCATGCATTGACTTTGTGAGGACTGTTATTTAAAGAGCTGGCACATAACTTAAGGTGGTCGCATCTTAGATGGGCATTGTCATTTTGTACAAACAGTTTTTCGAAATTATAAAGGTCATAATGACCATGTAAGATCTTATACATATGTCTCAAAAACAGTTCATGTTCTTTAGACATGTGTGAAAGTTACTACTGACGTGCCGTTGATACAAATTGTTAAGGCCCAGCAAAGGAAATAAACTCACAATAATCAGAAATCAAATAGTTATGGGCCATATAATACAGACAAAAATAATACATGATTATGTGAATAAGGCCCAGTATTTATACCATCATATAATTACTGGCCATAATGTTTAGGTACATATCCAATATTAAAATCAGAATTATTGTTGGTTGTTTAAAAGAAAGGTTAAAAAAAAGCAAGCGTTAGGGTGAATTTTACCAATCGAAGGTATAACTAAACAAGGTCAATTGTAATAGCTGTATCCAACATACTATTATATAGAAATGTTCAAGTGTTTTGTAGTATTTTAAATTAACTATGATATTGAACACAAGACAAGTCTTTATGAAATCTGACATCAAGCAGGAAGCTGTAACAAGTAGTAGTAGTGTAGTAGTAAAAGAAAATATTTAATCCAAGATTTAATCATCTACACAATCAAATATGGCAGTATTATAGTTCTATTATCTAAAAACAAATATTGCCGCTTGTCTACAGCTGATAAGCAATACTAGAAGCAGCTGTCACATGTTACAAAATTCAAACCACCATTAGAGAACTTTAAAATCAATCATTAAGCATGACATTCTATGATAGCTAAAGCCTAACACAGTATAATATTATGTTATCTGTATGTAGTTTAAACTGTAAATTGCTGAAATTGGTTGTAGTGTTTGTTTCTTAAATGCAAATCAGACACAATAGTAATAATATATTTTCTACTTCATAATTATTTAAATCTACTGATTTGGGTTTTTTCAATTCTTATCATTGTCAGGTTTTTATCAGTGTATGGATTAAAATAAAATTTTGCAATCTAATCATCTTTCAGGTGATTGAATTTTCTTTTCCTTCCCTATCATGTTTTTTTTTCAATATTGGCCTGTAGCCTCGATCTTGCGGGAATCTATCATAAACTGTTTATTGAATAGAAGTCTTGGTTCAAGGTCAGAGGCCCTTTAGTCTTTTGGGAGTGATGCAACTACGCAAAAAGTAAAAAATGATAGCTATAAAGGACATGCAATGAGCTTAGAAATGCAAAGGGAATGGCTAACCATAGGTGATTTTTGTATCCCTCGGGCGTTAAAGTGGCATACCTTGATATATGATTGCCACTATCAACTGCTTTATTGAAATTTTATCTAAATACTTTTTAGATGTCCCTTCCAGACCAAAGTAACTTAGTAGATGAAAGATGGGGGAAAGCCCAGTAAGGTGGGGGAGTCGATAGGTACAGCAAGGCACTTATTGGTAGGATGGACGGTGCTCCTTGATAGAGGTCATTATTCACATCACCATGACAGAGTCCTCGAAATCATACAAGAAGCGGCGAGTCTCTTGGTTGCAAGAACAATTTTTTGACGCCATTTACTAATGAAAAAATAACACATTGATTTTGGTTAAGAAGGGTCATCTACAAAATCTAAATCCAAGCCTTACTCCATCTTAGGTGCAGCTCCCAATTGGACTCTATTGATGGACACATATGAAAAACACTACAAAATTCCTGAGAATGTTGGTGTATTGTCTTCCAGACCAGACATATTTCTATAATCAAAAAATTTAAAATGCATAGTACTTATAGAACTTACTGTGCCATGGGAACAAACATATCTAAAGATCACACAATAAAACAAACAAATATTATTAACTAACCTAACCTAACAAATGAATTAACCAAATTGGTAATGTGGTTAATTTATATGCTGTAGAAGTTGGAGCAAGGGGTATACCAGCGAAATCCCTATATAACCTACTTAAAGACCTTGACCTGCCAAGAACAATCGTAACTCACATCCTAGAATGTGTATCTAAGGTGGCATTAATAGGATCTTACCAAATTTGGTTAGGTAGGGGAGGAGGCTCGAGCGGTGAAGGGGAGCATTGATATATCATGAAGGGGCCCCTTAACCCTACTCCTGGGATAAAAGTCCCATGCCCCTCTGGCCTCTTCCTCTGCAACATCTCTATAAATTGGTATTAAGAGCCAAGAAAAGTTTTACATACTTTTTGTTCAAGCCAGATAATAATTAGTAGGTATTGTTAAAAAACGAGTTCTGTTATGTATGTGATTTAATTAATTTTTAGGATGATTATTTTATTATTTTTAGTTCTTGGAACGTATACCCTACATTTCTATACAAATTACCTCTACGTTTCTGTATTCGCGGCATAATTACGAAACATATACTCCGCGAATATGGTACTTTTACTGTAGTTGGAATCGAAGCCAATAGCAGTGTACCTAATGAACCTGAAAATTTGCAGTGACAGCTTTCGCAATAGAGCCCGCTTTTAGTGTGTTGGCAGTAAGAAAACCACCCAGATTAGAAACTAACGAAATGAATGCAGTCGAGAATAAATCTGAATAATAGGTTCTGTGTCAATTTATATAATTAGATTAACAGCAAGATTGGTTTTGTGACAAAGAATACGAAGTACACTTACCAGCTTTTTACATTAATCACGATACCAACCAAGAATGCTACTGAATGAAATAATTAATTAGACCTGAATAGAAACGATCAAGTTGTTTCAAGTCAGTTACGTCTGTACATATTATTTAAAAAAAGGAAGTTGAGCATGTATGTACAACTCAAATTTTCCGACAAGACACGATAAAAAGCAAAGCAAAACAATATTTTTGCAGTTTACACCACGTAAGTATGAACCACAGACAGGTATCAACCACAGATTACAGACCCAGGTATCAACTTCAACTTCTTGAGTGTGTAATTTAGGGATTTAGATCTTATCGATATTAGATCTGATTCGATACTTGTGTGGATCGATAGAAACGACTGCAATCCACCCAATTTTTGTATCGATATAATGGCTTTTGATCCGCCAGTGGATAAAAATCTAACTAATTTGTATAAGATTCAAAGACATAAATTTTAACCCATAATATTTATTCGTAACATGCGACTTTCATTTATGGCGCTTTGCTTGACTGTACGGTATGGTCTACTACGGATAATCATATTACACTAATATAAATATTTCTATGGACATAGATTTTATCAGCGAGAAAAATAGTTTGGGGAACACTGAGTGATAGAGCCCACTTGGCAGAGGTAGGAACGCCTGTGCCCTCCGAACGTCTTTTCTCGGAAGCCAAACATACTTAAAATAAAAGCTGCAATCGCCTAGAACAGAGTGGCTATCAAAATTATTACTTTTTCATTCGCTGCCATTCAAAGATTTGCTAATGTAGATAATACATTCTATTCTAAAATAATAATGATGTTATAAAACACTTTTTGATAAATAAATACTGTTAGCCACCAGAAGTTGAGTTACTTTAAAATAACAGGAGTTAGAACAAGAAATCCGTTTTAATTTAACACATCAGTAGTCACGTTCAAATATTACACAAAAGAAAGAGTACTCACAGACCTCACAGTTCACTTCACAAAAACACTTGTAAAATAAACACACAATTCACCATAGAAATAGCCTATTGGAAATAGAAATAGCTCACGTGGCCCTATTACGACCGACAGAGATTCTAGCAGACGTCCGTTCACTACGAGAGCCGCAAAGCAAATGACCGTTCTTGTCGAGGAGCACGGTTTATATAGATGTGGGTAGGGTTGCCCGTTGACTCAGCGGACATTTTCCTAACACGGCCTTTCCTGACAGGAGACCGTCCCCGGGCTCCATATCTTCACTGCCATCAACAATACAGATCTATGTCCAAAATTGGTACAGATGTTCAGGAATCCTCTTTGCTCGCAGCAAAGGCGTTATATTCGGCGTTCCTTTGCACTCCCTCGCTGTAGCTCCATGTCCTCCGTAAGTTGGTTTGCCTCAGGAGCCTGGTCGACATCAGGTCAGCTCACCCCTTTCGACATCTGCATCTGTATCAACAAAAGAGAAGAAAACGAGAGTATCCATTTCACAAGATCGTTTAGTAACTATAACTATCGGAAAACAGTCACTCTGAGCTAAGAGCTCTTTATTGCCTATGCACAACAGGTATAAAACATCCAAATACATGAACCAAACATCGGGGCGGGACTTGTCGGAAGATCGCCCCCACGGCTCGTCAAGAGACCTACGAGTGCTTACGTGAGGCATGGCTTTGCGTGTGTGTATTGGTTCACATATAAGCATGCATTAAACCAGTACAGACAATGCTTGCCGACAGACATGTCTAACGCTGCATGAATCGCCACCCACGTGACTTTTCGGCAGCCCTGCTCCAGGACAACTTGACAGATCAAATTTCCCAGCACACCAGGATAGCGTGTCCGATGCGCTCCAAGACAAACGCTCATCCGGTCCAAACAAAATGACAATGCCTGCCGACAAACATGTCGCACGATAAACGAATCTTCACCCATGTGATCTTTCGGTACCCCTGCTCCAAGACAACTTGACCGATCAAGTGTTCACAGTTAGCCCCACGACTAAGAGGGATTCTTAACACAACGTGAAGCAGCAATAAAAGCCTTATTTGTGAAATAGGATAAAACTTCAACAGAAAAAATTCTAAACAGAATTTCTCATGCACGATAAAGTTAAAAACTGACCTAAGAAAGCTGAGCACACGTTTCTGGGCACCATTCTCCACGCCACGGCACCATGTACTGGGCTGCATGACAATCACTGTCTGGGCCCATCGTGGCAGCCACGCCGACTGGCCCCGCTGCGGAACCGGCGCTGGCTGTACCCACCGCACGGTCCCGACAAGCCGACACGACTGCGCGAACGCTCGTGACCAGCTCGGCTGCGCAACCTTCGCCAACTGAAGCGACTGTGAGAGCCGCGCTGACCGGCCCGACTGAGGGACCGGCTGCATGGCGCGAACCGTTTGACACGCCTGCGCGGCAGCTGTTGGCCAGCCTGGCCGCGTAGCCTTCGCCGACTGAGGCGACGGCGAGAGCCACGCTGACCGGCCTGACTGAGGGACCGGCTGCATGACGCAAACCGTTTGTCACGGCTGCGCGACCGCTGTTGATCAGCCTGGTCGCGCCATCCTCGCCAACCAGGTGACTGCGAGAGCCGCGCTGACCGGCCCGACTGAGGGACTGGTGGCGCTGGCTAGACCAGCTGCATAGCCTGCACTGGTTGACACGGCTGCGCGGCGGCTGTTGACCAGCCTGGCCACGCAACCCTCGCCAACTGCAGCGACTGTGATAGCCACGATGACCGGCCCAGCTGAAGACCGGCAACGCTGGCGGGACCGGCTGCACGGCCCACACTGGTTGACAAGGCTGTGCGGCAGCTGTTGACCAGCCTGGCCGCGCAACCCTCACCAACCAAGGTGACTGCGAGAGCCACGCCGATCGGTCCGACTGAGGGCCGGCGGCGCTGGCTGGACCAGCTGCATAACCCGCACTGGTCCTGCCATAGTTCTCGCTCAGCAAACGAAGTACGCACCACCTCGTAAGGACCGCGTATTCCGGATTCAAGCTATCCTGTCGGCTAAGCAAACGTTATAACAAACACACAGTCATTATATGGTTGAACTGGCAAGGTCGATGTCGTCGTCAGTTAACTTGCTCGTCCTGTCTGCTTCACATCTTCTGGTGACGAAGAGTTCACCGAGGTTTCTACTATCCGTTGACTCGGCCTAACCTGACCCTGTCTTATTAATTTCCCCAAATACTCTACCATGGTAACGAGAAAAGAGCATTTACCCAAATTTATCAAGGATGGAGCTGTGGTAGGTCGTGTGTGATATTTCTAACCTTAACTTATACGATCAATAAACCACTGAACTGGGATCGGTAAGCCATATCTCCATCACTCCTGTTCGGAAAATGGTATTAGCAGTACTTGATATCATACACTCGGATAACTCGTTTACAACAGACAGAAGGTTCTTCAAATCCTCACCCTGGATGGGTGCATTTATCTTCATGATCCTTCAGCTAATAAAATTGACATGTGTAGAAGAGTCATTAGTATGTCTGAGCCTATCTTTAGTACGGATGTACCTGATCCCATAACGGTTCAAAACGTTGTCAGTGCCTATAATGATGGTTGCACTCATGAGCGATGATGGAACCACCACAAAATTCGCTTCAATGGATATGTCACTGAACGTTATCGTGAGTGTGACATAAGAGCTGGCAACTACTTCCCTGTTACCAAGGCCTTTCAATCCGCAACGCTTCGGCTTTGGTTGGCAAGTAAATTGTTTTTAAACGTCCGAAGTAACGTCTAGGACAGAGAAACACGTTTTTAACAATTCAGAAAAACACATCTAGGGCACCAATATCAGTTGGTACATCTACTGGCACACCATCTTCTACCGCGGAAGTTATGTCGTTGCTTATCTCCGATAAATTATGAAGTTGGGCACGTAATAATGTTGTGACCGTTGAGTCACGGGTGGATGCCTCAGAACAAGGAACACCCGACCCCACAGCGGTTTTCCGCTGTGTACCTACGGCTTGTGCTTCATCACGAGTATGATGTCCCTGATGCAAATCCCTACGTAAATGCGACCGCGACCTATGAAGGTCATTGTCTAGAAATCAACTTCAAAGCCAATGTGAATCGCGAATACGCGATGATATTTAATCTTATCACACGCTTGACGCCTGACCCTATCACGCGATCGACGCACTTCAGTTCTGCGAGAATCTCGCCGGCTTTGGACACGTGAGCTATTTCGTGAATTAGGCTTTTTATTACTCGAGTAACGCCACTTTCGGCTACGTGACTTACCTCGAGTGTGCCTTCCACGGCTTCGTGACGTATGCATCATTATAACTCACAAAATCAACGCAAATAAGAAAGATAAGATTTAGTTATCGTTACGCAATTGAAAAGAAAAACAAATTTCAAAATAACGGCTTTCTTGTTCCTTCAAAAACACCATATGTTTTTCGTTACGTTTTAAGTGGGCAAACAAGTCCTTTATCCCACTTCTGATGTTAGCCACCAGAAGTGGAGTTAGTTTAAAATAACACGAGTTAGAACAAGAAATCCGTTTTAATTTAACACATCAGTAGTCACGTTCAAATATTACACAAAAGAAAGAGTACTCACAGACCTCACAGTTCACTTCACAAAAACACTTATAACACTTGTAAAATAAACACACAATTCACCATAGAAATAGAAATAGCCCATTGGAAATAGAAATAGCTCATGTGGCCCTATTACGACCGACAGGACCGTTCTTGTCAAGGCACACGGTTTATATAGATGTGGGTAGGGCTGCCCGTTGACTCAGCGGACATTTTCCTAACAATACATATTACGATACTGGATTGATCCAAAAATCGTATCTCATCAATAGGATTGATACTTGAATCGATACAATGTATTACGATCCATAATATCGATACAAAGCACCTGGATCGAACATACCTATAATCATAGTATCTATCATAGGTCTAGGCCGCACCACGGTTAACCCGCTGCGATTTTTAACCGTTTGTTTTTCCCGCGACTGATTTAAAACCCGTGAAATGCTACAAAATGACTCGCGGGAAAAAACCGCAGCAAAATTTTTAATCCAAAGTACTAAGTGGGGCATGATGCGGTAACCGCGGGCGGTTTCGGCCATTATTCGGCAGATCGCCGTGAAGAGTGTGTGTTGTCGTTGTCGCACCATTGCAGTTATGTCGTCTACCGAGGAGTCTGTTCAAACGAAACAGATTATGAAAGTTTGTCACAGAAAATTATTGTAGAAGTATAAAAAAGACTAGGATTGTACGACACTACTTTGCGATGGTATGGTGATAGGAATGTTAAAAATAAAATTTGGGAGGAAGTTTATTTAGGTATTGTAAAATGTTGGATATTATTTAATTAGAAACCCAATATTTGGGAAATTTGCGTTGCAGTCTTCTTTTTCTATTTTTAATACCGGAGCAACAACACACACTGCTCTCTTGAAATCCATCCTTAAACTGTGAAAACCCCGGTCAGTTTCGCGGTTTTTAATCGTAGTGCGTGCGTCCGAGGCGGTTTAGTGGTTATAGCGGTAACCGCTTGCTGGAAAAAACCGTGGTGCGGCCTAGGCCATAGTGTGTATAATTGTCGGAATGACCGGCTTAATAATTGGCGACCCGATAACGCCCAACCAGATACTTCAAGCACATGTCGGTATTTTACGGGCTGCGCATTATTGGGTTGAAATTTCCACCCAGATCGCGATTTAATAGGGCTCCTACTGTTCAGTCTATTAATACCCGGCCCAGCCAAGAACTCGTGTACGTCATGTATGTATTTAATTTATCAAGTCGGTAATAATTCTTGGGTCATATAATCACCAGGCTGGATTGCTCATCCCTTGAATGCCAGTCTGATAACTCATGACCATCACCTATTGGCTGATAGATAATCTTTATTCATATTCTTCTTCTTTGTGTCTACGATTCACATTCAGATGGATGACTGCCAGTACCGGGCAGCATCCACCCCCCCCCCCCCCCCCCCTTCACAGTATGGTTTAAGTTATAAAGTTATAATCACTGTGAGCCAAACAAGATCAATTGCAAATAATAATCTCGTAAACCAAATAAATAATGGTAATGGTGATGAATTGCATAAGTAATAGTTATGGCAATGCTACAATTAGTGTCCGACCGAAAGTTCGGTTTCGGTTTTGGTTTCTGCCGAGTTTCGGCCAAAAATCATCTTTCGGCGGCAGTTTCGGTTTCGGTGCCAAAATTGGCCGAAACTTTTGCTGAAACCGAAACTGATTTCGGAATTTGTCGTACACGCTCGCCTAACTTTCTTTCCTTGCGGCAACGCTTTGGCGAAAGCTGGCGGCCATGTTCGGGAATTGTCGTGTGCCGTCCGGATAGCTCTCTAGCAACACAACTTAATCAATGCGCTATTGCTCGACACAAACATTCTTTAGAGGTTATGCTTTGATGGAACTGATTACATGAAAGTTTTGTGTCCATTCTGTACTTGAATGATTTATATAGTTAAATATTGAGTAAGTAACTTTGTTTTGTTGTTATTAAAAAATTAAGTCACATGTAAAAAAGATATTTTAAATGAAAAATGTGAAATGTTTAATTTGTTAAATTACGTTGTATAGGTAAACTTATTTCAAGACTTGTTTTTCATTGATGTAGTTTTGTTGTATTAGGGTTATCATTACTGTGTCTCCATTTCATGTCGTAATTAACCTAGAATAATGGGTATAATGCACCAAATTTGAATGTTTTAAGGAATTGAAAATTATTTATAAAAATTAAAAATTATTTACTTGAATACATGATTTTTGAAGCCACAGCTGAATGTTCCGTTTCAGTTTCACTCAATAATGTACTATTGCCATATAAAGCACCGTCCATCACAGGTGGAAGCTGTTTATAATATCCTAGCATGTACAAGCACATACCACCAAATGGCTCTTGTGCTTGCGCTGGTTTGCTTGCCTGCACTTAGAGTCAACGTTGTGCATCAACGAGCATCCTAGTACACTAAAAGTACACGTAGCTGCCTCGCCATGCAATTCTTTGAGCCCTCTTTAAATTCCTATATGCAGGCCAGAATGAATTGTGCACCTTCATTCACTGCTGCAGCTAAAGACAGACAGGTCTTAGGCCCAGCTTTGTATTACAGACTTCTATGGTATATCGACACACAGCCATGCGTGGGACGTTTTCCTGAAAAATCAGATTAGCCGTGATTTTTTATAAATAAATAGCACCCTTTAAAATTTCATCTCAAATCTTTCACTTCAAATCTTCACTCACACCTCAAAGAAGCATTAGATGATAGTCAAATCAATTTCATCATACTCATACTCATATATTTCATAAACTTTTTTTTTTACCGGCGGTATGCGTTTATTAAACAAAATACTGCGAACTATATACAACACTACAGCTACTAAAATAAAAGCATTTAGACAACCTTTAAGTCATAGCAGACTCATAGGCAGTGCAAATGCTCCAGCCCAGTACCATTTGGCAGCGTGCCCAGCATGCTGGCAGCATTGCCCTTCTTGGGGGGATTTATTATTATTCGTTGAGCCAAATATTTTATAAACTATGTTTACATCTCAATGTTATACATTTTGAGTAAGTACTCAGTATAATAAAAACAAAATTATACAATAATTACAAATGTGAAGTCAAAACATCAATATCAAAGTAATAATAATAATAATTTGTCAATAAAGAATGGTGTATATAATATCTATTATAAATTAATTAAATGTTAGCCAATATTACGTTATTTTAATAAATTCCTCGTAGTCATAAAAAGTTTGCTCGATGAGCCAGCGTTTTAATCTAGCTTTAAAGCTCGTCATACTTGAAGCCGCGATAATATCTGCAGGAAGTCTATTGTAAGCTGAAGGTCCCGAAATATGCGTCAGTTTGCTGGACTTGGTGAGAGAGTGGGATATTGACGTTAAATTGTGTGAGTTGCGCGTGTTGTAAGAGTGCACGTCACTATGCTTCAATTATAAGTGAAGATTAGTTCTCACGAAGACACCCACTACATTTTTGGTCCCACGTCGAATATAAAAGTTTGCATATTTAAAAGACAGACCTTGATTAAATTTGATACCTACATATATGTAGATAGCTTAAAACATAGCAAAGTTGGTGGCGTTTTGGAGCCGCGCGCCGTTTGAGTTCGGCTGGAGTCACCGATTTGGTGACTCAGCTCGACCCATTCTCCGCTGAACATATACTCGTGCTCCATTAGGACACGGTAATGTTATCTATACAGTATTTCAACTTCATAGAAACGGACGAAAGGCCTGGTCAAAGTTGTGTCAAAGAGTTTGGGCGCTTTGGCAAATATTAAATTAGAAAAATATCTTATTTGGTGACCTTAGTGTAAAATATTAGATTTTATTTATGTAGATAGAATATTCCATTAGTGGTCACGTGTATTTTACATCGTTGGTAAGTTTTGTAAATTCTGTTAAAATTTGTTAGTAGATTTCATTTGTTTTTTTCAATTGTTTCTCGTCCAATTTGATGGAAACATACGATGGGGGCGGTAGGCCCCTGGATATTCCTACCGTACACACCGCGGATAGGTGTGATTCTATTCTTTCACCAGCCGAATTTGTATCCGTAGTATCTGATTCTTCAGATATTGAGGAACAAACCTTCCAGCAGAGCAATGGATCTTTTTCTACTGTTAAGAGGAAAAAACATTGCAAAAAACACAGAAGTAGTAAGGAAAAGAGACAATCCCAGGACTCAGTTCTCCAGCTAGGTCAGACATGTGTATCATCAAACATGATCATTGATGACAAAATGATTGAATCTCAAATGACTGATTCTCTTGCAGCGCCTTCAGCAACCATATCTCAAACCCCAACAATTCCATCATGTACTCCCTCCGGTAGGCAAATATACAAGTCCTCTGATAGGGGACCTTTTGTAGTCCATGTTCAAAAAGTTGAATCTTCCCCCACCTCAGGAACTTTCTTGCACCCTGTGAACTTTTGACGCTTCCTCAGCAAAAACAACATCCAAAACATTGTTGAAGGAAGTGTTAATGGAATAGGGTGTAATAGAGTAACATTGTCATTCTCTGATGCAAACACTGCAAACACGTTTATTGGAAAAGACCTCTTAAAAAACAATGATTACAAGGCATTCATCCCATCGTTTAACACAATTCGCTTGGGCCTTGTCAAGGGTATACCTGTTGAATGGTCTGAGGAGGAAGTGCTCGAGAATATTCATGTCCCTCTTGATGGTTGTCCCATAATTAAAATTAGACGCTTAAATTACAAAGTTGTTATTGATGGTGCTCCTGTATTTAAGCCATCTCAATCTTGTGTTTTATCTTATGATGGACAAGTTTTGCCTCCAAGAGTATTTATGTGTTTCAATTCACTTGTTGTTGAACGCTATTATTATCCTACAGTTCAATGTTTCCAATGTTGTCGATTTGGTCACACTAGAAATAGCTGTAGGTCTAAGTCACGTTGCTATAAGTGTGGAGAAGGTCACACTGGTGACTCAGGCAATATGGAAGAGGGTACTTCACCCTGTTTATCTTGTGCCGGTTCACATTATTCAACAAATAAGTGCTGTCCAGAATTTACTAGGCAAAAGGAAATAAAAATCACTATGGCTGATAAAAACATTTCTTATATAGAAGCTTCCAAATTACATTCCCCCATTAGAGGTAAATCCTACAGTGATATAACAAAAACATCGTATGCAAATATTTCCCCTGCCCCTCATTCATGTTCTGTAAAAGTTAATAATGTCTCAAATAAAAAAACTATCTTTATAAAACCCAGACCTCCTCCTTCACAGCGACATGGCTATGACAGATCTGCCCAACAGGCCATAATTACCAATCCGGCTATGTCCAACAATAATGGTGTTACCTTTAATAATCACAGTACCGACGCTATTTCTTCCTCTGGTATCGTTATGGAGCTTATACAGGCTCTCATGAGGCTACTTAATACTTCCACTTTTGTACCGTCCAACGCTGCCCAAGATTCTTCCATTCCAATCACACAACCTTTCCATTATGGCTCCCTCTCTAGGGCTGCAATGGAATTGCTAAAGTCTTAGTAATAAAAAAACAGATTTATTATATATAATCAATAAATATGACCCAATAGTAATTATTGCCATCTCTGAGACTTGGCTTAAGTCTGGTTCCTTTTTTAAGGTTCCTCACTACCTTTGTTTCAGAGATGACAAAGCTGACGAGTATGGTGGCTCTGCCATACTTGTCAGAAATTCTGTAAATTCTAATCTTGTACATTTACCACCATATATTGCATCTGAGAACTTTATTGTTGTTTTGTTGTTTTTAGGTTAAAAAACTTAACATTTATATCACTATATATACCTAGACCATCTTTTGACATATTGACTAAATTCCTTGACATCTTAACAAACATCCAAGGTTCTTTTATTATAATGGGGTATTTTAATATTCATTACCCAGTCTGGGGTTGCCAGGCCTCAGATTCTCTTGCTAATTATATTTTCGATATAATGGATAAAGTAGGGTTGTGTTTACTGAATAATGGTAGCCCTGCCCGTCGTACAAAGCCAAATGAGCGAGTTAATGCTGTCGATTTGACATTGGTATCTGCTAGCTTAGCCTTCAATGTCATGGAAAACTTTATCATCTTGTTTTGGCAGTGATCACTTTCCTATAATATTTGATCTCCCATTTTCCAAAATTGAACCAATTGCATTTAAGCCGTTACTACTATACAAACTTAACAATAAAACCCAGCCTGATGAATGGTCAAAATATAAATCATTCTTAGAACAAATTGAACAAATTGCTATTGATCTTCCTCTCATACTACCCCATTCTTTAAACAATTGTATTAGCTCATTTATAAATTACATCCATTCTGCTACTAAACATTCATTTCCTTTAAAAGAACATAATACTAAACATAGATCTCCTCCATGGTGGGATCAAGAATGTATGGATGCTGTGACACACAGAAAGATCGCTGAGGAAGAGTATTGCGGAGACATGACAAATGAAATCTATGATAAATTAACTGATATAATGTCTCAATCAAAAGAAATTCTTCATGCAAAAAAAATCACAGGGATGGAAAACATTTTCCTAAACTATTTCCTTATAGAACCCCTAAAATATCTTTGTTTGAATTTAACTATCAGTGCATATTATTTGAACCCACTCTACACCATAATTTAGATTTAAGAAAAGGAGATCCTTTTGTTAATAGACACTTCCTTAGAATTAAGGATAACATTTGGAATGCATGGCATAGCATTTTTACAGATGCTTAAAAATTTGATGAAAATGGGAGTGTTGGTGTTGGACTATTTCACCAAAATTATAATATGGTACAAAAAATTAAATGTCCACCTGTAACTTCAGTTTTTGTAGGTGAATGTAGGGGTATACTGGAAGCTATCAATTACATATTCCTATTTAAATTAAAGAGAACAGTTATTTTTTCAGATTCATTAAGTGCTCTTCAAGCTTTTAAGACCAATCCATTTAAAATAGGTTCCAAAAACTGGATTATATTCAAATGCAAAGAGATGTTGATTAGGTGTATTTCTTTTGGTTATTCCGTCCACTTAGCTTGGATTCCAAGTCATAATAATATACAAGGCAATGAAAAAGCTGATGAGATAGCAAAGCAAGCTGTAATATGTGGTGATAAGGTTACCTTTAAAAATTATCCCCAAGACCTTTTACTTCTCCCTAGTCGTGACATAAAGTCTAGATGGTCAAAGAGATGGTCAGTGTCTGGACACTAGAATACTGGTATACGGACAGGATGTAATTATGCTAAATACCAACCTGAAATTCAAAGTAAAGTTTTTTAAATTCAAGTGCAACAGGAAAATTTGTAGTATAATATCTAGATTGAGATTCGGCCATTGCTCTTCTGTTGTCCATCTAAAGAAATTGAGGATTAAATATTCATCAATCTGTGAGTGTGGCATGGATGAAGCTGATTTAAACCATATTTTCTTTTATTGCCCCTTATATGATCATAATTCAAGTCATTAGTACATTATAAATTCCCAGTTCCCATCCATATAGATAACATTTTGAGTAATATTAACATAAATACCATTGAAATATTAACATCTTTTATAACTTTCAATAATATAAAACTGTAAGTAGTTCTGTATAAGTTGAATTAAATAGGTAGGTATGTGTCATTAAATTCACCTTGTGTTCATTATGTAAATATTGTATGTTTTTAATTCTGTAGATAGTATCTAGAGATATTTTTCCTTTTGTTTCAGATGCAAAATTCAAAATTTCTCCGATTAAGTTAATTTGTATTAAATCTCTTTTGACATGATGCTGGCAAAAATGTTCTAAACAATTGCCACAAAAAAAACGGACGAAACGCGAGTTATGCCTACGCACCTCTATCTCGGCCTGCGCTTGGTACGCAGAAAGTCGCGACTGTGCCGCAGTGACGAATGGACGGTGTGTTAAACACGACGACCCTTGGCCCTGGCAACACATAACATACGTACGCTAGGAGGCGAGGCGGAGGAACACAAGATTGTCGAGCTGGAGGAAGAATTGAACAAGTTACGTTGGGATGTCATGGGATTATCGGTAGTCCGAAGACAGGGACAGGCCACCGTTACCATTGACTCCGGTAACTTGTTATTCTACCGGGAATGTCACCAAAAGACGATGAAGTAGAGGCTATGTATGAGGAGATATCTGAAGCCATGCATTCCACCGCAACTTAATTCACCGTTGTTAAGGGGGACTTGAACGCTAAGGTGGGCACACGGAATTGCGATGAGTTGAGAGTGGGACCATTTGAACATGGACAGTGGAACCACAGAGGCCAGCGGCTGGTCGACTTCGTGGAAAAGAAGGGACTCTTTGCGATGAACTCCTTTTTCATCCAGTATGAGAATGTGGATCAGCCCCGATGGCTTAACAAAAAACGAGATCGAGTTTATCACGACGACCAAGATGCAAACATTCGATGATGTCTTTGTGATCCATAAGGTGATAACCGGTAGTGATCACCGTATCGTTTAGAGAGTTTAGAGGCACATTGAATATCAATGTTAATACTGAAAGGTCGCGTCTGATAAAATCCACGCTCCGTTCTAGCGTTGCCCTAATATTCAATTCAATACAAATCGTATAAAGGCCGCAATCGAGCATAACCAAGGTTCCAAAGTATTAGCAAAACATTCGTCTACAGGGCAAAGCTAAATGACCTAGCTGAATATCGACGATGGCAAAATCATCTAATCAAAACCGGAGATTCTTAGAGAGCTTGAGAGGCTTTATGGGCAGCTATCCAGGGTGGAAACTTTCAACGGGGCAGTAAGGGGAAGTACCTTAACAAGTACCTTAACCGTTGCAGCTACTCGAAAATGGTCTTAGGAAACTATCCATATTTTTAATGGAATTTTGAACCCCATTCGCAGATTAAAAAAAAATTACATTTAGCAAGAAAATAGCCATTTTACACAAAAAATCCTGTTTCTAATACTGATCATAAACTTCTATAGTACTAACCATCGTTGGAGTACTCAAAAAGAATAATTTAAAAGAAAATGGAAAAAACTTTTCCCATACATTTTGTTAAGAATTTGTGTAACTGAAATACCAAAAATAAAATAAAAGACAAATGGTCACGTAGAATGTAACATATTATTATATCAAAAAGAAGGCGTATTAATTTTCTTTTTTTATTAACTAACATATTTTGATGATGTTATTCTTATTTAAATTGGCTATTTACTTACTAACTGTATTTTTTTTGGAAATCTGTGTGAATGGGGATCATTCTTCCATAAAAAAATATGGATAGTTCCTTAAGAACATTTTCGAGTAGCTGCATCGGATAAGGCACTTCCCCTTATTGCCCCACTGAAAGTTTCCACCCTGTATACCTCGACACAAGAACCCGTTGTCAGTGCAGCTCAAGACAAGATAGCTGAACTAACCCGACACTATACCGAAGATATCCCGGGCATCAGCCTACTATTAATACTACGCATGACATAGTGAAAGTAAAAGCCGGCTTTAAGTTATTTACTGACGGAATGGAAAAATTTAATTAAGATTAGACATCTTTGAAAACAGGCTGATGGCCTTAGAAGACAAAATTCTGAAATGTATCATTTACAACATACTGTAGCTCTATTACAGGAGCAACGAAATACTCAGTCTCAAGCTCTTATCAAAAATGAGGTTGAAATAATGGGGTTAAATGAATTCTCCAATGAAAACCTTCACCACATAATTAAAAACACGGCGTCCAAGTTAGTATTAAAATATCTGAAGAAGACATTGGCAGCAATTCTTTTGTACACTCACTAACTACAATAACTAAATTTACAAATTATTGGAGTACAAAAATTACAAGTTTCACCCCGGACGAAACATTTTGTACTCCAATAACTTGTAAATTTATGATTTTGGCTTAGTACGCGGTAGTGCTTGTAATCATAATATTTAGAAATACGAGTATATACATTAAAAATTTCTTATTGTAATTTAGGATTTTTAAAAATCATTCTACTTTTACCTGGAACTAAATTTAAAACAGCAAATTATCTAAATACTAAATATTGTATATATACACTTTGTCGCTACTCAACGCTAAATGGCGCACGATTCAAGTTGTTTTTTAAAAATGTTTAGTTTTTGGACATGTTTTACTTGAACTTTGCTTTCGAATCCAGTGTTAATGCCCAAAAATGATGATTTTCCCATGTTGGCAGAGCAGCTTCAAAAGGTCGCTTCGCATCCTCGAGGGTCTAGGTTCAGTATCCGGAAATACTGATGATTTCATCCAAAAAAATATAGCACAAAGCTGCCCGAAGTCTATCGAAGGTTACTCTACCTGCTTTTGTAAATCCAAGTTTGTTGTAACTTGCCTTCAAGCTTTTTTTTCTAGCTAAGCCGAAAAATACAATCCTTTCCGTAGAACCCACAAGCTTAGCAACCACATAACTGCATGCTCCATTGTTGATCCGACTGAGAAAGCCGTGGTTAAGACAAAACCCGCCAAAATAAATTATATGGAGAACATTACAGCTTTAGTCACCACAATATGTTGATTAATTTTAGAATAAATTGTCTACGATTCCACCTAATCTGACTAAATTATGGTGCAACAGAATAGCAAATATGCAAATTTTACTAAGTTTAGTAACTTAAATCATTTTAGAGTTAACTAACTAAATTATGGCGCCAACAGAATAAGGAATGTTCATTTGACATTTCTTAATCTAATTTCACTAATTTTTACTAAGTTTTTTTCCAACAGAATTGTGACTATTGACTGGGTAGGCCGCGCAGGTCCGAGTAAAATAAACGTAAGCAGCCATGAGAGCAATCTTCCAAGGCCCGTTATTGTGAATCTGATGAGAAGACGAACAATAGTTCGTTCGATTATGTCTCAGTTTTGCTGCTTTAATAAAAGCAGCAAAGCTGAGACATAATCATTCATCAATTCATATCATAATCAATTTTTTAGGAGGTAGTCTTAAAGTCAACATCTACTAAATAAAGCTCTTGAGTATTTAATTGAAATAAAATAGTATTTGTCACTATATTCAAATAATTTTAATGAATTTATAAAGTGTAATAAATAGTACCTGTCTGGAAGTGTTTTCTCCTTACTTAAATTAACTTAGCACTTTTCACATCACTGATATAAAATTTTTTCGTTCTAACCTCAAAATGGAAGATTTTCACACCACTATTGCACAAATTGGAGCCAGTCTGCACCAGCGCATGAACAATTTCGAAAGTGAGTTGAAGAGTGCAGCCAATCCAGAATCAACTGCCAGTCTAGCAACTGAATTTGCCACTTTCAAGACCTTTGTCATTGCATCCCTCAGATCTCTTCAATTACAGGCTGACATATTAGCAAAGGCAGTAGATAACATTGAAATGCGGAGCCGGCGTAAGATGTTATTGATACATGGTGTGCCTGAAACTACAGCTGGGATGAAAGAAGACACTGCTTCGGTAATTTGCCGCACATTAACAACCAAAATGAAACTGGACGGTTTTGGTGTTGGTGACGTTAGTAGGTGCCATAGAATGGGTCGCTCAACTACTGATAAACCTCGCCCCATACTTTTCAAGCTCTGTGATATGGCTTTACGGAATAAAATCTGGGGGTCTAAATGTGGTCTTAAAGGTACTGGAATCACCATCTCAGAGTTTCTCACTAAGCCGCGTCATGAATTATTTCTAGCCGCCCGTGAACGATTCGGTGTGTCAAAATGTTGGACGAAGGAAGGTTCAGTGTTTGTGATCAGCTCTGATGGCACGCGTCATCGCATGAGCAGCCTCAAAGAGCTCGAAGACGTCAAACTGCTAGTTGAAAAGCCGAAGCACCCTCCTGCCAAGGACTGTACTGTAGTCCAGGCACCCAAACCCAGGCGAGCTGCAGCTAACAAGAAATAATAATCTTGATGCATTGTTTCTTCACTGGTTTTGTGTTGGTTTGTTTTGAGATCAGTACTTTTCATTCATGAAAACGTATAATTTGTAGGTACTTTCACACTTAAATTCTATAATATGTAGCACACTTTTCCATCTACCGCTTTTTAAAGATAATTTCTGTTTCTTACTTGATTAATGTACTTGGTAAAAACTAAAACAAACAGTGTATTTTAAGGTTATGTACAGCAGGATGACGTTGGTTGACAGATTCATTCTTCTTCTTCCAAACTAGACTCGTATTGTTTGTACATTCTTCATCATTTTACACTATTTATTATTTGATATGACTCCATCTTTAAGTTTTTAAAGCAGCAGTGGAGTAAGCAGTTGTTCACGTGTTTTTAAAATCGATTTCTTTTTTATTATATTATTCTTACTTAAGGTTTTTCATGTAAAGTGCAAGTCTCACAGTTATTTTTATTCAGCAACACAACCGGCAGGTGAATTTTTTACGCTTTGCAAGCTAATTCTTATTTTATTATATTTATTGTATAGTATATATATTATTTTATTTGTATTTATTATTATATAATATATAATTTGTTTTTTTTTTTCCAATGTTAAATATATTTGATAACAGCGATAGTGATAATGAAAATGATGATTATTTATCTCTTTCTTCATCTAACTTGGTTAGTGGTGATTGTAGCTTTTCTAGTATTCCATCTCTCTCTGACACTCTGAATACTCATTTTTCTGATGTGCCCAAGAACTTTAATGCTATCCATATCAACGCGCAAAGTATTCCCGCTCATTTCCCTCATATGCTGGCGTCATTTGATAACAATAACATACATGCAATAGTAGTCTCCGAAACCTGGTTAAAAACATGTCTCCCTTCTATTTCATACTCATTACCGGGTTTTGTTCTAATTCGTAACGACCGGATTGGTAGAGGTGGTGGTGGTGTAGCCATCTATCTACGTGCCCATATTCCTTATTCAATAGTAAGTTTGTCTACTCAACCACCTCCTCTTAATGGTGGTGAACATCTATTTATAGAAGTACTTCTTTCACATACCAAAATTCTTCTTGGAGCCTACTACTCGCACTCGTCCAAACTAAATTACTTTGCTTCGTTTGAAAAGATTTTAGAAGATCTCGTTCCTTCTTATAGTCATACCATTATAATGGGTGACTTTAATACCTGTCTTCTGAAAAATGACACTCGAGCTTCTTCAATACAGTCCATTATCAAATCAAGCAACATGCATATTCTTCCAACAAATGCAACTCATTTCGCCCCCAATTCCACTCCGTCACTTCTTGACCTTATCATAGTTTCCTCACCCGTGCATGTTGCTAAACATGGCCAGTGTTCCGCCGATGCCTTTTCGTATCATGATTTGATATTTGTATCCTATAGAGTACGTCCTCCTAAATTTAAGCCCACAATACTTCTGCAACGCAATTTTAGTTCTGTTGTTTCTGAAAATTTACGTCGAGATGCTGAAAACATAGATTGGACTCCGGTGTTGAATGCTAATTCTTCTGATGACAAAATTGCTATTTTTAATTCCTTGTTGATGCTCCTTTACGATGCGCATGCACCAATTCGACGCATTAAAATAAAGCATGTTCCAGCACCATGGCTCACAGAAGATATCAAAAAGATAATGCATCGTAAGTCTGTTACAAAGTCCAATTACAAATCATCTCCTAATGATCAGAATAGATCTAAATACATAAGTTCTCGAAATATCTGCAATAAGGTGTGTAGGGACGCTCAAAGCCGCCACATCCATGAGTCTATTCAAAATGGAGATCCAACAAAAATCTGGAAATTTCTCAGAACTTTGGGAATTGGTAAGTCTCGTAATGATTCTATTTCAAGCAATTTAGATATTGATGCACTCAATAAACATTTTTCCACTACGTCACGCATTGATAGTACTGTCAAAGCTAAAACCCTACAATCTCTTTCAGCTAAACCAACTCCCAACTCTTCGTTTTTCTTCTTTAGTCCATTTACTAGTTGTGATGTTAAAAAAAGCGTATTATCTATTCTGTCTAATGCAGTTGGCAACGACGGTGTAAGTCGAAATATGATCCTTCCTATTATTGACACTATTCTTCCTATTCTGTGCCATATCCTGAACTATTCTATTACAAATGGTGACTTTCCTTCCATATGGAAAGAAGCTCAGATAATTCCTCTTCCAAAAAAACGTAATCCGAAATCCTTCTCAGACTATCGTCCTATATCTATTCTACCATTCCTATCCAAAGTCTTAGAACGCCTTGTCCACTCTCAAATTAGTTGCTTCCTTTTAAAAAACAATCTCCTTAATCCTTTCCAGTCTGGTTTCCAACCTGGCCATAGCACAGTTACAGCCTTGATCAAAATATCTGACGACATCCGTTTTGGTATGGAGAATGGCTTGCTAACTGTCTTAACTCTGCTTGACTTTAGTAATGCATTCAATGCGATTGATTTTGACATCTTATTAGGTGTATTACGCTCCATTAACATATCTCCAACAGTATGTGACTGGTTTCATAGTTATTTGTACGGACGACGACAGCGAATACGCCTTGATGAAAATGTTTCTTCATGGTGCGATCTGACTGCCGGCGTCCCCCAAGGTGGTGTGCTGTCTCCACTCCTTTTTGCAATTTTCATTAATTCAATTTCTAATCAGTTATCTTCTTCCTACCACCTTTATGCAGATGATCTCCAAATTTATTCTCAATCCCCCCTAGTTAGTATATCTGATGCTATTACAACCATTAACAATGACTTGCGTCATATAACTGAGTGGAGCACAAACTTTGGACTTAGAGTGAACCCAGCAAAAACTCAAGTCATCATTATGGGTAGCTCACGTATAATATCCAAAATAGACTGGAAAACTCTGCCACCTATAATTTTAGATGGAATCACTGTACCTTATAGTATGACAGTCAAAAATCTTGGCATCACATTTGATCAGCAGTTGACATGGAAACCTCAGCTTGAAACCGTTAGCTGTAAGATGTTTGCTTCAGCAGGTTCATTAAAGCGACTTCGAAATTTTTTACCAACTGCTACTAAAATTGCACTTGCAGAATCTCTTCTTCTCCCTATCCTAGACTACGCTGACACCTGTTATCTTGATATCACTGAGGATCAGTTAAACAAACTTGAGCGACTTCAAAACTTCTGTATTCGGTTCATATTTGGTTTGCGTAAATATGACCATGTTTCTCACTTTCGTAAAAAGCTCAAGTGGCTCCCTATTCGTCTTCGCCGGAATACTCATGTCCTCTCCCTTCTCTACAATGTTCTGTTTAATCCCTCGGCCCCGTGTTATCTTAAAGAACGATTTGAATTCTTTTGCTTTTGCAATGACTTAAATCTTCGGTCATCAGAAAATTTACTATTGAAGTTGCCTACACACACAAGTTCCTTTTATGATAAGTCTTTTACTGTGCAAGCTGCTCGGCTTTGGAACTCTTTACCAGTAGAAATTAGAAAGGCCACATCGCTTTTTTCATTTAAAAAAGGAGTTAAGAAATTTTACCTTTCTTCAATTCATCATGATTAACTATCCAATTTTTATTTATATTATTGTTGTTTATATTTATATAAATGTATATATATATATATATTATTATAATTATTATGTATTATGTATCTATTTTAAAATTATTTTAGTTTTTATTTTGATTGTATTTTAATGTATCTATTTTATCTATTATAGTTTAATATTAAATTTACTAACGTATATATATTTTGAGTATTAATTATTCTGATTACATACATAACGCACTTTAGTCTATACCTCCATCTAAATTAACATGCAAGTATCTGTAGAGCCTACGGTTGCCTGGAAGAGATTGCTGCCTAGCAATAAGGCCGCCGATTGTACTATTTTTAAGTTATTTTAATATTTTTTGTAACTAGTTTTAATAATTTTAAAAGTGCAATAAAGTGTTATCTATCTATCTATAATCTCTCTTCAGAAGACATTGGAGTAGATGGACCAATACGCAGGATCTTTATTAATGAGCACTTGATGATGGCAAATCGATTGTTGTTCCGTGATGCGAGGCTCAAATCAAGAGTCGGCGGCTTCACATTTTGTTGAATCAATAACGAACCAAAGCAAATTAGGAAACAAGAAGGAAGGCCTGCAATCACTGTCCAAAGCAAGGATCTAGATAGACTACTGGGACCTACATCAGAACACCGTATATAATTATTTTGTATATTTATAATCGATTGTAAACTCTTATATAAAATTCTCATATATAAAAGCGGCCACAAAGAATCACTAGATAATTACCGACCTCTTCCAAGCATCATGTCAAAAATCTTAGAAAAGTAGTGAATAAGCGCTTAGTGGGGTTTCTGTCCAAACACAAATTGATTTGAAGTAACCTGGTTGGTTTTCATAAAGACAGGTCTACTGAAGACGCTGTTAGGCTCTTCTATGCAACAAAAAACCTATATAATAGTAAATGCTGTGTCCGAGTCTTCTTAGACCTATCAAAGGTATTCGACTTCATCACGCCCATGTTACTCGTAAGAAAACTAGAAAACTTTGGCATTAGAGGTAATGTTTTGGACTGGTTTAGTAGATATCTTACTAACAGAAGTCAGCGAATCAACATAGGGGAATACCTACATTGTGTGATGAACTTACTAATGGCTTCGGTGTTCCCCAATGAAACATTTTGGCACCAACAGTCTTCACAATATATATGGATGACATACTAAGGCTTGAGGATACACCGCCTACAGCGGAGTCGTGGCGGCCATTTGGCTGAAATTATATTCCATACATAATGTCAGCGAATATCCTTTAAAATAAAATTGTGGCAATATCACTTAAACAGGCTTTTTTATTTTATTTTTAAGTTCGAGCGCTCTTTATGAAAAACCCTTGAAAGTGAGACTGAGAGATTGGTAATTCGAGTGTTATAATATAAAAAAATCTACATACGTTCAAATATAATACAGGCACAACTCTAATAAATCCTCCACCAATCCGCATACCTCCCTAACAAATAGGTACACTTCCCATACACCAATACTCTATCTCTCTCTCTCTCTCTCTCTGGCTTCCTCACAATAATATTCGATAAATGAAGCTAACGAGTAAATATATGCATTGACAGTACACGATGAATACTTTTTAAGTTATACTTTTTAAATTGTATAATAAGAGGATATATATTATTTACAAAACTTCAAGCATTATCAAGATACAAGCTGCGCCTAGATTGGAACTCAATGCATGTGTACGTACTAGTATGTTTATTAAGATAACTTGAATTAAAAACTATGTAAGTATATTGTTTAACTATGTATGTATTTGTTAACACTGTTACGAAGCATAAACATTCTATTAGTATCCCCACGAATTTCTTGTGGAACAACCAAATTAGTTCCTTTTTACACAACTGCCCAAAAAAAGGAGAGTTATGTTTTCAGGATTCATGTATGTATGTTTGTGACTTTCTTTTTTACACCATAGCTTCTAAACGGCTTAAAGCCGCGTTGACACGATCAGATTACTCTCGGACCGAGTGCCCTCGTACGAGTCGGCTTCATACGAGTGTACAGGGATAGCGGTTTACACACATCAAAGTTAATCGTTATCAATAACATTCAAGATCACAATTTCATATGGCATAGACGGATTTGTT
The DNA here is from genome assembly GCA_963854805.1 of Plagodis dolabraria. Taxonomy (NCBI): domain Eukaryota; kingdom Metazoa; phylum Arthropoda; class Insecta; order Lepidoptera; family Geometridae; genus Plagodis; species Plagodis dolabraria. The sequence goes on along the minus strand of OY978440.1, from coordinate 32,056,591 downwards.
ACTACAGGGTGTCGAAGCTTTTGCAGACATATTAATCGTCGTAGTATCATGCTCAGACCACATTTTCTTCGCACGAGACGCTTGTGAATTGTTGTTAGCCGCCATTTTGTTTTACAATTTCCATCCAAGCTAGCTCGTAACAATAGAGCGCGGTCCGAGTGGACACAGATCGGACGACGTCGTCCGAGTGTGCTCGGATTACCGGTTGTCACAATACGAGTAGCGTCCGAGTAGGTATCCGAATGCACTACCGAGAGTACTCTGATCGTGTCTACGCGGCTTAAACCGATATTGATGTAAGACTGAGTAAGACATGTCGTTAGATTCGCCTTGATAACGCAAGTGACAACAGATACATAAAAAAATATATAAACAAACTGGGCGATTTTAGTCACCAATTTAGGGGCAAAAAATGTTTTTTTTTCTTCCAATCCCATAGGGAGGGGTATTAAAACGAAGAGCTTTAAAAAAGATTCCATAAATATATATAACTTGCAGTTTTAATCTCAATGGAACAATAAAACATTAAGTTAAGGAAAATATATAATTTGCAGTCGGGTTTATTACTTGTGTTTTTTTAATTAATTTACCTACTTATTTTCGATCGCTTGCCATTTTTGCCACTGTTTATTAGTGACTGGTTCACCATTGCATAGCACTTATATAATGTGAATGTCTCCAGCTTACTAAATTGAAATTTTTTAATTCTGAATATGCCAATATTCAGAGCAGATTTAGTGCAATTATGAATACCAACTCAAAATTTAGGTGCCAAACAAACTTCAATGCTACATGTGATTATTAGTGTGTAAGCTGGCGTTATGGTCTCCAGCTGACACATGCTGTATATACGAAACGGCTGAAGATGTGATTATATACTATAGCCAGGGATTTAGAGCATAATTTGTGTAAGTGGCACAAAAAAATTGAAACGCCCTACTTGAAAGCTGTAGTAGTAATGACCCGATTACAACGTGTAAGCTGGAGACCACGTGTCTACAGCTGCTCATCTGTATCTTCTGAACGAATGGGTTTACGACTTGGTTTAATATGTCAAAATTTAGAGCCAAATTTGTGCCATCGGCACTAAAATTTTCAAGTCTGTAGCTAGGTTTTGGAGCTACAAGCTCAAATAAACGTGTAAGCTGGAGACACATGTCCCCAGCTAGCACATGCTGCACAGCTCTAATGGGAAAGGCTAGACTACTGTTTAATAGCTTAAAATGTTGGGTAGAATTTGTGCCATCGGCACCAAAATTTTCAAAACAATGGGCCTAATAGTTTTTGCGTAATAAGCAAAAACATTTCTTCCCGCCTAAATATTCAAATATTTGTGCAAAAATATTTCTGAGTGTGGCGTTGCCGTTCCGATGATTGTAGTTACAATCTGTCTTGAACCTTATTTCTATATACTTGGAACCTATTATCTTTCGTATCGCTTTCATACAAAAGAAACGCCGTTGAGACATAGGCTAGGAGCATGAAGGTTTAAATATAATCTGACAAATATTTTATACTATGCATGCTTTCCGGATTTCAAAGATATTGAAGCCGTCACTACTTACGAGTGGTCGTTTTAAAACGTTACTGGTTTCGAAAACTATCTTCCTATCGTTGCAATAGCGGTTTTGCAGTTTTCGTTCTGAAATAAAACTATTTAGATATTCTGAGTTTTTAAAATCCGACGTATTGAATATCGATATATTAAGTGGAAATCCACGTTTGTAGCTAGTTAGCGTCTATTTCGGCTGTATTGGTATAAAAACCTACCATCGGTTTCGTTTCATGGTGGTAGGGCATTTTGCGAATGCCCGCCTGGCTAGCTACCACCCTCAAGTAGAAAATCTATCGCCAAGCACCTAACGGTGTGTTCCGGTAGATGTCCTTGAGAGCCAGTAATTCTGGGTAAGCCTGAACAACATCATCGAACAACTCGTCACTTACCATCAGATAGATATAAGATAGTGGTAAAAGGCTAACCTATCAGGTATAATTGCACATGCTACTATGTAAAGAAGATGTTTAAATCAATTTAAGATAATTCATTGGTACCCCAAAATCAAAATATATATTTCACCTACTTTTATGATAAAGCTTTTATAAACTGGTATCACTAAGCACGTATTTACCATCAGTGATGCACTTCGCTTATAAAAACAATAGTAGCTTCGCATACTGTGTGCGTGATACACATACAATCATTTCAAACGTGGCCTGTTATTTTGGTTGCGAAGCAGAACTACTGTGTTTCTAGATCATGATTTCTAAATGCTATACCAATTTGGACTTTTGCAAACAAACTAAGAACTTTTCTAACAACGTTTGAATAATAACGATCTGATATATGCAAGCTTGACACTAAACCTTTTTTCAGACTACCCGGCCGGGATACTCAGGGGGCGCAAAACAAAAAAAGAAAAAAAACCTTTTAGTCCCTATCCTTTTAATTTATTTTAACACCGTTATTGACTTTTTCCCTATACATTTGCAAAATTGTAACTTTCTAGGTTAATTACTGTAGAAGTAGTTACGAGATTATTATTAAATGACGTAATATTTTGGCACCAAAATGTAATTTGAGCTGGTTTCAGATTTTATAAAAATATTAATCATACTTTCCGTTACCTCAGAAAGATGTGGATTTTTTCTCGTATAGCCAAGGATGCATCGTTTCGAAAACTGTTTGGATTATGAAAATCGGACCTACGCAGATTTTCGTACGATTTTGTAAAAGTAGTAGCAACTCGCCGACCGGGAGGCCGATTTGAATAGACGAGACAAATAACTATAAAATATAACTATAACCTGTAAAAACTGTATATAATCAATAAAGTGTTGAATATAAACAGTGTGCCATCTAAAATGTGCAAATAATATAAATTAATATGATGGAAATTTTAATTACAATATACCTACACAGCCGTGTGACGAAAGCTACTATATTCAAAATGAGATCTACTACTATTTTTAATAATTTTCATTTGGCATCATCATGTTCAATGTATCTTCACCATTACGGACTTCGTATCCAGTTGATATATAACTTCATTTTAGTTTAAAATTACAGTATATTCTTAACCAGTTATCACTGATAGATGTAGTGTAGGATTAGATTGGAATGCAATATCTTGGTCAAACAAAGAGGATGTAATAAAGATCTAGTAAACCACTCTGAGAAAAAATACCAACATATTTTGTAAATATTGGCATTATATGGTTGTCAAACAACACAACACCTAGTCTTCTCCTAGTCTATACATTTACTGTTTCTTTGTAACTTCTTCCACATATCCTTAACGCGAAACCACAAATTAAGTTTAAGCACTATAGAAATAAGGTTCAAAACAGATTGCAGTTACAGCGAACGGGATGGCAACGCCGCGTTCAGTAACGTTTTTAACGAAATATTTAAATATTTAGGCGGGAAGAAATGTTTTTGCTTATTACGCAAAAACTATGAGACCCATTGTTTTGAAAATTTTGGTGCCAATGGCACAAATTCTTCCCAACATTTTAAGCTATTAAACAGTAGTCTAGCCTTTCCTATTTGAGCTGTGCAGCATGTGCTAGCTGGGGACATGTGTCTACAGCTTACATGTTTATTTGAGATTGTAGCTCCAAAACCTTAATAGCCACAGACTTAAAAATTTTAGTGCCGATGGCACAAATTTGGCTCTAAATTTTGACATATTAAAAAAAGTCGTAGGCCCATTCGTTCAGAAGATACAGATGAGCAGCTGTAGACACGTGGTCTCCAGCTTACACGTTGTAATCGGGTCATTACTACTAGAGCTTTCAAGTAGGGCGTTAAAATTTTTTTGTGCCACTTGCACAAATTATGCTCTAAATCCCTGGCTATAGTATATAATCACATCTTCAGCCGTTTCGTATATACAGCATGTGTCAGCTGGAGACCATAACGCCAGCTTACACACTAATAATCACATGTAGCATTGAAGTTTGTTTGGCACCTAAATTTTGAGTTGGTACTCATAATTGCACTAAATCTGCTCTAAATATTGGCATATTTTATTTATTTATTTTTTTTCGGGGGCTTACAGCTATAGTTACAAAATAATATATATATGCATAAGGAGAAGCCACTTAAAAGCCTCCGCAAATGACAATGATTTATATAAGATGATTAAACAATGCAATAAATAAATAGCAGGTAAATTATGCACATCTACACTTATCAGCTAACAATTAATCTAATGCCCAGGGCAGGTGCAGGTCGCAGATAACAGGGTGCTTGTTGACGCCACACTGCTTGTGAATAGGTCAATGGAGGAATGTACTTCAAGAGTATTATTAAGAGCAGTTGCGGAACGTAATAAAAATGAGTTCGCTCGATAGTTGGTCCGTGCGAATGGGGTGTGAAGCAAATCTCTGGTTTGTCGGGTCTGGAGTCTGGACCGAACATATAATGATAGCTTAGAGACTAATTCAAGGCAATCAACCTTTGACTGAGCCAGTTTAGTTAGATAACGCAGGCCACATATATGTCTACGACATTTTAGCGGTAGCAAATGGAAGCGTGAACACCTTTAATTATAAGTTAAATTAGGTGTTTTGAATTTAAAACCAAGATACCTTGTAAACTTTCTCTGTAGACGTTCCAATCTATCAGAGTGAACTGCGTAATTAGGGTTCCATACTTGGCTTATATTCAGAATTAAGAAATTTCAATTGAGTAAGCTGGAGACATACACATCTTATATATACATTGGTAATGTAGTCATTGAATATAATCGCTCGTCGAAAACAAAAGACGAGCGATTTCTAAATTTATTACCGTGCGATTAGTGGATGTTGAACGCCGTACATTAAAGTTTGCTTTTTGTCGATTACAACAAACGTCTGCGTGTTTTAACAACCTACAGCGTCATCTAACATTTTGTTGTTGTATTAACCCCTTTGAGGCAGTAGTGTTGCCCGAATAGAATTTTTTTTTGAGGCAGTAGTGTTGCCAGAATACAGTGTTGTAGTCATAAAATACAGGACGGCAGACATTGGAATATAATTTTTAATTATTTTTAAAATGCGACTGAATAATATTTTTTAAATTTGAGAAATTAATATGGCCACTATGTTGCAGTTGTAGTAGGTGGGTACATTCTATTGACGGATCTATGAAATGTATGGACATACCTTTTGTTTTATACATATGATAGAATAGCTGCGTCCCGCGGTTTCACCCGCGTGGTGATGGATGATGATGATAAAATGTATGTTATGTGTTAATCCAGCGCTTTATCTACCTCCATACCATATTTTTTTTGATAAGATTTAAATATGGCTTGCGAAAATATGATCATGTCTCCGATTTTCTTAATGAGGTCAAGTTGCTCCCTATTCGTCGTCGCCGGAATGCTCATCCATTATGTCTCCTTTACAGTATTCTGTTCAATCCTTTATCCCCGCGCTGCCTGAAAGAACAATTTAAATTTCTTCATTCTACCCATTCTCTTTCGTTACTGTCATTTTAAAACTTAACGTTATACAGCAGTTATTTATGTATACAATTATTAAGACCATAAGAAACCCCGCCCAATATTTTGACCATATCTATTGTTGATGGATTGTCTGGAAGAGATCGCTCTGAACGATTAGACCTCCCATTGATACATTCGGTTCTTATATATATATTTTTTGTAATAAGTTTAGTGTTGTTATTATGGTTCTTTCAAAGAAGTTTTTGAAGCGCTCGTAGCGAAGTTTGCTTGGCCATTCTGAATCGATCAGTAAAGTTAAGCAACCTCCGCCGCGGTCAGGAGTTGGATGGGTGACCGCTGGCGACATTACTACTGAGCGCTTCTGTGCTTCGAAAACACGTTAAGCCGTCGGTCCCGGTTGTTGTCTTAGGATGGCAGTCGTTACAGCATGGTGGTAGGGTACTTTGCGAATGCCCGCCTGGCTAGCTACCACCCCCAAGTTGAAAATCTGTCGCCAAGCACCTAACGGTGTGTTCCAGCAGCTGTCCTTGAGAGCCAGTAATTTTAGGTTAGCCTGTACAACATCTTCGACCACATCGTCACTTACCATCAGGTGAGATAGTGGCCAAAGGCTAACCTATCGGGCATAAAAATAAAAAAAAAACAATAAAGATTTATCTATCATACCCAATTTCATCAAAATCGGTCCAGTCGTTTGAGGGTGAAGAAGTAATGAACACACAAAACACTCACAAACGTTTGCCTTTATAATATTAGTTTGAAAAGGATCAATTTGTTACTTTCCAATATGCATTAGAAATAAATTATATTTTTTTATAGTATACTAGCTTTCCGGGCGCGGCTCCGCCCGCGCGTATGTCGGTTATCGCGCGAAAACATTAACCTCTTTTTGCGCAGTCGGATAAAAACTACCCTATGTTTTTTCCCGGGTCTCAAACTATCTCCATACCAAATTTAATTCAAATCGGTCCAGTAGTTTTGGCGTGAAAGCGTAACAGACAGACAGACAGAGTTACTTTCGCATTTATAATACTAGCTTTCAGGGCGCGGCTCCGCCCGCGCGTATGTCGGTTATCGCGCAAAAACATTAACCTCTTTTTGCGCAGTTGGATAAAAACTATCCTATGTTTTTTCCTGGGTCTCAAACTATTTCCATACCAAATTTCATTCAAATCGGTCCAGTAGTTTTGGCGTGAAAGCGTAACAGACAGACAGACAGACAGACAGAGTTACTTTCGCATTTATAATATTAGTACTGATACTGATTAGTACTGATATGGTTCACTATTTCGGCGATAATTACTAAACATAAAAGATAGATATATGCTGTCGCAAGCTTTTTTGTAGGTAAATTTAATAAAAACATTGCCGTTGTACATTATGTGCGTGTGACACTAAGTTTTTGCAGCGTACGCCAGAATAGGTCGCATATGGCTGATATTTTTCTTACTTACTTGACTCTTTACGTTATATTTTCGACAATGCACATATAATATCTTTATAAATTATAGCTTATGTGTTACTCTGATATCTAAGCTATATTACTGTAAAGTTTCATTACAATCCATTCAGCAGTTTTTGCGTGAAAGAGTAACAAACATACATCCATACAAACTTTCGCGTTTATTTAGTAATTCTATCTACATTATTATATTCCATTCATCGCTTTTTAGTACATAGATGACAAAAAGAAATACAGAAGATTAAAACACCATAAAATATTATAAGTTAGAATGAGTGCTTAACAAATATCGTATTAAAACTAAAACATATAAAGTTTTAGTTTTAATATAGGAAAGAAATAAAGTAAGGACTATGTATTACATCACTAAAATTCTGTGAATATGGTACAATGACTCCCTAAATAACCTGCGACATCCAATATGATTTATTATAAAATTTATAAATTACTCGGTTATAAAAAAAAACAATACTTTACCATGTGACCATACTGTAAGCACCTCAATAGGAAAAATAATATTTTAAATTTCGAATGAGTGCAATATCACATATTAGTTGCCTGATTATCCGGACCGTCAATTCCACACTCGAGGTTAGTTTCTCTATGAAAGGCTGTTAGTCCATAAGGCCATAAAAAGCTTTGATCTCACAGGAATGAGGCCTTCAACGTGGGAATCGAATTAACAGCTGGAAAAACAATACTCTCATGCTTTCACATATCTATTTGTTCAAACAAACTTCATAATTTATGTAATGGATAGATTCAGGCGTTACTTTGCGGAAATCCATATTTAATAATAACAAATACCTACTTTTAAAAGTATCCTAAAAAATATTAAATAATATTTAAATAAAACACTTAAAAAAGCATAAAATTATATATCTAGTGACAATTCCGCCTAATTTTCCTGTTATCTACGTGACGTCACAAACATCACGCAGCCTAACCGGAAGAATACCCGCCTAGTTTCGCTTCTAAACGAAGCATCTTCAGGAGGTCTTGACTTACCGAGCGCACGATCGAGACTCTTCAGTCTCTTCAGACGAGAGACTTCAGTCTCGATCGTGCGCTCGGTAAGTCAAGACCTCCTGAAGATGCTTCGTTTAGAAGCGAAACTAGTCGGGTATTCTTCCGGTTAGGCTGCGTGATGTTTGTGACGTCACGTAGATAACAGGAAAATTAGGCGGAATTGTCACTAGATATATAATTTTATGCTTTTTTAAGTGTTTTATTTAAATATTATTTAATATTTTTTAGGATACTTTTAAAAGTATTTGTTATTATTCATAATTTATAGTCAAGGCAATCAGCAAGGCAGTCAGTGGAAATCAGAGCATGTATTAGTCTATGACAGGATACAAAATACGAAGATTACCTCATGATTATCATCAATACATGACGGAAATTGACGATTGATCGGAAGTTAATAAAATACCATGGTTATGGATAAAAGATTAACTTTATTTAAAAATACCTGAAATGGCTGTGCATTGTAAGATATGAAAGAGTTCTGCTGATTTGTTCTTATTCTTCAAAATTATAAATAATTACTATCATAAAGTATTAAATTATTCTGTGACAACAATATATGAAAACATTTTTTAAGTGTCAGTTATATGTACCTAATTACAGACGAGATATTATTTCAAATTCATAATGCATTTCAAAACTTCAATCTTAAGTAGGCAATAATGTTATAGGGGATATTATATGTAAATAGTAACTACTTCATGCTTATCAATATACCTACCTACTAAAACTACAAATAACTATGTGTACTACATGGTACTACTATTTGATTTAGGTATACATTTTTTTAAACAAATCTAAGCCCATACTGGCATGATTTTTCCTTAATTCTATTATATATTGTATAACATACATATAATAGATAACATAGAAAAGTTTACGACTAAATCATACTTATTAATAACAAAAACATTAATTAAATAATCTAATCTTGTAGCATATTGTAATTCATATAATTGTTAAGAACCTCATAGACACAATTTTAATATGCAACAGCCTGATCATTTCATAGTTACATACATACTGTATAAGCATTTAGTATGTATACCTTCTATCAGTGTTATAGAACTACTTTTTCTTATTTGAGCAGAATCATTGGCTGCTTCCCTGTTCTTATACCATCTAAATGAAAATATGTTACTATGGTGCTCACTTGCATATTAGGTTGCAGTATGTATAATTGCTAATAAAAAAAAGTGTTGTGATATTGGGAATAACTTACCTAACTTTTGTGCAAATTCATTTATAATTTGTAATCACTAAATTTGCTATTCCTCAATAAATTTGCTTTACTTTGAATTCTTGTTTATACATAAATATTTTATTAAAAGCAATACAAATAACGGTATACAAATTCTTATGCTACTAGATAAAAGATAGTAAGTGTTGATGCTGCAGAAGATTGTCAAAAATAAAAAAAATACTTGTATAGTACCATAAAACTGGCATAACCAAAGTAAAATAAAATAGCCCATATCTAAAATTTACAAGATTTGAAGTCCTATCTCAATTAAATAATAAATCAGTTTACAAAACTCAGTATATTTGAACCCACTTTTCTTCCCTTTAAGTTAACTTTAAGTAATGAATAGATTCAGGCGTTACTTTGCGGAAATCCATATTTAATAATAAATACTTTTAAAAGTATCCTATAAAACATTAAATAATATTTAAATAAAACAACGATCGTGTGCTCGGTGAGTCAAGACCTCCTGAAGATGCTTCGTTTAGAAGCGAAACTAGTCGGGTATTCTTCCGGTTAGGCTGCGTGATGTTTTTGACGTCACATAGATGACAGGAAAATTAGGCGGAATTGTCACTAGATATATAATTTTATGCTTTTTTAAGTGTTTTATTTAAATATTATTTAATGTTTTTTAGGATACTTTTAAAAGTATTTATTATTAACTTTAAGTCTTGAATTTATAATTGTTATTTTTTTTTATAATAAGCAATATACATTCTAATGATGTAAGAATCACCGAATTACTCCTCAGTTTATGTTTTTTGATCTTAACTTTGAACCTCCTATACATTCACAAATGTATAGGAATAAAAGAAACTGCTAACATATAGCACTGTTGATGCAATTTTCATTTACATTGACCCATTTTTATTGAAATTTTAGATTTTTTTAAATGTATAGAATCATTTTAAAATTGTCATTATGGACACAAATGAGGTAATATACATAAAAAAATAAGGATAGACTCATCATGTCTTTGAACCTCTTCTTCTGTAGGCTATTCAAAGTAAAATCTAAAGGGGCATTGCGCTATCCCACCTATCCTATAATTCGGAAGGCAAATTTAAGTGAAGCAGCCTACATGATTAACACTAACATCAGAGAAGCATACTGACTGCCCCTTATAAAGAGTTACTTACAAATTTAGTGTCATCACCAAAATCTAAATATACACAGATCATTTGAGTAGTTGGTAAATATTTATAAGTACACAAATGTATTTCCCTATTTTCTTCCTGGATAAGAACCATTTACATCAGGCAACTTAGCATTATGAATAACACATGTCCATAAAATATATACCTTAAACTAACATAATTTAAATAATAGTTTATATGACAATAATTTTAATTTAATAATCACTACTGTAATGCCTCTGCAGGTATTTTTTCCATAAATCTAATCCAGCTATCTGTAGACATGCCCCTGTTTTTTACAGCAAATAACTATTTGAGATAATATAACTTGCAAAAACCCTGATAAATGCTCATTTTACCAACATATTAATATGAAATTAAAAAGATTTTATAGGAGCCTATATATACTCATTCTTTAAATTTAAATGTCAAAATATAATTGAATTGGCACAGTTCTGGAGGAGAAAACAGAGAAATACAAAACATTGGTTTTGTGAATTTTCTTTCTATTCCCCGCATGCAAGGGTCAATCTTTATAATTTGTTGTAAATCCACTATTTAAAATATTGAGCCTAATTTTTTATAAAACATTTGCATTAGTTTTATTGTGGAACTTGCAGTAGTACTACTTTGAATGATCCAAAAACACATAGTTATAATGACATAGAAATGGAATTGTTGCTTACTAAACATATACACACCATATATTGAAGCATAGGAATAATACATATAATGTAAATATGAGATAAAACTTGATAATTTTTTTAAGAAATTATTTTATATATCATCAGAATTTTGCAAAGTTATCATTCCCTGATACTCCATTTCTTTATACATTATGTCTTGATTAAGGGTATGCAAAATATCTTGGAATCTCTGCCGCAATGCTAAGTTATCCATTCCAGCAATCTCATGCTGAGTCCTTTGCCTGCGCTGTTTCAGCTCTTCTAGATCCATACGAGCCTGTTCAATTCTTAATGTCATGTTTTCTTTAGAATCTCTGGAGTGGTAATCTCCATCATCGTCAAATAATATCCTGTCACGATTTGATTCCAATACATTTGGTGTCTCAGAACACAGGCTATATGGCTCAGTCATTACCTGTGGTGGATCATCAAACATAAGTGAACTGAACTCAATGGGAAGATTATCTCTCTTGGAAAGATCACGCATTTCTAGCATTGAGTTGGCAGACATATGGCTGTCATAAGCAGACATGCGGCTATCCTCTAATTCTACATTTCCAACATTGGCATTATCATCTTCCAAATCACTGTCACTCACTGCACCACCAAATATATCAACAACTCGGCTTGTTGATTCTGGTTTAGAAGGACCTGAAATGGGTTCTCGTTTGCGGCTACGATCTTGCTTGACTTTTTTATCAGGTTTAGATGACTTGGGAGGCTGGCTATGTGCACTTTTAGATGGTTGATCATCTTCTTCTTTAATTATCTCCCAGGTAACACTGTCAGCTTCATTATCTGCTCTTAACAATCTTTTCACCTCCTTCTCAATCTCTGGAGCTTCAACACATTTTTTCTTCAAAGTTTTGCGAAACCGACGTTTGCGTACATTTTTAGTGGGTGGAGTAATACCATGGGGCCATAAGAATTTTTTATCAACTTTATAGGGATCTTTCTTTTTATTTTTTGTTGGAGACTCTTCCTCTGCAGCCGGTTGATCTGGCTCCTCTTTACAAATCATCATTTGGCATATATCAGCTGTTTTATAGAAGCTTTTGTTATCAATGGTTTTCAAAGATTCTACAATAGTCGGCAGATCTACAATTTTACTGTGCATAGTCCAGTGGTCAAGTTTAACTTCTCCATGGCGCATATCATTATCGACTTGTATGGTCAATCGATTCTTTAGAGTCTCACCACCAGTCTTCAGAATATCTTTTAAGTGTTTCGCTGGCTCTTCAGGAAGTCTCAAAAGAAACTGAGACTCCAGTTCCGCTGGATAGTCCGGTTCTCTTTTATCTTTGCTCATGGTGCAAGCAATACTTTTCCTATCGTATTAATGTGAATAATAAGACCATATGGAAACAAAAAACAAATCAAAGGTACTACACGACAAATGTAAAATGAGCGCGACAATTTTATGGTAACGACGCCTAAATATTTTAAAAAAGTATAAATTGATCCATAGTAAAAAGCAAAGAGAATACGAGAGAATCAATTATAAAAACACAGATTACTCCATAAAATATAGCTTGATCTCTGTGACAGCTATCAGAAAAATCACGCCTATGAAGTCCTAAATTTCTTAATAGTACAGTCGGTACCTGTCAATGTCATACTTTATGGGCATGCCGATTAGTGATGGGCGACGAATGATCACGACCACAGAGTTTTAGATAGAGTTTTATTTAAAATATCGATAGTTTATACTAACGATATTTTAAATAAAACTTAATTTTACTGTATATTTTAATATCATAATATTATTTACATGTGTATATACTTGATCTCAAATAATAGTAAGTAAATGGAATCCAAATTCTCACCTACTCATGCAACATTTGGCTCAAAGGTCGTGCAATCACTTACCAGGCCATAAAAAAAGGCACGCTGCCATCTTGTTTGAAACGAACCATTCTCCTCAGTACTAGAGGTGGGGAAAAGCATTATTTTATTATCACCGTGACTGTCGTTCCAGTTCCAAAAAAATCACGGTGAAAAATAATCGTGATTTTGTCACGTATATCACTGGCGTCACGAAAACCGATATGGTTACAAATGGTTTCTAATGATCCAAAATAACATTCACACTTTCAAACAGGCTTAAGCCTGTCGCATATTGGAGCTACATCTGTTACTGGCTACAGTAAATTTTTATTTCAATTATAAAATTTTCAAATTTGTAATTTTTGCATTATTAGACTCATGTGGCGTGTTTATTTATTTGGATCAAATATTTACAGTGATTTTATATTAACAGTAAGTATAAATTTTGTTTTATCTTGTTTATTTTTTTGTATGTTTAAAGTAATTTTTTAGCTTTTGAATTTTTTTATTAAAAAAATTGTAAGTATCCCATATTTTTATGTATGATAAGATTAATTTTTTTTTTTACCTACTTACATTATAAATTGATCTTTTAATATGTATGAATATGAAATACTATCATATAATCTTTATCTCAAATCTATTTTATCGGAAAAGTTTGATTTAAGATTGTTCTCATCTGCCATTTACATATACATACCTAATACTCATAATACATAGCTCTGTAACTCGCTCAATGTAGGTAGGTACACAACGAACGAAAGGAACGTATCAACACTACTCTCTTTCACACGACCCGCCGAGGATGCACGAGCCCGTCATTCGGTAGCGTTCCACGTCGCCGCTTGTCGTGATGCGAGTGACTGAGAACGAGCTATGGAACTTATTACTATGGAACGAGGAACGTTGTTCCTTTGCGACAAGTCACGGTGATACTATTTGCCTTCAGATCACAGTGATTTTTTCATCGTGACGTTATTTAACAACCACCTCTGCTCAGTACGAGTGCCGACGCCTTGTATACGCCACGTGTTTTCCGTTATCATTACTTTGTTTTTGTCACTATTGTTGTTAATTTGTTGAGTTATTTTGTTATTGTTAGTTTTTTGTTGGCATGATGCCAAAGAGAACGAAGAACTGTTTTGAACAGTCAAAGTCGTGTGTTTGTGATTCGCTTACGTGAATATTTTGAGCGAGAGAACCAAAATGGCGGACCGCTATTGCCGATGGAGAAACTTTGGCAGTAAACAAAATTAAAAGGTAAGTATTATAGGTAATATGGCAAGTTATTATTTTCAGAAACCAACTGAAATTACTGAAGTAGCTAAAAAGGGCAGAGGGAAACTAAAGTTCTTGAAGAAGTAGAACCTGAAGCAGATGCACCAGAAATCAGTGAAAAAGCAGAAGCCCCAGTTATGGAGAAAAAGAAACGTGGTAAAAAGGCAACAGGAGATGCTAATGGTGTTGAGGAAAATGGAAGACTGACGATACAACTCCTTAGGCTAGAAAAGGGAGGAAGAAGAAGAATCAGTCCGGTGAAGAAGCTGCGACAGCTGAAGATGAAATTGTAGATGGTGATACAAAAGAAACACAAAGTGCTTCTACTGGTAGAGGACGTAAGAAACAAACTAAAAAGGAAACAACAGTTGAGCCAGAACCAAAGCCTAGCCGAGGAAGAAAAGCCAAACAAGAGACTGAAACTGAAGTTGAGAAGAAGCCAAAATAAGTAGTTGCTAAAGGCACAGGACGCATAGCACAGACTAAACCAGACCCAGAAACAGAGGACAACAATGAGGAAGAGGAAGCTAGAGTTGAGCCTCCACCTGCTGCTAAAGGTTGAAAGAAGGCACTGCCCAAGCCTGCCAAAGAAAAGACACCTGATAATGTCATCATTTCCAATATTTGCATAAAAACAAATAAATGACCTTTAGCTTTCTTTTCTATTATATCCACCTTTCTATTTTTGGCTGGTGCTTCTTCTACATCATCCTTTTTTTATGCCTGATAGGATAGCCTTTGACCACTATCTCACCTGATGGTAAGTGATAATGTGGTCGAGGATGTTTGTCCAGCAATAAAAAATGCTGCACATATTTTTTTTTATCTATTTTTACGATAAAAAGCAACAAGTGAGTGGAGACCGCTTTTTTGCGAAAAGATATTTCTCTTTTTTTGCAAGAAAATGCAGTTCCTTTTCACCGTCTAGCAAAACCAAAAAACACACATTGAATGCAGCGTTGTATACAAGCATGCCATAATTTACACTTATAAATCGATCAATCAAAGCAGCACGCTTGGACAGCACAATCAATGAACTTACATAATAAACACGCACATTTTCTCTGACATAGGTAATAACTATAAAACTAATGAGTATTTATAATCATCAGCTGTGGTATTGAGGATAAAGGGATTCATAAAAAATCATGAAATTAGATAATGCCACTAGCGATCACTCATCAAAGTTGACATTTTAGGTATTAGAGCGTACACTCGCACGACTGGACTCTGTCAGTTAGAAATCCGAGCGCAAAGAGTATTGTTGGATGTGAATGCCCAAATGGGCTTGTATTTTGACAAAGGGGAACTAATTCCTCTCTCTTGTTGCTTTATGTTTACGATCATCCGTCATATTTAATTGGTAACCATAGTAACGGTGGCGATGCCAAAAATGATTTGGGATTAATTTTATGTCAAAAATAAAGAATTTGAACGACATTTTCAAATTTCATGTTATCATAGATAAACAAACTTTTTATCAGGGTTTCTGTAATTTTTCATTAATTGAAACCCGTTGAAAGTTAGCAGATTGTTAACTGTGACGGCTTGTTAAATGAATTGAGTTTTGATCACGCGTACCGGAAAACAGCGGTAAGCTTAATAAAGTCCATGTTATTACAAGCAGTATTATATCACTTGAATGGTAGCAGATTATGCAAACACTCTACAAGTCACCATGTTAACACAAAACCTTCACAATAATAGTATAATTTTGTATATTATTATATTGTAGGTTCTGTGTTAACACTATATTAAGAGAATAGAGTATTTAATCAACCTAAGTGCCAAAGTAGTTAATTTATTACCAATTTCCTTGTAGTTTAATTATAGTCATTATATTGTTCTTTTTGTGATATTCATGGCACTTAATAGAATGTACACTTTAGATATGAGTTCTTATATATTTATATATTATTTTGCCTGTTCTTTGAAAGTTTGTATCAAAGAGATCATTTTTAGCGATAAGACATTGTTTTTCAGTTCAATAAAAAAAGCATTTTATATAAATCTACATAAGTCAGAGGTCATCAATATTTAAAATCAATTTTTTTATTTATTTAAAAAATTTGATAATTGTTATGGGTGATTCAAAAGACAAACAAGCAGATAATGAAGCCACAGAACCCAAACCTAAAGGAAAGGGTCGGGGGAAGAGAGCTTTAGAACAGTCCTTAGAGAAGATAGCAGATACGGAAGAAAATGCACAAGAGTCCGGTGAAGTCACAAGCAAAGGTGGGTGAAAACTTGCTTGTGTCCGCCTGGATGCGCGGGATTAAAGGAATTAGGACTTACGTTAGACACTCGACGGCTCGGCAATGCTCCCGAAGGGGCTCGGGGCTTTGTGGCGCAGGTTGTTTTTACTGCACTTCAGGCACTGTTTGTTGGTTTTCACTAGTTTTATCACAGGTCACTATTTACAGGATCCCGCATAGCATTGACACTTGTAGGCTTAATCTTTCACTATGCCGCACCGACGATAGGACGTAAGGGGCGAGTTGACACACACGAGCCGGGAAAGGAACGAGTTGCCGGGCAGATTGTCGGCAAAGGAAACGGGGTGAGGACGGCGGAGTGGCGCGGGAGCGGGGTAGGAAAATATCATTAGAAGGTCATTTGGGTGGGGATACATCGCATAGCGTAGGCACATATAATTGATAACAGTTTTGGCTGCTACATTTCCTCCGCCCTAAACACAAGGTGTTTATGAACGGGTGCGAACTATGCTATGGGAAAGCGAACTAATTTTGATAAGGAACGGGTCAAAACGCCGGTAGAGGAACGTACATCAACTACACGAACAATATTGTCATCCCCGGATACGTTTTTAGGGTACAACCTTGTCGCCACTCAAGAGGAGAAAGGTTATCTTCCTTCATAAGCACAAGTTTACCTATCGATGGAGGTTTACAAGGGTCAGTCCACTTCTGTCTGGATTAGAGGGTTGAAAGGTATTGGGTATGCCAACGTTTCTAGAAATGCTGGGTAATTTGTTGAAGGAGATGGAATCTATACAGCCTGGAAACGTTCACATCCGACAAGGGATATTCAGGTAATGCGTTAAGGGGTTGGCCAATAAGGAAATGGCCAGGTGTGAGGATTTCAACATCACTGGGATCATCAAACGATACAGGACACAAGGGACGTGAATTTAATACCGACTCAATCTTTGTAAACATCAATACACCCCTAAGCCTGTACTTGAAGGCTCTATCCACAAGATATACTTTGATAGAGCTATATTAACAGATAAAACTATACATAACAATAGACCAGACATAACTGTAATAGATGAAGTAAATAAGTTTGTCTATCTAATTGACATAGCCGTTCCTAACACCCACAATCTACAAAAAACAATCACTGAAAAAATACATAAATATACAGAGCTGAAGGAAGAAATAATTAGAATTTGGAAAATGAACAAAGTGTATATTGTGCCGGTAGTGCTTTCGAGTACAGGAGTCATTCCGAAACACTTACACAACAGCATCAAATTATTAGATTTACCTAAAAGTAAATCAAATCAAATCAATTGTTTATTTGCCAGAATAAAATATCGATAAGTCAAGTACAGTATTCAGCCTGCAAGCAGGCGTGCAAATATTAATATTATTTATCTATAAAAACTATATAATTACAAAATTGAGGCAATCCGTAATAAATAATTATTAATCATTATATCTATAATTATAACTAAGATACTCCTTAATACTATAAAAACATTTGCACAACAGCCAGTCACTGAGTTGATTCTTAAAGCATTTACCTTCTAAAATTTTAATATTATTAGGTAAATTGTTATAAATAGATATACACATATTACTTACATTTTTCTTATAAATTATTTTGTGGCAAGGAGGTTGGTACAACAGGTTATCATACTGTGATCTTTTTTGTCTAGTAAAAACATCGTTACGCATTTTAAAAAATTTGGATGTGATTTTGTGAACAAACAAATATCCCTTATATACATGCACGGCAAAGGAAGAACATGAGAGGCTTTAAAAAGTGGCTTGCAGGTATCTAGAAACCAGGCTTTGTTAATAACACGGATACATCGTTTCTGGATTTTAAAAACCATATCCATTTCTACTGAACTACCCCACATTATAAGACCATAGCTCAGAATCGAGGAAACATATCCATGGTACGCCGTGAGAGCCGCATCCATTGAAACAGTTTGTCTCAGTTTTTTTAGTGCAAACACATAACGTTTCAGTTTTAGGCATACCTGCTCCACATGCTTTTTCCAATTTAAATGCTTGTCTAAGTAAATTCCAAGGAATCTGAAGGTATCAACTTCGTCAATTCTATTATTATTGTAAGTAATGTCAAGTTTGATTGGATCAGTGTTATATGAATTGAATTGCACTATTTTGGTTTTATTTATATTTACATTTAAATTATTACTTTCCATCCATAAAATAACATTTTCTAAGGCCTTATTGACGATTGACTGGACTTGTTCCTTTCTATCGCATTTAACAACTAAAGTAGTGTCGTCGGCAAAGAGAATGCATTTATGTGGGGTTACTTCCGGAAGGTCATTTATGTATAGAAGAAAAAGCAATGGACCAATAATACTACCTTGAGGCACACCAGTATTATTTATGAGTGCCTCAGATTTAAAACATTTCCTAAAATATACTTTTTTATCATTTGTTACTAGTTTAGTCATTTGAGTGAATTGCTTTCTGTTGTTTAAATAACTAAATATCCATTTGAGTGCTTTACCTCTTATTCCGTAGAAATCTAATTTGTGTAATAGTTTCGGGTGGTTTACAAAATCGAATGCTTTAGTCATGTCTAAAAAGAGTGCAATTATTGGTGCACCATTATTAATACATTCTGTAACAAAATTGACAAAGTTAAAACATGCTTTTGTGGTTGAGCTTCCTTTACGGAAACCAAATTGTTCATTATGCAATATTTTATACTTTGTCAAGAACCGGCTTAATCTAATGAGCATTGCCTTTTCAAATATTTTAGAAAAAATTGGGACAATAGTTAGAGGACGGTTATTATCAGGATCAGACTTTTCTCCTTTTTTATAAACTGGTTTAACAATTGCTAACTTTAGTTGGTCAGGAAACATACCTTCTGAAAATGACAGATTTATGATGTGTGCAAGTGGGTTGCATATCCATTTGGCACAGCACTTGAGTGCCCTAGTGGTAATGTCGTCAAATCCACTAGTTTTACTATTTTTCAGAGACATAATAATGTTATAAATTTCACTCTCATCTTCAGGGCTTAAAAATATAGTTTTAGTGTTTTTATTATTGTTGTTTAGCCTTATGTCGTTTATTTTATGAAAATCAGTTGTTTTAGTCAGATTAATGAAATAATTATTTAATAAATTACAAATGTCAGTTGAATTAGTATATGTTATATTTTTAAATTTTATCATTTCTATGTCATTTTTGTCAGAACTATTACTATATGCAGTTGAACTAATCAGATTCCAAATGGCTTTACTTTTATCCTGACTTTTTTTAATAGTTTTAGCATTTAGAATTTGTTGAGCAGACCTTACACATCTTTTAAAAATTGAATTGAATCTATTATATCTTGTTTTATTAATTACTTTATTGTTTTTTATTTTGATATATGTTATATATAATTGACGTTTGGTTTTACTAGATTTTCTTAGACCTTTTGTCAACCATTTAAGTTTATTGGGCTTATTATTCATTTTTACCTTAATAACAGGGAAACACAAATTGTAAAAAAGACAAATTGTATTATAAAAACATTTAAAAGCACCTGATAACGAACTCGATTCAAAAACTTCACTAAAAAAAAGAGCAGATATACATTTGCAAAATTTAATCATGTTCTCCTCACTGTAATCGCGTCTACATTCAACCCAAGTCGTGAAAGCTATACGTTTATTTGCTTTCAGTGTTAATGTTTGTGCTGTTTCATGGTCTGATAACCCAAGTTCGTAAATATTTGATCGCACATTTTTAATGTTACTTGCTATTTGATCTAAACAAGATTTCAATCGAGTTGGAGTCCTAATATGAGGCTCAAAATTGTAGTTATGGAGTATGGTTAACAGTTCCTTCGTATCGGAGTTGTCATTTAAAATATCAATGTTCCAATCATCTACTACTTAATCAAGTCTTAGAGCGAGCCATGAAAATCATGACTCCATGACTTCACTCTTCTTGGCGTTATATTTGAGGCCATGGGCAGCTGCATATGACTCACATATAGCCAATAGCTTTTTCAAGACCCCAATCGACGGACTCAGCAGCACCATGTCATCTGCGTAGCTTATGTTATTCAGTCAGGCTCCATCTATGTGACATACGACTCTGGTGCTGGTGAGTTCCTCGATCGAGTCGTTCACATATGTGTTAAACAACATAGGAGATGTTAAACCGCCTTGTCTTACTCCGCACTGCAGCTGGTAAGCCTTCGATGTTACATTACCCTACTTTACACGGTTTACCTGGTTCCTGTACCAGTATTTAAACAAGGCTATTGATTCAGAGACAAGCGTTGTAGTTTTTTGTAATTTTTCCCAAAGAACCTCATAGGAAACAAGATCAAACGCCCTTGAGAGGTCCAGGAAACACGCTTAATCCGGGGTATTCCTCTCAGTATAGTACGAGACGGTCTGCTTCAGAAAAAAACAGCACTCTCAGTCGACAAACCTGGTCTGAAGGCAAACTGTGCGTCGTTAATAGTACTATGTTGTCTTAGCTGTTTGTCAAGGAGACCGTCGAGCACTTTGGCAGTGAGATCGGCCTATAGTTTGACAAGTCGGAGGCGTCACCAGATTTGGACTTAACAATGGGCACAACTATAGTATCTAGGAGTCTCTTTGGCAGGTACGTGTGTCGAAGGCACAATGTGAAAAACATAGCAAGTATCCTGGGCAGGTGGACTCCCGCATAACGTAAGTGCTCAATGCTGAGACTGTCACATCCCGGAGATTTACCTCTTACCATCTTGGATACTACTGAGGCTACTTGCCTCCCGGTAAAAGCATTGGTTATTTCGGCGGTATCAGCAGTCCAAGTAGCCAGCCCCTGCGCTATGTTCGTATGTACAGTAGGTGGAATCACTTTAAAATGATTGTAAAAAGAACTTGCTATCTTTTCCAGTTCATGAACACCCCCAACACTAACGGGAAGTCTCGTCTTTATCAGTACTAATATTATAAATGCGAAAGTAACTCTGTCTGTCTGTCTGTCTGTTACGCTTTCACGCCAAAACTACTTAACCGATTTGAATGAAATTTGGTATGGAGATAGTTTGAGACCCGGGAAAAAACATAGGATAGTTTTTATCCGACTGCGCAAAAAGAGGTTAATGTTTTCGCGCGATAACCGACATACGCGCGGGCGGAGCCGCGCCTGGAAAGCTAGTTTCAATATATTTAGTCTAATTCAAAAATTTTGAAAAATTCTTGTTTAGGTGGTGTTTTGCTATTAAATCCATTTTTATTTGAGTTTCGTTGTCTTGACACCACGTTAATTTTGATTTAAAAACACGCTTCGATTCACTTATATCCTTGTGATAAACACCAGAGCGAGGCTTACCTAGAGATAACCAAATATTAAAAAAAGTACGAGCCCTCCCGTGAGCCTCCCTCACATACTTATTCCGGGCACATACTTCTTATTACTACGGCGACGCTTAGTACGGTCACGTAGCTCCGCCCCGTCTGTTAATACAGATACAATATTACTATACATATTATCATCTATAATGGTTTTATGATATTCGTCCGTACACATTTGATCAGCACAGTTATGAAACCGTTTGTCAAAGTCAATACATTTTAATTTCTCATTACAATATTTATGATATGCATTACCTTGTTCTTGATTTATTACACCCCACTCGCGATTATAAACGAAAAACTGGTTGTCAATTTGGGTACAATTTGGTCAACACTACACTCTAATAAAATGGGGAAATGATAAAGGAGGGGTAAAGATCCACGTAATACTACGTTTAGACATTTCATGTCCAAGGGAAGCCTGATTGTCACACATAAATTTATACACGTCCCGTAGGTAATGATTTGCGCCGACATAGTTCCTGCCATTATCCGACCTAATATGATCAGGAACACCGCGACGTGACACGAAACGTAACAAGGCTGCTATGAACGCGTCAGTCGTAAGATCAGGCACGACCTCGAGGCGGACTGCCTTCGTCGTCTGGCAGACCAGGGTGCATAGGTAAGATTTTAAAATTTTCCTATTCCTATAGGCCTGGACTCGACTATAGAAGGGACCTGCAAAATCGGTTGCAACACTTATAAGATTTGTAACTATTGTTTTTAATTTGTTGAGTTTTGTTGTTATTGTTAGTTTTTTGTTGGCATAATGCCAAAGAGAACGAAGAAAACTGTTTTGAACAGTCAAAGTCGTTAGTTTGTGATTCGCTTACGTGAATATTGCCCTTGCTCAATCTCTTTTACTTCCAATTTTAGACTATGCCGATGTCTGTTACCTAGATCTTAGAGAGGATCAGCTAAACAGACTTGAGCGTCTCCAAAATTTCTCAATCAGGTTCATATTTGGCTTACGCAAATATGACCACGTTTCCAAATTTCGTCATAAGCTCAAGTGGCTTCCCATTCGCCTTCGCCGGAATACTCATATTCTTTCCCTTCTCTTTAATATACTGTTTAATCCATTTTCCCCACTCTATCTTAAGGAACGCTTTTCGTTTCTTGATTCGGCTCACGCCTTGACATTGAGGTCATCAGAAAATCTTTTGCTTAAAGTGCCGCCGCACAGTACATCGCTCTATGATGCTTCGTTCTCAGTACAGGCTGTTCGACTCTGGAACAGTCTGCCAGTCTCCGTTCGAAAGTCGCCGTCATTGTACATATTCAAAAATAGAGTCAAAGAATTTTATTTGTCCACTCTTAGCTAATCTTTTCCTTCCATATCATAAAATTTTATACATATATTTATGTAGTATGTCTATATATATTTTATTGTGTATGTATTTAGATCGTTACGGTATGTTAGTATATATATATGTATGTATTTATTTAGTGTTTGTATGTACGTTTATTTAGATAATATATAATATAAGTATGTATGTATATGTATTTATTTAAATAGGTGTAAAAGTGTAAATACTTAGTTGGGTAATTATTATATAAGAAGTGTTTAATTTGTTAACTGCCATCCTGGCAAATTTTGCGAGTTTTTCTTTTTCTCAGATCGTTTGTCTGGAAGAAATTGCTTTAAGCATTAAACCGCCCTTTGTATACGTTTATTTGTTGTTTTTTTTGTAATGTTATTTTTAAGGTATGCAAATAAAGAATTTTCTATCTATCAATCTAATATTTTGAGCGAGAGAACCAAAATTGCAGACCGCTACTGCCGATGGAGAAAGTTTGTGATAGAGTTGCAGATGATTTTGGCATTGGACGTGCGACAGTAATTCGTATAAACAAAGAAAAGCCAACACGACTTTCACTTTTAACTTGCTACAATGATACATCTACAATTCAGTTATCAATGTTTATCCATGTAATGACTTTATTTAACCCTCGTTAATCGATGCACAAGTGGTTTTCTCCATTCTTTTTATTTCCAAGCAGAGCTAGGTTCATGTACTCAAATGTACTTTCTCGAACTATACCATTCTCTTGTTCTCTAGGAGTACATTTACTATACTTCTTACAATTTGTCTACCCGAATGTGATGTCCTATACGTTCTACATTGTATGGGCTTATTGTCAAGTAAATTAGTAACCATTTCATTACCTTTCTATTTTAAACTCTAAATTACGTTCACTAATAACGTTGCGGATGTCTTTGAAATGCCTCTCCAAGTATACTCGTACATTAAATCCGATCGTTCTGCCACGTTGCGTCCTTTTAAAATATCACATTTTGATAGTTCGTTAAGAATGTATATCTCTACGTCATTTATACCTACTGAATCTAATGTTGTTTGTAGGCACTCACAGTTCCGGTATCGTTAAATACCTTAATCCTTTTACGGGGTGTCAGCGGTGGGTGTCCTTGTACCATTACTGCTACTGGAGCTCACACTCCTTCCTACTTGATGATGATCGAATGCGCTTTTCTTTGTGCTTACGTTTACTTTTGCGTCTCTTGCCCATCATTGGTCTTTACTTTTAGGAGCGTGGGAAAAACATTTCACTTCTGATGTAAGCTATATTCTGAGGAGGGTAGAAGACCACTTTTCATTTGTAAAACTCGTAATATTTTATAATATTTATACAAGTTAATTATGCGTCCCTCTAATATATCTCTTTCAACAACTAGTAATCAAAATAACAATTAAACGCCAAAAGCAACACCGAGATGTTGCAGCTCTTTGCCCGAACAAAAAGGTGCCGATGTTAGGTCGACTTCTTCGTACCAAAACCTCACTCGTCAACCTTCCGGAGTCACTTCACTCAGTGTTGCCAACAAACGTAGAAGCTGTGTTATTGGATTTTTGGTTTCAACCTTCCTTTCACCTCAGTATTGGAATAGGAGGAATCTATTCCAGCTCAGTTTGAATTGAAAAAATTATACGAATTAAATTTGAAAAAAAAAAATGTATTTAAAAAATAATTATAAAATTCAAATTTTTATATATTTTAAAATTAAGGGGGTCAAAAAACGGGCCCCATAATTTTGAGCGAAAATTGACCTGAGCGTAGAGGTTGAAAAAAAATAAACGAAGTGAACTTGTGCGTCATTTATTGGTATATACCGAACAATTCGTGGCTTATGAATAATAGGATCTCCTGATATACATAAATGTCACTGGCTGACGTTGTCGTGTAAATTTTATATGAATTAATTTAGTTTTTGTATATAATTTGTAAAGCTACATATTATTCATAAACTTATGCTATTCTTTGCATCTTGTATTTTACTGTGCACTCTTTAGGAAGATATATTATAATCTAAATGTTTGTACTTTATACGTATGAACTAAATTCGAGATTTTTCATACAACGCATAGATGGCGCTGTTTAAAAAATTGAAACTTACTGCAAGATATTTCATCCATGGCATAGATATGAGCTGTTTCTGAAAATCGATTTAAACACGTAATTTATATAATCGACTTACCAAAAATCGATTTATATTACGATAAAAATCGGTAATTAAAAATAAAAATAGACGAATAATCGATTTAAATAAAAACCGATTATTTCTTAACATCCCTAAGTGGCTGTTGTGGTGATTGTAATTTTTGCCTGTGATGTGAGACGTGAGTTCGGCTAATCTTGTTCTACTACTTTACTTAGTCTGTGGTTCGGCTTCGGTCTGCTTGGATTGTGACTAGTCGTCCGGTCTGGCTGGACGTTTTCTGCTTATGGTTTTCTGCAAGGCTCGTTATTCAAATAAATCATATTTTGAACTATCTAAGTATCTAGAGTGTGCGAGAAAAAAATCAACACCTAACACGTAGTACATAGTTTAGAAGATAATTTTGTTCAGACTGGCCAGTGTTGTTCATTGGCTCATCTAGGCTTGCTGCTACCTGAGCTTTGTACTAAAAGTAAGCCATGGAAGATAAAGAGGAGAAGTTGAATATGGCAATGCAATCAAAAGACCGTAAAGCCCAACGTTATGTGGTTCCTTGGAGGCTCATGCCACACATATTTCACTCTGTGGTTGTCGGGATTGTTAAACCTTCGATATCCGAAGAGGTTGAGGGCATAGACGTCGATTTAACCCGGCGTCAGCTTGACTCACTCATAAGGATATTTCGTGAACTGAATCTCCGTGTATTTGAGGTTGAACTACAAGGCTCATATAACAACTATCTACTGCTGGAGAGAATTATTATATCTTGCCATGGAGTATCTTTCATAGCCAAGCCAAGGACCGTAGTTGACCAGTCTAATGTAAGTTATCTATAAATTTTCTGAATCTATCAGATATTCAAATGAAGGTCAAGATCTGACTGATCATTTCTAGATGTTATACCTTTCTGTATGTATACTGAAACATTTTGACTTTAACAATGCCTAGAATTTATGCCAAAAGTTTAGCAATGTAAACATTAATTTAACCTTTGTCATTTGCGAATGCTCAATGTGAGTTACACTTTTCAGTGCGACATCTTTTAAGTGAATAGTGTGTGTTTTTATGTGTCCTCTATTGTGATTAAGCGCATTCATTAACACTTTTTATCAGAAAGTTATATGATTGATCTATAATGCTCTATCCACATGCCATTGGCGAAATTATTGCGACCCCATAGTAGCCTTAAGAAATTGAAGTTGGCATATATTTCATACTAGTTACATGTTGTTACTCTGTGTATCTCTAGCTGATAGCCTCAACTTTTTTTCATGACTAATGCAATATTTTAGTATGTTGAAAATTTATACCATTTCATCGTGAATATCAGCAGTTCGAAAAATTGGCAAATCTGAATCATAGATTTTAGGCTTATGGACAGGTATAAAATAAAATCAAACTGCATTTGTATGGAAAGAGCTACAAAAACACTAGAAAATGTAGCCCTAGGAGATGTTAAGAATCAATGGACACTTTTTATATACCATATATGGGGTACCATCAGGATCTAGATTAAGATGTTTTCAATTGATTATTGTTTGCTCCAGAGTAGGTGGGTTGATTTTAAACACAACATGAGAATCGTGTGGCTGTTGGTTTATTGTATCCTCATGAACTGCAGTGCTTGGGCACTTCTTATGTGCTGCAGTGGTCATTATTAGTACATTCAGATAGCCTATTGGTTCCCAAAAATAACACTCACAAACGCTAAAAATGATCACACAGGTTGTACGATTTGAAACTTCGTGATCTAAAATATTGTTTCCCTCACCATTTGGATAGCTTTGACAATGTTACAAATGACAGAAAAAAGTGATATTTTTGACCCACGTCTTACCGTGGGATCGTTGCGATTGTTTTTTGACAACTACAATTGTATTTTGCGATTGAAGAGTTCCTTTACACTTGTTTTGTGAATTTTAGAGTTTGATTCCTTGTTTCGTCCTGTATTTTCAGTACTCAAAACATATTAAGTCTTTATGTTGTTATTAATCAGCCATCTTCTGAGGAATCAATGGATGATGATTCTTCTAAGTCAACCTTTCTGTTTAATAATTATATATTTTCACCACAATCTATTTTGTTATGTGACAAAATAGAAGTCCTTGGGCTGAGTACAGTTGGCCTGAGTACTTAGGTTAATAGATCTCTATTTTGAAAGTATGGGCACAAGTAAACAAAGAATATTCAAAAAATTCAGTTTCAGAAAACATTGTTTTGGTTGACAGCGATTGTAAAAATATGTTTTTAAGCTGTTTGGATAGCATGCAGTCACTGGTGGTAAAAAATAGCAGAAGCTTCTATCCAAATGCTAATATACAAATGTCCCTTTTGAAACTGTTACAAACGGCATCGAGACAAAACAAATGCCCCTTATAACACCTAAGAAAATCCAAAAATATAAAAATAAAACTGCTTTGATGCAAGTTCATGGTAGCCATAATGTTTGTAACATTTGGATGTCTTAATTAATGGGTGATATGCAGAATGAATGTACCTTGTCTATGTCCCATCATTACTTGAAACATGAAATCGTAAAAAAAAATATCTATTAATTGTATTTCTTTGTATTCTATTAAACTTTGAGAAGAAATATACTTGTATTTTATTGTAATAGGTTCATTTTATAATTTAATACACTATTTATTGAAATATGACAGATGAATCTACATTGCCATATCTTTGTTGTTTCGTAACATCAGGTTTAGTAACAACGTTTATGATGAAAATAAACATTATTTTGGTAAAATGGTTGTTTTAAATACCAATTTTACTGAGTGCAGATATTTGTGCAAAAAAATTATCAGACTTACTAACATACATTTGCTTCATATCGATAACTGTTCTTTATAATTTTCTATCGGAATATTGTTAAATATGCTTTCGAACACGAATAATTCTCGATTTCGTGAGAAGTATCGGCACGAGGTTATTTTGAGATTTGATTTTCTCAGATTTTATTTATCAATTTCGTTGCATTTCGTTACTCAGTTTAGTAACGAGTTTTGTTATTCTTCTTTTTGTTACTAAACTGAGAAGCTACGGCCCAGTACATACTGACCAGAACTACAGTCGTCGTTTTTTAAACTTAAAAACTTGTCTATTAAATTATTCAATGTTATAAAACCGTCATCATAATAAATTTGCAATTAATCGTGCGTAAAGTTAATTTCCTTTGCTTTTTTCAGCTTTTTTGTTTTTTTATGGAAATAAATTTTACTTAATTTGGATTTTATAATTCAGATAAGATAGTTTTTGTGTTTACAAACATACAAACCGATAAACAATCGAATCTTTCTCCTTCTATACTAGTAGTTTGCCACAAACTAAGGCCTCGCGATGTACCGAACTTGCCCGCGATGTACCTATGCTCTGTCACAATTAAAAATATACAATACAATATTCTTTATTGCACACTGAAAACAACAATAATAATATATAACATTTATAAACGGCGGTCTTACCGCTATCCAATCTATTGTATTTTTTAATGATACATATTAATATTACATTTTACAAAAAAATTAACTCTTATTCTTATTTTGGAGCGGCGGCGGCGCGGCGCGCGGTGCGACTTCGTTCGCGTGTTGTATTCAACTCCACAGCTACCCAATACCTACTAGCTCTACCTATCTACTACCCCTGTATTATAAGTTATAACCAAGGAACAAGAAAACAAAACAATAATTCATATTAGTCCAGCCTTTTTCGAGTTTTAGCGAGACTAATGTATCACGATTGATTTTATTTATTATAGATCTAAATTTGTATAAGTAAGACTATTACAGTTTTTTTAGGACATGTGACCTACGCCTTACTTATCAGTTTCGTTACTATTTCGTTACGGTACATCTATTTTGAATTTCACCCTAATAAATTATTACAAATAAACTTCTATTGTGTTGTATTATGTTCTATGACTAGAACCTCATACTGATTTTTCAGTACTTAAAACAAATGTTTTATTTAACAGCTATTCAGTCGTCATAAGTACCAGTGTTTCATAATTGAGAAAAATTTTAAATTGTGTAATTGTACAAAATATTTTATGTAGTTATCTGGTATTATGATAATATGCAAAAATTGTTATTTTTGTCTGTTAAAAATATGTTGGTTACTGTACTAATTCTCCTACTTTTGTAATTTTAATTCTAACTATCTAGTATTTTGTGAATCCAGTTATATACTCCGGAGGAGATTCCACAACATCGCAATTACAAAGAAATCAACATCTAATGCTATTTCGAGGTAAAGAGTACTTTATCCATGCCTACAATACCCACATTACTTGGTGAATCCAAAATATAAACTAGGAAAGGAAAATCATGGAGTTGTCCTAGTACTTTGAACGTTAAAGTTTTACGTCATAACTGTTTGGGAGTTCTCAGTATGGAAAAATATATAACATCATTTATAGCCCTATGTGACCTAAAACCTTTAAAAGTTATTTACGTAATTAACCTCTTCTTGCTTATAAATTCAAGTGGCGATTTAAGTCACAGAGACGAGTAACACATGAAAGTCACTTATGTTATGCATCTGTATGACTCAATCAGCACTTTCCATAACTGAAATATTAATTGAATTGGTACCAGAATTTCAATTACAAAATCCCTTGTAAAATAATTTTGTGGTAAATGGATTGTAAAATAATGTTGTAATTATGTTCTTTTTTTCCATATCATGTTTACTCACTGATTACTCCATACTCATATTGTAAATGCGAAAGTAACTCTGTCTGTCTGTCTAACTGACTGTCTCACTTTCACGCCGAAACTACCGGACTGATTTGGATGAAATTTGGTATGGAAATAGTTTGTGATGCGGTGAAGGACATGGGATAGTTTTTATCCACCGCGCAAAAAGAGGTAAATTTTTTGCGTAATAACCGACATACTCGCGGGCGGAGCTCGCCCGAAAGCTAGTGTGTGTATAAAACGTATAAAACAAAGATAGCATATACTACTTTTTGTTTTTTTATTTACGTGTGAAAAATGCATTTACGCATTCCCGTCCACCTCGGGGAAGGTGGCCGGTATATTTCGGGTTCGACACCAACTACTCCCACAGCAGCAAGTGCCCCTACCGACTAAATAACACACGGTGTTCCAACTCTACCGCTTCTCGGCGGGCCTCAGGGACGCTTTAGCTCTCGACCACGAACCCGCCACGGTTGTCCGTCGCCGGACCCCTCCTGGGGTGCTACCCCTCACGACGCTCCAGCACACATGGCACGTCACTTTCACCCGGGGACCAAGCCCGCAAATGGGTGTCAGACAACCCCGCTTCTGACGTCCGAGGTCCCCCTGCGACGGGTCAGATAAGTAGCCCCGTCGCCTGCTACTTCGGCCGCAGAGGATAGGAGCATAGGAGTACAATTTAGTATAAAAATGTTATATACTAAATTGTACTCTGAACTCCTGATCATGCACCAAAACAGCACAGATTTTTATAGGGTGTGTCAACATCAAGTATTTTGTGTACTGAGTTCGTGTCTTGCTTTTTTGAACATTCAAATACATAATTGTTTGTTTGGACCCCTCCTGGGGTGCTACCCCTCACGACGCTCCAGAACACATGGCACGTCGCTTTCACCCGGGGACCAAGCCCGCAAATGGGCGTCAGACAACCCCGCTTCTGACGTCCGAGGTCCCCATGCGACGGGTCAGATAAGTAGCCCCATCGCCTGCTACTTCGGCCGCAGAGGGTAGGAGCATAGGAGTACAATTTAGTATAAAAATGTTTTATACTAAATTGTACTCTGAACTCCTGATCATGCACCAAAACAGCACAGATTTTATAGGGTGTGTCAACATCAAGTATTTTGTGTACTGAGTTCGTGTCTTGCTTTTTTGAACATTCAAATACATAGATGTTTGTTGGACCCCTCCTGGGGTGCTGCTACCCCTCACGACGCTCCAGAACACATGGCACGTCGCTTTCACCCGGGGACCAAGCCCGCAAATGGGCGTCAGACAACCCCGCTTCTGACGTCCGAGGTCCCCATGCGACGGGTCAGATAAGTAGCCCCGTCGCCTGCTACTTCGGCCGCAGAGGGTAGGAGCATAGGAGTACAATTTAGTATAAAAATGTTTTATACTAAATTGTACTCTGAACTCCTGATCATGCACCAAAACAGCACAGATTTTATAGGGTGTGTCAACATCAAGTATTTTGTGTACTGAGTTCGTGTCTTGCTTTTTTGAACACTCAAATACATAGATGTTTGTTTTATTGCCAATTGAAGCTATTTTCAATTATTTACTATTATTGAAAATTCTGCAACCTATTTCTAATTAGGGTAATCTATTTAAGACTGGAATCTCCAAGGCAAACATAAGTGTCAAATAGTTGGTCTATGTAAATATTCCTTCTTGTCTATGTATATCTCTTTTGGAATCTCCAGGGATGTTTATTAGGACTGTTTCTTTTTGAATATTGTAATATTTTGATTGTTTCCTGTTGTTTTATGAATGTCCTTCATGAATAATCGTTTAAGAAACTTTTATATAATTCTCTGATTAATGGTATTAAAAACTTGAAATTTTATATTATATATACCTACAGACACAATCATACTTATGTACTAGCTAAATTATAACCCTTTTTTTTGCGTTGTTGCTTCTCATAAACTAATCTTTCTTAAGAGGCATTTCACATTTTGATGCGTGTATCGAAGATTTTAAGCGCTTAATTTACTATCACAGGAAAGATCTACAAATTGTTGAATAATTGATTTAAATAGAATAATCTGTTCCCTTTTCAGTTAATGTACCACATTTACAAATATTACTTCAAGTATTTTGTAGTGACCAATCTCCCGCACCTTGTTTTTCGAATTAACGTACACATAGCCATCTTCTGAGCTCTATCTCTTGTATAAAAAATCATCAAATTAACTTTTAAAAATATCTATATATCAGGCATATAATCTTGTTGACACTTAATGTACTAGAATATCGATAATTTATCATAATTATGGAATAAAAATTAAAGAACTTGCGCCAATTTCCACGAATTATATAAGTATTTTAACACGATTTATTGCATTTAATAAAGTGTAATTCCAAACAGATATTATATCAGAAGAAAGTGCATTCTTCAATTAATCTAATCTCAATTAACTGTGATACTAACTCTGTTTTCTTTTGGTCAGGAAATAATATTTAACATAACTCTAAATTATCATTGTTTACTCATGCCAATTACATTTTTTTTATATCACAACTTATAACTATTTATTAATGAGTGCAAGTATCAAAATAAGTTACTCACAGTCATGCTATTCCGTCGTCACATCTTTCGCTTGTGTAAGCGATGCGCTGGTATTTACCTAAACGTCAGAAGCGTGATTTTGTGAAATGACTCTTAAATTATCCAGGAAACGAGCTTCTGTATTATTAGATGCGAGCCATTTTCGCTCTAAACTACTTTAAACACTTTCATATATTTTTAAAGTTCATCTATTTTCTCAGGACACTTTGCTATATCCACAATTTTTTTCATTCTATCCTGCGATGAAATATACTCCATCTTAAAATTTTCCGTCGAGCCACCGTTGTGGGCTTCCTCTACCAATTCATGCAGCAGTTTTTTGGTCATAGACATCACAGAATGACCAATATCTGGAACAATACATAGGTACAAGTGTTTTTTAGAATCGCACTAAAGGGTGTGTTTTTAATGATATTTTTTCTGTGATGTGAATACTTGTGATTTTTTTGCTGACTAGTTTTGGTTGACATTCTGAAGTATAATAACATATGGTCCTGCTGCAGTTGCGGGGAGTTGCATATTCATAATGCTTGTGTAAAGAGACAAAAAGCGTTATTTTTGGAAGATAGATATACTGCTAGTTATGTCAAAGTGAAGTTGAAATATATATGAATTAATACTCAAAACATTGTGCGTACCTTGATTGTTGATATCCGCCTCAACTTCTTTTACTAAAATCACTTTTAACATAAGAAAAAACAGCAAAAATACAGTTTTTTTGTGAAATGTGCGTAAACAGCGAATGCTAAGTTCCTAATGGTGGCCAATCCAGGTAGTGGATTCATTAAATGGGGGTACATCGTATCTATCTGCGTTGGGATACAATCCTAGGAGTGGAAGTCGAAAATTTTTATATATGACCACGTTTTCGATCAAAATACCGGTCTGTAACGCTGCCGACTGCAACTGCAGGCTGTAAATGACGAAGCTACATGCAGTCTGCGGCACTACTGGTTTATTTCTATTAAATTACTTTCGAGAGCCGCGACAGGTGCATGTGCAGTTGCGGGCGCATAACGCAGACGCGCAGTAGTTGCAGGCGCACAGCGTAGGCGCTTGGCACTTTCAGTCGGCGACGACGTGAGTATTTTTTTTTATATGAGACTGATTTTGCTTTTCATTGACGTTTATAATGATTTACCTCACATGGTCAATGATTTCTGCGGTATTCTTTTATTCGCAGATAATAACGTCTCCACGTTTAAAAGAAGATACAAAAGGATAACAAACTAAATCAAGTAAATAATATGTTATCTATAATATTATAAAACGGTTCATCGCTAATAATCTTCTCTTGAATTCGAAAAACACGATATGTTTGATGTGTTCTTTACTAAATATTAGTTTTGTTGAATAATAACAAATATTTGAAAAACATTTTAAGAAAACATTAAATGAATCATTTAATAACCTGTTAAGCCGTGTTGGAGTCTTAAGTGGTGCGGTTTGTAAGATATAAAATTTAAACCATTATAAGTATTTTTGTAAACTAACAACATTATGGATCTGAGTCTGAAATAAATTATTTGATTAATTAAAACTGTCCGGCTATTGAGGTAAAATTTTTGTATATGTCCCCAAGTAATGTATAAAAAATTTACTTTTATACTATAACGAAAGTATATTTATAATTTATTAAAATTTAGGGGGTCTTGCAGCAACCGTCATAAGTGTCCGCCGATGTATGACGAAATTTATAAAGTTATCCCGAAGAAAAAAAATGAGGTTATGCTTCAACGAATTTAAGGTACTATTTTATAAACCTTTACCTGATACCTGTCCAAGTAACCACAACCCAAACTCTATAGTCGCTTGTCGTTCTAACCTGTGTAGGCGAACTGCACAGAAAAACTTTCAGCTTTTATGTATAACGAAGGTCTGTCTGGCTGGCGTGGGCTCTTGATCTATAGATAATCTTATCACATATACAAGTCCCTTAGTTCAGCGGGAAAAGTTATATGGAATTTCATTCCTTCCATCCGTAGCAGTGAAGGAATGTTGTATGAAAACCCATACCTGCCCTGGTAGCGCTCTTTTGTTATTTTAGCTGCGAACTTAAAAAATACAAACCGCTAATCTCAAAAAGGTTTTATATCCAATAATTCGAAAATAGAGGTGGTTTTTTTTGTACTCTATTTTCAATGAAAGGAGGATCGCAACCTTTTTCTTCAGTACGAAAAAAAGCGCGGCAATTTGTTATGTTTTGTTGATTTCATTATAGTATTCCACGTCACTGTTTTTAATTTTACAGAGCTCCATATTTCGACAGGCGCCATTAACTCCCATAATAATAATTATTTGAAAACAAAAAAATATTAAATCGAGAGTATGAGGTCTGTTCAAAAAGTATCGCGAATTTTGTATGTTATAAAAATATTTATTTATTCATGAATATCTATTTTGTCTCCTTCAAAGTAATCCCCCTCGGATATGATGCTAACGTTTTTTCTCGAAGCACTTAAATAATTTTTCGTGATCTTCTTCAGGTATTCTTTCCATGCCGTCTTTATCTCCTCAATCGAGGCGTAGCGTCGTCCTTTCATGGGCCTCTTTAGTTTTGGGAACAGGAAAGTGTCACACGGGGCCAGGTCTGGGGAATACAGTGGCTATGGACCATTACTGTGTTGTTTTTGGATAAATATTCGCGCACAAGCAACGATGTGTGAGCAAGGGCTTTATCATGGTGCAAAAGCCACTTTTCTTTTTGTTCTTCCACAAATCCGGGCGTTTCTGGCGGATTGCTTCGCGCAATTTGCGCATAACTTGCAGGTAATATTCCTTATTGACCGTACTACCCTGTGGCAAGAACGTATGATGCACAACGCCCCTGCAATCGAAGACATTTTTATTTATCGGCTGTTGTTGACGTGCTCGGGCGTCCGGTACGCTTCGTTCACATCTTCTCGGCCCTCTGAGAACATTTTGTACCACCTATAAACGTTGCTTTGGTCCAAGGTAGCTTTACCATGTGCCACAGTCAACATTCGGAATGCGTCCGCGCACTTTATTTTGTTTTTCACTCAAAATTTAATACAGATTCTTTGATCCATTTATTGGAATAGGCAAAAATTGAAGACGAGCCAAAACACATCTAAGCAAAACAGCTGTCAAAAACTAACTAAACATTAAAAATGGCCGACCTTGTCGGCATAAGTAAGGGAAATGAGTACCAACATAAGGCTACAAAAAATCAAAATCAAATTTACGTACATAGCCCTCGGAAATTCAAAATTCGCGATACTTTTTGAACAGAACTCGTATAAAAATAAGTTTCTGTTAATTGGAACCAGATTTAATAGCATATTTATATTATTGCAACCAACTAACAGACAACGTACGTCACAACAAGTTAAATTAAAATACCTAAGTAAAATAAATATTACCTTCACTGCTAAATAAACATCATCGGGTGCTTCATTTATAAACTTTTAGATTTATTAGACTTTTTTCCTTTGTCAGCCAGTCGATTATCTTTTCAACCAACTGATTGAATTGGAATAATTCTTAACGTTTACATCGTGTTTATTTTGTACTACATATCGAAGCATAGAATATACAGCCCATAAACTTGTCGGCTGCATGGTTTGGCGAAAAAAGTTGAAATATGCCAAGAAAATAATTAGAAAGTACATTTTCAGACCAACTGTTGGCTTGTTTTTCTTCCTTTCACTTCATAAATTTTTCATTTTTCATATAGCACTACTTTGATTTTGGAGGAAGTCAATTGTTGTTTTGCTAATTCAGCATCAGCTATTAAATCAGGAGGAGTGCCACCTACGGGAGTTCAATGTATTCTCGGTATCAGTATGAAAAAGAAAGCCAATAAAACTAATATTTTTTTTATTTTTCAATGTAATCTTCCGTAACCTCAATACACTTATGATATCTTGAAATTAACTTTTCAATACCCTGTAAAAAATAATTTTCTTCCTTGTCGGAAAAGTGTTCATTTATTGCCGCCATGAGCTCTTCATTATCTGAAAATCGATTCCCGCGAAGATCTTTTTTTAAATTTGAAAACAGGTAATAATCGCTCGGGGCTAGGTCGGGGCTATAGGGTGGGTGTTTGAGTTCTTCGAAGCCACTTTCTCGCACAGCAGCGTTCGAAACACGAGCTGTGTGCACCGGAGCGTTGTCGTGAAGAAGCAACACACCAGCGGCCAGTTTTCCTCTCCTTTTTCTTTAATATTTTCCCTTAAATGACGCAAATTGGTTG
Organism: Plagodis dolabraria; assembly: GCA_963854805.1. Lineage (NCBI taxonomy): Eukaryota > Metazoa > Arthropoda > Insecta > Lepidoptera > Geometridae > Plagodis > Plagodis dolabraria. Next base: position 32,019,935 of record OY978440.1, on the reverse strand, counting down.
CGTAAGATAATGCGTTTATGGGTTCACCTTTTTTCATTTATCACCACATTTATTATTGAAAATCCGGCTAAGTGTCTAGTTGAACTTGCACATCGGAACTCTCGGTACCAATACAGAATGTACTAAGAAGTTCGAAGTCACCTCGAGATCCTTAGCGGGACTAAGATCCGCAGTTGGCCGGTTTTTATTATTTGTTGTTATACGATAGATATTAGATTATAATCATGTCAAGTTTGACGCATGTATATATTGCCGTTTTACTATAGAGCAAAAACAAAAAACGTCAAAAATACACGTTTCTTGTATGGTCCCCCAATATAATGGTCTTCATTTATAACTTTTTACTTTTATTATTGTTAGTTGGCAATCAGCCATGCCAATACATAATGTGAAATTTTTAAAAGGCTACCTATTACGGTTCCAAAGATACAGCCAATATTAAATAACAAGGTTTATAGGTCGGACGGACGGACGGACAACCGAGGCTTTGTCCGTTTTTTTTAGTACGGAACCCTAATGTGAATATCATATTGCAAATCTTGCTTTGCGAATCTTACGTAGTGAAAATAAGGAGTATCTCTACAAATCTTGCATTTTGCGTTTTCGATAGTATTCGCCTAAACCTAACATTATGATGCCATCAAACTAGTTTTATATATGAGTACGACGCACGCGACGCACAATTACATTGGCCTTGTTGTGTAATATGTTTAGTGTTAATTAAGTATAATTATGATTGTTAGCCTAGCGTTAGGTCAACCTAACCAATTGAATTAACCCTAACCTTACTCGTTTCCACAACATTTTTTTTTTTTTAATGCTTGATAGGTTAGCCCTTGACCACTATCTCACCTGATGGTAAGTGATGATGTGGTCGAAGATGTTGTTCAGGCTAACCTAGAATTACTGGCTCTCAAGGACAGCTGTCGGAACACACCGTTAGGTGCTTGGCGACAGATTTTCAACTTGAGGGTGGTAGCTAGCCAGGCGGGCATTCGCAAAGTGCCCTACCACCATGCTGTAACGACTGCCATCCTAAGACAACAACCGGGACCGACGGCTTAACGTACCCTCCGAAGCACGGAAGCGCTCAGTAGTAATGTCATCGGCGGTCACCCATCCAACTCATGACCGCGGCCGACGTTGCTTAACTTTGCTGATCGATTCGGGATGGTTAAGCAAACTTCGCTACGAGCGCTTCAAACATTTTATGTCATCATAAACAAATTCCATACTTTTATCCAAGAACGTGATAAATTATGTAGTCTAGTTTAGTTACACGCGTCATCTTAGAGATAGGATTATACGTAACATATTGTGGGGTATATTATCGTATATTGACACTTAACTGTGTACTTATATTTAAAAATCGAATTTATTAAAGTATAGTGGTAGTGTTACCCGTGACAACGTTCGCGTGGTGCATGCTATCGTTAGTCGGATTAAATCTCCACAGCACATATCTCGCTACCACATTATTTTCAAAAATCGTGTTTGTGCCTTCTTAACAGTTGCATAGTAAAAATGTTTATTTGGAGATGATTGAAATTCATTTCTGTTAAGTTAATAAGTCCGCCAAGAATGATAAGTGCGTTGTCTAAGGGTGTGGTGAGTAGCAACTACCACGATAAACTACCTATCAGAAACGGTAACCTCTAGGCACACATATAACAACTGAATACAGAGCGTTCCATAAATTATTAAATATTAATAAAAAAAATCCTGGACTAAGTTTTAAATAAAATAATTATATTTGACTAAACCATCCTATACCACCAGCACCATCGTGTTGTTCTATGATGGAAAAACGGACACCTTTTCGTCCCAGTTGTTCAATAGGACTATTGACACTATAGTTTTGGTTCTCACTTCATCGTCATTTACAGTTTGTTTTCCGTTATCTTCGTAGAATATCTTTAGCATATAATTTATTTGCAATAACGGCGATACTTTAAATATATTTTATATTTAACTCAGGTATCATAATTTTATCGTTCTTGAGGGAAGTTTTTTTTGATTTTTTAATATTTTGAAGACAAGATAAAAAAAAATAAAAAAAATTGGATGATGTTTATCATAAATTTCAATACGACAATTCCTTTCTCACTTCAGGTAAGAAATTTTCACTAAGAGTCCCTTGAGGTACTGTTTCATGTATTTATTAAAAGTTACTTTACTTTTCAATTAGTAACGAAGCTCATACATTTTGTTTTCTTGCGTTTACTGCAACTCCATATCGTTTCATAATTTATGGATGTCCAATTTTCACACACTGTTCGCAGCATTTGCGGCCGTATTTCGCTAATTACTTGACGAATGTTGTGTTCCAAATATTCAATCATCTCTGGTTTATCGGCGCAGACAAGTGACTTTACATACACCCAAAGACAATAATCTGATGTAGCTAGAGAACATTATCTCGGTAGCCAATTAACAGGATCATTACGTGAAATTATTCGTTCATCAAACGTTTCTTTGAGTAAATTAATTATATCGCGCGCTGTTTGCCATGTGGCTCCGTCCTGTTGGAACCAAATGTCAGCAAGATGTATGCCAAATAATTGCCCATTATCGTTTCTGAAAGCTATCGATCAATTATTCCGCCGGACATATGTTTCCATTTTTGCCATCTTTGACACTAAGTGGAAGATTTTTTCCATTAAGAACTGTTCTTTTCTGTACCACAGCATAGAATGGAATTAGTATATCATAAAATTCATGCCCGGAATAAAGCAAGACCTCGGCGGTATTATTATGAAATTTATAAAAACTATTTAAGATATGCGCTGTTCTTGTTCAATGCCTGTGCAAATTTAGAAAATGATCACACTTTGAAGATTAATGATTTGATTAGATTCATTATTTGTTTCAGGCTACGCTATTGAGCACCGTGTTGAGCAAGAACTGCTCTCAGGTGGTTATTGAGCAACGCAACCCCATGGCCAAAGTATGCGGCTCTGATGTACTCTTCACAGGTAATTTTACGTTACATGGCAATTTTCTGAATCTCAATATACTGGGTCTTCATCCTGCAAAGCAAGACTTTTAGAACTACACAGAAAATAAAAATATCTTCAAACAAAGCCAATTGCTTCAATCCAAGTAAATTTTAGCTTAATTAAAGACATTACTTTTTCTTTGGAAACTAAAAGGTCTTGTTCCAATGGCTTGGTTCTTTTAAATTAAAGCTAATACTAATTTTATTGAAATATTTGTCTTGTTGGTACGAAAACCAGGATATTTTATATGTATGTGTGTGATTTGATCTGACATAATAATTTTATTTTTATCCACGACTACTTATATAAGAGAAAAGTTAAATGTTATAATTCAATTAAATTATAATATAAATAATATGATAAACAAAAAATTACAACTTTTAACTAACAATTTATAAATGTCATTATAGTTCAAAATCTATAAATAACAACATAAGCAAAAATAAAAAATAACACCTATTTTTTTCTTCTAACAATCTATACTAAAAAATCAACTGAAACCATATCCTATAGCATTCGTAACATATGCCCAATCTATGAGTATATTCAAATTAACATCATATCTATTTGATTAACGACAAGTAATATTTGATTCATCATCATATCTGGATCTGGTTCTCAGACCTTTTTTTCACCATTGTGTACTCGTATCGCATTACAGCGAAGACCTATAATGCTGTACTTGAATCCACTAACTATACGAAGGAATTTCCACTCTTTTGTTGCTAGTACGTTGAAAAGCCGTCAAGAAATGCTATACTGAGAACGCCATATTATGCTCTATCCGCGAAAAAATTGACATGAAACATCTATTTAGTATTAACACCAAATTTCAAGTAATCGGCATCAAACATGTATAAGGAAACTACCAAGTAACACTTGTGTTCTCGCTTAACCTCCCAACTCATTAGAGAATTTAGAAGACTTTTTCATTAGAAGACATTTTGGTGTATACGTAATTCATCTCTATTTATTCAACGTGTGAATTGAAGTTGAAGACCAATGTTTTGTACGAGCATATACTTTGAAATATTACCCTATAAACTTAACAATAGTACCGTAGCTAGTCGTAACCTTTTAGTCTAAAGGATAAACAGCGTTTCAGGCAACAAAATATTAATATTCATGTCGCATTGAACTCAATATTATCGTCTAGACAGTACGACAGTTGCTTTTAGAAGCCTGTAATCTAACGGACTGATAAGCAGCGTAGCCCATCATAATAAATTAATATGCATTCGTAACGCTAAAGGCTTGTCTCGCCGGTTTACTTAACACCCCTGACAGGTTTTCATGAAATTACTGGTAATTTTACTGACATTTTGTTCGTGCTTGAGACTTATAAAATTATTTTATTTCAGGAGTGGAGGTTATTGTCGGCCTTTCGGATACAACCAATGAAGCTGGCGCCAATGAATTGGCTGATGCATTTTCAGATTTTCCGGTGACCGCTATAAAGGTCGGTTAAACATGTTACTCTAATTAACTGTGCATATTATTTTCATTGCTTATAAATTTCTAGCGTCACAGAGATATTTTTTTTTATATCCTTTGTTGTAGTTTTTAATTTAGTGTTTTTAACTATCCAAGAAGTTTTGTATACCCTCTTTCTAGATGATCGCAAAAGGTGACTTAGGGAAATAATGAGCCGAATTAATTTCATAACAGGGCTCTATCGTCTTGTTTAAGAAAACATAAACGCATTCCAAAAACTCACTTAACTCTAAATAAAAGCACACAATAACCTAAGAAAGACCTTTTATTTGTCTTTGCTAATCTAAAAACCTGGCACCGCTATTTTATCTATATTCCTAGTGTAGTAATCGTGATTGTAGCTGTTTAATTTAAATTTACTCATTTTTTCGAACATAAATAATATTTACAATATAAACTCGGTAAACGAAAATCAATCTTTTTAAAAAAATATCTCTGAGATTCTCTAGGATCCATTTCCGATATGGCTCGTATTGCACGCTTTTGTAAGATAAAGATTGTCTCTAATTCTCTATCTCAGCACCCCACAGCAATACACCATACGACATAATACTGTGGAAGTACGTGAAATTAAACAAGCCTAAGAGTTGCTACGTCTGTTAACTGTCTTATCTTACGAACTGCATATGCAGCAGAACTAATCTTCCCGATAGATCATGTATATGTGGATCCAACTGTAAAGTTGAATCCAATTTGATCGTAAAGGGCAGGGGAATGCTCATTTAAAACTAGCGACGGCCAATAGTATGAGCCGGGCACAAGGACAAAATATTGTGTAGTTGGTTCGAGTCCCACACTCACTTATCTATTTTTCCTGTAAATTGAGTACCTACTTACGTGATAAGAATACTCTTACGTAAGTACAAACCTCCATCCTAATTTCTTCTGAATATTTCTTTAGTTGATGAATAAATACTTGTCAGAAAAATATTTGATAGAAAACAAAGTCAATTACGGCGAATTTGTAACAGGTAGATATTGTTACAGATGCCGACAGGAGCCGACCACATTAAGAACTATGTCACGGTCGCTGGCGACATGATTTTGGCCGTGGGTCCAAGTGACTTGGCTAAACAAATAATCGATAAAATTAAGCGCAGGGTCTCCCAGGATTATAAAATTCTTGAACTAGCTGAAGATGATGCAGCTAATTGCATATTCGTAAATCAGACGCTGATCCATCAGGCCATTGAAGAAATTCCGGCCTCTTTTAAGGTGAGGTCCTAGACTTACTTTGACGCTATTATATTTTCTTCTTTATTCCTTAGCGGTTACAAAACTTTATTTTATAAACTAGTACGGTGGACAGGTAATTACATAACAAAGTAAGGCTGACATCACTTCAACTTGAATTTTGAATATATTTCGCCTTACATTCGGGACCATACAACCGTGGTTATATGAAAAAAAAACCTATGTGATTTGTAATATAATATATATCCTGTATTAATCCATCACGCAAGTAATCTACGTACCAAATTTCATCAAAATTGTTTCGCATGTGCGTTATAAATTCACACACACGAACTTTCGCAGACTTATATCATAAGTGTGATTAATGTTTCCGTATTAGCGAATTGATAGATGTATGCTATTCTTAATTCTGTCTCTGAGTCATCCCACACATAACCGATTCTCAGAAACTAACAGTAACTATATGATTTGATTCACATACATTTATAATATCAAGAATTATTCTTATTGATTTGTTATTTTTACTGTAATAGGCTAGACGACATCGAAAGGTTTCATGCTTTTATACAAAAATATTATGTCTAGACGAGCTTCACAGTGGTGGGGCGCTCAATAACGAATTGTTATTATTTACGGTAATTGGCTAGACGGCATTGAAACCTTTGAGTTAGATGCTTTATATGAAATAAATGTAACAATGAGACTAGACGAGCTACCTAAGGGGACGATGCTGATAAATAAGGCTCGTAATAGAAAATAAAACTTTTAATTCAAAAAAGCTCAATCTCAATACGCGCTGCACGTGGCGGCTACTACCTTTTGTTTGTCCGAAAAGGGGGAAAATCAGAGAAAAGAATACTTTTCACATGGATGTGGTTGTCCGAAACAAACAATTTCAGCACGAATTTGTTAATTGGTCACATTTTAGCATGACTTAGATATGAAAAATCACTATCGTTGAGGAAGAGTTCCAAAAAATAATTTGGAAAACAACTGCATTTCAATTTTTTTACCTATTCATCAAGCTGTTATGGAAATCCTCCTCCTCCTCCGAGGAGGAGTTATGAACAACATCTTCACCTTCAAAGTGACGAAAATCAAGGAATCGAATTAAGTCTGGACGCTCAATGCTGGCCAGGGGCTGGGGCACATGTTCAAAACGTTACGTTATTAAAGTTTCCATTGTTTATTGTATTATAAACTTATTACATAAGTCCTTTTGTATGTGGGGACATACATGTGGGTGTACAGGGTGGGGACCCTCACAAGGACCCATTTGTATGCCCCCGATTATATTAATAGAAACTGAAACAAAATAAAGGGCCGCGTATAAAGGCATGACTTTCATAAGTCCGTTGTACTTACACAGTACATCTAAAACACGTTACTTGCAGCTAAAGAATGCAGAGCGTTTATAAAAACGAAGTCATGTGTGGTAGGGTATTTGACGAATGGCCGCCTGGCTAGCTACCACGCTCAAGTAGAATATCTGTCGCCAAGCACCTAACTGTGTTCCGGCAGCTGTCCTTGAGAGCCAGTAATTCTAGGTTAGCCTTAAACACATCTTCGACCACATCGTCACTATCAGGTGAGATAGTGGTCAAAGGCTAACCTATAAGGAAAAAAATGCGTGGTTCATTTACTTGGTAAAAGACTCGTGTCTCCCGTGATAGCCCGGGGGAAGATATCAAGATTCTATCACCTCGTTCTATTTGTCATGTACGAAAAAATGTTTACTTACAATAATAATTTGGAACAATGATGGCCAGCGATAATCCTTCAGTTTGGATCCTGACGTAGTGTTCAAAATGATTGACAGTTAGATAGCTGCGCCCTGGCAGCTATTGTCGCCGAATAAATTGTCCGGTTCCCATACCCTAAAATTAGCTCGAACTACATCTACTACTCCATATCATCACCATTAGGTGTTATAGTGCTCAAAATCTATATAGTATATAGCTTATCAGGAACTAAACATTCACTACTATTCCTTTCGCCACTATGCTCACGTGGTTCATGAGGAAAATTAAATGATCATAAAATCTGATCAATTAAACTAAACATCTTAAACACCACATTTACTGTTTTATCTCATTTACTCAATAATATAAGTGATTTACATTTCATAAAAATCTTTTTATAAGTTAAGGAAAATCAAAAAGCTTTTCTCAAACGAAAGATGGTGTTATTAGACTAAGTTATGAGAATTACAGAACACCAATAAAAATATACGATTTATCATTACTTAAGAGGTTTATTTAAAAAAAAAAACTTGTTTTTTCTATTGTACACAATTGTACAAGTCTTTGTCAATAACTGAAGTAACAACTCGACATAGGAGATACTATTAATGTATGGCCCGTAGTACCTACAGCATTGTGTATTGCTGTACAAATTTAATACATGTTAAGCTGTTTAGCTGTTTTATTTATTTAATGAAGTGTGTATGTTTGCGTCTACATTATTGATATGCTTCTGGAATATACCTACGTTAGATTATACGACAGATTTTCTACTAGTGGTTAGCCAAGCGTGCTGAGTGCGTCAAGTAGTCGTAGCTAAGGGTGGACTTTTCAGCTGAATTGGAAGATCTTAAGATCTACAATACGATTCCTCGATTTTGTGAACTGTCGAAATTAATGTAGGTCATCTAATCTTTACAGATTTTCATTGAAAAATCTCGGTACGTTCGTCGTTCCATTTGCTTCTCCGAGTTCAAACGTATGCGCGCCGGTCTGACTTCGGCCTGCATCGTCACCAAGAGGATCATCTGAACCCCACGTCGCTGCAGCTGTGTGGGTAGACTTGCACCCCTTTGAACTACTCACCGATATAACGAAGAACCGAAGCAGCCACTATATCGGCGTATAATTATATTAATGTCTGTATTACGAAATATCTAAATGTTTTTACTCTATTTATTCCCTAAGGTTCTTACAATTCATCTGTATACCGATTGCTCTCTATAAATCTCGATATTAATATTCCATGTAGTTTATAGTGGGCAGGAATGTTTTTATGTTACGTTTATTTATATAATACAGTCATTTTATTGTTAGATTGTTCTTTTGAGAATAAGACATTATGTTATAGTTTTTATTGATTGTCTGCTTAGCATGAATCTCATTTTATTCGAAATTCAATCGAAACATTCGGTGACTTTTTAAGAAAGCGTTCGCGTTTTGATATTATACCATATGGATATAGCAGCCAAACGGGGCGTGGTCTACAGGGTAGTGGGCAATAGCTTCAGTTTCTAGTAAAGTAACTGAAGTTAGCCTGTTACTACTCGCACAGCGACATATAAGTCGCCAAAACACTTGTGGCTTATACTGCCTCAAGTGTATACCATTATATATTATTTAATTGTTATGCTCGGCTAAAGTTCGCACTGTGCAAAGTCGATATTGTTAATCATATAATACGTAGAGGTGCTTTCGTGTCTAAAACAATTTGTTTTAAACACATCATCCTTTTATATATAATTTTAAATGCTAGTTCAGAAAGAATCTGCACATTGCCAAATATTGATGGACTGCAACAGTACGCACAAAAAAATCACACAACATCTTGGACAAAGCTAATTTTACATAAAAATCTCCTATCAACTTTGTGCATAGAAAATGTAGTCGGTGGAACAAAATCAGACCGTATAAAACTTCCTTGTAAGCTTTAAACACTTTTTGCATTTATAATATTAGGTAAACAATGGGTACAAAACACCTTTACCAACGACGGTTTAGTCAGTGTAAGACTCTTGATAGCGGGCAACCGCTTCGCGAATTCATGGAGTCATACTTTGAGACCAATTCGAAAAAAGCCATAGAAAAACAGGTATGACAATAGTGATTATAATTTGTGTTTGTGACATTTGAATCGTCTGGCAGCCGGCCTACTGTATTAATTACGTAAACATCGCGTCACGTTTTGTACAAACCAGCTTTTTATGTTTTTTAGTTAGTATCGAGTACTGATTTCAGTACTCAATGTAAGCAACAGTAAAAACATTATTCGCTGAATGTATAAATTGTACAAAAATAATCTAGTTTTTCAATATGCGAAGAACCAACGAAATCTGAAGTGGAAATATCGTGCTTTGCATTACAATTCATTCCCTTTTACCAAGACTGAGAAAAGTTTGTCGATACGCACAAACCATGATTTTAAACCTAATTAAGGATTACTAATAATATGCATTCCGTTTAGTTGGTAGTGATAAAAGATTTTTTTATATTGTTTTATTATGTATATTTGCGAATACACAACAGGCGCGTCTAGTAAAAACATCACAAGTAGTCAAATAATAAGTACTTGTACAAAAGTACATATTAATATATATTTTTTAGTTTAGAACGCAATTATTTTTCCGACTTGAGGGGCTTTCAAAATGGCGTCGTAGACGAATTCCCTTTCTATAATAAAAGTACATTTAACGTTTTCAGTAAAATATTGCCCCAAACTTATTCTTATGAAGATTTAAGGTTGTCTCTATTTTTATACCATACTTTCTTACCCACCGATAAGTATCTTGAACCGATTTCAGTAACACAATAAAATATATACAAGACCACACTTTCGTTCAAATAGGCATGACTCCGAGTGATTTATAGAAGACTCGAAAAACGCTTTTTTTGTTATATTATTTTGTTTTTGTAAAGATATGTGTAACTTGACTAATAAGATTTTTTATTTGTTAACTTATTAAGTGTAGGGACATCTGTTTGAAAAATAGATTTAAATGGCCAATAAATTGGATAAAAACTGATACTTATTACTTTAAAAAAACAATATTGTATTTAATTTTTACCTCATTAGACTTTAAAAATCTTTTTGTAATCTAATTTCAAATACATCCTAGCATAATAAGCATTAACAAGTGATTGTTTAGTATTTTTAGGGATGGTGGATTGATGAATGCGACGGTGTAAAGAGCTTTGGTCAATTCATATGACTTAGTCATTTTGGTATTATATTTACTACAATCATATTATTGGTATTTATATTATTATTACATTTATTGTAAAAAAAAGAGTTCCGTGCTTCAACACAATATTTGTATGATTGTTTAATTCAGTAATCATTTATAAAATTTCGAATTCTATGTTTGATTTTTCATAAACGTTGGGCATTGAGTCTGTAGTTCGTTCTATTTACGACCTACATTTCCATTATATATAGACATAACGCAAACTTAGACGGCAATAAGGATTCTGCTTTGCCGATGCCTACGGAATCCTGAAAAATTTACAAACTAATAGATTGTTCCAGCTATATCATTCTTGCCTAAATATTATGTATTCCACACTATGTTACTTATGCATCTAACTAGTACCTTATTAATTTAAATATTTTTACACGCTTTATTTGTTATGTATCTGTCACACTATAATCACAATTTTCGCTAGTTTTATATCGATGTCTAATTTTAATTATGTTTTTTATGTACTTATAAAATTTAATCATGTTTTTAATATTATTTTACTATGTAATTGAGTATTAATACGCATAATGTTATATTTTAAAAATATATTATTGATGTTAGAACAAGTAGAAGTTAAATAAATAATAGAAATGTGTGTTATGATGAAACATTGAGTATGATACATTATATAACCTCTTTGCTATTTTTAAACATTGATTGTAAACGTAATTATCTAATCAACCCCTGACAAGTAGATACTGTTCCACACCTGACGAAATTATCTTATTCCTATAATTGTTGTACCGTATTCCATAAGCTAAGATATTAATGTATGTCTATTTATTCGAAATAAATAAATGTTGTGAGCATCTCAAATATGTTTATTCTATAGGCAAATTAATATCTATTTCCACACACATTATGAAATTATTTGCAAAAACAAAAAAAGTCATCCACAGTGGACATGCTTAACTCACGCATAACTCGATAGTGGGCATCGTTTTCGTAGTAATAGTGTAAATATTTGGTGGTCGAGAACAGACGAATATTTGATGGGTCAACGAGAAGGTTCAATTCATAATATACTTTCCTTAAGAAATTTAAAGTGGCCTTATTTTCTTCAACGGATTGGCAGAGTCAAGAAGTTTATATCAGTTTGGGAGCAATTGGAATACCAAATTTCTCTTGAAGATCTTATTTAACGACCTAAAATGACGTATCTCATGTATTCACAGATCTGTTCGCTAAAAAAAAAACGCTCATGAATAAGCTTCGTTTGTTAAGGACGTCTTAGTCGCTTGGTCCTAGTAGTTCCATTGACTATTCCGCTTTGCCATTTCACTTTTAAACCACTCTATCACGACTAGAGAAACAAATTACAGTATTTAATCATACTCTTAATTAAACAAAGTATTACTAATATTATGTATGATGTAACTGATACAAAACAAAATATTAAACGTACCGAGTACGAAAGTAACTTCATGAAACTTAACTAAATGTAGGTCTAAGATGTCTTCAAATATTCTTATAAAAGGTCGATGCTGGATTCTCTTGTAACAACTTCAATTTTGTATAAATATGTCTTTTCTATATTAGCCACCCTTCTTAAAAATATATATCAGCAAGTAGTAATGGCAATACATTACGTATATTTCGTGTGAGTTTTGTTTCAGATATTGGGAATATCTCGTCTTATTTTGCTTTTCGCCAAATACTCATGGTAAAGTGTTAATAACTTCCATAGTTATTAGCCAATGGGGATTCTCGGATAAAAGTTTCTGTAATAACTTGATTTACCAAATTCCGAAGCATTACTTCGCTTTCTGTAATAACTTGATCTTGCACTGCTGTAATTCGGTACTTCTTGGATAATATCTATACCCGACTATTACAACTTTGTTAGAGATTGTAACGCGGAATGAATAGATTGTTCCCCAATTATTGCTGCAACCATTTCATTGGCCATATGAACGGAATTTTATCTTATTTGTATTTGCCGTGATTTTTATAAAACGTTACTGCGCTATCATCCTGAAAAAAAATTTTACTTAACATTTAATGGACTTTTTCAAATTCATTGGTGTTAACCAGTTCTGAAATAATAATTTAGAAATCATTCACTTACGCTTTGAAAATTAAGAGTAACCAGTTCATTTTAGTGATTATAACAAGCGCACATTTCATATACTTTCGAAATGTTTATATGTTGTAAGTATGTTTGTAATATTCTCTCCCACAGTATAGCAAACTCTGCACGACCTCTTTCAATAAAAAATAATTCTGAAGCATGTATTAAAGTCATTTTAGGCAGAAATAATTGAAAGTATGCCAATACACAACAACAACAAAGCTACGAAAACCACTATGAAATGTATTTTTTTTTCTAAATCGCCGTGCCAAAATATTTAATCCCATATGGCCAGTGTCTACGTCCCTAAGCAAAAGTCATGAAGACTTTAGACGTAGAAATAGATACCTAGACAGTGTAAAAATGTAATAATAATGTAATAATGGATTTATAGGCTGATGTAGATCTAGCATCAGCAATGGAACTACAGGGACTTAATTTTCCGTGCCTCTTTACCAGGGGGAGTTATTTTTTTCACTAGTTCCATCATGTAACAAGGCAATGGAACATCTGGATCCAAACAGTTTTAGTGTAGGTGTAAAAGCCAATGATGCATCGCTGGGGTAGGCAGAAGTAGTTGCAACTACACTCAAAAAAAGGAGCGGCTCCCCCATGGAGGAAACCTGTACAAACTGTTGAGTTGCTTATTGCTATTTACCATTTTTCAAAAAGTTCTTACGTGCAATAATAAATGTTATAATAAATTACGGGCTACGTCAACCTACTTGCATTGACCTAAACTTCGTAATAGTTAATATATATAATTAGTTTAATACTGGCTGTTTATTTAAAATCTTTCGTGTCTACATCCAAATCTACAAGGAATATAAAAAAAGCTCAAAAAACCTATTGACAATGTAACATAAACAGCATTTTAAAAAATGCAAGAATATGCAGAAAATTTGCAATTGTTGTGAAATAAAAAAAATACTACTGAAAGTCGGTAAAAATATATCAAAATGGTTAATGAAGATTACATATGACTATAAATATTTACTTGTTAAATAATTGTCGAATATTTCTATGTCATTATGGCTGAAGTGCTACCGCGCTGGATGGTCAGAGTTTGCTGATTCAATAACCACTCTGTCTGATCTCTTCAATTAATTTTTAGGGCTTGTTGCTGTTGCAACAGAAAAGGGGACAAAGTTGTGTGGCAGGGCTAACTCGGCAAATTTTAGACGTTTTCCCTTGGGGTAGCCTTTGGCAACCGACATGCTGCTGGGATCCCCGCAGGTGGCCAGCGGCGAAGGTGCACACTCGTTGTATCCCACACTATACCTTGTACCAATACAATTTGATTTTATACCTATTACATATTATTTATTTTTGTTGGCAATTGATTAGAACATTTTTGCCAGAATAATGTCAAAAGAGAATAGGAATAAACAAATCAAATAGGTACATGAAATGTGGAATTTTGCATAATCATCTTCTAACAATACCATACATAGGACTTGGAGTCCTGAGATGACCATTAAAAACGGACCTGGAACATTTTATTTCCCCATTAAGTGTTAGTTGAGCTGTGTTCACTCTAGAAAAAAAGAGAGAATAACATTGTCATTCGCTGTACACATGTCAAGAAAAGCGGCTTTGACACACTTGTTTCTTGAGAATGAGAGTTTAATAGGATTGTTCACGGTCGGTCAACTTAGCAAAAATACCACTCAAGTGACTTCTAGGAGATTAGCAACAGGACTGTTCTTTTACTTACGTTTGTAGGCGTGTTGGGGCTCTCTTCTAATATGCTGCAGGTCGTATCGTCCATAGAGATATAAAATACTATTCTCTTTTATGTGGTAGGTATCGTCCGTCATTGCAATCTGCAGCAAAAAAGTGTTACAGCAAATTGTATACCAGTGTGCATCCTGTGGTGTTCAAACGTGGAATGAAATTGTGATCACAGCCGCTACGTGAGTAGAGTTTTGGTCAACACCCGAGTCCAGCATAATGCAATAGCAGATTGTAAAACTCCAACCTTGTCTAACTCTATTTTTAATTTCGATTTCTCTGGATTCTTCTGTCCCCACTCTGTCTGTGGCTTGTTGGTTCCAGTATAGACTCCGAAATATGCATAAATTTTACCGTCTCAGCCGACATCTTCGATTAGAGTTATGAGGCGATCACTAGGCACTCGATCAAAAGCTTCCTCATAATCAAGTAAGCAAAGGAAGAGATCCTGCTTCAAATCTCTGCACTTTTGAACCAGAACCATCAGTGCCAAGCCAACACCGCCTCTCGTGTTGCTCTCAGAACCCAAATTAACTATCGCCAAATTGCTGATCACATCTTACTTGGATTCTTTTATGCACAAGTGATGGAAATACTTTCAATACTTGGTTCATAAGACTTATTTGTTCGAAAATTTTCGCATTTTTTTTTCTTTTGAGGTATGGTAACAAAACTAGATTTTAGCCAGTCCTCTAGAATCTTACCGGTTTCGTAAATAAGGTTGAACAAAAGTACCAAGGGGTCAATGCGGAACTCTTCAATGAGTTTGAGAATATCTATATGGATAGTATCCGGTCCAGTTGCTTTGCCGATTTTAGCTTTTAGCAATGCTTTTCAAAACTTCGTCACGTATGAAAGTATGTCCTTCGGCATGACAAGAATACGAAACTGATGTCCTATTATCATCCGAAAACTTTTATCATCCGAAAATTGTACCTACCTACATATTTTTTCCACTTAGATTTCTTTTGTTCCAAATATAGAACTTGGAATCCATTTTCATAAACAAGATTTTGTAGGTTTCGGTTTTTTCTTTCTCCTATGGCTTTTGTTTCTTTATGGAAGTTGAAAGCATCATTGATATTGCTACACATGCACATCTATGGTCGTACCAGGACTTAAATATTTAGTTTGTATAGTTACGTGTAAAGGCGCCGGCTCCATTCGGTATGTCCGGTTCTGA